>LR994552.1:5692500-10692500 GCA_905187585.1 Cyaniris semiargus
AAAAAAAGTCTCGTAGACAGTTCACTGTGAAAGTAGCGGTGCTGAAAGATCAACTTTTTTTTTAACTTTTATATGGGGCACTACTTACGCTGGGGCGCTTGCCCGTACAAAAGTGAAAAAAAAATTGGTCTTTCAGTACTGCTACTTTCACAGTGAACTCTTTACGAGGAACACGTACACACCTTAAAGTATTATCACTTAGTTTTGTTACACCCGTATAGTAAGTAGAAATTTTGGCGAAAAACTTCCTATGAATTCGATAGTAACTGTTACCATCTAAAAACCTTGTAAAAAACGGCAATTTCCGAATTGTTAGTTACCCACTTCATTCATTAAATTCACTTACGTCTTCAAATAAGTAAACAAAAAACTGTAAATTGCAACTTGGAGACTATTGCTCAAAGAAAACAATCAAATCAACTACTACGGTACTCAATGTTACTTTCAATACGGGCCTTTGTGTTATCGAGAGGGGTAGATCAAAATATTTTGGATGACGTCATTGTTCCCAAATAGCACTCTCTATATTTCCAGGTGAGTGATGTACTTGCATTTGGCGCTTCGCCATAAAGTCTTCGTGCATTATGACAACACGTCTTCATGCTCATTCGAGCCTATCAGGGCTTATGCGAGAGCGACACAAGAAACACAATATTAGCTACAACTGACATATTAGCTATCGCCTTCTTAATGTCATATGATAAACTAGCTGTTGCCCATGACTTCGTCCACGTTAGCATAGTATAATAACGGAGATGGATAATTTTTTTCCTTTTTATGGTCCCCTACTCAAAGGGTAAAAACCCGATCACAAAGATAAAATATCAGCCTGAACGTCTGTCCATAACCAAGCTGTACCTGAAGACCTGAAGAACCGCGCTTGACAGCAGTAGACATTTTCACAAATTATGTATTTCTGTTGCCGCTATAGTGTACATATACATAACAAATAGTAAAAACAAAATAAAGTTATTATTTAAAGGAGGCTCGAAGGAGCCCGCATCAAATGACACTCGAAATCTGTATGTTTAGTTTAGGTTAGAATAAATTCACTTTTAATTAATAACTTAGTTTGTTCCTAAAAAGGAGAATCAAAACTCAACACTAACGACGCGCGCGCAGCCAGATCAGTTAGAAAAATCATCTTTAGATTTTGTTAGTCTCGCTAAAACTCGAGAACGGCTGAACCGATTTTGTTATTAACCCCCGACCAAAAAGAGGGGTTTTATAAGTTTGACGTGTCTGTCTGTCGGTCTGTCTGTCTGTCTGTCTATCTGTGGCATCGTAGCATCCAAACGGGTGGACCGATTTTGATCTAGTTTTTTTTGTTTGAAAGCTGACATGATTGAAAGTGTTCTTAGCTATAGTTCATCATCAGCCTGCTCATTGCTGAAATATCACGGTTTATCTGGTTCGTGATAGGCCGATTAGCAACTTGCAGTCGTTTGATGGGTTTTATATTTTGCATTCTGGTTCGTGACACTTATGAATATATACATATTAATGGTAAGTTGAACCTGGTGCTGCAGCATCACCTGGTAATCAATAGGATACCCAACTCCTCACCAACATAGAGCAGCGGTTTCGTGTTTGGGCTCATTTTAATTGCGAGAACTAGTAAGACGTAGATAAACAGTAAATATTTGAATGCTGCTTCTGCAGCATCACCTGGATTGTATAGGAGCCGAGCTCCGTATGAACACAGGGTGGAGGTTTCACATTTGGGCTCATATTGACGGCCTCATCCAAGAGGATATTTATAGATCGTATTCATTGGGATATGATCCTGTTGATAGGAACAATCCTACACTATAACCAACACAAGTTTCAAAAGCATAAAATAAAATTAAAAACCTTTAAAAGAACCTTTAAACTATAATGTTATGTGAAATCAAACATCTACATTAGCGGTCCCCCGACAGACCGTGACAACAATTATGGACTAAAATATTACTTTACACTTAGAAATTATTTAAACTTAAAGTCAGTAAATATTATTTCATTACTTTTTAAAGTTGTTTGGCGGGGTTTTTTTTAAATTTCTTAATTTAATTAGTCGTGACATAATACTTGTAGAAGTCCAGGGAAGGTTATATTAGGAGGATCTCTATCCTCATCGCATCGCATCTCTATGCGAAGTTCACCGGGACATCTACTTTAAAAAATATAATATTATTTCTCAATAATATATTAGGTGTTTGTTTAAAAGAGATATTATCTACGAATAATAAAAACTAAGGAAAAGTAACTTCGTCAAAAAACATGTTCTACAATACTTGTCAAAAATGTGTACTAGGTACAAATTTTCAATACATTTGCAATATTTAGGTGCCTTCAGCGGTATCAGGCTGACGTTATATTAGTATATTATTCGTAGATAATCTCTCTTTTAAACGAACACCTAATATATTATGTCGTACGCATCGTACGAGATTATACTATAACTTAAACGAGCAGAGATCGAGAGTCTTTACTTATTGATTTTTAGGGTTCCGTAGTCAACAAGGAACCCTTAGGCTGCCTTCACATTATGTCGCGGGTACTGCGGCTGCCGCGCGGCTGCCGCAGTACTCGCGACGTAATGGGAAGGCAGCCTTATAGTTTCGGTCTGTCCGTCCGTCTTCTGTCTGTCCGTCTGTCTGTCCGCAGTTTTGCTCAGAGACTATAAGACCTACAAAGCTGTAATTCGGAATGAATGCACATATTAATGGTGCCGACAAAATGGTATATAAAATCTTTTTTTTTACGAAATAAGGGGACAAACGAGCAAACGGGTCACCTGATGGAAAGCAACTTCCGTCGCCCATGGACACTCGCAGCATTAGAAGAGCTGCAAGTGCGTTGCCGGCCTTTTAAGAGGGAATAGGGTAATAGGGGAGGGTAGGGATGGGAAGGGAAGGGAATAGGGGAGGGTAGGGAAGGGAATAGGGTAGGGGATTGGGCCTCCGGTAAACTCACTCACACGGCGAAACACAGCGCAAGCGCTGTTTCACGCCGGTTTTCTGTGATAACGTGGTATTTCTCCGGTCGAGCCGGCCCATTCGTGCCGAAGCATGGCTCTCCCACGTATAAAAAAATATTTTTTAGCTCTTAAAAAAATATTTTTTATGGGACCTCCTCTACACATCAAGCGGGGATAAATTGTTTTTTTCGCGCCCACCCCACCGTGTGGGGTATCGTTTGATAGGTTTTTTTAAAAATATTACTAGTATTCATAGATCATTTTCCGATTTAGGGATTTTAAAGTGGGAAAATCGTTAGAGTCCAGTGTCCCTTCTACCAGCTAAGCGGTTCCTTCTAGAAATGTGAAAAAATTCACAAGAGTAGGAAATATGCTGAATTTAAAAGGAAAACTATCACAGCTAAGAAGACTTCATAAGTTATTAAGTAATAGTCGATCAATTAAAAAAAATGTATTCGGCGAATTATAAAAGAACTTTTCGTTCAAATTCCTTTTAACGTAACTGAGATGATGTTAGTAGTGAAAAAACACTAATTATAATGTCCTGACCAATCAAAAATTAGCAGTACTACGGAACCCCATATTGCGCGTATCCCGACACGCACTTGGCCGGTTTTTTAAAAGTAAACAGTAGCATCAAGTGACTAAATCTTCTTGCGGCAGCTTCAATGTAGATGTAAATAATACAAATCCCATTAACACGAAAACAATTCCACTGCATTTCACTTTAAATTATTATTAACACTTATTCTAATTACTTTATTTCAATTGAAAATCTGGGTGAGTAACTCTTTTAGCTTAGGAGTTCGTCCCAAATTTTTAATTTTTTTTCCTATAACGAAGATATAAAAATAATAGCATTTTATATTTATCTCAATTATTACAGAGAATAAAGTTTTTTTTTTAATCTAAAGTGTCTTAATGCCATAAAAAACTTGTAGAAATTTCTATTCGCTTTGTTGCAATGCTTCTAAGAAAACGAACCGCGGTCTCAAAACATACCAATCCGATACTTCTAATGGTATTAAATTATTCTTTTCAGCGTGTTTCTCTCTTGAATAATGCATGATGTAGATTGAAAGGAAAAACAATAGGGAGCGAGCAGAATCGCGGACAATCGGCGAGACGACCTCAATATCATCTATATGGAGCGACATAACTGGCTGGCTCTGTTCGGTATTATACCGTTCTCAAAAACAAATCTGTTACAAATCGTTTTCCCATACATTTGGTAATGTTCCTATTTTGCCTCTACCGTCATATTCTTTTTTGTAACACGTACGTCATGTAAATTTAAGGCTTTTGCATACGTTGCGGAAGGTTTATGCTGCGTAGTTCGTCAAACTCATAATTCTCGTAATATATTATCAGAGATAGGTATGACCACAAACCATAAAATTATTGTACAGTACTCAGTAGTAACTTCGAGATGTTTCCAAGAAACGCAAGTAAAGCGAAAACCGAAAAAAACGAAGGTATTTTTTTAAGGTTTTTGAATGGAACTATTAATTACCGACAATTCTTATCATAAACGCCAACAATTTGATAAGAAACTAATATAACAGAAGCAGACGATACTTATACAGGTGTTAATGTTGTGAATAAAAGGTTTCTCAGAAAACACTTCTTTAAAATTTTTTTTGATAAGACAGCTACAACATATTTTTAGTACAGTATTTTGTTATAATATTACTGAAACGTTTTCACGCTAGACGGCAGCACCAGCTCAAACAGTAAGCAAAAGTTTTGGTCGAAGTTTGACAACGTTTCTGTCAATATCCTGATAATATGTCGTGTGCAATATGTTGGATTTTAGTCGGATTATTTACTGTATGGGTGAATTTCCCAAACGCATTTTTACGCGGCTTCTGTGAAAACGGCAGTGTAAAAAGGCTTTTTAGGGTTAAATAAAATGTTATCGTATAGTTTGTGTGATTATCCATATGAGGCAACAGACACGTTTTTAAATCGATAACTATAACATTAAAATAAAAAATTCTAAAGGTGGAAATTAGGGCCCTCGGTGACTGTCCCCAAACCCTTTTTTAGTCCTAATTTCGTCAGCCGAGGAAAAAATATTAGTGGTACAAACACACGGATTGTTTTATTGGATTCTTAAAGAATGAAGGTATAATCAATACAAATTTCATAATCTCAGTCGTTATATTTTCAATACAGTGGGACAAAAAAACCGTCCCGACATTTTGTCTGATTTCGGTGATTAAAAAAGAAACATGAATTGTCGAGAACAAAAGTACTTACGAACTTCTCGAAGTCAAGCGCCAGTCATGCTTTTGCATTAGGAGCGAGCGATGGTCTGCTGCGTTGCTGCGTTTTCCCGCTATAAACGAAAGTATATCGTCTCGGTGACACTCGACACTTTGCTCTACATTTCCGTGAATCAATTTATCACATTAATTAAACTAGCCAGAAGTATTGATTTATTTTTATACAAACACTGTTAACAATATTTATCAGTATTTATTATAGTATAGATATCGGTATAATTAATATAGGTGTCAAAATATTCAACGTTTTGGCGCATATTTGCATTTCGGTGATTCCATTCCGGTGAATTCGGTGACCTATTTGGTCACCGATATGAAAAAAAATCACCGAAATGCCAAAAAATCACGGAAATGGTGACTCAGTGACTTCGGTGACTTCGGTGACATCAGGTTTGATATCGGTGAATACTTTTTCATCTCGATGATTTTTAAAGTTGTTTTAACAGAATGAATAAAAAACTGCGAAATTAATGTATTGCTGCCTAATGTTTGAATTTTTTTAAGCTATCGTATAGCTTTTATCGCGAGCTTTGAGCACGGTGACCGAATCAATAAATTCCGTAACTAAAAACACCTAACTTTCGTCTAACGTCGTTTCAGTTCGGCAGCCTCGCCGCATTGCATTGCTGTGTGTGTTTTAATATTTATAAGGACATAATAATTGATGCTGTTAAGAATTCGTGTACTATCCCACATCGAACTAGTTATGAGTAATCGGCGTTTTAATTATTTTTGAAATAATCTTTTTCTGCTTATTTTAAGCAAAAAAATGCTATTGTGCTGTATCATTTTTTTTTTTGTTAAAATGCGTAGATTAAGTTTATGAAAAAACATTTTACATTCAGTTTGAAGAAAAAAAGTATAAAAATGGTTAATGCTAAATTACTATAGGGCTTATTACATTTAGCATTAATGTCCTATGTGATTTAACACATTAAGAGGCCGGGTGCCATCAAAAATTTCATACCTACGTAATACCAAAATCATTTTCTCATACGAAAATATTTAATATGTTTGAGTTATTTTTCAGCTTAAAATAGTAATTACCTAGGTTCCTACATAAAAACTTATTTAAAATTTTTAGGCCCTTACTAATAAACGCTGTATAAGCTTTGAATAGTTATACAGTGTTTTGTCTTCTTCAATCCAATTAAAAATGTAATTTGTGTGACAGGAACAAAACACTGTATAACTATTCAAAGCTTATACAACGTTTATTAGTAAGGGGGTTAGTGTTTAAATATTTTGTAGTAAATTTACTACTAAATATTTAACCACTAAAAATATAGTAAAACACTAAAAAATACATAAATAAATAGTTAATTTACTACAAAATTATTAATAACTAAAAAATATTTTTAGTTTAAATATTTTGTACTAAATTTACTATTTATTTATATATTTTTAGTGTTTTACTATATTTTTTGGTGTTTCAATATTTAGTAGTAAATTTACTACAAAATATTTAAACACTAGTTTTTTTTTTGTGTTTAAATATTTTGTAGTAATTTTTTGTGCAGGAACCTAGGTAATTACTATTTTAAAAGCTGAAAAATAACTCAAAAATGTTAAATATTTTCGTATGAGAAAATGATTTTGGTATTATGTATGTATATAAATTTCGATGGCACCCGGCCCCTTAATGCAAAATTCTGATTAATTGTTCTTTTCTTTCAATACAAATTAAGTGCTTATTTTAACAAAATGTTATAAAATTACCTCGTCACGCCCACACCGCTGAACTGATTTTTTTGAAATTTGGTATGGAGATACTTTGAGTCCCGGGAAAGGACATAGAATCTTTTTTATTCCGAAAAAATGTACAGTTCCCAGGCATTCAATAAAAATGTTTTCTGCTTATACCGCTACATGTTTACTATTTATTTATATATTTTTAGTGTTTTACTATATTTTTTGGTGTTTCAATATTTAGTAGTAAATTTACTACAAAATATTTAAACACTTTTTTTTTTTTGTGTTTAAATATTTTGTAGTAATTTTTTGTGCAGGAACCTAGGTAATTACTATTTTAAAAGCTGAAAAATAACTCAAAAATGTTAAATATTTTCGTATGAGAAAATGATTTTGGTATTACGTATGTATGAAAATTTCGATGGCACCCGGCCTCTTAATGCAAAATTCTGATTAATTGTTCTTTTCTTTCAATACAAATTAAGTGCTTATTTTAACAAAATGTTATAAAATTACCTCGTCACGCCCACACCGCTGAACTGATTTTTTTGAAATTTGGTATGGAGATACTTTGAGTCCCGGGAAAGGACATAGAATCTTTTTTATTCCGAAAAAATGTACAGTTCCCAGGCATTCAATAAAAATGTTTTCTGCTTATACCGCTACATGTTTACTATTTATTTATATATTTTTAGTGTTTTACTATATTTTTTGGTGTTTCAATATTTAGTAGTAAATTTACTACAAAATATTTAAACACTTTTTTTTTTTTTGTGTTTAAATATTTTGTAGTAATTTTTTGTGCAGGAACCTAGGTAATTACTATTTTAAAAGCTGAAAAATAACTCAAAAATGTTAAATATTTTCGTATGAGAAAATGATTTTGGTATTACGTATGTATGAAAATTTCGATGGCACCCGGCCTCTTAATGCAAAATTCTGATTAATTGTTCTTTTCTTTCAATACAAACTAAGTGTTTATTTTACACAAAATGTTATAAAATTACCTCGTCACGCCCACACCGCTGAACTGATTTTTTTGAAATTTGGTATGGAGATACTTTGAGTTCCGGGAAAGGACATAGAATCTTTTTTATTCCGAAAAAATGTACAGTTCCCAGGCATTCAATAAAAATGTTTTCTGCTTATACCGCTACATGGATTTCGATGATATTTGGTATGCAGATACGTTATGTGTCGGGAAAGGAGATAGGATATTTTACATCCGGGAAAAAAGTACGGTACCCATGTGATAAACAAAAATGATTTGCGCCTAAACCGCTGAACCGATTTTGATGAAAATTGGTATGCACAATAGCTATTTATGATCAATACAGCTACACGAAATTATATTTTGGTAAAATCAAGCGTGTTATATTATACTAGCTTTTGCCCGCGGCTTCGCTCGCGTTAAGAAGTATTATTGTTATTAAGGTATCAAAAGTCTCAGCCCGATCGGTATATCCTCTATTTTATCCCTTGGGGGTAGAATTGATCAAAATCCTTTCTTAGCGGATGGCTACATCATAACATCTACCTGCATGCCAAATTTCAGCCCGATCCGTCCAGTGGTTTGGGCTGTGTGTTGATAGATCACTATGTCAATCAGTCATCTTTGAGTTTTATATATTATTTAGATTTAGTGAATAATCAAGTATTATTTAAATCATCATTTACTAATAGATCTAAACTCCCTCCCGCACGTGACGCCCACTTCGCAACGGGCCGTACAGCAGAAATCGTAATATTTTAATTTCGCCATAACTTCAAAATCAAACGTCCAATTTTAATCATTCAAAGACCAAATATTATCTACATAAACTGTGCTTAGTGATGAAATAATTTATTTTGATAAGGATTAATAGCATGAGTAAAATAAACGCGTTTAAATAAAGTCCAAAAAAATTCAAGATTTTTAAATAAAAAAATGGTTGTTGTGCCTAACTCGACATAGATAGGTATAGTGTGTCGCGGACTTTTTTGTAGATATTTATAAGATCTACAATTAATTACACCATTTTATGGTTCTATCTTTTATAGTTTAGGCAGCGTACGCAAAATAAGTAACTTTTCTGGTTGATTTTTACACCTTGTGTCCGAAAAACCCAAATATATTACGGAACCCTATTTTTTTCCAAAATAAAATTTATCCTATGTTACTCGTGAATAATGTAGCTTTCGAATGGTGAAAGAATTTTTAAAATCGGTTCAGTAGTTTTTGAGCCTATTCATTACAATTAAACAAACAAACAAACAAAGTTTTCCTCTTTATAAAATTAGTGTAGATAAGATGATATCGATATGTTGCAGTCAAACTAAAGTACCGTAGTTCTGATTTTATACTATCACTAGCGGGCCCAACGGACGTCGTCCCGTCATATCTATGAAGTTTTAATTGTCAAAAGCGTAATTACATAATTTTATACAGTGGTGAGGAATTATTAAATTTTCTAATTATTATCCATGTTTTCTTTTTATGTTTTCCACGTTTTCCATCCTAGTAATAACCGTCCTCGTATTTCAAAAATGTATTTAAAAGTCTCGTTATTTTTAGCCGTTCTCGAGATTAGCGCTTACACACACATTTTGCGATTTATTTTTATATTATATATGTAATGTTCCTAACTCTACGAGACTTTTTAAAGTTGCGTAGATGTGCTACGAAATCCTGAGTTTGATACTCGCTATAGCAGTATAGTGTTTGGCATCCATAAAATTTGGCAAATATATTAAGTATGTATCTGTTTTTTTATATTACGTCAATGTGTTATTTTGCCAATTTACAATTAGTATAATACTAATTTTAATTGCATATTCAAATAATAGTAAAAAATATCCCACCAAAAACATTTTCATGTAAAAATGTTGCCAAGACGAGAACATATAGTTCGTGTTGTCAAAAAGTAGTCAGATCTCATGTAGAGCCAAGTTTCTAACCTTACATACTCATTACTCAGCCCTAAGTGTAAAAACCTTAATTTTACACTTAAATCGTGGCAAAATACTTGATATAATGTGTCAGTAGCACGAGAAGAATCTAAAAACTCTACACATTAGTCAAAATGGATGGATGGCTTTGAACTTAATATAATATTACTTTTCTGTTGTACTTAATAACTTTTATATTAACCGTAACAAAATGACCAGGCCACCGATTTTGACTAATGTGTAGAGTTTTTAGGTTCTTCTCGTGCGACTGACACATTATAATATATGATGTTTGCTATAGCCGTTTGACTTTCGCGTAACGTTTCCTACTGTAAATAACCGTTATGTTTTCGTTTAAAACGAACTATTTAGAGACCTACTATACTCATCCTAAAATTCCTAATCTATTTCAAGTTTAAGTAAACTTGAATAGATTGATAGTTATGTAACTAATTATTATTATTATAATTAATGAAATATGCTTTTTAATTGAATATTTGCAAAGAAATGCTGAGACTACGACTATACTTTGAACTTACATATTTTTCAGACGATTTAAGGTCCAGAGACTACAAAGTAAAGTACTAATTAATATAAGGAGCATTTTATATGTATATTATAACATTATTTATAAGGAGTTACGAGATGATTCTCTAATAAAAATTACCACACACGTTTTTATGAAATTAAGGGGCATAAGAGCATGTGCACTCGCAATATTAAGTACTTATTAATATAAGGAACATATTATATTATATTATATTATATTATAATATTATTTATAAGGAGTTACTAGATGAGTCTCTAATAAAAATTACCATACACGTTTTTATGAAATTAAGGGGCATAAGAGCATGTGCACTCCCAATATTATCTAGTGTGTGGTTAGGCTTAGTAGCTTGTCTTTTTTTTTATCTTCATTGTTGTACGCTTTGTTTTATTGTAGTGTAAGTACTGTGAATTTTATGTTGAATAAATGTGTATTATTATTATATTAGAAAAGTTGCAAGTGCTTTGCCAGCCTTTAAGAATGGATTGGTTATAACTTATATAAAATTAGGGGACACACAAGAAAACAGGTCACTTGATGGAAAGTAACTACCATTAACTACCGTCGCCGAGTTGCCAGCTTTTTAGAGAGAAAAGGCTTAATTAAGGGAATAGGGAAAAGATTTATCCCTATTCCATTGTTATCTTTCCTTTTTTTATGAAATTAGGGGGCAAACAAGCAGACCGGTCACCTGACGGAAAGCAACTGCCATCGCCCATGGACACTGTAACATCAGAAGAGTTGCAAGTGCGTTTCCGGCCTTTTTAAGAAAGAATGGGCTAAGGAAATAAGCAGAAGAGAATAGGGATAGGGATTAAGATGTAGGGTGCAGTTGGGCTTCCGCTAAACTCACTCACTAGACGAATCATAGCGCAAGCGCTGTTTCACGCCGGTTTTCTGTGAGTCTGTGGTCTCTCATGGCCAACACGTGTTTTCTTATTTCTCACAAGAAGTATTTTATACTATTTTTAATTTTGTATCTAGCACAAGTAATGGGGGTATCTTATACTAACATCCACCCTCTGTATCAAGGAGATGGGATAGGTTAAGTTAGGTTTTATAATTTTTTTGTTGTTTCTGTACTAATATTATATAACATACCAAATTTCAGCTTTCTAAGACTTCAGAAAGTACCCTAACAATTTCGATGATTTGTGAGTCAGTGACAAAATTGTGGGTTTTTGGACACCTATAAAATCTAAAGTATAATAGCCACGATATTCAAATGTTGCGCATTTAAATATTAAACTCATGTCATTATATTATCTTAAAAATTTGAACTATCTGGCTTTATCCAAACCAAAGTTACGATGGTTCAAAAATACGACGAAACGTTTCGAGAAAAGGTAGGTGCCCTTGCACATCGCTTGGCTCGCCTTGGCGGGGGCACTACCGTGCACCCAGATTTTTTAATGAATTAATATAAATTAAATTGATTTCTCATGAAAGTGTAGACTGTATATAGATCATCAAATTCTTTCATGGTATTAAAAGCATGGTAATGTAATTTTTTTTGCCACCACAAGCCTATTGTATACAAACCTCCACATAAAGTATACCCAGTTACACAATATACCTACCTAAACAAATATAAACGCCCGCATTACATTTATTACCGTAACACAAACGCGATCAATCTTCTGTGTTTACATCCGCTATGTAACACGAGTCATAGCCAACGCCATCTTCGGGTTCCGTAGTCCCTGAACTATAGGAGATAAAAACTATTGAATGCCTAAGCTATAGGAACTAGAACGGTTTTAGATTTTGTAGGTACTAGATGACGCAACTCCGTTGCGCCAAAATTCATTTCTCGCGCGGGAACCGTAGGCATATTTTTCCGGGGTAAGAAGTACCCTATGCCCTTGTCCGGGACTCAAAGTGTCATGTCATGTCATGTCATACCAAATTTCAGCAAAATCGGTTCAGCGGTTTGGGTGTCAATAGGTAACGGACAGACACACATACACACTTTGGAATTTATAATATTAGTATATGTATGTCAACTTGGTGAGTTAGTATGAATTTTGGAGGTGGCTATGTTTATTATTTATTTTAGACTTTACGCTCACTAAACTAAAGAAAGCAACACATTTTTGGTAGGTATTTGGTGTTGAGAGTGTTTGTTGTGGATATAATGAAGTGGAAAAATAGAAAAAACCGGACAAGTGCGAGTTGGACTCGCCCATGAAGGGTTCCGCAGCAGCAATAAGGTTTATATTTTTTTAAATTAAAAGGTTTTTGATTTATTTTTATATTTCAATTGATTTAATGAAAGTCAAATTAAGTTTACCATTTATGACGTATAAAAAAAATACTTGCTAGATTTCGTTTAAACCAATTTTCGTTGGTAGTTTTTATAGTAAAGTACATCATATATTTTTTTTAGACTTATCATGCCCCTACTTTAGAAGTTAGAGGGGGGGGGGGGGGACACACATTTTAGCACTTTGGAAGAGTCTCTCTCGCAAACTATTCAGGTTAGAAAAAAATTATATTAGAAACCTCAATATGATTTTTAAAGACCTATCCATAGATACCCCACACCCATAGGTTAGATGAAAAAAAATTTTTTTTTGATTTAGTTGTACCTATGGGGACCCCTAAAATTTTTAATAATTTTTCCATTATTGTATCAAAATCTTAATGCGGTTCACAGACTAGATCTACTTACAATAGTATAGCTCTTATAGTTTCGGAGAAAAGTGGCTGTGACATACGGACGGACGGACAGACAGACAGACAGACAGACAAACATGACGAATCTATAAGGGTTCCGATTTTTGCCATTTGGCTACGGAACCCTAAAAATGGGTTTCGTTTGTCACTTTCGTCCCATTTTGTGTTCAGACGCGTTACTTCGAAAAGTTAAATGTTTGCACCTTTAAAAGAGGCAAAATTAAAGACTAAGGGCCTGTTCCACCACTTCCTGATAAGTGCCGAATAGGCTATCCACCAATTAACTTGACAGATCAAGTATGGAGAATCTGTCAAAAAAGTTGTGAATAGCCTATTCGGCATTTTATCAGAAAGTGGTGAAACAGGCCCTAAATTTAACAAAAAAATATCAGTCTGATATCAGCTTATGCAATGTTAAACTTATTTGGAGACGACGCGTGCGCTAATTTGCTTTTAATGTACACAGTGCCGATAAAATATTGATAAAATTTACAGCTAAGTCTCAAGAAATTTAGGATTTGGGCAGCAAATATCTAACTTTGCACAAAAATTATAATATTATTATAATCGAACTACTAGACATATAGGTTTTGAAATAATTATAAACACACTGGATGTACCATCGAGGAAATTGATTCCTAAGCAGTTGACAGACCAACGTCATTTGGTGGGATCATGTCAATTCAATGTTAATTGTGATCTGTCGGCTGGGTTTGACGCGATGCACCAAACTACGTAGGTCCCACATCTGCCTAGGAATCAACTTCTCTGATAGTACGTCGACGGTAATCTTTTTCGAGATAAAACCTTTTCATAATTCTATCTCATAATAAAAAGAATATACAATTTTTTTCTTATTACATTGCATGTCATTGGTCAGCTTTTTAAGCATAGAGAGGTAACAGACAGATAGACACATAAAATTATTGTAATATAATTGATTTAATTATGGATGGATGGTGATCCCGAAAAGGCGGTTTTGATTTCTGAAATAAAAACACAGCAAGGTAATTCTCAATTTATCAAAGCAGGCTTTCCTTTGACGCTAATACATGGGAATTTTAGTACTTTCCAATAGATCCCGGGAAGGATTTAAGTTGGGATTAAGTGGGATTTAACAACCGTCGTCCTCATTATCTCTCTCGATTGTTTAATGAGTCCGTTTTAGGGTCGGATATAAAAACTAAGTTAAGATGAAATTATACATTTAACGATAGGCCACGTTCTAAGTATTATGATGTAATCTTTTGGGGACATTCCCGCTAACGTTTGTTTAAAAATGACACGATTTCTAAAGGTAATAGTTTTAGGTTAGATCATTTAAAAAACATATTTGTTTGCTATTTTTTTTTGGGTAATTCGTAATAGATTTTGCTTAAAAATTACATGTTTTTAAACAATAATAATTAAAGTTTTGTACAATCGTTCGCTACCATATGTTTTGGAACATTTCCACTAAAATGTTGCTTGAAAATGGCACCTTTTTATAATACTTTAAATGTATTACGCAGTTTAATCAATAAAATACAATTTAAAAGACACATTAATTTTATAGGTAACATAAATTAGTTATAAAATACAAAATAAAGTCGTTGAATATGAAATTGATAAGAAAGAGTGTCAAATGCTTATTTCAGCTGATTGTAGAGCAATAGATCGGGAAAATACCGTTTATATTCTTAACTATAAATTTGCTGCAATTTTTAACGCAGAAAATCATTTTTCGCACATATATTATATATTTTTCATTTTGAAATTATTCTATGTCCTTTCTCGAATACCAAGTATATGGATGGCACATCTATTGGGCGTAAACAGACAGACATATAATACAATTTTGCACTTATGTAATAGCGTTAGTAGGAATTAACATATTGAAAATGAGGCTAATCTTTGATAAGAAATTTATACCACTGGCCATACTATTAGGCCACTGGCCTATAATTTAGGTAGATTTAGAACTGCTCGGGGAAGTACCTATATCTACCTGCCATTGCAAAGATAACATCACCTGCCTGCACGTATATTTTAAAATCAAAAGACCATGGGAAATCAATGACAATAATCGGCCAAGTGCGAGTTGGACTCGCGCACTAAGGGTTCCGTACCATTATAGAGCAAAAATAGGTAAAAAATGTGTTTTTGTATGGGAGCCCCCTTAATTTTTTTTTTATTATTATTTTATAATTATTGGGCTTGCCAGGAAATTTGACGTTTATTTTATATTCTAGGGGGGGTGGCAGCTGCCCCCCCTGCCCCTACCTGGGTACGCCCATGTGTGTGTTAGTGATTAGCCGCTCCATCTGATATTCTGCCTTTAGTCCCAACATTCACATACAGGAACCTATAATTTGCATCTACTAATGCAAAAAGAACAATACTAGGAAATAATTTGTAATTATCAAAGTCGTTGCCACTATTAAAAGGCGATTGTATAGCGACGTGTTTGCCGTCCATCGCTCCTATCACGTGTGGGAAATTCCACTTATTCTCGAATTGCTGAGAAACTGTACGCCATTCTTCTTTAGTTGACGGCACCTGAAAATAAAGGAGATCTTAATTATAATATAAAGCTGAAAATAAGAATAAGCAGTAAATAGTAATAATAATTGTTGTTACAGGTAGAATCTGATACGACTGAAGGGGAACTTGAAGTTAATACTACAGTGAGCGAAAACGAGAACAGTAACATTACTAGTGACACACAACCGGAGAGAGCCAACCACCACACAGATCAGAGTAGAGAGCAGAATGATCAGAATGCACAATCCAGTGTCCAAACAACAAACAAAAGAACAAAAAAAAGAAAGAAAACTACTTCTAATAATGCAGATGACATATCAGATGAAACTCTTTCAGAGGCTTTCCAACTTCTGCAACAATGTGCTCAGCCACCACAACCGGAAACTGATTCTTACATTGCTTTCGGGCAGTATATATCTACTGAATTGCGGAAATATGATGCAGTAACATTAGTTAATGTCAAAAATGCTATATGCCAAGTTATTTTTCAAGCTGACACAGGAAGATATGGGGATAGCAATTATGGATATTACACTAATTCATACCCTGGCACACCAATAGCATCCACTTCATCACACTCCCAGTCTCTACAACCTCAAAATTATCCAGCTCCAATTCCACAGACATCACCGTCTGCTCATCTAGCCTCCAATTCATCGCAGTCCCAGTTTCTGAAACCTCAGGATTATTCACTTCCACAGTCACCACCGAATTAAATAAGTACCTACCTATATCATGTTTTCAAAAAATAATTAATAATTGTAAACATGTTACTTCTTTAAATTATGATTGTAATACACTACTTTTTTATTGAGTAATAAAGTATGGTTTTACTTACCTTTACATAATCATTTAACAGGTCAATGATGGCTTCACAAACTTCAGGAATAATTATCGATATAGACTGTTTGGAAATGCGGAACAGATACTGCAAACTGACGTACGAATCTCCAGTTGCTAAAAATCTCAATGTTAGTAATAATCTTTCCTTCACAGTAATGGCATCTCTATAATTTGTATCATTCTTTCTTAGCTTGTTATTTAATAATGAACACAATATCTCAAATTGATTAGCATTCATTCTTGCAAAATTGTGTTCAACTTTATCTGACACTAACTCTGCGTACAGCTGAGTCCCAGATTCCAAGCGATTTTTGTAAATTTGTTTCACCCAAAACCGTCGTTTTCTTTTTTGTGATTTTTTGCGCAAGCATTTAAGCAAAATAAAAGTTACTGCTGCAACGGCAAGACGCCGCCGTTGTACGTGTGACTCCATATCGTACAAGAGTTAGACTGGCTGAATCACGGATCGCCTTAGGATCGCTTGGAGCGCATATTTGGGATCGCAAGTTTCCAAGAGTGGATCGGCATAACACGATCCACGATCCACGCTCCGCGATCCTGGATCGCGGATCGCGGGATCGATGGATCGTCCGGTGTGGACCCGGCTATTGACTCATGTGCTCGATGCCTATAAATCTAGTAGTTAGTTCACGTTCGCATTGTTAAGTAAGGTTATGATGTTGTTTACAACATTTTAAACAATGCTATGTCAGTTGTTTTTGCTTCCTCAATAGCAAACTTCATATTCTACTAGACATAAATAAAATTATACCAACATTGAGGCATTTTATTTATTGAATCTAATTAATCTGGGTGCACGGTAGTGCACCCGCCGAGACGAGCCAAGCGAAGCGCAAGGGCACTACCTACCTTTTCTCGAAGTGTTTCGCCGTTTTTTTGAACCTTCGTAGAATTGCTTTCCGTTGTAGCTGATAGTTCATATTTTCAGAATATGATGTTATCAATGGACTTATTAAGCATACAAAGTCTCAATTAAATAGATCTAATACTTTAGATTTTATAGATATCTAAAATACGCCGATTTCGTCACTGACACACTGATGGTCATCAAAATGTTTGGCTACTTCCTGAAGTGCTAGAAAGCTGAAATTTGGTATGTAATCTAAGTTTAGTATACAACCGGCAAAAAAATTCATAAACTTGTCATTTTCTTCCCCCACCCCTTAAAATGGGGGGGTGGAAGTTAACCCTCATAGAGTTGGTCTCCAATGTACCAGATAGTTTATATTCTCAAGATATGATGTCAATAATAGGCTTATTAAACATACAAAGTCTCAATTGAATAGGTCTAATACTTAAGATTTTATTGATATCTAAAATACGCCGATTTCGTCACTGACACACTTGATGGTCATCAAAATGTTTGGCTACTTCCTGAAGTGCTAGAAAGCTGAAATTTGGTATGTAATCTAAGTTTAGTATACAACCGACAAAAAAATTCATAAACTTGTAATTTTCTTCCCCTATCCCTTAAAATGGGGGGGTGGAAGTTAACCCTCATAGAGTTGGTCTCCAATGTACCAGATAGTTTATATTCTCAAGATATGATGTCAATAATAGGCTTATTAAACATACAAAGTCTCAATTGAATAGGTCTAATACTTAATATTTTATTGATATCTAAAATACACCGATTTCGTCACTGACACACTGATGATCATCAAAATGTTTGGCTACTTCCTGAAGTGCTAGAAAGCTGAAATTTGGTATGTAATCCAAGTTTAGTATACAACCAACAAATAAATCCATAAACATATAACTTTTTCCCCCCATCCCAAAATAGGGAGGTGGAAGTTTATATGAGACTTTCACCAATTTTATGAATTAGGTCATGAAAGCTTACTCAGGACTGTAGACTGTAACTAAAAAACTAAGAACCTGCAAGACCTTCGCCACATTAATCGATCGCGGATTCTTGGATATGCTATTGTATTATATTGTTGTCGCGATCACCGGTGCTCTTATGGGGCTTGAAGGATTAAAGTAATTAAAATAATTTTATTAATTACATAAGTAATTGTATATATGTAATTGATGTACCTACTGTCGGTTCTTGGTGGAAATTCATTATAAACACAAATAAAACACAATTTTACAATCGATTTTGATGTTTGCAGTATTCCCTAAGTTGAATAATAATAATGCAACAAAAAAGAATAACTAAAATATAGCATTGTACTTGTACAATTTATTACCTATCTATTCTGTGCTTGTAGTTCCGGAGATATGCAAACACAAACATAAAAACATACATACATACATACATGCATGTACTTTTGAAATTTGGCACATTTGTTCAAACACTGATATAGACAAACATATAAAAAAACTGGGCAGTTGATCTCCAAATTTACACCCACGCTCCTGCCAATGATCTTAAGCCTGCCATTGAAGCAATTGATAAAAATCTTGCAACAATCCTTCATTGGAGTAAATCTCATGGCCTAATTGTCAATCCCACCAAGTCACAAATTATAACTATCGGAGGATCGAAGCAACTTAACCGGCCTGATTACAATTCTTTGCCTACCATATCTTTTGATAATGTAACATTGCCTTACAGTGGGGTTGTTAAGAACTTGGGTGTTTATTTTGACTCGGCCCTTAAGTGGTCTCACAACATTTCACAGGTTAGTCGTAAGCTCTTTGCTGCGGTGGGGTCACTTAACCGGTGGAAGAATTTACTGCCCGTTAAGACTAAAGTCGAGCTTGCTCAGTCATTACTGCTACCAATTTTAGACTATGCAGACGTTTGTGCTATAGATGTTAATGAGGAATACCTTAATAAACTTGAAAGGTTGCAAAACGTCTGCATTAGGTTCGTATATGGGCGTATATGGTACCGCCAGCAGCTTGGTTGGCTGCCCATCAGGCTCCGTAGGGAAGAACATATCCTTGTGTTCCTATACAATATCCTGTTTGACCCACGTACTCCCTCTTACCTTAAGGACTGCTTCTGTCTTCGTAGTTCTGAACAAAGCCGTGCGTTAAGATCAACATACGATAATAAGCTTGTTGTGCCAATTGCTAAGTCCGGATACATTGCAGACTCCTTTGCTGTGAGAGCTACGCATTTGTGGAATGATCTTCCACGTGACATTCGTGACTCAAGGTCACTTGCCATATTTAAATCAAAACTGCCATCTTCGGAATAAAGTCACACGCTAAATATAGATTTATGATTAGTAATATATATATGTATATATATATATATATATATATATATATATATATATATATATATATATATATTAATATATATATTAATATATATATATATATATATATATATATATATATATATATATATATATATATATATATATATATATATATATATATATATATATATATATATATATATATATATATATATATATATATATATATATATATATATATATATATATATATATATATATATATATATATATATATATATATATATATATATATATATATATATGTTACTTACTTTAGATCAGAAACTAAATATTCGTCTCACCTCCACGACGGTAGCGAAACAGCGAAGCCATATATACTTACTGATATGTAGAATTTGTTGGAGTTAAGGTCGATAGAGTTAGGCCGTGTATATTCAGAAGCTTGGCTCCACATTAGATCTGATGTCTTTTTCACAAGGCAAACCTTTTGTGGTCGTCGAGGTAACATTTACATGAAAAGTTTTTGGTGGGAATTTTATTTAAAAATCTTATTTTTAACTCATAGTTTCCCAAACTTTGTTTCACCGAGCAGTGAGCACCCCCACCGATCATATAAATAATACTTCATATACTAATGCAATTTTATAATTGATATAATTTTGTATTGTAGACCCCATATCTTTTTCTATGTGACTTAGGGACTAGGGACTAAGCAGGTACGCTAGTTAGAAACTCCTGCGTTTTAGGTAGATACAAATTAACCAGTAACAGTATTAACCAGTTGGTTGCTTTAAAATTGACTGTTTAATTACAATTATTGTATTTAAATAGTTATCTAATATCTATGCAAATATATATTAGATAATTTCCTGGCAAGCCCAATAAAGCCCCCTTATTTTTTTTAATATTATTTATTTTATTTAAATTTTATTATTAATTATTAAAGTATAAACACAACTGAGTATTTTGTGAACATTTCAAGTGCCTACCTATTGCCATTATTGATATCGAGCAAAAAATAGCAAAAAAATAGCCATATTTAATTTGTTTTTAGTATTTAGTATAGTTTTTAGTATTTGTTGTTATAGCGGCAACAGATATACACAATCTGTGAAAATTTCAGAAGTTTATCTAAAGCGGTTCTTGAGATACAAGCCTGGAGACAGACAGACGGACAGACAGACATTGAAGTCTTAGTAATAGGGTCCCGTTTTTACCCTTTGGGTATGGAACCCTAAAAATGCTACGTTTGTATACATTCGTATTTTCGTTCCGACCCAATGTAGAGGGCCGCATAAGATCTTTCCTACATGCCATTGGATTTTAAAAAATATAATGCTTTAACGTTAGGCCATGGGTGTCCACATTATGCACAATTCAAAAATCAAAAGCAATGAACGATACGCCCAACATATTATTCGTAGTCTCCTCGTATTTTTCTATAGTGGTGTAACATAGAGTTGCCGCAGGTTGATAATAATATTTATTATTTTATCTTAAAATAAGTATATTTGGTTTGTTATATCTCCTGAAATAATCACATCATTTCAACATTCCAAATCTCAAAGTTACACGGAAAAGTTTGTCATCATTACATATTATACTGTCTTGTCTCTTTAGATGTAGGTCAGTGCAGCTTAGAAACTGTCATTAGTGAGACGTAAATAGGCTCTGTGGGAAAGCGTCGTTATACTAGTGTCACTCTGAAGTATCTACGTTACCTAACTATAGCGGTTATATTCCAAAGTTCGGAGAAGTTACTTCATTAGAGTAATGGCGTAAATGGCATACAGCTTGGCAAGCGGCAAGCCATAAGAAGCAGAAGGAAATAGCTTACATGCTTGTCAAGGTTAGCTTATTTTTTAACTAATGAAAATTAGATATTTAACTAGTTTAAAAATAATATCTAATATATTATATTTTCATTATATTTTCACTACTAAGATAATTTGTACTATCAGAGAAGTTGATTCCTAGGCAGATGGCGGACCTAAGTAATTCGGTCGCGTTAAGTCAAATCGTACGACCGATCACAGCTAACATTGAATTGACATAAGCCGACCAAACGACGTAGGTCTGTCAACTGCCTAGGAATCAATTTCCTCGATGGTACAAGCTAATAAATATTATATAGAACAGTTTGAAATATTTATGTAAAACTTTATTTTTCTTTTGAAATTATAAGTTTAGAACCATATCTTAAGATTAACTACCGCACTTAGAGGCTTATTAACTGTAATTAATTAACAAAGATTTTGACATAAGCCCCATACACCATCTGTCAAACTCTTCATTAAATTGAAGTATAATCATCATTAAATGTCTCTGAGTTCGGCCGTAAGAGTCATTTATGTAATAGGTACTAAATAAATATAAGAGCTTAAAAAATAGAAAAATTATTTGGCAAAATTGGGCAATGTTTAATAAGCATTTAGCTGCATGGAGTCATTTTAATATGTAATACAAGATGCTTGGCAGAGAGGAAATTTAGCTTAGATTATACGCTTTATTCAGATTACTTCCTACTAGGACCAGAGATTTAGCAAAGAATAGATAGAGCATAAAGGTCACAGCACACATATCAACTCGAAAAGGGATCGTCACCGTATCGCCTTTCGCCTCGCCTTCAACCAGCCGTCAACCAGGCGTCAACCTAAAGGCGCGTATCAATTTCGCGCGGCGGCCGCGCGAGCATTGTTCGACCGCGGCAAATCTGTATTTTGGCTCGCGAGCCATTTTTTGCGCACTATTTCATTATAGCGCGGCAGCCGATCCGTGAACGAGCGTTCATTTTGTGCGCGACAACCATGGACGTATCACGTCGGCGACGTGCCGCTGCTGCTTTTATCATTATTTATATTATTATTAACAAGCGATCGAAGCTCGAAGCTCGATGGTGGATGAAAATTTTCTATACGAAGAAACGTAATGATTTGTTGTGATAATCACTACATTATGGTTGTCTGGAAGAGACCGCTTAAAGCGGTAAGACCGCCAATTTGCGCTCTTCCTAACAATGTTTCTTTTTATTTTGTATTTTTCTTTTTTTTTTAAGTGCAAATAAAGAGTTTATTATTATTATTATTATTACATTTACTGTTCCATAGAAATTGTTTAGTACCATATAATCTAATTAAAGTACGACACTTCTCGTTATCCATGTTTTTGCCGCGCGTATCCACTAAAATGTGTGAGATCCGTCCCAATTGCGCGCGCACAACGCACTGACACTCCTTTGCCGCGCTGTCAAAAACCGACACAAAATGGTTCGTCGCGCGGCACGTTCGAGCGCGCAGATGTTCGAGTTGCCGCGCGCGGCGGCGCAGTACCCATATTGCGCGGCCGCCGCGCGAGCCAATGTTCGTTAGTTTGCCGCGCGAAGTCGATACGCAGCTTTAGGTATGCACGTAATCAAAGCGTATAAGTAGCGCCTGCACGTCAACTCGGCTACGGCTAGGCGACGCCTCGCTTACGGCTCGGGGAAGGGGAAAGGGACAAGGGTAGACGAAGAAACGTAAGCTTGACTCTTGAGTACGGAGAGCCGTAAGCGGGGGGACGACGGGCCGTAAGCGGGTGGACGACGAGCCGTAAGCGGGGGGATTGCTAGTTGACCACGCGTCGCATCGCGGTTCTGAGCCTGTTCCGAGGCGAGGCGATTACGTTACGGTTCCGCTTAGTGTGCGTTGCAGTAGGGAGTTTCATACAAACAATATTGAACGGCTCGAGGCGAAAAATACTCTTGAATAGATAAACTCTTGTAAAAACTCTTAGAACTGTGCATTATTACCTTTTATGCCCACATAATTTCAAATGGAAAGTTTCATGTTCTTCCAAAGTCGAGTCGTGGTAGTACAACCTTTAATGCAATTAAAATAATCTGTTTAAATGTCTTATGTTTGACGCATAAATACTTATGTAGAAACAAAGGTGTCCAAATTGTTCAAATCCTATAGACATATTGCTTCACTTCTGCGGGTTTTCTACATCTATGGTCCGTGTACAAGATGTATACTATCACGTTACATATTCGGGGTGGATTTTATCTAAAGTCTTCCTGATTAACATCTTCGTCTAAACTAGAGCTTATTTAATTAAACCCTAGGTCGATCTATCTATTTTCTAGGAAACCTATTGCTTTCTGTGCCTCAACTACGAATATCTGAGATTAATTTTCATTTTTCTGGTTCAAAACATACCTCTATTCTGGTATTTCGATGCAACATCAACTCAGATTTGTTCTGTGTCTGTTTCTCATTTGTTGTTCGATCAATGCGGTTCCTATTAAACTACATAATAGCATTCACATAACATTTCAATGTCGTTGGTTTGATAGAATCCGAACTGAATCGTGCAAGAAGCAAAGCTGTATTAAGTTGAGACTGCACTTATTGTCGTAACCAAACTACAGAAAAGCAACGCAACATTTCTTCTCATAGTACCAAAGTGTCGTGTCGCGTTTCGCTGCTGTATAGTGCGATTTGATTCATACAATTTCATACAAAGAATATTTAGCCGCGCCGGGTCGCGTTGCTCCGCTGCAGCATAAAGTCGTCCGCTAAATCGTAAAAAACATTCCACTTTTAGCGTTGTAAAATAGGAGAACCGGTCACCATAACGAAAAATACACAAATATTATTGTGCTTTTGACCACGGTTATTAAAAATGAAGTTTAATTGTGCAATGACATACCTAATGAGTAATGACCAATAAACTTTGCAAGGGTTGCTAGAAGTTTACATAATCTTATATCTTATATATAAAATTCTCGTGTCACAATGTTAGTTACCGCACTCCTCTGAAACGGCTTTACTGATTTTTACCAAATTTTATATGCATATTCAGTAGGTATGAGAATCGGCTACTGGCTACTTTTTAACCGACTTCCAAAAAGGAGGAGGTTATATGTTCGGCTGTGGATTTTTTTTTTTGTATGTTAAACGATTACTCCGCCGTTTGTGTACCGATTTTCAAAATTTTTGTTTTGTTCTATTAGGTTTCCCTCCAATTTGGTCCCATTTTCACAAAAGTGGTGATCTGATGATGGGATCCATGAGTAATCGAGGGAACTCCTCAAAATTTATATGGAAACATATAGTGATTTTGATTTTATGAGAAGTATCCTAAGCATATGCTACCAAAACGCAAGATTTTGCACCAAGGTATACTATGGTTCCGAAGATACTAAGAGTACTCCGGATTCCTTATAGATACAAGTTTGGGGGTTTAGGCGCTGTTTTAAGAACTGAAAGCATATGCTACTATGCAAATTACATTCATCACCATTATCATCATCATCATCATCATTACCACGTCAGGGTCACCAGTGTCACATGGTTGTATATGGATACAATATGCCCCCACAACACCATAATTATATCATCACGTTATGTCATTATAATAATTGGTACTTTTCATAGCGATTTTAATAAAAATATAATGTTGTTTCAAAATAAATGATTCAAGTTCTAAGCGACTTATGTACCACAAACTTGAATATAACAAAGTCAACCTTAACTCCAGAGCGTAAGGCACACATTTGACATTACTTTTGAGATTCGAAAGAAAAAAGAGAAGTAAGTTGCTTCGATAGGTACTACACTAGTTTAACTATTAACCCATCAATCCCCAAGCGGCACCCGGCTGCCGCATAACAATTAAAAATCTATTGTGTCTGCGATTCCCACGATCGAGGTAATAAATTGAACCCTTAGTATGAAAATACTTACATAGGAAAACAATCTACATCGTAATAGGAATAAGAAAAACAATCGAGGTTTAAACTAAAAAGAGTGAAATTATTATTTTTAACAAAAAATTAAAACCGACTTCCAGGGTAAAAACAATAATAACATCCTTATAATATGAACTAAAAAGTATTAAATAATTTTTCCTATCTAATAGTGCCTTTTTCCGAATTCGGCTAAACCTCAACTATTTCTGTACTCAATCTTCATAATTTTGAAGTCGGTGCCAGTTCCAAAAGTTTCAAATACCTATTCTGTCAGAGAACTGAAGATTCAGCTATATCTGGTACCGACTTCAAAATGATGAAGATTGAGTACAGAAATAGTTGAGGTTTAGCCGAATTCGGAAAAAGGCACTATTAGATAGGAAAAATGATTTAATACTTTTTAGTTCATATTATAAGGTAAAAACAATAATAACATATTATTGTTTTTACCTTGGAAGTCGGTTTTAATTTTTTGTTAAAAATAATTATATTTATAAGTGCATTTTTTGAATAAAATATAATAGTAAATTATTACAACTCGAGACTGACGGCGACCATTGTTTGTGCGACGGGATAGCGATGGACGTTGCCATGGTGCCATACTTATAGTCACTTCAATAAAATAATATGGGCGAAATACTTTATATGGCAAAACAACGTTTGCCGGGACAGCTAGTATATTATATAGCGAGCTTATAACACTCAAGCTTTGTATCCAGTAAGTTATGTCTTTAAAATAATTAATTTAGATCAGGTACTAATTGACTTACTTGATAATCGATTTATCAAACATTATAATTTAATCAACTTAATAATATTTTTTTAAAGTTTTTTTTTTTTTAATACCTATGTAGTAATGTTATTCGTATTTGTAATAATATCAAATGTCTACCTGCAACTAAAATATTATCCGTACACCTTATCTTTCGCATTATCTTGTATACTAAGCATATTATACGACATTAAACTTACTTACAAAATTGAAATATTCACTTGTTTCAACCCGTTTGCGAACCTCATCTCATTTCTAAACCTTACGAATTAATAGCTCCAAATTGCACGAAACAAATCATAATGGCTCTTGTCAAAGTTTAAAATTGTTAGCGAGTTCTAAGCTTAGCGCTTCGTTATCTAAGTTGCTATTTGCAAGATTGGAAGCTTTAACGGGATTTCTACTTCAACGGGATCACTGGACTCAGCAAAACAATTATCTTCAAACTTAAATACACGTCTTTAACATGACAGCTGTTATAATGATATTTCATTTTAATAAGCGTCTCAATAAAATGTATTGAGATTTATTGAATTATTTTTTTAAACAATTAGTTTTTCCTTATAATAAGTACTTGATTTCCTTCTTTCTTTCCTCCTCCTTGACTGTTTTTAAATCTTTTATTTGCACCGATTAACCGGACTAATTGTTCTCATTTGGCATTCGGATATAATGGAAAACACGGTATAATTGAATGTATGAAAAAAAAACGGTTTCAGTGTTTATTACAGTGCATAATATTATGTGTTTGTTAGAAATGACCCAGTAAACCAATGTTAGAAAATATTAAGAAATACGTCTTCCGATGGTAGCCCGGAACAAAGGGTTGGATAATTGAATAGAATTAATAGAATTTCTACTGTATCTTACGATTTCTGGAGTTTTTCCAAAATTATTAAACTCTATGCTGTCTATTGAAGAAAAGAGATGCTTGCGAAATATTTATACGAGTAGATAGGTATAGGCTTAACTCTGCTACTAGTGGCAATAAATTATTTGATATTATTTAATTAATGTTCTATGTTGTTTATACACGGTCGTTATTTTCAAATTACAAAGAAGATTATAACGGTTACTAGGAAACAATAATAAATTACTATCATGTGACTAACAATTATTTTTTATGTTGAAACGTAAATATAAATGACCCAATTCGTTAATGGGCGGGAACCGTACATTTTTCCGTAATAAAAAGTATCCTACGTCCTTTGCCGGGACTCCAAAGTATGTCCATACCTTTCAGTAAAATGGGTTACGTGGTTTGGTTGTGAAGAGGTAACAGGCAGACAGATAGACACACTTTCGCATTTAATTTAAAAATGGATGAACATTACATTGCCTGCAGCTCGCAACAAAAAAACATCGAATTTCTATATCAAAATCATTGTTCAAAGAGCGGTAACTATTCTCATAATAACTCCCTAATTACGACCCTATTCAACCCTTACAGCCTCAGGCCTTCGCGGATCCTCCTTTAATACAGGTCAATTAGGTACTTTGGAAAATTTTACAAATTCCTTCCCCGTGAAACGCTAGACTAAATTAGGCGGGTAATTCCCCGTACCCAATAACGAGCGCTCATAATATTTTAGAAGATCAGATATGATTCTAACTATGTACCAATATAATATGATAATATTGTAAGCAATTTTTTCTACTCCTACTTCTTTCTTGTCTCTTCGAATACTTCCTACTCTACCCACCTTTCTTCCTACTCTACTTACCTTAGTTTGCGGGTCCATCCTGGCTAGAGCCTCTATTAAATTATACTAGAAAAATATTATTAGGGCCTGGAATTTTTGCCAGTAGTTTTAGAATGATAATAAAGCCAATTCAGATAAATTATAAAAGGACTGGTTTGCCGAAGAAAATCCTAAAATATCCAGCGATAACTGTTTTAACCGGAACCTAACCAAATTCTCGAAAATTAATTTCAATCAGGAAGCAACCCCGTGAACTTAGCCCTCGAGTGAAACTCAATAATGATAAATTGCAGCAGATAACATCATCACTCATCAGCATCATCATTTCTAAAGGCTTTCTTACTATAGTATACGCGGTGACTCAAGGCGATGAGTGTAATTGACCCCCATCGCCTCGAATAAAGAATATTACGCGCAGGCCGGAGCAGAGGGCGCTACCAGCACATACAGTAAAATATTATACGACCAAGATCCGACATGCGGCAAACGTCATATCAGAATCGTTGTCAAAAGTCGAACAATTTTTTTTGTTTACTATAGGTCTACCAGAATCTGATGACAATTTTTGACAGCAGATTTTTAAAAAATTTCCTTGATCATTGGATAAATTTTTATATTTGCATGTTTAACACACAGAATCAGCCGCTATAAGAAAAAAAAACGGATCAAAATGTTTTATTCCAATTACCCCCGTATTGCTAGAGTCATTTTATTTTCTCACTTTTTGCCATCAGATTCTGGTCTATATCTATGCCGGTCCTGGCTCTAGCGTGGAAACATTGCAGTAATATATTAAATCAACAAAATTAAAAAAAATCTTAAAGATGAATTGTGTTTTATCGAATAAAAAATAATTTGTTTCTACTGAATAACATGTTAAGGCGAGGCCAGTTCGAAAAGACTGATTTTTAAGCTTCCAGTCTGAAGAAATTATGTGGAATTCTCTTACATCAAAATTGATGTAGACTCAAAAAGGAACAAAGTAACAAAATAACCGAACAGAATATTGAAAAATGGCATGGTAATTCTGTAAAATATCTTGAATATCAACATAAAAATACACTTCAAATTCGAACATCTCGTAATTTTCAATCACAATGATATGATTTTTTTTTACAAAAAGGATAGCGTTTTTATAGTTCTAACAAAATAACCGAATAGTTTTTTATCGTATTTTGCATACTCAGCTAGAACTTAGAGGTAGTATGCAGTTAATTGCATTGAACTTATAAAAGGTTGCAGATAACTATTCTAAAGTTACCGAGAAGTATACCGATGAATTTATAATAGTCCTCATACTGTTATAAATTCATCTGCATTTTGAAATAATTAACAGGATTAAGAATACAGAGCCAGTAGGTTTGCACGTTACTCCTAGACTAGTTAATTTATGACCATTGGTACCACGTCTCTCCAAATGTATGACGTGTAATTGGAATATCTAATGGTGGCCACTTTTTCATCGTGCTAGATATATTATGCTGATACGATAATAAAATATATAAAAGAAATAAAAAATAAAATCCAGCAATGAGCGACCAGATGATGTTGAATTATGGCTAAGATCACTCTCAATCATGTCAGCTTTCAGACAAAAAAAAAACAAAATCGCTCCGCCCGTTTGGATCGATTTTGACAATGTCATGAACAGAGACAGAGAGAGAGAGAAAGAGAGAGAGAGAGGGAGAGAGACATTTTAAGGGAGGTAAGAAAATAAGGGCTAAAGCTATACGAGCTTTATATCCCATTTGTTGCAGTGCAACCTGCGATTTACCCGCCGTCAACGGTGGTGAGAGTTTACGAGGGGATAAATCAGACAAAGTACGGACATAAAAATAGTTATACGAGCATTAAAGTGAGCACAGACCATTAACGGCAATGCGTGACAGATATTGCATTCCAGAATTATACTATTGGAAAAATGCACGGGACTTTATGATCCACGAATGAGGCGCCGCGTACGCACTGAGAGAACTTCTGAACTTTTTACTGCACCTGATTATTTATTCCTCTTCACGATTTGAATATTTAAGTCCCGGGAAGGGACATAGGATTTATTGCGACAGAATATATTAGCGAATGCAATATCTAGTACGTTTTAACTGTCGCTTAGCAGACAAAAACGGAAAATTATAGCTCATCTTCATGTAACGAAGTCATCATATTTTAATCTGGTTTCGATATGGACACCATTTGTATTGCCAGTACTAAAGTTTGAATCATTAAATCGTGATGGTGTACCCGTTATTAAATTTAACGTTCGCGCAATTTCGGTCTACTTATAGCAGGTAGAAGATTGCAAACATTGATTATTATTTACCTTTTTACTTATCACTTAAAGACGTCAAAAAAATCCGACTTTGCTCATGCAAAGTCGGATATTTCTGTCGTCGCCAAGTGTGAACGATTCTCGGAAAAATGTACTGAACTTTATGATCCACGAACGGACTTATTTACAATTGTGAGCGATGACCGTTTCGTTTAAACTTCGGATCGCCGTTGTTCTGAAAAGCTTTATGGTTTACTGCGGAGTGAAATAATGTTACAGCATTCTTTTAGCTTTGCATCGAAATTTGTCTTTACAAGTTTAATATTTATGTATAGGAATTTCATAATTTCTTTATCATTACTAAATCTGTGGAATGGTAACATGGTAGCTGTAGTTTTTTTACAGATCCTGACTTGTAGTTTTTTGTCGCCAGAGATTAAAAAAAAAATGCAGTTTTAGATAAAATGAAAATCTTAGATTTCACTTACTTATTATAAAATTTTCAAAATTCACTCCTTGTCTATCTATACCACTGCCTAACAGAACCCAGCGTAAACGCCTATCTGTAACAAGAATGAAGTAACCAGAGGCCAACCCATGTTAATCCAAACAAAAGGGAAGTCTGGATTTACTTAAAGACACAAAAGGTTTGTTCCGTTACATTTGAGAGAATAAACGTAGTTTTACAAACAGTTTTTTTTGTGGACAGTCATCAATTCTGAGTTGGCTGAGACGGACCCGCAAAAAGGTTAATACTTCTAAAGCCGAAGACTTAATACCTTTTGTAAGCTTAAGCTGAAGCGACCTTTTTACGAAAATGCTTGGAGCATACGTCTCAAAAACGTATAAACAGTAGTGATCAGTGAGTGAACTCGACCGTGTCCTTGAAATGTAAGTCATAACGCAGGCTCAAGTTTTATGCATGGGTGTCATGATGCTTCATTGTTTTGATACTTAAAACTATCTAAAATCATGCTTATATAATGTGCGACACCTCAACGCACGTTATATAAGTTTTTTTTCACGCGTGACACGATACTGATTTATTCTGCTACTTTAACTTGAAATCAGGCTAATGTGTGCATGCTCCCGATCTTTCTAGTATGAAGATGATCTACAGTAGATCATCTTCATACTAGACACCGGTGTCGGGTCACATTGTATACAGTAACTGTATACAATGTGTCCCGACACCGGTGTCCGATCCTTTAATGTCGTGATGTATGGCATATTTCATCGACAAATTGGCTCTCAAAATGGCAGTCATTTTAGTTTTTCTCGGGATTTCACCCTAATCTGAACAATACTTCTCATGTTAATATCCTATGAAGATAAAAAAGGTCTCATTTGATAGCTAAACTTGTGGACTACGCTTACACAGACAATTGTTATGAATTTCACGTAATAAAACATAGAAAAACAAAATTTAAGGAAAAATTTATTTTTAATTAATGGCTTTTTGTGAAAAATATAGCGCATTAAACTGGTTCTTTTTTATTTTAAAAATATAGAGTAAGTAGGTTTTCATCTTAAATGAATCCCTTTATTTTTATGCTTTAAGTCAGAAAGTTTAGAAGTTATAAAGATTTTATTATGAAGTATTGGTCAGATTTGTATGAGAGCCAAAGAAAAATTTTTTTTCAAAGTTAGAGAAAAACAAAATTTGAGAGCCAATTTGTCAATAAAATATGCCATACATTATGACATTAAAGGATCGGCCACCGGTGTTGGGACACATTGTATATTCGTACTATTTTAGTATGGAGATCGACTAGAAATCGATACTCTAGTTCAATTTAGATTCCAAATTCAAATGCTTTTTTGGCGTACGGCTTTGGCCTAAGCTTGTCTCGAGGGATGGGATTTAATCCGAATTTCGTGTTGGAAGAAACAAATGAATAAGCCAAAAAGCTGCACTAGTTTACATTTTACAACAGTATCGTGTAAATACACCCAACTAATAAACGTGTAGAGAACTAATTAGTTTTTAAAACAAAACCAAATTTTGCTTGTAGGGTTTCATACCCGAAGGGTGTTTATGGGAGACTTCTACTAAGGCTTTGCTATCTTTCTGACTCCAGGCTCACGCTTCCGTGGTCCAGTAGTTAAGTTACCTTACCAATTTTTATAGAAACTTCCACAATACCCATAACTTAGTTTTAGACTTCTACACTCATCTAGCTTAATACTTACCTTTACTAGAAAGTTCCATTTCCTCGGGTCTTAATCCTTATGAATCCTACAATATTTAAACACGAACTTAAGGCTCTCTTTACCTCTATTTTGCGGCGCAGTGAAGCGATGAATTGACGTATTGCTCTACTTTCAGACGCCAAGGTGCGATAAAGGCCACTTTTCACTTTAACATTTTACTCTCTAAGGGAAAGTAAAAACTTTCATAGACGTTTAAATTGTGTATAAAACTTCACGGATTCAGTCGAGGTAAATCTTATTACTAGGTATGTATATCACTGAGCCTCATTAACCTACTTAAAAAATTAAGATTCTCAATTCTTCTGTATTTTGATTGAAAAAGGATTTAATTAAATTAATAAATGTAATAAAAGATAGTATAAAAATGTGCAAAATAAAGAAACTGCAATTAGAAGGATAGCATCCAGGTCCAAGCATTGTCAATGAAACGTGGATGTAAAATTGCCGTCGCTCAAATTAAATCCAGCGGTTATTCATAAGTCACTCGAACATGTAAAGTGATATTTTGATAACGTTGACAGGAAATGGGTGTAAAGTAGTAATAATTTTTATAAACACATTATAAAAATTACTGTGATTGCATGTAAATATTTTATTGCTACCTTTTTACTTTTACCCGATTTTATCTGACGGTCAAAGGCCAATGAGAAGGAAAATGAGAAATCGAAGTACTTTAAAGACTTAAATGTTATGACAGAATGTCGCTGGGTCGACACTTTCATGATTGCAAAAGACATAAATCTTGCGACTTTAAAACTTTCCATCTTTGGACTTTTGTTCGATCTTATCGTTAAGTCTGAGATTCCCAGAGATAACAACTATCTCCATTAAAGTTGGAGCCATTTGAATATCAATGGTCCCTCGATTTTCTCTCAGTATTTGAGGTAATTCGGAGCGAAATAAAAAGGTAAAGGCTAACCGAAGCGATTCCACAAATTGCTTTGAAGCAATCCCGGCGTTTTCCTAATTCGCTCCGTGTGTGATTCAACTAAATATTTGTACGGTACTCCTGTTTGCGCTTGTGTGCGCACACCTTAAATATCTCCTCCTTATTTGTAATGCGATATATATTTATATTTCTATCATTTCTTTTTTTATTAATTTAATTTGACCCGTATAATATTTAAGGTAAATATTATCATCCGCTCAACATCCTACTTTGTAAGTATAAAATAACTATAACGAAGTATTAAACAATATTTATCGTCTTTCTAATAAAAGTATGAAGCAACATCCAACATTGTTACAGAACTACGAAGCGATTTAAGTAAAAATAGTTCCCCCATTTGTCTTTATGCAAAAACAAAAGATTTTCCTTTCCGCGAGGTTTTGTTGGGTAATCCATCACAAGCGCGAACAGATACGCCCCAGGATTTATTCGCCAGTGCTTCCACGCAGCTTTGTTTGTGATACTCTCGACAAATCTAAAGTTACACGAATTGTCCGTTATAACTACGCATATCCGGGCTACTAATGTTACAAATATTAGTTTGCGAAGAACCTTATAGCAGTTTTATCGAATGACTAACAAATAAAAGAAAGCAAACTGATGCCGCCGTTTAAACTACGCCTCGCCACAGTGTCACCTGTAGTACAGTGTATATTGTCACACTATCAAAACTACGCCTGACTGATATTATAAAAATTAAAGAGACTTCTGCGAAGCCTTTCAAACTACACCTCGTCGTATAATTGCTACAGTCCTGTGTACATTACCCATTGTTAATTTAATTAATTGAAATGCTAAAGTGTGTTTGTTTGTTTGGCTGTCTGTGTCCAGTTTACGCTTAAGCCACTGAATTGAAATTCATGAAATTTCACATGAATAAAATATTATCTTGAGTCCCAGGACCATTCCTGAAACTCAAAGTATGTCCATAGCAAATTTAAGGATACAACAGTTTCCGTGGAACAAACAACAGCAACGAAGTATTGAAATTGTCTATCTATTGTCGTGTGTTTCAAATAAACGTAATTTATAAATACTAGGGTGATGCTGAAAGTATGCTTCAATTTTAATAAATTGGTATTACTTTGGAAGCTAATATCATGAGTATAATAAACAAAAATAGAAAATTTAAAACGGGGAAAGGAATGTTGATATACCGAAGGAAGGAAGCACTGAATGCCGAAAATTTCATAGTCCCATAATTCTTAATCTAGTCAATAAATTTCAAAAATATTTGGCACACGTATTAATAACACGTTTACCTAGGTATTAGTGATGAGCAAAATCGGTCTTGCAGCCTCAGTCTTGGTCTTGCAAAAAAGCAATACCGAGACCAAGAGTATCCTAAAACTAAATAATCGGCCAAGTGCGAGTTGGACTCGCTCACGAAGGGTTCCGTACCGTTATAGAGCAAAAATAGGCAAAAAATTGTGTTTTTTTGTATGGGAGTCCCCCTTAACTTTTAATTTTATTTAATATTTTTATTATTTAATAAACAACAAATATAATCAAGGACTTTGTGAAAATTTGAAGAGCCTACCTGTTACCATTATTGATATCGAGCAAAAAAGGCCAAAAAAATTACGTTTGTTGTATGGGAGCCCCCCTTAAATATCAATAATGTTTTCTTTTTAGTATTTGTTGTTATAGCAGCATCAGATATACACAATCTGTTAAAATTTCATAAGTCTAGCTATAGCGGTTCTTGAGATACAGCCTGGAGACAGACGGACAGACATCGAAGTCTCAGTAATAGGGTCCCGTTTTTACCCTTTGGGTACGGAACCCCAAAAAACCAAATTCAAGACGAGATCAGGCAGATTTGACCAAGTCCAAGACCAATATTGTACTAAAAATACCAAAACCAAGACTGTCTGAGTCTTGTTTTGCTCATCACTACTAGGTATAACATAATCATTAATCAAATATTATCAACTGATATTATATCAGGTTTTTTTTTATTGATTGCTTGATTTAATTTTTCATTAAATATTGGGAATACCAAACGAGATAAGAATTACCTCATTATAAATTCGTCATTAAGTAGCGATAGGATAAAATTACATTGTGGAATTACTAAGAAACGGTGTTTGAAATTATGTTATCGAGGTCTTGATTTCCAACTCAAAGAGTTTTGTAAGTGTCCATATAAAATTTTGTGTATAAATGGAGATGACAAATACTCGGTACGATCAAGCAAAATCATGGTAACAGCAGTTTTTGGACTATTTGAATAAATGATAAGGGGGCGACTAACCCAAAATTGTCGATTTTATAATTCATTTTTATACTTGAAAATAAGCCCCGAAATGTTTCATTTTCTAAACATAGATACAACATTATATTTCCAAGAATTTGATTTGAGCGAAAACACGATATCTTATAATTTTCTCGATAGAAAAAAATCACAAAGATGCATCTAATTTTCACGAATTTTTCATATATTGCCATAACCATGCATTAAACTAATATTTTAACACATTGTATAAAATTCTATCACTGAGACTGACCTGGCGGATTTTTAAAATGTTGTATATTTATCGAGTTATTAAGAAAAAACTAACTTGGCGATGATTTCGCGTCGTCCTTTTTCACCTGGCATATGAAAGACGGGCGTGAGTGTGAAGAGAGAAGGACGATGTTTGATTTTTTGCGTTAGTCGCCCTTTTAACATATCATTTTCGAGTAAGAAATAAAGATCCGTTAATATATATTCTGTGGTTCCGTATGATACGTCGTGTGCGACATGTCGTCTGAAACAGAACTTTATTTTCGTCGTGGACCGTGGCACATGTGTACTGGCCCTAAATGATAAATGATAATATGATCTAACACGAAAGTTATAAACATAATTTCAATATTTTCAATATTATCTTGTCTATTTTACAGTAAACATTATTAATATTGTGTAATTTGTCATAACCCAGATATCAAAAATAATATAATATTATCAAGGCAGGATGAGCTTTATTTACTAAGAAGTTGTTTTTAATATTATTTTCATATCAGCCAAAACAATACGATTGCAATCGATCGCTATACATGATACCATTGTTTTATATACCCAGCAATCGATCGCGCGCTTATTGCTAGTGGATTGTTGATCTCTATTTTTACGTGATAGCCCTGCCGATCTTCATTTTGCCCTACGCTATCACAAAGCAGTGGCGGCATGGCCCGCATGGGTCGCTAGACGAATGTCGGTAGAAAATGAAACCTATAGCGTAGGTCGTAATGTGGCATTTTATTTGAATTTTAGTCAGGCGCGGTCACTTGCAATAAAAAATTATATTTCTAGGCCATCGCAAAAAAGACTTGAAAAGCTCTGCATCATTAATCTATCATTCATTGAATGAATGAAATAACGTAATATATAAAAATAATTATACAATACACTAATCTTATAATCAGAGCATACGTATTTGGTAACTTTCCAGAATTCCATTAACTAATTATTATAAAACTTTTATTTGTTAAATAGGGCATCTATTGCTTGCCACTCCGTTACACCAAAATTCATTTATCGCGCGATAACCGTACATTTTTCGGGGATAAAAAGTATCCTATATCCTTTCCCGGAACTCAAAGTATCTCCATAGCAAATATTTAATTTCAGCAACATCGGTTCAGCGGCTTGGGCGTGAAGAGGTAACAGACAGGCAGACAGACAGACACACTTTCTCATTTATTAATATGGATGAATGCCAGCCGAAATGATTATACTAGATAACTGGCAGGACGCAGGTGTGATAACACACTTATCAGCTTTAGGTAATTTCCACAGTTCTCGGTAGCTACACGGAAACAACTATTGCTGCATTTATTTAATTAATGATTGCCGATAAGAACACACATAAACATTCTTAATTTATAACAATAAAGAAGCGACCATATAAAATGTAAACTTTATTAAACTCAAACCATAGACAAATGAAAATATATGGTATATTTGGTCAATGCTCAAACCAAACAAAAACGAAAATAAATGCATAATATAATATTGGCGCAGGAGCGAGCACAGTGGAAGATCTTGGGAGGTCTTTGCCTGGGCAAAAATATTATTTTACTCTTTACGTTTCTAATAATGATTATATCTAGCTAGCGATTTAGGCTGTGACTTATAATAATATAGAGATAATTTAATAGTATATTGTATAATAGTACGGCCCCTTGTCCTAACAAAAATCAATTTTATGGTACCATCCTGAAGAAAGCATGAAACTTGGCATGAATGTCATGTATGTGCTTCAATGTAGATATGGAAGCACGTCCAGAAATAATGTTTTCTCCCCCCCCCCCTCCCCCCCCCTTTCATTCCGGTTTTTCGAATTTTCTACGAAAACGATAAGACTGAGGAGTTTACTCTTCAGAGAACAAATTATCGTCGATAAATTACCTACAAAACGATACTACATTATATAGTGGTAACATTAATATATTTCTGTTTACAGACACAAACGTATTATGAAATTGTAAAAACAGGCTAACTTTTTTTTCTTGCTCCATTTATAGGAAAACGACAAGAGTGGTGATAAAATAGGCTACAAAAGTTAGATACCTTATACATTGAGCTACAAAATGACACCTCCTCCACCTCCAGAATTTAGAGCTAAGGGTTTCAAGAAATTTATTAAAAATACAGTAAAATACGGTGAAAATTATGTAGTTGTCATACATGTGCTTTAATGTGGATATAGAAGCATGTCGATATGAAGAGAGAGAAGATTTTTTAAGTTAAGGTTAACTCCTACTATAATAATACTTTAAAAAAGCACAGCCGTTATTGTAAGGCAGCAGTTTATAGCTTTTTTTGTAAATTTTGGTTTATCAAGTAAAATGCAAATGCAAGAAAACAACAAATCATCTACTGTTACAGGTCACCGAACATTTTTTAGATTGTCTCAATAATTTAGCTATATAATTTGCACATGTAACTTAAAACTGCGCCATAGGACGCTATAGCGATATTTTTGCTTATGAGTAAAAGAGACAAGTAGCGATAGGTCAATAGCCGAATTCCACTCACCCATTTGTGGGTTATTACTTAATAATAATAGAGTCGTTTTAGAAATACTCGGTGTTACTGGAAACGACTGACGCTCCGACAAGTATGGTTGATACTTTGACACGCGAATAACGCGATTCACGGCTCTATTGCATTTACGGCGATGTCTAGGAAATGTTAAAGTTTATGACATGGGCCACGAAATCATAATATTATTCATTTAACGCTATCTTCTACGGAGTATGGAGTCAAAGTATTTGATTGTTTTATTAGTTACCCGTGTACAATTCAATGTGTTTTTCGAAATTGCTCTTGAAAATTAATGACAAAAAACTATTTATTTATTGATAAATACTTTTCAGTTAATTCCTAAAGCCAGAATAAAAACGCTTTTTGACAACGATAACCATTTAAATTATTCCTACCTCCCAAAGTCTTAAGATCCTGGAAAAATCTTTAGATGATTGACGACTTAAAATAAATATTTTTGTAATCGAAAGTAATTTAAATTTTTTCTTTATTAATGTAAGAATAGGCGCGGGCGGTACAATACGAATTTTTTGATATTTTTTTGTTAAAATTATAACAAAACATTATATTTTATGATGTTTAACTTTGACAATGACGATTACTTACGTTTCATGGCTAAGCGCAACTCACCCTTGGCACTTTTAGAATATTCCATTGCAATGAACACGCTGTTTTCGTGGCCGCATATCAAAAGAAAATGCAAAATCTCCTCCATTTTGCACGAAAAATGAAACCAAAATTGTTTCCCAGAACGTTTACATCAAGGGAAGTGCATAAACTTTGTTGTCTGAACTTAATTAGCTTTTAAGTTTTTTACACACTAGTAGGCTATATTACTCGCTACTTTCTATAGTAGTCGGTCAAATTCGTTTAGACTTTGGAGCATATTTAATAAAATTTAATATTCAAATTATTGCATAATCTTTTTTATATTAATATAAATATTTAGGATTATAATGAGAATTAAAAAAATAATTGTGGCACTCGGGGAGTGCCGCGGTAAAGCTATTGCATAGCATTTTTACTAACTTATGCAATTATAATTCGCATACGTCTAGTCACACTCACATAAACACCGTGCTGAAGTCTGGCGCTGTGCTGGTCGGAGTGTGATTTTTTAGGTTTTTTCGTTACGGAATTTCTCGATGCAATAGTTCAAAAGTTGAATGTTCAGAACAGGGGTTGACTTTAATAATTTGTTTAACAAACGAACTTATCCTTTATGAAAAGTGTACAATGAATTAGAAGGAAATGTTTAATTTTTCCTATTAATATCAACACTGTAATATTTTGCAGCCAATTAAAACGAAATGCTCGTAATACCAGTTTTAAATTATTACTGTAATATTATTGCGTTATGGCCTTCATAGAAATTACAATGTAAATTACGAAGAATCAGTTAACAGTTTTATTATATTTTTACGCTTCAATATTCTGATATTATTCCAAAATTCAATTAACTAAACGTTAAAATAATTAGATACTATTAAATTATTTAAATTAAAAATAACAGCCAGTAAATGGCATGCGTCATATGCAATTCCTGACAATTTAAATTGATATTTATATGTCGTGATGGTTTTTTCAACGATTTCCATGAATAAAATCTTCTGGGAATCGCACATTTTCTCTCAATAAATTGGTATTTTGGTCCATTCTCGTTTTTCGGTTTACGTCTGTGCAGTTATAGTTCACTAGAATCGGTTCAGTTGAGTTCAGTTTTAGACTCGTTGAACTCGTTGAAACGTTGTTTTGGTAATACGTTATTTTGGGAATTAAAGGTAGATGTAGACCGATTCTTAGACCTACCCGTTAAGAGCGCGCTGTGAAAACGCTAGCCCCGCCTACACACAACGCTGTCCTCCAATCGTGATACAATAATTCCATGAATCGTGCTCCTGGGCAATGTACTTTAGGCTGCAGCTAATAGTGAAGAATATCGCGTAACAACGGTTCCCGCATTATAGCACGAAAGTAAAGGTCGTAAGTCCTAAAACTGGTTTTTGATGATTACTTAAAAACTAAATACAATACTAATATTTCCTTTAGCTATTAATTTATAAAGTGTGTGATTGTAGTAGTGCAAGTTATTTAATAATAGTAACTCAATAAGTGTAACAGATAATGTTGAAATGCCCAAAAAGTTTCATAATTTCGAAAAATAAAACTATAGAGTCAAAATAAGTGAATCGTGTTTTCCGTTAGCTAAATATCAGATAAATATACAATGATTAAATAAATCTCAATTTCATTTGAGTCAATCGTCTTCCGGGATCGTAATACTTATTAGAAAACACAGCAAAATTGCACAGCCCGCTCTTAAGCAACCAAATTTTATCGTAATCGGTCCGGCCTCTCTCTGCCAAACTCCTCCGAAAGAGTTCGGCAATAAATACTGTGAGTATGATATATTATACTATACATTTTTATATACAAAATAATATATCTATGTACGTATATATACAGCTGTAAAGTATTCTACTTTCGACAACATATCCGACTGGTGCTTGGTTTAATCGATGTACTGAGCCAAAGATAGCTTTCGGCCAATTTCGGCGGTCACAGTCTAATCTCCTGCAATGCTACGCCATTGGCAATCGGCGTTTGATTCCAGCGAGCCAATCGCACTGACCAGCGCCGACTCCGTACTATAAATAAAGATTACTGTCAGCCATTTTGCCCGAATTGTCCCAGCTTGTGGCCACTGGAACCGCGATTTGCACAGTATAATATCCAGCAAAAACATTTTATCTGGATTACAAGTACTTGCACTATTAAAGTTGTTAATTTTTTAAATAATGCAGACCAGCTGCCTTACTTCCGACAGAATCAGAATCGAATTGAGAATCGAATCAGCTCGATCACAAAACTCTTGCTACTTTCGACATAATATATACTAGCGCAAAATCGTGCTGCGGCTCAATTTGGAACTAATTCGATCTCAACGGCTTTTCCTACTACTGACAGCTATACTAGCGCACGATCGTGCTGCGTCTCAGTTTGGAACTAATCAGACACGTTAATTAAATTCGTATCAGTTTCGGGGGGTAACACTGCTCTATATTGTATATCCCCGACTTCTTTGTTAGCTGAGTGAATGCAACATTTTTTGCTTGTTCGTATATATTAAGTTTGACAGAAAAAGTTTCTAGTCTATGTGAATATCCTCATTAAAATGAAGTTACGTAATCATATTTAAATCTCTCTGAATAAAGCCGTTACTTGTCATCACGTAAAATGTATCTTCACTTATGTAAAATACTCGTTTATTTTGTAAAAAAATATAATTACTATCTAGATATTAAAATAACTTACTTACGATTGGGTACAAAGCGAATATTTAATGTAGTTTAAAAGTTACTAAAAAAATATTACGGTGACTTAAATCCAACTACTCAAACATCATGTAACGTCGTCACGTTTCTTGTTTCATATGTATATATAGATTTAAATAGTTGACACGGCAAATGTCGTATTGCCATGTACGTTATTACGAATATTAAAATAAGACGATGGTTGACTTTTAGACCTACCTATTAAGCACACTAGGTAGACTCACCGTTTAGAATAAGAATTTATAATACCGATTTTGAATAAAAAAAACTAAGATCTAAAACGCTCTGTTTGTGGCCACACACGAAAAGGAATAACATGCTTTTCATTGTTATCAATGTTTATTTCCCGTTTAGTTTTATTAAGCTATATCAAGCCGATATACAATACACTGCATTCATACAGATAACACTATATGTAACAATTTATTTGCATTTCATTACAAAAAACATTTTAATTTTGTATTTACTTGACAGCAATTTCTCTTTCTGCAGAGAAAAGGACATAAGAGATGGTTCACTCATACTAATCAACAAGAATTTAAAATATATGGAACGTAAAGACGTAGTGAGTCTCTCTACAGAACGAACAACAGAAATAGCCTGCGTAGAGGTGGAAAACTTTATTATTATATGCGTATACAGGCCTCCATTAGGGTTATATGATATACTTGTAAAGGGCATGGAGATTTTATTAACAAAAATAAGTGCATCTAACAAACACATTTTACTTTGTGATGATTTTAATATAAACTACGCACGGGTATAAAATATATAGCCTATGTCACTCACTGAAAAAATGATTAAGATTGATTCAGTAGTTTTGATTTATATTCTTTAGTACCCGTGGCCCGCATTGGTTGGAACCGCCGCAAAAGCTACGTCCCGCAATTTTTAAATCTTATATGCTGTAAAGGGCCATATAGATATTATATTAAATCAATATATATTTAAAGTATTTAACTGAATAAGGATTAATGTCGTATTAGTTAGAATCGTTTCGGAAATTAGCCATTATTTGAAGTTAAAAGTAAATGACAAAAAAAATGTTATTGTGGAATATCCATAAGAGATAGACATAATATACCATCGCGAAGTTTTCTGTAGACCTTTTCATAGTATACAATACTTAGTACATTATTTTGATAGGGTTCAGCCTACGTTTGCAATGTAAGCGGAAAAAAAATGAAATTATTTACGACATCACATTAGAAACCCCAAAAATAACAGTATTTCTCCACTATTTAATTAATGTTATTATACTTATAAACCTTTCTCTTTAATCACTCTATCTATCAAAGAAAACCGCTTCAAAATCCGTTGCGTAGTTTTAAAGATTAAAGGGAACAAAGGGACATGAGGGAAAAAAGCGACTTTGTTTTATACTATGTGGTGATATTTTAGACAACAATTCAACCACTGTTAGATTCACTTCTTTGTTAAAATCATATAATTTGACATATTTGTTTTTTTAACCCACAAGGATCAGTGTCAGCTCTGCTACATGTATTGATAATATTTTTACCAATATAGACCCCTTAAACAAAGAAGTCTTAAACATACTAAGCTCTGATCACTAGGGACAACGAGCTATTTTCTCCATGAATAAAACTTGCAAAAAAGTATGTAAAAACGAAGTACTTGAGAAGTTTAGGGGTGAAATTATATCTAAGATTGGAAATTTACAATATCATAGTAGCCAAGATATGACATTTGGTAAACTTTTCAAATTAATTAAAAACAGTTTTGATACTACCTTCACCTCTAAGACAGTTGGGAAAAACAATAAGGGCAGTGAATGGGCTACACCAGGTATTATGAAAAGCAGATTAAAATTGTATGATCTTTATAATGAAAGAACTATAAATCAAAATGAAAATTTTAAAAACTAGGTATGTAAGATCATATTCAAAAATATTTAAGCAAGTTTGCAGGGCTACAAAATCTATTCAAATTAGAAATAAAATTAAGAATTCAAAAAATAAGGTAAAGACAACATGGCAAATAATAGCAAGTGAAACTGGAAGAGTCGCCAATCACAACTCAGATTTTAAATTAAATATAGATAGCAAAAATATAACTTCCGACAGTGATGTTGCGACTGCTTTTGAGAAACTCAGAGGGTGACATAAATGGTAAAAAATCTTCTGGTGCTAAAATTTAAATGGGGGTCCCACAGGGGTCAATTTTAGGACTCTTTCTATTTCTTATTTATATAAATGACCTGCCATTCTTAATTAAAGAAAAACATGGGATAGTATTATTTGCTGATGATACATCTCTTACATTTAATATCAAATGGCTTAATGCGTGTTATGACGAAGTAAATAATGCTCTCTCTCTCGAAGATTGTACATTGGTTTAGCGTTAATAATATTTTACTCAATAGTAAAAAACAAAATGTATGAAATTCACATTGCCCAATGTAAGGCAACCAATGTGCTTTTAAATGGTGATGTTATGGAGCTAGTGGATATAGCTGTATTTTTAGGTATAACACTAGACTTCAAGCTTCAGTGGGGCCCTCATATTGCTGGGTTGGCCGACAGACTCAGTTCAGCAGCATATGCAGTAAGTAAGATTAGACAATTTTCACATGAAACAACAGCACGTCTAGTGTATTTTAGTTACTTTCATAGTATTCCTACGGCATTTTGCTGTGGGGCAATGCTGCAGACATAAATATAATTTTCGTGCTGCAGAAGTGAGCTGTTCGGGCAATCTACAAGCTGGTCCATATCACTTCACTTAGAGAAAAATTTAAGGAAACTAGAATCTTAACAGTTGCTTCTCAATATGTCCTATGTATTGTATGTTTAAAATAATATATATCAATTCAAAAAAAAATGTGATACCCGATACCCATGGATAACAAAATAAAATAAAAAATACCCGTAATAAACATAAGCTTGAAATTCCGGTGACTAGACTTACTAAAGTCAAAAATTATTTTAAAGGTCAAGGATACGCCTTTACACGCCTTTATAATAAGATCCCAGAAAACGTTCAAAATCTGTCAATTAATAAATTTAAAAAAGTTGTTAAGGAACGTTTGTGTATTTTTATATATTACTAGACGTTCCGCGCGGCTTCGCCCGCGTTAATTAGATATTTCACAGACAAATCAGTCTACAAAAAATAGCCTATGATCCTTCACGTGGTCTACTTCTTATCTGACCCAAATAACAGAAAAATTGCTCTAGTAGCTCGTGAGATAAGCCCTTTCAAATAATTTCCCCCGTTTTTTCCACATTTTCTTCTATTTCTTCGCTCCTATTAGTCTTAGCGTGATAGAAATAAGAACAAGTTAGCAATACCAATGTTCAGACTAGCCAAAGTAAGCAATTCTTTTAAAGGCCAATGTATACGCCTATACAATAAAATCGAAGAAAATGTTCAAAATCTACCTTTAAACAAATTTAAAAATGCAGTTAAAGAACGTTTGTGTGCTAAAGCGTATTATAAAGTCAATGATTTCATCGAGGACAGCACACCTTGGGAATAGGGTGACTCCATGCAGGTTACTTTTCGTTTATTTTGTTACATAGCTGTAAGCCATAACATTGTTATATTATTTTATTTTAAAATTGTAATTTTCCATTTTTTTAGTAAAAGATGGCCCCGTGCAAGTTTCTTACGCCGGTTCTTCTCGGCGGGGTAGTTTCCGAACCGGTGGTAGGCAACGTAGTTTCTTCGTTCTTTCTACGACTTTCAAAAAGTGTATCATGATACCCATTTTGAATAAAAAGATATTTTATTTATTTTTATTTATTTATAAAATATAGCCTATAGCCTTCGTCGATAAATGGGCTATCCAACACTGAAATAATTTTTTAAATCGGACCAGTAGTTCCTGAGATTAGCGCGTTCAAATAAGCCCTTTCAAATAATTTCCCCCCGTTTTTTCGAAATTTTCCTCTATTTTTTCGATCCTATTAGTTTTAGCGTGATAAAATATAGCCTATAGCCTTCCTCGATAAATGTACTATCTAACACTGAAAGAATTTTTCAAATCGGACCAGTAGTTCCTGAGATTAGAGCGTTCAAACAAACAAACAAACAAACAAACTAACAAACTCTTCCGCTTTATAATATTATAGTAAAGTATAGATGTACCAAAGCATACTATAAAGTTACTGATTTCATGAATGATAGTATACCGTGGGAATAAGGTCGCCCCCTGCAGAGCTGTTTCTGTATATTATGTAATATTGTACACTTGTTGTATAAATTGGTTTTTATTTAGTCATAATGACATTGTAATTTTCCATCTTTTTAGTAAAAGAGTGCGAGTTTCTTACGCCGCTGGTTCTTCTCGCCGGGCTAGTTCCCGAACCGGTGGTAGGCACCATAGCACCAACGTTCAGAAAGTATTTGAAAAAAATTAATCTCAATAAGATTTTTTGAGTTTGAGTTTTTGAGATTGAGTATTAGCCTTTGCAAAGTATGAAGCTTATATTTTTCCTTGGCAAGTCCTAAATAATAATATAGGATAAATCAACAGGTAAAAATAAAATAAATAATGTGACATTTAAAGTCGTGGAAAAAATTAACGATTCTTCAAGGAGGTTGAATAATATTTCACACGAAAATATAATCCTGAGTCCCTGACAAAATATAAAACGGACTAACAAGTTGCTATGAAATTTACACAGGCGTTTACTTGTGAAAAATTTAAGGAATTTAATACAAAAGCACAATAATATGTTCCTCGTAGCGTGTCAACACTTTTAGTTAGAACATAAATCAAGACGACATTTTAAGTAAGGAAGCTTCTAGCATCAAAGGCTTAAGTCGTGTGTACTGTGACTTCTGTAAACAAATTGAAGTAATCAGCGGTTGGAACACACTACAGACTTAATTTAAAACCTAGTTGGAGTAAATCTTAAAGGAAAAGCAAATCTAAGGAAAGATATTCTCCATTTGTCTTGAGTCTTAATGTTGCACATTTTGTTTTATTTGAGTAATATGTAATCTGTTGTGTAACTGTATACAAGGGTATTTTGCGGCATCCAAACAAAGTTACGCAAGAAAAAGTGGCTTAATATGCCAGTGCTGATGGCATACTCTTTACATAAGTAAATATTAAAAAAAAAAAGGATTTTATAATAGTCATATAATGTAGATACAAAGAAATTTGTAAAGCAATCGGACTTAAGTATAAAATATACAATTTTTTTCTTAACATTCCAGTTTTTTTTTCCAATATTTCCCATATTTTAAAGATCCGCGTTAAATATCCCACCCCTTTATTCAGAATTCCAGACAAGCGCTCCCGTTAAATATTTAAATACTGCAGCTATCGTAAAACTGGCTATGTGTGAAAGAATTTTCTACTTATGGTTCCGTATTTTTTCAACGTTTGGTAGCATGAACAAATTTTGTGGCCGAGTATAGACTCGGTATCTCGGTCATAAGAATGACGAGTTTGAAATGACCATTTTATTTGTTTTTCCGAGTAGCATTTTGCGATATAATAAGTCTTTACATTGAGTTATAATATGAACTGAAAAACGCAAAAATGAAACAATAATTTTCCTGTAAAAGAGTGGTAAATTATAATATTATTATGATAATAATTTTTCTTGCGTTAATTAAAATATAAAAGGCTGAGTAATGTGCAATGTTACACAGCCTTTTCATTTAGATGGCATTATATAAGAATCAAAAACCTTTGAATAATATTTTTGAACTATTAACGATTGGAAGGATCTCCAAAACTTATAATTTTGAAGTTTTTGTCCTTTGTAATTAGACCCCTTGAGTGATGAATTTTTGATAACAGTGAAGCCGGTAAAAGTCAGTAACTTTGGTGACTCACAAGTTTGGAATAGGAAAAAAGTTTTAGCTCTAGGCAATATCTTTAGTGAAGCATTAATAATAACATGGTTTCTCAGTAGACTTTTAAAGTACTTATGCCCATAACATTATATTTACATAAGGTTTTATGTTGCTGGTAACACAGGAATTGTGAGCGTCCGTGGCCTAGTGGGTAGACCATTGTTTCGCACTCGAGAGGGTGCAAGTTCGATCCTGGGTGGAGGCGTGTACCAATGAGACATTTTCAGATCTCAAGAACATAATAAGCACGCTCCTACGGTAAAGGTAAAATCGTGAGGAAATCTGCACATGGTTGGTCCCAAAAGTATTGACCTGTTCATACCTCTGGACTAGGCCAGCTATGTGCTCGGGCAACCATACGGACATTTAAAAATCCTGTCCCAGGCACTACAGTATTTGAAGAGTGGTTATGTTCTTCGCTCTGAAAATATCCTGTATAAATCATCCACAACGGATGAAAAGGCCTTGTTTACACAGGAATTGCAATTTGCTTAGGGGGGTGTGTGTGTGTGTGTGTGTGTGCTTACCTACTAATTACAAAACTAATAAAACTTAATTTATAATTAATTCATTACAATATTATGTTTATTCAATTCCCTAGGCCTATTAGGTACTCTTCTTACTATTAAACGTTTTATGTTTTATTTTATTAGCTCTATGCGCTACTAACTGACCTGGATTTACTGACATTCTTACCTACCCGATAAGCACACGAAAAGTCATCAAAATCAAAAAAAAAAATCAGCCGTTGCCCGTTTCGACCGTTTCAGCCGTTTCATTTTAACAAAAAAATATTATTAGGTATATTATGTTAGATACATAATTTAATTATTATTACTACAATAATATTTAACATTGACATTTCTAAAGGAGGCACAAACCCTAATTGAAATCCCTGAACTCAAATTCGAGTTTATCCACCACATCCAGAATCTCTATTAGGGCATTAAAATATTTCTAGAAATATCCGATCAATGAAATTGGGAAGTCGAAATGTAGGTATTATAACGTAACCTACTTTTTATTAAATAAATAATTTCTAAAATTTTCTGTCTGAGTAATATTTTCTGGTACGTAATACTTGGCCTAAGTTCTTACTTGTCGACATTCGCAATGAAGGAGATAAAATTTGTGTTTGTGAACATTTCTACATTTTTTAACCCCGATTTTCTTTGAGGCCTTGGTTGAAACAGTGCTTTGTAAACATTTTGATTGTTTTCATTGAATTATCAACTAGGTAACTAAACTTCTAAAATAACATAACCTTACCTTCGTAGAAACCGTTGTTTTTATTTGCCTTGACATCGATTGTATTTTATCCTTAACTGTATCAAAAAGGATTAAGAAACAAGTTTTTAACCTTCTTACTTATTAATGTTGTGATAGTAAATTTTTAACTAAAAAAAGCAGATTAGTCATTGAAACATAGATGTTAGAAGAAAAAGACGTGGCAATCACTAATAAGTATTGATCCTTAAACTTCAATTTAATGAAGAGTTTGATAGATAATAATGTATGGCGGCTTATATAAAAATCTTCATTTACAGTTCAGTAATTACTATTCGTATCTGAGTGCGGCAGTTCGACTCCAAATGAAAATATAAACTGACCCGTGCGCACATTTTACATCATAATTATTTCTGTGACATTTCTGTGATAAAGCGAAGTGACGCGAAGCGACACTTCACGGCCAAATTGGAAGATATGAAATTTAATGAGACACTTCGCAATACGCGGCAGCAGAGCTACGTGACACAGTACTCAAGTAGTATGGAAAGTAGCATATAGTCCGGCCTCATCTTTAAGAAAAATGACGAAATAAGCATACAAAATAGGGATTTAATGCGGAGCGCGCCACTATCACATACAGTAAACAATCCGACCAAATCTGACATGTTATACGTCATATCAGAATATTGTCATAAACGTTGTCAAACTTCGAACAAAACTTTTTGTTTACTGTCTATAGTGGACAGTGGTGCTGCCTCTAGCTTGAAAATATTGCAGTAATATATTCAGTATTATGATTTGTGCCATATCTAACCGTCCCCAAGTCTGTAGGTACTCGAAAATAATTGATAATATAATTATAACTAGTTGAATGGAATGTTATCAGATAAGATACTTCACACTGCGATCGTCGGATTTATTAACTACTTATGCGATCTTATCAGGTACATAAACAAAATTCAAGTATGACAATATTTATTTACACATCCTATCATTTTACATACAGAAAATGTTAGTTTCTCTGTCGTGTAGTATGTAGTACTGTGTAATGCTAGAAAAGCCTAAAAATCTTTAGATACTAATATTATAAATGCAAAAGTATTTCGGGCTGTTACCTCCCTTATTCTACTGAACTGGTTTGATGGATAAAGATAATATTGAGTCCCGGGAAAGTATTAGTACGGGAGCCCTAGAACAATTTTTTTTTATTACTATCAAGCTAATTTTTTGTGAGTAGCTTCATTTTGATAAGACGAACAACATTTTTATTTGCTACCACTTTCGAGAGTTTTCGCAACTAAAAATGTTGTTCGTCTTATCAAAATGAAGCTACTCACAAAAAATTAGCTTGATAGTAATCAAATAAAAAATTGTTGTAAGGCTCCCGTACTAGATAGTTTTCATCCCGGAGAAATGTTTAGTTCTTACACTATAAACAATTGCGGACAAGTTTTAGTTGATATTAACATCACGACTTTATTCTCTAATAGCAGTTATTTTCTTTTTCGACAAGCAATATGCATTGAAATGATTTAGCACTTTGATTTAGAAGGAGAGCTAGTTTAATTTAATCTAAAAATAATTAAAAAAAATAATTTGTTTGATGCTATAAAACGTATCGCAATAACAATTTTATTCATTAAAATATCAACACTGTGCTAAAAATAAAACAAACGCGATTAATTGGAAATGTCTGATTCGATAAAAACAAGACTTCAACAATTTTATAGTTTCTTTTCACTAGTTTTTTTTTTTTTTGTATCAAATACTCAAACGGTGAAGCTATACAACCTATATGCATCCAGAAGATGAGTATATTTTAATAGGTTAGCGTAAACATAGGTCTAAGAAACCCCTTACATCAAGTATTGTAGTATGAGCAAGTCTAGAGTATTTTATTTTATTTTATTTTATTTTATGAAATTCGGAAAACTAACGGCTAAACACAAGAACAAGTACAAATGACATACACAGGAAGGCCAATTACAAGTTTTCACAGATAAACAGAAGAAAAAAAAAAAAAGACTTAGACACAAATTTGGAGTCAGTGGTTAACACATAAAATAATTGGTTATGGACAATGGTAAAAACAGTACATTTCAATACAAATGATGTAGGATACAAATTATAATTAAGATGTAAAAAATTTTTTAACAATAGAGTTCTTCATTTTAGAAACACTGGTATTGAATAGATCTAGGTCCTCGTCATGTGCAATTTTATTAAATTTTTTACAAGCTCTTATAATAAAACTATTTTGCCTGTATGTGCTGTTGACAAATGGGATATGGAGCAACTTTGGTCTACGCATTTGAACAGGACATGTTACTAACCCTAGCTCACCAAGTAATTCTGGGCAGTCAACCGTGCTGTTGGCTATCTTAAAGAGATATGTTTAATATAGGGGTAAAATATGAAATTTTTTGCAACGAGCATTGTAGTTAGATATATAATTACGAGATTTAAATTGTAAAAAGTGAAGGAAGCGCCTTTGGATGGATTCTATTCTATCGCTATAACAATTATAATGTGGATTCCATACTTGGGAAGCATATTCCAAATGGCTACGGACAAAAGCACAGAAAAGGATTTTGAATGTCTTTAAGTTGTTAAATTCATTGGAAAATCGTAGTATAAAACCAAGTGCTTTGTTGGCCTTGTTAATTATACTATTAATGTGGGCGTCAAATAGTAGTTTTGAGTCGAAGATGACTCCTAAATCTCTAATTGTATCAGTTCTGTTAATTTCAATATTGTGCAGTTTGTAATGAAATATAAGAGGGTTGGGCTTACGGGTAAATGTACAGACATAGCACTTAGAGATGTTAAGTTGGAGTTTGTTAATTGTACAGTAATTTTGAAGATTGATAAGCTCTTGCTGTAAATTGTGACAACTTTGAATGTCAGAGATGGGGAATAATATTTTCATGTCATCTGCGTATAGTAATAATTTAGCATAGGAAAAAACAGAATGTATGTCATTAATAAAAATGACAAACAGTAATGGGCCAAGAAGGGAGCCTTGTGGCACACCAGAGGGTATAGTCATTGGTGCTGATTTGTAACCATTTAAGACTACTGACTGGGTACGATTTTTAATGTAAGAAACAAACCACCTGAATAAATTACCTCTAATACCAGCATTAAGGAGCTTACGTAAAAGGATGATGTGATCAATACGGTCAAATGCTTTGGTGTAATCAGTGTAGATAACATCTACTTGGGACGGCTCAGACATGGTGCGGCTCAGGAACTCACTACACGTAATAAGATTTGAGACGGTTGATCTGTTTTTGAGAAAGCCACGTTGGTTGCTGTTCAAAGTATGGACGAGGCCATGGTAAACCTGAGAGTACACAACCTTCTCTAAGATCTTGGCGAACAAACAAAGTTTGGATATTGGCCTATAGTTATAAATTTGATCTTTGGGGCCCTTTTTATGTATGGGTGTTATAAAAGCCGTTTTCCAAATGCGTGGAACCACACCTTCTTTAAGGGAACGTTGGAACAATAAAGTGACGGGAAGAGTCAAGCTCTTAGCACATCGCACTATCAGTAGGGGTGGAATACCATCTGGACCTTCGGATTTACTTAAGTCAAGCGACTTAAGAAGTTTGAATATTTCGGTACTACAAATTTCTACTGAACTTATATCTGCGGCTGATTTACTCTCGATCTCAAGGGTTTTAAATTCATCTAGGTTGCTCGCGGTAGATGAGCTAGGGAGAAAATTACTATAGAAAAAGTCATTAAACATGGAACATATAATTTCACCCTGGTCTGAGGACTTCTGCCCAAATTTCATTACGGATGGATAAGAGTTAGATTTCTGCTTGTTTTTTACAAAGGTCCAAAAAGCTTTAGGGGAATTTCTTATGTTATTTTCAATTTGTCTTATGTAATTATTAAACATTTCTTTTTCGAGAGACTTAGCACGATCGCGTAAAGTAATAAAATTATCATAGTCTGATATATTGCCGTATTTTTTATATTTGGAGTGGTATTTAAATTTTTGTTTTAACATTTTTACTAGAGGGGGCTTATACCAAGGTGGGTACTTAGAAGTGGATTTTACAATCTTGGTCGGTACGTAGGTATCACGCACAGTGTACGGTCGGGAGTAAAATAAAGATAGGGCATCCTCAACAGTACCATTGGTGATATCATTGTGCCAGTCAAAACCATCTAGTTCCTCCGATATTGCAGCGAAATCAGCCGAAGTATACAAGAACTTAGTTCTTGCTTGGATGTGTAAAGTGTGAAACTCGACAAAGTTTACGGAGATACTTAGGGAAACGTGATGCGAATCTTCGGCTACAAGAGGGTCAAGAGATCTATCGACAGTAATATTAGTATTAGAAAAAATCAGATCTAATAACCGGCCGTTTGCGTTTATATGGCTATTGTACTGAAATAAGTTGCACGTATTTAAAATGTCAATAAATTCATGCTGTACCGAACCTTGAATATTTGTTGGGTAAAGATAGCAACCATCTTCCGATGCAGTCCAGGCTATGTTTGGTAGATTGAAGTCCCCCAATATGAGAAATGTATCGGTAATGTTATTTAGCACTATATCGTTCAACCGATTGTAATAACGAGACAACTGCTCAGGTAGTGAATATCCTAAGTTCTGTTTGCAGAGGTAAACAGTGCTGACATGTATTTTATAAGGTATAATATTTTACTTGGAGCGTTTGAGCGATATAGTCACCCATATATCCTCAGCGGAACTACACCAGTCGGTACGTTCCTCTGAAACAAGTCCGCGACGAACAGCGATAAGAACGCCGCCTCCAAGCGACTGGTTTGTATCAGAATAGTTCCTATCACGCCTCCAAACAAGATAATTATCGCCAAATAGCTCATTGTTACTAAAATCATCCCTAAGCCACGTTTCAGTAAGGCAGACCACGTCGTAATCGTTTAAAATAACATTCCTTAGAAAATTCGATGCTTTCGTCCGCAGTCCACGTACATTCTGGTAGTATAACTTAAGCATATTTAAAATTAAAAGGTATTATGCGCAAGAGTAACATTTTATAGGAATAGAGATTGTTTATACGGTATTTACTATAAGAAATAAAGAGCACTCTACAATACTTTAAAACCCTACGACGACGACGCATCACAATATAAAACATAAAACAAATCAAGCGAACAGCATCGGTGTGAAGTAGCGGTATGTAATTGAATATACGTCTTAAATATACACCAGCGTTTACAAAAATGTGTGAATGACAATGTGAATGACTATAAGTACTACAGATAAAAAAGCAAAAAATATCTAAAATATGACGGATAAAAATTAACAAAGTTATCCTGAGTAAATAAAATGGTTCTAGCATATTTTCTTTAGGTCCGTATTCGTCTTGATGGCGTGTGTAGTGGATGTTGGGTTCTTTTTTGCCAGGATCTTGCAGTTTTTTACCCATATGAAGGAGAACTCTTTCTGCTTAGCTAGAATTTTAGCCTTATTTAACAGCTGTTTGTTTTCCAAGGTAAGGTGGTCATTAACATATATTTTGGCGTTGCTGGTGAGACCGATGTCGGTAGCTGTCAAGGACCTAACTTTTCTGGCGGCTGTAATAAAGTCATCCCGAAGGTATCTATTATGTAAGGCCACAATAATATTCTTATTCTCCTTATTATTCCGTTGCGGGACTCTAGCAATGTAATTTATTTGCTCTTTATACTCCACTTATTCTAGAGATCATAGTGTTTCTCAAACTTTTTGGGGAAGTAACCCTTTTAAGAAGTGACCTTTTTGACGGACCCCAAAAGAAAAAGAGTGTGACTTTAAATGAATTGTCTGTATGCTGCTGGTATCTGATAAGTGATTATATTAAAAAAACTAGCTGTTGCCCGCAACTTCGTCCGCGTAAATGTGTATTATTATAATCGAGATTAAGAAAATTAAATACTCTTAATCAAGAACGTATTTATTTGGATGAGGATTAATATTATATTATACGCATATTTACATATTTAATACACATCAAAGACCCAGGAACATCGAAGGCTATTAAGTAGCTTCCGACGGCGGGATTCAAACCACAGATATCCTTAAAAAGTGTCCTTTCTTAGTAAATGACTTGGAGTGGACAGAGTATAGGGGGCACAGGACAGGAGACAGGGGATACAGTATTAATTACTGTACTTAGGTGGTTTTAAAAAAGTCATACTATGTCTTATGTCTTAAAAGCCATACACTACCCTAAATATGCATTACAGACCTACTATGATATGTTATTTATTACATATAGACAGTATAAAATATTGTTGTTGAATTATAATGAACATAATTTGCACAGTAACATAATATGCCTTCCATTTTTAAAACAACGCCGAGACCCCCAAACTTGTATCTATAAGGAGTCAGGAGTTCTCTCAGCATCTTTGGGACCATGGTATACCTGGTGCAAAATCTTACTTTTTGATAGCATAATATGCTTAGAATACTTCTAATAAAACCAAAATCACTATATTTTCCGTATTAATTTTAAATAATTCCCTACATACCACATGGATCTTATTAAAATTGCCACCTTGGTAACCGTAGCACCAAATTGGAATCATGTACTTTAACACAACAAAATAATTTTCAAAATCGCTAGTCAAACGCGAGATTCGATCTAAAAGTACTAATAATAGGGCCATAATGTGATGATGATGATGAATATAATTTACACAGTAGCATAATATAAGCTTTCCGTTCTTAAAACAACGCTGAAACCCCCAAACTTGTATCTATAAGGAGTCAGGAGTTCCGTCAGCACCTTCGCAACCATGGTATACCTACCTTGATGCAAAATCTTACTTTTTGGTAGCATATGCTTAGTATTACTTTACATAAAACCAAAATCACCATATGTTTCCATATAAATTTTGAGGAGTTCCCTCGATTACTCATGGATTCCATCATCAGGTCATCACTTTTGTGAACATGGTACCAAATTCGAGTCAGACCCTATACAACAAAAAACAATTATGACAATCGGACCACAAACAGCAAAGTCAACATAAAGTGTTCCTTTTTTGGAAGTCGGTTAATTTTTTTTATCTAAGATGTTGACCAGGGATGTAAGGTATCACCATGCCAAATTTAATTAAAATCGGTCCAGCGGATTCAGAGATTAGCCTGTACAAACAGACAAACAGACAAACCGACAGACAGACAAACAGACAGAGAAACAAAAATTTCAAAAACAGTTAAGATGTGTTCTATTACTCTTCTAAAATGCCCCTGACTTGTTTTTTTAAGTTTTTATTCAATGTACAAAAATTTTACCGCTACGATTTTATTATATGTATAGATATATCGCTCGCGGAACCCCAAAAGAAAAAGAGTGTGACTTTGAATGAATTGTCTCTATGCTGCTGGTGTCTGATAAGTGATAATATTAAAAAAAATATATCGCAACAATGCCTTAACGAAAGCAAAGAGCTCCGTGGAGCACACTCTGAGAATGACTGTTCTAGAACCATGTACATATTACTAATTAATAGTTACTAACAATATAATATAGGTATATGTATTAACATAAATATAGGTAGGTCTTATCCAGTGTATTATTCCAACCTCCCATTTAACTTTTAAGTTAGGTTACTATTCCAAGTTACGTGACGGTTGGGTGGTTGAACTGGTTGATGATGATATTTCCATTACCCAATAACGGTAACGTACATCAAATAGAAAGAAAGATTAAAGTCAGAAAGGTTTCATTATTACTAGTTCCTAGTTCGGGAACTAGCTTCCTATTGGAATTGACTGAGAATTCTCAAACTTTTGCCTTCGAGACCCAATCATAGGTGCACGTCGAGCTTATTGAATGTTGGGGATTACTGATCCCAATACTAGGTTATATTAAAGTATTATTGCCATAGTATGGTAAATAGTATTATTAATATCAATCAGAAATAATTGCTAAAACTGTATTTTTAAAAAGATAAAACCGACTTCAAAATTGTACGTAATTGAGAATTAAAACTCTCTATCTCCAAAACTACTGAACAGATTTTGATGAAACTTGCACTATTCCCTATGTTGAACAATACCTAATACAACAAAAAGAATTATTGAAATCAGACTGGTAGTTCCAGAGATATGCGAACACTAACATTAAAACATACATACATACATACATATACTTTTGAAAGGCAAATTTGTTCAGACGCTGATATAGACTAACGAAAACTGGGCAGTTCTGGAAATATTACATACATACGCGTCAAATTGATAACCTCCTTTTTTGAAGTCGGTTAAAAAACACTTTTTTTATTATTATTATTAAGTAGTTTAAACTTCTCCTCACTTTGAAGATACTTTTTTAATTTCAGAAGATTAGTTCAATTTATTATTTCAAAGCGACTCAAATTTACAGTTAGACATAGACGTAGAGCATATTTTTTAAAGCATCATTCGCATAGAAACCGATTAAAGGAAGTAAAATATACTTCTTTTTTTAGTTTCTGAAAGTTTCTTTTAAATATTTTTAATGTGTTACTGCGATTTTCTTGTTAATCTACTTCTGAGGAAATTCCAATTGTTTTTTTTTTTTTTTTGTGATTGTGGGTACCGCCATATTTTTTCAGTTAAAATTACTTTTCAACGTGAGGAATCAGGTGTATAGCTAAATGCAGTGATATAATCCTTATCTAAAACGTAAAATTGATGTGAAGGTTCACCACTATCAGGCATTTGATAAAAGTGTTGACCTATAATTATTATATCTTTAACTGGCGGGTATAAATTTGAGCCGGTTAAGGAACCCTTTGGCCAGAGCTAAGTGTCTCACGCAACATGTATAGTTTACTTGTAGTTTTAGTTTTAGTTGACTTAGCTGGTAAGCATATTTTATTACTATCTATAATAATAATATGTATATATATATATATATATATATATATATATATATATATATTAGCGCTAAAATTTTTATTGCATCTTATTCTTAGTTTATTTATTAAGTCACTTATGTTATAAGACTAGGATTATTAAATTTATCCCATAACAGACGGTAACAACAGTTATTAATAAAAATGAAACTTGCATCGAAAAATCCTATATTTTTTAAATAAAAGAATTGAAAAATGGTTTTTAATAAGAAAATGCGTAGAAAGAGAATCCATAGCTCTTATAAGGTTTGCCTAGGGTCTCAAAAATAAAAATGAAGTGTGACTACAAAGGACACATTTTTCTTTGTTACAAAGATTTTGAGGGCCTACTCACATTATAAGAAAGCATTTTAAGAGCCTAATTAAAAAAAGACAATTAAGGGAATATCCTCAAAGAGCGTAAACTGTTGACCCTTCCTGTTAATAAAATATTATGTATTTTTATGGCCGCCTCCAAATATTTCAAATTTGATCATAATAATAATCAAGACGTGAGTGGAAGAATAAGGTAAGTAACATGAAAAATCTTCCCTTTTTTTGCTTAAATGGAGGCTTTAGGGCCGGAAAAATTATTTGAAATAGAAAAACTATGGATTATATGTGTAGCCAGATATATTATGAAGTAGATAAGTTACAAGTTTTATTAAAATAATTAGGGAAAAAATGAGTTATTATCCGTATGTTACGAAATGTTACTTGTTCGATTCTTCCACTCACGTCTTCATTATTATGATAGTGTGTGATGGTTTTCACATTTTTGTGATGCTACTTTAAAAACAAAATAATGCACAAATACAATTTACCTACGCCCGCTTGCATCCCTGAGACCATATCGAAGGGTTTCTTGGTTGGTTACCACTGTCGACCCTGACTTTTCTTTGTAGTGAACTGTGAAGGTTCAGGATCGTTACAGTGGGAATGTGTAATAATCCGATGCCCGTTTTTAAAAAAGGTCCACTTAGGCCAGCCTGGGTTAATGCCAACTATCGTTTATAAAAATAATATTAATGTTATGACTTTTTTTTAAAAATAAGATCTTTGTTTTAAAAAACATGGAATAATATGGTACAATGTGAAATAGCACTCATGTTTTGTCGGATACGTCTCGACTTTTCATAAAGGATTCGTTCGATTGTTAAACAAATAAAATTAAAGTCAACCCCTATTCTGAACATTCAACTTTTGAACTATTGCATAGCTTTTATCGCGGGATTTGAGCGCGGCGAATCGAGAAATTCCGTAACGAAAAAAACCTAACACATCCTACTCCTACCGGCACAGCGCCAGAATTCAGCACGGTGTTTGTGTGCGTGCGACTAGACGTATGCTAATTATAATAGGGATGATGACAAGGTCAAAGATTAGCGAATTTTGTTGATAAAATAAAGAAATCACGGTAAAAAATAAGTGTTCCCAAAATTTCAGCTTGATAGCATTTGTATTTTTTTTTGTTATGCACCTTCAAAGTTGGATAATCAAGTCGATTTCTTTTTTCAATTAAATTTCTTAATATTTGTATAACATTCGATAACTTATGCAATTAAAAGCAACTTTTGTTATGAAACCACTTTCATAAACGCAAAATTTAATATACCTACCGAACAAAGTACTCTCCCGATGCGTACAAACTACGAAAGATTGACGTCATTCTTTCGTAGCACTTTGTAAGGAGCGTTTCGGGCAGGTCTATTTTATGAGATGTTTGAATTGTCATATCTTGGTGAATTTTTAAGCTATCAGAGTAATTTTTTCAGCGATGTTTCTATTTTTTAAGGGTCTTTCAATTACCAATAAGAAAAAAAAAATAGTCATCATGCCTATTGCATAAGTTAATAAAAAATGCTATGCAACAGCTTTACCGAGGCAATCCCCGAGTGCCACACGTATTTTTTTGTTTTTTAGGGTTCCGTACCCAAAGGGTAAAAACGGGACCCTATTACTAAAACTTCGTTGTCTATCCGTCTGTCCGTCTGTCTGTCTGTCGCCAGGCTGTATCTCAAGAACCGCTTTAGCTAGACTTCTGAAATTTTCACAGATTGTGTATATCTCTTGCCGCTATAACAACAAGTACTAAAAACAAAATAATATTAATATTTAAATGGGGCTGCCATACAACAAACGTGATTTTTTTGGCCTTTTTTGCTCGATGTCAATAATGGCAACAGGTAGGCACTTGAAATTTTCACAAAGCCCTTAAATATATGTGTACTTTAATAATTATTAATAATATTTAAATAAAATAAAATTTTAAGGGGGGCTCCCATAAAAAAACACAATTTTTGGCCTATTTTTGCTCTATAACGGTACGGAATCATTCGTGCATGAGTCCGACTCGCTCTTGGCCGATTATTTCGTTACTAATTTCCCGTTCTTATCATTACTGTTTTTTCGCAGTATCACATCCATTACTTGAAGATGCAAGAATAGTGGGTGGTGAAGATGTAGACATAAGGACTGTACCATACCAGGCGTCTCTACTGCGTAAGGGCTCGTACACATGTGGCTGCACGATCATCTCAAGCGACCTCGTACTGACTGCAGCTCATTGTGTCATGGGGTGAGATTTTTTTTCTCATAGTGTGACAACAATTAAAGCAGGGATTCCCAACCTTTTCTTAGTCATGGACCACTTTTATATTTTTCTCGTTAACAGCGACCACCATGTATGAAATAGAAACTCAATAGGAAATTACAAAAAAGAAAATTTTGGCATTTTAGTATAGCTGCATCTTCTTCACGAGGCCCGAGGTCGGCTATCCTAGAATTGAATTTGAAATGAGTCGTGGACCATATTTTGGCTCCTGCGGACCACTGGTGGTCCACGGACCACTGGTTGGGAACCAGTGAATTAAAGAAACGCTCAGCCTCCTCGTATACAGGGTGTAACAAAACTAAATGATAATATTTTAGGGTGCGTATGCTCTTTTAGTACTGCTACTTTCAAAAAAACTCTATGGGACACATACAAACCCTAAAGTATTATATTATGAGGCCGATCGTTCTAGTGTGACTGATCGCAGGCCGACCTGACTAAACTCATTTAATGCATGCCCGTATTTGTTCACAAGTTTGGTCAGGTCGTCCTGCAATATCGATCTCGATCGGACCAATCAGCCTTTGGATATATTATAGGGGTCTTAATCGTTGGGGGCGATACTGGTTCCTCCTCGTTGGTGTCCCTGGGATCCTGGGTGCGCTACCCCGCCCTTTACACGGGGTGAGGTACCCAGGATGGCTGAACGTCGGTCTTTCCTATCTTTCTTTCTTTTATTAGTGTACTCTTCGTTTTGCTTACTTTGTTTTATTTTTCTATCTTTCACCATCTTCTCTACTCCATATTTCCTTTTGTTTATCTCTTCTTTACATTAGTGGGTGTTTCTGTGTGTATGTCAGTGAGTGTATGATTTGACGGATGGACCCGTGGGTCCCCAATCCCCGGTATAGGTACCCGGCCTTGGGATGCATGGCGAGCGGGTGGTCTGCGCCGCAAGGGTACCACAACAGGGCAGAATCACCCTTAGTAATTGATCAAACATGGAAGTAAGCAATGGAAAAAATTCTCCCCGGGTGGGTCCCGGCAGTTCGGTGGATGCCGGAGAATCCCACACCCCTGCTTCGGCGGGGGGTCGCCCCAAGTATACGGGGGGGGCTCAAGTTGCTTTGGTGAGATCGGAAGACGATTTTAAAGGATGTGACACATCGGACGTGACAATAACGGATAAGACAACACGTATTATGATACGAAGTGGCTCCCGGGCGGCAATACCAACAGTCACATCAATGGAGACGGAGAACACTTCGGTGTTCTATAGAAGCTTCTGAAGAAAGCGGTAATGAGACCACCGTTTTTTCAAAGCAGGCGGCATACCTGAAAGAAAGGACCACCGCCAAAAAACGGAAACCTGGACAAGACGATACAGATGGGGAGTCGGAGGCTGAGCCGTCGAACCAAACAAATCCACAGAAGACGAAAGCCTCGCGCGCTAAACGCGGGAGAGGACGACCGTCTACCATAGGCGAGCGTGGAAATAAAAGAGGCGTGGAGCATAAGCTTCTCGAAGTCCAAACGGACAGACAGGTATTGGAACTGACGCAGAGGGTACAACCGCTCCGATCATCGCGAGCATCCGGAACCTCTGAATATTCGGATGCAATGTTGGGTTCAGACGAGGAGACGAAAAGCGCGCTGGGCGCCACTATATCGGCTAGCCTCCCATTAGAGCGGTGCGGGGATACCGCACGATCTCGAAAGACGCAGCATGCGTCCTCGCAGGCAGCGTCCCTTGGGACATTGAAGCAAAATTGCTGGCTGATATTTACTGGCGTTGCCAGGCCGAGCGCGAGGAGGGCTATTTTCCACCGCCAGACCATGTACGGCGGTGGAGAAATGATGCGAAAGACCACGCGTTCGAGCAATGGCTGGAGCGACTAAACGAGTCCACAGTTAGTGTCGACCTACTAGCTGCTATGCGTCCCGTCCTGAGGGAGTGGGCAGACAGAAAAGGCGGGGCGCTATCTTACCGCCTCACACAGGTACTGACCGGACATGGGTGTTTTGGTCGGTACCTGTGTGACATCGCCAGACGTGAGCAGACCACAGCCTGCCACCACTGCGACGACGAACGGGACACGGCACAGCACACCTTGTTGGCCTGTCCCGCATGGACTGGACAAAGAGCGGCTCTGCAAGCCGCCATCGGAAATGACATTTCCTGGCGGGCGAAAATTCCTGGAAAGACGTCGCGACATTTGCCGAGGAGGTGATGTCAGCGAAGGAGGAGTCAGAGCGCAGACGTGAGGCGGAGTCACTCGACCCTCAGAGGAGGCCAAGGCGAAGACAGAGGGCCAGACATGGCCCCGACATCCCGACCTAGCGGGGAAGCTCGGGGTAACGGCGTGGGGACGCCGCCACCCAACAGCACCGAGCTCCCGAGTTGGCTGCGATGCGCTAAGTGTTCCGCGCATCGCGTCATAGTACAGTGCAGTGTGGGCCTAACAGCTATGCACTAGTGCCTTTATTCGCTGGCAGGGTCGCGGTTGTGTATCCCGCGTATCCCGTGGCTTTGCCTAAAGCGGAAAGTAGGAAAACTCGTTGGGGTTTTAGTGGGTATACCCGGGCGGGGCCTTCACCGCCCTGGGGAGTCCCACATACCCCGGTGGCTATCCCCAGACCGCCGGGTATGCGTAATTGCATTTTCCCAACGATAAAAAAAAGGGGTCTTAATTAATGTCTTTAAATTAAGATTAAATTAAGACCATCTCGCTTTGGAAAATAAACAGTTTTGTAGGAAATAGGATAGCAGAAAATTTTATAATATTATTAGGGATTGCAATCTGGATACTTCGAAATCCGAAAAATCCGGATTTTCAAAAATAAAAATCCGGATTTTTCGTAGCCCCCAAAATATCCGGATTTTTATTTTTGAAAATCCGGATTTTCGGTTTTTTCGAATAGTAGATAAAATAATGAAAAAGAAGCTTTTACGTAATATAAAATTAAGCAGTTGTGATTAAGTTTATTTACATTTTTTATCTTATATTAAAAAAAATAACGTCATTTTTACATTTTAGCACGGAACACCTCATATTGTAAAGGCAAAAGTTTGTGAGTTTGCAACCGTGTTCTAGGCTGAAGTCTTCGCAATCATCGGTTGCCAAGAAATGACTCTAGTAAATAAAAATATTTTCATCTTCTCTGACACTCAAGCCGCACCTTTAAGTACTTGACTGCAGCAGAAATTTCGTCGAAATTGGTTCTGGATTGTGGTGAGACTTAAAACGTGCTGGAAGGGAAAAATAACGTCCTACTAGTATGGGTCCCGGGTCACAGTGACATCCCTGACAACGAAACCGCTCACGAGCTGGCAAGGCTTTGGGCTGAGAGTCTCATATATGCGGCCTAGTAGCGGTCTGTATAATAATATTATAGTGGTATCTCCCAGAACTGCAAAGCAAGTGCTCGAGGAATAGGGTCGCAGACTAAGCAAGAAGCAATGGGCTGAGACCTCTGGCCTTGAACATTCTAAAATTTCTAACGCACTAATTGCTGGCTTCAACAAAAAAACTGTCAAAATTAATACTCACCATGCGTAGGAACCAAATAAAAATCCTTACCTTTCAGAATAAGTGTTAATATTATTCGACTTGCAGTTTCTGCGAGAAGGACGAGACACCTTCTCGCCTTCTCCTTGACTTTTCTACTCTACTATACAGAGCAGAAACTCTCCTACTCTACTAAAGAGGAAATTAGTGGTATCAATCTGAACCACATCGTTCAATTTATTAGATAGCAGCACTGGGTTGGGGACGGTACTTTAAAACGAAGGAGTCACAATATATCCTCAAGGGTCGTCGTGTCGGAGGGAAAAAATGCCTCCAGAGCATCTTTTCCTACGCTAAGATACCCTCTGTCGATATCCAGCCAAGATGCATGAGAATAACGGGACCAACCCAGTGCCACTGTAGCTTGGCCGTCTTGACTCCTACGTCTGTGATGCTTGTTTGTGGACGCAATATGGATTTTTAACCGACTTCCAAAAAGGAGGAGGTTTTTGTTTTGTCGAGAAGACTTACTTTCAACATCTCTATTGCTCTTTGGCAGACCCTGAGTCGGAACTTTTGTAAATCGGTCAATGACCGAGTTTGCGCACCGTTGGTCAGGATTCCTGACCACGGAACGGAACCCTTCGTGCGCGAGTCCGACTCGCACTTGGCCGATTATTTAAGACGTCTGAATTTGCACTTTTAAAATAATAATAATAAATAATAATATGATTTATTTTCTCACCACAAAAAATCAATTACATAATTAACAGACTATATTACAATCTTAGGTTGTTGTGGGAGACTGGTGCCTAAACTGGGCGTGAGCCTGTATTTCAGGACACCAGGCCTCAATCCCAAATATTATACACTTTACACAGTCTTTGTTACAGTACGGTTACAGAACAACATCTTGGTAACTGGTGAAGTCGGGTTAATTAGTGTGTGTGTGTGTGTGTGTGTGTGTGTTTGTTGGAGTGTGTGTGTGTGTGCATGTGTGTGCGTGTGTGTGTGTGTGTTTGGTATACTATTCTGGTATTGCAATTAATTTTTCAGTGGTCTCGTAATTCAGATTTATAAGCCAATTTGTTACTCTAGTTTTGCAGACAGATTTTGTGACGTTATATATGTGTTCATGCATGTTGATTTCACTGTAGAGGTAGCCGCCAATGAAGCGGAAGAAACGGTTGGTAAATCAGGTACGAAAAAGGTTGTTGCCTACGGGCTTTTGTCTTCTCTTTCCGAGGTGAGAGGATAGGAGGATATATGTTAGGAGACTATGCTGCTTGACAACTGTATGGAGTATAAACAGTTGTCGCACAGTTAATACCTTAGTCTTCCTATAAAGGTCTTCAGTGGGGTGTAGAGTTTGATTATTTAAACGTCCAACTGAGTATTATATCTTACTAGACGTTCCGCGCGGCTTCGCCCGCGTAAATTAGATATTTCACAGACAAATCAGTCTACAAAAAATACCCTATGATCCTTCACGTGGTCTACTTCTTATCTGACCCAAATAACAGAAAAATTGCTCTAGTAGTTCGTGAGATAAGCCCTTTTAAATAATTTCCCCCGTTTTTTCCACATTTTCTTCTGTTTCTTCGCTCCTATTAGTCTTAGTGTGATAAAATGTAGCCTATAGCCTTCTTCGATAAATGGGCTATCTAACACTGCAAGAATTTTTGAAATCGGACCAGTAATTCCTGAGATTAGTGCGTTCAAATAAGCCCTTTCAAATAATTTCCCCCCGTTTTTTCTACATTTTTCTCTATTTCTTCGCCCCTATTAGTCTTAGCGTGATAAAATATAGCCTATAGCCTTCCTCGATAAATTGACTATCTAACACTGAAAGAATTTTTCAAATCGGATCAGTAGTTCCTGAGATTAGCGCGTTCAAACAAACAAACAAACAAACTAACAAACTCTTCCGCTTTATAATATTAGTATAGAAGTATAGATAAAAATATGTTAGATGTGAATATAATATTATTTAAATTGATTTCGAAAAGTCATTTTTCTCATTAAGTTATTTTCCACAGTCTACTGAAAAATTTCTCATCTCGATTTCGTGAAATTAAAGTGTTAGTGTATTTTAATGAATCTGTAATAATAATTAATTATTAAGTCTCCTTATATTATCGTGTATTTTGTAATTGGTCTGGTGTTTCGGAGAACGTTGCAGTTATTGGTTTAATTATTGTATCCACCATTATTAATTTAATTAAAAATATATATTATCCTTTATTAACTTTATTATTCTGATATTTCTTTATACCACGTAATTATTTTCTCTGTTCATCATGATAGCATTCATTCATTTTATTAATAATTTTTGTTGATATCAGATTCTAATTATTCAGTCAATAGTAGTCAATAAATTTTGTCTCTGTAAAATGGTGAAATAAAAATGTCATCAAAATCGCTTCTCCCGTTTCGGAGGATTTTACGCCACAGCCACCGCGAGAAGAGAATTTTTTGTATTTAACAAAAAAAAAATATATATTTCTTAAAATTTGAAATTTGAAACATATATTTTCAGAAAGTCTACATGGTGATTGGTGCCTACCACCGGTTCGGGAACTAGCCCGGCAAGAAGAACCGGCGTAAGAAACTCGCACTCGCATAATATAATATTTCTAATACCTACATACGCTTCTACGCTCAAAAGTAGATTTCATCATACATACCTAATAAAAATACCTACTTAAATCAGCCATTTTTTTCAGTTCCAAACCTCAAGAGTACACCGTACGCGTTGGCTCGTCCTTCAGCTCGCGGGGGGGTCAGATATACCCCGTAGGGGACTTCGTGTGGCACCCCGCGTTCACTTTTAGGAATATGGAGAGTGACGTTGCGTTGATATGGCTGGCCAGGCCCATGAGGTTCAGCGAGAGGGTTAAGCCGATAGAGATGTTTGGAGTCGGAGAAGAGATTAAAGAAGGAGAGATGACGATGGTGACTGGATGGGGGAGTTTGCTGGTGAGTTCAAAAGAGTGATGGTCTGGAATGAGCGTAAGTCCCTGACTGTGGGATATTCCATAGTCAGGGGCTCGATTCCCAAGCGCCGCATATATTCGTTTTGATAGCAGGCAGAATGCGCGAGTTAGGGTCAATTTTCAGACCGCAACTCAACGCGTAGATGCATTTCTAAGGGTCAATTCAGACCGCAATGCAACGCGTAGATGCATTTCTAAATTTGTATGGATTTGACAGATTTGCAAGACGTCTCACGCTCACGAAGTCTGTCAATTCAATACAAATTTAGAATTGCATCTACGCGTCGCGTTGCGGTCTGAATTGACATTTTTGTATGGATTTGACAGACTTCAATTGCGTGAGACGTCATGCAAGTCTGTCAATTCAATACAAATTTAGAAATGCATTTACGCGTCGCATTGCGGTCTGAATTGAGCCTTAGACAGCCTGGGATCAAAACGACATTCAACGGTTGAGAAACAGGCCTCAGGCCCTTTTTTTAACATGGGGAAATGCTTTACGCATCCCCGGCAGATTGGGGATATCGGCCGGGGTATGTGGGACTCCTGCGTAGTCTACCCACTAAAACCCCATGGTGCTCCACTCCTCGCTTAAGGCAGAGTTGCGGGTACGATAAAACCTACCTCAACTCTACCAGCGATCATCTACATTTTGCAGACCCGACACCACCCCGCTACTCGGGGGGCCGCGATGCGCTGGAACATCTTGCGCATCACGGCTCTCTCTCTAGGACTCGGTGCACTGGGCGGCGGTGTTCCCACACCACCGCCCCGAGTACCCGGCTATGTAAGTCGCCGCGGCCACTCCGTCGTCAGGCCCTAGAAAAGTAAAGACTTTTTGCACCCCGTTTCATCGATTTTAATGCAACATTTAATACAGCTTTGTTCCTTATTCGATTCAGTCCGTTTCTTACATAAAATGACATACCCATTTGTTTTTAAAGCAGTTTGTTTTTGAACAGCAAAATGATCCGAGGTAAAAACTACCCTATCTCGAGATACTCCATACCAAATTTCATCAAAATCGGTTTAAGCGTTTGATGAACACACAACACACTTTCTCATTTAAAATATTGGCACAGACTAAAGGGACATCAAAAAGTTCAAATCTAATTTTAATGAAAAAACTTCTTATTTATACAGGTAGATACGGCATTAGTATAGCATCCAAACAATAGAAATCCAACTTGTGTTTCAAACTTTTGACAGCAAAAAGTTAAGATTTCATACCCGAAGCCTTGTTAAATGTGTATTGTTATTTTGTTTTTAATGAGACTTTCATGTCTGTTGTTTATGCCAAAGTTGTTTACGTTGTTTCACAGAGTAAATGACGTTTTCTGCAAATATATTAATATTAACCAAAAAAAAAAAAACACCTTTTTATATCCCGCCTTAGGTTTATTGGTCTATGGTCTATCCATACTAATATTATAAATGCGAAAGTGTGTCTGTCTGTCTCTTACCTCTTCGTGCCCAAACCGCTGAACCGATATGGCTGAAATTTGGTATGGAGATACTTGGAGTCCCGGGAAAGGACTTAGGATACTTTTAATCCCGGAAAAATGTACGGTTCCCGCGAGATAAACGAATTTTGGCGCAACGAAGTTGCAGGCGTCATCTAGTATTCTATAAATCTATACTCCACACAATGTACATTGTAGGTTTGATTAGCAATTATACAAGGTGTTACAAAACTAAGTGATAATACTTTAGGGTGTATACTGTATATGTGTTCCTTATATAGAGTTCACTGTGAAAGTAGCAGCGCTGAAAGAGCAAATTTTTTTTTGTGATTTGTATGGGCATTGGGCAAGCGCCCGCGCGTCATGAATTTTTCCATACAAAGATGAAAAAAAATGTTACTCTTTCAGCGCTGCTTTCAAGTTGAACTCTATATAAAGAACACATACACACCTTAAAGCAAAATCACTTAGTTTTGTTACAACCTGTAGATATTAAGGATTTTTCGTGAAAAAAAAAACAGTTATTACACAATAACAAGATGTTCTTCGCGACCTAGTACGCATAAAATATAATTCCATAGGAATCATACTTTTTATCACAGTAGATTACTGTACTGTACTTTTTTATAAAATTAGGGGGGCAAACGAGCAATCGTCACCTGATGGAAACAACTACCGTCGCCCATGGACATGGACTCCTCATATTTATCAGCTTAGTATTTTCTGAGCTTATACAACGCAAACAAACAATTATTATTACCGTATATTATTTTTATTTATGATTAAAATTGAAATTTCTATTTAGAACTTCTGAAGAAGAAGAAGAAACTTCTTAGATGAAAAACAGCAACAAGGCTAAGAAACAGGATGTTTAACATACAAAATAGGTTCTATAAAATATGCCAAACACATTTCCGTAGTCCATTTTTGCCCTCGGGCGAAAAATGTTATTTAATATTCGTTATTAGCGTTATCGCCGAAATGGACGATGAGAATAAATTATAATAACCTTTCACATGGAGAACCATTTTGCTAATGATTTTGCCAACAATTTCGTTGTTTTTGCGAAATAAATCTTTTCGGAACATATTTTTAGCGAGTTGTTATGGTAATAAGGGTCTTCAGTTTTTTAATTTATACGCTCTAGAGTTTGAATAACATTTTGACTGTTTACAATCAATATAGATCTCTGATTTTCTCCCATTACTGTAAAGTTTCTTATTTGTGTAAAATGTAGAGCTTAAAAAAATCCACCAACTATCGACTAGAATAATTATTATTACCCTTATTGCTGTCAGAATTTTGGAGTACGATACTCAAAAAAGAAAATATTCATGTTCCAAGAAAACGAATAACACTATGATTTTCTTGCGCAACGGCTCACAAATTTCCATAATTCAGGAAGGCGGTGGCGTTCCAACCCAGCTACAAATGGTGAAGGTGCCTATAGTCAGTCCCGAGGTATGCAACGACGCATACGCGCCGCTATACACCATCAGTCCCACGATGATCTGCGCAGGAGTGCCCGAAGGAGGAATGGACGCTTGTCAGGTATTTTCTAATAGGGGTCAACATGTTGGATTGAAAAGTTAAACCAAAGGAATCTATACATGTTTTAATCCTTAGGGCCTGTTTCAACACTTCCTGATAAAGTGCCGAATAGGCTATTCACAGCTTTTTTGACAGATTCTCCATACTTCGTCTGTCAAATTAAGTGGTGGATAGCCTTTTCGGCACTTATCAGGAAGTGGTGAAACAGGCCCTTAATCTTACAAATCTTCACAATAAATAAAATAAAAAATAAAACCCTAATTTTTTACTAATAGTAGCGTGTGAAGTAAAATCAGTTACCTGTTTAAATCATACATTTCCCGCAATAAAAAATATCTTGTGGTCTACTCTATGCCTATGAGAAATTTCATCAAAATTGCTTCTATAGTTTCGGAGTCTTTTCGATGCAAACAAACAATTTTCCTGTATAATATTATAATAAATATAGTTAGAGATTCCAAACTGCGATATTCTTGCAACGTAATATCGAAAAAATGTAATATGAAGAATCATACCATAAGACTCCTAAAATTTTTCGTAAGTAAATGTGATTTTGAATCATGCTGTATAAAACTTGTTTATAAACCAGTTTGTCTACAGGGAGTACTTTTTAGGCGTGATACATTAATTATTTCTCTTCATTTACAATTCTTTGCACGTATTACATTTAAGAATTATGTTACAAAGGAAAATGTTACACATACGTGTTTATTCTACAGGGATTTTGTCCTTCAAATGACGCGATGTGTTTTTATACACCAAAATTAATTACACGAGGTTTAATTTTGTGATGAACTTAGTTCGCATCAGCATTAAATAATACATTGACGATAGCGGTAAAAATGTGACGATAACTTGAAAATGATAACATTTGCCGCTAGTAAAAAGTATAGTACGGTTCAAAACACGAGGCTATTCACAAAATTTCATACAAATTTACATAAGAAATTAACTTTTGTGATAGTGTACTTTGACTTTGGTCTTATTATGGTCACTCCATTTTTCTCATATGGCTATTGGCTAACATACAAGTTTCTTCCAGGGTGATAGCGGCGGTCCCTTGGCTTTCAACGGTAAGCTAGCTGGTGTGGTATCATGGGGCCTGGGTTGCGCCAGGCCAAACTACCCCGGAGTATACGCCAAGGTGTCAGCACTCAGAAAGTGGATAGACGAACAAACCGTGACACTCAGAATGAAACACATCTTGCGGACACCGTCCGACGAACCGAGGCTTTAACACTGACAATAATTATTTATCGAATAAAATATATACGAAATATTTTTTGTCTTTAAGTTCCTAAAACCCCGCTAAAATAAAAAGTTAAGTAGAGACAAGAGTTTTCTTTTTCGTCAGGAAAAACTACTATAAAATTATTTTTTATATCGTATTCTGTCAATTTATACCTGTTACGTTCAATGACCGAAAACGCTCAGTGAGCGGAAAAATAGCTCACAACGCGTTGTGGTCACAGTGAAACAGCCACGACGAGAAATTCGCATTGTGGCTCTGAAAACGGCCACGACGCGTTCAGGAAATCACAAAAAGACCAAAAAGCGAAATTCGTGTCGTGGCTAATATGCTTTTCGTTTTTCTTGATTGTAAGTCTAATTTGAAGTCCACAGGTATGGAAGATTATATTTGGATAACCACGCGTACTATAAAATAATTTTTCTTTTACTAAATCACTGCATAACGTGTTTTTATTTATAAAATATCCATAATTCCATACTATCCGTACTAATATTATATTATTACTGTCTGTCTGTCCGGCGCAACGGAGTTGCGGGCATCAACTAGTAGTATTAATAATTTAAATTATATAAATTAAATTAAAACTATATTTTTATTATTTATTGAGATCAGATTACTTTATATTAAAAAAACAACATAATAAGAAGGAACAAATAACTGAACACAAAATAATATTGTTAATAATTTGTCAATAATACTTATAATTCACTTAAAACGATTGGGGATTTAAATTATAATTTTTGTGATTGCCAAAACGCGTCGTGGGCGTTTTCATTAGAGCCACAACGCGAATTTCGCGAATTTTTATGTGTCGCTCAGGAGCGCTTTTACGTAGATTTTCTTCTGTTCTGTGAATCATTATGTGGTACCGCGCGCCGCCTACAACAAACTGTTGACCGGTTGTTTATGGCGTATTACAAGCTTTTGTATGGGAACACAACTTAGTTTTTGCCTTTTTTTGAGGATTTCGTGTCCAAAGGGTAAAAACGAGACCCCATTACTGAGACTTCGATGTCTATCCGTCTTTATGTCCGTCCGTCAGTTTGTCTCCAGGCTGTATCTCAAGATCCGCTGCAGCTAGAGTTCTAAATTTTTCACAGATTGTGTATTTCTTTTGTCGCTATAACAACATGTACTGAAAATAATATTAATATTTAAGGGGTTATCCTATACAGCAAACGTGGTTTTTTACTCATAAACAACAATGGCAGCCGGTAGGCACTTGAAATATTCACAAAATCTTTAATTATATTTTTACTTTTATAATTTATAATAAAAGTAAAATAAAATAAATATTCAAGGGGGGTTCCCATACAAAAAACTTAATTTTTGCCTACTTTCGCTCTGTCCCACTCACACTTGGCCGATTTTTTTTTTTTTTTTCCTGAGCTTACACACAATTACCGAGGTGGATTCCAAACTTCAGCCTTCTAAGTCATCTGAAAGTGGGCTAGAATTTTGATCTATAGATCAGTCAGTCAGCCAGTCAGCGATAAAAATGTCGATTTTGGACGTGAATATCTAAATAACCGTTTGAGATGTGTTTATGAAATTTAGAGCATATTATGTACCTCGCAAGACTTAATATATGAGCCAAATTTGATAGGTTTATGTTAAAAAGTTTTTTAATTATGAGGGTTAAAAGTGGCTCCGAATGGTTCGTGTAATATTACACACGGTGCTGCCCGCGAGTTCTGTTATACTTGAACTTGGCTTGACACGCTACCGCGTGTTCAAGAATAAGCTATAAACTTAGTATTTAATTAAATACAAAACAGTTTATAACATATTAACTAGATGACGCCCGCAACTCCGTTGCACCAAAATCCGATTATCGCGCGGGAACCGTTCAAATTTTCGGGATAAAATGTATAATCCTATGTCCTTTCTCGGGACTCAAAGTATTCTATACACAGCAAAATCGGTTAAGCTGTTTAGACGTGAAGAGGTAACAAACAGACAGACAGACAGGCCGACAGACAGACACACTTTCGGATCTATAATATTAGTATGGATACCACTATCAAAATCTAATGAACACGTTAAGAAGACACGGATTAGCTTAAAGTCTCACTTACGCAAAAAGGTTGTTTCAGCGCGCTTCAAAGAATGAGACTTTGTTGAAGCAGAAAAAGTAGTAAAAAGCATTCTTGAAATGTAATGGCGGCTAATCAAAGGATAAGAACTTTCAGCGAACACAGGCTAGACTTACTTAGCTTAGACTTGCCTTATGAAAGGATTCATGTACCTAACGGTCGGCATTCAATGAAGGTGCAAAAATATGTACTTTCACAATCACAATTAATGGAGTTACCAGGGTCCTGGGTATGGAGTTTCAAATTATTGTTTTTAAACGCCAGGAAACTTATCGCTTACAGACTACAGTCAATCCCTTATAAAATATTCACACAGCGAAAAATTATAGAAGGCGGCCTGCTTGTCTTTATTTGGCACGTTAGAGAAGTAGGATTGACAAAAACGGAGCTTGAGCAGTTAGGGTCAATTCAGACCGCAACGTGACGCGTAGATGCATTTCTAATTTTTTACTGATTTGACAGATCTCAATTGCGTGAGACGTCTTGCAAATCTGTCAAATCCATACAAATTTAGAAATGCATCTATGCGTCGCGTTGCGGTCTGAATTGACCCTTATACGTTGCGAAAAAAAATACTCGGCTGGCCGCATACACACGTTTTAGGGTCAATTCAGACCGCAACGCGATGCGTAGATGAAAATTTATATGGATTTGACAGATCTGCAAGACGTGTCACGCAATGGGGGCTACCGTTTTTTTGCTCACTAGATGGCGCAACTGTCGACTAAGGTCCAAAGTATAGCTTGCAGCTATTAAAGTCGACTTTATAATAATCTAGAATCCCATTTATTTATTTAATTAAATTTATATAATATCTCCTTTACTTTTGCTAATTTTTCTAATAACTCAATATTTTTAATACGATTATATTATTTCTTTTCTTAATTTCGCTCTCAAAGCATTTACATTGATCGCTAAATTATACTTTTTGGGATAATTTTACGAAGGAGATCGCTTTTCAACAGGTAAATTGCATAAATAATAATGTATGTCACGAAGACCGCTAAAACTAGTGCAAAATAGACGTTTTAGATCTCGCGCGACACTAGCGCCTCTAGCGGAAAATTCACACGCGGTAGCCCTCATCGAAATCTGTCAATTCACTACAAATTTAGAAATGTTTAGGTCTGAATTGACCCTTACTCATACGATTCCCGAATTCGTTTTCCGTATTCGGAAATCCGAGTGCTTAAAAGCAGTAGAAATAGTATATTACACACACACACACACACACACATGTGATCTGAGGCTTTTTTATTTACTGCCCAAGGTGAGTATACTTTTTTTCTGTTCGACGGAGGCGGAAAGCTGCAACTTCGTTTCGCGCAGCGGGCCGAAAGTTGCCGCTTTCCGCCCGGAGAGTAGAAAATATACATTAACTGGTGCACCCGTTCTTTTTTCCGAACGGAACGAATTCCGCACGTACGTTTCAAGTGCAAGCCCGCCGGCTTCGCGCGTGAAAAAAATGAACGTTTGCGCTAGCCTCACGTGATTTCGAATACGGAAAACGAATTCGGAAATCGAATACGGGAAACGTGTGTATGCGGCCAGCCTTAATATCTATAAAACGCGTAACAAATTTTCTCTATTTTCACAGTTTTTTGTAATGGCTAGTTACATTTGCTAAAACTGTTTTAACAAAGGAAAGTACTAAACCGTCTCTAGGGCCAGACGTAACATAATAACGATCGACAAAATACTCTCCAGGGAATTTAGGTGAGTGTTGTTATAATGTTTACAGAATGAAATACACCATTAGCTTACTAATACTCGAGAGAATTAGTTTGTTTATTTAATTTAACAAATCCCTACTACAGTAATAATATTATATTATTTCACGACTCATGCTATAGATATGCGTATAATAAAAAATTAAGAAGTGTATCCCTTACCAACGATGTAAAATATTGTTAGCGGAACATCTTGGCAACACCTATAAACTGTCAAGTTCGATTACTTGACAGCTGTCAACTGTCAAACTAGTGCTGTGACCACAGACCTATAAAGAGGCTGTGACAAGTGACATGCTCGTGACCTATATAAGACGCTAAGTGCTGTGATTTGCTCTCTTTGCTCGTGCATCAACGATCGGGTGATATTAGGGATTGTGTTAGTGCGTGTAGAATAAGATTTGTGAGCGACTGTGCTTATTTTAACGTTAAATTTGTGCTGTGATAATTATCTTTTTGTTTAATAGTGTAGTTGGGTAGATTTTATAACTTTTGTGTATAAACATTAACTCTTTTCTTTAATTGTTAATCGAATTGTTGTAACTTGTTTTGTTAAATAAAATCATTTGTTTCTATTTTTTTTTATAAAATACTTAGCTTAAGGCTTATAATATAGTATCCTAATGGACATTTGTGTATCATTACACAAAAAAAAAGTATTGATTCATGACTGCAGTCATGTTCTTTAGATCATTTAGAACAAAACTGCATTTATAACTCAACAAAAAATAATTAGTTCAAGAAAATTAGCTGAAAATTTGGCAAAAATAAAGTACGACTTTTATCTATCAGGATATGTAGGTTACAGAGTAAAGTTAAATTTAATCTACCCTCCCCTCCCCTCCGGGGTGTGCGTCCTCCCGCGCCCTCGAATATGTCCCGAAACGTGGTATTTTCCACTTAAATAATACGGTTTCTTATTTAAGTGGAAAATACCACGTTATAGTACTCGATACATAAAAAGTATGTAGGAATGAAATAATCATTGATAAATTTACTATAAACCTGTCATACATACAAAAGCGATATCAATTACAGTTTCAGCGCAATCTGCCACCAGATACGAACGATTTAAATAATTTATCCATTTTATTTGCTAATCGTTCAGTTTTTACAATAATTCCACACCTACCACCAATATATGTATGATAAAAGTGAATAGTAGTATATTTTCTTTATAAAAAGGTATAATTTATTTTTAAACTCTTTTATTTACTTTTGTTTTTATGAAATAAGGGGGCAAACGAGCAAACGGGTCACCTGATGGAAAGCAAATAAAATAAATAAAATAAAACAAAAATAAAAGTACAGACCTACGGGCAACAAAGGATACAGACACTTAGTTCGGTCGCGCGGACGCATAATATAATCGAAGATGACATTTTCCTGAAAGTATGGATACGAAAAAGCTGTCAAGATACTTTTTCTTTCGCTCATTTCCAAATTAATGTTACTCGAATGATATGGGGGAAACCTGTCTTTTGAGTGATATCTAGGTGATTGGTTTTTGGTCTGAAAATATTTCATTATACACGTACCATTTCCTAAGCACTAGCGTTGCGCCCTATTTCGCGTAAATATTTTTTTACGCGAAATAGGGCGCAACGCTAGTACAGTAACAATAAATAACAAGCTCGATAAGTGTTATGTTACCAATTTGATAAGAACAATAGCTAATTGACATGGTTAATTATATCCAAACTTGTATTTTGGAACAATGTTATGGTTTAATATAAAATATATATTTTTCGCGGATTGAACACGAGTGGGGTTAGTGGCTGAGGAATGCGATTAAAAAATACGTGTGACACTCTGGGACTGCCGCAATAAAGCTATTGCATAGCATTATTTATCAACTTATACAATGATAATTCGCATACGTGTAGTCGCACGCACACAAACACCGTGTCGAAGTCTGGAAAAGCCGCACCGACCAGTCGGAGTGTGGTGTGTTAGGTTTCTTTCGTTACGGAATGTCTTAATTCGGTCGCGCGCTCAAATCCCGCGATAAAAGCTATGCAATAGCTTAATAACATACGGCAAGTATTTTTACTATATTTTCCAGTCCAGTTGGACTGACATGCGATCGACCTGCGATCAGTCTAGACCAGATTTGATCGCCCTCCCCATATATTATGAACAAAGTCATTCAAATATGGTTCTTGTGGTGGAATAATAACTAAGGGCACTTTTCCTGTCATACGTGTTGTCACCTGCGCGGATCTTGTCCACATGCGGGTGACAACTGACACTACGCTCGAGGCCGCGCGCGTGTTGCCCGCATGACAGGAAAACATATCTATAAATTAGATGACGCCCGCAACTCCGTTTCGCAAAAATTCGTTTATCGAGCGCGAACCGTACATTATTCCGGGATAATAAGTATCCTATGTCCTTTCCCGAGACTCAAAGTATCCCCATACCAAATTTCAGCAAAATCGGTTCAGCGGTTTGGGCGTGAAGAGGTAACATACAGACAGACACACTTTCGCATTTATAATGTATGGATGATAGGATATGCGGGATATGGCCGCAGATCCGCGCACGGGTGATGAGGCCGATGATATTATGCATCACAGGAAAAGCTCTAAGCTTATAGTGTCTTGTAGGCGTAATTTTGAATCCATCCCTCATGACAATGATATCAAAATGCCAGCAGATCCTTGTAGAATTGCATCTGATTGAATACGAAATGTACGACGTAGGTAACCAATTTCAGAAGTATGTAGGTCTTGCATAGACTATGCAAGTAGTCTTACTATCATATACATGAAATACCTACTTTTGAACAAATAATTGAATAACACATCCATCGTGTGACGATAATCCAGTCCAGCCGGACTGTCAACAAATTGGATTACTGTATGGCGTAGTTCCGTCAAGAGCTAACCTATATCTGGAAGTGCTCTTCTAATTCGCTTAAACTAGATATTAATATTTTGTGACCTAGCTATATTTAGGGTTAAAAGTTGAGACTACTTGTACTCGCTGTGAGACTACTTGTTAAATAATTTGAAGGTTCTGAATACTTTTAGTTGTGTTTATTTCAAAAGGTGCCTAAAATCAATCACTGTGCCATGCCATAGCCTATATTTTATTATAAAGATGAAAACAATTTTCAAAAAATATACTTCTCTAAACGTGACCGATACTTAATTTTAGAGATCTTAATAACGCCCGGGGCAGCTAGTAAAGTATAAAGTTTTACCTAAATACCTAAAGTCGGGAAAACACAGAAATAAGGTATAAAATTTTATTCCTCAACTTACGTTACGCAAGTAAACTTGAATGTTTGCATATCCAATTTCTAGGATCGGCGGAGGGTTGCCGTAAACAGTCGTAAACTAGCGTCGTAGTGTAGTTTACCTAATAGAATCCCCGCGACGACAAATAAACAGAACCCAGATTATTGTCATACCCTTATAAAGTTATAAGCGACTTTTCAAAAGGGGCTTGCTTACAAAGAGGTGTTTTGCGTACAAAAGAGGCTCTTACGTCATAGAACTCGAAAAACGGTTTTTAGGATTCCGCAGCCAAATGGAAAAAAACAGAACCCTTATAGATTCGTCGTGTCTGTCTGTCTGTCCGTCCGTATGTCACAGCCACTTTTCTCCGAAACTGTAGCTATACTATTGAAACTTAGTAAGTAGATGTAGACTGTGAACCGCAATAAGATTTTGATATAAAAATGGAAAAAATGTTAAAAATTTTAGGGGTCCCCATAGGTACAACTAAAACAAAAAAAAATTTTCATAAAACCTATGCGTGTAGGGTATCTCTAAAAATCAGAGTAGAGGTTTCTAATATCATTTTTTTCTAACCTGATTAGTTTGCGAGAGAGACTTTTCCAAAGTGTTAAAATGTGTCCCCCCCCCCCTCTAACTTCTAAAGTAGGGGCATGATAAGTGTAAAAAAATATATAATGTACATTACTATAAAAACTACCAACGAAAATTGGTTTGAACGAGATCTAGCAAGTAGTTTTATTTTTATTTTATACGTCATAAATGGTAAACCTTAATTTAACTTTCATTAAATCAATTGAAAAATAAAAATAAATCAAAAACCCTTAAATTTCATAAAAATATTGCTGCTGCGGAACCCTTCATGGGCGAGTCCAACTCGCACTTGGCCGGTTTTTTCTTCTTGGGCATTCAAGCATTAAAATTTAAAACCTACTTTTATTGGCACAATTGATTTTTTTTTTCACCATCGTTTTACTGTTTATTCGTGACTTAACGATAATGCGAATAAAAATATACAAAGTATCTACTAAGTATGGAAATCTCCAAGTATTTCACATTTAAATAACTTCATAAAAATATCCGCCACTCTGAAATAAAATAACTGCGTTATAACAAACTTAGCGAAGTAAACATTTTAAAGTAGGTACTCTAAACTAAAATTACTTTCATGAAGCCAAGCTTAAAATGTAATAAACCTGTAGAAAGTCTATTTCCCGTGTCATATAACCCCTTTCCTCGTACTTTCTCCGCACTCGCACTTGCTGAAATTTACTACAGATTAAAAAACTTGGGGAGGTTTAACTTTACTGACGTTTTTGTCTTTGACTCTATTGTAAAAGTTAGAAATATGATTTGTAACGGCTTGCCTCGTTTTTTTAAATATGTTTGTGGTAACGATGTATCTGTCAAAATCCATACTTATTTTAATATTATAAATTGCGAAAGTGTGTCTGTCTGTCTGTTACCTCTGCACGCTTAAACCGTTGAACCGATTGTAATGTAATTTGTTATGGAGATAGTTTGAGTCCCGGGAAAGGACATAGGATACTTTTATCCCGGAAAAATGTACGGTTCCCGCGCGATAAATTTCTGTGCAATGGAGTTCCGGGTGTCATCTAGTCTTTATTAAATTATTATCCTTATTATTAAATACTAGCTGTCCCCGCAAACGTTGCTTTGTTTTCCTGCTTTTCTCTTGAAGTTTTTTTTTTTTTTTCTATAAACCTCACGGAGCCCGAGACCTTTCCAACGAATGCAAAACCGTGGAAATCGGTTCGTGCGTTCTGGAGTTATAGCGTCAGGAAGGAAAACCCGACTTATTTTTATATATTAGATTCTAAGTACGGCAGTGGACTAGTGATTCGTATCCCGTAGCCTATATTGTGGAACCTTTAATCTCAATGATAAACGTCTCACCATAGCTGCGGAACTTTCCGCAAATAATGCTGGGAATCATCTGTGCCTGCCTAATGTTTCCATTACCATTACAAAGCTTGGGCATCCTTTACACATTACACTAAAATTAGACGCAATTCAAGCACATTACCACTTAATTTGATATCCAAAACTACCAAGTAATTCTGAACTTTACAGCAAGGGAGCAGGGTTAAGTTTTGCACAGCACGCCGATGAAAGTATTAGCTGATCATGGAAGCTATGTACATTGATGTGCTAATAAACGTTAGGTTATGGGTACCTAAACTAATAACGTGGTTACATAGGACTCATATGAGTTTTTGACCCCTTTTGGGAGTTAGGGGCTTCCGTGTAACTTGGTGAAAAGAATCAGCTCACGACATCCTATTGCTAAAAGGCGCGTTTCTTCGCCTTTGCAAAAAGATATCGTGAAAATTGTTATTTTTAAATGATTAAGTGTAGATGGTACGTGAACGTAAATTTATTATATTATCATGCTGTCTATAATATATTTACTTTCACGTTATGCTGAAACGATTTTTATGAGAATGGGTGAGATAGATATACTTTGATTACTGGAACTCATAGACTGATGGAAAGAGATTTTTAAGTCGCACATAGCTTAGTTTTTAGTTAGTCGTAAAATTTAGCCTATTTCACCCGCGGCATCATTACCCTTAAATTGACAACTCATTTGTTAAAATGGAGTTTCAGCTGATACGCAAATACAGACATAGACTACCAAAATCATTGCTTTTCCATTTGTCTCTGTCTCTGTCCGGTAGATCAGTGAAGTATCGTCTTCATTCTTTTGCTATTAATTGTATATAATATCTATCTAGTACCAGATAACGCCCGCAACTGCGTCGCGCCAAAATTCGTTTAACACGTGGAAACCGTGAGTTTTCCGGGATAAAAAGTATGTTCTTTACCGGGAATGAAAGTATCTCCATACCAAATTTCAGTAAAATCGGTACACCGGTTTGGGCGTGAAGAGGTAACAGACAGACTCACTTTCACATTTATAATATTAGTACGGATTTAGTGAATATTAATTTTAGCCTTCATACCGTCTGTTCTCTTTTTGTAAAAATGTATGTTAAATAGCAACATTATTTATTTCTGTTTCAGAAGCTGAATTTCCAAGAGATTTATACTTCTAAAACATTTTAAAGTGGAATTGTTCCACTCTAAGCAACAAAACATTCTAAATATTTTGTCAGAGCTTTTAGTGTTTTGAAATACGGCTTATCATAAATCTATTCAAATGTAAGTACTATGAAGTATAGGTCTACCAGAATCTGATGGCAATTTTTGACAGCTGATTTTCAAAAAATATCCTTGATCATTGGATTAATTTTTATATTTGCATGTTTAACACAAAGAATCAGCCGCTATTAGAAACATTATTTTTAACAAAAAATTAAAACCGACTTCCAAGGTAAAAACAATAATAACATCCTTATAATATGAACTAAAAAGTATTAAATAATGTTTCCTATCTAATAGTGCCTTTTTCCGAATTCGGCTAAACCTCAACTATTTCTGAACTCAATCTTCATCAATTTGAAGTCGGTACCAGATATAGCTGAATCTTCAGTTCTCTGACAGAATAGGTATTTGAAACTTTTGGAACTGGCACCGACTTCAAAATTATGAAGATTGAGTACAGAAATAGTTGAGGTTTAGCCGAATTCGGAAAAAGGCACTATTAGATAGGAAACATAATTTAATACTTTTTAGTTCATATTATAAGGATGTTATTATTGTTTTTACCTTGGAAGTCGGTTTTAATTTTTTGTTAAAAATAAAAATTTCACTCTTTTTAGTTACCTAGTAAACCATCGCGTATATTCTACGTATCTTATTACAATTTGTTAAGAGTCACACTCAATGCGATTGTGTTTCTTATTCCTATTACGATGTAGATTGTTTTCCTATGTAAGTATTTTCATACTAAGGGTTCAATTTATTACCTCGATAGTGGGAATCGCAGACACAATAGATTTTTTATTGTTATGCGGCAGCCGGGTGCCGCTTGGGGATTGATGGGTAAATAGTTAAACTAGTGTAATATCGAACAACTTCTCTTTTTTCTTTCGAATCTCATAAGTAATGTCAAATGCCTTACGCTCTGGAGTTAAGGTTGACTTTATTATGTTTAATTTTGTGGTACATAAGTCGCTTAGAACTTGAATCATTTATTTTGAAACAACATTATATTTTTATTAAAATCGCTATGAAAAGTACCAATTATTATAAGGACATAACGTGATGATATAATTATGGTGTTGTGGGGGCATATTGTATCCATATACAAACATGTGACACTGGTGACCCTGACGTGGTAATGATGATGATGATGATGATGATGAATGTAATTTGCATAGAAGCATATAATGCTTTCAGTTCTTAAAACAGCGCCTAAACCCCCAAACTTGTATCTATAAGGAATCCGGAGTTCTCTTAGTATCTTCGGAACCATGGTGCAAAATCTTGCGTTTTGGTAGCATATGCTTAGGATACTTCTCATAAAACCAAAATCACCATATGTTTCCATATAAATTTTGAGGGGTTCCCTCGATTACTCATGGATCCCATCATCAGATCACCACTTTTGTGAAAATGGGACCAAATTGGAGGGAAACCTAATAGACCAAAACAAAAATTTTGAAAATCGGTGCAAAACAGCGGAGTAATCGTTGAACATACAAAAAAAAAAAAAAAAATATATATATATATATATATATATATATATATATATATATATATATATATATATATATATATATATATATATATATATATATATATATATATATATATCCACAGCCGAACATATAACCTCCTCCTTTTTGGAAGTCGGTTAAAAAAGGATCAAAATGTTTTATTCCAACTACCCCAGTATTGCTAGAGTCAATTTATTTTCTCACTTTTTGCCATCAGATTCTGGTAGACCTATATATTATTATTATATTATTTTTGTATCCTCAGATATAATATTGACAAATTTTCTGCTCGACCATTTTCTAAAGTTTGCGTAAGGCATCCATTATACGCGCATGGCGCATGCAAGCGTCAGTCAATTCCGTCAGTCATGAATTATGTTTGACTGATGGACTGACGAATGGTATTAGACGGTCACTCAATTCTCTTCAGTTTTATGTCAGTCAAAGCCAAAATTTTCAAAGGTATACGTTTCTAATTTTTTTTTCCAATTTTGTCAGATGTGACAAAACTCACTCAAAAGTCATGATTGATGGTTGCATGAGATAACGGTCAATCAATTTCATGCAACTATCAGTCACTGCATTACACGACAGGTTATGCATCATTCACAGTCATGACTGTGGTAAAACTGACAGCAAAACCTACCGTGTAAAGGCGCCATAAGGCAAAACATCGGTATAATGGCGTGCTAATTCTTTCACATAATATTATAAATGTGAAAATGTCTGTCTGCCTGTTACCTCTTCACACTAAAACGGCATAACCAATGTAGATGGGTACCTATGGAGATACTTTGAGAGAGTGGAATTGGGACTCTGATAGTTTTTGTTTCGGAATAATTTACAGTTCCCGGGCAATAAACGAGTTTCTTATTATTAGTATATTTTCTTTTGTTTGGTCAACAATTTTAGGTATATAAGTATAAAAATAACTTTAATTTACATAATCACAAGTGTTGATGTTGTTGTGTCATTAATTTATACTTTTTACTTCAAGGATAACTCATTACTTTCATTAAGTAGTAAGTTAATTGCATGTTTATGTAAATTTTCAAATTAACCATTATCCATTGTGCATGTAAATAATTTTAAAATTTCGTCAATATTATTATCACAGCAAATTCTAGTAGTTCCCTTGTCTTCTTGGCTCACACACCAGACGACCCACAGACATAGATCAAGATAGATACCGCATGTCGCTCCTTCTGTATGAAAACGAGCGTGTCACTTTTTTCCTACCACTGTGAAGTACCGATGATAAGAAACGTGTCCATTATCAAGGCCAACGTTTCTATTTGAATTTCTACAGCTCAATACGGCATAGGCATTTAGGCATTTTAAAATTCCGATTGACGTGCGATTCCGATAGCAGACTAAAGAACAGACTTTCGAAAGACGAGCATTGCTCGTCGTTTGGGAACGCGATATGGCACGCGAAGTACATACACATGCGGTATCTATCTTGATCTATGTCTGTGAGACGACCCATACAAAACTAATACAACTACAACGGATGCGATACTGCTTTTAGAACTTATGAAGTCTATTGAAAACAAAATGTATATCGGTTTCAAATAACCATAATATATAAGTACATAAAAGTAAAACATTACTTTTTTGTTTTAGTGTACGACAAATATAATTTTTCACGATTTAAAATACTTTAATTTATTTAACTAATATAAGTTGTAGTTTTTAATTCCTCTGTTTTCTGCAGATAACACAATAATAGGCTCTAATTTTTTTTATTTCTTTCATTTACTTTTCTCTGTACCTACTAGTTGCAATTATTTAAAGTTGTTATTGTAACTTAACTTTCGTTGGTCGATTTTTAACAGTCACAACCAGGTACATGGAAATCGATACAACAATGACAAAACCCAAAAGTAACACCAAAATGAGATCAGCTTCGAAATACTCCCTCATTGGAACACCGAAGCCAGATGCTCGTAAGTGCTCAGCATTGCCTTTCCTCAGTATATACTCTGTCCACCAGACGGCTCGTTCCAGCGGTGTCTGTGGTTGGTCAGTGATGATATCTCGTAGCTTGATGATGTTCTTGCGGTAACTGAAAGTAACACCGATGCAATTATAGGGAACGTGCGTAACGAATCTGATAACTGATGTTACCAATCCAAAACTTCTAATTTATTATTTACTTATCATTTCCCGCCATCTACATTTATTGCAGGGATATGCGCAACGAAGGTGCTGCCAACTGGTATGATTACACCAGTAGAATGGCAATTCTGAATCTTGACTTGACTTGATTATTATTACGTCTTGACATGTAGTTGCTGCACGATCCCTATCACGACCATCCGCAAGAATTAAGGCGTATGCGAGTATGACCGTTCTATTTGTGACAAAAGCAATATTTTTGACTGAGCATTTTAGATTTGAATAATTTTACTGATTGTGCTGGTTCTGTGAATTTTACACTATCCAAAGGGAAAAAAAACTGAATATACTCTCAATAGCATGTAGGAGCGTCACATAAAACTGATTTGTTATATTTCTTTTATATGTGACGCGCCCAATCGAAGCATATCCTATCAAGCTTACCTCTTATCTTTTATAACGTCTTCAATTGCGTCCATAAGGATCTCTTCAGTGAGACTATCAATACTCAATTTGACTCCAATGTTTAAATGTACATATTGCTCAGTATTGTACCACTGATCTCCAAGCATGGGTATACCTATGAGTGGCACTCCAGCTGATATGCTTTCATCCGTTGATTGGAGACCGCCTTGTGTGATGAACACTTTCACGTGAGGATGACCTGTTACAAAATGTTTATTAATTTATTCATTTTATCCATGAACATTATTTTCATATTTGTATCAGTTGAAAACAACTGTGTATGTCAAATTAAATTTAAATTAAAAAATGTCAAAAAAAAAGTTGTGAATTTCAAAAGTGAATTCATATTATTGTGATAAATTGATAACATTTGATAAAGTTGCTAATAAATAAAAGTTCTAAAAATAATTAAGGATAATCACTCCCTTAATTATTTTTAGGTTCATATAGTTCCTTATGTTTTTGTTAGTGAGCGTTTAAGCTAAAGGCAATTTGTTTCTTTTTTTTTTTTCATTTCTAAAGTACGTAGTAGGTACGTAGAAACGTATTTTCGGTTCAACATATTTTCCACTTATATATTTGTTCCTGTTGGAGATTACTTACGCAGCAAATCGGATTGTGGTACCCATTTGAATATTTTTACATTGCTCGATCGTTCCTCTAAGTCATCTCTGTCCCATTTCAGCAGTACGTTGTAGGGAAGTTTGGAAAATACTCTAGTAAATATTTTTATTTTCTCCGGTGGCAGTAACGAAGGACGCACATTTGTGCCGAAACTCATATAAATCACACCGTATTTAGATGAGTCTAAGTACGTCTGAAGATCCTAAAATAGTGATGGATAGAAATGTGTTACTAAAGAGGTTAACAATATGAGTTATACATTTAATTTTGAGAATGAATTGCTAGTTTCTAATACTATTCAGTTGTGCTAATCTAACAATATATTAAGAAAATAGTATTATTTCAATTCTTATAATATATTACTCACCTGTGGCAAATTCTTTTGGGGTTTTTGGTGAAGGCCTCCCAGGTAAATCACATTAGGTGGAACCGGACGGTTGAAATCCCAAATGGGATGCACGTTCAAAAATAACAATTGCGCGTTATTTTTTAGTACACTCAAATCAGGTGTGTTTGGACCAAATATAGATTTTAGCATAACATTTTCAGATTTTCGCGTATTATCAAAAATTCCTCTGACTTTATAAGCGAATTCATACTCCTTTATTTTTTCCCAAAATGTCAAGTTATTGATACGTTGTTGCAAAGAAATCGGGTATAAAATTGGATGTATCGGTGCACCATAATCTTCAAACATGTCATATAGCCCTCCAAATGAGCTAAATTGTATTGCAGGTGCATTATAAAAATGAGAAAATATTAGGGCTGGTCGTATAAAAGCCTCTACAAAAACTAGATCAAAGCCTTTCTTATCCTTTAACAACTTTTGGACTTCATCACTTTTGATCTGCGCTTCGAGCACGTGCGTCAAAATTTCCATTGCTACTTTGATTTGTGTGAATAGATCGGATTCATTTCCTTTTGGCAATTCCATGAATTTGTTCCATAGTTTGTAGGAGATGTCGTGGACGTCGATTTCTGTTAAATTCTTCGGCGCTTGTTCCTTAGAATATTCTGGATCAGTCGTTATAACCACTACTTCATATCCACGCCTGGCTAGCTCTTTCATTAAAGGCCGAAACACAACTTGATGGCTGATTGAGGGTGTTGGGTAAACAGCTAATATTCTAGCCGTTTCTGTATAAGCTATAAGCACTAAAAGGTAACTTACTAGTAGTTTACTCATCTTCCTAAAAGACCGTAAACGACTGAATTGACTATGTCGTTTGCAACTGCTGTGTATTGTTAAATAATTTATGCAATTGAAAATTAATAACGTACGATTATTTATGATTGTCATGTTGGAAGCATATTATTTACAGCAAACAAACTAGTGTGGTTTTTAATGAATTGTGATTTTTTTATGAATTTTTAGTAATTAGCTTTAAGTATGATAAAATTAATCACTCTGAATATATCATACTGAATATTTAAGTGCCTATAATTTCGGGGGTCTCTAAGCCTGTAAGTAATTTTGAGAAATCAAGCTCCAAGCGTGTACTAGGAGCGGTTATAAGGAATATACAAAATATTTTACTATGTTGCGTGAGTGTAGGCAATTACGAAAAATCTTAGTCATATTATGACATAGCGGAAAACTTGTATTATGTTAAGCAGACCTCATTAACTAAATTGTATGGTGTATTATGTAGTAGATCTACGAAATTAGGTATTTCAATATAAAAAAAACAGTGGTAGCCAGAATATCTATTTCTGCATAAATACTATGCTGGAATGAAGTGTCGTGACAGTAGATGGTTGACAAAATTTCCCAACACGGAATTCAAACCTAAATAGAGTGAAACGCTCTGAACCACTGGACTATATAGGCCCTTATTTATTATTTAATGCTATTAAGGCCCGAAAATAGTACCAAAATAATTAATGTACTATTTTAGTGTCTACATAGTATTGGATGGACTTTCGTCTCTATTGTAAACAGAATCCCCGTTGACATAGAAAAGTAATTAAATAAATATGTAGTTCTAAACCCAGCTCACAGTAACAGAACTTAGGTTTGTTACGGGAAAATCTCGTTAGTATCAATTTCCGATATCTGTAGCTGATTCTGAAAGGTCAGCTCCAGTGTGACCCAACGCTAAAGTTAAGAAACTATTGATGTTGTCGTCCTTTTATTTTAATCTCAATATATTTTTTATGAGGCAAAACATCCATACTAATCCATACAAATATTATACATGCAAAAGTGTCTGTCTGTCAACCTGCTAAACCGATTTTGCTGAAATTTGGTATGGATATACCTTAAGTCCCTAGAAATGACATAGGATACTTTTTCCCGGAAAAATGTACGGTTCTCGCGGGATAAACGAATTTTTGCGCAACGGAGTTGCGGGCGTCATCTAGTAATATTATAACAATTCTCCAGTTTTGTATGTATTGCAGTCGCCAAATAAGGAAGTATTCAGATTGCAACCTAACCCGTCGATGCGATGCATTTTCAATGGGCCATTCAAAATGGAAACAGGCAGACTCACAAAAAAAAAAAACAAATGCGTCGCATTGTAGCAGCACGTCGTAACCGACCATAAGAAAACGTCTTATAGAATCAATTGACATATTTTGACACGACGCTATGGTCAATAATAATAATAATTATTATTATTATTATTATGCTATGATGTTATGCTGGCAAATATGATGGGCCAATGCGGCAACGTCTACACGTTGTCGCTTGTATATTCGTCAATGACTTCGCATGATCGACGTCTTATATTGAGCATTCTATATCTTATCGCAATTTTTATATAAGTTTATACTCTATTTTGTAACTTATTTGTTATGGAAAAAGTATTAAAAGCTATTCTTTTAATGTCAGATATTCTAAAACAAATTAATGGCTGGCTAGATTAATTTCCATATTTTTATCACGATAAAAACCGTTTTTGACTTGCAGCATGCAGGTACGGAATACTTTTTATTTGAACAAACAGTGCTAGAGAATCAGTATTCACAGCATTTCCGAGCTGCATGTATAATTTCTGTGATATCTTTGGCACATAACATGGCAGGTGACTTCAAACAAATTTTCCCCAACATATTCCTTGGACTAAATTCTATTATTCTGGCGCAGTTTTACAAGGAGTTGTACAATTTCATTTACAATTTTTTAATATTTTACAAGCTTAAAAGTTTACTTATTAGTGATAATATAAGTTCAATTAAAAATTACTAGATTACTTATTATGATAGCAAATCGACCCAAAGTGGGTCTTGGAATCAGATAAATACATTTTTGCGCAAAGGTTATGAGGACGAATAAAGCAAAAAATCAAACATCGCCCTTCTCTCTTCACACTCACGCTCGTCTTTCCTATGCCAGGCTGATGATCATCTCGCTTAGTTAGTTTTTTCTTAATAACTCGATAAATATACAACATTTAAAAATCCGCCAGGCCAGTCCCTCGGTGATAGAATTTTGTACAATGTGTTAAAATATTAACTCATTTTAATGCACGGTTTTGGCAATATATAAAAAATTCGTGAAAATTAGATGCATCTTTGTGATTTTTTGCTATCCAGAAAATATGAAGATATCATGTTTTCTTTAGGTTAGACCCTCGGAAATATTTTAATGTAGTATCTATGTTTAAAAAATAAAACAATTCCGGGCATATTTTCAAGTATAAAAATGAATTATTAAATCGACAATTTTGCTTTAGTCGCCTATATTATGTCATCAAAATAAGTTAATCGTTACGTATTTTACCAAACATAAATATAACGATTAAGCCATAAAAAAATAAACAGGCGAACTAAAAAAATGTTTTCGCCCGCTCCCTTCGCCACAGATTGATAAAGGTCCAGTTAATGTACATTCCGATAATACCGACCCAAATCAACATTAGAGCCTCACACTGTTACAAATTGGAAATTCCTTGATTCTGCTTTTTTTTACAAAATATTTTTAAATGTTTTAAAGAGTTTTATTTTGAGTTGGTCATTCCGTAATAAGTCTTGTCGAAACTCCACTAAATTTATGTCCGCTACAAAACATAAATTGGTATTTGTTCTTGTTTAAATCTTTCGATTGGCTTTTTATAACGGTATTTACTTTAAAATACCGGTCTTGCCTGTACTGTCGGCAAAAATGCCGCTCGAACAAGCATGGAGCAACGATGGAACACGCTTATTAGCACTGTAAAATCGCACATCTGCACACTTAATCGCGAATACCTTAGAATTGTTTTGACGTACATTCACATCTGCAGAAATACGTTATTTTTTCGGCGTAAATATTTTGATATTATAATATGTAACTGATTGTACTGTCGGTTCTTGGTGGAAATTCATGTTGAACATTAATAAAACAAACTACCTATACTAAGTACACCGATGATGAATTATTTCGAAACCGGTCATGTATTTTGTTAAAATTTATAATAATTTCTTAATATAGTGGAAAAAGTGCACGGAAAATTGTGTTTCATGAATGTTTAATATTTTGAGACACAGTAAAAGCAACATTTTGAAATTGCCATGCAGAAACCTTGTAAAATACGTTGATGGTTTTAATTATCAATTCGAATGTATTTATCAACGTGGATTAATTACGAATTTCATTAAACTCTGCCAAATTAAAGTGTGTAGAGCGGTTAGTGCATATAACGTGCCGCGTGCGTCAATGCTCGCGATTATCTTGTCAGTTAGGTCATATAGTGCTTAGTAAATCACTACTGTTGGCGACTGGCTGGACAGACTTTAGTGCTTATACTTTTTTTTTTACTGTTTTTAAATATTTATTTTTCTATGTCAGATTTTTTCGTATTGACAATTTATATTTTTCGATGTATATTTTTCAGTCTATCTCAGAACATTGTAGTTGTCTCTTCACACGGTGTATCATTTTAGTAGCTACAGTTATCCTCATCTTCGTATATACAGTCCACATCTCTCCCGTCGCTATCAACTACGCTAGCAAATTAATATAATATGTACTGTTAGGTCTCAAATAAAAGCGGACTGTAATAATTAGACTGGTATATTGATTGAACCAAGACTTTACATAATAATTAGACGCGACATAGGTATCGACGGTAGCAAAATTCTTGAAGAAGTGGCGGTCGCCGGCCGGCGGTGCGCGGGCGCCCCCGCGTCCCGCGTCCCGCGTTCCTCGCCTCCGTCCCTCCTTCCCCTCGATCCGTTCCAATGCACGTTATGGAACTTGTTGTGTGATTGGACATGTACGCATTAGATAATATTACATAAAATTATACTGTAATTATGATGTAACAAAACAAAGTGAGAATACTTCAGGGTGTGTGTGAGTCTTTAATAGCAGCGGGTTTTTTTGGAACGAAGTCGGAAGTTCCTTATCGCGCAATGCGAAAGAGGGCTAGACAGAAAAAATTAAAACGAAAAGTTGTAACGACACTTTTTGTGTCGTTGTGACGTTGTAAGCCGTGCGGTAGCACGTGTTTCTCACTCTGTCTCTCTCTCTCTCTCTCCTAGAAAGCAAGTTATTTTCGTTTCGTCTTTCTATTTCGCATTGAACAGTGTGGTGCAGCGACGTTTTTTTTTTTTTGTTGAGTGTATACAGTTTTTTTGTACATAAGAAATAACTTCGTTCCATCCTGGTGTCCCTTGACACCTCTCAAGTTTTTTTTAATTTTGTATGGGAAGACTCCTGACGCTGGGGCGCTCGCCCAAACAAATCTTCTACTTTTTATCTGATACTTTCACAGTGAACTCTATATACGGGACCCATAGTATTATCACTTAGTTTTGTTACACTCTGTATAATTTGTATATTTTGCGTTATCGATTAGATAGGTGGTAAAATTCTAAATGGTAGGCGGAAGAAAACAAACTATACCTCGATTTCACTATAAACTACCTGTTCACTGTCGCTTTTGATTGGCTAACGTCAAAAAAATAACTAATGAACAACGCTATACTGTACTCGGCGAAACATGTCGGTCGGCGGTCATTGACTCCCTGTCAAAAACTTGTCATTTTGTATATAAGCCGCGATTGACAATGAAGTGTCAGATGTTGTCAATCGCGGCTTTGTATAGAAAATGACAAGTTTTTGACAGGGAGTCAATGACCGCTACCGCCATGTTTCACCGAGTACAGTATAGTGAAAGAATCGGCCAAGTGCGAGTCGGACTCGCGCGCGAAGGGTTCCGTACCACTATAAAGCAAAAATAATAAAAAAATCGGCCAAGTGCGAGTTGTACTCGCGCACGAAGGGTTCCGTACCACTACAGAGCAAAAATAGGCTAAAAATTGAATTTTTTGTATGGGAGCCCCCCTCAATTATTTAATTTATTTAAATTTTATAATTAATTATTAAAGTACAAATACAATTAAGTATTTTGAGAACATTTCAATTGCCTATGTGTTGCCGTTATTGATTAAGAGCAAAAAATAGCAAAAAAATCACGTTTGTTGTATGGGAGCCCCCCTTAAATATTTAATTTATTTTATTTTTAGTATTTGTTGTTATAGCGGCAACACATACACAATCTGTAAAAATTTCAGAAGTCTAGCTATAGCGGTTCTTGAGTTACAGCCTGGTGACAGACAGAGGGACATACGGACAGACATCGAAGTCTTAGTAATAGGGTCCCGTTTTTACCCTTTGGGTACGGAACCCTAAAAAATAGTGTTTTTATATGGGATTAATTAATAATTTTATTTAAATTTTATTATGAATTAAAATAAAACTGAGTATTTTGTGAACATTTCAGGTGGCTATTTGTTGTCATCATTACTAACGAGCAAAAAATATAAAAAAAATATTGTTGTATGGGAACCCCTCTCGAATATTAAATTTATTTTGTTTTTAGTATTTGTTGTTATAGCGGCAACAAAAATCCATAATCTGTGTAAACTTCAACTCTCTAGCTATTACCGTTCTTGAGTTACAGCCTGGAGACAGACGGACAGACGGACAGATTTTAAGAATTTCAAGATTTAAATCTTGCCATAATATTATGTACTTACTAATGTTGCACATAAGTATCATCGAACTTAAAAAATGTGCTTCTTACATCCATATGCTTAGATTCATATGCTACCAAAAAGTAATATTTTGCACCAAGGTATGCTATGGTTCCGAAGATACCAAGAAAACTCCGGATTCCTTATAGATACAAGTTTAGGGGTTTGGGCGCTGTTTTAAGAACTGAAAACATATGCTCCTATACAAATTACATTCATCATCATCATCATCACTACCACGTCAGGGTCACCAATGTCACATGGTAGTATATGAAATATGGATACTATATGTCCCCACAGCACCATGCATTATCATTCATCACGTTATGTCCCTATTATTGGTACTTTTCATAGCGATTTTGATAATATAATTTTGTTTCAAAATAAATTATTCAAACTTGAAGTGACTTTCAGATCTTTTATAAATAATTAAAATGCCACTTTATGACGTAGATTATAGGTATAATTTTCTATTGACGTGTCTGGCGACCCATGCTGCCGCCGCTTGTGGCGTAAAAGCTAGTCAGGTAGAGTAAAATGAAACCTATAGACTTTGTCATAAAGTAGCATTTTATTTGAATTTTTGTCGGTCGCGGTCGCTCGCGGCAAAGATCCGAATCCTTTAAGTAGTTTAAACATATTTTCTTATGTTGAGCTGATGAGTTTCCATGCGGAAGTGCTAAATTATAATAGAACGACAGTCACAGAACAGAACTCTAGAGCCTGTAGAGAATAGAGATAGGTGTTTAATCATTACATTTTCAGCATTGCTTGATAAACTCTTAAGCATAATATACAATTATTGTAGTTTATTGTGTATTGTAGCTCGGAGTTCTTTAAGGAAGTGGTAGTCAACTCAGAATTCGGATACTTAATGGGTTTTCATATTATGAAGGTGTATCCTGGATCCAAAGTCATTAATCAGAACACATTAGTCGTTACAGAAAGCCTTATAAATATCTAAAAAGAGTCAAATTGTTATTTAAAAAATATTAAAACCGACTTCCTAGTGAAAACAATAACATTATTATTAAATGAACAATAAAGGATTAAATAATTCTTTAAACTCTTTAGTAGTGCCTCTTTTAGAATTTGCCTTAACCTCAACTATTTCTGTATACAATCTTCGTAATTTTGAAGTCGGTACCAGTCCCAAAACGATTCTTAGCTGGTACCGACTTCAAAATAATGAAGATTGTGCACAGAAATAGTTGAGGTTTAGGCGAATTCTGAAAGAGGAATTACTAAAGAGTTTAAAGAATAATAATTTAATACTTTTTAGTTCATTTAAGAATAATGTTATTGTTTTCACTTGGAAGTCGGTTTTATTTTTTTGTTAATTGTCTTACAGTTCAATGAAACCTGGTGGTCAGCGCCAAAAAAAGTTTTTATAAAAAACTTGTATTTAATTAATGAACTGTAATTAAGAACTTGAGTTTTAATGGTGACAGTGAAAAGAAGACATTTTAAATTCATCGTTATTGAGCTTTCAGCCCGTAATGGCTGGATCCAATTAATGATTTTACTTTAACTCAAAATACCTCCTCATCTTAAGAGCCAGTCCACACGGCGCCCGTTGCGTCAGCGTTGCGTCGACGCAGCACTGCCTTTGTGTTGTTTTAAACGCACATATGACGGACAGCAGCCCCCGAGACGAAGCGCGAGGGGGTGTTGACGTTAGGGTCAATTCAGACCGTAACGCGACGCGTAGATTCATTTTTAAATTTGTATGGATTTGACAGATTTGCAAGACGTCTCACGCTATTTAAATCTGTCAATTTTGTACAAATTTAGAAATGCATCTACGCGTTGCGTTGCGGTCTGAATTGACCCTTAAGAATGCTTCGTAATAACCATAAAGTTAATATACCTAGCGGAATAGAGCAACAATCTCAAGCTGCCAAACGAAACCGAAATTAGTTTACATCTGTGTGTAAAAATATGCGTACGTATACACTTCACAAGCATGATTGAACATGAATTCTATGAGATTAAATTGTCAACGTGCCGATAAGTGCCGGCTGGACGTCAAAAAAAGATTTCTGCTGTCATGTATCACACGTCTCTTTTTACCACGCAGTGTTACTGATAGTGACATCTCGCTTGCTTAAGCCTTTGTTTCTCTATTCCGCTAGGTATATTAACTTTATGGCAATAACGCTGCAATGACGCAGCGCCCGTGTGGCCAGCTATGCGTCAAACGGCAGCGCTGCGTCGACGCAACGCCCGTGTGGAGAGGCTCTAATTTGTCTTATTAAATTATCACCTAATTCTAATCGTAGCTACGCGATCTCTGTGGAATTCGGTGGTAATCAAAGATATTATTATGATATTTGGTTTGATATTCCTTTTTTACCTACATTATGTGTATTTCATTTACATACTTACTACAATACTAGTTCACGGTCACAACTGCGTTACGCCTAAATTCGTTTATCGCATAGGAAACCGTACATTTTTCCAGGCTAAAATTTATCCTATGTCCTTTACCAGGACCCAGTATCTCTATAGCAAATTCCTGAAAAATCGGTTCAGAGGTTTGGGCGTGAAGAGGTAACAGACAGACAGACAAACTTTCGCATTTATAATATTAGTATTAGATGACGCCCGCAACTCCGTTGCGCACAAATTAAGTATCCTTTGTCCTTTCCCGGAACTCAAAGTATCTCTATACCAATTTTTTTCAAAATCGGTTCAGCGGTTTGGGCGTAAAGAGGTAACATACATCTGTGTGTACAGACAGACAGACACAATTTCGCATTTATAATTTTAGTATGAATATGGATTGTGTACCAATGACCTCCTGTTATCTCTTTCAATTTTTTTCATACTTTTTCCTCTACATTCTACAGGAAAAAGCCCTGATACTGTAGAATATTATAATACTTTAGATTATGTCTAATATCATAAAGCGTATCACGCTAGTAGTTAATGAATTCAGAGACACGTCAGCTCGACAGTACGAGGCTTCATACTGCTCTTACTACTACGTTTATTGATGACTGGTTCATGTTAGAGCTAACCAACGAGTTTTGCTTTAAAGTTTTATTAATGCCATAAAACTGTTTTGTCAGAAATTCGGTTGAAAGTAGGGATTGCAATCCCGCAAAGCGGGATCCCGCAATCCTGCGGGATTCCGCGCCAATTATTAATCTGCTGGATCCCGCACCTACAAAACGCGGATCCGCGGATCCCGCATGACCCATTTGCATAATTTCTCGGGGAGCCCATATGATGGAAGCTTTGATTGCAGCGCTTTGTGCAAAGCCCGATCAAAGGCCTTCGCAATGTCCAAACTAACAGCCAATGGCTCTCCCTTCGACACAATCGTCTGAGCCCAACGATGAGTTAGCCTGTACGCCAAGAGATCACAAGCCGAGCGACCCTTACGGAACCCGTACTGTTTGTCACTTAGTAATACCTGGTCGTTCAAGTATCGAAGGAGCTGGCTATTGATAATTGCTTCCATTATATTATAAATTGGTTATAGCGATTGGTCTGTAATTGGAAGGATTTGAGCGGTCACCTTTTTTGGGGATCGGGTACACCAAGGCTGTCTTCCAGGAAGCCGGTACAATGCCAGAAGAACAGGAGAGCCGAAAAAGACGCGTTAAGATCAGAGCCAACTCTGGAGCACACTTTTTTAACACAAAAGGAGGGATTCCGTCAGGCCCACAGCCCATTCGACTTTTGGATATCAAGGGAACGGAGGGCTATTTGCACTGAGCGCTGATGAAACCAAATATCCGACATGACGCTCGTGCATCGCGGTATGGTCGGCGGTTTCTGTCCTCCGTCATCTCGGGTCAAGTTTGACGCAAAGAACTTACCCAGAAGATCGGTTTTGTCTTTTGCGTCATGGGCCAACGATCCATTTTCGACGTGTAGGGATGGTACGGTTGGCTTGCAGAAATTTCCTTCAATTGCTTTGGCCAGAGACCAGAATGCACGGGTTCTCGAAGGGAGGCGCTCGAGTCTCTCACCAATTCTATTGACGTGCTGTTTCTTTGCCCGAGTGATCTCTTTCTTTAGTACTTCATTTTATATGTGCTGGTATTTAAATCCCGAGCAGACACTGCATTGGCCCAGGATTGGTTAGCCTCCTGCTTCTGGCGAGAAGCTTTTTTGGAGGATGAACCAAACCAGGGACGAAATCTGCCGCAAGTTGGCACTACAGAGGACGGAATGAAAAGCTTCATCCCTTGCATCATTACATTAGCAACGGAGTTGGCAGTGTTGTCGGGATCATCCGGCGAGAAGCACAAGTGCCCCCAAGGATAGGATGCAAAAAACGACCGCATCCCATCCCAGTCCACTAACTTATAGTGCTACACACGACGGTATTTAATAGCACGCTGTCGCAATACCGTCGTAAGTGGCACAGAACTCCTAATAAAGCAATGATCCGATGAACCAAGTGGTGCGGTCATGGATGCTTGGTAGTCATCAGGATTTGAAGTTACCAGAAGGTCCAATAGGAAAGGATTCTAACCGTCTACATCTGGGATTCGCGAAGGCATAGCAACCAATTGTGTTAAGTCGTTCGCAAGGGCAAAGTCTTCCCGCATGATCAGTTTTACTGGAATTGAGCCAGTCGGCGTGGTGGGCGTTAAAGTCGCCAAGTATTATGATCTCTGCGGATGGGATATGCTGCTGCACTAAATCTGAAGCAGCTTGCAAGTGTTCAAAGAGTCAGTTCGTCTCGGGGTCACCATTATGGGACCTATATAGGCACGCATAAACGCGAGGGTAGTCGTCGCAATCAATGCGGTGCCATAATGTTGAGAGGTCCCTGACTTCAAGATTGCTGAGGCATTAAAAGCATTTTAATTTTAAGATCTAATAAGAATAGTGATTACATAATTTCATTGTTATTTTGTTACAAAACAAATATTTTTGTGGCATAATATGAGACATTTTCTATTAATAAAGTTGATTTTTAATAAAACATAAACCTGTAAATTCAATTTATTCAATATTATAACATAAATTCAAATATGCGGGATCCTGCGGGATGATGATTTCTTACTTAATCTATACTAATATTATAAAGCGGAAGAGTTTGTTAGTTTGTTTGTTTGTTTGTTTGTTTGTTTGAACGCGCTAATCTCAGGAACTACTGGTCCGATTTGAAAAATTCTTTCAGTTTTAGATATTCCATTTATCGAGGAAGGCTATAGGCTATATTTTATCACGCTAAGACTAATAGGAGCGAAGAAATAGAGGAAAATGTGGAAAAAACGGGGGGAAATTATTTGAAGGGGCTTATTTGAACGCGCTAATCTCAGGAACTACTGGTCCGATTTGAAAAATTCTTTCAGTGTTAGATAGCCCATTTATCGGGGAAGGCTATAGGCTATATCCTATCACGCTAAGCCTAATAGGAGCGAAGAAATAGAAGAAAATGTGGAAAAAATGGGGGAAATTATTTGAAAGGACTGATCTCACGAACTACTAGAGCAATTTTTTTTGTTATTTGGGTCAGATAAGAAGTAGACCACGTGAAGGATCATAGGCTATTTTTGTAGACTGATTTGTCTGTGAAATATCTAATTTACGCGGGCGAAGCCGCGCGGAACGTCTAGTATTGTAATATTTATTACGGTACTTGACGCGGATGAAGTCGCGGGCAACAGCTGACATGCTCAAGTGACGTATAAAACTTTTTCGGTTTTGTTTAGTTCCAGCAGAGTAGACAGAATTATAGAGTATGCCGACTTAGCCCGGCCGCATATTGTCCGAATTTCTGATCAGAAACATTTGAACGTCCGCCGGACCGCCGCACACTATCCGAAATTTCCTTCCGGCGAGTTCGAGCTCACTCGGCTCAGTACAAAATGTAAGAGAGAGCGCGATCCGATTTTCTGATCAGAAACATTTGAACTGCTACTGATCGACGTCATCTGACATAAAATTTCGGACGCCCGCCGGGACCCAATTAAAAATGTCTGCCATCCGATAGACGGCATCTGACAACTCAACCGGACCGGACGTCAGACACAAAACATATGAGCAGAGTGCGTTCCGGCGGGCGTCTGACATTATGTGTCAGATGACGTCGACGGATGGCAGTTCAAATGTTCAGAAATTTCGGACAATGTGCGGCCGGGCTTAGAAGTGTTGTTCAAATTTTTCCGTTTGACGTATTATGACAAAAGTCGTCGCTAGGGTCGTTACCTAAAAATTTAAACCTATGACATATTGTAGGCTTAGGGTTTTTTAAGCTATTGCATAGCTTTTATCGCGGTCTTTGAACGCGGCGACCGAATCAAGAAATTCCGTAACGAAAAAACCCAACACTCCGACTGTGCCGGTCGGTGAGGCATTGCCGTGCCGTCTAACGTCTTTTCGACGACTAGATGTATGCGAATTATAATTTCATAACTTGAGAAAAATGCTATGCAATATTATTATTGTATTTCTCGGGGATTACATTTATAAACATGTTAAGTTTAAATTATTTATTACTGCAAAAAAATTGACGGGAAAGATACGTGGATGCAACAATGGCCGTTTTAGTTGTTGTTTCTATTTTGGCACATGCGATTAAAATTGTCAGAATTCAATTTTGAAATCTTCATCTACACTAATCTACACTATATTATAAAGAGGAAAACTTTGTTTGTTTGTTTGTTTAATTGTAATGAATAGGCTCAAAAACTACTGGACCGATTTTAAAAATTCTTTCACCATTCGAAAGCTACATTATCCACGAGTAACATAGGATAAATTTTATTTTGGAAAAAAATAGGGTTCCGTAAGATATTTGGGTTTTTCAGACACAAGGTGTAAAAATCAACCAGAAAAGTTACTTATTTTGCGTACGCTGCCTAAACTATAAAAGATAGAACCATAAAATGTTCTAATTAATTGTAGACCTTATAAATATCTACAAAAAAGTCCGCGACACACTATACCTATCTATGTCGAGTGAGGCACAACAACCATTTTTTTATTTAAAAATCTTGAATTTTTTTGGACTTCATTTAAACGCGTTTATTTTACTCACGATATTAATCCTTATCAAAATAAATTATTTCATCACTAAGCACAGTTTATGTAGATAATATTTGGTCTTTGAATGACTAAAATTGGACGTTTGATTTTGAAGTTACGGCGAAATTAAAATATTACGATTTCTGCTGCACGGCCCGTTGCGAAGTGGGCGTCACCAAGGCGGGGGTGCGCGTGCGGGAGGGAGTTTAGATCTATTAGTAAATGATGATTTAAATAATACTTAATTATACACTAAATCTAAATAATATATATAACTCAAAGGTGACTGATTGACATAGTGATCTTTCAACGCACAGCCCAAACCACTGGACGGATCGGGCTGAAATTTGGCATGCAGGTAGATGTTATGACTTATGATGTAGGCATCCGCTAAGAAAGGATTTTGATCAATTCTACCCCCAAGGGATAAAATAGAGGATATACCGATCGGGCTGAGACTTTGATACTTACCTAAATAATAATAATACTTCTTAACGCGAGCGAAGCCGCGGGCAAAAGCTAGTTTTAAAAATAAATTATATCAGTCAGCGCGCCGGCCATTAACATATTATACATTAGACTACAAGACCGTGTCGAAAATGGATGGGTGATATTATGAACCACCATGGTGACGTATTATATAGGACGATATAAGAGCATAAAATAATAAGATACAGCACTATGCCATCACTTGTATGCTGTCCAACTGAGTGCTGGTGAAAATTCAAAAGTGCAGGTAGAGTGAGTACATTTTGGTCATATATTTTTGTACGGCATTTTTACCATCGATGGATACATGAAAAATAATAAGAAAGCGCGCAGTGCCACAAGGTGGTTATTTATTTGATATTTTATCACTTTTTTATCAATATGAACCTTCAGATTTATACGGCATTAATTTTTTATAAATTATTGCATTAAGTACAAATAAACTTGACGACCTCTGTGTCAATTAGTTGAGTGTGTGGCTGCTCAAGCCGGGGGTCGCGGGTTCGAATCCCGCCGATGGAACAAAAAAGTTTTTCAATGTTCCCGGGTCTGGATGTATATTAAATATGTGTATGATATAATAAAAATCTTAAATATATGTATAGTACAAAAGTATTAAATATATATGCGTTGTCTGGTACCTGTATCACAAGTCCTTCAGGTACTTAGCACGGGGCCAGACTGACGTGGTGTGAAGCATCCATAGATAAAAAAAAATCTAAATGCCGTATAAAAATATATCTTCATGAACTTCACCTTACATTTCGTTATATGGATTTTTCTTACATTTAGTTGTCACATATACGGCATGTAAAAAAATATGATCTATGCATAAGATACTTTCATAATAAATTAATTTTATGTTGTTTTAAATCACCCCCCGGACCACGGAAAGAGGGGTGGTTGTAATCCTCGATTTTCTCCCCTTATCGCGTGATTTTTGTTCGGCGTTGCGGAATAATTGATTCGAAGCTGTATTGAAACAGTATGATACTGATGCCTTACAGAATCAAATGACCAAATTTACCCTGGAAATTGTCAGAAAATCAAAAAAAGATCCTGACTTTGTGGCGCACCAATTTTTTACGGCACTGCGCGCTTTCTTATTATTTTTCATGTATCTATCGATGGTAAAAATGCCGTACAAAAATATATGACCAAAATGTACTCACTCTACCTGCACTTTTGAATTCTCACCAGCACTCAGTTGGACAGCTTACAAGTGACGGCATAGTGCTGAATCTTATTATTTTATGCTCTTATATCGTCCTATATACGTCACCAGGTGGTTCATATGACCCATCCATTTTCGACATGGGCCTGTAGTCTAATAGCATTGCGAAACCCGAAAGAATCGGTACTCACGTCGTTTGTTACGTTTCTTTTAAGTCAAAGTACTGGTAGTTATGTCTATTGTGGTTCCAGTTTATTAAACATTTTCATGTAGATTCGATTTCAAACCTTATTCTGACTTTAAAATATTTATCCATAAATTGTAGTAATAATAATATTATACATTGTAAATATATTTCTCTTAGGTAATTGCTACTACTTATATTAAAACGTGTTAAAATTTTCTTTATTTATTGATCACTGTAACAAAAACTAAACTCATGCTATAGATTCTAACAGCAATGAGAAAGTTAAGTTTAAAATTTAAACATAATTAAACTTTAAATAATACCTATAAAATTCAATAAAGTATTCAAGCTGGTTCCTTCTCGTACACTCCCGTCCCTGTCGTCTGACGAGTGTTTCGCAATAAACCGCCTAGTTTCACCGTAGCTCTCACGTAATAAACTCATCCGAACTGATCAATCATGAATCGAGTTGACTACATGCCGCCCCCCGAGATGTACGTGATATTGGATATTTGTTATATCGTTATTAAATTGAGACTTGTTCAAGAATTCCGTGTTTAACTCCAGCGCTACAAGTTGGTTTAGGAGTAGTATCTGAGAAATCGATTCATGGCGGCCTTGGTAATTTGGATGGGTTATGTCGAGCCCAGCCACTAACTTACTGCAGACTAAGTGAACTAACTATAACGTTGACTTATAACCCAACCATGATATTATGTTTTTTAATAAATAAATTATAATCAAAAAGTACTTAGAGAAATTATAAATTTTTTTAGTAATAGGGATTATTACGCAAATGTCGGAGCAGAGAGCGCTACTAGTACATTAAAGTCGATTGAAATGTTACAATTTAAGGACCGAATATTCATGTTGTTTAATTCTCACTTTTTGCTTATAAATTTTTTAATTTTTAATTTAGGGTAAAAAGTTATAGAAACATATTTGTAAGCAAAATAATTTGCAACAAATTATGATATTACAAAATTTTTGTAAGACGTATAGTTTCGGAGATATCGCGAAAATAGTGTTGTCACCCCTTTTTTTCAAGATGGCGGCTCGGGGACAAGGGTGGCGACCCCACAAACTTGAGGATAAGCTTCTATTGACCCCCCCCCCCCCCCCCCATATGTCCCAAAAATAAAATTGTGTCCTCAAAAAATGCAAAGCTCATGTAACATTTCAATGGACTACATACAATAAATTAATGTAAATAATCCGACCAAAATCCGACATGTCGCACACGTCATATCAGAATATTGACAGAAACGTTGTCAAACGTCAAGCAAAACTTTTTGTTTACTATCTGTGCCGGTACTGCCGTCTAGCGTAAAAACATTGCAGTAACAATACCCTACTGTGACGTTATTAAAATTGAAAGCACAAATATATTATTATTCAAATAAAGTATGTATAAAAATTGTGCTAAGTATAAAAAGGTTGTCAATTAAATTATTCAAATAGGCTTTCAAATCGTACTGAACTTCAGAAATATCATATTCGGTTACTCGAGGGAAAATGTTGGGAATAAAATATTTTATTGCAAGACTCTATAACACATTAAGATACCGGCCAAGCACGAGTCGGCTTCGGATTAGCTTGGGGGTTCAGTATCAAAGCTTAGATAAGGGGTTCAGTATCAAAAAGCAAAAATATAGTTTTCATTTGGTAGCCTTGGTTGGATTACTTTTTTTTGACATTATTATCTACAGTAATTTATAATTTTAAAATGTCTTATCTATTATATTCATTTGAACACCTGGTGCCAAGCAGACAGTAAATTCTTATTTACTAACTAGTCTTAAGCTTACTATTACTTTTTTAATGTTCTTGGTCGGTTTTATTATTTTTTTCTTTTTCTTTCACTTTTTCTAATAAAACTGATACTTACAGAAAACTTCCTGTTTTGTTATTTATTGAAATCATATCACAGTCAATCGGAAGCTAAGTTCCTGCGACGAAGTATAAAAGGCTCTTCAAAGAAAAAGCTTTGTTTAGTTAGAAATATTTTTATTATAATAATATGTCTAGGTGCGTTTAACTATTAAAAAATACTGCTTTGTATAGTATTGTCATTTGTCTTATAATTTGTCTACCACATAGTACACCACTGACAGTATAATATAAGTCAGGGCACGTAAGATGGGATAGATCTAGATTGCCTGGTACTTATTTTCTCCAAAATTTCTATATCGTGTAGACTGTAGACTGTAGAAAATGCCCATTTTGGGATAAAAACAATTCTTTATTCTTTCTGCGGACTACAATTATCTCTGCCAAATTTTAACAAAATCAGTTCGTTATTTATAAAGAGTTATGGCCTCTCCTGACTTGCATATAGATCTATACTAATATTATAAAGCGGAAGAGTTTGTTTGTTTGTTTGTTTGAACGCGCCAATCTCAGGAACTACTGGTCCGATTTGAAAAATTATTTCAGTGTTAGATAGTCCATTTATCGAGGAAGGCTATAGGCTATATTTTATCACGCTAAGACTAATAGGAGCGAAGAAATAGAGGAAAATGTGGAAAAAACGGGGGAAAATTATTTGAAAGGGCTTATTTGAACGCGCTAATCTCAGGAACTACTAGTCCGATTTGAAAAATTATTTCAGTGTTAGATAGCCCATTTATCGAGGAAGGCTATAGGCTATATTTTATCACGCTAAGACTAATAGGAGCGAAGAAATAGAAGAAAATGTGAAAAAAAACGGGGGAAATTATTTGAAATTATCTCACGAACTACTAGAGCATTTTTTCTGTTATTTGGGTCAGATAAGAAGCAAACCACGTGAAGGATCATAGGCTATTGTTTTGTAGACTGATTTGTCTGTGAAATATCTAATTTACGCAGGCGAAGCCGCGCGGAACGTCTAGTCTAGTGTAACATAATAATAATATTCTATTTTCTCAGTATGGGTAAATAAAAGGAGGTGTTGTTTCTTCTGACTTGTCAGCTAGACACATTTTTAGATCTATCATATAATATTATAATATTATATTACATGATGTTATTCATAATGAGAAGAAACATAATTCCACTCACGTAGATAATAACTCGCCAATAATTACGGCAATAATAAACTATCTATGGGCTAACGACCGTCACAGTATCTAATTGAGTCGGGTGTTTTTAGTTTATTACACTATTATCATAAAGCCACACTATACTTAGTTACCCTTGTATAGGAATTAGGCTACTATAATAAGTATTAATTTTTAATACTAAGTATTAACGAACATTAATTAAATTATTATTTTCGTAAGGTTACGAGTTTTCAACAGACGCCCAAACTATTGGACCGATATACTTCGAGTCCCGGGACAATAAACGGCATAGGATACTTTTTATCCTGTAAAAAGGTACGGTTCCCGCGCGATAAACGAATTTTGGCGCAACGAAGTGCGGGTGACATCCTATGTCCTTTCCTGGGACTCAAACTATATTTCCATAGTTCTAGTCTCGGGAAAGGACATAATGGCTTTAATTTCACAACAAGGTTTTCGATCGGCATCCCCACATGGGATAAGATGTGACGTCACTTAAGGTCCCGAACGACCTTAAGTGACGTCACATCTTATCCCAATCCCCAATTAGATGATTTCAATTGAAATAATAGGGTTCTATTCTTCGATCATAATATATGTGATCGAAGGTTCTATTACACAAACATAAAAAGTAATTTGTCTTCGGCAATAAAGTTCCACGACACGGGATCGTTTGATCATTTCCTTGTTATTCTGTCATTACTGTCTTGTTGTTTCAGTGGAAGGCAATAAATTATTGGAGACTGGGTTCGGTATGAAATAGGCATAACGTGGATTGAACAATGAAATATATGTATTCAAAAAATATGCCGCCTATAATCATATTGATTTAGGTTGAAGACAAAATATATTGTTTCATATCCTTTAAGTTTTTATCAAATCAAATATCCAATTTTACGACCAGTCCAATGCAATTTGCACAAACTTGATACCGATTTATCCAATAAATATTTTAGGCAATCGATGTAATCAAACTTTTTCTATATCAAAGTATTTAGTTGCAAGTTGCGACGTAGTCGTTATTTTTTAAGCTACCTGCTTGAATATATTAAATATACAGTAAAAAAGCGAAAAAATACTTACCGATTTTAGGAATAAAATGACTGACATAAAATTTCCATTACAATCAATGTATCATTTGGCCATACTTCGAAAGAAGCATTTACATAATAATATATGGGAGCCTTATTAGGCATCCTGTTGTTATGTACATAGTAAGCTAATCATCAAATTCATTGTTTGAAATTCAGAAGCCATTATAAATGACAACATTTGAATAATTAACCGGGGAATAGGGTAAGTTCTGAAATAAAACCCAGTCGACGCCACACTGTAAATTCGTTCCGAAATGTCATTTATTTAAAACGTCACACTTGTCTCACCAGTGGTATACTAGAGAACTTATTCAAAATGTAGTTACCAGTTTTAATAGGGAAGTTAGATGTTAAAAATGTCATGGATTTTGACCGCATCGCAATTGCCATGACACTTGGCGAGCGTTATAAATCGAATCCCATACATTTTTTAGATCCAACTTCAATATCGAAACTGTGGAACGCATTTTGAATAAGCACTCTATACAATAATCGTGTCGGGTTCAAGACGTAATGAGCACTGACCAGTATACTGGGTTAAATTTCGGAGCACACGCGTAGACTTTAAATGCAGGTAATTTGAAATTTATCATCATTTTATCTGTGGTACCTACACGTGTTCCATTAAATGAGATCCCCTAAAATATTTGGGCATCGTTAGGGCCCCCGTAAAAATCGTATTAAGCCGCCAGCTGGGCTTCGCGAAAGATAAGCCAAATACTTTGCAATTGCGTAGGCTTGAAAACAAAATATGTTTAAACAGTAGTGAGTTTTGTTATGGACGAGTTCATGAGATAAAGGTAATTGTACAATGTTTTAGTCGTTATAATATTTTTTTTAATCACAAAATCCAATGTAGCAAAAGTTTGTTTACAATGAATACAACCGCGTTAAAGCAACGATATTTTAAAACACGAGAATAATTACGTACAAAATGTGTAAAAAGCCCAAAGTAATATTTTTTACATTTTCTTTTAAATTTTTTCGCCACTGAATCGAAAGTCGAATAATTTCTTGCCATCGTTTTAAAAACACGATGTCGATAGGTTTCCTAAGCATCCTATTGCAATTTACAACTGAAATCTCATTATGAACATTAAATAAAACAGGCAGTTAAAAGTTTAAAAGGTACCATTAAGAAATTTACAGAACACGGTATTTCTAATTAAGACCACGGCTGTGCCTACGATCAAAATGCTTTCAAGATTTATTTATTAATTTAAATTATTGGGTAATAAATTTTAACTTGGTATTTACAAATTAATGCTATACTGCCTGACTGGTGAGACATGTTCAATACTTAAGGAGAGTACTCGGTAGGTACTCGATTGTCATTGTAATTATGTTGTGGCGGTACCCACAATTCGCCTAGCATTCCTGCATCGCGCTATCGAAGTTTTCTGAGCGCGTCAGTATATATACGACAGCTGAAATGTATCACGTGGGCTCCGGCCTGACCGAGCATAACACCCCGCTCGGTCGGAAGATCTCCTTTGGCCGCCACGTATATATCCCACATTGGTGACCCCGACGTGATTTTTGTGCTGCGTTTACATGCAAGTTGCAGTTTGCCTCGCAACTTGCACGACGACTCGCCACACTTCTCCCCCGCTGAGACCGTGACTACGGGCGGAAAAAATCGGGAAACTGGACCGTGCGTCCACTCCTCGTCTTCTTGACCGCAGTCTGGTTTTCAGCCGGTGGATTGTCCAAGGTTAATGTTGGCGTCTCGCTTGCGACGAAGGCTGGCTTGACGCGGTCTATCGTGACCTTCTGAGCCTTCCCTTTGACCTCCAAGTCCATCGTCTTCACACGCACACAGTCATATCCCACAATGTAATAAAATTAGGTACTTAATTTTTGACCAAATTTCCCTTTAAATAAATGAATCATGGACGAGTAATGGCGCGTACGCGCGGTGTCCATGCGTTGGGTAAATAATTATGTATTTAACTTTAAGCTACATTTACTCAGTGATCAATTGTTATGATTTTTTTTTTCATCTAATATAATAGCCAAATATCACGTCCTCGAGTATTGTTCGTGTCTCACCAGTCACCCGGTATATTGGAAGAACTTTACTTAGATTAGATAGGAATGTAGGTATAATCCGCGCGCGATCAGAATGGGATGCGACATTTTGGAACTGAGACGCGCGTGAGGGCTATCCAACCGTAGCGTCGGAAAACTTCAAAAAATAGTATAGCAAACTGTCATTTTCTATTTATTTCAAAAAGGTTCCATCCCATTCTGATCGCGCGCGGATTATATAATGATACAGTAATAATTCGATTATTTTTTTGCCATTCGGATATTCATAAACCGGAATAATCTAATGTATAAAGAAAATCGAGTTCGGTGCATATTATGTTCAGTACAACAATCCCACCAAAAACATTTTCATGTAACAATGTTGCCAAAACGAGAACATTAGTCAAAATGGGTGGCCTGGCCATTTTGTTACGGTTAATATAAAATACATTTTGACTAATGTGTAGAGTTTTTAGATTCTTCTCGTGCGGCTGACACATTATATCAAGTATTTTGTCGCGACTTGAGTGTAAAATTAAAGTTTTTAAATTTAGGGCTGAGTATATTGCAAGGTTAGAAAATTGGCTCTACGTGAGATCTCACTACTTTTTAACACCACGAACTATATTATGTTCTCGTCTTGGCAACATTTTTACATGAAAATGTTTTTGGTGGGATTTCATTTCTTTTTGTAAGTTGGTTTATGTTTTTTTTTTCTTTTGGTTTCTTTTTAAGATTCCGTACCCAAAGGGTAAAAACGGGACTGAAAATATGAACTGTTTTTTTTTGTAGGACAATTTTACTCCTAAATTATATAACTAATAATCTATCAATATACAAAAAATCAGCTTGAAAGGGTTCCGTTTTAGGGTTCAGTAGTCAATCAAGTTTTGTTGATTACAGATTCCTATAACGGAACCCTAACGAGCTGATTTTTTTATATTGATAGGTTATTAGTTATATAATTGAGGAGTAACATAGTCCTACAAATAAAACAGTCCATATTTTAGGACCATCAATTCAATGTATAAAATCCTTTTTAATCTCTGTTAGCTACCACTTTCGAGATTTTTCGCAAATAAAAATGTTGTTCGTCTTATCAAAATGAAGCTACTCACAAAAAAATAGCTTGATAGTAATAAAAAAATAATATATTTTATACTATTTTTAACCCCCGACCAAAAAGAGGGGTGTTATAAGTTTAACGTGTCTGTCTGTCGGTCTGTCTGTCTGTCTGTCTGTCTGTCTGTGGCATCATAGCATCCAAACGGGTGGACCGATTTTAATCTAGTTTTTTTTTTGTTTAAAAAGCTGACATGATCGAGAGTGTTCTCAGCTATAGTTCATCATCATCAGCCTGCTCATTTCTGAAATATCACGGTTTATCTGGTGTCTTGCAGTCGTTTGATGGGTTTTATATTTTGCATTCTGGTTCGTGACACTTATGAATATATATTAATGAAAAGTTTACCCTGGTGCTGCAGCATCACCTGGTAATCAATAGGATACCCAACTCCTCACCAACTTAGAGCAGAGGTTTCGTGTTTGGGCTCATTTTAATTGCGACAACCAATAAGACGTAGATAAGCAGTAAATATTTGCATGCTGCTGCTGCAGCATCACCTGGATTGTATAGGAGCCGAGCTGCGAATGAACCCAGGGTGGAGGTTTCATGTTTGGGCTCATATTGACGGCCTCATCCAAGAGGATATTTATAGATCGTATTCATTGGGATATGATCCTGTTGATAGGAACAATTCTGCACTATAGCCAACACAAGTTTAAAAAGCATAAAATTAAATTAAATTAAGAAATTTAAAAAAACTCCCGCCAAACAACTTTAAAAAGTAATGGAATAATATTTACCGACTTTAAGTTTGAATAATTCCTAAGTGTATATTAATATTTTAGTCCATAATTGTTGTCAAGGTGTGTCGGGGGACAGCTAATGTAGATGTTTGATTTCACATTTAAACATTATAGTTTAAAGGTCACTTCACAGCGAACTGAATCGAGACAATCAACGATACAAAATGCAAAAGTCGCTGTTGTCGTAGTTAACTTGGCGGTCCCCCGACACACCGTGACAACAATTATGGACTAAAATATTACTATACACTTAGGAATTATTTAAACTTAAAGTCAGTAAATATTATTCCATTACTTTTTAAAGTTGTTTGGCGGGGTTTTTTTTTAATTTCTTAATTTAATTTTATTAATTTTGTATCTAGCACAAGAAACGGTGGTATCTCATACTAATATCCACCCTCTATATCAAGAAGATGGGATAGGTTAGGTTACTCATATTATATTACATACCAAATTTCAGCTTTCTAAGACTTCAGGAAGTACCCTAACAGTTTTGATGATCGGTGAGTCAGTGACAAAATTTGTGTTTTTGGACACCTATAAAATCTAAAGTATACGATATTCAAACATTGCGCATTGAATTATTATATTCATGTCATTATATCTTAAAAATTTGAACTATTGGATGACTGGCATTATCCAAACCAAAGTTACGAGGGTTCAAAAATAGGACGAATCGATTATAATACGACGATTAAAACTTTGCGCATTTAATTATTATACTCATGTCATTATATCTTAAAAATTTGAACTAACTGGCATTATCCAAACCAAAGTTACGAGGGTTCAAAAATAGGACGAAACATTTCCAGAAAAGGTAGGTAGTGCCCTTGCGCTTCGCTTGGCTCGTCTTGGCGGGGGCACTGCCGTGCCCCCACATTTTAATATGACTTACTTAAAAATAGCACAAAAAATTAATGTTTTGTACACTTTTCGGTGGCGGTCCGGATTATTACGAATTCGTATAACCGAGGGCCTGATAATAATCGAGTTTCTACTGTATATATTATATTAGACCGCAGACAACTTTAAGCTTTCTCCGTCCAACTGGAGACGGCAAAAATATAAGATGCAATATCTATCAATAATAATAATAATCCACCAAGTGTATCTTTGATTTACCAAAAAATTAAACACACACACAATACAATTTTTGCCGCGCAATCTTTAAGTTGTGCCCGGCCTATGCTAATGATATTTGAATTTTGAAAATACTGATTATTATTATATTTTAATTGATATTTAATAATTTAATCATGATAAAAATATCAGGATTAAATTATTACTATCTCTTAGCAATTATTCCGCAATCCTCAATTGTGGATATTACTAGATTATAAGTTCGTTGTCTCTCAGACTGCACCACTCGAAGGTTAATAATAAATTTCGTCAATTTTATTGCTCTTACAAATTAGAATAGAGCAACTCTAATTTATAAGAGCAATGAAGCAGTAATGCGAAAACCATCTGAACATTTTTAGGTACCTGCGAAAAGAAAAACGATGTAAAAAGTTTTTACGATTGTTCCGCGTCGATAAACCAAAAACTATATTGGGTATAAAAGTGCTGGCCTCAAAGTCGTAAATCCAAGAACCGTTTCTCAGCCTATCAGATTTGAAATCGCAACTTATGAGACCGTGTCGCACGTAGCTGACGCCATTTTACACAAAACTCTTCTGAGAGCTTGTCTTGAATTGATACTGTAGCAATAACAATAATTATGGAGTCAAATAAATGGGCTAAAATAAACATACTTCAGGGCCAAGCAATTATGCTTTTTAACAACCTCTGTGGCTAAGTGGATGAACGCGTTGGTAGTTCAAGCCGGGGGTCGAGGGTTCGAATCCCGCCGACGGAACGAAAAGTTTTAAAAGTTGCTGGGTCACGGATGTGTATTAAATATGTGTATCATGTAATAAAAATCTTAAATAAATGTATAGTATAAAAGTATTAAATATATTTCCGTTGTCTGGTACCCGTAACACAAGTCCTTCAGGTACTTAGCACGGGGCCAGACTGACGTGGTGTGAAGCGTCCATAGATATTATTATTATTGCATTTGTATGTTTACGAGTCCGGCCAGGTTGGCCCGCGTCAGTCCGACTGGCACGGTGATTAAGTATCTTGCAACAGCAATGCTACTGGCGAAAACTGTTAGAGATAAAAGAAATTTCTGATCGACGGCAGATATTGTAAAATTTTCGCCTGTTGACTTGCATTGCTCTTGCAAGATACAAAATCAGTGCCGCGGCTGTAGCGTAGACTTTGAAAGTTCGAGATCATAATAATTGTTAATTGTTATTTCTTTGTTTGTTGCTTTCTGATTCTGTAATTAGTCTTAAGAAATTGTTACTGAGCGACTTATTCATTATTGAATAAGCTCATTAAATAAAGATTTTAAAAAAGATACAAAACCATCCTGCGGACTATATTCCTTATACAAGATGTAACAAAACAAAGTGATAATACTTTAGGGTGTGTAGTGTCTCTTATATAGAATTCACTGTGAAAGTAGCAGCGCTAAAAGGGATTTTTTTTTGTGATTTATATGGGCATTGAGCAAGCATCCCAGCGTCGTAAATTTTTCCATATAAAAAAAAATTACTATTTTAGCGCTGTTACTTTCACACCTAACTCGATATAGGGTACCCATACACACCCTAAATTATTATCAGTTATCACATTATCACATAGTTTTGTTACACCCTGTATAGCTTAATTTATTTACATTGCAAAATAACCTACACCAAAGATTCAACCACAAATTTGTGAGACCACAGAAAAGACAAACCAGGACCACAGAAATCCAATAGACCTAATAAACCCTGCAGAAGTGTTATACGATTTGTCAATATGTTGACTCGCTGGCTGCGCGCCAAATATTCACAATAGCTCAGATTCGTAAGAAAATTAGTTGAGGAAAACGAATGTTTACATTATTCACTATTTATTATGTTTTCGCAGAGTTCATACGTTTTCAGAATTTATCTTATTGTGATTAAACAAATCAATGTGGAGTTTTATTGCCTATATTGTTTTGTCACTCAAAGATTTACATGTCTTTTGGAAGCAATAATGTTTTTATACCAACTTTTTTGTACCATAATTTAATTGCAGCTTTAAATAATAATAAATAAAAAATTGCTTTGTCACTTACGACATTGAAACATTGGCTTAATTTTGGGCCTTAACAAGCCAATGAAATAGGTAATTAATGTAACAAGTTGAATTAGTATGATTGAATGCAACTGCATGATTGCGGGTAGAGCTAATAATACATTATTGTAATGACGTCATAACGTTATGACTCATGACTCACGACAATTACGCTGACGTAAACTCTAAAGACTCATAGTGCAATATTATTATAGTACAATAATTATTACTATAATAATATTGTAATATTATGGTATTAACTATACAGTTCACAGAGACAGGACAAATCTGTTCACTACGATCAGGGATTGGGAACAAAAATTACCGGGCTATGTAAAATGTTAGTTAACTGCTTTTTTACTTAATAACGTGCTTAAAACCTAGTAGGCTAGGGAATAGAATAGAAAACAATTATTGTAATAAAATCACATGTTTGTAAATTTTAAAACACAGGAACTAAAAATCTTATATGTAATAATATAATCTTATACTGAAATACAGCACACTTGACACAATTTAAGGACTTTGCTGTCTTCCTCTTTGAAGCACGGCAACCGTAAATTTTACGGGATAAAACTATCCTATTTCCTTTGCTAGGATTCGATTATTTCTAACTATTTCCATACCAAATAGGATCCAAATCAATTCAACTTCATTTTCATGAAGAGGATAAAGAAAGACAAACAGACAAACACTTTTGTGCTTCGGCACGAATGGGCTGGCTCGACCGGAGAAATACCACTTTCTCTCAGAAAACCGGCGTGAAACAGCGCTCGCGCTGTGTTTCGCCGAGTGAGTGAGTTTACCGGAGGCCCAATCCCCTACCCTATTCCCTTCCCTACCCTCCCCTATTCCCTTCCCTTCCCATCCCTACCCTCCCCTATTACCCTATTCCCTCTTAAAAGGCCGGCAACGCACTTGCAGCTCTTCTGATGCTGCGAGTGTCCATGGGCGACGGAAGTTGCTTTCCATCAGGTGACCCGTTTGCTCGTTTGCCCCCTTATTTCATTCAAAAAAAAATTAGTTCGTTCTACGGTTTTTCGTGAAGAGGTAAAAGACATACACATGATTAGAAGTATAAACACACGTGTACTCGGTGGCGGGAGGTAGTAAATCACAAAATCTGATATCCCCTGACCTTTGCGAGATGAAGGTCGGTTCAATCTCATTTCTGGCACATGTCCAGCCCTCATGACGGAGGTCATGTGTAATATGTTATTGATTTGATGTCATATTTATATAACCTAATAATTCACATCCCTCGGTGGAGAAAATGGCCACAATTATCACCGCAAAGCCGATAAAATGACCAAAAATAGCCGAAATGTATGCTAAAATGGCTAAAGGTTGCAAATTGATTAAAATGTTGTTACTTGTTATGGTACGTGTTCTCTTGAAATTTAATAAGAAATGTCGCGAGATACAGCGCTGTAGAGAGTCAAATCGCTCTTCATATTATAGCTGACCTATTTTAATGTTAATAATCATGATACCGAAGTATATCAAAATATTGGATTAAAAATAATTCCAGAAGGATAAAAATCTTCCTCGGAGAATTTTATGAAATACGTAAAATTAATTATCGCCGTGTTCTGCTGAATTTATCATGGACTTTGTGCGCGGCGACCGAATCAAGAAATTCCGTAACGAAAAAAACCTTACACCTCCCACTCCGACCACCGACCGGCACAGTTCGACGTTGTCAGACTTTGGCACGGTGTTTATGACGTGCGGCGACTAGACATATGGGAATTATATTACTATATAAGTATATTACATTGCATATTAAGTTGATAAACATGCTATGTAACAGCTTTACCGCGGCAGTCCCCGAGTGCCACACGTATTTTTTTACCCAAATGTTTATTCTTAATTGATTTTTTCACACCTTATAATACTACCGTTTTCGGTATAAACAAAGCTTCTATAAACAGCTGTGGTGTAAATGATCGTAAGCCATAGCCACAATATGAATTCATCCTACTAATATTATAAAGGCGAAAGTATGTGAGTTTGTGAGTTTTTATGTCTGTTACTTCTTCACGCTTAAACGGCTGGAGCGATTTCGACAATATTTTACGAGGAGTTAGCTGACATCCTGTATTAACACATAGGCTACATTTTTAACCGACTTTCAAAATGGAGGATATGCTATGTTGGTTTTTTATTTTTTTGTGTGCAAAGATTACTCCGCTGTTTATGAACCGATTTCGACAAAATTTTACAAGCCGTTAGCTGACATTCTGGATTAACACGTAGGCTACATTTTTAACTGACTTCCAAAATGGAGAAAGTGTAATGTTCAGTTTCTTATCCCACGGCCCCTACTTGGGGGGTTTTTCGAGTGTCATTTGATTACTATGCGGGGGGCTTCGCCCCCAAGCCCCCCTACTTGGGGTAGCTACGCCCCCCCCTAACCTCCGCTCCTGGAAATATTGCTTAAAATGAAACGGTGTCGCGGCGTTAGTGTTGCGTTTTAATTCTCCTTTTTTAGGAACAGACTAAGTTATAAATTAAAAGTGAATTTATTCTAACCTAAACTAAACATACACTTTTGAGTTTTACTTAAGAGCGCGCTGTGAAAACGCTAGCCCCGCCTACACACAACGCTATCCTCCAATCGTGATACAATAATTCCATGAATCGTGCTCCCGGGCAATGTACTTTAGGCTGCAGCTAATAGTGAACAATATCGCGTAAAAACAGTTCCCGCATTATAACACGAAAGTAAAGATCGTAAGTCCCAAAACTGTTTTTTGATTATTACTTAAAAACTAAATACAATACTAATATTTCCTTTAGCTATTATTTTATACAGTGTGTGATTGTAGTAGTGCAAGTTATTTAATGACAGTAACTCAATAAGTGTAACAGATATTTGTTGAAATGCCCAAAAAGATTCATAATTTCGAAAAATAAAACTATCGAGTCAAAATAAGTGAATCGTGTTTTCCGTTAGCTAAATATCAGATAAATATATAATGATTAAATAAATCTCAATTTCATTTGAGTCAATCGTCTTCCGGGGTCGTAATACTTATTAGAAAACACAGCAGAATTGCACAGCCCGCTCTTAATTGATTACTATGCGGGCTCCTTCGAGCCTACTTCAAATATTTTGTTTTTACTATTTGTTGTATATATATATATATATATATATATATATATATATATATATATATATATATATATATATATATATATATATATATATATATATGTGTGTGTGTGTGTGTGTACACACGCTATAGCGGCAACAGAAATATGTATAATGTCAAGCGCGGTTCTTGAGGTACAGCCTTGATATGGACAGACGGACAGGCTGATATTTTATCTTTGTGATCGAGTCCCATTTTTACCCTTTAAGTAAGGGACCATAAAAAGGAGAAAATAATCCATCTCCGTTATTATACTATGCTAACGCGGACGAAGTCGCGGGTAACAGCTAGTACATTATAAAACTAAACCGCACCTCTGGCAGAGCGCCAGAAAGATTATTTATTCGGGCCTCATAAAAATTCCGAACTATCCCTGAAACTGAGCTGTGATCATAAAATTTAATAAATTTAAAATGATTCGGTTATAATTGTATTTGTTGTAGAATAATTATTGTTAACTTTCTTTTATGGGTATAATGAATGATTGTTAAACTAGCATTATTTTTAAAGTGTTTACACTTTTTCAACTAGGTGTTTTGTAATAAAATATGTTTACAAATATTTGTTTACGTTACGTTGACGTAAATTTTCACGTCACGACAACGTACCGTGCCACGTTACCGCACCGTTCCACGTTGACGACACAGAAATGAATCAAGATTCTTGATTCATTTCAGAGGCCTTAGTGCGAGTTTTATTCGATCATACGCATCGAGCACGTTAACGCGAATTTATATGGGATCTAAGCAGCGCCATCTACTGGCTAACGTGGATACTGCTTTAATCCCATATAAATTCGCGTTAACGTGCTCGATGCGTATGATCGAATAAAACTCGCACTAAGGCCTCTGTGGTTGACGACGTCGTGACGTAGAGATGTGGACAGGCCCTTACCTACTCTATCTACGAGTATGATAAAATATAATATATAAAATCACAAATGTAATATTATGTAACTTGTTTGTAGAGCAAATAAAAAATAGGTCAGGACATGGATATAACAATAAAAATGTGTTAGTTTCAGCTGAATGTGCTAGGGTGGGATGGGGTGTCAGAATGTGCTTTGTGGAGTTCTAACAGTCGCAAACAGACAGACAGAATAATATACGTTTATAATACGATCCCTGTTTGCATTTCTGTGAAATTTGATATTGTTATACTGTTCTATCGCACATATATTAAAAAGGTTGTAACGAAGGATTTTTGATAATATGTCATGCAAAAAAGGCTCTACGAATTTCTATTCAGACCAAATGTGAAACGGATACAGAGGTTCTGTAAGCGCTCCAACCTCGTTAACTGCTCTTCAGTGACGTCTAGGTAGCAGGAATCGGCGTAATCGAGGATGGGAAATATGAGTGTTTGGACAAGGAAAATTTTGGTCTTTATGGGTAAAAGGTTTTGGAGGCGCTTTAATGTGTGCAGTGAGTAGTGCATTTTCCTGCTCACTTCAGTGACTTGATGATTCTACGATAGGTTACAGTTTAGAATTATGCCTAGATTTTTGGTCGAATCTGTAAACGGTATGTATCTGTATTACGGCACCATTGTAAATAACACTAGGCACGTTACTAAGCCGTTGTGTCATATACCCTTTTATCCTTAAAAGGGACGTGAGTACAAAAGCTACTATATCTTAAAGTTGATACAACATATTATTTTATGGACATGGAGGTGACTACTACAACCATGCTGTAAACAGCTGATGATGTGACAATAATAATATTATAATTAAGGGTCAGCTCACATCAGTTAAAGAAACGAAACGTGACGATGGGACTTTAATCATCCTTTTGAAAAATATATTTAATAAAATAAAATTGTTTAATCAAGCTTTATTTAAGCGGAAGAGCTATTCATTTTTGCATTCAACAAAAGTTCCATGAAATAAAGTCTGGGTTAGTCCGCGCTTAGCGAACAATGCGCGAATAGAGTTAGGAGTTTTTCACAAGCACTTTAAGTATTGCAAAACTTCATAATATTAATTTATTTGTTCTTCATAAAATTCATTTATTTATTTGTTATTTTTAACGTCAGAAAGTAATTAAAGATGACTCACGTCTTTAATTACTTTCTGACGTTACTAGAACCCGATAACTAATAATATTTTATAACAAAAGGACCGTTACTAATTTGAACAAACCATAAAAAAAATCCTTAAAATTTGAACAAACCTTCTAATGTACCTACTTCATCAACTGGCTAATATATCTGGCTACACATAAAATTTCCCGGCTCCAAAGCCTCCTAATAAGGCCGGCAATGCACCTGCAACTCTTCTGATGTTGCGAGTGCCCATTGGCGACGGTATATGCTTTCCATGTAGTAAAACCACTGACCTCCATTATACAAGTACCTATGATATCCACTTTTTTTTTGTGCCTATTTGAAGCGGAATCAGCGCCCCCAGTAAGCGGGAAGAGAACTAAATTTGACGTAACTTGCAAATGGCCGCTTAGTCGTTATTGGTTGTCATCACTAGTATTAGTTCCAAATACTTCCACTACTGCTATCAGCGCCAATATGGCGACTTTCAAACGCCATTTTTACGTCAAATTTAGTTCCAATCACTCACATTGGGGGAGCTGATTCCGGTTCAAATAGGCACAAAAAATAGCTGTCATTTCAAAGGGTATCATTAGTCCAGCGTACTTGTATAATGGAGGTCAGTGAGTAAAACCGTTTGCTCGTTTGTCCACAAATTTTATAAAAAAACCGATGCCTAATCGCATAGGAAGGTGCCATTGAAAGAAATTTCACCACATTAGCGTTTTAAAATTCACCTAAGTATTTAAAATTTCAGCAGAACATGTCAAAACTGATGTTTTTTTTTTTTGATGTTAGGCTTCACAGACGGGCACTTCTCACAGACCTATAAAGAGGCACTTCTCGATGGCTACCGTCAACGCGTCGATGGCTGCCGCCGACGATTATGTACACTTTATAGTGTACACGCCAATATGAGATCGAACCTGCACCCTCTGGAATGATCAGTAATGCGTTCACTCGTTAACACCTTAACCTTAATAATAATTAATATAATATTATATACTATTCGGTACATAATTATGTTACTGAATCTAAATAAATAACTTTTTTAATCAACCAATAGTTTCCAAAGATAACCTTTTGAAAGTAAACTTACAAGTGAGCCTTATAAATCCTATATTTTCTTTTTTTTTCCTTTGGAACGTTATTGAGAAATTGTTGGAATTTCCGTCGCTAAAAATTTTTGTCTCTAAAATGCGAAACGATTTTTGTATTTTTTATCTAGCGCCGGATTAATTTTAATGAAATGTTAAATCTTCTATTATCTTATCTTTATACATTCTTGTCGCATTGTTGAGTTTGTGAAATACAAAATTTTGAGTCGTTAAAATTTTGTTGAAATATTCTCCGGCTTTAAACCAAAAGATTTCTACAAAAGTTGTTTGAAAAGTTACATTTAGGGTTTTTTTTTATTTTTTTATGAATGGACCAGGAAGCAAGGAATGATAAACCAACCCGTAATATCAGGAAAGTTGCAAGTGCGTTCTTTGAAAATTTATAACCATTTGGATTCCGGTATCCTTACATATTATCTCAAAACAAGTTTTACGCCAGATTTTTGTGAGGCTCATTTGCTACGAAGCATACCTCACTGTGTTCAAACGGCGAATCGAGCCACTAAAATGTATTTAAAATGTCAAAAATCATGCAAAATTATGTGCCTCGTGATTTTTATTATACCCTAAACTAGCTTTTAAAACAATTCAGGTCATATTAATCTGCCACTTCGTGCCCTAGCTCTCTCACGTCTATTTCCAAACTAATAATATTATAAATGCGAAAGTGTGTCTGTCTGTAACCTCTTCACGCCCAAACCGCTGAACCGATTTTGCTGAAATTTGGTAAGGAGATATTTTGAGTCCCTAATTACCATAGTGGACACTTAATATCCCGGAAAATGTACGTTCCCGAGAAGCAAATAAATTTTGGCGCAACGGAGTTGCAGGTGTCATTTAGTTTAAAATGATACTCTAATAGTTATTGTTCTCTAAATCATGTGACCAATATTTAGGGAAACCACGAGGTATTAGGGGTGGCAAATCTCGAGCACCATTAGCATAATCTATCGTACTTGAATCTAATAAGATTATATTATAGTAGCAACAAGATCACTGCTAAAACAGGTTATATTAACCTGGTAATAATTGCTACTTATGTGTGAAAGAACTATTGTTGATATAAATATTATGTAAAGTACTTAAGGGGCCGGGTGCCATCGAAATTTTCATACATACGTAATACCAAAATAATTTTCTCATACGAAAATATTTAACATTTTTGAGTTATTTTTCAGCTTAAAATAGTAATTACCTAGGTTCCTGCATAAAAATTTAATACAAAATATTAAAACACAAAAAAAAATTTTTAGTGTTTAAATATTTTGTAGTAAATTTACTACTAAATATTAAACACACACTAAACACCAAAAATATAGTAAAACACTAAAATATATGAATAAATAGTAAATTTACTACAAAATATTTAAACTTTAAAAAATATTGTTTAGTATTAAATAATTTTGTAGTAAATTAACTATTTATTTATATATATTTTTTAGTTTTATTAATTCAGCATATTTCCTACTCCCGTGAATGTTTTCACATTTCCAGAAGCAACCGTTTAGCTGGTAGAAGGGGGGGACACTAACGATTTTTGCCACTTTAAAACTTCATATTTCACAAATGGATACCCAAATCAAAAACTGATCTAAGAAAACTCGGAATATTTTTTTTAAAACCTATCCAACGACACCCCACACGGCGGGGTGGACGCGAAAAAAATAATCACCCCGCTTCATGTGTAGGGGCGGTACCATAAATAAATATATCTTTTTAAGTTTTTGTATACCATTTTGTTGGCATCATTAATATGTAAATTCATGCCGATTTACAGCTTTGTAGGTCTTATAGTCTCTGAGCAAAACCGCGGACAGACAGACGGACAGACAGACGGACAGACAGACGGACAGACAGACAGACGGACAGACAGACAGACAGACGGACGGACACATCGAAACTATAAGGGTTCTTTGTTTACTACGGAACCCTAAAAACGAAATAGCACGGCAGGCAACATTTTTCGCCGCGAGGTAGATAGAATACAGAGGTACAACTTCCTTTTCTTCGCCACGCCGGCACTCTACTCTCCCTTCGTCTTACGAATTTTTGATCAAGTCGCCGGTACAGACGCGATTTTAACTTTTTTTTCTAACCCAAAAAATTGTACATTCCCTAAAGAAATTATCACAAAAAATGCGTAGAAAAGTGGTCCTCTACGCCAAGACTTATTATTACATACCGTGTCTTTATTCTAAAAGAAACTACGATTTCAGAAAAACGTGTGAACACATGTATTTCCCCTCATTACCCACAAATCTCGCACGACACGTTTTTACGACCAGAGACGTTACGTCTTTACGTTTACGTTGGTTTTATGTACGTGTGTATCACGTTGTATAAATCCCGATTTCACAGTATGATCCATTGTGATTTGTGACACGCTATCTTGTAAAAGAAATCAAAGAGAAATAATTTTTACCACTCCTGAAGAAGAACTACCATTCTGTATCGATAAATAAGAAAGTGAAATAGTTGAAGGGGTTTAAAGATCCACACTGTATAAAGGTGTCATAGTAATTCAATGTTGTCTTTTTCTGAAATGTTACAAAACTAGCTTGATAGACAAAGACAAAACACTACAACTACAATGGTTATATAATATACACAATATATAAAATATAAAGTTTTTTTAGAAACTGCAAATAGAGACAGCCCTAATAATGATCGTGCATCGTAAACTGATTTATATCGACCACAGGATTTGCGTTTGAAATATAACTCAAATCCATATTACATTATTACGTTGATTAAAATAATTATAGTGTGCAGGTTTTCTTACTATGTTTTCCTTCCCCGCACGGTAAAGGCTTCACGGGCAATTAATAAAAACAATATCATCGCTCTGCCTCATAATTTTGATATAACAAAAACGTGTTTTTTCCGTAATCTTCGAACCGCAGCAACAAAAATATGCTAATTTCTTATCGAAAATGTAATAAATAAACAAGATAGCTTTGTCTCCTAGCTACGAGTCCCCGCAAAGTAATCTGATTTAATATTTAACATTCCCAACACTACGTTTCATTTCAATACCAAATTTGTCCTCAACAGAGATTTTATAGAGTTTGCGTTATCTTCAGAAGTAGTGCAGTGCTGTTTGAGAACTTTAGTTTGAGTGCACTCCGTTTAATTTTTTTAAATCATCATGTATTTGAAATATAAATGGATTTAAGTATAATATACAGAGCAAGCTATATAATATACTCCTAAATGAAGTGTTGTAGGTGACACTTTATTTGCATACTAGCTGAGCCCCGCGGTGTTACCCGCGATTTATTAGGTAAACTAAATTGTGTTTTAATAGGTAAATAGTTATTGGTATTAGAGACAAAATGAATTGAGTTTGATCATCGGAAACATAAATTTTTGATGACTGAGAGATGGAAGTTGATTATGCTGTCTTATGCTATTGTTTTTAACCGATTTCCAAAACGAAGGAGATAATAATAAATATTTTAGGTTCAGATATGATTATGCTGTCTTATGCTATTGTTTTTAACCGATTTCCAAAACGAAGGAGATAATAATAAATATTTTAGGTTCAGATGTGATTTTTTATGATTAATGAAAACTTTGCCGTTTGTGAAATGATTTCCAACTTTTCATAGTCTAAAGGACTATGAGACGGAGGATGGGACGGACGGTCGGCACATCTATACTAATATAAAGCTGAAGAGTTTGTTTGTTTGAACGCGCTAATCTCATTAACTACTCATCCAATTTAAAAAAATCTTTCAATGTTCGATAACCAATTTATCCAGGAAAGCTATAATAGGCTATATCAGAAGTTCCCAGTTGGGGCCGGGGCCGAAGCCGAATCAAATGACACTCGAAATCTTAATATTTAGTTTAAGTTAGAATATATTCACTTTTAATAATTAATAACTTAGTCTGTTCCTTAAAAAGGAGAATTATTAAATCTCAATACTAACGACGCGATACCATTTTATTTTAAAGTCGCAGTCCCCGCAAGTAGGAGACGGGGCGAAATCCTATTAATCAATTAATGAGACTCGAAATCTGTATGTTTAGTTTAGGTTAGAATAAATTCACATTTTATTAATAACTTAGTATAGTACTGATGATGATGACGATGATGATGATGAATGTAATTTGCATAGTAGCATATGCTTCCCGTTTCTAAAACAACGCCGAAACCCCCAAACTTGTATCTATAAGGGGTCAGGAGTTCTCTCATCACCTGCCGAACCATGGTATAACTTGGTGCAAAATCTTACTTTTTGGTAGCATAATAATATTATGCTTAGAACACTTTTCATGAAACCGAAGTCACTATATATTTCCATTTAAATTCCCTCGATAACTCATGGATTCCTTCATCAGATTCACTACTTTTGTGAATATGTTACCAAATTTGGATGATACATTACACCAAAAGAAAAATTTTGAAAATCGATTCACAAACGGCGCAGTAATCGTTGAACATAAAAAATTAAAAAAATTAACATAACACCACCTCCATAACGGAAGTCGGTTAAAAATGTAGACTATGTGTTAATCCAAGATCAGCAGCTAACGGCTTGTAAAATTTTGTTGAAATCGGATCACAAACAGCGGAGTAATCGTTTAAAATAGGAAAATAAAAAAAACGAACATAACATATCCTCCATTTTGAAAGTCGATTAAAAATGTAGCCTATGTCACAGAATATACTATATTAGTAGTACCAACAGAATTCCCACTCGCGAAACCCGTTTAAAGAAATAACGACTCATGCTACTATACTATAAAGTTCAAATTCCGACCGCGCAGTGCTAGGTGCCTACAATTATATTTACTAGTGACCGACCGAACTTTCGGTTTCGGTTTCGGTTTCGGCCAGTTTCGGCCAAAAAATCTAGTTTCGGCCTTAGTTTCGGTTTCGGCCAAAATATAGCCGATACTTTCGGCCCTGCCGAAACTCTGCAGTATTCGTGAATTTTCGTGCGTCGTTCGATAAATTTCGCAGTTTACTCGTGCTTGCCATCCGTCACCGTCCATTTAATTGTGTTCTGTGGTTATTTTTTGCAAATTAGTGCCAAATTACGAAGTATTTATTTTGTTTTTATTAGAACTTCGTTTTTTTTTAATCAAATTGTCTAAACTTATTCTTATCGAACATTAGAGGTACATATATTGTTGAATTTTGTTTCTAAACGACAAACGCACGTTTATTTAATATAATAATATTATTATGTATTTTAACAATGTTTCTCAAACAAACGATTAAGTAAATGATAATATGATAAATTAACCCGTCGATCGTGGAAAAACGAGACACAATAGCTTATCCATTATTATCGCGGCCGCATGTGGCCGCTTGGGGCTTGATAAATTAATTATATTGTGTGTGAACTTTATTTACTTAATAATTTTGTTTGACTATGAGATATGGCTTGCGAGATTTTTCTAGTCAATCATCTCGTATCATTATTTTTCTTTTACCACGCGTTTTATTTACATTTAAAATAATTAACCTTTAACTATGGACTCGCAGTCTCACAGACCGTTCCTACCCTGCTAGAATCTTATCTACCCCACTTCCCCGTAAGCTTCACACTTGCGGCCCTCATTACAAAGTTCGACAAAAAATATTTTTTTCTTGTGCCTGTTACCTAATGACTATTATCCGATTATTTGCGTTGATACTAACTAACCAGAAACATTAATTAAAAAAAAAGAAATTTTGCTTTATAGTCTAGGCGAAGATAAATAAAAATATAAGTTTTTTTTAATTCTTTGAGACTAACACTCGTTGTGACCAAGATAAAGGGGTATTGGGGGATATCAGATTTGAAGTTTGCCGCTGTCACTTACTGTGCGTATTTAATTTTTAGAGAAATTATGAGTTTTATGTACTTTAAAGCGTAAAAATATCTTCAAAAATGTGTAAAATGGGCGTAAAAAGTTTTTACTGTATTTGAGGAAAATTTATTAAAGTAAGAGCGGAAAAGTTACTTGCACCGACAAATAAAAGAATTTATCAAGCCTTTGAAACAAATTTTAAACTTCCTATTAAAAACCAGAAAAAATGTGGGTGCTACATATCTCACGTACTTATTATAGAGGCATGCTACAAGGTATGTTTGATGTTTGCTCACCTAAATACAAAAAATATCAAATTTTAAACCTAATTAATATATTTTTCCTTCAAATTATTTTTTAGTGAATGTTAGCAATGATATAAATAAATATATTTTATTATTTTAACGCCTAACTACAATAAATAAAATACAACCTGCATATTATGCATATTCTACAAAATACACGTGAAAAGTTTTTGCTACATTTGCGAAGAATTTATTAAAATAAGAGTTGAAAAGTTAGTTGCATCAACAAATAAAAGACAAGGTCAAGCCTATGAAATGATTTTAAACTTCCTATTTAACGCCAGAAAAAAATAGGAGCGTCACATACCTATACCGAAGCACACAACAAGCTATAATATTTGGGGTATGCTCATAAATTATATATTTTCAATTTTATTTTGGGAGTATAAGCAACGATATAAATAAAAAAATACTCTATTTTTTTTTAATTCTTTTGAATTTTGATACATAACTGAAAGAAGAAAATTCAGGTTTTCTTCAAAATTTGAAAGTTTCTCTAAAAGAAAAATTTTTGAGTTAAAATCATTGTTTTTCTAATTAATTTAGTGTAAGACATCCGAATTGGGTACACAGAACTCAGGCACAAAAATCGTGTTGACTAGTGTTATCTTAGGTTTAGTGGCAAACGTCTTCTGAACTAAAAAATTGTGACGCCAACTACAAGTTTACGTAGTAATTTCATTTTGAACTTCGACTGCGGTCTGTGAGACTGCATGTCCGTGTTTCCCTGGATACAGAGAATGTCTTGAAATAACATTCTGCTCCTCCTGTTTTTTAGAATAATCATTCGTTCTAATACATTAAAAACTCGGAATCGGATAAAAAAAACTAATAATAATAACATCAATACACATACGTACTGAAATATTTACTTTAAGAAATCTCACAAAAAGAAAAAAATTCAATTTGGCACTTTTTCTTATGTGTTAACAATTAATGTTACATAACAGTAAATTTCAGTAAATAATCGTCATTTTAAATGTTTTATCAAGTTTCGGTTTCGGTTTCGGTTTCGGCTGAAAAATCAGTTTCGGTCGGACACTAATATTTACCTACATGTGCGCTCTCTTTCTATCGCGTAAGAGGTACCCTTTCTGACGAAATCAAGATTGTCACCTTTTAGAAAATAAATTAATCTTCTTTTAATTACTATAGCTAGTAATAGCAAACTTTTTTATGGTAATAATCAAATTTTAGTAACCCAAACTATATTTTATAATAGTTTTATATTCTATTTTAGTGCAGGAGCTGGTCAGGAATTTTTTACAACTTAAACATAGTAACTTGTGTTTATTTCTCTGTAGTATGTGATTTGTTTGTAACAAATTGGTTTATTTGCTATGTTTGTGTATTTTTTATCTTTTTTTTTTTTTGTATTTTAAAGTCTTAAATTACCTTATTGAAATATTTCTTTGACCTTTTTTCAATTGTTCATATTTATCAGATTAATAACGATTCTGTCACAGCGGTTTAAATCAGTACGTAGATATATGCGACGAAAAAATCTTGCGCGTGCCTCACCGCTCGCTTGTGAGTCCCTAGTGATCTGCCCCTTTAAAGGGGTACTTACATTTCAATACCTACACGCGCGAGTGGGACAGGCCTGCCTATGTGTTAATTCAGGATGTCAGCTACCTCCTTGTAAAATTTTGTCGAAATCGCACCAGCCGTTTAAGCATAAAGAAGTAACAAACATACAAACTCACAAACTCTCATACATTCGCCTTCATAATATTAGTAGGATTATATTGCCACACATAGCAATTAGCGATACTTACAATAATATTTAAAATATAGATTTAGTTTATATTGTTACTAACAAGCTTACAACTTTTTTAAGGACAGTATTGTAGGTCTGAAATAAACGTATTTTATTATTTTAAGCACATTCACTTAGTCAAATTTTAATTTTTATATACATAAAAAATTAAAATAATATTATATTTGAACAAATAAGATCATGACTACGACTGCTATTATTTTTTGTTTATTTTAACACCTTCGCTGCATTATAAGGTTTATACACCCGATGTATGTGCTCTCCCTCCGTGCGGGGTCGCAATACGGTGCACTCACTCTGGTGCGGAGGCTGTAATTTGAGTATTTCTATTTGTATGACAAAGACAAATATAGGTTTCATTTTACGTAATTATGGGAGACTGATTCAGGCCTGAAAAATTGTATCAGGTCTTTCGGCCCGATATCGCACTGATTGATTATAATTTCGATTCCTTGCGGGAATCGGGTCTAAAAGCCTATCATAGGAGATAAGGTCATTCAACCCCTTTTCGCACTGATTTAGATTATTGTTTTATTTACTTCCGATTAGTGATGTGACCTCAATTAGCGGCGACGAACGTGCGTTACGATAGTGCATTTACGTGTGTTAGTGCTTGTATTTACATGTCATAGATATTACCCACATTTAAAGTCATAAAATAATAATTATACCTAAAACAAATAAGAGATGTCGAAAAATGTTGGAGTTATCAATACTAAAATACGATTCAACTGGAAATTCCAGTGAAAAAAATTATGACTTTTATGATACTCAACAACCTGGACCAAGTAATGGCGTCAGTCGCCATTTGGAATCCGTTCGAGTACAGGAAAAGTACCAAGTAAGTAGAGGAACAGCAAGTTCAATTATTATTGGTGGTAGAACTAAAATTAATCATGATTCTCTCCTCGGTAATTTGAAAACCACTCCTAAGAGACGTAAAGTGCAGAAATCCAATAAAGTAGATGAAAACCCAACATTCACTATTCCACCTACTCCAACACATACAGAAAATCTGCATGCCCATATGTAATATAAAAAATAAAGGAAAGTAAATTTATAATAAACAGTGTATCGATCTTTTGTTTCCCATCACTACAAAGGCTCTGATTTGACCAATGATTCAGTGCGGTACCAGGTCAATAGACCTCTTATTTATTTTTATTATATCTTCTCAGTATATTATCGGAACCCGGGGCGAGGCCAGTACTATAATACTTAACTCTTCTACTATGTGTAGTTATAGGCAAGTATACAAATTTCGGCGTTTTCACGAAGATAATAGGTTATTATTTCATCAATACCTTACTGGGTCTATGAGCCTTATAACGCATAAGTAGAGAGTTTACGTATCGGACATATTGGCCTTCTAACGCACCATATGAAAAAACTGCAGTTTTGGTTTCGCAGCGAAGGTGTTAATAAAGCTAAAATATTTAATTAATTTACCTTATTATTTATCTAACGATAAACTTTACTAAATATTCAACTGTTTGCAATAGAAGCGTTTTTATAGCGAGCATAAAATGCAATTATTGTTTCGATATTCCATAGCAATAATATGCACGTCCCTATTCGCAATGAAACTGCATCCCCAGAAGTGTTTTTAACTAGGAATTACAGTGCTATGAAGCTTGGCCGATGTGGCTGCAACAGTTCAAATATTAAAACAAAGTTACCCGGGGTTAGTCGGGTTTATTCGCCCTCAACTTTTGCGAGAGCGTAAGGATACTAGTTTATAATGTAATGGATTTTCTCACTTTATTTACCTCTTTGCAAGGAGTGTGTTAATAGTCTTATTGTACAAAAACAAAATTGCGTTTTTTTTCCAGAAAAAAGGCATTAATCAAAATTAATGCCATTTTTTTCTAAAAAAAAAACGCAATTTTGTTGATTTTGTGACAATGATATCTTTAGCAGAGTTTTTTCTGTCAATGGTATATTTTATCCTGGAATTGAATGAAGAAAAAAAAAAGATTCTCATTCTCTATATCTCATTCATTATATAAATCGGTTTAACGCCTCCGTGGTCCAGTGGTCTAGAGCGTCGCTCTTGACTCGGAGGTCGTGGGTTCGATTCCCGCGTTGGAAACATGTTATTTCCAAGTTTGGACAATGCAGGCTGATCACCTGATTGTCTGACAAGTAAGATGATCCATGCGTCGGATGGGCATGTAAAAAGTCGGTCCTGCGCCTGATCTATCGCCAGTCGTGTCGGTCTTCCGTCCCACTGGGTTATGAGAGTAAAGGAATAGAGAGTGCTCTTGTGTACTGCGCACACACCTGGGCACTATAAAATTACTCCTGCGTACCTGGTCTGGTTTCAATGAAACCGGCTTCCGTCACCGAAACCGGTGTGGGGAGTATACATCGGTGATTGTGCTAGTATTAGTGGAGGTTAATTTTACGTTTGTATTATCCTTACTCCTTACTAATATTATAAATGTGAAAGTGTGTCTGTTTGTCTGTCTGTCTGTCTATTACCTCTTCACGACTGAACCGCTGCACCGATTTTGCTGAAATTTGGCATGGAGATACTTTGAGTCCCGGGAAAGGACATAGGATACTTTTTATCCCGGAAAAATGTACGGTTCCCGCGCGATAAACGAGTTTTGGCGCAACGGAGTTGCGGGCGTCATCTAGTTTTTAATATTTTGTCTACATTAGAAAAGTGACATGACAAAAAAAAACAAAATTTTAGATCTAAAATGTTATTTTATTGTACAGGATGTTTTTATTACTATGGGGTTGAATATTTAAATCAGAATCCTTTTAATTTACCTAGCCGTAGTATTTCTCGCCATCGATTTGAATTTATTACCGGCATTTGAATCCGTCGCTTTGAATCGAAGAATGGCAGCCATCAAACCGTGACAAAGGGCAATATCTGGAGCCGACGGAAAATAATAACGTGCCTCACGCGATACGACGTAATATAATATAGTACCACATATTAGAAAGGTAATTTGCTGAGAATATTACTGGCGTAAGGACAGGTCCTGTCTTTGGACAAACGTTCTCTTCCTTCACGAGTCACGACTGTCAAGGCCACTCTCCATGTTAGATCATGAGGGATATTTATGATTACTATAACGAGTACGATAATAGACTACTTGACCTATATTCAATTTAATTGAACAAATGCATATTTCTAGTAGAACTTGGCCTAGGAAACCGTATTTCACCCTTATCATCAAATAAAAGCTTATGATTGTTAAGTAAAGTCGATTTGAAAATACGATTTTATATTTTTTAATTTGTACTGACGAAAACGCTTTTGCGGTACTTCCGATTTGTATGTGACGTCATCACATCAGTAATTTAATATTTTTTAATTAACCCGCTCGTTATATGTAAGTTTATCTGTACATAAATAATAAGAATAAGCCTAAAAATATTTGTAAAATATATTATTTTCTTGAATAATTCAAATAAAACATCAGTTTTATAATATATCTCCATATTTTACTAGTTGGGAAATGAAATGGCTAAAACTTTTCTCCAAAAGTTTTCAACATTACAAATGATTTCTCATTTTTTATTTAATTATTTTCAAATTTTTTGGCACTTTTAGACTCGTACATTTAGCAAATAAAAAATTTCAATAAAGAAAGTATAAAATACAAGAAATATGACGCCACACTATGGCGGACAGTTTTTTCGGCGCCATTTAAAATGCATATTTTTCAATCAACATTTTTATGGGTTTCTACTGTTTAAAATATTAGTTTTTTTGGTGAAAATGAATGATTAAGAAGCGATTAGCATGAAGAAAAAAAGTAGGTCAAGCAGCCTATTCATGACGTAGCTGACTTCAGTATAATCACTGACGTAGATGCGCAAAATATAAAGACGAGTACCTAAGCCCCTTTTCACGTTCTTGAGCAATCGCCTGTTTAAAGTTTTTGTCCATCATGAGTTTACTTTTTGCATGGGTCATCATGCCAACTGACAGAATATAATATATACTAAATTTAATGCTGGCTTCTCACGGCGGGTAATATCACGAGCCGCGCCGCGCCCGCTCTAGCCACGCGCGGTTCGAAGGCGGTGGCTCGGGCTGGCTCGAGAAAGCGCGGTAATATCACGCGCCAGCTCGAGCCACGCGCCGTATGAAAGTGGTGGCGCGGGCTGCGTTCTCACGGCGCGTAATATCACGAGCCGCGCCACGCCGACAAAAATTCAAGTAAAATGAAACTTTATTAACACGATGATAGATATCATTTTACTCTTAGTCAATACGTTAAATAAGTAAATTTGAATGAACAATGCTATCTCTCTGGCGTGATAATTCTACAACACCCAGAGTGAGTGAACATTGCCGTGCTAATTATAGCACGATGTAGCCGTCAATTCAGCGGCGTCTGTTATCAAATGAAGGAATTAAACTTAATATAATAAAATAAGCGGCATAAATTGAAATGCTACCTAGGTGCCTAGTTAATAAAGTTGCATTTTATTTAAATTTACTTATTTACTACCATGCCCCGGGTCTCTGCTGGGGATGAGATATACTTGCAAAATTCAATACCATGGTTTCTAAGTACGAGTACGTAAAAATACCAGAGTCGGAAACCAGGTTTTAAAATACTTGCAAGCACTATGATATTGACAATATTAATTGTCAGTATCATAGACTGGTAACCCGCTCCTCGGGCGACGGGCGTTGCAAGTTGCGACTCACAAATGCAAACGCACCGAGCCCCGCAAGGTACCCTGAAAATACTTGCATAGGAATTCAATCTGTATCTAATATTGCTTTATGGTGATTAAGGAGCAAAATCGTGTAAATAAATAAAAATACTTTAAAGCACGAAGTATTTTTTACTCATAAATGCGATTGTTTCTTATTCATATTATGATGTAGATTGTTTTCCTATGTAAGTATTTTATATGTTTTGTATTTCAAGTTCGCGCTTAAGCACGTAATTTTATACTTGCAAGTATTTTCTGCTCGTACCAGACGCCGTACTTTGAAATGAAAACCTGGTATTATAACCTGGTAGCGTAAATATTAAATACGTCTCATCCCTAGTCTCTGTGGCAAGCGACGCTGTCCACGTGGTTATTACAACGTAGTGAATTAGACCAAAATGATAGCTATAGTCGTGTTAACAAAGAAGCATTTTGTCGGCGCGGCGCAGCTCGTGATATCACGCGCCGTGAGAAGCCACCATAACATGAAACATTTTCTAATATACTTCAAATAGTTTTGCCGTCATTGAATTGTTTTGTTTACGTTACGTTTAGTTGCTTGCATTTTTATTATAAATATCTTTTGTAAAGACGTATCTATCTATATATATAAAACTCAAAGGTGACTGACTGACATGTTGATATATCAACGCACAGCCCAAACCACTGGACCGATCGGGCTGAAATTTGGCATGCAGGTAGATGTTATGACGTAGGCATCCGCTAAGAAAGGATTTTGATCAATTCTACCCCCAAGGGGGTAAAATAGGGGATGAAAGTTTGTATGAAACTTTGTCAATTTTAAACCGATCGGGCTGAGACTTTGCATGCATAAAGCTACTACGACGTAGGCATCTCCTGAGAAAGGATTTAAATAAATTCAATCCCTAAAGGGGAAAAAATAGGGGATGAAATTATGTATGAAATTTTCTTAATTTTAAACCGATCGGGTTGAGACTTTGCATGTATAAAGCTACTATGACGTAAGCATCCCCTAAGAAAGGATTTCAAAAAATTCCACCCCTAATTCTACCCCCAAGGGAATAAAATAAGGGATGATGGAGGATGTAAATATATTATTTTGAACCTATCAGTATCTAATTTATACATATAATAAAACTGTAGAAATGAAAATTCTGTACGTTAAAGATATTCAAAAAATAATAAGCGGGGGGTGTTACTACATCGCTATGGAAGCCAAAAATGTGGTTACTTTTTTGTCTGTCTGTCTGTCTGTCTGTCTGTCTGTCTGTCTGTATGTTTGTTCCCGCATCACACGAAAACTACTGATCCGATTTGAATGCGGTTTTCGCAGATATATTTGTCTTCTTCCAACTTAACATCTGGTATATAAATTTTTTTCTCCCCACCCCTCTAAGGGGACAAAAGAGGGGGTCAGATTTTGTATTACACTTTTTTCTTTAACACGTTAACTACTGATTCGATTTGCATACGCTTTCGCAGATAAATTTGTCTTTTTCTAACGTAACATCTGGTGCATAAAAAAATCCCCCCACCCCTCTAAGGGGACCAAAGAGGGGGTCAGATTTTGTATCAAACTTTTCTTTAATGGACTTACTTCATGTTATTTACTGTGTTTTCCAACTAAACAACCCCCCCCCCCCCCCTTAAAAAGTAGCTTTTATCAAAATGGTGCTGCGTCGTTAGTGTTGACTTTTAATCCTCCTCTTTAGGAACAAACTAAGTTAATAATTAAAAGTGCAATTATTCTAACCTAAACTAATACATACACTTTTTGAGTGTAATTTAATTACTATTAGGGGGACTTCGCCCCCCGAGCCCCCCTACTTACTGCGCCTCCTTCCTCCCGCACCTGGAAATGTTGCTTATAACAAAACGTTGTCGCGGCGTTAGTGTTGCGTTGTAATTCTCCTTTTTAGGAACAAACTAAGGTATTAATTATTAAAAGTAAATATCATCTATACTAATATAATAAAGCGGAAGAGTTTGTTAGTTTGTTTGAACGTGCTAATCTCAGGAACTACTGGTCCGATTTGAAAATTTATTTTAGTTTTTGATAGTCCATTTATCAAGGAAGGCTATAGGCTATATTTTATTACGCTAAGACTAATAGGAGCGAAGAAATAGAGGAAAATGTTGAAAAAACGGGGGGAAATTATTTGAAAGGGCTTATTTGAACGCGCTAATCTCAGGAACTACTGGTCCGATTTGAAAAATTTTTTCAGTGTTAAATAGCCCATTTATCGAGCAAGGCTATAGGCTATATTTAATCACGAAAAAACTAATAGGAGCGAAGAAATAGAAGAAAATGTGGAAAAAACGGGGTAAATTATTTTAAAGGACTTATCTCACGAACTACTAGAGCAATTTTTCTGTCATTTGGGTCAGATAAGAAGTAGACCGCGTGAAGGATCATAGGCTATTTTTTGTAGTCTGATTTGTCTGTGAAATATCTAAAATACGCGGGCGAAGCCGCGCGGAATGTCTAGTAACGAAATTATTGTAACCTAAACTAAACATACAGATTTCGAGTGTCGTTTGATTATTATGCGGGGGGCTTTGCCCCTGGACACTACTTGGGGGGGCTGCCCCCCCCCCCCCAGCCCCCGCCCCATTTTTGAATTCCACGCGAGCGAAGCCGCGGGCAAAAGCTAGTTAATATCTAAATCTGCGCATCAAACGTATGATATGTCTTTGAAACCAACGTTGAAACCTAATAAAATATGAAATGAAGGAATACATCGTGAGGAAACCCGCACATAGTTGGTCCCAGACGTATTGACTAGTTCTTTCCTCTGGACTAGGCCGACTATGTTGCGAGAATGCCGTATGTGCTTGGGCAACCATACGGACATTTAAAAAATCTTGTCCCAGACACTACAGTATTTGAGGAGTGGTTACTTCGCTCTGAAAATACTGTATAAATCATCCACAACGGATTTAAAGGCCTATTTTTTTTTCGTAGGGGCTCATCTCTTCTCTGAAAAATATATTATTAGCTGCTCTTGTATAGTTCTGTCACAACTTAAACGTAATCTGTGAGAAGTAACTTACTCTTGCTCTAAGGACCTGTATTCACTTTGATTAGTGCGAGTGCAGGTGATTAGTGATTAGCTATGTCCACACTGTGCACTTTCATCTTCAATTTTCGTCATCTTCTTTCATTCATCTTTCGTTTTGGCACATTCAATAATTGTATGCGTCAATGAACGCAACACCAACATTGTCATTTTTGTTCAGTTGCAGTATCTGTCAGCTTTGTAACATGTGCGACGAGAACATTTTACTGGGTGATATGTGCGGCTCTTTTTCTTCTGACCAAATGGTCATAAGAAATTCCAGAAAACGCTATAACGCATGCCCTTGATGAACAAAAAACGGCACAGTGTGGTCATAGCTATAAGGAGAAAATAAAAAACTTGCACTAATCAGTCGCTGTCCACACTGGCTTTCTATTGATTACTAATCACCTGTACTTGCACTAATTAGTGATAAGTGCAGGTAATTAGTAATCAGGAGATAGCAAGTGTGGACAGCGACTGACTATTGCAAGTTCTTTATTTTCTTCTTATCACTAATCACCTGCACTCGCATTTATCAAAGTGAATACAGGCCATTATTCTCAGTACTAAACAGCAGAAGTAATAGAATCTAATAAAAATGTTGAGAGTATGAAAAGCTGTATGTCATTGTATAATTATTTATAAATCGTACATGTTGATATGAGAATCTTGGAAGACTATGTTCTCTAAAAGGTAATATTATATGAAAATAAAAACAAATTGTTATTCACGTATTCAAGTCAAAATAAGACTAAAGTTAAAAAATTCTAATATGAATCTTGTTGGATTTGAGACAGCGACCTCCGGCAGTGTCGACGTCAAGCTCAACTGACAGACCAAGACATTGACTTGACGTAACCCGACCAAGTAACGTAGATCTGTTCATCTGCCTATGAATCAATTTCTCTGATAGTACATTTCTATCACCAGTTGGCGTGGCAGTCTAGTCGGTCCCTTCTAGTCATAAATAATGAGTTTGTGTGACCTTAGTAAATTGACCGTCACTTGCAAATGGACGCACAAAGACTTGTGGCGGCAAATCGTTCACCTTGTAGCGGTCATTTGAGGACGGATGTTGGGGCTATAATTTACAAATTCCGTATTTATTTCGGTACAAAAAGAGACGTATGAAATAAGTAAACAATTTGACGTGACCGGATACCACAGCTGATAGGTAATATATATATATATATATATATATATATATATATATATATATATATATATATATATATATATATATATATATATATATAGCTCGAGGCGTATAAAGAACAGTTGAATGTCCGAAAAGTTTGAGCCTTTTATAAGACTGGCCAAGCACTTGATGTACCTCCAATTTAGTTTCAGTGTATACTATATATATTATTATGTTCGGAATTGCTTGATGATTAGCAATTTCATGTCTCTTTATTTATTAATAAGCGTTTGTAGTTAAACAATGAACTCAACCAAATTAATTTGTCAACTAAATTATTATTGCGCGGTTGAAAATAACATTATATTGGTAATATTATGGCACCTACAAAGCATATCAGCTCAAAATCGTAACGGGTAACAGTTAAACAGCTAAACAGTAACACGTGAAGTCAATTACTGGTTCGTATTAATTTACTCGAAGAGCGTGTTCAAGTTGTTACAATACGAAACTTATTCCATTACACTTTCCCTGTTGCTTGTTCAATGCCAAGATAAAACGGCTTAATTTATCGTCTTTTATACCATATATTCTATTTCATCTTGTTAATATGTACGCTTGTCTGTCTGTTTATGTCAAGCTGAGTCGACAAGAGTAAGATTGACTCATGGACGTAGGAATACTGAAAGAGATATAAGAAAATCTCTAATAGTATTTGCAATCTGAAAAACGTATGTAAAGGCATTTTTTATTTTAATCTTTCGACAGGGCATAACTCGACTGAATTACTTAGTAACGTCCATTGTAAAAATAATGTGTCTCTACAAAAAATGCATTACTATCAAATGCCTATAGTCCATTGAAATATTACAATTTAAGGACCGAATATTGCATTTATTAGAGGACGCAATTTTATTTTTGGGACATGTGGGGTGGGGGTGGGGGGCGGGGTGAATAGAAGTTTAATCTCAAGTTAGTGGGGTCGACACCCTTGTCCCCCGGTCGCCATCTTGAAAAAAGGGGTGACAACACTATTTTCGCGATATCTCGGAAATTATACGTCTTACAAAAAATTTGTAAAATCATAATTTGTTACAAATTATTTTGCCTACAAATATGTTTATATGTCCCAAAAATAAAATTGCGTCCTCTAATAAATGCAAAGCTCATGTAACATTTCAAGGGACTACTACGTGTTTATTGCATTTTAAAAGTCACCTGTTTTTCAGTCGTACTTTTTAAACCGATTTCTATGTACAATTTTTCGTCATAAAGCCAAGCATAACGACGTAAATCCCTTTAAATGTGGAACCCCAAAAAATCTATTAGAAAATCATGAATTCAACCAATTTTCATATTCACACAAACGCACCCTGCGATAACGGGGTGAGTTATGTGGAGCTCACAGGTCATTTTTCACCCCAACCCCGACCGGTCTATCTCGCTCGGCATCGAAATCAACCCCAAGGTCGTCTGAGTTTTATGAAAGATGCCAAATAATCCGAAATTGACTGATGTATTTTCCTAGCTCCGATATTTTCTTGGGATTAATTAGGTTTTATGTACGTAGATGCATTCCATGGTATAAATCACATTATAAAAACTATTCCGAGTTTTTATAATGTGATTTATACCATGGAATTAGTTTCCATCAAGTTTGAAACAATCAATTTGTATAATACAGCTTTTATGTTGATACCAGTATGCTCGTCAAGAGAACTCTATTTTACAAGAAACAATGTGCAAATGAAGTATATGTCATCTGATTACCACTATAAAGGACCGCACTACGCGACACGACACGACGCGACACTTCAGGTTCCGTAGAACTGACGTATAAGGGTCAATTCAGATCGCAACGCGACGGGTAGAAGCATTTCAAAAATTGTATGGATTTGACAGATTTGCAAGACGTCTCACGCAATTGTAATCTGTCAAATCAATATTTTAGAAATCACTGACCTCCATTATACAAGTAGGCTGGACCTATGATACTCACTTTTTTTTGTGCCTATTTGAAACGGAATCAGCGCCCCCAATGAGAGGGAAAAGAACTAAATTTGACGTAACTTGCAAATGGCCGCTTAATCGTTATTGGTTGTCATCACTAGTATTAGTTCCAAATACTCCCACTACTGCTATCAGCGCCAATATGGCGACTTTCAAACGTCATTTTTACGTCAAATTTAGTTCCTATCACTCACATTGGGGGAACTGATTCCGCTTCAAATAGGCACAAAAAATAGCTGTCATTTCAAAGACTATCATTAGTCCAGCGTACTTGTATAATGGAGGTCAGTGTTAGAAATGCATCTACGCGTCGCGTTGACGTTGACGCTGACGTTTTACCAACGTCAGTTCTATGGGACGTGAAGTGCCGCGTCGTGTCTTGTCGCTTTAGTGCGGTCTCGCCTGAATAGCGAGGCCACAATATTGCTTCGTTAACACCTTACAGCAATTCACATCGCAATGTGACGAGGTGATGCAATGTACTTTTGAAATAATATGAACCATTGAAAATTTTTAAAGGCATTATCTAACCTAAATAGTATTTTCTTATTGTGGTAAATAAGGCCTAGTTTAAAGGAACGATGAATATGAAATGAATGTATGCTGCGCTATCGCTGATATTTTATAAATTATACTGTCGCGCGTTGTTGCAATGCTACACAATGTTATTCCGTTGCCTCACAACGCAATGCAACGGTACATAGTGGCTCCATCGGCGGGTGAATACATAGGCTGCACTAAAAGTATCGGGAATGGAATATTTCCACTGTTCCTGTCTTACGAAAATCTTTTTAAATGAAAACACCTTGGTTTTAAAAATCGAACACCATTTATTTATTAAAAAAAAGATTCTCGGTCTTGTCACAAGGTTTTGTCAAACTTGTTTAGTCGTTGAGAAAATGGAATTGACTCGAGAAAATTCTAGAGCGATGATTAATTATGACTTTCAAAGTGGTTTAACACAAAAACAATGTGTTGACCGGATGATTTCTGCATTTGGTGATGAAGCCCCATCCGAAATCACAATTTATCGCTGGTTTGCTGAATTTCAACGTGGAAACGTCAAGCTCAATGATGATCCCCGTCAAGGTCGTCCAAAAACTGGAGTCACCCAAGAAAACGTTGATGCGGTGCGTAAGCTGATTGAGGAAGATCGACATGTGACATACCGCAAAATTCAGGCAACTTTAGACATTGGCATGAGTCAAATATAAATAATCTTGTATGAACAATTAGGTTTAAAAAAGTTGTTTTCCCGATGGATACCGCATTTGCTCTGTGAAGAGCAAAAAGCGGCTCGCGTTACTTGGTGCGTCAGAACTCTCGAAAGATTCCACGCAGGATCCTCAAATGCTGTATACAACATCGTATTAGGTGATGAATCCTGGATATATGCGTACGAACCCTTTTTATCTTCTTATGTAAAGCTTATAGGACTACAAGCACCGAAGCTTTACCTGTTTTAGCCGGAGTCTTACCCGTTGACCTTGAGATACAGCGTCGTGCGACAATGTACTATCATAGCAAAAACATTACGAATCCCTACTTTTTAAATGCCCGCGATAAAATAAAAATCACAAGATTGTTTGAACCTTTAGAGGATTCGGTACGTAGTCTAATCTCCGAATGGCAGACGCGTAGGGACAAATCTACTAAAGGGAGACATCTTTATAACTTTTTCCCTAATATTCGTGAACGGCTGTCCAAACACTGGATAGATATTGATCACAGCGTATCTCAATTCCTGACCGGTCATGGAAATTTTAAAGCCAAACTTTACGGATTTAAATTGGTTGCATCACCTATGTGTGAGTGCTCGACCGAGGGCAGTATGTTTGAACAAACCGCCCATCATGTTCTTTACGTTACGTTTCCAAAGTACGAACCCGAAACAAAAAACCAGTCACGAGTTTGGGTGTTCGAAAATGAGTTAAAGCCAACAAAAATTGTTCGATCACGGAGTGTTGCAACAAAAATGGTGGCCACGTTTGTCTCCAAAACCGGCCATGTTGCGACTATTCCTCTTGTGGGACAAAGAACGGTTAATGCAGAATGGTATGCTAGCATTTGTTTGCCACTGGTCGTTTCTGAACTCCGTAAAGAGAACTGCAACCGCCGCATCATCCTCCATCACGACAATGCGAGTTCTCACACCGCGCACAGAACAAAATAGTTTTTAGAGCAAGAAAACATAGAATTATTAGACCATCCGCCGTACAGCCCCGATCTAAGCCCAAATGATTTCTATACTTTCCCTAAAATAATACATTGCGTGGTCAGAGATTTTCATCACCTGAAAAAGCTGTGTGTGCCTACAAAACGGCCATTTTGGAGACCCCAACTTCCGAATGGAATGGTTGCTTCAATGTTTGAATTGAATTCATACGATGGAAGTTTGGAAAAATGTGTCAAATTTCGCGGAGAATACTTCGAAAAGCAATAAATACATTTTTAAATAGTAATGTTGTGTCACTTCCTTGATTCCCGAAATTTTCAGTGCCGCCCTCGTATTATGTCATTACATACCAATATTTGACTACACAAACTACATAATAATGCTGCATGCGTAGCCCGAAGCCACAGCGGTTAGAGAGGCTTATAATTGATATATTCAGCGTGCAATTCACATAAAACAACCTCGGGCTGTGTTCTCATGAGGTAGTTGGCTCATGAGAACACAGCCCGCATCATAGTCCTGTGTTTATTTAAATTGATTGTGGTCGCTATTGTTTTCTTAATAGTTGCCTAGTTCTAGAACATTACAGGCTACAACATACTAATATCATAAATGCGAAAGTGTTTCTGTTTTTCTGTCTGATGCTCCTTCACGCCCAAACCACTAAACCGATTATGCTTAAATTTGGAATGGAAATCTTTAAGTCCTGTGAAGGGACATCATACTCACGGAGCTAAAACAAAGAGGAGCTGGCCTAAGCAACTGTGCACTGTGATTTTCAACTAGGTCCTGACGTCATCATTGTGGGCGGGGCTTAAGTCAGTACACTTTCAGCGTTTGTCAGGTGCATACGTAACGAGACTCCCAAAAAATTTGTGTTTTTTGCGTTTTTAACAAGGAAAGGATGAAGTATTGTGTTTTACAATGCCGAAAACCGGCGTGAAACAGCGCTTGCGCTGTGTTTCGCCAAGTGAGTGAGTTTACCGGAGCCCCAATCTCCTACCCTATTCCCTTCCCTTCCCTCCCCTACTCCCTTCTCTTCCCATCCCTACCCTCCCTATTACCCTATTCCCTCTTAAAAGGCCGGCAACGCACCTGCAGCTCTTCTGATGCTGCGAGTGTCCATGGGCGACGGAAGTTGCTTTCCATCAGGTGACCCGTTTACTCGTTTGTCCCCTTATTTTACATAAAAAATCGGTCAAAATACTAAGCCTAATTTTATTTATTGAACTTATTATAATTAATATACATATTTTTTTAAAGTTCTGAGTACGTCCCATAATATTCAAGAATTTTGACATCTAGTGTAAGATAGCTGAACTACGTAGTAACATCAACATCGACCTAAGCTAGTAGTTTTGCTTTTAGCCGATAGATGAAACATTGATAAGTGGGCGGAGCTTGACACCCCCTCACCCCGCAAATTGTCACGCGTCGTTTCTTAAGGAAATTTGATTACGACACCTCCTCTTTGTTTTAGCTCCGTGATCATACTTTTTATCTCGGAAAAATGTGTGGTTCCGTGTGATTAACAAATTGTAACGCAATGGAATTTCGTGCGTCATCTAGTATTTTATATAGCAGGAAAAATGTATTTTTACTTATTATGATTCTGCAAGAATGATTAAAGCTACCATTTAGCAAGATAGAGTCATAAGAAAATTAGAATGTAAAAATTTTGTCATGTAGATAATAAGTCTTTCAATGAAATAATAATATATTATGTTTTTACTCACTTCAACTAAAGCTCCCTTCAAGTGTGGAAGTTGTGGAAGGGTGGGAATAAAAATCAGTTTTCATAGCTTTATTTTTGCTTCAATTCTAGGCCTTCTTACTAACACGCAGAATTACTATTTTATGCGCTAATGAAGCAGCTTGAGATCAAAACGAATTTCGAGGTATAAAAATCGAGCCTTAGCTTAACGTCACACGACCTTAATCAGCAAACATTTACCCAAATTCGCTACAATTGAATTTCCGCACGGAATCAATAATGTATTGTTATAATTTCTATGCATAATGTAAGACGTATCGTAAATGTATGCGTCGAATGCGTACCTAATAACAGCTTAACCAATGCCTTATGAATATGCAATCAGCAATGGATACGTCTCAATACAATTTCAGCGACAAAACAACTGTTAGATTTTTGTTGGCGAAATTGTGTTGAGAGCCGGCTTTCAAGTTAATCTGAGCCTGATTCTCAGTGCGATCGGCTCGGATTCGAAAATTTACCGTGTGGTTGTTAACGCTTATTCGCGAGTCAAAGTTGACTAATAAGCGGTTCAATTCCGAAAAATAAGATAATATATCACTGTGATGTTTTTACGCTAGAGGCGGCATCAGCGTAGACAGTAAACAAAAAGTTTTGTTCGACGTTCACCAACGTCTCTCTCAATATTCTGGCATGACGTGTGCAACATGTCGGATTTTGGTCGGATTATTTACTGTACCTATGTGCCCTTTTCTCCGACCTTTCGATATTATTCCCTATAGTGTTGAAATTTTGTCATAATATAATGCGCTGACTTATGGAGTGCTACACAATTCCCTTTCAATTGAGATTCGGAAAATCGTGTGGCCAATGGCCATTGGTCAACGCTTATTACGGCAAGCGTTTATTGGCTGACGCGATAAAGTTGTCAAATCAAAATCGAACGTGTTTTGAATGCTCGAGACACCTTTTCAGTGAGTGGTATTCAATTTGCCAAAATACGCTGTTTATAGTAAGACCCTCTGAATTTGTTATCGTCCGTATGTCAAATAGCGTCACGTTGCAATTTTTTTTTTGTTTTGTGCCGTCTCGTTCCATTACGATGCAGGATAAACTGACCTTCCGTTCTAGCATACACCAACGAGATATCTCGTGGATATCTCACTCTCGAGCGTAGTGATATTGTCGATATCGATATATCTCTTTTTCCCTAACATGCGTACGTCGAGAGAAAAATTTCTCGTTCGTGGACTAGCTTCACAGATAATAGGTATATATCGACAAACTACTCTTCTCATTTGTCAAAATCTTGACAAAACTCGATAAAAATATGGTGTCATGTTCGTAAACAAAAATAGCACAGATTAAGAAAAAAAATCACAATTATCTCTAATTTTGACGACAGACACGAGAAAAAAAAGTATGTCATGTTAGGGTCAATAGAGATGAAGAGATAAACCAGTTAACATCGAGAAAACATGTAGACAAAATTTTCTCGTTTGCGCATCTTAGGCCGGCAGATATTCATATCAAATAATTTCTATGAAAATGATTAGACGCGACAAAATAAGTAATACTTAATAGAAGTACCTCTCCAAGTATCTAGAAAGATAAGATCTACTTGGATCTTTAATAAATAGAATATTACTTGCCAGAATTTCGGTGTTGAAGTTCCAGAGGCATTTTTGAGAAGAATTTCACCATTTCCTATAAAGTAATATTTCGCTAGTGAGAGGGCTGCAAATCTATACTTAGAGTGTTTCTCTCTGTTTGTCTATCTGTTTCTCTACATAGAAACAGATAAACAAACGGACATATCTGATTACCTTGACAGATTCGTTTTTTAATAGCCCTAAAAGGACGACTTTAGATGAAATTTGGTAAAAAGATACTTATTTTGAGCCCTGAACTAGGACGTTTTTGCAAAAAAAAAATCAGCTTACCACGTGCTAAATGTAAATGTGTCCACTAAAATAGGTTTGGAACGATTATTTTTATTGCTACAGCGCCACATGAAAAGTCGAAACTCAAAAACACATTGCACGCAAACTCATCCCAGCAAACAGCTCTGTTCTGCGATGCGAACCGGTCTTTGACGTGGTGAACGTCAAATAACCAGAATAATCCCGTTTCTTTGCGTTTTCGAAGAATTCAATAAACGTTTCATTGTCACAATGAAAAAGTTCCGTCCCCGTGGAAATAAAACTTACGATTGGGAGCATGAACTTGCGGGCGATTCCCGATTCAATTTCAAATACGATTTACAATACCTAGACTTTTACACTTGGGACCTGTGAGGAAGCTCAATCATATTTCGAGTGCAGTGTACATTGTATCCATACTTCCATACTAAATTATAAATGCGAAAGTATGTCTGTACTAGATGACGCCCGCAACTTCGTTGCGCCAAAATTCGTTTATCGCGCGGGACCCGTACATTTTTCCGGGATAAAAAGTATCCTATGTCATTTCCCAGACAGACACACTTTCGCATTTATAATATTAGTATGGATGTCTGTCTGTTACCTCTTCACGCCCAAACCGCTGAGCCGATTTTGCTGAAATTTGGTATGGAGATACTTTGAGTCCCGGATAAGGATATAGGATATTTTATATCCCGGAAAAATGAACAGTTCCTGCGCGATAAACAAATTTTGGCGCAACAGAGTTGCGGGCGTCATCTAGTTCATAATAATATTATAGGGAGTGTAGTGTTCACTCCACCTACGTGTTTTTAGGGTTCCGTACCCAAAGGGTAAAAACGGGACCCTATTACTAAGACTTCATTGTCTGTCCGTCTGTCCGTCTGTCTGTCTGTCTGTCTGTCTCCAGGCTGTAACTCAAGAACGGTAATAGCTAGAGAGTTGAAACTTTCACAGATTATGTATTTCTGTTGCCGCTATAACAACAAATACTAAAAACAAAATTAATATTGAAGGGGGGCTCCCATACAACTAACGTGATTTTTTTGGCCTTTTTTGCTCTATATCAATAATGGCAACAGGTGTGTACTTGAATTTTTTTCAAGTACTTATTTATAAGTGGACTTTAATATTTAATAATAATATTAAAATAAAATAAAAAAATAAGAGGGGCTTCCATACAAAAAACACAATTTTTGGCCTAATTTTGCTCTATAATGGTACGGAACCCTTCGTGCGCGAGTCCGACTCGCACTTGGCCGATTATTTATTTTAATACCATCCCCTAGGTTCTAACTGTATCAGGGCTTGTTTTTTTTTTTTAATTTTTGCTATTTTATTTCTTTTTATGTCACATTTACGTGGTTCACCGGGAAACTTTATAACTTAAGCTAAGTATTAAAAAAACTCAAAATTAACAAAATATGGCCCTTCTGGCAGTTCATTTGGGTATAAAACGTTACACACACTATTCGTTATGTGTCTATAGGATATTCTTGACTTTTTAACACTTAGGGTCAGTTCACACCGAGCAAAATGAGGTGCGACTTGACAAAAAGTAAATTTCAAATTTTAATAGCGTGATGCCTCTTTACATTACAATTTGGTTACAATATATTATACATCATCACGTATAGTTTAGGTGTAAACGGTAAACTTCAATAAGCAGGTACTGTTTTTTTAACTATTTACAGAGTGTAACAAAACTAAGAGATATTAATACTTTAGGGGCGATTTCACCAAAGAAATGGAACGCGTTCAATGCACACTGAACCGGTTCAAAACGTGTAAACGCCATTATAACATCGAATTGCATTTCACCAACATAAACTGAACGCGTTCACAGCAAATCCGAGTTTTATATTCTGAACGCCCAAAATCCGAAGTTTAACATCCTATAATCCGTTCAAGTCCTGTCAGGGCGAAACGAAAAACATAAACAAAAGAAATGTCAAGATGACAGTTTTGACACATGCGTTTGATTAGTTTATGCTATTTTGTAGTTAAATTAACGTGAAAAGGCTTTAAAATGATGAAAACATGTAAAATAATCGCGTGACGTCACGTAAACTTAGATTTAATAATTGAAATGCGATCAAAAGAAGTTTGTGAAATCCATTTGAAACAGAACGAGATTTACGTCACCGCGTGAACGCGTTCAATGAGAACTAAGTTTTATAAAACGAAGTTTTGAGTGTACCTGGTGAAATCCCACCTTAGGGTGTATATGTACCTATCCCTTAGATAGAGTTCACTGTGAAAATAGCAGCGCTGAAAGAGTTTTTTTTTAATTTGTATGGGCTAGTAGCGCCCCAGTGCCATGAGGTTGCCCATACAAAAATAAAAATAAAAAGTTTTTCTTTCAGTATAATTACTATAGCTATTTATGTACACTTATACTTAATATACCTATTTCATTTATTATTATTATTAAAATTATTCCAAACAGGCAAATATTGTGCCTCTAATTTCAAACTATAAAGGCACTTAATAATAAAATTGCTCTGCCTAATGTACACTTTGGCATTAACAAAATGGAAACTGCTATTACCTAATTTCAATCAAGTTTGAATGAGATCTTTATCATCAATGATGGAATGATATTTTATCAAAGAGCCTAATGGAATTGTTGATTTTAGCCTTTATAGGATCATTTAGTGTTGGCGACTGGCTGGACGGAATGAGTCTTTTTTACTGTTTTTAAATCTTTACATTCCTATGTCACATTTTTGCTTGTTGTTACTCCAGAGAATAAACAACAACCTTGTAAAATGTTTTAAAAATCCGTTCATTAGTTCTTGCGTGTGGCGATTAAAGCCTTTTCAAACTTTGGTCTTTATAAAAGTTTAGTGATATAATACACTTTGAAATGTAAGTAGGTTAATAATATCAAACACTGTCTGGATTAATAATAATTGTATATTGTACAAAATTAAATTATTAAGCTATTTACACCATACCTATTCTTAAAATTATAATTAACGATAACATTTGCAACAAACATAAAAATTTATTTCGAGACACGTTATAGACACAGTTTAAAGTAGTTATTAATGTTTCATGAAATATGGTACACATTTTTGCAACAAAAATGTTCTTACACTGGAAAGTTTTTGGAAAACTCAAGGTGTACACAAATTAGAAATCCAAAATTTCGTAGGTTTCAATCCAGGGTAAGCACACCTTTATATTACAAAAAATATTATAAAACTTAGTAACACTATTTTGATACATTTCCTTTTTAATTTGAGTCTAAATTTTATTAAATTCAAAAATGTTATAAATATTATTAAATTTATTTATATTTACATATCGTATTAACAGTTCAAAAAATAATATTAATGTTGTTTCTGATGCGTTATTTACATTTGAGTTTATTAAATATACTGTATTAACATTTAAAAAATCAATAAATATGTAACTAAACACAAATAGAAATTAATTACAAACACCATATTATAGTTTGGAATAAAATTAAACTATTTATTTCTTCACATTTTAAGACCCGTGAATGAAACTGGTAATTTTAAAAGTAAAGCGATATCATGAAATAAAAATAAATAACTCGAGGAACTGAGCAATAAATGTTCATGAGTTTGAGTAAAGTTTTCCGATGCAATGGAGCGTGCTTAAAATACACCTCTGATACCGACAGCAACTAAATTCGCCATTTTTAATACAAACATAAACCCTGCTGATTGTATAATGGTAGTTTCTTTGGTATAAAATACGTAATAGTTAGTATAAGAATTTATTTTAAGTTTAAAATAAACTTTTTTGCCAACGGTACCGTCTTGAGGTTTTTACTCCACTGTGAAACTTTGAAACCAGTACAAACGTTTATCACTAGCTACAATATTAAAGAACCTTAACTTGTGGTTTAACTGGTGAGTTGTTGACTCTTTGAGCAACATCTAAAGATAATATCTAACCCCATCTATATCTATCTTGTGTAATTAAGTTACATACAAAACATAATTTAAGCGACCATAAACTTTCAGTAAAATTAAAATTAATACGTATTTTGTCACGTCAAACACCCATCAGGATTAAATTATTAGCAGTTCATTATTTTGTTATAACCGATAATAATACTTTTATGAAAATCGCATAAGAATTAATAACTGTAATGTTAGTAATAACAAATAATTTACTGAAACAGGAAGCTAAAATTGGATTAACATAATTTATAAATTATGTTGTCCTGTATTATACTTATATCTGGTGCCAGTGATAATGCTTCTGTTACTTTATTACTGATTCGTAGCTATTTATACGGAAAATTTGGAAAAATTAAAAAAAATCATTGAATTTTAATTGAAAACATATTGTAAGTCCAAATTCGACGCATGTTCGTTTTATAATAATCCATGATACTGTATAACAAATAGAAGCAGTTAGACAAATTGAAGATACTAAAACTGGGGCAACAAAAAGAATAATCCAATTGAGCGGGAATGTTGTGCTGTAAACACTTTCTGTGAGAGCAATTTAAAATGCACTCGGACGGAGTACGTTTAGTGACAAAGTGCGATGAAAAACTAGTATTCCTGAGACGCTGGAAATTGAAGCATTTACCAACTGTCTTATTAGGTGACCCCTTTTAAGAAGGTTATATTGTCTGTTGATGTTTAAAGTGGAATTAAACATGAAATCGTACGATAAACAATTGTTATGGGTGTTACAATATGTACGGAAATATGAATTTATGAGTTAAGTACCACCTGCAGCTATAATAACTAATTGATTGTGTGAAATATAATTATGGGAATCCCCTCGTACTTGAATAATGTTGTTTGAAATCTTTTGGAGATACTTGAGTCCAATAAAAATATATATACTTTTGGCCAGAAAAAAAATATAAAAACTTTAAATTAACAGTTTTGCTTATTGTACTGTTTATTGCACCAGTTACACCACAAGTTTACCTTATATCTATGGATTATTATTTACGTCTAAGCTAATTTTTACAGCATGTTCAGCGCAGAAGTGCGCTAGCTAAATGTCAGCTAACGTAAGCGCAGAATATCAGCGTAGAGTGCAATGTTGCCGCACCTCCCCTCTGCATCGCGAGAGGATTCTCCCCTGGAACAAAATATATTTTTTAAAAGAAATAACAATCTAAAGTTTTGTAGTGTTACAGAGCTCAAGGCATTTTAGTTTTATTTCTCACTAGCGACCCGCCCCGGCTTCGCACGGATATAAGATATGTCACTCACTGAAAAAATGATTAAAATCGATTTAGTAGTTTTGATATTTTATATTCATTACTACCCGTGGCCCGCATTGGCCGGTACCGTCGCAAAAGCTACGTCCCGCAATTTTTAAATCTGTAATATCTTCGAAAATATTCATTTAAATCATATGCTGTAAAGGGCCATATAGATCTACATTAAATCAACAATGAATTTAAGGTATTTAATTGAATAAGGATTAATGCTGTATTTATTAAAATTGCTTCGAAAATTAGCCATTATTTGTCGTAAAAAGTAAATGACAAAAAAATGTTATTGTGGGATATCCATAAAAGATAGACATATACCATCGCGGAGTTTTCTGTAGACCTTTTCAATGTGTAGAATACTTGGTACATTATTTTGATAAATCTCGTCGAACCCTAGTTCAGCCTGCGTTTGCAATGTAAGCGGAAAAAATGTAATTATTTACGACATCACATTAGATAACCCAACAGTAACAGTATTTATCCACTATTTAATGAATGTTATATACTTATAAACCTTCCTATTGAATCACTCTATCTACTAAAGAAAACCGCATCAAAATCCGTTGCGTAGTTTTAAAGATTAAAGGGAACAAAGGGACATGAGGGAAAAAAAGCGACTTTGTTTTATAATATGTAGTGATATTACGGCGGCTTAAGACTTAAGGTAGTCTTTCAAAGCGAGCGTCTATAGCGTCAGTGACGCCGCGACTGGTAAAAATGTATGGTTCCGCGTCGAGCACAGCGACACTAACGAGGAGTTTGTGACGTCACTGACGCAAAACCATACATTTTTCACAGACGCGGCGTCACTGACGCTATAGACGCTCGCTTCGAAAGCCCACCTTTAGAAATATTTGTCTGTTTACAATTTCGTAATTGTTTGTAATTGGGTCATCATTACCGCCACGTAGGGCAACTTTAGAGCGCTTTCGCACTACATCCAATCCAAATCCCTGTACCCTTGAAGATACGATTCGAAGTAGACATAGGATATTTGGACGCTGTTAAGCTATCCTACAAAAGAATGACGTATTGAGTTATGAATGTAGTTATGATTTTTTTACTTTAGATAATTTAGAACAAAAATGTATTCATAATCCAATAAAAAAAATTGTGGATTAGTACACAAATGCTTAGCAGCGACTATTTAGTGTGTAAGGTATCCTATTTCTAGGATAGCTTACGCACTAAATTCGGCTTCGGATATTCTATCGCTTCTATGATAGAAGCGGATATTCTATAAATCCGAAGCCGGATTTAGTGCGTAAGCTATCCTAGTTCTATCCGTCATTTGTGAATCTTGCGCTAAGGCATAGGCGTTTGATGGGCGCCGCGCGCCGCGCAAACCGTCAGTGTAATCCTTATCACACTAGCGTTTTGTGGATGGAGCCTTCCCTAAACAATCTTTAGGCGGAATAAAGTTGAACGTCATACCTCTAAGCACATGCACGGCGACGGCAGACGTCGCGACGTCGGCGAGAGAACACGTGTAGTTGCCGGAGTCGTTTCTGTTGGCGTTAGCGATGTAGAGGCGAGACAGTGCGCCATTGCCCGTCGCTTCTGACTTCACACTGTTACAAACAAACAATATATAGATGGATTTATTTGGCAACATACGCCTCCGACTTCATACTGTTACAAACAAACAATATATAGATGGATTTATTTATAACTACTATCGTTTATACGTAAGGCTCGATTTATATGACTCCGCCCAAACGCGCGGTTTGGCGGCTACACCGCGAGATCACAAGCAATTTTATGTAAATGACAACGTGACCGCGCCGCTATTTAAATAAATGGATTCATATATTTTGCTTTTGCTTGTGATCTCGCGCTGTAGCCGCCAAACCGCCCTTTCGCGCAGACCCAGCCTTATAATCAGTTGGCAATTATAATCGCGTGGACGCACCACGTTTCAATTTTTTTATCACAAATATTATGCATTTGCCGCATCTCACAGAATCGGAATTAATAATTACACAAGCGTAAACGTTCTTATTAATTGACTAGCTCTCGCGGAACATAATAAAAGGTAGTCCAATCTTTGGACTTCCTAAAAATAATATTAATAACAAATAATTTTCCGTAACCTACAGACCAGAGTGGTTTAAATAATGAACAGCCTCCGTAGCAACTTTTATTTAATTAGTGGTTAGCCGACTGAAATTGAGTATAACCGAACTTTTAGCAAATATTTCAAAATTTAATTTAGAGAGTTAAATTAGAGAAAATTACATTTTAGAGAGTTTCCCAAAATACCTATTCGCGAAATAAATAAGATACCGACACCAATAAATTATTATTTCGTTATCTTGTATTAAGATTTATTATAAAGTAAGAGTAGAATTAATGTTTCATGTAGTTTTCTGTCTTTCTTTCTTCAGTAAAAAGTGGTTTACGTAAACATGGCTTCAACAGCCTTCTAGAATACAAGTCGTGGGAGTGTAGATGCGGAATAGCTGTTATTTAAAATGATGCTAGCGATAATAGAGATGACGACAAGGTCAAAGATTAGCTGATTTTTTAAATAAAATAAAGACATAGCGATAAAAAATAAGTATTCCCAAAATTTCAGCTTCCTACCTTATGTATTTTTAAAAGCTTTTATTTAACTTGCTCTGTATGTAAGAAAGTATGTATGTTCGGGTGGAATTTGGAACTCAATTTTGAAGTAGATAATTATAATTAACCGATTGAGCTGAAATTTTGCATACACGTTTAGTTTAGATGACAATGTACGATATGGTAAGTGACATCACTCTAAATGGCCGACCATCCAAGATGGCGAAATAGTTATTTTCTATGCAGTCCTACAATATGGATATTAAATGAAAGGGCTTTTTGAGAGTAACTCTAAAACGAATGTAATGTCATTCTAAATCTAATATGGCGGCTCATCCAAGATAGGGGAATAGTCATTTTTAATGCACTTCTACAATATGGATATCAAATGAAAGGGCTCATTGAGAGTAACACGAAAACGAATGTAATGTCATTCTACATCCAATATGGCAGCTGATCCAAGATACGGGAATAGTTCTTTTTAATGCCCTTCTGCAATATGGGTATCAGATGAAAGAGCTCATTGAGAGTAACTCGGAAAGAAATGTAATGTCATTCTACATCCAATATGGCGGCTCATCCAAGATAGGGGAATAGTTATTTTTAAAACACTTCTGCTCTGCAATATGGGTATCAAATCAAATCGCTAATTGAGAGTAAATTGAAAGTAGTAGAGTCAAGTCGTGTCGTGTCGTGTCGTGTCGTGATGTGACGTGCCGTGACGTGACTTGACGTGACGTGACGTAACGTAACGTGACGTGACGTGACGTGATGTGACGTGACGTAAAGTGACGTGTCATTTAATGTTATGTCAAGTCAAATCCAGCTGGGTTTTAGAAAATGCCCGGTCTCCGGACCGGCATCCGGTCACTTTTGTTAAGTGAAAAACTTTTAGTCACGCAGAAAGAAGCGGAATATAACAACTCGCTAAATATAGACACGGTTTATTCACTGATCAAAATCAAGTACGATTTCTTAAGGACTTAAGTAAATCAGATTTTAGCAAATTCTTCGAAGGTCTATTTTATGTGAGTTTTGAATTGTGATATCTTGAAAAGTTTTTAAGCTATCAGAGTCATTTTTTCACCGATATTTCTATTTCTGAATGGTCTTTTACTTATCAACAAAAAAAATCGTCATGCTTATTCATAACTGACACATAAAGTGAGTAAACCTTAATAAAATTACGGCGCTATTGATTTCACGTGCGCTAAGCCATCCTTGTCGTGTAAAAAATAACTATTTAACTATGTATGGAGTCAAATTTAACATTTGCAGAAGATTCACAGAAAGTGGGATCGAGCAATAGAAAACATTATCACGAGTCAACTTCTAATGCCTGGTTACTAGTTTCTCAGGTCTTTTTATAGTTTTCCTCTTCACTAAGACTTTTGTGCCCAGTTCATGAGTTTCTTTGACAGTTTTTCTATTCACTATCACTTTTGATTGGCTAGCGTCAAGAACTTAACCAATCAACAACGCCAGTAAAATGATAAAGTCCTAAGTCCTAACAAAAAATCTTAGGGCCAACCCACACGTACCACAACCACACCACAATCACACCACGTGGTCGGGCGTATATTTCGTATTGTAAATGAACTGGACCATTCACACGTACCACATTTTGCAGTCGTTGTCGACCACTTGTGTGATACCGACAACGCAATCGCAACCACGGCCGACCACGTCGCAATCACGAGCGAACTAGTGGCCGACCACATCGCAACCACAACGTTGCGTCGATGCAACGAAACTGCGCGCACACCGCCCGCGCTCTTCCCCCCCTCCGTTTCATTGACTTTCGTACGTAACCACATCGCAACCACATCGCAACCACTGGCGACAACGCAACCACGTCGGTATTTTGTAGGTACCACAACGCAACTACAAAAAGCTGCAGCGACACCATTCACACGTAACCACTGCTCGACGACATTTTGTCGTTGCGATGTCGTGTGGTTGTGTGGGTTGGCCCTTAGGAACCCGTTAATTAGCTAACTTCAAAACATAATATGTCAAACTACAGAAATTTTGAGAAGAAAATCTCCTGAAAAACCTCGAAAATACTCATCAGTCTCGTAGGTTTCAATACAATAAAACGTGATCCTGGATTTTAACCGTCGATTAAATAATGCCTTCACTTTCGATAAAGTTACCCGATGGCTAATATAAAATGGGATGGAACTTATTTACATAGGTTTATAGACAAATTTGGGGTTAATTTACTTTAGTAACTACCCCATTTGTTTGAATCGGCCTTTAGATTTATAGTCGAGGATAACTCTCTCAGTATCGTTTTTAATTAAAGCATTTATTTTATAACTAGATAGCAGATATGCTTTGATAAATTTATGAACTGTATAATTTAATGAGTACGAAAGTTTTTGTTTATTTAATTAATAAACTAGGTTGTTTTGTACAAATCTGCTGAATAATTTTGAATTACGCTTCGTCTACGAAGTTGTAAATAATTTAGTTGTAAATGATTTTATTTGTATATCACCATGAGCCAACTTGTCGAGACTGTATGACGGACAAAGTAAATTGTGATGTGTTCTGGTATTATAATCACAGTAAAATAAATCTTAAGGAGTGATGGCGTAGAATTTAACTAAGAAGAATTTGTGAGATTAATTTTCATGATTCAAATGATTTTTAAAAGAGGCAAAGTAGGGATTCGTTCAAAAGCTCACGTAAACCTATTTGCATTAAAAATATATTAAAATGTACGTAACATTAGGGACACGTTTATTACGGTTACGTTATTTTCAGTGACTTCCAAATTGGTTCTTTAAAAGTGCCATAACCAATCACCATTTATGTAGAGACATTGTGTTTTTGTTTTGTTATCAAGCTTCATTTTAGATCAAAGCCTATTTATATTTTTTGTAACTGAACAATATTGTATCTCCAGTCATATTGTTTTGAGTTGTAATAATTTATTTCCAAAGTAAACACGTTTAGGAATTTATTTTCGAAATACTTTAACTTTGAATAAGTTTTGTGTAAATTTCAAACAAATTATTGACCCCTAATTGAGTTATTGTTGTAAATTGTAATAAAAGTTCAGTTACATCATTTTTTTAATATTTTTGGGTATTTTTGTTTTTTGAATTTATTTAATTTCAGGTTGTTTAATACGTGCAATAAATATAAAGTATAGTTTTAAAGTACAAGTATCATAGTTCACGATTTATTCCATAATTGTGTGACAAATGGCCTTACCGGTAAAATTTTATTTGTCACTACAGTAACTGTAAAGACCTTCACGTTAGGCTGTGATGATAAATAATTGCCCACTCGATTACAAAGCTATTTTTAACATTTAAAATACACTTCAACCATGGGCAATGGGCCTAGGTGAAAAGGCATTTTACACGATCGTAATTGATTCATCCCGGGCCAGCAACTTTTTTCATTATCTTATATTTATAATCAATAACATCGATTTTATCCGATAAAATAAAATAAATAGAGCATACGCTTCAATACAATCGAATAATTATTAAAATGCCGTGTAATTCGAACAGGAACGCATCTTGAATTATTAATGAACAAATTGAATGGTTAATGAATGAATAATTCCGCCCAGAAATGAGCGTATAATTTTCAAACGCAGCAAAAATTTTCTAACACATTCCTGTTCATGGTTGGCTGGGTTTTCATCTACATTACCTATTGATTTTATCTCCCGAAACCGAACTGTTGTTTGATTGTTTTGTACTGATACCTTGGTAATAAATTAAATCTCTGCCAAAATTTTGATTTCTTTTAGCTTGATGTATATTCGTCCACCCCAATGTATAGTTTGGCGGCTACACAGCGTGATCACAACTTCACAAGCAACAAACAAAGAACAAGAGTTTACGTTTCACCCTTATTCCAGCAAAAAACTGATTCAAACATTCTCAAAAAACGTCCTAGTCTCGCAACATAATCTTTCAATAATTTTCCTGTCTTACCTGACACCACCTCTTTTCGTATCGAAGTTGAGAAGCCTGCCCTTGTGTTTCCAACTGACTTGTCTCGAAGGTTCTGGTACCTCGCTGACGAGACACCGTAGCTCTATGATGGAGCCCTCCTTGTAAAACTTGTCTTGGAGCGGCTTCCCGCGCTCATCCACTATCTCCACTTTTGGCACTGGGAAACAACATGCATTATTAATACAATCTTCCAAAAATATTACTTACATATTACGTCAAATAGTAATATTAAAACTAGACGTTGCCCTCAACATTCAAATATTACCGGAACTGTAAGTTCTATCGTGATAATTATCACTTGTCCTGTCTCAGTATTAAAGTTCATCTTTACAATTTTTTTTCAAAATCGGTGAAGAGATAACAGCCAAACCGACACACACTCGGTTTTATAATATTAGAATTAATTGGTATCATTAAGAGAGCGACTAACGCAAAAAATCAAACATTGTCCTTCTCTCTTCATACTCACGTCCGTCTTTCATATGCCAGGTGAAAAATGACGACGCGGAATCATCGCCCAGTTATATTTTTCTTTATAACTCGATAAATATACAACATTTTAAAAATCCGCTAGGTCAGTTTTTTAATGATAGAATTTTATACAATGTGTTAAAATATTAACTTAGTGTAATGCAAAATTAGATGCATCTTTCTGATTTTTTTCTATCCAGAAAATTTTAAGATATCGTTTTTCCGCTAGGTCGGATCCTCAAAAATATAATGTAGTATCTATTTTTAAAAAATGAAACAATTCGGGGCTTATTTTCAAGTATAAAAATTAATTATAAAATCGACAATTTTGGATTAGTCGCTCCCTTAAAGCATTACATTGTGAAGATATCAAATTTTTATGTTTAGACTTAAAATTATTAAACTGGGTTTACTGAATGTTTTCTTCCTCAAACCAAATTAAAATAAACCACGGGTAGAAGGTATCAATTTATCATTTCCTATCTATCTATTTATTATTTCCTGTTTCATCTTGTTTCCTCGAATATTCCAAAAAAAACATTAATAAACAATATTAGGCACTCTAATATTTGGAAACTTCCCTATGAAAAGTTTTCTAGATTACCTGTGGATCAACTTTTTTACCCTAGTAACTAAGTACTGGCATGCAAGTTTCTAACATGAAGACGCAAGCCTAGCAAAAGTTTGCCACAATTATTAGTGGAGAAACCTTTTTTCATTTGTGCCAATTTACCAAAAAGTTGTAATTTTATTTGGCACGAATTGCCGAGAATTCTTACATTCGCTACACATTATAGTGTATTTAAATGAAAATAATTTCATGTAGCTACTTTTTCAAAAGTTTTAACTGAAGCCATCATCAAATTGGGTCATAAGCATCTGCTTATGACCCAATTTGATGATTGATGATAGCGGACTTATATTATAACTAGACGTTCCGCGCGGATTCGCCCGCGTAAATTAGATATTTCACAGACAAATCAGTCTACAAAAAATAGCCTATGATCCTTCACGTGGTCTACTTCTTATCTGACCCAAATAACAGAAAAATTGCTCTAGTACTTCGTGACATAATCCCTTTCAAATAATTTCCCCCGTTTTTTCCACATTTTCTTCTATTTCTTCGCTCCTATTAGTCATAGCGTGATAAAATATAGCATATAGCCTTCCTCGATAAATGGACTATCTAACACTGAAAGAACTTTTTAAATCGGACCAGTAGTTCTTGAGATTAGCACGTTTAAATAAGCCCTTTCAAATAATTTTCCTCCGTTTTTCCATATTTTCCTCTATTTCTTCGCTCCTATTAGTCTTAGCGTGATAAAATATAGCCTATAGCCTTCCTCGACAAATGGACTATCTAACACTGAAAGAATTTTTCAATTCGGACCAGTAGTTCCTGAGATTAGCGCGTTCAAACAAACTAACAAACTCTTCCGCTTTTTAATATTAGTATAGATTTAGGGCCTGTTTCACCACTTCCTGATAAGTGCCGGATAGGCTATCCACAACTTATCTGATAGATACTTCTTACTCCATCTGTCAGATAAGTTGTGGATAGCCTATCCGGCACTTATCAGGAAGTGATGAAACAGGCCCTTAGTTGGGTTATGCTCAGTCAATGCATCAGGCTTAACAACCCGATCAGATTATGTAGTTCCGCTAATACAATTTCTGTAATAGTACTGTTGGATGCGAGTAGCAGGAGATCGGTCATCTTGGCGTTCATTGAGAGAGGCCTTTGTCCAGCAGTGGACGATTTCAGGGCGATAAACGAATTTTGGCGCAACGGAGTTGCGAGCGTCATCTTGTTCGTAATATTTTAAGTAACTATTTTCCAAATACACAGTGTTCATTACTAGGTTTTATGTTTCATTCGCACAGTGTGATAAAAACCTCGATTTTGTTTCACCTCGTTTTTCTTTCAAAATACTATAGTTTATAGCTTATAACTTCTGACACAGTGGTTATTAGAGTGTGATTTTTAATAATATTGATAAAGGATTACTCACACTATCGTTTCGTGCTTAAAACTTTTTCTAATTCGATCTAATCGCGAAATTAGAAATGAAAAACTAAAATTAATAAATAAATTAATATCTCCCTACTTGATCATAGTAGGTTAACCATATTTGGAGAAAAAGTAAAGTATTAAGTGCTTATTCAATTGGTATAAAAAAATTTAATGTTACTTGATTAGTTTTTTTTTAATTAATTTTTTATGCAATTTTATGACCCGGCAAAATGACAACTTTGACACTCTTTAAAATAAAAACTACAAAGAATATCGATCTAGGAGTTTTACTCTAATGTTTATATAGCTATCAGCTATAGTGTTTTGAAAGAAAAACGCGATGAAACAAAATCGAGGTTTTTATCACACTGTGATTCGTTTAACTTGAGTTAGCTTCGACATAATATTTGTCTAGACACAACACCCTGTGGACACAATATATCGAATAGCTTACTATTCGAAGATTTATATTATGTATAAGAGTAGCAGATTTATAGGCGCTGCCTCCAATACTCCAGCTTACTCGAGTGATAAATATACCTAACTACGTTTATGAAAGACGCTAAACATTCTCAAGTAAAGAAAAGAGAAAAGAGGTTTGGAAAAAAAAAGCAGTGGCCAAAACGTGGAAACAATTATTTAGAAACTATTTCCATCATTTTAAAAATATAATCATACCAGATGACGAATGCAACTTTGCTACGAAAAATTCGTTTGCCGCCCGGGAACCGTACATTTTTCCGGGATAAAAAGTATCCTTTGTCCTTTCCCAGGACCTTAAGTATCTCCATACCAAATTTCAGCAAAATCGGTTCAGCAGTTTAGGCGTGAAGAGGTAACAGATGGACAGACACACTTTCTCTTTTATAATATTAGTAGATATATAGATATAGGTGCTAAGCAAAAAGTTTTCATCACAGATCTTTCATAACCTTTTTAATTTATGACACAAAAGAATCAGCGAAGTAAGTATTGAACAACATAAATCCATGGAACCTTCAGCCTTATTGAAAGTCGGTTAAAAATTATACAGAATGTATTTTCTTCATTATTATGGGCGAATTTTGACTACAAGCGAATCTCCAGTTTAGTATACATATTACATAAGTAAAAATGTTAATTCTGATAGGCAATAAGGAGGCTGATTGTTATCATCGACGCGAAATTCAGGCATTCAAATTATTCATTTCTAAAACTTTAAGGTGAGTGTTAATGCCACTAAAATTTCAAAGTAAAACTAATTTTAGTTACACTCAAAGCTAGCTAAAGTAAATTCTTAAAGTTGTAGAAAGATAAAGTTTATTTTCGTGACAGCTTTTATAGACTTTCAAACGGATATATAAAGAATCTTATAAGATTCTTCAGAGGCAGTCCTTCGGTTATATAAGAGTTCATGACGTGTTCCTTGGAACTTAATATCTATTGCAACTTAATGTCTATTGTCCGTTACAGCAGAGCGTCCGTGGCCTAATGGGTAGACCTTTAGTTCGCACTCGTAGAGGGTGCAGGTTCGATCCCGGGTGGAGGCGTGTACCAATGAGACATTTTCTGATCTCAAGTACATAATACGGACACTCATACGGCGAAGGAAAAAACCTCGTGAGGAAACCCGCACATGGTTGGTCCCAGACGTATCGACTAGTTCTTTCCTCTGGACTGGCTGACTATGTTGCGAGAATGCCGTATGTGCTTGGGCAACCATACGGACATTTAAAAATCTAGTCCCAGGTTTTGAGGAGTGGTTACTTCACTCTGAAAATACTGTATATAATTAATCATCCACAGCGGATGTAAAGGCCTAGTTATCAGTTACAAAGATAGTGCTTTTACAAGCATTATTACATAATATTGATGCTTGTAGATTCATCATTTTAGTAAGACAAACAGTTTTTTTGCTTTAGAAATTGGGCACAACAGTATGCGAGTTTCTTACGCCGGTTCTTCTCACCGGGCTAGTTCCCGAACCGGAACCGGTTGGAGGCATAATAGTTTCGACGTTTAAAAAGTGTATTCATAATACCTATTATGAATAAAAAGATTTTATTATTAATATCTCGCTCGTGTATATGTCTAAACGATGATGATGATAATTTGCTAAACGAGATTTTTAGAATAAGCATCATTAATTTTAGGAAGTACTGTTAAAAAATTTGTTAAGGAGTTAAGATTCACACAGAGTTCAATTCTTTCTATCTAATAAGTAAACCTCCCCTTAGAATAATTATTATCAATATGATAATATTTATTTTAAGGAGAATTTAATTAATAATATAATTTTATAATTTAATAATAATAATATAATTGTTAATTTAAAAGACATAATAAAGTTACATTGATGTCTATACTTCTATATTTTAATATTATTAAAAATTCGAAAGTGTGTCTATCTCTCTGTCTGTCTGTTACCTCTTCACGCCTAAACCGCTGAACCGATTTTGCTGAAATTTGGTATGGAGATACTTTGAGTCCCGGGAAGAGACATAGAATACTTTTTATCCTGTGAAAATGTACGGTTGCCGCGCAATATCGTTTATTTTGACGCAACGGAGTTGCGAGCGTCATCTAGTAATATATAATGCCAAGTTCCTAATGAAAGTGCATAAACAGAGTCCACTTCAGTGTCGAATCACTCGAATGCAACATCCTTCGGCCAAAGACTCGTAACCCAGTAAATTGTATTTCCGCAGAAAATCTCATATCTCCAATTTCTGACATAGAAACTTGAGATGGGACATAAGATTTACTCCGACTTCCATTGAGTAACATGTTTCATTAGAAAAGTGATTTTCATCGACTGGATAATCCGATTCAATTTTGTTACTCATTATAACTTTGCGGAAAACTATCGTAAGGACTTTTGGATAAGCTAAGCTGCTAGTAACGAAGGCCAATGTTCTATTTAAGGAAGGTCTATGTTCCCAAGTTTCGTACGATCCTTTTTACGTTCATTTTACATAGCAACGTGATGGTTTGTAATATAGTTTTGAATGGGTCCTAAAAATTAACTGTATTGACTAAACACGCAGATATGCATTGAATTGACAGACGTGCCGCCTGCAGTGTCGGGCTGAATATCCCAATTTTGAATGGCTCATTCGAAAATTTTATAATATAATGTTTTATGTTGTACCCTTAAGAGGCCGGGTGCCATCGAAATTATCATACAACGTAATACCAAAATCATTTTCTGATACGAAAATATTTAACATGTTTGAGTTATTTTTCAGCTTAAAATAGTAATTACATAGGTTTCTGCACAAAAGTTAACTACATGAAAATGATTTTGGTATTACGTTGTATGAGAATTTCGATGGCACCCGGCTTCTTAATAGTTAAGTTACGGCATAAGAATTAATTGCCTCAATTTTTCGAATTATCAAATTTATTTAATTTTTCTCCCCGTTACAACCATCCTCATACTTCAAAATATTTTCTAAAAAAAAATCGGCCAAGTGCGAGTCGAACTCGCGCACGAAGGGTTCCGTACCGTTATAGCGCAAAAATAGGCAAATTTTTTGTTTTTTTTTTGTATGGAAGCCCCTTAAATTTAAATTTTATATTAATTGTATAATTAATTATTAAAGTACACATACAATTCAGTGTTTTGTGAAAATTTCAAGTACCTATCTGTTGCCATTTTTGATATCGAGCAAAAAAGAGCAAAAAAATCACGTTTGTTGTATGAGAGCTCCCCTTAAATATTAATTTTATTTTGTTTTTAGTATTTGTTGTTATAGCGGCAACAGATATACACAATCTCTTAAAATTTCAGAAGTCTAGTTATAGCGGTTCTTGAGATACAGCCTGGAGACAGACAGACAGACAGACAGACAGACAGACAGACAGACAGACAGACAGACAACGAAGTCTCAGTAATAGGGTCCCGTTTTTACCCTTTGGGTACGGAACCCTAAAAAGAATCAGCAAAATCTGTCCAGCCGCTCTCGAGATTAGCGCTTACACATTAATTAGCGATAAATTTTTATGTTATAGAATATAGATAAAGTATGATAGGCAAATCAAAATGTTCTTTCTCCGAAAGGGTTGAATAAACCCTATACCTCAAATACCAATATTTGTATTTCGTTACCAAATGTAATTATAGTGCTTCCCAGAAAAATGTGGAGCTAAAATAATATGATAAATCATAATATTATTTTTCTCGTTGCTTACTTATTATTAAATTTGTTTCCGTATCCCATTCTGGAAACAAATTGCCGTAATAATAAGGAGTCGAGCTGTTATTGTTATCTTGTTCAACATAATATATTTTGTGTGATGTACCTTATTAATAATTAATTAATATTGCAATTTCAACCGACATTTAAAAAGGATGAGATTTTATTTTATAATAATTGTTGCGAGGGTGTTTTAATCTCATCTATTTGTATCATAGGAAATGTTATTAAGGATAGTTTATTTGTATATCTCTAGTTTTTAAGCTATTGCATAGCTTTTAGGCGACAAGAAATAACGTAACGAATAAAACCTAATACACAGTACAGGCACCGCTGTGCCGGTCGGTGCGGCGTTGCCAGACTTCGGCACGGTGTTTTGTGCGTGCGACTAGACGTATGCGAATTATAATTGCATATTAAGTTGATAAAGATGTTATAGCTTTATCGCGGCAGTCCCCGAGTGACACAATATATTATTTTTTTATCAGTACTGTACTACAACTGTAGTACAACTATCGACCACTGTACAGTCATTTCAAACCAAATAATATTTCCTCAGTTGCACAATAAATGCTTACGGGCTTATTAAAAGACTCCCATCGTACTTCTGATTTTGAGTATATTTAGAAAGGCGTAAACGTGTAATTGAATGCTGTACTGGGATTATTCTGGATTATTCCGGATCAAGTAGGGTAAACAGTAATCGCGAACCTGTCGGGACTTTTCATTTTTGGGTTCCGTTCCCAAAAGGTAAAAAAGGGACGCTGTTACTAAGACTTCGCTGTCTGTCTGTGTGTCCGCCTATTATCAGACTGTATCTCAAAGGCAAAAGAATACATTTTTCTTTATAAAAACTATTATAATGTAAATATAATTGAAGATCAAACGAACTTACCTTAAGTGAAGTTCGATCACAATTATATGAGCGACTTCATTCTTAGTATTTTTATATGCTACCTACTAAGGATTCCTTATTAATATTAAAAATACTATAAAGATTTATTGTAGATCATCGCATTGCTAACAAGAGTATTTGTATTCATAATAAATAAGATAGAAATAAGTAAAAATCCAAGATAGAATTAAGGCCAGGTAGTCCCTAAAATTAGCAGGTCGATGTCTGTCAGTACGAATATCGATATCAGCGCGCTTTGTACTACAGTGGCGGTTATGAGTTACGACGCTCGCCGCGTCCTTGATAGGGCGAAATAGGAAAAAATTATACTTTTCACTTAGATAAAGACCAAAATGCAAAATGTAACTTATTCTTCTTTAAGTTATGAGCTTTTCGTAGATATGATTTTTGAAAGTAAAACTAACATATTGCTTCGTGAAAAATATCACAAAATATTCGAATTTAGCCTCCTCTTCGGAGTTATTTTTGATCTAGTGAAATTTTCAATATTATATTTCGAACCACAAATCGTCAAAGTACATTAAGTAAACAACAATGTGTATTTTTTTTTTTGGCTTTTAATAGTCACTAGGTATTTGTTTGTTTATTATTGATTCAAAGTCATGTAAATTAGGGACTACTTGGCCTTAAAATCAACATAAGAAAGCCCGGATACGTAGTAATAACGAATTAAAACGCGTAGCGTCTCGGAGAATCTTCGAGATTAGTGGGGCTTTACTTAAGCCGATAGAAAACGTTTGTATTTATTTTAGCTAAGTAAGGGGTTCCCAAACTGTGCGCCGCGGCGCCTGGTGCACCGTGGAAAAACAAGAGTGGCGCCGTGAGTCGATCCTCCATCGTTATCAGAAACCACAAATATTATAAAATAACTAGCTGTTCCGGCAAACGTTGTTTTGCCATATAAAGTATTTCGCTCACATTATTTTATTGAAGTGACTAAATAAGTATGTCACCATGGCAACGTCCATCGCTATCCCGTCGCACAAACAATGGTCGCCGTCAGTCTCGACTCTCGAGTTGTAATAATTTCCTATTATTTATTCAACAAATGCACTTATCAATATAAAAAGTAGATGATGTCCGATTCTCAACCCTAGCCGATATGCTCGCTAAGATTCACGAAAATCGGTCGAGCCGATTCAGAGGAGTTCAATCACGCACACCGTGGTCCGTGACACGAGAATTTTATATATTAGAAATTATTATACAAAGCAGGCATTGATTATAAAATATGAAATATTCGTTTATTATTATTTACCTGCTTAACCTAACTATAATCATTAAAGGTGTTTATTTAATGTATCTTTTTGTAATGGCTAGGTAGAGTAGGGCGTCTTGACAAAGTATTGTGACGTGTAACTGCGCCGCAGGCTGAAAAAGATTGGGAACCCCTGAGCTAAGTACTATACAATCTATACATAATAAACAGTTTATACAATATTATATTAACACGTATTACATGCACATAAATTATCGGCTTTATAATTATTTACACGTGATTTCTCGTGTAGCATGTACTATCCATACTTACATTAATAATATTATTAATGCGAAAGTGTGTCTGTCTGTCTATCTCTTACCTTTCACGCCCAAACGCTGGGTTAAATTTGCTCAAATTTGGTATGGAGACACTTTGAGTCCCGAGAAGGACATAGGATATTTTTTATCCCGAAAAAAATGTACGGTTTCCGCGCGATAAACTAATTTTGGCACAACGGAGTTGAGGTCTTAATCTAGTCATCAGTAATCTATGAGAAATTAATGCATTAGCAGACGTTGTGCCTACGTTATTTAGTCGAGTTATGTCAGGCCCAACCGACAGATATCACGTGTAAGGGTCAATTCAGACCGCAACGCGACGCGTAGATGCATTTCTAAATTTGTAGTGAATTGACAGATCTCAGTTGCGTGAGACGTCTTGCAAATCTGTCAAATCCGTACAAATTTAGAAATGCATGTACGCGTCGCGTTGCAGTCTGAATTAACCCTAACAGGCTCTAAACACAAAATGGTTCCGGGGTACCTATTTAACCTACTTCCAAAAACGAGGAGATTTCTCAATTCGACCGTATGTATGTTATTTTTTTTATTCGAAAAAAACCTAAGCATATCTACGTGGGTGGAGCCAGGAGTAACTACTATTTATTTTTTACTAGCTGTGCCACGCGGTGCTACCCGATGATTAAAAATAAAATTAATATAGCATTAGCCTATGTGTTAATCCAGGATGTCAGCTCCGTGCAAATTTTTATCAAAATCACTCCAGCCGTTTAGTCATTAAGAAGAAACAAATATACACACTCACAAACTTTCGCATTCAATAAAATTAATTCTCTATATATACAACAGTATAGCCAAAAACCATGTGAGTTATTAAAGCCTGGCTCAGATATAAACCACGTCAATACAACCGCAGCAGTCTGGAATTTCAAACGCGCTGGTATACAACATGACTGGGGAGACATGTTCAATACTCGAGGACATGATATTTGGTTATTATATTAGATGAAAAAAAAACAATATCTAAAAATAATATCAATTTATCACTGAGTAAATATAGCTTAAAGTTAAATAATTATTTACCCAACGCATGGACACCGCGCGCGGGAAGGGTAGTGCGCGGCGCGAGCCGCATGCCGCCGCGCCGCCGGCCGCATAGTAATTTACTTATGTCCATGATACATTTATTTAAAGGGAAATTTGGTCAAAAATTAAGTACCTAATTTTATTACATAATTATAATGAGAATCGAGTACCGAGTACTCTCCTTAAGTATTGAACATGTCTCACCAGTCATGCTGTATAATGTACGTACAAGACAGTGCATCGTAATAATTCACTTTGTTCTTTCCAAACTTTTTGTTGCACATTGACAACAAGGTAAGCTTGATAGTTCTAGAAACAAACAAAAGGTAAAAACTATGACCTTAATAGGCTATTAGAAAAAATTATGTTATTAAATTAGCTTCGTACAGTATGTTCTACGAGAGAAATTGATTCAGAGGCATATTATGGTGGACTAGGTTATTAATTAATTTGGCGTACAGACCAAGACAAACATTGACTTGACGTAACCAGACCAAGTAATGTAGGTCTGCCGTCATAAGTCATTAAACATTCAAGGTAAATAAAACACAATTACTCCGTTACAAAAAGTCAAATTTGCTCAGTAGTTCGTATTGAGATGGTGATGACAGCCAGAGTCATATTATGGCAATAAGAATGAATACAGAAAGATAATAATAATATGTATTAATATATGTGTAATATAATATATCATAGCTTATAACATTTGGCGCATTTGCTGCTGGAAGCGAATTTTTACTAAAATACTCTCATGAAAGTTCATATTTTCCATGATATAACCCGCTAACTAAGCATTCAAATCCGCACAAAATTGTATGCCGGCCTTTTATAAAAACATTATCATAACACATTAATCCGCGCATTATTACTCTACCTTAACCGAAAGCCTCAAATCCAAAAAAAGAGCGTGTGTGCCGAGCACACGTGTCAGAAGTGAAACTTAGTCAAAATCCTCGCCTACTCCGTGACGGTATCGCCATGATGCGACCTTGAAATTTTACTCTCAACGCGCCTAAAGAAGTTTCACTTCAATAACTGTATACAAACCGGCTGCGATTCCTCGAAAAATCCGGAAAAGGTTTTTTTTGTTATCTATAAAAGAATAGGGTTCCGTGCTCATTCTGGCATCAGTGGGCCTCTAGACAATCAATTTTATTGCGCAAATCACGTATTGTGAAATATTATTGACCGTCTAGGGTTAATTTTGAACGCCTTTCAATATTATTGTCAAAAATCGTTCAATACTATTGTTCATTGATATTGCACAATGAAATTGATCGTTTAAAGGCCCACTAAGTTAAGTCAATCAGTCCGTTTGGAATGACGAGGGTATAATGTTACAGTACGATTACAGTGGTTTCGTTGAACCAGGGCACCGACTACAAACTTTATAGTACACTTTGTGCACAATACACAAGGGCACTCTCCTTTCCTTTAGCCATTATTTACTGTCTATACTAATATTATAAATGCGAAAGTGTGTCTGTCTGTTACCTCTTCACAGATATTTAAACAACTAGGTAACGCCCGCAACTCCGCTGCGCCAAAATTCCGCAATAAGCGAACCGTACATTTTTTCGGGATAAAAGAGTATCCTTTCCCCGGACTCAAAGTATCATCATACCAAATTTCAACAAAATCGGTTCAGTGGTTGGAGCGTGAAGAGGTAACAGACAGACTCACTATCGCATTTATAATATTAAGTATGGATCTATTTTTGTTCCGAATTGCGTATTAATCTTCTTCGCGTAAATATTTAACGCGAATTCATACTTTATTACTAGTAATCAGGCCAATTAATTTTAGTAATGAGTTAACGTTATTGCTTAGGCGGCTTAACTTGTAAGTCAAATCTCAATATACTATCGGATAATCGGATCATCGGTAATACTCTGCCTGGCCTTAGCCAGGCAGAGGGAGGCCTTAGCCTCCCCAAGACAGTGAGATTATAATGATTTATTTATGACTTAACATGAAATCAATTATATACGATGGACACTAACAGGAAATTAAATACACTTTCCTTGCACTAATTTTTAAAATTACCTGCAGTACACCTGATGATGATTTTTTCGAAACCGGTCTTGTATATAATAATTTTGTAATAAATCTACTATAATAAAGTGGAATAAGTGCAAGAAAAGTGTATAATTATTTAATTGAACATGAATTTCCACCAAGAAGTAACAGTACATTCAATATCATAACTAGCAGGAAACGCAGTGAATTATACCAATGTAGGGCTGTTACGTAATATTGATATTATTATTGAAGATTTAGTCTAGATACTATAATATCACGATGCATTTGACAAAACATACACGATTAAGTTAACTGTTTGGACAACCGATCGGATTTAAATAACCTGTCCCAGACGCTATATTTGAATAGTACTGTATGTACTCGAATAAATTGATTCATATGCATTTGGCACACACATCGGCAGTTGGCGGACCTACGTCATTTGGTCGGATTATGTCAACTTAATGTAAGTCGTCATATTATGTAGGCTGGGTTTAACAAAATGTAGGCTTGGTTTAACAAAATACGTAGATCCGCCATCTGCCTATGAATCAACTTCTCCGATCTAAATGCATTAATTCTCATAAGTGAATTTAAATTCTTTAACCGGGTTTTGCTCTTTATGAGATGGGTAAAAAATTCAAACTCTCGTTAGGACGTGTAAAGAGTAACGACGACGGAAAATCTTAAGGATGAGTGGACTGTCGGTATGGCGTAGAAGTTGAAGTAATAACATATTATTTTGTACATCAATTAGTATAATTAATAATATTTATTATTGTATCTTTCGTATTATGTACTGTATTTTGATGTGCAATAAAGAGTTATATTATTATTATTATTATTATTATGTGTAAAGCAGTGGGAGAGCCATGCTTCGGCACGAATGGGCCGGCTCGACCGGAGAAATACCACGTTCTCACAGAAAACCGGCGTGAAACAGCGCTTGCGCTGTGTTTCGCCGAGTGAGTGAGTTTACCGGAGGCCCAATCCCCTACCCTATCCCCTTCCCTATCCTCCCCTATTACCCTATTCCCTCTTAAAAGGCCGGCAACGCACCTTTAGCTCTTCTGATGCTGCGAGTGTCCATGGGCGACGGAAGTTGCTTTCCATCAGGTGACCCGTTTGCTCGTTTGACCCCTTATTTCATTAAAAAAAAAAAAAAGCACTTCTTGCTCAAAGGCAATTAAATCCCGGACCTTTGAAAGGCATGCGTGGGGCCGAAGCCAACACGTAGTTTACACATTTTTTATCTGAATGTAATGTGACACTGGCAACGACCAAGGAGAGCCAGCGGCCAGTGTAGGACTATTGCAGAGAATGGATACTAGAAATGATACCGGGCTATGGGGGTGGGGTGCTAGTGGACTGGATGACTGGGACTATGGAAGGACTAAGGCGTCTGCCGATACAACGTGGTAACATGTATCATAAAGTTGGCAGACGGTGACTCGCCAACTCTTTGAATGGGCCCCTCAAAATGGTCGCACGCACGGTGCACCGAGGCGGCAACATTTACAGAGCCGCAGCGGCTTGAGGCAGGAGAGGTGTCGCTGGACTTTAAACGTCGATTATTATTATTATTATTATTATATTCCCTGTCTTCCACGAGGCCAAAATCTCTCTCGCTCGCTCCTGCAATTTCGTTCCTGGAGAGCAACCCGTTGTTTTTAAAACGACAAAGAATAATCAAAACCTATTATCACATTTCCGCAGTTCTCCACTGTGTATTAGAGGCATCAAGTCAATATTTGCGTCGCTCAAATCAATCAGTCCATGAAACAATTACAACTGTGTTTCAGTTTAATTGAGAATAAATATTACACTGGCATGGAGATCCACTGCAGTCGAAAGCGTTGTAATGTTCTAACAATCTGATTTGTAAACTATCAGCATTCATTATCTCATTGATTTTAACGTTGTTATTAGTGGCTTCTGAATTTAATGCTTAGTTCTTAATCGAGATTAACAAGCAGCAACTACTCAAGCTCTAAACAAACTTAATACAGAATATCTGGATAGATATTATACAGCGATTATCTACTGAGCGATAGGGGCACATTTTTATTATCTGGATAAGGAATACGAAAAAGAAAATCCGTACTAATATTATAAACGCGTATTAATATTATAAACCTTTCGGTTTTCAGTCAGCCTTTCTCTCTGTCTATCCTTAACCTCTCCAGGCTTAAATGGCTAAAACGATTTTTGTATGGATGGATATTTTAGTCCCGAGAAAGGACTACGCATTCCACTAAGTTTCTATGCGATTAAAGAATTTCGATGCAAAAAGTTGCAAGCAACATCTAGTATAATATTTTCAACTAAAAGAAATAAAAAAGCTACAAAGCCATATAAGGAAATAAATTAGTTATAGCTCTTTGTGTTGTATAATTTCAACAGTTATAAAACTTTTGCTGTCAATAAAATCCCACCAAAAACATTTCTTGTAAAATGTTGCCGAGACTACCACATAAGGTTTACCCTGTGAAAAAGATATGAGATCTCATGTAGAGCCAAGCTTCTGAATCTACATGGCCTAACTCTTCTAACCCTAACTTAAACAAATTCTACATATCAGTTAATATGTAATCGGCTGTTTCGTTACTAACTTCAGATCAGAAACTAAATATTCGCATCATCTCCGCGACGGTAGCGAAACGGCGAAGCCATACATATTTACTGGTATGTAGAATTTGTTTAAGTTGGGATCAGTCTCTACTGACCTTTGAAAATTCTACTGACCCCAACTTAAACATATTCCACATTCTGACAGATCAGATCATCAGTGTGTCAGTGAGTCAGTACGTCAGTGACGAAATCGGTGTATTTTAGATATCAATAAAATCTAAAGTATTAGAGCTATTCAATTGAAACTTTGTATGTTTAATTACTCTATTATTGACATCATATCCTGAGGATATAAACTATCTGATACATCGGAAACCAACTCTATGAGGGTTCAAAAAAACGACGAAACACTTCGAGAAAAGGTAGGTAGTGCCCTTGCGCTTCGCTTGGCTCGTCTCGGCGGGTGCACTACCGTGCACCCAGATACAGTAGTATTCCTTACGAGCTTTTCATCGTTTGTACATAAAATTTCATCAATAACTGCCACTGCTTTTATTACTTTTGAATAATTTCACGACTTTTATATTTGTTTGAACTGACTAACATACATCCCTCGTTTTTTCGTTTGCAAAACTATGTCATACTAATATTATGTATGACATAGTCTTCAGGTGTTGATATCATCATAAAAAACTTCCTTTAATGTTCGTATAATACTTAGATTAAAGGAAGTTTTTCATGATGAATATTATAATATTATAATGGTACTAATTTAATTCTGTCTGTTTACCTTTCTAATAGCCAGTCTGTGATTCTGATAAGATTTTCATTCGAAGAAACTTTGAATGCCGGAAAAATGCACAATAGTTTTAATCCCAAAGATGTACGGTCCCCGCGAGACAAACAAAATATATAAAAAACTAACTTCTTCCGCTTAAATTTAAATAGCTAAACCGATTTGGATAATGTTCTGTACGGATATACTTTGAGTCTCGACCAGAAAAATACTAGGTTTCATCCCGGAAAAATACGGCTTCCGGGCGTCAATCGAATTTCAAGCCGACATAATTAAACTTTTACGTACCGACAACTGTCAAGTTTATCCGCCTCACTAGCGGCGGGTGCGTCGAGATCTGGCACTCGTAGTATCCTTCGTCTCGCTCACTCACGTACTGTATGAGCAGGCGCCAGTCGTTGGGCTGCTCGAACGCCAGCGCATACCGCGAGTCCGCAGAGTAGGTATGGCGGCCGAAAGAGAGGAGGTGTAGGTCGTCTCCTTTCCGCTTCACCCATGATATCTGAAAAATTATGATGGCTTGATCTCCATTTTTTAGCGGCCTTGTGCAGTTATTTTGGAATGGGTAAAAATATTACGTAGGTACGACACAATATGGCATTATCGAAAATTCCTAAGACGGAGGGAGAGTGGCAAACGGCGCGGCGTAGTAGAGGAAGTAACATCTCTTTCCAACACGCGGAAAAAAATTATGTTTGCTCTAAGGCCTCAGCCTCGAAATCAGCGGGCAGCGGGGCGTTGGCGGCGGTGGCGCGGGAGCGGCGCGTTTCAATGTATAGATTTATATGGAATTGGCCTCGAAGGCAGCGGCGCGGCGCGGCGAACGTCACGGGGCTTCCCGCACCACCGCCACCACTCCCGCCTGTCGTCTTGGATTCCAGCTTTAAATAATATGTGATATTATATTCTCAGAAGCTATTCCATCGAAAGATGGGTAGATTCAAGTTTAAGGTTGTTAGTAGAATACAAATCCTAAAATATAATACTCTTTTATGTTTTGGCTTTTTCGGTACAATAGATTTCTCGCTATTAAAATAATTATTGTAACATAAACAATATTTTCTTTATCTTGTGTTATTATAAGAAATTATCAGGAGCTTTGAGTAAAATAATGTTTTAAATAGATTAACATGAAAATCACAAAATGACAACGATTTTGCTAATGTAATGAAATCTTCAAAGGAGATAAAGATATTAAACTTTTCTAGTGTACTTTTATCCGAGTATTATATTATCAGACTTGCTATATTAAAGCCAAACTTGAGAGGTTATCATACCTAAGATAGAAGCCTTTGCTAAGAAAATCATTATAAGGTCTTACTATTTTATTATAACATATTGTAATAAAGGTTGAATACCCCTCAATTTTTTACGAATTTGATACATCTGGCGTCAGAAACAACTAGTCTTCTTTAGGCATTCTGTCCGATTTTGTGAATTACTTTTCTATTTTAAACGCAACCTAAACTAAAATTAGGGTACCTTAAAGCTAGTTAAAGTTACTCTTGTTTTGTATAACGTTGGTTTCAAATCCATAATAAAGCAATTTTATTAAACGATTACTTTTCCTTAAACATACAATTTTCCTTATCACCTTATCTTTTTTACAATAAAAAAGTATTTGTTTGTTTTCTTTAGTTTTATTAAAGTTGTATTAACATTTATATCAATATTATATTATACTAGCTGTTGCCCGCAACTTCGTCCGCGTGAATGTGTGTTATTATTTAAATCGAGATTTAGAAAATTTAATACCCATCAAAAACTATTTTATTTGGATAAGGATTAATATTAGGTACAATACACTCGAAATTTTAAATTTACATCAAAGACCCAGGAACATTGAAAGCTCTTTTAAGTAACTTTCGTCGGCGGGGCTTGAACTACAGATATCGTTTTGAAAAATCCTTTCTTCGAAGACCGCTTGGCGTGGACAACACGGGCCAGGAACATGTGACGGAGACAGAGGATAGACGAAAGAAGACCGGATATTTAATGTAGGCATCTATAACTCTTTAACTTTTACCTCTTGCTCTTGTAGGTCAGGAATCGTGATGTTTCCCTAAAATTTGATATTATGATCTTAGGGAGCCCGAAGGACATGCTCAAACTGGTTTGGGACCTGTAACGAAATTAATCAGAAGAAAATAGAAGTATGAAGACTTCTAATTCCCCTTCCCATTAAAAGCTGAGATAGCACAAAGTTGCAGTGACCGAATGTCAAATCACTGAAGGAGGAGCACCACGAATATAAACTGTAATAATTGTGACTACTAAGCTATAATAGCTAAATTAATATTGGAACTTGCTGTGTAATACTGTTGCCAATAATAATTGTGACAAAAACTCTTGTAGGCACGGAAGTTCCTAGCACTGTCCCAATATCACCGTAGTATGCGACATCAGATTTACAATGTAGGTTGTCTAGCATTGTAGTTATTTCGTATTGCCAGAAAAAACTCTCCCAGAGAACATGATGAGTGGTTTGTTCAAACAATATGTTTCCTTCAGTCGAGCACATATTAGGTGGATGCTATCTACTAATTTATATCCGTAAAGTTTGACTTTAAAATTCCATGGCCGTTAAGGAATTGAGATACGCAGTGGTCAATATCCATCCAGTGTTTGGTTAATCGTTCATGAATATTAGAGAAAAGTTATAAAGATGTCGACCTTTGCTGGAATTGATAATCACTTTGAGTGTCGTTGTAAATTTAGAGGAGTTTCTTAATTCCATTACTCATAGATCCCATTAGGAAATTTCCACCTTCGCGACCATAGCATCAAATACAAATTATATCCCTTAAAGTAAGAAATCTACAAATCGGCACAGAAACGGCGAAATAATTATCAATTTCAATTCTGATCCTTTCAATGCAAAAGAATACTTACAAAAAAAAACCGACCAAGTGCGAGTTGGACTCGCCCATGAAAGGTTCCGCAGCAGCAATAAGGTTTATTTTTATGAAATTAAAAGGTTTTTGTTTTATTTTTATATTTCAGCTAATTTAATGAAAGTTAAATTGAGTTTACCATTTATGACGTATAAAAAAAAACTACTTATCCTAAAAAAACGACCTATCCATAAATACCCCACACGCATAGGTTCAGTGAAAAAAAATATTTTTTTGATTCAGTTGTACCTATGGGGACCCCTAAAATTTTTAATATTTTTTCCATTATTGTATCAAAATCTTAATGCGGTTCACAGACTACATCATACAATTTCAATAGTATATAGCTCTTATAGTTTCGGAGAAAAGTGGCTGTGATACGGACGGACAGACAGACAGACAGACATGACAAATCTATAAGGGTTCCGTTTTTTTCCATTTGGCTACGGAACCCTAAAAACAACAAAAGCATCATATGTGATTATGGATGGTGTAATGATGGTGGTGATATGGTATGTGCTTCCAGTATTTTAAAATAATATAAGGGGTCAGAAGTTCCGTTCAGCAACGGAACCCTCCGAAGCTCTATACCCTAGGACCTAGGATATGACTTGGTTTGAATCTTACTTTTTGATAGCATATTATGTTAATTTTACTTAAAAGAAGTGAATAATTACCGTTTTTCTAGCCATGGTATCAAATTCGGGTTTACAATCTATACAACAAAAAAAGAATTTTGACAATCGGACCACAAACAGCAAAGTAAACATTTACTCCTCCTTTTTTGGAAGTCGGTTAAAAAAAAGTATCTAAGATGTTACCCAGGGATGTAAGGTATCACCATGCCAAATTTCATTGAAATCGCTCCAGCGGATTCAGATATTCGCCTGTACAAACAGACAAACAGACAAACAGACAGAGAAACAAAAATTTCAAAAACAATTGAGATGTGTATGTACACTTGTAATATGCCCCTGACTTGTTTTTTCAAGTTTATTTTCAATGTACAAAAATTTTACTTCTACGATTTTATTATATGTATAGATTATAAACTTCGGTTGATAAGAAAGGTGGATGGATTTTATGTGCCAATAATGATGAAAAATTATAAAATTGCCATCAATGTTACGAAAACTTTACAAGAAAGTGCGAAAATGTTTGGCAAAAGTCTTAAAAGTATTCCAAAGAGCCGGCTCATTTGAATTCAGGGGAGCAACTATAATTTTCTGTCAAAATTATCTCGTAGCCACGAATTTTAAAATTGAAAATAGGATTGTAATATCTGCTTCAAAAATATTTTTACTTTCAACCACAAAGAGCGTTCGTAATATACCTGCGCTCGCATTTCGGATACTAGATGAAATATTACGTTATTTCCTTTTATGCTAGGTCAAAACGCATCTAAGGCGGCCCCTAGACGATCAATTTTATTGTGCAATGTCACGTATTTTGCAATATAATTGAACGTCTAGGTTTGATATTGAACGCGCCCGCCTTTCAATATTATTGTCAAATACATTGTTCAATAATATGGTTGAATGATATTGCACAATAAAATTGATCGTCTAGGGGCCCACTAATACAATTTTATAGTGTTGAGTAGGTATCAAATCGAAACATATAAATAAGTTTAGTCAAATAGTAACAAAAATAAATAATATACAAACCCATACTAATATAATAAATGCGAAAGTATGTATGTCTGTCTTTGTTACCTCTTCACGCCCAAAGCACTGACACGATTTTACTGAAATTTAGTATAGAGATACTTTCAATCCCGGAAAAAGGTACGGTTCGCGCGATAAAAGAATTTTGGCGCAACGGAGTTACGGGCGTCATCTAGTTATATAATACTATAGATCGCCCAATGGTTGAAATTCGACCTCAAATAAAAAATCCTACTTAATAATATTATTATAAAGGCGAAAGTTTGGCTGTATGTATGTATGGATGTATGGATGTTTGTTACTCTTTCACGCAAAAACTACTGAACGGATTTTAATTAAACTTTACAATAATAAAGCTTATACATCAGAATAATACATAGGCTACAATTTTAACCGACTTTCAAAATGGAGGAGGTGTTATGTTCGTTTTTTTATGTTCAACGATTACTCCGCCGTTTGTGAACCGATTTTCAAAATTTTTCTTTTGGTGTATAGTTTATCATCCCAATTTGGTACTATATTCATAAAAGTGGGTATATATATATACTATATATATAAAAGTAAAACCTTATGAAGGGATCCATAAGAAATCGAGGGAACTCCTCAAAATTTATATAGAAACATGTGGTGACTTCGGTTTCGTGAGCAGTATTCTAAGCATATGCTACCAACAAGCAAGATTTTGCACCAAGGTATACCATGGTTCGGAAGGTGCTGAGAGAACTCCTGACTCTTATAGATACAAGTTTGGGAGTTTCGACGTTGTTTTAAGAACGGAAAGCATATGCTACTATGCAAATTACATTCATCATCATCACTACCATAAACCATTATAGAACCATGTATGGTCCCGTTTTGACCCTATTATTGGTACTTTTCATAGTCTTTTATTATATATAACTTAAACCGCGGGTAACACCGCGGGGCACAGCTAGTGAATTATAAGTTTCAAATGTCAACGCTTTTCTATTGATATGCTATTGTCAAAATATTGACTTTATTATTTTTTTCACATAATAAAGTCAAATGATGACAGACTGGCCGTGTAATAATTGTCTAACAGTATATTTTAAGATTCAATAAAAAAACTAAATCTATTTTCAAATTGACAACAGACTTCAACCATAAATAAAAGAGTAAGTACAATTCGTGTGTCAATCAAAATCTCCTAGTGTGTGTGTTGTAGTGTGTGTAATGTTTTATTTGTTAAAAAAAATGTATGATAAAAGCATAATTTCAAAATAATATTAGCTCGATGCACTCCTTCACCATATAAACTACAACTGTGCGAAATTTCATGCTCCTAGGTTTCCGAATTTTTCGTAAAAAGGGTTCCAAAGTTTTTCGCTCGCGTATTAATATATAGATAATGTTATATATACTGTACAAACAGTACTGTACTGAGTACCTCTTCATATTAGATCGCCTGAATCGGACACTTTAGATTTAATAAAACTCATTTGAGTTCATAATTATAGTGCATTGTGCTGCTAAATAGCAGAACAATGCAATATCATTTGTCTTTGTGTTGTTTGAGTATAATTTAAGGACTAAGTTATTCTCTATTTGAAAAGTTTAAATCGATAACAAAGTTCAAGATTTTCTTAAAATATTATAGCTATAAAACTGAATTGAAATCGGTTAAGGCACATCTTGAGATAATATGCAAAGTATGATGTAAATTGAAAGTGCGATTAAAATTCTTTAAGTCGCGTTATTAGTACTAATTTGTCTCTTTTTGTCCTTTGCAAAGTCAAAAGTATTGCTATTCCGTTCATTGACTTTAAGCATGGCCTTCATTAGACTGTTTATGAACGGTCAAAGACGCAGAGCTAATGGTATATAATATAGTTATACCACTTTTGAACCATTTCAAAAAGAAATAAGTTTGAAAAGTGGTAAGCAGATTAAAAACCTTTTGTTATTGTACACTGTAAAGTTAATTTAAAAATATTTAACGTTCGTAACCATGTACTTCTGTATAATTAGACAACTATAAATTACTCCGGACTCCTGCCTCCTGATAGGGTTTTTAAGTCCAAGGTTAGGCCTTAGGGTATAGGTTAATAGGTCTAATCTTATTTGAATCTGAAATCAACCTCACTTTGTAATAAATATTGTGTTCCTTTTTCGGCTCACCGGCAACATTTTGTGTTGAATAAAGCGAATAAGTTTTAGAAAACCTAGTTATAATGACTATAACATTCTCGATCACTTCAGGTCTTAAAAATACCTAGTCATTTTAAAATTAGATTCAACAATTTTTTAAAATCCCACGCACAGACATTTAAATGCACCGAAAATACACCTTTATTTACGTGGGGGATACTAAGTTATATATATTTAAATATTTTACTTACTTTCTCCCCAGGTGTATGTTCGGTGTGTCCTTATTAAAAATATAAATAAATATTACAATATCTTAAGGATATTCCATGGGAAATTCGATTGTTTAACCTCGACAAAAATCAACCTCGACAACCTCGGTCAGAAATCGCGTATGTATTCGTGCGATATATAAATATGCGAGTGAAGGTCTTAAGTTACGAGTAAAAGTACTCATGAATACTTTTCCGTTCGCTCGTTAGTCAAACTAGGCTGCTATACACTTGAACGTCTCTTCAAGCGTATTCGCCGTTTGTGCCTAGGTTAGATTTGTCTGTGTAATAATGGCATCAACTCGCAAACGGATGAACTGATTTTGATATAGTTTCAGAGGATTACAGCACTCTAACGGCCGTTCCCAATATTCAATCTATCTCTGGTTTGACATACGACCGATCGCAGCTAACATTGAATTGACATAAAATATATGTCTCTAATGTCTAATGAGAGCTATTCCTATCTGTAGTAGGGCGAAACCAGAGATAGATCAAATATTGGGAACGGCCGTTAGTGGGCCCCTAGACGATAAATTTTATTGTGCAATATCATCGAACAATATTATTGAACAGTTTATTTGACAACAAAATTAAAAGGCGGGCGCGTTCAATATTAACCCTAGACGGTCAATAATATTGCTCAACACGTCATATTGCATAATAAAATTGATCGTCTAAGGGCCCGCTTGATACGAGAGAACGTAATTAGGTGTGTTATTAACTCATCATCATCACTTACGGTCTTCTCGCCTAAATCGTGCACACGGCAGTGTAGATGCACATGCGTCCCCATTTGTGCTGTCACGTTGTTCGTCGACGGCTCGTCCTCGAAGAAGGGCAGCGGCTCCAGCGTCGACGTAGACACATCTTCTTCCTCTTCATAGATCTCCGTGAAGATCTCATGCCAGAACGGACCGTTTATCACCTTCTTGTCGCCCGTTTGGAAGTCTGAAACAATCGTAAATGTTAGACTAGAGTTACACAGTTAGTCTGGCATCAATTCAGTCCATCAGTCTGATCCAGACTGACGAAAGAATGATCGTGTAACGGTGTGATTGATGGATTGATCATTTTTCTTATTTTGTACTTTCCGGCCATCATTCTGGCGTCAGTTTGAAACTGATGGACTGAACTGAGGGGTTAGTGCGAGTTTTATTCGGTCATACGCATCGAGCGCGTAAACGCGAATTTATATGGGATCAAAGCAGCGCCATCTACTGGCTAACGTGGATACTGCTTTGATCCCATATAAATTCGCGTTTACGCGCTCGATGCGTATGATCGAATAAAACTCGCACTAACCCCTCTGATGCCAGACTGCTCGAGTAACCCTAGTCTTACTATGTGGTGGACAAACTGGCGCCTTGCATCGCGCTCTCGAAGTGTTCTGAATTTACATTAGAATAAACATATCTTCGGATCAAAATCCCTAAATAAATAAATATATTAAAAGAAAAGTTTCCTGAGCTTATGACTATACATAGTGTAACAAAGCAAAATGATACTTTAGGATGTGTATGTGTCGGTTGTATAGAGTTGTGTGTGAAAGTAGCAGCCCTGAGTTAAAGTTTAAGATGGGCTTCGGCCTAACACTTCGCTTGGTCGGGTGTTCATTTTAAGCACACACCACAATAATATCGACTAAGAATTTAGGCAAAAACCAGGGCATTGATCACAAATAAAATTAAATAATCCTTCTAATAAAAGGTTACACTGTTAAAATCTTATATGTCATAAAATAATGTGGACAAACATTCAACTAATGTATTAAAACAGTTCAAGAGTAAATAGACTGTAAGTAGGCCAATATTTATAGTCACAAAATGAGGCGACCATCTTTCAAGAGACATTAACCGATAAAATTTACTTACGCGTAAACACTAAATTATTTGCTCATTTCGCATAAAGTGGTCCATAAAGAAACTAATCCAAGTAAGTCTGAGCTTTAATATCCACAATATCTTGTTTTGTTTCTAATTTTATAAATGTGTTTTCGGGACAGTTGCGATATTAACCGCAATTTCGTCGACTGTTACATAATTTCATTGTAGGCGGAATGTTGAATCTAGACATTTTTATTTGCCTTTGTTTTGACTACATTGGATTATTTATTTAGGATATTTCTGTAGTAAGATGTATAAAACACACTGAATTTTAGGAGCACATTACAACAGATACATTTTTGGAAATACAAGTGGTAGTTACGAGAAAACGGTGTGCTACACTACACCTATTGCTTTGTATAGTTACCTTTTTACACCTTAACAGCTTATTTGAACCAATAATCGGTTCAATTAAGCTGATAAAAGTTTAAACTGACTGTAGTCAGTCTAACCTATTGATCAGTAGCTGCGTAACACCTTGAACATATAAATGGTGTACCATTTATATGTTCAAGATGTTACGCAGCTACTGATCAATAGTTTAGAGGATACGGTAGAGCAATCCTACAAACATAGCCAAAAAAGTAAAAGTAAGGCTCGAAGAGAGATAAACGTTTAAAATTCACCCAAAATGAGTGAGTTAATTTTCCAACAAAATGTACATCGTTACTCAATAAGACTTGAACTTACAGGACGGAAACTAAATTGCGACGAGAACTCTTGTAAAATTGAAAACACTGAAACGAATATAAAATAAATGGCAAATTTAAATTTCCCCTGAAAGGGCGCAATAGACGCAGAAATGTTTAAAGCAGCGGTAAAGGCGATTTCGCACTGGCAGTTTTCAGTGTTTTTGAATAAACGTGATGTTTAACGCAATCAGGTGCCGGTTGGCAGCGGGCGACGTGAAACAACCGCAGACGACATATCGTCGCGACACTACTGGTTTCTATATGTATATGTATTTCTATGAAATACCCTCCGCAGCTAGCGACACTTTTCATAGAAATACATAGAAACCACTAGTGTCGCGACGACACGTACTACACTTGTACCTATCTATACCTACAACTTGTACCTATAAAGTTTAAAACACGTGGTACAGAGAAAGTGTGTTTTTTTTATATTTATTACGTTAAAGATCGAGTTTGTTCGACTCATTATCCTGAAATCGCAATATACAATAATAAAATCAGACACATAAACGGTGTCGTAATTTTGAATGCTATTTCCATCATATTTTGCACAAACTAAAATAGTACCTAATTAAAGAAAAATGTTACTGTACATTGCAACCATGTGAAATCGGAAAAGGTCAATATTTTCAATATAATTATAATGACTGTGACTTACAATGGTGCAACGAAAAAGAACACGTACATGAAAACGTGTCCTTATTTACTCCACATTTTCTCCTACAATGCGGTCCTTTTGAAAACGCGCGAAGCGTCCTGTCAGTGTGCTACAGTCTTTATAGTGAAAAGATATGACATTAACTTGAAATATAACAGTGTACGCTGTAAATAGTGAACACAAATGAGTATATTTTATTCATGTTTGGTATAATGTTTTGAATAAATTTTAGTGCTCACTTAATTATTTATATTAAGGACCATGCAGAAATATACTCTGATGAATTTTGATGGTATATTTTAATAGCTATATTAAAATTTAATTATAAAGTTTTATTGCTGTTTAAAACTCAATGTCTAATATTAAACTTAATTTGTTGGTGAACACATACACAAGTATCTTCGATTTGTGTGACAATACTTTTTAGTTCTTTCGAATTGCCCGTCTCACGCATGGATCCTTTTTATCAATCGGGTAAATTACTAAATTATTTACATAACTTTATCATTGCTGATAGCTATAATAACATTCTACGTGGTTTCGGTCAAACTATCCGGGGTTAGTATACAGTGAAATAGCACGGCCTACCAGATTTACTCTGCGGTGAAAATTAGGACAATTTACCAACGTTAAAGCCTATTTTTAACTAGCTTCCCTGCGGTTTCGGTACAATTCAAAGCAGGTTTTGACCCCATTTCATCTCTTTAGGTAAACTTAAGTCTTTCCCAAGCAGCAGAGTGCCTTCGTCGTAATTACCGAGTGCCCAATTTAGCACAATCAGTTCGATGGTTTTGCTTTTCTTAATTACTACCATTCATGATAATATCTTTTAGCGAAATGCTTAGCTGAGATGAATTTGTTAATTTCGCAGTTGATTTCGTGATTAAAATATTACATAGGATATATGTCACTTAACATAGGAGATTTATATAAATTAACAATGCCTATGTCAAATCCCAAAGTATTTAGATTTAGATCTTTGACAGTGAAATAAACGGACCCTGATTTCGACCTCGATTGACGACCTCTGTGGTTTGGTTGGTGGGCTGTTGGTAGCTCAAGCCGGGGGTCGCGGGTTCGAATCCCGCCGACGGAACAAAAAGTTTTCAAAGGTCATGGATGTGTATTAAATATGTGTATCATATAATAAAAATCTTAAATATATGTATAGTATAAAAGTATTAAATATATTTCCGTTGTCTGGTACCCGTAACACAAGTCCTTCAAGTACTTACCACGGGGCCAGACTGACGTCACACCAGTGAAGCGTCCATAGATACTATTATTATTATTTCTTATTGGACACAATAAGTCCAGAAAGGCGAAAATATAATATATTTTAGGCATTTTCTTAACTAATAAATGTCTCCTAACTCTTGAGTGAGCAACAACAAAGTTGTCAACAATTACAACATATCTAATAATATTCTTATTCGTATTGCCATTTGATATAATACCGAGTTTCATACATTTATTCATTTCCTTTGAGTTATACATTGACAATAGTTTATTCATTGCATTTAAAAATCACATTTTCATAATTATTTGAGGTGAAGAGGAAAATTAAAGGGACTATTGTTGCGTTTAAGTTAAATAATGATTTCAAAGCTTCAGCCGCACGACAATAATGTTTTAGATTAATGCATGCTCCAGTTAAGCGATAAAGTAGAACATCTCGTTTATTACTTTAACGAATGTGTTTTATTTTTCATTCGAAACAATATTTTAGACGCCATTGTTTGAAGAAAATTTTGAACGTAAAACATTTAGTACTTTATACACTAACTGACGTCTGCTGCTCTCAGTGACGATTAATTGTTGCACTCACCGCCGTACTCAGAGACATTTAATTATGATTAACCTTTAATTTAATGAAGAGTTTGACAGGTAATATATGAGGATTATGTCAAAATTTTAAGTTAATTACATTTAAGTAATTAATGTTCCACTCTGAGTGCGGCAACTCAACTGTAATTAAATGAAGAGTTATAATGAATGAGTCTGATGTCAAAATCTTCATTTAATTACAGTTAAGTAATTCTCTGAGTGCGGCAATTAGATGCAATGAAGTTGCAATATAGTAATCGATTATCAAATTGTGAGTTGTCACATAATAGACAGCCGTTTTACTCATACACCTTTCCCACTTGTCTACGTTATTCAAGTATTATTTTTTGCATGAGGCCGAAATTTGTTCCAACAACAATATTATGGTGTCATTTTAACTGATACCTGTTTACCATCAAATACAATGTCATTTCATCCTTGTAGGTCTGTATCTCAACTGGCAGCTACGTCGCTATAATATTAATAATATCTATGGACGCTTCAAACCACGTCAGTCTGGCCCCGTGCTAAGTACCTCAAGGACTTGTGTTACAGGTACCAGACAACGGAAATATATTTAATACTTTTATACTATACATATATTTAAGATTTTTATTATATCATACACATTTAATACACATCCAGAACCAGGAACATTGAAAACTTTTTGTTCCGTCGGCGGGATTCGAACCCGCGACCCCCGGCTTGAGCTGCCACACACTCAACCAATTGAGCCACAGAGGTCGCTATAACATCGAACGAGCTCAATATGGTGTGATTTTAACTGTCAATTGCTTTGTACTGCCCCGATGATAATGGCATTCAATCCGCGTAGTTTTTTATCTGACAATTGCTCCCTATTAAACCCAATGACAATGTCATTCAATACTTTTAGGCCTGTATCTAACCTTGCAGCTGCGACGCTATGACGAGCTACCTTCGTGATTAATATGGTGTTATTTTGACTGATATCTGTTTACCATCAATGAAAATGTCATCAAATCCTTGCAGGTCTGTATCTCACCTGGCAGCTGCGGCGCTATCACGCCGAGAGCACGCGTGAGCAGCGAGCTGAATATGAGCAGGCTGGCTGGAGTCATCTCGTCAGGCCCGCCGCGCCGCGCGCCGCATCCCCCTAGCGCCTGTTGATAATGAATCATGTTAAAAAACTACATCAAAATCGTTCCATCCGTTTGGATGACACGGTACACACAGACAGACACGTCAAACTTATATTTATATCAACCTTTCTTCTTTGTCGGGAGTTTCGGTAGTAGAAATAGAAGAGTTGATAAGACAAAATAACAAAGATGAGTTGATGAGTGGTCTGTATTTGTTAATCATGGGCTAGCGTAGAGGGTTCGCATAAGACAACGATCTCCTGCAAAAACTGGGAATTTCATAATTTTATCTCAATTAAACTATGACCTTTCTTAACGTTTTATTTATTTATTTATTGAGGAACCAATTAACAGCTAATGCAAAATGTTTCTTAAGCTACTTAAACATAACAAAATTATACTTTGTATAGCCAACAACATTAGTCACATATTATTAATACTAAGTAATAATTCTTTGAGAGTTGTGCGTCGGTGCGAGTGTGTGCGTGTGTGTGTGTGTGTGTGTGTGTGTGTGTGTGTGTGTGTGTGTGTGTGTGTGTGTGTGCGTGTGTGTGTGTGTGTATGTGTGTGTGTGTGTGTGTGTGTGTGGGTGTGGGCGTGGGTGTGTGTGTGGGTGTGTGTGTGTGTGCGTGTGTGTGTGTGTGTGTGTGTGTGTGTGTGTGTGTGTGTGTGTGTTATAGTACTGCTAGTTCGACAGATTAAAATAATAGACATAACTCATTCAAGAAACGATCTTATAAGCTACAACTAAAATGAAAGATATCAAAACGATTCGCCTAAAACATTAAATTTTAAACTAATTTAAAATTAAAAATTCAACTTTGAAAATCGAAAATATAAAAAAACATCTCCGAAGCTCAAGCGTAACGAAACTTCAGTGCGCTCAAACATTAAATGTAATTGAAATTTAAATTGTAAATGAACAAAACGAATTCAAAACACTAGAGCCCAGACACGTGTAAAAAACACGGCAGATGTTACTCAAATTATAAACCCCAGCGCACACTGTTGAAAGTAATTCATTTGTTTTTCGCGAACAAAACGTTCCTCGCGTGAATCCGTAACAAAACATGTTAAAATCGCGAGTGTGAATAATATATAATTGCGGAAGTTAAAATTTTAATACTCGCTAGGTCATGTGTGAATACATTTTATTTGAGACTAGTTTTTGCCCGTGACTTCTTTTACGTAAAATAGAATATAATATATTAATACCTTTTTTACCCCCCTAGGGTAGAATATTGCAGATTACTTTCTTTATAGTAAAAGGCACTATTTTTTTGGGAAATTTAAAGTTTCCTGCTTTTTAGGTTTAATCTGTGCAAAGATCTGTTAGTCACTTTTCACATATCGCGTTTTCCTTAATATAATTAAGGAAAACGTGATATTATAACATGATATTTATTTGCTTCTTCTTATAAAATATATTCACAATAAATTTTAAAAAAGTTAGGGCTTAACAAAAAAAATAGAATTCTTGAATGATTACACACGGATTTCACTGTATTGCGGTATTGTATTTATTGTTACATAGTAAAAACTATATTTTAAAACAAGTACCTAGCACTTGTAGTATATAAGCGTACTACGTCTCTGTATAAGACCTAAACTAAAATCTAAATTATACAGAAGTAATTTGTGACAGCCAAAAGTGTATCCTACCAGTATTGTTTTTTTTTTCAGAAAAAATCTCTATTGGAAAGTATCCAACAACGTTTTCACATAGAGCGGCCACAAACAAGGCTTGTACATTAAAATAACCTGTGGCTATTTGAGTGAAAATTAAAAAATAATAACAATTCTCTTCAACGGTGTATTATATTTCGTGAGATGCTTTTATTTTCAACGGTTCGTTTACACCACACCGAGATTGCGATGTAATGTAGCGGGCACTTTTTAGATGGCAATTCAAAATATGACTTTGATCAGGAACAATGCAACATAACATTAAACGTTTCATTACGAGATTTAAATTCTTAATTTTAAAATTAAAATTTATTTTAATCCTATATTTTTTTTAAACATAAAAATAAATTCACGCCATTGAACTATTATTACTACGTAGTAATAATAGTTCAATGAATTCACGTGGCCTTGCGCTGTTTATTACATTATATTATCTCGCGTCGCGACTCGTCTCGCTGTGAGCTGATCCTTAGTAGTCTTTTTATAACAAACGTTGTACATTTTTCTGTAAAATGTTTTTGTTTGCAGACATCGTCCAGTTGCAATGTTATAACAGCTTCTTTGTTCTTTATAAATAATATTTACAAAGTTTATTTTGTTTTCCACAAGTAAAAATTGCAATGCATAAAATTGATAATAAAAGCAAAATATTTCTTTATAAGCTCGCTGTAATAACACATAATATAGAACTGTATACGCTGAAGCTGATTATGTAAATATTCCTCCGGTCTCCGTTACAAATTCTTAAGCATCGAATCAAATTTGAGAGTAGAAATTTTATACAAATATTATTTTTTACTAATTCAAGTGGCATAATATTATTTTCATTCATACGCTATGTACCTATTTTTTATGTTTTAATTCTATACTATAAGTATACATTATTTTTGAGATACGCAGCCCAACTACTTTGTACTACGTCAAGTTTCTAAGCCAAGCTACGAAGTGCTACGTTGAGCTACGAAACGCAACGAAGTGCTACGAAGTCGAGATACCAAGCGCTACGAAGTGCTTTTATGAGCCACGTAGCACAGCTACGAAGTGCTACGTTGCTACTATGAGCCACGTAGCACAGCTACGAAGTGCTAGGTTGCTACTATGAGCCACGTAGCACAGCTCCGAAGTGCTACGTTGCTACTATGAGCCACGTAGCACAGCTACGAAGTGCTACGTTGCTACTATGAGCCACGTAGCACAGCTACGAAGTGCTACGTTGCTACTATGAGCCACGTAGCACAGCTACGAAGTGCTACGTTGCTACTATGAGCCACGTAGCACAGCTACGAAATGCAACGAAGTGTACAATGAGCTACGTAGCATAGTTACCAAACGCTACGAAGTGCTACGTTGGGCTACCTAGCATAGTTACCAAACGCTACGAAGTGCTACGTTGGGCTACCTAGCACAGCTACCAAACGCTACGAAGTGCTACGTTGAGCTGCGCAGTTCAGCTACCAAACGCTACGAAGTGCTACGTTTAGCTGCGCAGCCCAGCTACCAAACGCTACTAAGTGCTACGTTGGGCTACCTAGCACAGTTACCAAACGCTACGAAGTGCTACGTTGAGCTGCGCAGTTCAGCTACCAAACGCTACGAAGTGCTACGTTTAGCTGCGCAGCCCAGCTACCAAACGCTACTAAGTGCTACGTTGGGCTACCTAGCACAGTTACCAAACGCTACGAAGTGCTACGTTGGGCTACCTAGCACAGTTACCAAACGCTACGAAGTGCTACGTTGAGCTACGAATCCCAACTATGGAACTCTACGAAGTGCTACGCTGACCTACGTATCCCAACTACAAAGTGCTACGCAATGCTAAGCTAAGCTAAGGGCTAAGCTTGCATGAAATGAGTCCGATTTTTGAATTGATTACAGACAATAACTGTTAGCTGTGATTGTACCTACTGTTGAATACGTAAATTCTGTCTCTCTGCATTTTTTTTTTATATAATTAGGGGGCAAATGAGTCAACGGGTCACCTGATGGAAAGCAAATACCGATGCCCATGGACACTCGCAACATCAAAAGAGTTGCAGGTGCGTTATCGGCCTTTTAAGAGAGAATACGCCCTTTTCTTGAAGGTTTAAATACTGCTGGCGACAGTTCGTTCCAGAGTTTTACTGTGTGTGACAGAAAGTAACGCGAAAAAACGCACGGTGGGAGACTGCCACTCATCACCGCATAAATATTAATAAAAGAAATAAGTTATAATATGCTAAAAATAATATTGAAGCTGTTGCCTACAACTTTGAAAATAAAAAAATACGGCTTTTTGAAAACATAAAATTATACCAAAAACACATAATGTTTATTATTCAAGCTCTCTTCGCTCATGAAATGCTTAATTCAAATTCAATTATTTGTAAATATTTTGTTAAAAAGCTTAAAGTAAACACGTTATTCGTCCCGTGGTCTCATTAGTATTCGTCGCTCGACAATCCGAAAACAATTTCTCGGAAATGAGGCACAAAATATTTACGCATTTCACTTTTTACATTACGCTTAGTTATTTTATAAAATTGTACCTAAGGTGTACTGAAAGCAAATTTTTTATAAACATGTTTTTTCACAGCCAAAATAACTTAAACCGGCTCTTTAACCTGAGTGGTCATGCTTTGCTCGGTGTAAGTAAAAGATATTTAAAAATATAGACAAACAAAACAGTTTAACTTATATCTTATACTTATGTATGATATCCCTATCAGCGGCCGGAGCTGTCGCCTTGATCATGTGATTTATACACCAATAATTTATAAAGATTGGTGCGTATCAATAAATAGGTGTATAACAATAAATTTTAAATTTTGTTAGTCTCTTTAAAACTCGAGAACGGCTGAAGCGATTTGGCTTATTTTAGTCTTGAAATAATTGTGGAAGTCCAGATATTTATATTATGATTGAGGAAATTTTGTAGTCAAGTGATATGAAGTTCACGGGTCATCTAGTTTTTTTTTTTTTTTTTTTTATGAAATAAACGCAAACGAGCAAACGGGTCACCTGATGGAAAGCAACTTCCGTCGCCCATGGACACTCGCAGCATCAGAAGAGCTGCAAGTGCGTTGCCGGCCTTTTAAGAGGGAATAGGGTAACAGGGGAGGGTAGGGATGGGAAGGGAAGGGAATAGGAGAGGGTAGGTAAGGGAATAGGGTAGGGGATTAGGCCTCCGGTAAACTCACTCACTCGGCGAAACACAGCGCAAGCGCTGTTTCACGCCGGTTTTCTGTGAGATCGTGGTATTTCTCCGGTCGAGCCGGCCCATTAGAATATTTTTATGTACTATCAGAGAAGTTGATTCCTTGGCAGATGGCGGATGGTACAGCTGTTGATTTCGGGCTACACCAGTTTATCGAACGCTGAAAAAATTAATTTGCAAATACAAATATAAATTGCAATGAAATTTTTATTTGAAGCTTTTACTATTGAAAGTATACTGTACAAATAATTTCTGAATAGCTCTACCTCTGACTGGTTTACCAAATAGCTGTTAAAAGATAAACCCTCATTGTATTAATTTCATTCATCGTTTTTATTTCCCATTTAAAATAATCGACGCAATTATTTTAATATCTGAAAAAACAAACTATTTTTTTTACCACAATATGATGTGAATAGTTGGAAAGTATAACAATGTTAAGTATATATTATTATTAATTAATATTATATTGCTATTTGCTGTACTTATTAATTTCGATACATGCTGCAGAGTAATTAAAGTATGATTTTAAATTTTAATTACGCTATTCATTTATTTTGTTATTGAAGATTTTAATTAATAATACCAATATGGGTTCATTAAAAGTTAAATAGCAAATAAAAGGTAGAAATAAACCACGAAGAAGGATATTATACTAAAGTTGATCAGCAGGAAAAGGTTACCATGAAACTGACTTTTGCATCCATGGAATCCTATATTTATTTTACAGTTACGCCAAAATTCCTTTATCGCAGAGCAACCATTGTCTGTTTGTCTGTTACATCTGCACGCCTAAACCGCTGAACCGATTTTGCTGAAATTTGAGATATTTTGTGTCCCGGGACAAGCAAAAAAGTATCCTATGGATACTTTTTATCTCGGAGAAATGTATAGTTCCCGTGCGATAAACGAATTTTGGCGCAACGGCTTACTAGGCGCTATACCTATAAATTACGAAGTGTGGCTTCTCTTTTTATCACTAAGAGGAATATTTTTAGCAAGACCAGTGTGTAGTGTTATAGTATACTGTGATCAATATTTTTTTTATTTTTTATTTATGCAATTTGGGGCCGTCTATGGGCTGTTCGACCATATCCTATATTTTTTTAGTATCTTTATATAATTATATAGGTTTTCGCACTAAGGATATTTTTAATACAATATTATTATTTGTGAAATTATTGTAGTCCATCACGCCATGGACTTTTTTTTTTATATATTATATAATAGAAGAGATTATCATATATACATATATGTAATAACAATATTTTATTTTTCTTTCATAAATTGTTTCATTATATACTTAATATTTCAAACGGTGTGGTCCCAGAGTGGCGGCCAGTAGATCCGACATTTTTCGATTTCCTTAGGTATGATGCTCCACCCTTTGCCTTTAGATGTTGTGGCATTGGCTTGGTGGAGAGGGGTCACTCAAGCGAAGTTTCTAGGGTATTAAAGAGATATCGTTCTGTGTCGAATCCACCAGATGCCAGCCAGTGGAATCGCCAGAACCATGTCCTTCATAATGTTACGATAATATGTGAAATGCTAGGGAAGGGTGAGTGTTTGTCGATACCGCTGACCAGTCCGGGGCCACACTTCGATTTTAACAATTTATTTAGGACTAAGTTAATGTTGTAAGTTTTACGTTTTATTAATCCGTATTTTATTTTTGCCGACCTCTGAGGATCACAATTAACGACCCGCTATGTGGCTTAGGACTTGATCGTTCCTGTCTTTTATAGCCATTTTTATGTTGTAATATTTTATGTGTTCGGTTGACGCCTCTGTGGCTCTTTTTATTAAGCTGGCTACAGCGTCTCTATCAGTGTCAGTGTAATAGACCCACCCATGGATCTTGTACACACACAGGAGGAGAAAGCAGCCCTATACAGGCTACTACAGGCTATGGCCTGTATTAGCGAGGGCTGCTTTCTCCTTCTGTGTGTGTACAAGATACAGGGTATTTAGATCGGTTTTAGGTATTCTCGCTCCAGTATATTTCATAAGCTTTAGAGACCGCACAATTTCTTTTGATGAATATATGTTATCATAGACCATGCTTAGGGCGTATGCCACATCCATGGGCCTCCTGTATGTGCAAGACAACTCCTGGGTGATGCTATTTACCAGGTTTGGACGAGCGTAATTAAGTTTAAAGAGGTTTTCACGCTCTATAAACGGAAGTTGGTTAATATCTCCAATGAGGATGACGTCGTTGGCACCTGTTAACTGATTTGCCATGACGATTGAGTCGAAATGGTTCATGAGGGCCTCGTCAACTATCAACCTTTTGCAGGTTCCCTTTGTCCCATTTACCAGCAAAGAGGCAATGGTACAAACTTTATCTTTAACTTTGTTGCCAGTTCGTAGCGATAGCCTCTGCTTTAGATCCTCGGCTGCTTCAATCGTCGTTGTTATTATAACTTCCGTTTCCTCATTGAAGTTATTAATGATCCAAGTTGTCTTTCCACATCCAGGAACCCCATTGACCCACGAGTAGTTGATGGGTTTCGTGAATATGTCCCAGTCCATGCTAGATTCGGGGTCCCCAGATAAGATTTCTGCCATTTCTAGTATCCTATCTTCCAACATTATTTTGGTACATTCCGCTATTACCACTATTGATTTCCTCAGATTTTGTGCTATATTTGAGTGTTCCCGTGCGTTTTGACTCATCCTCGCCCAGAATCACGAACCCGCAGTTGACACTTAATGCCGCCATATACTTCCCTGTCATCGCCCCGGCAATTATTGTGGAGGTGGCATTATCGTATATTGCAGCTTTTGCATCCTCGAGTCTCACTTCTAACAGCTTTTGATTTTTTCGCTGATAGGCCAGCATGATCTTGATCATCTTGTTGCAGATTAAGAGCTTTATGGTCTTATTTGCCCTCATTATTATTATATTATATTATCACATCTACAATTCATTTAACAATAATTCAGCATATTACATAAAAACAAAACATTTCATTAGGTACACTTTATAGGAACATTGGCAGCCGTACTAGTAATAACTGTGTCACAGCTGCCTGTTGTACTAGCAATAGGACATTACAACATTATCGCCTGGAACTCGAGGAAGGCATTTATTATATGGTCTTCGTGGTTTTGGGCCAGTCTGAGTTTTGGCGATAACACTTGCCCGAAATCGGCCTTATATCTTTTGTTATTTTTTGTTGGTTTTTGTGTATATGGCTCCCTCAAGAAAGTCCCCATTGCTAAGGCCTGCCGGCTTGTTTGTGATGTAGCCTTGATCTGATACATGGTGTTTTTGAGACTCTTGATCATATCTTCTTGATTGGCTTCATCTTGGTTGTTTGGAGGCATTGGGATTTTTTCACAATGTAAGTAGTGCTTTTTTGATGGAGCCCACAAAGGCTTTTAATTTGTCCATTAAATTTTCAGACTTCTTAATTTTATTTTTATCCCTCTCTTTTTTATCCTCTTTTTTGTTCTCTCGTGATGCTTGGAGTCGTTCATGTTCGCTCGATGTTGGGTTGGGACGCTGCTGGCTGATCGTCGCGATTCCTTTTTTTTCCCCCCTGTTCTCGTAGACGCTTACCTCATGATGTTCTGAGGCTTTTACTAATCCATAGTAATTTTCAGCCCTGCTTTTGTCCTGTCCTAGTGATATGGCGTCTACGCTTATTATGCGTGGGGTGGTACTATGGCTTGTCCCTATTGCTCCCAACTCCATCAAAGACAAACATGCCCGTTCAAAGGCTGTTTGCGTATCCCATTCGAATACTATTATCGTTTTGGTGCCCGATTGCAGTATTCTGCAAGGTTGACCAGCGAAGTTAGATGTTGGGAGAGCTAGATATTTGCTCATTTTCATGTTCGTCTTTGATGTACTCCCGTTTAGGATTGCTGCTAGTCCCGGTGATATGTTGACATGCTTGGGAGTGTTTAGACGGCTGTATATTAATATACATAATGCTTCCGTTGGATTTGACATGAAGAGAGGGATTGGCCTTATTTTAATTTTCGGTTCCCCGTTTTGTCCGCGGGCAAGTAATTGTTGGGTTTGCGTTAGGGTCGGTTGTGTAACAGTTGTGGTTGAATCTTCCCGTTGTATTTCTGTGTGCGCCTGTGATTGTGTTGCTGCGTGTATTTCTCCTGGCATGTGGGTTGATGTGCAGTGTGTCTGTATGGATGTTTCGGTTTGCGCTGTTGTCTTGTGATGATCAATATTTTTACTATTGTAAAATAATTGTATTTTGTAACTTTGACTCGTTAGGTATGATATAGTTGGTATAGTTTTGTAGCCCTATTTTTGATATTTGCGGTACAAAAACTGAATTCTCGTCCACATTAGTCTGCGCGGATTGTTACACGGTGTACTAACAAAAGCGAATCGTTCATTATATTCTTGAAATTCCCGAATGATTTGGAATTTCTGAAAAAATACAATCTAATTTTAAATGTTAATTAAAGAGCAATAAAAATATAGTACATCTTATTTCTTAATTTTTTATCTACAGAATAAATAATTATAATGACTTTATTTTGAATTTTGGTTCCTTTTAACTTTTCAGATGCACGTATTTTTACACGGTGTACAAACAAAAGCGGATCGCGTATTATACTCTTGAAATCCCTGAAAGTTTTGGATAAGAAAATTATAATAATAAAAATTATCCTATCTCCTTTCTCAGGACTCAAAGCATTTCCATACCAAATTTCAGCAAAATCGGTTTGGCGGTTTGAGCGTGAAGAGGTAACAGACAGACAGACTTATTTTCGCATTAAGCAAATTCAGATGCACGTATTGTTACACGTTGTACAAACAAAAGCGGATCGTGTATTTAGAACTAAATTCTTGAAATTTCCCGAAACTTCTGGAATTTCCGGAATACGCGGGTATTTTTACTCTGCATAATGCCGCAATGCGTTGGCCGTGGTCTGCCAGCAAAATATATTATTTGTTATCTCCCCCACGGGAGTTGTAAAGTCTCTCAGCGTTGCCATTGGCACATATCAAATTTTGCTTAGCATTTTCATTCCGCAACTTTCTGTTATGATATCATATAAAAGTAAAATGGAAGTGTAAAATGTTAAATGTTATATTTTTATAGTGATCCACATCACTTTGATGCGCGGACCCGAAGAGATGACAGTATATAACGCCCAACATCTAGAAATCACATAAGTAGTATAATATCTGTCTTTTATTTCGTACATATTAGGTTTTGCACCTATTACTAACCATGCATAACACATTATAAATGTGAAAGTGTGTCTTTCTATCTGTCTGTCTATTCACGCTTAAGTCGATTTTTACGGTTTCTACGAAATATACTTGGTATCCCAGGTAAGGACATAGGATAGATTTTATTCCAGATTAATAAACGGTTCACGCACAGTAACGATTTTTTGGCGCAATAGATTCCAAGCGTCATTAAGTTATATAATAGCAGAATAACTACACTTTACATAGTTGGAGACACACGTATACCACAAGAGATTATCAACAGCCTACATTTGGGACACTCGTGCTACTTAACCAAAATTATACCGATAATAATATTCAATGAACCCTGATTGATCCCATTCAATACGAAATTTCATCGTTTATGTCATTCCCCTGTAGGTATACAGGTTGCCTATCGATATCTATATGAAAATCCATACGTTATCCATCCATCCATCCGTACATAATTATAATAATGCTAAAGTCTGTTTTTATACTTTTGTGTATTTTTTTTTATGAAATAAGGGGGCAAACGAGCAAACGGGTCACCTGATGGAAAGCAACTTCCGTCGCCCATGGACACTCGCAGCATCAGAAGAGCTGCAGGTGCGTTTCCGCTCTTTTAAGAGGGAATAGGGTAATAGGGGAGGGTAGGGATGGGAAGAGAAGGGAATAGGGTAGGGGATTGGGCCTCCGGTAAACTCACTCACTCGGCGAAACACAGCGCAAGCGCTGTTTCACGCCGGTTTTCTGTGAGAACGTGGTATTTCTCCGGTCGAGCCGGCCCATTCGTGCCGAAGCAAGGCTCTCCCACGTATAATTGTAATAACTTGTATGGATAATATATAAATAATGAAAAATAAAGTAAAATCTTTTGAACTCGCAAAATATTCTTTATTTTATTGAAAGTTGTTACCAAGAGTTGATGACATCAGAAACTAAATACGAAGAGCACAGCGGTATTATTTATTTTTATTTTATAGTGTAATAAATATATATTATATATAAGGATATTACAATAACGTGTTGGTATTTTTAATATAATAAAAATATAGTTTCGACAAATTTTATGATATAAATTGGTTGGAGACTTAAGAAGAAAATGGTGACCTTCTTTAGGTTAAGCTTGCGACAAGGCGTTCCGAAATTTTGATAGTATTTTCTGTATTACTGAGAAAAATAATAATAATAATAACTCCCACACCGGTTTCGGTAACGGTGGCCGGTTTCATTCAAATCAGGCCAGTTACGCAGGAGTATTTTTATAGTGCCGAATTGTGTGCGCAGTACACAAGTGCCCTCTCTATTCTTTTTACCCTCGTAACCCAGTAGGACGGAAGATCCGACGCATGGATCATACTACTCGTCAGAGAATCAGGTGATCAGCCTGCATTGTGCTAACCAAACTTGGAAATATCAAATAATATGTTACTGAGAAAAATATTTAAACAGCGAAAAACTACACATAATCTGCTTGACTTTGTCTGGGATATTGGGAAAGTCACTTAACGGACAAATCAGTAGACAGTAGACCAAACTCTATCTCTTTGATCACAAAATATTTAAATATTATGTGTAGCTTTCAAATATTGTTGTAAATATGGTTTGTTAATTCTGCCTAAATAAATGGAAACAGGCTATCAGAAGTAACAAACCATGGCCTACATAAATTAACATAAACATAAAACAAAACTTCTCTAAATAAGGCTGTAATAACATTCAAAGGTATCGTAAATTTGAAATTTATTTAACAACCGCCCGAGATGATGACCCTCTTTTATGGACTATTCCATCAAAAATAACGGTGATGATGTCGTGCATATTTCTGTGACTTGTCACGATACTGAATGCCTGAGTCCAGCCGGCCTAAGATGCGCAAACGAGAAAATTTTATCTACATGTTTTCTCGATGTTAACTGGTTTATCTCTTCATCTCTATTGACCCTAACATGACATACTTTTTGTCTCGTGTCTGTCGTCAAAATTAGAGATGATTATGTTTTTTTTCTTAATCTGTGCTATTTTTGTCTACGAAGTACGAACCCTAACATGACAACACATTTTTATCGAGTTTTGTCAAGATTTTGACAAATGAGAAGAGTAGTTATCAGCGGGCAGCGGGGCGGGAGCGGCGGCGGCCCGTAACAATATATAGATTTTAGATTTATATAGATAAGCCGTCCAGTACCGCTGCCGCTCCCGCCCTGCTACCCGCTGATTTCGAGACTGAAGCCTTATTCTGTTGTCGCAAATAAAATTCACTTCTCTCGCTCTATAAGAATTCAAGTACTTTCAACTTCTGAGTCCTGATTAAAAACAAAGAGCGTCGTAATGAAAATACACCCTCTTTTAATTCATCAGCCACTTAATAGCAAACCATCTCGTTTCTTCGCTTAAAAAAATCACCAATAAGTATAAAGCATCCACAACAAAGCAGATTTTCAAGCAAAAATATTTTTAAAAGTAAAACAATGGGCGAATGGAAAAATTTCCTCTCAAAAGCGGCCGTGGGCTTAACATACAAATTAAATACATAGTTATATTGAAATCTTTTCAGCTTTTCATAAAAGATGCGATTTTTTTTAATGACTACCTAAAAAATTGATTAATGAGTCTAGTTTTTAGGGTATTCGAGAAAAGTAGAGTTGATTAGGATAAAATTGTTCGGCGTGCATCCGTTGTCTGATTGCCATAACACAAGTTTTTACTTAGCATGGGATTAGACGACGTGATGTACGCTACCTAGCTTTTATACTATTGTATATTATTGTTTTCTTAATAAAGAATTTAAATTTGAATTTGAATATCTCAATAAACAGTACGTAGTAACTTTGTAACAGAAAAATATTCATACAAGAAAAATATGCGAGTATTTTTCTTGCGTAAAGATTTTTCTATTTATTAAATCTGAATTTTGAAATGAAGATTTCAATGTAGGTAGTTTATTATATCCTTACTTATTCTGTCTTGCTACATCTTCACGCCAAAATGGCTAAACCGATTTAGTTGAAATTTGTTGTAAAGTTACTTTGAGAGACGGGAAATAAAAAAGAAATAGCATAGTTTCGTTGCGGAACATGTGCGGCTTCCGCATGATAAACAAATTTTCAACTCCCGACCAAAAAGAGGGGTGTTATAAAAAACCCGCTAAACAACGTTAAAAAGTAATGAAATAATATTCACTGACTTTAAGTTTAAATAATTCCTAAGTGTAAAGTAATATTTTAGTCCATAATTGTTGTCAAGGTGTGTCGGGGGACCGCTAATGTAGATGTTTGATTTCACATAACATTATAGTTTTAAGGTCAGTTCACAGCGAACTGAATCGAGACAATCAGCGACTATTATGGCGATACAAAATGTAAAAGTCGCTGTTGTCGTAGTTTACTTGGCGGTCCCCCGACACACCGTGACAACAATTATTATGGACTAAAATATTACTTTACACTTATGAATTATATTTCATTACTTTTTAAAGTTGTTTGGCGGGTTTTTTTTTTAAATTTCTTTAATTTTTTTTAATGTATTTATTCATATACACTGCTAGATGACGTCCGCAACTATGTTGCGCAAAACTTGTTTTTTTTTCACGCGAACCGTGAATTTTTCCGGTATGAGGGTAAGTTTAAAGTAATACCAAATTTCACCAAAATCGGTTTAGCGGTTTGGGCATGAAGAGGTTACAGACAGACACACTTTTGCATTTATGATATTAGTATGGATTCAGTATTTACATTAAAATAAATTATTCCTAAAATCATTGGTCATCAAAATCCTCATAAAATAGTATTTTTATTGAAACCTTAATTAAACCTTTGTAAGCAGATCTTTGATACCGCCTGCTTGGTATGCTGGAACTATCTTCATTGAAACCTAGTTTTTGATCTTAATACGGCTATTATCTGTACCAGAGCGCCTTTGGTAGAGCAAAATACTAATTCTTAGAACACTTTATTAAAATTTCTTACGGTAACCGCGAGTTAGATACAATATAACTAGAAATAGTTTGGTTTCGTGTAATTAAAATAATCACCTAGTATATCCCACAACCTTTACATTTTGTGGTACACTTTACGGAAAAACTATCACGCCTATTGATTTGTGCTTTAACATAGTAATTTTTATTTATATTATGTAGATGTGTTATCATCGGACAGTCAAGATGTGACGACGCGAGCCCTCACAGAGCTCGGCTTTTAGCTAGTAATATAAGTTTTCAGCTTCTGTGAACATTTTACTTTTAAGACATGATACAGTATAGAGACTAGCACAAAATAAAAATTATATATACTAATATTATAAAGCGGAAGAGTTTGTTAGTTTGTTTGTTTGAACTCGCTAATCTCAGGAACTACTAGTCCGATTTGAAAAATTCTTTCAGTGTTAGATAGCCCATTTATCGAGGAAGGCTATAGGCTATATTTTATCGCGCTAAGACTAATAGGAGCGAAGAAATAGAAGAAAATGTGGAAAAAAACGGGGGAAATTATTTAAAAGGGCTTATCTCACGAACTACTAGAGCAATTTTTCTGTTATTTGGGTCAGATAAGAGTAGACCACGTGAAGGATCATAGGCTATTTTTTGTAGATTGATTTGTCTGTGAAATATCTGATTTACGCGGGCGAAGCCGCGCAGAACGTCTAGTATAATTATAAAATATTATACCCCGTAACTAAGAAAGGTACTAACTAACTCAGCGTAAGTACTTTAAGGTCACCTACCATATTATGACTTATTTCATAATATACCAGACAGTGAAAGCAGATCTTGTATAGTTATACGCTTCTTATTTTTAGGGTTCCGTAGCCAAATGACGAAAAACGGAAACCATATAGATTCGTCATGTCTGTCTGTCTGTCTGTCCGTCCGTATGTCACAGCCACTTTTCACCGAAACTATCAGAGGTATACTATTGAAACTCGGTAAGTAGATGTAGTCTGTGAACCGCATTAAGATTTTGATACAAAAATGGTTTTTTTTTTTTTTTTTTTGTTTCAGTTGTCCCCATAGGTACAACTGAAACAATTTTTTTTTCATCTAACCTATGCGTGTGGGGTATCTATGGATAGGTCTTCAAAAATAATATTGAGGTTTCTAATATAATTTTTTTCTAACCTGAATAGTTTGCGAGAGAGACTCTTACAAAATGGTAAAATGTGTGCCCACCCCCCCCCCCCCCCCCATGATAAGTCTAAAAAAATATTATATGATGTACATTACTATAAAAACTACCAACGAAAATTGGTTTGAACGAGTTCTAGCAAGTAGTTTTTTTTTATACGTCATAAATGGTAAACCTTAATTTAACTTTCATTGAATCAACTGAAATATAAAAATAAATCAAAAACCTTTTAATTTCATAAAAATAAACCTTATTGCTGCTGCGGAACTCTTCATGGGCGAGTCCAACTCACACTTGGCCGATTTTTTTTTATCAGTAAAGGGATGTGACAAGGGATGTCCCAACTCGGACAAAAAAATTTTTTGCTTCAAATTTTTTACTTATATATACCTAATATTATTAAAATATTAAACTATTTATATTGAAATTCTTCAGTACTAAACTATTAGATATCCAGGCAAATGGAATACGAGTATTTTTTATTTTTTTTATGAAATAAGGGGGCAAACGAGCAAACGGGTCACCTGATGGAAAGCAACTTCCGTCGCCCATGGACACTCGCAGCATCAGAAGAGCTGCAAGTGCGTTGCCGGCCTTTTAAGAGGGAATAGGATAATAGGGGAGGGTAGGAAGGGAAGGGAATAGGGTAGGGTAGGGAAGGGAATAGGGTAGGGGATTGGGCCTCCGGTAAACTCACTCACTCGGCGAAACACAGCGCAAGCGCTGTTTCACGCCGGTTTTCTGTGAGAACGTGGTATTTCTCCGGTCGAGCCGGCCCATTTGTGCCGAAGCATGGCTCTCCCACGTATAAAATGTATGAGTATGCAAAAAATCTTTTCATTTTATTGACTATTTTGCTTCAATTTTTTTACTTATATATACCTAATATTATTAAAATATTAAACTATTTATATTGAAATTCTTCAGTACTAAACTATTAAATATCCAGGCAAATGGAATAATATGCAAAAAATCTTTTCATTTTATTGACTTTATGAAGATTATAAAATGAAATTTAATAAAGTCACATTGCAACAGTGAATGAAACACGTGAAAATATTTCATTAAATACTGTGAAGTAATTTTGTATTGAATTTCACATAAGACGCTTTCATATAGCAGAAGAGATAAATCTGATAGCATTAAACGTTTGAATATTATGCACTTTGTGTACTCGCAATTTCAGAACGTACTTGAAAGTGCTAAATTTTCATTTAAATAATTATAATTTACTCACTGGCAGTTGTATCAAATTCAATACATATATTTGAAATCCATACCATGTTTAAGATATAATTATACTTATAATTTAAATGAGGAAAATATTGCAGCATGGCCCGCAACCACAATCACAATTGCGGGTTCGATTTCCGTATTAAAACAAAAAAAAAACAGTGTTTCCAAGTTCCAATAGCAAATCATCAGCTCAATTCTTCTCTTAAATAATCACCAATAATTATACAAAATGTAACAAAACTACGTGATAGTATTTAGGCTTCGGCCAAACCTACGCGACCAAAGCGACTGCGAAGCGGGAGCGTCTACGCGCGGCGGACGCTGGCCATGTAATCTGGCGCTGTTACACTTGCGCGACTGCAACGCGGGATGTTCGCGTCGGCAAAGCGGGACGTGCGCGTCTAGTGGTCTGACGTGTGTTTTGTAGTGTACATAACTAGACTTCTTTTTTAAAAACCTGTTTTATATTATTTTGTACAACTTTTAAGTTTATGATTTTCTGATAGATTGTGTCATTCCTCTACACCTTCCAAATCAATAGCATGCTTAGCACCTCGCAACCCTCATGTCCGTCCGTCCGACCCGTCCGATTCAGATGTTAAGTATGAGGATGTCATTACCACAACAATTTAACATTTACACCAGATAAAGTCGCGCGTCTTCAGTGACTGTTCATTAACAAATGAAGTTCACGGTTCGCACCGTAGTCGCGCAGGTGTGCACGCCCAGTTTCGCGTTGCAGACCCTCCCGCATCACGTCCGGCGTCCCGCGTCGCTGACGCGTAGGTTTGTTCGAAGCTTTAGGGTTTTTATATAGAGTTCACTGTGAAAAGCGTTAAGATTTTTCACATACAAAAGTAAAAAAACTTGAGAGGTGTCAAGGGACACCCGGATGGAACGAAGATATTAAAAAAAAAGAGAGAGAGAGAGAGGGACAGAGAGAAACACGCGCTACCGCACGGCTTACAACTATAGCAAAAATCACAGACATAGATCAATATAGATACCGCATGTCCCGCGAAGTACATACACATTCGGTATCTATCCTGATCTATGTCTGTGGCAAAAAGTGTCGTTACAACTTTTTGGTCTTAATTTTTTCCATCTAGCCCCCTTTCGCAACGCGCGATAAGTAACTTCGTTCCAAAAAAAAAGTTAATCTTTCAGCGCTGCTACTTTCTCAGCGAACGCCTTATAGGGGATGGGTCCCCAAACCCTAAAGTATAATCACTAATTACTTATGTTATGTATTTTAAGACATTGTAGGCCGAAAACCCGATTGTCTGACAAAAAATTATCCATGCATCGGATGGGTATGTGAAAAGCTGTTGGTCTTGAACCTGTTATCCCCCCAGCCATTTCAGCCATCTTACTCTTTCCGTCGAACTGGTGTGGCGAACCACAAATGAAACAGTTTTATATTCAACATTATATAATTCAAATTGAAAATTTGATCCTGGCAACATTGTCGCTGGTAAAAAATTGTGCTTGGACGCCATATTTTTCTGGTTAGATACTTTTGTAAAATAACTCTTCTTATTATATTATGTTGAACCTGGGTTAAGTAATAGTTAATGTGTTGGGTGTGATATACTCTGCTTGATTCGTAATAAAGTAGTTTTATTTGGGTGACTTCGGTGAGCTTACACCTCCAACAACATTACCCCAAACTGGCTAACGAAAATAAGAGTTGTGTTCTTGAGTACTGCGCACAGTGCACACACTATAAAATAAGATAAATAAAACCCTTTTTATTTTAGCTGCTGATTCCTTGTTCCGTGAACAATCTTATCCCTTCCTTTTCCATTAACAACTTGCCATATTATATTATAAATCTGAAGCGCAAAATCGTTGCCCCAAGAAAATGTACTGATATTATCGCGATGTTGATAAATGTAGTTCCCTGTAAATAAGATGTCACGTTATGGCTTTGATATATAATATGAACGTGCAATTACTGTATGATTAATATTGATACGGACACGTGGTGCCATCTAGCGTCAAACCAGCGAAACTGATCAGGGAAACACAGAAAACATAAATCCCCTACTTTATACTAGATGGCGTTAGGTGTATGTTTACTTACGCGTATTTTCTAGAAACATCCCACAGTTGTTTACTTGTTTACGTTAATCGGGGAAGAACTTTCTAGAATTCGTCTCGCCATATAAATAGCCGCAGGTAGACGGCCCGGCAATTCAGTTTTATCTGAGCGATCCTCGAGGCGACTTCGGAGCGAAAACAAGTGATCAATAGTGCTTAGTGTTTAGACTTAGTGCTTAGTGTTTGGACTTAGTGCTTAGTGTTTGGACTTGGTGATTTGTGTGAGCTAGTGTCAGTGCTAATAGTGTCAGTGCAAGTAAAGTCTTTATAAGAGTCAGCAGGTCTTTTTCTCCAAATCCTTCGAACCCTAGCACGTAACAACTGGTGTCGGAAGTGAGATTTGGAGATGCCATTGACTCCGAGAGAGGACTTCAAGGGGAGTGTCAGGACAAGGGCACAGCGAGCTGCTGCCATTGACTCCGAGAGAGGAATTCAAGGGGAGTGTGAGGACAAGGGCGCAGTGCCATCGACTCCGAGGGAAGACTTCGAGGGAAGTATCAGGACAAGAGCGCGACGGGCTGCGGAGACCACACCCACTGGGGACCAAGCTCCGCCCACGGCGGGGCAGGCCCCACCCTCTGGCCCCGCCCACCAGGCTCCGCCCACTGACCACGCCCATCAGGCTCCACCCACTTCGGGTGAAGCCACGCCCACTGGCTCCGCCCACCGGGACCCGCCCACTGACCACGCCCCTCAGGCCCCGCCCACTCTGGACATGGCCACGCCCACTGGCTCCGCCCACCAGGCCACGCCCACTCAGGCCACGCCCACAGGCCCCGCCCACTGGGCTCCGTCGACTAGCTCCATCCATCCTGCCACGCCCGTAGTTTCTACGGCCCCTCAAATGGCTCCTCAATTGGAAAGCATAATTGGGTTAATTCAGGCTTTGCAGAAGTCTCAAAGAGCTGAAAGTCAGGCTTTGCAAAATTCGCAAAGGGCAATGATGGAGTCACAAGACCGCAAGCTTGGCGCTTTGCAAGAGTCACAAGACCGCAAGCTCGGCGCTTTGCAAGAGTCACAAGACCGCAAGCTCGGCACTTTGCAAGAGTCACAAGACCGCAAGCTCGGCGCCTTACAGGAGTCTCAAGAGCAACAAAAGGACCTCCAAGAAAAAGCGCTATTGGCAATAAAGGATGTTAGTGACACGGTGACTAAGCTTCGAAAAGATGTCGACATAATGGAAGAACGCGTTACCGGGCTAGGAGTGGATATGGAAAATTTGAAGACCGGCTTCACTGAACTGCAGAAGAGAGTAGTGCGCCTTGAAACTACGGGAGTTGCGGTGTCTAGTGGAGCCACGGGAGTGACGCAAGGGCCAAGAGTCAAGGTACCGCCGTACGACGGCACTACTTCATGGAACGCATATCGTCGGCAATTTCAGGCTGTTGCTACCGCCAACGGATGGACGGAAGAACAATGCCTGACCGCCCTCATTGTTGCGCTTAGAGGGCAAGCTTTGTCGGTCCTGGAAGCACATACAGGAAATGGGTTCCAAGACCTGATGGAGGCACTTGAATCCAGATACGGGGAGCGACACCTGGAGCACGTGTTTCGTGCCCAACTGCGTGACAGAGTCCAACGCTCAGAAGAAGGACTTCAACAATGGGCGTTGGAAATTGAAAAACTCGTCAGGAAGGCATATCCAGGAGCCGACACCAAGATGGTCGATACAAATATTGTTCAAGGATTTGTCGACGGAATCAAAGACCTGGAGGTCAGAGCTGCAGTAAGGCTTGGTCACCATACCTCGCTAAAAGAAGCATTGGCGCATGCTTTGGAGGTCGAGGCTGTTCGCCATGACATACGGCAGACCCATAAGATCCACAAGGTCTCTGAGGAAGTTAAGGAAGTTAAGGCTCCTGCAAGGAAAAGATTTGAAGCCATGTGCTATAAGTGCGGTGAGAGGGGCCATCTCCAGCTCAACTGCCCGCAGAAGAAGACCCAGATGGCAAGGATGGAAAGGATCGAGGAGCAAATAGAGGAGCTGAGGAAGCAAGCAGTTTCGTCCCCTGCCCGGAATAAGGGGAAACGAATAGAATCCAGGACTAGATGGCGAGTATTGGACAATGATGCTATGAGGAAGGCTCAAGAAAGAGATGACGACCTTCGGCACATCATCACATGGAAGAAAAGGGGTGACGTGAAACCAATCTGGAGTGAGGTTGCACCCACTGGCGCTGTCACTAAGGCGTACTGGGAGCAATGGGACAGTCTGATACTTCAGGACGGAATACTCTACCGGAAATGGGAGAAGGCTAACGGCAGAGAGTTCTACTTTCAGATAATCGTCCCAAGGGCGAAAGTACCAGATGTTCTCCGCGAGGTACATGAGGGCGTATCAGGGAGTCATCTAGGTGTCAAGAGGACGCTAAGAAAAGTACGAGAACGATTCTTCTGGTTGCATTGGCGAGATGATGTGCAGGATTGGTGCCTCAAATGTACTACTTGCGTTGCTGTGACGGAACCACAGAGCAGGAGTCTTGGGGACAGCGTGACGCGTTACCATGGCAGTAACAACGATGCTCGGGACGAGCATCTCTAAGAGGGGAGTAGTGATACGGACACGTGGTGCCATCTAGCGTCAAACCAGCGAAACTGATCAGGGAAACACAGAAAACATAAATCCCCTACTTTATACTAGATGGCGTTAGGTGTATGTTTACTTACGCGTATTTTCTAGAAACATCCCACAGTTGTTTACTTGTTTACGTTAATCGGGGAAGAACTTTCTAGAATTCGTCTCGCCATATAAATAGCCGCAGGTAGACGGCCCGGCAATTCAGTTTTATCTGAGCGATCCTCGAGGCGACTTCGGAGCGAAAACAAGTGATCAATAGTGCTTAGTGTTTAGACTTAGTGCTTAGTGTTTGGACTTAGTGCTTAGTGTTTGGACTTGGTGATTTGTGTGAGCTAGTGTCAGTGCTAATAGTGTCAGTGCAAGTAAAGTCTTTATAAGAGTCAGCAGGTATTTTTCTCCAAATCCTTCGAACCCTAGCACGTAACAATATTATGTAAGGCTAGTTGGGACAGGAGTCAGAATCGTTTATTTCCCAAATGGGTTACGGATTATAAGGATTAACACTAGAAGTGCTAAAAATTAATATACAGGGTGCACTTAAACCTACCGGCCAAATTTTTTTAAGGGCTTAGGTATCATTAGGAGAGTCTATTAAACCAAAAAATAGGGTGTTAATTTTTTTACAATAACATATTTTATCCCAACCAAATTCGGTGCAGAATAGTCACTACTTACTAATTACGATGACGACGGCGCCAGTCTGTCGCGCGGAGTCGGCATGAGGCTACAGGGGTAAAGCGAGGGTGATGCGGGGGGTGTAACGCGGGTGGCGGGGGGCATGTCGCACGCGCCGTTAGGTGCCCATACACGGGACAATTAAGTATCATGACGATTTGTCGCCTCGATGTTAAAATCGAAGAGTAATTGTACGTCTGTGGCAATATCGCAAACGATTTTATGGTCAAAAGGTAGATTGGACGATTTTCTTGACGATCAATCGAAACGACATATTGGCCCGTGTATGGGGGCACCTTAGTCTCGGCCGCACGGTTGCATTGCAATGATGTGATTATTTTGTCTGTCACCGCCCGCCGCGCTCGTAATTAGTGTCTGTGACAAAATGTACTCTAACCGCGAGTGAGATGCTACATTTTAAGTGGCGCAATTTACGCGGAGCCCAGAGACTGTACGAGCAAGAAAGCCTTCCTTGTCTGCGTAACAGCGCGAAACAATTTTGTCCATTAATCAAAGACTATTGGACTATGGACAGTTCGCAACACTTGCACACGCCCTAGGAGGAGGAAGGCCGAGTTTACCGGTTGAACTCCAAGATGACATCTTGGAGTTCTTTGGAAGAGACCTACGAGCGAGTACCCGAGATGCCGCCCGCCGCTTTAACCTAAGTCGATTTGCGGTGTGGAAGTTATTAAACACTGTGAACTTACACCCATATCATTTCCAAAAAGTCCAGGCTTTAAACGAAGCAGACGCCGTGCCCCGTCGCACTTTCTGCGAGTGGCTAATCGCACACCCTGATGCAGTTATTTTGTGGACAGATGAGTGCCTGTTTACTCGTGTGGGTTTGTACATACAACCAACACAATGAGCATTGATGGTCGTATCAAAACCAACACAAGATAAAAGAAATTTACCACCAAGTGCGTTTTAGTGGTAATGTGTGGGCCGGCATTGTCGGTGATGTAATACTGGGGCCTTATTACATCGAGGGGCGGCTGACCGGAATAACCTATCTGGAAATGTTGGAAAACATTATTCCGGAGTTCATGGACAACGTGCCGCTCGCACTCATTCGCCACCCGCAGTTCTACTTCCTGCAGGATGGTGCACCGCCACATTACGCCGCCGCTGTTACAAATTATTTAAACCGCGAATACGGTGATCGCTGGATAGGTCGCGCGGGTCCCGTCCCATGGCCACCTAGGTCACCAGATCTCTCACTCCATGTGATTTTTTTATGGGGTGAGATTAAGAGTGTACGTAGATGAGGTCCCAAGCCTCGAAGACCTGAAATCGCGTATCGAGCGTGCCTTTGACGAAGTGAAAAGTGACAGAGTTGTGCTTAACAAACTCTAAAACAATGTGCAAAAACGCTCTAGACTCTGCTTAGAGCGAAACGGATTGCAGTTCGAACAATTTTTAAAGTACTGTTAAGTTTAGACAAAATAATTATGTAAATAAGATTTAGAAGTGGGTGGTTTTGATTTTTAATTAGTTGTACATAAGTAGATTAAATTTTTTAAATTCGCCTAAATGCAAAGGATGTGGTTTAGATTTAAATTTCTAAAGTGCTTATTGTTCGTAATTAAAAAGTTGTAATTTTTCCATTCTTTTGATGTGTATCAATTAATTTTATTCTAAATATACCTACGTCCTTTACATTTTGACGGTCCTAAGCCCGTTAAAGTATGAAGGGAAAATTCGCAACTTATGATAACAATAATTATTATTGTTATCAATGAAATACGTTTAAGCGGGAGGGCGGGGCGGCGCATGGCGTTCATATTTTGTGGTGTTTTTAGGATAACTTTCGGAAACTATTTCTCAACATTTTAGTAATGAGTGATTATAAAAGAAAAAAATACGTGTATTTTCTTTTTTTGAAGGTCTAATTGCACCCTTTATATTATATTTATGTAATGATAATTACAAAATATTGTATTAAGTAGTTACGCGATTCTAGTGTGAATAATTTGGTAATAATGATCACTCAGAGTCAGGCAATTTGATTTTTCCTTCTTAGTTTTTACATAAATAGACAATAAGGCTGGCCGCATGCACACTTTTTTCGTATTCGATTTCCGAATTCGTTTTCCGTATTCGAAATCCGAATGCATGGAATCAGTAGAAAAAACATTAACTGGAGCACACGTTTGCTTTTTTCCGGTAAGTTTTAAGAGCAAGCCGGCGCGTTCGCGCGTAAAAAAAAAACAAACGTTTGCGCTAGTCTCACGGAATTCTACATTAGGATATCGCATACGGAAAACGTGTGTAATGTGTATGCGGCCAGCCTTAAATGTCCACATTTACGTAAGAGCCAGTCCACACGGCGCGTTAAGTCAGCGTTGCGTCGACGCAGCGCTGCCGTTGCGTTGTTTTACATACAAATAACCAAGGTGTTCACACTGCGCGCTGCGTCGTCGCAACGCACACATGATGGACAGCAGCCCCCGAGACGAAGCGGGAGGGGGTGTTGACGTAGACTACTTCGTAATAACGCTGCGATGACGCAACGCCCGTGTGGCCGGCTATGCGTCAAACGGCAGCGCTGTGTCTACGCAACGCTGAAGCAACGCGCCGTGTCGACTGGCTGTAAGTGATTAACGCCATTATATTGAATTACCTAATAAAAATAAGAATATTAATATTGCCTAAATTTGGATAAATATAAATAGAGTAAACCTGAGATCACGTCTTTAAAATATAGCGTCTTCTCCCAATTTAATTCCGAAAACTTACCTACACAAATATTAAACAGAAAATATGCTAAAACTTTCGGCTCATCCGAGTTTTGTTCGACAACAAGGCTTGTTACAGAGTTATAAAATAGGCCATTTAATTTTGCGTGGAATAATTTACGAGACCCCATATGGTAATTAATCTAGAAAACGCTTCATAAATCCGTGGAAAATCTCATTACCATTTTTCATAAGGTAATTAAGTTCATGGAGCTTAAATGAAATGAAATTGTTTGTCTTTTCATTAGGAATAATACTCCTAAATATATTGAAATATTTTATATTTAAATTAATTCTCTATGATGTTCGTTGGCAAACTTCTTTAAATTGGCTAGACTCTAGACCAGGGGATTCCCAAACTGTGCGCCGCGGAGCCCTGGTGCACCGTGGAGGAAAGGCAAGAGGGGCGCCGTGAGTCGATCTTCCATCCCTATCCAAAACCACAAATATTATAAAATAAAATTATAAAATTAATTATGTAAATCAGGTAGATGATTGAATATTATTTTGTTCATTATTATTTATTTTATACCTGCTTAACCTAACTATAATCATTAAAGGTGTTTATGTATATATCTAATAGCTAAGTAGAGTAGGGCGCCGTGACAAAATATTGTGACGTGTAACTGCGCCGCAGGCTGAAAAAGATTGGGAACCACTGTCCTAAGATATTAAGAATCGGCCAAAATCTATTTTTCATATCTGAATAAAGATTGTACCATACCAAACAGCGAAGAGGTCTAAATCGCGCCAATCAATATTTCTGAAATCGTAAATCGGCGTAACATATGGTCAAAAATAACTAACTCGGCTCTCAGGCATATTCCCACACCGTATATGGCATAACAACCGAATCAGCAAGTAATCAACAAATTCAAAGCTAAGAATATTCGAATAGCCAAAGCTAAATAAATGGAACGTAATGAAAACGCCCCTCAGTATTATGCTTGTTTTAACGTGAATCTCTTGAGAAATTGCATTTTTATCCATATTGTGATATCACTAATTGGAAGTATTTCAAAGCCGACGAGTTACAGATGCCCCGGGGATGTGAATGGATCCACAGAATCTATGCCATAGATCTGTATAGTAAGGTCAAACTTCAAAAGAACATTGAAACGGGGAACCTTTGATTTGTTTATTCAGATTAACACTTGATTTAACTCTATTCTATATTACGCTATTATTACCAATTTTTAGAACGCTGCCATTCGTGTCAATGCAATTCGATTTCAAATGTGTGATTCAGAACTGATACGATATGATAAATTTGATATTATTAATGTGTTTCAATGTGAATATGCCTTATTATTTTAGAGAAGTATAAACTCAGTAAAAGTATGAGACGATTACAAAAGGTTACTAAGCATAATTAAATTTCTGTATAATAATTTTTGGATTTTTGACCCCCTTATGGGTCAAATTCTGCCAAGTTGTTCGTGTCTGCCATTCTATTAATTTGAACTTGTCAAAGTTTTCAACAAAATACATATTGCGAAACCTTTTGCCATCAGGTCATAAAGTCACATTAACCCAATTTATACAAACACTGTATAAACATAAATACAAAAGTATAAATACGTATACGGCCCAGATTTATCCAAACATCACATTTTACACACAATACAAAAAAAGATAAATCGAAAACACTCGTAAACTTTACGAAGGAAATCGCACACATCCTTTACATTTCCTTTGAATTACCGAGAAATTTCATGAAAATATCACGCTTTAAAGTTATGTACCGAGCTAACGAGTAAGACGACGCCAGCGCCTGAAAAGAAAATAATGGGAATTTATTGTATCACTTCCGTCGCATACAAACCCGGGTAATGCGCTGGGTATATTACGTTACTGGCCAGAAATTATCACTTTAACGTCTATGGTTTAGTAACATATTTTCCATTTGAGGTTTGGCTGCAAAAGGAAGGTTATGTTTTTGGTGAGGGATATTATTAGGTACAATGGTAGTGCCTAAACAAATTAAAAGTACATCATTATAATGTACGTTTTATAGAGAGACAAGACCGAACTACTTGTCGGGTCATTTTTGTAATTAACTGTTATAATAATACAAACAAATAGTTTTTAATTAAATTGAATAAATAAATATATTTTTTTGTTAAGTTTCTGAAGAAAGCAACAAAGTTTTTAAAACTATTTGAGGCATTTGCTTGTAATTTCGCGGTGTAGCCGCCTAACCGCGCGTTCGGGCGGACGCAAATAAATTGAGCCTAAGGGTCAATTCAGACGGCAACGTGACGCGTTGATGCATTTCAAAATTTGTATGGATTTGACAGATTTGCGAGACGTCTCACGCAACTGAAATCTGTCAATTCAGTTCAAATTTAGAAATGCGTCTACGCGTCGCGTTGCGGTCTGAATTAACCCTAAGGGTCAATTCAAACCGCAACGCGCCGCGCGTCGCCTCGCCTCGTCGCGTTGCGGTCTGAATTGACCCTTACTTGTTGACCTATCACTAGTTTGGGAACTAGCCCGGTGAAAAAAACCAACGCTTCGTAAGACACCAGTATGGGGCCACTTTTTAGCAAAAATAAGGGTTGACAATATCAGTAGCACCTCCATCGTACACAAAATCATCGTACAAAGTAAAAAAAAATACGTATGACACTGAGGGACTGCCGCGTTGAAGCTATTGCATAGCATTTTTTATCAACTTATGCAATTATAATCCGCATACGTCTAGTTGCACGCACACAAACACCGTACCGAAGTCTGCCGAATTGATACGACGTTAGACGATGCAACCGCTATGCCGTTCGGAGTGTTAGGTTTATTTTCGTTACGGAATTTTTTTTGATTCGGTTGCTGTGCTCAAAGCCCTGGATAAAAATTATGCAATAGCTTAAAATCGTGATGTAGATTTTTTACTTTGTACATTTACTTCTTGTAGTTTAGACCGACTGTTGAATATTCGAGAACAGCCACGATAATACACACAGCGATAGTGTCCGCATTAATGTGTGGGATTTTAAGATTTGCTCCCGATTAAGCTCGAGAGCACTGCTGGTTATTTATGACTTTATGTAACGGCGATATAATGCGGGAAAATAAATAGTTTCTTCCGTTTTTGGGTCCCTCTAGATATTTCTCGCAACTTTGTAGATCGCACAGGCGACCTTTTCTCACAATAAAATTATCATAATATATTATTATGTTTAAATACAATTGTGGAGAGTACACGGGTCGAAGGTGAAAGATTTCTTAGGCCTAAGCATGCGGGCAGGAAATCCAAACTTTCGGATGAAACCCTCAAACTTATGAGGGAACGAAGAGAAAACACGGATTAGGGCTCGTTAGATGTGAAACTTCTCTCGAGGCGCATACGGAAACTTACGTAGAGATCTTCGCCGCTCGAATACGCTAGAAATCACTCCACTCTGACCGGCCGATTAAGACAAGGCAGAGGTAGGGCCTGATTCTCCGTCAGTGTTCACTCCGGCCGGCCAGTGAAGGCAAGCCAGAGATGGAGAAAAGGCGCTTCCCTGGGGGCACTCGGGTACGTGGGGTCGCCACTCCCCAACAGCTCGCCACAAGCTGCCCTGCGGGCTTATTATTATTATCTAAATAATCCAAGAGTGTTATTTCATCCCCATAGCGATTAAAACAATCCAAACTTTTTACAGTATTCGTCCCATACATAAAGTATTTTTGTTTAGTAAAAATTTCGCGAGTCTGACCCTTTTTACAAGGTTATTTTATTAATGAGTGACACGAATCCTTCTGGGACATTTACAAAATGTGTATTAATTGAACATGTTTAACTTTTACGGTCATGTCTTCAACCGTGAAACCGGCATATTTTCACGAAAACCTTACAAATGTGTTAAATGAAACGCTTTGCATTTATAATTTCACTATAACCTTTGTTATTTAACTTTTTAAGCTATTGCAGCTTTTGCCGCGGGCTTTGAGCGCGGCGACCGAATCAAGAAATTCCGTAACGAAAAAAAACCTAATAGCCCCCACTCCGACCGGCACAGCGGTGCAGCGTTGAAAGCCGTGTATCGTCTAACGTCGTTTCATTTCGGCAAACTTCAGCACGGTGTTCTTAACGCTTATATTATGTGGTCTAAAAAAATATACTCAGTTGACCATTCTCATAGTAATACAGTAAAATCTACTGTATACTACGAATAATAAAATACAGCTACATTCAAATTGACAAAATAAAGCCGTTGACAATAATTGTCACTTCTATAATTACACAAAATTCTTGCATGTATTCGGGCCCCTTTTTGCATAAAATATGCATGTATTCGGGTCACATTTTGTAGAATCGAACAAATTTTTTGACACAGTTATTCTTCCTTAGTTTTTATTATTCGTAGACTGTATATTACTTATATTGTGATTTGTGCTCTAAACTCTATAGAAGCTAATCGGAAAATTGAATTGAGCATACGCTTCGAGTTTTAACTTAGAAGCGGAACTAACTAGAACAACTTTGGAAGAGCATTCATATCTATTTCACCTCTAAAATACCCTAATACCGAAGAAATACAGTTCATTTTTACAGAAATTCAAAGGTAAAATAAATTTGAACGGTAGCACGCAATCTACGGAACCGCCCAATTTTATTGAAAAGGCTTGCAAGAGTTTTCTTTATTTGCCCCGGAAATAGTTTATTATTTGCTTGTATCTGTATATGCAGCTTTTTATCCGAAACTAAGTTTAGAAAATAGACCTGTATAAAGTTTTAGCCGGTTAATATGCATCTTGTAACCAACTTTTTTAATTTGTTTTTTTGAATCTAAATAATAATTGTATTTTCTTAATTTGTCCACATGCAAAATGTTACTTGAATAACTTTAATTAGTGTGTGTGTGTGTGTGGAACAGCTTTTATTATAATATGACAATTTACAAAATGGCGTCATTAGTTCTAATTTCGTCCACTTGTTATAACATCCTTGAAGGAATGTATGGCACTTAAAAGCGATGTATGGCACTTACTATGCAAAGACGTTTTCTAGTTAGCAGGGTCTTAGTAGAGAACTTACAATACAGTTGTAATTAATGCATATTGTATGCCCCAGAATAGCTGAGTGAAAAGTTACCACCGTACTTTACAAATTAAACTTGTGTACGTCAAGTCACTAAGAAAATATTGATCCTTGCAATGTAAATTGTACAATGTACAGGCGAAGATAATTTTTTTTAACAAACTTTTGTTTAATTTTTTTTCTTTTCTCTTCATTCATTATCGATGGTTTGTATCGTAAGAATGTCGCCATGATATTATGATATTAGTATGATGATGATTACTTTAAAATTATAAAACAACCCGAAAATCATATATACCTTCCACATGTTTTTGTTGTTTTTGTCAGAGGATAAAAATGAAAGAAGTATAAGCTCAGTGGCTATTTTCATTTATTACCGCCAAATAAAAAACATTTATGAACGATAAATAATAACGGCTATATTATTCATAGAATTTTGTCATCACTCACTTTTATGAGTGGGAAAGAATTTAACATTATAATAATTCTGTAATAGGTTTGTATGTCTGTAGATTCCAATGGGATTAGTTAATGAAGCGCGCTTACTAAATAAACAAACAAAATGACAAATGTTTTCCTGTATTTATTTTTTCGACTTATTGAGTGTGGTAAGAGAAGATAATATTACTTCCTTACATAAAGAAATAAAGATAGAACAAAGCAAGTACAGAAAAAATAAACATTTATCTAATAATCATGATATTTTTTCATTCAGAGTTTTAAAATTTGAACATTTTCAATCATCAAAGGGAATAATACTTAAAAAAGCCTCTGAAATAAAATCCATCAGGAAGCACTTAAACGAAAGATGCCTCCTTTAATTACAAATAAGTGATTTTTAAACAGGAAAATATTTACTTTTATACAACCACACCTTTTCTCACCTACTTGTCTCGTTGCGTCACGTGGAAGGGGATTTTAAGGGACGGATTAACTGTACACCATAACAGCATTTCATGCCATGGGCTCCTTGCTTGTTTAGGGGCTCTGCGCTTCAACATCTTTTATATTATGTTGCCGCGATCTGCAATTTCCTCAGGAGCGTGAAAACATCATTATACATAGCAAAAACAGGGCTTTTGCATGTTAAATATTGACAATATTACTAATTAATATTAAAAAACTGTTTAGAACTTGGCCGATAATAATCTTATAAAAAACAGAAATACTTAGACGGAATGTGCTATGTGCCTTGGGCGTTCTGAATACGGCACTGCTTGTGTTGTATATTGGTCCGTAATTCTAAATTCTGATGACTGCACGGCTCAAATACATAATTCATCGTACATTGGGTTCTGAATTCTGATCTCTTAAAAAATTAGGTCATATTCAAATTTGCTATCTTGCGGTGTTTAAAAATAGTAGACACAAATTCGCAATCTTTGTTTATACGTTACCCATGATTTCCATTGAAAAACTTTAGGGGACGATTAATAAAGTATAGGTGTACCAGAATCTGATGGCAATTTTTGACAGCAGATTTTCAAAAAATATCCTTGATCATTAGATAAATTGTTATATTTGCATGTTTAATACACAGAATCAGCCGCTATAAGAAAAGAAAAGGATTAAAATGTTTTATTCCAATTACCACGGTATTGCTAGAGTCAATTTATTTTCTCACTTTTTGCCATCAGATTCTGGTAGACCTATATTTAAACATACATTATACTTGCATTATACTACTGTCATAAATTAAAATAAAATAAAAATAAAAATAAAAATAGCCTTTATTCTATTACCAGTAATTGTTACAAATTTTTAAAAGATTATAAGATTACATGCATATATTTTGTTATTATTAAATACTATTCGGTTAAAATATTACATTGGGTACAATTTTTTTGCTTACATTAAAATATTTCATTATAAATTAATTAAAACATCAATCACTACATTTGTTTCTTTAAATAGCATTTTGCAAATTAATTTAATTTCTATTTTTTTTAAATTACATACATATTTATTATTATTAATACTATTCGGTTTAAATTATAATAATTTGATTTCATTATAAATTAAAATTATAATTTAATTAAAGCATCATTTAATTTTACTATAGATTTGTTTTAAATTACATTTCAGATGTCTGCTGTTACTTTTAACAAAATAATTTCAATATTTAATTACAATAATTATATTATTAATAAATCAATGCAACACACAACAAAACAACATAATGACATAAATATAGTTATTTGGCATGCAATGTATACAATGTTAATTAATCTAGTATTTAATTTATATTTGTTTTAATCTACTAATACTCTATATTTTTGGTAATAGTCGCCTCTTTGGCGTAGGCCTCCCCCAATATCTTCCACCTCTGTCTATCTCTAGCTACTCTCATCCAGTCCTCTCCAACTTTTTGTGTAAATATATCTCTCCATCGTGTTTTCTGTCGTCCTCTATTTCTCGCATTCTCTCTAGGAAGCCACTCCATTACTTTCTTCGTCCATCGAGTGTCCTCTATTCTACATATGTGACCAGCCCAGTTCCATTTGAGAAGCCTTATTATTTCGGTTATATCTTGAACTTTGGTTGTTTCTCTTATTGTCTTGTTACTTATTATGTCTCTTAGTTTATACATAACATGCTCCTCTCCATTTTCCTCTGGCAAATTGCTAGTTTTTCTTCCTCTTTCTTCCTCAGAGACCATGCTTGACAGCCATAGGTTATACTAGGCAGGATAACCATCTCATAAATCTTTTTATTGATGCCTATGTTCATTTCCTTGTTTTTCATAATTTCTTTTAATGACCAATACTTTTGTCATGCTATAGCAATTCTTCTATTGATTTCCTTTACGGTGCAATTTTTAAATAATATTGAGTACCCTAGGTATGTATACTCGTTAACATATTCTATTTTGTTTCCATCCACCATAATATCCACTATTTCACCATTTGATATAATTTTAGTTTTTGAGGTGTTTAGAGACTGTCCAACCAGTCTGCTCTCCTTGGACAGATTGTTTACCATAAATTCCAAATCGGCTGCGTTATCTGCAAGTAGAACTATGTCATCTGCAAACCTCAAGTTGTTAAGGAACTCTCCATTTATCTTTAGACCAATACCCACCCAATTCAGCCTCCGGAAGACTAACTCCAATACAGCCGAAAACATTTTTTCGCCCTGTCTAACTCCTTTCAGAAGTCGAAACTCTGGGCCTTCTTTCTCCAATCTGACCTTTGCAACCGACTTTGAGTATATATTACTAAGTATTTAAGATATTTTATACTTACACCTTGGCAGAGTAATGCTTCCCAGATGGCATCGTGAAAAAGAGAGTCGAACGCTTTTGCAAAATCTATAAAACACATGTATACTTGCTTCTTATATTCATTTGCTTTCTCTATTATTTGCGTGATTACATGTATGTTGTCTATGGTAGAGTAATTCTTACGAAATCCTGCTTGTTCCGGAGGCTGTTGTTCGTCGAGTGATTTTGCTATCCTGTTTAGTATTACTTTTGCAAACACTTTATATATATTTGAGGTCAGACTTATTGGCCTATAGTTTCCTAAGTCATCTCTATCGCCCTCTTTGTGTAACAGAATCATTGTAGATTCTGACCATTGTTGTGGTGTTGTTTCTTTTTCAATAATTGTATTAAATAAGATTTGTAGAGGCCTTAATAATGAGGGCATAAATGCTTTTAATAGTTCATTTGTGACATTGTCTTGGCCAGGTGTTTTGTCGTTATTCTGTGTTGATATTGCATATTCAATCTGCGATTTCTATATACTTGGTACAGGGGTTGGTTCGATCTCATCTGCGAATTTTGTTAAATATTTTTGTTCACCGTTGTGTGCATAGAGTTCTTTGTAGTAATGTGTAGCTTCCTGTAATATGTCATAACGTCTGGAGAGAGCAGCTCCATTTTAACTTTTTAATTTTGTGGTCCATTCTGATTTGTTTCTTAACTCTTTAAACGCCTTTTTGAGGGCACCAGACTTTTCTACATATTCTTCTATTATGGTCTTCCTGAAATTTTTCTTACCTTTTGTAATTTGTCGATTAATTTTTTTAATTACATATGTGATTTTTTGTTTGTTTTCTCTAGTCCTTTTCAATCTATAAAGTTGTTTTCTTTGGTCCAATAATAGTATTGTTTCACTATCCAGTTTGTAATTTTTCTTACTTTGATTTTCAGGTAATGTTAGCTGCAGTAATATTAGTTCTTCTTCAAAATTATTGTACTGTGATTGGATCTCTATTGACCTGCTTAGCGACTCTATAAGATTTGCTTCCCACTTTATAGCAGTTTCACCCGTTACCAATGACAAACATCTTGAATACTCTACATTTTGAGCGAAATATCTCTTCTTTTTTGTTTCTTGTGTTTTCAGTATGCATCTTATCATACGATGATCGGTGTTAAAGTTCAAATGTTTAATAGTATGAAAACTCTCTACCTGGTTTAAGTTGTTTGTAAATATATAATCAATTTCATTCAAATCACGGCCATTTGGGGATCTCCAGGTCCATTTTTTTTTGGGGCCTCTGTTTGAACATACTATTTAAACACTTTTTTTCCAATGCGAATTCCACCAAATTCTGTCCATGTGGGCTTCGTCGTCCATATGAATATCTACCAAGTATCCTGTTTTCACCTGGATTTGCTTTACCAATTTGGGCATTGAAGTCCCCCATTACCATAAAGTATCTAGATTCACTGGAGCTAAGGGCTTGGTCTAGTGTGTTATAGAATATATTCATGTCTTCTTCTTTATACTTTTCTGTAGGTGCATAAATCTGTATAAAGGCCCATGAACTTTTATCCGACAGTGCTATTTCTAGTGTAGCTACTCTATCGGAGAGTGCTCTAAAACTGATGATTTTATTTTTCAGCTTTTTGTGTACCAAAAAGCCTACACCATTTCTACTATCAGTGGCTGACGAGTGACACAGTATAAACTCTGGATATTCTTCTAAGCATTCCTTTGCTCTTCTTGTTTCACATAATCCCAAAATGTCCCATTTCAAATCTTTAATAGCATAGTGTAGTTCATTGATACGCCTGTCATGCATAAGGGTTCTGACGTTTAAGGAACATATGTAGAGAACTTCATTTCTTCTACTGGAAGAGGCTGGTGGGGGGTAATTGTCATGATCTCCCGCGGTGACAAGCCGTACTGGGAGATTGTGAGAGGCCGGCGCTGGTTGCTATTCTGTTGTTGTCACCCGGCCTAAGCAGCTTACCTCCGTAGAATCAATAATTGGCGGTATCTTATCTTGTAGTGTGTGCTTCTTAATAACAAAATTATTCATGTTATTCGTTTTGTTTATCTTCATGCGCTGCTTTGGATTTTGATTCCCTGAATCATGGCTTGAGTGAGAGAGTTTACTACTTCCTTGCGAGTATGTATTGTCTGAAGGCGAGGATGGGAGCAATCTTTTATTGTTTGTTTATACTATTTTTACTTTATTTCCTTTTTCGAATTCAATCTTTGCTTGTTCTTGTAGTTGTCTCCTTTTTTCTAACACTTGTTGTGGAAAGTCCTCTTTACAATAGTATTTAGTATTTTTAAAGTTTCCTTTCTTCTTGAGGATGTTTATTTTTTGTGTAAGGGTTGAAAAAGTTACTTTAATTGGGCGGGGACTATCTCTTTGTTTACCTATTCGCCTATACAATAATACCTAACTATTTACATGGAACCAAGAGATATTCAAGTAATAACTTGAATATCTCTTGGTTCCATGTAAATAGTTAGGTATTCTTGTATGATGTTAATAAATCTGTTTTGTAATTTTTCATATGATGATTCTCCTTCTTCGATACCAAAAAACATTAGGTTCCTCTGTCTCGCCTCTTTTTCCAATAAATATATTCTATGTTCTTGATTTTCTATTAACTTCTTCAATTTGACTTGTTGTTCTTCCCATATAAGAAACCTCTCATCTAGCATTTTATTAATATTTTGTATCATTTCTTTGTTTTATTTTCACATTTTTTCCGGTTTTCTATCTTCTGGGCATTCATTTCTTTTTGTATGTTATTAAGCGCGATCATAATCTCCTCCATGTTTATCACATTTATCTACTTTTTATTTCACTGTGATAAATTACTTCATAACAAATACAAAGCAATCAATTTTTCATCCCAAATTAAAGCATTTTTTATCCCAATTAAACAGGAATTTAAAGACTGCATCAATTTTTATTCTTAATTAACTCGAAATCTGAGGCGAATTCATTGTACTGTCGCAAACATCGACGGTATTCCACTTTTTAACTTTAATATCATAAATTTATAATTCATACTTAATATTAAAAATGCAAATTTCTATCTATCTGTTACCTCTTCACGCTCAATCCGCTAAACCGATTTAAACGAAATTTTTCACAGAGATACTTTGAGTCCCGGGAAAGGACGTAGAATAGTTTTTATCCCGAATAAATGTACGGTTTCCACACAATTTACAATTTACGGCGCAACGTAGGCGGGCAACATCTATTAGACTATTACCTAATAAGTTCAAGTATAGCAGTAGGTATATACTAGTTTCGTTGATGAGTCTACCCACTCCAAGGCCTTGAGCCGAAATGTAATAAGCCGTCACAGTAAATTTAATATACCCTAAATCGAGAATACTTGCGAACAGGAATTTGAGAACTTTCATAAACTCATATTTCGTAAACCACTGACAATATTAAGAAGTAATCATCAGTACTACCACAGTGCTACTACGTAATTCCGACTTGCGCAGGGGAGCAAACATTTCTATTGATAGAAAATTGGCAATCAGTACTTGAAAACAAGAGAACAAAAAACGGTGCGACCTGTTTACCCGGCACTACTCCAGGGTTAGTGTGGGTGGCACATCCCCAACCCGGGGCACCCATGATGGGTTTCCCCTGCGCACCAAAAAAAAAATAAAAAAAAAAATAAAAAAAAAAAGGTTAGTGTGGGTTTCCACTGACGCGGAGCCGGGCGGAGAGGAGCTTAGCGGTGCCCGAATTGACCAATCGTGCTGTTCCATTGAAGCGGAGCGAAGATTTCGAGCATGGTGATTGGTCAATTCGGCACCGCTAAGCTCCTCTCCGCCCCGCTCCGCGTCAGTGGAAACGCACCCTTAGTCATGTGATCGCGAGTTTCTTCTCTAAAAAGAATAGTTTTAAAAAACTAAATAATCACGTTTTTTTATTATTTTTTTTTCAAAAGTTTTAGCAAATTATTGCACTGTCTGGCTCTTAATACATATGCAAATTAATTAGACTTTTGGAGATACGTAAGAATTGTGCTCAAAGATTCCGACATACATACAGCCCAAGCTAAAAAAGTGTGTTAAAAAGTAATTTCGCGCCTAAATCAGTATTATTTAACAGACTTTATAATATTATTTTAAAAAGATAATACCGACTTTAAAATTGTACGTAATTAAGAAATTAAATTCCCTATCTCAAAAACTACTGAACCGATTTTGATGAAACTTGCAGAATTCCCTAAGTTGAACAACACCTAGTACAAACAAAAAACTTACATCGGACTTTTAGTTCCGACCTTCGGAGATATGCGAACACATACATAAAAACATACATACATATATACACTTTTTTTTTACACGCTGATATTATAGACTAACAAATACGAAAACTGGGCAGTTCTGGAATTATGTATTACATACATACGGGTCGAATTGATAACCTCATTTTTTGAAGTCGGTTAACAGTCGTATTGCTACTCGCTTAACGCACATCGCTTACTCTACTAAGAGATTTATGAGTTACGAGTTTTATCGAAGCTCGTGTTTTTGTTCTAACGTAGTATCTAAGCTACTACGTACTACTTATTCCAGGTTATAATATTTAGTTCCGTAATAGTGTCCTGGATACCTTCACTTTTAATTAAATTATATCAATACTAGACGTTCCGCGCGGCTTCGCCCGCGTAAATTAGATGTTTCACAGACAAATCAGTCTACAAAAAATAGCCTATGATCCTTCACGTGGTCTACTTCTTATCTGACCCAAATAACAGAAAAATTGCTCTAGTAGTTCGTGAGATAAGCCGTTTCACATAATTTCCCCCGTTTTTTCCACATTTTCCTCTATTTCTTCGCTCCTATTAGTCTTAGCGTGATAAAATATAGCCTTTAGCCTTCCTCGATAAATGTACAATCTAACACTGAAAGAATTTTTCAAATCAGACCAGCCGTTCCTGAGATTAGCCCGTTCAAACAAACAAACTAACAAACTCTTACACTTTATAATATTAGTATAGATTTGAAATACGATTACCGGTTTTAATATTGTGTTATCAAACGCACATAACTCCCAAAAGATTTGAGAGTGGATCTCGAATTTTATTGTCAGATCGCGTCAAGATAATGGGATTCAATATGTACTTTATTGCAAACAATATGGCGGATATGAAAAAATATAAAGCCGACTGTTTCGAGTTCCTTAGTGAACGCCGACACTTATTACATTCCCCAATTCATGGGTTTGTGACTTCACAGAGAATTTACAATCTCGGCGTCGCGTTCACAATACAAATCATTTGCGAATTTCCCTCGCGCGACAATACGTTTTTAAGGCGCCTCTATGGGATTTCTTTTATTTATCTTGATCGTTTTTCTTTTAATTTGTATAAGACATGGTTTTGCAGTGCCGTCGCACAGTGGATCGAATCGAGGATTTCGGGGACATAGGGACCGACTTTTGTTTTTCAAATTTTTATTTATGCCAATGGGTAGAGCTAATTAATGTTAACAAAAGTTATTCTTTGCAATTTTTTCTTAGGCTTATTATTTAAGTACAAAAAAACATATTTTTAAATTTCTTGTATGGAAAAACATATATAATCCCAAATTTTTGCCAAGTCCTGATAGATCCCGCGGTCAAACCTTTTTTTTCTTATATTTTGGCTACATTGCTAGTATTATGTACCATAAATGTGTGCCCAAAGTTGCAACCTTGCCAGAAATAGAGGTGAGAAAATTATAAAAAAAATTAATTAGTAACTATTGACTTTTCTAGTTTCTAAAATTATTGTAGGAACTTTTCATGCAAAAAAATCATTATTCTAGTAAAATAATGCTTAAAATTACTTAAAATAAAAAAAACTCGATGCCATGTAAATATTATCATCAAACATTAACTTGTAGGTAACTAATCCGTTTGACAATAGTAAATAGTCCTTTGTATTGTGTATTTTCTAACAATCGCTTAATGACAATGAACCAAACAACATTCAAAATAAAGAGCTCAAGTAATTGTATAAGGGCTTAAAATAAACCCTCATTAGCCAATTAGTAATTATAGTTAATTAGTGTGGCATGGAATATATTATCTTTGTAGGTCTGGAAAATTATAAAATCTCGTTTTGTTTAGCTAATGGCGTTGTGTTTTAAAAATTTGGGAAGGAATTTAAAAAATCCAATATTTGATACTTAAATTTTATTATTAAGTATTGAAGAAAACATTTAAAAATATTATCAGTATGGTTTTTTAACAATAAAGATTACAAACAGTAATATTTTATCCATTTTAGCGTCGTGTACATATTCCCTATTAATAATAAAGTTGAAAAATAAAAAGTAGTGAGTACATAAAAATTACGATACCATACATAATACAAGTAATAAAATTATTTCTAAATATGTACATACTATCTTTAATATACAAAACCCAAATTTAAAAAGCTTACTCACTATCAGAATCGTTATCCTGTAATTTGTTAACGTCAATAAACTCTATCTCAGAGTCTGTCGGCAAATTCAACAGAAGCTCTTTAGCCCGTGAAGAGAGAGCTATTTTGTTGTGCTTTGATAGTCTTGGTCTAAGACTTGTGATCTTTGGATCTGAGGATATCAAAAGATTATGTAATATATCCTCATTTGTGGCTTTTCTACTTAATTTTCTGGAATAGCTCTCCCTGAATTTCCGAAAATCTTTGTTACGAGCTTCTGCTGCTTCTTCTGACAGATTGCCGATAGGTATTGTACCAAAATGCTGAATAATATCAGTGCCATGTATTAGGAGTTTGTGTAAACTAGAAGGCATATAATACCAGGGATATAAATTTATGTAGAGTTCTGCAGTCTCTCTACAGAATAAAGAGAATTTAGAAAGGTTGACGCACTCTCCAGATGCTATAGTCTGAAGTATTACATGTAACCTTTCTATTAATTCCTGGCTTATACCAGTAATACGGGCTGCAGTGTCTGCATCCCTAAAAAATCTTCGGGCAGTGTTGCCATCATTAGTGGTTCCGTCTCCTTGTTTCACCTGGTCTATTAGTAAGCCGCAATCTTCTCTAAATGCTCGTTGTATTTCAGACTTTCTAAGCTTAATTTTTTGTTGATTTTCACCCCTGCCACTCCATTTTTTAAACTCCATACGATATGCTGCATAAGAAAAATGGGACATTATTAATAATGAAAATGAATATTTTGTAAAAGAGGAATGACTCACAGCTGTAAAAGTAATTAATAGCTAAGGTATGATAAATAAGAATAATTATTGTTACCTATGTGAAGAAGGCACTCCATACACCTGATCCAGCAGTGTAAAGATGACAGTCCGTACTGGTAAATTTCTTCATTCTTGTGTTTTTGGTCAAGCAGTTCAATATTGTTCATTTCCGATGGCTTTGCTTTGCAAATATCGCAAACGGCTGTCGACGTATCTGATAAATATGACGTTATCTTTCCGTCAATCATCGTCAAAAGTAACTGGTGAGACACTTCAATTTGATTCAGTCTTGATGGCTGAAGCGCTTTAATTTCTTCTGTTATTCTGTTTTTAATTAACATTACAGTGGTATGGGTTTCTTTCGTAAATTGAAACATTAATGGACGACAGTAAAACGTGGATGATGGTCTTTCGTTTTCCCAAACAATAGTTCCATCCGATTGTTGTAGCCTAACTGGCACTAGACTGGCCATAAAAATACTGGAGTCTTCAAATTCTTTGTTTATTTTTTGCTTGTACACACTTTGACCAGAAGCTCCGTCAAAACCCCATTTACTTACAAGCTCTAAATTTATTGTTGCGTCCAAATCCATAGATATTGCATCCAAAAGTCTTGATACAGTCAAATTGAGTAAAGCTTGCAGTTTAATTGAAGCCCCGTCCTCAGTAATACTTATATCCTTTTTATCTGGATAACAATTCAATTTAGCTTGTTGCAATTTGTAATACGATGGATACAACTCTGAACCATTTTCACTCGCAGACTCTTAAGTTTATATATTGCCACTTTGACAACTTTAGCGAAACTAATAAAGCTAGTGCCTTATCAGGTGAATACGTATCACTCTTAACCTTCTCGTTGCTTAAGCATGCCTTGACTTTATTTAAATCTTCTGGGTGATTGAGTAAATGGTTCATTATTTTTGAAATTTCTTCGTTTCCACTGTTTTTTAAATTTCTTGTTGATATGGCAGACATTTCTTCAGGAGAAAATGAAAGATCTTTATTTATTTCATCTAAACGTCTCCGTTTTTGTCGAATCTTCAAAAGGTTTCCTCGGAGTAAAGGTAGATGTGGATGCGTCTGAAGTGGAAAATGCTGGTGGTAGATTCTCAGTATTATCATAAACTTCGAGTTCTATTGGTTCAGTATTGACAACTTCAAAATTGATTTCTTGGGGCTAATTTATTGACGATTCTAACCAATCGCCATTATTTTTAATAAATTTAGCTAATGTTCGGCTACATTTTTCCCATCTGGCACACACATTTGAACAAAAACGCGTACAGAACTTTCTAAGCACGGCACTATTTTCTTCAGTCACATTTATTTTCGATTGTAGAAAATCAAATAGTTTTTTACTATCTGACAAACTTTTCAATTGGTCTCTTAATACCATAAATAAATCTATATTATTCACAAGACCTTCCATTATACCAAAATAAAGAAAATTAAACACTGTGAAATGATGTATGTAGTAGCACGTTTAAGCATTAACTAATTTTGAAATATCTATTACGGTCCTTTTATATTTTTCCAGACCTAACAAAGATAATAAGTTCTATGACACCCTAATTAACTATTAATGATTGGCTAATGAGGGTATAGTAAAAGCGCTTAATATGCCATTACTTAAGCTCTTAATCATGAGTGTTGTTCGGTTTATTGTCATTAAGCGATTGTTAGAAAATACACAATACAAAGGACTATTTACTATTGTCAAACGGATTAGTTACCTACAAGTTAATGTTTGATGATAATATTTACATGGCATCGAGTTTTTTTTTTATTTTAAGTAATTATAAGCATTATTTTACTAGAATAATGATTTTTTTGCATGAAAAGTTCCTACAATAATTTTAGAAACTAGAAAAGTCAATAGTTACTAATTATTTTTTTTTATAATTTTCTCACCTCTATTTCTGGCAAGGTTGCAACTTTGGGCACACATTTATGGTACATAATACTAGCAATGTAGCCAAAATATAAGAAAAAAAAAGTTTGAACGCGGGATCTATTGGGACTTGGCAAAAATTTGGGATTTTAAATGTTTTTCCATACAAGAAATTTAAAAATATGTTTTTTTGTACTTAAATAATAAGCCTAAGAAAAAATTGCAAAGAATAACTTTTGTTAACATTAATTAGCTCTACCCATTGGCATAAAAAAAAATTTGAAAAACAAAAGTCGGTCCCTATGTCCCCGAAATCCTCGATTCGATCCACTGTGCGTCGCCCCCTTTCTTATTTATACTTATTTTTAATTGTGTTTTTAATCGACTTAAAAAAGGAGGTTATCAATTCGACCCGTACGTATGTATGTTTTTATGTTTATGTTCTTTATATATCCGTCCGATTTAAGTAATTATAATTTTTTTGTAATAGGTATTGTTCAACTAAGGGTATACTTAACGAGACCATTTATTTTTTTTGTCAGAGCGGGACATCTACGGAATATTATTAAATGCTATTATTATTATATAGAATAAGAGGAGTATGTATGATCCGCAGTTCGGAAAGCAGCTACATCTAGGAAAAACTTGTATGAACTCATAAATACAAAATTAAAAAAAATGTTCAGCATTCAAATGTCATTTTGTAGCGTAAAGCTAGAAACAAATTATCGGACGCGTCCGTAAGCCGCGGCTGATGGATGCGGCTTAACAATGTACACGGTTCATACGGGGACGTCCGCGGATGCAGGAAGGTTTGTAGGAAGATGAGTCTTCGGATGTCTGGCCAGTCATTTCAGAAAACCGTCCGCCGTCCGCGGATGCGTCCCCGCGCCCCGTTCATAACGTCCGCGGATGCAAAAACATCCCGCTAGCTAGATTCTTTTCGGACGTCCGAACGCTCAAGGTCGCGTCCGCGACTTATGTCAGACAATGTGCACAGTTTAGTGTATTTTGTATTAACCAGATAGAAACAAGCCGCATCCGAGGAAAACGTCCGAGGACAACGTCCGATAATTTGTTCCCAGCTTAAATCATGAATGTCACAAAAATATTCAGTGTAAAAATACCATGTAATCCAATCACAATCACATAGGGTTCAAAATCTGTTTGAAACACATTACAGTACACCGCAGTAACTTCAAGTAGTAAAATTATTAACGCACGAAAAAATATTTTACGGGCTCAACATAAAACTCCAATGTATCAAACAAAATAGGGGCTTTAGACTGTAGACGGACCATTATACTTGGGTCCCCGCCAGCAGGCCACTGTATAGAATACAGGTGCCAGACTATTTATTCACTAAATGGCTCACACAAAGCTCTGGTATTTTCGACACGCGTAAACAAATTAGTTTGATTTATACCCAATAACATGTTTAGCTACCTGGTATATGTATGAAATATGAAGGTAATAGGAAACATCGATAACTGTACCTATTCGAAATAGGCAATTTAATAGTCAATTAAAAAATTATCATCCAAAAAAAAACTTATTATAGATACTATTTTACAAAATATCTGCACATTGAAATTGTTATTTATGCAAAAAAAAAAAATTATATTAACAATTTTGATGCTGCAATTTGGTACATTTTTTTTTTTCAAATTATAATAACATATTCTGATATTTAAGTTCTATAGTATTGTGGTAATAAAAGCAGCAGTAAGCAATCTTTTGCATATTTGTCAGGTTTTTTTAAATAATTTTTGAAGTATAATATAATACTATTGTCTATTATTCATATCCATCCTAGTATCATATAAATTCTAAAGTATAGTCTGCAGTTTTCACTTTACGCTTAAACCACTCAACCAAATTTGATGAAATTTGGTATAGAGATAAATTGAGTCCCGAGAAATGACAAATAATCTTTATAACAAAAGACTTGAGAGGTGTCAAGGGACACCCTAATGGAAAGTTCCAGTTTATTATTTCTTATGCACAAAAAACCTTTCTTATGTACAAAAAAAAACAAAAAACACTAAAAAAAAAAAAAGAAAAAAAAATCGTCGCTACACCACACTGTTCAATTCGAAACGATAATAACTTGCTTTCTATGAGAGAGAGAGAGAGAGAGAGAAAGACAGAGAGAGAAACACGCGCTACCGCACGGCTTACAACTAACGACACACAAAGTGTCGTTACAACTTTTCTTTTTTCTTTTCTTCTTTAACAAGCAATAAGAAACTTCGTTCAAAAAAAAAAGAGAGAGAGACAGAGAGAGAAACACGCGCTACCGCACGGCTTACAACTATAGCATTTTTGCTATAGTTGTAAGCCGTGTGGTTGTGTCAACACACGACACTTTTGTGTGGTTACAACTTTTAGTCTAGCCCCCTTTCGCAACGCGCGATAAGGAACTTCGTTCCATAAAAAGTATACTATTACCAAGTAGTGAATGACCAAAATTGCGGGCAATAATTAACTCATATTTTATCAGTAGTTGTTACGTGTTCACTCACGTGGTAAGCTTTAATCACGTTATTTGGACGCAGATTGTTCGCTAATTACAATTTTTGCCGGCTGGCTCTGTAAACACAAGTTGGCAATTACAATGTAAATTGAGTTTGTCACGGCGCGCCGACGGTTGTACACCCCTGGCGCTAAACGCTTATTAGCTAGCGCTTTTAATTAATCACTAAATCCTTACTAGTAAATAATTAAGAAATAAATTAATTTACAGTCAAAAGGTGTACGTTATTTGTTTAGGCTATTCCAAATCAATATACTATCAGAGAAGTTGATTTATAGGCAGATTGCAGACCTGCGTAATTTGGTCGCGTTATGTCAAACCCAGCCGACTGATCGCGACTAATATTGAATTGACATAAACCAACCAAATGACGCAGGACCGTCAACTGCCTATGAATTAAGTTCTTCGAATTTAATTCATAAGCAGATTAGAGACCTACGTAATGTGATCGGGTTACGTTAAGCCCAGCTCCGACGAGATCACGTATAACTGTGAAAATTACTATTTGCTATTTGAAGGTATTGTACGGTTCCCTTTTTGCACGGAAAAAATCGAAAGTTTTTTTTTCTATTTAACCAAACGGCTAATCCGAGGGCACGTGTACATTACGCAGTGCCTCATCACAATCCGCCCAGTATTTTTGTGCGGAATAAATATTTCTCGCATCCCGCAAATGTGTACATAGGATTATTAGGATTGGCTTTTACTCGCGGCTTCCAACTCCGACCAGAATAATAATTCCGAAGATAGACGTTCAACTTTATCCGTTGAGAATAATCCAACCATGGAGTTGAAATATATTTTTTAAAATACTTCTATTTACAAAAATATACAATTTATAGCATGAATATAAATCACTTTATTATTGATACATTTCGTGAAATGTTTGCATGTTATAGAGAAGTGTTTTGATTTCTTAAAATAAATTTGAAAAAGTACCATCAGAGAAATTGATCCATAGGGAACTAGATAGATAGATAGAACTCTTTGTTGCTCACAAAATATAGAGGATTACTAGAGGACTGACGTTTTTTGACCGGGTTATTTCAAGTCAGTTTACTTCGCGAAACTGTAATTTTCCTGGCCAGGTTTGACATAAACCCATAATATTGCCTGGGTCCACCAACCACCTATGAATCGATTACCCTAATAGTACAAAGATCACATCTAATTCTGAACAGTCTGGTAAGAGCAAAACTCGAACTCAACAAATATCTGATGGTTTTATAAAGGTCTCGTCTCAAGAATTCCCCAACTCACAATTTTAGCCCCAAGGCAAACAGACCCCCGTGGGCGTAATTCTCAAGCTTCGATGTCGTTTTGTTCGCAGACCGTCTCAATCGAGTTATAGGAAGCTTGTGCGGGTGCGAGTGAGACAGCCTGCGATCAAAAATCCATTCGACGCTTCAGAATCAGGCCCCAGGGCGGAGAGACTCCGCTAGCGCAATTCGATTTCAAACCTCTTTATTAAATTTGTCATAAATTGAAAATGATTGCGACCACACTGAAACGTTGCAGAAATTCCGGTAGAATTTTTATGTCACCAATTATTACTGACGACTTATTGTGAAAAATTTGCCCTACTTTTGTGATGAATCTATCTATGAATAACTAAGATTTATTAAAAAATCTTGCCCGCTATGATTTAATTTGATATTTACTATACATATTTGCTAATCATATTCGACGCACATTGTGTGGAATTTTCAGAAATGTGGCCAAGGATGTTTGTCAGTCAAATCTGTATAAAGTTACAAAGACTCACGCCCTTTGCTCCCCTCCCCAGTCCCCTATTCCTCGAAGCTGGCGCTAATTAATTATTATAGTAAGATATAGTACAAGCGCGCGGCCTATTGCTGGAATTTGGCCTACGCACTTCCGTGCGTTTAGATAATACTCAGTATTCATTATTATTTCTTCGGTGAATTATAATATTCGTCTGTCTGACAGACGTCCATGAAATAATTAATAAAATGTCAGTCCCAAGAAATGACACAGTAAAATTTTCTTTGTCCTAAACTTTGAACTTTGTTTCAAAGTATCGCTGTCATCGATCAAAGCGACTTTTTACGATGTGACCCGTGACCAACCTTGATTCGGCGCAAATCTACTTTTGAATACATTAAAATATACATGTCGGTTACATCCTTAGTTCTTTTGTAAGACAAAGGTTTCCGAGTTTACTTTTTGTCCTTTAAGGGATAATACGTGAAGAAAACCTAAATTAGGGGCTGTGTCAAAGGAATAAAATAATATTATGTTCGTTTTTTGTACATGTACAGGCTTACAAACATCATCATTATATCAAACTAGCTGATGCCCGCAACTCTGTTGCGCCAAAATTCGTGTATCGCGCGGAAACCTTACGTTTTTTCCGGGATAAAATGTATCCTATGTCCTATCCCAGGACTTAAAGTATCTCCATACCAAACAGCAAATCTGGTTCAGAGGTTTGGGCTTGAAGAGGTAACAAACAGACAGATAGACACACTTTCTCATTTATAACATTAGTATGAAAGTATGGATTCCACGTCATAAAATGTTCACCATCATCATCAAGGTTTAATGAAATTCCTACTCCTGGATCAGCCTCTTGGTAGGTCTGCACCAGGTCTCAACACATAGATCACACACAGATCTACAGTGTGCCATCAATGCATACGTCTAAACCAGAGGTTCCCAAACTTATTTTGTCTACCGCCCACTTTAAGAACAAATTATATTTTAGCGACCTCATTGTTTCAACTTTAAATGCATCCTGATGAAATAAATCACTCCCCGAGCCTCTACACAACGCCCCCATTTTTTTCTGGGTCCCACACAGCCCCCCTTCAGACCTTCAGCTCCCACAAGGGGGCGTTATCGCCCACTTTAGGAAAGGCTGGTCTAAACTGACTATTAACATTGGTTCATGAAAGAAATTGATTTCTAGGCAGACGGTGAACCGACGTTATTTGGTAGGGCTGTGTTACATTAAAGTTAGTGATCAAATACGAATGCAGCTATGAATCAATGTCTCTGGTTGTACTATCAGAGAAGTTGATTCCTAGGGGGACCTACGTAGTTTGGTCGCGTTACGTCAAACCCAGCCGACAAATCACAATTAACATTGAATTGACATGATCCGACTAAATGATGTTGGTCTGTCAACTGCCTAGGAATCAATTTCCTCGATAGTACATATAAAACAAATAGCTTACCCTTTTTTCACATTAATCTATAATATAAATCTACTAGCGGCCCGGTACGTGCTTCGCTACGTATAAAATGAAATAATAAAAAAAACATTGAAACTTGCTTGTATTCAACAACACTGAAAAAACTTTCAATTTGACAGCACGATCCCCATTAACAAAATGATCCGCCATTTATTGAATTCATTTGTTACAAAAAATGTGATAAATGAAGAACCGCTCGACCGATTTTGTGCAAACTTCACATAAACCTTCAACCTACTAAATAGTCCGAACAAAGCCTAAATGGTTTGGATAGGTAAGCCCGTTCTTGGGTTATAAAATTACAACGAAAAGTGGCATTGATTTTTAGAGAAGAGAAGATAATATAAATTAATCTCTAATATCTCTCGCTAAAACTCGAGAACGGCTAAAATGATTTGGCTAGTTTCAGTCTTGAAATATTCGTGGAAGTCTAGGGAAGGTTTATATTTGGAGGGAACCGATACGAAGCACTAGGCCATCTAGTAAATGATAACAAACCTGACCATTTAGCCGAAACTTTTTCGTTTTCGCTTCGTTATAGAATCGCCGATCAAAATGTATGGATAAGACGAGTCGAACGTCAATGTCATACTAACGAACGCTTATGTCAATTCCATACATTTTCATCGGCGATTCTATAACGAAGCGAAAACGAAAAGATTTTGGCACACCCCCCTGCAAATAGTATAGAAATTATCATCGAAAACTCTGTTAGGTTTAAAGTCATGTACTATTAAATATAATAGTCGCTTCAGGCTTCAAACTAATAAATGAGCGCTTATCTGAAATCCATAATGCTTTTGACTGAATTTCGTTACTAATACGACTCGATTGCATTTCTACTAATGGAACGATTTTCATGAATGAGTTTATAGATGAATGCAATAATTTCAGAGATAGAGTTTTGTATTAAAATACTTTACGTATCTACTCAATGCTACCAAGTACTTTTCGAACAAAACTGAACAAACTTTGCTATAAATACATACTAAAACACTTGTTCTCACTTTCATGAATGAGTTTATAGATGAATGCAGTAATTTCAGAGATAGAGTTTTGTATTAAAATACTTTACGTATCTACTCAATGCTACCAAGTACTTTTCGAACGAAACTGAACAAACTTTGCTATAAATAATACTAAAACACTTGTTAATTGTACTTACTACTGCTATAATCTAGTCACTGCTTACTAATGATCTATAGAGACGCTGACGTTATAGTAACAAAATCATTTGTCCATGTCTTTGACGTCTCTTCTTAACGTATCAGATAAGAACAAAATATTGTATAACTATTTCGTAATACACAGTGTAAATCATATTAAAAGCCTTTATTTATCACTAGATGTCGCTCGCAACTCCGTTGCGCCGCAATTCATTTATCGCGCGGGAACCGTACTTTTCCGGAATAAAAAGGACTCAGAGTATCTCCATACCAAATTTCAGTAAAATCGGTTCAGCAGTTTGGGCGTGAAGAGGTAACAGACAGCAGACAGACTTTCGCATTTATAATAAAACTAGATGACACCCGCAACTCCGTTGCGCCAAAACTTGTTTATCGCGCGGGAACCGTACATTTTTTCCAGGACAAAAATATCGTATGTCCTTTCCCAGGACTCAAAGTATCACCATGCTTAATTTCAGCAAAATCGGTTCAGCCGCTTGGGCGTGAAGAGGTAACAGACAGACAGACAGACAGACACACTTTCGCATTTATAATATTAGTAAGTATGGATAGATGTGATGAATAGTATATAGATGTCGTATTAACTAAAGTAAGTGCATCTAACAAACATATTTTACTTTGTGATGATTTCAATATAAATATTTTAGACAACAATTCAACCACTGTTAGATTCACTTCCTTGTTAAAATCATATAATTTGACATAATAATTTTGTTCTTTGAACCCACAAGGATTTGTGGCAGCTCTGCTACATGCATTAATAATATTTTTACCATTAAAGACCCATTAAATAAAGAAGTCATAAACATACTAAGCTCTGATCACTGTGGACAACGAGCTATTTTCTCCATGATCAATTGCAGAAAAGTATTTAAAAACAAAAGTACTTGTATCCCAATTAATGTTAAACGTATTGAGAAGTTACGGGGTGAAATTATATCAAAGATTGGAAGTTTAGAATATCATAGTGCCCGGGAATGGCATTTGGAAGACTTTTCAAATTAATTAAAAACAATTTTGATACTACCTTCACCTCTAAGATAGTTGGCCAAACCAATAAAAGTAAATTTAATGAATGGGCTACACCAGGTATTATTAAAAGCAGAATAAAATTGTATGATCTTTATAATGAAAGAACTATAAATCAAAGTGAAAATTTTAAAAACTATGTAAGATTATATTCAAAAATATTTAAGCAAGTTTGTAGGGCTTCTTCTAAATCTCTTCACATCAGAAATAAAATTAAGAATTCAAAAAATAAGGTAAAAACAACTTGGCAAATATATCAATTCAAAAAAAAATGTGATACCCGCCATGGGAGAAATACTCGTAATAAACATAAGCTTGAAATTCCGGTGACTAGACTTACTAAAGTCAAAAATTATTTTAAAGGTCATACGCCTTTATAATAGGATCCCAGAAAATGTTCAAAATATGTCAATTAATAAATTTAAAAAAATTGTTAAGTGGGCGACTAATCCTAAATTGTCGATTTTATAATTCATTTTTAGACTTGAAAATAAGCCCCGAATTGTTTCATTTTCTAAACATAGATATGTACTACATTATATTTCCAAGAATTTGATCTGAGAGAAAACATGATATCTTAAAATTTTCTCGATAGATAAAAATCACAAAGATTGAGAGGATATTATGTAATATTGTACACTTGTTGTATTTCGATTTTTTTTTATTTTTTATTTAGTCATGACATTATAATTTTCCACATTTTTAGTAAAAGATGGCCCCGTGCGAGTTTCTTACGCCGGTTCTTCTCGCCGGGTTAGTTCCCGAACCGGTGGTAGGCACCAGTAGTATCGACGTTCAGAAAATATTTTAAAAATTTATTCTCAATAAAAAAATTTGAGTTTGAGTTTATCCTATACGAGCAAAAATAATCTGCAAAAGATATTAATTTTCCATGTCAATGTTTTGAAAATCTGATGATACTTTAGTCATACAATTCTGGTGACGGATTAAACCTCATTTTAAATATTTAACCTTATACTGTAAACTCGGATTTAATTACGACAATATTTGCTGTCAAAGCGAGAAACTATTTTCACTTACGACCCAAAACAATTCCTGGAAACGTTTAATATTAATTCCCGAATGAAACGACGCTGTGGTTCAAAATACTCATGCATTATCCATACTGATATTATAAATGTTAAAGTGTCAGTCTGTCTGTCTTTTATGTTTTCTCCTTTAGCCAACAAACTGACATTTTTTTTTAGCTTTGTAAATTTAACAAGGGTATCCATTTGAGTCCCAAGACAGATAGATTTCATACGTGGGAGAGCCATGCTTCGGCACGAATGGGCCGGCTCGACCGGAGAAATACCACGTTCTCACAGAAAACCGGCGTGAAGCAGCGCTTGCGCTGTGTTTCGCCGAGTGAGTGAGTTTACCGGAGGCCCAATCCCCTACCCTATTCCCTTCCTTTCCCTCCCCTATTCCCTTCTCTTCCCATCCCTACCTATTCCCTCTTAAAAGGCCGGCAACGCACCTGCAGCTCTTCTGTTGCTGCGAGTGTCCATGGGCGACGGAAGTTGCTTTCCATCAGGTGACCCGTTTGCTCGTTTGCCCCCTTATTTCATAAAAAAAAAATAGAAATGTTCTTCTCCCTAGAAAAATGTAAGTTTTTATCTTGAAAAATGTACGGTTGCAGAAAAGTTACAGAAAACATCTAACAGGTATCTTATATTACTTTCTTTTATATTCTAATTGTTTGTAAAGCATCCATCAATCGCAACAAGCACTAGATTTCGGATAGAGGTATTTTAATTCAACAATTTTACCCAAATTTAGATTAAACATTAGAATTTTAAAACGTACCCACTATATGACGCCCGCAACTCTATTTTGCCCGCCAAAATTAATTTAAACTTAACAGTACATTTTCCGGGATAAAAAGTTTCTTAAGACCTTTCCCGGAACTTAAAGTATCTCTGTATTAAATTTCAGCCAAATTGGTTTAGCGGTTTAGGCGTGAAGAGGTTACAGACAGATAGACACACTTTCTGATTTATAATACTAGTATGGATTTTAATCCGCAAGTTTATTCTAATGCCTCAACATTGAATATATAATTTACAAATTAAAATCGTGCAATTACTAGACCTCGGACTTTTTAATTCGTATTTAGTTTGCTCAGTGTAAAATCAACCTCTTTGTAAAACGTTTTTCATTCGCCCCCATTAACCTGACTCACTCAGTGAAAATGGCGCTAAATATTTATGAACTAGATTTATGAAAGCATGGTAGTTTTTGAAGAGATCATAAGATACTAAAGATTAAGAAACAGTAGTAATAATTTGTATAACTATCAAAAATATGTACAGTCAAACATAAAGCATCGTTTTTGAAAATCGGTTAAAAACAAGGGATTGCACTTTGGGAGCACAGGAAGAAGTGATAACGAAACAGTAGATAAAGAATAAAGAGAGGGGATATTACATCCTCTCCTACGCCGCGCCAGCAAACTATTTGTCCCTCCGTCTTACAAATCAGAGTGTTTCTTCAAAATGCAATATCCATTTTCGATAGCAAAGTTTACGATGCGTTCAGTCAACTCCCTTACATTTTTGACATCTAGTTTCTCTATCCAAACTGGCGAAAGCATTTTGACTAGGGAGCCTGGTCAAATATCACAAAAAAGTGTACACCGCTAAAAAGGTTTTTTCTTAAAAAATATGGTTATAATAATTAATTTTAGGGAGAAATTGTAGTATAGCTACTATCCGGTTATTGCAAGGCCTCAAACAATTATAATAAGAGTACTGAACAACGACCTACTGCATTTAAAACAATCATAATTAAAGACGTATGTGGATGAAGTGGGTAAATAACATTTTTGAAAATGTTCGTTTTTTTGCATAAATGGAGGCTGAGGACTGCAAATATAAAACCGGCCAAGTGCGTGTCGGGCCACGCGCAATATAGGGTTCCGTAGTACCGCTAGTTTTTGATAATGTTTGTATTGTCAATGGATGTACATTTATAACGTGTTTTACATTACTAACAATATCATCTCAGTTACTTTCAAAACGAATTTGAACGAAAAGTTCCTTTATACTTCGCCGAATACATTTTTTTAGTTGATCGACTATTACTCAATAACTTATGAAGTCTCCTTAGCCGTGATAGTTTTCCTTCTAAATTCAGCATATTTCCTACTCCCGTGAATTTTTTCACATTTCCTGAAACAACCGTTTAGCTGGTAGAAGGGGGGGACACTGGACTCTAACGATTTTTTCCACTTTAAAACTTAATATTTCACAAATGGATCCCTAAATCGGAAAGTGATATATGAATACTCACAATATTTTTAAAAAACCTATCCAACGACACCCCAAACGATGGGGTGGGCGCGAAAAAAAAAATTCATCCCCACTTGATTGGGCAGGTAACATAAAAAAAATATTTTTTTAAGATTTTATGTACCATTTTGTCGGCATCATTAATATGTGTATTCATGCCAAATTACAGCTTTGCAGGTCCTATTGTCTCTGAGCAAAACCGCAGACAGACGGACGGACAGACGGACAGGCGGATGGAGAGACCGAAACTATAAGGGTTCCTTGTTGACTACGGAACCCTAAAAAATTGTATTTTATGTATACTTTAGAAGCATAAAATCATTTCCGCGGTCCTAAAGCAACATTTTAGCTACCCACTTCATCCTTCAGTCTTCAACTCCACGGAATAATTCATAATCCCGACAGAGAAATGTTTTAATAACTCATGAATAGAAGCTGAAAAACTTTATCACAATTCCCAGTTCATAAATTAGTTCGACTACGTATTCGAAAGCTCTGGGGTTTAATAAGACACTTATGAGTGCGCTTTCACAGCTACATGCAGGTTAGTTTGCTATAGAATATAAGCTCTACATTTGACATAATATAATGTTTACGACTAGATGACGCCCGCTACTCCGTTGCGCCAAAATTAGTTTATCGCGCGAGAACCGTAAATTTTCCGGGATAAAAAGTATCCTATGTCCTTTGCCGGGATGTAAACTATCCTTATACCAAATTTCATCAAAATCGATTCAGCGATTTAAGCGTGAAGAGGTAACAGATACACACTTTCGCATTCATAATATTGGTATGGATAAGTAAAAATTAATCATATCGACTAAAAACCCACGAACGGATCGAGCTTGTTTAGTACCATTGATTTGGTAAACATTACACTTTTAAAAGGATATCTGTTTTTAATATTTTATTTGAATAAGAAACACCTTCTCCCTTATTATCTTCTTATATATAAAATTCTCGTATCACAATGTTAGTTACCTTGCTCCTCCGAAACGGCTTTACTGATTTTTACCTACATGCATAATCAGTAGGTCTGAGAATCGGCTACTATCTACTTTTTATATTGGAGCATTTGTTTATTAAATAATTAGAAAATTTAAGAATTCCTTACCACCGGCACAATAGACATAACTACCAGCACTTGCTAAGAGACGGACGGATATTAATACCTGTCAATTCTTTCGGGTTTCGCCTTGCTATGTTAAGGGCTGGCGCTGGCTGATATAATTTATTTTTAAAAATATGAAGATAAGAAATATGAAGAATTTTCATCACATGTACCAAAATATAAACAACAACTAAAACGGCCACTGTTGCGTTCCACGTATCTTTCTCGTCGAGTTTTGTCAGTTGTTGTGAGTTTTTGAAATGAATAATTTATTTCTCCCTCTTCTTTAAATATTTTTTTTTCTCAACTTATGCGCGCTGCGGTCTGAATTGACCCTTAGGATCAATTTAGACCGCAACGCGACGCGTAGATGCATTTCTAAATTTGTATGGGTTTGACGGATTTGCAAGACGTCTCACGCAATTGAAGTCTGTCAATTCAGTACAAATTTAGAAATGCATCTACGCGTCGCGTTGCGGTCTGAATTGGTCCTTAAACTTCGATCGTACTTATACGCAATATAGACAAATTGATTTCTGTCCTAAAATTATTTGCCCACATAAGAAATTCGATTACAGAAGTAATTACGCAACTATTTATTGTTGTGACTTCCCAAACCGCGACCGGTCTCTCACAAAAAGGTTACGTGCCCCTTTATCTAATCAACTTAAAGGACAATTCAGTTTAATTGCTTAGTAAAAGTAAGGTAGCATAACATAACCTTTATGGTTAACTCTATGGCTTAGGAAAACAGTGTATTTTTTTATTTTATTTTATTTAGAAAACTTCCAGGATATAAACAATAACATTAATTACTTAAATAAGAATTTTGAATGCCAATTACAAGTTTCCACTTATGAATAGAAATTTAAAGAAGCTAGATGTGAATACAATTATACTATATACCTATTTCTGTAATTAAAACAACCCCAAACAATATTGTTGAATATTTTAACTTAGTTATAAAGTAACAATAAGTTGAACATACATTGTAATTGCTTGAAGATAATATTAAATAGGTAATATGCCACCGCAAATTCAAACCCACTCTGTAATATAAAAATGAATTAAGAAATAAACACTAACATATATTATGATAAATTAATTACCTATGATCCGATCCATGAATAATATTATTGACTTTGTATTATTAGCATTTTCTATTAAGAGTTGAAATATGTTTTAGTTAAGATATTTCGTATTTTTTTAGGTTTCAATGAAAAAACATCTTCATGTCGATTTTCACTTAAGAATTTATTAAATTGAATGCTAGATCTACATATAAATAGTAATATTACACCATCTTTATATTAAACCACGCGAACACTTATACATAAACGTGATATCAGATAACTATAAAGAGCAAAACAAAGCTGTGTCGCGCATAAAACGTGATGCATGTAAGAAAAAAACCATATTTTTAATAATAGATGTAAACGGTGCCATCCTTGTAGACTCGTAGTTATAATATAGATCGTATATTGTCAAATGTTCCACTCTACATTGCTGGTATATATTACTAAGTAAATAAGGAAAAAATTAATGCCATCCTTTATTAACACGTCGTAGTGAAATTGCACACGAAATTGATCATTAATTAATGATATATTGTTAATTTTCGACGAAAATTCGCGCAAATTATGTTCGGAGACCAATTCCACGAAATCTGTACGTTCTGAGAGTTTTGTAGAAAAGAAAAATAGGACATTATTACAAAGATTTCGATGTTTATCCGCCAGTCACCAGGCCAGGACCCGAAGAACAGCGTAAGCTAGGCAGTTATATTAGTTACTAAGACTCTTGTAAACAACTAGCCGACCTGGCAAACGTTATTTTGCCGTAAACAGTATGGCGTGAGAGCCAACCGAGCTAGAAGTTTTTATTCCTAGCATTCTAGGCTACGAATAATAAAAACTAGTTCTTGGTATATTGTGTCACGCTCATGATCTCAGAAACAATAAACGCGATTTACATAGTTTCTAATTATTGTGGCAATAAATGCGCTACTCAATATTTATAAATTTTGAGTCAGCATCTATATTTTGTAAATTTTTAAAATTTTAAATTTAAATGAAATCAAATGAGTGAAACATCCTAAGCTACAACGAACGAAGCTAAGGGTGCTTTTAAAAGTAGCACAAAATGGGATCAAGACATATTATTAAGTCAGATTTCGGAGTCCGATAGCCTATGAGGCTATCGGACTCCGAAATCTGAACCCATACTAATATTATTAATGTGAAACAGACAGACACACTTAAGTGTGTCTGTCTTTCTGTTACTCTTTCACGCCTAAACCGCTGAATCGATTTTGCTAAAATTTGGTATGGAGATGCTTTGAGTCCCAGGAAAGGACGTTACATACTTTTTATACCGGAAAATGTACGGTTCACGCACAATAAACTAATTTTGGCGCAACGGAGTTGCGGGCGTTATCTAGTGAAATCAGGGCGAGCGAAGCGAGCCCTAGTATATCCCACAACCTGAGCACTTTTGTGGTACACTTTACGGAAATACTATCACGTCTATTGATTTATGCTTTAACATAGTAATTTTTATTTATTAACCCCCGACCAAAAAGAGGAGTGTTATAAGTTTGACGTGTCTGTCTGTCGGTCTGTCTGTCTGTCTGTCTGTCTGTGGCATCGTAGCATCCAAACGGGTGGACCGATTTTGATCTAGTTTTTTTTGTTTGAAAGCTGACATGATCGAGAGTGTTCTTAGCTATAGTTTATCATCATCAGCCTGCTCATTACTGAAATATCACGGTTTACCTGGTTCGTGATAGGCCGATTAGCAACTTGCAGTCGTTTGATGGGTTTTATATTTTGCATTCTGGTTCGTGACACTTATGAATATATACACATTATTGGAAAGTTGACCCTGGTGCTGCAGCATCACCTGGTAATCAATAGGATACACAATTCCTCAGCAACTTAGAGCAGAGGTTTCGTGTTTGGGCTCATTTTAATTGCGACAACCAGTAAGACGTAGATAAACAGTAAATATTTGCATGCTGCTGCTGCAGCATCACCTGGATTTTATAGGAGCCGAGCTCCGTATGAACCCAAAGTGGAGGTTTCATGTTTGGGCTCATATTGACGGCCTCATCCAAGAGGACATATTTTATAGATGGTATTCATTGGGATATGATCCTGTTGATAGGAATTATTCTGCACAAGTTTAAAAAGCATAAAATAAAATAAAATTAAGAAATTAAAAAAACCCCGCCAAAAAACCTTCAAAAGTAATGAAATAATAATATAAGTACTGACTTTAAGTTTAAATAATTCCTAAGAGTAAAGTAATATTTTAGTCCATAAATGTTGTCAAGGTGTGTCGGGGGACCGCTAATGTAGATGTTTGATTTCACATAACATTATAGTTTAAGGGTCAGTTCACAGCGACCCGAATCGAGAGAATCAGCGACTATTATGGCGATACAAAATGCAAAAGTCGCTGTTGTCGTAGTTTATTGGCGGTCCCCTGACACACCGTGACAACAATTATGGACTAAAATATTACTTTACTCTTAGGAATTATTTAAACTTAAAGTGACCTCTGCTCTAAGTTGCTGAGGAGTTGTGTATCCTATTGATTACCAGGTGATGCTGCAGCACCATGTGTTATCATCGGTCACTCAAGGTTTGGTTACTATTCAAATATAAAGAAAACGGCCTTAAAGATTTTTACCACGCAGAAAAACGACGCGAGCGCTCATAAATCTCGGCTTTTAGCTAGTATACATATAAGTTTAGGACGAGGTTTATCAAAATTAGTGTGTTTGCTATACATGTAGCTAATTACGTAGCGTTCATTAGGACAATTTGGACAGCGTGGAGCGAGTAACCGCTACCTTTATACGGCTAATCAGCAAATATTACACTTGTTTGTTCAAGTTTGCAGTGCGAGAGAGATTTCATTACAACTCATATTGCATAAGTTACTGTAATGTTAAAATTAAATATTATTTAGATATACCCACAGTTAAACGGAAAATTGTGATTTTTCTATAGACGACAATTAATATTTTTTTAGTTTTTTTTTCATACCATCATATAGGGTGACTTTCAAAACCAATAGTTATGGACCCAATTTAAAGTTAATGTTAAGGAACTCGTGCGCAAGTCCTACTCGCACTTAGCCGATTTTATTTATATTCGTATTGTTTTAACTTTGAATTGTACTGTAAGTTAAAATGCCATTAGGTATGCCAAAAAGTGGTATGGTAAATGCATAAGGGCGCTTTCCGGTCCGATTGAAAGCCCGCATCCTCACATTTCATAGATGTTTCTCCAGGCAGGGGGTAACACGCGCGCGGTCAGGAGCAAGTTGTCACCCGCATGCGGACCAGATCCGCGCGCCGGTGAAAACACACATGACAGGAAAAGCGCCCTAATGTTTTGCCAGACTTTTTTGTCACGTAATAATCATAGATTGTACCTCTTTTAATACTTTTAAGTCTTATTGCTCATAATTGCTTTATCATGGTGGAACAGTTTTAGTTATATTATACAACTACTAGATGACGCTCGTAAATCGTAACTCCTTTTCGGAATATAAAGTATCCTATGTCCTTTCCCGGGACTCAAAGTATATCCATACCTTTCAGCAAAATCGGTTCAGCGGTTTGGGTGTAAAGAGGTAATAGACAAACAGTCAGACAGACAGACAGACGGACAGACAGACAGACGCACTTTCGCATATATAGAGTATAAGTATGGATAGCAATTATGGCCCGGCTTTACAGACTTTACTGACTGTGTTTTAACATCACTCGTAATGTTTTTATTGCTCATACGACTGAGTAATTTACAGATCAACTTCAGCACTAAAACGCGGTATTAAAGTTACATTAAGAGAAGAGACACACTCTGAAATGGTTAGGCTGTCTTGATTTATATATTTAGATAGAAATTTAAAAACAAAGGCATGTATTAGTAGACGTGTATAATATACTTTCATTTTAACTATTCAGGAAAACTTTTAAATGGTTACAATCTAATGAAGTCCATACTAATATTATAAATGCGAAAGTGTGTCTGTCCGTCTGTTACCCCTTCACGCCTGAAGCGCTGAACTGTTTTACCTGAAATTTGGTATGGGGATACTTTGAGTCCCAGGAAAGGACATAGGATACTTTTCATCCCGGAAAAATGTACAGTTCCCGCGCGATAAACGAATTTTTGCGTAACGAAGTTGCGGGCGTCATCTAGTCTAGTTAATTTTTAATTTAATAATAGCTGTAAGTTTTCTGAAATTAATTATACATCTAAACATTGTATCTTTATAAAATATACATGTTAATATTAATTTGGTAGAGTTTAAATTTTTAAGTGAAATCTTCTGTAGCGACAGGCCAACCTGACCAGACTTATTCCCGGTTGTGTACGAGTGCGGTAAGTTCGGCCTCCAATCAGTCCGACCTTCTCAATCGCTATCAGTGAATGGAGACCTCATACATCATTGTTCTATTTTGATCCATCACTCATTAAATATATACCTAATTCATATAAACGGGGCCGTTTTTGCATGCTATATGCTTTTTGCTTTGAATATAAAAAATGTAACACAAAAAGCGAAGGTGAACGTTTAAAACAAAGGGTGTAACGTCAAAGAAAAGTGACACAGTAAGAATTTAAAGTGCACAAAGCAGGGTTATCCTTTATTCATGTCGCCTGACGATGCAAATGACCCTGACCTCCTCAAGTTTTACCTCCACGTGACTTTTTAATTGAGCCGTATCATACCTAGCTAATAGGGTAAGTTACGTAAAGGTCGAAGCAGAGCACTGCTAGCATAAACACTAAACAGTTTGTAATCCGACCAAAATCTGACATGTTGTAAACTCATATCAGAATATAGACAGAAACTTTGTCAAACGTCGAACAAAAATTTTTGTTAACTGTCTAACCAGTAGGTACGTGAAAACGTTTCAGTAATATCGTGGTACTAATCCATACAATCAACCAACCCACAACCTCACAATCCTGCATCGCACGATGCTGGATTGTGAGGCTAGTTGGTCGCCACACTGACTAGACGATATTACGCCCGCAACTCCGTTGCACCAAAATTCGTTTACCGCGGGGGAAACGCACAATTTTCCGGGATAAAAAGTATCCTATGTCCTTTCCCAGGACTCAAAGTATCTCCATACCAATTTTTTGCGTCTGTCTGTTTTCCGAAAAAGTCCTCCTCTCTTGGCAAGCTGCAAGGGAGCATTATATTATATTCGATGTCGTAAGCTTTCGAATAGCTACTTCTTGTGTTAAGGATACAATACTATTTTATAACATAGACGACTTCTGTGGCTCAGTGGTTAAGCGTGTTGTCAACGCTCAAGCCGGGGGTCGCGGGTTCGAATCCCGCCGAGACATGGATGTGTATTAAATATGTTTATAATATAATAAAAATCTTAAATATATCGCGGGCTTCAAGCCAGAAGGGCGTATAAAAAAACGACGTTTTTTTAAGAAGAAAATAGATCTCTACAACTGAAAACTGTTTTCTTCTTTAAAAAAACAACTTATTTTTTTAAACGCCCTTCTGGCTTGAAGCCCGCGATATGTATAGTATAAAAAGTATTAAATATATTTCCATTGTCTGGTACCCGTAACACGTTTGACGACCTCTGTGGCTCAATTGGTTGAGTGTGTGGCAGCTCAAGCCGGGGGTGGCGGGTTTGAATCCCGCCGACGGAACAAAAAGTTTTCAATGTTCCCGGGTCTGGATGTGTATTAAATATGTATATGATATAATTTTAGAGTATTTTAAATTACAGGCGTATTCAGCAAAGAAAAGTCAATAATAAGCTTTTTTACTATATTTAAATATAGCAATTAATGTACAAATTGGAAGCCGGCTACATGAAGCGGTAGCAGCCTAGACGACGTGTCAACGCGACACTACTGGTTTCTATGTATTTCTATGAATAAGTGTCGCTAGCTTCGTGTCGCTAGCTGCGGAGGGTGTTTCATAGAAATACATAGCAACCAGTAGTGTCGCGACGACACGTCGTCTGCAGTTGTCGCGTGTCGCTCGGTTCCAACTTGTACCTTAAGAAGGCTTATTATTTACTTTACATTTACTTCAATTCTTTGTCACTTAAATGTAGGCACACCTCAGTACAATGGCTTCCTTATTTGGTCGACATTTTTTTGTTTACACTTACTTCAAAATCAATTGAAGTACACGTAATAGAATGTCTAGTTAATTACAGATAAAACTTTGAACTGGAGAAATGTCGCGACGAAACAGGAATTGTTCAAACGATGGAAGTTTGAGAACTTTCGAGTATCGAAGATAACAGTTTAAGGCCCGAGCACACTATAAACGAATACAAAGTTGCTGTCAAAACGACAGTGCTATAGTTTTATCACTTAGTGCTTGAGATGTCTTTTAATGGAATTTGACGAAGAAGTGTGTGTTTGTTTTACTGCAGTTTATTCTATTTCAGTTTATGGAGAGGTTTCAAATACTTCCTAAATTACTTAGGTCAGGCCTGTTCCACTCGCGCGTGTAGGTATCGAACTGTAAGTACCCCCCGAGGGGGGAAAATCATTAGGGACTTTTTGACTTTTGATTTTTTCGTCGCATATCTACTGTATACTGATCATAGAGGAATTTAATACATGATACTGATTTAACCGCTGTTACAGAATCCTTTTAAATCTGATAAAAATGAACAAATAAAAAAAGGCCAATCAAATATGTATTACAATAAGGTAATTAAATGCAAAAAGTAGATAAAAAATATACAAACAGCAAATAAACCAAATTCATACAAACAAACATACAAACTACACAGAAATAAACACAAGTTACTATGTTTAAGTTGTAAAAGTTTCCTGACCAGCTCCTGCACTATAATCTATCTATATATATAAAACTCAAAGGTGACGTAGGCATCTCCTGAGAAAGGATTTAAATAAATTCAATCCCTAAAGGGGGTAAAATAGGGGATGAAAGTTTGTATGAAACTTTGTCAATTTTAAACCGATCGGGCTGAGATTTTGTATGCATAAAGCGACTATGACGTAGGCATCCCCTAAGAAAGGATTTTAATAAATTCTACCCCTAAGGGGATGAAATAGGGGATGAAAGTTTTTATGAATTTTCTTAGACTTTCGACTGATTGAACTGAAATTATTAAAGATTTGAGCCTCTATGATGAAAACGTTCGCTTAAATAGGATTTTGATAAATTCAACCCCCATGGGGATAAAATAAGGGATGATGGAGGATGAGCCCCCCAAACCCCCCCACCCCCCCTCACTCCTGGAAATGCAGCTTATATCAAAATGGTGTCGCGTAGTTAGTGTTGAGTTTTGATTCCTCTTTAAGAACAAACTAAGTCAATAATTAAAAATGAAATTATTCTAACTTAAACTAAACATCCACTATTTGAGTGTAATTTAATTACTAGGCTTCGCCCCCCCAGCCTTACTTAGTGGCTGCGCCCTCTTCCTCGCTGAAAATGATGGTTATAACAAAACGGTGTCGCGGCGTTAGTGTTGCGTTGTAATTCTCCTTTTTTAAGAACAAACAGAGGTATTAATTAAAAGTGAATATCATAACGAAATTATTGTAACCTAAACTAAACATACAGATTTCGAGTGTCGTTTGATTATTATGCGGGGGGCTTTGCCCCCGGACACTACTTGGGGCAAAGCCCCCCGCATAATAATCAAACGTATATAATCCTCCTCTTTAGGAACAAACTAAGTTAATAATTAAAAGTGCAATAATTCTAACCTAAACTAAACATACACTTTTAGAGTGTAATTTAATTACTATGAGGGGGACTTCGTCCCCCGAGCCCCCCTACTTACTGCGCCTCCTTCCTCCCGCACCTGGAAATGTTGCTTATAACAAAACGGTGTCGCGGCGTTAGTGTTGCGTTGTAATTCTCCTTTTTAGGAACAACTTGGGGGCGCTGTAATTCTCCTTTTTAGGAACAACTGGACACTACTTGGGGGGGCTGCGTTGAGTTTCAGTCCTCCTCTTTAGGAACAAACTAAGTTAATAATTAAAACTGAATTTATTCTGACCTAAACTTAACATACACTTTTTCATCGTTTGATTAGTATACTGTATTACTATACTTCCTGTATATCTACCGTCCACTGCTGGTTATAAGCTTTTCATAACTATCCATACTAATATTATAAATGCGAAAGTGTGTTTGTTTGTTTGTCCTTCCTTCACGGCCTAACGAAGCAACAAATCGACTTGATTTTTGGCATATACTTAGTTGAAAGGATGTAGAATAACATAGTCTACTTTTGGTCTTGGAAAAACATCATGTTTCCAAAGGAGGTTTACAAGAATATTCGTATTTTACGCGATTTTTGAATTCCACGCGAGCGAAGCCGAGGGCAAAAGCTAGTCGAATATAAAACTGCTATAAAATATAGGTTGGGTTACTAAAATTTGATAAATAACTATAAAAAGGTTTGGTATTCGTACCTATAGTAATGAAAAAGATTATTTTATTTTCTAAAAGGTGACAACCTTGATTTCGTAAGAAAAGGTACGTGCTATGCGATAGAAAGAGAGCGCACTTGTAGGTGAATATAATCGTAGGCACGTAGCATTGCGCGGTCGGAATTTGAACTTTATAGTATCGTGGCATGAGTCGTTATTTCTTTAAACGGGTTTCGGGAGTGTTCTTTCCGTACTTGTACTAATATTATGTATTCTGCGCTTAGGCTTATCCTTATGTTTGAATAATTACTATATTACTTATAAAAAAAATTACTCTTTGTATACAGAAGAAAGCTGTTTTGTCCTTGTTTGGTACATTAATTTTTTTGCTTGATATAAAGTTAGGATTTATTATCATATAAAAATAAATATTAGTAACTCCCACACCGGTTTCGGTGACGGTGGCCGGCTTCATTGAAACCAGCCCAAGTAACAAAATTCTCCTATAGTGCACAGTTTATAGGCTTGCAGCACTAGTAACTCTCGCTTAGTGGTTCCGGTTTTACTACCAAGCTTATAACAGGTTACACGGAGTTTGTTTGGGTTTGTAGTAGACTGTTCTTATAAGTTGACTTATAGTCGTGTATAGAACGAGATTATAGGCGCAGTAAAGGCTAAGATGGCCTATACGAGTGTTTCAAAGGTGTAAATATACTTGAGAAAACTTGCTCCAGAAAGTTACATTGCAATTTTTTACATTGTTATTCTTCACTAATCAATGACCAATTTTACACCCATAGGACATTATTTTCATTAATTAATTGACTTAAATCTATATCTTGTGACATTTTGGATGATGACAATCAAAAATATAAATAAAACATTTTATAAAGATGATTAATTACTCTTTAAATGACACTTAGCACTGTACCATTTAAATTTGATTTTGTTATTTTGTTTAATTACTATATTCTTGTTATTTTGTCATAATGTTTATATTTGATATTGTTTTACTCTTTTTAAATTATAAGAAATGAACATTTGCATGCTAACAATTTATTAGCGAATTGTGCTGGTACTGTATCACTTTTTGTCATCCTTTGTAACCACATTTCGAGCAAATAAAGATTATGATTATGATTATGATTTAGGTCAAGGATTTCATAAACGATGGCACATCTTGGGAGTAGGATGGCTGCTTGCAAGGCTACTAATTCTACATTATTATGTGACTTGCAATTATGTATTCATTATATGTTAGTGAGAGTAATATATAATTTCTACTACTTTTTAACACAAAATTTCTAATGTCTATTTAATCATATTCACGTTTAGGTTCAGGTGTGTCATAAGGAAATTGTCAAATTAAATCAGATCAAACTTCAATGTAATTTTTAAAACTGTAAGCAAACCATTCTTATAGATTTATCTCGCTATAAAATTTGATCTTTAGTCATAAATTAAGCGGATCATTTAATGTAATAATTTAAAATAAAAGGACGATAAAATCTGCCTATGAGTACACTATATTTTACAGATTTTGTAATAAAATACATTAACAACGTCGTAATGGAAGTAATAAACCAGATTCAAGGATCGTTAGACCAAGTCACCTTACACTGATAAAGCGTTGACATTAGGGTTTTATCCTTGCAAAAGACGTTTATGTTATTTGTCAAATGAAATTAATTGATTGAGTCCACACGACGACTATCATGGCAAAACATAAAAAAAGAAAAGTTAAATTTTATCGTAATTTTTAAGAAAACATTAAAAAATAATCCATTTCTCTCATAAAAATACAATTACATTGTACAATTAGTTTGCTAAATTCTTGAGTCAAGAACAGATAGACATACAAACTGTCACTAGAAGTACTATTTCAGCAACATGCAAAATGTTACTTGGATGACATAACAGGAGGGTATGAAACAGCTGCATCTCAAGTGACTTGTTCTACATTTAATTTGGCCAGGTGCCAAAAGAGCCTTGTAGAGCTGTAGCACAGTGTTTATTGAACGTTATTTGACATCGATAAGTAAGTTTAAATAGCTGTATCTCAGGTGGCACTTCACAAGATGGCGAACGAGATGGCGGTACTTCTTCATTTAATTGGCCACGTGCCAAAAGAGCCTTGTACAGCTGTATCACGCCATATGAAAGCGACTGATATTATTATTGTTCCATAAAGTCGGTTAAAATAAATATAGCGCATAATGTCTCGACCTCAAAGATATAGGATGGAAGGAAAATTAATAATCCCCAAGCTGAACACGAAAACGCTTTTACTATAGAGATAAATATAGGATTTGCTTTCTACTTAGCCCTAACGCGACGGTCGGGAATTCTATATGTGACGTCATCAGTGACGTCATAGCTAGGTGAGTTATACGATTTTTCGTATGTACTATATCAGATAATATTGATTTATAGGCTGGCGAAGCTTCGTCACTTGATCGGGTCATGTCAAGTTCAGGCAGCATAACCCGACAAAATAACGCAGGTCATCTGCCTATCGATTAATTTATCTGATGGCACATGATTTTTATTATTATATTATAGATATTATATAATTATTATTCTTTATTACACTTTGACAGACAAGAATTCATTTTTATACTAAAGCGTTTAGGCTTCGTGTTATTTTCAGATATCAAAATATTTTTCAGGCAATAAAAAATAATATTGAAATCTACTCAGTTTTTTCCCGCAAGGTACGTAGGTTTAAAAAATAAGCCTAGCATTTATCCATGGCTCCTCCCACGAAAATATTTTATTCCCCCAGGAGAATAGTATTTTTTCCAGGATAAAGGTCTTGGTGTTAGTTATGACCGTCCGTGGCCTAATGGGTAGACCTTTGGTTCGCATTCGTAGAGGGTGCAGGTTCGATCCCGGGTGGAGGTGTGTACCAATGAGACATTTTCTGATCTCAAGTACATAATACGGACACTCATACGGTGAAGGAAAACATCGTGACGAAACCCGCACATGGTTGGTCCCAGACGTATTGACTAGTTCTTTCCTCTAGACCAGGCCGACTATGTTGCGAGAATGCTGTATGTGCTTGGCCAACCATACAGTCATTTATAAATCTTGTCCCAGGCACTACAGTATTTGAGGAGTGGTTACTTCGCTCTGAAAATACTGTATAAATCATCCACAAGTCACAACGGATGCAAAGGCCTAGTTAATTGAGAACCTAAGCGCCCAATGGTAGGCGAAATTGGTATCAGTACCAATTGATCTGATCAGTGAAATCCAATAAAATCCTTGCAATATTTATGTGCAGATGAAATATTTTTGCTTAAAAGGGTAACAAATCCAGCTAGATAGATTTATCCACCTGGATAGATAGGTATTATTTTTTTCCATCATAACAAACATTATACATGATAAATTAGTGAATGACAGTATGAATAAAATTGTGTTAAACCCACCCAAACTTGAACATAAATTATAATTAACAACGGATATAAACTATAATAAACCTGTCAAGCAACAATTTACACTCAGTACTGAAATATGCATCTGTATAATTGAGTGTCTACTGCAAAATTAATACGAATAACAGAGTAACTTTTTGTGAGACGAATTCTCTGGAAGCTATGAGAAATAGTTTTAGATACTATAACATCTTATACGATGCTATACATTATTTAAATTTCGAAATTCTTTAGGGAAATTAATATACAATGCTTATTTATTCTGTATTATTTTTTATTTAAAGCTACTTGCAAAAATATACGGAATACGATTACTATGTCAGTAAAGTACAAATAGGTTTTGTAGATGAACAATTATTACATAGTGGAATACAATAATAATTATTATCACCATACTGTACAAAATAGTTTTGTAGGTGACTGTACCTAATATAAAAATTTACAGTTATATAGTAAGCGTTATTAATTATGTCAATAAGGTTGTAAATGTTCTTAACAATTTCATGTAACTATGAGGTCAAAATTGAAAAATTCAAAATCCATATCCACCGTTCACATTTCATCCCGGAAAAATGTACGGTTCCCGTGCGATAAACAAATGATGATGGGCAAAAATGTATGGGCTCTGTTATAGGGCTCAACAAGAATGGATTGTATATTTTTAGGAAGGTATACCCATGTACATTAATGACCAATAGGGCGCTTGTCAAGATTCGTTGTACTTTTTGAGTAAAGCCATGTTAAAAGTGACATCAGCGCTCATACATTTCATGCTGATAACATCACGTTACATTATAGCATGATTATTTTTAGGGTTCCGTAGTCAACAAGAAACCCTTATATTATAGTTTCGGTCTGTCCGTCCGTCCATCCGTCTGTCCGTCTGTCCGTCTATTCGTCCGTCCGTCTGTCCGTCCATCCGTCCGTCTGTCTGTACGTGGTTTTTCTCAGAGTCTATAGGACCTACAAAGCTGTAATTCGGCACGAATGCACATATTAATGATGCCCACAAAATGGTGTATAAGATCTTTTAAATATTTTTTTTTAAGGTACCTCCCCTACACATCAAACGGGGATGATTTTTTTTTGTCTCGCGTCCACCCGACCGTGTGGGTTGACGTTGGATAGGTTTTTAAAAAATATTGAGTAGATAGTTATTTATAAATCATTTTCCAATTTAGGGAACCATTTGTGAAACATGAAATATGAAATTATGTTCTTAATACAATTTAGGTATACAATTATACAGTCTTATCTTCTATTTGTATTTTCTGTTCTGTCATCGTTACCTGCTCCGCCGTCCAAGGGTGAGCAGTATGAGGGAGGGGTTAAACTACTACTGTGAGCGTAAAACTAAGGTGTACTATCTAAGACAAGACATTCGTAACCTTTCTAAGCGCAAATAAATCTTACCACATAGACGACAAAAACTACGTCGGTAACGCCGGCCTTGTACGTTGACTGTACATAATTTCAAAAAGTACAGTTGCTAGGGGCTGGGCGCCATGTAACTTTTTTACCTACTCACTAAGAGCTATCTAATGGTATATATTTTATCTCTGTTGAGACTATATACCATTTTGCCCATGATCCTTTCTGCGTAACAGAGTTACGGGAATCAACTTGTTCTATATATTTTTATTCAAAATCGGTTCAGTTTTGTACAATACACCTTTTTAGGGTTCCGTACCCAAAGGGTAAAAACGGGACCCTATTACTAAGACTTTGTTTTCTGTCCGTCTGTCTGTCCGTCTGTCTGTCTCCAGGCTGTATCTCAAGAACCGCTATAGCTAGACTTCTGAAATTTTTACAGATTATGTATATCTGTTGCCGCTATAACAACAAATACTGAAAACAAAATAAAATTAATATTTAAGGGGGGCTCCCATCTCCCATCAACAAACTTGTATTTTTTGGCCTTTTTCGCTCTATATCAATAATGGCAAGAGGTAGGCACTTGAATTTTTACACATTCTTTTGTTATATGTGTATTATAATTTTTAATAATAATATTAAAATAAAATAAAAACATAAGGGGGGCTCCCATACAAAAAACACAATTTTTAGCCTATTTTTGCTCTGTATTGGTACGGAACCCTTCGTGCGCGAGTCCGACTCGCACTTGGCCGATTTTATTTAAAGTCGAAAAGTAATTGCATATTAAAAAATCGGTCAAGTACGAGTCGAACTCGTGCACGAAGGGTTCCGTACCAGTATAGAGCGAAAGTAGACAAAAATTTGTGTATTTTGTATGGGGGCCCCCCTTCAATATTTACTTTGTTTTAATTATTCTATTAATTATTATTAAATTACAAATATTATTAAGGATTTTGTGAAAATTTCAAGTGCCTAGCTGTTACCATTATTGATTACGAGCATAAAAGGCCAAAAAAATCACGTTTCTTGTATGGGAGCCCCCCTTAAATATTTACTTTATTTTGTTTTTAATATGTGTTGTTATAGTGGCAACAGATATACACAATCTCTGAAAATTTCAGAAGTCTAGCTATAGCGGTTCTTGAGATACAGCCTCGAGATAGACGGACAGACGGACAGACAACGACGTCTTAGTAATAGGGTCCCGTTTTTACCCTTTGGGTACGAAACCATAAAAATACAACACATTAATATAATGTCAATAAGGTTGTAGGCGACTGTACTTGGAGTCAAAAAGTATGTGTAATTAAGTAGGATTTCGTGAAGAGCCCGGCCTTAAAAACTGACGGGTCCGTAATACAAAAACGCTCTAGGAATTTTAATAACTCAATTTTAATGTCAACCGAAACAAACGGTCCTGGGGGTTGTAGCGTTTTAATCTCCTTTAGATTCCGGAATTGGTTTCGAAAAAAATTCATAAAAATTCCGCTTCCGCTTTGTGACGAAAATAGAGATTTAAATTAAAGCACACATTTCGTAGCACACTTCGTAGCCGGTGCTATGGTGTCGTAGACACACGTAGTAAACAGCGAGCATTTCCTAGCACACTTCGTAGCCGGTGCTATGGTGTTGTAGACACGCGTAGCAAACAGCGAGCATTTCGTAGCACACTTCGTAGCCGGTGCTATGGTGTCGTAGACACACGTAGTAAACAGCGAGCATTTCGTAGCACACTTCGTAGCCGGTGCTATGGTGTCGTAGACACATGTAGTAAACAGCTAGCATTTCGTAGCACACTTCGTAGCCGGTGCTATGGTGTCGTAGACACACGTAGTAAACAGCGAGCATTTCGTAGCACACTTCGTAGCCGGTGCTATGGTGTCGTAGACACGCGTAGCAAACAGCGAGCATTTCGTAGCACGCGTCGTAGCTGGTGCTACGGTCGTAGTCAAGCGTAGCAAACAGCGAGTATTTCGTAGCACACTTCGTAGCCGGTGCTATGGTGTCGTAGACACGCGTAACAAACAAACGTTAGTTTCTCTCATTTCTATTTTATTTAAGTGTTTACTTGAAAATATACTAAATCGTAATGCGCTTACAAAACAGTAACCTTTTATCGGCTCAGCATTTAAGACAGACATACACTCTTTCGCATTTATATTTTTATTATAAAAATACGTAAATTGTCTTTTATAACTATCGCTATTAATCATAAAGGCATATGTCCTACGTGTTTGCACCGAACCTAAAGTTAAAAGTTGGAGCCTCTAAATCACCTGCCACTTACCGTGACTTCCAAACTTGTGACTCCGAACCGGTTTTAAGCATTACGTTTTCGAGATAGTGTAATTTATTTGATAAGATAGAGAAAAAGTGGAATGATTGATGTTCATAAGCGTCTATATATGTCGATTTTTGTGAGGCCGTAGTATTTAACCGGTTAAACCAAATCCAATCATGTTTAATATAATATGCCCAATTTATGCTCTTTTTGGCGTTTACGTTATACTAGATGTTTCCCGCAATTATAAACGGGAAAAATAAAATTAGGCGAACGTCGTATATTTCTGCAGTAAAAAGATGCCTATATTCTCTGTAGGCTTCTCTATATTTCTAATTATCTATGCCAAATATCATCAAAACTAGTCAATAGCCTTGGATTCTATTCCATTAAAATAAAGAAATATTACGTCGCTTATGCAGTATGATTATTATACGTAATATTTATCGTTATCATAATATTTACACAAACTTAAATAATACAGAGCAAGCGTTGTGTAATTATGTTTGGTGCTATAAATTAAGTCGGGTTAAGTCGGCGGTAAATCACACGGAGAGTCTAAGATATGTACCCGGATTAGCGTGCGAGACAATTGTTGTACTTTTTAAATTGTACTTCCTTTTACAAGACTACGGTGAGGAAGAACATTTTGGTAGTCCTTGTATAATATTTTGTATCTTTTCTTTCATCGTTACTGTAATTAAAAGAGGAAAAGTTTAATTTGCTTGTATCGAGAAGGCTCCGAAACTATTAGATCAATTTGATAAAGATATAAGGTAGACCGAGATAAAAGACATAGGATACTTTTGATTGCAGAAAAATGTACAATTATTTTGACTTACACTTTTGTGCAGGCGGAGCCACGCGCAACTCTACTAATATATTTTTTTATTGCAGATGTAATTTTCATGAATATTATTGAAAATATGTATAGCTTTGTTGTTTATGAGCCTATAAATAAATTCTTTCTTTTATTATTACTCAACGTCTCGTCAATGTTTTTCCAAATAATATAATCATTTCATGGAATGAGAACATCATATGTTCTTCCAAATGTTTTTCCAAATAATATAATCATTTCATGGAATGAGAACATATGAAATAAATGTTTTCGCTAAAACACGATTTCTCTGAACCCGATAGTAAATTGAGAGAAATTAGGAGAAACATGTTCCTAATTGATCCACTTTTAACTGATTACATTGGATTACAAATCAGGTTTTCGTGCTTAGCAACAATGAAACTAAGCTGGTTGTTACACAGTATCAGCATCGGATGCTTAGAGTTTTTTAAATAAACTAAATAATAAAGGTAACAGTTATATTAACAATAGAAAAAATGATCTTAAAGTGAGATTTATTTTATGGTCCTAATGCATTATTTTATTAAAATTTGAAAAACATTTTATGCATCTAAAAGATTATTTCCTGGTTTACGAGGTTGACAAGAGTTTATCCATTTACCCCCTTACTAATAAAAACTTCTTACACATCCGTATAACGCAAGAATAGTTAAACACGGTGGTTGTGTTACCCATACGTTACACAGGGTCGATACAGAACTCAACTAATAATCAAATGATAATGACATTTATGACTTGTGTAACTAAATCGTGTTATATACCATAGACTTTAGACTCAAAGGAAAACGTTCAGGAATTAAGTAACACGCTATCTGATGTTCGGGTGTTGATGACAAAAATTGATATAAAAGTTATGTTTTTATGAACCTGGTAATTATAATTGGACACAATATTGATATTTAAACATTTTTAGTTAATATTAATCAGTAGAGTACGTGAATTTTGTAAATAATATAATGTTCGACTATGATATTTACTTTCAAAGTTTTTGAACGCAACGCTAATGTCAAAGATAATAAAATTTGAAATTTTCATATTTTGTCACTTATGACGTGTTAGGGGCGCGTTCTACTAAGCGCTCAAACGCTGAAAAGCGTTCCTTCAGCCGTTTCACATGTCGACCGCGATCGTTGTGATCGCGGTAAAAGCATCACTCATGACGTATATTGTCGCTAATGCAAAGCTAAAAACGACCCATCTTAAAGGTGGGTCGAAGTGGACGTTTTAATATAACCGCCATCTTTTTGTATGCAAAATAAGCGGTTTAATATAAATTTTAAAAATTATAATAAAATAATAATAATAAAGTTAGTAAAATAAGAGGTTAAAAAGGAATAAGAATGACAATGATAATATTAAAACTAAATAAATATACATAATTTATAAAATAAATGTAAGTAACAATAAACAATGATGACTTAAGAGGAAAATAAAAATATACGATAATATCTTGAAAAAAGCTATAAAAACGAGAAACTATTGAAAGCCGTTCCTAGACAAAAACAATATAATAATAATAATAATAATAATAAGCGTTTATTCAGCACATACACATTACACCACATTACAATAAACATTTCACAAAAAAAGACAGTAAGTATATAGAAAACATAGATAACACAGAAACAAAAATAACATAAAAAAGAACATTAATAAGCAGACGGACATAATATAGGTTAGTGTCTATTTGGGTACAAATTACAAAATACAATGCAGTGTAATGCGAATTCCACCGAAAAGGACCCCACTCAGGTGATAATCACGGTATAGTACATATACCGCGATCCCTGGTGTTATGTGAGGCCTTATTGTCAATCGCTCGACAGATGCACACTGGCGTCAGCACAAACTGAATAATAAGATATATAAAAACTTTAAAAATACTTAATAATTAAAAAAATAATAGTAGATAAGCCTAAAAATGATGTGATATATATATAATATATAGGCAAAATGGCATATAATATAGGCAAATTATGTTGTGAGAATGATTTTATAGTGTAAAAATAAAATATTATATAATAGCATTAGAGTTCCCTCTCATCCCAACTGCAATAAGACGTCACGTCATAGATCAAAACAGGTGGCGCCCAGCTGACGACTGACCTACATAGCGACGAGATAAGGGCGTTAAGGGCGACGCGCGCGCAGCACACCGTGAACGAAGCCTGACCAAGGCAGTCCGTACACCTGTTATTTGTTATTAAAATATTAATTACTTATTAGTGTACCGTGTACGTAGGTAACAAGTTAAGTAATGTTGCGGCTACGACGACGTGGTAAGTGTGGGAACAATACAATAATAAAATTATGATAAATATAATAGATTACACATATTTGTGTAGTATAAGTTTACTTTGTAGTATATGCATATTATATAAATAGATAAAAAAAAATTTTAGAGACTAAGGTGACGAGTAAACGCTGTACTTTGAGGATGCACGGCGCGATTACTGGACCATAAGATAATAAATAATTATGGGGTTATGATATCCAGCGAACCAATAAAAATACCACCCCGCTTTGGCTTGCAAAACGAAAGGTAAGAAAACGGTTCGCTTATAAGGTCATGTTAATAAATGCTATATTAATTATATTATACTAATCTTAGATGTCAATTCTCATAACAATTTAAAGGACATGACGTCATATAGAAAAAAAATAGATACATTAAATGAAATAGAGTTATAAAATAATGTTAATAAATTTGAATGCAATTAATATAGTAGTCAATGAATTAATAATATTAATAATTAGATATTTCCATAGGCAGTGTATTGTTTATGTCGTCAACGAGTATTTATGAATTGTCAATTTGTTTACTTAGTAGGTGTGACTTAAGTTGTGATTTAAAGGAATTTACTGTTCGCAGAGCACGAAGAGGTGGTAAAAGATTGTTCCAGATTTTGCTGGCAAGATATCTGAAACTACCCCTGAAGCCGGATGTACGGTGATATAAAATGCGATAAAATAATAATTTGAAATGAACGTTAGAAACTCTCAATAATCCATTCCACTTGAGTTTGTATCATTGACGTGATAAGTATCATGCGAGTGGAACGGCAAAAACCACGGTCGTGACTCGTGAGCGTTATCGTTGTAGGTGCTTAGTGGAACGCACCCTAAATAAAACGATCGCGATGTATGTTATATTTCGTTTACATTGAAAATCTATTTCATTCAATTGATTAAAGAAATAAAACATATTAAATAGCTCTTTTTTTATGTTTCTTTGCTAATAAGATGGTAGAAATCAGCAAACGCACTCAAAACTACATATTCAAAATGAAATATAATCAGCTGATCTATTAAAAATCTGCCATTTTGATCTTATTCACACTCTATACAAGGCCTTGTGTAAGCGTTGGGTAAATTTGTATGGAAGTTACAACAGCATTATACAGGCCATATGTCAAAAAAATGATTATTAGTAGAAAAAAATTTACGCAGCCTCTATACACCTGTGTAACTTTTTATTAGTAAGAGGGATAATCTATTCAACGGAATTATTAAATTAACCAGCAATAAATTTCCGTCTAAAAATCGAGTATTGATCCATTTAAAATTTAAATCAAAAAATATGATAAAGGTGTAACAATTTTTACGTTATTCTCTGACAATGTTGCAAAAGATCGACATTTTATTGCATCCGAAGCTGCAGAGAAAGTTATCATGACTGGAACTTTCATAATTTTTAATTTAAAAGTTTCTCTCCACAATAAGGTATCCTAACTTTGTTCGCAAAGCATATGATCCTAGAGAAACATAGAAGTTATATTATTACTTGTGTAGGATTGCATAGAGATGTTATGAGTTTTGTCCAAATAAAGCATTTAAGTCATTTAATTAAATGAAAAATGTTGAAAGTAGAAACATTTTTTACAGCTTAATTTATCGAAATTATAAATTGTAAAAAATGCTAAACAAATTAAATTCTCGAAATTTAGTATCGTATATGTCGGCGTGGTGTCACGGGGTAGAGGTTCACTCATGATTATTAATCAGAGATAGATAAGTCACAGGTAAATACAGCATCACTTTTATTCCCGAACCGGTGGTAGGCACCATGTAGTATCAACATTCTGAAAGCATTTTTTTTTAAATCTATTCAGAAATAAAACTATTTTTATTTTTTATTTTTATTTTATTTTATTTTATTTGTAGTCTTCGGTTTGGGTTCACAAGGGTTGTTTATAGATAAGGTTTACAGTTGTACTTCACAATAGTTGCCTTTAGTTTGCAAATGATTATTACTGATGACTCGTAGCAGTAAGTCTCTTGATATTCGATGATACTAAAACTAGCGTTATCTCTAGCAAGGTTGGGTAAGGTCTGCTCGTACAATATGATGTTACTTTATACTGGGGTTTCACTCCACTCATTCATGACTTCGCGTTCCTTATTTCCTAGTACAGACAATAACTCAATCTTCTTGCAGCCTCAATCTTGGTCTTGCAAAAAAGCAATGCCAAGACCAAGACTATCCTAAAACTAAAAAAACCAAATCCATGACCGAGATCAGGCAGATTTGACCAAGTCCAAGACCAATATTGTACTAGAAATACCAAAACCAAGACTGTTTGAGTTTTGTTTTGCTCATCACTAGTCCAAAAATATAAAATAATGACAAACTAAAAACAAAGAGAGAATCCCACTGTGCGTGGAGCGTATTACATTCGTACAATTACCTAGGACGAGTTTAGATTAACATGTGTTTGGGACATTTTTTTTTTATTTTTTTTTTGAAATAAGGGGGCAAACGAGCAAACGGGTCACCTGATGGAAAGCAACTTCCGTCGCCCATGGACACTCGCAGCATCAGAAGAGCTGCAGGTGCATTGCCGGCCTTTTAAGAGGGAATAGGGTAATAGGGGAGGATAGGGATGGGAGAAGGGAATAGGGGAGGGAAGGGAAGGGGATAGGGTAGGGGATTGGGCCTCCGGTAAACTCACTCACTCGGCGAAACACAGCGCAAGCGCTGTTTCACGCCGGTTTTCTGTGAGAACGTGGTATTTCTCCGGTCGAGCCGGCCCATTCGTGCCGAAGCATGGCTCTCCCACGTATCAATTTAAGACTATTCTCGTATTTCGACAAAAACTATAAACTGTGTAAAGAAATTTAGCAATAAATAAACTAACTTTCGCAGGGTTATAGGACCCTTTACAAAATGTATTTGTCAGTTGAGAACATTCTTTACAATAATAACTTAATTATTCTTTATTTTTAAGAACTAAAAACAGCGCCCATATATACTACTCACACTCATACTTCAGTGCAAAAAAATTGCATTAAGACATACTTGCATTATAACTTTTGATTATAGTACGGGAGCCCTAGAACATTTTTTTTTATTACTATCAAGCTAATTTTTTTGTGAGTAGCTTCATTTTGATGAGACGAACAACATTTTTATTTGCGAAAAATCTCGAAAGTGGTAGCTAACAGAGATAGAAAGCATTTCATACTTTGATTTGATGGTCCTAAAATATGGATTGTTCTATTTGCTGGACAATGTTACTCTCAGTAGTCAACCAAGTTTTGTTGATTACAGAACCCTATAACGGAACCCTAACGAGCTGATTTTTAGTATATGGATAGGTTATTTGTTATATAATTTAAAACTTACATTGTCCTACAAATAAAACAGTCCATATTTTAGGGCCATCATATCAAAGTGTGAAATCCTTTTTATCTCTGTTAGCTACCACTCTCGAGATTTTTCGCAAATAAAAATGTTGTTCATCTTATCAAAATGAAGCTACTCACAAAAAATTAGCTCGATAGTAATCAAAAAAAATGTTCTGGGGCTCCCGTACTATTACTTCTTATAGGTTTTAAAAATAAGAGAAATTGATTCATGACGCACACGTCAACGTAGGTTCACATACCTACATAATTTGGTTGAGTAATGTAATAATTGGGTAAATCACAACAAACATTTAGATGATATAATACGACCAAATAAACCGCCATGTGCCTATGATTTTGATGGTACACAAAAATTGATGTCACTAAAAAACGAAAGCCTTAAAATTTATAGTTCTATAAACGGCCCTAAAAATCTAAGGGTGTCTTCACACAATGCGATGTAAGGTTAAGTTATAAAATATAGTTTTGGCGCGCTGCCAAGTCCGGCGCGCATATATTCTAAATTTTAACTGGCGTGCAGCCCTGGCTCAGTATCTTCGCCAATTTATGTACGGAATCACGATAGTATAATGGCTCATCCTTTATTTTGGACTGGATTAACTGTAAAAAGGCCAAGAAGTTTGATGCTCTAATTAATTTTGTAATTTGTTACATATCTCTTTCGGTTTAATGGTCGGATTTTAGCGCGTACGGGCTACATTTTCTTGATTGGTCTGGCTGCAGTTCATATCCTTCTACGAAAGAATAGCTTGAGAATATCTCATGTCAACTTTTTATACGGGAAAATTCGTTTTCTGTTAAAAAAGTCAAAATGTGTGTGAGTGAATCTAAGCCATAGCAATTTTTGTACATTTCTACAAAGCTATCATGGTTCCATAAACAAATTCATAAATATCTTCTAAAGTTAGTGAGTGTAGATTCTATACAAAAACAATATTTTGTGTTGACTTACTAAATATCAACTTCATCCTTAACAGTTATCGTTCCGATCAACGCGGCAAGCCACTGCGACCGACAAAAATAATAATAATAACAATAATCTTTATTTCATTTACAAAAGTTACAGTTAAAGTACAATGATGGAAGCTACCTAGTAGGCTTAGCCTGTGTCAGGCAACATCCCTCTTCCACATCTACAAGGGAAATAAAGAATTTTTTAAAGCAAAGTGAAGCAAACTAATCTTAAATACTACAAAAAACTCTTAATCTAATACAGACTTATTATATTATAAGAAAAAACTAAGACAAAAAAAATGTTACAATATACATTTTTAGCAAAACAATATTATGTACATACATAATATTATTATTATCTACTAATTTACCTGTCTGTTCGTCTTATTTTTAATATTAATAACATTGTTTAATTTATTGTATATTATAGTGGAGCTAAAATCATACTGTATTGTTGGTAAATTATTTTTAACAAAAAAATAAACCGACTTCCAAGGTAAAAATAATAATAAAATCCTTTTAATATGAACTAAAAAGTATTAAATAATGTTTCCTATCTAATAGTGCCTTTTTCCGAATTCGGCTAAACCTCAACTATTTCTGTTCTCAATCTTCATCATTTTGAAGTCGGTACCAGATATAGCTGAATCTTCAGTTCTCTAACAGAATACGTATTTGAAACTTTTGGAACTGGCACCGACTTTAAAATTATGAAGATTGAGTACAGAAATAGTTGAGGACTTTTTTCTTTCGAATCTCAAAAGTAATGTCAAATGTGTGCCTTTGCCGCTCTGGAGTTAAGGTTGACTTTGTTATGTTCAATTTTGTGGTACATAAGTCGCTTAGAACTTGAATCATTTATTTTGAAACAACATTATGTTTTTATTAAAATTGCTATGAAAAGTACCAATTATTATAAGGACATAACGTGATGATATAATTATGGTGTTGTGGGGGCATATTGTATCCATATAGAACCATGTGACACTGGTGACCCTGACGTGGTAATGATGATGATGATGAATGTAATTTGCATAGTGGCATATGCTTTCAGTTCTTAAAACAGCGCCTAAACCCCCAAACTTGTATCTATAAGGAATCCGGAGTTCTCTTAGTATCTTCGGAACCATAGTATACCTTGGTGCAAAATCTTGCGTTTTGATAGCATATGCTTAGGATACTTCTCATAAAATGTTTCCAAATGTTCCCATATAAATTTTGAGGAGTTCCCTCGATTATTCATGGATCCCATCATCAGATCACCACTTTTGTGAAAATGGGACCAAATTGGAGGGAAACCTAATAGAACAAAACAAAAATTTTGAAAATCGGTTCACAAACGGCGGAGTAATCGTTGAACATACAAAAAATATATATATATCCACAGCCGAACATATAACCTCCTTTTCGGAAGTCGGTTAAAAAATTCAAATAAAATTCTACTTTATGACCATAGATAATACATTTATGACATAGGATATTGATTTCGCTTTTAATTTTGCTCTATGCCACTATTGCCACTACAAAGCAGCGGCAGAATGGGTCGCTAGACCAATGTCGGTAGAAAATGAAACTTTTTTTATATATATCTATAGACGCTTTACACCACGTCAATCTGGCCCCGTGGTAAGTACCTGATGGACTTGTGTTACATCACATACATATATCGACACTGGAAAGGAAAAGTCGCTGAAGCGCCATTTTGTTCATATAGAGTTATATATATATATTTGGAATCAGCAGATTTTTCTGCGTCGAATGATCGGGGTTTCAAAGCAATCAGAGTAATTTTGTGGTCAGTTAGCGAAATGAAAATTGGCATTATTTTATAAATCTTTTCGCTGAACGACGCTCAAAACGGTCTTTTTTACACCTATGTCGCTTAAGTTATTTTTCCATTACTTATTTGAAGCATGAATAACACTTTAGCGATTATTCCATTAGCTCGTATTGATTACTATGGCGCATCAGCAATTTTTGCTTTCTCTCAAAAGTTAAGCTATGGCGGTTAAGCAAAAAGGTCCTTTGGTTATTTCAATAAAGATATTGTTAAGTCAAAAGTGTCTACTGATAAAAGGAAAATTATGCGTTTTAATCATTTTTACCTATATTTTTTTATAGTTTCTGTGATGTCAGATATTTTAATCGAATAGGTATAGATAGTTTAATCGAAATGACAATAGCGAAAATAATGCTCAATTCAAGACTTTATAAATGGACTTCAGACATTGATTACTTTATCACCCAAGTAACAAAGCTCTCCTATAGTGCACAGTTTATAGGCTTGCAGCACTTGTAACTCTCTCTTAGTGGTTCCAGGTTTTACTACCAAGCTTATAACAGGTTACACGGAGTTCGTTTGGGTTTGTAGTAGACCTGTTCTTAAAAGTTGACTTATAGTCGTGTATAGAACGAGATTATAGGCGTAGTAAAGGCTAAGATGGCCTATACAAGTATTTCAAAGGTGTAAATATACATGAGAAAACTTGCTTCAGTAAGTTACTCTTGTATTAGACTACAATAACTAAGAAGTAATTATAAATCCGCTATAAGGTCATACGCCACCTTGTTACTTGACCTTATAGTGGTATGTAAGTCAGCTTTATGTGCCAATTATAAGTGAATTAGTTCTACAGTGGTCTCTTCCCAGAGTAAGTGTACTTGGTATTATTGTGGGCTCTCGAATGCTGTTATAGTCTTAATTTCTATATAAAGGTTTCTTGAATAATAAGTGTATTATAAGTGTATTAGGCAAGTCTACTATGAGTGTTTCACAGAGGAGGTCACTTTTCGGTGAGTCACCGAATTGGGAGGAGCTCTCGCGGGTGCGAAAGCTGGGGCAAGAGTGGTTGCTACCGCCTCGGCTTTGCGTCCAGTTCTTGAGGCGTGGATGCGCCGCAAGAAGAAACCCCTCACCTTCCGCCTTACACAGGTGCTCACCGGGCACGGGTGCTTCGGTGAGTACCTGTGTAGGGTTGCCAGGAGAGAGCCAACGCCAGCCTGCCATGAATGTGGCGCTGCGGAGGACACGGCCCAGCATACCCGTGAGGTGTGCGATCGTTGGGCCGTGCAGCGCCACGATCTCGTGGCAGTGCTAGGCGGAGACCTCTCGCTCCCGAGCATGGTACGCTGCATGCTCGAGAGCGATGAGGCCTGGCAGGCGGCGGTCCGTCCCGTCGCAACAGTCCTTTCGCAGAAAGAGGCCGCGGAGCGGAAAAGAAAGGATGATCCATCCTCTGTTCCGCTCCGCCGGCGTAGGACGGGAGTGCGGAGGCGTCGCTATGCGAACCTCCAATAACTTCCGTCCCACGGGGATTCGGGTCAGGATGGGAACCTGCCCGGCTTAGCTAGTCCTGGCGCCGAGGGGAACGCTTTAGTTTGCCTAAGCTTTCCCTAACTTGGTGGAAGTCCGGTCCCTTGTGAGGTAGACCGGCCGGTTGTGGAGGGAGTCCTGTGTTAGACAGATCCAGGATATCCTTCCGTATACGGCTGAAGGCAAACCGCAGGTGGTTTTAGTGGGTAAACCCGAAGTCGGGAGTCCCACATACCCCCGGGGTGCTTCAGATTAACTGAGGCACATCCCCAACCCGGGGCACCCATAAAGGGTTTCCCCTGCGCATCAAAAAAAAAAAGTCTACTATGAGTGTATTATTAGCAAAAGTACGCGTATAAAATGGGCACTTTTCCGTCCTTATTTTAAACTAGCCTGTTATTATAGTCCTGGCCCATGAACAACATGAGTCTTAAGACTTTATTTCTGTGTGAACTACGTCTTATCGTTTTCATACATTTGACGGCATCTCTCATCATGACAAAAAAAGTATCTGAAAGTAAATTTCAGCTTAAATTTGGTTGAGTAATGTAATAATTGGGTAAATCACAACAAACATTTAGATGATATAATACGACCAAATAAACCGCCATGTGCCTATGATTTTGATGGTACACAAAAATTGATGTCACTAAAAAACGAAAGCCTTAAAATTTATAGTTCTATAAACGGCCCTAAAAATCTAAGGGTGTCTTCACACAATGCGATGTAAGGTTAAGTTATAAAATATAGTTTTGGCGCGCTGCCAAGTCCGGCGCGCATATATTCTAAATTTTAACTGGCGTGCAGCCCTGGCTCAGTATCTTCGCCAATTTATGTACGGAATCACGATAGTATAATGGCTCATCCTTTATTTTGGACTGGATTAACTGTAAAAAGGCCAAGAAGTTTGATGCTCTAATTAATTTTGTAATTTGTTACATATCTCTTTCGGTTTAATGGTCGGATTTTAGCGCGTACGGGCTACATTTTCTTGATTGGTCTGGCTGCAGTTCATATCCTTCTACGAAAGAATAGCTTGAGAATATCTCATGTCAACTTTTTATACGGGAAAATTCGTTTTCTGTTAAAAAAGTCAAAATGTGTGTGAGTGAATCTAAGCCATAGCAATTTTTGTACATTTCTACAAAGCTATCATGGTTCCATAAACAAATTCATAAATATCTTCTAAAGTTAGTGAGTGTAGATTCTATACAAAAACAATATTTTGTGTTGACTTACTAAATATCAACTTCATCCTTAACAGTTATCGTTCCGATCAACGCGGCAAGCCACTGCGACCGACAAAAATAATAATAATAACAATAATCTTTATTTCATTTACAAAAGTTACAGTTAAAGTACAATGATGGAAGCTACCTAGTAGGCTTAGCCTGTGTCAGGCAACATCCCTCTTCCACATCTACAAGGGAAATAAAGAATTTTTTAAAGCAAAGTGAAGCAAACTAATCTTAAATACTACAAAAAACTCTTAATCTAATACAGACTTATTATATTATAAGAAAAAACTAAGACAAAAAAAATGTTACAATATACATTTTTAGCAAAACAATATTATGTACATACATAATATTATTATTATCTACTAATTTACCTGTCTGTTCGTCTTATTTTTAATATTAATAACATTGTTTAATTTATTGTATATTATAGTGGAGCTAAAATCATACTGTATTGTTGGTAAATTATTTTTAACAAAAAAATAAACCGACTTCCAAGGTAAAAATAATAATAAAATCCTTTTAATATGAACTAAAAAGTATTAAATAATGTTTCCTATCTAATAGTGCCTTTTTCCGAATTCGGCTAAACCTCAACTATTTCTGTTCTCAATCTTCATCATTTTGAAGTCGGTACCAGATATAGCTGAATCTTCAGTTCTCTAACAGAATACGTATTTGAAACTTTTGGAACTGGCACCGACTTTAAAATTATGAAGATTGAGTACAGAAATAGTTGAGGACTTTTTTCTTTCGAATCTCAAAAGTAATGTCAAATGTGTGCCTTTGCCGCTCTGGAGTTAAGGTTGACTTTGTTATGTTCAATTTTGTGGTACATAAGTCGCTTAGAACTTGAATCATTTATTTTGAAACAACATTATGTTTTTATTAAAATTGCTATGAAAAGTACCAATTATTATAAGGACATAACGTGATGATATAATTATGGTGTTGTGGGGGCATATTGTATCCATATAGAACCATGTGACACTGGTGACCCTGACGTGGTAATGATGATGATGATGAATGTAATTTGCATAGTGGCATATGCTTTCAGTTCTTAAAACAGCGCCTAAACCCCCAAACTTGTATCTATAAGGAATCCGGAGTTCTCTTAGTATCTTCGGAACCATAGTATACCTTGGTGCAAAATCTTGCGTTTTGATAGCATATGCTTAGGATACTTCTCATAAAATGTTTCCAAATGTTCCCATATAAATTTTGAGGAGTTCCCTCGATTATTCATGGATCCCATCATCAGATCACCACTTTTGTGAAAATGGGACCAAATTGGAGGGAAACCTAATAGAACAAAACAAAAATTTTGAAAATCGGTTCACAAACGGCGGAGTAATCGTTGAACATACAAAAAATATATATATATCCACAGCCGAACATATAACCTCCTTTTCGGAAGTCGGTTAAAAAATTCAAATAAAATTCTACTTTATGACCATAGATAATACATTTATGACATAGGATATTGATTTCGCTTTTAATTTTGCTCTATGCCACTATTGCCACTACAAAGCAGCGGCAGAATGGGTCGCTAGACCAATGTCGGTAGAAAATGAAACTTTTTTTATATATATCTATAGACGCTTTACACCACGTCAATCTGGCCCCGTGGTAAGTACCTGATGGACTTGTGTTACATCACATACATATATCGACACTGGAAAGGAAAAGTCGCTGAAGCGCCATTTTGTTCATATAGAGTTATATATATATATTTGGAATCAGCAGATTTTTCTGCGTCGAATGATCGGGGTTTCAAAGCAATCAGAGTAATTTTGTGGTCAGTTAGCGAAATGAAAATTGGCATTATTTTATAAATCTTTTCGCTGAACGACGCTCAAAACGGTCTTTTTTACACCTATGTCGCTTAAGTTATTTTTCCATTACTTATTTGAAGCATGAATAACACTTTAGCGATTATTCCATTAGCTCGTATTGATTACTATGGCGCATCAGCAATTTTTGCTTTCTCTCAAAAGTTAAGCTATGGCGGTTAAGCAAAAAGGTCCTTTGGTTATTTCAATAAAGATATTGTTAAGTCAAAAGTGTCTACTGATAAAAGGAAAATTATGCGTTTTAATCATTTTTACCTATATTTTTTTATAGTTTCTGTGATGTCAGATATTTTAATCGAATAGGTATAGATAGTTTAATCGAAATGACAATAGCGAAAATAATGCTCAATTCAAGACTTTATAAATGGACTTCAGACATTGATTACTTTATCACCCAAGTAACAAAGCTCTCCTATAGTGCACAGTTTATAGGCTTGCAGCACTTGTAACTCTCTCTTAGTGGTTCCAGGTTTTACTACCAAGCTTATAACAGGTTACACGGAGTTCGTTTGGGTTTGTAGTAGACCTGTTCTTAAAAGTTGACTTATAGTCGTGTATAGAACGAGATTATAGGCGTAGTAAAGGCTAAGATGGCCTATACAAGTATTTCAAAGGTGTAAATATACATGAGAAAACTTGCTTCAGTAAGTTACTCTTGTATTAGACTACAATAACTAAGAAGTAATTATAAATCCGCTATAAGGTCATACGCCACCTTGTTACTTGACCTTATAGTGGTATGTAAGTCAGCTTTATGTGCCAATTATAAGTGAATTAGTTCTACAGTGGTCTCTTCCCAGAGTAAGTGTACTTGGTATTATTGTGGGCTCTCGAATGCTGTTATAGTCTTAATTTCTATATAAAGGTTTCTTGAATAATAAGTGTATTATTGGTCTAAGTAGTGTTAGGCAAGTCTACTATGAGTGTTTCACAGAGGAGGTCACTTTTCGGTGAGTCACCGAATTGGGAGGAGCTCTCGCGGGTGCGAAAGCTGGGGCAAGAGTGGTTGCTACCGCCTCGGCTTTGCGTCCAGTTCTTGAGGCGTGGATGCGCCGCAAGAAGAAACCCCTCACCTTCCGCCTTACACAGGTGCTCACCGGGCACGGGTGCTTCGGTGAGTACCTGTGTAGGGTTGCCAGGAGAGAGCCAACGCCAGCCTGCCATGAATGTGGCGCTGCGGAGGACACGGCCCAGCATACCCGTGAGGTGTGCGATCGTTGGGCCGTGCAGCGCCACGATCTCGTGGCAGTGCTAGGCGGAGACCTCTCGCTCCCGAGCATGGTACGCTGCATGCTCGAGAGCGATGAGGCCTGGCAGGCGGCGGTCCGTCCCGTCGCAACAGTCCTTTCGCAGAAAGAGGCCGCGGAGCGGAAAAGAAAGGATGATCCATCCTCTGTTCCGCTCCGCCGGCGTAGGACGGGAGTGCGGAGGCGTCGCTATGCGAACCTCCAATAACTTCCGTCCCACGGGGATTCGGGTCAGGATGGGAACCTGCCCGGCTTAGCTAGTCCTGGCGCCGAGGGGAACGCTTTAGTTTGCCTAAGCTTTCCCTAACTTGGTGGAAGTCCGGTCCCTTGTGAGGTAGACCGGCCGGTTGTGGAGGGAGTCCTGTGTTAGACAGATCCAGGATATCCTTCCGTATACGGCTGAAGGCAAACCGCAGGTGGTTTTAGTGGGTAAACCCGAAGTCGGGAGTCCCACATACCCCCGGGGTGCTTCAGATTAACTGAGGCACATCCCCAACCCGGGGCACCCATAAAGGGTTTCCCCTGCGCATCAAAAAAAAAAAGTCTACTATGAGTGTATTATTAGCAAAAGTACGCGTATAAAATGGGCACTTTTCCGTCCTTATTTTAAACTAGCCTGTTATTATAGTCCTGGCCCATGAACAACATGAGTCTTAAGACTTTATTTCTGTGTGAACTACGTCTTATCGTTTTCATACATTTGACGGCATCTCTCATCATGACAAAAAAAGTATCTGAAAGTAAATTTCAGCTTAAAGAAAACAAGGAATCATCGAAATCTCATTTCAAATTAAACAATTCCTACAAAAAGTTAAGGAAATACTGATTCTTAGTTGATAGTAGCAGTTTTTGTTATTCTATACTAATATTATAAAGCGGAAGAGTTTGTTAGTTTGTTTGTTTGTTTGAACGCGCTAATCTCAGGAACTACAGGTCCGATTTGAAAAATTCTTTCAGTGTTAGATAGTCCATTTATCGAGGAAGGCTATCTATACTAATATTAAAAAAGCGGAAGAGTTTGTTTGTTTGTTTCTTTGTTTGTTTGAACGCGCTAATCTCAGGAACTACTGGTCCGATTTGAAAAATTCTTTCAGTGTTAGATAGTCCATTTATCGAGGAAGACTATAGGCTATATTTTATCACGCTAAGACTAATAGGAGCAAAGAAATAGAGGAAAATGTGGAAAAAATGGGGGGAAATTATTTGAAAGGGCTTATTTGAACGCGCTAATCTCAGGAACTACTGGTCCGATTTGAAAAATTATTTTAGTTTTAGATAGCCCATTTATCGAGGAAGGCTATAGGCTATATTTTATTACGCTAAGAATAATAAGAGCGAAGAAATAAAAAAAAATGTGGAAAAAACGGGGGAAATTATTTGAAAGGGCTTATCTCACGAATTACTAGAGCAATTTTTCTGTTATTTGGGTCAGATAAGAAGTAGACCACATGAAGGATCATAGGCTATTTTTTGTAGACTGATTTGTCTGTGAAATATCTAATTTACGCGGGCGAAGCCGCGCGGAACGTCTAGTATTATAATAAAACCGAAATATTTTAATCTATACTGTAGTACTGTTTATTTAAATTAACACCTAATTATATTATTGTAGTCTGCAGTAGGTTGCTATATATTATATAGGTACTGTTTTTTTTTTTCATTAATTAGAAAAGGATAGGTACGTAACATTAAATGAATCTTCTGTCCATACTTTCATACTTTATGGAAGTATACTTATTCTATAATTACTTACTTTACTTATTAGGTACTTACTCATATTATAAATGCGAAAATGTGTCTGTCTGTTACCTCTTCACGCTTAAACCGCTGAACCGATTTTGCTAAAATTTGGCATGGACATCATCATCAACTTTGAGTCCCGGGAAAGGAGTTGCGGGCGTCCTCTAGTCTATACAAATAACATAAAAGATAGAGGAAACCTTTGTATTATTGTGTCTGTATTTTTTTAACGAATAAACTCAAAAACTCCAAAACCGATTTTAAAGTTATTTCACCATTAGGTTGCTACATTATCCCTGAGTAACAGAGACTCTTCATAGGCAGCTAGACTTTACTTATCCTTGCAGGTTAAGATTTCGCTTTAAAGCGTTCTCTATATGGAGGTTAGCGACTTTTCCTTTCCAGTGTCGATATATATATATATATATAGAGCTAGGTACCAACGCGCTCACCCACTGAGCAACAGAATTCGTCATAACCTACAGCATATGTTATAAAGTGGCATTTTATTATATATTGAATTTTTCTCGGTCGCGGTCGCTTGCGACAAAGTTCGGAAAGTCGCCTTAAGGGTGAAGCCAAACGAGCGTAATCTGTGAGTTGTAAGTCGCAGAATTTCGGCTGGCAGAAATTCTGCTGCATTTAGTTTCATAGAAAAGTCCAGTTTGATTCACACGAGCGTAATTTTGTGAGTCATGATTTGTATGAAAAAATATTTACGCGGCCGAAATTCTGCGATTTACAACTCACAAATTACGCTCGTTTGGCTTCACCCTTAACCTTAAAGGCGACTTTCCGAACTTTTCGAACGAGGTCGCGGTGTCAAGCGGTATTATAATACACACTTTAAATAAGATAACTTAATAACTGTTCCAATACAGCGTAGTATTTGATCTTTCAAATAAACAAAAAAAAAAACCGGCCAAGTGCGAGTCGGACTCGCGCACCGAGGGTTCCGTACAAACCTGCAAGGTTTACAAAGTTTGATTTTGTTATAGCTTAAAGGTATTATAGACCTGAGTATTTGGTATAAATTTCAATTTAATACCTCTACGCGTTTATGAGGAAATGGGTAGTAAGTTTAAAATTATTAAAAAAAAATATATTATGTGATGTAACTAAAAATTTATGGTTTTCGTAATTTTTCCTTTATCTATGCTATAAGACGTTGCTTCGTACCAAATTTCAAGATTCTGAGTTCACGGGAAGCACCCTGTAGGTTTTGATTCCCTTGCAAGTGTCGAAAATTTGCGGCATAAACGGCTGTATCTTTTGATTGCGTTGGCTTAGAAGTTTGATTTTTTCACAGCTTCAAGGGACAGTAGACCTGAGTAATTGATATAAATTTCAGCATCATACCTCCACGCGTTCCTGAGAAAAAGGGTCTTGACAGACGGACGGACGGACAGACGGACAACAAAGTGATCCTATAAGGGTTCCGTTTTTTCCTTTTGAGGTACGGAACCCTAAAAAACAAAAATAATAAACAAAATAAAACCAATTACTTTTTATAACTAAAATTAATTGATTCCAAATTGTAACTTATATCCTCCCTTCCGTTTTGTCATAATTGATGATGGATAAATGAAAATTAATTGCTACATCTAATGCAATTATTGCGCTAATTTTAGGCCGTTATTACATTTCCGGGAACTATTACTGATATCAATTATTTTGGAATGGAAAAATTTATAACAAATTAAAGATTTCAAAACTCTAGATATAGTAACAGATAATAATATAACATCCATATCCATATACTGCCATACTAATATTATAAACTAGATGTTCCGCGCGGCTTCGCCCGCGTAATTTAGGAATTTCACGGAACCGTACATTTTTCCGCAAAAAATAGCCTATGTCCCTTCACGTGGTCTATTCTTTATGTGTGCCAAATAACATAAAAATTTCTCCAGTAGTTCTTAAGATAATAAGCAATTTCATATAATTTTCCCCGTTTTTTCCACATTTTCCTCTGTTCCTTCGCTCCAATTGATCTTAGCTTAATATTATATATCCTATAGCCTTCCTCGATAAATGGGCTATCTAAAACTGAAAGAATTTTTCAAATCGGACCAGTAGTTCCTGAGATTAGCGCGTGCAAACAAACAAAATCTTCAGCTTTATAATATTAGTATACATGTGAAAGTGTGTCTGTCTGTCTGTCTGTCTCTTACGTCTTCATGCCCAAACCGCTGAACCGATTTTGCTCAGGTATATAGGAGATTCTTTGAGTCCCGTGAAAGACCACAGAATACTTCTTATTCCGGAACATGTATTCCCGCGCGATAAACGAATATTGGCGCAATAAACTTCGGGGCATCATCAAGTCCACACATAACCCAACCAATTAAAGTAGGATATCTGAATCTATTTATTTAATGGTACCTATACTACAATTTACGTGCCTTGATAAATGAGTACAATAAGGCATTGTTTAAGCCTATGCGTAATATATGAGTAATAGTCCCATCTGTTGTGTTCCCCGCCATAAACTTACCAAATGCGTGACAATCAATTACCAATTCGGAAACTGTCAAACACTAATTTCATTAATATCGAAATATTAATGGCACTGTATACGGGGTGGAACAAAACTAAGTGATGTTACTTTAGTGTGTGTAATGTGTATGTGTCCCTTATGTAAGTTTACTGTGAATGTCACATCGCTGAAAGTGTTCCTTTTTTAATTTTCAAAGGGCAAATTTGTTGTGTATAAGGAAATACGGGTTGAAGGAAAAATGTGTTGTGCATAAGAAAATTTTAATAAGAAGACATTATTCTATGATTGACATCATACTTCATAAGTAATATTTTAGATTACTAACTAAGGAGTTCCTATTACAACATGCCCCCATAATCTAAACATATTACATTAAAATAAGTAACATTCATAGAAAAATAAACTAAAAGTTTAAATTGACAACCCTAGAAAAAATTAAAATATCTATAAAAATCTAGGTTATCAAACCTAAACCTTTAACACATCTTAAATGCGATGTACGCCTTAAAACTTTCGTAAAGACATCTGCTATAAGATTTTCTGACGGAATAAAATTTAAAGAAATAATATTTTCGGCAACTTTCTCTCTTACGAAATGGAATTTCGTATCAATGTGCTTACTCCGTCCGTGGTGGATTGGATTATGTGCTAACTTTTGTGCACTCTGACTGTCACCAAAAAGAGAAACAGTATCTATCCTTCCACTTACCTCATAAATAAAGCGTCTAAGAAACACAGCTTCTTTAGCAGCAGAGCACAAAGCCATGTATTCCGCTTCTGTAGAAGACAACGCAACCGTAGGTTGCTTCTTTGCCTCCCAGGATACAGGACCACCACCTAATATAAATACACATCCTGTATAAGAACGACGATCGTTAGGATCATTCGCCCAGTCTGCATCTACAAATCCAGACAAATACTCACCAGTTTTTCTGTATGTAATGCCGTAGTCTATTGTACCTTTCAGATACTTTAAAACTCTTTTACTGGCTTCCCAGTGTGACTTTCCTGGATTCGCATTAAATTGGCTTAGATAGCTCATAGCATACGATATGTCTGGTCGTGTATTTATAGCAATGTACATTAGAGAACCTATTAATGCTTGATACGACCGACAATCTTCAAATGGTTCCGTTTCGTTCAAACTCAACTTTTCTACAGCTAAAGGAGTACTAGCGACTTTACCTTCACACAAGTTATACTTCTCTAGCAACGAATTAATCATTGTCTTTTGATTTACACGAATAACACCATTTTTCTTAGAGATATTTAAGCCGAGGTAAAAATTCAATTCACCTAGACTTTTAAGAGAAAAATATTTATCCAAGTCCGATTTGACAATGTCAAAATGACTCTTGTCTTTGTACAGAACTATAATGTCATCGACGTATACGGCCAGGATGACAACCTCATTAGCAAACTTTTTGGTGAACACACACGGCTCTGAAGGAGTTTGTATAAAGTTCAAAGAAACTAAGGTGTCCTTTAATTTTTTGTTCCAAGCCCTTGGCGCTTGCTTCAGACCATAAAGTGACTTCTTTAAAAGACAAACTTTGTTATTTTCTCCTTTTTCAATGAAACCTTGAGGCTGTTCCATATAAACCTCCTCTTCAAGATCTCCGTAAAGAAATGCAGTATCCACATCGAGATGTTGCATGCTCAGGTCCATCTCCGCCGCCAAAGCCAAAAGGGTACGAAAGGAAGAATTTCGTACAACCGGGGCAAACGTTTCGTTATAATCAATCCCCGCTTGTTGTGCGTAACCTTTTGCGACAAGACGAGCCTTGTATTTCTTTACATTGCCATAGGCATCCTTTTTGAGTTTAAATACCCATTTACATGGAACTATTTTCTTTTCAGGTCTATCGACCAAAGTCCATGTTTTACGTAACTGTAGAGATTTAAATTCATCCTCCATAGCGGAACGCCATTTGCAGCTATCTACAGAATCAATAGCTTCTTGATAGCTCTTAGGTTCGTCCGATATACTATCAACTGAGTTAGTTAACCAAGACATGAAGTCAAAACCAAAAAACTTAGTTTTCTTACGTACACGTTCCGGGTAACGTCTGTCTATCTGTGCTGGTCCGTCCTCAGAAACAACAGCAACAACTGCTTCTGATTCCGATACATCTGATTCATTATGGACAAGTACATCCTCGTGAATAGTAGCTGGAACATCAGGAGTATTACCATCAATTGCTTCTGGTTCAGCTACATCAGTTTCACTATACACAGGCATATCATTATAATTCATAGCAGTAGAACTTTCAAGTTCTATATCTGGTACAATCACCCCTTTAAAACTACTGTCTAAACTATGTACAGGCGAAAAATCTACAGATTTATTAGTTTTCAACCCAGTGAAGCAATCTTCAAAAAATACTACATCTCTAGATTTTACTAATCTTCTAGGATTCGCAGCGTCACGCAGAAAATAGGAATGAGGATCATTTGAATATCCCACAAATATATGTTCACTAGCTTTACTATCTAACTTACTTCTATGACAGGATGGAATATTTACAAGTGCTCTACAACCGAAAACCTTCAAATGACTCAAGTCAGGCTTAGTATTAAACCACCTTTGATAAGGCGTGCCACAACTCAAAGCTCGGTGAGGGCTTCTATTCTTAAGATAAACAGCTACATTAAACGCGTCTTCCCAATAAGATTTCGGAAGTGAACTCTCAGCCAACATTGAACGTGCTTTTTCCACAATATACCTATTTGTGCGTTCTGCAACGCCATTTTGCTGTGGACTATATGGCACAGTTGTCTGATGAATTATACCCTTTGCCGTTAAATGTTCCAGAAAGTCTTTATTTACATATTCTGTCCCATTATCAGTTCTTAAAACTTTAATTTGAGCACCTGTCTGCCTTTCAACCAGCGATTGAAACGAGCAGAACTTATCCTTAACCTCAGTCTTCGAAGAGATAAAGTAAGCAAAAATCATACGAGAATAATCATCAATGAATAATAATACGTATTTATTACCTTGAAATGATGTTGCACTCATGGGTCCACAAATGTCCGAGTGAACCAACTCCAAAATCTTTGTACCTTTTTCGTAAGGAACTTGCTTAAAAGGTTTACGGGCTTGCTTACCTTCTACACAAGCAATACAGCTTGTCTTATCGACAATAGTATAGTCGATACCGACGTTGCTATTCTTCAACTGGTTCATACCTATACGACACAAATGACCTAGCCTTCTATGCCATAATAGAAATTTAGAAGTCGAGTCAGAGTGCACATCATAGGCATTATGAGGTTTATTAACTGTACAGTCTAATTTGTACAAACCATCACAAACTGAACCATGTAAAAGAGATTTGCCTGTGTAAGAAAAAGTTTTAGCATTAAAAAAGTTACACCCATTATTATCAAACAAAACAGTAAAACCTTTATCTACTATCTTTTTAACAGAAAGCAAGTTAACACTTAACTTAGGTATATATGTGACATCATTTATACTATTTATAATATTAGATTTAGTATTAATATTAACATTACCAATAGCTTGACATTGGATCTCATCTCCATTAGCAACAGTAACTTTACCGAAATTCACGTTTTTTACGTCAGATAGCCAGTCCAACCTCGAAGTTAAATGTGTTGACGCACCAGAGTCAATAAACCAAACATCTTTCTTGTTTTCAGAGACAGCCAGGGCCGTAAGAGCAGTATTTTCTTTGCCTTTTTCTTTTTTCTTACGAAGTGGACACTCTGGTCTCTTATGTCCCCAGGCTCTTTGCAGTCATAGCATACTATATTAGGCTTCCTTTTCGTAAATGCCTTTCGAAATTTACTTGCCTTTAAAGCAGCTTCTGGCTCTTCACTGCGTGACATTTCGTTTAAAAGTTTAGTTTTAACCAAATCAGTGGTTATCTCGATGTTGCTATTTTCGAGACCCATAATCATCGGATTATACTTTTCTGTGAGTCCGCCTAATAATATAGCTGCTACTGAAGCATCTTCAATCTTTTTGCCAATATCATTCAGGTCTTGTACAGTACTCATTATACCATTAATATATGTTTCCATATTATCGTAATCAGAGAGACTCATTCTGTATAATCTTCGTTCTAGGGCAAGTCTCCGTCCCATTCCGCGGTCTTCATATGCGTTTTTGAGGGAATCCCAAGCCTCTTTTGCACTTTGGCAAGTTCGGACATGTGTGATGGCCGGACCATCTAAACTAAGGCATATTTTTGCCAACACCTTCTGATCACAACGTTTTTTAGTTGTTTCGGGAGTTGTATCTCCTTCCGGATACCCTATTATTGTCTCCCACAGGTCCTCGTGCACAAGGTAATTCCTCATTTTAAACTTCCATGCCGTGTAGCCCTCGCGGCCACACAATTGAATGCATATACTAGGTAAAGTAGTACCTGAGGATCTTCTGATTGCACCATCTCCACTAGAGCTTGCCATTTCAACACATTCCCTTTAATCTACTAATTTATTATTAAACGTACAGCTTCGTGCTGATAACGTGTTGTGTATAAGGAAATACGGGTTGAAGGAAAAATGTGTTGTGCATAAGAAAATTTTAATAAGAAGACATTATTCTATGATTGACATCATACTTCATAAGTAATATTTTAGATTACTAACTAAGGAGTTCCTATTACAACAAAATTCATGACGTTGGGACATTTCTCATAGAAACATAGAACTCTTTCTTTCATCTGAAACTAAGGGACGCAAAAAACACCCTTTAGGGTGCGTTTCCACTGACGCGGAGCGGGGCGGAGAGGAGCTTAGCGGTGTCGAATTGACCAATCACCATGCTCGAAATCTTCGCTTCGCTTTAATGGAACAGCACGATTGGTCAAATCGGGCACCGCTAAGCTCCTCTCCGCCCGGCTCCGCGTCAGTGGAAACGCACCCTTAATATTATCACTTAGTTTTGTTACACCCTGAGAAGTAGGTATACTATAAGGCTTGATTACATGCGTCTACGCGAACGAGCGGTTTGGCCGCTACACTGCGAGATCACAAGTAATTATATTTTTTTTTTTATGAAATAAGGGGGCAAACGAGCAAACGGGTCACCTGATGGAAAGAAACTTCCGTCGCCCATGGACACTCGCAGCATCAGATGAGCTGCAAGTGCGTTGCCGACCTTTTAAGGGGGAATAGGGTAATAGGGGAGGGTAGGGATGGGAAGGGAAGGGAATAGGGGAGGGTAGGGAAGGGAAGGGAATAGGGGAGGGTAGGGAAGGGAATAGGGTAGGGGATTGGGCCTCCGGTAAACTCACTCACTCGGCGAAACACAGCGCAAGCGCTGTTTCAGGCCGGTTTTCTGTGAGATATGTAAGGATTTATTTTAATGGTGGAGCGGTCGCGCCACTATTTACATACAATTGCTTGTGATCTCACAGTGTAGCGGCCAAGTCGCTCATTCACGCGGACGCATGTAAATGTAACCTAAAGTTCCTCCGAGAGTGAGTAATTTCTACTTTGTATTCTAGTGTTAACCTGGTACATAATCATTTTAACGGTACATAAAACATCTTAACAAAAAAGTAGATTAAGATGCTAACTATAAACCTTTGTACGTGAAAGAATTATTACCAAAGTGAAATAAAAAGGATATGGGCGAAAATCCCATAGACGACTCAAACTATTGATATAAATAAAAAACCTAGTACATAATTAAAAGATTTTTTGTTAGGATACTGAACAAAATAAGTGTGATCCACTACATAAAAGGTATAGTCTATAGTACTTTAACATAAACGTCGCTTTGTTCAAAAATTCCTGTATGCGACGACAACAGTATACAGATAACGAATTGCCCCATTACACAAAATGAATTCACGAAAAACTAAAGGAACGTTCTACGAATATCGGCCAAGTACGAGGCAAACTAAATATTAACAATTCATGTCAAGTATATTTCTTTTTTTACAGTGCCAAAAATAGAAAGGAGTATGTTTTAAAATGTATGGAGTCTGGTCCAAATTTCCACCACCAACGAGACCTATATTATAACCAGACCGCAAAAGTTATGGCTGAATGAAAAGTCATGTTTTTTACCATTTTGTATGAAAAATATTGTAGATGTAATAAAAATGTATTGAGTTTGGTGCAAATGTCCACAACCAATCACACTTACGTAATAATCTGCTAAACACGGAATCATTATAACTGGACCGCAACCAAAAATATCCTGTAAGCAAAAAGTTATGACGGAATGAAAAAGTTAATATGATAAAATAGTGTTAATATGATCTATTGCACTTTTTAACTACTCAATCTATGTTATGTCATGCCACTTGGCATTTTCTATTAGGTTTTCACTGAAATAGTTGAATGTCAATATCAATATTTCCACTCAAAAAAATAATTTTTCATATGGTCATAACTTTTACTGGCACCTTATTTTTAATTTGTCTCATAATGGAAGTTACTCTATATTTAATGGACAATAAGTCACTATGGGTCTCGTTAGTGGTGGAAATTTGGACCACTACTTCATTATCCTTTCAATTGTTAAGCTGTCATCTTTAATGCAAAGTCTTTAATGAAATTATTGCATTCAATAATTTTGGCAACGAAGTAAATTCAATTTAAATGCCACTTTATGAACCAGGCAATAGGTTTCATTTTGTCCTGACATTGGTCTAGCGATCCATGCCGCCGCTGTTTTGTAGTTCCGTAGAGCAAAATGAAACATAATATAGTTCATAAAGTGTCACTTTATTTTAATTTTTATCGGTCGTGGTCGCTTGCCGGGAGGATCGGATAGTCATAAATAGATGAGACTAGACGTAACGAATGTTTGCATTTGTCTGTCATTAATCGAATGAAATTTTAGCCTGTTTTGCCCTTCGGAATCCTGAAAACTTTCAACTTTTTCCACAAGAAAATTCTACCAAAACGTAGAAAACGAGGAAACATCATTACATATTTCATCAAAATTCATAATGGTTCTGAACACTCAGTTTCAGAGTAACATTTTCTTGTTCTGACGGTGAATTTGTGTTTTTGGAGATAATGGAAACTTTTGGGTAACTTAAGCTCTATATTCGCGGTTATTCAGGTGAAGTTTCGGTAAAGGTTAAGAAGCTGTACTTCTTTACCTTTTATCATGACTGCTGTTAATTTGGTTCCTATTTTTATTTGGCTGTAGAACATACACAATACAGAGTGAATATTTATTCCGTTTCAAGACTTTACAGAGATACTTCTGAGTGTATTCATACTAATATTAAGTGTGTCTGTCTGTCTGTCTGTTACCTCTCCATGCCCAATCAGCTAAACCAATTTTGCTGAAATTGCGTATGGAGATTTTGAGTCCCAGGAAAGGACATAGGATACTTTTCGACAGGACAGACGAATTTTGGCGCAACGATGTTGCGGGCGTCATCTTGTGTTTTTATAAGACAGCAATTTTCCTTCTTAAAAAATTTCCATTGCATAGTAAAGCGTCTTAGTACCTTTGTAAAGGCAAAATTTTCTAAGTAGGCTATGTGTTGCCATAGAAAAACTTATATCAGTAGTGTAAGTCTCACAATTTCGAAACAGAATAATTATTCACCTGTATCTATGTACTAGCTAAAAGCCGAGCTTCGTGAGGGCTCGCGTCATCACACCTTAACTGACCGATGATAACACATCTACATATAAATAAAAATTACTATGTTAAAGCACAAATCAATAGGCGTGATATATTTTTTTCGTAAAGTGTACCACAAAATGTTCAGGTTGTGGGATATACTAGGGCTCGCTTTGCTTGCTCTGATAAACGAAAACAATTTATCCATAAAACAAATTCTAATTCGATTAATTTGATCCATTGGACAGAAACAAAGGTGTAAATCAATCTAATTACACGTCAATTCGTATATTTGACGTGTAAGGTCGCCATTTGTAAACACGCCGGTCACGCGCGATAGTAATTATGATAGCCAACCGGTTATTATGGCCAAAATATATACAAATACTAGATGAGGCCCGCAACTCTGTTGCGCCTTAATTCGTTAATCTTACGGGAACCGTAAATTTTTCCGGGATAAAAAGAATCCTTTGTCCTTTCCCGGGACTCAAAATATCTACATACCAAATTTCAGGAAAATCGGTTCAGCGGTTTGGGCGTGAAGAGGTAACAGACAGACAGACACACTTTCGCATTTATAATATTAAAGTAAGTATGGGTATGGATTTAAAACTATTTTGGTGTCGTTGCGTATAATATAGTGTTACTAGATAATACTCGCAAATTCGTTGCACCAAAATTCGTTTATCGACTCAAAGTATCTCCAAAACCAAATTTCAGAAAATTGGATCAGTGGCTTGGGTGTGAAAAGGTAACAAACGGACTTTTGCATTTATAATATTAGTATAATCATGGATTCTAATCGCCACACTCAGATCTGACTCTCAAATCAACGACGCTGTGGAATAGATAAACTCCTGTCAAAAGTCTCAGAAACCGGATAAGTAATTGAAAATAACTAAAATATTTATATTGTTATATAGTTTTTAAAACTTACCTGGGTACTACGGTTAACGCCAATTCTCAGATCTGAAACAAAATAATTAGATAAATATTTTAATAATGTTGTAAAAAGGTTTAAGGCCAGGTAGTCTCTAAAATTAGCAGGTCGATGTCTGTCAGTACGAATAATAATAATAACAATAATTTATACGTGGGAGATCCATGCTTCGGCACGAATGGGCCGGCTCGACCGGAGAAATACCACGTTTTCACAGAAAACCGGCGTGAAATAGCGCTTGCGCTGTGTTTCGCCGAGTGAGTGAGTTTACCGGAGGCCCAATCCCCTACCTTATTCCCCTCCCTTCCCTCCCCTATTCCCTTCTCTTCCCATCCCTACCCTCCCCCATTACCCTATTCCCTCTTAAAAGGCCGGCAACGCGCCTGCGGCTCTTCTGATGCTGCGGGTGTCCATGGGCGACGGAAGTTGCTTTCCATCAGGTGACCCGTTTGCTCGTTTGCCCCCTTATTTCATAAAAAAAAAAAACGAATTATGCACATTAAAATAACATTCATATCAGCGCGCCTTGTACAGTGGCGGTAACGACGCTCGCCGCGTCCTTGATAGGTAGGGCGAAATAGGAGAAAATTATACTTTTCACTTAGATAAAGACCAAAATGCAAAATGTAACCACATATTATTCTTCTTGTTATGAGCTTTTCGTAGATATAATTTTTGAAAGTAACACTATCATAAGCTTCATGAAAAATAAGAAAAATATATATTGTTTTATATAAAAATATAAAACAATATTTGGCGGGTCAGCTAGTACTCTATATTAAACACAACATCCCACCAGCACTTAGCATAGCCACAGACAGGTTTATTCTTACGGTAAAGTAGACAAAGTGATGGATTAACAAAGAAAATCTTAAAGCGATTTTATTCTTTCGCATTTATACTGTGTCCATGCTAAGCCTGTTAAATATGGTGATATATAAAACGCCTCCGTGGTCTAGTGGTTTAGAGCGTGGCTCTTATTTTTTAACCCCCGACAAAAAAGAGAGGTGTTTTTTTTTTTTTTTAATTTATTCCTCCCCCTAACATGATCAGGGCTGTTTTTTATCTTTTATTTATATCTTTTTCGTTTTCATCTTTTTCTTTTCTTTTTTATGTCATTTTTCTTTTACCGTGGGAGAGCCATGCTTCGGCACGAATGGGCCGGCTCGACCGGAGAAATACCACGGGCAACGAAGTAAATTCAATTTAAATGCCACTTTATGAACCAGGCAATAGGTTTCATTTTGTCCTGACATTGGTCTAGCGATCCATGCCGCCGCTGTTTTGTAGTTCCGTAGAGCAAAATGAAACATAATATAGTTCATAAAGTGTCACTTTATTTTAATTTTTATCGGTCGTGGTCGCTTGCCGGGAGGATCGGATAGTCATAAATAGATGAGACTAGACGTAACGAATGTTTGCATTTGTCCGTCATTAATCGAATGAAATTTTAGCCTGTTTTGCCCTTCGGAATCCTGAAAACTTTCAACTTTTTCCACAAGAAAATTCTACCAAAACGTAGAAAACGAGGTAACATCATTACATATTTCATCAAAATTCATAATGGTTCTGAACACTCAGTTTCAGAGTAACATTTTCTTGTTCTGACAGTGAATTTGTGTTTTTGGAGATAATGGAAACTTTTGGGTAACTTAAGCTCTATTTTCGCGGTTATTCAGGTGAAGTTTTGGTAAAGGTTAAGAAGCTGTACTTCTTTACCTTTTATCATGACTGCTGTTAATTTGGTTCCTATTTTTATTTGGCTGTAGAACATACACAATACAGAGTGAATATTTATTCCGTTTCAAGACTTTACAGAGATACTTCTGAGTGTATTCATACTAATATTAAGTGTGTCTGTCTGTCTGTCTGTTACCTCTCCATGCCCAATCAGCTAAACCAATTTTGCTGAAATTGCGTATGGAGATTTTGAGTCCCAGGAAAGGACATAGGATACTTTTCGACAGGACAGACGAATTTTGGCGCAACGATGTTGCGGGCGTCATCTTGTGTTTTTATAAGACAGCAATTTTCCTTCTTAAAAAATTTCCATTGCATAGTAAAGCGTCTTAGTACCTTTGTAAAGGCAAAATTTTCTAAGTAGGCTATGTGTTGCCATAGAAAAACTTATATCAGTAGTGTAAGTCTCACAATTTCGAAACAGAATAATTATTCACCTGTATCTATGTACTAGCTAAAAGCCGAGCTTCGTGAGGGCTCGCGTCATCACACCTTAACTGACCGATGATAACACATCTACATATAAATAAAAATTACTATGTTAAAGCACAAATCAATAGGCGTGATATATTTTTTTCGTAAAGTGTACCACAAAATGTTCAGGTTGTGGGATATACTAGGGCTCGCTTTGCTTGCTCTGATAAACGAAAACAATTTATCCATAAAACAAATTCTAATTCGATTAATTTGATCCATTGGACAGAAACAAAGGTGTAAATCAATCTAATTACACGTCAATTCGTATATTTGACGTGTAAGGTCGCCATTTGTAAACACGCCGGTCACGCGCGATAGTAATTATGATAGCCAACCGGTTATTATGGCCAAAATATATACAAATACTAGATGAGGCCCGCAACTCTGTTGCGCCTTAATTCGTTAATCTTACGGGAACCGTAAATTTTTCCGGGATAAAAAGAATCCTTTGTCCTTTCCCGGGACTCAAAATATCTACATACCAAATTTCAGGAAAATCGGTTCAGCGGTTTGGGCGTGAAGAGGTAACAGACAGACAGACACACTTTCGCATTTATAATATTAAAGTAAGTATGGGTATGGATTTAAAACTATTTTGGTGTCGTTGCGTATAATATAGTGTTACTAGATAATACTCGCAAATTCGTTGCACCAAAATTCGTTTATCGACTCAAAGTATCTCCAAAACCAAATTTCAGAAAATTGGATCAGTGGCTTGGGTGTGAAAAGGTAACAAACGGACTTTTGCATTTATAATATTAGTATAATCATGGATTCTAATCGCCACACTCAGATCTGACTCTCAAATCAACGACGCTGTGGAATAGATAAACTCCTGTCAAAAGTCTCAGAAACCGGATAAGTAATTGAAAATAACTAAAATATTTATATTGTTATATAGTTTTTAAAACTTACCTGGGTACTACGGTTAACGCCAATTCTCAGATCTGAAACAAAATAATTAGATAAATATTTTAATAATGTTGTAAAAAGGTTTAAGGCCAGGTAGTCTCTAAAATTAGCAGGTCGATGTCTGTCAGTACGAATAATAATAATAACAATAATTTATACGTGGGAGAGCCATGCTTCGGCACGAATGGGCCGGCTCGACCGGAGAAATACCACGTTTTCACAGAAAACCGGCGTGAAATAGCGCTTGCGCTGTGTTTCGCCGAGTGAGTGAGTTTACCGGAGGCCCAATCCCCTACCTTATTCCCCTCCCTTCCCTCCCCTATTCCCTTCTCTTCCCATCCCTACCCTCCCCCATTACCCTATTCCCTCTTAAAAGGCCGGCAACGCGCCTGCGGCTCTTCTGATGCTGCGGGTGTCCATGGGCGACGGAAGTTGCTTTCCATCAGGTGACCCGTTTGCTCGTTTGCCCCCTTATTTCATAAAAAAAAAAAAAACGAATTATGCACATTAAAATAACATTCATATCAGCGCGCCTTGTACAGTGGCGGTAACGACGCTCGCCGCGTCCTTGATAGGTAGGGCGAAATAGGAGAAAATTATACTTTTCACTTAGATAAAGACCAAAATGCAAAATGTAACCACATATTATTCTTCTTGTTATGAGCTTTTCGTAGATATAATTTTTGAAAGTAACACTATCATAAGCTTCATGAAAAATAAGAAAAATATATATTGTTTTATATAAAAATATAAAACAATATTTGGCGGGTCAGCTAGTACTCTATATTAAACACAACATCCCACCAGCACTTAGCATAGCCACAGACAGGTTTATTCTTACGGTAAAGTAGACAAAGTGATGGATTAACAAAGAAAATCTTAAAGCGATTTTATTCTTTCGCATTTATACTGTGTCCATGCTAAGCCTGTTAAATATGGTGATATATAAAACGCCTCCGTGGTCTAGTGGTTTAGAGCGTGGCTCTTATTTTTTAACCCCCGACAAAAAAGAGAGGTGTTTTTTTTTTTTTTTAATTTATTCCTCCCCCTAACATGATCAGGGCTGTTTTTTATCTTTTATTTATATCTTTTTCGTTTTCATCTTTTTCTTTTCTTTTTTATGTCATTTTTCTTTTACCGTGGGAGAGCCATGCTTCGGCACGAATGGGCCGGCTCGACCAGAGAAATACCACGGGCTCACAGAAAACGGGCGTGAAACAGCGCTTTCGCTGTGTTTCGCCGAGTAAATGAGTTAACCGGAGGCCCAATCCCCTACCCTATTCCCTTCCTTACCCTTCTCTACCCTTTCCTACCCTCCCCTACCCTATTACCCTATTCCCTCTTAAAAGGGCCGGCAACGCACCTGCAGCTCTGATGTTGTGTCCATGGGCGACGGCAGTTGCTTTCCATCAGGTAACCCGTTTGCTCGTTTGCCCCCTTATTTTATTTAAAAAAAAAACTACTTGCTTACATGGCTAATAATATATCGCATTGTCTTTCATTTCTTACAATATTCTTATTCTCTATGTCTTTACAATATTCTTTTGTTTTCCTATTTTACATTCTTACATTTTACATGTCCATTATGTCAATACATTATATAATTTTATTTCACATATTGTAATTCGTCAGTCTCAATCAGATCTTGTTTTATAATTTTTTAAATATATCTAGTACAGGATGTCAGATAGCCTATGTAATATAATTTCTAATGTTATAACTTCTACATTTCAAAGTTCCCATTATATAATTTCCATACAATAATTTCAGCAATAAAATATACAACTTTAATAAAAACCAATTCAATAATAATACAATCAAAATTCAATAAAATAAAATCCAAAAAATGTCAGAGAATAATACAAACGACAGCACCAACATTATGACTACACTAATATCACAGCTAATTATCACACAATTTATCACTATGTCTTTTATTGACTACCCCCAAAAGAGAGATGTTATAAGGTTGACGTGTCTGTCTGCCTGTCTGTTTGTCTGTCTGTGTGTGTGTCTGTCTCATCGTAGCATCCAATCGGGAGGACCGATTTTGATCTAGTTATTTTTGTTTGACAGCTGACATGATCGAGAGTGTTCTTAGCTATAATTCATCATCATCAACCTGCTCAGTGCTGGAAAATCAGGGTTTATCTGGTTCATGAAAGGCGGTTAGCAACTCGCAGTCGTTTGATGGGTTTCACCTTAATTTATTCTAGTTCGTGACATTTGTGAATATACAATATACAGTATACATATACACATTAATAGAAAGCTGACCTGGTGATGCAGCATCACCTGGTAATCAATAGGATATCCAACTCCTCACCAACTTAGAGCAGAGGTTTCGTGTTTGGACTCATTTTAATTGCGGCAACCAGTAAGACGTAGATAAACAATAAATATTGGCATGCTGCTGCTGCAGCATCACCTGGATTCTATAAGAGTCGAGCTCCGTATGAACCCAGAGTGGAGGTTTCATGTTTGGGCTTATATTAACGGCCTCATCGAAAAGAACATTAACAGGTTATCATGGGGATATAATCCTGCTGATAGGAATTATTATATAATATATCCAACACAAGTTTAAAAAGCATGAAATAAAATTAAATTAAGAAATTAAAAAAAAAAACCCGCTAAAAAACTTTAAAAAGTAATGAAATAATATTTACTGGCTTTAAATTCAAATAATTCCTAAGTGTAAAGTAATATTTTAGTCCATAATTGTTGTCAAGGTGTGTCGGACCGCTAATGTAGATGTTTGATTTCACATAACATTATACTTTAAGGATCAGCTCACAGCAAACCGAATCGAGATATTCAGCGGCTTGACGGTTGTAGGTTGTAGTTTACTTGGCGGTCACTCGATACATCGTGACAACAATTATGGACTAAAATATTACTTTAACTTAGAAATTATTTGAACTTAAAGTCAATATATATTATTTCATTACTTTTTAAAGATTTTTGGCGGGGGTTTTTGTAAATTTCTTAATTTAATTTTATATTTTATTTATTTAAGGTAAACTTACAGCTAGATTACATGATCATATTGAGAAATATAACACAATAAGGCCAATTAAAAGTTTTCACAGATAGAAATAGGAAATAAATCTTGACTCGGAAGGTCGTGGATTCGATTTCCGCGTTGGAAACGTGCTATTTATATGTTTGGTTAGGACATTGTAGGCTGATCGCCTGATTGCCTGACAAGTGAGATGATTCATGCTTCGGATGGGCATGTAAAAAGTTGGTCCTGCCTGATCTCTCGCCAGATGTGTCGGTCGTCCGTCCCATTGGGTTTTGAGAGTAAAAGGAATAGAGAGTGCTCTTATGTACTGCGCACACACTTGGGCACTATAAAAATTACTATGTAACTGGCCTGGTTACAATGAAACCGGCCACCGTCGCCAAAACCGGTGTGGAGGTATTATTATTACATATTTAAATAGACCAAGCTTTTAGTCCTGCGTGGGTAACATTAACGTAAGCGGTAAAGGTGAAATTAACCACACTAAATTGAAAGGGGTTTCTTAAACAAAATACATGAAATGTTAAAGGCAATTTAACGTCGACTTCAAAGTACCCTCGTATTTATTTAATGGAATTGTCAACCTCATGAGATTGATACTATTTAATACTAAATATGCTTAAAGGGTTTTTACAGTTTTCGATATCGGACCGATAATATACCTTTTATAGTTACAAGGATAATATGAAAATGTTTTTACACTCAATTTATATAAGACGTCTCTTATATAAATTGAGTGTAAAAACATTTCGGCACCGAATTTTTAAGATATAATAATAATAATAATAATATCTATGGACGCTTCACACCACACCACGTCAGTCTGGCCCCGTGCTAAGTACCTGAAGGACTTGTGTTACAGCCTACAGGTACCAGACAACGGAAATATATTTAATACTTTTATACTATACATATATTTAAGATTTTTATTATATCATACTGTACATATTTAATACACATCCGGACGCGGGAACATTGAAAACTTTTTGTTTCGTCGGCGGGATTCGAACCCGCGACCCCCGGCTTGAGCTGCCACACACTCAACCAATTGAGCCACAGAGGTCGTATAGATTCGAAGTTACATTTTCTTTACTGCACAAGAAAATACACGTTTCATAATAGTGCAAATTGTAACGGGAAGCAGCTTGTATTTTCCATACAAGAGCAAAACTGCGTAGCGTGGTTAACTCAAAACTCTTGCAACAAAAACTGTATTTACGTATAGTTAGATCAAAATGTAAATAAAATTATCTGTGTTTTTTTTTTATGAAATACGGGCAAACGAGCAAACGGGTCTCCTGATGTAAAGCAACTTCCGTCGCCCATGGACACTCGCAGCATCAGAAGAGCTGCAGGTGCGTTGCCGGCCTTTTAAGAGGGAATAGGGTAATAGGGGAGGGTAGGGATGGGAAGAGAAGGGAATAGGGGAGGGAAAGGAAGGGAATAGGGTAGGGGATTGGGCCTCCGGTAAACTCACTCACTCGGCGAAACACAGCGCAAGCGCTGTTTCACGCCGGTTTTCTGTAAGAACGTGGTATTTCTCCGGTCGAGCCGGCCCATTCGTGCCGAAGCATGGCTCTCCCACGTATAAAAATTTAAAAGAATTGCTTAGGTGCCATTTATATAACCTTGCCATTTCATTTGCATTGGCAGCTAATACTAGTGGTGAAATAAGTTAGTAAAGCTTGATGAATATTATTAAGACTGGCCGCATACACACGTTTTCCGTATTCGATTTCCTAATGTAGAATTCCGTGAGACTAGCGCAACATTCATTTTTTTTCTAAACGCGAACGCGCCGGCTTGCACTTGAAACGTACGTACGGAATTCGTTCCGTTCTGAAAAAAGCGAACGTGTGCGCAAGTTTATGTATTTTCTACATTGCATCATGATTCCATATGCATTCAGATTTCTTAATACGGTAAACGTGTGTATGCGGCCAGCTATAATATTCTTGAAGTCAAAAATAATATTATTTATCTAATATATAAAATTCTCGTGTCACAGTGTTTGTGCGCGAACTCCTTCAAAACGGCTCAACCGATTTTAATGAAATTTTGTATATACATTCGTTAGAATTGGTTTTTATCTACTTTCCTTTTGAAAATTGATTCCTATGCAGTTGACAGACCAGCGTCATTTGGTCGGATCATGTCAATTTAATGTTAATTGTGATCTGTCGCCTGGGTTTGACGTAACGCGACCAAACTACGTAGGTCCCCTATCTGCCTAGGAATCAACTTCTCTGATAGTACATTGGTTAGGTCTGAGAATAGGTTCTAATCTACTTTTTATATCGATACTAGAAATAATTTATATGGCAAAACAACGTTTGCCGGGTCAGTTAGTTTTATATAATTATTTATTTTTATAATTATACAAGAAATTATTTTACGAATAGGATTATAAACATAAACTCGAACCTTTTAGAAGCCTTTTTCAGCGACCCTTAAGTATAAAATTTAAAGATTCAATATTATATTTGAGCGAAAGTAAAAAGTATGAGAAGCGCAATTAAAAAGACAAAAAGTAATTATTGATTGAGATGAAATGTTTCAAAGACTTTTAAACAGTCTACAAAAAAGATTCACCGAAAACAACAATAAAGAATCCAAACATAAAAGGCTAAAAATAATATTAAAAAATTGTTTTAAAAATAATATGGGAGCTTCGTAGCGCCGAAGTACGTGTTTTTTTTTTTTTTTTGCTAATACGTAAAAATTCATTTTGTTTTCATTTTTTATGAAAAAAAAACATCTTCACATCCATTTCCAAGACTCAATGAATCTTATCATCTCACATACAAATACCAATCAAAATCGGTACAGCGGTTCAGTTATGAAGAGGTAATTCAGACAGACATACTTACGCATTTGTATAAATAATAATATGACATTAGTATGGATTACAAAAGTGGGTACGTAGTAAAAGTTATCCAACAATTAATTATTATATTTAGGGCCTGTTTCACCACTTCCTGATAAAGTGCCAGATAGGCTATCCACAACTTTTTGACAGATTCTCCATACTCTATCTGTCAAGTTAAGTGGTGAATAGCCTATCCGGCACTTATCAGAAAGTGGTGAAACAGGCCCTTAGCGTAATATACTTTACCCGCTAATATTATGTTGAGTGCCTACTATTTAGGGCGCACCCTACAAAACAGGGTCTTTATAATTTTATAACGTAATATGCGTAAAATTTGCCTTCATAATATATTACCCCGTTTTATATTTAGAAATTAGAATACAGTTATGAGTACGTAAAATAAGTCTATTTATATAACGTCGTTTAATATTATATCCCATCAAAAATATTTTCATGTTAAATTATGCTAAGACGAAATTACAGGCTTATTAAAAAGTTATCTGCGGGGCTACAATGGTCACATAGCAATTCCTCTCAATCAATTCACAAAATGAATTGTCAAAACTGTCAGTCACGAATGTCAAATTAGTACGAATTTAGACCCATTGAATTGGTCAAACTCACGAATGTCAAATTAGTACGAATTTAGACCAATTATTGAATTGGTCTAAATTTGACATTCGTGACTTTGACAGTTTTGACAATTCATTTTGTGAATTGATTGAGAGGAATTGCTATGCGACCATTTTAGCCCTGCTGATATTGTAATATCAAACGTATAAATTTCTACATGGAGTAACAACACAAATGATTGTGATTTGTGTTGTTACTCTATAGTTAGTGCGTTACGCTACGCCTAAATAAAAAATTGAAGTGTAGTCACATTTTTTTATTAATATTTATCTACAGACAAAAAGGTAGTCTGGTACAACCCTTGAGTTTGACATAATAATATTATCTTGGCAGGGACATATAACTGGGGCCCCAGATTACTGTTGAAAAAAATGCAGGTACCATAGAAATAACACAACATAGTCCTTGACAATTTCATTCCCAGGAACAAAGACAATGTCTTATGAATATCGTACCTAATTTCTGTGAAGTAAGGTATAACATATTTACCATGGAACTTTAGTAAATTTCAATTTTAAAACAATAATTTCTTAAGGAAACCGTGCCTATATAAATAGATATCTCCTACTAATATTATAAAGGCGAAAGTTTGTATGGATGTATGGAGGTTTTTACTCTTTCACGCAAAAACTACTGAATGGATTATGATGAAACTTTACAATAATATAGCTTATACATCAGAATAACACATAGGCTACAATTTTAACCGACTTTCAAAATGGTGGAGGTGTTATGTTCGTTTTTTATTTTCAATGATTACACCGCCGTTAGTTAACCGATTTTCAAAATTTTTCTTTTGGTGTATCATCCCAATTTGGCACTATGTTCACAAAAGTTGTGACTTGATGAAGGGATCCATAAGTAATCGAAGGAACTCCTTAAAATTTATATGGAAACATGTGGTGACTTCGGTTTCGTGAGAAGTATTCTAAGCATATGCTACCAACAAGTAAAATTTTGCACCAAGGTATACCATGGTTCGGAAGGTGCTGAGAGAACTCCTGATTCTTTATGGATACAAGTTTGGGAGTTTCGGCGTTGTTTATAGAACGGAAAGCATACGCTACTACGCAAATTACATTCATCATCAATCACTACGGACTACCATATTATACCACACATCGTCCCATGATTATGTCGAGCCTATTATGACCCTATGATTGGTACTTTTATTTACGCGGACGAAGCCGCGCGGGACATCTGGTATAACATAAGTAAGCAAACAATTATTCCCTAAACATTTCGTACAAAGAAGTTTTAGACTCTATTTGTTGACTCAGGATAATTTGATCCGAATCGATTGAAAAGGGCTTTTCCTAACATCATATTGTATTGAACTTACGAGTAAATATACCTCTGTAATAATATTTTCTTCAATTTACTGACCATTGCATTCTTTTCATAAGCCTATACAATTTGCAATTTATTCAATTTTATAGCCTAGCTATATTTGACTATTTTGAAAATCAACCATGGAAAAGGCTAAATATTTTTTACATGTTTATTGTTAGATTAGTAAACATTTTTTTTTTCATACCTTTAACACAATATTTTTGAGTTTTTTATGTCTAAATATTGTAAAGACACGGCGCTTTTATTACAATCCTACAATTTTGTTACGTGATCAACAAAACGTGGCCCGCAGCTTCTAAAGTGTCACTTTTGAGGCATTTGTTTCATATTAATTACGCGCTTATTACATAGAGCGAACATTACATTTTATTGCGCTTAGTAGAAACGATTAACAACTACGTATTCATAAAGTTATAGATTTTTTTGGTATAGGCACAAATAATACAAAATTCAAAATATTTTTGCTAGGATGCTTGTCACCAGTGACAAGAAAGCATTAGTCCAATGAAGCCGCATATAATAAAGAAGAATATCGACTCAATTTATACGGAGCCTTTGAATAAAAGACGCCATCGGAATGTGAATGCACCTCATTGTGAGTGCACTTTCTACAGACTCCCATAGACGAGATCAAATTCATTTGACCTATATTCGATTCTAAGGACTAGAACCTGTGAAGTCTGAGATTCTGTGAATTTTATATTAATCTACACAAATGAAAAAGAATGTAATGTGTATCAGTGACACATAACAATCTAAACTCATATTGTAAAAAACTAGTGGGCCCGACCATAAAGTTAATATACCTAGCGCAATAGAGAAACAAAGGCCTGAGCAAGCGAGATGTCACTATCAGTAACACTGCGTGGTAAAAAGAGACGTGTGATACATGACAGCAGAACAAATTTTTTTCATCTTTTTGACGTCCAGTCGGCACTTATCGGCACGTTGACAATTTAATCTCATAGAATTCATGTTCAATCATGCTTGTGTAAGTGTATTCGTAAACAAATTTTTACACACAGAGGTAAATCAATTTCGGTTTCGTTTGACAGCTCGAGATTGTTGCTCTATTCCGCTAGGTATATTAACTTTATGGGCCCGACGGACGTCGTTCCGTTTTTTTTTTCGTAACAACTTTCCTCCGTAAACACAACAAAAAAGAAGTAGTGAAATCGGTTTAGTTGTTTTCGAGATTCGCGCTTTTTTCACATTTAGCGATTCATATTTGTATTATTATCCAAGAAGATGTGTAAATATTACTTCTTCAATCCAAAATCTCTTAAACGGTTGGGATGACATTTTCTATAGACATTGCAGACTCCTCGGACAGGACAGAAAAGTTGTTCCCAGAAATTGTTGTCGTCCAACGAAGTGGCGTGTGACATCTTGTAAAGTAATAAATAGAGCAATATAAGAGTAATTTGTATTTTTATGACACTATCACCTTTGCTATACCTAAGACTCGGATTTAAATTCATATTCTATTGCCTCGTTGAAAATTTCGTATTAAAATGGAAGTAGTCTAGTTACTTGCACACATCTCATCAAACGAACTTCAATATTTGCTAGCAATTTGAGAGTATGTAGTTTAAAATCCGTCCTCGTATTCAAATGTAAAATAAACACGACTCGACTTTCAAATACGATATTTATACACTGCTGCTTAGTGCCCGCGATTCCGTCCGTACTATCCTAGAAATTGATTCATAAGCAGATAGACCACGTTATTTGGTCGGATTATGTCAAATCAATGTTAGCCTAGTTGAGCTTGATATAATCCGACCAAATAACGCAGGTCCCCGACTATGAACTAATTACTCTGGAACGCACGTACGCACATACCCGGACAATGTCAACTCTTTTTAGAATTCTTGAGACTTCGTTAGCGGCGTGGTACATTTTCTTGGAATAGGTAATGATAAATATGAGGATATTTATGGGAGTTTGCTATTTTACAAGTAAAATATCAGACGGCCATTCGATAACAGGCAACCATAGACATACATACCAGGTAAAAATACTAAATTCACGTCAGGACAATACATGAGGGGAAATTCGTACGGCCGTCTGTCTAAGTCAGTATAGTTTTCCTACACTAGAAATAAGATAGTTGGTACTTTTTGAACAGCTTAAATATCAGCGACAGCATATTTTTTTCTATTGAAGACGTGTCTACAGGATAGCGTCTGTCGGATCCCATTGTTTATTTTTTACTTACAATTTATTGCACACATAAATATTTAATAAGTTATACTTATGAAGAAAAACGACACAACAGGTACTGCTTATTTCTAAAGAAATTTCTTCCAGCAGCCCTAAGAAGAGAAATTTGATCACAAACAACAGATAGGGCGTGCATAAACAGAAATTACAAATATAAATTATAACTATGTAATACAATTATTATTACCTATAGTTCAACAAAGTTTAATAATTATTATCATTAATTCGAGAAATGAATATGTTATTAATTAAATTTGAAAGTGATTAACCAGCTGCGCATAGACAGAGCCTATATGATCGCTGCTAAGCATTTGTGTAATGTGTTTTTAATAAGGTAAATTAAAAAAAAGAGTTACGAATGCTACAGTCTTGTTCTAAATGATCCAAAGAACATTACTGCATTCATAATTTAATACGTATTGTTATTTGGGATGATACACAAATGCTTAACAACGTCCAATTATAATGTTCGTATTCACCAATAGAATCGTCGTAAACCAATCAGTACGGTCGTTCGCCAATTTTAACGTTACGTTGATGAATAGACTATACAGATCCGAGTTGAATGTCCACGGGGTGATAGTCTGAATTCCCAAAAGCTAAGGGGATCCCATAATGATAGCTTGTTACGACAGAATAACAAAAAATGACTGCGACAATGAGCATGAGTTTCTGTAGTTAGAATAGAAGCTGATGAAGTGTTAATACACCTTTACCCTTCTAATATAGTGTATGACTGGCTAGATAGGTACAAAAATATTTTGAGACACAGAATATTATTGTTGCGGAAAAATGAACGGTTCCCGCGGAATATACAAGTAGTATGTTATGCCGTTATTATTGTGGCAAGTAAATAAAACATGCAGTACATAAAACAAAAAAACTTTAAATACTAAAAATGTCATACTTACTCCTTTTGTCTCATAAAACTTGGGGTTTTAATTGCATTATGAAAGTTTTTGAAAAGTCCCTGTTGTATAAATTGTAACTGTCTGCTACTCCGAGTGTAGTTAAACGCACGACAGCTCTCAAAAGCAATTTGTGCGTTATTAAAAAATCGGCCAAGTGCGAGTCGGACTCGCGCACGAAAGGTTTCGTACCATTATAGAGCAAAAATAGACCAAGAATTGTGTTATTCGTATAGGAGCCCCCCTTAAATATTTATTTTAGTTTAATTTTATTATTGATTATTAAAGTACACATATAATAAAGGATATAGTGAAAATTTCAAGTGTCTACCTGTTTCCATTGTGGCGTGACATTATTCAATCCGCCACGCTTGAGAAATCGCTCCGCTTGTGCGCTTGTGCCGCGCCTCGGAACAAGTCGGCGTGTGTGACGTAGGCGCTGCCGCACCGTCGCCTACGCGCCCCACTACGCTCACTTCGCATCTAGCCCTCGCTTTGATCGCGCGCGTACAATCTTTCTATCTGTATAGCTTCACATTCATTCGCTCATATCATTCATTGTTATTGTATTAATTTCATTAAACATAATTTTCATTAATAGTGCATTTCTTTCATCTCATTAATAATTATTCAATCGCCTTCAGCAAAAATAGTTAGTGCATTGTATGTGTGTAGCTGTGTTCATTGGAGTCCAGGGAGATAACAGGCTACCACATACTGGTGATCCCGACGAAGCCTAGAGAGGTAACCACCATTCATCGGCATCATCGGGCTTTCTCACTACACCGACCGGTCAGCAAGCAGAGCACATCTCTCCTGGTCAGCACGTAGCATCGGCCCGCACGGCAGCTATCCGACTCACTGGATCCCGTGCAGCAGCATCACAGTTCCGACTCACTGGGACTCTCTGGCACTGGCGACTCAAGCGGCAAGACTTCAAGATTCGACCTCCGGTCTTCGGGGGGGAGTGATGTGGTGGTACCCACAATTCGCCTAACATTCCTGCATTGCGCTATCGAAGTTTTCTGAGCGCGTCGCTATATATACGGCAGCTGAAATGTATCACGTGGGCTCCGGCCTGACCGAGCATACGACCTCGCTCGATCGGAAGATCTTCCTTTGCGGCCACCACGCATATCCCCACACCATAATTGATATCGAGCAAAAAATGCCGAAAAATTACCTTTGTTGTATGAGAGCCCCCCTAAATATTAATTTTATTTTGTTTTTAGTATTTGTTGTTATAGCGGCAACAGAAATACACAATATGTGAAAATTTCAGATGTGTAGCTATAGCGGTTCTTGAGTTACAGCCTGGTGACAGACAGGCAGACAGACAGGACAGACGGACAGACAACGAAGTCTTAGTAATAGGGTCCCGTTTTTACCCTTTGGGTACGGAACCCTAAAAAGTAGTTATGGTATAATATTATGTGACGTTGAGGTAGCTTTCTGTTTTTCGCGATAGACAAAAATTAAAATAAAATGCCACTCAATGATGTTGGCAATAGCCTATAGGTTTCATTTTCTACCAACATTGGTCTGGTGTCCTATGCCGATACTGCTTTGTAGTAGCGTAGAGAAAAATGCAACCTATACCCTATGTTATAAAGTGGCATTTTATTTTAATTTTGGTCGGTTGTTCTAGCTTTCCAATCCTCGCGTAAGGGTCAATTCAGTCCGCAACGCGACGCGTAGATGCATTTCTTAATTTCGAAAAGACGACTCACGCAATTGAAATCTGTTAATTCAGTACAAATTTAGAAATGGATTTGCGCGTCGCTTGAGTCGTCTTGCAAATCTGTGAAATTCATACTTTAGAAATGCATCTACGCGTCGCGTTGCGGTCTGAATTGACCCTAAATCGTACGCGAGGATCGGAAATTCACCTTAACATCGCAATGCAAAATGCGCAGCACTACATTATGGCTCGCGACTCTCTTTAGTATGGAAGTCGCGCGGCTGCCGCGGTACTCGCGACTTGATGTGAAGGCAGCCTAAGACAGGTCGGAGCGAGGCCACATAAATTGTTTGCGTCGCGTCGTCTCAATTAAATAACGCATTGCATGTCATATATTATTATATTCTAGCGAATGGACGTCAGTATATTAAAAGACCACAGAATACTAAATACCAAGATTTATTTATTTATTTATTTATTTATTTATTTATTTATTAGGCATATCAACAAAATGAATACAAGCTTACATTAATAATTAACAATTAGGTCCTTTTACAGCATTCATATCAATTAGAGACATGCACAACGTTAATATTAAAACACAATGCAACATTTGGTAAGACTTAACAACTAGAAAAGTTAATAAAAATCAATTATTCAATGTCAATAATGAAAATTACAAGAAATTATGGATAATGTCAGAAAATTGATTAAAAAAAACAATATTATTTAATTAATTACTTATACTTCTATAAAAATGTCAAATTATTACAAAACAATATGATAATATATAATAATAATTTATGAGCATAATATTTTTTTCTTAAAGGATGTGGAGCGATCGTGAAAGATGTCTAAATAATATGTTTTATACCAGATGTTATAGGAATTAATCATTATTATTATAGGAGCGTTCTTGCCGACATTAGTTTTATGCCTGGGAATATTAAAGAAAGGTTTCTCCCTTATCCTGGTATTGGGTCTAGGTACTATTAATCCTATTGTTTCTAACAGTTCCTGGCAAGGGGTGGAACCTGTGACAAGATCTTTAAGGAATACCAGATCAAGCATTCGTCTGCGATCTGATAACTTGTCAATTTTAAAAACCGAAAGTCTCTCGTTGTATGGCAATTTATTGTTTATCTGCGGGGTGACATATGCCAAGTGTCTCGTAAAAGATCTCTGTATCGATTCGATACGTTGAGAATGGACTTCGTAACAGGGGTTCCAAATGATGCTCCCGAATTCTAATATGCTACGTACGAAGTTATTATACAATAGTATCCTAGTGTCGGTGCGTCTGAAGTCTTTTGAGTTACGCTTGACAAACCCTAACGCCCTTGATGCTTTCTTTATCATATAATCAAAATGAGGCCCAAAGGTTAGTTTGGAGTCAATTAATATCCCTAAGTCGCGAATTTCCGGTGTTTGAGTAATTGGACAATTATTTATGTCATATTGAGTTGATAAAACTTTCTTTTTCTTTGTAAATTTAATGTGGCGGCAAATGGAAGCATTCAATTCCATTTTGTTGTTAAGACACCACTGGTGGATACGGTCTAGATCTGATTGAAGTAACGAGGAATCGGATGAAGATTTAATGATTCTCGAAATCTTCATATCATCGGCAAACAAAGAAAAGCGACAGTGGTGTATACATGATGTAATATCGTTGATGAACAATAAAAACAATATTGGTCCCAGATGCGAACCTTGAGGAACACCAGATGTTGCAAAACATTTTGGTGATTCGTGTCCGTTTACCACTACCGTTTGTTCTCTCCCGCCCAGGTAAGAAACGAACCAGTCGAGTAGCCTACCCCGAATGCCATATTGCTTTTCCAACTTGCAACACAGTAATCCATGATCGACTAAATCAAACGTACTAGCAAAATCGGTATAAACAGTGTCGACCTCGTTCTTGTTATCAATCGCCTCGAAAATGGGTGTCAAATATTCAACTAGGTTGGTAATCACTGACTTTTTCTTTTGGAACCCATGTTGGTAGGTATTAATTAAATTTTTGTAATGATTCGTCAGGATATCGCAGACCAGCGACTCGAAGATCTTAGCAAATGAAGACAAGATAGCTACGGGCCTATAATTCTTAACATTGCTGTTGTCTCCCTTCTTGAATATCGGCACAATTCTCGCCTTTTTCCATTCACTAGGAAATACCCCGGTATCCAAAGATTTGTTAAATATGATCAAGATGATGACAGCGCAGTGCATTCACCTCCCACTTCAACTCAGTCGTCGCAAAAATAGAGCATCCAACAACGCGCGACGCAATGCATTAATAAGACGTATTATTAAATGGACGCTGTTAAATAATTAGTAAATACTAATGCTTACTAACGATACACTTATACATACTTATATTATTAATGCGAAAGTGTGTCTGTCTGTCTGTCTGTTACCTCTTAACGCTCAAACCGCTAAACCGATATTGCTGAAATTTGATATGAAGATACTTTGAGTCCCGGGAAAGGACATAGGATATATACTTAACACAAAAATGTCAACAAATAGAGTTGGTTAACTGATTTACATACAATTTTGTCATCGACGTAACAAATCAACTTGAAGATTCATGAAGGCTTCGTTAAGTAATATATCTTGCAGGCAAAGTCTTGAGCAAGGAAACAGTATCCTATCACACTAATATAAGGTTGAAATTCGCTTATACGGGCTGACGCATCAAAAATGTATTGGGAACCGAAATGGAGAGTGGAGATCATTTGGTGCTGATTGCAGGCAATGATCAATGCTAGCGGCATCAATACGAGTTCGATTGTACTTTGACGCAGCTTGTGCAAATTGCCACTTTTATACAGACGACTAGCTGTGTCGGCAATTTTTTTTGAAGTGACTAAATAAGTATGGCACCATGGCAACGTCTATCGCTATTCCGTCGCACAAACAATGGTCGCCGTCAGTCTCGAGTTGTAATAATTTACTATTATTTATTTAACAAATGCACTTATCAATATAAAATGTAGATGTCGTCCGATTCTCAACCCTAGCTGATATGCTCGCTAAGATTCACGAAAATCGGTTGAGTCGTTTCAGATGAGTTCAATTACGCACACCGTGACACGAGAATTTTATATATTAGATATCCGCTGGTACACTCAGCGGGAAAAATCATAAAGCATTTGTGGTGATATTGGAAAAGCTATGTAAATGGCATAAAAAGTTATGATAAAGGTAGCTTAAGGTGACCCCGCGTTAAAGTAAAAAATCGTTTTGGATATGTTTTAGATCACTGCAAAAGGCGTAAGCGACAAAATGGTTTTTGTCGCGTAATTTAAAAACCATAAATATATTTCATATAAGCTATGGTCAAATTATAGCGTATGCTTGAACTAATCTATGTACAAATTTTGGAAGCTTAAATCACTCTCCTCTGTTGGCAAAATTAGAATCCCTGTATTTATAGAGGTCTTTTTGATTAATTATTCTGTGTTATAAAAGTTGACCAATCGTGTTAAGCTATGGGTAATTCAAAGATAAAGACATGATGAATACTGACAATGAACTTTAATTTCTTAGCTTTAGTCATTGTTGAGAAAAATCGATATCGTTGCAGCCAAATTATCAAGGCGTCATCTTAATACCCTTAATGCATTTAATTATGTGTAACAGATACAATGACACGATTTTCTGAAGAAAATGTAATAATTAGTAATTATATAACTAAATAATGGCGAGTTAAACTTGTTAGTTTTTAAGAAGAATTTAAGAATTTAGTATGTGTGATTACTGATACTAAAAGGATGTAGAGTCTGAGATCAAATTATAAAGAAACATTATAGCCCACGGCCTTTTGTTATAACTAAAACTACTTTATTTACACGCACCTACTCACAAATTAAAACTATGCTTTACATTATCTTTCACGTGAATAGTCTGATCGTAATAAAGTGTTATTTGTCACAAATGAAAGAAAAACTGGCCTGACTTTGTCGTTCGTATAACTCTGTATAGACAGAAATACATGAACTATAACTGTACTCGGCGAAATATGGCGGTAGCGCTCGTTGACTTCCCTGTCAAAAACTCGTCATTTTCTATATAAACCGCGATTGACAATGAAGTGTCAGATGTTGTCAATCGCAGCTTTGTATAGAAAATGACAAAGTTTTGACAGGAAGTCAATGACCGCTACCGCCATGTTTCGCCGAGTACAGTATAAAAAATTTTTCGGTATAGAGTAAAAACTTCTTTAGTGACGTTATACACATAATAGTGCCATTATACACTTTTTTGAGATAAATATTTAAGTAAACTTTTACTTTAAAAAATATTAAACTTACGTCATGGGGGGAGAATAGATATAAAATATATACCTAGTTTTTTTCATTTTCACTTCTGATTGCACTCCCGAAGTGCATTTTTTTCGGTCCGAGCATAAATTATTAACTCCTAAGTCCCAACATAAAAACGTTATGTATGACATTAATCAAAGATAAGATGAGCTCGTAGTCAAAGCGTGGGTATGGAAACTAACATCAGTAGTCAAATAAATGTTTAAGTATCCTTCCCTGTTGACAGCGAGCAAACACGAGTGAGACTGTTCAAACTTTGATATTGATCAAAGCTAAAAAGGTAAGATTTACTATGAGATTAAATATTTACCATATTAATGCTAGTTATCTATTCTAGTGCCCGGTTTCTGAGGTTATTTGACTGAAGTTTATGTATTTACTAGCTTTTTGATTGGCTAATGCCAAAATAGTAAACTTAAAACAACAACACTGTCTAGAAGAACTACGTGCTACGTCGGTGTAGCGTAGAGCTACGCGCTACGTCAGTGTAGCGTAGAGCTACGCACTACGTCGGTGTAGCGTAGAGCTACGTGCTACGTCGGTGTAGTGTAGAGCTACGCGCTACGTTGGTGTAGCATAGAGCTACGTACTACATCGGTTAGCGTAGAGCTACGCGCTACATCGGTGTAGTGTAGAGCTACGCACTACGTCGGTGTAGCGTAGAGATACACGCTACGTCAGTATAGCGTAGAGCTACGCGCTACGTCGGTGTAGCGTAGAGCTACGTGGTACTTCGGTGTAGCGTAGAGCTAGGTGCTACGTCACTGTAGTGTAGAACTACGCGCTACGTCGGTATAGCGTAGAGCTACGCCCTACGTCAGTGTAGCGTAGAGTCACGCGCTACGTCGGTGTAGCGTAGAGCTACGCACTACGTCAAAGTAGTGTAGAGCTACACGCTACGTCAGTGTAGCGTAGAGCTACGTGCGAAGTTGGTGTAGCATAGAGCTACGCGCTACGTCGGTGTAGCGTAGAGCTACGTGCTACGTCAGTGTAGCGTAGAGCCACGCGCTTCAACGGTGTAGCGGAGAGCTACATGCGAAGTCGGTTTAGCGTAGAGCTACGCACTACGTCAATGTAGTGTAGAGCTACGCGCTACGTCAGTGTAGTGTAGAGCTACGTGCAAAGTCGGTGTAGCGTAGAGCTACGTGGTACGTCGGTGTAGCGTAGAGCTACGTGCTACATCGGTGTAGCGTAGAGCTACGTGCTACGTCGGTGTAGTGTATACCTACGCGCTACGTCAGTGTAGCGTAGAGCTACGTGCGAAGTCGGTATAGCGTAGAGCTACGTGCGAAGTCGGTGTAGCGTAGAGCTACGCGCTACGTCAGTGTAGCGTAGAGCTACGTGCTACGTCGGTGTAGTGTATAGCTACGCGCTACGTCAGTGTAGCGTAGAGCTACGTGCGAAGTCGGTGTAGCGTAGAGCTACGTGCGAAGTCGGTGTAGCGTAGAGCTACGTGCTACGTCGGTGTAGTGTATAGCTACGCGCTACGTCAGTGTAGCGTAGAGCTACGTGCGAAGTCGGTGTAGCGTAGAGCTACGTGCGAAGTCGGTGTAGCGTAGAGCTACGTGCTACGTCAAAGTAGTGTAGAGCTACACGCTACGTCAGTGTAGCGTAGAGCTACGTGCGAAGTTGGTGTAGCATAGAGCTACGCGCTACGTCGGTGTAGCGTAGAGCTACGTGCTACGTCAGTGTAGCGTAGAGCCACGCGCTTCAACGGTGTAGCGGAGAGCTACATGCGAAGTCGGTTTAGCGTAGAGCTACGCACTACGTCAATGTAGTGTAGAGCTACGCGCTACGTCAGTGTAGTGTAGAGCTACGTGCAAAGTCGGTGTAGCGTAGAGCTACGTGGTACGTCGGTGTAGCGTAGAGCTACGTGCTACATCGGTGTAGCGTAGAGCTACGTGCTACGTCGGTGTAGTGTATACCTACGCGCTACGTCAGTGTAGCGTAGAGCTACGTGCGAAGTCGGTATAGCGTAGAGCTACGTGCGAAGTCGGTGTAGCGTAGAGCTACGCGCTACGTCAGTGTAGCGTAGAGCTACGTGCTACGTCGGTGTAGTGTATAGCTACGCGCTACGTCAGTGTAGCGTAGAGCTACGTGCGAAGTCGGTATAGCGTAGAGCTACGCGCTACGTCGGTGTAGCGTAGAGCTACGTGCAAAGTCGGTGTAGCGTAGAGCAACGTAATACGTCTGTGTGGCATAGAGCTACGTGGTACGTTGGTAAATCATATTTATATAGCTACGTATACCGTCAGTATAGCGTAGGGCTACGTGCTACGTGGTGTAGCGTAGAATAAAAACGTGCCAAAAAACTTCAAAAAATCGGCATTAGAGGACATGACTATAGTAAAAGATTACTTAAAGGTTTAAGGTAAAAATTACCTTTATAAACTGTAAGTACCAAGGCCTATTTTTGTAAGTTCAAAAATCTATTTTACATTGCGGCCACTGACACATATTAAAGTTGATGATTCAAATGTGACACTTAGATACCTTGCGTGTTCAAAGTACGATTGATTATAATTAATCACGTAAAGCCGAGATAGCAGGCGACATTTGATATGCTGTCGGCCCCTTTAATCTCTTGTCATTATGGAAATACAATTTAAATAGAAAATATTATATCGTTATTTGTAAACTGATAAGATTTTGTTTATTAACTAGATGTTGATTGTTGACCCCAACTTTTCCGAAAGTCACTTAAAACGAATTTCATTCGATATCCGAATTCTGAGATAAAAATCAAAAGATCTTTCAGGAGCTCAAATTATTTTCAGTTTAATACAGTTTTAGCGAAAAGAACTCACACACAGACAGACAGGTTCTCATTTCACGACCATCAAAATATTACCTAAAAATATCAAAACTTAATCGCAAACGCTTGATACAATTCATTGGTGAAGGTTTCTAATACTGTTCAAGTAAATGCGAAGTCCACTCAAATATATCTATGGGTATAATGAAGCTCTTTGAATGGGGCTTAGCAAACAGTTATATTGATCGAACAAAAGTCTCTTTAAAACTCCATTAGAACTACCTTTTAGCTAACAATTGGAACAGTCGTATGGACAACTTATAATTAAATCGATCTGTTAAATAATTACGACAGACGCCAACAATATAAATGAACATTTTGTTCGCAGTAGATATATTACGTTACTAGATAACGCGGGATCCGTACATTTTTTGGGGATAAAAAGTATCCTATGTCCTATTCCGGGACTCAAAGTAGCACCATACCAAATTTCAACAAAATCAGTTCAGCGGTTTGGGCGTGAAGAGGTAACAGACAGACAGACCGACAGACACACAGACAGACAAACAGACACACTTTCGCATTTATAATATAAGTATGGATTATGTGACGCCTCCGTGAATCAGTAGTTTAGAGCTTGGCTCTTCACTCGGATTTCGCGCTTCGATTCCTAGGTTATAAAAATTGTTGTTTCCATGTTTGATAATTAAGATGATCGACATGATCCATGCGTCAGGTGGGATTTGGGCATTTAAAATGTTGATCGACGGTCATCCGTCCCATTGGGTTATATAGTTTAAGCTTTTGTGCACTAAGCACCCATTTGAGCACTATAAAATCACTCCTGTATTGCTGGAAGAGAAATATTAGCTTTCTTTCGTTAGTTTCATTGTCTACTATATCAGAACCGCGGAGTTTAACGTAAATTAATTTCTAGCCGAACTTATTCATGCATTTATTTATAAGCAGAAAAGTTTCTAATTTTACATAATTCCATCTGCAGAACAAAAAAAAATCAAGACAAACTCACCATAATGTAAGCAATGTTTAAACCGTGTTCAACCTTATTATCAGATAACCGTCGTTTAAGCTAGATCGTATCTCCCACTTTACCGGGATGAAAATTGTCCCAGCGGTGTTGCGAACTTACAAGAGATTAACTCCAATTCATAGTGTTGAAAGCGAATTTCTGAAATATAAAATAGCATATTTCTGTCTTGCTATAAATTTTACGGTACGGCAATCCTACATATTTTTTGTATGATGAAAGCAATTTTTGTTGTGGAACTCAGAGTATCGTTATCATTTTTGTCCGAATCGGTTCAGATGTTGGAAGAGAGGAGAAATCATAATAATTATTGTGAACAATTCCCATAAGTCCAAAGATACGCAAAATTCGCACTTACCACGCTCAGAAAAAATATATCAAAATCTATATTTGTTGGTTTTTAGGGTTCCGTACCCAAAGGGTAAAAACGGGACCCTATTACTGAGACTTTAATGTCTGTCCGTCTGTCTGTCTGTCTGTCTCCAGGCTGTAACTCAAGAACGGTAATAGCTAGAGAGTTGAAATTTTCACAGATTATGTATATCTGTTGCCGCTATAACAACAATTACTAAAAACAAAATAAAATTAATATTGAAGGGGGGCTCCCATACAAAAAACGTGATTTTTTGGCCTTTTTTGCTCTATACCAATAATGGCCACAGGTAGGTACTTGAATTTTTCTCAAAGTTAAGGACTTTGTGTCAAGTACACACGTTATGTGTGTACTTTAATATTTAATAATAATATTAAAATAAAATAAAAAATTAAGGGGGGCTCTCACACAAAAACACCCGTCCCGTTTTTACACTTTGGGTACGGAACCCTAAAAAATACGTGTTAGCCTTGAGAGACCACAGACTCACAGAAAACCGGCGTGAAACAGCGCTTGCGCTGTGTTTCGTCTAGTGAGTGAGTTTAGCGGAGGCCCAACTGCACCCTATGCCTTATTACCTATCCCTATTCTCTTCTGCTTATTCCCTTAGCCTATTCCTTCATTAAAAGGCCGGAAACGTACTTGCAACTCCTCTGATGTTACAGTGTCCATGGGCGACGGCAGTTGCTTTTCGTTAGATGACCCGTCTGCTTGTTTGCCCCCTAATTTCATAAAAAGGGAAAGAGGACAGGGGAATAGGGATACGCCTTTTTCCTATTCCCTCAATTAAGGCTTTTCTCTCTAAAAGGTTGGCAACTCGGCGACGGTAGTTTCTTTCCATCAGGTGACCTGTTTGTTCGTTTGTCCCCTATTTTTTTTTAACCGATCCGCTCTTAAAGGCTGGCAAAGCACTTGCAACTTTTCTAATATTACGAGTGCACATGCTCGTTTGCCCCTTAATATATAAAAACGTGTGTGGTAAAACTTACAAAAAGAAATGAAATCCCACAAAAACATTTTCATGTAAAAATGTTGCCAAGACGAGAGCATATAGTTCGTGGTGTCAAAAAGTAGTGAGATCTCATTTAGAGCCAAGTTTCTAACCTTACATACTCAGCCCTAAATCTAAAAACCTGAATTTTACACTTAAGTCACCGAAATACTTGATATAATGTATCAGAACGCACGACGCATGAGAAGAATCTTAAAACTCTACACATTAGTCAAAATGGGTGGCTTGGCCATTTTAATAATGTTCTCGTCTTGGCAACATTTTTACATGAAAATGTTTTTGGTGGAAATTGAGATATACTATTCTCAAATGGCAGAATTTTGTCTGTAGCCGTCATTGACTCCGTGTCAAAAAACTTGTCATATTTCTACGTTTTCTATCACTGACCTCCATTATACAAGTACGCTGGACTTATGATACCCAGCTGTTTATTGTGCCTATTTGAAGCGGAATCAGCGCCCCCAATGCGGTGGAAGAGAACTAAATCTGACGTAACCAAGACGTTTGAAAGTCGCCATATTGGCGCTGATAGCAGTAGTGAGAGTACTTGGAACTAATACTAGTGATGACAACCAATAACGATTAAACGGCCATTTGCAAGTTACGTCAGATTTAGTTCTCTTCCCCCGCAATGGGGGCGCTGATTCCGCTTCAAATAGGCACAATAAACAGCTGTCATTTTAAAGGGTCCAGCGTACTTGTATAATGGAGGTCAGTGTTTTCTATACGATTGACAATGAAGTGACAGATGTTTGTAGTCTATGGGCGATATTGTATTTTGCATACACGATGTGGACAAAGTATGAATTATATCACTTCAAACTCATAAAAAGTTGGAGATTATCATACGAAGAGTTACCAAGACGTTTTACGATGAAACTTTAATAGTCTGTTTCTTTACAAGAATTCAATTTTTTTATTCTTAATTTAACAGAATGCAGTGCGAGTATTTTTCACATAGCTCCTAGACTTGAAATGTCAATGACCGCTGGTGCCACCTTAAATTGTCCTGACTATATAATTTACTTTCTCGTACCCTACGGGTTTTTATGAAAACGAGTTTGTTATTCTTATTTTACAACTGACAACTATGTGAAAAAAAAGAACAAGTACAGTAACACACATGATTTTTTTAGAAGTTACTTTTGGGCTAGCCTGCGCTAGTATAAGTAAACCCTTATCAGCCTTCAGCTTAGTTGGGGTCAGGTTTAATCTTGCGAGTAGCGCTATTTTCTGCGGTAAGGTGCGGCGATGACGTGTGGTTAGGCTATTTCACAGATTAGCAGGCGCTTAGGATAGGCGATTGTTAATTCACACTGTATTGATTACTTAGAAGAAAAATTATTTTCAATCCATCATAAAAGCGAAAGTGGGTATATCTGTTACTTCTTCATGCTTAAAAAACTAAACTCATTTATATAAAATTTGGTATAGAGATATCTAGAGACCCGATATCTAGATCTAGAGAATTTTGGTGCAACGGAGTTGCTGGCGTCATCTAGTAATAATTTAACTTTTTTTTATTATAAACTAGATTACGACTTTTTACATGCCCATCCGACGCATGAATTGTTATCAAATCAGATGATCAGCCCGCATCGTCCAAACCAAACTTAGAAATAAGATGTTTCCAACCCGGGAATTGAGCCCATGGCCTTTGAATCAATAGCCACGCTCTAGAGTCTAAACCACTGGACCACGAAGGCATTGTACGGAGTAAATATATATAATCGACGTACTTAACCTCGATCAATCAATTTTTTCCGTCTACCCTTTGCCGCAAATACCTTTTATGTAAAACTTAATGCAAGAAAAAAGCACATCAATCTCCAAGAGTATGATAGATTACTTTTAAATGGATTTGATTTGAGGAAAATTTATTTGTTATTTTTCAGGGATTTAATTCAGATTAAATATTTTCCTATGATTTAATTGATTCTGAATATGTAAATCTGTTTGCGTTGCGCCTAAACTACTAAACCAATGAAACAGAAGCAATAATATTATATTACTTTTAAACTTAATGGTGCGGATTCGAAAATAATCGTTCTTAACTCTGCAAAATATACAGATTACCTATGTATAGAAATATATCGTGCAACATCTAGAAAGATGTTACCGACAACTTCGTTTGCTCATGAATTTCATTATAATTACTGGTAAGATATATTTTGCCGTAATAACTATCTTGAGTCCTTTTCAAGGGCTCAAATAATCTCCATACACAATTAAAATCGGCTTAACTTAGCTTAACAAAAAAACCGGCCAAGTGCGAGTTGGACTCGCCCATGAAGGGTTCCGCAGCAGTAATAAGGTTTATTATTATGAAATTAAAAGGTTTTTGATTTATTTTTATATTTCAGTTGATTTAATGAAAGTTAAATTAAGTTTACCATTTATGACGTATAAAAAAACTACTTGCTAGATTTCGTTCAAACCAATTTTCGTTGGTAGTTTTTATAGTAAAGTACATCATATATTTTTTTAGACTTATCATGCCCCTACTTTAGAAGTTAGAGGGGGGGGGACACACATTTTAGCACTTTGGAAGAGTCTCTCTCGCAAACTATTCAAGTTAAAAAAAAATATATTAGAAACCTCAATATGATGGCGATGGGAAACAAGATGGCGCCCGGCCTACCCTCTTTGTACAATTAATATTATAACTTTACAACCTAACTATATTTTATGTTTTTGTGAATAATTTTATAATAGCTAATAAATTTCCTATCTATCAAGCCATCATAATATAGTATTTAGTCTGATTTAATATTCTTTTCACAAGTATATTTTTTGGAAAATATTTTTCTGACTGTTTCACATGAAATAAGTTAATATTTTATTATAATCTACACGACGGAACCCTGGTTTAGACCCTTATATAAACAATTCATCGTAACAACTTGAGATGTTTATAAAAACAGGTCATAAATATGACCCGAAAAAAATGGGTTTCGTATTACCCACAAGCAAACTTCGTCATCAGGGCTTTACAAATAAAGTTCAAAATGGCAGCGGCCGGCAGAATATGGCCGTTACCTGCGAACTTTTATCTCAATTGTTTTAGTAACGTAAGGCATACTATCGATATAAATCGTCTTGTAGACGATGTGTCATAACTTCTATAAGCGTTTTACGTAATTAATTTACAAATATATGAAGCAAATTGCGTTCAAATCACATAAATCACACACAACTTTTTTCTCAACTTTCACAAGTTATTACGATGTATTTCTTGCAAATGATTATCTATAAGTATTTATAATTAGTAAATTAAACTATTTTACTACTTACATTCGTTAAATCCATCAATTATTTCAAACAAATCACACAAAATGGCAGAACACACACGAAAAAATTCACGATTTTCTAATGACTGAAAAATATTCGTCGACCACAGATTGTATAATATTTTGCATTCAGAATGTGGCAAATGTATCATAAATCGTAATTAACCTTAACATAACTTCTTCATACAAAAGTAGTCTCGACCTCTGTGGCTCAGTTGGTGGGCTGTTGGTAGCTCAAGCCGGGGGTCGCGGGTTCGAATCCCGCCGACGGAACAAAAAAGTTTTCAAAGTTCCTGGGTCATGGATGTGTATTAAATATGTGTATCATATAATAAAAATCTTAAATATGTGTATAGTATAAAAGTATTAAATATATTTCCGTTGTCTGGTACCCGTAACACAAGTCCTTCAGGTACTTACCACGGGGCCAGACTGACGTGGTGTGAAGCGTCCATAGATATTATATTATATTATAGTCTCTAAGTCGGCGAAATACGTAACTCGATCGAATGAAAGAGCGCGGCCACATCCGGCCGCTTGGGTCTAGACGGAATAGCTGCAGTATAATCTGTGGCGACCGGATCCGGCCGCTTGGGGATTGAGAGGTTAATATAATAATATAATAATATATAAACCAATTTTCGTTGGTAGTTTTTATAGTAAAGTACATCATATAATTTTTTTTTAGACTTATCATGCCCCTACTTTAGAAGTAAGACTGTACTCCCCACAAATTTTAGCACTTTGGAAGAATCTCTCTCGTAAACTATTCAGGTTAGAAAAAAAATGATATTAGAAACCTCAATATGATTTTTAAAGACCTATCCATAGATACCCCACACGCATAGGTTAAATGAAAAGAAATTTTTTTTTTTGATTTAGTTGTACCTATGGGGACCCCTAAATTTTTTAATAATTTTTCCATTATTGTATCAAAATCTTAATGCAGTTCACAGACTACATCTACTTACTAAATTTCAATAGTATAGCTCTTATAGTTTCGGAGAAAAGTGGCTGTGACATACGGACGGACAGACAGACAGACATGACGAATCTATAAGGGTTCCGATTTTTGCCATTTGGCTACGGAACCCTAAAAACGCACTGTCACATTTATAATATTAATAGTATGAATAGAAGTGACATAACAAATAATATTCGAATTCGAACACGAAACTAAAGTTTTCACTTCAAAAACATCAATATTATTATCATCGAGTTTACACCTCACAGAACTGTTTCAGTTTGATTAATCGCTGAAATCACCACACATTGCGAAATTGTTTTCGTATACGGTTTAACAAATTACTGGAACTTTGGGCACGGTCAGCAGAATCCACGACATATTCGGTGAACGTGGGTTGCGTCAATATAACGAATTCAATCCAACATTAATTTAACTTCGAGCCAGATCCTGTCCGTCAAAATACCTCTTATATGTCAAACATACGCCAGAGTAAATTTGGAAGCGTTGACCAATCAGAAAACGTTTGGACTGGTCATCAAAACCCACGAAATTATCTGTGATCGTGCAGGGTTGCTTCAGTGCAACCATTTAATCAATCATTAATATAGCTTTGATCCATATCCTATCAGTCAATATATCCCATATACGTCAAACAAACACCAAATTGATTATTTATTGGTGTGCTGACCAATAAGGAAGCATTTGGTTTCGTCAGCAACACCACCCACGGTATTTCGTTGATCTTAGTTTGCGTTCGTACGTTTCTATTTCAATCCAATATTATTATAGCTCTAGATCTAACCAATCAAAATATCCCATATATTATGTCAAACAAACGCCAAAGCGATTAGGTGTATTGACCAATCAGGAAGCGTTTGTTTTAGTCATCAAAACTACCACTCACGGTTTTTCGGTAAGCGTAGCGTTACGTCAGTACAACAATTTTAATAAGTGCCGATTTTTCAATCGTCAGATAACTTTTACCTAAAGAATAAATATGACACTTTGACATTTTTTTCATATAAAATCTGTCAAAGCGCCAAATTTATTCCAGAGATAAAATTTATCTGACGATTGCAAAATCAGCCCTAAAACGTACAATTTATTCCAACGTTAATCTTCGATCAATCTGTCAAAATATATTATAATTTAATATATCAAACAAACGCCAAAGTTATTATTATTGTTTGACCAATCAGAAATGTTTGATATTGACTAGAGGGCAAAGTCAAGCTTAAAACTTACTGAGAAGCAAAACAATAATTATTTTGTGTTAGGAATCCTGGAATGCCAACGTTAGATTCTATTTAAGCGAAATGATGCCACCTATATATTGTAATATTAGATCACGGTGCCACTCCGTAGCGCAAAATCTTTTATCGCGCGGGAACCGTACATTTTCCGGGATAAAAAGTATCCTATGAAACGCGGGACTCAAAGTACCAAACAGGAAAATCGATTCAGCGGTTTGGGCGTGAATAGGTAGCAGACAGACACACTTTCGCATTTATAATATTAGTATGGATTAGCTTTATAACGCTTTACCCACGTGAAATATGAAGCCAACGTAAGATTCCATTTAAGCAAAAAATGCCATTATAATATTTTAGTACAGAATATAATATTATTGTACCTGCATTCTAAGCAAATAAACGATCGATCTATCTATCTGCCAACAGTACACTGCGGACAAATCCAATAACATTATGGAAAACAAAAGCAAATATTTGAGACGCAGATGCGATACCCGTATTGCATCGCACGTCCCCTCACTGTTACAGATTGGTTCCGCGATACGTGTACCTGCATTTTATACCGCTAGCATTGGCAAATTTCATGTAAAGAAATCTTATCTTAAAAATGTAAAAAAATCATATTTTTATAATGTGGTAACATTTGTTCAGGTGTTAATCTGCTGAGGTTCAGGCACTCACATGTCTTCCCTCGCAGATTACATCTCGGTCCCACGTGTTCCTATAGACACGCGTGCGAGATATTCTTGCAATTTTTGTCTCTTTCTTAATATGTAGTATATCTTCCCTCTCAATTTTAATTACTCTCACATGTGTTTGTTATGTTTTGTCTCTATCTTTGTGTATTATATTTTTTCACTCTAATTAATCAAATTGTGTTTATACAGCCTTAAGTTTTGTAAATAAATCACGCACTGACGACACGAAACTCCTGCCGAAACTCTTACAATAAAAATAAATACATCCCAGTTGGTGGGCTGTTGGTAGCTCAAGCCGGGGGTCGCGGGTTGGAATCCCGCCGACGGAACTAAAAGTTTTCAAAAGTTCCTGGGTCATGGATGTGTATTAAATATGTGTATCATATAATAAAAATCTTAAATATATGTATAGTATAAAAGTATTAAATATATTTCCGTTGTCTGGTACCCGTAACACAAGTCCTTCAGGTACTTAGCATGGAGCCAGACTGACGTGGTGTGAAGCGTCCATAGATATTATTATTATTACCCATTGAGTGTGCTCCGAAACGATACCCAGTATACCGGCCAGTGAAAATGACGACATTCATCGACGCTTCAGTATTGATACGTTTCGAAATATTACCTCATTACTCCCTTTCAACGGACATCGGATTCAAGATGCAATGGGCACATATGCTGGGTAATATTTCGAATCTCACGCAAAATCCATAATTATATAATATCCATACTAATATTATAAATGCGAAAGTGTGTCTGTCTGTATGTATGTGTTTCTGTCTGTTACCCCTTCACCCCTAAACCACTGAACTGATTTTGCTGAAATTTGGTATGGAGATACTTTGAGTACCGGGAAAGGACTTTAAGGAGGATACTTTTTATCCCGAAAAAAATATACGGTTCCCACGCGATAAACGGGTTTTGGCGCAACGGAGTTGCGGGCGGTCATCTAGTAATGCATAAAATTGCATACCATTACAGAGTAAAACACAAAGAAACAGCTACACGTTGCACTACTACAAGCATACGTGCGCACATATCTTCTAAAAGGCGTTAACTTATAGCAGTGAAATTAAAAACTCTATGTTATATTACTATTTATTTGCTCCCACGTAATATGCAAAACAATTCAATTAAGCAATTTCTATATCATTAAGTCCTACGTGGTGCACTGTATTTTAAGGCAATATGTGGGCGTATGAATATTAATAGTAGTTACATATTCTGACGTACGGTCAACTCCCCTGTGGAAGTTTGTCAGTGTGTTTGCAAGCCCGCACGGCCCCACTTTGACGAACTATTAACAACAATAACTAAACTTTCTTACAAGTGCTCGAATAATGATCTGGATTATCCTAAGTTTCCTTTGTAAAAAATTGCTACAAAGAGAACATTTGAGGACATTAAAAGTACATAAATAAAGTATATACCCTCTTACTAATAAACACTTATTAAACATGCGTTCAACGTGTGAATAGTTAAACAGGAGTTTTTAGGTTACACACACGTTACACAGAGTCTATACAGAGAAATTAGTATAGAAATTACAGCACGTTATACAGGCCTTATGTCAAAAAATTATTATAAGTAGAAAAAATCTTATGCACCCTCTATAGACACGCTGTGGAACTTTTTATTAGTAAGAGGGTTAGAGTATATTTTAGCTCTTCGGGTTATTGGACATAAAAACAAAGTTTCAAAGAATATGGCAAGTAACTCCTGGATTTTGTCTAATAAAGTAAGCTCTAGAATCGGACGATGTTGATAAATTGTTAAACCAGTATTAATTATTTTAATAATTGTGTTGCGTTTCAAACATAAATTATGTTTCTCACTTTGAGAAATATAGTTTTCATACCGATTTCCGTGACGGATTTCATTAAAACCAAGTCATGTAGGAATCGTTTTATAGTGTCCACGTGTAGGAACAATACACAAGGACGCTCTCTGCTCATTTTACTCTCATAATTTTTTTTGTTGAATATACGATGCCTCAAACAGACGCCAAGTATAAAATACACCTCTACACGATTGAGGGTTAAAAATTTTACACATGTACAACCAATGTATCGTTGTAAACGTTGAAAATAGTGCAGCAAAATTTATCTTGAAAACGTGTCCATTGCAACAATGAAACGGCAAAACTAGTTAACAGTGGAATAGAGTATTACAAATTTATAGCAGTTGAGGAGAGGTATAATTGTGACGGAGCACATACGTGCGGCCACTCGGCGCCGCATCTGTTCTCTTTAAACTGCTACAAACGCTACATTAGATTTGATAAGGGATAAAATGCTCGCATTTAGAGCAAAGTATACATCTTTTAGTACTATAATAACACCATTAGTGAAAAGTATATATCTCCATGTTACTGTAACAGGCATTTTGTAACCAAAAAAAAAAAACCTGTAGTTTCTCAACTTATTGCGTTTTTAGGGTTCCGTAGTCAACAAGGAACCCTTATAGTTTCGGTCTGTCCGTCCGGCTGTCCGTCTGTCCGTCTGTCTGTCTGTCTGTCCGTCTGTCTGTCCGCGGTTTTTCTCAGAGACTATAGGACCTACAAGCTGTAATTTGGCATGAATGCACATATTAATGATGCCGACAAAATGGTACATAAAATCTTAAAAAAATTTTTTTCATGGTACCTCCCCTACACATCAAGCGGGGATGTTTTTTTTTGCGTCCACCCCATCGTGTGCGGTGTCGTTGGATAGGTTTTTAAAAAATATTATGAGTATTTATAGATCACTTTCCGATTTAGGGATCCATTTGTGAAATATGACGTTTTAAAGTGGGAAAAATCGTTAGAGTCCAGTGTCCTGTCCGATGCTAACATCAGAAGATGATATTACGTCTGGGAAATTTCAAGTTTCTAGCTATAAGAGTTTGGTATGTACCATCGAGGAAATTGATTCCTAGGCAGTTGACGGACCTACGTCATGTGGTCAGCTTATGTCAATTCAATGTTAGCTGTGATCGGTCGGATGGGTTTGACTTAGGCTGCCTTTCCACCAGAGATGTGTTGCGAGGAATGTGTTTTTAAGATTCAATAGAATCGCTGCGCTGAATGTTGTCAAGCAAATGAAGCGTTTCTATTGGTTCTCAAAAACACATTCCTCGCAACACATCTCTGGTGGAAACGCAGCCTTAACGCGACCAAATTACTTAGGTCCGCCATCATTTTTAAATATATCAGTCAATCAACTTTTCCTTCATAAATATAGATAAATACCATAATACATAAAAAAACATAAAATATTGACACCCAATATTATACATAAAGAGGATATTATCTTCATAATTCATTTTCCATTTTTTTGTGACAATTAAGACGTGACTTAATTTATTAAAATTAAAACTCTATATTTAAACTTTTATGGAACACAAAATTTTCCTTAAAAAGATAAATCGTTTGATTTTATTACTTCCTTAAAGTTAATAAGAGAAAATTGTCTTTTAAAGATTACACGTGCGAACAGAAAAAGTAAAAGTCAATGAACTCTACCTTCACTTCATGTAGAGAACTTAAGCCTGCTGAGTTCATGTGTTCAGAAACTCGGACATACAATTATAGTGGCCCTTATATAAATGGGAATAAGGTCCTTTTAGAGGTAAAATATCTCTGAACTAGGACTTCATACTCGATTGGTTTGGGTTACAATCGTTATCAATTGCCGATCAATTTAGATTGTATGGTGATTAATTTTACAAGGGGCATCTGTGTTTAATAGGGCCCTATAATAACTTTACAGAACTTGTCCTCGATTAGGTATTATGATCATTATCTAACTAGGCCCACGTTCACTGATGTTATTTAAAATTTTCACAAGGATCAATGTCATCTCTTTCGTACCTCTTATTTACTAAAGAGATAACATGATTTTTTATGCTTGGCGTTACTCTAGCTCAAATTCGCGCTGTGCATTGGCCTATATTACTAATCAGTAAAAAGGGATGCCCCAGACGTAAAACCACAAGTAGCCTATGTTTTTTACAATAAAAAAAATATAAAATTAATTAAAATTGCTTGAAAATAAGTCCAGATATATGATCAACATTTAAGAAATACAGATTTTTTAATGATATTGTAGACAACGTTGTTATTAATGTACCATCGAGGAAAATGATTCCTAGGCAGTTGACAGACCAACGTCATTTGGTCGGATCATGTCAATTTAATGTTAATTGTGATTTGTCGGCTGGGTTTGACGTAACGCGACCAAACTACGTCGGTCCCCCATCTGTGAACCCTTCGTGCGCGAGTCCGACTCGCACTTGGCCGATTATTAGTATTTTTTGTTATAGCGACAGAACATAAATATATAATCTGTGAAAATTTCAACTCTCTAGCTATTACCGTTCTTGCGTTACAGCCTGGAGACAGACAGACAGACGGACAGACATCGAAGTCTCAGTAATAGGGTCCCATTTTTAGGGTTCCGTAGTCAACAAGGAACCCTTATGGGTTATGACTTATGACGACCTCTGTGGCTCAATTGGTTGAGTGTGTGGCAGCTCAAGCCGGGGGTCACGGGTTCGAATCCCGCCGACGGAACAAAAAGTTTTCAATGTTCCCGAGTCTGGTTGTGTATTAAAATATATGTGTATGATATAATAAAAATCTTAAACATATGTATAGTATAAAAGTATTAAACATATTTCCGTTGTCTGGTACCTGTAACACAAGTTCTTCAAGTACTGAGCGCGGGGCCAGACTGACGTGGTGTGAAGCGTCCACAGATATTATATCCATAGATATTATTCTCTATTTCAAGATTAACCACTTTTTTAAACACTTATAGTTTCGGTCTGTCCGTCTGTCTGTCCGCGGTTTTGCTCAGAGACTATAGGACCTACAAAGCTGTAATTCGGCATGAATGCAGATATTAATGATGCCGACAAAATGGTATATAAATTCTTAAAAAAAAATTTTTTTTCATGGTACCTCCCCTACACATCAAGCGGGGATGATTTTTTTTTCGCATTCACCCGACCGTGTGGGGTATCGTTGGATAGGTTTTTTAAAAATATTATGAGTATTCATAGATCACTTTCCGATTTAGGGATCCATTTGTGAAATATGAAGTTTTAAAGTGGAAAAAATCGTTAGAGTCTAGTGTCCCCCCCTACTACCAGCTAAACGGTTGCTTCTGGAAATGTGAAAAAATTCACAGGAGTAGGAAATATGCTGAATTTAAAAGAAAAACTATCACGGCAAAGAAGACTTCACAAGTTTTTGAGTAATAGTCGATCAACTAAAAAAATGTATTCGGCGAAGTATAAAGCAACTTTTCGTTCAAATGCCTTTGAACGTAATTGAGATGATGTTGTTTGTTTTTTCGTCGCCTTTCACTTAGCTTTGTGTTTTATTTAAAATGTTGGCAGACAAATTTAATATAAACATGGCTTTGGAGTTAAGCTAAGAAAATTGAATATATATTTAGTAATATAAGATGAGATAATCCAAACAGCATTAATATTCTTTATATAACATCAAATATAAATTCAAATAAACCTTAATAAGACAGTAGTAGGTATTCGAGACGTATTCTAGCGAGCATCTCTTTAATGTTTCATTTTTAGGGTTCCGTACCCAAAGGGTAAGAACGGGACCCTATTACTGAGACTTCGACGTCTGTCCGTCTGTCGTCTTTCCGTCTGTCTGTCTCCAGGCTGTAACTCAAGAACCGCTATAGCTAGACTTCTGAAATTTTCACAGATTGTGTATGTCTGTGGTCGCTATAACAACAAATACCTACTAAAAACCAAATAAAATAAATAATTAAGGGGAGCCCCCCTTAAATATTTATTTTATTTGGTTTAATATATACATACAACAAACGTGTTTTTTTTTTGCCTTTTTTGCACGGGTATTTCAAGTGCCTAGCTGCTACCATTATTGATTACGAAATCAATAATGGTAGTAGCTAGGCACTTGAAATACTCACAATATTCTTAATTATATTTGTAATTTAATAATTAATAATAAAATTAAAATAAAATAAATATTTAAGGGGGCTCCCATACAAAAAACACATTTTTTTGCCAACTTTCGCTCAATAACGGTACGGAACCCTTCGTGCGCGAGTCCGACTCGCACTTGACCGATTTATTATCTTTTTTTTTTTAACTTTAATATTGATAACCTGACATCGTTTTCTTTGGAACACTTGGATGATCCCTCAAAATACTTATTCATACTATTTAATTATTAATACGAAAGTGTGTGTGTTTGTCTGTTACCCCTTCACGCCCAAACCGCTGAACCGATTCTGCTGAAATTTGGTATGGAGATACTTGGAGTCCCGTGAAAGGACATATGATATATCCCGGAAAATTGCAGGTTCTCGCGCGAAAAAATAATTTTGGCGCAGCGGAGTTGCGGGCATCATCTAGTGATTAAATAATCCTGAAATACATTTTTAAGACTAGATAGGCATGATGGCTATTTTTTTTTTCTTGATGATAATTAAAGCACCTTTCCGAAATAGAAACATCGGTGAAAGAATTACTATGTTAGCTAAAAAACTTTCCAAGACAGAACAATTCAAAAATCTCATAAAATAGACTTGCCCGAAATGCTCCATACAAACTGCTATTCAATTATGACGTCACCGTTGAGTAGCTTGTTCGCATCGCTGGAGAACTTTGTTCGATAGCTAATATATTATTGGGTTTATGAAACCACTTTCGTAACAAAAGTTGCTTTAAATTACATAAGTTATCGAAGGGTATACAAATATTAAGAAATTTAATTTAAAAAGAATCGACTGTACCATCCAACTTTGAAGGCGCATAACAAAAAAATATACATAAGTTATAAAGCTGAAATTTTACAAATGCCTTTTTTTACCGTTATATCTTTATTTTATTTCAAAAATCTGCTAATATTTGACCTTGTCAACATCCCTATTGCTATGGTTACCATTTTTAGTTTCAATAGTAGTTCAATAGAAATAAAACCATTTAACTTTACAATGTCTTATGGGCTAAAAGTTCTGTAAACAGAGTGAAAATGCGGAAGCTTCGTTGACAAGAGCAAAACCCTTAAATCTACAATTTATCCACCCCAATCAACATGGCTTTTGTGACTTCAGTAACTGTAATTTTAATTATTATCAAGCTAACGACCGACAATATAATAATTAGATAATTTTTATATAGATAATTTTTTGTTACTTAGCACCAGTTTACGGAATTTATAAGCAGCTATTTGCAAAATGACGTAGGTACACGAAAAGTTTTCTGGCGCACGCAAAACGTCACACTCAATGCGAAAACAGCAATTTTTCAACCCCAAAATGCGCACCGGGGCACCATTTACCCGCATGAACAATAATTTGACATATTATTCGAAGGTGGAAAACCTTTCACGTGGCGTGAAAGCGACGTGATCCGGCATACTGTGACACTTGTTTACAGATGATTCCGCCGGGACCGAGCGAAAAAGAAAATTTATCGAAAACATGTCAGCAACTTTTTGCGGCAATTCCAAATGCATTCCGCATGTTCCAATTCTATTTTATTGTTATGCAAAATATTAAAATGCTATTCGGTTAGTTAAATACTAATCAAGAGAGTTAGGAAAAAATACACTGAAATTTGAATGAAATTTTAAAAACTGGTATTTGTTAACCCTTACCACTGTAAAAAAAAAAAAAGCTGTATTTGACATTTAATATTATATTTTAATCATAACTAGCAGTTCCCCACGACTTCGTACGCACAAAAATACCACAGGGTTTTCCCTACGATAAAAAATAGTTCATGTCCTTCCCCATAGTCTATCAATATGTACGCTAAACTTCATCATTATCAGTTCAGTCGTTCTCACGTGATGCCGTGACCAAGAGAATTATTAAGTTTTACTTTAAAGTCGTGTTATTTTAGTTATTAACTGTTCTAAAACTAAATATTTAACTATTTTAGATTTAGAATTTCTATTCTGTAAGAAGCATTTCCACTCTATCCTTGCCAAATTTGATTGAGGGTAGAATCCCGCTAGGACTAGAGATCAATACAGTAAAAGATCAGGTGCGGGCTTGTCAATATACAGGGTGTAACAAAACAAAATGATACTCCTTTACGGTGTGTATGAGACCCCTGTATAGAGTTTACTGTGAAAGGTGAGGCGCTGAAAGAGTAACTTTTTTTTAAACTTTTGTATGGGCAACTTCATGACGCTGGGGCGCTTGTCCATACAATTCACAAATAAATATTTGCTCTTTCAGCGCTGCTATTTTCACAGTGAACTCTATATAAGGGACACATACACATCCTTAAGTATTATCACTATGTTTTATTACACCCTGTATAGTATTTGTCTTACAATTGCAGATTGATAATAATTTATTCTGTTTCGACAACTTGCAAAATCTACACTTGTGATTATAAGTAACTTACTATGGTAGCTTCTTTCCTTCCATAAAAAATCTGTCTTTTCATTCCTAGTATAGCTCCAAATTTTGCTTCCAAGCTTTACCTTACTACGATCATTTCACTGTGTTATTTGTAGTCCTTTATGTTGGCTTTTTTTAGGCACAAAAAGACTCGGATTTAGGACAAATGCTACATTTAATCCTGAGAAACTATTGTACCAGTTTTAGGCATAGATACGACAAAGAAATATAAACTCTCTATGACATAGATAGATATTATGGATAAATTATTATGACACACAGTCTATGTCATAAAGCTTCGGCCAAACCTGCGCGACCAAAGCGACTGCGAAGCAGAAGCGTCTAACACGCGGCGGATGCTGCCCATGTAATCTAATGGCGCTGTACATACCTACGCGACCGCAATTCGGGACATGTGCGTCCAGTGGTCAGAAATATGGTCCGAAATGAATCTACGGTTCGCGCAGGTGTGCACGCCAGTTTCGCGTTACAGACGCTCCCGCATAGTGTCCCGCGTCCCGCGTTACTGACGCGCAGGTTCGCACCGTAGTCGCGCAGGTGTGCACGCCAGTTTCGCGTTACAGACGCTCCCGCATAGTGTCCCGCGTCCCGCGTTACTGACGCGCAGGTTCGCACCGTAATCGCGCAGGTGTGTACGCCAGTTTCGCGTTGCAGACACTCCCGCATCGCGTCCCCCGTTACTGACGCGCAGGTTTGGCCGAAGCTTTATTTATCCAAGGATCTATATTAGCGCAATTAGATCTTATTTCAAACAGTACAAAACGTCAAAAATCCATTGAAGTGGCAAAAAAGTTTAATCCATACTAATATTATAAATGCGAAAGTGTCTGTCTATCTGTCTGTTACCTCTTCACGCCCAAACCGCTGAACCGATGATGGTATGGAGATACTTTGAGACCCGGGAAAGGACATGGGCTATACTTTATCCCGGAAAAATGTATGGTTCCCGCGTGATAAACGAATTTTGGTGCAACGGAGTTGCGAACGTCATTTAATACAAGTATATTATTTTCTCTGCAGCTATTTCGGTAACTCTCATCACTTTATCTAATATCACAAGATTTCCCGCCAATTTTTCCGACATAATCTGTCAATGTGACAAGTAAAAGCCGGGCCACCAGTCGACCTACTAATACAGATATAACAAGTCATTCTACAGTATTTTTGTTTCAGTCGTCCTTGTCATAATATGAAATTCATTGCGACATATTGAAATAACGCAACAGTCGGCTTTTATAGGTACATAGATTGTTGCAGGAAAATTTGAGTGTAGCTTACGGCTAAAATATATAAGCTATTCAATGGTAGCGATTTTTAACCGACTTCCAAAAAGGAGGAGGTTATATGTTCGGCTGTGGATTTTTTTTTTTGTATGTTCAACGATTACTCCGCCGTTTGTGAACCGATTTTCAAAATTTTTGTTTTGTTCTAGTAGGTTTCCCTCCAATTTGGTCCCATTTTTACAAAAGTGGTGATCTGATGATGGGAGTCATGAGTAATCGAGGGAACTCCTCAAAATTTATATGGAAACATATGGTGATTTTCATTTTATGAGAAGTATCCTAAGCATATGCTACCAAAACGCAAGATTTTGCATCAAGGTATACTATGGTTCCGAAGATACTAAGAGAACTCCGGATTCCTTATAGATACAAGTTTGCGGGTTTAGGCGCTGTTTTAAGAACTGAAAGCATATGCTACTATGCAAACTACATTCATCATCATCATCATCATCATCATTACCACGTCAGGGTCACCAGTGTCACATGGTTGTATATGAATACAATATGCCCCCACAACACCATAATTATATAACCACGTTATGTCCTTATAATAATTGGTACTTTTCATAGCGATTTTAATAAAAATATAATGTTGTTTCAAAATAAATGATTCAAGTTCTAAGCGACTTATGTACCACAAAATTGAACATAACAAAGTCAACCTTAACTCCAGAGCGTAAGGCACACATTTGACATTACTTTTGAGATTCGAAAGAAAAAAGAGAAGTAAGTTGCTTCGACAGGTACTACACTAGTTTAACTATTAACCCATCAATCCCCAAGCGGCACCCGGCCGTCGCATAACAATTAAAAATCCATTGTGGCTGCGATTCCCACGATCGAGGTAAGTAATAAATTGAACCCTTAGTATGAAAATACTTACATAGGAAAACAATCTACATCTTAATAGGAATAAGAAACACAATCGCATTGAGTGTGACTCTTAACAAATTGTTTTTTTTTTTTATGAAATAAGGGGGCAAGCGAGCAAACGGGTCACCTGATGGAAAGCAACTTCCGTCGCCCATGGACACTCGCAGCATCAGAAGAGCTGCAAGTGCGTTGCCGGCCTTTTAAGAGGGAATAGGGTAATAGGGGAGGGTAGGGATGGGAAGGGAAGGGAATAGGGGAGGGTAGGGAAGGGAATAGGGTAGGGGATTGGGCCTCCGGTAAACTCACTCACTCGGCGAAACACAGCGCAAGCGCTGTTTCACGTCGGTTTTCTGTGAGAACGTGGTATTTCTCCGGTCGAGCCGGCCCATTCGTGCCGAAGCATGGCTCTCCCACGTATAAAAATAAGATACGTAGAATATACGCGATGGTTTACTAGGTAACTAAAAAGAGTGAAATTATTATTTTTAACAAAAAATTAAAACCGACTTCCAAGGTAAAAATAATAATAACATCCTTATAATATGAACTAAAAAGTATTAAATAATGTTTCCTATCTATTAGTACCTTTCTCCGAATTCGGCTAAACCTCAACTATTTCTGTACTCAATCTTCATAATTTTGAAGTCGGTACCAGTTCCAAAAGTTTCAAATACCTACCTATTCTGTCAGAGAACTAAAGATTGAGCTATATCTGGTACCGACTTCAAAATGATGACTTAACTTGACAGATGAAATATGGAGAATCTGTCAAAAAAGTTGTTGTAGCCTATGCGGCACTTTATACATACATATACATATTTCTGATAAAGTGCCGGATAGGCTATCCACAACTTTTTTGACAGATTCTCCATACTCTATCTGTCAAGTTAAGTGGTGGATAGCCTATCCAGCACTTATCAGGAAGTGGTGAAACAGGCCCTAAATCTATATTTTAATCCACTAGATATGGTATGGCTTACATTTGATATTCTACTCAACTAGATAGCTGAAATCATCATTGATAACTCAATAACAAAAACTAACCCCTTGATAATACAACCCATGTAAAAACAATGAGATATAAAACCCCGCTATCATCGCAGGGTTAATACTTATCAACGAAATTATCTAGACAATTCTCAAAGTAAACAAAAGCAATAATATTGCTGATGAAATTATTGCAAAGTGTACTTACGCGTTGGATAATTTAATTGTTGGCATCCCTCGGGAACCGCTCGGCTAATGACTGAAATTAGGGACGCTCAGCGCTTATCGAACCTCCTTGAAGTACCCTTTTGTAACACATTATTATTTTCATTAGAGACGGTTTAAAATTCTATTCTAATTTTAAAAGGAAAAATTGATTTTTTTTTAATGGTAATATTGCATTGAATTTGTTAGGGTTCCGTACCCAAAGGGTAAAAACGGGACCCTATTACTGAGATTTCGATGTCTGTGTCGACATGCTAATTTTATTGAATAAGTAAAAATCGGCCAAGTGCGAGTCGGACTCGCGCGCTAAGGGTTCCGTTATAGAGCGAAAGTAGGGAAAAATTGTATTTTTTGTATGGGAGCCCCCCTTTATTATTTATTTTATTTTTATTTTAGAATTAAATTTTAAAATACACATATAATTGAGGACTTTATTTTTAGTACTTGTTGTTATAGCGGCACCATAAATACACAATCTGTGAAAATTTCAGAAGTCTAGCTACAGCGGTTCTTGAGATACAGCCTGGGGACAGACAGACAGACGGACAGACATCTAAGTCTCAGTAATAGGGTCCTGTTTTTACCCTTTGGGTACGAAACCCTAAAAATAATTAAACACATATTATATTTAATCATAGACAACTGTTCTAAGGTAAGAATTTTGTCATTGCACTTTGAATAAAATTAGTTTTCGCACGAAAACCGTTCATTTTTTCGGAATAAAAGTATCGTTTGTCCTTTCCAATAATCAAAGTACCACCATAGTTAGTGAATTCCATCAAATTCGGTTCAGCGATTTAGGCGTAAAGAGATAACAGACACACAGACCTACAGACAGACATAATTTCTCTTTGATAATATTTGTAATGCGTGAAGAGGTAACAGATAGCCAGACAAACAAACAGACACAATTTCTCTTTGATAATATTACCATAGGCTTGTTTCCACTTTGATTAGTGCAGGTGCGCGTATTTAGTGTTTAGTAATGATTGCGAGTGTTTAGTGTTTAGTGCCCTTGGGAGTACCTGTCCAATATAGTTTAGTTGCTGCGCAACTAAACAACGGTTGACGGTAGTGAGTTTCCTTTCAATGCGTGAATGCACTTAACACTAAACAAACGTGTCCCAACGTGTTTAGTAGCAGGCATGCTGCGAGTGCAGGAGAAGGGAAGGCGCGCAGGACGGTGCTATTCGTAAAAATAGAACACGGTTCTATTCACTTTGTTTAGTGCGAGTTGGCTGTTTACTAATCACTCGCACTAATCAGTTGCTGTTCAAACGTGTTTTGTACTAATCACTTAACACAAATACTTAACACTCGCACCTGCACTAATCAAAATGGAAACAAGCCTTAATGATTACTTAATCAAACGAAAAGGCAAATTATAATTTTATCGAGTTATTGTAACGTCCCTAATAAATAAGTTCTGCGCACCAACGGCGGTTTTAGCCCAGGATGTGATTTATCATTTCAGGTTAAATCTGACGAACTATGTTTTCCTTAATTGCTTAAGATCTGTATGGTTTGCCTTACAGGCTATAGAAGCTGTGCGTTTATAGTTTTACGTTCCTGATTTTTACCATCCTGGTTGACAAATGTGTACTATTTTCAATTTCTGAAAGCTTTCAGCTTTATTGTGTAAATTACTGATACTATTCAACAAATTCATCTTTTAAAAATCATGCGGCTTGTAACAGAGGAGTTTAAAATTGATGTAATTTTGATTGTTTTAATGTCAGCTGCAACTTCGCTAACGCATTTTACGTAGTAACTTCAGAGCCAGTCCACACGGCGCGTTGCGTCAGCGTTGCGTCGACGCAGCGCTGCCGTTTGACGCATAGCCGGCCAAACGGGCGCTGCGCCATCGCAGTCTTAACGTCAACACCCCCTCCCGCTTAGTCTCGGGGGCTGCTGTCCGTCATGTGTGCGTTGCGACGACGCAGCGCGCCGTGTGAACACCTTGGTTATTTGTATGTAAAACAACGCAACGGCAGCGCTGCGTCAACGCAACACTGACGCAACGCGACGTGTAGACTGGCTCTTAGCCCTTTCCTAGGACCCGAAATATATATAGGACTCCAAATCGGTTCAGCTTTAAGATGTAACAGACTAGCAGATATACTTTCGCATTAAAATTAAGAACGGGAATATATAAATGTATCCAACTACTAAAGAAGAAGAAAATTGCAATTTCAAATTCTACAGCTATCGTGAGAGGTGTAAACTTACTGCGTATCCGTCGAGTCGAGTGTAGTTTGACTAGTTGGGGTGACAGGAGACCCCAGGGGAGATAAAAGACCCCTCAGGGGGGACAAGAGACCCCTCAGGATTAATTACAAGGACTGAGCTAATCGTTTTATAATTCGGCAAGTTAGCGCTTCCATTAGCGCTAATATAACTGAATTAGACGCTATATCAGATTTTCAGAGAACAATGAAAATATTACAGTAATTATTACGTCTGTTTATTTTTATTATTATTATTATATTACTTATTATAATACTTATTACTTATTATAATCTTATTATAATACGTATTATAATACTTATTTTGTTTTAGGGAGTTAAATTACGGAGTATTTTATGAGATTACACTTAGGGTCTAATTAGTATTGTTAAATTATTTAAGCAACGTTTATAAAAAACTTTGTACATTTTACGTCTTGTTTGAATAAAAATACTTGTTGCAATTTTATAATATCGCCAAAACACGGTAGAATTAACTTTAAATGAAATACCTTAGTACCTCTATACTTAGTTTCCGTTTTTTTTATTTAATATTTGACAGTGTAACTAATGCCACAGTTATAATATATATTATATATTATCCATACTTCCATACTTCCATACTAATATTATAAATGCGAAAGTGTGTCTGTCTGTCTGTCTGTCTGTCTGTTACCTCTTCACGCCTAAACCGCTGAACCGATTTTGCTGAAATTTGGTATGGGGATACTTTGAGTCCCGGGAAAAGACATAGGATACTATTTATCCCGGAAAAATGTACGGTTCCCGCGCGATAAACGAATTTTGGCGCAACGTAGTTGCGGGCGTCATCAGTGCAATTATAATTTACATATACTAATATTATAAATGCGAAAGTGTATTTGTCTGTCTGTCTGTCTGTCTGTCTGTCTGTCTGTCTGTCTGTTACCTCTTCATGCCTAAACCGCTGAACCGATTTTGCTGAAATTTGGTATGGGGATACTTTGAGTTTCGGGAAAGGACATAGGATAATTTTTATCCCGGAATATATACTAATATTATAAATGCGAAAGTGTGTCTGTCTGTCTGTCTGTTACCTCTTCACGCCTTAGCCGCTGAACCGATTTTGCTGAAATTTGGTATGGGGATACTTTGAGTCCCGGGAAAGGACATAGGATACTTTTTATCCCGGAAAAATGTACGATTCCCGCGCGATAAACGAATTTTGGCGCAACGAAGTTGCGGGCGTCATCTAGTGCAATTATAATTTACATACGTCTAGTAATATATAATATAGCTTCTGAACAATTATAGATATCCTTTCTTAGGAAAAATCTCATTATTGGAAACTAAACTTCTTTTCCTTCTAAAAAAAACTTATTATTCCAAATATTATTCCAATAATCCACAAGCAACGCTACGAACAAACATACTGCCGAGAGATATTGCAATATGAATTTCGTAACTTCGAAATTAGCAACTAGAAGCACGACTTCATAGTTGAAGCTGGTAAACTTATAAACTCGTATGAGACAACAAAAGCCATACGACCTATATACCATAGTACGGACAAACTCATTGGAGGTGCAGTGAAAAAATAATTTAGGTTTACTGACTGAGTCACTTGGTTCCCAGATATCATATCCATACTAATAATATTATAAATGCGAAAGTGTGTCTGTCTGTCTGTCGCCTCTTCACGCCTAAACCGCTGAACCGATTTTGCTGGGTATGGAGATGATCAGAATTCAGATATTTGCTTTTAGTCCTGGGAAAGGATAGGATACTTTTTATCCCAGAAAAATGTACGGTTCCCGCGCCGCCCGCCTGCCCGCCCGCGCGCATTCCCGGATAAATGAATTTTGGTGCAACGGAGTGTGCGGGCGTCATCTAGTTATAAGATATTTTTGTAGCCATAAGTACAGGATAGTATTTGTATGATACAGTCGATTCTGACTTACAAGAGTTACGGGGGTTGGGAATTGTGTAGAGGGATAATAACCAATTAGACCAGAGTCGAAATAATTGAAATCGAAAAAAATATATAGTAGGATGAAACCTACGGGAAAAAGTCCACGTAAATACCAGTAAGTTTTGACTAGGGAAACCCATGACATGAACATTTGAGCCTGTTTGCGCCAGGCTTAGCTTAAGTCAATCCATTGTTAAATATAGTGTTAACTATTTTGTTTTTCCTATATTTGTGTAAAGAATAAGTAAAAAGCAAATTTACTGTTATTATATTGACAAATATTGTACTAAAGAAACGTTGAATTTTGTTCATTAAGGCACACGATTTTTTACAAGGAGCCAGCTTTTTGTTTTAATTCATGGTGACGACGATAGAGCTGATGATGATGACTACGATGATGATGTCAGTTGATGACAGCATAATAACACAGAATGACACTTAATTAGCCGTAGCCAACAGCTAAGATGGCGGCGATCAGTATGCGCGGCGGCATACTTAATTTCCGTTATCACTTATCGGAGCTCCCTCGTGTTAACACCCTCATCACAGGATCTTCGCTTATTCAGAGCTACGTGCTTTTGTTGTTACGTTCCATTCTGCGCTGTTCGGATATTTTTTTATAAACAAAAAATACGTGTGGCACTCGGGGACTGCCGAGGTAAAGCAATATCTTTAGCTATGCAATAGTATAGCATTTTTTCAACTTATGCAATTATAATTCGTATACGTCTAGTCGCTCGCACACAAAACCCGTGCAGAAGTCTGGCAACACCGCACCGTTGGAGTGGTGTTAGGTTTTTTTCGTTACGGAATTTCTTGATTACGAAACGTAGGTCGAACTTTGCTTTGAGTTTTAGCAGTTGCTGGTTTTAAAATTATTGGTTTCCCAGAAATTTGACATAACTCCAAAATCATGGCAATATTATGGAAATATACTCAAACATCATCATACTGTCCAATGTCCTTTAACTGAAAAACTACAAATATGGACATAACAAAAGCCAAAACATATTAACGATAAAACAGTATCTTAATTAAATCTCAACGGTGTGTAATGTCTGCGCGATTATTGCCCGGAATGGTTATTTCAACAATAGCGTCGAACTTCCTCGAACAAAAGATATAATATTGCTGTTTTAAATTCATGACCTTATAAATTAGAGATAGGTAATTTGGTCTGGGACTAGACGTTATTCTGACGTTATAATGCAACATGATTACATTTTAACATCAAAATAACGTCTAGTCCCAGACAACATTATTACAGCTTCATTTCTCTTTCGATCCTGTTTTCGGACCCGTTTTCGGTAAAAAAAGCAAACAAAACGTCAAAAGCACTCCTTTTTGAATTCCTTTTTCTTGAATCATTTTACAGAGAGTAAAGCTACGAATAATAAAAACTAAGGAAACTTAACTCCCATACCTCAACCGTTTTGAATTTGGTCCCTTTTCGCACACGTTAGGTTGCTACGAAACACTAACACTCAAATTTATGAAATAAAGCCGTTGACAATAATTGTCACTTCTATAATTACACAAAATTCTTGCATGTATTTGGGTCTCTTTTTGCATAAAGTATGCATGTATTCGGGTCTCTTTTTGTAGCTCGCGGAACAAATTTTATGACACAGAAACTCTTCCTTGGTTACAGATTTTAATTATTATTATTAATGATAGATCTTGTTTATTGGTAATTATAATTTGTAAAATTAATTATAATATCATCTCAAACTTGGCACTTCGTGTCTAAAGGTCGCTGGAGCAAGCGATCAAAGTATTTCAACTTTGATGAAAAGATATATATTATCGCTTCAAGGCGTACTTTAGTAACTTGGTTATACTTGACGTGATCCTGTTGATTGCTATTTACTAATAGCAACAATAATAATTTTATATGAATAACTAAGGCCGTGTTCACACGAAACCGACTGTGAGCCGCCGAATGTGAGCGAACGTTACGCAGTTTATTGTATTTCCATACATATTCATTTTTTCGTTCACACCTAACCGACAATACGCCATTACGCTAGGCGTAGGCGCGGACATTCGATACCGTATATTTTCACGTTCACACTGGGGCTCACAGTGAGCCTGCTCACCATTCGGCGGCGTATAGTCAGTTTGGTCTGAACACGCGCTAAATTATATTATCTTATTTACAAGACGATTTTAAGTTAGTAACTTGTAGAAGGAATTTTTTAAAATGATGCTAAGTACTTTCGTATACAATACCCACTTTTTTATTTCCAGTCTATATAGATATAGTATACCATAGAAAAAGTACTAATATTTTTAGGGATAAAAAGTTGACACTAAAACTAACGGGTAAAAACTAATTACGAGCTAATTTTTGCCTTTAACTATTTTATAGGTACGAACTTTCACCAATACCCATTCTCACATTTTTTCAAATATTTTTTAATTATGAAACATTATAATTTATGGCATACAGGCTGTACATACCAAAAACATGTCAGCTACCCGTGACTTATAAATCCAGTGGGAACCGTACATTTTCCCATCATAATAAATAATAGTTTAAAGGAACTAAAACACACGCTTATTTTTTTCTTTATTTTTTCAAACTATTGCATTGGCATTGGCTCTTAAGACCGGGCTCCCAAAATTATCTAAACACGCTAGCCCCGCCTACACACCCCGCTATCCTCCAATTGTGATACAATGATTCCATGAATCGTGCCCACATGAATTGTATTTTGCGCTGCAGCTAATAGTGAACAATATCGCGTAACAACGGTCCGGCGCATTATAGCACGAAAGTAAAGTTCGCTAGTCCCAAAAATGTTTTTGATGATTACTTAAAAGTTAAATACAATACTAATATTTCCTTTAGCTATTATTTTATAAAGTGTGTTATTGTAGTAGTGCAAATTATTTAATGATAGTAACTCAATAAGCGTAACAGATATTTGTTGAAAAGCCCAGAAATATTCATAATTTCGAAAAATAAAACTATCGAGTCAAAATAAGTGAATCGTGTTTTCGGTTAGCCAAATATGAGATAAATATACAATGATTAAATAAATCTCAATTTCATTTAAGTCAATCGTCTTTCGAGATCGTAATACCTATTAGAAAACACAGCAAAATTTGACAGCCCGGACTTAATACATATGCAAAGTTTCGAGTTAGTTAGACTTTTGGAGATAGGTAAAAATCGTGCTCAAAGCTTCCGTTACATACATACAACCCAAGCTAATAAAAGCATGTTAAAAAATAGTGTGCCCCACTACGAATAATAAAAACTAAGGAAAGGTAACTCCGTCAAAAAACATGTTCTACAATACTTGTCAAAAATGTGTACCTTAGGTACACATTTCAATACATTTGCAATATTTAGGTGGCCTTCAGCGGTATCAGGCTGACGTTATATTATGACAGTTCGAAAGGAACCTTTAAAACGGTAATAGTATGAGAGTTACGTTTCCTTAGTTTTTATTATTCGTAGGTGCCCCATGATAAACTCAATATCTGCCTTTCGTATCTCTAAGTTTTAAAGCTTATTCTATATTATGAAGATAATATGTTTAGTAAAACCCAATCTAGCGCGTTGACACCACTATCAAATTAATTGAACCCTTTGAAACTGTTAATATTAATGAGAACTCATTACTGGATATTAGCTGCGGCTGTAAATTGCCAGTGAATTGGCAAATTGGGGCAAAATTCTGGCCGAACAATAGACGGTTGTGAGGCTGTGATTAGTAATTCGATTTACGGGCTTATTATATCAGAGATCGGAGCACAAAGGTCTTAAATGTGGCTCCTTTTCGAGAGCATATTGATGCACCTGTCGGCCTTATTGTCGTAACAATAAGGCTCACAATACCTGCATTATTTGGCGTGATCATTTATTAAGGATGAGTGAGTAATCGACTATTTCAGTTATAGTCTGCTGCTTTGCCTGAGTAATATTAATTTAACTTGATATGTTAATACTATACAAGTATAACCCTACATTTAAAAATATCGACTCTGTGTACCATAATTGAACATAAGATAGTATACACAGTGGAGCAAGCACAAAATTTTGTAAATTAATATAATATTTTTTAACATAAGAGTTTTAAGCTATTGCATAGCTTTAATCGCGGGCTTTGAGCGCGGCGAGTGAATCAAGAAATTCCGTAACGAAAAAACCTAACACCCCCCACTCCGACTGGCACAGACTGTGCCGGTCGGTGCGGCGTTGATGTACATCGTCTTGTAGTTCGGTAGACTTCGGCACAACACAGATATTTTTTACTGTGAAGCTATATCTAAACTGGTTATCTGTGAATGAAAATGTACCTAACAAACATCAATACATCGTTTTCGTCTATATAAACTTTCACAATAATAATAGTAGCAAAATAAAAGTAAATTCGCAAGTCGTGTTGCTACAGCTGTCTCTTAAACAAGATTATGAAATAAATTCAAGAACCTTGTTCACATAAAACCTTATTTTCATCGCCAAAAATGTCAAAAATGTCCACTACATTATTAAGGATTTTAGTACGCGTTATGCATAATATTATTATAATCTACATCTGAAGAAAAATTAAGTTTTAGTTTCTGTTTTAAGATTTAACTATATTGCAATTATATTTAGAATGAAAATTAGAGCAGCTTTGTAACAGATTTTTCGTGACATGACATTATTCATTCTATTGTGTATTTGAAGCCTAAAGAATTTACATACATTTACATTATTATTACATACATTTACATTATTATTACATACATTTACATTATTATAATTACATAAATTTACATTATACATTTGAAATGGGTCTGCCTATCTGTTACCTCTTCACTAAACCCCGGCTTAAAGCAGGTAGACATATTTTGAGACTCAAAAAAGGTCATCGGATATATCCTGGAAAAATCTATTCAACAAAATTAAACTTTAAGTTAAGAACAAAGAATAGAGCATTGAAATTTCTTACTAAACTGATTATGTTAAGTAGTAACTTATTTTAAGAAAACTTCGTCTTCACTCAAAAAACACATTTGCACTCGTAATGCACAAGTTTGATAAGTGAATGTGTAGGTTAAAGTGGCTGCGATGGGCTTCCAAAAAAATTGTTTGGCTCCTATTTTAAATTCAATCCACGAAGGCTCGAGCGAGTATTCGTTGGTGTGGAATGTAGAGCTACCACAATCCTCTCTTAGACTTGAGAGCTCCTTTTTATGAGCTGGTTAGGGAAAAAATTAAAAAGGAAAGATTACTTTCAACCTAGATTTTGTTTTCTGTTTGCATGCAGCCATTTTGTTGTAGCCGTATCAAAACTCAGAATGATACCACGTATATTTTAAAGAGAAATCTTAGAACAAGAAATGTTTCTCCATTAACTTGGCCTCCAACAACGTCGAAATGGCCCTATTTTTTGGACACACTAATTTACATTTGGATATTAATGTCTGGCTTATTATAATCTATGTTTTAAGCTATTTATTTTCTTTGTTTTGTCACATTAGGAAATTTGGTATGGGGATACTTTGAGAGACATAATATAGGATAGTTTTAGGTGCGGAAAAATTTACGGTTCTAAGGCTAAGCGAATTTCGGACAACGGAGTGAGCATCATCTAGTATAAAATATATTATTATTATTATTATTATTATTATTATTATTATTATTATTATTATTATTATTATTATTATTATGTTTGTGTAAAGCACTCCTTGCTCACGGGCAATTAAATCCCGGACCTTTGGAAGGCATGCGTAGACCAACACGTAGAGGCCCGTTACATAGTTTTAATCTAGATGTAATGTGACACTAGCCGGCGACTCTCCCTGTCCGCACTATGGGAGTACGACCAAGGAGAGCCAGCGGCCAGTGTAGGACTATTGCAGGGAATGGAATTAAAATGATATCGGGCTATGGGGGTGAGGTGCTAGTGGACTGGGTAACTGGGACTATGGAAGGACTATGGCGTCTGCCGATACAACGTTGTAACATGTATCATAAAGTTGGCAGACGGTGACTCGCCAACTCTTTAAATGGGCCCCTCAAAATGGCGGCACGCACGGTGCACCGAGGCGGCAACATTGACAGAGCGGCTTGAGGCAGGAGAGGTGTCGCTGGACTTTAAACGCCGATCATTTGCACCCTCAGAGGGTCCCATCACGTCGCCCACTCGCCACTTACGCTTCACATCCTTCCTCCGAGCCGAAGCTCTCGCGACTTCACTCTGACCGGCCGGTTAAGGCAAGGCAGAGGTAGGGCCTGATTCTCCGTCAGTGTTCACTCCGGCCGGCCAGTGAAGGCAAGCCGGAGATGGAGAACAGGGGCTTCCCTGGGAGCACTCGGGTACGTGGGGTCGCTACTTCCCAACAGCTCGCCACAAGCTGCCCTGCGGGCTTATTATTATTATTATTATTATTATTATGGTTTTTTTTGTTTTTTATTCTCCTTTACAGGGTTCTACTAAAGTTGCGGGCTTGTGGCCAAACAAGTTTAGGTAATGGGATGATTAATTGTTAATGGCTAAAAACTTGCGGACGATGCGGCATGTGTTGAGGATGACAGCTTTTTGTAAGGTGATGTATGTGAGTGGATGTATGTTGAGTGTTTTGAGCGAAGTGTGTAGGGTTTTAGGTATAATGCCAGTGGTCGAAATAACTATGGGTATTGTTTTGACTGTGTTAACTTTCCATTGCGTTTTTATTTCTATTGTGAGGTCTGTGTATTTGGTTAGTTTATTTGTGTGTGTGGTTGTGAGGTTATGTGAATTAGGTATAGCGATGTCAATGAGGTAAACTGTTTTATTTTGTTTGTCATGTAGAGTTATGTCAGGTCTATTGTGATGTACGGTCTTGTCTGTCAGTATAGTTCTGTCCCAGTATAATTTGTAGTCAGGTGATTCCAGTATTATTTGTGGTGTGTATTTGTAATATGGGTTTCTTTCTGTGATGAGGTTGTGCTTGAGTGCGAGTATCTGGTGTATGATTGCTGCTACTTGGTCGTGTCTATGTTTGTAGTCTGTTTGTGTTATGGATGAACATGCGCCGGTGATATGTTGAATCGTTTCAGGTTGTCTGTGGCAGTGCCTGCAGTGATCGCTGCCTGCTGTGTTATCCCGGATGATGTACTTTCTATAATTTTTTGTGTCTATGACCTGGTCCTGAATTGCTATCATAAAGCCTTCGGTCTCTGGAAACATCTCGCCTCTCTTTAACCATATGTTTGACGCTACTTTGTCAACATTAGTGTTGGTTAAATCCATACGATGGCGGCCGTGCAAAGACTTCTGGGTCCATTCATCAATTTTTTGTTGATTTGAAATGGTTGTGATTGGTTTAGTATGATCTGCAAGCATGAGTGGTGTGAATGTGTCTGATTGGCATATGGCGTTATGTATAACGGATTCATTAGAGCGGTTGTAGAAGTATGTTCGAAGAAGCGTGATTTGTTTGTTGTGGAGATTTGTAATGTCCATCAGTCCTCTGCCTCCTTCTATTTTAGGTAATGTCAACCTTTGAACACAGGCTCTTGGGTGGTGTTTTCTATGTTTTGTAAGTGCCGTATTAATGGTTGTTTGTAGGGATTTGAGGTCGGTTTTAGTCCACTTGATTATTCCAAATGAGTACGTAAGTATCGGTATGGCAAATGTGTTAATAGCTTTAATGGAATTTTTTGAGTTTAGATGAGTATTCAATATTTTGTGTATTCTATTTTTGAATTTTTCGCGTAGAATTTTTTTGATGTCTTTATGGTGTATTGCCCTTGTTTGATTATATCCTAGATATTTGTACCCTTCAGCTTGGTCTACTGGTCCGATAATTTCGCTATTGTTTAGTTGATATGATGTTGCCTCTATTTTACCTTTATTTATTGATTGAATCTTACACTTGTCTACTCCGAATTCCATACAAATATCGTTTGAAAAGGTTTGGGTTATGTCTGCTAAGTAGTGTAGATCATTAATGTTATTTGCAAGAAGTTTAATGTCATCTTATTTGCAAGAAGTTTAATGTCATCTTATTATTATTATTATTATTATTATTATTATTATTATTATTATTATTATTATTATTATTATTATTATTATATCCAAACTTCACGTTTTTATCGAAAAGTTAAAAGAATAAGTTATCACCTGATCAACCATAGATTCTAAAAGACTGGGCCTAAAAGAACCATCGAAACAACTGTGTATTTAGGTCTCAGATCCGTCCCCCAGCGCCTAGGGGTCGAAAATAAATAGCGAAAGAAACGTATGATCTCAGAATTCCTTTTGTGAAATACAAAGAGCGTATGAAATGCAAAGTTTTGAACCCTCGGGTATGGTTCACTACACAGCTAATTAAGTGTGAACTTACGTCATGTGCCCTTTTAAGTAATTAGTACAACTTGGATTTTAACATTTTAACTTTTGTCACACACTATCATTATTCAGTTGATGGAGCAGGTAAGTGGACTGATTTTTTGTCACGCTGACATGTGGTGCACCTTCGGCGCTAATTTTGAAAAACGCGTAGTGCTCAACGCATTATATATTTTCATACTTTTCATTTTTTTAACGCGCTTTCGCTTTAGCTTATTAGCTTCACTTGTAATTAGTTACAAGTTTAGTAAGTATTTAAGAAAATTTTGGAATCTTAATTTGACCCACTTCCCGATCTTCGATTAGGATGAAATTTTGCACACGCTCTGAGTTTTGATGACAATACATGACTAGCTAAGAAACGTCATTACAAATCCAACATGGTGGCCTCCCCAAGATGGCGGACAGGCTACTTGAAATGCACCCCCATGATACGGGTATCAAATGAAAGGGTTCGCTGTCAGGAATACGAAAAAATAGTCACGTGACTTAAATTCAACATGGCGGACATCCAAGATGGCGGATTGGCTAAAGCATGTTTTTTAGTTTTTTATTTAGATTGAAGACCACAATTAGACGTAGATTAGGACGCCCTGCGGCGCAATAGACCGACAATTTGAAGAAGCAACGGATAGATGAGTGCTACCCAAAATGATGGGAGACTTCACATGGAAGGCCCACATTAGCAGAAGATGGCAATAGGCTTATTATAATCAAGTCAAGTTGAAAACTACAAAGTCTTTGGGTTTATTTAGAATGATTAAAGAGAGCAAAAATCGACCAATAACGCTTAAACCCTGTTCTTAACTATGTTTGACGGAAGTAATTTTGCATTAAAGTTCGCTTTATCTTTAGGGATTCAATAATAATTTCAACCTATCTTGAAGACTTACCGATTATACTGCAAAATTTCACAAAAATGCGCAAAGCCGTTTCGAAGAAAGAAATTTGAGGAATACATTCATTCCTCAAAATTTTGTACACAAGAAAGATAATATAATATACTTAAATACATAAAAGAATGATTCTATTTTAAGAGAATTTAAAAATAGGTTCGATGTAAAGCCTTCCACGAGAATAATCTTTTAAGAGCCGTACGTTTAGAATTTCAAAGGGGTTTTAAGAGACTTTATCCTAACAAATAAGACGCAATACACGATGCCAGCGCATACATTTGACACTTAATACCCATATATAAAACTGATTTTAGATTTCAGGTTCGTTTCCTTTGAATTTTATAGGAGTTTTATATTTCTTGACTCGTGTTTCTTGAGGTTTTATGTGAATAGGTGCATTTAACTCCTTCTCTCAATAACTATTGAACGCATTTTACTAGAAATCCTGCTGCTCTGTGCTCCTGCATTTTCGAACAATCGTTACAATCCATTGCAAATAATTATACTGATTTGAATACCAGTTCATCGAATCGAAAGATCGAAATGATCGACGAGAGACCCTATAAGACTGTATTTGTTATGCTCGGGCGGCGGGCCACACTTACGAGAAATGCCATTAATTATTGCGATAATGCTAAAACATGCTATGTCATTATCGCCTTTAATAATTAATGGCAATTGGCATATAACATGTTTTAGTATTATCGTAATAATTAATGGCATTTCTCGTTAGTGTGGCTCGAGCATTAAAGACACCACTTTTTGGCATAAAAACTATTATCTTGTTAAACCAAAGCCTATAAGGCCACTCCGCAATTTTTCATAAGCATGATTCAGTAGATTTTTGTTGTAACTTTCATCCATCCTCACAAACTTTCGCATTTATAATAGTAGAACGCAGCCATTAATAAGAAGCATAAGAATGTAAATTGAACCTTCCATATTCTGTTTCCATCCAATCCAATCTAATAGATTTGACAAGGTTAACAGGCCTAACACGCAATAAAGTTTGCTAAAGTACAATTTGATCGAGTAATAAAATAACTGACGCTGTGAAATGCCCGTAAAATTTATCGGAGCTATAAAATTACTCGCTAAATCGACAACATTTAGAACATATTAAATTTATAAGCTCGTGCTGGAATTTGCTGTGTTGATGATATAGACTTTATTAATCACAAACGGTTGCCAAGGTGGCTAAGCAGTGTCGCATTCATCTAGGGCGGGGGCCAGCACACTCCCCTCACCCCTCCTAATTTAGTTATTATCCACAAATTAATGACTAAGGTCTAGTAAAAGCTTTTGTGGGTTTATTTCATTAACCGATAGAATTTTATACAATTAGCAACAGGACAAATCAGTTTTTGCTTGAAACTGCATATTTTAAAAACTTTTTATATAGGATCGGAATGACAAATGCATGTTTCTCGCCCGTCGGCCGAGCTTGACATAGATCAACCAAGTACGTAGGTAAACAATCAATTTATCTATAGTATATAGTTGCAATACTATGAATAAAAATATTTTGATACTCCCGTAGCAGTTGCTCAGTGGCCGGGGAATCCCTAGCACATGCTACAACTGATAAACGGTTAAACCGGCCCTGAGTTTAATTCAATTTAAACTCGGCTGTGTTAGTAGTTCCGTAACTTTGTGGTTATCTTGACTCTAAAGGTCGTGTAATCAATTCCTACGTTAGATGAGTAGAAATACGTGTGGCACTCGGGGACTGCCGCGGTAAAGCTATTGCATAGCATTTTTACTTATGCAATTATAATTCGCATACGTCTAGTCGCACGCACACAAACACCGTACCGAAGTCTGGCAATGCTAACCGACCGTCACAGCGTTGCCTCATCGGAGTAGGGTGTGTTAGGTTTTTTTCGTTACGAAATTTCTCGATTCGTTCGCCGCGCTCCCATCCCGCGTAAAAGCTATGCAATAGCTTAAAATAATGGCTAAAATGACAATGCAACAAAATGTATCATCCCGCAGATGAGCAGTCGATCCAATCGGGTGGTGAGCTTAGTCGCCTACCGTCTATTTATCCGTCCATCTGAGTAACAAGAGTGATCCTATGTACACACACACATGGACACTTTAAATTAAATACTTCTACATATGTTGTTGGCCTGTTATAACATCGGTGTTTAAATCGGTGTAAACATTAAAGGCTAGTTCCAGAAATGAAATACTTGTATTCCAAAATAAATATTTATTTAATACGATTATAAGTACATTTCAAAATCTAATTATCGTAACGTGAGTACAACAACTTGAAATGTCTACTGCCTCGGGTGGCTTCCAACAATGTGCCAGTCCTCGAGCTCTACATCCCTGGCCAGAGACCATCCCCCACTTTTGCCGTTAAAGGAACGCTCCTTTTAACGGCAGTAGTGTCAACTGTCAAGTGACATCCGGTTTATAAAATAAAATTAATAAACCGGATGTCCGCCTTCAAACATTTATTAAAGTCAAATATAACACTTTAAAATAATAATATTAAAGCTCCATATTTAATGTTATATGAAATACATATAAATGTATTCTATTTATTGCTTACACAATATAAATAAAAATGAATATAAAATTTTGTTAGTATCGCTAAAACTCGAGAACGGCTAAACCGATTTGACAAATTATAGTCTTAAAATATTCGTGGAAGTCCAGGGATGGCTTATACTGTAAGAAAATATGTTTGGAATGATGCTAAGAACATTGCGACGAATTTTACGAATTCGGGGTGATTTCTACATATTTGTAGAAGATAGTCTTTTCTATTATTTCTAACCTTATAATATACATTAACAAAAAATAAGGTACCAAAAATATTAACTCCACTGAAATAGTGTTCATAGAAAATTATTTCTATTCTTAATACTGATTACATCGACCCGAAACAAGCTCCTAATATAACATTTTGTGTAGTCTGTTTTGGTATTGGTTTGGTTTTGGTCTGTTTGGTTTTGGTCTGTTTGGTGTTTTGGTTTTGGTTACTAAAACTTATTTCATATGGCTAAGCCCGCCTACACGGTCAACCCAAAAAGTTTTACCCCCAGTAGTTTTTTTGTTGTAACTTTCATCCATCCTCACAAACTTTCGCATTTATAATAGTAGAACGCAGCCATTAATAAGAAGCATAAGAATGTAAATCGAACCTTCCATATTCTGTTTCCATCCAATCCAATCTAATAGATTTGACAAGGCCTAACACGCAATAAAGTTTGCTAAAGTACAATTTGATCGAGTAATAAAATAACTGACGCTGTGAAATGCCCGTAAAATTTATCGGAGCTATAAAATTACTCGCTAAATCGACAACATTTAGAACATATTAAATTTATAAGCTCGTGCTGTAATCTGCTGTGTTGATGATATAGACTTTATTAATCACAAACGGTTGCCAAGGAGGTTAAGCAGTGTCGCATTCAGCTAGGGCGGGGGCTAGCACACTCCCCTCACCCCTCCTAATTTAGTTATTATCCACAAATTAATGACTAAGGTCTAGTAGAAGCTTTTGTGGCTTTATTTCATTAACCGATAGAATTTTATACAATTAGCAACAGGACAAATCAGTTTTTGCTTGAAACTGCATATTTAAAAAACTTTTTTTAAAGGATCGGAATGACAAATGCATGTTTCTCACCCGTCGGCCCAGCTTGACATAGATCAACCAAGTACGTAGGTAAACAATCAGTTTATCTATAGTATATAGTTGCAATACTATGAATAAAAATATTTTGATACTCCCGTAGCAGTTGCTCAGTGGCCGGGGAATCCCTAGCACATGCTACAACTGATAAACGGTTAAACCGGCCCTGAGTTTAATTCAATTTAAACTCGGCTGTGTTAGTAGTTCCGTAACTTTGTGGTTATCTTGACTCTAAAGGTCGTGTAATCAATTCCTACGTTAGATGAGTAAAAATACGTGTGGCACTCGGGGACTGCCGCGGTAAAGCTATTGCATAGCATTTTTACTTATGCAATTATAATTCGCATACGTCTAGTCGCACGCACACAAACACCGTACCGAAGTCTGGCAATGCTAACCGACCGTCACAGCGTTGCCTCATCGGAGTAGGGTGTGTTAGGTTTTTTTCGTTACGAAATTTCTCGATTCGTTCGCCGCGCTCCCATCCCGCGTAAAAGCTATGCAATAGCTTAAAATAATGGCTAAAATGACAATGCAACAAAATGTACCATCCCGCAGATGAGCAGTCGATCCAATCGGGTGGTGAGCTTAGTCGCCTACCGTCTATTTATCCGTCCATCTGAGTAACAAGAGTGATCCTATGTACACACACACATGGACACTTTAAATTAAATACTTCTACATATGTTGTTGGCCTGTTATAACATCGGTGTATCTATTAAAGGCTAGTTCCAGAAATGAAATACTTGTATTCCAAAATAAATATTTATTTAATACGATAATAAGTACTTTTCAAAATCTAATTATCGTAACGTGAGTACAACAACTTGAAATGTCTACTGCCTCGGGTGGCTTCCAACAATGTGCCAGTCCTCGAGCTCTACATCCCTGGCCAGAGACCATCCCCCACTTTTGCCGTTAAATGAACGCTCCTTTTAACGGCAGTAGTGTCAACTGTCAAGTGACATCCGGTTTATAAAATAAAATTAATAAACCGGATGTCCGCCTTCAAACATTTATTAAAGTCAAATATAGCACTTTAAAATAATAATATTAAAGCTCCATATTTAATGTTATATGAAATACATATAAATGTATTCTATTTATTGCTTACACAATATAAATAAAAATGAATATTAAATTTTGTTAGTATCGCTAAAACTCGAGAACGGCTAAACCGATTTGACAAATTATAGTCTTAAAATATTCGTGGAAGTCCAGGGATGGCTTATACTGTAAGATAATATGTTTGGAATGATGCTAAGAACATTGCGACGAATTTTACGAATTCGGGGTGATTTCTACATTTTTGTAGAAGATAGTCTTTTCTATTATTTCTAACGTGATAATATACATTAACAAAAAATAAGGTACCAAAAATATTAACTCCACTAAAAATAGTGTTCATAGAAAATTATTTCTATTCTTAATACTGATTACATCGACCCGAAACAAGCTCCTATTATAACATTTTGTGTAGTCTGTTTTGGTATTGGTTTGGTTTTGGTCTGTTTGGTGTTTTGGTTTTGGTTACTAAAACTTATTTCATATGGCTAAGCCCGCCTACACGGTCAACCCAAAAAGTTTTACCCCTTTTAAAAAGATACCACTCTGTTAACGAATATGAGTATTGAGTAGTCATACTGAAATATGTACCGACGTTATACAGGGTGTAACAAAACTAAGTGATATTACTTTAATGTTTGTATGAGTCCCATATATAGAACTCACTAGGACAGTAGAAACGCCGAAACAGTCACTTTTTTTTTACTTTTGTATGGGAAAGTTCATGACGCTTGGGTGCTTGCGCATACAAATCACAAAAAAAATATTCAGTCAGCGCTGCTAATTTCACAGTAAACAGTAAAAGAAAGTTTCCGGGACTTCCCGCGTAAACCGTATTATCGGCTAAGGTGACCGACGATGAATAACACTTGTGAATATTATAAAGTTGAACGACGTCGACTCTATGTATATCTTATTGTAGAGTAAACTAATATATCTATAAATTATTTCTAGTATCAATATAAAAATTGGATAAAAACCTATTCTTAGGCCTAACGAATGTACCATCAACTTCCCTGATAGTACATACAAAATTTCACTAACATTTGAGTTTTGGAGGAGTGCGCGCACAAACACTGTGACACGAGAATTTTATATATTAGAAAGACAAGGCCCACTCCATTTAAATGTATCCTATCACTTCGTTGCAATATGAACCGAACCTAAGTTTAATTAATGTGCAAGTAAAAAATCCTCTTTTCCATCATTATTATATATATATATTATAGCGTATTCTATTTATATAACTTACACAAGAGCTACTTGGCCCTTGAACCAGCCCTCAGATAAGTTCAACGGTCGTGATATAAAATAGGAATTACTCTCAGGCGCCCTATAAAAATGCTTTTACTTTGTAGGGCACAAGAAATACTTTTTACTCTGTATTGTCTTTTGCCATGTTATTATTAAGATTCATACAATTATTGCTACGAAAGTGCTTCTGTTTGTAATATCTTTACGCTTAAACTGCTAAACTAATTAAGATGGAAGTTGGAAGAAAAATATTTGAGTCCCAGGAAAGGCGTAGGATAGTTTTATTTGAGGAAAATGTACGGTTCCCAGGTCCACAAATTGACAAAGAACATTTACATAAGAAGTATTCTATATTATACTCGTATAACGTGGAATTGAGATATCCTTTACCCTAATGTGATTAAAGGAATATTATGTTTTACGAGGAATATTATGTCTATGCTCGATTTACGTGATACTATTATAAAAATCAGCCAAGTGCGAGTCAGATTTACGTATAGTACGGTTATAGCCCGCTTAAATATATATATATATATATATATATATATATATATATATATATATATATATATATATATATATATATATATAACGCGATTCTTGCAATATAGCCTGGAGACATACAGACAGATGGACAGACAGACAGACTGCATAGTCTTAGTAATAGGGACCCGTTTTTACTCTTTGGGTACGGAACCCTAAAAAGCAACTTGTTCGATATGATTAGTTAAAAACACCTTATGCTGTATCCGTTAAAAAAAAGCATATTATGCTGTATTCGTTATAATTGGTGCTAAAAGTTTATATAAAGTCTATACAACAATAGTAATAAGATGTTAATTTTAATACATACTAAGCTTTAATTAAATAATAGCATTATTTGTTTAATATTAAAACGAAGATAATAGCATCGGTAAACGATAGAATCGGGAATTAGAAAATAATTTAGAAAAACACTGCATAGTTGCTTCTCGATGTCTGTCCCTATGTGCGCTTAGAACTTTAAAACTTCTCATTAAAAAACTTAGGTGTTACATTTAGGGCTTGTTTCATCACTTAGTGATAAGTGCCGGATAGGCAATCCACAACATATCTGACAGATAGGTTGGGTATAGCCTATCGAGCACTTATCAGTAAGTCATGAAACAGACCCTCAATGTGGTTACTAATAATAATATGAAAACGTCCTTTTGTTCATTATTTTGATTTTAAAAACGGACGACGCAAACTACCCAAGCTGGCCAACGGTGGGGCAGGAGCTAAAAAAATGGTAAAACAATGGTGGCCCAGCAGTGGGATAGTATAGGTAAGCGGTTCTCAAACTTTTTGTGATGGAACCCTTACGCAAGAAGTGGCATTTTTGACGGACCCCCAAAAATCGCTCGCCCTTTGCGAAACAAAATAATTACTATATTTTAAAAAGATATAAAATTAAATTAAGAAATTTAAAAAACCCCCCCCCCAAACAACTTTAAAAAGTAATGAAATAATATTTACTGACTTTAAGTTCAAATAATTCGTAAGTGTAAAGTAATATTTTAGTCCATAATTGTTGTCACGGTGTGTCGGGGGACCGCCAAATTAACTACGACAACAGCGACTTTTGCATTTTGTATCGCTGATTGTCTCGATTCAGTTCGCTGTGAACTGACCTTTAAACTATAATGTTATGTGAAATCAAACAGATGTTAGATACATTAGCGGTCCCCCAACACACCTTGACAACAATTATGGACTAAAATATTACTTTACACTTACGAATTATTTAAACTTAAAATCAGTAAATATTATTTCATTACTTTTTAAAGTTTTATGGCGGGGTTTTTTTTTTTTTTAATTTCTTAATTTAATTTAATTTTATGCTTTTTAAATATTTTGTGTTGGTTATAGTGCAGAATTGTTTCTATCAACAGGATCATATCCCAATGAATACGATCTATAAATATCCTCTTGGATGAGGCCGTCAATATGAGCCCAAATATGAAACCTGGGTTCATACTCATACGGAGCTCGGCTCCTATACAAGCCAGGTGATGCTGTAGCAGCAGCATGCAAATATTTACTGCTTATCTACGTCTTATTGGTTGTCGCAATTAAAATGAGCCCAAACACGAAACCTCTGCTCTAAGTTGGCGAGGAGTTGGGTATCCTATTGATTACCAGGTGATGCTGCAGCACCAGGGTCAACTTTCCATTAATATGTATATAATATTCATAAGTGTCACGAACCAGAATGTAAAATACAAAACCCATCAAACGACTGCAAGTTTCTAATCGGCCTATCACGAACCAGATAAACCGTGATATTTCAGCAATGAGCAGGCTGATGATGATGAACTATAGCTAAGAACACTCTCGATCATGTCAGCTTTCAAACAAAAAAAACTAGATCTAAATCGGTCCACCCGTTTGGATGCTACGATGCCACAGACAGACAGACAGACAGACAGACAGACAGACACGTCAAACTTATAACACCCCTCTTTTTGGTCGGGGGTTAAAAACCGACTTCAAAATTGTACGTAATTGAGAATTAAAATTCCCTATCTCAAAAACTACTGAACCGATTTTGATGAAACTTGCACTACTCCCTAAGTTGAACAACACCTAGTACAACAAAGAAAAAAGAATTACTGAAATCGGACTTGTAGTTCCAGAGATATGCGAACTCAAACATAAAAACATATATACATAAAAAATATTAAAACAATTCGGTACAAGCATTACACCCGTGCGAAGCCAGGTTCCATAGTAAGGATCTATTACACTCTAACACAGAGACAAGTCTCATAAAAAATAATGCTGGTAATAATTTTTTATTTAAGCGTTCTAGAGAGTTCTTTGTTCACGGCGCTATCTATAATGTTATCGACAATCTATATTCTAACAATGAAACCTATTTCAGTCTATGTGAAGATTCTTCGAGCATCATGGACAAGCTATTTCATTTTAAGTTTTAAAACGGTTTTTAAGGTAACTTGAATAAACTGTCATTGCTTGGCAGAGTGATATTATGTGAATTAAGTTTCTTTTAACTCCCTCCGTCTGTCTTACGAATTTTCGATCAGGTTACGTGATAACGCGAGTTTAAAAATTTTTGCCATCCTTAAAAAAAGCACAATGCCACAAAAAAATTTGCCCTTAAAATGTCACATAAGTTCATTTTCTTACAAAGCATTTATATAGATGAAAGTTAAATCTACTTTAAAACACTCCGCCCAAAAACATTACTGTCAGATGCATTCGAGGCTGCAGCTTTAAGCTAAAAGAAAAAAACCCCAAGTTTTTTGGGCAAGTAGTTTTGTAGGTCATGGTTTTTTATGTCATTCTTTTCCATGTCTAGTTCCATAAGAATTTAAAGTCATGAAACTAAGACGAATCTTTAATTGTCCTACTCACTACGTCTTTATAATAGGGCAAAATGATATTGCTATTTATAATGCTATTGATAATGATATTTTAGCAATCTTTTTATATTTGTTCCGCTTTTATAGTGCCTATACTACTGGTCATGTTAGTGGATAAGGTGCTAAGGCTGGTTTTATATGCGTCCGCGCGAACGCGGTACACCGCAAGATCACAAGCAAAAAGCGGTCGCATTGTCATTTACATATGTGGGATATATGTGTGGTGGCCACAAAGAAAGATCTTCCGACCGAGCGAGGTGTTATGCTCGGTCAGGCCGAAGACTACGTGATTGATTTCAGCTGTCGTATATATACCGATGCGCTTAGAAAACTTCGATAGCGCGATGCAGGAATGTGGCGCTAATTGTGGGTACCGCCACACATACAATTTCTCGTGCCGCCAAACCGCGCGTTTGGGCGGACGCATATAAATTGAGCCTAATAGATTCGTCAAAAGCCCGAGTAACAACTGCATAAATTGCATAATCTAGCTAAAAAATATTATAGCTAGCTATTATAAAAATATTATAAATATTATAAAAATAATTTTTCATAAAAATATACTTTGTCTATTTTATGACAATGAGTTTAAAGAGTATAGAACAAAATTATTATACAATAGTTACACGTTACCATCTGGTGCCTTGTGTATTGGAACGGTGAATCAATAAGTATTTATAAGTTCTCTGATTTCTTGAGAAAAACTATTCTATTCGCAGACCTATTTTGAATAAGCCGTTTTATTTTGGCAATCAGTTTCCAGCGGAAAGGAATTTCTTATTTAGCCTAGTTTTCTTTTTTTTAATCTATGGACGCTTCACACCACGTCAGTCTGGCCCCGTGCTAAGTACCTGAAGGACTTGTGTTACGGGTACCAGACAACGGAAATATATTTAATACTTTTATACTATATACATATTTAAGATTTTTTTATTATATCATACACATATTTAATACACATCCAGACCCGAATGTATGAAGAAATGTTTAAAAGACTTGGTTAAAAGTTTAATTTATTTTTGTTATATTTGTTGTAGTCTTTGTCCAATATGTTAGAAAAGTGGTTTGACGCATAGGAACCAAACACTTTGTTTTTGTATTAGTTTACTATTTAACAATATATACTCAACTATAATTAATAATTAACGTCAGAGTGTTATGTTGATAGTTTTTTAGGGTAATCATTAAAAGTCCATAATAATATTTAACTAATCAATTTATAAAATGCTGTCCACAACCTTTTGCCTGCAAAAAACCGTATATGATGCCTTAATTAATAAAAATATATTATAGTCAGTATTGTCCAGTTATTTCAAAACCTTTTTAATATTTCCATAGAATATTAGTATTTGGTAATATGCATTTTCAATCGACCAAAATGAAACGGGCCAGCAAAGGGCCTAGTTTTAATGAAATTCTGCAAAATCAATAGAACCATTTGCAGAATGGAAATCCGTCGCCCTATATTAAACCACAGTCATTTCGATTGAGTTTTGATGACACAGCGAATGATATTAGATTCTACTAAGTATTCAAGCCGTATAAATTCATTAAATGTATGTTTCAAAAGTCTACTGTTTATGTGCTACTCTTTCGTGCTTGTTTGTATGAAGATACTTTTAGTCCTGAAAAAGAGTAAATAGGATAATTTTCACTTTTTATGTCGGAAAATGCAAGGTTTCATATATATTTGAAAACAGTAATTAATTTACTTTAAGTTTCGAAATAACTATAATATGATATTTATTATTCCGGAAAAATGTATGGATCCCATGTAATAACATTGTTGCGGCTACGTCTGCCGCTTTACTAATGGCCCAAGAGCCAGCGATAGCCAGACTTCAGCTTTTATAAAATGACGAAAATCTGGCTATCGCTTGCTCTTACTCTATAATAAAGATATTTATAAGGCTGCATAATTAATGGTTAAACAAACTTACCTTAAGTGAAGTTTGACCATAATTATGAGAGTCGCTGCATCCGAAGAGACTTTATAATTAACATGGTAGTCCGCCCCTAGCTTCCGGCATCGAACACTTTTCAGAGCTTCCTGAAAAAATAAAATAGATGGCGCGGCAATGGCGCGGGCGGGATAATTTATACCCCACCGCCACCGGTTTCTCCCCACCAGTTTACCTCGGAGGTTCACTGCAGATCGGTCCTCATTCTTTTTAGAGAAGGTACAATTAAATAAATTACGATTTTCCAAAGACATTTTAGGGTTTTTGGGTGGGAGGGTAATAAAGTCTCTTCGGATGCAGCGACTCTCATAATTATGGTCAAACTTCACTTAAGGTAAGTTTGTTTAACCATTAATTATAAATCGTCGCTGCATCCTCGAGACTTTATAATTAACATGGTAGATGTTCAGAGTTCTTATGGAAAATCGTCATTCAAATCTTTAACACTGTAATATTAAAAATATATATTGTAGAAATCAAATTTTTATATTAATTATTTATACCTAAATATAACAGTGTATAGAACCATAGACTAAGGAAAATAATTTCTCTATGATATACTTAAGTCTGAGATGCATATTTTATCATAGTATTAACAATATTATTCTTGCTCAAAATTGTATTAGCAAATGCATTAACATTTATAGGTAAAACATAGGTAAAAGAGGTCTATTATAGAATTTACCAAAAAGAGAGATCTACCTGACCACCCTACGACTCTATTCATAGTCTCAGTGGAAACGCCGCCACGACAATCCGCCGATGTAGAGGCATGACGAGTGCAATGTGCCGAAAACTGTCAAGTGCCCTTTTTTTGTCAATATTAGTCAATCAGCTTTATCACTATTTCTAAGTGATTGTGTTTTTTGTAAGTAGAAAAGCTGGACAACTTTTTTTTATGATTATAAAAAAGAAACGATTAAGTTAGGTTGATTATTTTTTTTTTTTAGGATTAGAGGTTTAATCAATTCGTCTTGGATAGGTATTTGAAAAGTGGAGTTGCATTTATTTATATTTGAGACTTTTATAAGAGAGTGTCTGCACGCGTTGAGCAGTTGCCAGTGCGAGTAGCGTTACTTATTTATTTATTTATTTATTATTATATATTATTATTATTATTTTATTATTATGTGATAAAAATTCATTTGGATACCAATTACTCACAAAATCAAGAACTATAATATTAGCGTCCCAAGTGTTCTGATGTTTAGGAAAACATGGTCAGGATTTGAAGAGACCTTTAAGTAATCTACTGACATTACTATCTGTGCTAAACCTTTTACTTAAGATGAGAGAAAGCGCCGAGCGTATGGTATTCACTCCTGAATACCTAGATCCTAAATTCCTAATCTAAATTGTTCAATTATAAATTGTAATGCTATTTGATTTGAAACATTGAAACAATCAGTAAGCTTATTTTCAGTACAAAATTTCCAAATTTGTTTTTATGCCGTATCGTATTGCTTAAGCGTGTTACTAGATAAAGACGAAATCATTAGATAAATTGTCTCTAGATTAAACGATTCATGTGAAAACGCTTCCCTGATAAACGGCATGACACCAGGGTAAGGCTTCACCACAAGGGGTGTGCGTTTCTGAAAGGTGATAATAAAGATCATATTCTGGTCTAAAGTAGATAACCTCGGACGATAATATAAGTTTTAAAAATAATGGATACCACGCCTGACTAGGCCAGTAAGGGAAGACGATAATGCCAGATGCCTGATCGTTGATTATTTTACGTACCTAAAAATTTTAATATTAAAGAAAATGGGGAAAACAGTAGAAGTAACTACTCCAGTAATTTATTGTAAAGGTGTCAATATTCTATGCGTTAGGATGTCTTTTCCAAGAAACATACTTATAACATTTGGCATTAATATGGGAGGCAAATAAATCAATGTCTGGAAGACCAAATTTGTCAGTAAACTTGTGGTAGACTTCAATGGACAAACTTCATTCAGTATCTATATTACTGCCATCTTGACTCCGTCTACGTCAATTTTCTCTTTAGAATTGATATATGATGCAAAAATAAAGTGGCGTTCCTCGCACCATTGTCCATTTTTAAATTAGCTGTGCTTCATTATTAAGATGTTCGTACTACACTCCTCCCATTCTGTTGATGTAGGAGATTGCAATCCATATTAATATCAATTCTCAAGAGAATTTCTTTATTACTTATACAAGCATTTGCAAAACATTTTAATCATTTTAAGGCTGCCCGTAACTTTTATAAATTTATATGATATTGTGACTCTTCTTTGTTCCAAAACTCATTTGATGTTTCCCCATCGCAAGCTATTCCCCATCCTGTGAGGGAAGCATCCGAGAATATTTCAATATGATATTGCCCATAGCGAAGAGGTTTGAAAGTAGTCAATATAAGTAATATTGTTTTGCCACCATAAAAAGTCTGACTTCAAAACTGGTATTAATGACATTACTTTATCATAGTAATTATCATTTGATGTTCTAAGAGCCAACAATTTCTCTCTTCCAAACCGCTTCCTGAATACTTGTATACTTAGTTATCCATAATCCGTCAACCATAAGAAGTCAGTAGGCCTAAAAACTTTGCAAAGTCTCTAATAAATATCGAATTTATATTATATACTTTTTTTTTTACTAATTAAGAAACCCAAAATTTTAAGTCTTTTATTATGGTGTACCTAATTCCAAAGTCATTTTAGCTGTAAGTATTTATTTTGAGACCTAAAAATCTTTTTCTTGTACTCAGAAATATGTCACTTTTTTTTTCATTGATTACAAAGCCTAATTAATATTATTATTATTTTAAACAAAATTATAAGTTCATTAACGTTATCACTGCAGGAATAATTGTGAAAATTGTCTACACATAATATGTCATCTAAATAGGATACTAGACGATGGCCCCGGTTTCTTAAGTAAGTTATGACAGGTTTCATAAGATTTGTAAACACGAATGGTGCAGAACAAAGAAATAAATCAGCAGAATTTAGACCAAAGGGCAAGCATTGAAATTCATAGGTCAAGAAATTTAAATCTCAAAAATTTTCTGCTTTATTTGTGTATGGGAATACAAAAATAAGCTTCTTTATATCAATATTTGTAACGTCTAGTTTCGATACTAACTTGATAGCAGTCCTAATGTACTCCATTTTAAAAGACTAGTTTTTATAAATAAATTTAGCTTTTTTTTTTAAATTCAGAAAAAATCTGTAACTTCCATCATCCTTAGGAATGAGAAAGATTATAGAAATAAATTGTGCAGGAACATCCTGACATTCAGCAATAGCGCCTAATAATTGTAATAATCTAGTGATTTCATTATTCATGTGAATTACTATTTCATTGGCCGAAAAAGATTGATGTGGCACGTAGACTTGTGTTACGCAATGAGAAAAAGATATATCCAGATACATATTCGAGAACGACAGGATCGTTAGTGATAACTTTCCAGTTATTACAATGATGTGGCAGTTTTGCTAAAGCAGTTACCTCTAGTTCCTGTAGTTCTGTCCGTATGGCTCGTTCCGATCGGTGTGCGTCGTCGTAGTGCGTGGCCGTTTGTGCGTCTGAGCTGGTTCCGTATTCCTGGGCCCACTCTTTCTGCCTCTTATTTAGGTGGGCCCCGAGAGTTTACCGGCCTGTTAGGCAGCGGTTGATAGGAGTTCAAGCTAGTTCCGGATTAACAACTGGAGTTTTTAATAAGGTTAAATTTTCAGGTATATGGATGTTTTCCATTCATTTTTGCATACACTCCTTACTTAGGAGTCCACAACAAATTGGTCCCCAACGATCAGAGATCTCATCCCTAATCTTCGGCGCAAAAACATCCACTTTTGATAAAGATGGGATTGGTTCGACCGCATTGGGCACTGCGTCTGTCACCTTGAGAGGTCGAGACAGATGAATTATTATTTAGTAGCTCCGGTAGAGCGTCATGTTAATTAAATCACTTCCGGTTGCATCAGTCTCAAAAGGCATACGCACAACGGATCGAACACTCCGTACGGGTGAAATTAAATACTCGCATTCACTATCAGTCTGAAAGACTGAACAATAAAACTTTCATCAGCCCCTAAAAAGGGGTAGCCAATTGGTATATATGGTCAAGATCGCATCAAGACTCTTTAAATATACCTTTGAAAAGAGTATGTGTGGCTATGATCGCATCATGACTCTCTAAACATACCTTTGAAAAGAGTATGTGTGGCCATGATCGCATCATGACTCTCTAAACATACTCGTACATATTTTGTTTTTAGCTCTTCACCAACTTCCGATCCATTCGTTTTTTCAAACGACGTTCCAAGCAACGAATCCTGCTCATTTCGTCCTCCGATTTACGGAGTTTTCGCTTACACTTGATATTTAAACTTACTATGCACTTATATTCACTTAAAAACACTTTAATAAATTATTAAGTTATTTCACTGTTCACTTCACAAAATTAAAGCAATATAACCTAGTTAGAGATGTTTCGATGCCCGAACACTAGAAACGAATGAGGACCGATCTGCAGTGAACCTCCGAGGTAAACTGGTGGGGAGAAACCGGTGGCGGTGGGGTAAAAATCACGCCCGCACCATTGCCGCGCCATCTATTTTATTTTTTCAGGAAGCTCTGAAAAGTGTTAATTATAAAGTCTCGAGGATGCAGCGACGATTTATAATTTTGGTCCGTCTGCTATCTTTGTCATGAGACAGAGACAAGCAGACATGGTTATTTGCTGTGTAAAAAATATTATAACTAAGAAACTAGCATAAACTATTTTGCTCAATTTCACGATAGCTAAGTCCTCTGTAGTTTACCGTTTCGATGGTTTATTCTGTATTTGGCTGCAATGGACATTGGCGGTTACGGACGAATTGGTATTGCGTCTTACGAGTACAAATGACCCGAGAAATAGGTTAGGGTTTGTACTCAATCCACTGTTCAATCAAAATATATCTACAGCTGCATATATTCACTTTGAGTTCGCTAACTGAAGCAATTTGTCAAAATTTTTATTTATATCTATTTAACCTTTAAGTACACGCGTTGTTTTGGGTAACGTTCCGTCACGCGTGGGGTCTAGAAGTATCCCCATTATAAATATAGATATTATAAATTTAGAATTGTTTAACAATTTTTAAAACCCATTTTATATTATAAGAAAATACATTATTTTATTTATGAATAGCATTTATAAATAATAAACCAACCATTATTTAGACAGTAAAGAACATTTTTATGAAATAACTAATCTCGTGCATAGAATTTTCAGGGCACATGTTTGATGTACTAAAATTTAACAAAATGTCTACTTCTAACTTATTTTTTTTTATATAAAATAAGAGCTAAAAATAAGTAATTATAAGAAAAATTAACATCAAACATTACAGAAAAAAAATTGACAACCCTTGAAACGTACTACCCTAAACTAAAATAATTTTTTGAATAGGCAAGGTAATTAATAAATAATTGTACTGAATGAGGCTTTCAAATAGTTTTATAGTAAGGTTAACGGACAATCATAATTAGTTCTGGGACAATAATAGCATCTTCGCTTCGTTTTGGGGCACTAGGTCTAGCTACCTCTAGCTCTTCCAAAATGTTATCTTAGGCGTGTGACCTCGCTTTCAGAGTCATTAAAATAGTATATTATGACTTGTGCAATTTGATTTTCTGCCAATTTAAAAAAATACCAAAAAAAAACAGCGCGTGGGGTCTGTGTAGACCCCGCCCGTGACGTTAAAGGTTAACTTTATATTGAAAACTGCTATTGGATCTATATTTATAAAGACCTTGTTACGACCGCCTAGTTAGTCTTTGTATCATAGACCTTATAATAAACTTGGCATTTTGAGACAAAAACACAATGTGGTACGACGTTCATTAGTATAATAATCCTGAGTTTCGAAATATCTGCTTTATTCTATAAAGAAATTAAATTGTAAATAAACAAACGTATTACTCAGCTTTTAATGAATGTTGTGTGGGTGTCGCAAAAAAATATATATTAGCAACTAATAGCAACACTTGGCTCAAGAATTTTCCGGAAAAAATATGGCGTAAAACTGCGCCATAAGTTCTCATAACGTTGAAAGTTAGAACATATTTATGGCAAAGATGTTACAAGTTCCAAAACCCTTCACTTTTTGCAAAGTTTATCCAGTTTTTTATAACTCATATATTTTTGATTAAATTTGTTGGTGAAGTTTTTATGTCGGCCAAGTTCTGGTGTCTTGGGGTTTATTTGGCTGCAGTGCAACGTGTGGGGAATTGACACCAGATGTCGCCATATTGTTTTACACCGCCACAATTTCGACTTCGGAATTTTTCTTTTTCATTAATAATTTTGCTGTTGTTATTTATATTGTATAACACTGGCGTTATAAAATTACATAATCCTGTTAAAGTTTTTATAATCTTTCAATAACAATAAATTAAATACGGTAAATGGCAAATGTAAAAAATTGGTACCCACTTAAATTGTTACAATCTTGAAGTTTTATATATAACTCACAGGTTTAAAAGAGCTATTTATTGTGGGTTTTTTTTTAATATGGTTTTCTAAAATGCGGGCAGACAGAACAAAATTAAACGAGTAACTTATTTGTAAACGACACACAGAAATATTATGTTCATTGCATTTAAATCATATTAGCATGTATATCACATGAATTTCGTACACATTTTATCAAAACCATCCCATATTTTATGATTATGCGATAACACATAGCGCTAATAAAAGCATCATGCACGAAAAACAAAGAATAAACGAAGCCATGTCTCAATAGGAGGTCTTGTAACAAAAAGCAAAAGTTATATTTTATGTCAGTTAGATGTTTTCTTTTTTGCCAGTATATCCTGAAGGCTAATAAACCTACTTTCATCATGACTATCACGAATTTTTAGATTTAAGATTGGAAAATATGGACATTTTTACGATTTTTAATGGATAATATAAATTGTGCAGTTTTATGACACTAATGACATTTTTTCAAGTAAAATCCAATATTGGGTTTTCAATATCCTGTTGTTTTGAAATCTTGTTAACATAAATTGACGATTCACATTAGCATAGATGCCATAACTTTTTCTTGTATAGAGACTTTTTCTGTCAAGTAATCGTAGCTTATACTAAATTTTGAAGTCTTTTAATCTCTACCTTCTCTCTCACAGGTAGGTACAATTTGCAATCAAGATTTTACCTTCTCTCTATATAGGTAGGTTCTACAATCAAGATTTACGAGTATATTATAACTCTAAGCGTGCCCTAACATAAATTCTGCCTATAAATTGGGATTCATGCGTCGGTGTATTTGAAGCGAAAGCATGAATTAGGGACATGATTTGAATATGTCATGAATGTGACATAAAAGAGCGCGAATACCAGTATGTAAACGATACGTATCAGTCTGTCACATTCGAGAGGAGCACAAATGTATATTTGAATATACGAATGGAGTCCGGAGAACAACCTTAATTTATGGTCGCTTGCACGCAACTTGGCATCAAAATCACGTACAAACTACATTTTGGCGTAATATGAAGCATAGTATGAACCGTTAAAGAAATTATTGATTCACAGGCAGTAGGTGGACCTACGCAATTTGTTCGGGTTTTTTTGAACCCAAACGTCGGTTCCGTACTGCACCAATTTTGTGGAAAAAAAACCAAAGCAATACTCACAAAATATAATCATTGAAACTTTTATCTATAATATTATTATTAATGGTAAATGAATAAAAGCAGCAAAATAGTAAAGAGTAAAAATTTGTAGTAATATAGAATTGCAGGTCAACTTTAATTCAAAATGGATTCCAATAACTGGCCTATGATCAGCTTAGTGAAGAAGAAAACATAATATTTACATTCGAATTTTAAATTATTACATTTCATTTTTAAACGTTAAAAGGACGCAGGAGTGAAAAGGTTCTGGGTGCCATTTAAAATGTTTTACTTTTTTATAACTTGTGACTCAAAGCAAAGTTAGAATTTTAAATTGTTACATTTCATTTTTTTAAATGGTAAGAACAAGACGCAAGAGTAAAAAGGTTCTGGATACCACTTAAAATGTTTTACCGTCAAACCAACGCAACCTCAAAGCGGCAAATCTTCTCCGAATTTCCGTCTATCTTAATTTTCAAACGTCCGTTTTTACAAGGTACAATTTCCCCTCAATTACTTCCGTTTCCTATCTTGAGAGTTTTATGAAAGCCTCTGAGATATTTACACGTCAAAAATCACAGACATAGATCGAGCATGCCACTTTTTTACTGCCTACTGTGACGTACCGATGATAAGAAACGTGTCCATTATCAAGGCCAACGTTTCTATTTGAATTTCTACAGCTCAATACGGCACTTTAAGGCATTTAGGCATTTTTAAAATTCCGATTGACGTGCGATTCCGATAGCAGACTAAAGAAAAGACTTTCGAAAGCCGAGCATCGTTTGGGAACGCGATATGGCACGCGAAGTACATACACATGCGGTATCTATCTTGATCTATGTCTGTGTCAAAAATGCTAATTAAGACATCATCAAACCACCGGAGTATCATTAATTTTCGACGTCAACTTAATTTGAGACAGGAGGATATCAGGTTTTAATGGTTGTGCAAAAATGTATTATAATTATAGTTTTAGCAGTAATTTATATTAATCGGGTAAAAATATACAATTAAAACGCTGATTGAGTACAAGCTCATTTTGGCCTACGGCGTAGCTAGTTACGCCCCGCACTGCTACGCCGTAGCAGTCTACGCCGCGCTATGCTATGCCGTAGCAGTCTACGCCGCGCAATGCTACGCCGTAGCAGTCTACGCCGCGTAGCTAATAGCTGCCATGTAGTACAATGAAATCTTTAGTTTACGTCACAGAGTAGTAGCCCTTCTCGGGGACATTAAGTGTAAGGACACATCTGCCGAACGTACGGCGCCGAAAGTTCAGCGGCTGAAGTGTCAGTCGCAATATTCAGTTGCTACGACAAACCAAACGATCAAAACGCGGCGTCTTGTTCAGCGCGCTACGCGACGGAAAGTTACGTCGTGTCGTCGTAAGCCTGTGTCGACACTTTACTGTGTGCGGTTGTTGTGACGTACTTACTAAATTGCCCAGAAAAATTGATTTAATTGAATATTAGCTAATATAGAGGACTTAGAACAACGCCCGCCGTCCGCCGAACTTACGGTCACGCAACGCGTGCGTGATGTGTCGCCTGCTATGCAAAAAATACATTAAATGCGTTTTAGCTGAAAAAATTGCCCGAAAGAAGGTTACGCACTACGCCGAACGCGGCGTAATTTGCGCTGATGTGTCATAGAGAACTTGAAATAGATGAATTTAGCCGAACGTTCGGCGCCGTACGTACCGCAGATGTGTCGCGACACAAAATGTTGACTTTAATTTAATAATAGATTTGATAAAAAATGTATGGAGTTTATGTCAAAATCTGCACAAAGTTTAAGTGCGGCAGTTAGTAGTAAACTATAGGTCTACCAGAATCTGATGGCAATTTTTGACAGCAGATTTTCAAAAAATATCTTTGATCATTGGATAAATTTTTATATTTGCATGTTTAACACACAGAATCAGTCGCTATAAGAAAAAAAATGGATCAAAATGTTTTATTCCAATTACCCCGGTATTGCTAGAGTCAATTTATTTTCTCACTTCTTGCCATCAGATTCTGGTAGACCTATACTATTGATCAAAGCATTCATTCAGGTTACTATTTATCAGATTTTTTGCCTCTTTAATATATTTCACTGACCAGTGAGCCGCCACACGTCAGTCCGGTTTTTATTTTTTTCTTTATTCAATATAAAAAGCGCATTGTTTTTTTGTTTAAAAAATACAGCTGTTTTATATTACGAACAACTTTTGAGCCACTTTGTGCATCAATCAACGTTTACTTTATATTCTGAATATCATGACTTTGACTTGTTAAATTTATCTAATCTAGATAGAGATTACATCGTTTGTTTTTTTTTACAATATGGCGTCGATTCTACACATCATGAGTACTGGCCAGTACACTGGGTTATATTTCAGAACCTACCCTAACCTTAAAATGGTGTCGTAAACGTCATTTATCATAGTCACTGATGGGACAGGGTACAAACCCTTGTAGGGAAAAATCATGGCCATCAATCGATGTATACAAATAGCTGAGGGCAGAGGACTGTCCTACCCTCATTTACCTATGGGTTCTTATGTGTTTGTCATTGACAGGTTAGATATGTACACGGTGTTTTCTTTTTTGCATGACTGAGCATTGAAAAGTACTTGCAATTCCTAATGTTCACCCTTATAAGATTAACCCCTGATTTAGTTACGTGTATGGTAGAACAATGTTGGTCGGGTCTGCTAGTTTTAAATAAAATGTTTCGAGTTTGATGCAACAGGCTGTTGTAATGATAAGGTAGACTCAAGCTTAAAAATGTTGGAAACATTATAATTTTTTTATCAATAAGTTGGAAATTATAGATGAGAGAGTGTGTTGTCACTTGTCAGTTACCTCTTTACTCATAAGCAGCTAAACCGACTTCGATGAAATTTAATTTAATTAAGTAATTTTAATTAAGATTTACAGTTATCACGTGAAAACGAATTTCAGGTCAACATCTCAACTTAAAAGTAAAGTTCATATTGTCGTTGCGCTTGCCAAATCCTCTATGTGTTTTTACCTTTAATTTATTGATAAATTCATCAATCATTCAATAAAATAGTTTATTGTCTACCCCTGAAAATTTGACTAAAAACACATAGAGGATTTGGCAGGCGCAACGACGATATTCGGAATGAATATAACAGCTTTCGATTATGCCGTATTATAAAAAACGTTCAGGAGGTTTACGCTACTCATACCGCGCCGGCAAGTTTCGGCGGAAAACTTTATCCCGTATAAAACCGACTGTAGGCTTCGAAGTATCATTGTCATCATAGTCAAAATCACTGTAAAAATTTTACATAAATTCCCAAGAACGACTCACAAGATTCCTCCATGAATTTGTAGAGCTATAACGTTTAAAGTCACATCAACACATTCGACGTTCACGACGACGACACTTCACGACATTAAAATTGTGTGATTTTCAGAATTCTGTTTTTTTATTACGACAGATTGGCTTCACAATAGTTTGAGGTAAGAAACATGACGTAAAATAACTAGTTATAAAAGTATTTGTGAAGTTGCAATTGTAACAATACAAACAAATTTATACCTCTACTATTATAACACTTGCAAAGCCGAAATTACTGTTCTGATCGTCATGAAACTAGGCACAGGTGAGAGAATATAAATATGGAAAAATGACCAAAACAAAAAATGTATAGCAAGATTTTATTTTATGCGTACAAATTTTTGCGGAAAACATGTAGTCGTCGATATTTTGAATAAGCTGTTACGATAACGTTATACCGAACTTTTTGTTTTACTACTTTTATAATACTCTTTTGGAGCTTTTAATGGAAAAGAAAAACGTTACTTTGCGGTAGGGATTATTTTTGAAACTTTATTCGCAATGCTTTACTCAGCTGCTAAAATTAAGTTTTTAGCATTTTTTTTTTATTAATATTAACACTTTTATTTTACTTGTAATAAAATATTTGAAATTATAATATAGATATCGTTATATACCTAGTATTTAATCGTACCCGATTTCTGAGGGTTTTCTAGTGTTCATCAGCGCTTTTAAAACATAATACGTTTTGTCCGAACATATATTACCAATCAAAGATCAAAGATAAATATATAATCATATCAAAGATAAATATATAAAATCCTGTTAAAAAAGCTGAGAAACTGGACATTTGTAGTTTCAGAAACAGAAACACAGATTAAAATATTTCATCTGAGTATAATATAATTATAATTATATAAGATATTGTATATACCCCTCATTTTAATCAACAGCTTTGGATAAGCCCAACGTTATTGATTAATAATATGAGGTTGATGAAAAATCCTCAAGTTTTTCTTAACCTTATTTATCTATAATATTCTTGATCCACGACATTATCGATGGTCAAATTGACAAAACTTTTTTAAATTCTAAAAACAAAATGGTAAAGTCATTTAAAACAGCCTACTGGCGTTTGTCAGGCCGAAGCGATCTTCTTTTTGGCCTGCCAATGTCGGTTCCAGCTTATTTCGTTTATTTATTGGTTCACCACAATGGACCGAATAAACGACTTTTTCACGTTCAATCAAGGCTCAAGCGTTGGATGTTTTAAAACTATGTATGGTCAGTTATTATACGGATACTAGACGACGTGTTGTTTTGCTCTAATATATAATGTCTATTTATCTATCTATCTATCTAATATATAAATGCATAACACAACAAAAAAAATGTGGGTTAGTACACAAATACTATCGGCTATGAAAAATAGATGTTGATCGATTCTTAGATCTTACAAATTAGGTACACACAATTTTATCAAAATCGTAATAAATAATCGTGTATCGCACTATCGAAGTTTGCCTGAAAGTCGGAAGTTACATCAAATCGTCATTACGTCTGAAATTACAGTTACTCTTCGCTTGATAGGAAAAAAATATTTTGAGGGTCTTCAGCATATTCTCTATAATATTTATGGCAACACAACATTTGCCGGCTCAGCTCAATCATTATAGATTATATTTTTACCGTAATCTTGTTAAATTAGTCAAACTAGTTAGCACCAATTTGTGAGCACGGAGCAATAGAGTTCTATCTATCTACCTATTTATCTCTCTTAATAATCAAAATCAGTATCAGTAGTTATATTATTAATATAATTATATCTATGGACGCTTCACACTACGTCAGTCTGGCCCCGTGCTAAGTACTTGAAGGACTTGTGTTACGGGTACCAGACAACGGAAATATATTTAATACTTTTATACTATACATATATTTAAGATTTTATTATATCATACACATATTTAATACACATCCGGACGCGGGAACATTGAAAACTTTTTGTTCCGTCGGCGGGATTCGAACCCGCGCCCCCGGCTTGAGCTGCCACACACTCAACCAATTGAGGCACAGAAGTCGTCGAATATATTAAAGCCTTATATTATAATTAAGGGCTAAGATAGTGCAGATAATTTAATATATGTATTTAACACGATAGCAGAAACCAAAGAGGGAAGTTAGGTGAAGAAGTTGTAAAGATTATGTAAGTTTGTTCTTTGAAGTGTTGCAGCGAACTCTGTCATATACTCTTTAAAGAAAATACGTTAAATTCGTTGCTAAACAAGCTTCATTGTAAGTAAATTGCACAAAGGCACCTCTTTGCGTGCCAGAAATGACGTTCCTTAAGAGTTAAGATAGAGCGCGAAATTATTAGTAAAACACATTGTTTATTAATTTTCTAACTACATGACACATCACATAATATTTCTGCTTAGAGTCAAGAGACTGATCGCAAATTAAACCAAAAAAAAACATTTTAACTGCTACACTCAGAGACATTTAATGATGATTAAACTTCAATTGAATGATGAGTTTGACAGATGATGTATGGGGCTTATGTCAAAATGTTCATTTAAATACAGTTTAGTAATTATAGGTCTACCAGAATCTGATGGCAATTTTTGACAGCAGATTTTAAAAAAATATCCTTGATCATTGGATAAATTTTTATATTTGCATTTTTAACACACAGAATCAGCCGCTATAAGAAAAAAAACGGATCAAAATGTTTTATTCTAACTGCCCCGGTATTGCTAGAGTCATTTTATTTTCTCACTTTTTGCCATCAGATTCTGGTAGACCTATAATATTCATCTCTGAGTGTGGCAGTAAGAAGTGATAATGTAGTTAGATTAGATAGATAATACTTTAGGGTGTGTATGTGCTCCTTGCAGAGAGTTCACTGTGAAAGTAGCAGCGCTGAAAGACCAAAATTTTTTTTCACTTTTGTATGGGGAAACTCGTGACGCTCGGGCCCTTGCCCATACAAAAGTGAAAAAAAAATCGTCTTTCAGCGCTGCTACTTTCACAGTGAACTCTCTACAAGGAACACGTACATACCCTAAAGTATTATCACTTATATTTGTTACACACTGTATAATATCTTACCATCCCCAACGTTTATTATTCAATAGAGCGGAGCGAAAGCAAAAACAAAGCCTTTACATCCATTCTGGATCATATATCTACTCATCAAAATATATTTTAGTCCCAAGAACACGGATTTAAATGTCCGTATGTTTGTCCAAGCACATACGGCATTCTTGCTACATAGTCGGCCTAGTCCAGAGGAATGAGCAGGTCATGTCAATGTGTCTGGGACCAAACATGTGTGGGTTTCCTCACGATGTTTTCCCTCAGCGTATAAGCGTCCTTGTTATGTACTTGAGATCTGAAAATCTTATTGGTATACGCCTTCACTCGAGACCGAACCTGCATCCTCTCAAATGCTAACCAAAGGTCTACCCACTAGGCCACGGAAGCCAAATCAAAGGCCTAATTGAAAAGAAGACCGTAAAAGTTAATTATGAAGTTGTCAAAAGTTATAAACAAGTATAAATAAGAAACACGCCGTATGACCATCTTAATTTTAAGTTTACTTTCACCAAACTTTTGCAAAAGCCTTATTAGTTGTGCATTTTGTAAGTAGGCCACTCAAAATAACTCGAGAAAACAACTTAATTATTAATCAAAGAGAAACTTATTTTAAGCATTAATTTCTTATCTCATGATATTTATTTTTTATTAATTTAAAATTTACTTCGCAAAATTAAACATGTAAAATGTTTTATGCCTACTCAAACGCGTAAAAAAATTAACGAATTCTTTTTCGAAAATCGTTTTGATTGGCAGAATTAATTGTGTGTTAGTCCAGGCCTCTCCGCCCAAAAACGTAAAAATTGCGTAAAAATAAAAAAAAAAGTTCTATGTTTAAAATAATTGATGCTGACAGCTGGAATTTGAATGTTTATCATACAAGTTAATTTAAAACAATAATGAATAATAATTATTCCATTTATTTTAAATTACAAGTGACAATTAAGCACAATAATTAGTCACGAGTTAATTACAGTGCGGTGCAAATTGCGACGCTCCCAATTAAAGTTTCAACAAACACAATTTTTCATTTCACTGTTATTATGCATATACAGGGTGTAACAGTGTGCATTTAAATATCCATTGAAAGTAACTTGTCTACATATAAGTATAAAACACTTTCTCACTTTATTATACTACTAGTATTATAGAAAGTTTAACTAATCAAAGAAATGATATTAGTTGTTTAAATGTATGTTAACAATCTGGAAAGTTATAATAATAAAATGCATGCACCAAAAGTTTCATTTAGATACCTAAACTGTTGAGATGAAATCTATGGTCTTCTATTACTCAGCTTTATAATTCTTCGAAACCCTCTTCTGTCTTCAATAAATCGGTTTTTTACACGTCATTTATTTAGCAGTGAAAGATATCCTACTAATATTATAAAGGCGAAAGTTTGGATGTATGTATGTATGTATGGATGTATGGATGTTTGTTACTCTTTCACGCAAAAACTACTGAACGGATTTTAATGAAACTTTACAATAATATAGCTTATACATCAGAATAACACATAGGCTACAATTTTAACCGACTTTCAAAATGGAGGAGGTGTTATGTTCGTTTTTTTATGTTCAACGGAGTAATCCGCCGTTTGTGAACCGATTTTCAAAATTTTTCTTTTGGTGTATAGGTTATCATCCCAATTTGGTACCATATTCATAAAAGTGGTGACCTGATGAAGGGATCCATAAGAAATCGAGGGAACTCCTCAAAATTTATATGGAAATATGTGGTGACTTCGGTTTCGTGAGCAGTATTCTAAGCATATGCTACCAACAAGCAAGATTTTGCACCAAGGTATACCATGGTTCGGAAGGTGCTGAGAGAACTCCTGACTCTTTATAGATACAAGTTTGGGAGTTTCGACGTTGTTTTAAGAACAGAAAGCATGTGCTACTATGCAAATTACATTCATCATCATCATCATCACTACTATAAACCATTATAGAACCATGACATATATCACTTAAACCACGGGTAACACCGCGGGACACAGCTAGTTTAATATAAAAACATAAACCTTCCGTAAGTAAAACCTAGTACAACAAAGGTAAATCCTGCAAATTAGGCAAAACGTTAAAAATATAGCAGTTGTTTTATCACAAGGGACTAATTACAGTGGAATTATAAAACGAATGAACCCATTAACTGTACATTTGCCGCCAATAAAAAATTTAAAACTCCAATTACCATAAACGAAGTAGGTTTTACTGAAATATTACTTTAAGAGCAAGGCCACGTAGCTCAGGTGCGTTACGTGGCATCAACGCACGAAACGCATTATTTTTTTTAATTTATATAAAATTAGGGGCAAACAAGCAAACGGGTCACTACTTTAGTAAAAAAATTATAAAGATTAAAATAATATAATACAAAAGAACAAAATATTCATAAACATAAGTAAATACTTGATAAGAAGGCAAAGGGGGGTTGCGAAATATTTTTTCATTCCAAGGGGATCGCAAAAGGTTGAAAAACACTGCATTAAATCATCGCGAGTTTATGCGTACTTAACGCACAATGTTAAACGCAACGTAGCGAAGTTATGCGGCTTCACTATTAAATCGTGCCTTTGAGCCGTTATAATTAACAGTTTTAATCAAATCTGTATTAAAACTAAAAAAAATTCACGGTTCCTGGGATAAACGAGTTTTGGCGCAACGGAGTTGCGGGCGTCATCTAGTTCATAATAAAGTGTTTCATTTGAAAAAAAATATTCGTTGTAAATTTTCAAATGAAGGTTTGATCAAGGGAAATTTTGAACGCTGAAACTACTTTACGAAAAGATTTCCACGACAGTAGAACTAGACGTATTATAAAAAAATAATGACGGAAAAAATACACAAGGAATTAAATTCGGAACAGATATTTTGTGTCAAATATGGCAAAAATAATAAGCTTTTTAGGTTTTAAAATATTGACAGCATCGAACATTGTTCTTAAAAAAAGACTTTGTTTCGAAATTCAAATTTCAGTTCAACCCTCCATCTGCGTTCATAATTGCAAATTAGAAACGTAAAAAGTAACAAAGTGCCCCAAATTCACTAATTAGGATTCATTTTAAAGCTTGTTTAAGTCTTTTTACGTAACATTTAAACTGTTCTACCGTTTACATTAAGTGGTTTTACCGTTACGTATTTTAACATCAAGGTTAAAGGTATTATATTTTTACCATATAATAAAATATGCTTAACAGCGTCCAATCATAATAATAATGTATATGACCTGTGAAATGATAATATAATCCAATTATTGCTTATTTAACACCTTACTAATAACATATAAATTATAATACAACCTGGATATGCTTAGTCCTGTCTGAAAAGTCACTTGACACCAAAAAAACGTATACATGTATGTAATGTTTAAAGAAATAATTATGTATATGTCGCACTCATCTGGTTGAATCTGCTATTTTATCGAATGACTAGCCAATTTATTGAATGAAACCATTTAATTTACAGTTAAAGACTAGAGTGGGCCTTTAGTTTAGACTTAAGCGTTACAGTCAACAACTTGACGAGTTGGCCTTTAGTCATTCAATCAAATAACAGGTTCGTCCATATGACTACGACATATATAATTATATAATATTATGCATTCACTGAATGTATATTTTTTGTGTAATTTATTATAAATAAGGTTAAGGTGTAAGGAACCCTAAAAACGCAAAACAATAAATAATGATCTAATCAATCAATCATCCTGTCAATTTGTTTGTGCACGAAAAAAATATTAGTAGGAATGAATATTCCTCACTCTTCTGTAGAATTCATTTTCAAGCGTAATTATAATTTGACGTTATAAATAATACGTTAATGTTTTGTTCTACTCATTCATATAATAATAATAATTGACCTAAACCATCTTTCCATACTTATAAATGCAAAAGAGAGAAACGATTTTGATGAAATTTGGAATGGAGGCACTTTTGATACGGTAAAGTTCTTGTCGTGAAACACATAAAGCTAGACGCGGAATACATTTAGTATAATATTATCAATTCTACTGTAAATAATAACACATGAATATCGTAACAAAACAAAAGTATAGTCTTACTGGATGTCGCCCGCAACTCCGTTGTGCCAAAATTCGTTTATCGCGCAGGAAGCGTACATTTTTCCGGGATAAAAAGTATCTTATGCCCTTTCCCGGGACTAAAAAGTATCTCCATACAAAATTTCAGCAAAACCAGTTCAGCGGTTTGGGTGTGAAGAGGTAACAGACAGAGAGACAGACAGACATACAGACACACTTTCGCATTTATAGTATTAATATGGAAGTATGGATTAGGTTTTTACAACAAAAAAAAGCTTATAATATAGGTATTTAATTTCAATATAAAGTTTAATGTATAATAGGGCGTTGTTGGCCAATTAAATATTTACTCGGTTTTCAGTTGAAACTATTTTGCGTTCCAGACGCTCAAATTGATATAGTTTTGGAAGTTATCTCTTTAATTATAACCATTGTTCTGAAGTAATAGTTTAAAATTACAGATAAGCTCGTTTTAGAGACACGTTCATTTATACGACCTTTATCGCTCCTTGGATAATAATTGCTACTTCTACTTATTTTACGTTTATTATACACTTCTTAAATTAAGAGGTTCTCAGGTTAGGGCTCGATAGTCGATAGCCAGAAATAGGAATATCATTATTAAATAATCGGTAGTATACCAAAGATTATAAAACTCAGGATATGGCACTTTGATGTGTAAGTTCCGAAATAAAACTAAGTGTACTGTGTGTTGCTCATGACGTCTAGAATTTTCGTCATACTGTTGATTCGTTCTAACATATACCCCAGTGACGTATATGACTGTAATTTCATTATGATACGTCATACTTGTCTCACCAGTAGCACATCAGTTTAATATGGCTTTAGATTCAAGACGAACAGGCTACTTTAGATCTCCAAACAAGAAAAAGTAATGCCATCCACGTCAATTTTATACCCCAAATGTCAAACAACCTTAAAGGCTAAACCAGGGTTTCTCAAACTTTCGGCTCCACGAACCCCTGTTAAAATTTCCAGGTGACAGCGAACCCCTTACTAACTAATGAAATCCCCCCAAGAAAATAATAAAATTGACTGTTGAATAAAAATAAGGTTTTTATTTGAATAAAATTTAACACATAAAGTGCCAAAAGGGTGCCGCGCGTGCCTGCCAGTTATCAAGCCACCATTACGTAAATCTTGTCGCGAACCCCCTGCCGTCGAATTGCGAACCCCGAGGGGTTTGCGTACCCCACTTTGAGAAACCCTGGGCTAAACAATTGGACCTTGCTTCTTACCTCAATATAATATGCCAATTTTGTACGTCTATGTACTAAAACTGTACAAAATAAATATTCATCCTAAAATAATAATATCAAAAGAACCCGCGTTCCACGAAACAATATTTTGTCGAAATTGTACTGTGAATTACAAAATACGCTCCACAATTCGTAACTAAAATTCTCACATCAACAATTTTTGTGTAACTCCAGGTAATCCTTTCCCTTGTCACTATTATTAAAAGGGATTCTAGAAACGGTGATAAATCTTCTTACGTTGAGATTAATATGTTCTTGTATGAGGCGCGGGTGTAGAGAATGTTCGGATGAAATATTTCACGGAAATAAAAAAGATATGCCGCTTTTTTCTAATCTGAATTATGCTGACACTGTGTAGCCGCAGACAGCCTGAAGATTTGACTTACGAAATAGGTGTGACCATAGACTTTAAAACTTACGTAGCAGCATACATATTAATAATTTGATTGTACAACTACAAAAATATTCCGTCTATCATGTACGTAACATAGGAAACGTTATGTGCCTAAATCCCAGTCGATTATATGCGTAGTGGAATAAAGCGTGTCCGAGACAGACGCGGCCTGCGGTGGCGGTGGCGGTGGCGGTCAGTTGGATGACTTGAGAGTTCTAGGAACAACATAGACACACGCGGCCTGGACGCGGTCACAGCGCGGCTTACCGCGGCCGCAAGCCCCGCCCCCTCCGCCACCGCTTCTGTGTGAATGAGCGCGCGGAGATGAGGCGGCCATTACGCGATCAGTTGTAAATATTTACAACAGGCCGCGTGTACCGCGTGAAATTATGCCTATGTCCAGAATTCCCCAAGTTGCTGCCGTTCTTTTTTAATTTCATGGACCCACAATTCTCTTTTTCTGAAAAGAATAACCAAAATATTAAATACAACGACGTTAGTAAATATTTTTTTTCTAAACTGTGCTTTTATTTAAACGATTGGCCATTACTAACGTCCACTCGCAGGTGAGACTCGAGAGTTAATATGCCGCCGTAGGTTAGAATGACCGCCACCGCGGCCGCGGCAGTGTATTGTTATCACGGTCAAGCAAGAAGGCAACAGCAGATCGCCACCGCAGGCCGCGTCTGTCTGGGACACGCTTAAACCTTATAAGTTTAACTTACCTATTATTATTACAATATACAGGTACTCAGTAACTGCTCATCTATTCCTATTTACTAATGAGTATGTTCGACCAAGATCCAAATGACTTTCGATAGCTGTTTTGATTTTTCGTACAATTTTTACACTAACACGAATATTGTCACAAGATTAAAATTTATCAAAGTTTCTTAGCTCCATGTCCCTTAGTTTTGAAGTCTATCATAATATTTAAACAAACAAAACCTTTCCTCTTCATAAAATCATTAATAAAGATATTAGCGCAGTTAAAACAAAATATTAAAAAGTTTATATTCCACTACACCCTATTAATACATTAGAGGTAGAATTCCAAAACTATTAGGAATATTAACATACTTGAAAATTTCAATTTCAGAGATTACATTTTAAATTCTGGGTGAGGAACTAATAAAGCCGCGGACTGTCCGATATTGCAGTTGACAATGGCGAAATCCCGGACGATATTGTTAAAAAGTATATTGCGATCCCGCCGTACGTCGAAATGTCGTATGTGCAGATTTAGTATGTTCGTCTACATGGCGAATAAAAGGTTTGAAAATAGGTCTAATGTCGTATGTGCAATTTTTAGTATGTTTGTCTACATCGTGAATATATATGAAGTTAGGTCTCATGTCGTATGTGCAGTTTTTAATATGTTCATCTACATGGCGAATAAAAGGTTTGAAAATAGGTCTAATGTCGTATGTGCAGTTTTTAGTATGTTCGTCTAAATGGCGAATAAAAGGTTTGAAAATAGGTCTAATGTCGTATGTGCAGTTTTTAGTATGTTCGTCTAAATGGCGAATAAAAGGTTTGAAAATAGGTCTAATGTCGTATGTGCAGTTTTTAGTATGTTCGTCTACATGGCGAATAAAAGGTTTGGAAATAGGTCTAATGTCGTATGCAGTGCAGTTTTTAGTAGGTATGTTCGTCTAAATGACAAACATAATTTTTTTGGCTGATAATTATAGTACACATGCTATATGATGTATCAATGTGTAAAAATACTTTAAGAAATGATGGCTGATGACATATTTTTTTTATGAAATAAGGGGGCAAACGAGCAAACGGGTCACCTGATGGAAAGCAACTACCGTCGCCCATGGACACTCGCAACATCAGAAGAGCTGCAGGTGCGTTGCCGGCCTTTTAAAAGGGAATACGCTCTCTTCTTGAAGGTTTGCAGGTCGTATAGGTCCGGAAATACTGCTGGTGACAGTTCGTTCCAGAGTTTTACAGTGAGTTTTACAGTACACATATTAATTCATATCAAACCAAGATTATAAAATAGTAACTTGTGTGTATGTGTTACTTCCATTCTCACGCAAATACTGTAGTACGATCTTAAAGTTTTTACAAAGTAATTAAAGACGTGAGTTGAAGAACATGATAACTAACATTTTGTAACATACGGACATTTACTCATTTTTCCCTTTTAATTTGAACAAACTTTTTAACTTATCTACTTAATCACCTGGCTAATATAACTGGCTGTAGCCAGTTATATTAGCCAGGTATGTGTACATAAAATGCACATTTTTTTTTATTTCAAATAATTTTTCCTGTCCAAACCCTCAATTTATGCAAAAAAAACGGCATTTTTTTTACTGTTACTGTTGTACAACTTATTCTGTTCTTCCACTCACATCTTCTACGAAACAACATTATATTATGATTTTAGTTTTCGAAAAACAATATACAATTGAAAACCTATTTTTCATTTCGGTTAAAAACACATGATATGATAATAAACAAACGTATGCTTAAATATGAAAACAAATTGATCAATGTCAGAATAAATACAGTGTGATATCGTAATAATGGTACATTATAACCGTATCTTTGATAACATTTATCTTTGTTTTTTTTTTTATGAAATAAGGGGGCAAACGAGCAAACGGGTCACCTGATGGAAAGCAACTTCCGTCGCCCATGGACACTCACAGCATCAGAAGAGCTGCAAGTGCGTTGCCGGCCTTTTAAGAGGGAATAGGGTAATAGGGGAGGGTAGGGATGGGAAGGGAAGGGAATAGGGGAAGGTAGGGAAGGGAATAGGGTAGGGGATTGGGCCTCCGGTAAACTCACTCACTCGGCGAAACACAGCGCAAGCGCTGTTTCACGCCGGTTTTCTGTGAGAACGTGGTATTTCTCTGGTCGAGCCGGCCCATTCGTGCCGAAGCATGGCTCTCCCACGTACAAAATATTTGTGGATGTTCCATATATTTTTGGATGATATTAAGATGATATTATATTCTGTTTAAATTCACTGACGACCGCTGTGGCTCAGTGGTTGAGCGTGTGGTCAGCGCTCAGGCCGGGGGTCGCGGGTTCAAATCCCGCCGACGGAACAAAAAGTTTTCAATGTTCCTGGGTCATGGTTGTGTATTAAAATATAATATATTATGTATCATTTAATAAAAATCTTAAATATAATATGTATAGTATAAAGTATTGAATATATTTCCGTTGTCTGGTACCCGTAACACAAGTCCTTCAGGCACTTAGCACGGGGCCAGACTGACGTGGTGTGAAGCGTCTATAGATATATAATAATATTATAATATTATTAGTATCATAACTACATAGTAGGCAAAGTACTTTCCGGCTGTATATGCTATATGGAAGATCTTTGAAACTATGCAAGTGGTTTTGATGCGGTTAGTTTAATAGATAAAGTGATTCAATAGGATGGTATGTGTACATAAAACACGCCTAATACACTAGAGAAAAATATAAAAACAGGTGAAGCCGTGCGGATCAGCTAGTTTTTTATATAAAAACAATAAATTGAAATTCGACAAAATTAGTGTGACATAACATTTCCTTTGAGTCATAATATGTAAAATTGTAATTTGCAGCAGTATAGCCACACACACCACACATACATTGAAAGTAACAATAATACACATATATTATATGAGACATAAAATATATAGTCAATTTGTAATGTGTGATCAATTTAATAGAAAATAGATATTTATTTTTTTCCTAACTAACAATCCAAAATTTTTTACTGAATCGAATTTGTTAGTAATGTAATAAAATGTCTGGCTATGGTTGAGCATAACAAAGTCCATATAACTTTAAGATCTTCGGGTAAAAAGGTTGTTCGGTTCACAAAGAAATATCTGAACCCTACTGAATATTTTAACTACAATAAGCTTCAAGTTTTGTCGCACTGTACTTTAGTTATTGGATTTCTAGTTGGGTAAAGTTTATTTTGTGAATATATTACTAGACTGGTATGTCGCCCGTTCCGTAAGGTTTTCGCGTCGCGTGAACCGTACATTTTTCCGGGATTAAAAGTATTCCCAGGACTCAAAGTATCTCCATACCAAATTTTAGCAAAATCGGTTCAGCGGTTTGAACGTGAAGAGGTAACAAATATATTCAATAATTGAAAATTGCTAATAAGATAAAGTAATCAAATGATAATATTTTTAATTTTACATGGAATAACTAGACGAACACGCTTTGAATATTTTTCATTAAATTATTATTAAGACGCAGATAATTTTATACTTAATTAAAAACACTCCAAGATAGTTTACTTCATTTGAGTAGGTATATCTTTTCTTATGATTAGCTCTAACATTACGAAAAAATAGTTTTTTATGATCACTTTTACTTAAAAACGCTAACCCAAACTAATTAACCGTTTTACTATAATACCACTACACAAATATTAACTCTGTCCTTTCATAAACCTTAATCCTAGCGGTTAAAACTGAAAACTGGTTATCAAGTTCCACATTATACGTGAAACAATATAAACTCTAAAGCCACCCTTAATTTGTTAAGCTTTTGTTCCGGTCTTTGTTCTGCTAAGGGATAGAGCACACTTTACCGGTACGCAGCTGCAGGACGCCTCGCTTGAATTTGTATCAGCTACAGCATACTGCGTGGGGCCGCAGCGATGTCACTGCGAGTTGGATTAGCGTTCGTGCGATACGACCCGCACCTAGTGTTGCCAGATCAGGGGATTTCCCCCTAGATTTAGGGGGTTTTCGACCAAGATAGGGGCAAAATAAGGGGAAAAAATATTCGGGGGATTTTTTTGGGGGAAATTCAAAAAACACGTCAAATACAGTTTTTTTTGCCATATATCACGTTCCTAATGTTTTTTTAATAATGTTTTTTACCATCTTTAAATTACTTGAGCGCCACAACAACTAATCGAGGTCGAGATTCGAGATGTTGAAAAGATGAGGAATAAATTTAGCCATATTTAAAGTAACAAAATGCAGCAATAATAAAGTTTAGTAATATATTTTTATTGAATATTAAAAGAAAAAGTAATCGCGGCGTCCTAATCAGAAAAACTTAATAGTTATATCAAGCCCCTCTAATGAGCATGTACCATTTTCCTTAACTTACACCTGTCAATCAATGTTTTATTATAAATACTTTTAAAATATCCCCATCATTTCTCAACATGACCGCCTCTTTAAAAAAATCGGCCACCATCCGCTTGGTGAGGGTATTCTAGGGGATTTCTGGGGGGAAATCAAATTAGTTCAGGGGTACATCGCCGAGACCATCTGGAAACACTGCCCGCACCGCTGCGAATCGTCAACAGTGTTATGTACTATAGAAGGACGATTACGGCTACCGCCAGGATTCGTCTGCCATCCTTACTAATATTATAAACGCGAAAGTGTTTTTGTATGTCATTCACATTTACACGCTTAAACGGCTTAATCGATTTAGGTGAAATTTGGTGTGTAGATACTTTGAAAGACGCAACAGGACACAGGAAATTTTTGTTGTGTCAGTATGTATATTAGATATTAAGTTTTTCTCTGGTATCTGCTTACTGTTTTAACTGTTTGTCGACTTTTTGTATTACCCTGCTTATTCAATTATGCAATATCTCCATAGCCGCAGGGTCGCCTGGATGAGATCGCTTAAAGCGATAAGACCGCCCTTGCCCACATTTTACTGTAAACATGTTAAGTTAGTCGAACTAGTTATAGTACCAATTTGTGAGCAATAAAGAGTTATCTATCTGTGTAAATTGTACTTAAAAGTCAACGCACTGCGCGCTGCGGCCCGAAACAGTATGAGCGAATCTTAATTACGTGGGTGCTACAGGGGGCCACACTAGCACCTGTCACATTCGACAAGTTTATGAAGCCATCAAACTACCCGCAAGCGAGCGTATCTGTCACTGTCAAATCTGACGCGCCTGAGTAATGACGTGTAACGTGCAAAAATGTTCGCGATAAAGTCGTTTGATACAGAACCCCGATACACTCCTGTGTATACAGGGGTGCATTAAAGATCCCTAGATAGACCTACATAAGTACCTCTTATGTCAATAATATTATGCGTCCCTATATTTGTTAATGTGCCTCTACTTTTCTGTGTGGTTTTCTTGCGGGAAATCATTCGCAGGCATTATTGTTTATTAATCAATTATCGTTCACAGATTAATTTGTGGATTATTGAAGGGCTCCAATGCTCATTTTAAAAATGGATTAGACAAGACTATAAGTGTGCAATTAGTTTTTACTTTAATATGGATCTAATAAAAATAGGAAATAGATTTATACTTACGTAGTAACACTTAGTAATTTATCTTTTACATACGTCATTGATCGTATAATGTAGGTTTTTGGGGGAAATTCATGTTTGTGTGCCTTGATGAAAATTAATGTGAAAGAACTGAAAAATGTGAAATTTCATCTTAAAAAGACTTTTAATCATGACTGGCCAGTAAATATGCCCGAATACCTATATTAAGTATAAGACTACATTCTACTTATATTAAAAGAGATTAATAAATAATTATGGACATATTAGCATGCACGTGCGGCTTAAGCCGATAAGCGACGCGTTTTCAGTTTTTCTGCTGGTCAGCCAGTAACCAGGCCGCAACCTACTAACCTCACTCATTAGCACATGGATATAAATAGAAATTAGATTGAGAATCTCCCGGAATATATAATTGAGTGACGACATATTTAATATTGAGTATACTTCATAAACTTGTTTGACAATTTGAAAAAAAAAGATGAAGATAATGTGTGGCATTTGGTCAAGGCCATAAAGTTAATATACCTAGCGCAATAGAGCAACAATCTCGAGCTGTCAAACGAAACCGAAATAGGTTTACATCTGTGTGTAAAATATGTGTACGTATACACTTACACAAGCATGATTGAACATGAATTCTATGAGATTAAATTGTCAACGTGCCGATAAGTGCCGACTGGACGTCAAAACAAGAGTTCTGCTGTCATGTATCACACGTCTCTTTTTACCACGCAGTGTTACTGATAGTGACATCTCACTTGCTCAGGCCTATGTTTCTCTATTCCGCTAGGTATATTAACTGTATGGTCAAGGCATACTAATATTATAAAAGGGAAATTAAGTATTTATGCTGGTTTGTCTGTTACATGTTCTCACTTAAAACAATTTAAATTACATTTGTGTTTATTATTAGGAAAATGTTAGTCTCAAAGTATTTTAACTATTCCATACTACATACATCCCTTGATTGTTTTTTCATATCTAACTAGAAAAATACAATTTATGCCTACTAATTAATAACAGCGTCTCTGAGATAAAAAACATGCTCGTTTCATAAATACAAAAAATCTTTACAAACTTCCATTTGTTGAAGCAAGATGCTTCATTATTACCAGAAACTTTTGTTTTCCCAAAACAAATGATTTATGTTAACACAGAGAAGGAAATGCGAGTTTTTTCGGCCACCGGTTTTATGGGCCAACAGTTTACTGACGAATCAGACGTTAAGGCTTCCTTACACGTATTCAGTCAGACAAATTAAGTTTTTCATCAAAAGATTTTGATATTTAAAAAATAGACAATTAAAAGGTTATATAACCGGTCAATGCTTATATTATGTACCTAAGTTTTAAATTAATTTATTAAAATGTGAATAAATGTTTTCTAAGCTGCAGTAAAAATAAACATACACACAAAAAATATAAACGTTCGTTTTGGTTTCAGTCGGGTATAATAATATTATTATGTAACTGTTACGAGAGGCTTGCTCAATCCGTCTTTGGTCTACGAGTGGTCTTCTACGCCGTAGACGGACTACGAACGTAGTATATATTCTTTTGGCAAGCAAGCTGACTCTAGAGTCAGCTAGATTTCTCTTATTTTGTACAGTGCCATCCAATTTGATTATTTATCCATACAGATACGTCTTGTTTTAAGGCTTGCTTGAGGTTGAAATTTTTAAAATCTTGTATTGCTGGTTTTGGTAAAGTGTAATGTGTAATCATGTACTTCCATTAAAAATAAAAATAAAACATATTTTATACGTTTTTGTTATTGTTTAATAAAACGTAGTACCTTTTTATCATAGTTTCATCGAATTGCATGTGAAAACAATATATTGACATGTAATACGCCCGTCTTTATTGATTTTAAACCCGTAAAGTGTTCAATTGAATTAAAAGTAAATTAACCTTTGTATAATTAATTCGTATGTTCATTTTGTAATGATAACACAACACAATATCTTTCATAATGCAAATAACAATGAAATAAAAAGTACAACGCTGTAGTTCTTTTCCACTTTTTAGTTTTGTAACTAAAATTACTCGTATCTCGATATTTAAAACAATTCATGCTTCTATTATAAAGATAAAATATTTATTTTGTTTTAATTGAATATGCTCTGAAGAGCACTCCACTTTTTTATGTACTTCTGTTAAATCAACTTAAGCGTCAAAAAAGAAGAGTAAAGGCCAAACCTGCGCGTCAGTAACGCGGGACGCGAGCGGAACGCGGGACTGGAGCGTCTGCAACGCGAAACGGGCGCGAAACTGGTGTGCACACCTGCGCGACTACGGTGCGAACCGTAGATTATTCCCGCTCTGCCGACGCGAACGTCCCGCGTTGCAGACGCTCCCGCTTCGCAGTCGCTTTGGTCGCGTAGGTTTGGCCGAAGCCTAAAGCTTCATAAATTCCCACTAAGCTGATAATCGGTAAAATTGTTTAAAATATGATTAAAAATAAAATTTGAAAGTTCCCCATGTTTCCCCTGTATGGAAAAAAATTGATATAAAGTCAAAGGTAAAAAAAAATGAGTTTTTCACGATTTTCAGCAAAACGGTTCTTTTTTTATAAAAATACCTGAGACAAAAATTGTAGGTCATTAAATTATATACAAAAAATGTATCAATACTTTTTTCCTACGAGCCACCATTTTTTACTATCTCTCTACGATATTTAAAATAAAGTCACGTCTATTCCCGGCGGTGTAAGGCGCTATTATCGCGCCGTCCCACGACTGCGATTGTGTAAGAATACATAAACACGGCTTCTTTAAAAAAACCGGCTAAGTGTGAGTTGGACTCTTAATTTTTTTTAAGGCCCAGACCAAAAATATAGATGTTACAAGTTGGAAGTGTCTGTCTGTCTGTCTGTCTACATGTGTGTGTCCGTCTGTGACATCTTAGCAACCAAACGGGTGGACCGATTTTTAAGCAAACTCCAGTGATTTATTTAGTTCAATATATTGCATTTTGATTCCTAATAGTTAATAGAGTTTTGTACCGAGGGTTCTTTTAAAGTGTAATAATTTATTTTTAATAGATTATTTTATTTTGTATTTTTCGGTAAAGTGACAACTGAAATTCATAATTTGTGAAAATTTTAAACTATCTAACTATCACGGTTCTTGAGACACAGCCACAGACGGAGAGATAGATAGCGAGATCTTAAAAGAGATTTTACCCTACGGCACTTCCGAACAACATATTGCACAGTAGTGCGAAAGGTCAATCTACAGGAATGGTACATGGCGTAATAACGTACGTTTTGGTCGAGTTATGTCAAGCTCAGAAGACAGATATGACTAGCATCGGCTTACATTATATTATAACCTGTGCAAATGCTATAGTAATTATTAGACTATTATCTATGTTGGGGGCAACCGTACAGCGCGTCGGCGCATGGTATTGTGCAGGTTACCGTGAGTAGACGGCTTGCATTTATATTACATGCCTGTGCGGTACTCCATACTGGCATGTATTATGTAATTATCATATTCAAATATTATTATATTACAGCAGTTAGCACACACTTTCTTTACTTCACTTTAATCACTATTAATATTTAAGTAAGTATATATTATAATATAATACAATGTATAATATGTAGATTTTTTGTGTAGGTAAGTATATTTATTAAAACAGAACAGGGCTGGTGACTTGTGTGGTCTGTCACTCGTCTGACAGTCTGGGTCCACTGAAAATCAGGGACTGCGAACTGCGGTCATTACCTGAGTGGATGCCAATTCAGTTTTTGATCATTACACTCCCTGCCTTACTTTGTTGGACTTTAAAATACTTACTCGTATTATTGTGCCAATATTAAATAAGTATATTATTGATTTTTTCATATATAGATACTTTGTTTGCAGTAATATACCTATTTATTGTGGATTGTTTTGTACCAGTTGTCAAAATTGTTTGTAACCTTGTATGTTCTACTTCTTTGGTTTTTTAGTTTTATTATTATTATTTCTTTTTTTTTTAGTTATAATTTCTTGTGGTGTAATGGTAAAAAAGGGGAATAAACGTTTATTTATTTATTTATTTTATTTATTTTAATGTAGGTCCGGCGTCTGCTTATGAATCAATCCGGTACAACCCGGTCAAAATATCTGTTGACTCAACTCGATGACGTCACTACGCTGCGGCTGTGTTACTAAATACCGAATCCACGGGTATTGTATGTCTTTTTATTATTTTAAGGACTTAATAGCAGCTAATACGGCATGTTAAAAAAACTAATTCAATATAACAAAATACATTTTGTACAGTCAAGCACATTTGTTGTACTTAAAATAATATTATCTTTTCCATTTATCTCATAGTTTAGGAGCCTAAAGCTTGCATGCACAAACAACTATATTATTGTCTCCTCTAATATTTTTTTTTTTCTGAAATAAGGGGCAAACGAGCAAACGGGTCACCTGATGGAAAGCAACTTCCGTCGCCCATGGACACTCGCAGCATCAGCATCATTTCCTCTACCTGAGCTCAGCGATAAATTGAGTTTGTGATATACACTATACACATACAGCTCCTATCAATCCTATCAATCTACAAGGGATCACTTAGCGATTACACCCATCTGTTTCCTTCGAATTTGTACCTTTTCGGAAACACCAAGATAATGTTTTGCAGTTTTCAGAATTAGTACCCTCTTGAAAAAAATCACACCAATCTTTGCATTTGCATTTGTAGAAGTCGTTCTTAGAAAACCCCTATCAAAATCAGCCAATTATATTTGTTTTGAAGTTATTTTCCAGAATGTATTCTTTGGTATTGTAACTAGTTTTTTTTTTACAGATATTTCAAAACCGGATATATGGAAAATTATAATATGGTGGTTTTCAAATATCTTTGTCAGTATATTTCATTAACATTAAAATAAAATTAATCTATTTCCCGAAAACGAACCAACAGATAGTGATGAGCAAAACAAGACTTACACAGTTTTGGTTTTGGTATTTCTAGTAAAATATTGGTCTTGGACTTGGTCAAATCTGCCTGACCTCGGTCTTGGATTTGGTTTTTTTAGTTTTAGGATAGTCTTGGTCTCGGCATTGCATTTTTGCAAGACCAACGCAGAGGCTGCAAGACCGATTTTGCTCATCACTACCAACAGACTTTTTGGTTTTACCAATCGCATCTTTTGATAATGCATCCTTAGATCAAGGATACAAAAACAATACTTAACTTCCCGACACACAAAAAATGAATGAAAAAAAATATTCTCTTAATATTCAAAGGAAACCGCGACCCCTGATAAATGACTTAGCTGTACATGCTTATTCACTATTCAGCTATTTTAAGCGCAGAAAGTATCGGTCATAGCCAAACACTTTGCAGGTCATTTGCTCCGTAATCGGCCCTCGCCCCGAATACATTTTAAAAGTTTAATGAAAAGTAACAATAACACTGCCGTGTCACGGCCATAGCCATAGCCAAAAATATACTGATTACTGACACTAGCTGATCCGGCAAACGTTTTGCCGTATAAATTATTTCTAGTGTTAATATTACTAGCCATAGCCAAAAATATACTGATTACTGATACTAGCTGACCCGGCAAACGTTTTGCCGTATAAATTATTTCTAGTATCAATATAAAAAGTAGATAAAAATCTATTCTCAGGCCTAACGAATGTACATACAAAATTTCATTAAAATCGGTTGAACCGTTTTGGAGGAGTTCGCGCACAAACACTGTGACACGAGTATTTTATATATTAGATTTATGTAAGTACAACGTGAGTCGTGACAAAATGTTAGGTACAAAAATCTTTATACCGTATCCGTGACAAGCGTTTACAAATCATTTATATTTATGCACACTAGATGACGCCGGGGGAGCCGTATATTTTACCAGGATAAAAAATATCCTATGTCCTTTCCCGGGGCTCAAGTATCATACATACCAAATTTCAGCAAAATCGATTTAGTGAAATTTGAAAACGTGACAAAATGTTAGACACAAAATTGTGATCTTCATCCCGTATCCGTGACATGCATTTATATTTATGCACATTGCACGTTTCAAAACACACAATTGGTATTCACATTAGAATAAGCTATGATTTAAACCGAGAACTAGTGCAAAAATGCTATTGAATTGTCGATACATATTTAACTACTGTAGTGTCAAATATTATTTAACTTACATCCTTCTAAAGTCCAGTTCTGATGACTAACATCAGAAAATAAAACCGGCCAAGTGCGTGTCGGGCCACGCGCAATATAGGGTTCCGTAGTACTACTAGTTTGATAATTATATTTCGCCGAAAATTTTTTTTAGTTGATCGACTATTACTCAATAACTTATGAAATCTTCTTAGCCGTGATAATTTTCCTTTTAAATTCAGCATATTTCCTACTCCCATGATTTTTTTCACATTTCCAGAAGCAACCGTTTAGCTAGTAGAAGGGGGTACACTGGACTCTAATGATTTTTTCCTTAATTTCATTCTTTATATTATGCCGCTAGACCAATTTTGATAAAATTTGGTATCGACATACTTTGAAGTTTGACTCCTTGAAAATATGATAGATTTTATCTGGGACATAGGATAGATTTTATGCCAAAAATTGGGTTCCCGCAATAAATACGCTAGTTTGTTATTTATTTCCTATACGAGTATTATATGAAAGTAGTAGATGACCCGACAAACGTTGTTTTGCCATATAAATTATTTCTAGTATAAAAAGTAGATAAAAACCTTTTCTCAGGCCTAACGAATGTACATACAAAATTTCAGTACACTGGACTCTAACGATTTTTTCCTCTTTGAAACTTCATATTTATGATCTATGAATACTCGTAATATTTTTAAAAAACCTATCCAACGACACCCCACACGGTGGGATGGACGCGAAAAAAAAATCATCCCAGCTTGATGTGTAGGGGAGGTACCATAAAAAAAAATTAAGATTTTATATAATACCATTTTGTCGACATCATTAATGTCTGCATTCATGCCGAATTACAGCTTTGTAGGTCCTACAGTCTCTGAGTAAAGCCGCGGACAGACAGACAGACGGTGAGACAGACGGACAGACGACAGACAGACAGACAGACGGACAGACATACGGACGGACAGACCGAAACTATAAGGATTCCTTGTTGACTACGGAACCCTAAAAATTAACATGACACAATCGGAAATCGAACGCATTTCAAATCCATCTACACTAGATCTTGGACGTCATAACAAAATACACCAAGATTTATTTAGCGCGTGATGAAATATGTATGAGCGAAATGAAAAATATTTCATCAATAATCTCCATTGTCATGCTCCTATGGAAGCTCATGTATTCTTAAATCTCTCATATCGCGATCGATGTGATTATCGCGTTCATTTTTCATACTTGAAGGTGGATAAAGTTGTTTGGCATGTAAAGTAGTTTACCTACATTGCAATGTTTTGTTTGTTTGTTACTTACTTTTTCGTTGAAAAAAAAATGTGGTCATGCTAAATATACGAGTAAAAATTTAATAAATACGACTAATATTACATAGAGAAAATCATAGATTTTATGTTTGCATTAAAAGAGCAAAAAAAGTTCTTCACCAGTTTTGAAGTGATTTGGTACAGTTTTTTTTTTTTTACATTTGGTTAAAAGCCGGCAACGCAGGTTGCGAGTGAGAGAGAGTGAGAGTCCATGGGACACGATCACGGTCACCTGATAAAAAGCAGCTACATACTGCTTTAATTCAACAGGTGACCCGTTTGCTCCTTTGCCCCTATTTTTTTATATAATATATTTAAAAAACTGATATAGAGGAAAGGATGATCATACGGACATTTAAATTCATGTCCCAGGCACTACAGTATTTGATGAATGGTTACTTCGATCAGAAGTATAAATACGGTATGTATTTAAATCATCCACAACGGATGCAAGGTCTAGTTTTTTAGACCAAAGGAAAAGATATAGAAAACTTACATCGCGGTAAAATGTACAGCTCCCATTTCCCTTTGACGAAGTTAATTTCGGCAAATTGCAAGAGAAGTAGCGTAATTGAAGCTTTACGGGACAAATAGGCTTTAGGTGAACTGTCACGTTGTCAGGCTGTTCATAAATAATGCACGAATCACGTCGGTCACGCGACAAAGTGCCCGTGCATTTGCACCATAGGGTTAATTTGGCGGGATTTTACGCAGCGGCATCATTTACCCCATAACGAAATATTTAATGTTAATCCGTAATTATGAGAGCCTGGACATTATTAAATATGATATGAGAATATTGTGATTACAGTGTGCTTCATAAAATATTCCGGGACTCAAAGTATCGACTCCATACCTCATCCCAAGCGAGAGAAACAACAGAGGGATCGATCGGGAGGGACGGATCTATTTTTTAATCCATACTAATATTATACCTAAATGCAAAAGTGTTTCTGTCTGTCTGTTACCTCTTCAATCTTCATGTTATGCCGCTAGACCAATTTTGATAAAATTTGGTATCGACATACTTTGAAGTTTGACTCCTTGAAAATAGGATAGATTTTATCTAGGACATTGGATAGATTTTATGCCAAAAATATATGGGTTCCCGCAATAAATACGCTTGTTATTTATTTCCTATACGAGTATTATATAAAAGTACTAGCTGACCCGGCAACGTTGTTTTGCCATATTAATTATTTCTAGTATAAAAAGTAGATAAAAACCTTTTCTCAGGCCTAACGAATGTACCTACATACAAAATTTCATTAAAATCGGTTGAGCCGTTTTGGAGGAGTTCGCGCATAAACACTGTGACACGAGAATTTTATATATTAGAGATAAAACCCGTATGGGAAAATAATATAAGTAAAAAGAATATGAGAATAATAATATGGCTAATTTTGCTTAACGCAATTGTCTTGTGTAACAAAATATAGTAACTCTCTGTCCGATATATATTTTTAGTTATTTAGCTGAAAGCTAAATAAATAAAAATATATTTTATTTATTTAGCTTTCTGAATCATAAACTTACGTTATGAATTTATGATATTACATTTGACTTTATTATCTAGCTGAAGTAAAACCTCAGATACAACACGCCTTGTAACTTATTCGTCTCGTAGCATCCGCAACAATTATTAATACCTAGACGTTCCGCGCTGCTTCGCCCGCGTAAATTAGATATTTCACAGACAAATCAGTCTACAAAAAATAGCCTATGATCCTTCACGTGGTCTACTTCTTATCTGACCCAAATAACAGAAAAATTGCTCTAGTAGTTCGTGAGATAAGCCCTTTCAAATAATTTCCCCCGTTTTTTCTACATTTTCTTCTATTTCTTCGCTCCTATTAGTCTTAGCGTCTCTAGCGTGATAAAATAAAGCCTTTAGCCTTCCTCAAGAAATGGCCTATCTAACACTGTAATAATTTTTCTAATCGGGCCAGTAGTTCCTGGATTAGCGCGTTCAAATAAGCCCTTTCAAATAATTTCCCCCCGTTTTTCCACATTTTCCTCTATTTCTTCGCTCCTATTAGTCTTAGCGTGATAAAATATAGCCTATAGCCTTCCTCGATAAATGGACTATCTAACACTGATATACTGAATAACCTATCAATATACAAAAAATCAGCTCGTTAGGGTTCTGTAATCAACAAAACTTGGTTGACTACTGAACCCTAAAACGGAACCCTAACAAGCTGATTTTTTGTATATTGATAGGTTAATTGTTATATAATTTAAGAGTAACATTGTCCTACAAATAGAATAATCCATATTTTAGGACCATCAAATCAAAGTATGAAATCCTTTCTATCTCTGTTAGCTACCACTCGAGATTTTTCGGAAATAAAAATGTTGTTCGTCGTATCAAAATGAAGCGACTTACAAAAAATTTGCTTGATAGTAATCAAAAAAAATTGTTCTAGGGCTCCCGTAGGTACTAAGTAGTTTTAGACCGGGAAAAATTTACAATTCCTCCGCGATAAACGAATTGCGCGCCACGACGCGACGGTGCCGCGGTGCAGAAAACTCTAGTACTTATCTAAAACATTACAACCAAAAAAAGAAAAACACAATAATTAATAGACTGCCGCACTCAGAGTGGAACATTAATTACTTAAATGTAATTAATTCAAAATTTTGACATAAGCCTCATACATTATCTGTCAAACTCTTCATTAAATTGAATCTTAATCATAATTAAATGTCTCTGAGTACGGCGGTTAAGGAATTCTAAGCTATTAATCTACGCAGGGTATTTTATACTGTGACGGCGGTGGATCAACTAAAATAAAATTAACCGCAATTAAATTTGTAGAATTCATAATAATTATTATTAATATAGGTACCTAAATACTCTTTTATAGCTTAGCTTTTTCAAAATACATAATATTATAATTATATTATGTAGACACTCATATTGAATATAATTTTTTTATTGAAAAAAATACGTAGGTAATTTACTTCTTTGTCTACCAACCTACCTACTGACTTTTTTTGTAGAGGCTCTACGAAAAACCAGAATGAAATGTTGGTACATTGCGATCAGTACTTATTTAGAAAAATACTGCGTTAAAAGAAAACTTCATTCGCAGATAAACTTTTAAAATTGCCTACATTTAAGTTTAAGAATACAGAATAAACTAACTTTAAAATTAAAAACTTTAAAAATACTCACTTTGACACGACGTCGTCTGGACAGTTCACACAAATCACAATAAAATCACAGTTCACTTACACTTCACTTAAGTTTTTCACTTACGAAGTTGGAAACAGGGCGATAAGACGTAGCTCCGCTATCGAAGCGCTAAACCGACTGTGCGTGCTACCGCGCCGCCGCGCCCTCTCGTGGTGAATTTCGGAACTAATGCTGCGCTATCTCACAAAGTTTTAGGGATTGTGTGAATATAATACTCCTTATTACCATAACGTAAAATGGCCAACTCTAATTATTCAGCCTCGGCAGTTCCATCTATATAATTTGACTTGGTAACACTGAAGTTTGGACTTTAAATGAATTATAATCAAACAGGAAGATAGGTAATTATAACTTCAACAATACTCCAATAAAACAGTGTCCGGGATGCTTTATTACCATAATTTGTTTGTAAAATCTGCACCAAATGGAAATTGTTACAAAATGAATTCTGATGTTGAAGTTCGTCATGAGTCATGATCATCATTAATCTAGCAGTTATCACCGACCGGCAAGTTTTATTAAAATCGATCCACAATTTTCTTCGGAGCTCTATCAGACAGACTTTCGTCATTTTATAAATTTTTCTTGAAAGTTTTCCTGTATAATATTATGACCTTTATATATTATGTAGGTACTTAGGTGAGAACGACCAGCAACTATAATGGGGTAACCGCGATCTTTCGATCGCGGTTACCCCATTAGGAGGATTAGACTTTAGGAGGTATCAAGTTTTGATAAGTATTCTACCTAACCTTCGTTAAGGTAAAAAGCACAATTTTTTATCTTATTTTCTTCGGGATAACTGTAGGGTCTTCATTAAGGTCTTCCACTACCGGATATTTTTGACAGTTTTTCCCACTGCCCAGACACCTTTAAAGTCTAATACTTTAGGAGAGTGGCTGTGGCTTACTATACTTATAAGTAATTAGATAAGTACTTAATTACTCCTTCCAGCAGTAAGGCTACCAATTTGGACTCCTACTCTTTTTTTTTACCTACTTTGTAAATTGTTTTTTATATTTTTTATAGTTTTTTATTTTATTTATTTACCTACTAAATAGTGGAGCTCGACTAAGGTTCCCTATGTTAACGTGATCAAGGGTTAAAAATGAATCCACTCGTAGAATCGGATGCATAAACATTAAGGCGCTCCCCCTACGGAGATGCCGTAATTTACCGTTTTTTAGAGCCCTATAAGTTTATAACTCATAATTTGAAAGCTACAAAATTATAATAAAAATACAGCAACAATCTTCAGTACCTATTACACTACATTCCTTTCCCCGTTATTAATTTCCTATTTTTGTTTATTATACTCATGATGTCAGCTTCCAAAGTAATACCAATTTATTAAAATTCAAGCATGCTTTCAGTATCTCTCTAGTAACTATTTACAAATTACTTTTATTTGAAACACACGCCAATAGATCGACAATTTCATTAACTACATGATATTCCCCGTTTGAATTGTTTTTAGGTTAATTTTGAACTAAGATAAATAAAAAAATAGGATTTTGGTGCGATCTCGGCAACGCGGCAAATGTATGGTCAAGGTCGTTTGCTCGGGGGATGGCCTTAACGCGTGTTCATTGAGACCAATACGCTCCATGTGAACCAGGTCATCCTATAATACGTCTCCTTTTGATGTAGTTATAATAAGTTGGAGCGCTCATCACCAAGTTTTATCTATCATCGCATGTGGGCCGTGTGCATGTTTGGAATTTAATTAAATACCAGCGAGCCCGACAGACGTTGTCCCGTCTTACCTATGAAGTTCTCAAAAGCGGAAGTTTACCGTCATCGGACTATACGGAGCGCTTAGCAACGAATTTAGCCGTTCATTACATTTTTTTGCGTTATATATGGATACCTATGGGATTTAAAAATATGGTTATAAATTAAATTAAAGAATAACACCGCAACGGCAGTCCTTTAACCCTTGTGATAGAATAGAAAAATGTGGTACGCAGCAAGCGACTGATTTTTATAGCATTGGATAGCTTAGAAATATACGGACCGGCGTTATCGCCCACTTTGGGAAAGGCTGCACTAGATCGATATGAGGATCGGCGAGACGATACGCAATCAAGATACAGTATACAGGGCGTAACAAAAATAAGTGATAATACTTTATGGTGTATACGTGTTCCTTGTAGAGAGTTCACTGTGAAAGTAGCAGCGCTGAAAGAAGTTTTTTTTTCACTTTTGTATGGGGAAACTCGTGAAGCTCGGGGCCTTGCCCATACAAAAGTGAAAAAAAATCGTCTTTCAGCGCTGCTACTTTCACAGTGAACTCTCTACAAGGAACACGTACACACCCTAAAGTATTATCACTTATTTTTGTTACTATATATAAGTGTGGACGTGGTTTTTGGCCGAACTGTGGCTCACACGATAAAAGATACGCTATGGTCAAAATTGGCGTCCACACTTAGGATACGCATACTCGATGCCAGAGACGGATACGACTACTTGATACAAATGTGGACAAGGCTTAACACGTCCTAGCACTTTTATTATACCGTCTGAAGACCTAATTCATGCATATCAAAGCCTAGATCTGGCTTAAACTGTGCCGTAATTTTCATCAAGATCCAGTCAGTAGTTATGTAACAATGACCAAAACTTATTCAGAAAAGTGCACAACGCCAGCGAGCAGGGGCGTCTTTCCCTTAGGTGCAGGTTGTGCGTTGCACACGGGCGCCGCGGTCCTAGGGGCGCCGAGCGCCGCTCGCAACGGAGTCCCACTCGGCGCGCGCCCGCGTCGGCCGGCCGCCGCGCTATAATGACCAACGTAAAAAGAACTCCAGTTTGCATACATTTTGTGTAGCATCTGGAGCTCTTCTTATATTTGTCGAATTACAGCAAAGCAAGGCGCGTCACGAGCGGCTCGGTTTTTGGAATACAAAAAAAAATACTTTATTTTTCAACGTGAAATGATCCTTAAAACACATAAATGAAGATTATATTTGTCGTCAAGATGGGCGCCAAAATGAGAGCCGCGCGACTCACGTCAGGCTGGATTTATATACGTCCGCGCGTATGCGCGGTTTCGCCGCTACACTACAAGATCACAAGCAAAATATGTAGGTACTCTTGACGGCGCCCTTGCGGTCGCACCGGTCGCCGTGCAGCCTACGCCCTACGTGCCTCCTTCTCATGGGATCTGCGCATTAATTTGCTTCCCGCTCTCTTTATGCAACTTCCGTTTGCGACATAACAGTTTCGCAGAGGGTATATAAGCTACTGCCTCCCAATAAGTAGTAAGGTCCAATCCAAGGACGGCGCAAAACTCAGCCCGTTGTTCAGCCCAAGCAGAGCGTTCAATAAGCGTATGCTGCGCCGTATCGTCTTTCTCAGGCTGTGGTGGCACCTAGGCGATGGTTTCCTCCTGTCCGTATGGTCCAGGTAATGACCGAAGGTAAGGGCGCCCCTTGAATGTGCCATCCACTGTTGTAGTATCGACCGGATCGCTTTCACAGTCCGGCGGCCGGCAGGGCAGTTGCGGACACCATCTGGTCTTGCCAGGTGCGTATTGTAATGACATGCGTCTGATGGCGCCATCGGGTTGCCAGGTCTGGTAGCACCTGCTCTCCTCGCTTTTTAAACTCGGCTGTGTTTTGATACACCCTCCGACAACACGCGAGCCTCCAGATCCCACGGACCCTGTCAGCGCCAACGCCGCTTCGCCAGCTAACGGTTCGATAGCAATTAGCAGCGTAGTATCCGCAACGCTAAAGCATGCTGCGGGCTTCTGAGCAGCTGTCTATTCCGGGCGCCTATGTGTTCCGCCCAAACAAGACTGCCGTCGAAGCCGTCTGCAGGTGGGCCCTGGACCACAGATTTTGGCAGAAGGCAAGCCAGGGCCATGGCCATCTTCTTCTGTTTTAGTGCCAATCGACGAAAATGAGTGGTAAAGATCCATTCAGAATCCAGGACCAAACCCAAGTACTGCATTTCAGCGCCGGTCGGCACACTCTCCTCCACATCTCTGCGATGCGCAGTGATTATACGCGGGGGCGATGCTTCCGGGGCCCATAGAAAAACATGGCCTACGTCTTTTCGACTGCAACTCGCAGCCCCAACGCAACGGCGCATATAAGCGCCACAACCTGAGACTCACGCACTCTCGCCAGGCGTATTGTCTCCTCAAACATGTCTCCGTGGGCCAACATATGTGTCATCTGGATAGCAGACCAAACGTAGCCCACGGAGATGGGCCGCTCGCAGGATGCAATGGTAGCCGATGTTCCACAGAAGAAGGCCAAGAACAGACCCCTACCAGATGAGACCACCTCAAAGTCACTAGACTGAGGTGGTCTGGTCTTAAAAAAAGTATGAACTTTTAGGCACTTTAAGGGTCTCACTTTATATTTATTCTGGTCTTAGACAGGTCATAGATGGCATTCATTATATTATCTATGCTAGAGAGTTGAAATTCTCAGATTATGTATTTCTGTTGTCTCTTTAATCAAAAATACTAAAAACAAAATAAATTAAATATTTAAGGATACAATCCCATACAACTAATGTGATTTTTTTGGCCAATAAGTATATCAATAATGGCTACACGTAGGCACTTGAAATATTCACAAAATACTTAATTATTGTATTTGTACTTAAATAAACATTTAAGGTGCTCCCATAAAAAAAAACATATTTTTTTACCTATCTTTGCTTTATAATCGTACGGAACCCTTCGTGCGCGAGTCCGACTCGCACTTGGCCAATTTTTTTATTTTTTTTTTAGAAGGGCGCCACTTTTGGTTTTCGCACCTGCACACGGGCGCCACATGGGCTAGAGACGTCCCTGCCAGCGAGGCCTATATAAAATCGTTATTTTGTATTATATGCTATTCCTAGCCCCTTGGTAATACCAATAGGTAATATTAAAAGGGTAGTTTAATTTTATTTAGGTAAAATTTTACCTAAAAAACACTAAATAATGTAGGAAAAAACAGGAATTATATGAAATCAACAAATAACGGTTTGACAACCCGATCGAGTTAAGGGGCCGGGTGCCATCGAAATTTTCATTCATACGTAATACCAAAATCATTTTCTCATACGAAAATATTTAACATTTTTGAGTTATTTTTCAGCTTAAAATAGTAATTACCTAGGTTCCTGCACAACAATTTACTACAAAATATTTAAACACAAAAAAAAATTTTTTTAGTGTTTAAATATTTTGTAAGTAGTAAATTTACTACTAAATATTGAAACACTAAAAACTATAGTAAAACACTAAAAAATATATAAATAAATAGTAAATTTACTACAAAATATTTAAACTTTAAAAAATATTTTATAGTATTTTAATTTTGTATGAAAATTTCGATAGCACCCGGCCTCTTAAGATCGTCATCAAATTAAGGGCCAGAACTCACAACACTAGAGGCAATTATAATTGTAACTCTGATTTGAGTTTTCGTGGGCAGCTGTCGCTTATTATTAGATGATCCGTCTGCTCGTTTCCTAGCTTATTTTATAAAAAACAATATCCACTTACTAATAAAAACATTTACACAGCGAACAACAATACAAAGATTGCTTATCTCTGTCCAGCGTATTCAAAAGTAACACGACAAAGAAATCAGAAAAAGACTTTAAACTAAACGAACTACAGTACGGTACCGTGCTGTGTAAATATTTTTATAAGTTAGTGTGTAAAATAATACAAAATATTCAGATTAAATATTTAATAGTCCATAAGATTTTCGAACGGCTGAATACATTTCACATAACCATAAAGTTAATATACCTATACTGTACTCGGCGAAACGAGGCGATAACGGTCATTGACCTTTTTAGTCTAGGCGCTAAATGAAAAATGCTCACACTGTAAGTATTTAGAATATTTAAAAATAAAATTGACCTCTTATAAAGACAGATTATTACAGATTCATCGGAAAACCTCTTGGAATGATAATCTCTAACTTTTTATGAGTTCGAAGTGATATGCTTCATATTCAGTTCACATCGATACAATATCGCTCTTAGACTAGGAACATCTGACACTTCATTGTCAATCGCGGTTTATATAAAAAATGACGTCTTTTGACAGGGAGTCAATGACCGCTACTATCTCGATTCCCCGAGTACACCTTAGCAGAATAGAGAAACAAAGAGCTGAGAAAGCGAGATGTCACTATCAGTAACACTGCGTGGTAGAAAGAGATGCGTGACTGTTTTGACATTCAGTCTGCACTTATCGGCACGTTGACAATTTGAGCTCTAAGAAAAATGTAGGAACATCATTTTTACGCACACGTAAACAGATTTGTACACACAGATGTAATTCAATTTTAGTTTCGTTTGACAGCTCGGGATTGTTTCTCTATTCCGCTAGGTATATTAACTTTATGCACATAACACATCCGTATATTCAAGCTATACCTAGTAACGCTTTAGGCTCAACTTCATATAAATTAGAAATTATTTTCACTGGCATTCGTATTTAAAAGTATAAATGACAATACAAACATTAGGTTACAAATATTGCTCAACTAATATTATAGTCACAGGTAAAACTTATTTGATTCTTATCATATTGATACAGCCTGTTCGCCGAACACGTTGAAAACTCTGCCATTGGCCCATGCCAACCGTATTCATTCAGAAAATATTGACATCACGATTTTTCATTGCCAAAAATGTGGCTATCGCGCTTTTAGGCTGGATTTATATGCATCCGCCCTAACGCTCGGCTTCGGCCAAACGGGAGCGTCTGCAACGCGAAACTGGTGTGAAAACAGATAGCTGAATATTCCTGCGCGAAAGAAAGAGACAAGTAGCGAAAGGTCAAAGGTCGAATTTCTACGTTTTCGGTGACCGAGAAATAACTGCTGTGAGGTACCCAGCGTCTCTCACGATTATCAAGTTTAACCCTTCGATCGCGGATTCTTGGAAATGCTATTGTATTCTATTGTTGTCGCGACCACCGGTGCCCGTATGGGGCTTGATGAGTTAAATAAATAAATATACATACATACACAAAAAAACAATCTTCCTTCTGGCACAGTCGGGTAAGTATAGCATACTGATATTTCTTTATTTACTTTATAATGATAATAATTAGTATCCTTGTCTTACTCCGTTTTTCCAACGTATTAGATAATTAAGACAGAAACGGAATAGGTACCAAATCAGTGGTTTAAATACTTTAATTTTTTATTACCTGTGACAATAATCTAGTCATACAAAAAGCAAATACTTTAATTTTTTATTACCTGTGACAATAATCTAGTCATACAAAAAGCAACACTTTAATGATATGACTTGGCATGTAATTTTTTGTCAAATTTCTGAAATTTTTAAGACTGAAGTTTATAGACTAACTAATAGCATTTTTAACCCCCAATAGAAAAGAGGAGTGGTATAAATTTGGAATGTCTATCTCATATCTGCCTGTTTGTCTATGTGTATCTGTCGGTGACAATATAGCATCTAGTTTTTTTTTTTTCGTTAGAGCTGGCATGATCGAGAGTGTTCTTAGACATAATTTATCATCATCAGCTTGCTCACTGCCGGAAAATCTCGAGGTTATCTTAAATTTCCTAATTTATTTTATTGACTGGTTAATTTGTGATGTAAGTCAGTGCTATTGAATAGATAAACTTCTGTCAAAAATATCAGAAACTAGTCACTAGTCTTGTTCACTGTTGAGTTTATTCACTCGAATATATTCTTCAAGGAACAACACTTTTTCAAATGTATATTCACCTTCTGGAGGTATAAATTTGATTTTCATTGTTTCAGCACTCTATAATGTAATGTGAATTCTACGTTGGACTTCCATATGAAGTGTCTTACTGTACGAAGGTCCATGTTCGGGTCTAGCACCTGAAAAATAAATTTACATTATAATATAATTGTCTTGTAATTTTCCACAAATTCAATGTTTGGTATTAAATATATTTAGAGAAACATTATAATGATTGACATATATAAAAGAAGAATCGAAATTAATCATTCAACTCCATGCTACTAATATATATTCTGTGCTCCATGTAACATTTAGAGTTAGTTTTCATTGAAGCAGGACGAAAGAAGGCGCGATGCATAAAAGAATTCAAAATTAAATATCTAATAGCGTGACACCACTTGCGGTTTCATATTAATAAATATCACTATTACACATAGCAGGCGTGTGTTACTTGCACCTCATCTTGTCTCATGATGATTCAACACCCTTGAATAATCTTAATTTTTTCATTTAGTTTGGTTAATATTAGGCATCCTGGCTTTAAAATCACGACTAACTGCCGCACTCAGAGACGAACATTAATTACTTAAATGTAATTAAATGAAAATTTTGACATAAGCCTCATACATTAACTGTCAAACTCTTCATTAAATTGGAGGTTAATCATAATTAAATGTCTCTGAGTGCGGCAGTAAGTATTAAACCATGTAACGAGGCCCTAAAGCCAACACTTACCCGATCACAACACAGTAACTCTACTTTCTCCTCCGGTGGGTCGGTGGTACTGTCCTCTGTACTGGCCTTGCTCGCTGTCGCCCCGTTCACATCACCACCACCCACAATCTTCTCCACCACATGCTCCGCTACTTTACGACACTGGATGAAGTCATTTGCCACTAGTCGATCCTGAAATACACAAGACAAAATGTATTAGTTTTATGTATTAGTTTTGTGTAAAGATAATAAAGTATACACTTTATAACTAGCATTGTTAATGTAAAAATGTGTCTGTTATCTGTTTACACCTAAATAAGTTGACCAATTAAGGTAAAATACATGGAAATACTTTGGGCCTGGGGAATGGTCATAGGATGGATGTTATCACGGCATATTATTGTAATATTCTCGCGCGACATCCGTTTTTTGTTCCATATTTCCTATTGTCATAATAAAGTGATGAAAAGGATTTGGCTGATAAAAAATATAATATGGTTTCATACAGCTATATAATAGTATGCTCTGTTTTCATGAAACTTTTCATACTATATGCAATGTGCACATAATATTAGGTCACTTCTTATCACTTACAAAGCATTATGCCGACTGCAAAGTAAAATATCTACACCTGTAAGCCTGTAGTAGTGAAATCCTTTTAACAGAAGAGTAGTATTCTCTGTATGAAAGCATATTATATTATATTTAAACCATACCTTTTTCTGTCTATCCTGTTTGCTCTGGCAACTGGAATGTGGTAGTAAGTAGAAAGGTAGCTTGTTCAGCTTGGGAGCAGCCATCTCAATAGCGACATCAACAACCCATGACGGGACTGTCTCCATTAGTAGATTTCCCTCTGTCTCGCCCCCTGCATCACCCACCTGAAAAGTTTTTAAAAAAGTATTAGTAATTATATAATAATTATATTAATAATAATAATAATATCTATGGACGCTTCACACCACGTCATTCTGGCCCTGTGTTAAGTACCTGAAGGACTTGTGTTACGGGTACCAGACAATGGAAAATTTTAAGCCTTCCTATTTGTATATTTCAGGTAATAAATGAAGATGTGAGTGGATGAAGTCGATATAACTAATATTTAATAACATAAGGGCAATTACTCATTTTTTCCCTTATAATTTAAACAAACCTTGTTACTCATCTACTTCATCATCTGGCTAATATAACTGGCTAAACATAAAAGCCGCATTCTTTTGATTTCATATAATTTATCTGGCCCTTTTATGTAAAAACTTCAATTTTCAAATGGTTACCCACTTCATCCACTGACATCTTCAAATAAGAAAGAGATTATAAGTCTTCCCGTTTGCATGTGATGAGGCAATCACTAAGCAATCAACAAGTAAATAACTCTTTTGTTAATAATTATTATTATTTGAAGATAAGATAGTCATAAAATACTCTGGAAATATAATAGAGTATTACTTGGTGTAAAATAAATGCAATTTACCTGCTTTAAACACATAAAATAAAATGTAAATTTATTATTTTATATGAATCTATACTAATATTATAAAGCGGAAGAGTTAGTTTGTTTGTTTGTTTGTTTGTTTGAATGTGCTAATCTCAGGAACTACAGGTCCGATTTGAAAAATTCTTTCAGTGTTAGATAGCCCATTTATCGAGGAAGGCTATAGGCTATATTTTATCACGAAATAACTAATAGGAGCGAAGAAATAGAAGAAAATGTGGAAAAAACGGGGAAAATTATTTGAAAGGGCTTATCTCACGAACTACTAGAGCAATTTTTCTGTTATTTGGGTCAGATAAGAAGTAGACCACGTGAAGGATCATAGGCAATTTTTTGTAGACTGATTTGTCTGTAAAATATCTAATTTACGCGGGCGAAGCCGCGCGGAACGTCTAGTTGTATAATAAAGTTTGAAAAATAGTTTCTTACCTGCAACCTGTACAATGTTCTGCCACCAACTTCACTGAAAATTAAAGGTGTATGAAGTGGGACACTGAAGAAATTATTTCCAGTGACTTTCTGTCCCGAATCACTAACCCTGTTCGGATGATTCCAATGTTCTAACAGTGCTTGTAACAACAATGCACCAAAGTTGACTTTCTGATCGTTCTCCGTAGTCAACCCAGCTTCCTTGGCACTGACCCAGGCACTGAAACAATCCGTTTCCTCCTGACCGAGGTGTATAGTCAGCATACCAGTCTTCAAGTCTACATTAAACCAGTTTGGAACATGGACCATTTTGAAGCGCTTTTTCAACTCCTCATCAAAATCAACTTCACCGAGGTCCTCAATTTTGCTTGCCTTCAATACATCATATACGGCTACGTGGTTAGCCGTGTCTTTTGTAATAATGTGCCTTTTGTCGTTTAATACTGCATAGTGTTTTATTGCTCGACCACCAGGTATATGGTGAAGGGGCTGCGTTTGATATACATTGTTAGTATTATAACTATTCTGATTATACATTTCGGAATTCAAGGAGTTTAGTGGGGGGAGTTTCCAGCAACGTATATCGGATTCAGATGTAGACACCCAAACACCCTGCTGGTCGGCAGTGAAACACAGTTTTAGAATTGGAGCTGTTTCCTCACACACAATCATAAAGTTGTCTGGATTACGCAACTCAGTTATTATGACTAGTCGGTCTCTGCCACCTGATATAATATGAGTGAAGTTATCTGTTGCTAGTAATGCCCATACTGCTTCCGAGTGGACTCTTATAGTAGAGACACATCTCTGTTGAGAGAGTGACCACAGTTTGATTGTTCCGTCTGAGCTGCCAGATACACATTGTGATCCATCTCTGCTTACGACTAATGCTTTTACGTTATCCGCGTGTCCCTTTAATTTCATTAAGCGAGAACAGTTCCGTGGGTCCCACACTCTCAATACTTTTTCTGTTGAACCACTAACAAGGATGGTACCCGGTGGATTCATTGCCAAACTGTAAATGGATTCTTTATTGCCTACTAGACTAGATGTGGTGACGGTGTTATTGCTAGCTGTTAACGCTGTTAAAGTATTCACATCCCAGAGGAATATTGCGCGATCTAGGCCGGCGCTCGCGACCTGCTCCTTATCTTTCGCGTACGCCAGGGTTCTCACGTAGTCCTTGTGGGTTCGCAGTGTTGACATACAAAAACCTTTGGGTGCGTTCCATACTTTGACGGTAGTGTCGGACGAGGCACTTATCAAATTTTTACCGCCACAACATAGCACTATATCGTTCACCCAGTCTGTGTGGTGCTCCATGCTCTGCACGTATCTGTCCTGGGAGCCGGATCCCGCCTGCCACACGCGTATGATTCCATCGCGACCGGCCGAATACAGTCTATTTTGTATAGGATCCAATTGCAGTGAACTAACACCGTTTTTATGTCTTCTTTCTTCTTCGTCACGGATCACAAACGAAACCTGGGTCTTTTTACGCATGGTTCCCATTTTCCTTCATTGTAGAATAATTTAATTTTGTTAAAACAGTAAAAAAAATTCCTGATAAAAAATTGGCAAAGCGAAGAACAAGTCTGACAACCGTCAACCTGTGCTGACAACAAATGACTGTCACTTGTCAAAAGTTTTTTTTAATGGCAATACGGCTGATTAATGAGGCATTTTCTTATTTTTTTAATTTGATTGTCAAACAGTTTTCATTTTAGTAACTAGATGGCGTATGGGTAGACAACTATCGGTAATACCAGGTAATACCATCAATAATTGCTACAAAACTGGGCAAAAGAATGTAAAACTTGATACATTTCAATTTGAAAAAGACACAATGATATTCCAATGAATAGAATAATAAAGTTATTATAACGATGTTTTAGTTAAAACTCACGGAAGAAATAGCCCTATTTATCGTTATTCACACCAAATGTCACAGGAATTATAAATTTTGGTTTTGACAACATCTTACCTGCACTTGTGCACGATAACGGATATTTAATGGCTAATATTTTACCAATAATGAACATCGAAAACCCAAATAACACAATTTGGAAAAAAATAATAAAAACCACACCAACAATAAAAAGTAGAAGAAGTTTCAAAGTAACATGGCCGCCAAAACTTTTTCAGTTGTCAGTTTTCAGTTTGACAAGTTTTTATTATGTCAGCGTGTTTCTAAACTATTACCAGTATACTAGCTTAATCGCTTAGGCCAATGATCGCTTAGGTTTAAGATATTTTTATTTATGTCACACTTGACAGTACACTGAAATTTTTAGAAACACAACCAATAAGTAGTCAGTGATGCCAACCTGCAGATAATTTCAGATCAGTGTGGACTGTGGAACCAATAGAAAATCTAGAAGTGTCTACCGTCGCGCCGTCTGGTGGAGATTTAAAAAAGAAAACAACCCATTACCCCGGTATTGCTAGAGTCAATTTATTTTCTCACTTTTTGCCATCAGATTCTGGTAGTCCTATACCTGGTATTACCGATAGTTGTCTACCCATACGCCATCTAGTTACTAAAATGGAAACTGTTTGACAATCAAATTTAAAAAATAAGAAAATGCCTCTTTTTTTTCTTATTAATAATAATAATAATAATAATAATCTTTATTTGCATAAATATGGTACAATAAGGTGTTACTATTCTAACAGTGTTTCACATATTTTGTCAATTTTCTCGACGTGCAAATGTTAATTTATGATACATAATTCTATTATTTTCATAACTCATTTGAATAATTAATATTATTGGTTTAAGTTTCAGTCATATATCTATAAGTAATTGTTAACATGCCATTCTTAGATATAATTTTAAGTCATATTATTTGTTAATAAATGCATACTAATTTCACTCTTACAATATGTCAAAGTTAAAATAAATAATAATAAAAATACCAATTAGTTATAAATTAAATCAAGTCAAAAGTACATACTATGTCAGATATCTAATAATAATTCACTTAAAATAAATACAATAATATATAATGTCCAAATTAAAGTAATCATGTCAAAGCAATATAATTCTTGTCCCTGAATAATAATTGTAAATGTCATATCAATAATTATCATAAAAATTCGTTTAAACAGTAGAAACACTTATCAATTAGCCAATTATAGAGTTTTCTCTTAAAAGTTGGAAGGGGAAGTTCCTTAATATCTTTGGGCAGCTTGTTGAAGATTTTTATTGACATATTGTAACACCCCCTGCCAGCAAAACTTGTTTTTGTCATTGGTAAAACTAATTGGTTGGGATATCTTGTATTTCTTTGAAGAGCTTGATTTTTTTTAATGTAAAGTTTGGACATAAATCTTTTAACAAATATGCTCATCTCATAAATGTATAGGCTTGGTAATGTGAGAATTTTATGTTTTTTAAACAAGGGACGACACGACTCCATTGGATGTGCTCCGTAAATAGCCCGGACACATTTTTTTTGTCCAACAAATAAATGTGCTATGTCCACAGAGTTTCCCCATATGATTAGCCAATATCGAAGAGTAGACATTATATATGCATGGTAGGCCATTAGCGCTGTTTCAGCAGTGGCTGTTTTATGTAGTTGTCTGAGAACATAGACATATTGATTAACTTTCCTGCAAGTTTTTTCAATGTGTGGTTGCCATGATAAATTATTATCTATTGTTACACCTAGAAAGTTAACAGTCTTGGCTTCCTTTAATAAATAATTTTCGTATTTTACACATAGTTCCCTACCTTTACCTTTTTTATTATAAAACTGCAAGTATGTTGTTTTCTTTAGATTTACATGTAGATCATTAGAGTTTAACCATTCTATTATGTCATTTAATACTTTATTTATTTCGTCATTATATGTCAATACGTCCGAACAATTAATTACAATAGAAATGTCATCAGCAAATAGTCTACATAAATAAGAGGTAATTCTGGGCAGGTCATTAATATAAATAATGAACAGCAGTAACAGTATTATGGCACTTTGGCTATAAAACCATGGCCAGTGTCATGTAATGGCGGGAAAACAATATTCTTGTATATAATTTTCGGCATCGTTTTTCTATTTCGTCAGGTCCAAAGTCTAGTCAAAGTCTAAGTAAAAGTCAAAACAGTCAAGAAGTCAAGTCGGTCGATTCAGTAAAGTGGTAGACGCTTTACTGAAACTTTCGATGGAGTTTTGGAGGGAACACAAAATAGCATGTTTCTGGATGTTGCATCACTTGTGCATGATAACGACTATCTTATAGTTAATATCCTACCAATATTACACATTAAAAACCCACTTAACACAATTTTAGGAAAATAATACAAAAACACAACAGCATTCTTTCAGATTCCCGGCAAAACTCCCGCCTCATTTTAGGAAAATAATACATAAACACAACATCACTCTTTCACATTCCCGGCAAAAGCCGACAGTTCTCCTTACCAGCAGCAGCGCCCATTGACAGTTTGACACATTCATATAAAGCCTTGTCGGACTGTATAGGTAGTCATTTTTCCATGTTGTTTACAACGGCGTGTTCTAAAACTAGTGACAGTATATTGGCAGTGCCATCTGATATCTCGATAGCTAATCAAGTTTCGTAAAACCGCTCTGGCATTGTACTTTTTACCAAAGAGAATATAATCACTATGCTATTTATAATTTCAGAACACGCCCAAAATCGCGTTCAGGTTAACCCACGGTTATCCTCTTTAGCTTGTTACATAAATTAATTATTATGTGCTAAATAAATCTACTCTTGCTTTATATTTATTAAGAACATGAGTGGAAAAATAATTTTGAATTACATAAACTACAATTATTATAAAGTTTTGACCGTAGCTCGAAATTTAAAATCATGTAATGTATCAGTATCATCTTGTAATACTCTGAATATAATCACTAGAAATTACTGTGCCAAGACCAAACCAGCAACAAACGAAAAAAAACATTGCAACATCGGTACGATAGGACACGTTGATCACGGGAAAACTACCCTAACTGCTGCTATTACAAAAATTCTATCCCAAGATGGATCAGCTAAGTACATTTCTTATGACGAAATTGATAAGGCGCCAGAAGAAAAGAAAAGAGGTAAAACTTATTATTTCACATTTACGAGATTACTCCAACAAAGCCTAGTGTAACTTTATATTTATGCCTAAATTTTACTTGAATTTCTATTCATATTTTTAAATAAAAAATACTAAAAAACCAGCAGTTGCGACGCAAATGTTTACCAAATTACGTACTTGCAACTGCTATACACTTATTAAGATTGTACACTAGTAAGACAATGAGTTTCTTTCAGGTATCACCATAAATGCTGCCCATGTCGGCTACAGCACAAAGAATCGTCATTACGCACACACCGACTGCCCAGGTCATGCTGATTATATACGTAACATGATCTCCGGAGCGTCACAGATGGATGCAGCTATTCTAGTTGTAGCTGCCACCGATGGCCCAATGCCACAGACCAAGGAACACTTGCTGCTCGCACAACAAGTTGGCATTAAATATATTGTTGTGTACATCAATAAAGTGGATTTAGTTGATGATGAGGTGGGCTATAATAATTTATTTAGCACTAAATGACACCCGTAACTATGTTGCGCCAAAATTCGTCTATTGCGCGGGAACCGTTCTATTTTCCTGGATAAAAAGTATCCTATGTCCTTACCTGGGACTCAAAGTATCTTCTTACCAAATTTCATGAGAATCGGTTCAGCGGTTTGGGGGTGAAGAGGTAACAGACAGACAGATGGACAGACAGACAAACACTTTTGCATTTATAATATTAGTATGTATAGTATGGAAGTATGGATTAAAGGATTAAAAATAAGATTTCCTACAGGTTGTGGTTATTTTTGTGACAACTTTCCTTTCCTTGGCTAGATATATAGACGCTGTTAAACAATTTGGTTTATTATCCCACAAAAAAAATATGTATTGAGTTATAATGTACTTTAGATCATTTAGGACAATACTGCATTCATAACTCAACAAAAAAAATTGTGGTTTTATACACAAATGCTTAACAGCAACCATCTGGGGTACGGTAGTGCCCCCGCCAAGTCGAGCAAAAAAAGCGGCACGGCCGTACCATCCTTTTCTCGAAGCAATTCAGGCTCTTTTTGACCCCTATTATATTCACCAAACTAGTCTACCTTTGTCTGTAGAACATCCTGCTAATAAAAAACTATAATGTTTCAGATGTTGGAGCTTGTAGAGATTGAAATGAGGGAGATGTTGGATGATTATGGATTTGATGGCTCCAACGCACCAATGGTCTCCGGTTCTGCTTTGAAGGCGCTGAATGATGATCAGTCAAAAATAGGTATTGAATTCTTTAATGTTGAGGTTACAGTATAAAGCTAGGTTAATGACATTGTAAAACTTAGTTATAATGTTGTTCAAATCGGTTCAGCAGTTTAGGCATGATGCATAGCAACCTCCTTTTTTTGAAGTCCATACTTCCATACTAATATTATAAATGCGAAAGTGTGTCTGTCTGTCAGACCTCTTCACACCTAAACTGCTGAACCGATTTTGCTGAAATTTGGCATGGAGGTACTTTGAGTCCCGGGAAAGGACATATGATAGTTTTTATCCCGGTAAAATGTACGGTTCCCGCGCGATTAACGAATTTTGGCGCAACGGAGTTGCGGGCGTCATCTAGTCGGTTAATAAATATAAGAAAATATAAGTTACATATTTATCTATACTAATATTATAAAGCGGAAGAGTTTGTTAGTTTGAACGCGCTAATCTCAGGAATTACTGGTCAGATTTGAAAAATTATTTCACTGTTAGATAGTCCATTTATCGAGGAAGGCTATAGGCTATATTTTATTACGCTAAGACTAATAGGAGCGAAGAAATAGAGGAAAATGTGGAAAAAACGGGGGGAAATTATTTGAAAGGGCTTATTTGAACGCGTTAATCTCAGGAATTACTGGTCCGATTTGAAAAATTCTTTCAGTGTTAGATAGCCCATTTATCGAGAAAAGATATAGGCTATATTTTATCACGTTAAGACTAATAGGAGCGAAGAAATAGAAGAAAATGTGGAAAAAACGGGGAAAATTATTTGAAAGGGCTTATCTCACGAACTACTAGAGTTATTGTCTGTTATTTGGGTCAGATAAGAAGTAGACCACGTGAAGGATCATAGGCTATTTTTTGTAGACTGATTTGTCTGTGAAATATCTAAATTACGCGGGCGAAGCCGCGTGCAACGTCTAGTTTCTAATAAATATTTTTCTCAACAGGAGTACCTTCAATAAGAAAGCTACTAGACGAAATAGACAACTACGTGCCAGATATACAAAGAGATGTTGATTCCCCTTTCCTAGTGCCCATAGACAAGGCTTTTACCGTACCCGGAAGGGGCACCGTGGTTGTTGGTACAATACAAAGAGGGTCAATGAAGAAGAATGATGAAGCAGAGCTCCTAGGATTTGGAACAGCTGTGAAAACTACTCTATCAGATATACAAATTTTCAAATCTAGTGTTCCCAAGGTAGGTAGGCAGATAATACTACAACGTTTGTAAAAGTTAATTTAACCGATTCATTGCGGCGCACATTTTTTAAAACTTTTAGTAGTGGCGGCATACAATTTTCTCGTGACACGTTAGCCGTGTCATACGCCATAGAAGTTGTATATGTCTCGCCATAGATGTTGTAAACCTTTTGTAGGTTTCGAAGTTAGAAAAATGACAGCCCCTACTTTTTTTCAATTCACAGAATATTCAGAAACGAAGCCTATAGGCTTTTTAACATATATTGCAAACTGTCATTTTCTATTTATTTCGACAAGATTCCATCCCATTCTGATCGCGCGCGGATTATACCTATCTACTCTATTTTTATAAGACAACAATATGTACTCAATAGTTTACTTATTAATTTTTCAGGCCGCAGCCGGCGATCACGTGGGTATTTTATTACGCGGTCTTAAATTACGATCAGTGGAATCAGGTATGCTGTTGTGTGCGGCTAAATCACAGAAGCTGAGCAACCACTACAAAGCCACGATATATTTCCTGTCGGGCAGCGAGGGTGGTCGCAAGAAGCCTATCGTCTCCAAATACAGTCAGCAGATGTTCAGCGGCACATGGAATATCGCTTGTCGGATTGATTTGGGTATGCTGGTGCTTATATTTTCAACTAGATGACGCCCGCAACTCCGTTGCGCCAAAATTCGTTTATCGCCTGGGAACCGTACATTTATAACCATACAAAAAAGTATCCTGTCGTTTATAGGGACTCGAAGTATCTTCGTACCAAATTTCAGAAAAAATGGTTCAGCGGTTTGGGCGTGAAGAGGGAACAGACAGACAGACGGATACACACACTTTCGCATTTATATTTATAATATTATATAAGTATAAAGTATGGATAGTGTAATATTGTAAATTTTATGTTGAACACGTCCATAGCTTTAGTTACGTAACGAGACAGGCGATTTCTGGCAATCACTTGCCGGAAGGCGATCAGTTTCCTCGTTGCCTAGATTATTTAAAAAAACACTCTGAAAGCGTTTTTTCGACCTGGTTTATGTAAAATTTCACCCCGTCTCACTGGAACATTTAAGGATATAGATTGGCACAACACAATGGTTTTCTGTCTTATAATTTTTTTTATGTACCTACTTATATTTCAGAGCCTTCCATGCAGATGATGATGCCTGGTGACCACGGAGAGATCTACCTCACGTTACTAGAGGGTATGGTGATGCTCAAAGGACAAAGGTTCACGATAAGAGAGAACAATGTCACTGTTGCAACTGGTATTATAACTGACACCTTACCGTCAGTAGACGTTCCCAACGGCAAACTCGGGAAGTTGGAACTCGAGTTATAGTTGTAAGTATGTTAATAAATTATTTATATCGTTCGCTGCATTTTTTATTTAACACCAAGAGTGTTTCCATGATAAATCACAGTGTAGGTAGAAGATCCACATACGAACGCGGTGGCGCATTAGGTTTAGATATGTGGGTGCGCGCCCGCCCCGCCTATCTGCAGGTGTGTGCACGCACACATTATACCAATAATGGCGCGTTCTTATGATTAAACTATATTTTATTGTGATAGAATCACCTCCAAGTTAGCCCTCTGTACTAGAGTACAGAGGGCTAACTTGGAGGTGATTGCTAGAGCAAATAACCATCTTGCACGCATCGAAAAGCAAAGTGCGAAATTGTATCGGTACTATACAATAATATTGTATAGTAACAATATACATTAAATTTGGTCTGTTTTTGTGTTAATTTTATAGAAGGAAAAGGCAAATTGGAAGACCTTTATAAAAATCTTTTATGAAAGTTAAAAACAAATAAAAACACAATTTTTCATCATTATATATTTTTGTCAGAAGGTAATTAATATTGTGCCAAAACAGTAACAAATCATTAGTAAGAAAAAAAAACGTAATGACTGCATCTAGCACGAACTACTGTATATTTTGACAATACACTATTCGGTCTGATGAGGGGGACAACATTTAACACTTATTTCACAACAATTGAACAAGACAGCTGGCGTAGTACGCTATTTAAACCGTGAACTAGATTTAACACCGATACGCCTAATGGATACTGTATTTACTACACATTTCGATTTTTAGAACGTAGATGCCTGCAAATTGACGTTACCACTTCTCATTCTTAATTCAAAAGTACCCGCTCTTTTTGAAAAATAACCGTTAATTTTACTGATACGTGGGATGAGTTCCGAATTATTAACCGATTCTTGACGTCACGAACACTGGTCAGTATACTGGGTTGTATTTCAGAACTTGCCCCGAGTATTTTTCTTAATGTCATTAAAATTTTAATGTCACAAACCAAAAGTAAGTGTGCATATGCACAAACATATGTTGTTTTTTTATAAATATGAAATGAAATTGGAAATAATTACATTATTATAACGTTAGTCTGTCAAGTAAAAAGATAAAAAACAAAAACATGTCTAAACAAAACAAACGTAATTAAATTTTAGTAGTCAATATTAAATCAGTATAAACCTAAATCAATATATTTTTTTCTTTTCCTTTTATTAGAAGTTATTAATCAATTTTATAAGAATGAGGTAAGACGGTCGTGTACTCAGGTTGAGTTAAAATTTCATCTCATAAACGTACGAAAATAAATTGTACCCGTCATTTTGCATACATCTACTCTCATAATACTGCGATCTGGCAGATTCGATGATCAGAAAATCTGCTTTCAGTCTGACACCATGCCATCTAAAACATTTATTACAAACATTTTGTATACACGGATCTAACATGAAGAGAAGACATGTCAAAATATTTATTATAATTCTCTATGAAAATGCTCTAGACTGCCAGCGATGTGAGCTACACTTAATTATATTCCTTGGTCCATACGACATCTTTGTTGGCATCTTATGTTATATTTTAGCATCATTAACAAACTTTAAGAACTTTCTTCATGTACACGCATTTTCGATATCGCACGTCCAATCCAAAACTACCCCCATTACAAACTCACACTAGGGCGTGCCATATCAAATAAATTCGTACACCGTACCTTGCCTCCATTCACCATGGAATTAAGTATTAATAAGCTCATAAAATTCGATATACACCACAGACAGTATATTTTGTATTAATCTTATAAAACACCTATAATTTCATTTTCAAACGGACAGATCCAAAGTACATAATATGAGATAGGGACTAGCGAATTATCATTCTACATCTCACGTATGTGATCGCACGAAGCAAACGCAACAACAATATAACAAGAAACAATTGCATAAAATAAAGAGAAAATTAAACAGAATGTTATAAAACTTTATGTATAGGGTAATTTTATGTGGCAGTGCAGTTCTAAACGAAATGCTTCGAACTTTGTAGGTAGATATGGTACATTTTTAAATATACTTATGATAAAAAGTCGTTAAATCAGAGTCTGAGAATAGTCCTTCCGAGTCACGTTAAGATACTATACAGTTCCTAATTCCTATTAACATAAAGGCAATTAATTCTACTAAACGAAGTATGAATCAAATTTTAAAGGGTTATTTTCTCAAGAACTCTGTCAGTCTTTATGACAAGTTTATAGAACTAAATTAAATAATATTTAATTTAGTATGGCAATTTTGCGCTTACTAAAATGTGCAGTAAAATATAGAATTTAGTAACAGTTACACCACTGTGGTGCGTAAAGATTCTAGTCTAGATAAGCTGTAGCATATCTACCCGCAAATTAAAATGTTAGGCAAACAGACAATTTTTGTATGTGTAACATTGACATAATCAAGATCTATCTTCGCATCACAAGCAAATCACATTAGGACGTTAAGGGCCTGTTTCACCACTTCCTGATAAGTGCAGATCAAGTATGGAGAATCTGTCAAAAAAGTTGTGAATAGCCTATTCGGCACTTTATCAGAAAGTGGTGAAACAGGCCCTAAATCTTTACAAATTTTACACTAGTTCGGAATATCTCGCCAAACCATTTTTGTCTACAAACAGTACTATTGAGATTGCGAGAAGCATATTGTATTAAACACTATTTTCCAAATCTTAAATTAATAACATACCAGAATGTCATCACTTAAACAATACGCTATGGTGTTAAAAGGGCATAATTTAGCACCACATAAAAATATTCAATACAAAATAACAAAAACCAGAACGGCGCATTACTAGTTTAGCAACAGAGAAAACCAACAAGAAAATAATATAATCCCCGTGCTTAGCGTAAATTAATACTTGTGCACCAACGGCGAATGTCGCCGCCGTTAAAGCCGCATGCGACTTTGGACTTTATCACGATGGTAGATTTGAAAAGTTTCGCGTGGCGACTTCAACGGGCGGGTCGACATTCGCCTTCCGTACTTACACAGTAACTACAATGTAAAAAACTTAATTCATTGACGCTTACAACTATAAAAATATTTTAGAAATTCTCACTTACATTTAAGAGGAACTGGCAAAATAAATCCTGTATTTTCCATAACCGTCAAATCAAATGTTATAAACCATATTTTGGTCCTCACGTATCGAAAATTCATGATGCCATTCCTATAAAACTGGACAGAACCGACGCGCGCTGGCGAGTAGCAAAAATATTAGTCACGTATGAACTTTAAACGACCATTTAAAATATATTAAATTCACTAATTACCCCCATAGAAAACTGCCTACGTTTACCACGTCTAAGCGACTTTAAACTTAACGAACTAAATACGTACGATTAAAACATTTGGTGGTCGACCCTACGTGCGGATTGGCTCAAGACTTATCACAAGATTCCCCCGAAGCAGGAATAACCACCTTTATTGTCCACATTCATGCCTCTATAAATACTAACATTTGCAACTAATATTAAAACTTCCATTAGCTAGCTTTCCCGACCGACTTCTTAGTATCAAAAACAGTGATTAAAAACATTTTATTAGAATAGAGTATTTGTGCACGTAATGCAAGTGTGGCGCCCAACGTGGGGCGCGCTCGTTCATAAGACATCGAAACCCCGTCGACGCGGCGACACGAGTCGCTCGTGACGAATCCAAAGGACACACTATTCTATACGAAAATTACGATATACAAGGATTTTTAACCATGCACGGTTATATTAAAACATTTATCGTAGATACGTACTATAAGCTTTAGGGCCGTATCCGACTAGCCTAACTTTACCTATAGATATCGTCTAAACAACTAGCATCGTTTAAAATAGAATAAAAACCCTCTACGGTACACGATCTTGCGGGAATATCTATCTAAACAGTGAGTTACGAGTATGTCGCTACTTTTTTTGGGATTGTTAAATCTTTTATTATAAATATTTCATTCATAAATTATTATCAAATTCGATAAAGCTCTAAGATTGTTCCACATTCACATAAACGAACCCTCAGGTGAACCGAGTCAAATGAAGCGTTGATTCATTTAAGGAACCTATTCAAACTAAAACTCGTCGGGTACCTTCGTAACGTAAATACGAGATAAATAGTGGCCTATGTGTGCCTTTAAACGATTAGGGAAATATTATCCAGTCTTGCTAAAAAGTACCTCACCTTCCACCGTCTTACGTAATTCTCTAATATGCTAGCAACGTCAGGTTTTGGTTTTGTACTTCAGGATTTTGGAGCAAAAAATACCACAAGTTATTCAAGCCACAAACGATACTAACATGGTAAAGGCCCTAAAATCTTTGAATTTAGATCGTCATCGTCTAAATCCGATAAAATATACTCTCTAAACCTTTGCTTATTAAATCAAAAATAATTTTACAATATGAAATTACTGGAGCAATTTTACTAACTACAAAAATCTAGCGATCGTATATTCTCTTAGGCAATTCATAAATATTTGAACATATTTTATAATATCTAATACTGTACGGGTAAAATAACTCTTTGACAAAATTTCATCATTTTGTAGCATAACAATCCGTGGACACAGAGAGCAAGAAATCTATTAAAATATGGAAATAACGAACGTTGTGACTAGAAAGTACAAGAGTAAAAAACAGAAAAATAGCAAACATTTTAATATTTGCCGTATTGTCGTACAAATATCCGATATGCGTTCGCAGTGTAAAGAGTTATTTTACGAGTACCCTCAAAATGCTGTCTACATACTTCATAGACATTTAGCCATCAAAATGCACAGGAATCTGATTACTCAGCTGATACGGACATTTAGAAATCGAGAGGTGTAAACATTTATAGAATAGGACGAATTATTGATAACATTTAGGAAGTTTAGAATCATTTACTTAATAACTACGTACAGTAAGCGTTATATTGGTTTTTTAAGTACTGTATACTTTTGGTTAGTACGTTCCATACTGCATAATTAAGGACTAAGGACAAATCCATTACAATTATATCACACAATCTTAATAGATATGCTCTTCAAGCGTTGGTCATATTAAAATTTTATTATAAATGTTGTAGCAAAATAGTTAGGAAGTAAAAGTAATCCAAAAGAACATTTATCATGCACTGCGAGCTTTTGGTATAACTTGGAATATTAGACTGCCGCAAATAAAGTTTGCAAAGAACGCGATACTGTGTGTACAACCGCCAAAATATCTGTAGATCTGCTTGATGACGTCTTTCGTCGCAGCCGAGTCTGCAGATATTTTGAGATAGTTGTGCACTTTACCAAAATGTGAAGTGTTCATCGACGACTATTTCAAAATTAATATTCCAAGTATGTGTATTTTGCGTTAAGAAATGCATTTGAAAAGCTTAGTCTATGCAAATTCCAATATTGTATGGACGGAAGGAACCTTTTGAGCCAAAACAAATTCGGGCATAATCTGCGTATGGCGCGTCGCTTATCATATTCAAGTCACAGCCTTGTAGCTTAGAGCCTATACACAGGAATACATGCAATGAAAACCATGCGGCGCAATATGAACCATACAGCCGCAATACACACCATGCGACGCAATAAGAACCATGGGTGCCAATATGAACCATGCGACGTAATGTCAACTATGCGACGCAGTAAAATCCATGGGACCCAATGAGAACTATGCGATGCAATGAAAGCCATGCGACGCAATGTAAGTCATGCAATGAGCAATATGTCCACACAATTAAGACTATATCATGTGCAAAGGCCCTTAGCCAGCTCCTACCGCAACTACATTACTCTACTTGTCTTTACAAGTCACAGAAGTAATGCTAAACGCAGAACGCATTATTATGAATCATTATTATGGCTATCAGTCATGCTTGGAAATCGCATGAGTAGGAATACTTATAATAAAAAAAATGTTTTAACAATTAAAAAAAAAAAATTACGTAATCATAATGTTTTTAAACATTGAAAACCATCAAATTACAAAAACAGTGGCCCTTTTCCGAAGCGATCCGTTATTTGGGAACGTCAGGAGCAGAAGACACTATTGAAAATTGTTCTAAGAAACGTTCGAGTACCCTAGGTAATTCTTTATTTAGCATTTCATAATACATAACCTAACTCCTACCTTTACTTTAGCGACGCACCAAAATAAGGCATTTGCAAAAAATAACATCCTAAAATTTATCTAGAAGCAAACAGCATTTCATAGCCATGACAAAATAAATAAATATATTTAAAAAAAAAATAACGACAACAATATCTCAGCTAGGTTGTGTTAAAGAAATGAAGTATAACCTCATATTTTTTTTATTTATTTTTTTATGAAATAAGGGGGCAAACAAGCAAACGGGTCACCTGATGGAAAGCAACTTCCGTCGCCCATGGACACTCGCAGCATCAGAAGAGCTGCAGGTGCGTTGCCGCCCTTTTAAGAGGGAATAGCGTAATAGGGGAGGGTAGGGATGGGAAGGGAAGGGAATAGGGGAGGGTAGGGAAGGGAATAGGGTAGGGGATTGGGCCTCCGGTAAACTCACTCACTCGGCGAAACACAGCGCAAGCGCTGTTTCACGCCGTTTTTCTGTGAGAACGTGGTATTTCTCCGGTCGAGCCGGCCTATTCGTGCCGAAGCATGGCTCTCCCACGTAAAAATAAATAGTATTTCTATTTTTTAAACTATGGGCTTGGAACTTGGGTAATATGTTTCGCTTTTCACTGAGACGTCATTTAAATAATTATGTAACTATGTTGCTGCCTTTTAAAAGTAAGTCAATTCTTTAACACAACCAAACCCATGCAAAATCAATATTTTTCAGAGGCTTGAGGTAAAGTTACTATAATATGGCAACAGACAAGTGGAAACTCCAATTTTACGATTGGTAATATTATTTAAATATAATTAGCTAAAAAACTAAAACGACTAACGTGCGTAAGATATATGAACAAATCTTCAATAACTCTCTGACTACCGTCTAAAATAATGCTAAGTGCAGTTATTGTACTAACAGTTTTTATTCGTGTGGAAGTTTCAGTGGGGTTGGCTTTAATAGAGGGTTAATCGAGGGTAACACGCATTAAATCACATTTAATTGGACTACGGCAATGTACGCACCTACGGTACGCAGGTGCGCCGCAAACGAGCGTCGCGACTCAACGCGGTTTGATAATTTCGTTGCAGTTTAATTCGTAAAACAACCATGCCTTTTGTGACGAAATTGCACCCTAAAACATTTTTTTAATATAGAAATATTGCACGAAAAGATTTTTAGCTGTAAATGCATTCATGAAATTTCTTGTTAATGCATTGCCAGTTTTGCTACCGCTAGCATACCCTACCACCACTACCCTAGCTAGCCCTGGCCACTGCCCACTACTATAAATAATTCTATCATAAAATCAGCATCAAACGACGAAACAAACCCCCATAAAGTATTTATCTAATTTTTGTGCAACCCAATAAGATCCTAACACATATTTAGGCCGGTGTTTCCAAAACACATTTCTACTAATCGAGTGAACTAGCTACACACTGCTGTGTTGAGCCCTAACAACCAACCCCTACAATACATCTAATATAACTATAAGAATAAATAAAATACTCTCCATAAAGAACTAATAAGAACAAAAATCTAAGCGAATGTACTAAAATTGATACTAATTCATTTGTATATTGCATATGTTAAAATGCATGCAAACTAAGTGAGTAAATATTATAGCCATATACAGTTCATTGGCTTAATATGTCAATATAGCATATATATAAAAACAAAACACTTTCCCTTAAAACTAATGTATCAACTAAAATTGGAAGATTGGTTTTGGTTTCACTGAGTGCGCACTATATTTGTGCACTGTGTTAGCAATGTGACTCCGTAACTTGAACACAATGCAACTCAAACTCTAGCCTTAGATAAATACAATTACGTTGTAAATAATGTTTATCAAAATTAATAGCTGTAATAGCTTGAAAGATACTCTGATGCTGGCAATTTTAGTATGAAAGTTGTATGAAAACAGGAAGAAGTAAATTCAAATGGCAATATTGCCATCTCTTTTGTGTGCAAAAATGTAGATGTGAGGTAGATACAATTACAAAATATTTTTGAATACATTTTGTAACGAAAATTATAATGCTTTAATCATTTTTTATGTAACATAATTGTATTTAAATAAGTCTATATATATCACATACAACTATAAAGCTGCAAAACAGTGAGGGTAGACAGATAATAAAATAGGCGATGTAAATTGCACAGTAGCATCCAAATTCTACAATTTGAGCAAAATTGTGCCACAAATTTACGGAATCACAAACGAGAAAAGGAACATTGTTATTTGGAAGTATTGCATTTAGCACAATGAAATATATAGAGAAGACGCAATTTAAAACCTCTATGGTGAAATTTTCTCTATGGTCTATAATCAATATAATTCAGTGATTTAAACACTTTTCGATGGCAACCTCAAATTGACTCCCAATTAAATAAACATCAACATCAATTCCGTAAGAGTATCGCCCTACAAAACACTTACGCTACACGTCTACCGCATAGATATCCACATAAATAAATAAACGGTATGCTTAAACCTACATTATAATTTCATTTTATATATTTCATTTGCACGTAGTATGATATACTAAAATAGTCAACTAGTTTTAACATAGAAACATCACATTTTAGTAAAGGTTTCACTTAATATTGGTGTGAGCGAAATATTAATTCAAGAGAGATGATGATAGATGCCTGTCACAATAGGAACAACTCTTTTTTTAAAAAGCCTCGTCGAAAATTTGCTCTGAAAAATATTCATTTAATTTTTAATATAAATTCATTCAAAAAGTTGTTTAGTGTGACTAGAGTTTATTTTTGCCAATAAATTGACACTCTTTATAATAATATTAATTTAACAATTTCATCAAATTACTTAATCATAAATAAAATTATTTTTCTAAGTGTGTAACTGTTTTCTCTCTATAATGGTCTGTCTCTGTCCTACAGATTCGTGTGCGAGAACGAGACATAAAGCACAAATTTTTCGTCACTCTGTTTTGAGTTGCCGTACATTCATTCATTCACTTTGGTTTTCGCTCACACCAAATAATTTGGCAAGTAAAATTACAACTAGCCAGTACATCGTAGAGACGTATTGAACATTTTGAGTTATAAAACCAGCAAAGCACGATTAATAGATTATGCAATTCATTCGATACTGGCTTAAAAATAATCTACACACTTACTATTTGAAATTTATGTTTACGTGGTCTCATTTTTACCTGTTCAAAAATATAGATACACTTTTTATAATTACAATGCGAATATTCGAGTTTTTAAATGCATTTTTAATATAAATTTTCACTAATTTTGAAAAGTGTAACGCATATATTATAATAATTTATTGTTGATATGATTTAGGATTGCAACATTCCCATAGACATCTCCGGGCCCGCTGACAACACAAATTAATACCACAAAATGTAATACATACGATAAGACACAGATTTTAATTTATTTAGAAATGTTTAGGCATACTTTATTCCCATTATATCACACTAATTTCATAAAGTCACTCCCTCAGATCCAATCGAGAAACTCTCACAAAATCTCATCGCATCTATTACAGACAAATCCTTAAAATATTTATTAAAGCTCAGTTGTCATATCGGCAGGCCGGATAAAACTCTATAACAAAATCGTCACGACACAGGCGCTATCGAATGCTGTAGCGATTTTGATGTAAATTAGGTGCTATCGACGCTGCAACATTCAATATTGTAAAGCGTAGGTTAGCAATTGGCAGCATATAAAACTGGTATTGATTCAAAAACTCCATGCATACGTTACAAAACCCTACAAAGTAACCTCTATAAAATTTAGCTGAGCAGTGAAATAGAATTAACATCACAGTGTTTTAGTCTTGGATTTGGTGCGGTGCTGCCAATTTCCAACCTTGTATTATACAAAATAAAGTTTATTTCAGAGTGAAAATCTTTATCAAATCGCAACATAGCCTAGCGTTTAGGGCTCAAAAACGTTAAATACTTAATTAATAGGACCTGTAGCTAGGTAATGATATGGGTGCCTGTTGTGTACAAACCTGTTCTCGTACCTTTGGTTTTTCTGATAGAAATCGTTTCTACCTTGGTTCATTTTGTTCCTGTAGTTCTGCGAGCGACGCTGGTTTGATTTCTCCTGCTTTTCGTTCTGACTGGGCTTCTTTTCGTTGCTCTCTTGTTTCGTTTCAGACTTTGATGAGGTGTTAGACGGTTTCTCCTAAACATAATTAATAATAAATTTGGGATGACACATCATAATATGGCTTGATACTAAGCTAAAGTCGATAGCATTGCCGTATTTTGTAACGTCTGTAATATAACGATTTATAACGTCACTAATAGAAGTCGAATTCAAGATATTTTCTTTATCTTAAAATCTTTACATATTATAGTATATCAATTGGTATAGTTAGTTTATTTTATATCAAATGTAGATTCCCAGTATTCTATCAAACTCGAAAATGCGTTTTATTGTGCAAAAGTGCTTCGGTAAACATAAACCATCAACTTAGTTATAGGTCTACCAGAATCTGATGGCAAAAAGTGAGAAAATAAAATGACTCTAGCAATACGGGGGTAATTGGAATAAGACATTTTGATCCGTTTTTTTTTTTGTTATAGCGGCTGATTCTGTGTGTTAAACATGCAAATATAAAAATTTATCCAATGATCAAGGATATTTTTTAAAAATCTGCTGTCAAAAATTGCCATCAGATTCTGGTAGACCTATACCTGAATCAAGTAAAGATTTTACTTTTACTTTTACTTACATCTTTTTGCTCTGTGGTAGAACTTTTATTGTTAGTTGAGCTCGCGTTTGTAGCGTTATCTTGAGCCGTCGGTGACTTTTGTGAGGACACTTGAGTAGGCTGCTCATTCTGAAATAAAGATAAATATGACATGGATATTATACAGCATTCTTCGTACTATGTCAGATTAGTATTCTAGCAACATATTACTCAGGTGTTGGAGTTTTTAAGTTTAAAATTAATTTAAGCTGAAGCGGGCTCACGTACTTCTACGCCAAAGAGTCCTAAAAATCCTAAAAAAGTTAAAAAACCTCAAAAATACTTACCTGGTGGGAGTGGTGCGGTGGGGGCGGGTGCGGCTGCGGCGCGGGCGCGAGCGCGACGGTCAACGTGAGATCGCACCACATGGCGCAGCGGGCGCGTCGCGCGCACACGCATAGCTGCTTCACCGCCTCCGCCAGGCCTAGGATCGCTGAAAATATTAAGTTGATAATAATAGATGAAGATTATCGTATTAATAAAAATTAACCGCTAAAATAAATTTTAGCTAGCGTAATTTGACGTAGACCAGATATGAGCTATGACAGATACTGATATAATAATCTTGTAAGCAATGTTACAATAAATGTTATGTTTAAAAAGGGGCGGGGCGTAAAATATATTAGACGCCCCGCCCCTCCCATTTGTAATCGTAGCATTTTTATAACGTTAGATAATATTTTATTATTATAAAAACACGACGAATGTGGTCCGTAGAGTCCACATCCTGAGGATGCTTCGGTGTTGGGGTGAAACGAACGTCGAGTTTTTTAACTTTCATTTCAGGTAGTGAGAGGCCTTGCACGAATTTGGTAACATTATTGCTTGTATGGTGGTGTTTTATAACGCTGGAACCGTTCCTTAAACACTTAAAACACCTAACAAACGCACTATATCGCGCTACTCACGGTCGGCGCGCATGTACCGCGCGTGCGAGGGGTGCGGCGTGAGCTCCCTGCGGCGCGCCGCCTGCACGCCCGCCACGGCGTTCCGCCACGCCAGCATTGCGCTCTCCACCTCGCTGTGCGGCGCGCTGTAATATAGTATAGTACTATCAGAGAAGTTGATTCATAGGCAGATGGCCGACCTACGTAATTTAGTGGCGTTATGTCAAACCCAGTCGACAGATCACGACTAGACATAACTTGTCCAATTGACGTAGGCCCGCCATCTGTCTATGAATCAATTTCTTCGATGGTACTTTTGCATAACTGAGCCAGAATAGGTCATTATTTTCGAGTGTGATGTGAGTATTATATTTGTATGGCGAGTCGTCGTGCGAGTTGCGATGCACGTTTAAGCGCAGAACCAAAATCTCGCCACCTGACGTCACGATCATCTAATTTGAGGAGTTGAGGCTACGCAATGCGTAAGCCACGCCCACTGCAATATGGTCGCTTCCGCATCTATTGTCGCCATGTCCTACGCACCCGCTCCTACGTATGAACGGCCAAGTGGGAGTCGTAATTCAGCGGTTTGGGCGTAAAGAGGTAACAGACCGACATACCCTTACGCATATTTATAATATTAGTATGGATGCGTTGTCGGTCAATTAATCTGTAGTAACTTTAAATGGCAAACGGTCTTATTGATCAAGTTGTTAGTTATTGAAATTTTCGTGTAACTTGCACCCAGTCTAGGTTAAAATCGTGTCTCTGTTCTTGTATTTATGAAAAAGTACGCAAGATATTCGACAAAAACTTCTGCCGCAAGTGGCAATCTTACATCTCCGACAGATTTTTAACATCGTCCCTCCAAGTCGTAGGGTCATAAGTAGCCGGATCCACGCCTGCGTCCTTCTCATCCTTCTGCGACGAAACATTCTCCTGGCCTCGCTTTAGTACCGTGATCTTACAGTCCTCCTGTTTGTTCGGCTTCTTGTTTTGTGCGACGCAGACGCTCGCTCGGAGTGTTTCCATCTTACCCATCAATGTCAGCACCTGTGAAATATATTGTTACATGAGTTTAAGAGTAATGGCAAGAAGTAAACAAATTAATTTATTTACAAAGTAAACACAATTGAAAACTGTCTACTAAATCTACGGCGCAAAGACACAGTTGTAGATGTAAAGACTCAGATAGCGATGTTTTCGAGGGCGAGTGAAAGACACAAGCATCACTTGTCTCTTCTAGACCTCTACCAAAATGTTGCACGCCAAATATTGTACGTCAACCTTAATCACAATTACGGAATATATTATTTGTACGTGCCTTAGTAGTGCGATGTAAAGCGGTAAAATACTTAATGCACGTCTAGTGCAGTCAGTCAAAATAATACAACTGATCGCCAGCCCGCCGGCTTGCTGTATGCTCAGTCGTCAACAAGTCGCAACAGCGCAAATATTGTGGCAAACAGCTCTAATTGGCAACGTCGCACTGTGCGACGCGCACGCAGTACTTGCAACTTGTAATATTACCGTAATTTATATTAAAAATAAACTTGAGAGGTGTCAAGGGACACCCGGATGGTACGAACTAGGGAATGCAATCCTGCAAGATAATTTCAATCCGCAATGTGTCGTCTGCCGGCTCCTGATATTCGACACAAGGTAGCCACAAAGTAACTGAAAAAGTTGGCGCAGTTTCCACCCTAGTTGGTCAATTGTCATTTAAAGTGAATTATAGGTGAATAGGGGTGTAGACCGCTAAATTTTCTACCGGGATTATGTCCCGCAAAATGCATGCGGGATCCCGGTATCCCGGTATTGCATTCCCTAGAACGAAGTTATAAAAAAACGCCATCTAGTTGACGCCCAGGAATACTAACAACGACACTTTTGTGGAATTGTAATAAAATTTATTGAAACGTCCGGTAGATGTCGCTGTTTATTCTCAAAAACGCCATCTAGTTGACGCACAGGAATAATATCAACGCCCACTGTCCCTACAGCGCAGGAACTAATAAAAATGTGTCGTTACAACCTTTTTTATTATACCAGCTTTTTCGGCAAAATTACGTAATTTTGCAACCCGTCAGCACGCTTGCTCTCACTAACTATAGCCAAGCTCGACTCTACGTCTATCAATTTTACAGGCTATCATACCTTGGTATGTTCCCTCAGCATGTCGACGGTCAGTCTGTCAACGCGCGTCGGACACGGCGGCAGGCGCGGCACGGGTATGGAGTTGGACGACGACACCGCGCGCCCGGGGTACGCTAGCGCGAGGCGCGCTTCGGTACGCTTACGCTCGCGCTCCAACTGCCGCCATTGCTCGTAGCACGCGTCGAGCCGCGCGTGTAGGATCGCTGAGGATGTTGCTGCACCCCTGGTGATTTAAAAATGAGTAAATTATAATTACGAATGTTCCGTAGGTTTGCATGTATTATTTATACACCTAGGTGTGCATTTAGTGAACAATGTTTCGACTTCCGTAGTATTTATATCACTCGTCGTTTTTAAGTTGATAATATTTAAACATCTTGCTGATATTATAAATATAACGTTACGTTTGGAGATGATAGTAAGTAAATAAATGTTTGTGATTATTGGCTTTACTGTAAAGACTACCAAAAAATTTTAATCAACATATTATTGTAGATAAAGTGGACTATTCTGTAGGATACATGTCTACTAGATAAAAACTAGGTACCTCATATTCCTCATAGCGTAGAACGGCGCTAGTAGCGGCAAATCCATCATCGGGGAAGGCAACACGGGCGGCGGGACTGGCGGACTGGGCCCTAGCAGAGCACCGAGACCTGTAAATGTGGAGATACTTAATGAATAATATAATAATAATAATATCTATGGACGCTTCACACCACGTCAGTCTGGCCCCGTGGTAAGTACCTGAAGGACTTGTGTTACAGGTACCAGACAACGGAAATATATTTAACTAGACGTTCCGCGCGGCTTCGCCCGCGTAAATTTGATATTTCACAGACAAATCAGTCTACAAAAAATAGCCTATGATCCTTCACGAATCACGTGGTCTACTCTGACCCAAATAACAGAAAAATGGCTCTATTAGTTCGTGAGATAAGCCCTTTCAAATATTTTCCCCCGTTTTTTCCACATTTTCTTCTATTTCTTCGCTCCTATTAGTCTTAGCGTGATAAAATATAGCCTATAGCCTTCCTCGATAAATGGGCTGTCTAACAGTGAAATAATTTTTCAAATCGGACCAGTAGTTCCTGAGATTGGCGCGTTCAAATAAGCCCTTTCAAATAATTTCCCCCCGTTTTTTCCACATTTTCCTGTATTTCTTCGCTCCTATTAGACTTAGCGTGATAAAATATTGCCCATAGCCTTCATCGATAAATGGACACTAAAATAATTTTTCAAATCGGACCAGTAGTTCCTGAGATTAGCGCGTTCAAACAAACAAACAAACAAACTCTTACGCTTTATAATATTAGTATAGATACTTTTATACTATACATATATTTAAGATTTTTATTATATGATACACATATATACTACACATCCAGACCCGGGAACATTGAAAACTTTTTGTTCCGTCGGCGGGATTCGAACCCGCGACCCCCGGCTTGAGCTGCCACACTCAACCATTGAGCCACAGAGGTCTACATGCCTGGGGTCTGATTCACAATGACACTTTATTCAAATCGGATCAGCCCTGGGCGATTGCTGATAAGCTCGCCGCGTAGCGATGACTAATAATCTTGCGGTGATTTTTCGAATTCGATTTTTGTGAATAGAGTAACTGTAAAAAATTCTGTTTATTATTTGATAGTTGAAAGCCTCTAATCAGCGTGCTTAGCACGGGGATTGAAATTTGTTTCCGATCTTCGTAGACAAAATATAACTATAGTTTTTTTGATAAAATATCCTACGTTTTAGTAAATAGGGTCGTAGATTCATTGTCAATGTTATTTTATTTTTAAGTGCATTTTGTGAACTGTTTTTATTGCCCATTGTTTAGCGTGGGAAAATTGATAATTCCACCCTCAATGAATCTACACCGCCAAAGTGCTAGACAAATTGTGTAACATTTTATAAAATTTTTATAAATCCGAGCTCGCAAAACAATAGGTCGTAAAAGTTGCTCGAAAAACTTACATTTAAAATGATTTCTGTTGTCGATGAATCTACGACCTTATCTACTTTATAACAGGAACCTATTTTCCAAGAAACTATAGTCATTTCTTGTCTTTATCTATTTCTTCTAGATCGACAATCCCCGTGCTAGGGCAGCTGGAGTAGGTAATTTCGATACTAAAAGCAAAAATTTAATACTGGTTATTCTCAAGGGCCGAGTATTCTAACTGTATTATTTGCCTTGCTTACAAAGTCTACTTACCGAGGTTAAAAGGAGTATTCTCATGTATGAAGGAAACATCGACATTCAGTTGATTAGGCGGTGGTCGGTTCCTCATAATCATGTTCATTTGCCTCGCTATCTCCTGCTGCCTCAGAAGCGCCTGTTGCGCGTTATCCCGACCCAAATTATTATCAAAATTGGGCCTATCGTTCCCGTTACCCTGATAATTCTCCCGCGGAAACATATTCATGTCGCGCCTCTGAAATTCGTTCTGCTGATTGAAGCCGTTCGGTTTGAAATTCATATTCGAGTTCTGATTCGAAAAGTCGTACTGCCCCATCCTCTCCGACATAGGCAACATGTCGTTTAGATAGAAGTTATTTTCGCTTCTGTTCTGGAAGTTTCTGTTGAAGAACATCTTGTTTCGTTCCTCCTGCATTTTGTACTCGTCCGGATAGTGTCCGTTCATGTCCATGGACATTTTGTAGTCCTGCAATGGCTCGTCTCGCGCTCTATCCTGTAGATTCAGTTGGGCCAAATAAGTCAGTATATCCGCTGGATCCGACTGCTCCTTCACGAAACCGTTGTCAAACTTATTCGGGTATCTTTGAGCGAAGGGCGCCTCGAAGGAGTTATAGTTGAGGTCCAAATTGAGACTGTTCGGACGATTGAAGTTATTGGAAAACATATTAGTTTCTGGAAGAGAGCTTCTTTGGTTGGGTTCGAAGAAATTGTACATCTTGTCGTTGGGGCTGGTCGTGAACTGGGCGCCCCCGATTTCTTGAGCAGCCAATCTAAGCAAGTTCAGTTGTTCCGGAGTAACCGTCTCCGTGTCAGGCACTGGGTCCACCCCGAGTATATTGACGTCATTGTCTGGATAATTGACGAACCCGTTCGTGTTGAATCCGTTCTGCATGTTGTAGTTGAATGTGTCATTCTGGTTGAAGTTGTACGGAGTATTGGAGTAATTGTACATAAATGTATTGTTGGTATCCAGTTTCGGGTAGTTACTGACATTTGTTGGCAGACAGTTTACTGTTTTTTCCGGTGCTGGAACAGAGCTGGAAAAAGAGATGGCAAAGTTTTTGTCATGGAACTGAAGCTTGTTTCTATTTTTGCTTTTTACCTCCAAAAGACAAAATAAATTCTTGTTATCTTTCAATCTTTATAATATACTTAAGGAATGAGAAGGCCTGACATTTTTAAAGATCCGCCTAAAAAGTAAATTTAGTTACCTGTTCGATTCTGTAGGACCCGGCTCGTCCAGAATCTTTGTGATAAGATCACGGACCATGGAGTTCTCTTCCATGATGCGCTCCGACTGGAAACAACAAAAGTCTTATTCAATAAAGGCAACTCCACACTACGCACCAGAGCGACGAAGCGCTACATGACACGTGCCATAATAGGTATAGGACGTGCACAACTTTAAAATCGTTTGACAAAGTCAGAGGGGACTGTGGAGGCCGGGCTTAAGCATGACGGGTGCGCTCGCACGGAGACACCTCATTGGTAGATCAGAAATCAGACTTGTCATTATTGGTAAATCACAATCAGAATTCAAATGGCGACATGTTATTAGCTGCCTTTACTTGCTGAAGGATCAAATAGGTCCTACTCCTGTGGGCCGTGATAATATCGCGTTGGTCCGCCGAAGTGCAGTTATTAAGTAAATGCTACGAGTTACAAAAGCGATGTTTTGGGGTATTGTTCTTACTTCTGTCGCTTACTAATACTTGACAAGGACGACAAAAGCACGCATTTGGTACTAATGATCAGGATTAAAAGGGCTATAAAGCCCTTTTAAATTATAAAATTGCTAGAGCTCTAATTTCTACCTAAAAATGTTTCTTCGGACTTGTCGGAGACGAATGATAATATTATAGACGTTTTATTTCCGAAAAGCGTTACATTTTGCTTTTGTTTTGGTTAATCTAGTAGTTTTCCTATAGTAAATTACGCAGTTCGGTGTGTGTCTTGGCATAGGCCTTCTCCAGTGTTCTCCACTGAGCTCTGTCATCTGCAACTTTGGTCCAGTAACTAGCAAGTGACTAGACCAGTTATAGCTAATCTAAAAGTTTTATCGCTGCTTGTCGAGTGACAAATACCAAATTTTTGTATAAGCTATTCATACTCATTACTCAACGATTGTGAAAAAGGCCTTTATAATAAAATTTCACGCCGTCTCTACAATTCTACGTAAAACCTAGTTTTAACCATTAATTAATGTTGCCATTACCTTAATTATTCTGAAATAATAAAGATTACTGGTAACATAAACGCACGGTTATTGTAACATCTCATTTTGAGAATGTTACTTAGAATTTGATTTTAGGTACCATTAATAGGAAATTCTTTATTTATACGAACTTAAAACTAAACTATATTAGATACAATAAAAAAAAACTGTATAAATAGGCAAATAGCTAATAGCGACCGATAGGACGACCTCTGTGGCTCAGTGGTTGAGCGCGTGGTCATAGTATAAATAAGGAGGGGACGTAGGTTATCTCCAGCCCAATCCGCGATGTATCAATTTTAGCAATATAACACATCTCTTATTAGTCAATAAAGTTCAACAATGATTTTGCTATCAAATATAGAAATGTATTCAAGATACAGAGCAGCATTATTTATATAAAAAAAAACTTGAGAGGTGTTAAGGGACACCCGAATGGAACAAAGTTATTTCTTATGTTCAAAAAACCTGTATACATATACACTAAATATATATATATATATATATATATATATATATATATATATATATATATATATATATATATATATATATATATATATATATATATATATATATATTTGTTTCTCAGTGCGCCAGTCGGGGTTAACACTGCACGAGGTTCTCGCGTCACGGCTTTTCGGCACCACTAAATGAATCAAAAATGTCTGATAATCGCAGGAGAAACTATTGCTGTGTGTTTGGGTGTCTTAATAATTCATCAATTCCAGAATTGCCGCCGCCGCCGGCCGGTTTATTTTATCTTTTTTAGGGTTCCGTACCCAAAGGGTAAAAACGGGACCCTATTACTGAGACTTCGATGTCTGTGCGTCTGTCTGTCTGTCTGTCCGTCTGTCTGTCCGTCTGTCTGTCTGTCTCCAGGCTGTATCTCTATAACCGCTATAGCTAGACTTATCAAATTTTCACAGATTGTGTATATCTGTTGCCGCTATAACAACAAAATAAAATTAATATTTAAGGGGGCGACTAACCCTAAATTGTCGATTTTATAATTCATTTTTATACTTGAAAATAAGCCCCGATTTGTTTCATTTTCTTAACATAGATTTTACATTATATTTCCAAGAATCTGATCTGAGCGAAAACACGATATCTTAAAATTTTCTCGATAGAAAAAAATCACAAAGATACATCTAATTTTCACGAATTTTTCATATATTGCCATAACCGTGCATTAAACTAAGTTAATATTTTAACACATTGTATAAAATTCTATTATTGAGAATCTGACCTAGCGGTTTTTAAAATGTTGTATATTTATCGAGTTATTGAGAAAAAACTAATTTGGCGATGAATCCGCATCGTCCTTTTTCACCTGGCATATGAAAGACGGGTGTGAGTGTGAAGAGAGAAGGACGATGTTTGATTTTTTGCGTTAGTCGCCCTCTTAAAGGGGGCTCCCACACAATAAACGTGATTTTTTTGGATTTTTTGCTCAATATCAATAATGGTAACAGGTAGCCCTTGAAATTTACACAAAGTCCTTGATAATATGTGTACTTTATTAAATAATAAAAATATTAAAATAAAATAAAAAATTAAGGGGGGCTCCCATACATAAAACACAATTTTTGCTCTATAACGGTAACCCTTCGTGAGCGAGTCCGACTCGCACTTGGCCGATTATTTTTGTTCAACGATTACTCCGCTGTTTGTGAACCGATTTTCAAAAATTTTCTTTTGGTGTATAGGGTATCATCCCAATTTGGTACTATATTCACAAAAGTGGTGACTTGATGAAAGGATCCATAAGTAATCGAGGGAACTTCTCAAAATTTATATGGAAACATGTGGTGACTTCGGTTTCGTGAGAAGTATTCTAAGCATATGCTACCAACAAGTAAGATTTTGCACCGAGGTATTTTTTTTTATATGAAATAAGGGGGCAAACGAACAAACGGGTCACCTGATGGAAAGCAACTTCCGTCGCCCATGGACACTCGCAGCATCAGAAGAGCTGCAGGTGCGTTGCCGGCCTTTTAAGAGGGAATAGGGTAATAGAGTAGGGGAGGGTAGGGAAGGGAATAGGGGAGGGTAGGGACTAGGGAAGGAAATAGGGGAGGGTAGGGAAGGGAAAAGGGTAGGGGATTGGGCCTCCGGTAAACTCACTCACTCGGCGAAACACAGCGCAAGCGCTGTTTCACGCCGGTTTTCTGTGAGCCCGTGGTATTTCTCCGGTCGAGCCGGCCCATTCGTGCCGAAGCATGGCTCTCCCACGGTAAACGGTATACCATGGTTCGGAAGGTGCTGAAAGAACTCCTGATTCTTTATAGATTCAAGTTTGGGAATTGCGGCGTTGTTTTAAGAACGGAAAGTATATGCTTACTATACAAATTACGTTCATCATCATCATCACTACCATAATATTATACCATGCATCGTCCCATGATTACGCTAAGCCATTATCACGCTAAGACTAATAGGACCGAAGAAACAGGAAAATGTGGAAAAACTGGGAAAATTATTAGAAAGGGTTTTTCTTATAAACTACTGGAGCAATTTTGATGTCATTTGGCACAGATATAGAGTAGACCACGGCTTTCGTAAAATTCCTAATTTACGCGGGCGAAGCCGCGCGGGACATCTAGTTAAAATATATATTTCCGTTGTCTGGTACCTGTAACACAAGTCCTTTAGGTACTTAGCACAGGGCCAGACTGGTTGGACGTGGTGTGAAGCGTCCATAGATATTATTATTATTAGTTCTTCCAGACATTGTTGTCAAATCAAAATTAAAAATAAATAAGTGAGAGAACATCTCCTTTGAAAAGTGAAATTGTTTTAAAAGCAAATACAATTTAAAAAGAATTTGTCATCGAGTCAAAAATATCAAGACTAATAAAGAAACATAAAATAAAACCCAGACATTGGACAAGTTGTTATTCATCATTGAAAATGCCTTTGTGCCTTTATCAGCTCCGCAGAGGTCACTTTGCTTCATCCTGTTACCTGTTGTGTTTAAAATTTCCACCAGATTTTAGAAGCTCTTTGTTAACATTTTATGATATATATTTTAGAAGCTCTTTCTCAATTTTATTATATTGCATTTTTGCTGTTTATATTTTGTTTCAATTTATTTTGATCGAAATGTAAACAAGTTTGGTATAAGTGGCTAAAATACTGCCAATTTGAAATTTGAATGTCTGTAGAAAATATTGCATTTTTGCTCTTTATACTTTGTTTCATTTATTTTGATCAAAATGTAAACAAGTTTGGTATAGGTGGCTAAAATACTGCCAATTTGAAATTTGAATGTCTGTGGAATATATTGCATTTTTGCTCTTTATAAGTACTTTGTTTCAATTTATTTTGATAAAAATGTAAACAAGTTTGGTATAGGTGGCTAAAACACTGCCAATTTGAAATTGAAATGTCTGTGGAAAATATTGCATTTTTGCTCTTTTTTGTAAATTGTGGTACACTGAATTAGGTAGTTAATAAATGTTGTAATTTTACTTTTTAGCGTGTGGACAATAAATAATATTTATTATTATTATGAATACAAATTCCACCTGAGAGTTAAAAAGGGATTAAACTTTGTATGCCAGGAATGCAAGTTCATGCAGATGAAGCAACGGGCAAAAATATATTATAAAAAGCAAATACTTGATTGCTTGTTTGACTTCAAAAGAGATAGACAAATAGTGGTGAAATCTAGCACTGGTCTGGAGAAGAGCACTGTATGGACCATTTTGATACATGGTTTTTAGCTAGGATTTCTTATTTGAACATGAAATCAAACACAACATCTAGTAATTAAATGCCAACACTTGTGGAAGTTTTCTTGGTCATGACTAGTAATTGAAAATTGTGGAATAGGCATGTCAAATATTTTTCTTTCTTGTTGGTAAGTAAAGGACCATTAAAAAATAATAGAAATATTGGTGAAAAAATGACTGATAGCTTAAAAATTCTCTGAGATATCACAATTCAAAACTCACATAAAATAAACCTTCCCAAAATGCTCCATGCAAAATGTCAACTAGCTATGACGTCACGCCTAGCTAGTTTGTATGAATCGCGGGAAGATTTTGTTCGATAGCTATGTTAAATATTGCGTTTATGAAAGTGGTCGCTTAAGAAAAATTGTTATAAATTGCATAACTTATCGAAGGGTATAAAAAAATTAAGAAATTTAATATAAGGTCATTCTAAGTTTAGAGGTACTTTCAACGGCAATGACAAAAAAATACCTTATTTTTAAATAAACTTCATAAATAACCTATCTATCACTTAAAACTATCTGTTTCCAACGTCGTTACTAAAATTTATTGCAGAAATGTACGTAACTAAGTCACAACAAGCTCTAATATAAGAAAAATATATCTCCCCTGGTCTGTCCCCCAACCGACTTTATTTGTAAATCAGTAATTATGAATGTATCAAAATTCTATAATTACTTTAACATCGTTAATTTTATAAAGACAGTCAACTTAGTAATAGTATCTTACAAGTAAAAGTGTTTATATTCCAATTCTTCAAAAAAAATATTAACACCGAAACTTGTCCACCATGTTTCTTGTCTCGGTCTTATGTTTTCGTTCAAAAATCAATTTTGCTTTCCTAGTCTGTAGAAGTTGTGACCTTGAATACATAGTGTGTAACGTTAAGTTAACAGCAAGCGGCGCATAAGCAACTGCTCAGCCATATTTTCGGCCATTTCGATCACGCCACTCGCTGGGCGCAGAAGAGTTTAGTGAATGCAGTCTTTCCTCTAGGCAAGTTTTACTTTGCAATTATTTGTTAAAATACTAACATATACTTAAACATTTACTATGAATAGTGAATACATTGTTACGTTTAATTGTGAATTACGTGCCAGAAACACTTTTACGGCTATTTTAGATTTCTATCGAAAATATATCTCCCCTGGCGTATTTCCCCTGGCTCTTTTGATGGCAGGGGAGATACTTAATGTCTAGGGGAGATACATTTTCACGCGTTTCCATTAATACTTCTGGTTTTCTCTAAACCATTACTTGGCGTTATGTCTATCTTAGCATTACAATACAATATTACGGTTTTTTTTTACAGAAGAACGGCTTGTAAAGAAGTGGATAGCAGAACGATTACGCCACTTTTACTTCAAAATTAATGATGACGATATTTCTGTTATCACCTGGGAACAGGTTATAAAAGAACTACCTGCCCGTAACTTAAAGATGAGGGGGCAGCGTATTTTTTACGCTTTTAATGAAAAATGGTTGATGCCTTTGAAAGTGGCTTTTTTAAAAAAAAAAGTATTTTTTAATTACCTTTAAAATTTTAAATGTTATAGTTTAAGCACAAGCAAAGTTTAATACGGTTATTTAAAAGAGATTTTTTAGTTTTTGTTTCTTTTTATTATTGCTTTTTATGTTTTGTACCTTAGGAAACATATTTTACCCTACCCTACCTACGCTTAGGAAACATTTTAATTTTATAAACAAAGAATACTGCTAAGAAATGAGAATTCTGATTATAAATAATTCATAATTAAAATAAATAAAGATGATTCTTAAAAATAACCTGTTTTTTGTTTATCTCTTCCCTGTTCATAAAGTGTCCAAACCAGCTGTACACATTATCTCTCCCCTGTACTGGTTTTTCCCCCTGGTCACTTATAAAACGATATAAAACCAACAAATTGACTGGCCACTTTATAAACATTTTCAACTTAGCAGTTTCCATAAATAAAAATGTATACATAATTAAAAATATATAAAAAAAGCCATGCCGCCACTTCATACAACAAATTACCTCTTAACTTGGAATTACCCATAAAAAAAATTGACTTGACTATCCAACTTTGAAGGCTCATAACAAAAAAAAATACATATGTTATGAAGCTGAAATTTTGGAAATACTTATTTTTTATCGCTGTCTTTATTTTATTTAAAAAATCAGCTAATCTTTGATCCCTATATTATGTTGGAGGTTTTCTGTCTTGATAATGCCTTGAATGATGTACTTTATATTGCACAATATGTTACATGTCAATAGAAGTTATTGTCTTCCAGACGATTATGCATTCTATTAATGAAGGACATTGAATTGTTCAAATTTATTAGAGAAAGTCACCACATTTGAAGGCGTACTGCGTATTTAGCGTAAACCTACAATAGCACTTAGAAAACTTCGTAAATTTACATTACCTTTAGATCCCAAAAGCAAATTCTATTGACACCGCTTGTTATTATGTCCTCTATCGCATAAACTACATAAATCTAAAAATATTGTGGGCAGTATTTGTGTCATCGTTCACCTCGAAGTCCAGTATAACTTTTCCACAGGTAGCACTCGTATCAAAATAGCACATCGGAACCAGGGAAACATATCACTGTCTTTTGATCACAACACAACTCGAAAATATTACGAGATTTTCCCGGATTTTGGGTCAGATTGACAGATCTAATTGGACATTTACAACACCCATGGGAAGACCAACACGACTTACCTGATCTGCTTCATTTTCGACTGGCTTGAACGCGTTACTTATATGACATAAATCACTGAATGCCATTTAAAATTAAAACTTATATTTTCTTGCCACGGAACATAGGAGCTACGAGAACTAAGCCATTTTTCCTCTGACCTACATGTGTATACATCGAGCTATAGGTAACTTACTGAATCAGTGTTGCTGCTATATAATATAAAACGTGTGCGATATTTTTTATGACTTTATTGTATAAAAAATTACAATAATTTAACTATATACTTACTAAAAAATATAGCAAAACAATTAAATGTGAATTTATTACAAGTTATTGACAAATATGATTTTCGCGCCATAAAAACTTTAAATTTTTCATTATTCTATTTTTCAAATTATAGCAAAGAGAATTCTTGCATGGTAAATACGGTTCGTATTATACATTTTAAAATATTGAGCATGGTCTGTGACTGCCTGACTGGTGAGCAATCGTGTCGTAGTTTTAAAAGTCGCTGTGTCAATTAAATCATTAAATATCATTTATTATATGTTGATTTTATCATTTATTTTGATCCTTGGCTAAAGCCGGTGTCAGACATGTGATCAAATACGCAAATACCTAGTTGTCACTTGTCTACCCATACGCCATCTAGTTACTAAAAAGAAAACTGTTTGACAATCAAATTAAAAAAAATAAGAAAATGCCTCATTGTGTTTTTGTATTATTTTCCTAAACCTAAAATTGTGTTATCTGGGATTTTTAATGTGTAATATTGGTAGAATATTATCATAAGATATTCGTTATCGTGCACAAGTGTAGGCAAATGCTGCAATATCCAGAAACGTGCTTTTTTGTTTTCCCTCCAAAACTCCGTCGAAAGTTTCAGTAAAGCGTCTACCACTTTACTGAATTGACCGACTTGACTCCTTGACTGTTTTGACTTTTACTCAGACTTTGACTAGACTTTATACCGCATTTACACATTCGCACGAATAGCGAGGCGAATCACGAGGCGAATAACGAACACGAATGTGTAAACAGGCGCTCGCTATTCGCCTCGCACTTCGCCTCGCGATTCATGGCATTCGCGTTGGAAGCGGTTTTTCGGACGCGAATCAAAGGGCACGAATAGCGAACACGAATTTACTGTTTACACATTCGCCTGCATTCAGTTGACAGCTAGCGTCCAACCCTACAGGACGTGTACAAAGCTGAACATACATATTATTTGACTTAAGTACACTGTACTGAATATAAGCCTATTTTTAGTACAGTGTATATTATAAAATATTATAATGTTATAATATTATCATGTTATTATTATAATAATGTTAGTACAATGTTATTAGTTATAACAGTCGTTTCTTTTCTTACTAATACCACATACGTGTACCATTGTGTGTAAACTTTTGTCATAATTTAAGATATTATAACATATACAATATACATACAAAAATATTAAGTATATTAATTTGTTGTTAAAGTATTTAATATTTTATTTATTAGTTCTTAGTATTTATGAGTGCGTAGCCGGCCGACAAACTAATATGCAGTTTGGCGGGCTAATAGAATAAGGAAATATATTTTGATTTTTAATAAATATTTATTAATATTACTAGCTTTTCAAAAATCGCGTAAAATACGAATATTCTTGTAAACCTCCTTCGGAAACATGATGTTTTTCCAAGACCAAAAGTAGACTACATCCATTCAACTAAGTATATGCCAAAAATCAAGTCGATTTGTTGCTTCGTTAGGCCGTGAAGGAAGGACAAACAAACAAACACACTTTCGCATTTATAATATTCGTATGGATAGCAGTGGACGGTAGATATACAGGAAGTATAGTAATACAGTATACTAATCAAACGATGAAAAAATGTATGTTTAGTTTAGGTTAGAATAAATTCAGTTTTAATTATTAACTTAGTTTGTTCCTAAAGAGGAGGATTGAAACTCAACACTAACGACGCGACACCATTTTGATATATTAAGCTACAATTCCAGGTGCGGGAGGAAGGAGGCGCAGTAAGTAAGGGGGCTCGGGGGGCGAAGCCCGCCCCGCCAAGTAGTGTCCAGGGGCAAAGCCCCCCGCATAATAATCAAGCGACACTCGAAATCTGTATGTTTAGTTTAGGTTAAAATAATTTCGTTATGATATTTACTTTTAATAATTAATACCTTAGTTTGTTCCTAAAAAGGAGAATTACAACGCAACACTAACGCCGCGACACCGTTTTGTTATAAGCAACATTTCCAGGTGCGGGAGGAAGGAGGCGCAGTAAGTAGGGGGGCTCGGGGGGCGAAGTCATAGTAATTAAATTACACTCAAAAATTGTATGTATAGTTTAGGTTAGAATAATTGCACTTTTAATTATTAACTTAGTTTGTTCCTAAAGAGGAGGATTTAAACTCAACTCTAACGACGCAGCACCATTTTGATAAAAGCTACTTTTCCAGGAGGGGAGGGGGGTTCGGGTGGGCGCAGCCCCCCCAAGTAGTGTCCGGGGGCAAAGCCCCCCGCATAATAATCAAACGACACTCGAAATCTGTATGTTTAGTTTAGGTAAGAATAATTTCGTTATGTATTCACTTTTAATTAATACCTCTGTTTGTTCTTAAAAAAGAAGAATTACAACGCAACACTAACGCCGCGACACCGTTTTGTTATAACCATCATTTTCAGGGAGGAAGAGGGCGCAGCCACCAAGTAGGAGGGCTGGGGGGGCGAAGCTTAGTAATTAAATTACACTCAAATAGTGGATGTTTAGTTTAGGTTAGAATAATTTCATTTTTAATTATTGACTTACTTTGTTCTTAGGGAGGAATCAAAACTCAACACTAACGACGTGACATCATTTTGATATAAGCTGCATTTCCAGGAGTGAAGGGGGGGGGGGGGGGTTTGGGGGGACGCAGCTCCCCCAAGTATTGTCCTGAGCCAAAACCCCCCCTTCCCCCATATTAATCAAATGACACTCAGAAACTGTATGTTTAGTTTAGGTTAGAATAATTTCGTTATGATATTCACTTTTAATTAATACCTTAGTTTGTTCCAAAAAAGGAGAATTAAAAGTCAATACTAACTACGCGATACCACTTTGTTATAAGCAACATTTCCAACCAGGGTCGGGGGGGGGAATCCCAGGTGCGGGAGTTATGATATATATGACGCGTTACCATTTTGTTAGAAGCAACATTTCCAGGGGAAAGGGGAGGGGGGGAGTGGGGGGGGGGGGTTGTTAAGTTGGAAAACACAGTAAATAACATGAAGTAAGTCCATTAAAGAAAAAAGTTTGATACAAAATCTGACCCCCTCTTTGGTCCCCTTAGAGGGGTGGGGGGAATTTTTTTTATGCACCAGATGTTACGTTAGAAAAAGACAAATTTATCTGCGAAAAGCGTATGCAAATCGAATCAGTAGTTAACGTGTTAAAGAAAAAAGTTTGATACAAAATCTGACCCCCTCTTTTGTCCCCTTAGAGAGGTGGGGGGAATTTTTTTTATGCACCAGATGTTACGTTGGAAAAAGACAAATTTATCTGCGAAAACCGTATGCAAATCGGATCAGTAGTTAACGTGTTAAAGAAAAAAGTTTGATACAAAATCTGACCCCCTCTTTTGTCCCCTTAGAGGGGTGGGGGGAAAAAATTTATACACCAGATGTTAAGTTGGAAGAAGACAAATATATCTGCGAAAACCGCATTCAAATCGGATCAGTAGTTTTCGTGTGATGCGGGAACAAACATACAGACAGACAGACAGACAGACAGACTGACAGACAAAAAAGTAACCACATTTTTGGCTTCCATAGCGATGTAGTAACACCCCCCGCTTATTATTTTTTGAATATCTTTAACGTACAGAATTTTCATTTATACAGTTTTATTATATGTATAGATTATTTATTATTATTATTAGTATTTATTATTATTATGTAATAAAAATGGAGTGGAGTGAAGGGCGAATTTCAGAATTCCTAGAATTTTACAAAAAGGAGGCTCATTTGGTACCCAAAATATCGCTTTCATAAATTTCATATTTTCCATTCAACATCGCTATCATAAGAACACGTCCTCCATATTCGTGTGCGAATGTCAAAATGAATCAGCCCACGAATGTGTGAACAGTAGTTCGCGACAGCATTCGTATACGAATGTTTCGTCGAATGCTTCGTCGATGACGAGGCGAATGGCGAACGCGAATGTGTAAATGCAGACAAATATATCTGAATATGGCGACTTTCAAACGTCAATTTTACGTCCGTGAGTAATTTTGTATTCTGGGTTTTTAAGTCAAATTTAGTTCCTATCCCTCCCACTGGGGGAGCTGATTCCGCTTCAAATAAGCACAAAAAATAGCTGTTATTTCAAAGGGTATCATTAGTCCAGCGTACTTGTTTAATGGAGTTCAGTGGTTCCTTTTCTTCAGATTTGATTGGCTGCCGAGTGCCGGGATGTCAGATTGCTGGAGTAATTTGGAGCAACATGGGAGCAACAGACTGGAACTAGCAATGGGACGCCGTTCAAATGAAATGTCACTCAAGTGACAAGTCACAAATGCACAGTGCACTGCATGACAACACAAAATATTAGAAAATCTAGAAATATTTTTGTTTTGTATGGCAGTTTTAACTTTTAAGATAGCAGAAGTATATAATATTAAAATTTTTATAATTAGCTTGACGAGAAGAACTTAAAATATGGCAACGGATCCGCTATATGGATGGGAATTAACATACAAGTCGGTAGAAAATAATGTTAAAGACAAATCCGACATAATAATTGCATTTATTCATTTTAATCTTTTAAAAAGAGGGTTTAGATGCATTGGAATCGGTGATGAGGTAAGATTTTTATAATAATTAAGTGATTAAAGTAGTTACAACATGACATTACCAATTTTTAATCCATAAAAATATAATATTATATAAATGCGATAGTATGTATGCCTGTCAGTCTTGTATTAAACTCCTGCCACGGCCCACGATTTAAATTAATATTAATGATAATTTAAAGACTTTCTTAAAAGTACATATTATTATTATTTATCACATTGTAGTCATTTGTTTTTTGAGCAGTTATCTTACTATTTTCACTTTAAGAAAGTTGAGGAATATAATATTACACATTGTATTACAGCTTTCTCTCTCTGGTGATGAACAAAAAAGTGAGCTACTACCAACAGGTTGGAATGAAGGAAATAACTATTCACTCAGATATGTTTTGGATGACAAACTTTTTGTCCTACATGGCTTGAAGACTGACGACAATCTCATTATTAACTTAATGGTAAGATTTTTATTTATTTTTCTGTTTTATTTCTATCTGTTTTCCAATAAGAACTGTAGTTTTGCTATGTTTTATACATTCAAATTTAAATATATTTTATGGATTCGTAGTGTTCTACACAACAAATATTTCATCATTTTTTTTGTCATGAAGGCAGGTCATTGTAGTCCTAACGTCACTGCGTCTCTTGAGGATCTATTGTGACTCCTTTGCATTAGAATATCAAATATTTCACTATAAAATTATTTTAAAATATCTCTAAAATCATAATTATTGCAAATGTTTAAATTTATCTAACCTTATTTTAATACTAAAATATTAAATGGAAGGTAAAAAGTAACTATTTTTACAGAGAACTGGTGATTTGGAAGTTTCTAGTGTAGCCCTAAATGTGAATGAGCTTGTGCAAGACACTAGGGGAAGCATCGAGAACTTAATACCAACATACAAAGATTTTATGTACAAAATAAAGAGAGACCTTATTGAGTCTCTCACTGAGAAAACCACAAATACAACAGAAACACAAACTACGAGAGGTAAGCATTTTTCATGTTGTTGATGTTAAAGAATCCCATGGAAGCACCTCTTATTCCTGTACCTCTTTACTTGAGTGTAGGAAAAAGAAAGGCACATAATTATCCTAATCTGTATCTATGTGTGTATGTTTATTTACTGTGTAAAATGGCTGAACTACTTATTTTTATGAATGGAGTATCAATGGATTGGAGTTTTGCCAAAACTATTTTTTAAATTATTTTAATATAATATATATTTTTAGGTACAGAAAGGAGATCATCAAATCCACCACCTGGTCCCAGACTGCCACAAGAGAATCCCAATCCTCTTTGGTAAGGGATCAAGTATATAGTCACTAAAAATTTGGCCCAGACTTGATGCAAAAATGCTTTGTATATCCCTTTTATGTTGCATTCTATAATACCATCGGAGAACAATTTCTCATGGGCAGACGGAGGACCTTCTTCATTTTGTCGATTATGTTAAATTAATATGAGTTGTGAATCATCACCAGCTGTTAACTGGGCTTAAAATAACCTGACCTAATTACCTAGATCCAACATCTGCTTATGAATCAATTTCTCCGGTAGCACAAAAATGCCTTTTAAACCTTTTATCTTTCTTTTGTATTATACAATGTGTCTGAAAGCAAAGAAGTTTAGAAATTTCTTCTTGGTAATAATAATAATAATATAGCCTTTATTTCAGAATTACAGCAATGTTTTTAAATACTATGTTAGTTATCTAAGTTTATCAATTTATTGCCATTTAATAAAGGCCTCCTCTAGCCTCTTCCATTCTCATCTATCTCTGGCCACTCTACTCCAAATTACTCCAGCAATTGGTTTAAAATCATCAGCCCACCTTTTTCTCTGTCTACCTTTACTCCTTTTCCCATGTAGTCTTCTTGGTAAAAACCTCCTCTAATATTTAACATAAAAACGCTAGATTTTTCACAAAAAGTCAATAACCAAAAAATACACAAAATAACCCTAACTTTTTTCCTTTAACTTTTGTTTTTCTATGTTTTATTCCACGAAAATTAAAATGTGTATGATTGTAGTCTACGTATGGCTATCAAATGCGACATTTTTTATGTTCATAGGACATTTACATGAGAAGTATTGGTCAAATTAGTATAAGAGCTAGAGTAAAAAATAAAATGACTGCCATTTTGCAACGGTGAGAGAGAGAGCATATAAATAAGAACCATTTCGTCGATAAAAAAGCCATATTTCATAACATTAAAGGATCGGACACTGGTGTTGGGACACATTTATCAAAGATGGTTATTATCATCTAATCATTAAATATATTATTATTTATTATCCAATTCTCACATTTCCATTCTAATGTAGGATTTATGTTATTGTGCATACACGAGCATGATAATTAATACCACTACTATCGAACAACCTCTACGCTGTAAAAGCGTCTATTCTATAGATATAGTATGTTTATTGTTATTTTTTCAGGGTACCAGGCTCAGGTAGAAATGTGGGTAGGGCAGACTTAGACCCGTTTGGCGTGGGCGGCGGGATGCTGTTCGACCCGTTCCAGCCACGGCGAGACCTGGAGAACCCCGGACTTGGTATCCCAGGGGGTCTGCCTAGGTAATTGTCATGTACCTTTATTTACTTTATTAATGAGGGTTGTCGATATATTATTTGCCACCTGCAGGCTTAGCACGGCCACAGTGGAAATGCGAAAGAATAGAAACGCTGACAGTTTTGGCGGACAAACTGACAGATTTCCTTTGTTAATCCATCACTTTGTCTACTTTACCGCAAGAATAAGGTATATACGGAATAATACGGTAGGGTCTTTCCTGTCCAATGTCGTGTCAGACAGACATATGACAGCTATATCGTGATATGTGGAGGCTACACAGACCTATAAAGAGGGAGGCTATTTCGATTTTCGTGACATTTGACAGCTGTTTGACACGACAATTGACCCGATAGACCCGACTACATAGCGCCAAACAACCCTCATTAGTGATTACTGATTTCCTTTCGTATGATTACGACGTCATAATAATATTCTGACGTTATGTTATCAATGAAATAGTAATGAAAGTGAATTATGATTTTAGTTGAAATCATAGTATGATTTTACTAAGTTACTAAATATAATATTGCCAAGGCGCAAAAAGGCGCTGAGCTTAACTGAAAATTATAAATGCAAAAGTGTAACTTTGTATGTTTGATGAGTGTTACCTCGTCACGCTCAAACCACTTATAAAGAATTACTTTGAGTACCGGGAAAGGACATAGGACATATTTCAGGATTAAAACTAAGCGGGCAACGTAAGCTAGTATAGTATAATAAAAATAAAACAAAGGTGTATATCTCTGTCTGGGTCTGTATTTTTGTCTGTGGCCTCATCACGCTTTAATCAATGAATCTATAGTCCGGGTTCCCTAGAACAATGTTTTTTTTATTACTATCAAGCAAATTTTTTTTTGAGTCGCTTCATTTTGATACGACGAACAACAATTTTATTTGCGAAAAATTTCGAAAGTGGTAACTAATAGCGATAGAAAGGATTTCATACTTTGATTTGATGGTCCTAAAATATGGATTGTTCTATTTGTAGGACAATGCTACACTTAAATTATATAACCATTAACCTATCAATATACAGCTTGGCAAAGAAGAGTCTGACGCGGTGACAGCTGGAACTAAGAGTTTTTATTTATGACAACACTACATTACTTGTCAACTCTATAGGTCTACCAGAATCTGATGGCAATTTTTGAATAAATTTTTATATTTGCATGTTTAACACACAGAATCAGCCGCTATAAGAAAAAAAAAAATGTTTTATTCCAATTACCCGGGTATTGCTAGAGTCAGTCAATTTATTTTCTCACTTTTTGCCATCAGATTCTGGTAGACCTATTAGTATATATTGTGTCAAAAGCGAAGCGTAGGGTTGCCTGTATTTAAAGAAAAGCGCCCTCATTTAATCCACACTCTTCTTTGCCAAGCTGTACAAACAATCAGCTGGTTAGGGTTCCGTTTTAGGCTTCTAACGGAATAGTAATAAAAAAAAATGTTCTAGGGAACCCGGACTACCATGTTTTTACACAAAAAAAAAACGTGTGGCAACTGGCACTCACAATTGCATATCATTTTTATCAACTTAAGGTGCTTCCCTCACCAGGAGCATTCGCTTGTAATGTAATGTTACAGAGGCGAGCATTACATCAGTGAGGGAGGAGAACCAGGCATTACAATGCGCACCTTGTAATGATACAATGTGTAATATCTTGATACAACTTGTTACATCAATGCTACGTGACAGCTATGAAGTCAGCTTGCTATGGAATGCTCAAAGTCGAATCTATTTTGTTACATTACACGCGAATGCTCGTCAGTCAGCGAGTAGTATTGTAATGTAATGCTCAAAGTCGAATCTAAAATGTTACATTACACGTGAATGCTGGCGGTGAGGGAGCACCTTAATGCAATTATAATTCGCATACGTCTAGTCGCACGCACACAAACATCGTGCCGAAGTCTACCGAACTAAAACGATGTTAGACGATGCACGGCTTTCAACGCCGCACCGCTGTGTTGGAGTGGGGGGTGTTAGGTTTATTTTCGTTACGGAATTTCTTGATTCGGTCGCGCTCAAAGCCCGCGATAAAAGCTATAGATTAGCTTAATATTTTACTATGTCATTTTCCAGGGGCGCGGTACCCCCGGGGGCCAGGTTCGACCCGTTCGGCCCCCCCGGCGCGGGCCCCCTCCCGGGCCGCAGACCCCCCCCGGACGCCGACCACTTCCCACCACCGGGCTTCAACGACCACCAGTTTCTGTGAACGTGTAATACTGTTTATTGTTATATTGTATGAAGAATATTATTGGTGTAATAAATATATTGAATTGGTGTAATAAATATATTGAATTGGTGTAATAAATATATTGAATAAAAAGTGGTTTTGGTTTTGAGGTTAATAGAGACTTGTTTGTAGGTACTGCTGACCTGACCTGCGAGTATCTAAGGGGAAAGGTAAGTAAAAAAAATAATATTATCTATGGACACACCACGTCAGTCTGGCCCCGTGGTAAGTACCTGAAGGACTTGTGTTACGGGTACCAGACAACGGAAATATATTTAATTATTTTATACTACACATAATATATTTAAGATTTTTATTATATGATACACATATTTTAATACACATCCATGACCCACTTTTTGTTTTTGTTCCGTCGGCGGGATTCGAACCCGCGACCCCCGGTTTGAGCTACCAACAGCCCACCAACTAAGCCACAGAGGTCGTCAAATAATATTTGAATTTCGAACGGTATTAGCTAAGGCAAGAGCAGATAGGGCCCTTGTCCCTACCCACGGCGACTTTTTGTAGCGACATTATCGCGCATTTGCATCGATGATATAATATTAAAGTACACATATTATAATTGAGGATTTTGTGAAAATTTCAACTGTCTACATGTTGCTATTATGGATTACGAGACAAATAGACCAAAAAAAATGAGGTTTTGTTGTATGGGATCCCCCTTAAATATTAACTTTATTTTGTTTTTAGTATTTGTTGTTTTAGCGGCACCAGAAATACATAATCTGTGAAAATTTCAGAAGTAGCTATAGCGGTTCTTGAGTCACAGCCTGGAGACAGACAGACAGACAGACGGACAGACATCGAAGTCTCAGTAATAGGGTCCCGTTTTTACCCTTTAGGTACGGAACCCTAAAAACTAACTTGGCGATGATTCCGCGTCGTCCTTTTTCACCTGACATATGAAAGCCGGGCGTGATTGTGAAGAGAGAAGGACGATGTTTGATTTTTTTGGGTTAGTGGGCGACGGGTCTTAAGTTATATCTAAGTAATTGATGTTAAGGTGGTTCGTTTCCCATACAAAAAAACAATCGACATTATTTACAATTACATTACATTACATTACAATTACATTAAATTACAATTACATTACAAAGTAGCTTTCATACTATCACCACAGAATATAATATTATAATAGTACCTTATGCTATTACTACATAAATTTATATGCACATCTATTTACTTTGCAATACCATTCCCGTGAAATATATTTAAAATACTTTATTTCACACAGAAGTCACATTTTTACACTTTTTACACCATTTTTATCACTGTAGTACATAATATCTCTATGATTTTTATTGATTTTTTTATAAAAAGTGACATAAGCCACAAATGTCACTTTTTATAAAAAAATCAATAAAAATGTGACTTCTGTGTGAAATAAAGTATTTTAAATATATTTCGCGGGAATGGTATTGCAAAATAAATTGATGTGCATATAAATTTATGTAGTAATAGTATGAAATTAGCTAATTAATGTCGATTGTTTTTTTGTATGGGAAACGAACCACCTTAACCGCGCAATAAAGGAATACAACGGCACATTATATTTAATTTGGCCTAATTTCAATTTTAAATTTTAACCCCTGAGGAAGACAGAAGCGTGATATACGTTTTACGTGTCCGTCTGTCTGTCTGTCTGTGGCATCGTAGCATATTCCAAACGGGTGGACCGATTTTGATCTGGTTTTTATGTTGTATTGTTCTTAACCATAATTTAATTCATCATCATCAGCTTGCCCACTGCTAAAAAATTAAGTATTTTATTTTTATTTTTAACATAATAATATTATATACACTGCACTTTTAATAAGTCGTTTATTTATCAAACAAAACAATATTTTACAATGCCCAGTACCACGAAAACCTCGCAGGGTTAAGTGTTAACTGGGTTCCAGCTAGTCACTATTAGGTACATATTATTATTACTATATTAGTTATTACAATTAGGTAAATAGTGCAGTTTTAACTTAAAATAAAATCTCTTAGCATTTATGTTGTCTTTATAAAATGTTTGTAGTTAATGAACTATATACTGCACTGTTTCATAGTATTAAACTATAGTCTATACCAGTGTTTCCCAACCTTTTTCCGCCACGGACCCCTAGGAAGTCATGCACAGATTTTCACAGACCCTCTTAATAAAATAAACAGCAAAAAAATCGGATTATATATGGTACAGAGATGACAGCGCGGACCCCCAGGGGTCCGCGGACCACAGGTTGGGAAACACTGGTCTATACTGTACCTAGTGAGGTACAGTATAGACTATAGAATAATAATATGAAACAGTGCAGTATATCTGGCCACTCGTTGTAAACCATTTACCATACACACTGCTGCACTGATGCAATTGCTCCTGAATTGACAAAGGGCTCTCGTGTACCAATTATTGTGATCATTGTTTTGGACGGATTGATACGAATTCATATCTACTATCTGAATTCCACAGTCACAATATGTACCTAGGCAGTACACTACATTGTAAATTGTAGCTATAGCGTTAAATGTAGGTAAACTTATGTTATAATCTATTATCTATATATCTATCTATGGACGCTTCACACCGCGTCAGTCTGGCCCCGTGCTAAGTACCTACCTGATTTACTTAGTTATTTCCACAGCATTATGTCCTATGGAATCCTTCTATGGGGAAATGCAGCGGACATTAATGCGATATGTATTTGTGCTGCAGAAGCGAGCGATACGTTCTATTTATATGATGTCATCATGTGAATCCTTAAGAGAAAAGTTTAAGGAAATAAATATTCTGACCGTCGCATCTCAATACGTCTTGGATAATGTACTGTATGTAAGAAAGAACTTAAATAATTTCAAAAAGAAAAGCGACAATCATTGTTTTAACACTAGGAATAAGAAGAAATTAGAAATACCAGTGATCAGACTTAGCAAAGTCAGCAAATCTTTTAAAGGCCAGTGTATACGCCTGTACAATAGAATCCCAGAAAACGTTCAAAATCTCTCTATCAATAAATTTAAAAAAGTAATAAAATAACGTTTGTGTGCTAAAGCTTATTATAAAATCAATGATTTCATCGACGACAACACACCTTGGGAATAGGGTGGTTCCTACTGGCTATTTTTTTATATTTCCTATTTTTTTGTTTTTTTTTTTAAATGGCCCCTATATGGGACCTCTTGTTCCCCCTTCCGCAGGGAAGAGCCAATTGTTTACAGATTTCGTTAGATCAGGGTAGTTATTTATGTTTATTTACAAAGGTATGTACATGATAATATTCTATTTACAATTTATATATGATACTATGTATCTGTTTCTTACAATTTACTTTTTTATCAGTATCACAATATGTCTTTTATGTATTTCTATTCTTAATCTATTTTACATTTTTCTCTTTTATTCTAGTAACATCCTGTTTTCTCTGTTTTACACATTTTTTGTATCAATCTTTTATTGCGTTTATTTATACCTTTATATATTTTATTCCTCCTTATCTAGTTTCATTGTACAATTTGAGCTTTCTAGTATGTTATATTCATCTTACATTAGCGCGGAGTATCTGTTGCGAAATTTATTTTGCTCTAAAATATTTATCCAATAAATAATTGGTCGCAAGTGAGTGGGATGCATCAGGTTGCCGCTTTGAGACCAACTACAGTGACAATCCATTTACACTTCTAAATTCTTATATACCTACATATTACACTTTTCTGTATTACATAATATATTTTCTATAGCATTTATATTATTATATATTCTATTTATTATTCATGACATATACTTCACAATTTGAGGTTTATTTATAATTAATACATATTCTGTTTTTTCTATCACTATACATATAATTCCTGTAATACATATTTATCCTTATTATATAACACATTTATTTGCTTAGTCCATATATGCTCTGTTATTTTTTACCATAACCATATATATGACAAGGGTTTTTTTTTTTTTTTTTTTTTTAAATATATAAGTCTGATACATAGGTACGTTATTTCCACTTACTTATATAACATTTTTGTAATATTATAAAGATTTAAAATATATGGAATGTATTTATACACTGCGTTTTTGGGTCCCTTAAACTTAGTTTAAGCGATTCCAATTTGCATTCCTTATATATATCTAATTTTATATTTATATATTGTACATAGTATTTTATATATTAATTTTATATTGCTTACATATTGTGATGAGGTATTGATTGTCAATGTTATTGGTCTTCGGGATCATATGCAACGGTTGCCCGTGCTATAGCATCCCATCTCATCCGCACCGGACACTCCGCGCTGAACGCGTCGTGCTTGGTGTCTTTACAGCCGTCCCTTTTACAGTTAATACAGTGTGGCTTTTCCTGTAACTGATATATTTCCTATTGTAAATAGCTATAAGTCATAATATTGTTATATGATTTTCTTTTGTTAATTGTAATTTTCCATCTTTTTTGTAAAAGATGGCCCCGTGCGAGTTTCTTACGCCGGTTCTTCTCGCCGGGTTAGTTCCTGAATCGGTGGTAGGCACCTTAGTAACGACGTTCAGAAAAATTTTGTTAAATGTTAAATTTTGGTAAAAATTACTCTGAATAAAAACTATTTTTATTTGATTTGATTTGATGGACTTGTGTTACGGGTACTTACCAGACAACGGAAATATATTTAATAATTTTATACTATACATATATTTAAGATTTTTATTATATAATACACATATTTAATACACATCCATGACCCAGAGACATTAAAAACTTTGTTCCGTCGGCGGGATTCGAACCCGCGACCCCCGGCTTGAGCCGCCACACGCTCTTAACCATTGAGCCACATAGGTCGTCGAAATAGCGATACAGGAAAGTTAAATTACATGCCTATAATAATAATTTACACTTGCATATTAATATTATTATTACTTATAGTGTATAGTGCAGAGGTTCCCAAACTTATTTTGTCTACCGCCCACTTTAAGAACAAATTATATTTTAGCGCCCCCATTGTTTCAATTTAAAATGCATCCTGATGAAATAAATCACCCCCCAAGCCTCTACACAACGCCCCCATTTTTTTTCTGGGTCCCACACCTTCAGACCTTCAGCGCCCACAAGGAGGTGCTATCGCCCACTTTGGGAAAGGCTGGTATAGTGTATACTAATGTGGAAGTGCCTGCTTACAGCTGTAACTAGTCCTCATAACGTTAAATTACATAGGAACGTGTATGTACGCTTTGGGTACATAATAAAGCCGCCATTCCACCGCGGCGCACGCTGTGCACGGCCACGCGGCGTTTTTTTTTTATGAAATAAGGGGGCAAACGAGCAAACGGGTCACCTGATGGAAAGCAACTTCCGTCGCCCATGGACACTCGCAGCATCAGAAGAGCTGCAGGAGCGTTGCCGGCCTTTTAAAAGGGAATAGGGTAATAGGGGAGGGTAGGGATGGGAAGAGAAGGGAATAGGGGAGGGAAAGGAAGGGAATAGGGTAGGGGATTGGGCCTCCGGTAAACTCACTCACTCGGCAAAACACAGCGCAAGCGCTGTTTCACGCCGGTTTTCTGTGAGAACGTGGTATTTCTCCGGTCGAGCCGGCCCATTCGTGCCGAAGCATGGCTCTCCCACGTATGAATTATTTTTTAGTTTGACCACGTGGGTCAACGTTTCCACTGCAGCACACGCTATGCACACGGCCACGACTATGTACAACTGCACGCTGTAGCGCAGCACAGTTTTGAATACTATGTACACGCTTACGTGTGTCCCGTGCTGCGTGCACAGCGTGCGTAGCGTGGCCAGCGTTGAGCTACGTGTGCACCGTATTCGAGCAAGCTACGTGAGTCAATTCGTGCGTAGCTTGTCCGTGGGTTGCAGTGGACACAGTCACATATATTTTCTTACAAAGCGAAGCTTGACGCACGTGCGTAGTCTCTCCGTGCGCTGCGGTGGATTGGCGGCTTTAAGGAAAGTTTTTCATGTTTCCAAACTACCGATATAACCACATAGAAAGTAAGAAAGTGAGTGCATCTAATAATTCTCAGTAATCGTCGAATGTAAAGTCAGCTCAATATACAGGGTGCAACAAAACTAAGTCATAATACTTTAGGGTGTGTATGTGTTCCTTATAGAGAGTTCACTGTGAAAGTAGCAGCGCAGAGCGCTGAAAGACCAATTTTTTTTGTGATTTGTATGGGCAAGCGCCCCGACGTCACGAGTTTCCCCATACAAAAGTGAAAAAATTTTTTGCTCTTCCAGCGCTGCTACTTTTACAGTGAACTCTCTACAAGAAACACATACACACCCTAAATTATTATCACTTAGTTTTGTCATACCCGATGCATGTTTTACAAATTATATACAATATCACTAAGATTTTGGGTCCCGCTTTCCACTAGGTTAGGTTAGCATTTAGCCGCTAACCTAAGTAGGATCTTTCATGAGAGCTCGGTGAAAATTACTCGACAACAATTTTTGTCTAACCTATTTTTACTACAAGGTAAATTGACCGTTTTCTATAAAAACGGAAAGCCTTAATTACGCACGTTTAACCGCGTATAAAATTTTTTGCAAGACTGTCGAAGGGGACTTTTGCTGTTTTGTTTATAATGGCGTGTTTAACGTCTCTACCAATTTTCAGCTCTATGCGATTTTTTCCTAAGTAGTTTTGTTTATTTTTGATTTAGTCAGTCTCCGATTAAGACTAAAGAGACATATTTTATTAATACTTGATTAATAAAGAAATGATAATATAATGGGCATTAATAGCTATTTTTAAATTATTGTTAGTAATTTGTATTTACATTTTACATCAAGGATTGAAACTGATTAAGGCCTGATTCGACCAAAGTTGAAGTTGCACGAGTGTAACTATTATGATAATAAATTTACTTCTTCAATTTGCTCTAGGATATCTTCGTTTGCGTTTTACTAAGTTACTCGAAAAGTATAAAATTAAATCTTAATTACAGCTCGTACAGCTTTAATATTTTATTCCGTCAAAATTGCCCGTGTAAATATTTACTACCATGCAATAGGGATGACGACAAGGTCAAAGATTAGCTGATTTTTTAAATAAAATAAAGACATGGCGATAAAAAATAAGTATTCCCGAAATTTTAGCTTCATAACTTATGTTTTTTTTTTTGTTATGAGCCTTCAAAGTTGGATAGTCAAGTAGATTATTTTAAAATAAAATATCTTAATTTTTGTATACCATTCGATAAGTTATGCAATTTATAACAATTTTTCTTATGAGACCACTTTCATAAACGCAATATTTAACATAGCTATCGAACAAAATCTTCCCGCGATGCGTACAAACTAGCTAGGCGTGACGTCATAGTTAGCTGACATTTTGTATGGAGCGTTTTGAGAAGGTCTATTATTTGTGAGTTTTGAATTGTGATATCTTGGAGAGTTTTTAAGATATCAGAGTCATTTTTTCACCGATATTTCTATTTTTGAATGGTCCTTTACTTACCAACAAGAAAAAAAAAATTCGTCATGCCTATTACTTTACTCGTAGGTTAGAAGTTGGTAAAAAGCAAAACCAGCTTACTCTTAGATTAGGAAACAGTTATCCTTGAGTAAAATTTTACTCCAGTTTGGTCAAATCTAAAAGTTGTAAGCGGACTGTAGCACGTTTCGTAGCAATCGTAGCGCTAGCGTAGCACCTAAGCTACGTAGCGTTACGATTCGTAGTAGTCAACTAGTCACGATCTTTTTAACCGACTTCCAAAAAGGAGGAGGTAATATGTTCGGCTGTGGATATTTTTTTTAAACGTTAAAATTTTATCTCTTACTTGGTTGAGTACAAAATTTGTAAAATGTTAAACGGTAGGATTTTAAGGTTTTTACTTATTGCAAAATTAGGTAATAATAATATTATTTTGTCATTAAAGTATAATAATTATAATACATTGTACAGGCTTGGCAATAAATTTAGGTTTTGCATAAATCCTCTTCAATTTTAGTTATGAAATAAAACTACCCGACAAAAACAAATAAAATTACCTAACAAATCACAGACGTTCCCGCCAAATATTCTGTCAAAACCGTGGGGCGGCCATGACAGTCCAAACGTCACCTGCCGCTGACGTCACAGCGGGGTGCCGGCGTTATTCAATTTGTATCTATCCAGTCGAGATTAAAATAATTGCCAATGACGTGATTATAGAGGGATGAGAGAAATAAATACGATGAATGTTTATATTATTGTTGTTACGTTGTTTTTATTAAAGTGAACTTTATGTCCTTGATATAAAGGTCAAGTAATTATATAAAATTCTTCAGTAGTTAACAAATTACGATTTGCAGAACTTCCGCAAATCATAATTCGTAACAGACTTATAATAACTTTAACTTATCATAGTTTATTATTTGGCGTGCCGACTACTGTACATAGTAATGAAAAACATAATGTTGTTGTTATCAATGCTCCTAAAATACTTAGGTACCTGTCCTCTCACCTCCCGTCATTGGCAAAACCTAAGTATAACATTGGTAGTTTTGTGTAAGTCTAAAATAAAATTACAATTAAAAAACTAAGTGATAATACTTTAGGGTGTGCATGTGTCCCTTATAATATAGAGTTTACTGTAAAAGTAGCGGCGCTGAAAGAGCAATTTTTTTGTCATTTGTATGGGCCAGCGTTCTAGCATCATAAATTTCCCATGAAAAAGTTAAAAAGTTACTCTTTCACCACTGCTACTTTTGCAGTGAACTCTACACAAGGGTAGGTCACACACCCTTAAGTCTTATCACTTAGTTGTATAATTGTATTACGCCTTATATATTTTTTTCTTTAACTCATCAAGCCCCATACGGGCACCGGTGGTCGCGACAACAATAGAATACAATAGCATTTCCAAGAATCCGCGATCGAAGGGTTAATATAATTTACTGTAGATCGAAGTAACTAAAGGGTGGAATTTCGAAAAATTTGCTAAGAGCTAGTTTCATCGTCTACCGACGGATTTTTTGACATGCTCCGTTCAGATCAAAATTGATTAAAGATCTGTACGGAGTACCAAAACGAAATTTCGTTGTAAGTTAAAGGCTACCAATTTTAATTACAACTTTTTACATTTATATAGTATATATTTAATAAAATTAGCGCGCAAGGTGATAAGAATTTAATCGGAATGAAAAGCCGAACAAAGGAGGACCGAAAATCACGCAGAAACGTTTTATGTTTGAGCAGATTTAGGTCACTATCGAACCTTTTAAACAAACTGTTACTTGAGTCTATAAACGGATTTCGCGTTCACTGAAATGAAAAACAAAAGAAAATTCAAATAAAGAAATCAATCGCAATCGAATCAAGAATTCGCTGACTGCGAGTGCGAGCGGGACGCGTTTATGTCAAACCGCTGAGGTTAGAAGGAGACGAGCGTAGCGTTAATCCTATTGGCTTATACCGGGCGACGTTTGCCACGATTGGTCGCCATGCTTTATTGAACTGTCACTGAAGACCGCGGTTAAGGGGTGAGCGGTAATTCGGGGGCAAAAGGGGGAAGTGACCCCCTACCCCACTGGGGGGCGCGGGTGTTTTACTGTACGGAGTTTGGCGATTGACTTGTGGGTAGTTTTTGGGGTTCCTTTGAGGATATCTGGGGATTTCACGCCACTGAATTATGACATGTTTTCAGAATGATGTTATGATGTTATTTTGAAGTATAAATTTGAGGTAATATAGTTTGTATCTACTTATTATACTAAATATTATCACTAAAATAAAAATACAATATAAGTGGTAAAGAAAAATGCAGAGTCAATTAAAACCCTTCTAAGTATTGAATGCAGATTTTTTTCCATTGCAAAGATGTCCTGCGACGCCTAGTTGCCTTGTAAGAAGAACTTTTAGTTTTTAATCTTTTAGGTACTTGTAGTTCGTCAAAAGATTTTCCTTCCCTTAATTTTTATTGCTGTGGCAACTGTTCAACGGCAAGGCACAAAATTTTTTCTTACACTAATCTTCTACGATAATAATTTATAAGACTGATTTTAGGACAAGAGAATGCCAAGATGAAAATAGTTTCTAAACCTATTACATGACCTTAAGACTACTTGACCTGCTAGCATTTTCATTAATTAGGACTAACGTCCATTTTAGCATTAAACCAGGTTGTGCGTACAATAACATTATCTAAAAATATCTTCGACGCGACGCGCGAACTAAATATAATATATATCAAAAGATCAAATCGATAAACGTTATTTATAACAGGGACATAAATATGAGAGATATTCATAGATTCTTCGATAATGACTAATTTATTTATTAGGATTTTTTAAAGGGTATGTGGCTGGCATTGACTTATATATTACTAGCGTAGTGGCTGGTAAAATAGAGCTCTGTCCAAATTATGTATTATTTGGGAAGAGCTGGAAGTAGAGTTATTGAGATAGGCTCGTACGAGTTAATTTTGTTTCAAATAATTCGGCGTGCTACTTGCAAGTTAAATCTACTGCAGCTAAGCTATTATCATTTTCAGAATGTTTTACTTATTACCTCTACCCATAAGTAATTTAGTGTCTTTAACAGAACTAAAAAGATTCGTACCTTTTTTTAAATTAATACTTTCCGTTATTTTAAACCGACTTTAAAAAAGGAGGAGGTTCTATGTACAGCTGTGGATATAAATATTCTTTTGGTGTTAATTAATGTAAGTCTCATAGGTGGCATAGTTAGTCACTAAAAAAAACTCCTTTAAATAAAATTATATTTATTAAAAAAAATATATAATTAGCTATAAATCTTTTCCGTCCTACATTAGGTATATGCCGATACCTACAGCTTGCCTACAGCCATAGACGTACAGTACAATGACATACGAAATATAATATTCTGATTGGCGGGCACGGCTCGGGAAATTGTTGACTTTTCCTCTCTGATGCCACTTTTCGCGGTGACGATGCCACGCCTCAAATGCACCCTCTTCTTATTGGGTACTGTACAAATGATATTAAGTATCTCATATTTTGATAACAATTTCACTTATTTTGGTCTGTTAGATGTAAAAGTATTTTTTAATAAAAAAAAAAAAATGCACGAGGAAAAAAGTATTTTCTTTCTTCTTGTGAGTTAAAATAATTTTATGTTTTGTATAGATTTTGAAAATAATAATTATGCAGAACCCTAAAAGTAGTAAAACCTATGAGGCTAAATGCAAATCAATGCACATTTTCAGGAACATGGAATCGAACTCAACACTTTGCCAGACACTTGGCAATCATGATCTAACGTGTTCATCGAATATAATAATATTATTATCATATTTGATAATAATATTATTATATTCGATATAATAATATTATTATCATATTTGATAATAATATTATTATATTCGATACGTATTAAATGTAGATGAGGAAAGTGTGATTTTAAAGAAGTTTTTCAAAGCATTTTAGTTTCATAAAGATTCGATTTCGTCGATTGTTTCAACGAGGACTTTAAGCAAAATTTGGAAGATAAAAAAATAATTAGAATATGCAAAAGCAATAAAAAATTCATTTAAGAGCCGCTCGGAAAGACTTCATTATTCTAAATGGTCGATGCTGCGCCGTAATGCCACAAATTAAAGCTTAAAACGGACGCTTAACGGCTGACCCAAAATCGAACTCTCCCCCTGTCCGGGGTAGAGTCAGACGCGAAAAGCAATAGGGCGGGGTTTCGCCCCGCCTTCCAACTAGTGCACGTTGTGGCGCTCTGTCAAAAGTGCCCTGGCTATTGCCGCGCGCGGCGAGTGCCTCGCGTTTGTCAAACGTAGAAAAAACATCGCGGTAATTTGAATTTTGAACATTCAAATTTGGAATTAACTTTTTTTATGGACGCTTTTCAATGCTGTAATAAATAATGTTTGCAGTTAATATTTCGTAAAACTATACTTTTATTATAGTTTGTCGCAATTTTAATGCGAGTGTCTTAAATATTGGGACTCATAACATGGAAGTGGCGCAAACTCCTCTACAGCTAACACAGGACCGACAAGAAGGAAGAATGACAGGTTGGTACTACTTATTTCAAAGTTATTTTACATCTAAAGGGACATTTATTCCAACAACAGGAACATTCTTAAAGAAACTCCGAATAAGTTTCAATTGTATAATTTGTACGTCCTGTCCTTTTGTATGATTTTGTATGATATTATATTTTATCAAACGTATTTTTTGAATATTTGAACTTTATCAAGGTACCTTACTCCTTAGTATTTGATGTCTTGAAGATAGACTACATCAGCGGTTCTTAAACTTTTTTGGTGGCGGAACCCTTTTAAGAAGTGACAGTTTTGACGAATTTAAATGAATAATCGTCTCCATGCTGGTGTCCGATGACATTTCTTAAAACAATTTACTTACGTATCGCTAATAGCCCCTTACGGCCGTTCCCAATACTTGATCTATCTCTGGTTTTGCCCTACTAGAGATAGGAATAGCTCTCATTAGACATTAGAGACATATATTTTATGTCAATTCAATGTTAGCTGCGATCGGTCGGATGTCAAACCAGAGATAGATTGAATATTGGGAACGGCCGTTAGAGGCATTTGCCCCAGGGCTCCACGGACCACACTTTGAGAATGGCTGGACTGGACAGTGTCGGTTTTATTTTTCCATAATATCTTATTTGTCTATTATAATCTTTAATCGTAAAGCTTCGAGATGGTCTTTCGCATGGGAACCGTTAATTTATCTGTGATTAAAACTATGAATAATATATCATCCCGGGATTCAATGTATATTCTCATTAAGTTTAATAAAACAGTTCATCTGTTTAAACATAAATGCTTAAAGCGGGTATAAAGCCAGACAAGTTACCAGACAGATATTAGGGTGGAATTCATTAGATTTTATTATGAGATTTGAACGATTTTGCCGCCGATTTTGGCGGCGCGGTGCCGCAACGCCGTTATGTGTTTTGGGACTTATTGCCTGTTATAATACACAATGTACTAATATAATAATATTAGTATATAGTCTGGAAGTATGGACTTAATATAAATTTAAATATGACCCGCATTTACTTGAAAACAACAAGCGTTTCTCGTGCTGGATCACCACAGCTGTTAATATAAACAATGGACACTGGGTTAAGGACGTTATCAAATAAAAATTAGCAGGTCGATGTCTGTCAGTACGAATATCGACGTTAACGACATTAAAATAACATTCATATCAGCGCGCCTTGTACAGTGGCGGTTACGACGCTCGCCGCGTTCTTGATAGGGCGAAAATGTATGAAGAAATTTGAGAGCGTTTCTTATTTTTCTTATAAAAGGAAATGTTATTTATTTTTATATAAAATATTTAGCACTTCGTACAGGGGACTAAATAAGCAACAAGTTTTTTTCCCATAATATTTATTTTTTCCTCTAACAAACGAAAAATGTATCCACGCTACCGAGTGAACACTTCACATCTCTGTCTCTCTGGCATGAAAATCGACAGTGGTGGGAGAGTGATGCGAAATCAAGGTCATTGGCAGTTGTCAGCGTCTTAATACACTTTTACATACCTACAGATCCAGCTGCAATTTCTAGTGATGCTGCCGCATGTTACTGTAGTAATGTAAATATAAACTCTTACTCGTCTTAACTGTCAGTTTTATATTTCCTTTGGATTAGGTTTTTATTTAAAATGATTCTTATCTTACTTGACTTCAAAGTCGTGTAATTGTCTCCTGTAGAGAAACTGGACGAATGCGATAAAACTCGCCAACAGACCACAGGTTCCGTAAGAAACCGTAAAAAAATACATAATCACGTTTGTTGAGTTGAGTTTGTTGTTGTATGAGACTTATGACTCAATTACGCCCTCAATTCCGTTGCACCAAAAATCATGGTTTGATATAATTTTAGTAGGTATTCCAACTTATAACATGTATTTTTTTAAAATGAATTATTTTGAAAAGCTTATATTGAGTTTTATATACTCGATTTATATGCTTCCGCGCGATAGATCGGTTTGGCCGCTACACAACGAAATCACAAGCAATTGTATGTAAATAACGCGCCGCTTTTTTAAAAAAAATAAATAAATAAAATAGTTTTATTTCTGAATAGATTAAAAAAAAAAGCTTTCAGAATGTTGATACTACATGGTGCCTACCACCGGTTCGGGAACTAACCCGGCGAGAAGAACCGGCATTTTTTATTAATTAAATCGTTACATACATGATACAATTGGTTGTTATCTCGTTGTGTAGCGGTCATATAGCGGCTTATAGACATTCATGTAAGTTGATGAAATCACCCCATCTTTTCTTTGCCTCTTATAATTTGAAAGTAGGGACGTTTATATTATTAGTAACATAATAATGGACTAAGGGCTAAGGCTAGCCGCATACACACGTTTTCCGTACTAGTTTTCTTAATGCGGAATTTCGATTCGGAATTCCATGAGACTAGCGCAAACGTTCGTTTTTCTTCACGCGCGAACTCGCTGGCTTACACTCGACACGTAAACTTTACGTGCGGAATTTGTTCGAAGTTAATCTATATTTTCTACTGATTCTTTGCATTCAGATGTTTGAATACGGAAAACGTGCGTATGCGGCCAGCCTTATTTCGGGACTAAATACATAGGTCTTTCAGAAAAACCTACGTCGCCGTCGGCATTGGTGTTCAGTACATCTACTACCTTCTAAAACTTAAACTTTAGTAACATCATCAGTAGAGCATCACACACAACACGTGCGACGCTTAACATAATAGATTATTATTATTACTTATCATTATTTATTTACCAAATAAAACATAATATACAATTAAACTTAATTTAAATCTCTGCATGTTATTTATTATTTTGCTCTTTAGGGGTTCCGAGACGAACAAGCACGTGGACTTCAAGTAAAAGCAAAAAATATAAAATCACACCAAGCACAATAAATGCTTGACTCAAGCATCTAGCAAATATTGTAAACAGTCAAAATGCTTGAAGCAAGCAAAAATCTACGTGCTTGCCGCCAAGTTGCTTGTTTGTCTCGGAACCCCTTAAGTTGTTCAAAATCGCAATATACAGGGTGTAACAAAACTAAATGATAATACTTTAGGGTGTGTATGTGTCCGATGTAAAGAGTTCACTGTGAAAGTAACAGAAAAAAGCAGCGCTGAAAGAGTAACTTTTTTCCACCTTTGTATGGAAATTGAAACCGTAGCTTCGTTTGAACACTGATCAATGTGAATTTTGTTTCTTGTCACACCTAATAAAATATTACGTAATAAAACTTAAAAGTCTCCTGAACCTATACGCATGTGTGTATTGAATAAAAGTATCAAATATAACATTTCTATTATCTGGTACGCGTAACAAAACTTCCGAAAACTTACCCAGGTACCAGACTAACGTGCAAAGCGTCCAAAATATTATTAATTTAAACTACATTACATTACTCGACATTCTATTTCTGCCGTAATATTCAAAATTGCCAAATAGCAATACAAATTCCATTATTTTTCAATATCGTTTACAATTCAGGCCGCGTCCGCGAGCAACTCGGGGGGTCTATTTGACTGATTTTCAGCCGCTCCATGATTTGCCACTTTACCCGGTCAGTTCGCGCTTCGAATATAAAGCAGCCATCGGGATTTGAAATTTCATTTTCGTGTGAATAATGCGCTCGCGTTGTGAATTCGAAACGCTCTGTTGTTTATTTAATTATCGCTTATTGATTCTGTTGTTGAATAATTACATATCGGTGAATATCGTAATATAACTTTATAAAGATTCTGATTTAATCCAACATTAATACAGCTTCGATTTGATTTTGATGTAGTCTTGGTATAATAACTGACGACCTCTGTGGCTCAGTTGGTGGGCTGTTGGTAGCTCAAGCCGGGGGTCGCGGGTTCGAATCCCGCCGACGGAACAAAAAGTTTTCAAAAGTTCCTGGGTCATGAATGTGTATTAAAATATGTGTATCATATAATAAAAATCTTAAATATATGTATAGTATAAAAGTATTAAATATATTTCCGTTGTCTGGTACCCGTAACACAAGTCCTTCAGGTACTTAGCACGGGGCCAGACTGACGTGGTGTGAAGCGTCCATAGATATTATAATAAAATTGTAAAATGGTATTCTTTCAATCGTTAAATTCGTTTTTAATGGTCAAAATCAGGAGTTGCATTCGATAATTCCGATAATACGCATCTTACGCGCTTATTTCACTTAGCTACGTCAAATTGTATCCGTTTTTAGGGTTTCCGTACGAAAGAATAAAAACGGGACCCTATTACTAAGATTTCATTGTCCGTCCGTCTTACTGTCACCAGGATATATCTCAAGAAGTGCGATAACTAGAAAATATATTTTTTTTATCCCAAACTTTGACATCTAAATTATCGAATGCTAAATTTCCAAAGGTTCAGTCCAACAACTGGCTTCAAAAACAAAACAATACAACAAACATAATTTATATTACAATTCCGAATAGATAATAAAATATACATGGAGGTATAAGAAATATGTTTAAGAGACATTCCTCAGGGGCGGAAGTGGAGGAAATTAATCAGGGAGGGCTCAAAAGCTCGCCGCGTCAAAAGAAAAGCAAATAAAACGGCAAGCGACAAAGTTTCCTCAGAGATACGCGGATACGGAAATCTATGGAGCTGAAATGATATTTTTTTTATAAAAAAATAAATACATTTTATTAAACACAAGGGACAAAACACAACAAAAAAAATTATAAAAACAACTAAACTTTTAGTGGTTTAGTCTATGTATTGGAAAACTTAACAGGCACTCACAATAATATTTGTACAATAATTTAAATATTGTAGAAATTTTGTAATGGGTATTGTCCTTGCAATTTAGAGTATAACAATTAACAAGTGCTGTTATTGAAACATTATCAAATTGGAGTTGTCTCCTATAAATTATAATGTACTAGCTGTCCCGGCAAATGTTGTTTTGCCATATAAAGTATTTCCGATTTCGCCCATATTATTTTATTGAAGTGACTAAATAAGTATGGCACCATGGCAACGTCAATCGCTATCCCGTCGCACAAAAATGTATTCTGTCAATTCTATGTCAAATGTCACAATGTTACATTAAAAAAGTTTATACATATTGTCCAAAGCGCTAAAGTTAGAGTAGAAATAAGAATATATAAATTTTCTAATTTTCCGCGCAATTTTTTAATTTTTTTTCTTTCATATTCTTCTTCTCCAGACAATAACCAACACATCAAAATGAAATCGGTCCAGCCGTTCAGACGTGATGTCGTGACCATGCGAAATTGGATTCATTTTTATGTATATACTTGCAGTGTTATTCAGAATCATGATGTCTGCTTGTTCACTGATTAAAATAGTACTTTAACAAGAAGTTACTTGCTTCACAATATTATGCAAATGTATTTTTATAAAACCTATGGAAATACTGTGGGTCCAGCAAAATTACTCAGGTTAGTTCTTATTGCGGCAAAATACAGTTTCATAAAATTCTACGCTAACAAAGCATTCTTAATATCGTATTTTTCAGTACACTAAGCTTCTTTTCCTCAAAAAAAAAAAATAATAAAAAAAATAAACTCTATACTCTACGCCACCCCTGTTCCCAGTAAGTGCCATACTCGGTACAAACATTGATTTATCTTGATACCGGGGATTCACTTCGCTCTCCGCTCCGCGACTTCCAATTTCGCAAACTGTACTTTTTATGTGTCTCATACAATTTTCTTTTATGTCCCCCCTCCTTATCCTTATATACGGCGTATATCTAAAAGATTGGAGCGCTTGACTTTTATGGACGGTTTTTATGTAAGTAATTTTGCTGATACATTTTCACTTGAGCGTTTAATGGATAACTTAAAATGGCTTTTCCGAGAATCATCGACCTAAAAGCGTAGTATATAATAATACTAGATGACGCCCGCAACTCCGTTGCGCCAAAAGTCGTTTATCGCGCGGGAACCGTACATTTTTCCGGGATAAATATATCCTATGTCCTCCCGGAACTCAAAGTATCTGTATATACCAAACAGCAAAATCGGTTCAGTGGTTTGGGCGTGAACCGTAAAGAGGTAACAGACAGACAGACAGACACACTTTCGCATTTATAATGTTATTAGTATAGATTACAATTTTAGACACAAAGCCGTATAGATTTAGCACTAGTCACTAGTGAGAGGACAATATTTTAACTGGAAATGCTTAGATGCATTACGGATTTTATGTTAATACATCGCAAAACAAATATTAGTATTAACAAAAAAATCGGCCAAGTGCGAGTTGGATTCGCTCACGAAGGGTTCCGTATCATTATAAAGCAAAAATTGGTAAAAAATGTGTTTTTTGTATGGGAGCCCCCCTTGATTATTATTATTATTATTTTATTAATTATTAAAGTATAAATAAAATTGAGTATTCTGTGAACATTTCAAGTGCCTACCCATTGCCATTATTGATATGGAGCAAAAACTAGCAAAAAAATTACGTTTGTTGTATGGGAGCCCCCCATAAATATTTAATTTATTTTGTTTTTAGTATTTGTTGTTATAGCGGCAACAGATATACACAATCTGTGAAAATTTCAGAAACCTAGCTATAGCGGTTCTTGAGATACAGACAGACAGACGGACAGACATACATCGAAGTCTTAGTAATAGGGTCCCGTTTTTACCCTTTGAGTACGGAACCCTAAAAATGGGGTAAAAAAAGTCTGCGAAAGGTAGTACGTAGATAAAAATGTGTTGGGCTACGCTGGCGTCTACGGGCTACGCGCACTGCTACGTCGCGTTGCACGTAGCGCATCTTATGCCTCTGCAGGCGTAGCATGGTCACCATAGAAACGGTTTCTTTCTACGGAAGAATAGACAAAGTGACAGTTAGACATTGGAAATCCGCCATTTTGTCGATAAAATCTGTCAGTATGTCGATTCTTCCGTAGAAAGAAACCGCTTTTATAGCGACCATGCTACGCCTGCTGTTTCTGACTTTTTTGTCAGGAGTTTATCTTTTCAATAATAATTTCGATTGGTTAGGTTTTTGACGTTAGCTCAAAAGCGCTAGTGAATATATTTTGACAGATTAACGGCAAAGTTAAAACCGTAACTTATCTGCATAAGTGTCTTTCTAGTATTATATAACGTGTTCACTGTCCGTCTATAGCTTCGTAGCTCTGTAACATATGAACCAATTTTGATATTTTTTCAGTGTTAACTTTGCTATGATTTATCATAATTAGCATCACTTAATTCTTAAATACGAGTTTTATTCTCATTTAAAAACTATTAGTGATTGATTTAGCCACTACACTCAAACAATTATTTAATTTGTCACAGCAAGTATCGTAACATACATTACGCACCCCGGGGGCCGGTCAATATTGATTTTGTTCCCATCACCGTGAGTGTGGAGACTGGGGAAACATTTCCTTATTGTGTTATTGTTGGTGGTATTAGTGGCAATTATACGATATTGATAAATTAAGTCTATATATCTATACTACTATACTTATACTAGCTGTCCCGGCAAACGTTGTTTTGCCACATAAAGTATTCGCCCATATTATTTTATTGAAGTGACTAACTAAGTATGTCACCATGGCAACGTCCATGCTATCCCGTCGCATAAACAATGGTCGACGTTAGTCTCGAGTTGTAATAATTTACTATTATTTATTCAACAAATACTCTTATCAATATAAAAAGTAGCCAGTAGCCGATTCTCAGACCTACTGAATATGCATATAAAATTTGGTAAAAATCAGTAAAGCCGTTTCGGAGGAGTACGGTAACTAACATTGTGACACGAGAATTTTATATATAAGATTATAAATGCGAAATTGTATGTTGTTTGTAGACACTTTGAGAGACAGGAAAGGACATTGGATAGTTTTTGTAATGGAAAAATGAACAGACTTACGATGCGAAATGTTTGTCTCTTACCTCTTCATGCCTAAACCACTAATTTCTATTCACCTAGATAAGTAATACAACTATAAATTTTATTTTTGCTATTTATTTTAGTTTCTTAATCTGGTGTCTTACTTTTTTTTAAATGTAATTTTTGTTTTTACATACTTTTCTTTGTAGCGCATATTCTTTCGAAAGTTTTGTATTAGAAGTACAATCTCCCTAAAAAATTTTTAAGCTATTGCATAGCTTTTATCGCGGGCATTGAGCGCGGCGACCGAATCAAAGAATTCCGTAACGAAAAAAATCTAACACACCCTACTCCGTGCGGCGTTGCCAGACTAAGCACGGCGTTTGTGTGCGTGCGACTAGACGTATGCGAATTATAATTGCATAAGTTGATAAAAAATGCTATGCTATAGCTTTACCGCGGCAGTCCCCGAGTGCCACACGTATTTTTTTATACAACACGCAACTCAGTGTGCCCACAGCTTAGCGAGCCCTTTGCCCTAAATCGAGTTATACTGTCGGCGGATAATTGCCGAAGTACCTACAATCAGCGGCCTTTATTGTGTTTGCCTACTGAGTACCGAGTACTGGGGTGTATATTCGATTATGAAAAGAGCAAAGGAATAATTTTATTGTCTTTGAAAAAGAAATATTTGGTACTAGATGTTATCGTATTAAACACAAGTACATTTTTCCGGGATGAAAATACCCTATGTCTTTTCTCGGGAGTCTACTAATATCTTAAAAATCGGCTCAGCGTTTAAGCGTGAAGATGGCATTAAAATTATCAGGCACACTTTCGCATTTATAATATTAGTATATATTGATTATATTTTAGTTTTGTCTTGATTGTAATTACTGATGATAATAAAAATAACTAAGCACAAAATTTCATACAAATTTTGACATTTTACTTATTTTTGTGCCTCGATTCGCCGTTTAGACTTTAGACCTTAGGTGAGTGGTATTATTATATATTTTTATAATGATCATTATTAATTATTATTATTTTGACACTTTCATTACTTTACTACACTACTTTACACTGTATACTTCCTTTGCACTAAATTATATGGCAAAAAATCTAATTCTAAAGTTACTTAAATCACGATGAAAGTTTACGAAAATAAAATTGCCTTGCCATACTTTAAAGCCACTAATAAAATAACCATTAGAGTCATGGCCATTATAGATTTTCACTCTGTGATTTAGGGTCTTAATCCTTTAACACGATACGGATATTAGCAACACAATTTAAACCTTATCTCTAAGTAAATAAAGTGTTAAATTATGTGCTAGATCAGTACAATTGATGAAAACGTGTGCTATACAATTTGAACTCTTATTGTAATAGGAGAGTGTTAATATTGTGATACGACCGGTCTAATATGATGAGTCTATTAAGTAATTGGAATTGTATGTGATTTGTAAATCGTAGGGCTGCTAGTATGAAAATCGTATAGTACTGAATCAAATACTACTAACATCTAGTCAAATCTATAACCTAAAACTAATAATATCAAAATAAAAAAAAACTCATATTCAAAAGGAATCTTATAATACTGTTTCTGCAAGCTCAAACCTAAAGCAATGTTTAGGTTTGCAAAAAAAAAAAAACTTTACTTTTGCACGATCGGATAAAAAGATACTTTCGAACAAATAGTTTTTTTTCAGATGAAGTTAAAAAGTTCCGGTGGACGATAGATCCCACCCATGGGATAGTCGAATTTTTAGTTTTTCATAGACGAAACTATATATTTTGTTATTATTATCGACTGTGAACATATTGCCATGGAGGTGGTATTTTGTTTCGCGGGACTCGATGTTAAAAAGTTCTATGTTTAGCAGACGCGGTATGCTGTGATTTAATTTTTCCGATGCTTTATTTTTCCGCAACCGCGAGCAATTAACAACGGTATATCGTAAATTAATGAGGCTTTATATAAAATATCCTACTCTTCTATCTATGGAAAAGAACGCCCATCTCGACTATACCTCTACTTACTAATATTCCTTTCCTTCTTTTACCACTTCACTTGACCGCAGAACCGATTTAATTGAAATTCGGTGTGGATCTCTATGCCAAATTTTATCAAAATCAGTCCTCGGAACTCAAAGTATCTTGTACTTTGAGTCTTGGAAAATGGCATAGGATAGATTTCATCCCAGAAAAGCAAATCGGAGTTCCCTTGCGACAAACGAATTTCAAGATGCGCGTGAGTCGACGCGTCTAGTGTTGCCCGCTTACGTTTACTAATCGATCCAACACAAGATACGTCTGTACCCTACCATATCCTTTTAAAGTAAACCGTTTTCAGGTGACGAGAACACTTCCCCGCTCCGTTGGTCGCCACCAACCTCCGCGGCGCTGGTGGCGGCTGCGTTGGCGCCACCGGCGTTGAGGCCCTGGCTGCCAGACCCGCCGTCGAAGAAGAACAACCACTTGGGTAAGACAGGTTGGCATCCTGTGCTGTTTTTTACCATTTGCTCTTATTTTATTTTAATTTTTTTTTATGAAATAAGGGGGCAAACGAGCAAACGGGTCACCTGATGGAAAGCAACTTCCGTCGCCCATGGACACTCGCAGCATCAGAAGAGCTGCAAGTGCGTTGCCGGCCTTTTAAGAGGGAATAGGGTAATAGGGGAGGGTAGGGATGGGAAGGGAAGGGAAGGGAATAGGGGAGGGTAGGGAAGGGAATAGGGTAGGGGATTGGGCCTCCGGACAACAATATGTATTGTAATAATTCGAAGAATATACGAGTATTGCTGTAATCTGATTAAACGATTTACACTTATGTAATGAAAAAGAGACAATGTGTCATAATCTGCATATTATGTTTTACTACTCATAATTTTTTGCCGAACGGTTTTAAAGAATCACTATATCTCATATTCAGAAGATAAAATCGACGCAAGTGTTGTATGTAGTATATGATCTGACAATAGTATTTTATCTTGCTTCTCCGTCCCATAATATAATTTTACAATAATAAAGGTGCCGGTTGGCAGCGGGCGACATGAAGCAATCGCAGACGACGTGTCGCAGCGACACTACTGGTTTGTATGTATTTCTATGAAATACCCTCCGCAGCTAGCGACACGAAACTAGCGACACTTATTCATAGAAATACATAGAAACCAGTAGTGTCGCGACGACACGTCGTCTGCTGCAACTTCATATAGCCGGCTTCCAACTTGTACCTTAAATTAAATATTGTTAGCTACGAGCGGCCTACGCGCTACGAAGCTACGCAGTACATTTTTGTCGCTAAAAAAGACATAAACGCACATTTTATAATAATTTCTGTTAAAAAAAATCACACTTTCTCTAATGTCTAAACGTTTCTATAAAACTCATAGAATTGTATGTGTTTTTGTTTTAGTCCGACAAGCGACTTTTAATTTAAATAAATAAAAACACACAAAACGAAACGTCTATAATACAAGCATTTTATATTTTTATTAGATACACTAAAACAGTCTACGGTTAAAAAGATAATGTTAAAAATACATAATTCTTAAATATCTAAAATTTAAATCCGATGGAACTTTAGAATACACAAACATTTAAATTTTTTCACATTTATGTTCATGTATTATCACGTTCTTAACTTATTTTTTTGTCAAAGCTTAGCTTTAAGAAGCTCTTAAGTACCACTTATTGTCGTAGGTCTGGTATGCGTGGTGTGCGGCGACACCAGCTCGGGCAAGCACTACGGCATCCTCGCCTGCAACGGCTGCAGCGGCTTCTTCAAGCGCTCTGTCAGAAGAAAACTTATCTACAGGTTAGTTATTCTATATTATTCTCGTGTCACGTGTTTGTGCGCGAACTCCTCCAAAACGGCTCAACCGATTTTATTTTATTTATATATGTTATGTACATTCGTTAGGCCTGAGAATAGGTTTTTATCTACTTTTTATATTGATACTCGAAATAATTTATATGGCAAAACAACGATTGCCGGGTCAGCTAGTTATTCTATAATAGGTTAGTACAAAACTCACTTTTTAAACGGGCATTGGCCAACCATATATTCCCATCGCTGTATCTCTTGTCGCCTTATAACGCCAGGATCGACAGCGTTATTAAACCACAAAAACCCTTCAATATGATCTTATTATTAAGGTCTGTTGCCAAGGTTAAAGTTAATTCTTAGTAAGAAAAACGTACAGCTCCCATGGAATAGTTAAATAACGCAGACAGAGCCGGCGGCACAGCTAGTCTGTACTCTAATTAATTTTTTAATATCAATTAATAATATTTTTTTGTTTGCATCAAAAAGGCGCTGAAACTACTGAACCGATTTTAATGATATTCGGCATAGACATAGAGTAGACCATAGGGGAAGGGGATAGGATATACTTACTGTTGCGCAATAATGTATAATTACTGCGGAATACTGTTTTAAGGCGGGCTGAAACCCCATTTTGTTATTTCTTGATACCCGATTTACCTAGTTCCAATATAATAACAAAATGTAAAAAAATATGAGATATAGAGCACAATATTTAAAAGGGTTTAAATCAAAAACATTTTAATAAAAAATAATACTTTCGCTGTAATTAATTTACAAACTCACCTCCGACAAAACTCTTTGTCATCGAAATATAAGTATTAACAAGAATAACTTACATTTTATTTTAATAAATTGTCAATGAATCTATTTTAAAAAGGTCTGAAACAAATAATCTTTTTTCTTAATATTTATTTCGAAAGATATTTAAAAAAAACACACGAAAAATAAAATAGAGAAGATCCGCCCGTCGTAACTTACAATTTTATGGTAAGCTAAAATGAATCTTATTGCGATGCGTACACGCTTGGCATTCGCGTTCGCAAGGTTATCGTTTTGGAATTGAGGTAAGTGCTCGCCTTAACGCGGACGGAGCGGCCGCGGCGCGGCGCACAATTTCTAGTCTTTATTATTGTCATTTGGCCCCGATTTTGGCGTAGCCTTATTCCACATCAAAAAATGGCCCAAAAATTAGGTATATCAAGTGTACACAGTGTAGAATAAATACATATTGCACCATTTAGAAAGTAATATTTGAGGAAGCAAATACAAGTGCGGCATACTTTTTGACCCATAACACCACTTGTGTCAACAAGTGAAAACTAAGGCTGCGTTTCCACCAGAGATGTGTTGCGAGGAATGTGTTTTTAAGATCTAATGGAATCGCTGCGCCGAGCGAGGTCACGTCAATGAAACGATTCTATTGGATCTCAAAAACACATTCCTCGCAACGCAGCCTAAACGTTAAATGTAGGCTACTGACTCACTTTATACTATTTACATTATAATTTACTGGTGACATGTATTATAAAACTTTCTTATGAATCACTCACTGTACATATTGCTGAAAACTGCATTAACGGCTGCTATTAGAGAAATTTGATGATTATTATTTAACTTTAATGTAATGAACATATTGAAATAAACTTCGTACATTTTCTGTCAGACTATTAAATTAAATCAGTCTTTATTACAGTATGTGAGTGAGGCTGTCAAATGCGTAGAGTATTTTAAACTTTAAAGATTTAAAAGGTCCAAATTTTACCAACTTTTTGTATACATTATTTTGTACACAAAAGTAGTTGCCTACCATACAAGATTGTCATTTGGAATCGCTGTAACCCTTGCACTCCAGATAATATATGTTTCCATATTAAATGGATGGTGTTTTGACTATTTACAAATATACTTCTCTCTTGTTTCACAGTTTAACCTAGCTAACCAACTCTACGCTATTTGTTCAACATCAAAAATCTCTAACCCGCTACGACATACTCAAAATGAAAATATGTTGATTAAAAGAGGCATGAGATTTAAGCGTACAAAATATCCCATATAATCCCTATCAAAAACCTGCCACCAAAATGTATAGAAGTCACATCTGTAAAGAATCCCGCCTGGAATGACAATGGGGGAGTCCTGATAACACTTGAATGGAGCTTGAGCCCACTTAATCCATGCTGAGCATATTTCTAATTCTTTTTGCATCTGGGGTATGGCAGACTGTGGTCACGGTAGATGGAGGAGCGATTTCTACAAATATTAGGCTGATTTTAATGACGCGTGGACCGCTCGCTGACCGTCGGCGTTGACACTGTAATGTATAAAATAGCGCAAACCACTAGATACGTGTTATTAAAGAACGCTTTCTAAAATTTCATACACCTCTCGCCATGAGCGCCGACGGTGCACGTAAATGTAGACACGGAATATGGAAATTTATAGTTAAATTTTGATTACGAAAAAGAGGAAATAATTTAGTAACTTTCTAGCAAGTTCCCAGTTACTAGTGCTTAAGTCCGACAGTGCTTTGTCTTTATAACTGAAAGTACCTTTTCTTGTAATTATCTACGGCAAAATATTTTCTTAACACCCATTGCTAAAATTATATATTGGGAATCCAAAATACAATTTAATTTTATAAATTATATTCCTTTTTTTAAATATCTTTTCTTGCCGAATTGACTAAGAAATGTATATTTTAGCGAGTTATTTAAAAACGCTACCGCTTCTAATAAATCCACACCCTTACATTTATAACACAATGCAGACAACGAGAATTTGATTTTTTGGGGCCAAGTGCCTTTTGTTCCCTTCACTGTTTACTCTATCGTTTTATTTCAATATAAATTGCTGTGTTTAAAAACATATTTGTAAATATTACTACTGTTTTATTATTTCGAGTAGGTACATTTCTTACATATCATGGTGTTATAAATTCTTATTATTGTTGTTAGGGTCGCAAAAAGGTCTAAACAAAGGTAAAAGGTCGCAAAGAAAAGCCTTTTTGATTTACCTTAGGTATAAAGTTATATTGCCGACAAGCGCACTAAATCCAAAGAGCTGCAGTTAGTCACTGAGATATTATAAGTACAGTTAGTAGACTTTTTATTTATGTCTAAAAAGGGGATAAACTAATGATTACTGTTCATTAATAAAAGTAGGTCCAATAGGTTTGGAGCCTGCTTAATGTAAATAAAAAATAAACAAATCTTTCTCATTTATAATATTAGTATCATCTACAATTATTACATACATTTAGTTTGCCGCACGGAAACCAAACTTTTTTCTTCAATAAAAAATGTCCTATATATCTTTCTCCGGATTTTAAAATATCCGTCGAATTTCACCCAAATCGGTTCAATGTTTTAACCCATAGATTAATGATTGGATCGCGGAGACCAATCATTAATCTAAGGTTTTAACCCTAAAGAGGTTACAATCAAACCTAGCCTAGATCTACATGTTCTTTTAACCGTATCAAACATCATGTGTACCAATTAATTATTATCTCAATAACTCATCTACCATACATGGAGATAATATTAAAAACAGTTTAACATTTGGGCCCCTCGGCACCCGCCGTAATGTTATTAATATAATACGGACCCTCGGTCAAGTGCGACATGTGGTACATTGTGACCACCATATTACCCCTAATGCACCTAAATACTATCACCATAAGGGCCATTATCGCAGTAATGCAGAAGTAAAATAAGATTGGATGGTGCGTTATGAACAAATTAATTTCACGCGCGTTTTTTGCGCTCTTTATAGGGATTTAAGTATGCGTAGAATATCTATGTTGCCGTCTGTTGTGGCGAATAACGCATTGCCATGTATGGCTTTTGTCCGTGGCTCCCGTGTAAATAGAATATCTCGCAAATATAATGGACTAGATGATGCCCGCAACTCCGTTGCGCCAAAACTCGTTTATCGCGCGGAAACCGTACATTTTCCCGGGACAAAAAGTATCCTATGTCCTTTCCCGGGACTCAAAGTATCTCCATACCAAATTTCAGCAAAATCAGTTCAGCGGTTTGGGCGTGAAGAGGTAACAGACAGACAGACAGACAGACAGACAGACAGACAGACAGACGGACAGACAGACACACTTTCGCATTTATAATATTAGTATGGATATTTTCGGGTTGAAAAGTACAGTAAATTTCGGTTATAACGACGCGGAGCGGAGGGGCCACTTTAATTTTGTCGCTATATCCGAAGGCCTTTACATCCGAAATAATAAAAAGTCATGTCACATTATATGTATTAACTTTAATTTATTTAATTATGTTATACGTATACGGATGTTATTGAACACATATTATATTCCATTTTCCACTGTACATGTTTAGTTTTTTGTCCACGCTGTAAGGTGAATGCCATTTTCATAATTATTCCTTCTACATCAAAATTATTTCGGCCTTATTTAAGAAACACCATTAGAATTTTGCTTTCTAACTAATTTATAAGTTTAAATTCGCACACGTGCTAAGCAATCCTACAAACTAGCAAAGCATTTTTTGACCATCTGTGAATGCAAACAATGGATAAAAAAGCTTAATAGTTTTATGAATGAGCCGATTGGGACTCACTCGCAATACCCGTAAGAGATTTATAGGAATCTGTTATAAATGGTTCATAAAAACAAGTCACTATAACCAAAATTGACGCTATATCCGAAGTCGCTATTACCGAAAGATTTTCATACGAAAGTATGCTTTAAATTCAAGGGACATAGGTATGACGTCTCTATAACCAAAATGTCGTTACAACCGAGGTCGTTATTAATAAAATCCACCAGTAACTTACTTATTATTGGAATCTGAAATCACAAGTAGCTCAAACTATTAAAATTTAAAATCGAGAAAATTCTACAAAAATCTCTATAGTGGTTCCTGTATGAAATGTAAAAAAAATATCTTACCTACCATATAATATGATATAGTACGGGAGCCCTAGAACTATTTTTTTTTATTACTATCAAGCTAATTTTTTGTGAGTAGCTTCATTTTGATAAGACGAGCAACATTTTTATTTGCGAAAAATCTCGAAAAATTTGTTCTAGGGCTCCCGTACTAATATAGAAATATAGATCATAGACAAATGGAAATAGAGTCTCAAACTTACACATGAATCAGTTTAATAGTAGTTTTGCCGAGCTAGTTTGCTAGTTTTTCATCTTTATGATTTACGGATGGAATTTAGAATTCAGGAGTTGAAGAAGTCAAGTTCCAATTTCACCAACGCATTCAAAAGTTATGATTTATGATAAACTCTTTTGTTTTTCGTATCCACAAATTTTATCACTAACAAGTTTTTATATGAATTTGGCAATATAAATTGTATCTGCAATCGATGCTTCATTCAATCGAAATGGTGTTCTTTCAATAACCAAAGTGACTTAAAATACCTTTTCCACCAATACGTACTAAATACCTTCACTACTGGATTTCCCTTCGAGAAACGTTCTTACAATTCCCTTTTCAATTGCAACAAATGTCAACCGACCTAAGCCTATTATATGAAGGATTATGTGTAATGAAATATCTTTAATCTTTATTAGTCCACCGTCCGCAGATTGTCAGCATTCAATATGATTAAGTAGTTTTCCCTTTGCTGAGAGGATTTCTGTTTTGATTATGTTATATTCTTTAGTCGTATTATATTGATTGACTGACAATATTGTTTTGTCTTCTATATTTGCAGTTTTTTTTAAGAGCCTTAAAGGTCTGTTAATTGTTTTAGATCAAGCACACAAGTGGGTAATTTATTGCAAAAAAGCTTGCTTAAGATCCAAAAAAAAAAAAAAAGTTTCAAGACTGTTTAGGTACTAGGTATAGATACTTTATACCTGAAAACCCCGTCTAAAACTTGGAAAAAAACTTATACCAATTACCACGTGTTAAAACAATCATCTTTATATTCTTTTGACATAATGTTGGTTAAGCATTTTATAAGACTACCATTTTGTAGTTTTATAATATCAAGGCTGATTGAAAACCTAATCCAACTCAGAAAATAGTTTACAAGAATATATTACCCAACCGTTAAAATTTTAGGAAACATTCCCCAAATAATGTAAACACAATTCACTAAATGGTTCTTTCTTTCAAACAGATGCCAAGCTGGAACGGGAAGGTGTGTGGTGGACAAAGCACATAGAAACCAATGTCAAGCTTGCCGACTTAAGAAGTGTCTGGCCATGGGGATGAACAAAGACGGTAAGTTGCATACTTTCAAATTCTTAAACCTTTATTCTTGGTGACAGCAAAAAAATCTAGACTAAACAATTTGAAATCTACTTACATAATAATGTTATATCAAAAATATCTTCATCTACACCTGTATAGTATAATTTTAGCTTTCAGTAGGTAGTCTTTTGTATGCTATAGATCAGAGATGGCGAATCAATGACATAAAATTTAAAGCACACCACTGGTCACAAAACCAGTGTCGAAATTATTTTAATCAACTATGAAAGTTATAGATCCACCTCTGCGTAGTAGGCACCAATAAGACAAATTTTGAAATACGTATCGGACCACAAAAAATATTGTATGGCACGTTTATAACTTAATTGAAGACTTCTTCAGAAAAAGGGCACATTAATACGAAAAGGTTCGCCATCTCTGCAAAAAAAAAATCACAGCATAATAAATGGAGTCAATGCAAATATTTGCGAAAAGTTACCCATCCTAGCAAAGGGCTAATTAGTAGCTCCAGCAGACAATACTTCCAGAACAGTAGATAACATTAAAACAAATAACACCGTTTCCCACGTTTATATCACGTCAGTCCCGTCATAACATGTCCAAATCCAGTAGGCGAGCCCCGTCACACGCAGAACTGTTCAATTAGGCGAGAGATATTGGGACAGACATCCCCATGCACAGTTAATGTGTTTTATTAATTTGCGCCGGGGTCTGTTGTGATTGACTCAAGTGGGTGTGAATTAAGTGCGCAATGATTGAGTCAGATGTCTTATAGCTGGTATTGTAGAGAGTAGACTATATAGAGTAGTTGAGTACTAAAAAATGGGTCTTTGCAAAAAATGCAAGATCATTTCTGTGTTAGGTAGTAAAACAACTCAAAGTTTCCAGTTCCTTTGATCTCTAAAAAGGGGCTCTGAGAAACCTGCAAAGATCAATGTCTCAAGTGGCAGAATTTGAATGCCTGATTACAAGGAAATGCAAAAATGTGATACATCCAAAAATGTGGCGCTAGAAATCTTTCATACCACAAATATACATTTTCTAACTCCATTCGTCCGCAAAACAGCCGCTATTCTCAACCCTCTCAAACTGGTTAAAGATTACATTTTTCAATATTTAAATTATTTCACTAAAGCCATTCGAGCGAACTAAACTAACAAACGTATGCGCGACTTAACCCGGAACATTTTTACTTTGGGGTCCGTAAGTCCTAATTTGTATATGCCACGTGGCGCCGCGTGCCTAACTAAAAGTGTTTTAACCCCTGTGTCATACCACATTGTTTATAAATCGGGCGTAGTCTGTAAATTGACAGTGTTTTGATTTTGGAATATCGAAAACTGTTGGAAACAAAGACAATGTGATTTTTTTAAATTTTACAATCTAAATGTTGGCAACAACGAAACATTTAAATCAGGTGCTGTTTTATCTTTTTATTTCCTGCGAAAGATGTTGTTATTAATAACATTAAATCTATGTTTTTCATCCTATAACATTCATTATTTGTAAGGTCAGAGTTTATCAGGGCGAGCGAATCGAGCCCTAGTATATCCCACAACCTGAGCATTTTTGTGGTACACTTTATGGAAAAACTATCCCGCCTATTGATTTGTGCTTTAACATAGTAATTTTTATTTATATGTAGGTAGATGTGTTATCATCGGTCAGTCAAGGTTTAGTTACTATTAAAATATAAAAAAACTACCTTAAAGATTATTACCACGCAGAAAAACGACGCGAGCCCTCACAAAGCTCGGCTCTTACTTAGTTATTTGTAAGTTAAAAAATATTGAGTCCATCTTATTGGAACCCTGGTACGTTCTCAGCATTGAAAGTTATCCTTAGCATAGCATTTGAATGAAATATGAGATACACGAGTCTTTGTATGGATGCTATTTACAACTCTATTAAAACGAAATCCTCGCTGTTAGTCTCTGCCCTAAGGCGATATGAATCTTCACACGTTCGCACATTTCCCATAAAGCCACAAACGAGTTGCACAATTAAAACATAATGCCCTTAAGCTAAACGTAATAAGTCGACACGCCTCCGCCGTAATGAACCACATAACCACATACAGATAATTACAGCACTACAAAGCACCCCCAGCGCACACTTCGCATTCAAATGAGCACCCCATGAAGTAGGCTGACCGCATCATCGTTAATGTCATTTTAAAGACTTTAAAAATAGTTTCTGAATGTATTCATATCATTTTAAAGACTTAAAAATAGTTTCTGAATGTGCTGGAAGTGTAATTGTAAAGGAAGATAAAGATTGTCTTGGTAGAACTTAGCATTTTCAGGAGCTTTTATATTTTGCGCTTAGGGTACAAACAATACTTCATGTAGATTAAAACGACGAAATCTTAACGACGGGCATTTCAGTTACATAATCGCGAATAGTCATGTTCAATTTATTTAATAATAAAAAGTAAAATTTAAAAGAAGTAAAAATGTCTGAAACAAAATCGTTCAGACAGAATCACGCAATAAACCACGATCACAAGAAGCGGAAACAAATAAAATAAACGGTACACCATAAAGAATCTTCGCAACTCCGCCTCGATTACCATAACTTGCAAATCGAACAATGAAACATTGATCCAATTTAACACGAAAAGAAATTGACAAAAAGATTTCAAACTCGAAGTAATGAGGACCAAGCATACCTCCCTGCGGCACGCCCGTCGGGGGCGTTCTTTATTGCTTTAAGCTTTGCATTATTTTGCTCTCAGCTCCCGTGAAAAGGAAAGCTTAATTCGGTTACACTTTGAGATGTCGACGCGACAATCTCATTACGCCGGGACCTGATGCTGCTGCCTGCTATACCTTATCAAAAGCTTAGTACGAATCTAAATAATTAATGTTGCTTTTATTTCAGGAATCTCATTAGCAATTACGATTATTGGTTACATTTGTTGAATAAATAATTATAAATGTAATAATTTTGTGTAGATTAAAAGTGTTTTGCATATTTGATATTGTTTTATTCTTTTACCCATATATTATAACGCAATGTCATAACATTATGTTTTATCTAGTTTTCGTAATTTTATGTGAGCAATTTAGTTAAACGCAGAAGGACTAAAGTTTCATTTATAAAATCGAATGCTAATGACGTGACTTTAAGTTTAATCCTCAAAAGCCTTTGGGTTGAGATAAAAGTATCATCAGAACGAAGAGTGATTTGTAAATAAATGCTTGTTAAAATTCTTTAAAGTACATTCATAATACCTTAATAATTTTCTTAAGTAGGTTATTGAAAAGAATTCATTGTTTTGACATAATATACGGATGCCGTATCTATCTCCTTATTTTTGTGTACGTAATCGTGTTTAGATATAAATCTTTGAGTTTCCATATTCTAAAACTACGTTAGACTATGATATTCTGTTGTATAAATTGCAGGCGAAACATAATGTGAAAATTATAAGGAAAATCAGACTGTACCTGACTGTACGCAAAATCCAACGTCGCGTACCCTAACACTTAACTGTTTATACCGGAGTTAAATCTATAGACACTGATTAATGCGAATTTAATCCTCGCATAAAACCCCAAATCCCAGCCAGTATTAATCGTTCACGCACACACATTCAAATATAACCCCTATCCCGTTGAAAATGAAGCCGAGAATCTAATAAAATGTAAAACCGGCGAATGGATTCATAACTTTTAAACTATGCGACTGTAAGCTTAAATTTTAAAGGGCTTTGGGTTGAATTTTCAACTAACAAATTCGTGATGGCTAGCAAACTCACATGTGTAGAAATTTCGACCTTATAATCGCGGGATACGGCAGAAAGTCAGTTTGTGCCTGTTGCCGGAATCAATAACCACTAACGCTAAATCAGTTCGGTCGAATCAGTTGAACAGGGACGGGATATGAACGTTTAAATACATAGGAGGGAGAAAGCAAGATGTCACAGAGCTCCGCATAAAATAAATGGGTTCAGGGATGCGAAACAGATGAGGCTCGCACCTGATCTAGTTGATTTTATTTTTCAATTATGGCGGAGTCTTTTGAACGGCCAATTTTGTATTTTATTTGTATTCAGTATTTGCATGTTTGATTATCTTAATGCAATGAATTTATAACGAATTACCCTTGTCCGATTTTGTTTGATACATTATAATTTTGAATTTTATTCCTGTCTGTTATTATTTAAATGAGCATTAGAACCCAAAGCAGCTTACTTTAAGTAATTATTCAGTAATACTATATTTTCTGAATTATTTACTGCTTCTAATTCATTAATATTAACCTTATGTCTTATAAGTAGATACTTATTATCGATATCTTTCGAGAGATGATCAAGATTTTAAATGAACGTGTAAAATATGTATATTATAGCATTATGATTTTTTCTCCCTCTAACTTACATCTTTTTAAAATAACATATTATCGTAACATTGTTTTAAATATAATCTTGCATGACCATTTATTATTCACTTAATTATAATATACTACCAGACATTTAGAATTAAGATTTTAACTAGTTTTAAGGGCCATCACAATATAATATAAGTTATAACTGAAAAATTATGCTCTACTATTTCCATCCGCATCCGCTAAGATTACTTTCCCATCTTCTGATTCTCGGTCGCCTTAAAAATATCTCCTTCTCTCTCTACCGGAAGTGTGACCTCAAAGATGGCTGCGGCAGGATGTGGGTGGGGCTGTTTGATTTATAGTGAGGGTGGTAGTTGGGTGTGTGAGTAAAGGTTAACTTTCGAGTGACTGGCAGACGTAGCCAAGTGTATTATTTTAACTCTCATGAAGATGATATGAAAATGTATCATGTGATATGAAGATGGGTTAAGGGCCTGTTTCACCACTTCCTGATAAGTGCCGGATAGGCTATCCACCACTTAACTTGACAGAAAGAGTATGGAGAATCTGTCAAAAAAGTTGTGGATAGCCTATGCGGCACTTTAATCAGTAAGTGGTGAAACAAGCCCTAAATGTTTTTGATCTTGGCATTTAGTAATGAATATACGCATGGAAAGGACCAAGACAATAAAATAATATTGATAGGTAGGGATAGCGCAATATTATGTGCAACAAATCTGTCTTAAAAATATACCTTAGTATCAATCTTGATTTTATCTGATCTACTTTTCAATTTTGATAAAACTTAATAGATTAAAAATATATTTGCAACCATATTGCAAATATATTATATATTTTTTATCATTATCATTTATCACCATATTCACTACATTTCATCTCGTCTAATTTTTGTCGCATACGCACGCTGTACTTCACCTGTCATTAGAACTCATTTTATCTGTAAACAAATTTTATGTACAAATTTAAAATGTCACAAATGCTGTTCTGTTGGTGAGTCTATCAAATAAATAAATAAATATCTGATTCAGATACTACATAATAATCATCATCAATCGGAGTTTCTATCACTGAATTCTTTATACCAAAACATAGTTAATAATAATAATAATCTTTTTAACATCAAACATTTTTTACAAGATCCTATGAAGACTCTGACTCCCAAACTAGGCAATGCCTGTATCTTAAGAGTCAGTGGCTTCTCCGAATATTTTGTGTTTAACAAACGGAAAAAATATTAATTTTAATTCTACAGTGCACTATATTTCTAAATGTAAATAGGTGTATAAATATATACCTATTTATAGTTTAAAATTTATTTCGTCTTAACTTCCAATAAATCCGTTATAATTCCTATATTATAAGGGCCTGTTATAAGATACTCTATACTCTATCAGTCAGATAAGTTGTGGATAGCCTATCCGGCAATAATAGGCATAATAAGGGCCTGTTTCACCACTTACTGATAACAGTTAGTGGTGAAACAGGTCCTTATTATAATGTGTTTACTACTCTAAAGGCCTGTCATAAGATAATAGTACGGGAGCCCTAGAACATTTTTTTTTATTACTATCAAGCTAATTTTTTGTGAGTAGCTTCATTTTGATAAGACGAACAACATTTTTATTTGCGAAAAATCTCGAAAGTGGTAGCTAACAGAGATAGAAAGGATTTCATGCTTTGAATTGATGGTCCTAAAATATGGACTGTTTTATTTGTAGGACAATGTTACTATTAAATTATATGACTATTAATCTATCAATATACAAAAAATCAGCTCGTTAGGGTTCCGTTATAGGGTTCTGTTACCAACAAAACTTGTTTATAATTTAAGAGTAACATTTTCCTACAAATAGAACAATCCATATTTTAGGACCATCAAGTCAAAGTATGAAATCCTTTCTATTTCTGTTACCACTTTCAAGATTTTTCGCAGATAAAAATGTTGTTCGTCTTATCAAAATGAAGCTACTCACAATTTTTTTTTTTAATAGTAATAAAAAAATTTGTTCTAGGGCTCCCGTACTATAATCTATCTGTCAGATAGACTCATAGAGTATAGAGTTTAAGTTTGAAAACATAATGTTTTTTCTACTGCAGCGGTGCAGAATGAGAGGCAGCCGCGGAACACGGCTACGATACGTCCAGAGGCGCTACGGGATATGGACCAGGAGCGAGCCTTGAGAGAAGCAGCCGTTGCAGTCGGGGTTTTTGGGTAAGTTTCATGTTATTTTATGACAACTACCGCATACGTCGAGAACAACTACCGTTTCACTTTTACAATCGTACAAGGATGTTTTCGTGGGTGGCCAAAATTGGAACAAAAGCTGCTATCTTCCAAAGTGTCACTTAAACACTCAATGTCATGAAAGTATATTTTTCCTTGGAATTATCATTAACGTTATCTTGATGACATGTTTCCACGCCGCCATGACCACAATAATATCCTTGTAGATATATTCCGTACTCTACAATATTACTAAGCCTGACGTCAAAGTATTTAACACCGCAATAACAGTCCTGAATATTTGGTATTACCTGGACTGTGCAGTCTTTGACTCCTCTCTCGGAATGATTCACTTTGTCGAACGCAACGTTTTGCGTTGCGGAATTTCCGCTACGGTTACTTCTTTTACGGTTTTCCCTTTGTTTTCCTTTTGTATTTTTATGTGCACCCGGTTAATTTTCCTATATTTTTACTTTATTTCAATTGTATAACTTAAGATTTCATAATATTAAAATTGTATATCTTGTATAACAGTGGCTCTTAATGATAATAATAATAATATATTTCAATATGAGAAGTTTCAATAATCTTTTGGAATAAATTAATGTTTACACGATGTCATTCTAAAACAAAGCTACATAAAGGTCTTTGTTTTTTATCGGGATTCCAATTATCTTTTTAGTTCTTACCAAATATTATCACCTAAATTCTAACCCTCGTACTAATAAAAACTTCTTAAACATGCGTTCAGCGTGTGAATCACTGACCTCCATTAAACAAGTACGCTGAACCTATGATACCCACTTTTTTGTGCCTATTTGAAGCGGAATCAGCGCCCCCAGTGAGAGGGAAGAGAACTAAATTTGACGTAACTTGCAAATGGCCGCTTAATCGTTATTAGTTGTCATCACTAGTATTAGTTCCAAATACTCCCACTACTGCTATCAGTGCAGCGCGGGCATACCATAGAGTCTTTAGCACGTCGATCTATTTCATCATCAATTATTATCATCATCATCAACTATGCTATAGAAGCATAGAGTTATGCAATCTTAGTGACAATTTTACTCATCATGGCCAATCGTAAAGGTTTTTAAAATAACAAGGATAGCCTAATGTTTCTTTTGGGCTTAAGTTCCTATAGTCTAGACTCCTATATCCCTTTCCCATCTTCCACAGTATCTCCTAGATACTGTGGAAGATGGGAAAGGGATATATAGAATAGTTTTTGTTGCAAAAAACTTGAGAGGTGTCAAGGGACACCCGGATGGAACGAAGTTATTTCTTATGTACAAAAAACCTGTTTACACTCAAAAAAAGGTAGAGAGAGAGAGAGACAGAGAGAGATAAACACGCGCTACCGCGCGGTTTACAACTATAGCAAAAAGCACAGACATAGATCAAGATACATACCGCATGTCCCGCGAAGTACATACACATGCGGTATCTATCTTAATCTATGTTTGTGGCAAAAAGTGTCGTTACAACTTTTTGGCCTTAATTTTTTCCATCTAGCAACCTTTCGCAACGCGCGATAAGGAACTTCGTTCCAACAATTGTACGATTTCCGCGTGATAAACGAATTTGTGCGCTGTGGAGTTGCAGGCGTCCTCAAGTTATGTCATATATTCGTCCGAATTTCAAAGAAATGTAAACTACCCACATGCTTTCTACTCACAAGATTGTGATATTTCATATTACGTCACATATTTTCTCCGTCTATTTACGGCGGCGCCGTTATAGGGCGGCCATGACGTCAAGCCACTGAGACGTGCGAATCAAGCTTCAAGTTGATCAAAGGTGGGGTCGAGCCGGTCAACTACGAGATGCGTAGTCATGTGGACGTATGACGTTTATACCTATTTATAGAGTGATATTTGGAAGAGGTTTTATGTACCTAAACGAGAATGACGGAACAAGAATATTGAACAGGAATATTAAGTACGGTTTTTTTTAAGGATATGTCATCGGATTAGGCAATGAGCGTTAACAGTTTTTAGAATATTTCATTCATACCCTACTATCCATATAAATGTGAAAGTGTGTCTGTCTATCTGTCTCTCTTTTACCTCTTTACGCCTATACCGCTGAACCGATTTCGCTGAAATTTGGTATGGACATACTTTAAGTCCCGAGAAAGGACATATGATACTTTTTCCCGGAAAAATGTACGGTTTCTGCGCGATAAACGAATTTTGATGTAGCGGAGCTGCGGGCGTCATCTTGTCACAAAATATAGGCTTACTTGACTAGACTACTAACAACATCTTAAGAATGCTACTGAGATGATCGATCAAATTGCTTAAAAACTTAAGAAAATCGCATCATTTTAAACTCTTGCACATCACATACCGTACTTGAGTGCCTTAACATAATAAACAATGCTGGGTATTACCACAGATTACTACATAGTACCTACATAGTTGGGTATCAATATTGTTAAATTAAAGCTCCTCTATTCCATCTAAGTAGGTGTAGTGTTTTCGAAATACCAAAAACTTGGAGCTGTCCGAGTATGATATTTATTATAAGTAAATGGTTCCCCGTTCTCATAAAATAAGAATAAGCGTGCAGAATCCAACAATCATAATAAAAGCTTTATTTATACCACATAAATGTTTTTTATAAATTGAACGTTGGGAGCTGATTTGACTGCCAAATGTGAGCCAATCGGGGGGAGTGCGAACATGTGTATCACTTTATCATTCCCTATGTAAATGTATGGGGTCTAGCCGTTGAATTTTATGATCGCATAACAATCAAGTTGAGTGAAAAAAATCATTACTTTCTATTAAAATTTTTGTATTCATATCACATTATTTATTAGCTAGCAATGCCTGTAGATTTTTCCAAATCTGTCTGCTTTGGATATTTGCTAAGTGCTATTTTTTAAGCCTTGACGAAAATTGAGAGTAGTTATGAGTCTGTCTGCGTGTGTGTCTGTTCTGTCATGTGTGTATCAGCTTGCTGCTGATGATAATGAATTTCAGATGAAAAATAGTAGACGAACACACGAGTATAGAGTTGTAAACTTATTAGCAACTCCACACTACCTAGGTACCTACTCTATACCATAGATTAAATTTTGTGGGAAGAAGGGCTTCGTGTTTCATTGACTTTGACGCACTGACCTCTATTATACAAGTACGCTGGACTATTAATGATACCCTTTGAAACGACAGCTATTTTTTGTGCCTATTTGAAGCGGAATCAGCTCCCCCAATGTGAGTGATAGGAACTAAATTTGACGTAAAAATGACGTTTGAAAGTCGCCATATTGGCGCTGATATCAGTAGTGGGAGTATTTGGAACTAATACTAGTGATGACAACCAATAACAATTAAGCGGCCATTTGCAAGTTACGTCAAATTTAGTTCTCTTCCCTCTTACTGGGGGCGCTGATTCCGCTTAAAATAGGCACAAAAAAGTGGGTATCATAGGTCCAGCGTACTTGTATAATGGAGGTCAGTGCTTTGACGCGTTTAGAAAAAATAATAAACATTTTACAAGAGGTCAAAGTGGATGAAGTGGATAACAAATATTTTACAATATAAGAGCAATTACCTACTCATTTTTCCCTTATAATTTTAACAAACCTTGTGACTTACTTCATCATCAAGCTATTACATTATCTTACTATACATAGAATCCACATTTTTTTACTTCAAATAATTTTCCCGGTCCTCCATTAAACAAAAAAAAAACAACAGTTTTTAAATTTTTAGTAACACACTTCATCTACTCATGTCTTCAATTATTATACGCGGCCTCAAAGCATCGGGAGCCTCCAAGTTCCAACGTGCGTAAGTGTTTAAATACCCTTCCTGAGGGTCCCGAAACATATCATACGGGTCTTCACCAAAGGCACACTTTGCTTCTGCAAGATATTTTCCTAATAATCCTGATGATAGCAGATATCGAACGAGTTTTTGTGTTAAATGTTATCTTAGGGTTCAAGTATCATGGTTTTTCCATTGATATCATGGTTTATCGAACGAGTTTTTGTGTTAAATGTTATCTTAGGGTTCAAGTATCATGGTTTTTCCATTGATATCATGGTTTATCGAACGAGTTTTTGTGTTAAATGTTATCTTAGGGTTCAAGTATCATGGTTTTTCCATTGATGTCATGGTTTATCGAACGAGTTTTTGTGTTAAATGTTATCTTAGGGTTCAAGTATCATGGTTTTTCCATTGATATCATGGTTTATCGAACGAGTTTTTGTGTTAAATGTTATCTTAGGGTTCAAGTATCATGGTTTTTCCATTGATATCATGGTTTATCGAACGAGTTTTTGTGTTAAATGTTATCTTAGGGTTCAAGTATCATGGTCTAATTCATAACAATGTAAAAACATTGTTATGAATTAGTGATACAATATTATTATGATGAAGAAATATTATTAGTTATATTACTTGGTAATTGACAGCGAAAAATTTTGGTGTTACCCAGAAATCAGAATCAATAATTAGATACAACAATAAATTATAATCCCAGGTCACATATAAGATAATTCACAGAAAATATCATTCATGTTGGTTGTTTTACCCACAAAACTGTAACAGTTATCGTTTAGGCCATGTTTAGGCCCTATACTTCAGGGCTTCAATCAATGTCGCCAGTTCAAAATGTATCGTATTAAAATTGTACCTTAAGGCGAAGACACCTAATTTAAATAATAAAATAATGTACTCCTACTGGATGAAAAAAAAAACCAAAGTCACATCTTTCAGGAACTTTAAACAGTTCTAACTAAAGTAATAATACAATCTATGCTTTAAAAATTTGTTTATTTGATACCTTTTACAAAAATCCAAAGATTGCCAGATTTAATTTTCGGTTCTGAGATCTAGATTTCCCATAATATTTATTTTTTTCCTCTAACAAACGAAAAATGTATCCACGCTACCGGGTGAACACTTCACATCTCTGTCTCTCTGGCATGAAAATCGACAGTGGTGCGAGAGTGATGCGATCAAGGTCATTGGCAGTTGTCAGCGTCTTAATAGGAACTATTCTTATACGCTACCTTAAGAGTTAACATTAATGTGTTTACTCTAAAGATACAAATAACATTACCTGCTAGCTTGGGCCGACCGCCGACGGCCAAAATACTGGTACTAAAAGAAGACCGTTTTACCTACCATCGAAAAAATTGATTCATAGGCAGTTAACGGTCCTATGTCATTTGGTTGGTCTATGTCAATTCAATGTCAGCTGTGAATGGTCGGATGGGTTTGGCTTTATGCGACCAAATTACTTAGCTCCGCCATCTGCTTGGAATCAACTTCTCTGATAGACCATCTGTTCAGGCCACCAGTGTCGCTTGCAATGGCGCTGTCACCAGCACGGTATCCGCTGCTGTCACCGCACTACCCCGCGCTGCCGCCGCCGCCAGACCTCAGCCACGAGCACCAGGACCCCCACCATTCCGACAGTGATGGTGAGTGACGTCATCGCCAACATCAGCTAGCGATGGCGCTGTCATCGGCGCGGTACCCGCTGCTCTCGGAGAAGGTACACCAATTATAGTACGGTGACTACAATTATTATTGGTGTACCTTCTCCAAGACTCCTGCCACGAATACTAAGACCCGCAACTTTGCGACAGCGACATCGTCTTCGTCGATGCTACCATGCTTTGGTACCTTGCGTCATCGGAACAGAATAACCCATACGTTGATGTAACGCTATACAAGACGGTGCCAGTGCAAAACGTCCACTCTTACTTAATCTTCTAAACGTCTGTAACGACCCATTGGAACTAATGCCGTTTTCATTATGTCAATAATGTGCATAGAACAGTAGTAACTCCTAACGCCTTATTGCAGGCTAACCGCCAAATTTTTTGGCTGAAGAGAGGTGAATGGTGATCTAAGCGCTAGCCGGACGTGTTAAATATGATGGTATTATGTTTGCAGACGACAGCATCGACGTGACAAACGAAGAAGACTCAACCTCCTACTCCCCGCCAGCTATACCCAGCTATCCACAGAGCTGTGTGCCGTATGGGTGAGTTTGATTTAATATATGTCTGTATTCTGTTACCAAGGCTCATTGATTCTGAACCAAAAAAATAAAAAACCAAAAACCTTACATTTTTCCGTTTTAGGGTTCTGTAATCAACAAAACTTGGGGTTCCGTTTTAGGGTTCCGTAGTCAACCAAGTTTTGTTGATTACAGAACCCTAAAACGTAACACTAACCAGCTGATTTTTTGTATATTGATAGGTTAACAATTATATAATTTAAGAGTAACATTGTCCTACAAATAGAACAATCCATATTTTAGGACCATCAAATCAAAGTAAGAAATCCTTTCTATCTCTGTTAGCTACCACTTTCAAGATTTTTCGCAGATAAAAATGTTGTTCATCTTATCAAAATGAAGCTACTCATAAAAAATGGCTTGATAGTAATAAAAAAAAATTGTTCTAGGGAACCCTGACTATTATACTTGCACTATGGACTAATCCGTGGCAGATATCGAAAAATACTAAGGGTGGGTTGCACCAACTTACTTTAACTATAACTGTAACTTTAACTATAACTACAATGTCAAATCTTTGGTTAAAGCAGGCCTGTCTCACTTCCATACAAACGGCCCGAAATCGCCGAGATATTTACCTACTATTCTGTAAAACAACCTAATTTCAACCTTTTACATTGCGCTTAGCGTTCATAGTACAATAACTGTCTGCCGTCTCGCTTCAATCTGCCAGGGCTGTCAAGCGAGCGGCGCGGCGGCGCGGGGCCGGGTACTATTACTTTTGTATCGCGGATGCGTGCGTTGCGTGTGCGACAAGTCGATCGAGTGCCAGCATGCTACATATATTAATCTGTGAGTGCCAGCCTATCGAGACTAGTCCGGTGACCGGACGCTTGCGTTTATCATACCTAAACTCGGGAGTGAGACTTCTGTACCGTAAGGTACTATTATATATTCTGTGGTTAAAGTAAAAAATGGACGCCATGTTTAACCATAACCATAGAGCTCGACAAGGCTTTAAATGAACGTGGCGAAAAAAGAAACTAACGCTGTCATCATACAAAAACGCCATTTTCAGTTTCCAGACAGTTCTCCTTTACCAGCAGCGCCCCCGCCTACGTTAATTTAAAGCCTTGTCGGACCAGCAACAGACATCTGTCAAATTCTGTGGTCAAAGTTAAGGTTAAAGTTAAGTTAGCCTTAACTATAACCATAACTTTGACCATAACTGTAACTATAACCACGCCTCTGGTGCAACCCACCCTATCTATAACAAAATGTCAAATGAACTGTCAAATCTCTGGTTAAAGTCAATAATGGACGCCATATATTTTGATGATAACCTTAACCGCGCAATTTTGCTCGGTTACACTTAAAATAAAATTAGACGTCATAAGGGTCACAGTGTTGCCATAACAAATTATTTTTTTCTGTGAATTTGTATGGATAATTCATTTTTTATACTCTCAACCCCATTAACTTTAGCAACAGACAACTATTCTGTCAAATTCTGTGCTCAAAGTTAAGGTTAAAGTTAAGTTAACCTTAACTATAACCTTAACTTTAACCATAACTGTAACTATAACCAAGCCTCTGGTGCAACCCACCCTAAGACACGAACTAGAGATAACGATAGCGCGACGTAGAATACCTGCAGCGCCATCTAGCGCGGAGTAGGGAACGGTTAGGTGACACTTAAATAAGCACCATTCCAAGTTTTTTAGGACGCTTTGCCTGTCATGCGTGTTATCGCCCGCGCGCGGATCTGGTCCGCATGCGGGTGACGACATGGTTCTGGCAGAGTGCGTGTTGCCCGCATGACAGGAAAATAATCTATGAAATCAGATCCGCGCGCGTGCGATAACACGCATGTTAGGAAAAGGGCCGCCTTTAATAGGACGGACTACGGTTAACGGTTTCGCCTTTACATCACTCTTTTTTCGACGCGGGTTAAAAATTATTTTTGCTCCAGTTCCATCGGCGTGGAGAGCGCAGCGGAGACGGCGGCCCGACTGCTGTTCATGGCCGTCAAATGGGCCAAGAACTTGCCGTCCTTCGCCAGCCTGGCCTTCCGAGATCAGGTATGTAGCTTACTAATTTCTACACAAAGCTATTCAATATTACTATCTCTATCTAAAACATTGGAAACGAGACTTCACAGTTGTCAGCCATAAACAGCTACGGGTTGTTTAAGGCTGTTCCAACGTTTCAAATCAAGACAGCATTGTTACTAGCTCATAGGTACGTTAAGCAAGTATTTTGTTAGCAAAGATGTTAGTGTTTGTTGCTTCACACCTCTTGCAGGAACAGAACAGACTAAAGGAACTTTTTATAACATTATACCTATGAGATTTTAACCGCTGAGTCAATTGCACTTGTTGCTAATAGGTGTCATATTCCAGGTGATACTACTAGAAGAGGCATGGTCAGAACTTTTCCTACTGAACGCGATTCAGTGGTGTCTGCCGTTGGATGCCGCGGGGACCACGCTCTTTGGCAGCGACCAACACGACCAAGGTATATTGAAATATTCCTTTATTTATACCTCGATCGTGGGAATTACAGACAAAATAGATATTCAATTGCTACGCGGCCGCCGGTGGCCGCTTGGGGCTTGATGGGTTAATATGGTAAAATATACAAAATGTTCCTTTTCAAAAATGTTTTTGAACAATCCATGTCCTTAATGTTTCGCGAAGTAGGAGTGTCTATGAATTCTATCTACGTCCTCTCGAGAAACAAAATTACCAAGACTGATAATAGCACACTCCACAGACACAAATATTTACAAAGAAGAAAACATTAACAAGTAACAAGGCATTTACATGTTGTTATCACTATTCATTCATTTAATATTTCGTAACGTTTTCCTCAGACGGAGGATCCCCCTGTCAGCGGCGCTTGCGGGAAGTGGTGGCTCGGTACCGCGCGGTGCTGGTCGACCCGGCAGAGTTCGCCTGCATGAAGGCCATCGCGCTCTTCAAGTCAGGTATTGTATCTTTTATTGAATGCGCATTGCCCTAAAGTCAAATTCGAAGTTACTTTTTAGGGTTCCGTACCCAAAGGGTAAAAACGGGACCCTATTACTAAGACTTCGATGTCTGTCCGTCTGTCCGTCTGTCTGTCACCAGGCTGTAACTCAAGAACCGCTATAGCTAGACTTCTTAAATTTTCACAGATTGTGTATATGTGTTGCCGCTATAACAACAAATACTAAAAATAAAATAAATTAAATATTTAAGGGGGGCTCCTATACAACAAACGTGATTTTTTTGCTATTTTTTGCTCTTAATCAATAACGGCAATACATAGGCAATTGAAATGTTCTCAAAATACTTAATTGTATTTGTACTTTAATAATTAATTATAAAATTTTAATAAATTAAATAATTGAGGGTGGCTCCCATACAAAAAATTCAATTTTTAGCCTATTTTTGCTCTGTAGTGGTACGGTACCCTTCGTGCGCGAGTACAACTCGCACTTGGCCGATTTTTAGGGTAAATTCAGACCGCAACGCGACGCGTAGATGCATTTCGTATTGAATTGATAGACTTGCATGGCGTCTCACGCAATTGAAGTCTATCAATTCAATACAATTTTAGAAATGCATCTACGCGTCATCGTGTTGCGTTCTGAATTGACCCTTAAAGGTTTCTTCTGTTCGCTTTTAAGTTTAGTTTTATTATACCTGTGACAATCCTGTCTTTAATGAGCTTCTAACGGACAAATGAGAAATACCTCTAGCTTCACGTTGATACTCTGGTTGTTTACTCAAATCAAGCGAATGAAGTTAGTTTTAAGTTATAAGTTACCTGTTCAAGACAGGTTTTGCACCTCATGTTTCTTACGTTTGGCTGATAGTCCATTGAAATTTTACAATTTTAGGACCGAATATTGCATTTATTAGAGGATGCAATTTTATTTTAAGAGTATTATTATTTATAGATATATATTATTTATAGAGTCTTAACCTCAAGTTTGTGGGGTCGCCACCCTTGTCTCCCGGCCGCCATCTTGAAAAAAAGGGTGACAACACTATTTTCGCGATATCTCGGAAACTATACGTCTTACAAAAAAAAAATGAAATCATAATTTGTTGCAAATTATTTGCATACAAATATGTTTATATAACTTTTCTCCCTAAATTAAAAATTAAAAAAGTTATAAGCCAAAAAGTGAGAATTTTTTTCTTTGTTTAATACTTACATTTTACAAAAAAATTACCTCAGACCAACCTTGTTGATGATCTTTTGAAAAAAAGATCCCCCGATCTCCCCCGATCTCATGAAATTAATTTTATGCAGATGCAAAGGAAACTGTGGAAGCATGTGCGGCTGCAGAAAAGCAGGCCTAAAATGCTCTACAGTATGCCTACTATTCTGTAGAGCATTTTAGGCCTGCTTTTCTGCAGCCACAGTCTACAGTAGACTACTACTACTATACTGTAAAGCACTTCAGGCCTGAAACCTAAAACTTTAAAAAAATCTCACTTTTTTAATTTTTAATTTAGGGTGAAAAGTAATATAAATTATGATATGTTTGTAGGCAAAACAATTCGCAACAAATTATGATTTCACCATTTTTTTGTAAGACGTATAGTTTCCGAGATATCGCGAAAATAGTGTTGTCACCCTTTTTTCAAGATGGCGGCCGGGGGACAAGGGTGGCGACCCCACAAACTTGAGGTTAAGCTTCTATTGACCCCTCCAACATATCCCAAAAATAAAATTGCATCCTCTAATAAATGCAAAGCTCATGTAACATTTCAATGGACTATGAATACAATTGGGCAGTTGTCAATTTCTGTCATTTAAATAGAGATTAGGTGCTTCTTAAATACGTACCTATTGCTTCTTACCCTTCTAATGCCTTCTCCATGGGCGTCTGTTTGGATCTCTTGTCCTGCCTAGTTGAATCAGTGCAGTTTACAAGTTCCCTATGACGAATCAATGGAATTTTTCCTTTTTCTCCTTCCTTGAGTTTTCAGATCACCGCTTATTTCTAAATGGTTTAAAATATTTGTGGGATATTGAACATGCGGTTTAAAGTGCGGTTTTAAAAGTTCACATGACACATCCGAATTTGCGGAATGTTTGATAACCAACGCCTTTAGTAGTTTTCAAGTTTCCAATGATTCATACTTGAATTTATACCACTTTCATGAAATATTTAATGTGGTTTCTAAAACTATTGCTTATATTGCTTATAATCCGATTTTCAATAATAATAAAATCATTGCAACGTTGCGAGGCGTTGCAATGAATTTTTAAATCAGCCATTCGAATTGAAAAGAGGCGGCCAGACACCGCGAGCTACAAGTCTGTCAAAACAATTTGTATCTTTTTGCGTAGTACAATAAGTTTAGTCATGAATGGCCCAATTAAACTGACCCTACAGTTTTCATTATTTGACTTCTTTCTTCTGAGCTTTTAAAAGCCCAAACCTTTTACGCATTCATTTTTAGGGTTCCGTACCCAAAGGGTAAAAACGGGACCCTAATACTAAGACTTCGATGTCTGTCCGTCTGTCTGTCTCCAGGCTGTATCTCAAGAACCGCTATAGCAAGACTTCTGAAATTTTCACAGATTGTATATGTCTGTTGCCGCTATAACAACAAACACTAAAAACCAAATAAATTTTATATTTAAGGGATGTTCACAATATAGTCAATTATATAATATACAATTTAATAATTAATAATAAAATTAAAATAAACTAAATAATTAATCCCATACAAGAAACACAATTTTTGCCTATTTTTGCGCAATTATGGTACGGAACCCTTCGTGCGCGAGTCCAACCGTCACTTGGCCGATTATTTTTTATCATTAGTCTTTACTTCAACAATCCAAACGTTCCAGAGACCCGCGGCCTCAAAGAGCCGCTTACGATCGAGAATCTCCAGGACCAGGCGCAGGTGATGTTGATGTCGCACGCGCGCGCCGCCCACGCCGCCGTGCCCGCGCGCTTCGGCCGCCTGCTGCTGCTACTGCCGCTTCTCCGAGCTGTCCCCCCGCAGCAGTTGGAGAGAGAATACTTCGCGAAGACCATCGGACAGACGCCCATGGAGAAGGTATTAGCTGATATGTACAAGAACTGAGCAGGCTGCAGAAAATCTGAATAAATCAGGGTCGCTGAAAAATGTCGAGATGTAGCTCCAACGCGTCTGCTGCTACTGCCGCTGCTGCAGCTGCGCTAGCTGATGTGTATCTACAAGAACAGAGCAGTGTTGCTGGAGGAAAATAATTTATAAAAAATCTGGATGGTTGTTTCGTTGCTAAAATTTCAAGAGACCATAAAGGGACAAACGCCCATGGAGAAGGTTCCGATTGATAGGGCTGCTGGAAAACCAAAATTATAGCAAATTTCGCCGAGAAATTACTAATTTTACGCCGACTGTTGCTACTGTCAGCACCGCAGCAGTTAGAGCGTGAGAACTTTGACGAAACTCATGGGCCATATAAATAAGAAATGATTAGTGCTGCAAAATTCCATGCTTTGAAAATTGTAAGTTACGAATGACCGGAATTATGCCACGGCCTTTGGGAAATACGACGTTTTAAGGGTTCCGTAGTCAACAAGGAACCCTTATAGTTTCGGTCTGTCCGTACGTCTGTCCGTCTGTTTGTCCGCGGTTTTTCTCAGAGACTATAGGACCAACAAAGCTGTAATTCGGCATAAATGTAGATATTAATGATGCTGACAAAATGGTTAATAAATTCTTAAAAAAATATTTTTTTTACTGTACATCAAGCGGGGATGATTTTTTTTTCACGTCTACCCGACCGTGTGGGGTGTAGTTGGATAGGTTTTTTAAAAATATTATAAGTATTCATAGATAATTTCCTGATTTAGGGATCCCATATTTTGTGAAAAATAAAGTTTTAAAGTGGAAAAAATCGTTAGTGTCCACTGTCCAGCGTCCCCCCCTTCTACCAGCTAATAAACGGTTGCTTCTGGAAATTCGAAAAAATTCACGGTGGTAGGAAATATGCTGAATTTAAAAAGAAAACTATCACGCCTAAGTAGACTTGATAAGTTATTGAGTAATAGTCGATCAACTAAAAAAATTGTATTCGGAGAAGTATAAAGGAAATTTTCTTTCAAATTCCTTTGAACGTAACTGAGATGATGTTGTTAGTAGTGTAAAACACGTTATAAATGTACATTCATTAACTATACAAAAATTATCAAAATACTAGCGGTACTACGGAACCCTATATTGCGCGTGACCCGACACGCACTTGGCCGGTTTTTTTTTGTAAATACCATGTCGTCCAATGGTCCCACCGTTGGGCGACAACTAACATAATATGGCTATACCATTAAAAATATTATACGCTGATTGCTGGATTTTAAATTAATGTTATGTAAAATTATATTATTAATTAATATATTTAATATTGTGTACTTAGTATTTGATAAACATAAAATACACATTCCACGTCTGACTTTACTCATTGTAAACTATTATAATTAAGTTATACTTAGATATAATTAAAATAAAATCGTTGCCTAAATTGTAAATAATAATTTATAATAATCGAAGCTTGGCGTCCGAACAAATTCCTTGACCGATTTGTTAATCCCAGTACTTAATGGTAAGCCTAAAAATGATAATCAGTGTTAGAAGTTAATATAAAATATAAATAAACATTAGAATAAACTGTACCTAATTTGTCTTAGAAACGAACCAAATATTATTGTTTTGCGATTATTTTGAAGTGCAGCGCCATCTATAGTCAAACCGAAGAAAAATTTTGCGCCATACAATACTAAAATATTATTTACTGTATTGAAATATTTAGCATTTGATGCTAGAGATAGATTAATTGTTTGTAAATATTAAATAAATGTAAATAGTCTGAAACTTCTGCGCTAAAATGTTGTTTAAGTACTAGTCAAAATACAAACTACTGTAACCTTTATGCTGTAACCATTGTAAATATTATGCTGTCGACTTTGATAAATAATAATATTATATTTAATATTAATAACTGCTAAGTGTGTTGATACATTGATTTCAAACATAAGTTTTCTTGAAGAAAATGGCAATTTTCTTCAGAAGATTGGTCTAGTCGTATTTTGTTTATTTAAAAATATTAATTATTATAATAAAATTGTCAGACGCTTATCAACAAATAAATACTTATTTTAAGTTTTTAATTTTACTATAAATCCAGTTTATTATTATTATTTATCAATAGTTCGTGGTATATTCCTTATTGATATTTAGTTACAAAATAAAGATTGTTTGTAAGAAGCTCAAACTGCCAAATGTAAGCAAAGTAGTGCATAAATAAATATTGTGACCTATTCTTTGTTTTATTTTCTTGATTTATAATATAAGTTGAGAAGACTATATAAGCCTGAGACTGAGACATAGCACTCTGTCCGTCTGTCTGTCTCTGTTTTATCTTCTTAAAATTGATAGATAGCTATTTATATTCTGTTGAAATCACCCCAGAATTATCTACCAGGAATATTGTATATTCGTTGTTACATTTAGTAAGTATTTCTGATAACGTGATTACAACAATTAATACTAAAGAAAAAAACTATAGGGGGTTCCCAAAGTACGTCATGTTTTTAGCCGCTTGATACGGAATCGTGAGATTCCGACTTTGCCTGAATCGGGGGTTTTTCACTAAATATGTAGTACACGTGTTTGTTTACATGGCAAACTTTGTCCCACTTAGGTACAAATAAAAATTTCTACAGTGACGAAATTTCCGCTTGTCGTTGTTTGGTATATAATGAAATGTCAAAATATAAATGACAGACAAAGACCCACCGGGCCTAACACCGGGCAAATGACAATCTATACTAATATTATAAAGCGGAAGAGTTTATTAGTTTGTTTGTTTGAACGCGCTAATCTCAGGAACTACTGGTCCGATTTGAAAAATTCTTTCAGTGTTAGATAGTCCATTTATCGAGGAAGGCTATAGGCTATATGTTATCACGCTAAGACTAATAGGAGGGAAGAAATAGAGGAAAATGTGGAAAAAACGGGGGGGAATTATTTGAAAGGGCTTATTTAAACGCGCTAATCTCAGGAACTACTGGTCCGATTTGAAAAATTCTTTCAGTGTTAGATAGCCCATTTATCGAGGAAGGCTATAGGCTATATTTTATCACGCTAAGACTAATAGGAGCGAAGAAATAGAAGAAAATGTGGAAAAACGGGGGAAAATATTTGAAAGGGCTTATCTCACGAACTAATAGAGCAATTTTTCTGTTATTTGGGTCAGATAAGAAGTAGACCATGTGAAGGACATAGGCTATTTTTTGTAGACTGATTAATTGTCTGTGAAATATCTAATTTACGCGGGCGAAGCCGTGCGGAACGTCTAGTGTAATTAAGATATTCGTAACTAGGGGGTATAATCACAGAATAAGTACCTATCTATAGCGTGTAAATATTTACAATACTAGATGTAAATATTAGGTATGACTTTTCAAGTACATCCATGAGCAACGACTCTAATATAGAACAGCTTATTCACAAATAAGTTTAGATTTTCCTGTCTGTGCTTACCTCATTTGTTTATAAGTCACTATATGACAAGATGACAGGGTCTGGGGCGGACCGTGACTTTAGGAGGGCCTGGGCTCATTAGCGGCGTTATGGGAGGGGGCGACGCTGAGCGACCGACCAGGGTGCCGGATAAATTTAAAGGCGCCGCAGCCTTCCCGTTCTTTAGCACTACCAGCACCCTGGGCACCGAAGAAATCTTGCCCAGGGCGCTGGTAGACCTAAAACCGGCACAGCCTCATACCACCTTATCTATACTAATATTATAAAGCGGAAGAGTTTGTTTGTTTGTTTGTTTGTTTGTTTGTTTGAACGCGCTAATCTCAGGAATTACTGGTCCGATTTGAAAAATTCTTTCAGTGTTAGATAGTCCATTTATCGAGGAAGGCTATAGGCTATATTTTATCACGCTAAGACTAATAGGAGCGAAGAAATAGAAGAAAATGTGGAAAAAACGGGGAAATTATTTTAAAGGGCTTATCTCACGAACTACTAGAGTTATTGTCTGTTGCGTCAGATAAGTAGTAGACCACGTGAAGGATCATAGGCTATTTTTTGTAGACTGATTTGTCTGTGAAATATCTAATTTGCGCGGGCTAAGCCGCGCGGAACGTCTAGTCGATAATATTTAGTATAAGATATTACGTTACAACCGATTTTGATTAAATTTAGTTAATGTAATTAGTTTATGACGTGTGAACCATACATTTTTTAAATATTATACAAACTATTTTATGTCCTTTCACTGGACTCAAAATATGTGCACACCAAGTTTCATCAAAATCGGTAAAGTGGTTTAGGCACACATATCATTTTTGTTTATCACGCGGGATCGTACATTTTTTTCGAGATAAAAAGTATCCTGTGTTCTTTCCAGAGAGTCTCGGGCCGAGACATAACGTGGCCGCATACCAATTAATATCATCGAAATCGGTGTAGCGGAAAAAGCATAAAGCATTTTTATTCATTGCGTGGAAACCGTACATTTTCTGGGATCAATAATATCCCGTGTGCTTTCCCGAGACTCAAAATATCTGCATACCAAATTTAATCAAAATAGGTTCAGCGGTTGAAGCGCAAAATAAAAAACTTCATAACGCGGTAACCTTACATTTTTTAAAGATAAAAACTCATGCCCTTTCACCGTTCACGAGAGTCAAAGTATATGCACATTGCACACCAAATCACAAATGTCATCAAAATCGGTTCAGCGGCTTAGGCGCAAATCATTTTTAGGGTTCCATAGTCAACAAGGAACCCTTATAGTTTTGGTCTGTCCGTCCGTCTGTCTGTCCGTCTGTCCGTCCGTCTGTCTGTCCGCGGTAAACGGCTACTGATTTTTTACCTATATGCATATTCAGTAGGTCCGAGAATCGGCTACTGACTACTTTTTATATTGATAAGTGCATTTGTTGAATAAATAATAGTAATTTCAAGACGTGAGTGGAAGAATAAGTTAAGTAACATGAAAAAACTTCCCGTTTTTCTGCTTAAATGGAATGGAAATATTATTCGAAATAGAAAAACAGTGGATTATATGTGTAGCCAGATATATTAGCTAGGTTATAAAGTAGATAAGTTACAAGATTTATGAAAATAATAAGGGAAAAAATGAGTTATTGTCCGTATGTTACGAAATGTTACTTGTTCGATTCTTCCACTCACGTCTTCAATTATTAGATACAACTCGTGACTGACGGCGACCACTGTTTGTGCGACGGGATAGCGATGGACGTTGCCATGATGCCATACTTATTTAGTCACTTCAATAAAATAATATTATGGGTCAAATACTTTATATGGCACAACAACGTTTGCCGGGACAGCTAGTGCTATAATATTTTAACTGTCAGTTCGAAGTACCAAAACCTAAACGTACCTACACTTGAATTAAATGAATTAGGTATTCGATCGATCGCCGTTTGCACAATCAGTTTTATATAATAAAATTATAGATTCTTTCGCATTATCGTCTCATTTAACACTTTGACTTTGACTCGGGGGTTTGGTTAGGTTAGGTTACGTTAGGTTAGATTAAAATTATATAAGTATCGTTTTCGGCATCTGAACTGCCCCGGGGCAGGGTGGGCCGACAGGATACGGAAACAGCCAAAGTTTAAATTAAGAACATAAACTACGTATTGCCACAGAATATATAATAGTACACCCTGTACACCGTATTGCACTAGTAAGCTATGCAATACGTATCTAATTTACACAAATAACATATTAATGATGCCGATAAAATTGTATATAAAATCTTATAAAAACATATTTTTTTACGGTACCTCCCCTACACATCAAGCGGAGGTGTATTTTTTTTTCGCGTCCACCCCACGGTGTGGGGTGCCGTTATGTGTTTTTTAAAAATATTACGAGTATTTATAGATCATTTTTCGATTTAGGGATCCATTTGTGAAATATGAAGTTTTAAAGTGGAAAAAATCGTTAGAGTCCAGTGTCCCTCCCTTCTACCAGCTAAACGGTTGCTTCTGGAAATGTGAAAAAATTCACAGGAGTAGGAAATATGCTGAATTTAAAAGGAAAACTAAGTTATAGTCGATCAACTTAAAAAAAAGGTATTCGGCGAAGAATAAAGGAACTTTACGTTCAACTTCCTTTGAACATAACTGAGATGATGTTGTTAGTAGTGTAAAACACGTTATATAAATGTACATTCATTGACCATACAAAATTTTTAAAAAAACTAGCGATACTACGGAACCCTATATTGCGCGTGGCCCGACACGCACTTGGCCGGTTTTTATTGATATTTGATAGAACCGCTTGGTTCGAGCAAAATTGAGTTGAATTATTAAAACATACAATTTATCTGATATAGGTATTGAAAATAATCGTGTCATCCTTTAAGCATTTATTTTCATCCTTTAAGCCCGAAGTTGCTTTGTAATGCAATATGCAACCGTACATTTTGCGACAATACCTATACTATCACAATAACATGTACGTGTCTATTTGTGCGTATGAAGTCGCGGGCAACCCGTAGATGAGTATTAGATAGTTTCTGATAAAACACGCGTATCAACTATAGATTCTCTAGGCGGAGTCATAACCTTGTCGGTAATTTTATGACCGCTATGACGTCAGAATCCAGATACAAAAGTAATTACTATACTTTAAAGTCGCATATCAAGTTTTGTTTATTATTGTGCCTCCGAGAAAAATATCGTATTTTGTTACAAAGCTATCATGCATTAAAATAGCTTCACTTAGGATAATTTATTTGTCTCTTTTAAAAAAAATACTCGAAAATACTATGCGAATGTATTGTTGTAAAAATAAGGAACTCAAAACTTAAAAAATACTTATAGCTTATTTATTATACAATAATTAAGTATTCACTTTGATACAGTTATAATAAATATCACAATAGTTTTTGGAACATTCTGTATATTACAAAAAAATATTCTTCTGTTAAATAGCAGATGGCAGGGTCAAGTATATTTTGTCAAGTTTACAATATAAATAAATATTCCTTCTGAATTATTGTCATGGAAGAAAATATTATTTTAAGATATTATTATTAATATTATATTAAAAATATCACACATGTTCTCAGATCTATTTAAAAGTAAATTAAAAGCACCAGCAGGCGTAGCATGGTCACCATAGAAACGGTTTCTTTCTACGGAAGAATAGACAAAGTGACAGACAATGGAAATCCGCCATTTTGTCGATAAAAATATATGTCAGTATGACGATTCTTTTGTAGAAAGAAACCGTTTCTATAGTGACCATGCTACGCCTGCAGGTCTTTTTAAGTAAGTTTTGAGGATTTTCTCTGCTTTGCGTTATGACTTATGATATTCAGTTTATATTTTTTATTTTATATGAAGATAAAGTAAAAATTTTATACTGGAACATTTAAATTTTAATTTCATTCCTGGGTCTTAGTAGAGTGATGGAGTATAGTAGAACCCACCAAAAGTAATTGTATTGGTGATTTTTTCAATTATTAGGAAACAGAAGGGTCTGTTTGCTTCAAAGCGTATGACACCTATTCTGTTGGAGAACTCGGCAGCAGACGCCGCAGCCGCTACGGTACCTTCCTCTGTTACCTCTATTTCAGCTTTGTGAACAAATTTTGATACATAAAGGGGCTTATTTGCCATACCTTCCAAGCGGGCAATGTTTTCTAGAAACAAGTCTCTAATTCCCATTTTCTGGAGGGGATCAGTTAACAATAAGCTGGTATCAATTTTGAACCTCGGCAGGAAGCAATCCACCTCATCCTCGGAATATTCCTCCTGGGCCAATTTCAAGCCAGCGAACACCTCATCCAGGGAAACATTTATAAAATTGCGGAACATATTCTCTAGGGATACACCTGAATCTGGTAACATTATCAGCATTGATAGACGGTCCTGAGATCCGTAGGGAATTTCTAGTATTCTGGCCTGCAATTCTTTGATGTAAGCAAAGGGGTAAGTGTACCGACTGTACATCATGTTAACTTCCCCCAATATTTTTCCATTATTGTCAAAGAAGGTGTCCTTGTAAGTCGAGGAAGCATTGAATGGTACCGTCCATTGTCCTTTGAAATATACAGCACTCGTGAGTAGCAGACTTGCCCCACTGATGTCATCAGGGGATACCAGTTTGGGAATGTGTCCTCTTGTCACATTAGATATGACGGTGTTAATGAGATTAGAAGTTAGTTCTGTATTTGAAAAGTTGGCAACAATCATCCTAGTTTCGTATTCTCGAGCAACATCTATAAAGTCTTGTCGTGGGTAGCTTGTGGGGTCTACAAACATGGCATTGAACTTCTGGAGCACCACAGTCGTCGTGTTCACAATTAAATACTGGTGCAACTGTTTATACTCGTTTCTGACGACGTCGCGATTTTTTTTGGACGGCAGTCTCGCTGCCCTCTCCAGTTCTACTAAGGTGTTCCCACTTGCCCCGTCAGTGGTCACCGCCAGAACGGACCACACAGTGATAGGAGATATAATAAGATTTGTACGCTTTTCTTGCGCGTACGTCGTGTGGTAGAGCAATTCTAAAGAGAAGTTACCGATTCTTTCGGACAACTTTATTGGTCTTGGTAAATTCTTCGTAGTTAGCACATTTTTTGAAGTTTGCACTTGGCCTCCACATCTCGCCACCGTAAAAAGAATACAAATTAAAACACTTAAACGCATTATTTTTATATTTGGCCACATAGTTCACTACTTATCACACAAACTGAAATGATTATCACGGGTATATCAAATGTACATTTGTGATTCGTCACTATTATTTTTATTATTAAATGCGTATAATATCCTCTGCGCTAGGCAGCTTACGAGAATTATTCAATGGAAAATCCAAAACTTGCGAACCGGTTTTGTTTTCATTTGGCACGTCCAACCAGTGCTACTACACTAACCATATATTATTTCCCGACACGAACTAAATACCTAACATAATAATAATAATATAAATTGTTTAGTACAAACAACCGTCTGACAAAAATAATTCTTAAAGTAGGATAGGTAGTTTTTATAAAATAATAAACTAGTTTGTATTTATAGTCAATATATAAAAATTATATATAGCTTTCATGGTAATTTCTTTAGATATATTCAGTTTAATGAGAGTAATGAGAAATTGAAAATTTTTCGAAAATGGTTTGACAGTTCGTGACAGATGAACGGATAATAGAGATAGACGATACAAGCGCTAAAATGACACAGCTATGAATTTATTTTTGCTTCTAAGACAATATTTTTTTCGATGCAAAATATAATTAAAGTAACAGCTTTATCCAAATGCTTTTGATTTTATGATTTTACCCCACTAAGTGGGTAAATTAGATAAATGACAACCCCAGCAGGAGTCACAACTGTCAATGTCAGCATGATCAATGACAAACATTTGACATTTAATTTTTTTAATAGATCTTGATTTTTGGCATTTGAACGATATATATCGTAGTAATATAAATAATAAGAATGATGTTAATTTGAATACGAGCCTAATAATAGGTTTCTCTTATATATAAAATTCTCGTGTCACAATGTTACTTACTGTACTCCTCCGAAACGGCTTTACTGATTTTTACCAAATTTTATATGCATATTCAGTAGGTCTGAGAATCGGCTACTGGCTACTTTTTATATTGATAAGTATATATTTTGTTGAATAAATAATAGTAAATTACAACTCGAGACTGACGGCGACCATTGTTTGTGCGACGGGATAGCGATGGACATTGCCATGGTGACATACTTATTCAATAAAATAATATGAACGAAATACTTTATATGGCAAAACAACGTTGCCGGGACAGCTAGTTACATATAAAAACATGTGAAGCATTTAGGACTTCTTTGTGTTAAAAGTTTGAAGTTGGAATAAAATGAAACAACGTAACGGAGCAGCGTAGTTAAACTACCTACTAATGAAAGGGTTTACACCCACTTCTAGTTCATTCTGTCTTTTCCTGAAACGTTGGTTAAATTTAAATTAATCCATGTTGTGACAGATTATTATAAATATGTTTTACAAAGGGTAGCAAATTAAAAAAAAAAAATACAGAGACATAGTTATTTATTATATTAACTGGACTAACTTAATCTACGTATTCGTATTGATTTTCGCGATACGCCGGATTCCGGACGTCGACTAGCGGCGACAAATACAGGGGGTTTTCCGCTACGTCGTAACCATCCTTTTTGGCCAGGGTCTCGAACTTTTTGTATTCTCTCGCGTCGTGCAGGTCAATCAGGTACTTCCAGATTACGACGGTCAGGAGTCCGATAAGTATGACCAGCCCGATCGCACTCCCGACGGCAACTGAAAATAATAGTTTATACAGGTAATGACTAATGAGTAACGTTAAATTAAAAAAAAAAAACGAATAGTAAGTTATGCTATTTGTCTTTTTCATTACTACAATCGCAAATATCGCACTCCCTTCCATGTACTTGTAGAAAGAACTAAGAAGTTAGCAACATTATTATGTGCGAGTAAAAGAGACAAGTAACTATAATATACTATCAGGGAAATTGATTTGTACGCAGATGGCGGACCTACGTACTTTAGTCGCGTTATGTTAAACCACGACGACAGATCACAACTAACTTTGAATTGACAAAACCCGACTAAATGATGACGGTCAGCAATAAATTTCTTCGAAGGTACATACGATGTGCTTTGCGAAAAGACTAGAGAAAACTAGCACTCTAAGGCCGGTATAAATAGTAGGTACTCAAGATGCATCTCGGTCTCAAGACGCGGTTCGGCTCTATGATTGGTCCAAATTTTGACAGCCAACCAATCACAGAGCCTGAACCGTGTCTTGAGACCGATATGCATCTTGAGTACTGACTATTTATACCGGCCTAACTATTACTCTAGTTTTTATGCAGCATTTATTCAAGGCTCGCTGTCTTTGACTGTCCTATGATTTTTCCAGTGTGTCAGAGAAAGACAAGCAGATCTTGTTAATCGCTGCGTAAATATTTTTAGTAGCAACAGAATAAAATATTATGATTGGTCTCTCATCACTTACTCCATATAAGAGCTTTCGACGGCGAATCCAACTCTTCCTGAATCAATATAACTGGCGGAACAGTTTGTACGTTAACTTTAAATACTATTATTGTCGCATTCTCCAACACTATGAAGCATCTTTGAGCGTTAATATGCTCCACTTCGGAGTCGAATTCGTCACGATTTATTTTGTAGACTTCATAGTCTAGGAGCAGCTTGTATTTTTCCTCGCAGCGGTCCTCAGACTTGATGCATAGCACGGGGTCTTCTAGTTGCTTGCACAGTTTGGGACTGTTGGTGTTGCATCTCTCGCAGAACTGTCCGGAGCAGCCGTCATTGAGGCACTTGCACTGCCCGCAGTCACACTCGCCATTGCCGGAGCATACCTGAAAAAATTGAGTTGAGAAAGATTATAAGGTCATCATATTAATTTTCAACACAAAAATCATAAACGACAAACTTCTTCAAATTTAGAAATGCATCTACGCGTCGTGTTGTGGTCTGAATTGACCTTTAGGCCGCGCGCCCATTGCGACTTTTTGACTTTTGTAGCGATGCAGTCGCGATACTGTCGCATATTTGCATCGATTCAGTCGCGATGCAGTCGCTAGCTGTGTGTCTTGTATGGCTTTGAAAATGCGACTAACACGCGTTAGTAGTGATGCAGTCGTGCGCTTCATAAACGCGCGACTGCATCGCTACTAAAAGTCGCAGTGGGCGAAGGCCCTTAGGGCGACGCGAAGATGCATTTCTAAATCAAAATCAAAATATTTATTTCTAAATAGGTTAACAAAGTTAACACTTTTAGAACGTCGCGTCTACATGAGGCCTACCACCGGTTCGGGAACTAACCCGGCGAGAAGAACCGGCGTAAGAAACTCGCTCGGGGCCATCTTTTACTAAAAAGATGGAAAATTACAAAAGTAACTTATACTAATTTACAAAAAGTATGTAAAAATATGTTATATATTTTATATAGAAGCAGTTTACAGTCAGTCAGCTCATTTTTCCCTGGGTGTGCTATCATTGAGAAAATCAGTTATCTTATAATAAGCCCTAGCACACAAACGTTCTTTAACAACTTTTTTAAATTTATTAACTGAAAGATTTTGGATGTTTTCTGAGATTTTATTATATAGACGTATACATTGACCTTTGAAAGATTTGCTCACTTTGCTAAGCCTGGTAATTGGTATATCTAACTTGTGTTTATTTCTAGTGTTCCTGCAGTGAATATCACTTTTCGTTTTAAAATTATTTACATTTTTTCTCACGTATAACACATTGTCCAAAATGTATTGAGAGATTACGGTCAGAATTCTTATTTCTTTAAACTTTTCCCTGAGAGATTCAAAGGATGACATTTTATAAATAGATCGTATAGCTCGCTTCTGCAGCACAAATATTGTGTTAATATCAGCAGCACTTCCCCATAATAGAATGCCGTAAGACATTCTACTATGAAAATAACTATAATAAACTAATTTTGCCGTATCTTCATCACAAATTTCTCTAATTTTTCTGACTGCATATGCTGCGGAACTGAGCTTATCGGCTAGTTTGGCAATATGAGGACCCCACTGCAGTTTATAACCTAGTGTTACTCCTAAAAACACAGTAGTGTCAACAAGATTCATTTTCTCATCATTTAATAGCAAATTGGTTTGCACTTGCTTAACATTTGGCAAGGTAAATCTTAAACATTTTGTTTTATTAGAATTTAGAAGTAAGTTATTTACATTAAACCAATTTACTATTTTTGAGAGAGCACAACCTCGTCATAAGTCGACTGTTGTCGCTTCACTTTAAAAATAAGTGAAGTGTCATCAGCAAAAAGTACTATCTCGATATCATTATCCTTAACTAGATAAGGTAAGTCATTTATGTAGATGAGAAAAAGAAACGGGCCCAAAATGGATCCTTGTGATGATGATGATGATGATGATGTGTGTGAGGGACACCTAATTCTATTTTGGTCCCAGTGGACCTTTTACTATTGACATCAACCCTTTGAGTCCTATTCCTCAAATAAGATGTCAAAAGGTTGAGTGCCGAGTCCCTTATGCCATAGTGGTGCAGTTTCCTGATCATTGTAGCATGATCAACACAATCAAAGGCCTTAGAGAGGTCCCAAAATACACCTAAGGCATCCCGCGACTCCTCCCAGGCTTCAAATATACTACAAAGAAGACCTATACCAGCATCCGTAGTGGAACGACCCTTAGTAAAACCGTATTGATTATTATGCAATAAATTATTGGAGTTAAAATGTACTAACAATTGTTTTAAAATAATTTTTTCGAATATTTTACTAAAAGTCGGTAGAATAGATATAGGTGTATAATTTGTCGGATCAGATTTAATTCCGGCTTTGAATAAAGGTACCTACCACCTTGCTATGCTTCATTAAATCAGGAAAAACACCATTCTTTATACAGTCATTAAAAATATTGTCCAGATAAGGAGCTACGATGTCAATTATTGATTTAATAATCTTAGTAGACAGACCCCAAAGATCAGTTGTATTTTTGATGGTCAATAATTTAAAGGTGGTAATAATATCATTAGAATCAATTTCTCTAAACTTAAAATTGACATCACATTCCTTTACATACTCTCTGAGTAATTTTTAAGCCTCTGCAGGCGAATAATTTAATTTTTTTGTTGTTGAGACCGGAATGTCAGCAAAAACTTTTCAAAAACCGCCGCAACTTCTATGTCAGTAGTAATTTTTTTATTTTGAAAATAAAGTTCAAAATCCGAGTTACGACAGGTGACGTTCCCGGTCTCACCAGCTATAACTTTCCATATTGCTTTTACTTTATTTGTCGAATTCTTGATTTTATTTTTTAAATAAAGGGCTTGAGCAGCATTACATACTTTCTTAAAAAATTTTGAGTAATTTTTAACATATATTTTAAATGTTTCATGGTTATTTACAGATTTTTCATCATATAATTCATAGAGCCTATTTCTGCTTATTATTATTCCTTTAGTAGCCCATTTAATAAAGTCACTTTTTTTGTTATTAGTTCTAACCGTCTTAGAAGTGAAAATAGAATTAAATTGGGTTCTTATTACTTTAAACAATTTATTATAAGCTTCATCGGAGCTATTAGATTCACCCAATAATGGAATATTTGAAATTAGTTTACTTCTAAATTTCTCAATACGTTTTGAGTTCACAGGAATAAACACAAGCTCTTGTTTTTGTTTTCTGTCACAATTAATATCAAAAGATGCTAACTGACCATAATGATAAGAGCTGAGCTTATTAATCATTTCTTTTTTGCATGGTGTGAGATTAGTAAATATATTATCTATACAAGTAGCCGTTGTGTCACACACTCTTGTCGGCTCATTAAACAAATAACAAAGGTTATATGATTTAAACAAAGATGTGAATCTAACCGTATTGGAGTCTGAATCTAATAAGTTAATGTTAAAATCTCCACATATAATAGCATTTTTGTTAGATGCACATATTTTTGACAATATTTGTTCCATAGTTTGTTCAAACAAGTCATATATGACAATATTTGTTCCATAGTTTGTTCAAACAAGTCATATATGACAATATTTGTTCCATAGTTTGTTCAAACAAGTCATATAACCCTGATGGAGGCCTGTATACGCTAATAATAATAAGCTGACTTAACTCTATGCAGGCCACTTCTATTATCCGTTCAGCAGAGAGACTTATAATATCTTTACGTTCTTTATATTTCAATTTTTTTCTAATTAATATCAAAGAGCCACCTCTGATGGCGTTTTTTCTGCTGAACGAACTTGCTACTTGGTGATCATGGAGATTGAAAATGAGTTCATGTTCCCTAAACCAGTGTTCTGAAATACAAATAATATCAATATTAAACTGTTTTAGAAACAACTCAATTTCAAGCTCTTTACCTACCATTCCTTGCAAATTCTGATGCACCAAGTTAAATACATACTTATAACTGTTATTTATTTTCCTTGTATTACTTTTGGTAGGATTTTGTACTAGTAAACTATTTGTTCAAGAGGCACTCTCCATTGTCTTATGATCTAATTTAAATAATTTGTTGGAACATATTCCAACTCGTTACTACTACACTGCTCAATAGATGCCGTAGTTAAAATTTTATTATTTGGAATATTTTCCAAGTTGTTACTAAATGTCATACTATTATGACAAAACTGCTCAATAGAAGCAGCTGATGTCTTTCTAGCCAAGTACTTGGCTGAGTTCAAATACAAAAAAGTTGATAGCGTACTTGCTATAGTTAAGTCTACAAAAATAAAAAGATAGATAATATCTACCTAATGTCAACTTACATATTTTATGGTTTAAAATATTGTTAATGACAATTATATTAATTTGATTACTATGTCCATTTAATAATATACAATTATTGTTAACAGCAGTATACAATTGGCTGTTAAGCTATATGATATGGATATAAGCTGTGTTCCAGCCGGCGTCGCAGCGGCACCTGGCGTACTCGCAGCGGGCGTGTGCGGCACACAGCACACAGACACCCCTCTATATATACCTCGTCCGAGTGCGGCGCCACACAGCCCCTGTTGTGTTCGGGGCAGCGGCAGGCCGTGGTGTTCCAGCCGGCGTCGCAGCGGCACCTGGCGTACTCGCAGCGGCCGTGTGTGGCAGACAGCACACAGACACCCCTCTATATATACCTCATCCGAGTGCGGCGCCACACAGCTCCTGTTGTGTTCGGGGCAGCGGCAGGCCGTGGTGTTCCAACCGGCGTTGCAGCGGCACCTGGCGTACTCGCAGCGGCCGTGTGCGGCAGACAGCACACAGACACCCCTCTATATATACCTCGTCCGAGTGCGGCGCCACACAGCCCCTGTTGTGTTCGGGGCAGCGGCAGGCCGTGGTGTTACAGCCGGCGTCGCAGCGGCACCTGGCGTACTCGCAGCGGCCGTGTGTGGCAGACAGCACACAGACACCCCTCTATATATACCTCATCCGAGTGCGGCGCCACACAGCTCCTGTTGTGTTCGGGGCAGCGGCAGGCCGTGGTGTTCCAGCCGGCGTTGCAGCGGCACCTGGCGTACTCGCAGCGGCCGTGTGCGGCAGACAGCACACAGACACCCCTCTATATATACCTCGTCCGAGTGCGGCGCCACACAGCCCCTGTTGTGTTTGGGGCAGCGGCAGGCCGTGGTGTTCCAGCCGGCGTCGCAGCGGCACCTGGTGTACTCGCAGCGGCCGTGTGTGGCAGACAGCACACAGACACCCCTCTATATATACCTCGTCCGAGTGCGGCGCCACACAGCCCCTGTTGTGTTCGGGGCAGCGGCAGGCCGTGGTGTTCCAGCCGGCGTCGCAGCGGCACCTGGTGTACTCGCAGCGGCCGTGTGTGGCAGACAGCACACAGACACCCCTCTATATATACCTCATCCGAGTGGGGCGCCACACAGCCCCTGTTGTGTTCGGGGCAGCGGCAGGCCGTGGTGTTCCAGCCGGCGTCGCAGCGGCACCTGGCGTACTCACAGCGGCCATGTGCGGCAGACAGCACACAAACACCCCTCTATATATACCTCGTCCGAGTGCGGCGCCACACAGCCCCTGTTGTGTTCGGGGCAGCGGCAGGCCGTGGTGTTCCAGCCGGCGTCGCAGCGACACCTGGCGTACTCGCAGCGGCCGTGTCCGGCGCACAGCACGCCGCCGGGCCGCGCGCAGCTCCCGTCGTCGAACTCACACCACTCGCCCGAGAAGCCGGGCCGGCACTCGCATTTGCCACATCTGTGGATAAGGTATTCCAGTCTTTATCATACACACTCAATAACAATAGAACAAAGAGACAATGTCATGTATGGTATCGCTCGGATCTGGTCCAAAATACTGTAATTGCGCTTGGATAATCAGGAAACGCTATAGCAATATTTTGTTGCGATGTATCAATGTACATACATACGAATTTCGAATTACTCTGCTGTGCTCATTATTATTTATTCTTACTAAACTATAATATTATGATACTAGCTGCTGCCTGCGACGTCCGCGTGAAGGCTCGACAGTACCAAAAGTCGGTGATAGCGTGATAATATTATGTAGCCTATATGTAGATCCGACCTTTTAATAATAATTATACGAAATTTGAAGTAAATCCATGCAGTATTTTTTGAGTTTAGCCCTAATATACATACAAACATGAACTTTTAAACTTTCGCGTTGCATTATAATTGAAACTTATTATTCGGGACTTAACTTAAAAAAGTATGTAGTAGCATTACTACTAGAATAAGTCGCGTTAAGTCCCGAATAATAAGTTTCAAATACATACAAAAAGACAAAAAATCTAAAAACTGTATTTTTGGCTTCGATATCGATTGTAGATCACGCTCCAACTACTTAAAAAAATTAAAAAAATCAATGTACAGTTTTGACTTTCCTTCGATTATATACGATAATAATATTTTCTATTGATTTATAACTGCGGGGCTAAAATGGTCACATTTAGCAATTCCTATCAATCAATTCACAAAATGAATTGTCAAAACTGTCAAACTCACGAATGACAAATTAGTACAAATTTAGACATCTGAATTGCAGTGTCAAGTTTGCGATTTTTAAAAAATGAATCATATTATGATTCATCATATGATTCTCCAAAGCGACCACAAAATGAATTGTCAAAACTGTCAAACTCACGAATGTCAAATTACCTAGTACAAATTTAGTCATCTGAATTGCAGAGTGTCAATTATGCGATTTTTAAAAAATGAATCATATTATGATTCATCATATGAATCTCCAAAGCGACCATTTTAGCCCCGCTGTTCTATTATCTTAAACATCATTGTACTTTGTAACCTCAGTCTATTATAGTTACACAGAATTTTGTTTGTTGTGTTAAAAATGTTTGTTTGCTAGTTCTTTGTTAATGGTGAAAACCTGTCATTGGCTTCTTGTTTTATCTATAATTTAACTATTTAAGTAATATTGTAAGCTGTTGGTTTTGCAATATTAAATAAATAAATAAATAATAGATATTTAACAAATAACCTGCAAGTTCCTCGGCCACTGCAAGGCTGCGTTTCGTTATGGAAGTTACACTTGGACTTGTCAGTGTCGGTAGCGTCCTTCGACCCGCTGCATTGACAAGTCGGCCCGTACCTGTAATGACAGTAGTATAATTTATATTTTTTTTATAACATTAGGGAGCAGACGAGCAAGCGGGTCACCTGATGGAAAGCAACACTCGCAACATCAGAAGAGTTGCAGGTGCGTTGCCGGCTTTTTAAGAGGGTATACGCTCTTTTCTTGAATGTTTGCAGGTCGTCATATCATGCTTTTAACTAAATATTTTCCGTATTAATATTCTATGTCCCTCAAAGTATCGCCATACCACATTCCGTCAAAATCGGTTGAGCGGATTAAGCGTGAAGAAAAAGGACAAAATAAAGCTTTTATAACATAGTATAAATAATAATAAATAAAAATAAAACGCCTTTTATTTCCTAAAAAGTATGTTACATTAGTTTTTACCTGTCTACTACATTTAAAAGATATTAATTATATTTTATATTTTTACTAATCTAAATTTTTTGTATTTTTCATTTAGGAACCCCTCTCAAGTGAAGGCCTCTTCCAAAGATTGCCATTTCTCTCTTTCCTGTGCAATATATCTCCATTGTGGTCCGGCTATTTTTCGGATATCGTCTTCCCATCTCGCGTAGGGTCTTCCTCTGTAGCGTTTACCTGGTGGTCCCTGCCAAGATGTCACCGTTTTTGTCCACCTATTGTCTTTAAGTCGTACTACATGACCGGCCCATCTCAGTTTTAATTTTTGTGCTTGTTTTAAAGCATCAATTGTTTTTGTTTGAGCTCTTATGTGTGTGTGCTTTATTTTCTGTACTTTTTTAATGTTCAGCATGCTGCGTTCCATTCCTATTTGGCAAGTGATTATTTTGTTTTTTGTTCTTTTCGTAAATATATTTTTCGTAAATTATAACATAGTATGAGTACAAATATACTTTTTTGGGATGATAACTTACCTGTGTCTTTTCCCGGGACTATAAGTATCTGGAACTCTAAGTATTTCGTATGCGAAATGTCATCAAAATTTGTCCAACGGTTTAAGGGTAAGTCCGGGATTAAAATTAGCCTAAATTACGCTTTCTGTTATAATAAATAATAATGATAGTAAATGTTTAAATACCTGTTGTCATCACAAGCGCACACTCCACACTGGTAGGTGCCGGCTTCGTTGCACATTTTCGACTTTTTCTCCCCCCTTTTCTCGCATTCACATTCGCAATCCAATTCTATATCAACTAGCATCTTCTGTTTCAGTGAATTTATACCGATTTTGATCTCTTTCTTTCGCTTGTCTAGACACTTATCGACGACTAAAGTCAGTTTCATGTCGAGAGAGTTTTTCTGCAGGTTGCAAAGTTTGTTACTCTGTATACAATCGGGATTGGCGGTAAGACGCATGTGCGGTGGTAACTCACTTTCCAGCAACACCTTTCTTACTAATTCCTGTAACATTTATGATAAGTAGTATTAAGTTTGATACAGTCTAAAAGCGCCTCTGGTGGAAAGTCTTGGAACTATAAAGAATACGTCACAGCCTTATGGATTAAAAGCCGTAAAATTGTGAATACTGATAGATTATATTTCACTAGATAACAAAATATCGACTTGTTAATTGAAGACGTGAATTTAAAAGCTGCGCAGTAGCACAGAATATATATTAGTAGTACCAACAGAATTCCCACTCGCGAAACCCGTTTAAAGAAATAACGACTCATGCTACGATACTATAAAGTTCAAATTCCGACCGCGCAGTGCTAGGTGCCTACAATTATATTTACCTACATGTGCGCTCTCTTTCTATCGCGTAAGAGGTACCCTCAAGATTGTCACCTTTTAGAAAATCAAATAATCTTCTTTTAATTACTATAGCTACTAATAGCAAATTTTTTTTATAGTAATAATCAAATTTTAGTAACCCAACCTATATTTTATAATAGTTTTATATTTGATTATAGTGCAGGAGTTGGTCTGGAATTTTTTACAACTTAAACATAGTAACTTGTGTTTATTTCTGTGTAGTATGTGGTTTGTTTGTAAAAATTGGTTTATTTGCTATGTTTTTGTATTTTTTTATCTTTTTTTTTGTATTTTAAAGTCTTAAATTGCCTTATTGAAATATTTCTTTGTCCTTTTTTCAATTGTTCATATTTATCAGATTAATAACGATGCTGTCACAGAGGTTCAATCAGTACGAAGATATATGCGACGAAAGAATAAAGAATCTTGCGCGTGCGTCACCGCTCGCTCGTGAGTCCCTAGTGATCTGCCCCTTTAAAGGGGTACTTACATTTCGATACCTACACGCGCGAGTGGGACAGGCCTGGCAGTAGTAGGGTCTGCTTACACCTCTGTAAAGTAAATCAACTTACATTATACTCCTTAATAATCATCCCAACAACATCACTAGAGTTAAGAGCGATCACGTTGGCACCATGTATTTCATTCTCTAATGGCTTATAGTGATGTATACTTTGGCCGACGATTGTGAAGATTATTTTTATGTTGTTCTCCATTGCCACTTTGTTGATCTGACTGACGGAGGGATAGTCGTAGTCTAAGGCTTTGGCGTATGAGTTGTCCTCCAGATGGCATTGCAAGTCGTTTGGCCTGTAAGGGGACGAGCTGTAGTACATATATTGTTTTTGTTTTTTTTGTAAGCTGAGTAAGTTATATGCATTATTGATTGTCTGATGACTTATTACTGAAGACGGAATGGGTAAGGAATATTTTTGGTTAATTATGGTAATATCATAAACGCAAAAGTTTGTAAGTATGGATGGACGTTTGTTACTCTTTCACGTAAAAACTACCTAATGGATTTTAATGAAATGTCACAATAATATTATAGCTCCATACATCAGAATAACACAATATTTATAAAGATATTGAGTGAATTGTCCAAAGTATCAAGGAGGAAAAAATATAAGATTTGCGATCTATTCTGGCGTGCGCTGCCAAAACCGCAAGAGCTACACATTCGTAATGTATGACAGAAAAGTCTAGCGCATTGACGTCATAAGCTGACACTATTATTTAGGGTGTGTTTCGAAACTTTAACACTAAACTAGGCGGTTCGGTTGACGAGATTTCATTGGCTTTATTGAGACGTCAAATTACATTGGCCGAGTATACTGCTTAGAGTTATTTAAGGATTCATCCCACATATCTTTAATAGGTTACATTGGTGATTGGTCTCACCAGTACAATATGGCGTCTGATACATCATGATTACTGGTCAGTATGCTGAGGTATATTTCGGAACATATACTATATATTTTTCTAGTTTATACCACAATAGACAGAAAAAACTTGTAAGCCAACTTAGAAGAGTTTTCGAAAATACGTTTGACGTAGATGCAAGCTGGACTAATGATACCCATTGAAATGACAGCTATTTTTTGTGCCTATTTGAAGCGGAATCAGCTCCCCAGTGGGAGGGATAGGAACTAAATTTGACGTAAAAACACAGAATACAAATTACTCACGGACGTAAAAATGACGTTTGAAAGTCGCCATATTGGCGCTGATAGCAGTAGTGGGAGTATTTGGAACTAATACTAGTGATGACAACCAATAACGATTAAGCGGCCATTTGCAAGTTACGTCAAATTTACTTCTCTTCCCTCTCACTGGGGGCGCTGATTCCGCTTCAAATAGGCACAAAAAAGTGGGTATCATAGGTCCAGCGTACTTATATAATGGAGGTCAGTGTAGTATGTCATATATCATTCGTACGTTCGTTACGTTCTCAGCCGCTATTTAGTCAGTATCCGCGCTGATTTCTCAGTTTGTTTGACGTCGACCTACTGGTTAGTTCTATATATTGTATAAACTAGCAAATATAGTGTGTGTTCCGAATTATAACTCAGTATGCTGGCCAGTGCTCATGATGATGAATAATTCGCCGCCATATTGTATGGTTAAGATAAACGTGACGTATTAATGGTATTGTGTTTATAGAAAGATTGTACCTGTAGGCAGCAGCGAATTTCCCATCGCCAGCACTATGATAGTTACTATCGGTACTGAACACTATTATCCGTCTCGCTTCCTCCCTCCAGCCGACCTGCTCGCACACCATCGCCTGCATCAAGCCATCGAAGCCGGCTTCGGGGTCGTCGTAGTTACCGAATATCTCAATGTTACCGACCGCTTCGGTGAACTGTACCATGTCCGTGGTTAGTTTCAGGTTATTTTTGTAAGCGTAAGCGGCGGAGTGCTCTTTACTGGAAATAAAAAGGACATAGTAAAATCCATACTTCCATACTAATATTATAAATGCGGAAGTGTGTCTATCTGTGTCTGTCTGACTGAACCGATTTTGCTGAAATTTGGTATGTAGATCCTTTGAGTCCCGGGAAAGGACATAGCTCATACTTTTTATCCCGGAAAATTTACGGTTCCTGCGCGATAAACGAATTTTGGCGTAACAGAGTTGCGGGCGTCATCTAGTTATAGGTAAATATGAGTTATTTTCAATTCGTTATGATATATTAGGATATATTACTGCAGTAGCCGTCTAGCGTGAAAACGTTGCAACGTTTTCACGCTAGACGGCAGCACCAGCACAGACAGTAAACAAAAAGTTTCGTTCGACGTTAGACAACGTTTCTGTCAACATTCTGATATGACGTGTGAACATACAATTTTATTATGTGCTCTTTATCGAGACTTTATTTAATAGCGCGTGTTCAGACCAAACTGACTATACGCCGCCGAATGTGAGCAGGCTCACTGTGAGCCCCAGTGTGAACGTGAAAATATACGGTATCGAATGTCCGCGCCTACGCCTAGCGTAATGGCGTATTGTCGGTTAGGTGTGAACGAAAAAGTGAATATGTATGGAAATACAATAAACTGCGTAACGTTCGCTCACATTCGGCGGCTCAAAGTCGGTTTGGTGTGAACACGGCCATAAATGATATTAATTATACTTAAATCTAATAAATTATTAATACTTACATAGCAAAAGGCAGTCCAGGCTTTTCGATAAAAGACCCCATTCCCAATCGAACGTTATTATTTAACTTCGTCAATTCCTTGTAAATTTTGATGCCCTGTTCTTGTAACTTGTCCTTATGTTCTGTCATAGTAAACGACGCGTCTATGAGATAGTATATATCTAGAGGATAGTCCTTAGCGGGTTTGTACGAGAGGGGAAATATAACTGGGAGGCCTGGACGAACATTTACGCTTATTTTTTGAGGCTTCAACTGTACTGCGCTTGCAGGATCGTCGCTAGATTTGAAATCGTCGTTTCTAGTTATTTGGATCTTTGGCTGAGGATCATAGACGGGTTCTGTACACCATGATCCGTCGACGTCCGTTTTGGATATACATCGTTTGCCGATATGTTCTTTCTGAAAAAAAAGTCTTTACTTTGATAAAGTTTTTTTACTCTGACGAAATAATTGCAAAAGAGTGTCTGGAAACAGTCAGTTACTATTTCCCGCTCAATCCGCTGAACTCATTTTGATGAAATTTTATTGTGCAGATTTCTTGAGCTATTTGAGTTCTATCGACATTTAATAGTTTAATCACAGCAAAATGAACAGTTTCCGCGCGAAAAAGGAATTTCGATAGAACTATCTAGTTGCGGCCAACATCTAGTGCTGGATGTCTCAAAATTTTGCGTGTCTTAGAAAGCATTTACAAACGAATTTAAAAATATTCACAAAAATAAACCAAATCTAAAGCATTTTATTCACAATTTTATTTTCACCTTATACATAAATAAACACCATTAAATAAATACTCACTGCAGAACACCAAACACAGTTGTCATAGGCGTAAGTTATACAATCACTGCATTTTAAAAACGTGGGGCAAGCCGACTCACTATGTACTTTCACAGAAAAAAGATACAACAAAAAGATATAAAACATATTACTATACATTATAATAACACTACAATACTTTCGGCACGTAGGAGACAAATTGTGTCAGTGCCTCGGCCCTTGAGGAAAATTAATGCTTTACCTATAGCTGTTGATTGTAATATGCTATAAATACATTATTTGCATTATCGGTAAATTGTCATTTATAATTTAGGTACCATTGAAGAAATTGATTCATAGGCAGTTGACGAACCTACGTCAATTGGTCGGCGTATATCGGTCAGAGGGGTTTGACTTAACGCGACCAAATTACTTAGGTCCGCCATCTGCCTAGGAATCAACTTTTCTGATAGTACATCCTTACAAATTTTATGAGTTGGTAACTACGAATAATAATAATCGGCCAAGTGCGAGTTGGACTCGCGCACGAAGGGTTCCGTACCGGTATAGAGCGAAAGTAGACAAAATATTGTGTTTTTTGTATGGGAGCCCCCTTTAAATTTTTACTTTATTTTGATTTTATTATAAATTATTAAAGTAAAAATATAATTAAGGATTTTGTGAAAATTTCAAGTGCCTAACTGTTACCATTATTGATTACGAGTAAAAAAGGCCAAAAAAATCACGTTTCTTGTATGGGAAGTATGTCGTGTAAGGGGGGCCCCTTAAATATTAACTATTTTTTATTTTTAGTATTTGTTGTTATAGTGGCAACAGATATACACAATCTGTGAAAATTTCAGAAGTCTAGCTATAGCGGTTCTTGAGATACAGCCTAGAGACAGACAGACAGACAGACGGACAGATAGTAATAGGGTTCCTTTTTTACCCTTTGGGTACGGAACCCTAAAAACGAAGGAAAAGTAACTCCGTCAAAAAACATGTTCTACAATACTTGACAAAAATGTGTACCTACCTAGGTCCTAGGTAAGTACACATTTTCAATACATTTGCAATATTTAGGCGGCCTTCAGCGGTATCAGGCTGACGTTACATGACAGTTCGAATGGCACCAAATTTAAAACGGTAACAGTATGGGAGTTACGTTTCCTTAGTTTTTATTATTCATAGGTTGGTAAGTTGTTTTTTAGTCTTTGAAGCGAAAATACACATAGTTATATTATATTCCTAAAATTCTCCGTGCGTAAAGTGATGAAAATAATTTCAGGAGAAATTATTTTAATTCTTTGCTTCATTAAAAAATCAAACGCCAAAAAAAAATTAATACTTAAAAATTTTATGTAAACCTAACAAGTTCCTCGGACACTCAACTAAACTTGAAAGTTAAAAGAAAGAAAAATAATTAATTATATAACTTGAAATGTGCGACTACCAAATTTTATAAAGCGTTATAATTCTACCCCAACAAAATAATATACAGCTTCTAATATATAACTTAAATAATCGGCCAAGTGCGAGTAGGACTCGCGCACGAAGGGTTCCGTACCGTTATAGAGCAAAAATAGGCCAAAAATTGTGTTTTTTGTATAGGAGCCCCCCTTAAATTTGAATTTTATTTAAATATTATTATTTATTATTAAAGAACACATATATCTAAGGCCTTTGTGAAAATTTCAAGTGCCTACCTATTGCCATTATTGATATCGAGCAAGAAAGGTCAAAAAAATCACGTTTGTTGTATGGGAGCCCCCCTTAAATATTAATATTATTTTGTTTTTAGTATTTGTAGTTATAGCGGCAACAGATATACACAATCTGTAAAAATTTCAGAAGTCTAGCTATAGCGGTTCTTGAGATACAGCCTGGAGACAGACAGACGGACAGACAGACAGGCAGACGGACAGACAACGGAACCTTATAAAATGATCCACAGGATGAATACAGGTGTTAAAGTTAACAATGTTTTGTCCACAGATATAGATCATGATAAATACCGCATGTGTATGTACTATCAGAGAAGTTGATTCCTAGGCAGATGGGGGACCTACGTAGTTTGGTCGCGTTACGTCAAACCCAGCCGACAGATCACAATTAACATTGAATTGGCATGATCCGACCAAATGACGTTGGTCTGTCAACTGCCTAGGAATCAATTTCCTCCATGGTACTTTGCGTGTCATATCGCGTTCCCAAACGACGAGCAATGCTCGTCTTTCGAAAGTCTGTTCTTGAGTCTGCTATCGGAATCGGACGTCAATCGGAATTTTAAAAATGTCTAAATGCCTAAAAGTGCCGTATTGAGCTGTAGAAATTCAAATAGAAACGCTGGCCTAGATAATGGACACGTTTCTTATCATCGATACGTCACAGTAGGTAGGAAAAAAGTGGTACGCTCGTTTTCATACAAATGGAGCGACATGCGGTATCTATCTTGATCTATGTCTGTGGATTTGTCTTTATCTGTCAATTTTATAATTGGACAAATATATTGTATAGCCTGTAATATCGGCCATTGAAATGCACTGGAATGCACTGTATTGCATTCTATTGCCCGTTTACACTAGATAGTGCTGGATTGCTATTGGAATAATGTAAACAGTAATATAGTTATTGCTATATTGGAAGCCAAAATGTCTGTATCGAGGCAAAGGTCTTTTTATTAGTAAGGGCGAAGCCAAACGAGCGTAATTTGTGAGTTGTGAGTCGCAGAATTTCGGTTCGGCAGAATTCTGCTGCATTCAGTTTCATACAAAAGTCCTGTTTGATTCACACGAGCGTAATTTTGTGAGTCATGATTTGTATGAAAAGATATTCACGCGGCAGAAATTCTGCGACTCACAACTCACAAATTAAGCTCGTTTGGCTTCACCCTTAGAGATAAGTTTTATGGAAACACTGTCGATTTTTAATACATTTATTTTATATAATCATTCAATTTTGCTTCTAGATCTTGCTCCGCTTCTACTAGTATTCTTCCTATAGCCTTCACAAGTCTTATTTTGAATCTACCCACATTCGTGACGTCATCATAGTTGATTGTCTTTAAATCTCTTTCGATGTAGTATTTTATAGTGTTCCAAAGCATCTCCCTAGCTTTTAATATAACTTCGGCTTGCCTGAAATAATTTTTCTTTTAATTTTTAAATGTAAGACAAGAACGAGCAGGAACGTATAGCTTATGCTGCAAATATTTTTATTAGGAATAGGAAGTAAATATTGTTGCATTAAAAGTGGTCACGTTCATAGGTCGCATATCTACTGTCCAACCTTATAGCCAACCAAAAATCGGCTAAAAAGGTCAAAAAGTTAAATACTAATTAAAATTAGCTGAAATCGATTAAGGATCTTCTGGGCATATTATTTACCGAATTATGCATTTGGCTGTTAGAAGTAAAAGCAAACTAGAACTTAATCGCATTTGAATTTACCTTGTCGGCATTTCTATCTGCAGCTTATGTCTTTGTAGGTGTATCATGGTTGTGTCGTCATCGTCATTCTAAAAGAAAAAAATAAGAAGCAAGTGAGAATAAATTTTAAAAAGTCTCAGCTTTCTGTCCTTTTTAACCGACTTAAAAAGGAGGAGGTTATATCTATACATTATATTTTTATTATACAAGTCTTTACCTTCTCTGTAGCGATATTTCCTGAAGCAAACAGTAATGCAGTATGTGGAGATATGAGGGAAGTTTTGTATACGACCAGCGCTCGCCTCTCTAGGGAGTGGTGACCGCCGAAGTAGGTTAAAAGGTGGGTGCTGTGTTTAGACTTCTTTATACCGTAGTTCACACTCTCCGTGCTTATATGTGCCCTTTCGCCTTTGCTGAAATGTAATAATTAACCGCCTTACTATCTAATAAAAATATCATTTACATAGCGAAAAATTAGGTCTGGCAGTGCCAGACCAAGACAAGTTGTTTGACAGATTGTATAAAACTCAAAGGTGACTGACTGACATAGTGATCTATCAACGCACAGCCCAAAAACGCACAGCACACTGGACGGATCGGGTTGAAATTTGGCATGCAGGTAGATGTTATGACGTAGGTATCCGCTAAAAAAGGATTATGATCAATTCTACACCCAAGGGGATAAAAATAGGGGATGAAAGTTTGTATGAAACTATGTCAATTTTAAACTGATCGGGCTGAGAAGTAAGACTTTGATACCTTATTAATAATAGTACTTCTTTACGCGAGCGAAGCCACGGGCAAAGCTAGTTATGATATAATTTTAGTAAGGAATAATACTGGTAAGGGCCAGTATTATAAACGTGAAAGTTTGTCTGTCTGTTGCCTCTCGCTTAAACGGCTGAATGTTTAGGTGTGTACATAAAGTTAATATACCTAGCGGAATAGAGAAACAAAGGCCTGAGCAAGCGAGATGTCACTATCAGTAACACTGCGTGGTAAAAAGAGACGTGTGATACATGACAGCAGAACTCTTTTTTTTGACGTCCAGTCGGCACCATAAAGTTAATATACCTAGCGGAATAGAGCAATAATCTCGAGCTGTCAAACGAAACCGAAATTGGTTTCATCTGTGTGTAAAAATATGCGTACGTATACACTTACACAAGCATGATTGAACCAACGATGTCAATAACTTGGATATGGCATACGCCATCAAAACTGTAGCAATGTTTTTGCATGCAAAATGTGTATCGAGAAAATATTGTCGTCCTTTTTTGTCTTACAGTAATTGCATATACTACTTTCTCTTTCACTCATTTTACGCATTCAATACATATTTTACGTAATCAATGCATTAAACACGTCCGACTGTCACCGCGTCCTAAGGCACACTGCTCTCAGATGAGTGAGCTCACTCATTTCGAGGGTGACACATTTTCGCGCTGACGATTGTATGGAATGCCTCTTCTAAAGGTTATAATTCTATGGATTGAACATGATTTCTATGAGATTAAATTGTCAACGTTGCGGCACGTGCCGACTAGACGTCAAAAAAAGAGTGCTGTCATGTATAACACGTCTCTTTTTACCACGCAGTGTTACTGATAGTGACATCTCTCTTGCTCAGGCCTTTGTTTCTCTATTCCGCTAGGTATATTAACTTTATGGTCGGCACTTATCGGCACGTTCACAATATAATCTTATAGAATTCATGTTCAATCATGCTTGTGTAAGTGTATACGTATACATATTTTTACACACAGATGTAAACCAATTTCGGTTTCGTTTGACAGCTCGAGATTATTGCTCTATTCCGCTAGGTATATTAACTTTATGGGTGTGTATGAGCTTTGAGTGACGGTTCCGCGGCGTAAATCAAATTTTGGCGCAACGGAGTTGCAGCCATCTTCTAGTATTGAATGATAATAATTAATTATTATACGTCGCATGAATATTTTTATTGCTAAGAGTAAGAGTGTATGATTTTTTCATGCACCAAAATGTTATTAAGTACGCAGTCTTATCATAAAATATTTCAGATGTTATTATCATATCCGTATTTAGTTGCACGTATTTTTGCGCTATTAAATAGAAGATTAAGGGGTTAGTTCCCGAACCGGTGGTAGGCACCAGTATAGTCCCGACGTTCAGAGAATATTTGAAAAAATGTAATCTGAATAAAAAAAAATTGAGTTTGAGTTTGATTTTTAAAGTCAGCTGATGACAAATATTGTAGGTACATATTATTCATCGTGTTTGTATCATCCACACTATTATAAATTCAAAATATGTCTGTCTGCTTGCTTGTAATCCCTTCACATTTAAATCGCTGAACAGACTTTGATAAAATTTTGTATAAAGATACTTTGAGCAAGGAAGTAGAGCAAAGGATAATGAAAAGCGGTAGTTAATAGGTAAACCTGAGTAAATAAAATCCTTTGCCCTTTCTGTAAATTGAAGTGTTTCCGTGAGATGAACGATTTTCTCCACAGTGAAGGTGCAAGCATCTATTTTTACTTAAGATGGAACGCGGGTGCAGTAGAATTTAAACGAAGAAACTATTTATTTATTTACTACAAAATCTTACATCTAATTACAATTTTATATTTAGTTATGCCTAAAAACTCTTGTCGAGTTCGTCTAGACATAACGTCCTCAACTACAAGGCAAGACTTGTATTGCCATCACGCTTCACCCTACGCCGGCACGTGTATTGTGATAGAGACAGATATAGTAAATCGAGGTAACGTAGTCCTCTGATTCCTCCTTCAAAATAGAGCCTATTTAATTTTTTTTAAGTATCTTCAGGAAGAGTGAGTCTATGCTTCTACGTTTTTATTTTATCTTAAAGATCTTTCAAATTTGTTTTATGGTCGGTGGATTGGCGGGGTACGGGGCAGTCATTTTTTGCGATTTTTGAAGGCTCATATTTTTTTATTTATTAGTAAATTTAGAAAAAATCGAACGTAGAGGCATAGCTTTAACATCCCAATATTGTATAAAAAATCATTTGTCTAGACGCATTGTCCAGGGAGTAAATTGGGGAATACGTTTGTATGGAAAAACAGTGTTAGCTTTCCCTCTTAAGGAAGGAAATGCTGAATCTCAATATTTGAAATGAAAATTTAATGGGAAAATAACAAGACGTCACGATTGTTATTTGTGGTCACTAACCTGCTTAATAGTCTTTTAGTTATATTTTATGTTCGACAGATTCCACAATTAAGTTAGAAATCGAATCGATGTGTGTTTTCAACTTCGCCGATGAAATAATTGAATGCAAGTTATCTTAGCATCATAGACTATCCCAATAAGACATACAGTAGAACTCGACTAACCGGACTAATTATCGTGAGACACATAAACACGATACGACGTCGCGTCCTACAACGATGCGGCGTCGTTTCACGATACGACGTCGCGTCTCTTCTGCTGTTAATGAGAAAACGATGAAAGATAAGACAGATTTTCATAAGATACTCCATTTCTTGTAGTTAATAACGGGAGTCATTTTATAAAGGAGTACAATGCCTTAAAAATGGACCACAACAAGTTTTTTGATTGCTGCGCAGGATTGCCTCGTGACACGTTATGACGTCGTGTCGTAGATATCCACGACGCGACGTCGTATCGTGTTTATGCGTGGGAGCCCTGAGGCATCCAGCTATTCGTGAATCCGTTTAATCAAATGTATGAAGAAAAGCGGGCGCGCTGCATATGTTCAGTACTTAATGTTATGTCTTTGTTAATAATAACACAGATAATCAATGTTTTTTAGGAAATTATCAAGAGAGAAAGAAAATGCATTTTCCGGCGGCAGTCCGAATAATAGAGTTTTTGCTGTATTATCATTTTCGTAGCCATTTCGTAACACTACTTACCTAGTAAACACACCTAGCGTAGTCGCGAGTTTGCCTTTAGTCTTGACGTATTTCTTAGTCGTCAGTAGCGAGTTGGAACCAGACAGTAAAATTGCTGTAGTCAGCTCGTCAATGTCGGAGAAACGGTTTAATTCATCGTCCGCTTCACCCATCACACCGCTTCTTAGTAAATTCTCGAGGTAGAGATTGGATATTGCTGAAATTATAGAGATTTTGTATACTCGCTCATTCCTAATTACAACAAAAATATAGGTAAGTATTATAGGCTACAACTATGGGATTGCTGAGCAAAAACGGAAGAGGACAGGAGTATAATATAATAATTCTAGTGTTACTTTGGTGGGGATACGCACGCACGGGTAATGAACAGACTGATAGTTACGGTTACGTCTGTTTAGGCAATAGGCGCATATTGTACACAATATTGGCCTATTGCCCACACCGGTTTTTCGAAGTTGTGCACGAGGTAAAAGTACTCATAATGAAAACAAAAATTCTTATATATTTCCTATAACGACAATATCTAATGGTAGTTATTGTTCGAGCGCCTGCGATTACTAAATAGCAACATCAGTAGATTTACGATCACCGGCACGCTAACATTTTTATCTACCGACAAACTAATATTTTAACTACCTTTAGAATTGTTAATATTTTGGTATTTGCTTCGTCATTTTGTCATTCACTTTTCCATTCTCTTTGTTCGCATAAGCAAGTTACAATAAACTAATTTTATCAAAGTCTATCTTTAATTATCAACCAACCAAACATACAAGTCAGAACAGTTATGTATACTATAGTTCTAAGCAATATTTGTTTCCTAGCCTACATCTCTGCTTTAAAGACGAATCGATCATCTTTATATCAGACTTCTGTAATTTTCATCAAGATTATTCTAGTTGTTCCGGAACTTAATATGATATTAATAATACTCAAGTCGTACGCCGGTTTTTCTTTATGGGTTTGTTGCACTGACCTCCATTATACAAGTACGCTGGACCTATGATACCCACTTTTTTTTGTGCCTATTTGAAGCGGAATCAGCGCCCCCAGTGAGAGGGAAGAGAACTAAATTTGACGTAATTTGCAAATGGCCGCTTAATCGTTATTGGCTGTCATCACTAGTATTAGTTCCAAATACTCCCACTACTGCTATCAGCGCCAATATGGCGACTTTCAAACGTCATTTTTACGTCCGGGAGTAATTTGTATTCTGTGTTTTTACGTCAAATTTAGTTCCTATCCTATACCTATGGTATCATTAGTCCAGCGTACTTGTATAATGGAGGTCAGTGGTTTGTTGCCAAACCGGTGGTTAGTCATCACTTAGGGCTTTCGAAAAGTATTTGCTTCTTCATTCAGAAATAAAACAGGAATAAAATAAAAGAGTACTTACATTTCACGTATCTCAATCTATCACTCCTCAGACCGTATCTGTCGCACCAGGCGGCGACGGCATCGCGTCCCTCTTTACACTTCAGCTCGAAAGTATCTTGTATCCAGTGTAACGCAGCGTGGTCCGATGTCTTGTTGAACTCGCTTTTGATTCCGCGTATTTCTGGAAACCGAGGATTTTTTTTTATGAAATAAGGGGGCAAACGAGCAAACGGGTCACCTGATGGAAAGCAACTTCCGTCGCCCATGGACACTCGCAGCATCAGAAGAGCTTCAAGTGCGTTGCCGGCCTTTTAAGAGGGAATAGGGTAATAGGGGAGGGTAGGGATGGGAAGGGAAGGGAATAGGGGAGGGTAGGGAAGGGAATAGGGTAGGGGATTGGGCCTCCGATAAACTCTGATGCAATGTGTTAACAAGTAAAACCGGTAATTTAAAAAACCTAAAAACCCGACTACTTCTTGATACACCCAGTTCCATTCTCGTAGTAAACACGAATCTAACCACACCTCACAAGTTAAAGCCCATCAAGCTTTCTATGCTGCAGAGCGTGCCAAAGAATAATACATAAATAAGTCGTGATTGCGATATAAATCAATCCAATAAAATAACGCAGGTTCACTATCTGTCGACATGAAAATGAATAGTTTTCTCTGATAAGTGTGTATGCGTACATGCGGCGAACTTATGTTGATACTTGCGAGCGTGCGTGTGTTCATATTTAAATGTAACTTCGCGTCTATCAGCAGCAGAATAATATGTCGTCAGTGCAGCATACGGCGCAGCCGCTACCGCTCCGCGAAGTATCGTCCCGCTGTGTGAGCTCGTGGTCCGAGTGTGCTTGTATGTGTAACTACGCTGCGTGCGAGCGAGCGTGCGTGTGTGCCATTTTAGTAAGTGCGTACGCGTCTATGTTTATGTGGGCGTGTGTGTGTGCAGGCGTGTAAGCGTGCGTGCGCGTCCTTATGCGTGCGAGCAAGCGTTTAGTATACATATAACATAATATATTTTGGCTGTGTTACCTTCACGTCTATCAGCAGCGGACTGAAACAGCTCGACGCTGTCAGCACAATGTACGGCGACGTTAGCAGCGGCCACAACTCCGCCCAGTATTGCCCCGCTGAGCAAACTCGCGCCTAACCGCGGTGGCAGCGACAGCGGCGCCAGAATAGAGCCCAAGCGAGTAAGACGCTGTGTACTGGTAAGGGCACCTGAAACAATATTATTATAAGTCTACAACTGTACAAAATGTAATAATGAATAAGAACAGAGATATAACAAAAATATAAAAATCCTAGTCATCTTAAATCAAGCCAAAAATAAAAAAGTGTAGACCATTCAAATAACTATTATTGACGCTCATTAAAAGCTCTCACTAATATTTTTCAGCCCTGTTCCTGTATCAAAAAATTAAAGACGATTTATAAAGTCTTCAGTATAAGTTTTTATCACTTCTTAGACTAAACAACGTGATGGCATTAAGTTGTTAACTTTAATTTTATGGCACTACGCCCTCTGTGGCCAATAATAGGAACTAATTTAACGCTATTTATGTATAGTAAGAAGCAACAATTTTTTAATCAAAATTCGAAATAGATTAGAAACATAGTCACATTGTACCTAAATCTATGAGGTCATCTACTGCGAACTTGATCATCTTTTTACTCGGCGGCTCAGGTAGTTGTGATAGGAAATCTTCCACATACTCGTCGGGCGCGTACGATTTACAATCTAATACTATTTGGTCTAGCGGTACTCTGAAAAGAAAAAGAAAATAATCTATCCATTCCATTCCATTCCAACTTTTACATTTCTACAGTACTAGCCGTACCCCGCGGTATTACCAGCGGTTTTCAGTGAAAAGAAATTGTGATATTTTCCCACAGTAAAAAGTAGCCTATGTGTTAATCCAGGGTATCATACCAAATTTTATAAAAAAATGCTCCAGCTGTTTAGACGTGCAGAAGTAACAAACATACAAACATACAAACTTTCGCCTTTATTAACCCATCAACTCCCAAGCGGCACCCGGGTGCCGCATAACAATTGAATAACTATTGTGTCTGCGATTCCCACGATCGAGGTATTAAATATGTAAATAATAATCTGTGATAAAGTCTGGTCGCCAAATAGAGAGAAAACCGGTAACTGAACTATAGTTGCTTGTTTATTCCATACAAATACGAAAATATTAGTGTCAGAAAACGAGATACGCTAATTTTATTTGCGAGAGAAAGAGATAAGAATTATAGCAATAGATCAATGAACGAACTTCTGTCTGTTATACGTCCGAATAGTAAGTTTTTTAAATAACGCAGATATACCTCAATATTTCTGGTGTCGTGTGGGGAGCAAATTCTTCCTCTTTCTCTTTAGTATAAAGTCTGTAACAGAAACCTGAAAAAAAATATATTTTTTTTTACTTTTCGTTCGACACATTGCTTAGCAGTAATTCCTACAGTTATAATATTGCATTTTTATAATAAGAAACAATTTTATGTCCGTTTCATACCGATGAAATTTAGTATGAATATAATTTGAGTCCCACTTAAATTATCTCCATACCCTTTCATCGGTTTATGCTTGAAGAGATACCTAATACACAGATAGACAGTCTTTAAAATATTCGTATGCATAAATAATAATATACCTGGTTGAACACGGCCAGCTCTGCCCGCCCTCTGTTTAGCGCCGGCCAATGATACCCAGACAGTTTCTAAGCTTGCGGTACCTAAAAAATCGTTACTTAGTAATTTTAATATCTAATAATAATCACTAGGCATGGTTCGTGAAATCATTCGTCGAAGGGAATATTTTTTTTATCTTAAATACAACTAAAAAAGTTACGTCATCATATTTGAATTCGTTTTTTTTTATGAAATAAGGGGGCAAACGAGCAAACGGGTCACTTGATGGAAAGCAACTTCGGTCGCCCATGGACACTCGCAGCATCAGAAGAGCTGCAAGAGGGTAATAGGGGAGGGTAGAGATGGGAAGAGAAGGGAATAGGGGAGGGAAAGGAAGGGAATAGGGTAGGGGATTGGGCCTCCGGTAAACTCACTCACTCGGCGAAACACAGCGCAAGCGCTGTTTCACGCCGGTATTCTGTTAGAACGTGGTATTTCTCACATTATTTTCTTCGTGCCGAAGCATGGCTCTCCCACGTATAATCATTATCTGTGTATATCTACCCCCTTATAGTACAGGTTCCCTAGAACATATTTTTAACCTAATCAACAAGTCCACGTTGACTACGGAACCCTAAAACGGAACCCTAACCAGCAGATTTTTTGTATATTGATAGGTTAAAGTAATTATATAGTTTAACAGTAACATTGTCCTACAAATTGAACAATCCATATTTTAGGACCATCAAATCGAAATATTTAATCCTTTCTATCTCTGTTAGCTACCACTTTCGAGAATTTTCGCAGAGGAAATTGTTATTCGTCTTATCAAAATGAAGCTACTCACGAAAAATTTGCTTGATAGTAACCAGGACATAAAATGTTCTAGGGAACCTTTACTATTACTACTATACTTACGACAACATTGACATAGAATAATATAATAATAATAATATCTATGAACGCTTCACACCACGTCAGTCTGGCCCCGTGCTAAGTACCTGAAGGACTTGTGTTACGGGTACCAGACAACGGAAATATATTTAATACTTTTATACTATACATATATTTAAGATTTTTATTATATCATACACATATTTAATACACATCCAGACCCAGGAACATTGAAAACTTTTTGTTCCGTCGGCGGGATTCGAACCCGCGACCCCCGGCTTGAGCTGCCACACACTCAACCAATTGAGCCACAGAGGTCGTCAAAATGAGAAATCCATACTAATATTATATATGCGAAAGTGTGTCTGTCTGTCTGTCTGTCTGTCTGTCTGTCTGTCTGTTACCTCTTCACGCCCAAACCGCTGAACCGATTTTTCTGAAATTTGGCACGGAGATACTTTGAGTCGCGGGAAAGGACATAGGATACTTTTTGTTCCGGAAAAATGTACAGTTCCCGCGCGATAAACGAGTTTTGGCGCAACGGAGTTGCGGGCGTCATCTAGTCTACACTAATATTATAAAGAGGAAAACTTTGTTTGTTTGTTTGTTTAATTGTAATGAATAGGCTCAAAAACTACTGGACCGATTTTAAAAATTCTTTCACCATTCGAAAGCTACATTATCCACGAGTAACATAGGATAAATTTTATTTTGGAAAAAAAATAGGGTTCCGTAAGATATTTGGGTTTTTCGGACACAAGGTGTAAAAATCAACCAGAAAAGTTACTTATTTTGCGTACGCTGCCTAAACTATAAAAGATAGAACCATAAAATGTTCTAATCAATTGTAGATCTTATAAATATCTACAAAAAAGTCCGCGACACACTATACTTATCTATGTCGAGTGAGGCACAACAACCATTTTTTTATTTAAAAATCTTGATTTTTTTTTTGGGCTTCATTTAAACGCGTTTATATTACTCATGCTATTAATCCTTATCAAAATAAATTATTTCATAACTAAGCACAGTTTATGTAGATAATATTTGGTCTTTGAATGATTAAAATTGGACGTTTGATTTTGAAGTTATGGCGAAATTAAAATATTACGATTTCTGCTGCACGGTCCGTTGCGAAGTGGACGTCACCAAGGCGGGGGTGCGCGTGCGGGAGGGAGTTTAGATCTATTAGTAAATGATGATTTAAATAATACTTAATTATTCACTAAATCTAAATAATATAATTTATTTAGAATGTAATAATTGTAATATCATAATATATAAAACTCAAAGGTGACTGATTGACATAGTGATCTATCAACGCACAGCCCAAACCACTGGACGGGTCGGGCTGAAATTTGGCATACAGGTAGATGTTATGATGTAGGCATTCGCTAAGAAAGGATTTTGATCAATTCTACCCCCAAGGGATAAAATAGAGGATATACCGATCGGGCTGAGACTTTGATACCTAAATAATAATAATACTTCTTAACGCGAGCGAAGCCGCGGGCAAAAGCTAGTATAACATAAAATTGGAAAAGTCGCATGACAAAAAAAAAAAAGATACAAAAAGACGTTGTATAAATAATCTAAATTTGTAAGAGGGCTAATCTGTACGTAATGCGTGCACGCAACCGCATGTTTATTGTTTACGTACTAAGCACGTAGACGCGTACGGTTAAACAAAACTCATCTCATTGTCCTGCTAATATATCATACTGTCTCGCTCATACCTGACGACGTTCAAGAGTATTATGAAATAAATACCAGTAAAAAAAGAAAGAAAAAAAAACATTTATGTTTTGAACGTAAATTCTATCTATGTATTAATGTCCTGCTCATATTATATCTGTCTCGCTCGCACCTGTGGTCTCTCGTATCCTGTTCTCTCTGTGCGCCCCGGCGTCTACAACGTGCACGACGTCCGGCACAGTGATGGAGGTCTCAGCGATGTTCGTGGCCAGCACTATACGTCGCACGCCCGCGGCCGCGCATTGGAACATACGCGTTTGTTCCGCAGTTGATAATCTGGAAGTAAAGTAGCTGATAAGATTGTGTAAGTGCATATAAATTATCGCCAGATATTTATTATAGCTTCTGGTCTATTTCGCATAAGAAAATACTGGTATCGCGTTTTCAAACTCTCTTAATGTGAGTTGGATATCAAAAATTCTCTGCGCGTGTAAAAAAAACAACAAGCTGAAAACATTTATTGCGGTACCTACATAGGAAACAAACCGCAACTCGTAGGTCGATAGTTCATCTTAAAACTGTAGGATCACAGAGACATTACAAGAAGTTGTCCACGATTTCATTGCGCTGCATTTCAGTTATCGTGCGGGAATCATATTTTTTTAGGAATGCAGACTATCCCATGCCCTTAACCTGGACTCAAGGTATTTTCATACTGATGATGATATAGAATATTGGACATTACCTGGAATGTACAGGTATTATCATATGCAGAGTCGAATCTCTGTAAGTATCTTGAAGTAACAGTTCCACTTGTTTAATCTCGGCCCAGCCCGGTAGGAAAACTAATATGGCGCCCTCCTGTTGATTCTTGTCAACTGCCTTTATAACTTCTACTATCTGAAATAAAAAAAAAATATGCTGTGACATACGGACGGCCAGACAGACAGACATATGACGAATCTAAAGGTTTCCGTTTTTTATCTTTAGAAAATGAAAATTTTGACTTTTGTTTATATTTGAATTATAATTTGGAAGTACCAGCGGTACATTCGGAAGAGCAGCGAAAACATTACATAATGTAAAAGCTATATTAAACTTAAAAAAAAAAAAAAAAACTCTTGACAGAATTTTTTTCTGTCAAGCGTTTTTTTAAGTAACAGACAAGAAGAAAACATGGTATAACGTATCCATTATGAATCATCAATAAGAACCATTTGTGTCATTCTGAGATTCTTGAATATTATGACTTTCTTTTATAAATGCGAAAAGTGACAAAGTTAAAATAACGTGTCCATAATTTCCCCTAGATTGGCACAAAATAGATTTGTCTATAAAGTATAAACATGACCATCATACAGGGTGCAATTAAACCCACCGGCCGGACGGATTATTAGAGTCCATTTAAAAAATAAAATAAGGTGTAATTTTTTTACAATAACATATTTTATTCCAATCAAAATCGTTGCAGAATTGTCACTTCCTACGAATTACGATAGCGCTATTCACGCGCCGCGCCGGCGCCGGCCGGTCTTTCGCCATTCACGCACTAGGTACATGATCTAGTCGCGTAGTGTCCATAATTGTGGTGTTTTTTAGGAAAACTTTCGCAATCTATTTTTCAACATTTTAGTACTGAGTGATTATAAAAGAAAAGATACGTATATTTTTATTTTTAACAAATATCAATATATCGAAATTTGGCCGGTAGGTATAATTACACCCTGTATACAATGTACTAGATGGCCCTGCGAACAAATTTACTGTGTAAGAAAGTCGAGTCATGCGTAGACCGGGCATGCAAAGCAGTCAGTCCTTCGCCAGTTTTCTCGCCGATCGAGTCGGTCGGATAATCTTATTCTTAACGTAATGCAAATGAATACTTTGACATTCATTTAGGTAAGGATTAATAATGAATAAGCAGAAAAAGCCTCACAAGTAGAAGATGATTTGAAATTTAATTTTTAACGAAGGAAATGGATATAGTTCGTTAACTAGAAAAGATAGAGACATACGCTGCAGCAGATTAATTTATAGATAATGATGACTACTTTAAATATGTAGAACATTATTTTTATGTATCACCAATAATTTTCGCAGCGCAAGCGAAATGTTATGGCAACTTTTTCCACATTTTTGCAATTTTCGGAAGGATTTCTAATATTTTTCAGAATTGAACATAGCCTATTGTTCATCACGAAGGATGTAGCTTAGGTACGTATGTTACGTAGGTGAAAGAATTTTTAAAATCAGCTTAGTACTTTTTGAGCCTATTTATTACAAACAAACAAACAAACTTTTCCTCTTTATAATAATTAGTATAGATAGATAGATATAACAATACCTCTTGGCAGTTCAAATAAGGTTTCCCATCTTTCTCGCAATTCTCTTTAGTGTTGGGTAGTCGTATATTAAATTTCTTCAGTATCTCGTCCAAATGGTACACAGTCACAGGGTAGGTCCGCCCGGGCACTTTTATGACTGGGGAGTTTTCGAAATATCTGAAAGATGAAAATATGGGTATTATTATCCATACTAATATTATAAATGCGAAAGTGTGTCTGTCTGTCTGTCTGTTACCTCTTTACGCCCAAACCGCTGAACCGATTTTGCTAAAATTTTGTATGGAGATACTCATGGGCGTACCCAGGTAGGGCAGGGGGGGCAGCCGCCCCCCCCTAGAAGATAAAATAAACAGTTCACGGGATTGAAAAGGACAGATGCTTTGTATGAAATATTGTTGTATGAAGAAGTAACTCGTAATTTATCGGCTTGCCGCTTGATTCTCTCAGAGATATTCAGTGCTTACAAATTGCATTGCCTATTTTTTGTAGGCGCTTAGTAAATTCAAACTATTTAAATTTTCAAGTAAATGAATAATTTATTGCTTATGAAATTTTGTAGGCAATAATTAGATAATTCAAAGTTTTTTAAGTATGTATGTAAAATATTTATTAAATAAAAATGTCGTTGGCCCAAGGGAAGCCGACGGGAATCGGGTTATATGGACACTTCGCCACTGAGCAGCGCTGAAAGAGCAATTTTTTTGTGATTTGAATGGGAAAGCGGCCCCGTGTGAAAAAAGTTACTTTTTCAGCGCTGCTACTTTATATACGAGACCCATACAAACCCTAAAGTTTTATCACTTAGTTTTGTTACGCCCTGTAGACACACCACACCAATTTGCAGGATAATAACATAACCACCCGTCATTATGAGCAATAGCGCACTAGCGGCCAGGTCGCGGCGGTCGAGCTTGGAGGGTTTGTATGGGTGTGGCCGCTGGCCGCGTGGCGGCCAGGTGCGCGTGGTCTATGGCGGTTTCATACTAAGGTATCTATCTCGATGGCCGCCGCGACCTGCCGCTGCGGCCTAGCCGCTAGTGCACTATTGCTCTAAGTCTCGAATTACCCGGTGAAAACTTCGGTATCGAGCGTCGCGCTCATGACGACCAGTTTCAGTGTCGGATTGACGTCGAGGGCGCGGCGCAGCAGCATCAGCGTTAGGTCCGTATTCACGTCGCGCTCGTGGGCCTCGTCTATTATCACGTGGCTGCAGCCTTCCAGACCTGGGAATTAAATACACTTCAGTTGTTTAAGGCGAAGACATCTGCCAATTCGACATCTTTGTGGAGTTTTCTAGACGTATGTATTTCATTGATTGGCACAAAAAAAAATATGTGATTTTTGATTATATTTGGAAAAGCTTGTCTAATATAATAAAATAATGTACTGTAAAATAATAGTAGGAACTGGATGAAAAAAAAAAAAAAACCAAAGTCACATCTTTCAGGAACTTTAAACAGTTCTAACTAAAGTAATAATACAATCTATGCTTTAAAAATTTGTTTATTTGATACCTTTTACAAAAATCCAAAGATTGCCAGATTTAATTTCCGGTTCTGACATCTAGATTTCCCATAATATTTATTTTTTCCTCTAACAAACGAAAAATGTATCCACGCTACCGAGTGAACACTTCACATCTCTGTCTCTCTGGCATGAAAATCGACAGTGGTGCGAGAGTGATGCGAGATCAAGGTCATTGGCAGTTGTCAGCGTCTTAAAGAGCACTTCCGCCGTTTAACGGTGAAAGTCTCCAAGGCCGCCGGCGGACTGGCGCCTGGCGGGTCTTCTCCCGAAGCTAGGGGGACCCATTACGGATTAGCTGTTGTCCACGACAACGTAATCCATACTAAGGGTAAATTCAGACCGCAACACGACGCATAGATGCATGTCTTTTGTACTGAAGACAGATTTCGTGAGTGTGTCTGTCTGTCTGTCTCACCTCTTCACGCCCAAACCGCTGAACTGAAATTTGGCATGGAGATAATTTGAGTCTACTAATTTTTATCCTGGAAAAATGTACGGTTCCCGCGCGATAAACGATTTTTAGACTGCCGCGCGACTTCCATACTAAAGCGAGTCGCGCGGCTGCGGCGCGACTGTGTTTAGTATGGAAGTCGCGCGGCTGCCGCACGGCTGCGGCGGTACCCGCGACATAATGTGAAGGCAGCCTTAGCGCAACGGTTTTGCGGGCGTCATCTAGTTGCAAAATAAAATAAAAATATCTGTAAAAATTGTGCATTTTCTCACAATAGCATTCTCGAACTCTACTCTGTATTTATGCCGAATAATTTCAAAATCGGTTTAGCCGTTTACGAGTAGGTATTGGTAGGTATAGGTCATTATTATTCACATCATAGATGCTACCTACAACTTTGTTTCACTAGAATCCGTATGTCCGTTTTGTATGGGAGCCCCCCTAAATATTTATTTCATTTTAATTTTATTATTAATTATCAAAGTACACATACATAATTGAGGATTTTATAAAAAAATCAAGTGCTTAAAAAATCACATTTGTTGTATGGTTAACCCTTAAAAATTAATTTTATTTTGTTTCTAATATTTAATGTTATAGCGGCGACAGAAATACACAATCTGTGAATATTTCAGAAGTCAAGCTATGGCGGTTCTTGAGATACAGCCTGGAGACAGACAGACAGACGGACAGACAACGAAGTCTTAGTAATAGGGTCCCGTTTTTATCCTTTGGGTACGGAACTCTAACTAGATAATATACAAAAAATATGTATAATATTTCAGCTATCTTGACGATTTCTAATAATTACTTATTATATAAATTACATATTTTAGTGGAGATTTAAATAATTATATTAAGTATTTATATTCGTCCCTGCTATTATTAAATCTCACCATATTTTGTTGTAATGATCATTGACCTTTTTAAGACGCCAGGAAGGAGGCTAATGTTTTTAGGGTTCCGTGGTCAAATGGCAAAAAACGGAACCCTTATAGATTCGTCATGTCTGTCTGTCTGTCTGTTTGTCTGTCCGTCCGTATGTCACAGCCATTTTTCTCCGAAACTATAAGAGCTATACTATAGAAAATTGGTAAGTAGATGTAGTCTGTGAACCGCATTAAGATTTTTATATAAAAATTGAAAAAAAATTAAAAATTTTAGGGGTCCCCATAGGTACAACGGAAACAAAAAAAAATTTTTTTTCATCTAACCTATGCGTGTGGGGTATCTATGGATAGGTCTTCAAATATCATATTGAGGTTTTTAATATCATTTTTTTCTAACCTGAATAATTTGCGAGAGAGACTCTTCCAAAGTGGTAAAATGTGTGTCCCCCCCCCCCCCCCCCTCTAACTTCTAAAGTAGGGGCATGATAAGTCTAAAAAAATATATGATGTACTTTACTATAAAAACTACCAACGAAAATTGGTTTGAACGAAATCTAGCAAGTAGTTTTTTTTTATACGTCATAAATGGTAAACTTAATTTAACTTTCATTTAAATCAACTGAAATATAAAAATAATGCAAAAACCTTTCAATTTCATAAAAATAAACCTTATTGCTGCTGCGGAACCCTTCGTGGGCGTGTCCAACTCGCACTTGGCCGGTTTTTAATATCATAGCATAGCACCCTTAAATTTTATATTATACCTACCTTTTAAAACAGTGACAACAAATTTTTAACTGCGAGTTTGAATTAAAGTAATAATTGCTATAATATTCCATAACAGCTTGTTACTCTAAAATAATTTAACAACTTCTTCCTGTAAAAATCTTCCTATAGTATCATATACACCCAATTGTAACATAACATAATAATAATAATATCTATGGACACCTCACACCACGTCAGTCTGGCCCTGTGGTTAAAGCACCTGACGGACTTGTGTTACGGGTATTAGACAACGGAAGTATATTATATTATTAATACTCTTATAGTATAGTATATACATCTATACTAATATTATAAAGAGGAAAACTTTGTTTGTTTGTTTGTTTAATTGTAATGAATAGGCTCAAAAACTACTGGACCGATTTTAAAAATTCTTCCACCACTCGAAAGCTACATTATCCACGAGTAACATAGGATAAATTTTATTTTTGAAAAAAATAGGGCTCCGTAAGATATTTGGGTTTTTCGGACACAAGGTGTAAAAATCAACCAGAAAAGTTACTTATTTTGCGTACGCTGCCTAAACTATAAAAGATAGAACCATAAAATGTTCTAATTAATTGTAGATCTTATAAATATCTACAAAAAAGTCCGCGACACACTATACCTATCTATGTCGATTGAGGCACAACAACCATTTTTTTATTTTAAAATCTTGAAATTTTTTTGGACTTCATTTAAACGCGTTTATTTTGCTCATGCTATTAATCCTTATCAAAATAAATTATTTCATCACTAAGCACAGTTTATGTAGATAATATTTGGTCTTTGAATGATTAAAATTGGGCGTTTCATTTTGAAGTTATGGCGAAATTAAAATATTACGATTTCTGCTGCACGGCCCGTTGCGAAGTGGGCGTCACCAAGGCGGGGGTGCGCGTGCGGGAGGGAGTTTAGATCTATTCATAGTAAATGATGATTTAAATAATACTTAATTATTCACTAAATCTAAATAATATATAAAACTCAAAGGTGACTGATTGACATAGTGATCTATTAACGCACAGCCCAAACCACTGGGCGGATCGGGCTGAAATCTGGCATGCAGGTAGATGTTATGATGTAGGCATCCGCTAAGAAAGGATTTTGATCAATTTGTCCCAAGGGATAAAATAGAGGATATACCGATCGGGCTGAGACTTTGATACCTAAATAATAATAATACTTCTTAACGCGAGCGAAGCCGCGGGCAAAAGCTAGTATATAATATATTTAAGATTTTTATTATAATATCATACACATATTTAATACACATCCATGGACCCAGGAACATTGTAAATTTTTCGTTCCGTTGGCGGGATTCAAACCCGCGACCCCCGGCTTGAGCTATCACGCGCTCAACCATTGAGGCCTAGAGGCCTAAAATTATTCATAATATGTGTATAAAAATAAAGTTAATTATAAATACTTTACATAAAATGCATTCCTGAGTGTGGTAGTAAATATTTTGACAATTAAAACCCATATATATATATGAGGGTTTATGATAATGTGATAATTATAGGCGCACAATTAATATAGAAGGTAAGAACTCTTTATTGTACCATGTTCACGGACAAATTATACATTGTCCTATACTACTAGTCCTACTAATATTATAAAGGCGAAAGTTTGGATGTATGTATGTATGGATGTATGGATGTTTGTTACTCTTTCACGCAAAAACTACTGGGCGGATTTTAATGAAACTTTACAATAATATAGCTTATACATCAGAATAACACATAGGCTACAATTTTAACCGACTTTCAAAATGGAGGAGGTGTTTTGTTCGTTTTTTAGGGTTCCGTAGCCAAATGGCAAAAAACGGAACCCTTATAGATTCGTCATGTCTGTCTGTCTGTCTGTCCGTGTATGTCACAGCCACTTTTATCCGAAACTATAAGAGTTTTACTACTGAAATTTGGTAAGTAGATGTAGTCTGTGTACCGCATTAAGATTTTGATACAATATTGGAAAATTTATTAAAAATTTTAGGGGTCCCCATAGGTACAACTGAATCAAAAAAAAATCTAGCAAGTAGTTTTTTTTTTATACGTCATAAATGGTAAACTTAATTTAACTTTCATTAAATCAACTGAAATATAAAAATAAATCAAAAACCTTTTGATTTCATAAAAATAAACCTTATTGCTGCTGCGGAACCCTTCATGGGCGAGTCCAACTCGCACTTGGCCGGTTTTTTATGTTCAATGATTACTCCGCCTTTTGTGAACCGATTTTCAAAATTTTTCTTTTGGTGTATAGGTTATCATACCAATTTGGTACCATATTCATAAAAGTGGTGACCTGATGAAGGGAACCATAAGAAATCGAGGTAACTCACCAAAATTTATATGGAAACATGTGGTGACTTCGGTTTCGTGAGCAGTATTCTAAGCATATGCTACCAACAAGTAAGATTTAGTAAGATTTTGCACTAAGGTATACCATGGTACGGAAGGTGCTGAGAGAACTCCTGACTCTTTATAGATACAAGTTTGGGAGTTCCGACGTTGTTTCAAGAACGGAAAGCATATGCTACTATGCAAATTACATTCATCATCATCATCATCACTATCATAAACCATTATAGAACCATGTATCGTCCCGGTTTGACCCAATTATTGGTAGGTACTTTTCTATTCTTTTATTATATATCACTTAAAACCGCGGGTAACACCGCGGGGCACAGCTAGTATGTAATAATTTTAAGCTAAAATCAAAAAGAAGAAATGTTATGTGTATAACTCCTGATTTAAAATCCAGTATACAGGGTGTAACAAACTAAGTGATAACACTTTAGGGTTGTATGTGCCCCTTATATAGAGTTCACCGTGAAACCTAAAAAAGAAAGTTGCTCTTTCAGCGCTGCCACTTTCACAGTGAACTCTATATATTATAATATATAAATATATAAAAGGACTTATGGACTTATTCTTTAAACCTGTGATAATTTCTTGTCGTATCTCAAATGCACATATTTTCTTTATTTCTATATATTATATCTATAGTTATCTTCATAACTTAAGATATATTTTATTCATTTATTATTAAGTCTCTTTGGTAAGTACTTAACATGATGCCAAGCGGAGGTGGTGTGAAGCGTTGATATTATAATTATTTGCAGGTAACATGAGGAATCTAATAGCACTAACGTTTTTAATCGCCATGGCCCTGGCATACGATGATATTGATGATGCCAACTACGTCAAACTGTTGAACGATAAGGAGCTGCAGAAGGATTTCTTCAGCTGCCTGGTTGACGTGAAGCCTTGTGATGACTTCGGGAACCATGTTAAAGGTCAGTGTATTATAAAAAAAAAACACTAGATGACTCCCGCAACTCCGTTGCACCAAAATTCGTTTATCACGCGGGAACCGTACATTTTTTCGGGACAATGTCCTTTCCCGGGACTCTAAGTATCACCATACCAAATTTCAGCAGAATCGGTTATGCCGTTTGGGCGTGAAGAGGTAACAGACAGACAGACAGATAGACAGAGACACTTTCACATTTGTAATAATAATATTAGTATGGATCTCCCTGCGTCGTGTTACGACTTACGACTTTCGAGGCGTCGTCGCTAACACGTAACGCATTAATATTTTGGTGGTACAACTTACGCCACAGTCCTGCATCGCGCTATCGAAGTTTTCAGTGCGTCGGTATATGTGCGACAGCCGAAATAAATCACGTGGGCCCCGGCCTGACCGAGCATACCATCTCACTCGGTCGGAAGATTTTTAGCCACCCATATTCCCACAGTATCAAGAGCAAGTATTATTACTTAGGTCAGGGCCCGATCTAGCTATTTAGCCACTCCGGGCAAAGATCATTTTCGCCGCCCTTTACATATAGAAAACCATATAAGTCATGTGCTAGCTTTGTTGGGAGATAATAATAATATTAAACTAAAATACGTAAATATTTCCACTATCCAATCTGAAGTAGGTTGGAACTTGGAAGGTAAAATTCTCAAACTTGAGTTTTTTTTTATGAAATAAGGGGGCAAACGAGCAAACGGGTCACCTGATGGAAGGCAACTTCCGTCGCCCATGGACACTCGCAGCATCAGAAGAGCTGCAAGTGCGTTGCCGGCCTTTTAAGAGGGAATAGGGTAATAGGGGAGGGTAGGGATGGGAAGGAAAGAGAATAGGGGAGGGTAGGGAAGGGAATAGGGTAGGGGATTGGGCCTCCGGTAAACTCACTCACTCGGCGAAACACAGCGCAAGCGCTGTTTCACGCCGGCTTTCTGTGAGAACGTGGTATTTCTCCGGACGAGCCGGCCCATTCGTGCCGAAGCATGGCTCTCCCACGTATAAGTACAAATAAAACACAATATTACGTGCACTTTTTCCACTATATTCATTAATTACTACAATTTTAACTAAAAACACGACCGGTTTCGAAATAAATCATCATCAGGTGTGTTGTGTTGATTCGAAACCGGTCGTGTTTAAGTTAAAATTGTAATAATTAATGAATATAGTCGAAAAAGTGCACGTAATATTGTGTTTTATTTGTGTTTAAAATGTATTTCCACCAAGAACCGACAGTACAATCAATTACATAATATTATATCAAATTTGGGTGGTGGATGGCTAACGGCAATATCTATGGATAATAATATATATGGACGCTTCACACCACGTCAGACGGCCCCGTGCTAAGTACCTGAAGGACTTGTGTACCAGACAACGGAAATATATTTAATACTTTTATACTATACATATATTTAAGATTTTTATTATATCATACACATATTTAATACACATCCAGACCCCGGAACATTGAAAACTTTTTTTTGTTCCTTCGGCGGGATACGACCCGCGACCCCCGGCTTGAGCTGCCACACACTCAACCGATTGAGCCACATAGGTCGTCAAGGTCGGCAAGGTTTGGCCACAGTCCAAAACAGCCTCTTCATTCGTTTTGAACACTTTTGCACTCAGTTGAGCCACATATAAGTATGATACCGATCTTACCGTTAAGACTAAGCTTAAGATCATTCTTCTAATCTCACACGTTTTTTACAGTCCACGTCGAAGAGTTCATGAAGGACGCCTGCAGGGAATGCGACGTGGCTCAGAAGCACAACGGCCATCTTCTCATACAGGCAATAAAGCGGGATTTTCCGGAACTATACGTGCTGTTTGAAGCTAAATACGACCCGGACTTGAACCTGCTATCCAAGCTTGATAATGTTGTAAAAAAATTCTAACTATTTGTATATGTAATTGATTGTACTGTCGGTTCTTGATGGAAATTCATTTTAAACACAAATAAAACACAATATTACTTGCACTTTTTCCACTATATTCATTGAGTGTTCAGTGAATATAGTGGAAAAAGTGCAAGTAATATTGTGTTTTATTTGTGTCTAACTATTTGTTGTATCCTTCAGTGTATTTTTTCGAGACGAACGGTTTAAATATTATGCGCCGACTACACTATAGTATAATTAATAATAGAATAAAAATTGGTATAATAATACAGATGTAATTTTTCTGAATCAAAATAAGCTGATTTGATAACTAGCTAGCAAAATTGTTAAAATCTGCAAAAAGCTAAATATAAAGTTTTTGAATTTTCATACTCGTAAAAAAAAGTTTTTGTTGCCGATTTTGCGGTGCCTCAACGCGTTTTGACTCATAAGGGTTACACCCAATGAGTCAGGGTTCCCAACCGTCCGGTTTTCGACCGGACTGTTGGGTTTTAGAAGAAATTGTTGGGGGTCAGGTCACTAACTTCCGACCGGATGCTATTTGTTCGGTCACATAAAAAATGTTACCGCGACATTGGTAATTCGCCGGCGACGCTGCGGCGTAGTAAGTTATAGACAGCATGCAGGCCTTCTCTAATAAAACTTTCATTAGTAGGTACTTATTTTTTTTTCGATTTGACTATTTTTGTGACTAGATGAAAAAACTGTTCTACAGTTAGGTGGGTGCAAAAAGTTTGTAATTTTTTCCTATGGCGCAATAAACTGTTTTAATTATTAATTATTGTTATTTAATTTGTTGTCCGGTTATGGCGGCTGGAAAACTTGGCAACCCTGCCAATGACCCATAAACTTTTTTATTTTGACTGTACTCCTTTTAAAAATGCACCCCAATATTATGTATACCTGGGTTAAGCTGCAACCTTCTTAGCAGCACTCCCGAGGTACAGAACAGCACGCCGCCCCCCGGCCGCGGCAGTTTAGACTGCAAACGCACTTGGTAGCCGATGCATTCTCCTACCTATAAGGAAATCCATACTATACTTATTGTACTCGGCGAAACATAGCGGTAGCGGTAGAAACAAGTTTTTGACAGGGAGTCAATACTCCCTGTCAAAAACTTGTTATTTTCTATACAAAGCCGCGATTGACAACATCTGACACATCATTGTCAATCGCGGTTTATATAGAAAATGACAAGTTTTTGATAGGGAGTCAATGACCGCTACCGCCATGTTTCGCCGAGTACAGTATAATATTAGAAATGCGAAAGTGTGTCAGTCTGCCTATTTGTCTGTCTGTCTATCTGTCTCTCTGTTACCTCTTCAAGCTTAAACCGTTGAACCGATTTTGATTTAATTTGGTATGGATATACTTCGAGTCCCGGAAAAGGACATTGTACCGTAATTTTTGTCGGTAAATGTACGCAACGGAGTCGCGGGCGTCATCTAGTGTTTTTATAAAGTTACTAAGTAAATATAATTTAATAGAAGTATATAACTTATGAACTGTTACAATAATCGTTATCTAATAGTTACTAGTAGGTATTACTATCATGATCATAATAAGGTCTCAAGGCTGGCAACATCTTTATAGTTATTCTAGTGTTGCTATCTAGGCGTTACGGTAATAGCCTATGATCAGATGGTTGGGTTAGGTTAGTGCCGCTAGATGGCAGACCTAGCACAGTTTGACAACGTTTCTGTCAATATTCTGGTATTATAACGTGTGTAAAATGTCGGATTATAGTCAGATTATTCGAATATACCCTGACTAGCTCTACCTTACATTTTCATGTATTTCATCAGCAACTAAGAGTTTTCGAAAATACGTTTGACTAATGATACCCTTTGAAATGACAGCTATTTTTTGTGCCTATTTGAAGCGGAATCGGCTCCCCAGTGGGAGGGATAGGAACTAAATTTGACGTAAAAACACAGAATACAAATTACTCACGGACGTAAAAATGACGTTTGAAAGTCGCCATATTGGCGCTGATAGCAGTAGTGGGAGTATTTGGAACTAATACTAGTGATGACAACCAATAACGATTAAGCGGCCATTTGCAAGTTACGTCAAATTTACTTCTCTTCCCTCTCACTGGGGGCGCTGATTCCGCTTCAAATAGGCACAAAAAAAAGTGGGTATCATAGGTCCAGCGTACTTATATAATCGTTCGTTACGTTCTCAGCCGTTATTTAGTCAGTATCCGCGCTGATTTCTCAGTTTGTTTGACGTCGACCTACTGGTTAGTTCTGTATATTGTATAAACTAGCAAATATAGTGTGTGTTCCGAATTATAACTCAGTATACTGGCCAGTGCTCATGATGATGAATAATTCGCCGCCATATTGTATGGGTAAGACAAACGTGACGTATTAATGGTATTGTGTTTATAGAAAGATTGTACCTGTAGGCAGCAGCGAATTTCCCATCGCCAGCACTATGATAGTTACTATCGGTACTGAACACTATTATCCGTCTCGCTTCCTCCCTCCAGCCGACCTGCTCGCACACCATCGCCTGCATCAAGCCATCGAAGCCGGCTTCGGGGTCGTCGTAGTTACCGAATATCTCAATGTTACCGACCGCTTCGGTAAACTGTACCATATCCGTGGTTAGTTTCAGGTTGTTTTTGTAAGCGTAAGCGGCGGAGTGCTCTTTACTGGAAATAAAAAGGACATAGTAAAATCCATACTTCCATACTAATATTATAAATGCGGAAGTGTGTCTATCTGTGTCTGTCTGACTGAACCGATTTTGCTGAAATTTGGTATGTAGATCCTTTGAGTCCCGGGAAAGGACATAGCTCATACTTTTTATCCCGGAAAATTTACGGTTCCTGCGCGATAAACGAATTTTGGCGTAACAGAGTTGCGGGCGTCATCTAGTTATAGGTAAATATTAGTTATTTTCAATTCATTATGATATAATAGGATATATTACTGCAGTAGCCGTCTAGCGTGAAAACGTTGCAACGTTTTCACGCTAGACGGCAGCACCAGCACAGACAGTAAACAAAAAGTTTCGTTCGACGTTAGACAACGTTTCTGTCAACATTCTGATATGACGTGTGAACATACAATTTTATTATGTGCTCTTTATCGAGACTTTATTTAATAGCGCGTGTTCAGACCAAACTGACTATACGCCGCCGAATGTGAGCAGGCTCACTGTGAGCCCCAGTGTGAACGTGAAAATATACGGTATCGAGTGTCCGCGCCTACGCCTAGCGTAATGGCGTATGGTCGGTTAGGTGTGAACGAAAAAGTGAATATGTATGGAAATACAATAAACTGCGTAACGTTCGCTCACATTCGGCGGCTCAAAGTCGGTTTGGTGTGAACACGGCCATAAATGATATTAATTATACTTAAATCTAATAAATTATTTATACTTACATAGCAAAAGGCAGTCCAGGCTTTTCGATAAAAGATCCCATTCCCAATCGAACGTTATTATTTAACTTCGTCAATTCCTTGTAAATTTTGATGCCCTGTTCTTGTAACTTGTCCTTATGTTCTGTCATAGTAAACGACGCGTCTATGAGATAGTATATATCTAGAGGATAGTCCTTAGCGGGTTTGTACGAGAGGGGAAATATAACTGGGAGGCCTGGACGAACATTTACGCTTATTTTTTGAGGCTTCAACTGTACTGCGCTTGCAGGATCGTCGCTAGATTTGAAATCGTCGTTTCTAGTTATTTGGATCTTTGGCTGAGGATCATAGACGGGTTCTGTACACCATGATCCGTCGACGTCCGTTTTGGATATACATCGTTTGCCGATATGTTCTTTCTGAAAAAAAAGTCTTTACTTTGATAAAGTTTTTTTACTCTGACGAAATAATTGCAAAAGAGTGTCTGGAAACAGTCAGTTACTTTTTCCCGCTCAATCCGCTGAACTCATTTTGATGAAGTTTTATTGTGCAGATTTCTAGAGCTATTTGAGTTCTATCGACATTTAATAGTTTAATCACAGCAAAATGAACAGTTTCGCGCGAAAAAGGAATTTCGATAGAACTATCTAGTTGCGGCCAACATCTAGTGCTGGATGTCTCAAAATTTTGCGTGTCTTAGAAAGCATTTACAAACGAATTTAAAAATATTCACAAAAATAAACCAAATCTAAAGCATTTTATTCACAATTTTATTTTCACCTTATACATAAATAAACACCATTAAATAAATACTCACTGCAGAACACCAAACACAGTTGTCGTAGGCGTAAGTTATACAATCACTGCATTTTAAAAACGTGGGGCAAGCCGACTCACTATGTACTTTCACAGAAAAAAGATACAACAAAAAGATATAAAACATATTACTATATATATAATAGCACTACAATACTTTCGGCACGTAGGAGACAAATTGTGTCAGTGCCTTGGCCCTTGAGGAAAATTAATGCTTTACCCATAGCTGTTGATTGTAATATGCTATAAATACATTATTTGCATTATCGGTAAATTGTCATTTATAATTTAGGTACCATTGAAGAAATTGATTCATAGGCAGTTGACGAACCTACGTCAATTGGTCGGCGTATATCGGTCAGAGGGGTTTGACTTAACGCGACCAAATTACTTAGGTCCGCCATCTGCCTAGGAATCAACTTTTCTGATAGTACATCCTTACAAATTTTATGAGTTGGTAACTACGAATAATAATAATCGGCCAAGTGCGAGTTGGACTCGCGCACGAAGGGTTCCGTACCGGTATAGAGCGAAAGTAGACAAAATATTGTGTTTTTTGTATGGGAGCCTCCCTTAAATTTTTACTTTATTTTGATTTTATTATTAATTATTAAAGTAAAAATATAATTAAGGATTTTGTGAAAATTTCAAGTGCCTAACTGTTACCATTATTGATTACGAGTAAAAAAGGCCAAAAAAATCACGTTTCTTGTATGGGAAGTATGTCGTGTAAGGGGGGCCCCTTAAATATTAACTATTTTTTATTTTTAGTATTTGTTGTTATAGTGGCAACAGATATACACAATCTGTGAAAATTTCAGAAGTCTAGCTATAGCGGTTCTTGAGATACAGCCTGGAGACAGACAGACAGACAGACGGACAGATAGTAATAGGGTTCCTTTTTTACCCTTTGGGTAGGGAACCCTAAAAACGAAGGAAAAGTAACTCCGTCAAAAAACATGTTCTACAATACTTGACAAAAATGTGTACCTACCTAGGTCCTAGGTAAGTACACATTTTCAATACATTTGCAATATTTAGGCGGCCTTCAGCGGTATCAGGCTGACGTTACATGACAGTTCGAATGGCACCAAATTTAAAACGGTAACAGTATGGGAGTTACGTTTCCTTAGTTTTTATTATTCGTAGGTTGGTAAGTTGTTTTTTAGTCTTTGAAGCGAAAATACACATAGCTGTTATATTATATTCCTAAAATTCTCCGTGCGTAAAGTGATGAAAATAATTTCAGGAGAAATTATTTTAATTCTTTGCTTCATTAAAAAATCAAACGCCAAAAAAAAATTAATACTTAAAAATTTTATGTAAACCTAACAAGTTCCTCGGACACTCAACTAAACTTAAAAGTTAAAAGAAAGAAAAATAATTAATTATATAACTTGAAATGTGCGACTACCAAATTTTATAAAGCGTTATAATTCTACCCCAACAAAATAATATACAGCTTCTATAACTTAAATAATCGGCCAAGTACGAGTAGGACTCGCGCACGAAGGGTTCCGTACCGTTATAGAGCAAAAATAGGCCAAAAATTGTGTTTTTTGTATGGGAGCCCCCCTTAAATTTGAATTTTATTTAAATATTATTATTTATTATTAAAGAACACATATATCTAAGGCCTTTGTGAAAATTTCAAGTGCCTACCTGTTGCCATTATTGATATCGAGCAAAAAAGGTCAAAAAAATCACGTTTGTTGTATGGGAGCCCCCCTTAAATATTAATATTATTTTGTTTTTAGTATTTGTAGTTATAGCGGCAACAGATATACACAATCTGTAAAAATTTCAGAAGTCTAGCTATAGCGGTTCTTGAGATACAGCCTGGAGACAGACAGACGGACAGACAGACAGGCAGGCAGGACAGACAACGGAACCTTAAAAAATGATCCACAGGATGAATACAGGTGTTAAAGTTAACAATGTTTTGTCCACAGATATAGATCATGATAAATACCGCATGTGTATGTACTATCAGAGAAGTTGATTCCTAGGCAGATGGGGGACCTACGTAGTTTGGTCGCGTTACGTCAAACCCAGCCGACAGATCACAATTAACATTGAATTGGCATGATCCGACCAAATGACGTTGGTCTGTCAACTGCCTAGGAATCAATTTCCTCCATGGTACTTTGCGTGTCATATCGCCTTCCCAAACGACGAGCAATGCTCGTCTTTCGAAAGTCTGTTCTTGAGTCTGCTATCGGAATCGGACGTCAATCGGAATTTTAAAAATGTCTAAATGCCTAAAAGTGCCGTATTGAGCTGTAGAAATTCAAATAGAAACGCTGGCCTAGATAATGGACACGTTTCTTATCATCGATACGTCACAGTAGGTAGGAAAAAAGTGGTACGCTCGTTTTCATACAAATGGAGCGACATGCGGTATCTATCTTGATCTATGTCTGTGGTTTTGTCTTTATCTGTCAATTCGCTTTTCTAAAGTATTGGACAAATATATTGTATAGCCTGTAATATCGGCCATTGAAATTCACTGGAATGCACTGTATTGCATTCTATTGTCCGTTTACATTATTCCAATAGCAATCCAGCACTAGATAGTGCTGGATTGCTATTGGAATAATGTAAACAGTAATATAGTTATTGCTAGGTATATTGGAAGCCAAAATGTCTGTATCGAGGCAAAGGTCTTTTTATTAGTAAGGGCGAAGCCAAACGAGCGTAATTTGTGAGTTGTGAGTCGCAGAATTTCGGTTCGGCAGAATTCTGCTGCATTCAGTTTCATACAAAAGTCCTGTTTGATTCACACGAGCGTAATTTTGTGAGTCATGCTTTGTATGAAAAGATATTCACGCGGCAGAAATTCTGCGACTCACAACTCACAAATTAAGCTCGTTTGGCTTCACCCTTAGAGATAAGTTTTATGGAAACACTGTCGATTTTTAATACATTTATTTTATATAATCATTGAATTTTGCTTCTAGATCTTGCTCCGCTTCTACTAGTATTCTTCCTATAGCCTTCACAAGTCTTATTTTGAATCTACCCACATTCGTGACGTCATCATAGTTGATTGTCTTTAAATCTCTTTCGATGTAGTATTTTATAGTGTTCCAAAGCATCTCCCTAGCTTTTAATATAACTTCGGCTTGCCTGAAATAATTTTTCTTTTAATTTTTAAATGTAAGACAAGAACGAGCAGGAACGTATAGCTTATGCTGCAAATATGTTTATTAGGAATAGGAAGTAAATATTGTTGCATTAAAAGTGGTCACGTTCATAGGTCGCATATCCACTGTCCAACCTTATAGCCAACCAAAAATCGGCTAAAAAGGTCAAAAAGTTAAATACAAATTAAAATTAGCTGAAATCGATTAAGGATCTTCTGGGCATATTATTTACCGAATTATGCATTTGGCTGTTAGAAGTAAAAGCAAACTAGAACTTAATGGCATTTGAATTTACCTTGTCGGCATTTCTATCTGCAGCTTATGTCTTTGTAGGTGTATCATGGTTGTGTCGTCATCGTCATTCTAAAAGAAAAAAATAAGAAGCAAGTGAGAATAAATTTTAAAAAGTCTCAGCTTTCTGTCCTTTTTAACCGACTTAAAAAGGGGAAGGTTATATCTATACATTATATTTTTATTATACAAGTCTTTACCTTCTCAGTAGCGATATTTCCTGAAGCAAACAGTAATGCAGTATGTGGAGATATGAGGGAAGTTTTGTATACGACCAGCGCTCGCCTCTCTAGGGAGTGGTGACCGCCGAAGTAGGTTAAAAGGTGGGTGCTGTGTTTAGACTTCTTTATACCGTAGTTCACACTCTCCGTGCTTATATGTGCCCTTTCGCCTTTGCTGAAATGTAATAATTAACCGCCTTACTATCTAATAAAAATATCATTTACATAGCGAATAATTAGGTCTGGCAGTGCCAGACCAAGACAAGTTGTTTGGTTGATTGTATAAAACTCAAAGGTGACTGACTGACATAGTGATCTATCAACGCACAGCCCAAAAACGCACAGCACACTGGACGGATCGGGTTGAAATTTGGCATGCAGGTAGATGTTATGACGTAGGTATTCGCTAAAAAAGGATTATGATCAATTCTACACCCAAGGGGATAAAAATAGGGGATGAAAGTTTGTATGAAACTATGTCAATTTTAAACTGATCGGGTTGAGAAGTAAGACTTTGATACCTTATTAATAATAGTACTTCTTTACGCGAGCGAAGCCACGGGCAAAGCTAGTTATGATATAATTTTAGTAAGGAATAATACTGGTAAGGGCCAGTATTATAAACGTGAAAGTTTGTCTGTCTGTTGCCTCTCGCTTAAACGGCTGAATGTTTAGGTGTGTACATAAAGTTAATATACCTAGCGGAATAGAGAAACAAAGGCCTGAGCAAGAGAGATGTCACTATCAGTAACACTGCGTGGTAAAAAGAGACGTGTGATACATGACAGCAGAACTCTTTTTTTTTGACGTCCAGTCGGCACCATAAAGTTAATATACCTAGCGGAATAGAGCAACAATCTCAAGCTGTCAAACGAAACCGAAATTGGTTTCATCTGTGTGTAAAAATATGTATACGTATACACTTACACAAGCATGATTGAACCAACGATGTCAATAACTTGGATATGGCATACGCCATCAAAACTCTAGCAATGTTTTTGCATGTAAAATGTGTATCGAGAAAATATTGTCGTCCTTTTTTGTCTTACAGTAATAGCATATACTACTTTCTCTTTCACTCATTTTACGCTTTCAATACATATTTTACGTAATCAATGCATTAAACACGTCCGACTGTCACCGCGTTCTAAGGCACACTGCTCTCAGATGAGTGAGCTCACTCATTTCGAGGGTGACACATTTTCGCGCTGACGATTGTATGGAATGCCTCTTCTAAAGGTTATAATTCTATGGATTGAACATGATTTCTATGAGATTAAATTGTTAACGTTGCGGCACGTGCCGACTAGACGTCAAAAAAAGAGTGCTGTCATGTATAACACGTCTCTTTTTACCACGCAGTGTTACTGATAGTGACATCTCTCTTGCTCAGGCCTTTGTTTCTCTATTCCGCTAGGTATATTAACTTTATGGTCGGCACTTATCGGCACGTTGACAATATAATCTCATAGAATTCATGTTCAATCATGCTTGTGTAAGTGTATACGTACACATATTTTTACACACAGATGTAAACCAATTTCGGTTTCGTTTGACAGCTCGAGATTATTGCTCTATTCCGCTAGGTATATTAACTTTATGGGTGTGTATGAGCTTTGAGTGACGGTTCCGCGGCGTAAATCAAATTTTGGCGCAACGGAGTTGCAGCCATCTTCTAGTATTGAATGATAATAATTAATTATTATACGTCGCATGAATATTTTTATGCACCAAAATGTTATTAAGTACGCAGTCTTATCATAAAATATTTCAGATGTTATTATCATATCCGTATTTAGTTGCACGTATTTTTGCGCTATTAAATAGAAGATTAAGGGGTTAGTTCCCGAACCGGTGGTAGGCACCAGTATAGTCCCGACGTTCAGAGAATATTTGAAAAAATGTAATCTGAATAAAAAAAATTGAGTTTGAGTTTGATTTTTAAAGTCAGCTGATGACAAATATTGTAGGTACATATTGTTCATCGTGTTTGTATCATCCACACTATTATAAATTCAAAATATGTCTGTCTGCTTGCTTGTAATCCCTTCACATTTAAATCGCTGAACAGACTTTGCTAAAATTTTGTATAAAGATACTTTGAGCAAGGAAGTAGAGCAAAGGATAATCAAAAGCGGTAGTTAATAGGTAAACCTGAGTAAATAAAATCCTTTGCCCTTTCTGTAAATTGAAGTGTTTCCGTGAGATGAACGATTTTCTCCACAGTGAAGGTGCAAGCATCTATTTTTACTTAAGATGGAACGCGGGTGCAGTAGAATTTAAACGAAGAAACTATTTATTTATTTACTACAAATTCTTCCATCTAATTACAATTTTATATTTAGTTATGCCTAAAAACTCTTGTCGAGTTTGTCTAGACATAACGTGCCCTGCGCCGGCACGTGTATTGTGATAGAGACAGATATAGTAAATCGAGGTAACGTAGTCCTCTGATTCCTCCTTCAAAATAGAGCCTATTTAATTTTTTTTTAAGTATCTTCAGGAAGAGTGAGTCTATGCTTCTACGTTTTTATTTTATCTTAAAGATCTTTCAAATTTGTTTTATGGTCGGTGGATTGGCGGGGTACGGGGCAGTCATTTTTTGCGATTTTTGAAGGCTCATATTTTTTTATTTATTAGTAAATTTAGAAAAAAAATTGAACGTAGAGGCATAGCTTTAACATCCCAATATTGTATAAAAAAATCATTTGTCTAGACGCATTGTCCAGGGAGTAAATTGGGGAATACGTTTGTATGGAAAAACAGTGTTAGCGTTCCCTCTTAAGGAAGGAAATGCTGAATCTCAATATTTGAAATGGACATTTAATGGGAAAATAACAAGACGTCACGTTTGTTATTTGTGGTCACTAACCTGCTTAATAGTCTTTTAGTTATATTTTATGTTCGACAGATTCCACAATTAAGTTAGAAATCGAATCGATGTGTGTTTTCAACTTCGCCGATGAAATAATTGAATGCAAGTTATCTTAGCATCATAGACTATCCCAATAAGACATACAGTAGAACTCGATTAACCGGACTAATTATCGTGAGGGCTCCCACACATAAACACGATACGACGTCGCGTCCTACAACGATGCGGCGTCGTTTCACGATACGACGTCGCGTCTCTTCTGCTGTTAATGAGAAAACGATGAAAGAAAAGACAGATACTCATAAGATACTCCATTTCTTGTAGTTAATAACGGGAGTCATTTTATAAAGAAGTACAATGCCTTAAAAATGGACCACAACAAGTTTTTTGATTGCTGCGCAGGATTGCCTCGTGACACGTTATGACGTCGTGTCGTAGATATCCACGACGCGACGTCGTATCGTGTTTATGCGTGGGAGCCCTGAGGCATCCAGCTATTCGTGAATCCGTTTAATCAAATGTATGAAGAAAAGCGGGTGCGCTGCATATGTTCAGTACTTAATGTTATGTCTTTGTTAATAATAACACAGATAATCAATGTTTTTTAGGAAATTATCAAGAGAGAAAGAAAATGCGTTTTCCGGTGGCAGTCCGGATAATAGAGTTTTTGCTGTATTATTATTTTCGTAGCCATTTCGTAACACTACTTACCTAGTAAACACACCTAGCGTAGTCGCGAGTTTGCCTTTAGTCTTGACGTATTTCTTAGTCGTCAGTAGCGAGTTGGAACCAGACAGTAAAATTGCTGTAGTCAGCTCGTCAATGTCGGAGAAACGGTTTAATTCATCGTCCGCTTCACCCATCACACCGCTTCTTAGTAAATTCTCGAGGTAGAGATTGGATATTGCTGAAATTATAGAGATTTTGTACACTCGCTCATTCCTAATTACAACAAAAATATAGGTAAGTATTATAGGCTACAACTATGGGATTGCTGAGCAAAAACGGAAGAGGACAGGAGTATAATATAATAATTCTAGTTACTTTGGCGGGGATACGCACGCACGGGTAATGAACAGACTGATAATTACGGTTACGTCTGTTTAGGCAATAGGCGCATATTGTACACAATATTGGCCTATTGCCCACACCGGTTTTTTGAAGTTGTGCACGAGGTAAAAGTACTCATAATGAAAACAAAAATTCTTATATATTTCCTATAACGACAATATCTAATGGTAGTTATTGTTCGAGCGCCTGCGATTACTAAATAGCAACATCAGTAGATTTACGATCACCGGCACGCTAACATTTTTATCTACCGACAAACTAATATTTTAACTACCTTTAGAATTGTTAATATTTTGGTATTTGCTTCGTCATTTTGTCATTCACTTTTCCATTCTCTTTGTTCGCATAAGCAAGTTACAATAAACTAATTTTATCAAAGTCTATCTTTAATTATCAACCAACCAAACATACAAGTCAGAACAGTTATGTATACTATAGTTCTAAGCAATATTTGTTTCCTAGCCTACATCTCTGCTTTAAAGACGAATCGATCATCTTTATATCAGACTTCTGTAATTTTCATCAAGATTAGTCTAGTTGTTCCGGAACTTAATATGATATTAATAATACTCAAGTCGTACGCCGGTTCTTCTTTATGGGTTTGTTGCACTGACCTCCATTATACAAGTACGCTGGACCTATGATACCCACTTTTTTGTGCCTATTTGAAGCGGAATCAGCGCCCCCAGTGAGAGGGAAGAGAACTAAATTTGATGTAATTTGCAAATGGCCGCTTAATCGTTATTGGTTGTCATCACTAGTATTAGTTCCAAATACTCCCACTACTGCTATCAGCGCCAATATGGCGACTTTCAAACGTCATTTTTACGTCCGGGAGTAATTTGTATCTGTGTTTTTACGTCAAATTTAGTTCCTATCCTATACCTATGGTATCATTAGTCCAGCGTACTTGTATAATGGAGGTCAGTGGTTTGTTGCCAAACCGGTGGTTAGTCATCACTTAGGGCTTTCGAAAAGTATTTGCTTCTTCATTCAGAAATAAAACAGGAATAAAATAAAAGAGTACTTACATTTCACGTATCTCAATCTATCACTCCTCAGACCGTATCTGTCGCACCAGGCGGCGACGGCATTGCGTCCGTCTTTACACTTCAGCTCGAAAGTATCTTGTATCCAGTGTAACGCAGCGTGGTCCGATGTCTTGTTGAACTCGCTTTTGATTCCGCGTATTTCTGGAAACCGAGGATTTTTTTTATGAAATAAGGGGGCAAACGAGCAAACGGGTCACCTGATGGAAAGCAACTTCCGTCGCCCATGGACACTCGCAGCATCAGAAGAGCTTCAAGTGCGTTGCCGGCCTTTTAAGAGGGAATAGGGTAATAGGGGAGGGTAGGCATGGGAAGGGAAGGGAATAGGGGAGGGTAGGGAAGGGAATAGGGTAGGGGATTGGGCCTCCGGTAAACTCACTCACTCGGCGAAACACAGCGCAAGCGCTGTTTCACGCCGGTTTTCTGTGAGAACGTAGTATTTCTCCGGTCGAGCCGGCCCATTCGTGCCGAAGCATGGCTCTCCCACGTATGAATTTGTAAGTGGGATGCAATGTGTTAACAAGTAAAACCGGTAATTTAAAAAACTTAAAAACCCGACTACTTCTTGATACACCCAGTTCCATTCTCGTAGTAAACACGAATCTAACCACACCTCACAAGTTAAAGCCCATCAAGCTTTCTATGCTGCAGAGCGTGCCAAAGAATAATACATAAATAAGTCGTGATTGCGATATAAATCAATCCAATAAAATAACGCAGGTTCACTATCTGTCGACATGAAAATGAATAGTTTTCTCTGATAAGTGTGTATGCGTTCATGCGGCGAACTTATGTTGATACTTGCGAGCGTGCGTGTGTTCATATTTAAATGTAACTTCGCGTCTATCAGCAGCAGAATAATATGTCGTCAGCGCAGCATACGGCGCAGCCGCTACCGCTCCGCGAAGTATCGTCCCGCTGTGTGAGCTCGTGGTCCGAGTGTGCTTGTATGTGTAACTACGCTGCGTGCGAGCGAGCGTGCGTGTGTGCCATTTTAGTAAGTGCGTACGCGTCTATGTTTATGTGGGCGTGTGTGTGTGCAGGCGTGTAAGCGTGCGTGCGCGTCCTTATGCGTGCGAGCAAGCGTTTAGTATACATATAACATAATATATTTTGGCTGTGTTACCTTCACGTCTATCAGCAGCGGACTGAAACAGCTCGACGCTGTCAGCACAATGCACGGCGACGTTAGCAGCGGCCACAACTCCGCCCAGTATTGCCCCGCTGAGCAAACTCGCGCCTAACCGCGGTGGCAGCGACAGCGGCGCCAGAATAGAGCCCAAGCGAGTAAGACGCTGTGTACTGGTAAGGGCACCTGAAACAATATTATTATAAGTCTACAACTGTACAAAATGTAATAATGATGAGATATAGCAAAAATATAAAAATCCTAGTCATCTTAAATCAAGCCAAAAATAAGAAAGTGTAGACCATTCAAATAACTATTATTGACGCTCATTAAAAGCTCTCACTAATATTTTTCAGCCCTGTTCCTGTATCAAAAAATTAAAGACGATTTATAAAGTCTTCAGTATAAGTTTTTATCACTTCTTAGACTAAACAACGTGATGGCATTAAGTTGTTAACTTTAATTTTTATGGCACTACGCCCTCTGTGGCCAATAATAGGAACTAATTTAACGCTATTTATGTATAGTAAGAAGCAACAATTTTTTAATCAAAATTCGAAATAGATTAGAAACATAGTCACATTGTACCTAAATCTATGAGGTCATCTACTGCGAACTTGATCATCTTTTTACTCGGCGGCTCAGGTAGTTGTGATAGGAAATCTTCCACATACTCGTCGGGCGCGTACGATTTACAATCTAATACTATTTGGTCTAGCGGTACTCTGAAAAGAAAAAGAAAATAATCTATCCATTCCATTCCATTCCAACTTTTACATTTCTACAGTACTAGCCGTACCCCGCGGTATTACCAGCGGTTTTCAGTGAAAAGAAATTGTGATATTTTCCCACAGTAAAAAGTAGCCTATGTGTTAATCCACCCTGGATTAACACATAGGCTACTTTTCATATCATACCAAATTTTATAAAAAAATGCTCCAGCTGTTTAGACGTGCAGAAGTAACAAACATACAAACATACAAACTTTCGCCTTTATTAACCCATCAACTCCCAAGCGGCACCCGGGTGCCGCATAACAATTGAATAACTATTGTGTCTGCGATTCCCACGATTGAGGTATTAAATATGTAAATAATAATCTGTGATAAAGTCTGGTCGCCAAATAGAGAGAAAACCGGTAACTGAACTATAGTTGCTTGTTTATTCCATACAAATACGAAAATATTAGTGTCAGAAAACGAGATACGCTAATTTTATTTGCGAGAGAAAGAGATAAGAATTATAGCAATAGATCAATGAACGAACTTCTGTCTGTTATACGTCCGAATAGTAAGTTTTTTAAATAACGCAGATATACCTCAATATTTCTGGTGTCGTGTGGGGAGCAAATTCTTCCTCTTTCTCTTTAGTATAAAGTCTGTAACAGAAACCTGAAAAAAAAATTTTTTTTTGTAACTTTTCGTTCGAAACATTGCTTAGCAGTAATTCCTACAGTTATAATATTGCATTTTTTTAATAAGAAACAATTTTATGTCCGTTTCATACCGATGAAATTTAGTATGAATATAATTTGAGTCCCACTTAAATTATCTCCATACCCTTTCATCGGTTTAAGCTTGAAGAGATACCTAATTGACAGATAGACAGTCTTTAAAATATTCGTATGCATAAATAATAATATACCTGGTTGAACACGGCCAGCTCTGCCCGCCCTCTGTTTAGCGCCGGCCAATGATACCCAGACAGTTTCTAAGCTTGCGGTACCTAAAAAATCGTTACTTAGTAATTTTAATATCTAATAATAATCACTAGGCATGGTTCGTGAAATCATTCGTCGAAGGGAATATTTTTTTTATCTTAAATACAACTAAAAAAGTTACGTCATCATATTTGAATTCGTTTTTTTTTATGAAATAAGGGGGCAAACGAGCAAACGGGTCACTTGATGGAAAGCAACTTCCGTCGCCCATGGACACTCGCAGCATCAGAAGAGCTGCAAGAGGGTAATAGGGGAGGGTAGAGATGGGAAAAGAAGGTAATAGGGGAGGGAAAGGAAGGGTATAGGGTAGGGGATTGGGCCTCCGGTAAACTCACTCACTCGGCGAAACACAGCGCAAGCGCTGTTTCACGCCGGTATTCTGTGAGAACGTGGTATTTCTCACATTATTTTCTTCGTGCCGAAGCATGGCTCTCCCACGTATAATCATTATCTGTGTATATCTACCCCCTTATAGTACAGGTTCCCTAGAACATATTTTTAACCTAATCAACAAGTCCACGTTGACTACGGAACCCTAAAACGGAACCCTAACCAGCAGATTTTTTGTATATTGATAGGTTAAAGTAATTATATAGTTTAACAGTAACATTGTCCTACAAATTGAACAATCCATATTTTAGGACCATCAAATCGAAATATTTAATCCTTTCTATCTCTGTTAGCTACCACTTTCGAGAATTTTCGCAGAGGAAATTGTTATTCGTCTTATCAAAATGAAGCTACTCACGAAAAATTTGCTTGATAGTAACAAGGACATAAAATGTTCTAGGGAACCTTTACTATTACTGCTATACTTACGACAACATTGACATAGAATAATATAATAATAATAATATCTATGAACGCTTCACACCACGTCAGTCTGGCCCCGTGCTAAGTACCTGAAGGACTTGTGTTACAGGAACCAGACAACGGAAATATATTTAATACTTTTATACTATACATATATTTAAGATTTTTATTATATCATACACATATTTAATACACATCCAGACCCAGGAACATTGAAAACTTTTTGTTCCGTCGGCGGGATTCGAACCCGCGACCCCCGGCTTGAGCTGCCACACACTCAACCAATTGAGCCACAGAGGTCGTCAAAATGAGAAATCCATACTAATATTATAAATGCGAAAGTGTGTCTGTCTGTCTGTCTGTCTGTCTGTCGGTCTATCTGTTACCTCTTCACGCCCAAACCGCTGAACCGATTTTTCTGAAATTTGGCACGGAGATACTTTGAGTCCCGGGAAAGGACATAGGATACTTTTTGTTCCGGAAAAATGTACAGTTCCCGCGCGATAAACGAGTTTTGGCGCAACGGAGTTGCGGGCGTCATCTAGTCTACACTAATATTATAAAGAGGAAAACTTTGTTTGTTTGTTTAATTGTAATGAATAGGCTCAAAAACTACTGGACCGATTTTAAAAATTCTTTCACCATTCGTAAGCTACATTATCCGCGAGTAACATAGGATAAATTTTATTTTGGAAAAAATAGGGTTCCGTAAGATATTTGGGTTTTTCGGACACAAGGTGTAAAAATCAACCAGAAAAGTTACTTATTTTGCGTACGCTGCCTAAACTATAAATGATAGAACCATAAAATGTTCTAATTAATTGTAGATCTTATAAATATCTACAAAAAAGTCCGCGACACACTATACTTATCTATGTCGAGTGAGGCACAACAACCATTATTTTATTTAAAAATCTTGATTTTTTTTTTGGGCTTCATTTAAACGCGTTTATATTACTCATGCTATTAATCCTTATCAAAATAAATTATTTCATCACTAAGCACAGTTTATGTAGATAATATTTGGTCTTTGAATGATTAAAATTGGACGTTTGATTTTGAAGTTATGGCGAAATTAAAATATTACGATTTCTGCTGCACGGCCCGTTGCGAAGTGGACGTCACCAAGGCCCCCGCCTTGGTGACGTCCACTTCGCAACGCACACTCGTGCGCGTGCGGGAGGGAGTTTAGATCTATTAGTAAATGATGATTTAAATAATACTTAATTATTCACTAAATCTAAATAATATAATTTATTTAGAATGTAATAATTGTAATATAATAATATATAAAACTCAAAGGTGACTGATTGACATAGTGATCTATCAACGCACAGCCCAAACCACTGGACGGATCGGGCTGAAATTTGGCATACAGGTAGATGTTATGATGTAGGCATTCGCTAAGAAAGGATTTTGATCAATTCTACCCCCAAGGGATAAAATAGAGGATATACCGATCGGGCTGAGACTTTGATACCTAAATAATAATAATACTTCTTAACGCGAGCGAAGCCGCGGGCAAAAGCTAGAATAACATAAAATTGGAAAAGTCGCATGACAAAAAAAAAGATACAAAAAGACGTTGTATAAATAATCTAAATTTGTAAGAGGGCTAATCTGTACGTAATGCGTGCACGCAACCGCATGTTTATTGTTTACGTACTAAGCACGTAGACGCGTATGGTTAAACAAAACTCATCTCATTGTCCTGCTAATATATCATACTGTCTCGCTCATACCTGACGACGTTCAAGAGTATTATGAAATAAATACCAGTAAAAAAAGAAAGAAAAAAAACATTTATGTTTTGAACGTAAATTCTATCTATGTATTGATGTCCTGCTCATATTATATCTGTCTCGCTCGCACCAGTGGTCTCTCGTATCCTGTTCTCTCTGTGCGCCCCGGCGTCTACAACGTGCACGACGTCCGGCACAGTGATGGAGGTCTCAGCGATGTTCGTGGCCAGCACTATACGTCGCACGCCCGCGGCCGCGCATTGGAACATACGCGTTTGTTCCGCAGTTGATAATCTGGAAGTAAAGTAGCTGATAAGATTGTGTAAGTGCATATAAATTATTGCCAGATATTTATTATAGCTTCTGGTCTATTTCGCATAAGAAAATACTGGTATCGCGTTTCCAAACTCTCTTAATGTGAGTTGGATATCAAAAATTCTCTGCGCGTGTAAAAAAAAAACAAGAAGCTGAAAACATTTATTGCGGTACCTACATAGGAAACAAACCGTAACTCGTAGGTCGATAGTTCATCTTAAAACTGTAGGATCACAGAGACATTACAAGAAGTTGTCCACGATTTCATTGCGCTGCATTTCAGTTATCGTGCGGGAATCATATTTTTTTAGGAATGCAGACTATCCCATGTCCTTTACCTGGACTCAAGGTATTTTCATACTGATGATGATATAGAATATTGGACATTACCTGGAATGTACAGGTATTATCATACTCGACTCTGCATATGAATGCAGAGTCGAATCTCTGTAAGTATCTTGAAGTAACAGTTGCACTTGTTTAATCTCGGCCCAGCCCGGTAGGAAAACTAATATGGCGCCCTCCTGTTGATTCTTGTCAACGGCCTTTATAACTTCTACTATCTGAAACAAAAAAAAATATGCTGTGACATACGGACGGCCAGACAGACAGACATATGACGAATCTAAAGGTTTCCGTTTTTTATCTTTAGAAAATGAAAATTTTGACTTTTGTTTGTATTTGAAATATAATTTGGAAGTACCAGCGGTACATTCGGAAGAGCAGCGAAAACATTACATAATGTAAAAGCTATATTAAACTTAAAAAAAAAAAAAAAAACTCTTGACAGAATTTTTTTCTGTCAAGCGTTTTTTTAAGTAACAGACAAGAAGAAAACATGGTATAACGTATCCATTATGAATCATCAATAAGAACCATTTGTGTCATTCTGAGATTCTTGAATATTATGACTTTCTTTTATAAATGCGAAAAGTGACAAAGTTAAAATAACGTGTCCATAATTTCCCCCAGACTGGCACAAAATAGATTTGTCTATAAAGTATAAACATGACCATCATACAGGGTGCAATTAAACCCACCGGCCGGACGGATTATTAGAGTCCATTTAAAAAATAAAATAAGGTGTATTTTTTTTACAATAACATATTTTATTCCAATCAAAATCGTTGCAGAATTGTCACTATATATATACATACACTATACTATATATAGCGCCATTCACGTACTAGGTACATGATCTAGTCGGCGCGTAGTGTCCATAATTGTGGTGTTTTTTAGGAAAACTTTCGCAATCTATTTTTCAACATTTTAGTACTGAGTGATTATAAAAGAAAAGATACGTATATTTTTATTTTTAACAAATATCAATATATCGAAATTTGGCCGGTAGGTATAATTACACCCTGTATACAATGTACTAGATGGCCCTGCGAACGAATTTACTGTGTAAGAAAGTCGAGTCATGCGTAGACCGGGCATGCAAAGCAGTCAGTCCTTCGCCAGTTCTCTCGCCGATCGAGTCGGTCGGATAATCTTATTCTTAACGTAATGCAAATGAATACTTTGACATTCATTTAGGTAAGGATTAATAATGAATAAGCAGAAAAAGCCTCACAAGTAGAAGATGATGTGAAATTTAATTTTTAACGAAGGAAATGGTTATAGTTCGTTTACTAGAAAAGATAGAGACATACGCTGCAGCAGATTAATTTATAGATAATGATGACTACTTTAATTATGTAGAACATTATTTTTATGTATCACCAATAATTTTCGCAGCGCAAGCGAAATGTTATGGCAACTTTTTCCACATTTTTGCAATTTTCGGAAGGATTTCTAATATTTTTCAGAATTGAACATAGCCTATTGTTCATCACGAAGAATGTAGCTTAGGTACGTACGTTACGTAGGTGAAAGAATTTTTAAAATCAGCTTAGTACTTTTTGAGCCTATTTATTACAAACAAACAAACAAACTTTTCCTCTTTATAATAATTAGTATAGATAGATAGATATAACAATACCTCTTGGCAGTTCAAATAAGGTTTCCCATCTTTCTCGCAATTCTCTTTAGTGTTGGGTAGTCGTATATTAAATTTCTTCAGTATCTCGTCCAAATGGTACACAGTCATTGGGTAGGTCCGCCCGGGCACTTTTATGACTGGGGAGTTTTCGAAATATCTGAAAGATGAAAATATGGGTATTATTATCCATACTAATATTATAAATGCGAAAGTGTGTCTGTCTGTCTTTCTGTTACCTCTTTACGCCCAAACCGCTGAACCGATTTTGCTAAAATTTTGTACGGATATACTCATGGGCGTACCCAGGTAGGGCAGGGGGGGCAGCCGCCTCCCCCCCCCCCAGAAGATAAAATAAACAGTTCACGTAGGCAATAATTAGATAATTCAAAGTTTTTTAAGTATGTATGTAAAATATTTATTAAATAAAAATGTCGTTGGCCCAAGGGAAGCCGACGGGAATCGGGTTATATGGACACTTCGCCACTGAGCAGCGCTGAAAGAGCAATTTTTTTGTGATTTGAATGGGAAAGCGGCCCCGTGTGAAAAAAGTTACTTTTTCAGCGCTGCTACTTTATATACGAGACCCATACAAACCCTAAAGTTTTATCACTTAGTTTTGTTACGCCCTGTAGACACACCACACCAATTTGCAGGATAATAACATAACCACCCGTCATTATGAGCAATAGCGCACTAGCGGCCAGGTCGCGGCGGCCGAGCTTGGAGAGTTTGTATGGGTGTGGCCGCTGGCCGCGTGGCGGCCAGGTGCGCGTGGTCTATGGCGGTTTCATACTAAGGTATCTATCTCGATGGCCGCCGCGACCTGCCGCTGCGGCCTAGCCGCTAGTGCACTATTGCTCTAAGTCTCGAATTACCTGGTGAAAACTTCGGTATCGAGCGTAGCGCTCATGACGACCAGTTTCAGTGTCGGATTGACGTCGAGGGCGCGGCGCAGCAGCATCAGCGTCAGGTCCGTATTCACGTCGCGCTCGTGGGCCTCGTCTATTATCACGTGGCTGCAGCCTTCCAGACCATGGAATTATATACACTTCAGTTGTTTAAAGAGCACTTCCGCCGTTTAACGGTGAAAGTCTCCAAGGCCGCCGGCGGACTGGCGGGCCTTCTCCCGAAGCTAGGGGGACCCATTACGGATTAGCTGTTGTCCACGACAACGTAATCCATACTAAGGGTAAATTCAGACCGCAACACGACGCATAGATGCATGTCTTTTGTACTGAAGACAGATTTCGTGAGTGTGTCTGTCTGTCTGTCTCACCTCTTCACGCCCAAACCGCTGAACTGAAATTTGGCATGGAGATAATTTGAGTCTACTAATTTTTATCCTGGAAAAATGTACGGTTCCCGCGCCGATTTTTAGACTGCCTTCACATTATGTCGCGGGTACCGCCGCAGCCGTGCGGCAGCCGCGCGACTTCCATACTAAACACAGTCGCGCCGCAGCCGCGCGACTCGCTTTAGTATGGAAGTCGCGCGGCTGCCGCGCGGCCGCGGCGGTACCCGCGAAATAATGTGAAGGCAGCCTTAGCGCAACGGTTTTGCGGGCGTCATCTAGTTGCAAAATAAAATAAAAATATCTGTAAAAATTGTGCATTTTCTCACAATAGCATTCTCGAACTCTACTCTGTATTTATGCCGAATAATTTCAAAATCGGTTTAGCCGTTTACGAGTGATGTCTTGAGTTGTGAGCAGGTTAATAGGTATTCATTATTATTCACATCATAGATGCTACCTACAACTTTGTTTCACTAGTATCCGTATGTCCGTTTTGTATGGGAGCCCCCCTAAATATTTATTTCATTTTAATTTTATTATTAATTATCAAAGTACACATACATAATTGAGGATTTTATAAAAAAATCAAGTGCTTAAAAAAAACAGATTTGTTGTATGGTTAACCCTTAAAAATTAATTTTATTTTGTTTCTAATATTTAATGTTATAGCGGCGACAGAAATACACAATCTGTGAATATTTCAGAAGTCAAGCTATGGCGGTTTTAGAGATACAGCCTTGAGACAGACAGACAGACGGACAGACAACGAAGTCTTAGTAATAGGGTCCCGTTTTTATCCTTTGGGTACGGAACTCTAACTAGATAATATACAAAAAATATGTATAATATTTCAGCTATCTTGACGATTTCTAATAATAACTTATTATATTTACATATATGTCCACTTAAATAATTATATTAAGTATTTATATTCGTCCCTGCTATTATTAAATCTCACCATATTTTGTTGTAATGATCATTGACCTTTTTAAGACGCCAGAAGGAGGCTAATGTTTTTAGGGTTCCGTAGTCAAATGGCAAAAAACGGAACCCTTATAGATTCATCATGTCTGTCGGTCTGTCTGTCTGTCCGTCCGTATGTCACAGCCATTTTTCTCCGAAACTATAAGAGCTATACTATAGAAAATTGGTATAGATGTAGTCTGTGAACCGCATTAAGATTTTTATATAAAAATTGAAAAAAAAATAAAAATTTTAGGGGTCCCCATAGGTACAACTGAAACAAAAAAAATTTTTTTTTCATCTAACCTATGCGTGTGGGGTATCTATGGATAGGTCTTCAAATATCATATTGAGGTTTTTAATATCAATTTTTTCTAACCTGAATAATTTGCGAGAGAGACTCTTCCAAAGTGGTAAAATGTGTGTGTCCCCCCCCTCTAACTTCTAAAGTAGGGGCATGATAAGTCTAAAAAAAATATATGATGTACTTTACTATAAAAACTACCAACGAAAATTGGTTTGAACGAAATCTAGCAAGTAGTTTTTTTTTTATACGTCATAAATGGTAAACTTAATTTAACTTTCATTTAAATCAACTGAAATATAAAAATAATGCAAAAACCTTTCAATTTCATAAAAATAAACCTTATTGCTGCTGCGGAACCCTTCGTGGGAACTCGCACTTGGCCGGTTTTTAATATCATAGCATAGCACCCTTAAATTTTATATTATACCTACCTTTTAAAACAGTGACAACAAATTTTTAACTGCGAGTTTGAATTAAAGTAATAATTGCTATAATATTCCATAACAGCTTGTTACTCTAAAATAATTTAACAACTTCTTCCTGTAAAAATCTTCCTATAGTATCATATACACCCAATTGTAACATAACATAATAATAATAATATCTATGGACACCTCACACCACGTCAGTCTGGCCCTGTGGTTAAAGTACCTGACGGACTTGTGTTCGAGTATTAGACAACGGAAGTATATTATATTATTAATACTCTTATAGTATAGTATATACATCTATACTAATATTATAAAGAGGAAAACTTTGTTTGTTTGTTTGTTTAATTGTAATGAATAGGCTCAAAAACTACTGGACCGATTTTAAAAATTCTTCCACCACTCGAAAGCTACATTATCCACGAGTAACATAGGATAAATTTTATTTTTGAAAAAAAAATAGGGCTCCGTAAGATATTTGGGTTTTTCGGACACAAGGTGTAAAAATCAACCAGAAAAGTTACTTATTTTGCGTACGCTGCCTAAACTATAAAAGATAGAACCATAAAATGTTCTAATTAATTGTAGATCTTATAAATATCTACAAAAAAGTCCGCGACACACTATACCTATCTATGTCGAGTGAGGCACAACAACCATTTTTTTATTTTAAAATCTTGAATTTTTTTTGGACTTCATTTAAACGCGTTTATTTTACTCATGCTATTAATCCTTATCAAAATAAATTATTTCATCACTAAGCACAGTTTATGTAGATAATATTTGGTCTTTGAATGATTAAAATTGGACGTTTGATTTTGAAGTTATGGCGAAATTAAAATATTACGATTTCTGCTGCACGGCCCGTTGCGAAGTGGGCGTCACCAAGGCGGGGGTGCGCGTGCGGGAGGGAGTTTAGATCTATTAATAGTAAATGATGATTTAAATAATACTTAATTATTCACTAAATCTAAATAATATATAAAACTCAAAGGTGACTGATTGACATAGTGAGATCTATCAACGCACAGCCCAAACCACTGGGCGGATCGGGCTGAAATTTGGCATGCAGGTAGATGTTATGATGTAGGCATCCGCTAAGAAAGGATTTTGATCAATTGGCCCCAAGGGATAAAATAGAGGATATACCGATCGGGCTGAGACTTTGATACCTAAATAATAATAATACTTCTTAACGCGAGCGAAGCCGCGGGCAAAAGCTAGTAAGTATATAATATATTTAAGATTTTTATTATAATATCATACACATATTTAATACACATCCATGGACCCAGGAACATTGTAAATTTTTCGTTCCGTTGGCGGGATTCAAACCCGCGACCCCCGGCTTGAGCTATCACGCGCTCAACCATTGAGGCCTAGAGGCCTAAAATTATTCATAATATGTGCATAAAAATAAAGTTAATTATAAATACTTTACATAAAATGCATTCCTGAGTGTGGTAGTAAATATTTTGACAATTAAAACCCATATATATATGAGGGTTTATGATAATGTGATAATTATAGGCGCACAATTAATATAGAAGGTAAGAACTCTTTATTGTACCATGTTCACGGACAAATTATACATTGTCCTATACTACTAGTCCTACTAATATTATAAAGGCGAAAGTTTGGATGTATGTATGTATATATAACTCCCACACCGGTTTCGGTGACGGTGGCCGGGTTCTTTGAAACCAGGCCAGTTACGCAGGAGTAATTTTATAGTGCCCAAGTGTGTGCGCAGTACACAGGAGCACTCTCTATTCCTTTACTCTCATAATCCAGTGGGACGGAAGACCGACACGACTGGCGAGAGATTAGGCGCAGGACCGACTTTTTACATGCCCCTCCGACGCATGGATCATCTTACTTGTCAGACAATCAGGTGATCAGCCTGCATTGTCCTAACCAAACTTGGAAATAACATGTTTCCAACGCGGGAATCGAACCCACGACCTCCGAGTCAAGAGCCACGCTCTAAACCACTAGACCACGGAGGCGTTCTAATGATGAAGGATGTATGTATGTATGGATGTATGGATGTTTGTTACTCTTTCACGCAAAAACTACTGGGCGGATTTTAATGAAACTTTACAATAATATAGCTTATACATCAGAATAACACATAGGCTACAATTTTAACCGTTCCGTAGCCAAATGGCAAAAAATGGAACCCTTATAGATTCGTCATGTCTGTCTGTCTGTCTGTCCGTGTATGTCACAGCCACTTTTCTCCGAAACTATAAGAGTTTTACTACTGAAATTTGGTAAGTAGATGTAGTCTGTGTACCGCATTAAGATTTTGATACAATAATGGAAAATTTATTAAAAATTTTAGGGGTCCCCATAGGTACAACTGAATCAAAAAAAAAATCTAGCAAGTAGTTTTTTTTTATACGTCATAAATGGTAAACTTAATTTAACTTTCATTAAATCAACTGAAATATAAAAATAAATCAAATACCTTTTAATTTCATAAATATAAACCTTATTGCTGCTGCGGAACCCTTCATGGGCGAGTCCAACTCGCACTTGGCCGGTTTTTTATGTTCAACGATTACTCCGCCTTTTGTGAACCGATTTTCAAAATTTTTCTTTTGGTGTATAGGTTATCATACCAATTTGGTACCGTATTCATAAAAGTGGTGACCTGATGAAGGGATCCATAAGAAATCGAGGGAACTCACCAAAATTTATATGGAAACATGTGGTGACTTCGGTTTCGTGAGCAGTATTCTAAGCATATGCTACCAACAAGTAAGATTTAGTAAGATTTTGCACCAAGGTATACCATGGTACGGATGGTGCTGAGAGAACTCCTGACTCTTTATAGATACAAGTTTGGGAGTTCCGACGTTGTTTCAAGAACGGAAAGCATATGCTACTATGCAAATTACATTCATCATCATCATCATCACTACCATAAACCATTATAGAACCATGTATCGTCCCGTTTTGACTCAATTATTGGTACTTTTCTATTCTTTTATTATATATCACTTAAACCGCGGGTAACACCGCGGGGCACAGCTAGTATGTAATAATTTTAAGCTAAAATCAAAAAGAAGAAATGTTATGTGTATAACTCCTGATTTAAAATCCAGTATACAAGGTGTAACAAACTAAGTGATAACACTTTAGGGTTGTATGTGCCCCTTATATAGAGTTGACCGTGAAACCTAAAAAAGAAAGTTGCTCTTTCAGCGCTGCCACTGTCACAGTGAACTCTATATATTATAATATATAAATATATAAAAGGACTTATGGACTTATTTTTTAAACCTGTGATAATTTCTTGTCGTATCTCAAATGCACATATTTTCTTTATTTCTATATATTATATCTATAGTTATCTTCATAACTTAAGATATATTTTATTCATTTATTATTAAGTCTCTTTGGTAAGTACTTAACATGATGCCAAGCGGAGGTGGTGTGAAGCGTGGATATTATAATTATTTGCAGGTAACATGAGGAATCTAATAGCACTAACGTTTTTAATCGCCATGGCCCAGGCATACGATGATATTGATGATGCCAACTTCGTCAAACTGTTGAACGATAAGGCGCTGCAGAAGGATTTCTTCAGCTGCCTGGTTGACGCGAAGCCTTGTGATGACTTCGGGAACCATGTTAAAGGTCAGTGTATTATAAAAAAAAAAACACTAGATGACTCCCGCAACTCCGTTGCGCCAAAATTCGTTTATCACGCGGGAACCGTACATTTTTTCGGGACAATGTCCTTTCCCGGGACTCTAAGTATCACCATACCAAATTTCAGCAGAATCGGTTATGCCGTTTGGGCGTGAAGAGGTAACAGACAGACAGACAGATAGACAGAGACACTTTCACATTTGTAATAATAATATTAGTATGGATCTCCTTGCGTCGTGTTACGACTTACGACTTTCGAGGCGTCGTCGCTAACACGTAACGCATTAATATTTTGGTGGTACAACTTACGCCACAGTCCTGCATCGCGCTATCGAAGTTTTCAGTGCGTCGGTATATGTGCGACAGCCGAAATAAATCACGTGGGCCCCGGCCTGACCGAGCATACCATCTCACTCGGTCGGAAGATATTTAGCCACCCATATTCCCACAGTATCAAGAGCTAGTATTATTACTTAGGTCAGGGCCCGATCTAGCTATTTAGCCACTCCGGGCAAAGATCATATTTTTCGCCGCCCTTTACATATAGAAAACCATATGAGTCATGTGCTAGCTTTGTTGGGAGATAATAATAATATTAAACTAAAATACGTAAATATTTCCACTATCCAATCTGAAGTAGGTTGGAACTTGGAAGGTAAAATTCTCAAACTTGAGTTTTTTTTTATGAAATAAGGGGGCAAACGAGCAAACGGGTCACCTGATGGAAGGCAACTTCCGTCGCCCATGGACACTCGCAGCATCAGAAGAGCTGCAAGTGCGTTGCCGGCCTTTTAAGAGGGAATAGGGTAATAGGGGAGGGTAGGGATGGGAAGGGAAGAGAATAGGGGAGGGTAGGGAAGGGAATAGGGTAGGGGATTGGGCCTCCGGTAAACTCACTCACTCGGCGAAACACAGCGCAAGCGCTGTTTCACGCCGGTTTTCTGTGAGAACGTGGTATTTCTCCGGTCGAGCCGGCCCATTCGTGCTGAAGCATGGCTCTCCCACGTATAAGTACAAATAAAACACAATATTACTTCTAAACGACCAGACATGCCTCTCAAATTCTGTACTATTACAGGACATTTAAAATTTATTTTAGGACATTATTTTATGTTTGACATTTAATTTAGTTAATTTAGAGATTTTATACTAACATTGGCATTACTTTAACATGATTTATATCAATTTATTATTTTATGACATTATTTACTTATATAAAGATTGACATTTTATGAATTCTTATTATAATATTATTAATTATTAATTATTGTTATAGGACATTTAATTGGTTTGATGATATTTAATGTAATTATTGTTTAAATTTATCAATTTTATAGGTTCCAATACATTTAAAATGTAATTTGTGATTTTTGGTAGAAAATATTGTTTTTTGGTAAAAATTTGTACTGAATGGTAGAAAAATTTTATGATGCTGACAACCCGATTTTTGTTTACAAAATTTTTAAAAAATTTAAAATTACCTGCAGTACACCTGATGATGATTTTTTCGAAACCGGTCGTGTATATAATAATTTTGTAATAAATCTATTAAAATAAAGTGGAATAAGTGCAAGGAAAGTGTATAATTATTTAATTGAACAATATTACGTGCACTTTTTCCACTATATTCATTAATTATTACAATTTTAACTAAAAACACGACCGGTTTCAAAATAAATCATCAGGTGTGTTGTGTTGATTCGAAACCGGTCGTGTTTTTAGTTAAAATTGTAATAATTAATGAATATAGTGGAAAAAGTGCACGTAATATTGTGTTTTATTTGTGTTTAAAATGTATTTCCACCAAGAACCGACAGTACAATCAATTACATAATATTATATCGAATTTGGGTGGTGGATGGCTAATGGCAATATCTATGGATAATAATATATATGGACGCTTCACACCACGTCAGTCTGGCCCCGTGCTAAGTACCTGAAGGACTTGTGTACCAGACAACGGAAATATATTTAATACTTTTATACTATACATATATTATTTAAGATTTTTATTATATCATACACATATTTAATACACATCCAGACCCGGGAACATTGAAAACTTTTTTTTGTTCCTTCGGCGGGATCCGACCCGCGACCCCCGGCTTGAGCTGCCACACACTCAACCGATTGAGCCACATAGGTCGTCAAGGTCGGCAAGGTTTGGCCACAGTCCAAAACAGCCTCTTCATTCGTTTTGAACACTTTTGCACTCAGTTGAGCCACATATAAGTATGATACCGATCTTACCGTTAAGACTAAGCTTAAGATCATTCTTCTAATCACACACGTTTTTTACAGTCCACGTCGAAGAGTTCATGAAGGACGCCTGCAGGGAATGCGACGTGGCTCAGAAGCACAACGGCCATCTTCTCATACAGGCAATAAAGCGGGATTTTCCGGAACTATACGTGCTGTTTGAAGCTAAATACGACCCGAACTTGAACCTGCTATCCAAGCTTGATAATGTTATAAAAAAATTCTAACTATTTGTTGCTCTATTGTCTTAATATCCTTCAGTGTATTTTTTCGAGACGAACGGTTTAAATATTATGCGCCGACTACACTATAGTATAATTAATAATAGAATAAAAATTGGTATAATAATAAAGGTGTAATTTTTCTGAATCAAAATAAGCTGATTTGATAACTAGCTAGCAAAATTGTTAAAATCTGCAAAAAGCTAAATATAAAGTTTTTGAATTTTCATACTCGTAAAAAAAAGTTTTTGTTGCCGATTTTGCGGTGCCTCAACGCGTTTTGACTCATAAGGGTTACACCCAATGAGTCAGGGTTCCCAACCGTCCGGTTTTCGACCGGACTGTTGGGTTTTAGAAGAAATTGTTGGGGGTCAGGTCACTAACTTCCGACCGGATGCAATTTGTTCGGTCACATAAAAAATGTTACCGCGACATTGGTAATTCGCGGGCGACGCTGCGGCGTAGTAAGTTATAGACAGCATGCAGGCCTTCTCTAATAAAACTTTCATTAGTAGGTACTTATTTTTTTTTCGATTTGACTATTTTTGTGACTAGATGAAAAAACTGTTCTACAGTTAGGTGGGTGCAAAAAGTTTGTAATTTTTTCCTATGGCGCAATAAACTGTTTTAATTATTAATTATTGTTATTTAATTTGTTGTCCGGTTATGGCGGCTGGAAAAGTTGGCAACCCTGCCAATGACCCATAAAGTTATTTATTTTGAGTGTACTCCTTTTAAAAATGCACCCCAATATTATGTATACCTGGGTTAAGCTGCAACCTTCTTAGCAGCACTCCCGAGGTACAGAACAGCACGCCGCCCCCCGGCCGCGGCAGTTTAGACTGCAAACGCACTTGGTAGCCGATGCATTCTCCTACCTATAAGGAAATCCATACTATACTTATTGTACTCGGCGAAACATAGCGGTAGCGGTAGAAAATGACAAGTTTTTGACAGGGAGTCAATACTCCCTGTCAAAAACTTGTTATTTTCTATACAAAGCCGCGATTGACAACATCTGTGATCTGACACATCATTGTCAATCGCGGTTTATATAGAAAATGACAAGTTTTTGATAGGGAGTCAATGACCGCTACCGCCATGTTTCGCCGAGTACAGTATAATATTATAAATGCGAAAGTGTGTCAGTCTGCCTATTTGTCTGTCTGTCTATCTGTCTGTCTGTTACCTCCTCAAGCTTAAACCGTTGAACCGATTTTGTTTTAATTTGGTATGGATATACTTCGAGTCCCGGAAAAAGACATTGTACCGTAATTTTTGTCGGTAAATGTACGCAACGGAGTCGCGGGCGTCATCTAGTGTTTTTATAAAGTTACTAAGTAAATATAATTTAATAGAAGTCTATAACTTATGAACTCAAGGCTGGCAACATCTTTATAGTTATTCTAGTGTTGCTATCTAGGCGTTACGGTAATAGCCTATGATCAGATGGTTGGGTTAGGTTAGTGCCGCTAGATGGCAGACCTAGCACAGTTTGACAACGTTTCTGTCAATATTCTGATATTATAACTTGTGTAAAATGTCGGATTATAGTCAGATTATTCGAATATACCCTGACTAGCTCTACCTTACATTTTCATGCATTTCATCAGCAACTGAGAGTTTTCGAAAATACGTTTGACGTAGATGCAAGCTGGACTAATGATACCCTTTGAAATGACAGCTATTTTTTGTGCCTATTTGAAGCGGAATCAGCTCCCCAGTGGGAGGGATAGGAACTAAATTTGACGTAAAAACACAGAATACAAATTACTCACGGACGTAAAAATGACGTTTGAAAGTCGCCATATTGGCGCTGATAGCAGTAGTGGGAGTATTTGGAACTAATACTAGTGAAGACAACCAATAACGATTAAGCGGCCATTTGGAAGTTACGTCAAATTTACTTCTCTTCCCTCTCACTGGGGGCGCTGATTCCGCTTCAAATAGGCACAAAAAAAGTGGGTATCATAGGTCCAGCGTACTTATATAATGGAGGTCAGTGTAGTATGTCATATATCATTCGTACGTTCGTTACGTTCTCAGCCGTTATTTAGTCAGTATCCGCGCTGATTTCTCAGTTTGTTTGACGTCGACCTACTGGTTAGTTCTATATATTGTATAAACTAGCAAATATAGTGTGTGTTCCGAATTATAACTCAGTATGCTGGCCAGTGCTCATGATGATGAATAATTCGCCGCCATATTGTATGGGTAAGACAAACGTGACGTATTAATGGTATTGTGTTTATAGAAAGATTGTACCTGTAGGCAGCAGCGAATTTCCCATCGCCAGCACTATGATAGTTACTATCGGTACTGAACACTATTATCCGTCTCGCTTCCTCCCTCCAGCCGACCTGCTCGCACACCATCGCCTGCATCAAGCCATCGAAGCCGGCTTCGGGGTCGTCGTGGTTACCGAATATCTCAATGTTACCGACCGCTTCGGTGAACTGTACCATGTCCGTGGTTAGTTTCAGGTTGTTTTTGTAAGCGTAAGCGGCGGAGTGCTCTTTACTGGAAATAAAAAGGACATAGTAAAATCCATACTTCCATACTAATATTATAAATGCGGAAGTGTGTCTATCTGTGTCTGTCTGACTGAACCGATTTTGCTGAAATTTGGTATGTAGATCCTTTGAGTCCCGGGAAAGGACATAGCTCATACTTTTTATCCCGGAAAATTTACGGTTCCTGCGCGATAAACGAATTTTGGCGTAACAGAGTTGCGGGCGTCATCTAGTTATAGGTAAATATTAGTTATTTTCAATTTATTGTGATATAATAGGATATATTACTGCAGTAGCCGTCTAGCGTGAAAACGTTGCAACGTTTTCACGCTGCACAGGCAGCACCAGCACAGACAGTAAACAAAAAGTTTCGTTCGACGTTAGACAACGTTTCTGTCAACATTCTGATATGACGTGTGAACATAAAATTTTATTATGTGCTCTTTATCGAGACTTTATTTAATAGCGCGTGTTCAGACCAAACTGACTATACGCCGCCGAATGTGAGCAGGCTCACTGTGAGCCCCAGTGTGAACGTGAAAATATACGGTATCGAGTGTCCGCGCCTACGCCTAGCGTAATGGCGTATTGTCGGTTAGGTGTGAACGAAAAAGTGAATGTGTATGGAAATACAATAAACTGCGTAACGTTCGCTCACATTCGGCGGCTCAAAGTCGGTTTGGTGTGAACACGGCCATAAATGATATTAATTATACTTAAATCTAATAAATTATTAATACTTACATAGCAAAAGGCAGTCCAGGCTTTTCGATAAAAGACCCCATTCCCAATCGAACGTTATTATTTAACTTCGTCAATTCCTTGTAAATTTTGATGCCCTGTTCTTGTAACTTGTCCTTATGTTCTGTCATAGTAAACGAGGCGTCTATGAGATAGTATATATCTAGAGGATAGTCCTTAGCGGGTTTGTACGAGAGGGGAAATATAACTGGGAGGCCTGGACGAACATTTACGCTTATTTTTTGAGGCTTCAACTGTACTGCGCTTGCAGGATCGTCGCTAGATTTGAAATCGTCGTTTCTAGTTATTTGGATCTTTGGCTGAGGATCATAGACGGGTTCTGTACACCATGATCCGTCGACGTCCGTTTTGGATATACATCGTTTGCCGATATGTTCTTTCTGAAAAAAAAATCTTTACTTTGATAAAGTTTTTTTACTCTGACGAAATAATTGCAAAAGAGTGTCTGGAAACAGTCAGTTACTTTTTCCCGCTCAATCCGCTGAACTAATTTTGATGAAATTTTATTGTGCAGATTTCTAGAGCTATTTGTGTTCTATCGACATTTAATAGTTTAATCACAGCAAAATGAACAGTTTCCGCGCGAAAAAGGAATTTCGATAGAACTATCTAGTTGCGGCCAACATCTAGTGCTGGATGTCTCAAAATTTTGCGTGTCTTAGAAAGCATTTAAAAACGAATTTAAAAATACTCACAAAAATAAACCAAATCTAAAGCATTTTTTCACAATTTTATTTTCACCTTATACATAAATAAACACCATTAAATAAATACTCACTGCAGAACACCAAACACAGTTGTCGTAGGCGTAAGTTATACAATCACTGCATTTTAAAAACGTGGGGCAAGCCGACTCACTATGTACTTTCACAGAAAAAAGATACAACAAAAAGATATAAAACATATTACTATACATTATAATAGCACTACAATACTTTCGGCACGTAGGAGACAAATTGTGTCAGTGCCTTGGCCCTTGAGGAAAATTAATGCTTTACCCATAGCTGTTGATTGTAATATGCTATTGTTACGGATACGGACACGTAGTGTCATCTAGCGTCAAACCAGCGAAACTGATCAGGGAAACACAGACAACATAAATCCCCTACTCAATACTAGATGGCGTTAGGTGTATGTTTACTTACGCGTAATTGCTAGAAAGTTCCCACACTTGTTTACTTGTTTACATGAATCGGAACTTTCTGGAATTCGTCTCGCCATATAAATAGCCGCAGGTAGACGGCCCGGCAATTCAGTTTTATCTGAGCGATCCTCGAGGCGACTTCGAAGTGAAAACAAGTGATCAATAGTGAGTGAACCACTGTGAACCTACGACTTGGCTACGACCTACGATAGTGTTTGGACTTAGTGCTTAGTGTTTGGACTTAGTGAATTGTGTGAGCTAGTGTCAGTGCTAGTAAAGTCTTTTTAAGAGTCAGCAGGTCTTTTTCTCCAAATCCTTCGAACCCTAGCACGTAACAACTGGTGTCGGAAGTGAGATTTGGAGATGCCATTGACTCCGAGAAAGGACTTCAAGGGGAGTGTCAGGACAAGGGCTCAGCGAGCTGCTGCCATTGACTTCGAGAGAGGAATTCAAGGGGAGTGTGAGGACAAGGGCGCAGTGCCATTGACTCCGAGAGAGGACTTCGAGGGAAGTGTCAGGACAAGGGCGTAACGGGCTGCGGAGGCCACACCCACTGGGGACCAAGCTCCGCCCCCTTCGGGGCAGGCCCCACCAGCTGGCCCCGCCCACCAGGCTCCGCCGACTGACCACGCCCCCAGGCTCCACCCACTTTGGGTGACGCCACGCCTACTGGCTCCGCCCACCGGGACCCGACCACTGACCACGCCCATCAGGCCCCGCCCACTCTGGACGTGGCCATGCCCACAGGCTCCGCCCACCAGGCCACGCCCACTCTGGCCCCACTCACTCAGGCCACGCCCACTGGCCCCGCCCACCGGGACCCACCTGCTCAAGCCCCGGCCACTGGCTCTACCCACCTTGACTCGCCCGTAGCTTCTGCAGCCCCTCAAGTGGCTCTTCAATTAGAAAGTTTAATTGAGTTAATTCAGGCTCTGCAAGAGTCACAAGACCGCAAGCTTGGCGCTTTGCAAAAGTCGCAAGACCGCAAGCTTAGCGCTTTACAAGAGTCACAAGACCGCAAGCTCGACGCTTTGCAAGAGTGTCAAAAAGCCGAAATTCAGGCATTGATGGAATCACAAGACCGCAAGCTCGGCGCTTTACAAGAGTCGCAAGAACGCAAGCTCGGCGCTTTGCAAGAGTTTCAAAAAGCTGAAATCAGAGCGATTCGAGAATCACAAGAGCAACAAAGAGACCTCCAAGAAAAAGCGCTTGGGGCTATAAAGGATGTCAGTGACACGGTGACTAAGCTTCGTAAAGATGTCGACGTAATGGACGAACGTGTTACCAGGTTAGGAGTGGATGTTGAAAATGTGAAAACCGGCCTCACAGAACTGAAAAAGAAAGTAGTGCGCTTGGAAACCACAGGAGTTGCGACGTCTAGTGGAACTACAGGATTAGTGGTACAAGGACCAAGAGTTAAAGTGCCACCATACGACGGTACTACTTCTTGGAACGCTTATCGTCAGCAATTCCAGACGGTTGCTTCTGCCAACGGATGGATTGACGAACAATGCCTGACCGCTCTCACTGTTGCGCTCAGAGGGCAAGCTTTGTCGGTCCTGGAAGCACATACAGAAAATGGGTTCCAAGACCTGATGGAGGCCCTGGAATCCAGATACGGGGAGCAACACCTGGAGCACGTGTTCCGTGCTCAACTTCGTGACAGAGTCCAACGCTCAGGAGAGGGACTACAACAATGGGCGTTGGAAATTGAAAAACTGGTCAAGAAGGCACACCCAGGAGCCGATTCCAAGATGATCGACACGAATATTGTGCAAGCATTTGTCGACGGAATCAGGGACCTGGAGGTCAGAGCTGCAGTAAGGCTTCGTCACCACACCTCGCAAAGGAAGCATTGGCACATGCTTTGGAGGTCGAGGCTGTTCGCCGTGATATACGACAGATCCATAAAATCCGCGAGGTATCTGAGGAAGTCAGAGAGGTCAAGGCTCCTACGAAGAAAAGTTCTGGAGCCATGTGCTACAAGTGCGGTGAGAGGGTCCATCTTCAGCTCAACTGCCCACAGAAGGAGACCCCGATGGCAAGGGTGAAAAGGCTCGAGGAACGCATTGAACAATTAGAGGAGCTGAAGAAGCAAGGAGCTTCGTCCCCTGCCCGGGATCAGGGAAACGAATAAAAGCCAGGACTAAGGGGCGAGTACTGGCTGACGCGGAGGAAGCCCAGCATGCAGCGGGAATAGTCTTGTGATTCACGGGACTATTAACAGGACGGATTGCAAAATGACTCTAGACACAGAAGCCTCTAGAACGATAGTGAACCCAAATCTAGTAAAAGCCGCAAGGAGACATAAGAGAAGAATTAACTGTCGGCTTCTTACTGCCTCCGGTCAGCCAATACCCGTCCTGGAAGAAATGTCAGTCACGATTAATGTAGGGGGTTACTCATACCCTCATGACGTTATCGTGGCTGAGATTATGGATGATTGCATCTTGGGTTTGGATTTCATGAAGAAGCACAACTGCAGAATTAATATCGCTGACGGAGTTTTCAAGTGTGGCGAAGAAGAAATTTTCATCCTTGGAGGCGCCTGCGGGAAAGTCACATGTGTAAAGGAAGTCATTATACCTGGACGAGCGGAAGCTAGAGTGATGGTGAAACTACCGCCAGCTGGAAAGAAGAAGTCAAACAGATGCGTGTTGATCGAAGACACACCTACCAAGACATCAGCGCAAAAACTGATGACGGCGAGAACCCTTGTTAGTGGAAGCAGTAACGCTTTGGTCAGGGTTTTGAATCTTGGTGATCGCGAGATCTGCTTGAACAAAGGTGACGTCATTGGAAAGTGCGAGGAAGTTGTCTGGATGAGAAAGTGTAGTTCGATCACAGGCTCAGACTCAGCAAACAGCAGCAACTGTGGAATAGTGACTGAGCTACTCGATGACTGCAAGTAATCTGACTTATTCGCAGAGCATGAAAGCTAAGAAGTTTTTACAACGCCACGCGAATATCTTTACCAGTCAGGAAGGCGACCTTGGAAGAACGTCGATGGTTCAGCACAGGATAGATACCGGAAGCGAGAACCCAATTCGTCAACGAGCAAGACGGATACCCATTGCAAAGGAAAAAGAAGTTGAAGACCTTTTGGAGGACATGAGAAGGCATAAGATTATTGAACCGTCTGCAAGTCCGTGGTGCTCACCTGTTGTGTTAGTGAAGAAGAAAGATGGTAGCACAAGATTTTGTGTGGACTACAGACGTCTCAATGATGTCACCAAGAAGGACAGTTACCCGTTACCTCCAATCGACGACACTCTGGATACCTTGAGTGGCATGAAATGGTTCTCGACCCTGGACCTGAAATCTGGATACTGGCAGGTGGAAATTCTTCCAAAAGACAAGGAGAAGACAGTTTTCTCCACCGGTAAAGGTTTATGGCAGTTTAACGTCATGCCCTTTGGATTGTGCAACTTACCTGCCACATTTGAGCGACTCATGGAGTGTGTACTGGCAGGCTTAGTTGGAGAGGCTTGCTTAGTCTACTTGGACGACGTCATCATTGTTGGCCGCGACTTCGAGGACCATTTGCGAAACTTAGAACGAGTTTTCGCCAAAATAGAGGGGGCCAAGTTAAAGTTGAATTCGAAAAAGTGTCGTTTATTCAGGAGTAAGGTCAATTATCTCGGCCATGTTATCTCCGGTGATGGAATCCAGACGGACCCGGAGAAACTGGAAGCAGTTCAAAATTGGCCAACCCCTAAGAACAAAACCGAAGTGCGGGCATTTCTCGGCCTATGCTCCTACTACAGACGTTTTGTGAAGGGATTCTCAGAGATAGCCAAGCCATTACATCGGCTGACAGAAGATAAACGACAGTTTATTTGGGATGAGAATTCTGAAGATTCTTTTCAGAAACTGAAGAAACATCTGTGTGAAACACCAATCCTGGGGTATCCACAAACTGAAGGTCAGTTGATAGTCGACACGGATGCAAGCAACACGGCTATTGAAGGGGTATTATCTCAAAAACAGGATGAAAGAGAAGTTGTAATTGCATATTTCAGCAAATCTTTATCTAAGCCAGAGAGAAACTACTGTGTAACAAGAAGAGAACTCTTGGCTGTTGTAAAGACGCTACAACAGCTCCAGGAGTATGACTTCAAGACCGAACACCGCAGCGAAAAGTCGCATGGGAATGCCGATGCACTCTCACGAAGGCCGTGTTCAGAAGACTGCAAACATTGTGTTAAGCAGGAATATAATGAAGTAACATTAAAATTAACGAAAACAAGTCCTTTGGGTCCATGGGAGAATGATGCTATGAGGGAGGCTCAAGAAAGAGATAACGACCTTCGGCACATCATCACATGGAAGAAACGGGGTAACGTGAAACCAATCTGGAGTGAGGTTTCACCCACTGGCGCTGTCACTAAGGCGTACTGGGCGCAATGGGACAGTCTGATTCTTCAGAATGGAATACTCTACCGGAAATGGGAGAAGACTAACGGCAGAGAGTTCCATCTTCAGATAGTTGTCCCAAGAAAGAGAGTACCAGATGTTCTCCGTGAAATACACGATGGCGTATCAGGAGGTCATTTCACCTAAATGACCTCCTGATACGCCATAAAGAGAACGTTAACAAAAGTGCGAGAACGATTCTACTGGTTGCATTGTCGAGATGATGTACAGGATTGGTGCCGCGAATGCACTACTTGCGCTGCAGTGAAGGGACCACAGACCAGGAGCCGTGGGAACCTGCGGTTGTATAACGTTGGCGCACCGTGGGAACGAATTGCAGTTGACGTAGCTGGGCCATTTCCCGTAACGGAATCGGGAAACAAGTATTTTATGGTCGTCATGGACTACTTCACCAAATGGCCCGAAGTATTCGCCATACCAAACCAAGAAGCTACAACAGTCGCTTCTAAGTTAGTCGAAGAAGTGATATCTCGCTTTGGTGTGCCTCTGGAAATCCATTCTGATCAAGGCAGGAATTCCGAATCGCAGGTCTTCCAGGAAGTGTGCAGAATTTTGGGAATGCATAAGACGAGGACCACCGCGTACCATCCACAGTCTGATGGAATGGTAGAGAGATTTAACCAGACCCTTGAGAGGCATTTGGCGAAATTGGTAGATGACAGACAAAAAGATTGGGACAAGTATATACCACTCTTCCTTCTTTCGTACCGTACCGCCGAGCATGAGAGCATAAAAGCTACCCCGGCGTATGTCAATTACGGTAGAGAACTACGAGTACCAGTAGACCTCTTGACAGGAGGGTCACCGGGGGAACCAAAGACCGTACAAGACTATGTCTGCGATTTAAGGGAAAAGATGCGCTATATACACGTCATGGTTCGGGAAAATGGGTTACAGTCAAGTGAGAACATGAAGACCAGATACGACCGGAAATCGAACACGAGCGGCTTCGAAGAAGGGTCACTGGTGTGGCTGCATAACCCAACTCGCCGAAAAGAGAAATCTCCAAAGTTGCAGACCAAGTGGGACGGCCCATACAAAGTGGTTACCCGATTGAATGATGTGACTTACAGGATTCAAAAGCAACCAAGAGGGACATTAAAAGTGGTACACATAGACCGTCTGGCGCGTTACCATGGCAGTAACAACGATGCTCGGGACGAGCACCTCTAAGAGGGGAGTGGTGTTACGGATACGGACACGTAGTGTCATCTAGCGTCAAACCAGCGAAACTGATCAGGGAAACACAGACAACATAAATCCCCTACTCAATACTAGATGGCGTTAGGTGTATGTTTACTTACGCGTAATTGCTAGAAAGTTCCCACACTTGTTTACTTGTTTACATGAATCGGAACTTTCTGGAATTCGTCTCGCCATATAAATAGCCGCAGGTAGACGGCCCGGCAATTCAGTTTTATCTGAGCGATCCTCGAGGCGACTTCGAAGTGAAAACAAGTGATCAATAGTGAGTGAACCACTGTGAACCTACGACTTGGCTACGACCTACGATAGTGTTTGGACTTAGTGCTTAGTGTTTGGACTTAGTGAATTGTGTGAGCTAGTGTCAGTGCTAGTAAAGTCTTTATAAGAGTCAGCAGGTCTTTTTCTCCAAATCCTTCGAACCCTAGCACGTAACACTATAAATACATTATTTGCATTATCGGTAAATTGTCATTTATAATTTAGGTACCATTGAAGAAATTGATTCATAGGCAGTTGACGAACCTACGTCAATTGGTCGGCGTATATCGGTCAGAGGGGTTTGACTTAACGCGACCAAATTACTTAGGTCCGCCATCTGCCTAGGAATCAACTTTTCTGATAGTACATCCTTACAAATTTTATGAGTTGGTAACTACGAATAATAATAATCGGCCAAGTGCGAGTTGGACTCGCGCACGAAGGGTTCCGTACCGGTATAGAGCGAAAGTAGACAAAAAAATGTGTTTTTTGTATGGGAGCCCCCCTTAAATTTTTACTTTATTTTGATTTTATTATTAATTATTAAAGTAAAAATATAATTAAGGATTTTGTGAAAGTGCCTAACTGTTACCATTATTGATTACGAGTAAAAAAGGCCAAAAAAATCACGTTTCTTGTATGGGAAGTATGTCGTGTAAGGGGGGGCCCCTTAAATATTAACTATTTTTTATTTTTAGTATTTGTTGTTATAGTGGCAACAGATATACACAATCTGTGAAAATTTCAGAAGTCTAGCTATAGCGGTTCTTGAGTTACAGCCTGGAGACAGACAGACAGACAGACGGACAGACAACGAAGTGTTAGTAATAGGGTTCCTTTTTTACCCTTTGGGTACGGAACCCTAAAAACGAAGGAAAAGTAACTCCGTCAAAAAACATGTTCTACAATACTTGACAAAAATGTGTACCTACCTAGGTCCTAGGTAAGTACACATTTTCAATACATTTGCAATATTTAGGCGGCCTTCAGCGGTATCAGGCTGACGTTACATGACAGTTCGAAAGGAACCAAATTTAAAACGGTAACAGTATGGGAGTTACGTTTCCTTAGTTTTTATTATTCGTAGGTTGGTAAGTTGTTTTTTAGTCTTTGAAGCGAAAATACACATAGTTATATTATATTCCTAAAATTCTCCGTGCGTAAAGTGATGAAAATAATTTCAGGAGAAATTATTTTAATTCTTTGCTTCATTAAAAAAATAAAACGCCAAAAAAAATTAATACTTAAAAATTTTATGTTAACCTAACAAGTTCCTCGGACACTCAACTAAACTTAAAAGTTAAAAGAAAGAAAAATAATTAATTATATAACTTGAAATGTGCGACTACCAAATTTTATAAAGCGTTATAATTCTACCCCAACAAAATATACAGCTTCTATAACTTAAATAATCGGCCAAGTGCGAGTAGGACTCGCGCACGAAGGGTTCCGTACCGTTATAGAGCAAAAATAGGCCAAAAATGGTGTTTTTTGTATGGGAGCCCCCCTTAAATTTGAATTTTATTTAAATATTATTATTTAGTATTAAAGAACACATATATCTAAGGCCTTTGTGAAAATTTCAAGTGCCTACCTGTTGCCATTATTGATATCGAGCAAAAAAGGTCAAAAAAGTCACGTTTGTTGTATGGGAGCCCCCCTTTAATATTAATATTATTTTGTTTTTAGTATTTGTAGTTATAGCGGCAACAGATATACACAATCTGTAAAAATTTCAGAAGTCTAGCTATAGCGGTTCTTGAGATACAGCCTGGAGACAGACAGACGGACAGACAGACAGGCAGACGGACAGACAACGGAACCTTAAAAAATGATCCACAGGATGAATACAGGTGTTAAAGTTAACAATGTTTTGTCCACAGATATAGATCATGATAAATACCGCATGTGTATGTACTATCAGAGAAGTTGATTCCTAGGCAGATGGGGGACCTACGTAGTTTGGTCGCGTTACGTCAAACCCAGCCGACAGATCACAATTAACATTGAATTGGCATGATCCGACCAAATGACGTTGGTCTGTCAACTGCCTAGGAATCAATTTCCTCCATGGTACTTTGCGTGTCATATCGCGTTCCCAAACGACGAGCAATGCTCGTCTTTCGAAAGTCTGTTCTTGAGTCTGCTATCGGAATCGGACGTCAATCGGAATTTTAAAAATGTCCAAATGCCTAAAAGTGCCGTATTGAGCTGTAGAAATTCAAATAGAAACGCTGGCCTAGATAATGGACACGTTTCTTATCATCGATACGTCACAGTAGGTAGGAAAAAAGTGGTACGCTCGTTTTCATACAAATGGAGCGACATGCGGTATCTATCTTGATCTATGTATGTGGTTTTGTCTTTATCTGTCAATTCGCTTTTCTAAAGTATTGGACAAATATATTGTATAGCCTGTAATATCGGCCATTGAAATGCACTGGAATGCACTGTATTGCATTCTATCGCCCGTTTACATTATTCCAATAGCAATCCAGCACTAGATAGTGCTGGATTGCTATTGGAATAATGTAAACAGTAATATAGTTATTGCTATATTGGAAGCCAAAATGTCTGTATCGAAGCAAAGGTCTTTTTATTAGTAAGGGCGAAGCCAAACGAGCGTAATTTGTGAGTTGTGAGTCGCAGAATTTCGGTTCGGCAGAATTCTGCTGCATTCAGTTTCATACAAAAGTCCTGTTTGATTCACACGAGCGTAATTTTGTGAGTCATGATTTGTATGAAAAGATATTCACGCGGCAGAAATTCTGCGACTCACAACTCACAAATTAAGCTCGTTTGGCTTCACCCTTAGAGATAAGTTTTATGGAAACACTGTCGATTTTTAATACATTTATTTTATATAATCATTCAATTTTGCTTCTAGATCTTGCTCCGCTTCTACTAGTATTCTTCCTATAGCCTTCACAAGTCTTATTTTGAATCTACCCACATTCGTGACGTCATCATAGTTGATTGTCTTTAAATTCCTTTCGATGTAGTATTTTATAGTGTTCCAAAGCATCTCCCTAGCTTTTAATATAACTTCGGCTTGCCTGAAATAATTTTTCTTTTAATTTTTAAATGTAAGACAAGAACGAGCAGGAACGCTTATGCTGCAAATATTTTTATTAGGAATAGGAAGTAAATGTTGTTGCATTAAAAGTGGTCACGTTCATAGGTCGCATATCTACTGTCCAACCTTATAGCCAACCAAATATCGGCTAAAAAGGTCAAAAAGTTAAATACAAATTAAAATTAGCTGAAATCGATTAAGGATCTTCTGGGCATATTATTTACCGAATTATGCATTTGGCTGTTAGAAGTAAAAGCAAACTAGAACTTAATCGCATTTGAATTTACCTTGTCGGCATTTCTATCTGCAGCTTATGTCTTTGTAGGTGTATCATGGTTGTGTCGTCATCGTCATTCTAAAAGAAAAAAATAAGAAGCAAGTGAGAATAAATTTTAAAAAGTCTCAGCTTTCTGTCCTTTTTAACCGACTTAAAAAGGAGGAGGTTATATCTATACATTATATTTTTATTATACAAGTCTTTACCTTCTCAGTAGCGATATTTCCTGAAGCAAACAGTAATGCAGTATGTGGAGATATGAGGGAAGTTTTGTATACGACCAGCGCTCGCCTCTCTAGGGAGTGGTGACCGCCGAAGTAGGTTAAAAGGTGGGTGCTGTGTTTAGACTTCTTTATACCGTAGTTCACACTCTCCGTGCTTATATGTGCCCTTTCGCCTTTGCTGAAATGTAATAATTAACCGCCTTACTATCTAATAAAAATATCATTTACATAGCGAATAATTAGGTCTGGCAGTGCCAGACCAAGACAAGTTGTTTGACAGATTGTATAAAACTCAAAGGTGACTGACTGACATAGTGATCTATCAACGCACAGCCCAAAAACGCACAGCACACTAGACGGATCGGGTTGAAATTTGGCATGCAGGTAGATGTTATGACGTAGGTATCCGCTAAAAAAGGATTATGATCAATTCTACACCCAAGGGGATAAAAATAGGGGATGAAAGTTTGTATGAAACTATGTCAATTTTAAACTGATCGGGCTGAGAAGTAAGACTTTGATACCTTATTAATAATAGTACTTCTTTACGCGAGCGAAGCCACGGGCAAAGCTAGTTATGATATAATTTTAGTAAGGAATAATACTGGTAAGGGCCAGTATTATAAACGTGAAAGTTTGTCTGTCTGTTGCCTCTCGCTTAAACGGCTGAATGTTTAGGTGTGTACATAAAGTTAATATACCTAGCGGAATAGAGAAACAAAGGCCTGAGCAAGAGAGATGTCACTATCAGTAACACTGCGTGGTAAAAAGAGACTTGTGATACATGACAGCAGAACTCTTTTTTTTGACGTCCAGTCGGCACCATAAAGTTAATATACCTAGCGGAATAGAGCAATAATCTCGAGCTGTCAAACGAAACCGAAATTGTTTTCATCTGTGTGTAAAAATATGCGTACGTATACACTTACACAAGCATGATTGAACAACGATGTCAATAACTTGGATATGGCATACGCCATCAAAACTGTAGCAATGTTTTTGCATGCAAAATGTGTATCGAGAAAATATTGTCGTCCTTTTTTGTCTTACAGTAATAGCATATACTACTTTCTCTTTCACTCATTTTACGCTTTCAATACATATTTTACGTAATCAATGCATTAAACACGTCCGACTGTCACCGCGTCCTAAGGCACACTGCTCTCAGATGAGTGAGCTCACTCATTTCGAGGGTGACACATTTTCGCGCTGACGATTGTATGGAATGCCTCTTCTAAAGGTTATAATTCTATGGATTGAACATGATTTCTATGGGATTAAATTGTCAACGTTGCGGCACGTGCCGACTAGACGTCAAAAAAAGAGTGCTGTCATGTATAACACGTCTCTTTTTACCACGCAGTGTTACTGATAGTGACAACTCTCTTGCTCAGGCCTTTGTTTTTCTATTCCGCTAGGTATATTAACTTTATGGTCGGCACTTATCGGCACGTTGACAATTTAATCTCATAGAATTCATGTTCAATCATGCTTGTGTAAGTGTATACGTATACATATTTTTACACACAGATGTAAACCAATTTCGGTTTCGTTTGACAGCTCGAGATTATTGCTCTATTCCGCTAGGTATATTAACTTTATGGGTGTGTATGAGCTTTGAGTGACGGTTCCGCGGCGTAAATCAAATTTTGGCGCAACGGAGTTGCAGCCATCTTCTAGTATTGAATGATAATAATTAATTATTATACGTCGCATGAATATTTTTATTGCTAAGAGTAAGAGTCAATGAATTTTTCATGCACCAAAATGTATTATATTAAGTTCGCAGTCTTATCATAAAATATTTCAGATGTTATTATCATATCCGTATTTAGTTGCACGTATTTTTGCGCTATTAAATAGAAGATTAAGGGGTTAGTTCCCGAACCGGTGGTAGGCACCAGTATAGTCCCGACGTTCAGAGAATATTTGAAAAAATGTAATCTGAATAAAAAAATTTGAGTTTGAGTTTGATTTTTAAAGTCAGCTGATGACAAATATTGTAGGTAAATATTGTTCATCGTGTTTGTATCATCCACACTATTATAAATTCAAAATATGTCTGTCTGCTTGCTTGTAATCCCTTCACATTTAAATCGCTGAACAGACTTTGATAAAATTTTGTATAAAGATACTTTGAGCAAGGAAGTAGAGCAAAGGATAATGAAAAGCGGTAGTTAATAGGTAAACCTGAGTAAATAAAATCCTTTGCCCTTTCTGTAAATTGAAGTGTTTCCGTGAGATGAACGATTTTCTCCACAGTGAAGGTGCAAGCATCTATTTTTACTTAAGATGGAACGCGGGTGCAGTAGAATTTAAACGAAGAAACTATTTATTTATTTACTACAAAATCTTACATCTAATTACAATTTTATATTTAGTTATGCCTAAAAACTCTTGTCGAGTTTGTCTAGACATAACGTTCTCAACTACAAGGCAAGACTTGTATTGCCATCACGCTTCACCCTGCGCCGGCACGTGTATTGTGATAGAGACAGATATAGTAAATCGAGGTAACGTAGTCCTCTGATTCCTCCTTCAAAATAGAGCCTATTTAATTTTTTTTTAAGTATCTTCAGGAAGAGTGAGTCTATGCTTCTACGTTTTTATTTTATCTTAAAGATCTTTCAAATTTGTTTTATGGTCGGTGGATTGGCGGGGTACGGGGCAGTCATTTTTTGCGATTTTTGAAGGCTCATATTTTTTTATTTATTAGTAAATTTAGAAAAATCGAACGTAGAGGCATAGCTTTAACATCCCAATATTGTATAAAAAAATCATTTGTCTAGACGCATTGTCCAGGGAGTAAATTGGGGAATACGTTTGTATGGAAAAACAGTGTTAGCGTTCCCTCTTAAGGAAGGAAATGCTGAATCTCAATATTTGAAATGGACATTTAATGGGAAAATAACAAGACGTCACGATTGTTATTTGTGGTCACTAACATGCTTAATAGTCTTTTAGTTATATTTTATGTTCGACAGATTCCACAATTAAGTTAGAAATCGAATCGATGTGTGTTTTCAACTTCGCCGATGAAATAATTGAATGCAAGTTATCTTAGCATCATAGACTATCCCAATAAGACATACAGTAGAACTCGATTAACCGGACTAATTATCGTGAGGGCTCCCACACATAAACACGATACGACGTCGCGTCCTACAACGATGCGGCGTCGTTTCACGATACGACGTCGCGTCTCTTCTGCTGTTAATGAGAAAACGATGAAAGAAAAGACAGATTTTCATAAGATACTCCATTTCTTGTAGTTAATAACGGGAGTCATTTTATAAAGGAGTACAATGCCTTAAAAATGGACCACAACAAGTTTTTTGATTGCCTCGTGACACGTTATGACGTCGTGTCGTAGATATCCACGACGCGACGTCGTATCGTGTTTATGCGTGGGAGCCCTGAGGCATCCAGCTATTCGTGAATCCGTTTAATCAAATGTATGAAGAAAAGCGGGTGCGCTGCATATGTTCAGTACTTAATGTTATGTCTTTTTTAATAATAACAAAATCAATGTTTTTAGGAAATTATCAAGAGAGAAAGAAAATGCATTTTCGTAGCCATTTCGTATCACTTACCTAGTAAACACACCTAGCGTAGTCGCGAGTTTGCCTTTAGTCTTGACGTATTTCTTAGTCGTCAGTAGCGAGTTGGAACCAGACAGTAAAATTGCTGTAGTCAGCTCGTCAATGTCGGAGAAACGGTTTAATTCATCGTCCGCTTCACCCATCACACCGCTTCTTAGTAAATTCTCGAGGTAGAGATTGGATATTGCTGAAATTATAGAGATTTTGTATACTCGCTCATTCCTAATTGCAACAAAAATATAGGTAAGTATTATAGGCTACAACTATGGGATTGCTGAGCAAAAACGGAAGAGGACAGGAGTATAATATAATAATTCTAGTGTTACTTTGGCGGGGATACGCACGCACGGGTAATGAACAGACTGATAGTTACGGTTACGTCTGTTTAGGCAATAGGCGCATATTGTACACAATATTGGCCTATTGCCCACACCGGTTTTTTGAAGTTGTGCACGAGGTGAAAGTACTCATAATGAAAACAAAAATTCTTATATATTTCCTATAACGACAATATCTAATGGTAGTTATTGTTCGAGCGCCTACGATTACTAAATAGCAACATCAGTAGATTTACGATCACCGGCACGCTAACATTTTTATCTACCGACAAACTAATATTTTAACTACCTTTAGAATTGTTAATATTTTGGTATTTGCTTCGTTATTTTGTCATTCACTTTTCCATTCTCTTTGTTCGCATAAGCAAGTTACAATAAATTAATTTTATCAAAGTCTATCTTTAATTATCAACCAACCAAACATACAAGTCAAAACAGTTATGTATACTATAGTTCTAAGCAATATTTGTTTCCTAGCCTACATCTCTGCTTTAAAGACGAATCGATCATCTTTATATCAGACTTCTGTAATTTTCATCAAGATTAGTCTAGTTGTTCCGGAACTTAATATGATATTAATAATACTCAAGTCGTACGCCGGTTCTTCTTTATGGGTTTGTTGCACTGACCTCCATTATACAAGTACGCTGGACCTATGATACCCACTTTTTTTTGTGCCTATTTGAAGCGGAATCAGCGCCCCCAGTGAGAGGGAAGAGAACTAAATTTGACGTAATTTGCAAATGGCCGCTTAATCGTTATTGGTTGTCATCACTAGTATTAGTTCCAAATACTCCCACTACTGCTATCAGCGCCAATATGGCGACTTTCAAACGTAATTTTTACGTCCGGGAGTAATTTGTATTCTGTGTTTTTACGTCAAATTTAGTTCCTATCCTATACCTATGGTATCATTAGTCCAGCGTACTTGTATAATGGAGGTCAGTGGTTTGTTGCCAAACCGGTGGTTAGTCATCACTTAGGGCTTTCGAAAAGTATTTGCTTCTTCATTCAGAAATAAAACAGGAATAAAATAAAAGAGTACTTACATTTCACGTATCTCAATCTATCACTCCTCAGACCGTATCTGTCGCACCAGGCGGCGACGGCATCGCGTCCCTCTTTACACTTCAGCTCGAAAGTATCTTGTATCCAGTGTAACGCAGCGTGGTCCGATGTCTTGTTGAACTCGCTTTTGATTCCGCGTATTTCTGGAAACCGAGGATTTTTTTTTTATGAAATAAGGGGGCAAACGAGCAAACGGGTCACCTAATGGAAAGCAACTTCCGTCGCCCATGGACACTCGCAGCATCAGAAGAGCTTCAAGTGCGTTGCCGGCCTTTTAAGAGGGAATAGGGTAATAGGGGAGGGTAGGGATGGGAAGGGAATAGGGGAGGGTAGGGAAGGGAATAGGGTAGGGGATTGGGCCTCCGGTAAACTCACTCACTCGGCGAAACACAGCGCAAGCGCTGTTTCACGCCGGTTTTCTGTGAGAACGTGGTATTTCTCCAGTCGAGCCGGCCCATTCGTGCCGAAGCATGGCTCTCCCACGTATAAATTTGTAAGTGGGATGCAATGTGTTAACAAGTAAAACCGGTAATTTAAAAAACCTAAAAACCCGACTACTTCTTGATACACCCAGTTCCATTCTCGTAGTAAACACGAATCTAACCACACCTCACAAGTTAAAGCCCATCAAGCTTTCTATGCTGCAGAGCGTGCCAAAGAATCTATTATATATATAAAAGAAAGTCGTGTTAGTTACACCACTTATAACTCAAGAACGGCAGAACAGATTTGGCTGAAAATTGGTGGAGAGAAACTTTGAGTCCCGGAAAAGAACATAGGATACATTTTGTCCCGGAAAAATGTACGGTTACTGCACAACATACTTTTATGATTTGAGCGTAAGCTATTCAATATATTTTGATGAAATTTGGTATGGAGATACTTTGAGACTTGGGAAAGGACAAGGGATACTTTTTGTCCCGGAAAATGTACGGTTCCCGCACAATAAACTTTTATGATTTTCGCCTAAACTATTCAATCTATTTTGATGAAATTTGGTATGGAGATACTTTGAGTCTCCGGAAAGGACAAGGGATACTTTTTGTTCCGGAAAATGTACGGTTCCCGCGCAATAAACTTTTATGATTTTCGCCTAAACTATTCAATCTATTTTGATTAAATTTGTTATGGAGATACTTTGAGTCTCGGGAAAGGACAAGGGAAACTATTTATCCTGGAAAATGTACGATTCCCGCACAATAAACTTTTATGATTTTTGCCTAAACTATTTAATCTATTTTGATGTTTGGCATAGAGATACTAATTTTAATCTACTTTTTTCCTAATTATACCAATTCGAATTAAATAATCATCGTTAAGACAGGACAACGTCTGTCGGGTCAGCTAGTAATACATAAATAAGTCGTGATTGCGATATAAATCAATCCAATAAAATAACGCAGGTTCACTATCTGTCGACATGAAAATGAATAGTTTTCTCTGATAAGTGTGTATGCGTACATGCGGCGAACTTATGTTGATACTTGCGAGCGTGCGTGTGTTCATATTTAAATGTAACTTCGCGTCTATCAGCAGCAGAATAATATGTCGTCAGTGCAGCATACGGCGCAGCCGCTACCGCTCCGCGAAGTATCGTCCCGCTGTGTGAGCTCGTGGTCCGAGTGTGCTTGTATGTGTAACTACGCTGCGTGCGAGCGAGCGTGCGTGTTGTTACACGGGGACTTGCAATTTGAGTTTAAAAAAAAGGTTTTTACTAACACCCTTTATTTAACTTCACAACGATTTAGAAATTAGAATACAAACGAGGAGATTTCACTTCACAAAGGATATAGTAATAAATGAGGAGAGGTTCCTCCAATGAGACGGCGAATTAAAGACTGGAGGTCCAACCGCTGGGGACCTAATATACTAGTACAATAGTGCTTAGCTTGATTATCTTTTACAATTTCAATCGCCTGATCGTATCTAACTCCGTCGTCCTCGTCTAAGGATCCGAAAATATGTTTGAAGGCGGTACCAATGCCGCCAAACCAAGCCGACCGTTTGTTGGTCTTTGACATAAGATGTGATATTGAATCAAATTCTTTGACCACGTCGTAATACCGTGCAGTTATGGGTTCTAGCATACTATGACATTCGATATTATTTAGTGCTTCTGATTGTTTGCATAGGTATCTAGCTGTTCCTAAAACAGAATTTATATTTTCGATGTGTGGCCCGATATAGGATGTATCGACCGGTATCATGGTATCGAGGTAGGTTCTTCTCATTTTGAGTTGTCCTAAATAATCGAAATAAATTCCAGGGCTCGACGTAATAGCTTGGACATAGTCTTGTTGCGCTATTGCGGTAACGCTGGAAAATAAAATATGTTTATTTACTTAGTTTTATGTATATATTATAACTTAAGATTATTTTACTCTAGTCGAACTATTATATTATATTATATTTTATTAATAGTTATTTTTTCTTTTATGTTGCAGGAACAGTTGCGGGTTTAACTTCGTCGAAATGATGTTTCACGTGTCTACGATTTATTAGTAGAGATAATGTATTATATCCATGTATTTTAACAACTTTATATGGACCCTTCCACTGTGGTGACAAGGCTTTTCTTAGTCGGAGATGATTTTTTAAATAAACATAGTCGCCTACTTTGTATTGAATTGGTCGAGTGCGATTATCATAGTAAGTTTTAGAAGTTTGTTTAGATGCGACTATATTTTGAATCGCTTTATCGCGGGAGAGTTTGAATCTATGCTGGAGCATTTTCAGGTATTCGGGATAAGTGACGTCCTGTGGAGTATTATAAATGGAATCAGGAAGGTAAGGTTTATGTCCAAATAGGAGTTCGTAGGGTGAGAATTTAGTAGTGCAATGTATATTAGTATTGTAAGTGAGCATGGCTGTGTAAACATAGCGAGGCCAGTTATCCTGGTTTTCATTTGTAAACGATTTTAAGTACTCTTTTAATGTAGAATGGCTGCGCTCTAGTGCGCCCTGAGTCTGAGGATGATATGGGGTTGACCAAATTTGTTTGATTTTTAGGAAATTACAGGTTTTCTTAAACAGCTCTGCAGTAAAGTTGGTACCCTGATCGGAAAGAATGGTTTTGGGGATGCCAAACAAGGAAATGAAATGGACTAAGCAATCACTTGTTTCTTCTGCTGTAATTGATCTAATAGGGTAAGCTGTTGAGAATTTCGTTAGGTCGTCTTGGAAGGTCATGATGTACTTAAGTTTGGCTGTGCCTGCTTCTGGCAGGGGTCCTACGATGTCAATAGCTATACGCTGAAATGGAGCAGTGGATGTAGTAGTGATTTGCATAGGAGCTCGATTAACCTGTCTTAATGCTTTATTTTCTTGGCATTGTTTGCAATTTTTAACATATGTTTCGATGTCTGAGCGCATACCCTTCCAATAATATTTTTCTTTGATTCTACTCAGCATCCTGACAGAGCCAAGGTGTCCAGCGACAGGTAAGTCGTGATTTTCTCGTAAAATAGTTTTAATTTCACTGAGTGATGGATACATTATATTATTGTGATAAATATGGACGGCTATACTGGAATCGTGAAACAGGTAAGTGATCATATTGTATATTTTGCTAAACGTATGTTTATCAAAGGGATTTTTGAAATCTGATATGGCAATTTCTGTAATAATAGATGAATTTACTAATATATTTTTTATTTTTTCCAGGGATTGAAAAATGTCGCGGTAGGAGCTTTCTTCGAAGTGGTGTACTTTGGTAAAGAGTAAGTAGTAAATTTTATTATTAATTTCTAAATTTTTTAATGAGTATAGTTCTTTTTCGCTTTGTAATATTTCTTCTTTATTTATAGAATATGATAGGATATCATTTACATAGGGATTAGATTCATCTAGATCAATAGAAGTTGGTATAATAATGTGTGAACAGGAAGTTTTAAGTAGAGACTCATTATGTTCAATAATATTAGTATTAAAAGATTTATTTTTATCTGCAATTGTTTTAAGAAACTGTGAATATTTTTCGTTAGGATTTACATTGGTAGATGGAGACTGTTGCTCTTCTGAAACTATAGGTGAGGGATAGCTATTAGGTGGACGTAATAATTCATCTAAATCTAATTCAGATGCTAAATCAGGGGCTTGTTGATTAGGACCACAGGAACCAACGTCTGAAAGATTATCGTTAGGCAATGAAATATTATTTTCGGGATCGGTGCCGGCAAAAGGAAGGTAAGGTGATAGGACGTCGTCAAATGATGGATTAGGTATTAGTGATGTTTCATTTTCAGGTAATGGATTAGAATTTTCAGGGACTATAATATTGTTTTCATTATTGTTATGTTCAGGAATTTCATTACTTATTTGTTCAGGGTTCAGTGGAGCGCCTATTTCTTCTAATATGTTATTTGGAGATGGGACAGAGTCTAGAGGATCTTGAACGGGATTCAGAGGTATTAATTCGGGAAACAATTGTGCATCATCATCATCTGGGAAAATGGGGTTGACAGGATAGCGTGATAAAGCATCAGCTGCTGAATTTAGTCTGCCTTTACGATAAACTATTTCATATTCGTATTCCTCGAGTTGTAAGCGCCATCTTTGAAGTTTACTGTTATGATTTGAATGATTGAAGAGCCATTTTAGGGGTTGGTGATCCGTGACTATAGTGAATTTTCGGCCATAGATGTATGGGCGGAATATTTTACAACCAAATATTATTGCTAGTAATTCCTTTTCAGTTACAGTGTAATGGCTTTCGCTTTTATTTAATGTGCGTGAGGCAAATGCGACAGGACGGTCTTTACCTACTTGACCCTGGGATAGTACGGCACCGATGGCATGTTCAGAGGCATCACAGGTGAGGATGAAAGGAAGATTAAAGTCGGGATAGGAGAGAACAGGAGCAGAGGTAAGTTTATGTTTCAGAGTATCAAATGCAACTTGTTGTTGATTTTCCCATTTGAATATTACATCCTTTTTTAGTAAAGAAGTAAGTGGTTTTGCTGTCATCGAAAAGTCGGGTATAAATCTGCGGTAGTAGGAGACGAGGCCAAGAAAGGATTTTATGTCTTTAGGAGTTTTAGGTGTTGGAAATTGTGTCACTGCTTCGATTTTGTCTGGGTTAGGTTTGACGCCGTTTTCAGTAATGATGTGTCCGAGATATGCAACCTCTCGTCGGAGAAACTCGCATTTGTCCGGTTGCAATTTTAGGTTATATTTTCGAAGTCTGTCAAATATTGCGGTTAGATTTTGAATTTGCGAAATAAGATCAAATGAATATGTTACAATATCGTCTAGATATACAAAACAGCGTAGGCCTTGGAGTCCTGAGAGTGTGGTATTCATGAGACGTTGAAACGTTGAGGGTGCATTTTTAAGCCCAAATGGCATTCGTTTGAATTGGTAATGTCCCTGAGGAACGGAGAAAGCGGTTTTAGGTGAATCTTCAGGGGAAACTTCGATTTGGTGGAACCCGGAAGCAAGATCTAGGGTGCTGAAATACTGGCTTTTGCCTAATTGATCTAGTATTTCTGTTATATTTGGTATGGGGTAGGAGTCACCAATTGTGACGTCATTCAACTTTCTATAGTCGATGACAACTCGCCATTTACGATTACCGGATGCGTCTAACTTTTTTGGGACAACCCAAATGGGTGCCGACCATGGAGATGATGAAGGTTTTATAATTCCTTGTTGCAACATTTCATTTATCTGTCTATTTACTTCTTCTTTATGGATTTCTGGAAAACGGTAAGTTTTAGTGTGAATTGGAGCGTCGGAGACGGTTTTAATTTCATGTCGAACTGCGTTTGTAAATGTAAGTTGTTCCCCAGGAAGATGAAAGATGTCAGAATAATCAGAACAGAGTTTGTAAAGGGCATTTTTTTCCTCTTTATTGAGATGAGAGACTCGTAATTGTTTCAATACTTCTCGAGTACGTTGAAAACTATTTGTATATGATACAGTGTGAATGGAATTAACAGATATAGAAGAGTCAGCATTATTTACGTCATCAGAAATGTAGGGTAAAAGAACTAAGTTTAAATTTGATTTAATGTGTACTGGAGATTCGGAAGTATTCACGACGGATAAGTTAATCCTTTTGTTAGGTTTTACAGTGACTAGACAATTAGCTATTAATAAATCTTTAGATATTTTTTGATCTAGTATAAGACCCTCTTTTAATTCGGGGTTAACGACGGAGCATTCAATAACTGTCTCTGTACGAGCTGGGATGAGGTAAGTTGGTTCATAAAAATTTAATTTAATTTCATGATTTTTTATTTTCAGTATATCACGGTTATAATCAATATTACAGCGGAATAAATTCATGAGGTCACTGCCAATAATGCCATCGTAAGGTAAGTCAATATTTTCTACAACATGAAATTTACTAGAGATAAATTGATTAGAATTATCAGATACGTATAGTTTTAGATTAAAATGACCAAGTGTATGTGTGACTTCTTTTCCTGGATCAATACCTTTTATTTTTATTTGTTCTGATATAAGTTTTTGCGGTTTCATTATAGAGTTTTTCTTTAGTAAGCTGATGGCGGAACCAGAGTCAACAAGGAGGGCTAAAGGAATGTCAGAGGTTTGAGTATAAAGTAATACGTGCGGCAGTGTTTTGTTTGTGTGATTAGTATTAATCTCATAAATTTCTAAAGGATATTCAGTATTATTTATTACGGACTTAGTACTTTCAGGTTGAGGATTTTCTTTCAATTTAGTGTGTAAGGATCTTGTAGGCATGGAATTTGTAGAATTAGCAATTTTAGTAGGCACAGAGGATTTTGAAGTATTAGACTCAGAGGATTCAGTGTTTTTTAACGATACAGAGGACTCATTCAAGAATTTAGTAGTATTAGATTCAGTGGATGTAGTATAATTAGATTCAGTGGATTTTGTAATGTCAAAAGATTCAGTGGAAGTAGGAATTGAATGAGATTCAGTGAATTTTCTTTTATTCTCTAAAGATTTTGTAAATGATACGGCGGACTTAGCATTTACGGATTTAGTAGTAGTGTCGGTTTCAATATTACTGTGTCTCATACGACACCTAAATGAGACTTCCTTTAGTTTTTTTCATTATCTACTTCATCATAAGAGTTATCATTGTTATAAGTGATATTGTTATCAAACGTGTTAGAATTGGCAAGGTCTTGTGTGAAGTGGACTGGGTTAGGTCTGGAAGGCCCAGGATTGTTATAGTGATTATTCCTGCTATTATTGAATTGTCGTTTGCGACAATTTTCGATAGTGTGCCCTGGATGTTTGCAATACCTACACACAAGATTGGGAGAATTATTTGAATCGTGACGCGGCACATATTGATCTTTTCTAAAATTATTGTTGAATGAATTTCTCGGCTGAAAGTTTCTATTGTTATTAGGGACATGATTGCGATAGTTGCTATTAAAATTTGGACTCGGATTTGATTTTTTTGTGGCATAATAAATTTTTTCCTCGGATATTGCTGCGTTTATAGCTTCGTTAAGATTCTCTGGCTCGCGGCATCTAACTACCGTTGATATGTTCGGGTTTAGTCCCGTTATAAAAGTGTGTAAAGCTAAGTCTTCCATTGCAGCGACTCGCCCGGCTAACTCGGCTTTCTTTTTAGTTGGTATCGAAATATTTATTTCCGTTAATAGTTTGCTCAGACAACTCTCAACTTTGAGTGAAAATTGGTTGACTGATTCATTACTACCTTGCTTGCAATTCTGCAGTTCGGTGAGGAGGTGCGTATAATGTTTTTTCTCCCCAAACTGTGTTTTCAAAAATTCCTCTAACTGAGCCCATTCACTGAATTCTTTAATATTTGCAGCGGATTCTGCGCGACCTTCTAATCTACTAAGTATATATTTAAATATTATTTTCTTTTGTTCTTCATTTGCTAACCCTAATGCGTTGTTACAGTTGCTTAAAAATGGGTTCAATTTATCTCTACTCCCGTCAAATTTGCCAATGAATTTGATCAAAATATTTAATTCTACAGCCGGCATTATGAGTTTGGGACCTTTAGCAGGCTCAGTCGATTTACTTGTTTCTGGTGCCATTAGACGAGAAAGACTAGTTTAGTTAGTAGTTAGTAATTAAAATGCCTTAAAAATAAAATAAAATGTAACAGAATTTAAATAACAGAATTACAGATTGAGAAACAGTGACTAAAGACTTACAATCTCATAGAGCTGACGATTATGTACGCGGCGATAAGAAGCATGACTGGCCAGACGTAGACTCAGCGAAACGGCTCGCAGCTGCAGCGGCGTGGTGTGGTTTCTCGCACAATTTTTTTTTTTTTTTTTCACTACACTTATATGCTTTTAATTTTTTTTTTTACTCTATACACAGGTTGATCACTTATTCCACTGATTTTACAGGAAATCACTAAGTTTATCACGAAGTTGTCGTGTGTTTTCGCTTATTTTCCGGATTTTCACGGATTTTCGGAGACGGTACCGGGGATGCACTTAATCATCCCACCTTTTCGCTGCCACCAATGTTACACGGGGACTTGCAATTTGAGTTTTAAAAAAAGGTTTTTACTAACACCCTTTATTTAACTTCACAACGATTTAGAAATTAGAATACAAACGAGGAGATTTCACTTCACAAAGGATATAGTAATAAATGAGGAGAGGTTCCTCCAATGAGACGGCGAATTAAAGACTGGAGGTCCAACCGCTGGGGACCTAATATACTAGTACAATAGTGCTGACAAGACTTAAGGTCTAGTCAGCTAAACACCTAACAACTTAAGGGTGTAACAGTGTGTGCCATTTTAGTAAGTGCGTACGCGTCTATGTTTATGTGGGCGTGTGTGTGTGCATGCGTGTAAGCGTGCGTGCGCGTCCTTATGCGTGCGAGCAAGCGTTTAGTATACATATAACATAATATATTTTGGCTGTGTTACCTTCACGTCTATCAGCAGCGGACTGAAACAGCTCGACGCTGTCAGCACAATGCACGGCGACGTTAGCAGCGGCCACAACTCCGCCCAGTATTGCCCCGCTGAGCAAACTCGCGCCTAACCGCGGTGGCAGCGACAGCGGCGCCAGAATAGAGCCCAAGCGAGTAAGACGCTGTGTACTGGTAAGGGCACCTGAAACAATATTATTATAAGTCTACAACTGTACAAAATGTAATAATGAATAAGGACAGAGATATAACAAAAATATAAAAATCCTAGTCATCTTAAATCAAGCCAAAAATAAGAAAGTGTAGACCATTCAAATAACTATTATTGACGCTCATTAAAAGCTCTCACTAATATTTTTCAGCCCTGTTCCTGTATCAAAAAATTAAAGACGATTTATAAAGTCTTCAGTATAAGTTTTTATCACTTCTTAGACTAAACAACGTGATGGCATTAAGTTGTTAACTTTAATTTTTATGGCACTACGCCCTCTGTGGCCAATAATAGGAACTAATTTAACGCTATTTATGTATAGTAAGAAGCAACAATTTTTTAATCAAAATTCGAAATAGATTAGAAACATAGTCACATTGTACCTAAATCTATGAGGTCATCTACTGCGAATTTGATCATCTTTTTACTCGGCGGCTCAGGTAGTTGTGATAGGAAATCTTCCACATACTCGTCGGGCGCGTACGATTTACAATCTAATACTATTTGGTCTAGCGGTACTCTGAAAAGAAAAAGAAAATAATCTATCGATTCCATTCCATTCCAACTTTTACATTTCTACAGTACTAGCCGTACCCCGCGGTATTACCAGCGGTTTTCAGTGAAAAGAAATTGTGATATTTTCCCACAGTAAAAAGGAGCCTATGTGTTAATCCAGGGTATCATACCAAATTTTATAAAAAAATGCTCCAGCTGTTTAGACGTGCAGAAGTAACAAACATACAAACATACAAACTTTCGCCTTTATTAACCCATCAACTCCCAAGCGGCACCCGGGTGCCGCATAACAATTGAATAACTATTGTGTCTGCGATTCCCACGATCGAGGTATTAAATATGTAAATAATAATCTGTGATAAAGTCTGGTCGCCAAATAGAGAGAAAACCGGTAACTGAACTATAGTTGCTTGTTTATTCCATACAAATACGAAAATATTAGTGTCAGAAAACGAGATACGCTAATTTTATTTGCGAGAGAAAGAGATAAGAATTATAGCAATAGATCAATGAACGAACTTCTGTCTGTTATACGTCCGAATAGTAAGTTTTTTAAATAACGCAGATATACCTCAATATTTCTGGTGTCGTGTGGGGAGCAAATTCTTCCTCTTTCTCTTTAGTATAAAGTCTGTAACAGAAACCTGAAAAAAAAATTTTTTTTTGTAACTTTTCGTTCGACACATTGCTTAGCAGTAATTCCTACAGTTATAATATTGCATTTTTATAATAAGAAACAATTTTATGTCCGTTTCATACCGATGAAATTTAGTATGAATATAATTTGAGTCCCACTTAAATTATCTCCATACCCTTTCATCGGTTTAAGCTTGAAGAGATACCTAATTGACAGATAGACAGTCTTTAAAATATTCGTATGCATAAATAATAATATACCTGGTTGAACACGGCCAGCTCTGCCCGCCCTCTGTTTAGCGCCGGCCAATGATACCCAGACAGTTTCTAAGCTTGCGGTACCTAAAAAATCGTTACTTAGTAATTTTAATATCTAATAATAATCACTAGGCATGGTTCGTGAAATCATTCGTCGAAGGGAATATTTTTTTTTATCTTAAATACAACTAAAAAAGTTACGTCATCATATTTGAATTCGTTTTTTTTATGAAATAAGGGGGCAAACGAGCAAACGGGTCACTTGATGGAAAGCAACTTCCGTCGCCCATGGACACTCGCAGCATCAGAAGAGCTGCAAGAGGGTAATAGGGGAGGGTAGAGATGGGAAAAGAAGGTAATAGGGGAGGGAAAGGAAGGGTATAGGGTAGGGGATTGGGCCTCCGGTAAACTCACTCACTCGGCGAAACACAGCGCAAGCGCTGTTTCACGCCGGTATTCTGTGAGAACGTGGTATTTCTCACATTATTTTCTTCGTGCCGAAACATGGCTCTCCCACGTATAATCATTATCTGTGTATATCTACCCCCTTATAGTACAGGTTCCCTAGAACATATCTTTAACCTAATCAACAAGTCCACGTTGACTACGGAACCCTAAAACGGAACCCTAACCAGCAGATTTTTTGTATATTGATAGGTTAAAGTAATTATATAGTTTAACAGTAACATTGTCCTACAAATTGAACAATCCATATTTTAGGACCATCAAATCGAAATATTTAATCCTTTCTATCTCTGTTAGCTACCACTTTCGAGAATTTTCACAGAGGAAATTGTTATTCGTCTTATCAAAATGAAGCTACTCACGAAAAATTTGCTTGATAGTAACCAGGACATAAAATGTTCTAGGGAACCTTTACTATTACTGCTATACTTACGACAACATTGACATAGAATAATATAATAATAATAATATCTATGAACGCTTCACACCACGTCAGTCTGGCCCCGTGCTAAGTACCTGAAGGATTTGTGTTACAGGAACCAGACAACGGAAATATATTTAATAGGTACTTTTATACTATACATATATTTAAGATTTTTATTATATCATACACATATTTAATACACATCCAGACCCAGGAACATTGAAAACTTTTTGTTCCGTCGGCGGGATTCGAACCCGCGACCCCCGGCTTGAGCTGCCACACACTCAACCAATTGAGCCACAGAGGTCGTCAAAATGAGAAATCCATACTAATATTATAAATGCGAAAGTGTGTCTGTCTGTCTGTCTGTCTGTTACCTCTTCACGCCCAAACCGCTGAACCCATTTTTCTGAAATTTGGCACGGAGATACTTTGAGTCCCGGGAAAGGACATAGGATACTTTTTGTTCCGGAAAAATGTACAGTTCCCGCGCGATAAACGAGTTTTGGCGCAACGGAGTTGCGGGCTTCATCTAGTCTACACTAATATTATAAAGAGGAAAACTTTGTTTGTTTGTTTGTTTAATTGTAATGAATAGGCTCAAAAACAACTGGACCGATTTTAAAAATTCTTTCACCATTCGAAAGCTACATTATCCACGAGTAACATAGGATAAATTTTATTTTGGAAAAAAAATAGGGTTCCGTAAGATATTTGGGTTTTTCGGACACAAGGTGTAAAAATCAACCAGAAAAGTTACTTATTTTGCGTACGCTGCCTAAACTATAAAAGATAGAACCATAAAATGTTCTAATTAATTGTAGATCTTATAAATATCTACAAAAAAGTCCGCGACACACTATACTTATCTATGTCGAGTGAGGCACAACAACCATTTTTTTATTTAAAAATCTTGATTTTTTTCTGGGCTTCATTTAAACGCGTTTATATTACTCATGCTATTAATCCTTATCAAAATAAATTATTTCATAACTAAGCACAGTTTATGTAGATAATATTTGGTCTTTGAATGATTAAAATTGGACGTTTGATTTTGAAGTTATGGCGAAATTAAAATATTACGATTTCTGCTGCACGGCCCGTTGCGAAGTGGACGTCACCAAGGCGGGGGTGCGCGTGCGGGAGGGAGTTTATATCTATTAGTAAATGATGATTTAAATAATACTTAATTATTCACTAAATCTAAATAATATAATTTATTTAGAATGTAATAATTGTAATATCATAATATATAAAACTCAAAGGTGACTGATTGACATAGTGATCTATCAACGCACAGCCCAAACCACTGGAAGGATCGGGCTGAAATTTGGCATACAGGTAGATGTTATGATGTAGGCATTCGCTAAGAAAGGATTTTGATCAATTCTACCCCCAAGGGATAAAATAGAGGATATACCGATCGGGCTGAGACTTTGATACCTAAATAATAATAATACTTCTTAACGCGAGCGAAGCCGCGGGCAAAAGCTAGTATAACATAAAATTGGAAAAGTCGCATGACAAAAAAAAAGATACAAAAAGACGTTGTATAAATAATCTAAATTTGTAAGAGGGCTAATCTGTACGTAATGCGTGCACGCAAACGCATGTTTATTGTTTACGTACTAAGCACGTAGACGCGTACGGTTAAACAAAACTCATCTCATTGTACTGCTAATATATCATACTGTCTCGCTCATACCTGACGACGTTCAAGAGTATTATGAAATAAATACCAGTAAAAAAAGAAAGAAAAAAAAACATTTATGTTTTGAACGTAAATTCTATCTATGTATTAATGTCCTGCTCATATTATATCTGTCTCGCTCGCACCTGTGGTCTCTCGTATCCTGTTCTCTCTGTGCGCCCCGGCGTCTACAACGTGCACGACGTCCGGCACAGTGATGGAGGTCTCAGCGATGTTCGTGGCCAGCACTATACGTCGCACGCCCGCGGCCGCGCATTGGAACATACGCGTTTGTTCCGCAGTTGATAATCTGGAAGTAAAGTAGCTGATAAGATTGTGTAAGTGCATATAAATTATCGCCAGATATTTATTATAGCTTCTGGTCTATTTCGCATAAGAAAATACTGGTATCGCGTTTCCAAACTCTCTTAATGTGAGTTGGATATCAAAAATTCTCTTCGCGTGTAAAAAAAACAAGAAGCTGAAAACATTTATTGCGGTACCTACATAGGAAACAAACCGCAACTCGTAGGTCGATTGTTCATCTTAAAACTGTAGGATCACAGAGACATTACAAGAAGTTGTCCACGATTTCATTGCGCTGCATTTCAGTTATCGTGCGGGAATCATATTTTTTTAGGAATGCAGACTATCCCATGTCCTTTACCTGGACTCAAGGTATTTTCATACTGATGATGATATAGAATGGACATTACCTGGAATGTACAGGTATTATCATATGCAGAGTCGAATCTCTGTAAGTATCTTGAAGTAACAGTTGCACTTGTTTAATCTCGGCCCAGCCCGGTAGGAAAACTAATATGGCGCCCTCCTGTTGATTCTTGTCAACGGCCTTTATAACTTCTACTATCTGAAACAAAAAAAAATATGCTGTGACATACGGACGGCCAGACAGACAGACATATGACGAATCTAAAGGTTTCCGTTTTTTATCATTAGAAAATGAACATTTTGACTTTTGTTTGTATTTGAAATATAATTTGGAAGTACCAGCGGTACATTCGGAAAAGCAGCGAAAACATTACATAATGTAAAAGCTATATTAAACTTTAAAAAAAAAAAACTCTTGACAAAATTTTTTTCTGTCAAGCGTTTTTTTAAGTAACAGACAAGAAGAAAACATGGTATAACGTATCCATTATGAATCATCAATAAGATCCATTTGTGTCATTCTGAGATTCTTGAATATTATGACTTTCTTTTATAAATGCGAAAAGTGTCAAAGTTAAAATAACGTGTCCATAATTTCCCCCAGACTGGCACAAAATAGATTTGTCTATAAAGTATAAACATGACCATCATACAGGGTGCAATTAAACCCACCGGCCGGACGGATTATTAGAGTCCATTTAAAAAATAAAATAAGGTGTAAATTTTTTTACAATAACATATTTTATTCCAATCAAAATCGTTGCAGAATTGCCACTTCCTACGAATTACGATAGCGCTATTCACGCGCCGCGCCGGCGCCGGCCGGGCCGGTCACTAGGTACATGATCTAGTCGGCGCGTAGTGTCCATAATTGTGGTGTTTTTTAGGAAAACTTTCGCAATCTATTTTTCAACATTTTAGTACTGAGTGATTATAAAAGAAAAGATACGTATATTTTTACTTTTAACAAATATCAATATATCGAAATTTGGTCGGTAGGTATAATTACACCCTGTATACAATGTACTAGATGGCCCTGCGAACGAATTTACTGTGTAAGAAAGTCGAGTCATGCGTAGACCGGGCATGCAAAGCAGTCAGTCCTTCGCCAGTTTTCTCGCCGATCGAGTCGGTCGGATAATCTTATTCTTAACGTAATGCAAATGAATACTTTGACATTCATTTAGGTAAGGATTAATAACGAATAAGCAGAAAAAGCCTCACAAGTAGAAGATGATTTGAAATTTAATTTTTAACGAAGGAAATGGTTATAGTTCGTTAACTAGAAAAGATAGAGACATACGCTGCAGCAGATTAATTTATAGATAATGATGACTACTTTAAATATGTAAAACATTATTTTTATGTATCACCAATAATTTTCGCAGCGCAAGCGAAATGTTATGGCAACTTTTTCCACATTTTTGCAATTTTCGGAAGGATTTCTAATATTTTTCAGAATTGAACATAGCCTATTATTCATCACGCCTTCGTGATGAATAATAGGTCATCGTCATAGTACATCCTTATGTAGCTTAGGTACGTACGTTACGTAGGTGAAAGAATTTTTAAAATCAGCTTAGTACTTTTTGAGCCTATTTATTACAAACAAACAAACAAACTTTTCCTCTTTATAATAATTAGTATAGATAGATAGATATAACAATACCTCTTGGCAGTTCAAATAAGGTTTCCCATCTTTCTCGCAATTCTCTTTAGTGTTGGGTAGTCGTATATTAAATTTCTTCAGTATCTCGTCCAAATGGTACACAGTCACAGGGTAGGTCCGCCCGGGCACTTTTATGACTGGGGAGTTTTCGAAATATCTGAAAGATGAAAATATGGGTTTTATTATCCACACTAATATTATAAATGCGAAAGTGTGTCTGTCTGTCTGTCTGTTACCTCTTTACGCCCAAACCGCTGAACCGATTTTGCTAAAATTTTGTATGGAGATACTCATGGGCGTACCCAGGTAGGGCAGGGGGGGGCAGCCGCCCCCCCCTAGAAGATAAAATAAACAGTTCACGGGATTGAAAAGGACAGATGCTTTGTATGAAATATTGTTGTATGAAGAAGTAACTCGTAATTTATCGGCTTGCCGCTTGATTCTCTCAGAGATGTTCAGTGCTTACAAATTGCATTGCCTATTTTTTGTAGGCGCTTAGTAAATTCAAACTATTTAAATTTTCAAGTAAATGAAAAATTTATTGCTTATGAAATTTTGTAGGCAATAATTAGATAATTCAAAGTTTTTTAAGTATGTATGTAAAATATTTATTAAATAAAAATGTCGTTGGCCCAAGGGAAGCCAACGGGAATCGGGTTATATGGACACTTCGCCACTGAGCAGCGCTGAAAGAGCAATTTTTTTGTGATTTGAATGGGAAAGCGGCCCCGTGTGAAAAAAGTTACTTTTTCAGCGCTGCACTTTATATACGAGACCCATACAAACCCTAAAGTTTTATCACTTAGTTTTGTTACGCCCTGTAGACACACCACACCAATTTGCAGGATAATAACATAACCACCCGTCATTATGAGCAATAGCGCACTAGCGGCCACGTCGCGGCGGCCGAGCTTGGAGGGTTTGTATGGGTGTGGCCGCAGGCCGCGTGGCGGCCAGGTGCGCGTGGTCTATGGCGGTTTCATACTAAGGTATCTATCTCGATGGCCGCCGCGACCTGCCGCTGCGGCCTAGCCGCTAGTGCACTATTGCTCTAAGTCTCGAATTACCTGGTGAAAACTTCGGTATCGAGCGTCGCGCTCATGACGACCAGTTTCAGTGTCGGATTGACGTCGAGGGCGCGGCGCAGCAGCATCAGCGTCAGGTCCGTATTCACGTCGCGCTCGTGGGCCTCGTCTATTATCACGTGGCTGCAGCCTTCCAGACCTTGGAATTATATACACTTCAGTTGTTTAAAGAGCACTTCCGCCGTTTAACGGTAAAAGTCTCCAAGGCCGCCGGCGGACTGGCGCCTGGCGGGTCTTCTCCCGAAGCTAGGGGGACCCATTACGGATTAGCTGTTGCCCACAACGTAATCCATACTAAGGGTAAATTCAGACTGCAACACGACGGGTAGATGCATGTCTTTTGTACTGAAGATAGATTTCGTGAGTGTGTCTGTCTGTCTGTCTCACCTTTTCACGCCCAAACCGCTGAACTGAAATTCGGCATGGAGATTGAGTCTACTACTATTTATCCTGGAAAAATGTACGATTCCCGCGCGATAAACGATTTTTAGCGCAACGGTTTTGCGGGCGTCATCTAGTTGCAAAATAAAATAAAAATATCTGTAAAAATTGTGCATTTTCTCACAATAGCATTCTCGAACTCTACTCTGTATTTATGCCGAATAATTTCAAAATCGGTTTAGCCGTTTACGAGTGATGTCTTGAGTTGTGAACAGGTTAATAGGTATTCATTATTATTCACATCATAGATGCTGCCTACAACTTTGTTTCTCTAGAATCCGTATGTCCGTTTTGTATGGGAGCCCCCCTAAATATTTATTTTATTTTAATTTTATTATTAATTATCAAAGTACACATACATAATTATTGAGAAGTTTATAAAAAAAAAATCAAGTGCTTAAAAAAATCACATTTGTTGTATGGTTAACCCTTAAAAAATATTTTTATTTTGTTTCTAATATTTAATGTTATAGCGGCAACAGAAATACACAATCTGTGAATATTTCAGAAGTTAAGCTATGGCGGTTCTTGAGATACAGCCTGGAGACAGACAGACAGACGGACAGACAACGAAGTCTTAGTAACAGGGTCCCGTTTTTATCCTTTGGGTACGGAACTCTTAACTAGATAATATACAAAAATATGTATAATATTTCAGCTATCTTGACGATTTCTAATAATAATTTAATATTAATGAACTTATTATATTTACATATATCTCCACTTAAATAATTATATTAAGTTAGATGTAGTCTGTGAACCGCATTAAGATTTTGATATAAAAATTGAAAAAAAAATTAAAAATTTTAGGGGTCCCCATAGGTACAACTGAAACAATTTTTTTTTTTCATCTAACCTATGCGTGTGGGGTATCTAGGTATGGATAGGTCTTCAAAAATCATATTGAGGTTTCTAATATCATTTTTTTCTAACCTGAATAGTTTTCGAGAAAGACTCTTCCATAGTGCTAAAATGTGTGTGGGCGTGTCCAACTTGCACTTGGCCGGTTTTTAATATCATAGCATAGCACCCTTAAATTTTATATTATACCTACCTTTTAAAACAGTGACAACAAATTTTTAACTGCGAGTTTGAATTAAAGTAATAATTGCTATAAAATTCCATAACAGCTTGTTACTCTAAAATAACTTAACAACTTCTTCCTGTAAAAATCTTCCTATGATACTCCCAATTGTAACATAACATAATAATAACACTATATAGGACGCCTCACACCACGTCAGTCTGGCCCTGTGGTTAAAGTACCTGACGGACTTGTGTTACGGTTACGGGTACCAGACAACGGAAATATATATTATTAATACTTTTATACTATACATATATAATATATTTAAGATTTTTATTATAATATCATACACATATTTAATACACATCCATGGACCCAGGAACATTGTAAATTTTTCGTTCCGTTGGCAGGATTCAACCCCGCGACCCCCGACTTGAGCTATCACGCGCTCAATCACTGAGTCCTAGAGACCGTAAAATTATTCATAATACGTGTATAAGTTAATTATAAATACTTTACATAAAATGCATTTCTGAGTGTGGTAGTGAATATTTTGACAGTTAAAACCCATATAATATACGAGTATATATATGAGGGTTTATGATAATGTGATAATTATACGCGCACAAATATAGAAGGTAAGAACTCTTTATTGTATCATGTTCATGGACAAATTATACATTGTCCTACTAATATTATAAAGGCGAAAGTTTGGATGTATGTATGTATGTATGTATGGATGTATGGATGTATGGATGTTTGTTACTCTTTCACGCAAAAACTACTGAACGGATTTTAATGAAACTTTACAATAATATAGCTGATACATCAGAATAACACATAGGCTACAATTTTAACCGACTTTCAAAATGGAGGAGGTGTTACGTTCGTTTTTTTATGTTCAACGATTACTCCGCCGTTTGTGAACCGATTTTCAAAATTTTTCTTTTGGTGTATAGGTTGTTATACCAATTTGGTACCATATTCATAAAAGGGACCTGATGAAGGGATCCATAAGAAATCGAGGGAACTCACCAACATTTATATGGAAACATGTGGTGACTTCGGTTTCGTGAGCAGTATTCTAAGCATATGCGACCAACAAGTAAGATTTTGCACCAAGGTATACCATGGTACGGATGGTGCTGAGAGAACTCCTGACTCTTTATAGATACAAGTTTGGGAGTTCCGACGTTGTTTCAAGAACGGTAAGCATATGCTACTATGCAAATTACATTCATCATCATCATCATCACTACCATAAACCATTATACAAACCATGTACCGTACCGTTTTGATCCAATTATTGGTACTTTTCTATTCTTTTATTATATATCACTTATACCGCGGGTAACACCGCGGGGCACAGCTAGTATGTAATAATTTTAAGTTAAAATCAAAAAGAAGAAATGTTATATGTATAACTCCTGATTTAAAATCCAGTATACAAGGTGTAACATAAGTAAGTGATAATATATTATTTTTTTTTTAATATTCACCACAGTGCGTCAATTCGACGTCAACCAAATTTATGTACAATTTAAACAAATACCTAGTCGCGAAAACTTTTAATTGGCATTTGTATTGTTACTCTTTAATCCTACCTTTGTACTAGCTGTAAGTTTTCCTTTAAAATAAAATAAAAAAATAAAAATACTTTAGGGTTGTATGTGCCCCTTATATAGAGTTCACTGTGAAACCTAAAAAAGAAAGTTGCTCTTTCAGCGCTGCCACTTTCACAGTGAACTCTATATATTATAATATAAATATATAAAAGGACTTATGGACTTATTCTTTAAACCTGTGATAATTTCTTGTCGTATCTCAAATGCACATTTTTTTCTTTATTTCTATATATTATATCTATTTTTAGTTATCTTCATAACTTAAGATATATTTTATTCATTTATTATTAAGTCTCTTTGGTAAGTACTTAACATGATGCCAAGCGGAGGTGGTGTGAAGCGTGGATATTATAATTATTTGCAGGTAACATGAGGAATCTAATAGCACTAACGTTTTTAATCGCCATGGCCCTGGCATACGATGATATTGATGATGCCAACTACGTCAAACTGTTGAACGATAAGGCGCTGCAGAAGGATTTCTTCAGCTGCCTGGTTGACGTGAAGCCTTGTGATGACTTCGGGAACCATATTAAAGGTCAGTGTATTATAAAAAAACACTACATGACGCCCGCAACTCCGTTGCGCCAAAATTCGTTTATCACGCGGGAACCGTACATTTTTTCGGGACAATGTCCTTTCCCGGGACTCTAAGTATCACCATACCAAATTTCAGCAGAATCGGTTATGCCGTTTGGGCGTGAAGAGGTAACAGACAGACAGACAGATAGACAGAGACACTTTCACATTTGTAATAATAATATTAGTATGGATCTCCTTGCGTCGTGTTACGACTTACGACTTTCGAGGCGTCGTCGCTAACACGTAACGCATTAATATTTTGGTGGTACAACTTACGCCACAGTCCTGCATCGCGCTATCGAAGTTTTCAGTGCGTCGGTATATGTGCGACAGCCGAAATAAATCACGTGGGCCCCGGCCTGACCGAGCATACCATCTCACTCGGTCGGAAGATATTTAGCCACCCATATTACCACAGTATCAAGAGCAAGTATTATTACTAGGTCAGGGCCCGATCTAGCTATTTAGCCACTCCGGGCAAAGATCATTTTCGCCGCCCTTTACATATAGAAAACCATATGAGTCATGTGCTAGCTTTGTTGGGAGATAATAATAATATTAAACTAAAATACGTAAATATTTCCACTATCCAATCTGAAGTAGGTTGGAACTTGGAAGGTAAAATTCTCAAACTTGAGTTTTTTTTTTTATGAAATAAGGGGGCAAACGAGCAAACGGGTCACCTGATGGAAGGCAACTTCCGTCGCCCATGGACACTCGCAGCATCAGAAGAGCTGCAAGTGCGTTGCCGGCCTTTTAAGAGGGAATAGGGTAATAGGGGAGGGTAGGGATGGGAAGGGAAGAGAATAGGGGAGGGTAGGGAAGGGAATAGGGTAGGGGATTGGGCCTCCGGTAAACTCACTCACTCGGCGAAACACAGCGCAAGCGCTGTTTCACGCCGGTTTTCTGTGAGAACGTGGTATTTCTCCGGTCGAGCCGGCCCATTCGTGCCGAAGCATGGCTCTCCCACGTATAAGTACAAATAAAACACAATATTACGTGCTCTTTTTCCACTATATTCATTAATTATTACAATTTTAACTAAAAACACGACCGGTTTCGAATCAACACAACACACCTGATGATGATTTATTTCGAAACCGGTCGTGTTTTTAGTTAAAATTGTAATAATTAATGAATATAGTGGAAAAAGTGCACGTAATATTGTGTTTTATTTGTGTTTAAAATGTATTTCCACTAAGAACCGACAGTACAATCAATTACATAATATTATATCAAATTTGGGTGGTGGATGGCTAATGGCAATATCTATGGATAATAATATATATGGACGCTTCACACCACGTCAGTCTGGCCCCGTGCTAAGTACCTGAAGGACTTGTGTACCAGACAACGGAAATATATATAATACTTTTATACTATACATATATTTAAGATTTTTATTATATCATACACATATTTAATACACATCCAGACCCCGGAACATTGAAAACTTTTTTTTGTTCCTTCGGCGGGATCCGACCCGCGACCCCCGGCTTGAGCTGCCACACACTCAACCGATTGAGCCACATAGCCTATGTGACATAGGTCGTCAAGGTCGGCAAGGTTTGGCCACAGTCCAAAACAGCCTCTTCATTCGTTTTGAACACTTTTGCACTCAGTTGAGCCACATATAAATATGATACCGATCTTACCGTTAAGACTAAGCTTAAGATCATTCTTCTAATCTCACACGTTTTTTACAGTCCACGTCGAAGAGTTCATGAAGGACGCCTGCAGGGAATGCGACGTGGCTCAGAAGCACAACGGCCATCTTCTCATACAGGCAATAAAGCGGGATTTTCCGGAACTATACGCGCTGTTTGAAGCTAAATACGACCCGGACTTGAACCTGCTATCCAAGCTTGATAATGTTATAAAAAAATTCTAACTATTTGTTGCTCTATTGTCTTAATATCCTTCAATGTATTTTTTCGAGACGAACGGTTTAAATATTATGCGCCGACTACACTATAGTATAATTAATAATAGAATAAAAATTGGTATAATAATACAGGTGTAATTTTTCTGAATCAAAATAAGCTGATTTGATAACTAGCTAGCAAAATTGTTAAAATCTGCAAAAAGCTAAATATAAAGTTTTTTAATTTTCATACTCGTAAAAAAAAGTTTTTGTTGCCGATTTTGCGGTGCCTCAACGCGTTTTGACTCATAAGGGTTACACCCAATGAGTCAGGGTTCCCAACCGTCCGGTTTTCGACCGGACTGTTGGGTTTTAGAAGAAATTGTTGGGGGTCAGGTCACTAACTTCCGACCGGATGCAATTTGTTCGGTCACATAAAAAATGTTACCGCGACATTGGTAATTCGCCGGCGACGCTGCGGCGTAGTAAGTTATAGACAGCATGCAGGCCTTCTCTAATAAAACTTTCATTAGTAGGTACTTATTTTTTTTTCGATTTGACTATTTTTGTGACTAGATGAAAAAACTGTTCTACAGTTAGGTGGGAGCAAAAAGTTTGTAATTTTTTCCTATGGCGCAATAAACTGTTTTAATTATTAATTATTGTTATTTAATTTGTTGTCCGGTTATGGCGGCTGGAAAAGTTGGCAACCCTGCCAATGACCCATAAAGTTTTTTATTTTGACTGTGCTCCTTTTAAAAATGCACCCCAATATTATGTATACCTGGGTTAAGCTGCAACCTTCTTAGCAGCACTCCCGAGGTACAGAACAGCACGCCGCCCCCCGGCCGCGGCAGTTTAGACTGCAAACGCACTTGGTAGCCGATGCATTCTCCTACCTATAAGGAAATCCATACTATACTTATTGTACTCGGCGAAACATAGCGGTAGCGGTAGAAAATGACAAGTTTTTGACAGGGAGTCAATACTCCCTGTCAAAAACTTGTCATTTTCTATACAAAGCCGCGATTGACAACATCTGACACATCATTGTCAATCGCGTTTTATATAGAAAATGACAAGTTTTTGATAGGGAGTCAATGACCGCTACCGTCATGTTTCGCCGAGTACAGTATAATATTATAAATGCGAAAGTGTGTCAGTCTGCCTATTTGTCTGTCTGTCTATCTGTCTGTCTGTTACCTCTTCAAGCTTAAACCGTTGAACCGATTTTGATTTAATTTGGTATGGATATACTTCGAGTCCCGGAAAAGGACATTGTACCGTAATTTTTGTCGGTAAATGTACGCAACGGAGTCGCGGGCGTCATCTAGTGTTTTTATAAAGTTACTAAGTAAATATAATTTAATAGAAGTCTATAACTTATGAACTGTTACAATAATCAATAGTTACTAGTAGGTATTACTATCATGATCATAATAAGGTCTCAAGGCTGGCAACATCTTTATAGTTATTCTAGTGTTGCTATCTAGGCGTTACGGTAATAGCCTATGATCAGATGGTTGGGTTAGGTTTGTGCCGCTAGACGGCAGACCTAGCACAGTTTGACAACGTTTCTTTCAATATTCTGATATTATAACGTGTGTAAAATGTCGGATTATAGTCAGATTATTCGAATATACCCTGACTAGCTCTACCTTACATTTTCATGCATTTCATCAGCAACTCTCTGTGCTAATCCTATGGCTGCTACACGACGCGGCTCCGATACGATCGCTGCGGCGTCCGTCCGCAATTTTCTCAAAATGGCGGCCGGCACACGCGTTGATTTGCCGCAGCCCGCCGCGCCAACTATAACTGTCACTCTCGACTTGTCTATGGTCGATGTTATTTCTTCCCTGAAAGGAAACAAACGTTTTTTGAAGACAATAAAAGGGAAGAATAGGAAAAAATTAATTAGATGTCCCTGAATGTAGATAGTTTTAACAAGTAGTATGATAGATGTGTACGGGTTGTTGCCAACCGTACATAAAATATATGCTTACACGTTAAGTTTCAGTAATGTCGTGGATCATATTCATTTCCATGTGAAATAAAGTCAGTTATCATTTATCCATTAAAGGGAGCGGTTATATTTTATCATCCTCAATCGTTCTCCCTTAATTATCATTTATAGTTATCATACATCTTTTAATATAATATTGGTGTAAGGCAGGCTGCAGCAGTAGCCCCTACAAGATGAATGTTGAAGTAGTAGGAACTGTTAGTAATTAGTGGGTACTCTGCACTTCTGCGCGTGTAATTTTATGTGTAAGTATGTAAAATATTTTACCTTTCCGTCAATGGTATATATGGTAAATTTTATATTATGCTAATGAATAGATAAGTAAGTACATAATAATTTGAATGTAGGCTCCTATGTAGGTAATTTAGTATAACATTTATAACAAAAAAAAAAAACATATTTTTTTAGAAGTTAAATAACACTGGTCTACAAAATTGAACTTTCTGTGTGCCTTTCAATTGAATACTATATTTTCATAATGCTTTGAGTAGTTACCGAGTACGAAAATATATATTTTTTTATCAGCTTTTTGGGAAATATACCTACTTATTTGACTTTTCGTAATGTGCCATAGTATAGGTCTACCAGAATCTGATGGCAAAAAGTGAGAAAATAAAATGACTCTAGCAATACGGGGGGGTAATAGGGGTGTAGACTATTTTTAGGAAATATATTTATTTTACAGATGTACATTTGTTACACCTAAAAATATATATAAAAAATAAATACACTCTTATTTCGTTAAAAAACCACTTATTAAATTTCGTTTTAAAATTTCCCGCTAAAGCGCTACAGTTCATCATGGAGTCGTATGATGTCACGGTCCTCCAAACAACAAAAATCTTTGTATGGGTTTGACATCGAAATGTCACTGTCACACACAAGGTTTTGGAGATCGTGACGTCACATCCTGTCATGGTTGTTTGCGATCACGTGATATTACGGATTAAATATTTACTTTTTAATAAATAAAATAAAAAATATTATATAGTTTATGAGTAAAAATATGTAATTTTCGGTAATTCTATAATACAAACTCTCAAAAAAACAATAATTTGTATTATATTTCGTTTACTGTCTACACCCCTATTGGAATAAAACATTTTGATCCGTTTTTTTTCTTATAGCGGCTGATTCTGTGTGTTAAACATGCAAATATATAAATTTATCCAATGATCAAGGATATTTTTTAAAAATCTGCTGTCAAAATTTGCCATCAGATTCTGGTAGACCTATACAAAAGATTTTTTTTACGAAAGACAATATGGTTATTACTTATTTGTTACTTCTTTTAAATAAAATTCTCGTGTCACAATGTTAGTTACCGTACTCCTCCGAAACGGCTTTACTGAATTTACCAAATTTTATATGCATATCCAGTAGGTCTGAGAATCGGCTACTGGGTACTTTATATATTGATAAGTGCATTTGTTGAATAAATAATAGTAAATTATTACAACTCGAGACTGACGGCGACCATTGTTTGTGCGACGGGATAGCGATGGACGTTGCCTGCATGGTGCCATACTTATTTAGTCACTTCAATAAAATAATATGGGCGAAATACTTTATATGGCAAAACAACGTTTGCCGGGACAGCTAGTTTTATATAAAATTAAGAATAACATATTATAATCATAGGGTTCTATAAAGATTGATAAACGTTTCTTTTAGTTTAGCCACATAGTAGACTGTAGAGCACTAAAATGTGGTACCAACGATTTGTCTTGGTTTCTAATTTCAATTCCAACATAATGGAAGTAAACTGTTTATAGGCATTTAGTACTGAGCATCTTTGGTTATAATAAGTCATCTTATCATATATGTAGCAGAAATTGGCAGCACTATTACCACATTTACGTGACATACTAAAAACTGTAGATTATACACTAAAAATGGAAAATAGCGACAACAATTTTTCGTTTACAGTGTTGAATATAACACAGTTGGCGTCAAACAATACGTAATAATAAAAATTTCCCGGGTAGCCTATACAAATTTTTAATTATCATCATTGTTGTAAATGCTCAATATAAGCTAACTTTGAATTTTTAACTTATATATTTATCTTTGGGGAGTGGAATATAATCTAAATAGCGCATTTTGATGTTAAAGGCAAATTTCATGTAGACCAGTGTAATTTAACAAGATGTTAACCGCAGCTTCGCCTAGAAAAATACGGCGCAGAAACCGTGCATTATTCTGTCATAAAAAACTATCATATTATGTCCTCTTTTGTTAAGTTAAGAGGTTAAGAACTTTTCACTTAAATATATCCAATTAAGTAACAAATAAATAGGCTTAGAACTTTCTTGGTAAGTAATGTTTGTTTTTGTGACATTAATTTTGAAGTCACCACACGATATTCATTTAGGGAAAACCACTGCATTTATGATGCACATGAATATAAACAAACTGCGATGTAAAAATGCATTAGTGTCACAGTAAATAAACTCATTTTGAGCATTTATTTAGTTTATTACTGCAATATCTTAAGATTGTATTTTGGAAATTCCCAAAGAAATTAGGTTTTTTTTTTTAATAATTTATTTATTTGCAGAAAGAATTGCACAAAAGTTGTTGGATTATTAAACATGGATCATCTTTTGAATCAATTATTAAACATGTATAGGTAACTCAGGTTATTCGAATCGTTCTTAAAAAGCGTATAATTTTCCAGAATATGTGATTTTATTGGCCCAAGTGTTACTAAATACTAATGATTATTTTGTAAGAGAAACTTTATTATGCACGACCCAGTAAAAAGTATACCACAGCTGATGATGCCTCCAACGAAAGCGAAAGTATAAAAGTGAAACGTATACGTAGACGCGACGTAGTTCTGACGTAGATGACGTAAAATACGTCACGATTCACGACTACGTTCACTTTCGATTTCTAGGGACGCTTTCGTCAGTAGATTGTCCCATATAAAGGCACCAAGGTAGGAACTAGAAACCAGTGGTATGTATTAATAATAATAATATCTATGGACGCTTCACACCACGTCAGTCTGGCCCCGTGCTAAGTACCTGAAGGACTTGTGTTACGGGTACCAGACAACGGAAATATATATATAATACTTTTATACTATACATATATTTAAGATTTTTATTATATCATACACATATTTAATACACATTAAGACCCGGGAACATTGAAAACTTTTTGTTCCGTCGGCGGGATTGAACCCGCGACCCCCGGCTTGAGCTGCCACACACTCAACCAATTGAGCCACAGAGGTCGTCAAATTGAACAGTATTGAACTTAGTACGTCAAAACATTGTAGAGTAAGAGCCAGCGATTGTCATTGGCTCTTGGGCCATTAGTATTTCAGCAAAATTGCAACGAGACAGACAGTTGAAATGTCAAAAATTAATGTTTGGACATACACCAGTTACACAATAATGGTGCCGCCCACGTCCAACAGTCGGTGACTTTTGTAGGAGGAAATTAATAGTACATTGAAATAGTGCAACGCATACGTCATAAAAGATGTCGGTCGGAACTACTAAATTCCAATCATGTTTGATTGTCGGTTCTACAAAAAGTATGATGTGACCCTAATTTGTAAGAAAAACTTCAATTTTGACAACCCTATGAATCGCCCGTAAACTAATAAGTTTCCACTTATGTAAATGAGTTTTTCCAGTGAAAACCGCTGGTTACAACCACATAATTCTATGAACCAGTTCAGGGGCAACCAATTTTCCTCATACATGGTGTAACACATGTAAGGGGTTTTTGAGCTTGCTATTAATAAATTTTCCTCGACGATAAAATTAATCTATTGTTTCTGTTAGTTAAATCGATAACCCTTAATACCAAGAATAGGAGATAAATAAAATCCTACTAATATTATAAAGGCGAAAGTTTGGATGTATGTATGTATGTATTTATTGTATGTATGGATGTATGGATGTTTGTTACTCTTTCACGCAAAAACTACTGAACGGATTTTAATGAAACTTTACAATAATATAGCTTATACATCAGAATAACACATAGGCTACAATTTTAACCGACTTTCAAAATGGAGGAGGTGTTATATTCGTTTTTTATGTTCAACGATTACTCCGGCGTTTGTGTACCGATTTTCAAAATTTTTCTTTTGGTGTATAGGTTATCATCCCAATTTGGTACCATATTCATAAAAGTGGTGACATGATGAAGGGATCCATAAGAAATCGAGGGAACTCCTCAAAATTTATATGGAAACATGTGGTGACTTCGGTTTCGTGAGCAATATTCTAAGCATATGCTACCAACAAGCAAGATTTTGCACCAAGGTATACCATGGTTCGGAAGGTGCTGAGAGAACTCCTGACTCTTTATAGATACAAGTTTGGGAGTTTCGACATTGTTTTAAGAACGGAAAGCATATTATGCTACTATGCAAATTACATTCATCATCATCATCATCACTTCCATAAACCATTATAGAACCATGTATCGTCCCGTTTTGACCCGATTATTGGTACTTTTCATAGTCTTTTATTATAAATCACTTAAACCGCGGGGCACAGCTAGTAATATTATACTTTAATCTTTATTAATTAAAAGAAAAGATTTTTATGTTTATGGCTTTGCAAGAACATTAAGTATGAGTTTACTTAAAGCCTTTTGTACGTAAAAAAAATGTGTAGTCGAAACTCATACTTTTTTTTTTTTTTTTTAAATATGTAACGTCGTTGAAGATATATATCATATATTGATGGAATGTGCCCGGAACAGGCATATTAGAGAAATATTGTATAAAACTTTAAATCAAGTAGGTGGCTGTAATAGTATCCTCGCCTCTCCGCTCTCTGGGGAGATCAGGTTGCTATTGCAGCTTATCAATAGGTAACCATAGGAGTTTTCTTATTACAGGAAAGCTTTTATGCCTATTATTTATATTTATTAGTTAGGATTACATATATATTGTGATTACCTACCAGGGCGACTTAATCGCTTAGCGATAAAGCCCTTTAAATTAGAATAAAAAAAAAAAAAAAGTATGAGTTTCGACTACACATTTTTTTTACGTACAAAAGGCTTTAAGTTAGTTACGTACCTAATAAAATGTTATTTATCAAATGAAAAATAGTGTTAACAACGTTAATAATGAATCTATAATTAAATTCGATTAAAATATAAATGTAATCAGTACTGCGAATTGCGATATACTATTATATATTGCTTATTTTATTAGATTGTATATTATTATATTACTTATTTTATTAGATTGTATATTATTATATTACTTATTTTATTATAGCATTACTTTTGCTTCGACGAGTACATATTGTTGTATATTATAATGTAATCATATTTGTGCACGTCCTATCTGCTGTTTTAATCCTATCTCTCTCCGTAGGGCTGCTGGAAGAGATTTCTTTTTAGAAATAAGCAGATCCTTTGTGTCGTCTTTCTGTGTAAACTGTTATTATGTAATGTTTCCTGTGCACAATAAATCATAAATAATAAAAAAATAATAATAATATACACTATACACTCCATACTCCGTATTTTATCGTGGAAGAGCCATGCTTCGGCACGAATGGGCCGGCTTGACCGGAGAAATACCACGGGCTCACAGAAAACCGGCGTGAAACAGCGCTTGCGCTGTGTTTCGCCGAGTGAGTGAGTTTACCGGAGGCCCAATCCCCTACCCTATTCCCTTCCCTACCCTTTCCTACCCTCCCCTACCCGTTCCTACCCTCCCCTACCCTATTACCCTATTCCCTCTTAAAACTTAATCAGGTCCAAGGTCGTCCATCTGTAGCCGTTGACGCATACTTTGTGATCTGTTCACCGTAAAAATATGACTGTTGAACTCTCGAACATTCCACGTGCCTACGGCCGTCTTTTTGCGGCCATCATATTGCGTCCGTTTGAAAACGGCACCGCTTTTGGAGGAAACCCAGAGCTTAAAAGGGTTCCGCCACCAAAAAAGGTTGAGAACCGCTGGGCTAACCCATCACCAACGCCATTGTAAAGACCCAGCCACAAGATGGTTTACTGACTCAGATATCTACCTCATAAACTAGATATTTAAGTCAGTAAAACTGTGGTAAAACCTAACCTCGTGAACTAGTTATTTAGTCGGACTCAGCCTAGATACAGTATGTTCCGAATATCTTCGTTCTTGAAAGTGTATCGTGAAATCGTTGGAGAGCGCTGTGAAACGCCGACACACATACAACTGGGTTACCGTGTCCGTAACTTTCGATTGTAGGTTTCACTTTTTACTGTAGAGACTGTAGAGGTTGCAACTAACCTACCCTAACCTTACTTATAATATTGACCTCTGTGGCTCAGTTGGTTAGCTCAAGCCGGAGGTTGCGTGTTCGAATCCCGTCGAGGGGACAAAAAGTTCCCGAGTCATGGTCCACGACTCTTTTAGACTTATAACATCCATGACTCATCCTACTAATATTATAAAGGCGAAAGTTTGGATGTATGTATGTATGGATGTATGGATGTTTGTTACTCTTTCACGCAAAAACTACTGAACGGATTTTAATGAAACTTTACAATAATATAGCTCATACATCAGAATAACACATAGGCTACAATTTAACCGACTTTCAAAATGGAGGAGGTGTTATGTTCGTTTTTTATGTTCAACGATTACCGCCGTTTGTGAACCGTTTTTCAAAATTTTTCTTTTGGTGTATAGGTTATCATCCCAATTTGGTACCATATTCATAAAAGTGGTGACCTGATGAAGGGATCCATAAGAAATCGAGGGAACTCCTCAAAATTTATATGGAAACATGTGGTGACTTCGGTTTCGTGAGCAGTATTCTAAGCATATGCTACCAACAAGCAAGATTTTGCAACAAGGAACCATGGTTCGGAAGGTGCTGAGAGAAATCCTGACTCTTTATAGATACAAGTTTCGACGTTGTTTTAAGAACGGAAAGCATATGCTATTATGCAAATTACATTCATCATCACTACCATAAACCATTATAGAACCATATGTATCGTCCCGTTTTGACCCTATTATTGGTACTTTTCATAGTCTTTTATTATATTATATCACTTAAACCGCGGGTAACACTGCGGGGCACAGCTAGTAATAAATACTATTTGTACTATATGTTATTTATCTTCCTTAAAATCGGATGTTCCAAATATTTTTTTAAAGCTTTGCAGGCAGCGTGTTTGCCATGATAACATGCATAATAAGGGAGATGCAAAAAATAAGTGTGTTCTTTAGACAAACTTCCAACCTGTGAGACGAATTTTATTCAAGTTGGCCAGCCCTATAATATGTAGATTATTAATTGTATTTTTAATAGCTATGTTATAAGTCCAGCTTCGTTTTTAGGGTTCCGTACCCAAAGGGTAAAACGGGACCTTGAGACTTCGATGTCTGTCCGTCTGTCTGTCTGTCTGTCTCCAGGCTGTAACTCAATAACCGCTATAGCTAGACTTCTGAAATTTTCACAGATTGTGTATTTCTGTTGCCGCTATAACAACAAATTCTAAAAACAAAATGAAATTAATATTTAAGGGGGTTCCCTCCCATACAACAAACGTTATTTTTTTGGCCTTTTTTGCTTGTAATCACTTGAAATTTTCATAAAGGCCTTAGTTATATGTCTACTTTAATAATTAATAATAATATTTAAATAAAATAAAAATTTAAGTGGGCTCTCATACAAAAACAAAATTTTTCGTCTATACTACGGAACCCTTCGTGCGCAAGTCCGACTCGCACTTGGCCGATTTTTTATTCGATCTATACGTCAGTCGAACATTTGTTTCTATATTTCATGAGAATACCATGGTGTAGTTTGATGGGAAACGGGCTTAAATTAATAAGGAACGCAACTGTATTATTGTATGGAACCTTGATTTTGACCTTTATAATTACGGTCACTTTGATGTCATGTTCGAGACAAAAGGGGGACGCTGGGTCACATATCAGGTCAGTGTGTCGCAGCAGGGACGCTGAGGTCACTCGGAGCGCGCCAAGGTCAATAATTTGGAGCACGTGTACCGAAATACGCGAATGTTGTATAGCGATGTTAAGGGCCTTCCCCTACGGAGATTCCGTAATTTACCGTATTTAGAGCCTTATAAACTCATAATTTGAAAGCTACAAAGTTATAATAAAAATACAGCAATAATCTTCAGTATATCAACATTCCTTTCCCCGTTTTAAATTTTCTATTTTTGTTTATTATACTCATGATATTAGCTTCCAAAGTAATACCAATTTATTAAAATATATAAAATATATAGATGTGTTATCATCAGTCAGTCAAGGTGCAGGTGTGACGACGCGAGCCCTCACAAAGCTCGGCTTTTAGCTAGTAAACTATAGACGTTACGCGCTTCGCCCGCGTAAATTAGGAATTTCACAGACAAATTAGCCCACAAAAAATAGCCTATGATTCTTCACGTGGTCTACTTTTTATCTGTGCCAAATAACATAAAAATTGCTCCAGTAGTTCGTGAAATAAGCCCTTTCAAATAATTTTCCCCGTTTTTTCCACATTTTCCTGTTTCTTCGCTCCTATTAGTCTTAGCGTGATAATATTATATAGCCTATAGCCTTTCTCGATAAATTACCTATCTAATGCTAAGTACTCCCATGCGGTTTTACTCGATCGAGCAATCACGTAGAATAAAAACCACGGCTTGGGGTTTCGTCCACACATTCAACATTACTCGATAGTTTTACTCCAAATCGAGTAAAAATTATCGTGTGGACCGCAAAACTCACACGCTTGAGTACAGCTCGACGGCTCGCGTTGAGTAAGGACCATGCCACACGATGCGGTGCGGCGGCGGTACGGCGCCTGACCGGTGCCGCTCCGGTGTCCTACATAGAAAAATGGATGGTATGGCACACGGCGCCGTCCGGTGCGCCCCGGCGCTGCACCGCACGCGCACCGGAATCGAGACGAGGCGGGGACGCAGGGAGCTCGAGTCCGTCGCTGCTACAGTACTGCAAAACGTTGCGGCGGTAGTCCGGTGAGACGGACACCAGTGCGGTGCCGCACCGCGTCGTGTGGCATGGCCGTAAGTTCGAAGGAAATTAGATTTATTTAATTCCATCGAGCCGACTCTATGCAAGCCTTCGAGTTGTGAGTTTTGCGTCCACACGAAAATTCTACTCGACTTGGAGTAAAACTATCGAGTAATACAGACAGTGAGTACTGACCATAACTGCCATAACACTGAAATAATTTTTCAAATCGGACCAGTAGTTCCTGAGATTAGCGCATTCAAACAAAAAAACAAACTCTTCAGCTTTATAATCTATACTAATATTATAAATCTATACTAATATTATAAAGCGGAAGAGTTTGTTCGTTTGTTTGTTTGTTTGAACGCGCTAATCTCAGGAACTACTGGTCCGATTTTAAAAATTCTTTCAGTGTTAGATAGCCCATTTATCGAGGAAGGCTATAGGCTATATTTTATCACGCTAAGACTAATAGGAGCGAAGAAATAGAAGAAAATGTGAAAAAAACGGGGGAAATTATTTGAAATTTGGGCTTATCTTACGAAGTACTAGAGCAATTTTTCTGTTATTTGGGTCAGATAAGACGTAGACCACGTGAAGGATCATAGGCTATTTTTTGGAGACTGATTTGTCTGTGAAATATCTAATTTACGCGGGCTAAACCGCGCGGAACGTCTATATTAGTATAGATTAGTATAGATGCAAAATAGTGTCTGTCTGTTACCTCTTCACGCCCAAACCGCTGAACCGATTTCGCTGCGAGATAGGTACTTTTATCCCCGAAAAATTTACGGTTCCCGCGCGATAAACCTATTTGGCAACAGAGTTGCGGGCGTCATCTAGTGGGTGAGTTTCAAAAAAAAAAATATGACAGCCATTTTGACATGTCCTTCATTTTAATATTTATTTTATCAAAAACTTTGACCTTTATTGGCAATCTATACTATATAATATTATAAAGCGGAAGAGTTTGTTAGTTTGTTTGTTTGTTTGTTTGTTTGAACGCGCTAATCTCAGGAACTACTGGTCCGATTTGAAAAATTCTTTCAGTGTTAGATAGTCCATTTATCGAGGAAGGCTATAGGCTATATTTTATCACGCTAAGACTAATAGGAGCGAAGAAATAGAGGAAAATGTGGAAAAAACGGGGGGAAATTATTTGAAAGGGCTTACTTGAACACGCTAATCTCAGGAACTACTGGTCCGATTTGAAAAATTCTTTCAGTGTTAGATAGCCCATTTATCGAGGAAGGCTATAGGCTATATATATTATCACGCTAAGACTAATAGGAGCGAAGAAATAGAAGAAAATGTGGAAAAAACGGGGGAAATTATTTGAAAGGGCTTATCTCACGAACTACTAGAGCAATTTTTCTGTTATTTGGGTCAGATAAGAAGTAAACCACGTGAAGGATCATAGGCTATTTTTTGTAGACTGATTCGTCTGTGAAATATCTAATTTACGCGGGCGAAGCCGCGCGGAACGTCTAGTGAGCTTATAAAATACTAGAGTAGCAACGTCTTACAAACTTTATTTAGTAACTGAAAGAGTGTCTCTTTGTACCTTATTTTGATTAATTAAAAACTTAATTTGAATTGAAAGAAGAAAGAAATTATGGTGATATAATTTATCAACCCCCTCATTTTCCAGTGTCCCCAGTCACAAGTTTAAACTTCCAACTGAATTTAATTAAATTTTTCTGGAACTACTTGACATATTCTATTGTTTTTTTGTTAAATGATCCATGTTCTTTCTATATCTCAATGGTTCTCCTTTACCAGCAGCGCCCCCGCTCACGTACATTTAAAGCCTTGTCGGACCAGCACCAGACATCTGTCAAATTCTGTGGTCAAAGTTAAGGTTAAAGTTAAGTTAGCCTTAACTATAACCAAAACTTTGACCATAACTGTAACTATAACCACGCCTCTGGTGCAACCCACTCTTACACTGTGGATTTGCATGGTGATAAATTATCTAAGATCTTTCAATTTATATAATTTTTGTAAAGTTAAAGATAGTTGACAGTTCGTTTAAATTTTTTTGTTTTTCAAATAGATATAGGGAGAGGTTAAAAAATTAAAATCCAGAGGAGATTAAGGAAAATTTTACGAAGATTAAATAAAAAAAGAAAAATATATCTGAACTGAATCCAGCTGAGGCAGAAGCTAGAATAGAGGAGTGGAGCAAAGAAAAAAATAATTGCTAATTTTAATATATTATTGCATTCTAAGGTCTTGTACATAGTGTACAAGTGCCTTAAATTTTTCTTACTGTCGGTTTTGTTACTGTCCCTGAATTTTTAAAAGTAACTTTTAAGATTTTCACGTAAATTTCTATCTTATTAGATATGTCTCGTGTCTTAGCTGAAAACAATTCATATTTAGCGTTTTTAATTGCATTCAGATTTTAAACAGCTCAATTTGTGTGAAAGTACTATTAAAAATGGATGTAGTTTTGGAACAACAGTAACAAACCCGAATAAAAATTGGATTTTCTAAACTGTTTTCAAATGTGCAGTGTCTTAATCTTTTATGTAAGTAACGTTAAAGAACTGTGTTATTTCAATAAATACGTCAGAGTCTCAAAATGTATTATAGTTTTATTCCTATTTAACTTTGATTATGGTAACAAAACGGACACAAATTTGATACTAACTCACATATTTTTGTATTTTTTTAATAGTAAATAGTCTATTAGTCACGAAAAAATATGATATTTAAAAAATTAAGTAATATACTATTATAACTAAAATATTAAAACCGCCTTATTTGAAAGTTTTTATTTTTAGCCAAATTTTATCTATTGTATTATTTTTTTTAAACTCCCCTAGTATGGTAATTAGTAATACAATGTAATGACTGATATTTCATGCGTAAGAGTATCAGGGTTTGATCTCACTCTACTCGGGAAGTTTAGTATGAAAAGAACTGTATAATATTTTAACTGTGTTTTACGCTATATATTATGTATATATATTTTTTAACATAAACTGTTGTTACAAAACTATTTATGTCACATAATTAAATAGTCTTGTGGTAAAAATATGCGACAAAAACATTGCCCTTTGAAAATCTCTTTCTAGCAAAAACGACTGACGCAGTATGTCATTTTTTTCATATTTTTTTTCCCGATTTAATGTTCTCCACCTTTAGTGTATTCGTATTCTTTTACGATTTTTGCCTAAAATTAAACAACATGCCTAATCTATATTCTATAGCAAAACACTGATATGGCAGAAAGCTTGCTAATAAAAAAACAGCAGGCACAATACACAGTGTTTTACACCCTTACGTCAAAACTAATATATATTCTGTGCTTACATTAAAATGTATGAATTACTAGATGGCAAATCCGTTATTCTCGCAAGTATCTCGCAGGAACCGTACATTTTTTCGGGATCAAAAGTATTCTGTGTCCTTTCCCGGGACTCAAAGTATCTCCTTGCTTTTCAGCAAAATCGGTTTAGCAGTCTGGGCGTCAAGAGGTAACAGACAAACAGACAGACACACTTTCGCATTTATAATATTAGTATGGATATTGATTGGAGGTATGAACAATTTAAATAACAGATCTAGGCTGCTTTGGTGGCTTTTTTCAAAATTATTTTTCGAGACGCCTAGCTGTTTCGCTGTTACATACATGACACACACACACAGACAGACAGACACGTCAAACTTATAACACACCTTTTGTGGGGGGTTAAAAATTCACTTACATGTATTGGTCTATGGGTAGAGGAGTCAGACCCTCGTCATAGTTGTCAAACTTCTCCTTCAGCACGCGTTGACGTCTCAACAGGAATGATGGAGACGGGGTCACGCTCTTTCCGTACACAGGATGCATGTTCAGCCTAAAATCTAACATAATTATATTGTCAACTAAAATATAAAAAGTTTATTAATGTAGGCCACTTTATTTCCGCCTCCCCATGTACGAAATCTTCCACCCCCCAGACCTTTATAAACCAACCACCTATAGGACCTATTTATAAATTCAGGGCTGGTATTACAAGTATTTCAAGAATAATCTTCCAGTAGTTTTCTAAGACTTGTTAAACACAGATTATATTATTATAATGACGGTGTTTGAAATTCTATTTGCCACCAGGTGCCGCTATGTAGCCTTAGGGTCTATCGTGTCAAATAGGTATATTATCGTGACACATGACAGCTATATCGTGACACATGACGGCTATATCGTGACATATGACAGCAGTAATTTGAGAGTAAATAGTATTTCAAACGCCCTCATTAGTGACTACACCAACCATATAAGCAATGTTACACCGTTAACTTTTCCTCTACAAAATAATAAAGATATTCTGTCTTGTCTGTCAAGTGTCTATTTTCATGTGCCAGACAAAGATAACATACCTTCAAAATCTGCCATTTCTGTGGTCAAATCTGCTGACTCCTCACCATCTGTTAGAAATAAATATTATTTATTGATTAAAAATACACCGATTTTGCTGCTTAGCATGGAGATACTTTGAGTCCCGGAAAAGGATATCTAGGATACTTTTAATCCCGGAAAAATGTTTGGTTCCCGCGAGATAAACGAATTTTGGCGCAACGGGGTTGCGGGTGTCATCTAGTATTACATAATTGACTAGGTAGGACGGCAACTCCTTTGCGCCAAAATTCGTTTATCGCACGGGAATCGTACATTTTTCCGGGGTAAAAAGATTCCCGAGATTCAAAGTATCTCCATACCAAATTTCAGCAAAATCGGTTCGGACATATAGAGACTTTCGCATTTATAATACATATTAGTATGGATTACATAATATTAGCATACCTTCATCAATTGTTGAATCTTTGAGTAATACTGTTTGTATGTGTGCCATTCTTTTACTTGCTTCTACAAAAGTTTCTTTGTACAAATTTTCTGAAACATAACAATCATTAGGTAGATGTCATTTAATCATAATAAATATTTGAAAATAGTATTACAAAACAAATCACCAATGCATGTAAATAAAGCAGTTTTAAGACTATAGGTTTAACTCTGGAATGAACTGTCACCAGCGGTATTTCCGACCTACACGACCTGCAAACCTTCAAGATGAGAGCGTATTCCCAATTAAAATGCCGGAAACGCACCTGCAGCTCTTCTAATGTTGCGAGAGTCCATGGGCGACGGTAGTTGCTTTCCATCAGGTGACCCATTTGCTCGTTTGCCTCCTTATTTTATGAAAAAAAGGTCTGATTACATCTACCGAGTAGAGTGGTAAGGCAGTCCCCTCAGCCGATCACTCTGTATGTTTATTATAGATGTGCTCGGATCAGGGCACTGTCTTACCACTCTACTTGGTACGTGTAATTAGGCCATACTGTGTTATACTTACTTATATCTCTTTCATAATCATCCCATATTCTATTGAGTCTTTCTATAGAATTTTCTGTGATAGTGGCCTGTATTCGGTGGTCCAAGCTATCTTTTAGCTCGTTGATAACATTCCTATCATACACTGGGTTACCCTTTATATCTATACACTTTCTGTTGAACAGCCATTGCACTGCCTGCAGAGCTGCCTTTTCTGCCGCTTGCCGCTTTGATTTGGCTGTACTAAAAGCATATAAATTAACATTATTTATTGACTTTAATATTACATAATTATTATAGTAAATAGAAAATAATGTCTGAAATCAAATTGACTTTAGTCAATTTTATAGAGAAATATTCCATTATTGATATGAAAACCTCATAATATTATACTTTCTCTGATTTGAAACAGTTAAAAACAAACAAAACAAATAAAAATACTTTAGTCATGATTCTTCAAAGGTGAGTAGAGAGTTAGCACGTGTTCAGACCAAACTGACTATACGCCGCCAAATGTGAGCAGGCTCACTGTGAGCCCCAGTGTGAACGTGAAAATATACGATATTGAATGTCCTACGCCTAGCGTAATGGCGTATTGTCGGTTAGGTGTGAACGAAAAAGTAAATATTATGTATGGAAATACAATAAACTGCGTAACATTCGCTCACATTCGGCGGCTCAGTCGGTTTGGTGTGAACATGGCCTTAAGGTCTATATAATATTATGTATATACAAGGTCCATTTATATATCGCACTGCTATTACAATAGTGTCGTAACTCGAAATGTGTCGAATTTGATATTCAATCATTAAAAGATACATAATTTCTTCCTCTATGCGTCAATAAGACCGTCGTACAAATAGTGCAAGAAACGACTCCGAGATGGCGTTGTAAGTCACTATAGATGGTTGACCGGGGGAGGATATCAGCGCCTGCAACACCGCGCCATTTTTAGTTGCATCCCTGACTTGGAAAGCACGGACGTGTTGCAGCTACCGTTGGACCGCACTAATTCGACTTATTGCGGTATTGCTGACTCAGGTATGTGAAGAATAAATCAAAACACACGTGTTATTTTAAGTTAATTCACTATAACTGATTCATACTATCTTAAATTTAAATCATTAATTAAAATAAGAACATTCTTGTAGGTTTATTTAGTAGTTTTTGACATAATACATTGTTGGTAGATCATGAAGTTTTTTGGTGTATAATCTGTAATATATAGGTATTTTATGTTCATAGCTTACTTAGTTAAATATTATGGTTAGATAAATTTACAGTAATAGCAAAATAATCAATGACTTTTTGCATAAATTATTTTTTTTCAATTAATACGTTATAGGTGATTTTTTATTTAGTTTACTTTCTACTCAAAAATCCAATTGTTTTCTTTTTAGATGAATCATGCAGCGAACTCGATTATTTATAGTAATGATGGCGAAGAAGTCAGCATCTGTTGTGCAGTCAGATAAGGAGAACGAGACAGCGAGCGAAGAGGCATCTTCATCTTCAACTTGTTCTTTTGAATTTTGATTTGATTTTGATTATTTTGACATTTTTTTTTTAGATTTTGATTTTGATCAATGATTGTGACTTGCTTTTGTATGTGCCATGTGATAAGGTCAAGAAGTTTAGATCTCAAGGAGCGTTACATGGTATTTGTTTTAAAAATCATGTTTAGATTCCGCCTTTATAAGAAGACTGGAAGACTGTGTTTTAGTTTTTTTTTTTTTAATAAATATAAAACAGATACTATGTGTCTCTTTAATATTTTGTTTTATTTTGTAACTACCCCTGTACCTGTACATGAGTGATCAATTTAAATGTGTTTATGTAAGCAAAAGAAGTTAAATCCATATCGCAACTTCAATTAATTTCATAAAAATTTTATCCGACAAATCATCTAAAATTGTAGCTACTAAAATTTTTTTTTCAATAAGTACTCAACTCTAAATGATTCAGTATTTTAGCATATCTTTTCAGATCAATACTGTATCAACTAAAAAATCGCTAATTTCTTATTAACAGTGACCTATTTTTATTATTTTGTGAGTATAAATGTGCTTTAGATTAAAAAAGAATAGGTATTATATTCTTAATTTCTGAAAAACTTCAACAGGAAATCTAAAATCGGTTTTTTGCTATTTCTGAAAAAGTATACATTTCGAGTTACGACACTATTGTAATAGCAGTGCGATATTATATGAGGCCTACCAGTATAAATATAATATATATAAAGATGATTCTCATTAAGAGTTTGGAAACTTAATTTTATAACTTACCTCTCAAATTTGACTTTTTCAGGCCATGTAAAAGTATATACACATGTCCAGTCATTGGTTGAAACAGTTTTTCTTTTGCTACCTTTAGGTGTAACCACTGTTTGCTTGTAGCTAATATCAAATATGTTATCCGGTGTTTTTGTTGTTAATTCATTTAGTGTTACTCTCGGTTGTGGAAATATTACACTTATTCTATTTAATTCTGAAAAAACAATTTGAAGTATAATTAATCCCTTGATCCGCGATTCTTGGAATCTATTGTTATTCTATTATTATGGCGGTTGCATGCAACCGCTTGGGGCTTGAGAGGTTAATATTTTTGTTATTGCGATCAAGTAATGTTATAAATTAATATATTTCATAATTTTTAAGTTTTAAAATTATTAATTACCTTTTTGATTTTGTTCTTCCGATTGTTCATGTAAGAACTTATCTATAACTCCTTTAGCATAAAACCTCTTTGTTATAACAGATAATTCTGAATGGTTTGTGTTTTGGTTTGTTTCATTATATCTACTGGAAACTGAAAACATAATTATTGAAAATGTTTAATCATCTTTGATGTGTATGATAATGCTTTGATCTGTGGTGGTAATGCATCACGCTATTGAAGTTGCTATTGTAAAAATCATAATATACTGGTTATAGTTTCTTAAGTTAATGGGTATACTTTATAAATTTATGGTAAAAACTATGATTTTTATTACTTGTCTAATTCTTCTAGTTATCTAAGCAAGGCCATGGAGGCAGAATGTTTGTAAGGCCTCTTAATAATTATGATAACATAGTGATAAAATTGGAGCCTCATAGGATGAGATTATAAGATTTTATATTTAGAACTAAGGTTTAGAAATCAGCTCCTTAGAACATTATAATTTAAAATAAAATATTCAACTTTTAAATCTCTCATAAAATTGTAGTTGTAACACATTATGCTTACCGTTTATACATTTGCAAACAGAATATTTACTATATCCCAAAAGTCCTTTAACTGGCCTCGATAATTTTATACAATTAGACTTTTGTAATAAAAAGTTTATCGAAAACATTTTGAAAACCTTTCCTATCCTTTAGGGTACTTTTGGAGGTTATGCAAAATATAAATAAAATCTTCTTCTTCCTTTTTGGAGTAAGTATATTCAAAGTAATTTGCCACCCACGTCAAATAATATTATTAGGCAAACCGCAAAGGACAACATATTTTAATTTTTTAGTACCATCAAAGGCAAGCACTACTATGATATTCAAAGTAGTGTACCAGTAAGACCATGGTTCTTTAAATATTCACAGTGTAGCAAACCAATATGCTCGACAATCTGCCGTGTTAGACTTGGTCATTGCTGCTCACCAGTGTTCCTTGCTAAAATTAGGGTCAAGGATCTTTCTCTCTGCGAGTGTGGTCTAGATGAGGGTACCTTAGATCACATTTTCTTTTCTTGTCCTAGAAACCAATCGTCCTTATATGACTGTCTTCCCAATTCTATTCCTCGCCCTATAAATTTTAAATCGGTTTTATGTTATGTAAATACCCCTTTTATTGAAATTTTGTGTACATATATTCGTGTTAACAATATTAGATTGTGATGTTTCTACTAACATTTATGTTTGTGTTTGTTTTAGGTCAATCAACTCCTGTAAATATGTAATAATTATGTAACCGTACACTTGTTACTTCACCAGACCTTAACTTCATAGAGCAAAGTCTTCCGAGCCACTCTGACATTGGCAACTCACCGAGTCGGCCATTTTTAAAAGAAGAAGAAGAACATATTTTAATGCATCCATGGAGCAATAATAAGTAATAAAAAACTACAGAGGTGTCAAGGGACACCCGGGTGGGACGAAGTTATAAAAAAATAAAAAATAAAAAATAATAATGAAAAAACGCCATCTATTGACGCACAGGAATACTAACGTTTATTCTCAAAAATGCCATCTAGTTGACGCACAGGAATACTATCAACGCCCTCTGCCCCTACTATGCAGGTACTAATAAAAAAGTGTCGAGGTCAAAATATTATATTATCGTTTGGTCTAGCCTCCTTTCGCAACGACGCGCCGCGCCGCGCCGCCGCGCCGCCGCACCGACCGCGCCATAAGGAACTTCGTTTCAAAAACACAGCGGGAGGCTAGGCGGAAGCAACGAACTTAGGTATACCTATTACCTATCTCAATGAATAAATAATTATTTTGAGTCCCGGACTCTCGGTAAATAAAAAAAGCTCTTTAATTATTATAATAAATACTTGTGGCCCTTGGAGACTGCTGCGGTAAAGCTATTGCATAGCATTTTTTATCACCAATAAAATCAATAAAATTCGTATTACGTCTAGTCGCAAGCACACAAACAACATGCCGAAGTCTGCCGAACTGAAACGACGCGCGACGTTAGACGATGCACGGCATCGCCGCCGCACCGCTGTGCCGGCAGCCGGCCGGTCGGAGTGGAGGGTGTTAGGCTTATTGTCGTTACGGAATTTCTTGATTCGGTCGCCGCGCTCAAAGCCCGCGATAAAAGCTATAGGCTATCCGTATAAATTTATATCACGGAAAAATAATATTTAAATGTACCCTATCAAGAACAGCGACTAAGGAGTAACGACACGCCGCACGCGTGGCCATTGTATGCAGCCAGGTGCAGCCTGCATCGCGCTTAGCGAACTTAAGAGGTAGGCTCTTCCAATATTATTTTTTTGCCCTGCTCTGTCTGGAAATTATAGCGTAAATATCACGAAATATTTTGAATGCGGTATGATGAGGTACCTAAATCACTCTTACCAGTAAGGTCCACTCGTAATTTCTGTGACTCACAGTCAGATATTATGTACGCAGTTACATACGTAAAAACCGCGTAATAAAATTGGCGATGTGCATCATTGGATTGGATGACGTCAGAGTTACTTACCTACACGCAAGAATCAACGCAAACGGCAATACAAAATACTTAATAGTATCTATTACCTATTATTGTAGTTAAGAAATAAATATCAGCGAAGTTTATTCATATGCAGGGGTGGACCTACGTAATTTAGTCGCGTTATGTAAAAGCCGATCACTAAATTCATTCAAATTCAAAGGACCATGAGAAGAAACGTCCCCACCAACCAACAGACTTGAAACAGGTGTCATTTGAAAGATCTACTAGAATAGAGAATTTTTTACTATGCCGACATCTGTCAAATACGCGGGGTTACAGTGCATTTTCATCAAACAGGGCGCGGCTCCGTCACCGTGCCCACGACACGACGCGACGCCGCCACTGTGGTCTGTGGACTGTGAGTTGTGAACTTGTGACACGTTGCGGAGCCGTGCCGTGTCACAGTGGTGCGAACGGTGCACCACACGACCCTATTCAGGGCGAAACTTCAGAAAAAATTGCATTCCAAACGTAAAAATGAGTGACGACGCCGCGCCGTCTTTGTTGGTGACGCGGCCTTAGGGCTTCCACACATAAACACGATACGGCGTCGTTTCACGATATGACGTCGCGTCTCTTCTGCTGTTAATAAGAAAACAAAGAAAGAAAAGACAGATACTCAGAACTCAGAAGATACTGGATCCACTCATTTCTTTCAACCATGAATAACTTTATAAAGAAATACAACGCCTTAAAATTTAATGTAAGCTGTACACAATTTTGAAATCACTTATGTCGTGTTCTACGAAATGTTATCTCGGTTTGGTGGGGTTTTAGGTAAAACCTTACTTTACTAAATCGATATAAAAATGTGCAAGGTAGAACTTTTGAGCGTGATTACCTACGTTTAGAAAATTTTTGTACTGTGTCTACTCTTTCTTGACAAACTGTAAAATGTAGGTTTGTATATTACTTTAAAATTGTTTTTTTTTTTATGAAATAAGGGAGCAAACGAGCAAACGGGTCACCTGATGGAAAGCAACTTCCGTCGCCCATGGACACTCGCAGCATCAGAAGAGCTGCAGGTGCGTTGCCGGCCTTTTAAGAGGGAATAGGGTAATAGGGGAGAGTAGGGATGGGAAGAGAAGGGAATAGGGGAGGGAAAGGAAGGGAATAGAGTAGGGGATTGGGCCTCCGGTAAACTCACTCACTCGGCGAAACACAGCGCAAGCGCTGTTTCACGCCGGTTTTCTGTGAGAACGTGGTATTTCTCCGGTCGAGCCGGCCCATTCGTGCCGAAGCATGGCTCTACCACGTATAAATAGTAGTAATAGTGTAGTAGTAATTTGTAGCTTTTATTTAGTTTTATAAGGAGCGTGAACCAGCAACAAGATAAAACTGTCAGGGTTTTTTGTTGCTGTATATTAAAATGTATCTTATGTATTTTGAATAATAAATAAATAAAAATAAAAAAAGTATTTTAAAAAGATAAAACCGACTTCAAAATTGTACGTAATTGAGAATTAAAATTGCCATAACTCAAAAACTACTGAATCGATTTTAATGAAACTTGTAATGTTTCCTAAGTTGAACAATACCTAGTACAACAAAAAAAGAATTACGAGAACACAAACATAAAAAGTTAAAAACATACATACATACATACATACACTTTTGAAATTTGGCACATTTGTTCAGACTTCAGACACATATAGATAAAAATATACAAAAACTGGGCAGTTCTGGAAATATTAGATACATACGCGTCGAATTGATGACCTCCTTTTTTTGAAGTCGGTTAAAAATAAACCACAACAACTTATATTATTGTTTTTAATATTTTTTTCTCTTTTACCTACACATTTCCTTAGTGTGCAATAAATAGAGTGAGAATATGGAGATCATAATATTATTATTGTCTTCAATTAAATCGTCATTTGTTTAAAAATAAATAAAATAAAATAGCCTTTATTTGCCTAAAATTTTAAATAAACAATACATACTTTACAGTTATGTACTTAAATAATATTGATGTACGTTATTTAAGGCACCCAAAAATGAGTAAAGGTATCCTCCATGTTGTGCCAAGTGCTGCGGTCACGTGCTGTGCGTGTCCAGGCGGCGCCCGCCACCTGCACGATGTCGTCGCTCCACCTGGCGCGTGGCCTGCCGCGGCCGCGGTCACTCCACCGGCCGTCAGTAACTCTGGCGATGTGGCCTGCCCATTTCCATTTGAGCCTGCAGAGCATCGTTACTGCATCTAAGACTTTTGTTTTTTGTCTGATGTCTACGTTTTTTATTTTGTCTATTAGTCTTAGACCCAGAATAGAACGCTCTGCGGCTCTCTGAAAAGTGGCAATTTTATTTATTACATTTTTAGTGAGTGCCCAAGTCTGACATCCGTAAAGAAGCGAAGGAAGAATGGTATTGTCCATCACTTTTTTCTTCAGATGTACTGGGAGTTTACTTTTAAATACGTCTTTGTTTGCCCAGTATTTTTTTCCAAGCAGTAGCGATTCTCCTGTCTACCTCTTTGGAAGTAGAGTCTTCAAAAGCTATCTGCTGGCCCAGGTAAATGTACTCGCTGACGTATTCAATTTTCGTATTATTTAATGGGATAGGTATTTGTTCACCATTTGTCATTAGTTTTGTTTTGTTGAAGTTCATGTGCAGACCAATTTTTCGGCTTTCAGCGTCGAGCGACTCTAGCATATGTTTCAGACTTCCGTGTGTTTCAGCTATGATCACAATATCGTCCGCGAAGCGTAATGTGTGTTAATCGCTCTCCGTTAATATTTAGCCCATGTGACGACCAGTCAAGTCTCTGAAACATTGACTCTAGAATAGCCGTGAACATTTTTGACGATATAGGGTCCCACTGTTTCACACCGCGCTCTACCTGAAAAGCTGGGCCAATTATTTCAGTCTTGAGTTTAGCTTGGCAGTTTTTATAAATCTCTTTTAGGATAGCTATGTATTTATTGGGAATCCCTTGCTCTTTTAAACTATTCCAAAGGTGTTCGTGGGATATAGAGTCGAACGCTTTTGTGTAATCTACATAAGCCAGATAGATGATTTTATTATACTCTCTACATTTTTCTATGCACTGGGTCAATGTAAATATGTAATCTATAGTGGAGAAACCTTTCCTGAATCCTGCTTGTTCTCTTGGTTGTTTTTTATCTAAGGCGTTTGTTATTCGAAACAATATAACTGATGAAAATAATTTGTAGAGCGTCGGAAGTAGGCTTATGGGTCTTTAGTTATCTATTAGGTTTGGATCACTTTTTGTAGAGAAGTGTTATGATTGAATATTGCCAATCTGAGGGAATTTCTTCATTTTCGAGAATTTTATTAAAAAGTTTTGTCAACAGGGGTGTAAGAGGTTCTAACATTGCAACTATTGTATCCGGCGAGACTCCGTCTTCCCCGGGTGATTTATTCTTCTTTAAGTTTTTTATTCCTCGCTCTATTTCATGTGTCAGGAAGGCCGGGACATCTTGATTTTTTTCAAAATGTTGTTCCGGATTAGTTTTGTCGATGTTTGAATAGAGGGTAGAGTAGAAGCCAGTCGTCATTTGTTAACGTGAAATTAAAAACCGGCACAGTGCGTATCAGGCCACGTGCAATATAGGTAGTAGGGGTAGTACCGCTAGTTTTTGATAATTTTTGTATGGTCGATAAATGTATATATTTTATAACGTGTTTTACTAACTAAAAACATCATCTCAGTTATGTACAAAGGAATTTGAACGAAAAGTTCCTTTATTCTTCTCCGATTACTCAATGCCGAGCGTAACACTGAACAACGAGCCGCTCAGAAGAGCCGAGCGCGTAAAGTACCTGGGCAACTGGGTCACCGAGTCGCTGGCAGATGACCTGGACATGTCAAGGGAACGCAGGGCACTGTCAGTCAGGGTGAATATGTTGGCTCGTAGGTTTGCTAAATGCACTGCAGAGGTGAAGGTTACTTTGTTTCGTGCCTACTGTCAGGCTTTCTACACGTGCAGTCTATGGGTCAAACATACGCTAGCGGCTTATAGTGCCCTGCGGGTCCAATATAATAATGGGTTTCGGGCACTGATGGGGCTGCCGCGATTCTGTAGCCCGTCAGGGATGTTCGCGGACGCCGGAGTGGACGGCTTTACAGCAATAATGCGAAAAAGATCCGCATCCCTGATGAGAAGAGTACGCGGCAGCTCCAACAGTTACACACAACTCACTGCAAGTCGAATGGACACTGATTGTCCATTCATGATAAAATGGACTCAAATGCATGCACACTGTAATTTGTAATTATGTTTTGTGGTGCATTCATTGGGTAATTTTTGTATTATTAATTAATTTAATTGTAATTTTCAATTTATAATAATATGGACTATATGTAATTTGTCCGAAATAAACGATTTGAATTTGAATTTTAATTTGAAAATATCAAGTGCCCACCTGTTGCCGTTATTGATACCGAGCAAAAAAGGCCAAAAAAATCACATTTGTTGTATGGGAGCCCCCCTTAAATATTAATGCCTATAGCGGTTCTTGAGATACAGCCTGGAGACAGACAGAAGTCGGACGGACGGACAGATGGACAGACATCGAAGTCTCTGTAATAGGCTCCCGTTTTTACCCTTTGGGTAAAAACTTTGGTACCGTTATTACGATATTTACGTATATCGCAATATTTCTTTGCCCTTTTCTTTTTATTGTTCATTGTGAGATTTTTTTTTCTTATTATGGCACTTCGGCTATATAACCATGGCCAGTGTGAGATTCATATCAATTCTGTGATAGCGATCGAATAAGTTACGCAGGTATGCTACGAACAACTCGTGCGCGTGCGTCACCGCTCGCTTGTGAGTCCCTAGTCCCTACTGATTTGCCACCCGCGGGTGGTACTTATAGTTCGATGCCTACTCGCGCGAGTGGGACAGGCGTAGGGTACAAAGGTTCAAAGTTCAAACACAACAAAATGTTGTGATTATTTTGTGAATCACAAATCACAATTTTCATAACGTTGCATTGAAATGACTAATATTTATATTAGTACTACGTATTCATGGTTTGTCATTGTTTACAAAGATAAATAAGTTTTTTATTGAATTGTGACGAACGCGAGCGATCGGTTTAATCATCTATATCACATTAGGGAATGGTTTTACTGGTATTGATGAATGACGTGGTATAAAAATAAACCACTTTTTTATGAATTTATACGGTAAAGAGTGCTTACTGCTTACGCTTGGTATTATACTAAGCTGGCTATTTCTCCAAACCGCAAAATTTAGTTGTCCGGACGTATAAAGTACCCGCAGAGTTACATAAATAGACTTCCGTATTTTTTTTATAGTAATTTAAGGTGTGATCTAACTGGGCCACTTAGGTTTTTTAGAAAAACTTAATTGTAAATATGATTAAAATTAATTTAAAGGTCGAAAAATTGATTCCCTGGCCCCAGAATTCACCATAAATTCCCAAAAAAATACCACAAATACGATGAAATTCTAATTTAAAAGTAATTAAATTGTTAGAGCATGAACAAAATATTTATAAAAAAGTTGTAAATTAACATACATATCGTTATATAAATAGAAAGTCATTTTAAGATTTGTCCTGGCTCACATAGTGATTCCCTATACGCTTCACTTGGAGGCTTGTACCTCCCTAGTTATAAGTAGCACGTGGTTGCGGGTGCGCAGGGGCGGGAGGTTCGGTAGCCCTCTAAACATCATCGAAGGAGGTCACACAATTCGTTGCTCCGTTTCCGAGTTACAAAGGAAAATATCTGATTCCCTCACCCTTGGTTCCTTACACAATTGATTCCCTATTCGCTAATTACAATGTCATTTGCAAAGTTAAGTTTGCTTAGACACGATGTAAACGACGATAATGAGTATGGTTTTTAGTTAGTCTATTTATTGTTTAACCTACATACACAGTTTTTGTACACCTCAGGAAAAACTAACTTTTTATTGATTCCCTCTACATACATTTTGATGATTCCCTGGGTATTTTAAGTAGGGAATCAAAATCTTTTACATTTATTTATCTAATTGGTACATATCTGTTTATTTTTATTAAAATAAATTACATTCTCTTCATATTCTGATACAAATAAATGACACCAATAAGTAAAATATATAATTTTTTTTTCTTAAAAGTCAAAATATTTCAAATAAATTCATTTTCAATTCATTGTATTTGGTTTTAACGAACAAGTTTAGTTTGTAGTCAATTTTATACATGTTTATATTTAAATAGAACATGTTTATTTAGCTGAAAAAGCTTTTTTCTATAAGCTTTGTTGATTCCCTAGGTGAGAAAAATTTAAATCAAAATATCTTCTAAAATTGTGAAGTGAAAAAGGGCCCAAATAGATAATTATTTTTATAATTCACTTAAGAATAATATGTGATTATTGATTTTAAAAAATATGCAGAAATAAAAATGTACCAGGGAATCAACTAAATAATCCAAATCCGGAGAAATGCCCTACTACATTTAAACATAGTAATATTTTATTGTTTATAGATGGGCCAAACTCGTGGCGCGCCGTTCTAAGTATTGGTCTACCAGAATCTGATGGCAAAAAGTGAGAAAATAAATTGACTCTAGCAATACCGGGGTAATTGGAATAATATAATATCTATGGACGCTTCACACCACGTCAGTCTGGCCCCGTGCTAAGTACCTGAAGGACTTGTGTTACAGGTACCAGACAACGGAAATATATTTAATACTTTTATACTATACATATATTTAAGATTTTTATTATATCATACACATATTTAATACACATCCAGACCCGGGAACATTGAAAACTTTTTGTTCCGTCGGCGGGATTCGAACCCGCGACCCCCGGCTTGAGCTGCCACACACTCAACCAATTGAGGCACAGAGGTCGTCAATAATACATTTTAATCCCTTTTTTTTCTTATGGCGGCTGATTCTGTGTGTTAAACATGCAAATATAAAAATTTATCCAATGATCAAGGATATTTTTTGAAAATCTGCTGTAAAAAATTGCCATCAGATTCTGGTAGACCTATATATTATTTTATAATATTTTTACTATACCTAAGGTTCGGTATTTTTTTTACAGAAAACTTTTTGCGCCACGATTAACCTATGTAAGGAAGTTTTGGTAGAAAATATTAGTCTGAATGCTGAGAAGTGCTAGATTTTTGAACCGATGGACCTTCTAAAACTTCATGTAATCTACTGTGGTCTGTGACTTGTGAGATGTGACTGGTGCTCAGTAGTTCGTTGTGCCGGCCCTCTAGTCCAAATAATTTTCAAAAAAAGGTATTTTTTTCTGAGTTTTGATACAAAAGCAATAGTTGCCGATGGACATTGAATCTGGGTGCACAGTAGCGCACCCGCCGAGACGAGCCAAACGAAGCGCAAGGGCACTACCTACCTTTTCTCGAAGTGTTTCGTCGTTTTTTTGAACCCTCATAGAGTTGGTTTCCGATATACCAGATAGTTCATATTCTCAGGATATGATGTCAATAGTAGACATACAAAGTCTCAATGGAATAGCTCTTATACTTTAGATTTTATTGATATCTAAAATACACCGATTTCGTCACTGGCACACTCTCATACACTGACACACTGATGATCACCAAAATGTTTGGCTACTTCCTGAAGTGCTAGAAAGCTGAAAGGTATGTAATCTAAGTTTAGTATTAGTATACAACCAACAAAAAAATTCATAAACTTATAACTTTCGCCCCCCATCCCCTAAAATGGGGGGGTGTAGGTTTATATGAGACTTTCACCAATTTTATGAATTAGGACATAAGAGCTTACACGTGACTGCAGACAGTTACTAAAAACCTATTAATAAGTACTTACAAGAACCAACTTACAAAAAGAACTGAAACATCCCACCAAAAACATTTTACAAGAACTGAATAAACATCCCACCAAAAACATTTTACAAGAAATGTTTTTGGTGGGATGTTTATTTTGTCAAGTAAAATTAGTAAGAGTTACCGTGAACTTCGTTCTGTGTTTTCTCATACCTGTATAATATTTTGATAGAGATACTTACAACGAGAGATTTTATATTATAAATATGTATGTATGTAATATTATCTACAAGCTTAAAATATAAGATAGGATAAATATTATGCTTCCAGCAATTTCGGTCAAAAAACCAGTCTGCTATGCTTACCTACTGCTCAGGACTTGATTATAGTATCCATGTGTATGTGCATTTTGTATGACAAACACAAAGCTGGCCCATTAGCAAAGACTTTTTCCTTATCGCTTCTTTATAGAATCACCAAACAAAATGTATGGGATTGACATAAGCGTTCGATAATATGAAGTTGACGTTGGACTCGTATAATGTCAATTCCATACATTTTAATCAACAAATTCTATAAAGATGCGCTAGTGAAAACGTTTTGGCTAGAGGCTCTGGTTCGTTAGTATGCTATTTAAAATAATATAAACTTGTTCTCACTTATGTCTATTTTATACATTCTATAATATACAACTGTAACAATATAAGGCAGTCTTGTAAAGAGGCGTAGGTATATTTTGATATCACAAAAAAAAAAAAAACTCCACGATCAAGTTCTCACAATATCAGAATATAGAAGGTTTTGAATAAACGCCTCCGAAAAGTATCGTCGTAGTGGGTTTTTCCATGATCAAATAAATAAAAGGATGATTCGCTTCAAAGCTGGGTGTAGACTGGCGATTAGCAAAATAAGCTGAAGTATCAGCTGATGCTACTGTTCCCGTCTCTGTTACTTCTATGCTGGCTTCGTGGACTATGGAGGATACAAAGATATTATCTTTTGTCATACGCCTAAAACTCGCCAAGGTAGGATCAAAGATTTGAGTGACATTCATCTTCTTCAGCGACTTGTTTAGGTTTATGTTCGAATCCGCCTTAAATCTCGGCAATTTTATGTCCACTTCTTCTAATCCGTATTCATCTATGTCGCTCTGTAGAGTTTTGAATATCTCCGCCAGTTGTATCGTCTGTAGTTTTTCGAACACTTCTTTCACGTTGGACGTCGACAGCGGGAGCACAACGAGCATACAATACTTCTCATCATTACCGTAAGGCAACTCCAGGACAGCAGCTTTTATGGGCTGCATAACGGAAAACGCAAGTGGGGCCCTCTGGTACATCATTTTCACTTCTCCAATCACTTTCTTGTTGTCGTCGTAGAAAGGTTCCACTTGAGTCGCCGATACGTTGAAAGGCGATGCCCATAATCCTTTCAGAGTTATAGCATTCGTTACTATCAATCTCGAAGTCATGAAATCTTCAGGCTTTAGTACCTCATTGGAGCTAGCGCGGGATTGCTTTATGATGCTGTTCGCTTTCTTTGCTGCCAATGCCGGGTCCTTGAAATTGAGGCTCGCAATCGTCGCGTTGAAATGTGTTGTCATAATGCTCTTATATTCGGGGAAAATCACCAAATCTTCATCGATGAACATAAAGTTTTTAGAGATTAACGACACACTTCCCGTTTCCGGAGCAAGCACTGTTTTTGTCAGGTTGTCGTACCCGTGCACAATGTGATAGGTGTTGTAAGGTAAGTTTAGGGCTTCGGTCAGTTGAACTTGGCTGCTGCCCTGCGTTCCGATCGCTATTCCCGTTAGGAGGCTCCATATTCCGAACGGGGACATAACCATGTGACTGTCCGTTTCATTTTGTACGTTGTATAAAAGTTTAACACTAAAGTCTCTCGCGCGTGTCCCAAAATCGGTTAGGGAAAACTCCGAAGCGATCAATGATATTAATAGAAGTATGGACTTCATTTTGAGTAACACTAAACACTGGCGTGCGGATACACTGAGTGAACACAAAGAGTTTTGAATACGAACAAAACAAGTCAGTGACAACTTTGCATCTGTCTCTCTCGTACGTACTGGAAAAGACAGAGAAAATGACGGCATGAAAGAGGCGGCAACGATTTTAGCCGTTAAGGAAAACAACATAATATTGTGGACCTACTTGCAATATTTTGTTGTATGATTTTTACCAAACTTACCGCGTGTTATATTTTGTATACGGGATTTTTTGTTTACGTAACTGGTGATTAGCTATGGAGCGAAATCACTAAGTTCGTCACAAAACTTAATTCACATATTTTAGTATGAAGGCGCCTACTTTGGACCTTTCACCACTGTAGGTTGAGTTTACCTTTTAAGCATAACATTATTGTAACAAAAGTACATAACATAATAAATTACTTTATTACTACTTTAACCTTACTTACTCAAAAAAAAAAAAACCTTTGCATACTTACCTTTATTATTATTTTTAATAATGTTTACCAGAGAAGATTTCCGACGAAACTTGATTTGTATAATACCTGTATCTATTAATTAAATATTTTAATATACCTAACGTTCGTACCTTCAAAAATAATGAGTCTAATATAGATTCCTGTGATAAGCCAGAGCGACGGGGTAGTCTAAGACTATACCAGAGATTGTCTATTGTATTTACCTAGTAGTAAGTAACGTATTAAATATTAGATAAAATAAAGTTTATTAAAACTTCATAATATTGTTTTATAAGTACTACCTATAGTTATAGGTACTTTATTTTTTATATTTGGAAACTGGTTCTCAATTCTGATGTAAAAGACAGTTCTTATAGGAGAATATATACACATTATGATATTGTATTTTCCTGTTGCATTTTGCCCTGGTTTTTGTAAGCATTCTGAACTGTTTCAATTGTATCATGCCTAAGGAAGCCTAACTTTCTCCAGCCTAAGAAGCAACTAGCAATATTAAAGTTAGTTAAAATATATAAGTATTAATGATTCTCACGACTTTTGAGCGGGTAGCTTCATTGGGTATTGACGTCTCTACCGGTTGCTAAAAATAGCAAAGAAAAAGAAATACAGAATAGTAAATACTATTAGTTAGTATGCAGAAATTTTGGGACACCTAACATTTCAGTTTTCTGGTAATACACTGAAATTTCCGGCCCTGGCCCCTGGGTCACCGTTTCCCATTACGTATCTTCACCACGGATTCCATTAACCATAACTGTAACACTAATGTAACATTGGAAATTATTTCGTTTCCTTAAAAATCCTTTTAATATTTTAACGTTTTCTTTTAAACCTTGTTTACTAACAATGACAGTTTTGAATTGTATTCTTTAAAAAATCCATCCTCCATCTACTTATTTGCAAGGGCACATTTTAAGAACAAATATTGGCTCGTTTGCGTAAGTAATCACGAAAAGTATGTGTACAGATATTTATATACTGATACAAAATTTTGTAAAAAATATGCGGAAGAGTACTGTCTCAAATGTGTAGAGACTTAGAGACGTAATATATTTTCTTTAAACCTTGTAGATTTAATGGCAAATATGTGTGCTTGAATGCCAAGTGTGCTATTTCAATGCTTTAGATACTACCAATGTAACAAATTTTACCGAAATCGGTACATTTATTTGGCTTTACAAGTAACAAACGTTGATGCATTCATTCGGCGATCCACGCACACTTTCACATTGAAATACGATAGGATCTCATTAATCTTATTGCATAAATCGTCAGCACTCAGCAATCGTCAAAATTATGAAGTAGGTATTACTAATTAATTTATTTTATGTTTTAATTCAGAAGGCACATTCGACTAGCAGGAAGTATTATGTAATAGGTGTCAGGACACAGTTTTCTATTGTAGAAAGTTGTTTTTGCAATTTCTCGATTCAACATTTGCTATGGAAAATATTAAAGAATACCCTTTCCTCTTTTTCATAATAGTGCAGCATGAGTTAGTAAAGTAATTAACAAGACAATCCTAAGGCCGCGTCCCCATCAGACACGACCCGACGCCGCCCGCCCGCGCCACCGTGATACGGTACGGTGCCGCACCGTGTTACGGTGCCGTGTACGGTGCGCCGACCCGTGTCCCTATTGGCTATTCAGTCGATTTATTTTGCGCTCGAACGAAAGTTCTTGTCTGGATATGGATCGCAAAATAATTATTCTCTTGTTGTTACTAAGACGAAGATTGAAAAAGAAACAGAAACAGAGGAAATTTATTTTTGCTATTTTTTGCTCTACTTATACCAATAATTACAACAGATAGGCCCTTGAAATATTCACAAAATACCTACTCAATTATATTTATACTTTAAAAATTGATGGTAAAATTAAAATAAACTTAATAATTAAGGGGGTTCCCATACAAAAAACATGATTTTTAGGGTTCCGTACCCAAAGGGTAAAAACGGAACCCTATTACTAAGACTTCGATGTCTGTCCGTCTGTCCGTCTGTCGGTCTGTCTGTCTGTCTGTGTGTCTCCAGGCTGTAACTCAAGAACCGCTATAGCTAGACTTCTGAATTTTTCACACATTGTGTATATCTGTTGCCGCTATAACAACAAATACTAAGAACAAAATACATTAAATATTTAAGGGGGCTTCTACAACAAATGTGATTTTTTTTTTGCATTTTTTTGCTCGATATCAATAACGGCAATACATAGGCACTTGAAATATTCACGAAATACTCAGTTTTGTTATTTAATCTAATACATAAAAATAAGTCGGGTTTTCCTTCCTGACGCTATAACTCCAGAACGCACGAACCGATTTCCACGGTTTTGCATTCGTTGGAAAGGTCTCGGGCTACGTCATACGTGAGGTTTATAGAAAAAAAATTCAGAAAAAACTTCAAGAGAAAAGCAGGAAAACAGGGAAAACAGGCAAAACAACGTTTGCCGGGACAGCTAGTAATTTATAATAAAATTTAAATAAATTAAATAATTGATGGTAAAATTAAAATAAACTTAATAATTAAGGGGGCTCCCATGCAAAAACACAATTTTCAGCCTATTTTTGCTCTATTGTGGTACGGAACCCTTCCTTCGCGAGTTCAACTCGCACTTGGCCAATTTTTTGGTTATTTTTCTCTATAATAATGGTACGGAACCTTTCGTGCGCGAGCCTAACTCGGCGCGCGGTGCACCGTACGCGGCACCGTGTCACGGTGGCGGCGTCGCGTCGTGCCGTAACACGGTGACGGCGCGGCGCCGTGTCTGATGGGGACGCAGCCTAATTCTAAGCTATACTCCATTTCAAATTATTTGATCTACTATAAACCAAACTTGTGGCTACTATCAGGGAATCTACTGACTAGTCAATTTTCAGAACGACGAATCTACTATGCACTGGTCACTAACTCACTACTCAGTACTGACTACTGACTAGTGCATAGAAGATTCGTCGTCGTTTTATAGCCCTATTACTTGATCAAATGTTTGTTTAAATAATTATTATAAGCCTTGGCCCTTGATCTAAAATTGAATTATAATTATTGTTTTGAATCTGAAATTAACTAGGACTATATAAATGATATTTCGTAGATCCCTAAACTGATATCAATAAAATAATTTGTCGACTATGATGAGTGTTTTTTTATTTTTTTAAGTAAAATAGAAATGATAGTAATGATTCGAATAATTTTGATCATAATACTATTAATAAAATCTTGGGGACAAGTACAGTTTATAAATAATCTTTTTCCATTTTCCAAAGGTAATATTATACATGAAATACTTAATACTTAATTAATTAATGAAATATCAGTTTCAATAAAAAAATATTTACAAAATTTTTATTTAATAAATATAATTAGGATAACAGAAGATAGTCTTAACTAAATAACAGAGAAGGAACTCGCTAGCAATTTAAAAGCGTGTTTTCCTATCCTACAAAAAACTAATCAGAAAAATTTGAGGACAGAAACTGCAGGCTTATATCTAGCTTAAAAATATTGTCTTGACAACATTAACATTAGACCAATAATTATTAAACGAATGACCACATAATTACATCAATTTATCTAACCAAATAAAAATAAAATAAAATAAAATAAAAATAAAATGGCTCCAAAATAATAAACTATAGAACAGTCTCATTAGCAAACACAAGTACTTGTATCACAGTGAAAAGTGATAACCAATGAGTATTAATAGCTTCAATCATTATGCTGTACTTAGGATACACAAACATTTTTATACTTTTTAATCATAGGACAGAGCTAACTTATAGGCCGCTAATAAAACTTTTGTCATGGTTCAGTCAAACTGCACAATTCGATAGCTCCATCATTTCCACCACAAAGCCTTCGTAGTATAATTTGAACTATAGTACTTATACTTTGTACTATAGTAGTTTCACGTGGGCATTTACTAAGAGTTGGTGAAATCGAACAATGCCTTGACACTTCAGAGAAAATCAAAACACCGAGGGCGTCGAGTAAATCCCTCCGAATATGACGGTCCTCGTCGGTTTTTCCATAACAAAGTAAATGAACGGGCGATTCGCTTCGAAGTTAGGCGTGGAGATGCGGTCGGCGAAATACGCTGACGTCACCGCCGACGCCACAGTCCCCGACTCCGTGACCTCTATGTCTGCCTTGTGGACGATCGCGGAAACGAAAATGTCTTCGTTGGTGATATCTTTGAAGTTCGCTAGATTCGGATCGAAAATGTCATACACGCCCATGTTGTTTAGCGGCTTGTTCAGAACAATGTTCGTCGATATCTTGAATCGGGGCAGCTTCACGTCTACGTCTTCCAGACCAAAATCGTTGACGTCCTTCTGGAGCTTATCGAATATCTCACCGAACGACACTTTTTGGAGGTTCGCGTAGACTTGCTCCACCTTGACCTTAGGATACGGGAGCAGGATCAACATGCAGTATTTGCCGTCTTGTCCGTAAGGCAGTTCTAGGATGAGCGACGACAACGCCTGTATATTGGAGAACGGCAGCTGAGCTCTTTGGTACATCATGTTCACCTCCCCCATTTTCTTTTTGTTCTCATCGTAGAAAGACTCGACGTTTGTCTCCGATACGTTGAACGGCGAACCCCACAGACCTTTGAAGGTTATGACGTTGGTGAGTATCATTCGTGATTGCTCAAAGTCGTCGGACCTCAACACGTTGGACACGCTGGCGCCGGATCCTTGAATTAGATTGTTGGCTATCTTCGCCGCAGTGTCAGGCTCCTTGAAGTCGAGATTTCTTATCATTGCATTAAAGTCGGAGAGCATGATTTTTTCAAAATTGGGCTTGATTGTTAAACCCCGGTCGACGAACATGAAGTTTTTGCTCGTTAGTGTCACACCTTTGGTGGTCGGATCCAGGACCGTCCTCGTGAGGTTTTGATACCCGTTGATGATGGTGAACTGGTTGCTCGGCAGGAAAAACGCTCTGGACAGCTGCGATCTACTGTTGCCGCCTGCTCCCAACGCTATTCCAGTCATGAGGCTCCATATTCCGAACGGCGATATAACGACATGGCCCTCCTTCTCCTTTTGCGTGTAATGAAGGAGTTCGATACTAAAGTTCCTTGCACGCGAACTGAACTCCACTGCACAAGAACATGACGCGATAACGAATATTAGAAAAAATAAAGACTTCATTGTTAATGTTCACTTCACTACGTCGGCTCCGAATACACTGAGTGTACACGGCCAGTTTCATTATAATATGAACTTAAAACAGGTTAAACGCTGGCGATCAAAACAACATAGCAAAATTGTGTCGTCTCTGTCGCATGTATCCGATTAGACAAGAAAAGGAAAAGTTCAAACAAAAATCTGCAAGCGATTATGCATTTAATATATCTGCAGTATAAGGGTCATAATACTTATAATAAAAGTTTGTTTTCAACGTTATAGTATCATTAAGGATAACGAAGTGGGTTTTTTGTTGTGTCGTACGACTGTGCGTACTGGTTCTGCAGAATATAATATCATATTGTATTTTTAATACTCGGTAACTTGATTGATTTGTTTGACGTAGCCAACATGGGGATCGGGGCTCTAAGGTATCCATTTTTAAAAGGACTAGAATAACTGACCTTAATGTTGCATTTACGTAATATTTAAACACTACCAAAAACGTTTCTCGTAAAATATTGCCGAGACGACCACATAAGATTTACCCTGTGAAAAAGATATTAGATCTCATGCAGAGCCAAGCTTCTGAATCTACACGGCCTAACTCTACTGACCCTAACTTAAGGGCCTTCCCCTACGGAGATTCCGTAATTTACCGTATTTAGAGCCTTATAAACTCATAATTTGAAAGCTACAAAGGCCTTAAACAAATTCTACATACCAGTAAATATGTATGGCTTCGCCGTTTCGCTACCGTCGCGGAGGTGATGCGAATACATTTAGTTTCTAAGTTAGTAACGAAACAGCTGAGCAATATGTTTAAAATACCTAAGAGAAAAATGCAATAAAAAATAAAATTATAAAAATGACGCGTTCTTAGACAGTAAATAATAAATAATATTATCTTGTTCGTTTTGCACTGTAATCTTTGGTGGAGGTTAAAAGTCACAAGTCACAAGATACTCTTATTATATTACAACACGGCGTTGGAAATTTTGTGTTGGCCTGAAGAATAAAATAAGTAGAAAATTGTAAAAAAATCTTAAGTATTAATAAAACATAAATTGATTGAAATTTGATAACAATGTCCTTTCAAATCCTTATAAATAATTATATTAAACCTAATGCTGGCTTCTCACGGCACGTAATATCACGAGCCGCGCCGCGCCGAGCCGATTTGTACGAGCGAGCACGAGCCAACGGGCGCGGCGAGTCCGCAGTAGTCCGCACTCCGCGCTACCCGTTCTCACGGCGCGTAATATCACGAGCCGATCGGGCCACGCCGAGCCGCACCTTTGAAGTTACTGACTTCAATCGGATCGGACGCGCCTGCTCGACCCAGCCCGCGCCACCTCGAGCCACTCCCTTCACACGGCGCGTGGCTCGAGCTGGCGCGGCTCGTAATATTACGCGCCGTTGGAAGCCAGCATAACATATATTTTAATGACATTATATACAAAATTCCTAAAATACTGATGGTTTGGAATAAATTCCACCAAAAATGATAGTAGCGGTAGGCTTTTCCATAATAAAGTAAATAAAGGGTCTATTTGCTTCGAATCTAGGCGTCGAGCTACGGTCTTGAAATTCAGCCGTAGTGACTGCGGATGCTGTCGTGCCCGTCTCAGTCACTTCTATATTAGCATTATGTACAACCTTTGCTACAAATACATCATTATCTGTAATAGGTTTAAAATTAGCCAAGCCCTCGTCAAATATATCGTACACACCCATGTCCATAAGCGGCTTGTTCAAAACAACGTTTGATGATATTTTGAATCTTGGCAGTTTAATCTCCACAGACTCGGATCCAAATTCCTCCTCATCTTGTTCCAATTTATCAAATATTTCGTGGATTGAAACCTTTTGTAGGTTTTTATAAGCTTCAGTGACTTTAACATTTTGATATGGTAAGATGAGGAGCATACAGATCTTATCATCGTTCCCATACGGCAACTCCAACACGAAAGATTGCAAGGTTTGTACGTTGGAGAACCGGACTGCGTCTTCTTTGAACATCATATTAGCTTCTCCTATTTTGTTGTTATTCTCGTCATAGAATGGTTCCATTTTTGTATCGGATTCGTTAAATGGTATTTTCCAAAGTCCCTTGAAGTTTATTACATTAGTGAGCATGAATCTAGCTTGAGAAAAATCCTCTGGATAAAACACATCGGTTGTCGTTGCACCGGTGTTCTTGATAATACTATTCGCCGTTTTTGCCGCCTCAGTCGTCGAGCCAAATTGCAAATTTATAATGTCTGTTTCAAAATCAGAACCAATTTTCTTTTTAAACTGTGAATTTATTTTGAACGCTTCGTCGACGAACATGAAGTTGTGGCTCGTCAAATCAACACTCTCATCTTTTGTATCTAACACTGTTTTGATTAAACTTTGATAGCCATTCACGATACTTATCTGAGAACTGGGCAAGCGTAGAGCCTTCACCAACTGAGATTGGCTTTTCCCTTCAGCACCAACTGCTACTGTTGTCATCAATGACCAGATTCCAAGGGGAGAAATAACGACATGACCACCTGATTCTCGTTGCGTATGATATAAAATTTCTAGGCTAAAGTTTCTAGCTCTCGAACTAAAATCAATCGCAAATGCACAAGATACCAGTACAAGTATCGATACGACTAGCTTCATCGTGAGTTGACTACTCATGACCAATTTTTTTATTATACTGAGTGTTATTAAAGTGTAATCTAAAAATAAACCGATAACATTGATTGAATAACAGCTGAGTAGAGTTTATCTTAAAAAGTGGACTTGGTTGATTTCTTTACATACTTTTTATTTGTATTTCTTTACATATTTTAGGTTTTTAATTAAAAAAAAAGTATTTTTAAATGTAATATATTCTCTTAGTTTAGTTTTATGTTAAGGTCTGCAAAAGGTAGGCATCATGTAGGACAATCATTCCGAAAGTTATAGTTTGTAATCAATATGGAAATCCATGATGTTCATGATTTTATGGAATTCATAAGATATTGTATTCCAATCTTAATTACTATAATATTACGAGGCGGTAAAATTTTATTCGCCTGGAGCATAGAATAAGTAGAAATTTATTAAAAATCCAATTTTATTGACAAAAAAGGTAATATCTTAATGCGCTGTGACAAAAAAAATGTATTAAATTGTATGTCCTTTCAAAACCTTAATCACAGGTATATATTTTTTCCATAAATATTTTCTTTAAAATACGGAGGGTTTAGAATAAATTCCACTAAAGATTATAGTGGCGGCCAGCTTTTCCATAACGAAGTAAATAAAGGGTCTATTTGCTTCGAAGCTAGATAAGACACGGTCTTGAAATTCAGCTGCAGTGACTGCGGGTCCTGGCGTGCCTGTCTCAGTCACTTCTATATTTGCATTGTGTACAACCATCGAAATGAATACATTATTTTCTGTAATAATAGGTTTTAAATTAGCCGAGTTCTGGACAAATATATCTTTCACACCCATGTCCATAAGCGGCTTGTTCAAAACAACTTTTGATGATATTTTGAATCTTGGCAGTTTAATCTTCATAGCCTTGGATCCATCTTGTTCCAATTTGTTCAATATTTTCTGAATTGAAACTTTTTGTAAATTTTTAAAAGCTTCAGTGACTTTAACCTTTTCGTTTGGCAAGATAAGGAGCATACAGAATTTATCATCGTTCCCATACGGCAACTCCAACTCGGAAGCTTGCAAGGTTTGTACGTTGGAGAACCGAACTGTGTCTTCTTTGAACATCATATTTGCTTCTCCTATTTTGTTTTTATTCTCGTCGTAGAATGGTTCCACTTTTGTAGCGGATTCGTTAAAAGGTATTTTCCAATTTCCTTTGAATTTTATTACATTAGTGACTATAAATCTAGATTTAGATACATCCTCTGTATAAAAAAGATCGGATGTCATTGCGCCGGTGTTTTTGATAACCTCATTCGCCGATTCTGCCACCTCCGTCGCCGTGCCAAAATTCAAATTCATAATGACTGTTTTAAAAAAAGAACGTAGTTTCCTCTTATACTGTGGATTTATATCGAATGATTCGGCGACGAACATGAAGTTGTGGCTCTTCAAATAAACACTTTCATCTGCTGTATCCAACACTGTTGCGATTAAACTTTGGTAGCCACTCAGGATACTTAACTCAAAACTCTCAGAACTCTCAGAAGTCTCAAAAGTGGGCAAGCGTAAAGCCTTCACCAACTGGGATCGGCTTTTCCCTTCAGCACCGACTGCTACTGCTGTCATCAATGACCAGATTCCTAGTGGAGAAATAACAATATGTCCACCTGATTCTAGTTGCGTATGATATAAAATTTCTAAGCTAAAGTTTCTAGCACTGGAACTAAATTCATCCGCAAATGTACAAGATACCAGTACAAGTATCGATATCACTAGCTTCATCGTGAGTAGACTGTTCATGACCAATTTTTTTTGTATACTAAGTATTTTTAAAATGTAATCTACATCTACATCTACACTAATATATAAAGAGGAAAAGTTTGTTTGTATGTATTGAATAGACTCAAAAACTACTGAACTGATTTTAAGAAATCTTTCACCCACGGAAAGTTACATCCTTTGTGATGGACATAGGCTATGTTTTATTCTGAAAAATATTAGAGATCCTTCCGAAAATTGTAAAAATGTAACCAAAAGTGTCAATTTTTTTTCATAAAATTACATTATTTCGTTTACGCTGCAAAAAGTATTGATGATACATAAAAATAATGTTCTACAATATATTCATCATTATCTACAAAAAAGTCCGCAACAGCATCTTTTATGGTTAATGAACAATACCATAACCATTTTTTTCGTTAAAAAATTAATTTAAATCATGTTCTAATTGCGAGGCTTTTTTTGCTTATTCATTATTAATCTTTACCTAAATAAATATAAAAGTAATAATTATACTAGAGATCGCCCAATGGTCGAAATTCGACCTCATTATAAAAAATTAAATTATAAGTTTTTCAAATTTCAACGCTTTTATATCACAGACCTAAATTATAAGTTTTTCAAATTTCAACGCTTTTATATCACAGACCTCTGTTTCCTTTTTCATTGTTTTATATAGATATTATATTGTCAAAATATTGATTTTATTATTTTTTAGACATAATTCCTGCGACAGTCTCAGATTAATAAAGTCAAATGATGACAGACTAGCCGTGTAATAATAATTGTCTAACAGTATTAAGGATTCAATAAAAAAACTAAATCTATTTTCAATTTGACAACAGACTTTAACCATAGATAAAAGAGTGCAATTCGTGTGTATAGGCTTGTCAATCAAAATCTCCTAGTGTGTGTGTTGTAGTGTGTGTAATGTTTTATTTGTTAAAAAAATATAGTATGATAAAAGCATAATTTCAAAATAATATTAGCTCGATGCATTCCTTCACCATATACACTATAACTGTGCAAAATTTCAATCACCTACGTTTCCGCATTTTTCGTCAAAAGGGATCCAAAGTTTTTCGCTCGCGTATTAATAATGCGTGAAATTTTAATGGTTGGTTTCCCGCAGTAAAATGATTCTATCTTAGTATAGATTATGTAAAGAATAGAATTCCCCTTTAGAGTATTACAATCGAACAAACATTTTAGAAGTTAGGGCAGTTTGAAACTCAAAACAGCACACCAACGACGCGGCGGCGGCTACCGCGATTGTATCTGTGTACTGTTAATATTTTCCTGGTCGAACAACCGGCTACCGATCTCATCGAGATCTTCCAAATACGCTGGAAAGATGAATAAATATATTCCATCACTCTCTCCCATCAGGTGGGACCGGACGCCTGACCGACACGACTGGTGAGAGAATAGCAAAGGATTTACTGCCTTGCAATTTGCATGTCCGATCTACACATGGATCGACTTTCTTAGAACAGCGAAACGAAGTTACTGGCAAACTCCAATCACATTAAGGCTACATTTCCACCGTCGAGCTAAGCTGCGTTGCGATAGGAAGTTTACAGCACTGCCGCTGCTCAACGCGCCGCCCGCCCGCCGCGACCTGGCAATATTGCCTCTGCGGCAGTTAGGCCCGTAGTTTTGGTCAGTACTCAAGATGCATCTCGGTCTCAAGACACGGTTCAGGCTCTGTGATTGGTTGGCTGTCAAAATTTGGACCAATCACAGAGCTGAACCGCGTCTTGAGACCGGGTCGCATCTTAAGTACTGACCAAAAATACGGGCCTTAAACGAGGCGAGTGAGCGTTTACACTCAGCCTTCTACATACTTGCCGCGTCGGGAAGCGGCAGCGGCATGACGCGTGGCAATTCACTGGCAGCGCGAGTTATTAGTTTACATTCTCGCGCTGCCCACTTCCCTACTCACTTTCCTACCCAACAGAGGTGAATCCAACAGAATAGTTGCGCTAAGCAAAATCTGGCAAATGAAGCGATTCTATTGGTTCTCAAAAACATACTCCTCTCAAAGTATTACCCACCGTAACGCAGTAGCTCAGCTTCGGTGGGAATGCACCCTAAGCGTGTTAATAACTTTTTTCAGGCTTCATGCACGCATTAGGAAAGTCCATCAGAACCGGACTTTTGCCTCTGTAAAAGTTCCCTATGCCCTGTGGTTCGCACTTCGCTCTAAGTATATCTCTAGCTTCCTTAAAAAATGTAATGCTTTCAGGATTATTTTACCAACAACATAAAATGCTCTCTCCTATGTTGTCAGCAAATTCTGGACTAGAATGTGTTATGTACATTTAGATGAGCACAACAATTATTAAGACAGTAAAACATGAATTTTCACCTTTAATAAAGAGAAGAAATCACGAGTACCCAGTTTTATTTATTCTGCATGTGTATACCATAGGTGTACCTATACTGTGTCTGTCAATCCTACTATCCTACTAGTCCTACTAATATTATAAAGGCGAAAGTTTGGATGTATGTATGTATGGATGTATGGATGTTTGTTACTCTTTCACGCAAAAACTACTGAACGGATTTTAATGAAACTTTACAATAATATAGCTTATTCATCAGAATAACACATAGGCTACAATTTTAACCGACTTTCAAAATGGAGGAGTGGTTATGTTTGTTTTTTATGTTTAACGATTACTCCGCCGTTTGTGAACCGATTTTCAAAATTTTTCTTTTGGTGTATAGGGTATCATCCCAATTTGGTACCATATTCATAAAAGTGGTGACCTGATGAAGGGATCCATAAGAAATCGAGGGAACTCCTCAAAATTTATATGGAAACATGTGGTGACTTCGGTTTCGTGAGCAGTATTCTAAGCATATTTTGCACCAAGGTATACCATAGTTCGGAAGGTGCTGAGAGAACTCCTGACTCTTTATAGATACAAGTTTGGGAGTTTCGACATTGTTTTAAGAACGGAAAGCATATGCTACTATGCAAGGTACATACATCATCATCATCATCACTACCATAAACCATTAAAAGAACCATGTATCGTCCCGTTTTGACCCTATTATTGGTACTTTTCATAGTTTTTATTATATATCACTTAAACCGCGGGTAATACCGCGGGGCACAGCTAGTAGCATCATATAGCATTAACTTCTAACTACACTTCAAAACGGTTTATCTGAATTGATCCAATAACCAATATTTTTTATGTTATTTGATAATCATGTTAAGTTTTAAATCGTCATCGTCAATCCGCTAGCATTGTTGACTTATATTATATTTACTTGTTTTACTAAGTTATTTATTTTGTGGGAATAATGCGTAGAGGCCGCAAAGGAAGATCTTCCGACCGAGCGAGGTGTTATGCTCGGTCAGGCCGGAGCCCACGTGATACATTTCAGCTGTCGTATATATATACTGACGCGCTCAGAAAACTTCGATAGCGCGATGCAGGAATGTTAGGCGAATTGTGGGTACCACCACATCACTCCCCCCCGAAGACCGAAGGTCGAATCTTGAAGTCTTGTCGCTTGAGTCACCAGTGCCAGAGAGTTCCAGTGAGTCGGAACTGTTGCAGTGAGTCCCAGTGAGTCGAAACTGTGATGCTGCTGCACGGGATCCAGTGGGTCGGATAGCTGCCGTGCGGGGCCGATGCTACGTGCTGACCAGGAGAGATGTGTTCTGCTTGCTGACCGGTCGGTGTAGTGAGAAAGCCTGATGATGCCGATGCGGAGTCGCCCAGGCCGCGGTACATTGCGGCTAGTGGACAAGGTACCCGATGAGGCGATGCTGGCTGGCGCGGTGCGGAGGGGCGGGGAGTGATGATGATGAAGGGGCGTGTTCTGTCGGAGTCACCAATGTGGGAATATGTGGGTGGAGGCCACATCGGAAGATCTTCCGATCGAGCGAGGTGTTATGCTCGGTCAGGCCGGAGCCCACGTGAGACATTTCAGCTGTAGTATATATACTGACGCGCTCAGAAAACTTCGATAGCGCGATGCAGGAATGTTAGGCGAATTGTGGGTACCGCCACAATTTAATACTTTCGCATTTTCGACTGTGAAAGTAGGGACTTATTTCTCTAACAATTTTTATCGTCCTGTTAATTATTAATTTTGACTGAGTTTGTTGATGTGAAAGTAGAAATTTTACTTTCCCTTGCCCTATATCACTTGAGAAAGTCAATCCTGTATAATTGAATTTAACGGTTGATTCCAATCCATACTATAATATTAGGAATGCGAAAGTGTGTCTGTCTGTCTGTTACCTCCTCACGCCCAAACCGCTGAACCGATTTTGCTGTTTGGTATGGAGACACTTTGAGTCCCAGGTAAGGACATAGGCTCCTTTTAATTCTGGAAAAATGTGCGGTGTAAAAATCAATTTTAACGCAACAGAGTTTCGGGCGTCACGTCATCTAGTTTCAAATAAAGGTGAGTAAGGGGGCGTCCATTAACTGCGTGAGATGTTTTTGAATATTTCTTAGGTGATAGCTCCACGGTTTTTGCGATTTTTTTACCTCTTATTTGATAAGAAAGGTAAAGAGATGTTTCGACATCTCAAAAACAAAATGATAAAACTTTAGGTTGCGACTTGTGCATCAGTCTCTTATTTTGTTCGCTCTGTGGTAGTTTTTAGGCGCAAAATTGATTTATTGTGTGTAATTGAATGGTCATAAATCATAACAAAACGCGCGTGTACTCAATACCATTCAATTAATTTTGATCTAAATGTAAATAAACTGGTGTACAGAATGTTTCAAATAAGACTTACTAAGCGGGTATGATTTGGACGATAAAAATATATGTGTTTATGATACCCAATTTTCCAAAACCAATTTTTTTCACGTACAAAAAATGAACTATTTTTTAAATTAGTGTTATTAAGAGGGACTTGGGTTTACTAGCTCTTGGGCTATGAAGTTTTATTCCACTGATCGTTGACCTGAACAGATGACAAGGGTTGTTAATCGTCCGTTTTTAAACATTTTCTTAAAGATCTTTAAGGGCATTTCTCCGGATTTGGATTATTTAGTTGATTCCCTGGTACATTTTTATTTGAGCATATTTTTTAAAATCAATAATCACATATTATTCTTAAGTGAATTATAAAAATAATTATCTATTTGGGCCCTTTTTCACTTCACAATTTTAGAAGATATTTTGATTTAAATTTTTCTAACCTAGGGAATCAACAAAGCTTATAGAAAAAAGCTTTTTCAGCTAAATAAACATGTTCAATTGAAATATAAACATGTATAAAATTGACTACAAACTAAACTTGTTCGTTAAAACCAAATACAATGAATTGAAAATTAATTTATTTGAAATATTTTGACTTTAAGATTTTTTTTAAATATATTTTACTTATTGGTGTCATTTATTTGTATCAGAATATGAAGAGAATGTAATTTATTTTAATAAAAATAAACAGATATGTACCAATTAGATAAATAAATGTAAAATATTTTGATTCCCTACTTAAAATACCCAGAGAATCATCAAAGTGTATGTAGAGGGAATCAATAAAAAAGTTAGTTTTTCCTGAGGTGTACAAAAACTGTGCATGTAGGTTAAACAATAAATAGACTAACTAAAAACCATACTCATTATCGTCGTTTACATCGTGTCTAAGCAAACTTAACTTTGGAAATGACATTGTAATTATCGAATAGGGAATCAATTGTGTAAGGAACCAAGGGTGAGGGAATCATATATTTTTCTTTGTAACTCGGAAAGCAACGAATTGTGTGACCTCCTTCCATGATGTTTAGAGGGCTACCGAACCTCCCGCCCCTGCGCACCCGCAACCACGTGCTACTTATAACTAGGGAGGTACGAGCCTCCAAGTGAAGCGTATAGGGAATCACTATATGAGCCAGGACAAATCTTAAAATTACTTTTTCTATTTATATAACGATATGTATGTTAATTTACAACTTTTTATAAATATTTTGTTCATGCTCTAACGATTTAATTACTTTTAAATTTGAATTTCATCGTATTTGTGGTATTTTTTTGGGAATTTATGGTGAATTCTGGGGACAGGACAGGTCCAGGGTCAATTTTTCGACCTTTAAATTTATTTTCATTCAGTTTTTCTAAAAAACCTAAGTTGCCCAGTTAGATCACACCTTATATTACTATAAAAAAAAATACGGAAGTCTATTTATGTAACTCTGCGGGTACTTTATACGTCCGGACAACTAAATTTTGCAGTTTGGAGAAATAGCCTTAACCATCATTTGTCGCGTTCCTAATACAAAATATTGTGATAGTGCCGAAAGAAAAGTTACTCTATCTAGATTCTAGAGCAAGCGCTCCACGGACCACGGCGGCATATTATATTATACCTTACCTAACTGAAACACTGTGTATAGAACGAACTAAAACTTAAAAGTTTCTTAATTAAAATCTTTTTCAAATACTATCACTCTAATTATATGAATCACGTCAAAAAATTATACATTTTCCTTTAGTAAAAAAATAAAATATTTTTCATTATTTGATGAGGTTATCTAAAGTTTAAAAAATAACTTAAGAGCCAGCGTCAGCCAGACAGGCAGTGGAAGACGAGATCTTAACTCTTTATTTCGTCAGGCTTCAGAACTGGAGACACGTCCTAAAGTACCCGCGACTGAAATTCTATAGTTGCTGGTCGTTCTTACTATATGAGTCGTAAACAGGCAAACTTTCAGCTTTTATAAAATAACAGAAGTCTGACTGTCACTGGCTCTTGGATTAAAAATTAACTTACCTGAGAGCAAGTTACAAGTTGTGCCATCTTTGTAGTACAATTGACATTAATAGACAAGATAGTGATGCAAGAAGTTCAAAACATTGCTACGAGAGGGCGCTAAAACGGCTATTTTACTTAAAAAATTCTGAATGAGGCGCAAAACAGAATCCCGCGGGAATCGTACATTCTATTAAAGGTACCTTAATCTATTTCCTATAGTCTTATCTGTATCTGTGCCAAATATTTTATTAAAATAGTTTCGGAGCCTATTCAATTTTGTTTTATCAATAAGTTATATCAGTCGACCTCTTCACAATTTAATTTGTTTAAATCGGTTGATTTAGATGTACGTAGACTTGAATCTCGGAAAAGCATTTTGTGAAAAGATGTACGATTACAGACTGCCCTATGGATTTGCGGGAAACATCAAACACTTCAAAATTTTCTAATAGCAACGGATTATAAAAATATTGTATCAAGACAATGTAGCTAAGCGCTTTGTTTAGGCGTTTGTTAAGGCCATCCCTCGAGCAAACGACCTTGAGTCCTTGACCAAACATTTGACGCCTTGCCGAGATCGCACAAAAATCATAATTTTTTTTACTTATCTTAGTTCAAAATTGATCTAAAAAAAAATTTAAAACGGGGAATATGTAGTTAATGAAATTGTCTTATCTTAGTTCAAAATTGATCTAAAAAAAAATTTAAAACGGGGAATATGTAGTTAATGAAATTGTCTATCTATTGTCGTGTGTTTCAAATAAACGTAATTTGTAAATACTAGGGATATGCTGAAAGTATGCTTCAATTTTAATAAATTGGTATTAATTTGGAAGCTAATATCATGAGTATAATAAACAAAAATAGAAAATTAAGAACGGCAAAAGGAATGTTGATATACCTACTGAAGATTATTGCTGTATTTTTATTATAACTTTGTAGCTTTCAAATTACGAGTTTATAAGGCTCTAAATACGGTAAATTATGGAATCTCCGTAGGGAAAGGGCCTTAAGATAGCTATTACTGCAATAGTTAACAGGTTATGGTATTTAATTACATAATTTAAATGTTGCGCTTGCGCTGTGTTTCGCCGAGTGAGTGAGTTTACCGGAGGCCCAATCCCCTACCCTATTCCCATCCCTACCCTCCCCTATTCTCTTCCCTACCCTCCCCTTTTCCCTTCCCTACCCTCCCCTAGTACCCTATTCCCTCTTAAAAGGCCGGCAACGCACTTGCAGCTCTTCTGATGCTGCGAGTGTCCATTGGCGACGGAAGTTGCTTTCCATCAGGTGACCCGTTTGCTCGTTTGCCCCCTTATTTCATAAAAAAAATAAAAAAAAAATTGGTATTACTCTCAAAGCTGATTTCATGAGTATAATAAACAAAAATAGGTAATTAATAACGTGGAAAGGAGTGTTCATATACCGACTGAAGATTATTGGTGTATTTTTATTATAATTTTGTAGCTTTCAAATTATGAGTCATAAGGCTCTCAAAAACGGTAAATTACGGCATCTCCTTAGGGGGAGCGCCTTAAACCCGGAATATTATAATATGGATCCCGCGAGACAATGAACGAGTTGCGGGCAACCTCTAGTAAGTAAGTAAATCTTTTTTTTTTTATACATGGTGTAACAAAAAAATGATAATACTTTAGGGTGTGTATGAGTACCCTGTATAACGTTGAATGTGAAATTATCACTAGAAGAGCAATTTTTTTTTGAGATTTGTATGGGCAGGCGCCCCAGCGTCATGGATTTGCCCAAAAAAAAACTTCTCTTTCAGCCACAGAGAACTCTATTATATAGGGGACTCATACACACCCTAAAGTATTATCACATTGATCTGTTAGCGGGCCCCTAGACCTACAATAATTTATTGAAGAATTTATTTGACAATAAGATTGAACGGCGGGCGTTCAAAATTAACCCTTGACGGCTACGAATTATAAAAACTATTGTACCATCGAGCAAATTGATTCCTAGGCAGTTGACGGACCTACGTCATGTGGTCGGCTTATGTCAATTCAATGTTAGCTGTGATCGGTCGGCTGGGTTTGACGTAACGCGACCAAATTACTTAGGTCCGCCATCTGCCTAGGAATCAACTTCTCTGATAGTACAATACGTGATATTGCGCAATAAAATTGATCGTCTAGACTCTAGGGGCCCGTTTACACTCTGTGCTAGAATTAGTAATATACATAATTTACTTACGGGCTCAAGTTTTAATAAAAATATATTTTATGATCACGACATGAATCTAGTGGACTATAGTTATTACCTTGACCGGTTGCAGCGGGAAGTTGTTTCTTAAACGTGTGAAGCTTCATAATTATTGTGTTGTAACTTGTACAAGAGCCAATGTCGAGGACAAAGGCGGTGTGTATACAGACAGTAATATAAATAATTAGTGTGTCTATTGGTTGTTAAAAATATGTTCTATCCATCGAAATAGAATATTATTCACAGGGTTTTTAGCAAGCCTAACATTTAGATGTATTGCTCGCAACTTCATTCACGCAGAGCCATGAATGATTGTGTCGGGGGAAAATAGGCTCTCTGTGTATTATTTACTCCAGTTACAGGCCTCTATCGGCTGGGTTTTAAATAAACAGGCCAAATAACGTAGGTCCCGTCCCGCTATATGCCTATGAATGAATTTCTCAGATAGCACTTATTTATTGTAACCGAAATCTTGTGAAACCCCAAAATTCTCGGTGCGTCTTTGCCTGTGTCTACGACACGACGACGGCCGAATAGAGGCGGCTGCCCGCAGGTGACTCGATCAGAGAAGGGTCGCAAGGAGTTAGAAAATGTTATGCCTAATCGAAAGAAAAGCTACATCTGGAACGACGAATATGGGTTTTCCTTTACAAAATGCAATATTATTAGAAACAGATTATGGGTTTTCCTATACTGTATTAATTTTCTATGTAAAGTATGACCAAAATTTAACCAATACATCTGCAATGATCGTTGTCCTAGGGCATATATGTTGATAATTTCCACGATTGTGTGAGAAAGGACTAATTAGTTCTTGCGACTTATCTAACAACAGATTGCTGTGTACTGAGAAACTTATTGCGACATAACCCGTGCTTTACGGCTAAGTCTTTACCTCAAAACAATAGAGTTATGATTATCTAATAACTAATTAATAGTTGTCAACTCTACTATCAGAGAATTTGATTCATACTCAGATGGCGGACCTCTGAATTTGGTCACGTTATGTCAAACCCAGCCGACAGATCACAATTCACAGCTAACGTTAAATTGACACATACCGACCAAATGACGTATCACGTAGGTCCCTCGACTGCCTATGAATCAATTTCTTCGATGGTACATCAAACTTATGGACCCAAAAACATCATTCAAATATATTCTGTATATGTAGTCTGCATAGAATGACCACAAGTAGTAATGTAAAAGAATAGAAATACTGACAGATTTGGCGGACAAAATAACAGAATCGTTTCTTTACCAATCTGTCGCTTTGTCTGACTCGGTAGAAACCTTTCTTTTGTTGCAATGCGTGCATACGCGTCTGATTTTGATGAAAATTAGCACAGCTAAAGATCAGGCGATGACCTCAAACAGTTACCGTGCAAACCCAACAACATTATATTTTTTCGCTTTAAGTAACATCTAGCAGGAAACAAATGTGCACCCAGCCATAAACAACTCTAATTTTAATTTCGTGACGTAATTATTATTTAATGACCTGTGAAGATGAAGTGTATAAACAACAATATTAAGTTGTTATTACATCACTTACTATCAGGAAATCGAAAATCAACGGTAAAAAACAACTATGATTTTGTACGATTGAAATCATAAAAAACCTAGGCCCTATTCCGTGATCTATATCCCGCGCTATATCTACTGGAGTCGAACCTTCATGAAAATCAGCACAGATATCTTAAATACTAATACTGTTGTTAACAACTAATATCCCCTTCATAATATTGCTGAAAATATTTAAGTAATATAAACTGAAATTATATATATAATAATAATATCTAGAGATGTATATTTAAGTAAAAAATTGGACATTACAAGACAATAATATCTTTGGCACAGCACAGCTATAAACGTTTAATTACTCAAAATGAAGTATATTTTGCAATTATAAATTTAGCTCGGGTAACGTTTTTGTATTCGGATTCAGGTTATCAATTTATTTTACAACCCAAGTAAGTATGTATCATTGTAAATTTTACAACATAATATTGTTTTAACTTTAAAATTACATATAATATTGCAAAAGTGAAACAAAAATAAGTGATACCTAAACATAAAATAAATGACGACATGATAATCATAGAATTCTATGAAAATACCTTTAGAATCAAGTTATAGCTTAAATGTATAATAAAAAAGTTACAGTTACTTAAAACATAATATTTTATTTCGAAGAATCACAGTATTCACACCGGTTTAGGATCAGCGTACACTCCGGACAATATTATTAGACCAGTCTTTTTGTCAATGATCGCAAAAGCAAACTCCTTATTCGCTTCAAAACGTTGCCCTAAGATCCTATCTTCTAAACCGACGATAGTGGAAGCCGCAGCAACAGTTCCTTCTTCTGTTACCTCAATTTCTACATTCTGTATCGTCTTCGATACGAAAAGCGGACTGTCGGACACACCGGGCAGCTCCGCTTTGTCAACGTCAAATATCCGCTGTATTCCACTGTACTGCAACGGTGGGATCAGATCTATTTGCGAGGAAATCTTAAATCTAGGCACATACACGTCTACCTCCTGTAAATACTCCGTCGACATGAAATCCGCCATCCAATCCAAAGACTGCGTCGCCAGATTGCTCAGCATCGTCTTCAAAGGCATTCCGTCGTACGGGACCATCAGGAGCATAGAGAACTGCTGGCTTTTGCCGTAAGATAGCTCCAGCACCTGAGCGCCGATCTGGTTGTAATCACCGACGTTGTGTTTATTCTTATGATACATCATGTTCACCGTACCGATAGTTTTGCCTTGGGAGTTGTAGAACGACTCCTCCTTCGTCTGCGTTGGATCGAAAGGATTCGTCCAGCTCGCTTTAAAATATAAAGCGTCCACCAGGATCAGTCTTAGATTCTCCAGCATTTGAGCTCGCACTGCATGCTTAATTTTCCCATGCGTCGCTAGACAGATGTAGTAGTTTATATCGTCTGCTAGCTGGGTGGTATTTTTTGCGTCCACGAGATAAACACCGGTGTTATAATAATTGGCTGACTGGCAGAATTCCTGATGTACCTTCAAGTCACAGTCGGCAAAGATAGCGGTTTGTTCACTAATACACACATCACTGTCTTCACTATGCAGCAAGTTGACGATGGCTCCGTGCAGGGCTTGAGTGGATCTCAAGTCCTCCGGCAGTCTCAATCCCTTGGTCAGCTCCTTGAAAGTTTCTCCCGTGGAGCCCTCGGCGAGCAGGGAGAATATTCCCCAGACGGACAGGGGCGATATGGCGATGTTGCTTCTCCCGAAGTTGTCTTGGTACGCGAACGTGTTGTCGAGGAGTTGTAGCGTGAATTGGTTGATCGGGTTGAAGTCTAATCTGATCTGGTTGTCGGACGGTGCGGCACTCACAATGCCCAGCAGCGCTATGACCTTCCACATTGTGCACGACCTGGTGGCTCAGCGCTGAACGCAACACTGCTCCGATATAAGGTGATGCTATCAATTTGAATACAGCCTTCTCACGTAAACAATGTGTAGCATTAGCGTAATACTTATCTCTGCCGCGCCGCGCCGACTATGTATTTATAGATTCCATAGGCATACCGATTCGATGCGTACTGGTTACTTCCATACGTTATTAGTCGCTCCTATTTAATTTTCCATTAATTTATTTATGGTCAATTAAAAAAACCTACAATTACTTAAATCTTCCATAAGGATAAAAAAACTTGTACACAATTTAACGAAATTACTTTAACCAAGAAAATGAATTAAATTTAGTTTTTAATTTTTATTTTAGCGTCAAATGTTAATTTTAAATTGTTTAAGTACCCCTCTATATAAGAAGGTTTACCGGTCTAGAAATGGATACAAACTGAGTAATGTAATGTTATTAGTTTCAAGGAAAACTATGAGATGTCCAAAAACGGGTCATTCTTACAGGGAATGTTTAACCACAAAATATTACAAGTGGTTATTCTTTTGCTATAATTAAATTTAATTAGGACTCAAATTAATTTCAGAAAATTACCTCCCATGATTCAAAGCGTCACCCTCGATTTTATTGACTTCGAATATTGTTTTTTTTTTCAGATTTTGTTTCAGATTTTCGATCCGTTATTTTTATTTTATTTTATTTACAACAATTAATAGTATACTATTTCCTAATAATTTGTATAATTCAACTGCAGATTAGCAATAGAATATTCAAAAGTGCATGTCGACATTCATCCTTGCTATAAATGTCAATGTTATTTTATTGATAGGATTTAGGAACGCAACGTTTTAAAGAAAGAAACAAAAATAACAAAATTTGATGGTAAATATTCTATCAACAACTTGCATCATGCCAATTATGTAGAGCTTCGTTCAAATTTTTGCAAAAACAAAATATTTCTATCTCAATTTCCAGCACATTTTTTGGTGCAGGCAAATCGGTTTATTGATACAAACTATCCACAGTGTCTGTAGCTACTCTGGCTAGTAGTAATCCAAGCCATCTAGGTAAGAGGCTTGGGTTTCTTGTCAAGACTAACTCTTCAGTTTTTTTTGTACTAATTATATCAATAGAATAGTTTGATAGGCATATGGTAGATGTCTGTGATTTGGTCGGTCAAGTCCATTCAGTCGGCACTCTAACATTGATTTGTCATAACCTGACCGAATTACCTAGGTCCGTTACTTGCCTATAAAATAATTTCTCTAATATAATAGTACTATCAAAGAAATAAATTCATAGGCCGATGGCGGACCTACGCTATTTGATCGGGTTATGTCAAGTCAATGGTAGTCGTGATCTGTCGGTTGGATTTGTCATAACGCGACATAATTACCTAGGTCCGTTATCTACGTATACATTATTCCTCTGATAGTAAATAATCTTATTATACGCATGGGTATGTAGAGTACTCCATAAGTGACGTTTTCCTAACATTGTTTTGGAGATGCTATTGTTACACAAGCTCTGTCAAGGCGAGGTCGAACAGGCCCTTCCGCCATTTGTTCTGCGGAACTGGAAATGGTCATATATTTGCATACTTTTGGGGAATCTGGCGGACTGAAACGCTCCTTAAAATATATATGCTAGGATCCTTCCTTTTGGCTTTGTAGTGGGATAATTAGGGCTTAATTAATCTTGACAGTGTCTCTACTTATCAAAATGACCAACGGCTTAGATGCCACATAATTTAGCGTTACTCTTCGGGCACTATTGTATAATGTTATTAAATTAACGGTTTTAAAGTTCAGTGCAAACTGCCCACCTGACTGTCTAACAAGAAATATGTTCCATAATTCATACGTCGGATGGAACATCGAACGCCGAACAGGGGGACGAGAGTAAAGGAAGAGTGGTTATCCATCTCAATGACTTAGCTTTAACTCCAATTACGGTGACGCTAACGGGTTTTATTGAAATCATCAGTAATTTTATAGCGCATAGGCGCTAAGGTTAGGTTAGGTTAAGTTTTACGGCGTAAAGGAAGAAAAAGTGCTTTTGGGTATAGACCCAAAAGCACTTTTTCTTCCTTTACGCCGTAAAACTTAACCTAACCTAACCTTTACACCGTAAATGAAGAGAGATGTGCTTTCTAGTATAGGCGCTATTAAATTCCTGCTGGTTTCAATGAAACCGGTTAGCGTCTCCGAAATTGTATATGTAATTGATTGTACTGTTGGTTCTTGGTGGAAATTCATGTTGAACACTAATAAAACACAATTCTTCGTGCACTTTTTCCACTATATTAAGAAATTATTATAAATTTTTAACAAATTACACGACCGGTTTCGAAATAAACCTGAAGATGATTTATTTCGAAACCGGTCGTGTAATTTGTTAAAAATTTATAATAATTTCTTAATATAGTGGAAAAAGTGCACGAAAAATTGTGTTTTATTAGTGTTCTCCGAAATTGGCTTGGGAGGCTTTATCATAATTAAACCCCTTAAGGCTTTGGCTTATCGTTATCTCTCCTAAAGTATTTATGACGGTAAAGAAAAATTTGTAGTTTATAGATAGGTTCGAAAAGCAGAAAGAGTGCAAAAAAAAAATCTACACATCAAATATAACTGTTGCTAAATCCAAGTTTCTATGCAATAGTCTATAATCTGGTGTCAAGGCTCAGCAGCATGCACCTATTACGTGTGTTAGACTTCTGGAAGTAATCTATACATATAATAAAACTGTACAAATGAAAATTCTGTACGTTAAAGATATTCAAAAAATAATAAGCGGGGGGTGTTACTACATCGCTATGGAAGCCAAAAATGTGGTTACTTTTTTGTCTGTCTGTCTGTCTCTCTGTCTGTCCGTCTGTCTGTCTGTCTGTCTGTATGTTTGTTCCCGCATCACACGAAAACTACTGATCCGATTTGAATGCGGTTTTCGCAGATATATTTGTCTTCTTCCAACTTAACATCTGGTGTATAAATTTTTTTCCCCCCACCCCTCTAAGGGGACAAAAGAGGGGGTCAGATTTTGTATCAAACTTTTTTCTTTAACACGTTAACTACTGATCCGATTTACATACGGTTTTCACAGATAAATTTGTCTTTTTCCAACGTAACATCTGATGCATAAAAAAATTCCCCCCACCCAACTTTTTTCTTTAATGGACTTACTTCATATTATTTACTGTGTTTTCCAACTTCAGATTTTGTATCACATTTTTTTCTTTAACACGTTAACTACTGATCCGATTTGCATCGATGCGCCCCCCTAACCCCCCCCCCTCTCCTGGAAATGTTGCTTATAACAAAGTGGTGTCGCGTAGTTAGTATTGAGTTTTAATTCTCCTTTTTTTGGAACAAACTAAGGTATTAATTAAAAGTGAATATCTTAACGAAATTATTGTAACCTAAACTAAACATACAGTTTTTGAGTGTCATTTGATTAATATGGGGGGAGGGGGGGTTTTGGCTCAGGACAATACTTGAGGGGGCTGCGCCCCCCCCCCAAGTATCGTCCTGAGCCACCATTTTGATAAAAGTAGCTTTTATCAAAATGGTGCTGCGTCGTTAGTGTTGAGTTTTAATCCTCCTCTTTAGGAACAAACTAAGTTAATAATTAAAAGTGCAATTATTCTAACCTAAACTATACATACACTTTTTGAGTGTAATTTAATTACTATGAGGGGGTCTTCGCCCCCCGAGCCCCCCTACTTACTGCGCCTCCTTCCTCCCGCACCTGGAAATGTTGCTTATAACAAAACGGTGTCGCGGCGTTAGTGTTGCGTTGTAATTCTCCTTTTTAGGAACAAACTAAGGTATTAATTATTAAAAGTAAATATCATAACGAAATTATTTTAACCTAAACTAAACATACAGATTTCGAGTGTCGTTTGATTATTATGCGGGGGGCTTTGCCCCTGGACACTACTTGGGGGGGCTGCGCCCCCCCCCCCCTCCTGGAATTGTAGCTTAATATATCAAAATGGTGTCGCGTCGTTAGTGTTGAGTTTCAATCCTCCTCTTTAGGAACAAACTACGTTAATAATTAAAACTGAATTTATTCTAACCTAAACTAAACATACACTTTTTCATCGTTTGGTTAGTATACTGTATTACTATACTTCCTGTATATCTACCGTCCACTGCTGGTTATAAGCTTTGCATGACTATCCATACTAATATTATAAATGCGAAAGTGTGTTTGTTTGTTTGTCCTTCCTTCACGGCCTAACGAAGCAACAAATCGACTTGATTTTTGGTATATACTTAGTTGAAAGGATGTAGAATAACATAGTCTACTTTTGGTCTTGGAAAAACATCATGTTTCCAAAGGAGGTTTACAAGAATATTCGTATTTTACTTAAAAAAGCTAGTTATTAATAAGTAATAAATATGTAATCTGTGTACGGGCTGAACATTCTTTAATGTTACGTTAGTGTTTTGCATATTGTTTTTATGCGGGCGTCAAATATTTTATCGTTGTGGTATTAGGAGTAGACATGGCATGTCTGTCAGTTTGTAGGCCGTACGTTGACCTGGCTCTTTTGCTCTTTATAGAAACACAGCATCCGGCAGAGCCATATCGTATATTGCGACAGGTAAGCAACAGGCGTTAGATACAAGATTTTGCATAATATCTGGTAGACACCAGATATTGTGCAAAATGTTGTGTCTAAATGATGAGATCATTTCTGCCAGGCAGAAGATAATGTGCAATAATCTGCTGTCAAACCTATCTTACTTAGTTGTTGCGTGATAATTCGGCCCCTCTGGTTACAATAATAATTTAGCTGTATTCCGCTTTGCTTTGGACGGGAAATTGGAATATATCCTACTCCAACTTTTTTTCTGATTGATTTCGTTGCGGGCCCCGAGACAGTTTAGCTTATCTCTCGACCACGTGGTTGATTACCTCTGTTGACCACGTGGTTGATTACCTTTGTTGATCCTGGCAACACAGGAGTTACCCGTCTGATCTACCAATAGCGTGACCTCATCCGCGCAAACCCTTCTCTCTTTTTTCTCGCTACCTCACTCCCTCTTCCCTTCTTTTCCTCCCCTTACATTTCTCACAAGCAATCTTAAGTTTTGCGTGGACTATTTCATTTTGCAACTAAAACATGCTAGTAGATGTTCCAGTAAAAAAATATTGGCCAAATAATTTATTGGTGATCAGATAATTGCAGTTCGAGTCTTCGGCTGTGCCAAATGGCTTCGGAAATACGTTTAAACTGGGTCAAAACGATTCAGAAAAAGGCCATGAATACAATATCAATATAGCAACAAGAGCGTTTTTGTTGGCCAGAAAAAAGTGGGAGAGCCATGCTTCGGCACGAATGGGCCGGCTCGACCGGAGAAATACCACGTTCTCACAGAAAACCGGCGTGAAACAGCGCTTGCGCTGTGTTTCGCCGAGTGAGTGAGTTTACCGGAGGCCCAATCCCCTACCCTATTCCCTTCCCTACCCTCCCCTATTCCCTTCCCTACCCTCCCCTATTCCCTTCTCTTTCCATCACTTCCCATCCCTACCCTCCCTTATTACCCTATTCCCTCTTAAAAAGGCCGGCAACGCACTTGCAGCTCTTCTGATGCTGCGAGTGTCCATGGGCGACGGAAGTTGCTTTCCATCAGGTGACCCGTTTGCTCGTTTGCCCCCTTTATTTCATTAAAAAAAAAAAAAAAAAGCGAAGCATGCGGTGTTGCAACGCCTGGTTAATTACAGAAGGCAGTAAAGCAAGGCAGCAGTTGCTTTTAAAAGTTGGTAGCATAGCAAAACCATAGTAAAACATTACAGTATAAGTACTTACGTTGTTGTTGCTTATTTCAAGTCCAATTCATACAATAATTTTGATACGATTTTAGAACTTGTAATTACTACTTACGTAGGTAAGACACAGTGAGCTGACGTAAAAAATATCGAAAATAATTTAGCCTATTCTGGGCTTAGGCTCCAAGAATTTTGAGTTTTTTTTTACCTATCTGTTACAACATTATAAGAACAAAAGTTAAAAATATCAGAATTACGAAACCAACAATTTTATTATATTAATACCGTTAAAACAATGTTCATTTACAGCAGTATAATGTGACATGTTCATAATTATATTACTTCGAATATAGGTCGATAGGTCGTTTGCGGTGTATTAACTATTTGCCAATGTTATGTCATTATGCGCGATTCTGTATAATGAACATATAATAGTAAAGTAGGTTTGCACAGAGTTAAACTTCCTACACGCTATGTAGAGAGTCAAAGTAAATCCCTTTAAAAAACATAGACGAATTTTTCTTCGAGAGAAAGATAGTCAATCATAGATTTAAATATGAGATGAGAACTAAGTTCAAGGACTGCGTGTGTCTTAAATTTGGTCAGATACTAGTAATTATTAAAAATCTTAAAAAATACGTTAATATTCTTTAAAAATATTATTTGGTTATATAGTATTTGGTTTGTTTAGTTTCCGATTGGGGACATTCCGTGAATTAAAATTTCCTTATTTAAGTAGGTAATGTAATAAGTACTCGCGCCCAGGTTTTTCAAATTGTGTCCAAACAGGAAGCGGTTATATTCGACTATTGGATATATTATTTTGATAACTAGATTTTACCCGCAAATTGGTTTGCGGGGAAATCCCAGGAAAACCGTAAATTGCGCCTTGATAAATAGTATCTAGCCTTCTTCCTTTTGGTCTAATATTAATATTATAGTCATTGAATAATTATTAGTTTCATAATTATAATAGGCATATACCTACTTTGCATTTAATCCACGCATTACTAAATGGTTACTTCATAATAGTTCATAACTTAGTACTGAAAATTGGAAAAGTGTAACTTATAAGTTAAGTTTCATCTTCACGTTTAAGTCGCTAAAACGATTGTAAGCTATTGCATAGCTTTTATCGCGGGCTTTGGGCGTGGCGACCGAATCAAGAAATTCCGTAACGAAAATAAACCTAACACCCCCATATGTTTCCATATACATTTTGAGGAGTTCCCTCGATTACTCATGGATATATATATATATATATATATATATATATATATATATATATATATATATATATATATGTTCCCTCGATTACTCATGGATATATATATATATATATATATATATATATATATATATATATATATATATATATATATATATATATATATATATATATATATATATATATCCACAGCCGAAATATAACCTCCTTCTTTTTGGAAGTCGGTTAAAAATGATAGAAAACTTTTTCATTCCGTCATAACTTTTTACTTACAGGATATTTTTGGTTGTGGTCCAGTTATAATCTATACTAATATTATAAAGCGGAAGAGTTTGTTACTTAGTTTGTTTGTTTGTTTGAACGCGCTAATCTCAGGAACTACTGGTCCGATTTGAAAAATTCTTTCAGTGTTAGCCCATTTATCGAGAAAGGCTATTAGTATGGGAGCCCTAAAACAAATTTTTTTTTGATTACTAACAAGCTAATATTCCGTGAGTGGCTTCATTTTGATAAGACGCCCAACATTTTTCTCTTCGAAAATTCTCGAAAGTGGTAGCTAACAGAGATAGAAAGGACAAAAGATGTCGATTTGGTGATCCTAAAATATTTATTACTAACAGGTTGGTTTATTGTTTAATCTAAAGATAATTATCTAATTGATAGGAAAAAACCTTTGTCCTACAAAATATATGGTTTGATCAAATAGTTCCCCCTCTTTCAACATGTATCGATGACGAGTCAAAAAAAAATTATTACTAACCAGCTGATTTTTTGTATATTAATTGGCTAATATTTATATAGTTTAACAGTCGTATTGTCCCCCAAATACCGTGGTACGTTATCCCGGTCCTACGCTCTAAAGTTGTAGCACAGATCCTTGATGTCAAAATAATTACTATCAAGCTGAATCTTCGTGAATAGCATCGTTTCGATGAGACGCCCAACAATTTCCTCTGCTAAAATTCTCGAAAGTGGTAGCTAACAGAGGTAGAAAGGACAAAAGATGTCGATTTGGTGATCCTAAAATATTAATTACTAACAGGTTGATTTTATGTTTAATCTAAAGATAATTATCTAAATGATAGGAAAAAACCTTTGTCCTACAACATATATGGTTTGATCAAAGAGTTCCCCCTCTTTCAACATGTATCGATGACGAGTTAAAAAAATATGATTACTAACCAGCTGATTTTTTGTACATTGGTTGGTTAATATTTGTATAGTTCAACAGTTATATTGTCCCAATTTATAAAATAAATTTAAGATTGTACAAATAAACATGATAATTTTTGTGTCCTTTCTATCTCTGTTAGCTACCACTTTCGAGAATTTTCGAAGAGAAAAATGTTGGGCGTCTTATCAAAATGAAGCCACTCACGGAATATTAGCTTGTTAGTAATAAAAAAAAAAATTGTTCTAGGGCTCCCGTACTATATAGGCTATATTTTATCATGCTAAGACTAATAGGAGCTAAGAAATAGAAGAAAATGTGAAAAAAAACGGGGGAAATTATTTGAAAGGGCTTATCTCACGAACTACTAGAGCAATTTTTCGATTATTTGGATCAGATAAGAAGTAGACTACGTGAAGGATCATAGGCTATTTTTTGTAGACTGATTTGTCTGTGAAATATCTAATTTACGCGGGCGAAGCCGCGCGGAACGTCTAGTGATTCCATATTTAGCAGACCATTACGTAAGTATTATTGGTTGTGGACATTTGTACCAAACTCAATACATTTTTATTACATCTACAATATTTTTTTCACAAAATAGTAATAAACATGACTTTTCATTCAGCCATAACTTTACACTGACAGGGTATTTTTGATTACGGTCTGGTTATAATTATTCAGTATTTAGTAGACAATTTTACTATTTAGGTCTCGTTAGTGGTGAAAAATTTGGACCAGACTCCATACATTTTAAAACATACTCCTTTGGTATAGAAATACTTTGAGTCCCGGGAAAGGATATATAATACTTTTTATCCCGGAGAAATAACCGGTTCCCGCGCGATAAACGAGTTTTGGTGCAACGGAGTTAAGGGCTTCATCTAGTATACTATATAATATTATTACATTGGCATTCCATTGTTTTGCAAGAAGCTGATATTTAATCACGTTATTGTGGGGAGGCCATAATTAATTATACGCCGTTTCCGGTTCCGCCATTTTGTACCCGGGGGCGCTCACCCCGCGTACCCCATAATATTGTTTATTTAGTATTTACATAATTTAATACAATTAATACATTAATTACAATGCGGCTTAGATCAAGATTTCAGTTTAATCCTTGGCAAACGAAACAAAAACAAAGTGTGAATTAATGATAAAGTAAAATAGAAGTTAATATAATTATTATAGTTATCACTACAACATAGTATAAAACAAAGTCGCTTTTTCTGTCCTCATGTCCCTTTGTTCCCTTGAATCTTTAAAACTACGCAACGAATTTTGATGCGGTTTTCTTTAATAGCTAGAGTGGTTAAAGGGCAAGGTTTATAAGTATAATAACAATAATAAATAGTGGAGAAATACTGTTATTTTTGAGGTTTCTAATCTGATGTCGTAAATAATTACATTTTTTTCCGTTTACATTGCAAACGCAGGCTGAACCCTACGAGATTTATCAAAATGATGTACTAAGTGTTGTACACAATGTAAAGGTCTATAGAAAACTTCGAGATGGTATATGTCTATCTCTTATGGATATCCCACGATAGCATTTTTTTGTCATTTACTTTTTACTACAAATAATGCTTATTTTCGAAGCGATTTTAACCAATACGGCATTAATCCTTATTCAATTAAATACTTTAATTATACATTGTTGATTTAATATAGATCTATATGGCCCTTTACAGCATATAATTCAAATGAATATTTTCGAAGATATTACAGATTTAAAAATTGCGGGACGTAGCTTTTGCGGCCAATCATAAAGTTAATATACCTACGGAAGGTTTATTCCGGTAGGTATATTATCTTTATGCGGCCATTGCGGGCCACGGGTAGTAGTAATAATGAATAAATATAAATCAAAACTACTGAATCGTTTTTAATTTTTTCAGTGAGTGACATAGGCTATATAATATTTTACACCCGTGCAAAGCCGGGGCGGAGCGCTAGTTAACCTATAATAAGAACCATGATTCTAATTTCTATGCACCGTTAAAACAGTTACGTTTCCTTTTTGAACTGGTCCTTTTCCTTAATGAAACAAAATGGTGTTTTCATAAAATATCAAACCACTGTCATTAGTTTAACCAATGACAGTGACATTGCATGAAACACCGTTTTTTTATACGGCACACGCCGTAACCTGGCTGTAGCGGTCATTGACCCCCTGTCAAAACTTGTCACATTTCATTTTTCTAGTTCAAGGGCGATATCGTATTTTGCACACTCAATTAGAACTGAGCTCTAGAACTGAGTATGAAGTATCACTTCAAACTCATAAAATTTGAAGATTTTCATTTCAAGGGCGCGTTCAAACGTGCGTGTTTTCTGCGCGGAAATTCAGCGTCGCGTCACGTGTTTTCCCAATCGCTACAGCAGAAAACGAACACGTCTGAACGCGCCCTAAGAGTTATAAAGAGGTTTTCCGATGCATCATTAATAATGAAACAAAATGTTGCCTGTTTTCATAAAATATCATAATAGTAGTCTGTATCTTTATATGAGTTCGTTTTTAGGGTTCCATACCCAAAGGGTAAAAACGGGACCCTATTACTAAGACTTCGTTGTCTGTCCGTCTGTCCGTCTGTCTCCAGGCTGTGACTCAAGAACGGTAATAGCTAGAAGTTGAAATTTTCACAGATTATGTATATCTCTAGCCGCTATAAGAACAAATACTAAAAACAAAATAAAATTAATATTTAAGGGGGGCTCCCATACAACAAACGTGATTTTTTTGGCCTTTTTTGCTCTATATCAATAATGACAACATGTAGCTACTTGATTTTTTTACAAAGTCCTTATTTATGTGTGTAATTTAATAATTAATGATAATGTTAAAATAAAATAAAAAATTAAGGGGGCTCCCATACAAAAAACACAATTTTTGGCCTAATTTTGCTCATTAATGGTACGGAACCCTTCGTGCGCGAGTCCGACTCGCACTTGGCCAATTATTTTAAATTAAAACAGAATAAAATGCGAGTATTTTTCACATAGCTCCTAGACTGAAAGGTCATTGACCGCTGATGCCACCTTAATTCATTAAATAATATTTTTGACTTTCGTTAGGAAATGGTTGAAAAGGAATGAAGCTGCAATAGTATAATCGAGGCAGGTACGAGGTTCATAATAATCTTGGTACTCAATATATTCGAACAGATGTGAGTATATCGTCTCATATTGTGTATACAATTTTCAGTTTTCTTTATTGCATCAAAATTGTCACTAAAGTTTGTTGTATTTCGTATTTTCGGAATAGTTTTAGCTTCAAACTATAACAGGGGCTTCCGAATTCAAAGTTGGGAGCGCTTTCGCAGACAATCCATACAGCATACTAATATTATAAATGCGAAAGTGTATGTCTGCCTGTCTGTTATCTCTTCACGCTTGAACCGCTGAAACAATTTTGCTAAAATTTGGTATGGAGATTAGTACGGGAGCCCTAGAACATTTTTTTTTATTACTATCAAGCTAATTTTTTGTGAGTAGCTTTATTTTTATAAGACGAACATTTTTATCTGCGAAAAATCTTGAAAGTGGTAGCTAACAGAAATAGAAAGGATTTCATACTTTGACTTGATGGTCCTAAAATATAGATTGTTCTATTTATAGGACAATGTTACTCTTAAATTATATAACTATTAACCTATCAATATACAAAAAATCAGCTTGTTAGGGTTCCGTTTTAGGGTTCAGTAGTCAACCAAATTAGCTTGATAGTAATCAAAATAATTTGTTCTAGGGCTCCCGTACTAGATACTTTGAGTCCCGGGAAAGGACATATAGGATACTTTTATCCCGAAAAAAATGCACGGTTTCTGTGCGAATAACGAATTTTGGCGCAACGTAGTTGCGGGCGTCATCTAGTTGACAATATTACGCAAAGGTCTAACAGCAGAGTGCGCTACTACCGCATACAGTAAACAACCTGAGTACCTACTGACCAAAATCCGACACGTTGCACACGTCCAGAATATTGACAGAAACGTCAAAGGTTGAACAAAACTTTTTGTTTGGACAGTAGACAAACAGTTTTGTTGCTGGTGCTGACTGCTGCCTCTAGCGTGAAAATATTGCAAAAATAAGATTTATTATTATAATAATATCCTATTGATAAAAACTATACAAAAATCATTCAGGCATTCTTTAAAACATATTCGGGGGATATTCAAGTACTATAAGTTAACGTTTTATGCGAAACCCTGAAACGAAACGTGCCACTCGAAGGGGCTATCTGTAGAGATAGCCCCTTCGAGTGGCACGTTTCGTTCGTAGGTTGGGAAACACTGGCTAGGAAGGTGTTTTCAGAAATATAGACTTGGAAATTGCTTGCACACACAAACATTGTTACTCGGAGTTACTGTCGCATACCTGTAGTAACTTATTGCTTAAGTTACTTCGGTATTCCCAAATAGCTGCGAACTCCTTATACCTGTGTAAGTCCATACTAATATTATAAATGCGAAAGTGTGTATGTCTGTCTGTCTCTTACCTCTTCACGCCCAAACCGATGAACCGATTTATCTGAAAATTGGTAAAGAGTTACTATGAGTCCTGGGAAAGGACATAGGACAGTTTTTATTGCGGAATAATGTACCATCGAGGAAATTGATTCCTAGGCAGTTGACGGACCATGCGTCGTTTGGTCGGCTTATGTCAGTTCAATGTTAGCTGTGATCGGTCGGATGGGTTTGACTTAACGCCACCAAATTACTTAGGTCCGCCATCTGCCTAGGAATCAAGGGCATTTCTTCGGAGGCGAAATTTTTGACGGCAACGGACTTTTTTCTGTAACCAGGCAGAAGCAAACAATAAAAATATATTTTTTTAAATACTTGAGCTCTGTGTCTACCTAGAAACAACTGTCTTTTTTTAATAATTGTAGTTTCAGTATAGGAAAAAAAATCTTAAAGTCCGTTCTTCTCATTACCATAGAGCGTCCTGCGCGCCATTTTCTTCAACAAAAACGTCTATAATTCATTTCCTGTTTGACAAATCAATGCAAAATAAAATTATAACGAAATTACATTAGTTTACCTGTTATAAAAAATAAATATAGTAAGCATGGCTACATTACAGTACTTATAAATAAATAAGAAAAGAGTGTCCAACGTAAAGTTATAATTCCTGTGGCACAAGTTGCGTTCGATCATAACTTTTCTGGTAAAAACAATGGGAGTGTATCTTACCACATGCAGGCAAGCCAGTCATATTATGTAAAAGAAGCTATCAGGCGGATGTGCGGCTAATTGATTTCTATCCAGGTGTTTGGAAGGTAAATATATCATTACCCTATGTTTGGTTCGCGTAGTTTATCATTTATGTGTCTACTATATCGAGCTTATTTTACTATTTCAAAACTTTAATCTGCGTGTCAACTGATGCTCTTGGATATTTATGTTATGAAATATCAAAACTGATGCTTGTAAGAATTATGAGCTATGCATAATTATAGGCATAATTTTCATTTCCGTGGGTCTCATTACCCTGGTCAAAAGACCATGGTAATGATAAAATATATTAATTTTGTCCTGAAATATGCACTTTTATATGCGATTCACGAGTTCTGTAGAGTACTACGACTATTGAAAATGAAAATGAAAATGAAAATGAAAAATGAAATGAAAATGAAAATGAAAAATGAAAAATGAAATGAAAAATCTTTATTCGGTATCTAAAATAAGGTACATAATAAATTGCTAGGGTCTCCTTTTAGGTATAACCTGTGTTAGGAGACCCCGCTCTTTCGTTAACAAAAGATATACTTATATTTCTAACATTCAACTTACTTAATAATCTATGAATCTATAATCTATAATTTACAAACTAGTATAACAGTATACCTCACAAATATAGTTATAACAAATTAACAATTCAATATTTAATTTACATACGCAATAGTTAGTGTTTTTGATGATACTTTAATGAACATAGTTGGTAATACATAGTATGTAGTATTCCAGTAACAATAGTTAGTGTTTTTGATACTTTAATGAACATAGTTGGTAATACATAGTATGTAGTATTCCAGTAACAATAGTTAGTGTTTTTGATACTTTAATGAACATAGTTGGTAATACATAGTAAGTAGTATTACAGTAACAATAGTTAGTGTTTTTGATACTTTAATGAACATAGTTGGTAATACATAGTATGTAGTATTCCAGTAACAATAGTTAGTGTTTTTTGATACTTTAATGAACATAGTTGGTAATACATAGTATGTAGTATTACAGTAACAATAGTTAGTGTTTTTGATACTTTAATGAACATAGTTGGTAATACATAGTATGTAGTATTCCAGTAACAATAGTTAGTGTTTTTTGATACTTTAATGAACATATTTGGTAATACATAGTATGTAGTATTACAGTAACAATAGTTAGTGTTTTTGATACTTTAATGAACATAGTTGGTAATACATAGTATGTAGTATTCCAGTAACAATAGTTAGTGTTTTTGATACTTTAATGAACATAGTTGGTAATACATAGTATGTAGTATTACAGTAACAATAGTTAGTGTTTTTGATACTTTAATGAACATAGTTGGTAATACATAGTATGTAGTATTCCAGTAATAATATTACAAAATAAGGTTTTCTAAATCGTTATAATTTTTTTCTAGCAGCCAATTCTTTATTATAAATTTACATTTGTAAGATGATGTACGATGAAAATTAAGTATTTTGTTTATTTTGTTGTAAATTAAAGCTGATTGTGCCATAAATTGCCTTCTGCCATAAGCAGTTTTTACTTGAGTTATAGGTGCGATGTTTGGTATCCTTCTTTTTTTATTTTGATTGCTGGCATCATATGGAACTTTGCAATGAAATTTAAGGATCAAGTGTAGGATGTATAGTTTACGTACAGACAACAAACCACTTTCAGAATACAGACTATCGGTAGGGTACCTATAAGGTTTAATGTAAATAACTTTAAGCAGTAGTCTTTGTGCTCGTTCTAATTCAATAAATTTGGTTTTGGGTGAACCACCCCATATGGTGATGCAATAAGTAAGTATAGATTGAGCTAGAGAGGTGTATATTTGTTTTAATAGTGTAGCATCTGCCACATGTCGAAGAGTTTTAAATATCCAAGAAAGTTTACCAATTCTACCTGTCAACAAGTCAATATGTGGATACCAGGTTAGGCGCTGATCAAGCATTATTCCCAGGTACTTAGTTTGTGATACTTTATTAATACTGTGACATGAGCAATTTAAATTAGGGTAATTATTACAGACGTGAATTTTTAGTTCAAGGTGAGAATTTGATTGGGAGATGTTATAATTTGAGAAACATATATAATTTGTTTTATTGATGTTTAGGGTAAGTAAATTTTTGTCAAGCCATAAAGCTATTATTAAAAGTCCTTTCTGAGCAACGTCATAGACCTCGTCCCAGGTAGAGCCTGAAAAAACTATGGCGGTGTCGTCAGCGTAAGAAAATATTTTTCCATTAGGAATTTCTAAATTACAAAGATTATTTATATAGGTTAGGAACAGCGTTGGGCCCAAGACGCTCCCTTGTGGTACACCGTATGTAATTTCAGTTGGATCGCTCAAGTATTCTCCTATTTTTACACTTTGTTTACGATTTGATAAGTAGTCACTAAAAAGAGCAAGAGGAGTACCCCGAATTCCCATAGATTCCAACCTGTCAACAAGAGTGGGCACAGAAACGGTGTCAAAAGCCTTCTGTAAGTCTAGAAAAACTGAAAGTGCCTTTTGGTTTTTATCTACTTTTCCTGAAATATGAGAAGTGAGGGCAATAATAGCATCTTCAGTAGATAAACCTTGTCTAAATCCGAACTGACAATTAGATATTAATTTATTTTTATTTAAGTAATTTATTAGTCTACCATTTATGATCTTTTCCAATATTTTAGAAAGAGTTGGAAGGACCGAGATAGGCCTATAATTATTAACTTCGTTTCTGTCTCCACTCTTATGTATAGGCGTAACTATGGCATGCTTAAGAGCAGATGGAAATATACCCTGACCAATACAAAGATTAACTAGATGAGAAATAACTGGGGCTATATCCCTGCCTATAACTTTAAGGAAATTGGAACCTATACCATCCCATCCTGCAGCACTATTAGATTTTAAGGCCATAATAATTCCATAAACCTCGTCTGGATTTGTCTCTAATAAAACGAAAGACGAGGCCTGTGATTTACTATTTGTTAATAGTGGAACTTGACTAATTTGACGTTGCTTGATGTTGTTAGCTAGAGTTTCACCAATTTTTGCAAGATATGTATTAACATGATTTACGGATTTAATAGGAGTGGTTAGACAGTTTAACAGTTCATTATTATGAGATTTATTTACTTTCCTATTTGTTATGTTATCAATTGACTTCCAAAGTAGCCGAGGATTATTTTTATTTATAAATAGTTGACTTCGATGGTATGTGTATTTAATTTTTTTGATTAAGGCGTTACAATAATTTCGATAGCGTCGGTAAGTAATTTTTAGGACTTCGTTGTTGGGGTCGCGTTTTAATTGCTTTTGCATTTCATTCCTGTTTCTTATACAACGAAGTATTCCTTGAGTTATCCACGGTTTTATTATGCGATTTTTAGATGGTATTTTCGAAGATACTGTGCTGGCCACAATATTATATTGAATATCCTTGCATAAAGTTTTTTTAATTCTTAAGACTCTTTTAAATTTCCTTATAAAAACTTGTTTGTAACTTATGATTACAGACATTAGAATAATGTAAAAACGTTGTCACAAATTACAGAAGAGAAAAAAATAAAAAAAGAATAGAAAAAACTAAGCAAGATCAGGAAAAGCATGCAGTGTATATAATATGGCTAACGGAGAAATAAAATATATGTATTCTGAATAGAAGGAGGAAATATTTGAAGAAAGTGTTTCTTCTGTAGGAAAAAACATCGATCTACAGAAAGGATTCTTCTACCTATAGAAAAAATTTTTTTTCTCCACATAAAACAATTCTATCTGGCCATTCAGACTCGGAGTCATATGATATCTATTAATTTAAGAAGTCTCAGAACAAAAAAAAAAAAAAAATTATTCAAGTGGCTAATGTTTGTTATTGACTTCTATTTCAGTAAAAAAAGACCATTGGAACAAAAAATAATTTTGAGAATTACTTAAACTCAACTTCTTGTACAAAACCAAACAAATACTTCTTTTGATTTTTCTTTTGATAATCGTGCTATTTTACTACTAGATGACGCCCATAACTCTATTGTGCCAAAATCCGTTTATCTCGTGGGAACTGTACATTTTTTCGGGATAAAAACTATCCTGCGTACTTTCCCAGGACTTAAAATAGCTCCATACCGAATTTAAAAAAAAACTGCTTAGTGATTTGAGCGAGAAGGAGTAATAGACAGACATACTTTCCCTTGTATAATATTCGTATAGAAGAAAAAATCACTTTGTATGAATTTAAATCAAACTTTTTGTATGCAAATGAATTTTAAATTATCAAGACTGAACTAAGACTGGTTTCTAAGAGTACTATAATCACTAGTTACTTTATTATTTTTTAGGATGATACTAGGAATGTCAGTCGTTTTCAAACATATAAAACAAATGTTATGCTAAAAAAACTATAACTAATGTTATAATTTTTGTCAGAAGACGATTTTTTTTAAATAAAAATATTTTATTTAGATACTTATTTTTAAAAATTTTTGTTACTATTATAATTACCATGTATGCAATTATCATTACCCTAGCCACAAAATTTTTGAACTTCGATATTACTAAATCTTCTCTATGAAAACGAGTCCCTTAAGTAAAAGTAGGTTATTTGACCTTTATATTATCATAAAAATATGAATTCCAGTCAAAAAAGTAACGTTTAAAATTGACCATGGTAATGAGACGAAGAATCGTTTTCCGAAGAATCAGCCTCAACTTCTCTAATAGTACGTTTCCCGGGCGATAAAAGAATTTCGGTGCAACGGAGTCTGTTCTGTGAGTGTGAGTTCTGTCTGTCTGTCTGTTATCTCGTCATGCTTAAACCGCTGAAGCGATCCTGATGAAAGGTATGGTGATTTTTTGAGTCCCGGGAAAGGACGTTTTTATCTCGGAGTAACGTAAAGCCAAAATTCGTTAATCACGCGGGAAGCGTGATTAACGAATTTTGGCGCAACGGAGTTGAGGGCGACATCTAGTCTATACTAATATTATAAATGCGAAAGTGTTTCTGTCTGTTACCTCTTCACGCTTACGCCGATAATCGATTTTGCTAAAAATTGATAAAGATATACTTTTGAGTCCCACGAAAGATCATAGGATACGCGGTAGAATGCGAAGCGATCCCGCTCCTCCGCGTGTAGCGTTGACGAGGGCATGGGGGGTTTTTAGTCGGTAAACCTCTGCGGAGGGAGTCCGACATACCCCTGCCCCTTCCCCCGAGGGGGCGGGTATGCGTAATGCATTTCCCCTCCTTAAAAAAAAAAGAAAATAGGATACTTTTTATACCGGAAAAATTTACGGTCCCCACGCGATAAACAAATTTCGGTGGAACAGAGTTGCGGGCGTCATCTAGAAGGTTATAATGTTTCAGACATGTAGGTGTGTACATGTAGGTGTGCAGACACTCACCAAGTGAGTAGTTAATAGTATATAAATCGTATAGATTTTCAGTGTTTTAAAAATATCTAGACGATATTATATCGCTATTTAAATAAAGAAATATTTAGGAAACAAAAGCCTGCCTAGCAAATAGGCCGTTGGCAAATAAGACTTTTGAAACTAGCAACAATAGTCATATTGTCATACAGTCTCCAACTTTTGAAACTTATCACCATGGCGTAAGGCTGAAAATTGATACTATCTCGTCTGTACACCTCCCTGGAGAAATTACCTAGTGGGCCCGACTGTACGTCGAATACAGGTACAATTACGTCGACAAGTGATAGATAAATAGACAGCGTGATGTATTGTTAAATATTAATAGTTAGTTTTAATATGGTTCAATATCTTACGTAGCATAGCAACCTAATCTGTGTTTTAATAAACAGTTTTTATAGCCAACCGACCGTAAGATGTTTATTGAAATGCATTTTTTTTAATCAAATAAGGGGGCAAACGAGCAAACGGGTCACCTGATGGAAAGCAACTTCCGTCGCTCATGGACACTCGCAGCATCAGAAGAGCTGCAGGTGCGTTGCCGGCCTTTTAAGGGGTAATAGGTGAGGGTAGGGAAGGGAATAGGGGAGGATAGGGAAGGAAATATGGGGAGGGTAGGGAAGGGAAAAGGGTAGGGGATTGGGCCTGCGGTAAACTCACTCACTCGGCGAAACACAGCGCAAGCGCTGTTTCACGCCGGTTTTCTGTGAGCCCTTGGTATTTCTCCGGTCGAGCCGGCCCATTCGTGCCGAAGCTTGGCTCTCCCACGTCTTGCATTATTGCAGTATAAATTATATTAATCCACACTAATATTATAAATGCGAAAGTGTGTCTGTCTGTCTGTTACCTCTTCACGCCCAAACCCCTTAACCGATTTTGCTGAAATTTGGTATGAAATGGATGAAAAGTATCCTATGTCATTTCCCGGGATGCTCTGAGTCCCGGGAAGGGACATATTATATGGGATACTTTTTATCCGGGAAAAACGTACGGTTCCCCCGCGATAAACGAATTTTGGCACAACGGAGTATGTTGTGGGCGTCACCTAGTAAATTGTACTAATAGTGCATTTTCATTAAATCTATAAATCTTAAGCTTTCTATGAGTTCTATAGTCGATATCGGTACTTACTTTCTTAACTTAATAATACGCGGTTCAAAGGGTTGGAAATAAAGTTAGAAGTTCATTTTCTTCCCCAATATCCCCCAATATTATCTTGATACTAAATTTCATGAAGATTGATAATATATTATCAGATAGCATGATTGCCAAGAAATACATTTTCATCGCTTGGTACAATGAGCGGGGATATTACTGCCCGCCTTACCAACGGAGCGACTTACGAATTTTCGATACTGTCTTACCCCCGAAAATTATACGATTTTGATTCACGAATCTGATTAGTTCCAAACTGAGACGCAGCACGATCGTGCGCTAGTATAGCTGTGAGTGCGAAAAGCCGTTGAGATCGAATTAGTTCCAAATTGTGCCGCAGCAAGATTTCGCGCTAGTATATAATATAATAATATTATGTCGGAAGTAGCATAAGCTTTGAGATCGAGCTGATTCTATTCTCGATTCGATTCTGGCCTTGTACCATGAAACTGTTTTGAGACTCAAACAATAGGACGAAAATGCCGCGTCTTACTCTAACAAACGTGAAATGACGTTATTAGAGCAAGACGCGGCATTCTCGTCCGATTGTTTGAGTCTCAAAACAGTTTCGTAGTAGGCCTACTGATTCGGTCGGTAGTAAGGCGGCAGGTCACGTCGGACCTGAATACGCAATGGAAAAAATTCAATGTGAATTTTTTTGGTAATGAGTATTACCCATACCGAAAAATTCCACAACGCTGCCAAAGTTTTACTTCAATAAACATTCAAGATCATACAAAGTAATATTTTCGATGTTGTGGTGGTGGGAAATGCACGTACATCCCTGCCTGCATGTAGGTCAGAGCTCCCCTGACAATTAATGCATCTAGATATTTGATATTGGCGTATTGCTGCCATATTCGTGTACATTGTAGTAACTACTACATCATCATCATGTTACCGTTTTGCTTCTAGGCTTCCGCATTTTTTGGACTAAGTTAGACTTGCGTCAGGATGTGAGACCTGATCGAAAATTTGTTAGGGGAAGACCACCTCGCACGCGGTAAGAGAAGAAGTCATATCCCACCATCTTAATATCGTTCGGTGAATCCATACTTAATATTAAAAATGCGAAAGAGTGTCGGTCTGTCTGTCTATCTGTTACCTCTTCGCGCCCAACCGCTGGAGAGTTGTAGAGTGGTTGTAGGCTTTGGTCCACAATATATTCCCACCACTCTATCTCTTGAGTCGCCGGAATCGACAGCGGTATCCAACCATGAAAACCCGTTGGTAAAGTTTGCTTATGTAACCATGTCAAGTAGGTAGGCCATGTCACTTCAATCTCAGTAGAACCAGTCTTTTACCAAAACGTAGGGCCGTGAAACACAAAAGTTATCGACAAAATGTATCGATAAATTCAATTAAAATAAATAGTTTCGATATAGACTGTGGAGTGTAAAGTAGAAAATTGAATGCTGCGAGTCACGCCCGCGATTTACAGGAAATTGAATCGGGCTCTGCGAGGATTGTCGATGAAAAGACGCGACACTAGCGCACCTGAAAAGCGAGTAGAATATAAATAACTTGGAGCTATACAATATGAATATTATTCGGATTTGTTACTTCAACTATAATTTATCTTTTTGGTCTATTAGATTCTAGCAAGCAGAGTTTATTGTCTTGAATTTTTATTTCTTTTACTACTTACGAGTAAGACACAAATAAAACACAATTTTACATGCACTTTTTCCACTATGTTCATTAATTATTATAAATTTTAGTTAAAAACACGACCGGTTTCGAAATAATTCATCATCAGGTATTTATTATTATTTCGAAACTGGTCGTGTTTTTAGGCAAAATTTATAATAATTAATGAATACAGTGGAAAAAGTGCACGTAATATTGTGTTTTATTTGTGTTTAAAATGAATTTCCATCAAGAACCGACAGTACAATCAATAACATTTATATATTACGAGTAAGATGCTTACGCAGCGTGAAACTATTCGAGGCTCGCGCGTCTTTGTCTATTCTGTCTGTCTGTCTGTCTGTGACTAGAACGTCACTTAGTTACTTACTAGAAAAACCTTACATTTTTCCGCGATAAAAAGTATCCTATGTCCTTTACCGGGACTCAAAATGTCTCCATACAAAATTTCAGTAAAATCGGTTCAGCGGCTTGGGCGTGAAGAGGTAATAGTAAACAGACATACAGACATACTTTCGCATTTATATTGTTAGTATGGATGGACTAGCCATACCAAGACAAGCAGACCTAGTAGTATAATAAAGGGGTATTTCTTTTAAGGCAAGGATGTTCCTAAAATTAGCAGGTCGATGTCAGTACGAATATCGACGTAAAGGACATTAAAATAACATTCATATCAGCGCGCCTTGTACAGTGGCGGTTACGACGCTCGCCGCGTTCTTGATAGGGCGAAATAGGAGAAAATTATACATTTTATTTTATTTTTTAATGACCGAATCCTTTATTAAAAAAAAAAAAAAAAAACTATTCGGTTATTTTGTTAGAACTATAAAAAAGCTATCCTTTTTGTAAAAAAAATTCATATCATTGTCATTGAACATAAAAATACATTTCAAATTCGAACATCTCGTAATTGATGTTCGAATTTGAAATGTATTTTTATGGTGATATTCAAGATTTTTTTACACAATTACCATGCCATTTTTCAATATTCTGTTCGGTTATTTTGTTACTTTGTTCCTTTTTGAGTCCACATCAATTTTGGTGTAAGAGAATTCCACATATTAATTTCTTCAGACTGGAAACTTAAAAATCAGTCTTTTCGAACTGACCTCGCATTAAAAATATGTTCTCTGCATTTTCCTTAAATCATAAAAATACAATGTTCAAAAAACGGTTTTGTACAACATTCGCTAAATTAAAAATTGCCGTTTAGAATCCCGGCTTAAATATTGACAAAAATTTTAATTATCCTTTGAAGATATAATTAAAATTGTTTACCATTATAAATATAATACAATATATTGTTAAGACAAGCACTTTGAGTTAAATCGGGGAACTTAGTTGAGTTACGATCAAAGTTAACCATTTAACGTTCATTTGTTACTAGTGATGGGAATAGTAATATCGATAAATTTTAAATAATATGAGACACATTATTGCGTGGTAAGGTAAGTTGGAAAATTTTGATGTTACCTCAATAATATTAAGTGTTATCTGAATAATAATAGGACAAGATATATGATAAATTTTATACAAGCTGGCCCGAAACAGGTTTTCACGTATTAACTTCTTACATCAGAAAGAATTTTATGCACATCATTTTCCACATCATTTTATAACCAAAAAGGTAATAATTAGCTTATAAATTTAAATGTAATTTGATAAAGAAAGCAATACACTAATTATTTCTCGTTGTTTATTAAAAGTTATCGAAGCTTGCTAATTTCCCATCACTTAAAAAACTTTGTCTTCTGTTGTATCTGGTAGTATAAAATCAGTAGTATTTTAATTTAGTAAAATATTAATATAAACAAAATGAAAAGTAGACAGAGCATTTTATGGAGTTATATTTCTTGGAATTTATAAAATCTCATACTTGTATCCATTACAACTCGTCGCAAAATTTTCGGCAGACAATAATATCAACATTTTGATATGTATAGACAGTGCAAAACTTCAAGATCGGTCACAGAAACTGGAGGGGGCAATAGACGCATTTATCAACTAGATGGCGCCTGCAACTTCGTTGCGCCAAAATTAGTTTATCGCGCGACAACCGTACATTTTTCCTGGATAAAATGTATCCTATATCCTTTCCCGGGACTCAAAGTTTTCACGCAGCTAAACCGATTTTGTCTGTTACCTCTGTAACAAAATCGGTTCAGCGGTTTGGGCGTAAAGATCCACGCCAAAACAGCTGGACCGATTTTGTCAGTTACCTCTGTAACAGACAGACAGACAGACACACTTTTGCATTTATAATATTAGTATGCATATCGTGTGACCATCTAATCGAGATTTACCAATAATGACCCGTCTGATCACTGATCTACCAAAAGCGTGTTTCCGCTCACCCGCCCCGCTTACTCCTCCTCCCACCAAAGATACCTTAAAATCGAACCCGCGATTTCCCTCTATTGCTAAGCGATTTTAAAGTTGTGCACCGTCTATATAGTTCCTTTGTTTTCCAAGGAACACGATAAAATAGTTTCTCCTTTAATTTTTCAAAACTACTTTCTTTTCTTCCCAGAAGATTTATTAGCTACTTCATAACTCTAATTTCATAATAATGAATAATTAGGGGCTTTATATTTTTTAATACTGACGCCATTTTGAAAATTGCTATTCAGTCCTCGTCTTTGTTTGCCAATAAATTACAAAGTTCCAGCTCAGAAGTGGGAACTTCTTGAATATCATTAATTCTAACGAGACTACAATCTCTGTAATCAGTTTGAGTTATGTGCCATATTCAAATGTTTAAATATTCATTTTCAACTTTGTGTACACACTCCAGACTCAAAGATTTAGGACGATGTTATTGTATGAGAAAGAAGACAATGTGTATAATGTATCATCATCATTGTCGTTAGTAGCATCATTATCATCGTCGGTGGTACGGATGATGGCAAATCAATCACCAATTTCAGCTGCAGGTGTACATCAATAACTAATGTTTTGATTGTCATTTTTTGTTGATCAATATTACTGTCGTAATTTGTGCTGAAAATGGTGATTGATGACGAAATCTCCGATTTCAGTTGCAGGCGAAAGTCAAAAAGGTTTTAAATGTACTTTTCTGGTGTCTACTAAAGATTTCTTAAATGCCTGATAGACGTACGAACTTAAAGCGGGTTTTAAGTTCGCGAACTTACTCGGCTCGCGTCGGTGACACACGAGAATCGCTCACACTGGATTACCATGCCCCCAGGCTCGCGGCTCGCAGCTCTTTGCTGACACACAGGCGATTAAGATCGTCGAGCCATAAGTCCGCGTACTTACTCGTACGTCTGTCACCCCCTTTATAATCCCTAACTCGCACTCAGAGAAGAATAATAATAACTTAACTGTAATAAAATGAAGATTTTGATAGAAACCCCATACATTATCTGTCAAACTCTTTATTTCATCAAGCCCCAAGCGGCCACATGCGGCCGCGATAACAATGGATAAGCTATTGTGTCTCGTTTTTCCACGATCGACGGGTTATTTTACAGTTTTAAGTACCTAATTAATATTCGCCTCTGCACTCAGAGTCGAATATTAATTAGATACATAACGGCAGTAACGGTTTCTTTTGTTTGAGGGCTTGATATCCGAAAATATTTACTAATCTTTAGTGAAGGCTAAATTAAATACCAATATTATATCTCTATGGTAGAGACCATAGAGCAAAAACATTATTTCTACTCTAGAATATCTATTTCTCCTTACTTTGCCGGCAAAGTTTTATCGACTCTTGTTCCGGAGTGCTTCCTTCAACTGACGGGATATTTTCCCAACTACGATTTTTGCGCAACTTTCCATGGATATAAAATTGAGATTGAAACTTTCACTGTATTTGTTGCTAAGTTTTAATTATATAAAATGGTTATGAATATAAAAATTACGCTGCAGAGTTAATAAGGGGTGATGATTATTATGTTGCTTGTCACTTTATGCCTTTTGGTATCCATTATTCGTAAAAAATAATTTTAGTAATTTCAAGTAGTCCCAGCGGATGACTTACGGCCGTACTCAGAGATATTTGAGGATGTTTAACTTTAATTTAATGAAGAGTTTGACAGATAATGTGTGGAGCTTATGTCAAAATCTTCATATCATTTCAGTTAACTTATTAAATATATTCGTTTCTGAGTGCGCCGAAAAAGAGAATGATCTAAGAATAAACTCTTAGTCACATCAGCTTACAAACAATGAACTAAATTAAAATCGGTTCATTCGATTAGAAGTCTACGTTGCTACAGACAGATAAAGAAAACATCAAAATTATAATTCGCGTATGCCTTGAGCGGCCGATTTTATATTTAAATAAAAAAGATAGTTTAAAGTAAAATAATTATTATATTCTTTAATACTATAAAAATAAATGTGAGAATCCTTTTCCTATTTATAGTGCGACATGCATGGCTACCCGCACTCTCGAGGGATACAGCTTACAAATAGACAATGTATTTCCACATACAAATTACATTATATTAATTTTCTTGTAAATAAATTAGTTTATGGTAAGAGGACGGAGTTACTGCTTTTGTTATATGCTGATAGATTAGATTTAGAAACTGAGGCTAACATAGTAATTAGTAACCAAATAACAACATAGCATGTAACCTAACAATAACGTCATGTGCATTTGGGTTTCAGAATGTATCAGAATTCTAAAACTGGCTTAATAGTTTATTGATACTAAAGCCCCCCATAGAGGTCGAACAAATCGGATCGGAGTTTAAAATAAAATGATGGTAGGCCTACCTGTTTTGTGCCTTACGCTTAAACCGCTGGAACCATTTTGATGAAAACGTAGAATAAGTTCATAATAATAGAAGTTAGCTCTTGATTTTACAGAATATTATGCCGGAAAATGTGAGTACTCAATCTCTCAAATCTCAATACATTTTTCACGGCGAGGCCAGTTCGAAAAGACTGATTTTTAAGCTTCCAGTCTGAAGAAATTTTGTGGAATTCTCTTACACCAAAATTGATGTAGACTGAAAAAGGAACAAAGTAACAAAATAATCGAACAGAATATTGAAAAATGGCATGGTAATTCTGTAAAAAAATCTTGAATATCACCATAAAATACACTTCAAATTCGAACATCTCGTAATTTTCAATGACAATGATATGATTTTTTTTTTACAAAAAGGATAGCTTTTTTATAGTTTTAACAAAATAACCGAATAGTTTTTTTAATAAATTGATTCCGTCATTAAAAAAATAAAATAAAATGTATAATTTTCTCCTATTTCGCCCTATCAAGAACGCGGCGATCGTCGTAACTACCACTGTACAAGGCGCGCTGATTTGAATGTTATTTTAATGTCCTTTACGTCGATATTCGTACTGACAGACATCGACCTGCTAATTTTAGGAACATCCTTGCCTTAATTTCAGATGGTCTGTCTCATTTGATAAGCCCTTAAAGTCGAACACCGTTTCGTCTTCGCACAATACTCTCTAGAGTCCAAACTATAGAGTAATAAACGTTAGGGACCCGGAAGTGGATTCCTAACTTTCTGACAATGACTGAACTTACCATGTAACTTTGGGAATGCCACATATTTAGTACTTAGATAGCTGGTTATTAGTTGAAATGGTTAATTGCCAGGAGAATAATAATAATAACCAATGTTACACATCATTAAGATTTGATAGTTTCGATAATGTGGCATAAAAATGTATGGGGATAAAGTAACCCCTAAAATATATAATTCTAAGGTTTACTAATGGCCGATGTTGGAACTTGAAAAATTGACCAGAATGGGCGATGCCCGATATGGTTTGTTTTCAAAACATCAAAAATTGTCATCTCATCCTAGTAAGACTTTGTGGGACGATTAAGCAGACTACTCCAAGTCCAGTTCATTGCAATTTTTTTCTACTTTGTGAAAAACTCCACTTTTTTACACAAGAACCTAAAAGACTGCGGAACCCTTTTTGTTTTTATTCACAAAAAAAGGTCTTAATAGCTACCGGGAAACTTGATAGTGATTCCAAGATTAAGGATCTATAAAATTTTAATGTCTTAGCACGACTTCGCACTATACTTTAGTGCTTAAGGATCGAGTTATTTTGAGGATAGTGCTCCTACAAAGCTCTTAAATATTGAAACAATAAAAATTAAATAAAGTTTAGAAATAAAATTATCCGATTAAAATTCTGGGTATCTGTAAACATAAAAAATAACCAAATCCTTTTTAATCATGTGGTAACTCATCATTTTCATTTTCCGTCACCGTTTTGGGCCATGATTACGAAATCTACAATCAACGTGGATCATCGATAATTATTGACGGATATAATTACCCTGTTGTCAACTATGAATTTCTACCAAAAAAATGCACTGCTGCTGCAGGTTCTTGGTAGTCTCAGTAATAGTAAAGTAGCAATCAGTAAAGTAACTCAACATTCTTGCACTATTTCCACTATATTTAAGTACTTTTTTCAATTTTAATAAATTACACCAGCATCCATTCCATTATATTGTATACACACAACCGCATTATTGTAAAAAATGTGTGTAAATATGCCAACGCATCAAGTGTACGTATGTCCTCACAGTAACGAACCGCAAATCAATAAGTAGGTGCTCCACGATAAAAATCATCGGAGACAGGACTAATTGGAGTATCGGCACTAATGACATCACGGTAATGACGTCACAGTAATGACGTCACTCAGACCGCTTTGAGCGTCAACTGTTTTCTCATATTTTTGCCGTGCTTTGAATTCCGCTGAATGTTATTTTGATTGATTGATGATTTTGGTTACATGTGATACTTTGATTTTGTATGTTCAAGGTATTGACGTTTATGTGAGTGTCCTCAGTGGTAGAGTTCCTGAAGCGCCCAAGGTAAGATTTCTATTCGGTTGTAGAGCCCCTGCTCTAGTGAAGGCAACGGTGAGGAAACATCAAAATCGACTCAGCAAGTTAAGCTTGAAGAGAGAAGAGTACAAACAGAAAAAATGTCAGACACAGTATCACATTAGAAAAATCACTTTTTTGTGTCCGAACTCAGATCTTGAGAGCCCTGACGTCCCTGTGATCCAAATGGTATGGTCTATTGGTTAAAAGTGACATTTTCAGCGTCAGCATTTACTACCTTCTACTATTAGCTACTGTACTTATCAGCAGTGAGCGGCGCAGTAATATATTCACACGTCAGCGCACCGCAGCGCACCTGCGTCATTGGGCCATTTCTAACGCGCTAACGAGCACACATTCATAATCATAAACTATTATTACTAAACACTTATTTTGAAATCCATACTAAATAATTACTAATGTTATAAATGATAAATTGTGTCTGTTACCTTTTCACGCTTACGGATTGAGATGGGTACGACCTTATTGGATATAAGATATACTGTGAGTCTGTGACTCCTAGGAAGTCAAACGAAAGTATAGGTCTACCAGAATCTGATGGCAAATTTTGACAGCAGATTTTCAAAAAATATCCTTGATCATTGGATAAATTTATATATTTGCATGTTTCACACACAGAATCAGCCGTTATAAGGACAAAAAAGAAACAAAATGTTTTTATTACCCCGGTATTGCTAGTCACTTTACTTTCTCACTTTTTGCCATCAGATTCTGGTAGACCTATAGTTAATAGAATCAGGCGTTACTTTGCGGAAATCCATGACTTTAAAATATTTAGTTTGTTATTATTTTTAGCAATATTTCGCGAAATAAACCTCAACCTTTAAGTAAATGAGTGAGTGTACGCATAGGCATGCGTACAGCACCTCCTAATTCGAACGAAAGTATTTATTGAGGCAAAATGTGCGGTTACCGAAATTATTCGCGAATTTCTAGGCAACATAGGTATATATGCGAAAATGTATCTGTTTGCTACCTTAAACAAGCTGCTTAGTAAGTAGCTTTGTATTAAATGTAAGTATTTCATTAATTAATGCCAGGTTTCTGAGTTTATTTTTACGAAGTACTCAACAGACTTATTGATTTGTTAGTGTTTTAACGATAACCAATTAAAAGTGCTAGAGAATAGATTCAACTTTTATCAAAAAATCTCGAAAAATGTTCGAACAAACGATATTTCGGTAGAAACACAAGTCAAGGACTCAGTATTTATGAAATTACACGAGTAAATGAGGCATTAAAATGGCTGAACATGCCCAAGCGATCAGAAATATACTCAAGTAGCTCTTGTGTGAGCGGAGCTGGATAATTTTGGTCTCCTCTTGAAAAACATGAAAAACACAGCGACCATTTCCGCCCCGTGTAAAGAGACTTTTAACAATTTGGAGGGCATATATTTTGAAAGCTGCCTTGTCCACACTAATATTAATGTTGCATGCTAAAAGCTGAAAAAAATGATTTTGTTAATATAATATTATATTATAGTTTCGTGGATGAGATAATTATTATTGTGAATAATGTAGGCTCCTCGCCCGAAAAACCAAGATGTAACAACATCTTCGTTTGTGCAGAAAGCTGTAAGGCTTTAATTAAATAAATGACTGACTTTCTAAGTACGTACGCTTTTTTAATGCGCAAAATAAGCACTATGGTTACAGAAATAGACGGTTCTATTAAATAAAAAGCTTCCTCACGGCCGCATTCATACCGCCGTACTCAGAAGAACATTAATTACTTAAAAGTAATTAAATATTTTTTTTGACATAATCCCCATACATTATCTGTCAATCTGTTCATTAAATTGAAGGTTTAATCATCATTAAATGTCTCTGAGTGCGGCAGATAGACATGATGAATAACTTCAATTAAACGAAGAGTTTGGCAGATAATGTCAAAATCTTTATTTAATTTAAGGCCATCCCCCGAGCAAACGACCTTGACCATACATTTGACGCGTTGCCGAGATCGCACAAAAATCCTATTTTTTTTTACTTATCTTAGTTCAAAATTGATCTAAAAAAAAATTAAAACGGGAAATATGTAGTTAATGAAATTGTCTATCTATTGTCGTATGTTTCAAATAAACGTAATTTGTAAATGCTAGGGAGATGCTGAAAGTATGCTTCAATTTTAATAAATTGGTATTACTTTGGAAGCTAATATCATGAGTATAATAAACAAAAATAGAAAATTTAAAACGGGGAAAGGAATGTTGATATAATGAAGATTATTGCTGTATTTTTATTATAACTTTGTAGCTTTCAAATTATGAGTTTATAAGGCTCTAAATACGGTAAATTACGGAATCTCCGTAGGGCAAGGCCCATATTCGTCTCTGAGTGCGGCAGTGAGAATCTGAGCGGTAAGAGTGGTTCATAAGGGTCCTAAACTCACGTTCTAAAATTCAGTTTTCACATAATATAATAATAATTGTACTAAATGACGCCCGCAACTCCGGTGTGCCAAAATTCGTTTATACCGTGGGCGCCGTATATTTTTTTCGGGGTAAAAAGTATCCTATTCATAGGACCTAGGTACCTTCCAGGACTCAAAGTATCTCCATACCCAGCAAAATCGGTTCAGCGGCTTGGGCGTGAAGAGGTAACAGACAGACAGACAGACGGACGCATTGACGGATGGACAGACAGACAGACACACTTTCGTATTTATAATATTAGTATGGATAGGCGGAAATTAGTGAGCGCGCGTTGACGCCTGTAATTTCGCCACTGAATAGGGGACAATTTGTGACGTCATCGGCAGACATTTTACGAACGACGTGCACAAAATGGAGGCGCGTGCTTGTTGATGGAAATCTGTTTATTTTATAGTGAATTTATACCGCAAATATTATCAGGAAATCCGTTTTATTTACCGTTATCCGTTATATTTTGTCAATATTTAATATAAATACGACGTTTCTAATAGCATAATATTATTATTATGTTACTGTGAGCAGTGTGTAAGGATTTTTGCTTTTTAAGGTTAAGCCTTAATTTTTAAATAAGCTAGCAAATACAACAGCTATCCTGTATCCAGTACGTTTGCTATGCAGAGAAATCTACCACAATTTTTTTGTATAGCCCGGTCACCGAACACAATTTTTCAGCCAAATTCGGCAATTGACCTCTATGGTTGTGTCACATTGATTCAAAAGCGAAAATATTGCCATCTCCTTCATACCAAAGTCAGGTGAAACGGGATATTTATTTTAAACAATAATCATTTTAATAGAAAATATCAAATTTCTACGTGTACACTGTATTTTTAATAAGCACTAGATGACGCCCGCAACTCCGTTGCGCCATAACTCGTTTATCGCGCGGGAACCGCACATTTTTCCGGGATAAAAAATATCCTATGTCCTTTCTCGGGACTCAAAAGATCTCTATACCAAATTTCAGCAAAATAGGTTCAGCGGTTTGAGCGTAAAGAGGTAGCAGACAGATAGACAGACACACTTTCACATTATATTAGTATGGATTTTCTAGGTATAAAATAAGGTTAGCATTATAAAGGAATAGTGTGTAATATTTCGTCACTTTATCAGGTCTAATTTTGTCGTTCCTCGTAAGTCGTCGGTTCAGCGGTTTAAGCGTGAAGAGCTTTAACAGACAGTCAGACAGTATTTATACGTGGAAGAGCCATGCTTCGGCACGAATGGGCCGGCTCGACCGGAGAAATACCACGTTCTCACAGAAAACCGGCGTGAAACAGCGCTTGCGCTGTGTTTCGCCGAGTGAGTGAGTTTACCGAAGGCCCAATTTCCTACCCTATTCCCTTCCTTTCCCTCCCCTATTCCCTTCTCTTCCCATCCCTACCCTCCCCTATTACCCTATTCCCTCTTAAAAGGCCGGCAACGCACCTGCAGCTCTTCTGATGCTGCGAGTGTCCATGGGCGACGGAAGTTGCTTTCCATCAGGTGACCCGTTTGCTCGTTTGCCCCCTTATTTCATAAAAAAAAAGTCAGATACACTTTGGCATAATATTAGTATGGATTTTCTAGGTATAAAATAAGGTCAGCTTTGTGACGAAATATTAAATAATTATATTCCTAATAGTATTTAATATTTCGTCACTTTAATCAGGTCCAATTTTGTCGTTCCTCGTCCCATTGTCTGCATGAATTCCACACATAATTATTTCTGCCCGCAAACGATATGTTCGCCAATAACGTATGCGAATTGTTTCACGCGAAACTGGGTCGTGTGCGCTAGTGTATACGAGCTAGAATAGCGCGCTCGTCACCTTATGTAATAACCCATTTATACGCTATATATTCAGGTCCATGAAGCACTTTGTTTATATATGTATTGCTATTTTACAGTGTGCAGACTTTGCACGGCTTTACCGTTAGCTGGAGTTTAGTTTTGAAACTTCGTGAAACTGTATAAATTAACAGCTGATATCTAAGCTAAAAACCGGTGCCACAGCTTGAGTGAAACTAGCTCTTCAACTAAATCTTTCGGCTCATTCTCACACCATGCTATTGCGCGTTTTTTTAAGATAATGTGTAAAAGCAATATCAATGTTTTCGAGCGTGTGAGAAAAAGAAAAACAACATTTTTGCATGCTCCTGGACTATATTCTATAGTATGTTTTTTCTATGATCCGTAAGAAACTGAAAGAAAACACGATAGCATAATATATTTTTTTTACGTAGTCATCAAAATGATATACTTCCTTTTAATTTTGAAAAGCTATATAATTATGTCTGTCTGTATGTCTTTACACACACACACACACACACACACACACACAGACACACACCACTTCATTATTGTTATTAATAAACCTAAGAATTTTAATTTTTGTCGTATTAAGATTACTAATTCTCAGAATATTTATGTTAATTTTGTTATTTATGTTTGTTTAGCCGTACTCATTTTATTGTAATTCGGTAAAAATTCCCCCATAGCACAGGCTGCGCCTAGTTTGGGGGACTGCCACTTTTTAAAAATATTGTAAATTAATTTATGACAATTAAAGATTTGTATTATTACTATCTATAGTTAATAGTTCCAGGTTTTCGTCTCCGTCTGTTAGATGACTTTTATTCAAAGACAGACTCGATAGACACACTTTCGTATTTGTAAGTTCTTGTGAACTATTACTAGTAGAATATTAATTGGGCACGTAAACTAATGATTGTGGATCACGTTTAATGAAACACACAATGGTTAATTAATTATTGTTGAATCTAATAACCAGTTTGTGCCCGCATACCCGTTTTGTTATCATCAACACTACAGTAGGTATGCACTATACAGGGTGTAACGAAACTAAGTGATACTACTTCAGGGTGTGTATGTGTCCCTTATATAGAGTTGACCGTAAAAGTAGCAGTGTTAGAGAGTTTTTTTGTGATTTGTATGGGTCAGTGCCCCAGCATCATGAATTTTCCAATATAAAAATTTAAAAAAATGTTTTCTTTCAGCTTTGCTACCTTTACGATGAACTCTATACAGGGCTCTAATACACACCCTAAAGTATTATCATTCTGTTTTGTTACATCCTGTATATTTTATAACGTGGTAGCTCAGCCGTGCTTATAAAATTAAGCTCACTCAAAACACCTAAAAATTACATACACGTGTTTTGCTAATTTAACTTATCTGAAATCACGCTAGGGTGCATCCGCCTGATTTGGGCGGTTTCGTATGAACATGCTCTACTGTATAATATTTATATTGTGCTTACATGAAGTGTTGAACTATAGTTTTCTTTATTTGTTTATTTGAACAGAGATTTTTTTACATGAACAGGATTTTAGCTAAAATATTATTTTAAATTGTTATAAATAATTCATTTTAAATAATTTTTTGGCGGTAAGAACCTTAAAACTTAAGAGGTAAATATCTAGTCTTAATATTAATTAATTGTGTTTCCAAATATAGTCTACACTCTACATAATATAATAAAATAATTATATTTGTATGTAATACTTTATTAAAATAAATTATATGTTTGTCGAATCAAAACATATTTTAAGCCTTATTCAATCTATAAGCGGGTTACGAATTTCTACACTCATATAATCGGCTTATAATAGAAATATTATTAGCCGATTATATGAGTGTAGGAATTCGTAGGAACGCTTGACAAACATTTACGAGCAAAAAACACTCCCACCACTTACCACGAGTAATCATAAAAATATTCAAACGGAATTGGTCTGAAGGCGAGCTCCGATATAAGAGGAATCGCTCGATCAATCGAAAACAACCAGACATTTCATCTACATAATGCCGACGATGTTTTAACGTCGGTAACGCTTCGCTACACACAAAGTTATGAGATACTAAAATATTTCTCTATGAAGTAGTCTTCGAAAACGCTATTGAGACTCTGCTTTTAATTAATATCCATATCCATACTTCCATGCTAATATTATAAATGCGAAAGTGTGTCTGTCTGTCTCTCTGTCTGTTACCTCTTCACGCCCAAACCGCTGAACCGATTTTGCTGAAATTTGGTATGGAGATACTTTGAGTCCCGGGAAAGGACATAGGATACTTTTTATCCCGAAAAAAATGTACGGTTCCCGTGTAATAAACGAATTTTGGCGCAACGGAGTTGCGGGCGTCATCTAATCTATTATAAATGAGAAAGTGTGTCTGTCTGTTTGTCTGTCTGTCCGGCCGTCTGTCTATCTGTACCTCTTCACGCCTAAGCCGCTGAACCAATTTTGCTGTAATTTGGTATGGAGATGTTTTGAGTCCCGTAGGATATTTTTTACCCTGGAAAAATGTACGGTTACTACGCGATAAAATAACTTTGGCGCAATGGAGTTGTCATCTAGTTTAGTAAATATATTGACAAACGTTTATTTTCAAACTAGCTGTACCCCGCGGTTTTACCCGCGGTTTAAGTGATATATAATAAAAGACTATGAAAAGTACCAATAATAGGGTCAAAACATGACGATACAATATGGTTCTATAATGGTTTATGGTAGTGATAATGATGATGATGAATGTAATTTGCATAGTATCATATGCTTTCTGTTCTTAAAACAACGTCGAAACTCCCAAACTTGTATCTATAAAGAGTCAGGAGTTCTCTCAGCACCTTCCAAACCATGGTATACCTTGGTGCAAAATCTTGCTTGTTGGTAGCATATGCTTAGAATACTGCTCACGAAACCGAAGTTACTACATGTTTCCATATAAATTTTGAGGAGTTCCCTCGATTTCTTATGGATCCCTTCATCAGGTCACCACTTTTATGAATATGGTACCAAATTGGAATGATAACCTATACACTAAAAGAAAAATTTTGAAAATCGGTTCACAAACGGCGGAGTAGTCGTTGAACATAAAAAAACGAACATAACACCTCCTCCATTTTGAAAGTCGGTTAAAATTGTAGCCTATGTGTTATTCTGATGTATAAGTTATATTATTGTAAAGTTTCATTAAAATCTGTTCAGTAGTTTTTGCGTGAAAGAGTAACAAACATCCATACATCCATACATACATACATACATACATACATCCAAAGTTTCGCCTTTATAATATTAGTAGGATTACTTTGACACTATTTTAGGTTCCGGTCAATAAGCCTATTCTTATCAATCAACAAATTGACTTGATTAATAATTTAAAGTGTAGGAATATTACTTCGTACTTTACGAAAACAGGTTAAAATCATCAAATAAAAAATGTTATTGAAAATATAATCATATTATTGACATAGATAATTAATTATAACTTCATTTTTTTCTTATTCATTCGTCAGTATTTCCCATAGAAAAAAATAAACATACTTTGGTATTTCCTTTGTCCAGTTAAATTTAGTCTATCGCTCATCTCTGTCACTGTGTGTAGAACCTAATTTTCCAGAGCTTGGTCGCCTTAATCCCGATAATGGATGAAGATTCGTCGATTCCAGGGACATTGTAATCGATTCGTGTCCAATTATTTTATGAGACGATTTTACTCGGTAGATAAAGTATTGAGGGCCGAGAAGAATTTTTATGCTTAGGTACTTGAACATTAAGATAGCTAGATAGATTCGTTTTCTTCACTGAAGGATATAAAAATCCACACTTGATTATTGAAGACGAAATTCTTTTTGCCATCCTCTTGAATCGCTGAACTTATTTATATTATGTTTGGCATGAAGACTCTTGGCGCATCGGGAAAGGACATAAGAAAGTTTTTATGTAGGAAAAATTGACTTCTGTCTGATAATTGAATCTCTGAGCAAACGAATTTGCATCACAATGTAATCAAAATATGTAAAAATAATTTGTATCAACATAAAAATCATTTCAATGTAATAATATCAAGGTAAATAATTAATTTCATGGCGTTCATTGAGAAAGGCCTATGTCCAGCAGTGGACGAATATAGGCTGATATGATGATGATGATGATGAAATAATTAATGTAAGATTTTTTCTGTAAATTATACGGGGGAACACTAGAGGTCCCACAGAAAGAGCCGTATAAAAAATAATATATAATCAAAATAACGGGGTACAGAATTTGATACAATTTTAAAAAATATGAACTTTTGTTTGAACCTTTGTATTTTATAAATCCAAGAGCTCATTTTTTTTTTAAACCATGTAATAAAGTAAGTTAATAAGTAAGTCCACTTTCCTCCTATTTTTATATTATTTTCTGCACTTTATGAATCTTCTTCGAGGAAGAGCTTTCGAAAGTAATTATCACGTCTCAAGTTGGCGGCCATGACGCCGCGGGTCTTGTAAATTATGATTGATAAACCAAACTTTTGTTATTAAACATTCAACAAAATTTCATATTTTATTCAAACCCGAGTTTTCATTGTGATCTTCCTACCCCTTACCGAGTTAGCATTATAACATAACTCAGAAGTCGAACATTTTTTACCCGGTTTAAAAATAAGTTTTTGATAAGTTAAATGGTAAAAACGGTAGATACTAGGAATCTAGATAGCTTTAGGGAGCAGAACAATTTACAATGCATGCAATGTATTGCATGAATTTCATTGCAAGAACACGACTACGTTATGCTACTGTATACAGGGTGTAACAAAACTAAGTGATAATAATTTAGGGTGAGCATGTGTCCGTTGTATATAGTTCACTGTAAAAGTTGCAGCGCTGAAAGAGCTATTTATTATGATTTGTATCGGCAAGGGCCCCATCGTCATAAATTTCCCCAAACAAAAGTAAAAAAAAAAATACTCTTCCGGCGCTGCTACTTTCACAGCGAACTCTATACAGGGGACTCATAGTTCATACTCATACTAAATTATCACCCCTTAGTTTTGTTACACCCTGTGTAATATTTTCATTGTAGTTATATTACTTTGCCGAAATATTTCTGTTGCTTAAGGCGAGGCCAGTTCGAAAATACTGATTTTTAAGCTTCCAGTCTGAAGAAATTATGTGGAATTCTCTTACACCAAAATTGATGTAGACTCAAAAAGGAACAAAGTAACAAAATAACCGAACAGAATATTGAAAAATGGCATAGTAATTCTGTAAAAAAATCTTGAATATCACCATAAAAATATTGAAGTGTATTTTTATGGTGATATTCAAGATTTTTTTACAGTATTCCATGTCATTTTTCAATATTCGAACATTTCGCAATTTTCAATGACAATAATATGATTTTTTTACAAAAAGGATAGCTTTTTTATAGTTGTAACAAAATAACCGAATAGTTTTTTAATAAATAATTCGGTCATTAAAAAAATAAAATAAAATGTATAATTTTCTCCTATTTCGCCCTATCAAGAACGCGGCGAGCGTCGTAACCGCCACTGTACAAGGCGCGCTGATATGAATGTTATTTTAATGTCCTTTACGTCGATATTCGTACTGACAGACATCGACCTGCTAATTTTAGGAACATCCTTGCCTTAATGCTTGAGTGGTACACGTTTTGACGTCAGCCAATCAAAAGCGCTGATGAATAGATAAACTCTAGTCAAAACCTCATTAACCGGGCGTTAGTAAATATATGAATAGATAAACTCTAGTCAAAACCTTAGTTACAGCGTCAGTAAATATTATAACCTCCATTTCAAGCAAATGATGATGAAAAAGGTGAGACCACAATGTAAATCAGTAATTTGAATTTCAGTGTCGAGTTAGGTTTGCATTTGTATTCCGACAGCCTCGAGTTTGTTGACGGAAACACCGTGGAATTTTTACACCGATGAATGGAAATAAATGTTCCCTTTGATACAGTGTTTGCTTCGGCATTTAGTGGAAGCGAACGTTCCGAAGAATAATTATACTTTATCGAATTGATTCATAGACAGTTAACGGACCAACGTCATTTGGTCGGATCATGTCAATTCAATGTTAATTGTGATCTGTCGGCTGGGTTTGACATAACGCTACCAAATTACGTAGGTTCCCCATATGCCTATGAATCAACTTCTCTGATAGTAGATTTCTACATAACGAGATGCAAATATAAGCTATAAAACGAATAACAAGTGCACGAGTACATGACATATTTTTCAAAGCAATAAGTCTGAATTGGTAGGTCTATATTCTACAACATTGGCAAGGAATGTTTCACATTCGTAAAAGTTACCAAAATTTAGTCTAATCGAGCCGATTGCTCATTTTTATTAAATTTACTTAATGTAAATATGTAAATTTAAGTTAAGTTTTAAATCAAGTAAAAATAATCGAAATAAACACATGCATTTTACCACTTGAAAATAGACTCTAAACTTTGCTATAAAACGGCAAGCTGCGATTCTCGAGTTTCAATAAAAAGGTGCAGAATAAGGCAATGCAGAGACAAGGCAGTTGATTCCAGCTGATCTGATAAAGCTGTATATGAAAATGATATTGCATATTGTAGTCACACCAGCCGCGGCGGTACAGGCGTCCACATATATTTTTAAATATTGCATAGCTTTTATCGCGGGCTTTGAGTGCGGCGAATCGAGAAATTCCGTAACGAAAATAAACCTAACCACCACGTGCCACGCGTATTTTTTTCTATACTATTATTATAAACTAGATGACGCCCGCAACTCCGTTGCGCTAAAATTCGTTTATCGCTTGGGAACCATACATTTTTCCGGGATAAAAAGTATCGTATGTCCTTTCCCGGGACTCAAAGTATCTCCATACCAAATTTCAGCAAAATCAGTTCAGCGGTTTGGGCGTGAAGAGGTAACAGACAGATAGACAGACAGACAGACACACTTTCACATTTATAATATAAATTATGGAAGTATGGATGACGTTAGCAACTCCGTTTCGACAAAATTTGTTTATCGCGTGGAACTGTATATTGTCCGGGATCATAGGTGTCTGATATCCCTTCCCGGGAGTTAAAGTATCTCCATACCAAATTTCATAAAAATCGGTTCAGCGGTTTGGGCGGAAAGAGGGTTACCTCTTGTCTATCTGACTGTCTGTCTTAACAGACACACTTTCTATCATCTGGCACTATCATTGAAAATATTCTCAATTTTTAAAGAATAATTTTCATCACATGAAAAATGATGGATCGTCGGAGGGTTAGTGGTTATTGTTGAATGGATGGGATATAGATAAGTGTCAGTAGAGTTGCACTATAAAATTGTGCCTTATGTAATTAGCCTTTAAATTCGTAACCCTCCGGCTTCAATCATTAAATTACAACTAACACTAATAAACATCAAAGTTTTGTAACCTAAGTAACTTAGTCAACTTAGTAACAACTAATTTACAATAGTTTTATTTGAGGTCCTTGCATTTATCTGGTTGAGATGTTTTATTCAAGACTTATACCTTAATGTCTTAATGCTGCAGTATTAAAAGCGTTCACTTAAATTGTAGCACAAGATAATTAAAAAATAAATTACATACCATAGAAAAATGTAACCCGAATATTGAGTACTAGCTGTTGCCCGCAACTTCGTCCGCGTTAGCATAGTACATCACGTCCCAAGTATTTTATTTTCAAAAATATTCAATGAACAGAATTGACTTTCCTACGATTTTATTATAAACTAGACGTTCCGCGCGGCTTCGCCCGCGTAAATAAGATATTTCACAGACAAATCAGTCTATAAAAAATAGCCTATGATCCTTCACGTGGTCTACTTCTTATCCGACCGAAATAACAGAAAAATTGCTCTAGTAGTTCGTGAGATAAGCCCTTTCAAAGAATTTCCCCCGTTTTTTCCACATTTTCTTCTATTTCTTCGCTCCTATTAGTCTTATCATGATAAAATATAGCCTATAGCCTTCCCCGATAAATGGGCTATCTAAAACTGAAATAATTTTTCAAATCGGACCAGTAGTTCCTGAGATTAGCGCGTTCAAATAAGCCCTTTCAAATAATTTCCCCCCGTTTTTTTCACATTTTCCTCTATTTCTTTACTCCTATTAGTCTTAGCGTGATAAAATATAGCCTATAGGCTTCCTCGATAAATGGTCTATCTAACACTGAAAGAATTTTTCAAATCGGACCAGTAGTTCCAGAGATTAGCGCGTTCAAACAAACAAACAAACAAACTAACAAACTCTTCCGCTTTATAATATTAGTATAGATTATGTATGGATGTCACTCGAAATCTGTGACCTACACCGGGACCTTAATGTGGACATGGTCTCTACAGTTATAAAAAGATACGCCGAAGCTCACGAAAAGAGATTTCACCATCACGTGAATGTCGAGGCCATCCAGCTCCTCGATAACACGGATTTAGTTAGAAGACTGAAAAGGACGAAACCTTTTGAGTTAGTGTATTAAGTGTTAAAATCAGTGTAAAAGACCTAAAGTGCCTGTGACAAATACAAACAATAATGTGTATTCTCCTTTATAGGGACTTTAAGAAAGTGTTGATGGACACAATCTCAGTTAACTCTACTTAGCAGATTAAGCTATCGTAAAATTATTTATTAGTCTTAGTTAGGCTAGATTGTAATAATTATGAAATGCCTATACAGGTATTTTATGTTTAAAAAAAAAAAACTCGAAATCTGTATAGATAAGATAGATAAAAGCTCATAGCAAGGCAAGGAGTGAAGATAGATACAAAGTGTAAAAGACAAATTTGTAGGAAATTTTATGAGCTTTCATTATGTACCGAACATTTTTTCTCTACAACGCACCGTTTTATCGATATGAGCAAAAAACTATAAATATTGAGACTTGAGCCCCCCCCCCCCCCCCCCACCCCCACCCTAGGTGATATCGTTATAAATAATATTCGTCCAAAATTTGAAATAAATCCATTCAGTACTTTCTGAGTTTATCCCGGACATACATACAGGCAAACAGACAAACAGACAAAAATTCCAAAAACTATATTTTTGGCTTCCATATCGATTGTAGATCACGTCCCAAGTATTATTTTTCAAATATATTCAATGTACAGAATTGAATTTCCTACGATTTTATTATATGTATAGATCATAATAATAATAATATGATGCGAGGGGAAATCTAATTAATTACGTACATAATAATGTGGGAAATATTTTTTATTCATATCAGAACAAGGTACTTAATTATCGGTACTAATTGGACGCTTTCAATAACACAGCTTTTAGGGTTCCATACCTGAATGGAAAACCGGAACCCTTATACGAGTAGGATAACGTGTTATTCGTGGTTGTCTATCAATACTCTTTTTTCAGAACCGCATGGAGGCTTTTTTCAGGAACGTATAAGCTGAAACTTATATAGGATAAGATAAGATAAGTAACGTAATCAAAAAGTACAGGCGTTTATACCGCAAAATTGTGTCACACGCAAAGAAATAAAAATTACATCCTATAAAAATCTTTGAAACATGAAAAATTCGTTGCAAAACAACGTCTCATAGCACAGTTAAAAAATTGCAAAAATGCAAGTAGTAATATCAAATTATAAAAATATTTACGTACGGAACGCTCAATTTACTCGTCCGACTCGTACTTAGCCTATTATTTTGTTTACGAGGGTTCAATACCCGGATTAAGGCCAATGCAAAAAATAAACGGCGCCAGATGTGTTACAAACGCGAGTGTAATGCGTTGTTCAGCTCCATCGCGTTTTTCCAATTCCTTCATTTCCCAGCGTGAAAATATTCCTCATTGATTTTCCTGTTGTTAAAGAAGTGTTTGGTTCGTTTTACTAATTGATTGCTATTATAAATTGTTAGGCTTGAAATATGTAATCTAATCTTCTTTTTTATGGTATTATCATGTTAAGGAGTTTGTTGGCAAACTTCTCTCAAAGGGCTGGATGGATTTTGATGAATGTGTGTGCAGGCCTTGCTCCTAATTCGCAATAATGTAGAATATACGAAATTAAGGAAATATTAGTAAAAATGGTAGTAGTATATTAGTATTATTACCATTATTTATTAACCCTTCGATCGCGGATTCTTGGAAATGCTATTGTATTCTATTGTTGTCGCGACCACCGGTGCCCGTATGGGGCTTGATGAGTTAATAGTAGTATTATTACCTTTATTTTTTGTTTGTTAATCTACCGTATTGAGGATGTAGCGTAAAGACGATACAAGCCTTAAAGCAAAAGCACGGCCGTACCACACTTTTCTCGATATAATGTTTTTTCATATTCTCTTTCTATACCTACGTGTTTTTTTCCGTCGACTGTACTTACATAGGGGAGTTTTGAATGGTTGCCCTCAAACGGATGACCCAGAATACTGCTCGCTGAGATTACACCTCCATAGTGCAAAGGTGACGAAAATGCATAATGAACATGGTTTTTTTTACGTGTTGGAGATCAGAATTTTAAGAGAGACAGGAAGGAAATATTTGTGAATATTTATCCTAGATTTTCCTACGTGGTATATGAGAATATCATAATCTCTTAAACTACGTAGGAAAATATTATGTTACAACACTGTGCATGCTGTGTATAAAGACGATGCAATTCAAGTTTAGTACTTATCTCGCAAGTGACTTTTCTAACTACTACTATAACGTCTGTAATAAAGGATATCTTAATGAGAACTGAATCTGAATAAGACCTACCCTAACTAACTTACGTAATATTATAGGATATCCTGCGTCAACCGTAACCTATCATAATATAATTTCCTTCGGCTTACGGCCGTTCCCAATATTTGATCTATCTCTGGTTTTGCCCTACTAGAGATAGGAATAGCTCTCATTAGACATTAGAGACATATATTTTATGTCAATTCAATGTTAGCTGCGATCGGTCGTATGTCAAACCAGAGATAGATTGAATATTGGGAACGGCCGTTGGTCCACTCTGTGTCTATGTGTCTTCGCCTTTGATCGAAATCGGCGATAAAGACACTGTGTCTTCGCCCGGAGATAAGGACTGTACACGGTATCTTCTTGCTGCATTTAAAGGAGCTGCTGCATCAAATAATACTAATCAATAAAATTATTCAACAAGTAATTCTAATTGCAGTTCCGATACACAAAAGATAACAGGTCAGTGAGTTCTGGAATTGGGCCACGTCAGTCCCCAAAACTGGATAATCCAAAAGATAACAGTGAGGTTTGAGCATTACTGTAAAGATAAGATAAAGATACTAATTATCTTTTACTTTATTTTAGTTTAATTACAAACACAATAAGCAGTGGACTCGGTTAATAAAAATGGCGCCGAAGAAAAAGGATAAAAATAAAAGTACAGTTGGCGAGACAAGTGGGACGGACCCGAAAAAATGTAATGTAAGTTGTTTTACTTTGACTGTAAATGTGTTTCACTGAAAATTCTATTCGATTTTCAAAAGCACAAAGTATTCTGAAGAAAAATGTATTTAAATAGAAATGTTGCATGTTCGTCTATCCCGACTGGACCGTTTGTTTTGCAGCAAAATATTATCCTAAATAAAAAGAAGGGTATGGTCCCGTTCTTTGAAGTATCCTTCTTCCAAATGTCATCTTAATCAGTTCAAAAGTTTAAACGTGAAGATTTAATTAATTGAGTTGGATTTGGTGGAAGTTCTAATATTATTATTAGGCCAAGCGTGAAGAGGTAACAGACAGACACACTTTCGCATTTCTATATTATTAGCAAGGAAAATGTGGGTGTCGTCTAGTGGTTTATATTAATTTGTTTATTGATTCTATAAATTTGAATTTTTATAAAAATTTTCAGATACTATGTTGGATCCTTGTGCCTGCTTTAGTTGTATTCTTGGCTGTAGTTTCATACAAAGGCTACCAAACACTCACATGGATTCCTGACATGCCAGAAATTGAATTGCATAAGTGGTGGGGAGCAACTGGTAGTAAAGCGGACCTCTCGATAAGACCGTATAGGATTGTATTTTCGGATTCTGTAAGTATCTTAATAAGCTATTCTTTATATAAAAAATCACTATGGCAGTGCCGGCAGAAATAAAAAAGTAGAAGCATATATACATTTTCGCCGCTCGTAAGAAAAAAAGGGGAAATTACTTTCCCTAATCTAATTTTCGATCAGAAATAGTCAAGACGCAAATTTAACATTTTTATGCATCCCAAAAAGTGCACAACGCTGCTATTAAAGATGCATCGAGGCTTGCAACTTCTAAGGTATTGTTTGCTCAACTTGCTTATAAAAAGATCCAAAATATGGTTACAGAATTACAGACGTTAATGTTTTGTCTGTATCAGATGCATTGGGAAAGTCCCTTGATAGCTGAGAATTACGAAAAGTAGATCTTTTTATTGGTAATTATTGTTTTGATGAGTTGCAAGTTAAAAGAAAACGGTTTAAACGAATACATTTTGAATAAGATGGATGTCAGCAGCGTGACTTGTAAATTAGAAAAACAATACCACCAAAAATAAAGACACATTAACTTCAATTTAATTAAGAGTTCAACAGATAATATGATATAGAACTTATGTAAAATTTTTCATTTAATTACCGTTAACCTACCCGTTAACTAATTAATATTCGTCTGTTAGTGCGGAAGTTAGGTTCAAAATAAGAAAAAACTCAACTCGCAACACTATAATTAATTTAACTCTAATAATAATCACTGACTATCAGATGATTTGTATTTTAGTTTGCTTATAATTTGATAAAAAATATAGTGCAAAATAAGCTTTTCTCTCTTTGACTCCGGAAAATCTTTATGTATGTCATCTCTAAATAATATTTTAACACACGTCTTGAACAATATAAAACTATCATTTTATTAAAATTAATATAGATGATATTGATGATTCACCTCTCACTATAATTACAATGTCATTATGTCTCCAGAATAATTTATGTCGTAACTAGCGCGAAATTGCCTATCGACTAATTCTGCCTGTAATTAATAATCTCAATTAGGCCCTTTTCACATGCATACGGTTGCGGCACGGTCGCCGTGCCGTACACGGTACAAAGTAGAAATGTATAAGCTACTTAGACAGCTTTCACATTTCACGGTGACCGTGCCGTAACCGTGTGTCACCCGGGTTTATCCACTACAAACGCGGTTCCGGCGCGGTAGCCGTCTTTGCAGTCATGTATGGAATATATTAGACACATGACACGAGTGGAACACGGCACGGCGAGCGTGGGGAATACAATTCAATCGCTAACATCACAGGGGCCCGGATGTTTACCGCAGCAAGAATGCCTAATGAAAACAGCATCCTCAAACATTGTGTAAAAGTCTCCCTTTTCCTTCCTCATAGCATTACATGGATGGATCCAATATAGTCTCTCACGTATGTAACAAAGACGACGCAAACATCGTCGATACAGTAGGAGTAAGGCTATCTGCTTTTTGCGTTCCATCAATGGACATTACTGATTGCTGAATGAATACTGCCACCGCCACCCGCCGCGTTGCTGGGTGAACGTGCGAAAACCGTGTGTGAAAGGCTTAGCACGGCACGGCGCCGGGCTGTTTAGACGACAACCGTATGCGTGTGAAAAGGGCCTTTTAGTGTTGGCATCACTAAAGTCAAGCCGACACTTAATTACATCGGTGAATAAACTGCAAATATTAATTAATCTATATATATAAAACTCAAAGGTGACTGACTGACATGTTGATCTATCAACGCACAGCCCAAACCACTGGACCGATCGGGCTGAAATTTGGCATGCAGGTAGATGTTATGACGTAAGCATCCGCTAAGAAAGGATTTTGATCAATTCTACCCCCAAAGGGGTAAAATAGGGGATGAAAGTTTGTATGAAACTTTGTCAATTTTAAACCGATTGGGCTGAGACTTTGCATGCATAAAGCTACTACGACGTAGGCATCCCCTGAGAAAGGATTTAAATAAATTCAACCCCTAAAGGGATAAAGTAGGGGATGAAAGTTTGTATGAAACTTTCTCAATTTTAAACCGATCGGGCTGAGACTTTGCATGCATAAAGCTACTATGACGTAAGCATCCCCTAAGAAAGGATTTTAAAAAATTCCACCCCTAAAGGGGTAAAATAGGGGATGAAAGTTTGTATGAAACTTTGTCAATTTTAAACCGATCGGGCTGAGATTTTGTATGCATAAAGCGACTATGACGCAGGCATCCCCTAAGAAAGGATTTTAGTAAATTCTACCCCTAAGGGGATGAAATAGGGGATGAAAGTTTTTATAAATTTTCTTAGACTTTCGACTGATTGAACTGAAATTATTAAAGATTTGAGCCTCTATGATGAAGACGTTCGCTTAAATAGGATTTTGATAAATTCAACCCCCATGGGGATAAAATAAGGGATGATGGAGGATGTAAATGTACTATTTTGAACCTGTCTGTATCTAATGAAACGAATAAATTAAGACGAATAATGAAATTGAATATTATGTAGTCATATTGTCAAGTACCTCTGTTGCCAATATTTATGTCGAGCAAAAAAGGCCAAAGTAGCGTTTGTTGTATGAGAGCCCCCTTAAATATTTGCTCTATTTTGTTTTTAGTATTTGTTGTTATAACGGCAATAGAAATACATAATTTGTACAAATTTCAACTATTTAGCTAGCGAAGTTCTTGAGATACATCCTGGAGACAGACAAACAGCGGAGATTGCAATAGGGTCCCTTTTTACACTGTATAAGAACCACAAAAAGGGAAAATTATCCATCTTTGTGATTATACTATGTTAACGCGGACGAAGTCGCGGGCAACAGCTAGTTATAAATAAAGATAATCATGTTAAGGCTTCACATGGGCGTTAAAATACAATAAAGAAAAAGTTTTTTAACCGTCCCACTTAGAGACTTTAACTTCGACAATTACGAGTAATATACGGAGCCTATGTCAAAAACTTTATTTAAATAAAGTTAAGTAAGATCACTAAATCTTTCTGAGTACGTGAGTCTCTCAACATTAAAAAAACTTTGAAATATAACTACGTAAAGAAAAAATGCATCTCATTATTCAAATGCAATTAGAACTAAAATATAAAATGAATTGTTACGAACATTGTACTCAACTGTGTCCTTCTAAGTTTTTGTCATCAAATAAGATTTATGTAAAACATAATTTTCACTTTGTCTTCCTCGGGAACTGGCGTTAGTAATTGCAGCCTGGGGAAAAACTGAAACTATGTTAGAGACGCGTGAACGTTGCAATTCGTTAACCGGTTATAACTTGTTAAATTATTGCAACTTGTTAAATAATTGCAACTTGTTAAATAATTGTAACTTGTTAAATTGTGTAAATCATTAACAATTACATTCTATCTCTGTGTATATGAAATCCAATGAAAATGTGGAGTTTCATTGTAAAGCTAATCGAATAATGCTTTTTAGAATAATGCTAGGTATTTATTAGTATAGTCACAAAGATAATAATAATACATATTATAATAATTATTCTATGCGTCGGATGGGAATGTAAAAAGTACGTCAGCTCTTGCCTGTCGTGTCGGTCATCCGTCCATACTTGGATATTATAATATCACTCATTCGCAGTTCGTCTGATTTAATACGGCTACCGTCAACGAAACCGGCGTGGGAAGCATACACAAAAAGTGTATGAAAAATGACTTACTATTTCATATTATAATTTAAACGAATTCATTTGCTCTATCTATTGTCTATAAAGATAAATTATTTTACTTCTCTTTTATTTTAGATGCAAGAAAATATCCGTAGAAAATTCGAGAACTACCGCGGCATGACTAAAGTGAAGAGTCTGAACGAAACATCGAGCTACGGTTTGAACTCGGATGTGGTAGCCCAGATTTTCGCCCACTGGCAGTTCCAATACAAATATAGAGAGCGTGTTCGATATTTGAATAAATTTGACCATTTCAAGACCAATATCCAGGGATTGGATATACATTTTGTGCACGTGAAACCTAAAGCTGGACCAAATGTTAAGGTAAGGCGCTTAGAGTCAGTTTGTAACGAAACAAAATAATATGCTACTTGGGGCTTCATAAAAGTCAGACAATAATCGGCCAAGTGCGAGTCGGACTCGCGCACGAAGGGTTCCGTATCGTCATAGAGCAAAAATAGGCCAAAAATTATGTTGTTTTGTATGGACAGTGGATACATTAAATATATATATTTTTTATTAATTGTTAAAGTACACATATAATTGAGGATTTTATAAAAAAAAGTGCCTCGTTACCGTTATTGTATTGTATGTGTTGTAAAAGCGGCAACAGAAATACATAATAATATGTGGAAATTTCAGAAGTCTTCTTGGGATACAACCTGGAGTCAGACAGACAGACGGACAGACAACGAAGTTCCGTTTTTACCCTTTGGCGGAACACTAAAAATGAAAAACATATAACTTGTTTACCGGTCAAATTATAGGACGCCTATTTTCGCGTTTTAGCACCAAGTAAATGCCTTATAATTTAGTCGGTTAACCTACACCGGTGCGAACTTTCATTAACTTCAAACTTATCGTAGCATAACATTTTGTAAGCCTCAAAGTCCACGTTGGGCCTATAACTTAAAATCCGACTCATATTACCCTAATTTTGGTTATGTAAACTGATTTTCATCTAATATTGGTTTTAATACAGTACATTTACTAAAAATTAACTACAGAAATGTATATTTTTATACTAAACGAAAATGTGTCTGTTAGCTATTCACGTTTAAACCAATAGATAGATTTTCACTTACCAATCTATTTCACTATAGTAAAATGATATATGTGGCTGACTTTGCCTCACAATAATTAGGATATTATGTGATCGTACCATCTCTAATGCCTTGATCACACTTACCGAGTAGAGTGGCGAGACATTCTCACCACTGTTTCGCCACTCTACTGGGTAGGTGTAATCAAGCCCTAAGCGAGCTCTTTAACCAACTAAAAAAACACTTTTCAAGTCACAAAACGAGGTTGTCAAGTTACTTTTTTAGGGTTCCGTACCCAAAGGGTAAAAACGGGACCCTAGTACTAAGACTTCGATGTCTGTCCGTCTGTCCGTCTGTCCGTCTGTCTGTCACCAAGCTGTAACTCAAGAACCACTATAGCTAGACTTCTGAAATTTTCACAGATTGTGTGTATGTATTGCCGCTATAACAACAAATACTAAAAATAAAATAAATTAAATATTTAAGGGGGGCTCCCATACAACAAACGTGATTTTTTTTGCTATTTTTTGCTCTTAATCAATAACGGCAATACATAGGCAATTGAAATATTCTCAAAATACTTAATTGTATTTGTACTTTAATAATTAATTATAAAATTTTAATAAATTAAATAATTGAGGGGGGCTCCCATACAAAAAATTCAATTTTTAGCCTATTTTTGCTCTGTAGTGGTACGGAACCCTTCGTGCGCGAGTACAACTCGCACTTGGCCAATTTTTTTCTTAACTTTTAAGGTTTGTTGCAGGTGGTCCCGATACTTCTGTTACACGGCTGGCCGACTTCAGTGCGAGAGTTTTACGAAATAATTCCCAAGTTGACGACCGAGAAGTCAAAGTACGATTTTGTGTTCGAAGTCATCGCTCCCAGTTTACCAGGATTCATTTATTCTCAGGTATATAATATTATCTGTATTATTTACTAACGTTTAAAAATAGTTTTCATGTATTTCGAAAAACACAGTAACTAAGGTATGCTACTTATTATCCTTTTTTTAACTTACAATGAGAACATCTTATTGATTTTAGAACTTATATGCGTATTTTCTTGCGCGTTGTGACTATATGTATGTAGAGGCCACACACAGTCCAGAAATAAACATTCTGTTGTGGATAAGATCATAAATACACAGTTATAAATCTGTACTTAACCCATCAAACCCCAAGCGGAACCCGGGTGCCGCATAACAATTGATTATCTATTGCGTCTAGGATTCCCACGATCGAGGTATTAAAATGAGATGGAAACAAATAAGACTCGAAATAATTTAATACGTCCTACTCTAGTAGTTTATTCTAAACCAAAAATATTTGCTATTTACAGCAGCACATTTTATAAATAAAGTCATATTATTATTACAATCAAACGGCTACTGCCTTTTTGTTTTATGTTACAGCAGTACGTATTTTGTTTATTTTCCTGAACTTGTAACTTCTGTTCTGACTAATAGAGTGGCTCCTTGAGTGTCGACTGGTCGAATCTCGAAATATTTGAATATTTGTACAACAATATCGAATCTCAGATCCGAACAAGCCCCGGCCGGAGTTGTTGTTCACCTAGGTCCTAGATACGTTTAGTATTTTTTGTGTGCGCGCCCGTAGCAGCTCGGAAATGTTAAAATGTTTTTCGACGTATTTTTTCTATGGTATCTACTTTTTTGACGTAACATGCATGGTTTAGATTCTTTGAAATTGATTTACAATATTTTTATGGGTAGTAACTACTATATAGTTTAAAATGTAAAAGCAATGTTATGGTTTAAATCTTATTACTTATTTCTGTCTTATTACTGTATTTACCTTTTTATAAGCCTAAAAAGCTAGTTTACACTGCATCGTGAATCGGCGATGCGATGCTTTTTAAATAAACTATTCTGAACTAAACTTTATTTACTAAACAATTAGATACACATGTTTTAAATATAATGCAACGTTTCGTGTCGTTGAAATGTAAAGTAACCCTTGCTCCATATTCCCGCAATATCGGTCAACTAAATGACGCCCGCAGGCCGCAACTGAACAAAATTAGTTTATCATAGGGAACCGTACATTTTTCCAGAATAAAAAGTATTCTATGTCCTATCCCGGGGCTAGAATTATCTCCATACTAAATTTCAGCAAAATCGGTTCATCAGTTTGGGCGTGAACAGATAACAGACAGACTCACAGATACACTTTTTTGCATTGCATTGCATTTACAATATTAGTATGGAAGTATGGATACATCAACAATAATAATAATAATAATAGAAATTTATGCAACAAAGTTCACAGTACACTACAAATTATAATAAAACAAAGCACACAACAATAAAGACACAAAAAAAGACAAGCATACTAATCCTAAGCACATAATATATAACAGAAAAAAAAATTGAGAACAGTTAATTCAAATTTTAACGGTGCGGCTCACTCTTTACATTTTATGTACAAATAATTTATATTATATTTTGTGGTGCGGCGCGGAGTGCTTCGGTATAAGGCAGTGCAGTGCGAAAAGTTGTTGAATAGGACTTCACTCAGGTAAATGATCACGGTACAGGATACTGTACCGTGATCCCAGGTATTATGTGGATCCTCGTGATTGCCAGGCGTTTGACAGACGTACAACACACAGCATAATAATAATACTCACTTAAGAGTTTCTGAAAATATATTATATTACATAAACTACATAGAAATTTACATAAATATAATAATCCATAATCTTAGAATGTAAAAAATAACCTATTAACCCTTCAACTCCGCCACCACCTTCAACTAAGGCATAAGGCCCACTTGGGCCGCGAGAACAATAGATTTACAATAGATTTCCAAGAACCCGCGATCGGAGGATTAAATATGTGTGGTAGTGGAAGTGTAATTACATAATATATAAATAATATGGATAATAATAGCATAATAATTATAATATCATAAAAAAACATTAGTTATTGAAATGTCCAGTCTCAGGGCTACAGAAAGCAACAGCTTAGTATACACTGTACACACATAAAAATTACAATAAAGACATCATCTACCGAATTTCAGGCCCCAGTGAGACCTGGAATGAGTGGTTACGAGATGGCTGTAGTAATAAGAAACCTGATGGAGCGTCTCGGATTCAAGAAGTTCTATGTCCACGGTGGTGACATAGGCCACATCATCGGAAGCCACATGGCCACCATCTTCCCCGACCGAGTCCTTGGCTTCCACACCACTTTCCCTATCAACTTTGACAAGTTAGCCCAAATGGCTTGGGCTGCGGGGGAAATATGGCAGAATGTTGGGAACAACAGGCAGCCATTTAGTAATAAATTGGCCAACTTTTTAGAAGAGACTGGCTACCTGCACCTCCAGTCTACAAAACCTGATACAATAGGTAAGCATATACGAATACAAGTTTATCCATACTAATTCATGAAAAAATTTGGATTCAAGGGCATGTCAGTTTGTGTGTCTGTTAACTTTTAACGCTTGACTTGGCAATCGTACATTTTGCCGTGATAAACAAAGCCGTGAATAATTTAGACAACTGTATTTTCGCGCGACTTTTGATTTAGGCGTAAGTAATTTATAAAAAACATTTTCGATTTTTTAAAATAAAATTTGCTACAACAAATAATATTCCATACATCTATACTTACTAATATTATAAATGCGAAAGTGTGTCTGTCTGTTACCTCTTCACGGCTAAGCCGCTGAACTGATTTTGCTGTTTGGTATGGAGATACTTTGAGTCCTGGCAAAGGACATAGAATACTTTTTACCCCGAAAAAATGTACGGTTCCCGCGCGATAGATGAATTTTAGCGCAACGGAGTTGCGGGCGACATCTAGTAATGTTATGTTTGGATTTTTCAGGTACGGCTCTCCAAGACTCACCAATGGGCCTCGCGACGTACATCATAGACCGTATCTTCGCCTTCACGGATCCCATCAACAAGGAGCTGCCTGACGTCAGCCTCTCCACCTTCAACGCCACGGACCTGATAGACAACGTCATGCTGTACTGGAGCAGCGGCAGCATCACCACGTCGTTACGGCTCTTCAAAGAGAATATCATGAATTGCGAGATAGAACATACTTTAGCGAGGTAAATTATATTTTAACTATCGATAGAATATCCTAAAGATACGATAAAGTTGTCTGTTCTAAGAACTACTTTGGGATGAATGAGTTTAATATTTAAATCTTTCTATGAAATAGACATACGTAATCTCTATTGAATCAGACGACCCCTGTGGCTCAATCGGTTGAGTGTGTGGCAGCTCAAGCTGGGGGTCGCGGGTTCGAATCCCGCCGACGGAACAAAAGTTTTCAATGTTCCCGGGTCTGGATGTGTATTAAATATGTGTATGATGTAATAAAAATCTTAAATATATTATGTATAGTATAAGAAGTATTAAATACAGTATGTAACACAAGTCCTTCAGGTACTTAGCACGGGGTCAGACTGACGTGGTGTGAAGCGTCCATATATATTATTATTATTATTTCCCGGTAACATTTTGAAAAATCTTCTATGCAACTTTAACTAGCCAAGTTATCTTTAATTCACAAATATTAATTTGTCTTTTTAATTGGTCAACAAATTTCCAGGATCGGTTTGCAGATCCAGAAATTTCCCTTCATTACTCGTTATATAGCTTGATGTTTCTTTATGCACCACCGAAGAAATTGATTCATAGGCAGTTGACGGACCTGTGTCATTTGGTCGGATTATGTTGATTCAAGTCGCATTCTGTCGGCTGGGTTTGACATAACTCGATTAAACTACTGTATGTTAGTTCTGTTTACTCTGCTACACAGGTCCGCCATCTGCCTATATAAATCAACTTGTGTGGTACCTACCCATTAAGGCGAACCCACACGTACCACAACCACACCACGTGGTCGGGCGTATATTTCGTATTGTAAATGAACTGGACCATTCACACGTACCACATTTTGCAGTCGTTGTCGACCACTTGTCAGAAACCGACCACATCTCAACCACGGACGACCACATCGCAACTACATCGCAACCATAACGTTGCGTCGATGCAACGACAGTGCGCGCATACCGCCCGCGCTCTTCCCCCCCTCCGTTTCATTGACTTTCGTACGTAACCACATCGCAACCACATCGCAACCACTGGCGACAACGCAACCACGTCGGCATTTTGTCGGTACCACAACGCAACTACAAAAAGCTGCAGCGACACCATTCACACGTAACCACTGCTCGACGACATTTTGTCGTTGCGATGTCGTGTGGTTGTGGTACGTGTGGGTTGGCCCTAAAACTCACGTGACGAAAAATCTAATGGTACTCGGTATTTCTCAAGCTTAAAATATGCGACAAGAGTCTGGAAGCGCTAGAGATGTCACTATACTAACTCTATTTTCATTCTACTTTCAGACTCGATGTATCTCTCTATTAGAAAATATGCGAGGCTTTTAGGACTCTAGAGTATGCCACTATACTAACTGTATGTTCTTTCTCCTTTTAGTATTCCCACAAGCGTCCCTACTTGGGGTCTTCGGACGAACAACGCTCTAGTTCATCAATCCGATACAATTCTGCAGTGGAAGTTCAAGAACTTTGTTGGAGCGACTAATCTTGACGTTGGCGGACATTTTCCGGCTTTGGAAATACCTGAACAAGTTGCCGATGATATTTTCAAAGCGGTTCAAAGTTTTCTAAGTTTGCCTAAGCCAGCAGCTAGTTAATTATCTTTTTTTATTTTTTATTTAATTTTTTTTGTATATTAACTTAAGCTTGACCAAAATAATTATTATTAATTTTTAACACAAAAAGTCTTTCTTCCTGACTAAAAAATATTTTTTTAAATGCTAAAATAGAACTTTTTTACATTCGTGTTTGCATACATTCGTGTTTGCATGTAATTTAGTATGTAAGTAGGAATTTTTTGAGAAGAATAACGACTTGGCCTGCCCCTGATCTGTTCTAGTTCCTAGAAAACCGTGCATTTACCTGCCTGACCAGTAGAAAAAAAAAATACATAAATTATTATATTTGGCTGTGTTTTTTTCAATGAACTTTAAACTCTTAGGATCAATTCGGACCGGAACGCGACGCATAGATGCATTTCTAAATTTGTATGGATTTGACAGATTTCAACTGCGTGAGACGTCTTGCGAATCTGTCAATTCAATACAAATTTAGAAATACATCTACGCGTCACGTTACGGTCTGAATTGACCCTTACTTTACTGTCATCTTGCATAAAATGATAATGACAGAATAAAACTGAAAGAGAGACGAATATTTCGAACTGAACCTCACGAACTCGGCGGAATATATTTCGAAATTATGAAAAACTTTTATAACTTTAATAAAAATGTAGAACGAGTAAACTTTGGAAAGTACGGAAACCTCAGTGCGGCAGTTTGTTTCGCACTAAGTCGGATTTTAATTTATGTGCATAATAAGTTCTTTAATTAGGTATAATACCGCGTATAAAGTTTAACGTGAAAATTAAATAAGTTTTGGTCGGTATTCGAAAACGCTTAGAGATAATAGTGTTTTATCATAGGTTTTATCAGATTCCAGTGCTTTGCCTAAGATGCATTTTGGTATCAATAGAGCGGCATAATATGACGTTAGTAATAACCAAAAGCAACGCTGTCAGAAATGTCTGAAATACGAATAAGGCCGGCCGCATACATACGTTTCGAATTCGTTTTACGTATTTGGGATTCCGTGAGACTAGCGCAAACGTGCGGAATTCGTTCCGTACGGAGAAAAAAGAACATGTCGACACCGGAAATATCACTTAACGTAAGGGACATTTTGGTGAAAATGAGTTATATATATCATTGGATTCAGAATTTCGAGCTCTATCTTTTGGCATACTTGAAATTCCGCTATCGTTAAAAAAATGTCCCTTACAGTACACATTTTTTAAAGTCTAGACAGGTTTTTTCCTAAAAAAATTAATTTAACGGACGTAAATATTTTAACGTGTTAAAAAAAATAACGTAAATGCTTCTAAAATACAATTCAGCCCCTTACGTTAACCTTTAGCTTAATGCAATTCTCTTAACATATCCTTTACGTTAAGAATTGAGACATAATTATTGTCATAGCTTCACTAAAATTTGTCCCTTACCTTAATCTTAAATATCATTTTTCAAATAAGAAGATAATTTTTGGCACCTTCTCAAAAAGTATTATCCGTAAAAGTTTAAGGTTTTCTATAAAGTTTAAGTGTTTTAGCTATACCTTTAGCCTTTAGGTATACACATGTAAAGCGATCAATTGTAGATAGCTAGCATTAAGGATGACAATACTCTCCTAGCTGCAAATGAAGTCGAGATGCAAGAACTGTCTTAGAGAATTAAGCAAATGATCAATTACTTGGGCCTCTCAATTAATAAAGGGAAAGCCAAAAACATGGTCATAGACAGAAGCAACACTCTACCTTTGACTTGCGCGCTAAAATTGGAAGTGGTTAGCAAATTCGTCTTTGATCTTTACGAACAACGGCTCCTGTGAATCAAATATACGTAGAAGAATCGGGATGACTAACAGCGCCATGTCTCAAATGCATAAAACCTGGCCTGACAGGAAGATTTTGTTAAAAACCAGGACGAAACATGTGCACATGCTCATATTCTTCATTTGTCTTTGAGGATCCGAGACATGGACTCTGAAGTCTGCAGACCGCAAACGTATCGACGCCGTCGAGGGTGCTGGAGGAAAATGCTCTGAATTCCATAAGCTGCTTTCAGAACCAACACATTCATTCTTGCTAAACTAAACATAAAAACAAGGCTCTCTACCATCTGTCTAATAACGCATCTTAGAATATTTCAGACACATTACCAGAAAAAACTCATGATAACTGGCATGCGTTGGTCCGATCAAATCTGCACCACACTTGAGTCCACTGTCTACGACGCTCTTCGAGTAGCCGATAATAGGAATAGCTAGCGTAACACCATAAGAAGGAAGGTCATAGAAGGGGAAGGTCACGACTGGTGAAGCAGCTCTAGCAGGTGCGATAAAAGAGAGCAGTAGCTCCTGTTCCTGATAAGGTGAAGTGTGAAGCTTAATGCCAGGTCAAGAACGGAGACTCAGGCTCTGCGTCTAGTTCTAAAAGCTCAGAGAATCTCTTACCTTCTGCCTTACACAGGTGCTCACCGGACTCAGAATTCAGGAGAGCCTACGTCAGTCTGCCACGAATGTAGCGCTGTGGAGGACTTGTGGTGTGCGATCGCTAGGTCATTCTGCGCTGCTGTGAATCCATAATTTCACAGAAAGAGGCCGCAGAGCGGAACAGGGAGGAAGATCCTCCTTCCATTCGGCTCAGGATACAGATTTCGGTAAGACAAAAGAGCAGAGACGTGGTTTTGCAAAGTTCCACCTTGTCTAAAAGGGCTTTGGGTGTAGATGGGAACAGTCCCGGTGCCAAGGGAAATGCTTCAGTCTGCCAAAGTTCCCTTATTTTGCTGGAAATCCTATCCCTTACGTGGTAGACCAGCCAGTCGTGGTGGGTTTATTGTGTTAGATAGTTTCAGGAATCTCTCCGCTATACGACTGATGGTAAATGGTTTTAGTGGGTCAGCTGGCGCTACTCGTCGTCTATTCCTCCATATCCTCGGGATGCTTTATGTAAACTTAATTAACAATCAACTTTTATATAACAACAATTATATACTTAATTTTAAAAACATAAGGTCCAAAATTATATAAAAGTTGTTCTTAACAGTTTATCATACATCAAACTTCCTCCAAAGCATAGTATTTTTATGTCCTTTACAGTGGATTTGTGTCATAGTTTCATATTAAACTTGTTGCTTACTTTAATATGGCATAGTTTACATTGAAAAATTCAGTGCCGTAAGGGACAAATAAGCAATTTTTTTTAATGTAAGGGACATGCTATTTTCTAAACGCGTAAATTTACGAAAATATTTTTTTTATAGTTATATAGCCGGCAAAATTCTAAGAAACTTTGCCATAAACACCTTTAAGATCGGACAAAATGAAAAAAAGTTACAGACAAATTTGTGAAAAAAAAAATTGTTTTTTCGCTCTCCTGAAAAGTCGTGTTTTGTCCCTTACATTAAGTGATATTTCCGGTGTCGATGTGCTGCCTAAGGCTGGCCGCATACATCAAAAACTTTGTGTGTAATTTAAAGAAAACAGAGAAAAACATATAAGAAGAACATAAAGCAACGTAGGACATAAGTAACGACGGCATTCAAAATTACACAGTGTTAATACATTTCAACTGTCTCACTCTAATTTCATCCAAAATGTCGCCATCTCATTCACACATATTATGAAAACCTAAGTAAAGTATGGTACACCGGATCTCCTGACGTCATCTGCGGCCAACTCGATTGAAGCAAATTCTAGAAGAAAACAAAGGAACGCGAGGAACATTATGCTTCAAGACACTTTAAAGAAAATTATTCGGCATGAATACACGATCAAAAGAAGACGTTTTTATAAATTGTAAAATTCGGAGAATAAACGTTATATTGCTGTAATCTGTAGCATTTTTATTCGAAGAAAACACTTAACACTTAGCCCTAGATCGCTCTTCCTATTTAAATCCCTCTCAATATAATTTTAAAATCCCGTTTGCGAAATAACGAACAATTTAAGAAATGTCTGGTGTGGAAATGAAGGAGAGGCGAATCAGCGGAACAGAATCGAGTTAACTCGTACACAAATTTTTATTTCGATTTTCATCTAGGAACGTGACTTGCATCGAATACAATTTCTCATAAATAACAAGCAGCTTCATATAATACGAAGAATTCTTTTACATAAACGGTTGAATCTTTTACTTAAAGTGGTGGATTCTTAGAAAATCGCTTTAGCTACTGTGAATTGTAGTGCCAGATTAGAGTCAAGTTTTAAGCCAACAATTTATAATTATTGTTGTATCGATTAAACATTAAATTTTAGCTCGCTATTTATTTTATTTAATTTACATATTTAACCAACCTAACACAGCGTGGTAAATTAAATATTTATATATTTAATTTACCACGCTGTGTTAGGTTGGCCGCATACACACGTTTTCCGTATTCGATTTCTGAATTCGTTTTCCGTATTCGGAAAACAGAATGCATGGAATCAGTAGAAAGTACATTGACTGACGCACACGTTCGCTTTTTTCCGAATGAAACTAATTCCGCACGTATGTACGGAGTGCAAGCCAGCGTGTTCGCAAGTAAAGAAAAATCGGCCAAGTGCGAGTAGGACTCTCGTACGAAGGGTTCCGTACCGTTATAGAGCAAAAATAGGCCAAAAATTGTGTTTTTTGTATGGGAGCCCCCTTTAAATTTGAATTTTATTTAAATATTATTATTTATTATTAAAGAACACATATTATATCTAAGGCCTTTGTGAAAATTTCAAGTGCTTACCTGTTGCCATTATTGATATCGAGCAAAAAAGGCCAAAAAAATCAAGTTTGTTGTATGGGAGCCCCCCTTAAATATTAATATTATTTTGTTTTTAGTATTTGTTGTTATAGCGGCAACAGATATACACAATCTGAAAAATTTCAGAAGTCTAGCTATAGCGGTTCTTGAGATACAGCCTGGCGACATACAGACAGACAGACAGACAGATGGACAGACGGACAGACAATGAAGTCTTAGTAATAAGGTCCCGTTTTTACCGTTTTGGTACGAAACCCTAAAAACGAACGTTTGCGCTTGTCTCACTGAATTCCAAATCGAAATTCCACATTTGAAAATCTAATATGGAAAACGTGTGTATGCTGCCAGCCTTAAAAAGGATGCATCGGTTTAGCGCAAGTCATAAAACATTATTTTCGAAACATCTATTGTATGTTTGTTTACACGCCTGCTAAGACATTCATATTAATAGCAATCGCCCTCAAATATCAAACTTTCATAAACCTTCACAAACTCCATTGACATAATATGTGAGGGAAACATGCAAATAATTGTATCTTCCCTTCGGAAGGGGGAACAAGGAGTCCCATATAAGGGGCTGTATAAAAAAATGTGAGGGCACGCTTTTTGTGTCCAGAAACCGAAACCAAAACCAAAATCATTTCGATTCTAGAAAAAAACTAGCAAAAAACTAGTTAGTTGATGAGCAAAAAATGGGAACCCCCAATCGATTTTAATCGGAGTGAAATCAGGAATTGCTGTCGGTGCTACAACTTGATTTAGTCATCCTATTGCCGGTGATTACTGCTGTCTTACTTGTTGCTTGTTTTCGCGTAAATAAAGTTTCCGATAACGAGTTGATAGATTCTTATAGCATATGATTTTATTTCACGTTTTAAATGAGAAGTAGAATTCATATTCATTCATCAGAGAAATTGAATGAACTAATGAATGAAAACTGCTTTTTTAAACCAAAACAAACATGACACAAACTATATAGAAACTATAATTATGTGTAGGGTAATGTGAAGTAAAGAATAATAATGTAATATGTATTGGTTTGCATACTTGACTTGACAAAACCTGACTAAATACCATTTTAAGTTTACCGTTTTTACCATATAAAGTTTCTCTTTAGGGTTCCGTACCCAAAGGGTAAAAACGGGACCCTATTACTGAGACTTCGATGTTTGTCCGTCTGTCTGTCTGTCTCCAGGCTGTATCTCAAGAACCGCTAAAGCTAGGCTTGAGAAATTTTCGCAGATTGTGTAATACTATTGCCGCTATAACAGCAAATACTAAAAACAAAATAAAATAATTATTTAAGGGGGGCTCCCATACAACAAACTTGATTTTTTTGGCCTTTTAAGCTGGTAAGATTCAATAATGGTAACAGCTGCAGCAGCTAGGCACTTGAAATTTTCACAAAATCCTTAATTATATTTGTGTACTTACTTTAATAATTAATAATAAAATTAAAATAAAATAAATATTTAAGGGGGCTCTCATACAAAAAACACAATTTTTGGCCTATTTTTGCTCTATAACGGAAAGCTTCGTGTGCTAGTCCGACTCGCACTTGGCCAATTTTTTTCAACTTACAGACCTATATAATTTGGTAAGGTTTCAGTTTTATACCCGTATATAAAATAATTCGTTACAATTCTTTTTACTATTTAATGCAGTATAAGGATTTTTAAGATGGATCAATGCTCAATTTTTTTAAATAAGTTTTCACATAATATTACCTCACGGGTTGCCCGTTTGATTTCCGCCCCGTGACCAGCATTAAGCTATTGACTGAGGGCGCGTGAACTCTGAATACTATATTATATTTTGTATTTTAAATTTCAGAAGCGTGCGAAATAAAATTCCCATACGATTCTGAAGCAATTCGCACAGCATCAACATAAAATTTTATCTTTTCTTATTTATTCTCTAGAAAACATAATAAAAAAATATATAGCTAGTCTACACGCATACGTCTACTCACACAAACACCGTGCCGAAGTCTGCCGAAATAAAACGACGTTTGACGAATGTTAGGTTTTTTCGTTACCGAATTTCTTTATTTGTTCGCCGCGCTCAAAACCCACGATAAAAGTTATGCAATAGCTTAGTAAACAGGTTATTAAGAGGCAAACAAGCAAACAAATCGCATTAGAAAGGAAGGTGATTATCGACGCCTATAGACATTTGCAACACTGGAGGTTTCATAAGTGCGTGGCTAACTTTTTAAGAAGGAAGATTTGAAAGTGGTTTCAAATAAATCTTGAATATAAGGTTAATAATGCATCAGAATATTATTAATTTTAATATCGCAGCCGGTAGCATAAGCTAAAATGCAAAAAGTAAATCCATACTTTCATACTAATGTTATAAATGGGAATGTGTGTCTATCTATCTGTTACCTCTTCGCGCCCAAACCGTTCAACCAATTTTGCTGAAATTTGGTATGGAGATATTTTGAGTCCCGGGAAAGTACTACCAAAGAAGTTGATTCCTAGGCAGATGGGGGACCTACTTAGTTTGGTCGCGTTACGTCAAACCCAGCCGACAGATCAGAATTAACACTGAATTGGCATGATCCGACCAAATGACGTTAGTCTGTCAACTGCCTAGGAACCAATTTCCTCCATGGTACTTTTTATCCCAGAAAAATTTACAGTTTTCACGCAATAAACGAATTTTGGCGCAGCGGAGTTGCGGGTGTTATCTAGTTTGTAATAATTATAAACTCTTAATATTTTTTTTCAGCTTTATTAATTTCCTTGTAGTTTCAAATAAAGAAGGTGGAGAACCTTTAATATTTTATAAGTTAATTTTGTGCGGGACTACGTGATAATTTATCCCTTCCTCAAAGTCTTTAATACACCTTAAATGTGGGTAATCTTGGAATTAATTTGGCGAAATTAAAGTTTTGTAACCTCATTCCACTTCCTCCTGTGGAGTTTTTGTGGGGGTGAAACAATTTCCCCTGACCGCGTTTAATTTTTTCCCCTGGGTAATATTTCATCTTCCCGGTATTATCACCGTCATTTATCATCATCATCGGGTTTGATCAAATAAATGGTTTTGATTTGGTTAAACAATATTAAATTCTTAGGCTCGTTTTGATGTACAAGATTTTTTTCATAGAAAAAAAGTTACTCTTTCAGTGCATTGTATGTAACGATTTATTTCTGCGTGGTCGCGTTTGTATACAATTTGCTTGTGAGCTCGCGGTGTAGCCGCCAAAAAGCTTGTTCGTGTCGAAGCATATAAATCAAGCCTACGTGTTAACTAAAATTAAAAAGCCAAAGGTAAGGCTTTTTATTGATCTAATTTTCACAATTCCTCCCTTTAACTGGTTCGTAAAGTTTATCTAGGAAGCCTAGTTTTCCATAATAGATTCGACGGTAAACATTTTGTACATTTTGATTCAAAAACAAAAACATGTTATTGTGTTCACTATAAACAGAGCTCGCTTATCAAATATGACCCGCAGCGGAACTCCGTGCTCATGAATAATGAACTCTAATTTGAATGCCATAACGACGGGATTGCTTTGTGGTTCCCGTTTGTTTGGTATTCTCGTTAATGAAAATTTGTTTGATTTAGATTTGGTGCATCGAGAGCAAATACACCATTAATATACTTGATCAATATGAAATTAATTTTGCCCGTTTAGGTTTTGAGGGCATATTCGTAATTAGATGTTGTAGACTGTCTATTATAATATGTATGAAAGTAAAATACTTAAGGGTGTGTACGTGTTCCTTGTATAGAGTTCACTGTGAAAGTAGCAGCGCTGAAAGACGATTTTTTTTTTTCACTTTTGTATGGGGAAACTCGTGACGCTCGGGCCCTTGCCCATACAAAAGTGAAAAAACTTTTCGTCTTTCAGCGCTGCTACTTTTACAGTGAACTCTCTACAAGGAACACGTACACACCCTAAAGTATTATCACTTATTTTTGTTACACCCTGTATATTGCAGCTGATTCGAAAAACGCTGTCCATAAATGGTATCAGGTAGACCTTCAGAAATGGATACTTACCTCTTAAAGTATGTAACAACGACCGAAGCTCCATAGTTGCTGGTCGTTTTTATCCCTATAGGGGTCTTAAACAGGTAAACTTTCAGCTTCTATAAAATGACGAAAATCTGGCTGTCGCTGGTTCTTGGCTATATAATCTAAGGCCCGTATAAATAGTCAGTACTCAAGATGCATCTCGGTCTCAAGACACGGTTCAGGCTCTGTGATTGGTTGGGTGTCAAAATTTGGACCAGTCACAGAGCCGAACCGCGTTTTAAGACCGGGTAAAAGGGAGAAGAAAAGGAAGGGAATAGGGTAGGGGATTGGGCCTCCGGTAAACTCACTCACTCGGCGAAACACAGCGCAAGCGCTGTTTCACGCCGGCTTTCTGTGAGAACGTGGTATTTCTCCGGTCGAGCAGGCCCATTCGTGCCGAAGCATGGCTCTCCCACGTACAAAATATTGTTCTCTACAATCATATATATTGTTCTCTACAATTGTTTAGGATAACAATGTACGTTGGTAAATTATGTAAATCGGTTAATAATTATAATTATTCGTGCTATTAATTTACTTGATTAATATTCGTGTGCAAATTTTAATGAGGCATCATCATCATCTGCTTATTATCTCAGGGAAAGTTTTGGTAAAGTGAGGTAGATTAATAAAATTCCTTTTCAACTTGTATCTAAACTGTATATAACTTTATTACTGAACTTACTAAACCGCTAAAAATACTTACACCGAGTGAAACCGACTGCAAAATAACGATTAAACGCTGCTAGAAATATTTTAAAGAATTTACATATTAGCAGCATTATTATTATTTAACTCAGAATTCTAACAAAGATTTTAGTTTTTGACATAATATTTAACAATCTTTGTAATTTATTGTATCTTATAAATCTCTAAGTTTAGTATCTCGTAGCTTCGTTGCTACGCGTACGGCGTAGAGCCCCGCCATGAGTCGCTACGCGGCTACGCGGCTACGCGATTTCGTAGCGGGTAGAAAGTTTTTACTGGAATCGAACATAAACGTGTCCTGTTCCCGTAGCACGGCTACAGTAGAAATACGAAAGTATAGACAAACAGCGGAGATAAACTGAAGGTGCCGTTCCGATCTTTACCGCGGCTAGCCGAGATCGACAAAAAATTAAAATATAATGCCACTTTATGACATAGACTATAGTCCTAAAAATTTAAATAAAATCCTACTTTATGACATAGACTATAGTCTTTGTCATAAAGTGGCATTTTAATTGAATTTCTGTCGATCGCGGCTAGCCGCGGTAAAGATCGGAACGGCACCTTCAGTTTATCTCCGCTGTTTGTCTATACTTTCGTATTTCTACTGTAGCTATGCTACGGGTGCAGATATAAACGTGGATTTAAAATATTATAGTGATTAAAAACTTCCCGTGGCATAAGTGAAGACTTGAGTGGATGAAGTGGATAATTAATATTTTATAAAATCAGTGGCAATTACTCATTTTTTCCCTTATAATTCAAACAAACCTTGTACTCGTTACTTACGTACTATAAAATCCACATTTTTTGATTTCAATTCAGTTTTTCGGTCCTGAAGCATCCATTTATGCAAAAAAACCGAACATTTTCAAATTGTTACTTACCCACTTCATCCACTCACGTCACGTCTTCAATTATGCATAAAAATAGTTTTACCTATGGATATAAGGTTAATCACTATAAAAATAAGTTACATACTTTGTATTAACTGAGATATCACTCGCAACTTAGTTTTCGCAGAAATTCACATGTAGCATAGAAACAGTACATTTTTCCGGAATTAAATTTTTATTTCGTCGTTAGAATGTTAGTGAATATTACGGATTCCATAATAATGAAATTTATATCTGTTTTTGAAACGTTTTTCATGAAATTTTCTCGGAACTTTTATCCCGGAAAATAGCTCGGATAGCGTTATATAGTAAAAATATGACTCTCGATTCCACAAACAATCAATCAATAAATCAAACAAAACCCCATCGTAAATATTATTATGAACAGCTCTTATGGCACTTGATTATGTCATTTTATGTCGTGCTCGGCTCCTATTGTACTCGATAGCAAAACAGCCTCTCGAATATTTTTATTACTATATCGCTATGACGATGTATTTTATATTGTTTGTTACATCCTAATTCATACGAAGATACTATTGTTATAGTAGTCGTAATAATTATTATTATGGATCAGATTCAAATCCTATCAAACAAACTATTTATTTTGTATGTTAAAGACGAAAGTATTATATTTTCTATTATTTCTTTATTGGGAGGTATAAGATAACTTTTTATTATTTTCTCTTACTTTAAAGCTCTTCTTTGAACTACATGATTTGATCTGAAGAATTTCGAGCGTAGTATAGTGACTTTTTTTATATACATGTAAATGAAAATTTTGAATTTACGTCTATCATCATTTGTTCGGTTTTATACGCATTTAGCATACTGTTTAGTGTTTATGATATAAATTTAACTTACGCCCACCGAAGTCAAAAATGAGGCTACTCATTCAAAAGGAGAAAACCCAAATGAAATATTTGTCAGCAAAGCCATAACAATAAACGTAATTATTTAGAGGAAAAGCCTTTTTTAAGGCTCAATAAAAGATGCGGCGAAAAATACTTGAGCGCTCCGGTCGTAAAAGAGCTAGAATTTTTCGATTGTAAAAAGGGCTAAGGAATAAAACGCAGACGACCATTCAATCCAGATAAAAGGTTTCCGATGCAGATGCCTTTTCAGCAGAACTTGATAATATATCGGACTGATTTCAGCCCGGATTTATACGGGCTTCGAACAAACTCTACGGGGACATATTTCGCACTTTCATTATGAAATGCAAAAATGTAATTCAGTGGGTAAGCGTGGTTTGGTTTGTGGAGTATATTATGATCGTTAACAAATATGCTAGATAAACCTTATGGCTGTAGCAATAAAGGTGAACGCAAACTTATGTCATTGCCGTATCGAATCCTTCAAAGGTGCGTAAGGTACGACCAGTTTACCCATTTGCTTGGCGAATACGGTGTTTGATGCTTATAGTTTATGACAAAAGGAAATCAAATACAACTCTACGAGGCTCTTTTGGCGCATGGCCAATATCAAAATCAACAATGCCATCTTGTAAAGTGTCACCGGGTCAATTCAGACCGCAACGCGACGCGTAGATGCATTTCTAAATTTGTATGGATTTGACAGATTTGCAAGACGTCTCATGCAATTGAAATCTGTCAGTTCAGTACTAATTTAGAAATGCATCTACGCGTCGCGTTGCGGTCTTAATTGACCCTTAAGGTAGCATTCGGATCAAGACGACCGCGACGCGAGACCGCGACCGGTTCCGGTCGCAAGTCACGGGGCGACAGCTACTTACGAATCTACGCGACCGAGTCGCGCGACCCATACGAAAGTAATTAAATTTCGTCTTCGTGCGAAGAAAACACGGTCATTTTGTATAGGTCGCGCGGCGCGCCACGGCACTGCATTGTGCACACGTCGCGCATTTCTTTCATATAAAGCAGTGGGTCGCGGTCTCGCGTCGCGGTCGTCTTGATCCGAATGCTGACAGATTATTCATACATACGCACGCCCTGTTCATTTACATGCAGAATAATTTTGATAACCAAATTATTGCGTTATTTTGTGTTATAACTGTCTAGCATCCATGCTCCTATAATAATTTCAACCAAGCACAACAAGATCCTTGGAGGTCTGTTAATAAATTAATTAACTAAAAAAAATATTTTTTAGAGACAGCTTGAAGCATATTTACGTATATGCTTCAAGCTGTTCTATAAGTATATAGAATGTACTCGTATATTATGTGCAATAGTTATAAACTAGTGATGTCAATTGAAAATCGATCGTAGGTCTCATGAGATATAACTGAATCAACCAGCCTAATGAACATCGCAGACGTCAAGCGACTAATTACATATTAACTAACGGTGAGCTTCAGTATTGATTCACTCACTGAGTAATTGACATGACCTGCTCTAATGCCAAGTTAGAACTAAACAATGCAATAATTGATGACAGAAAATCTTCTACGAAACGCAATATCAGTGTCTAAAACTGAGGTAGAATCAGAATTTATTTTAACAATATAGAGTGCTTGAAGTTGCAACATTTTACTATATTTCTGCAAAGATTTCAAATTGAAAAAAATATTTCGACGTATAATTGACTAAAAAATTCTTTATATTAGGAAAATTCAAAGGTCAAAATGGTCTAAACAGTACCAAAGCCCTATTTTTGACCACGCTTTTTGCCTCAATATTCCATGTCTATTACATGCAATTTATGATGTTGTTTAAAGTACTGCCAGCCATTTTAACTTGTAATACTTGTCGATGCTCGTTATTTTGCCACAACGTCATAATCATCCAAAAAATCACAATGGCGTTTCATAAAAATAATAGCGCAGTTTCATCCCGGGTCGTCGAGTAAATAAACTCTTGAGCCTTTAATAAACCGACTAATTAAGAGAGTGCATTCACCGCTGAGCAATTAACATGAACTAGGGCTGTCCCGCTCTGTCGCCTTCGATTCAGCGAGGTAGACAGAGATAGAAACATTCATCACTATTTAAACTGAGGCATAGAAATTATAACCCGAAAGGACTGGAAGAATACGCGGTAATGATCAAACACTTTTGGATATTTGATCGCGAATTTGAGTTGAAATATGAGACAAACTGACAAGTATAGTACTTATGTGCGATAGTTTAAGGATTAATTAAAAAAATTGTAATACATAAATACAAATTTTAATTTGATCTTTGTATGTGACATAAAATTTTTCAGAATCTCTACGTTTTGGGCCATGGGTATAATATTATTCTTTACTTAATCCTACTCCATCATCTAGTTAAGCTTACAATAAATTATCAAATAATAATTACGATATTAAATGTAAGCATTCAATATAATTTCTTTTTCCTGCTCGTATCTTGCGTATAAAAGTTACCATTGCAATAGTCAGCAATTTTGTATGCATGGAAATGTTTAGAACTAAGAAACTTTAAAACTCTTATCACAGACAACAACTCGACAAAGTTTTAAAGTTTTATCGCATTTCAATGAACGCATATTGTGGTTGCATTTAAGAACATTTTCCTATTTAAAAGTACGCGGTCCTGACATCTTATAATATTATTTTAAATTCTCGTGTCGCGGTGTTTGTTGCCAAACTCTGCCGAAAGGGCTGGATTGTGTTAAACTTTATGTTTGTCTGAGAACCGGCTCATTTCTATATTTCATCCTAAAAATGACGTTGACATTGCAGTACCACCTCCGTTTTATTTTGTTATTATTTCCACACCGTAAATAGCAAAACTGAGTTGCCGGATGAGCTGGTTATCTAGAAAATAATAACGCAAACTGTGTCTAAACCAATTTTCTTATGAATTCCCGCTTAAAATTACGCTATTCAGTTTCCAGATTCTAAAGAAAACCCAACTATAATTTAAAACCCAAAACTTTTATATTTTAAAAGAGCACTAAATTCACATCTTGTTATAACACGGGCAGCTTCAGTGTACAACAATTTTCAGTGTTTTTCTAGAGCCCGCGAGACCTACTTTCTTTTGCTGCGTATAAATTTGCGTTTAAAAATTTTCAACAATTTTGAGCAGATATTTCTTATTCAGTATATAAACTGTTACCGTATTTTCTTAAATCTAATTTAGCTTTTATAAAATTTAAGTTTTTTATTTAAGTTAAATAAATCTAAGTAAAATAATATTATGTTTCTACTCTTACTATCTCGTCACTTTATTAATACTAACAAAAACATAACATAAAATATCAATAATAAGGTACTTATAAAACACATAGAGAAGTATTTAATTTGCCTAAAAAGCGTACATCTCGGAATCTGGGTGGAAGTGAAAACTACAAATCGAATAAACATGCCATATTCGATTGAAGGGGTTCCAGACTATTCAATTCAAATTGAAAAGCGCTCACTGTCTTCTTACGAACGCTATTGAGTGCCAGTTCGTTCAGTTAAATGTGTTTTTTAAATACCGAAACATTTATTTCGTTTCATTGAAATGTAGAAACAATAGAATTTAGGTACTGGAAATATTTAATGTTAAAATAATTGTAATTTAAATTTCAATGATTTAATTTAAGATTTAGCGACTGATTTTAATGGAAAGGCAAAGGAAAGTATTTTGTTATCACTTGGTCTTATATTTTGGTTGGACATTCGCTTTGATGCCATGAATATTAATAACCGACTCACTAACCGAATTATGACGACCTCTGTGGCTCAATTGGTTGAGTGTGTGGCAGCTCAAGCCGGGGGTCGCGGGTTCGAATCCCGCCGACGGAACAAAAAGTTTTCAATGTTCCCGGGTCTGGATGTGTATGATATAATAAAAATCTTAAATATATGTATAGTATAAAAGTATTAAATATATTTCCGTTGTCTGTTACCTGTAACACAAGCCCTTGAGGTACTTAGCACGGGGCCAGACTGACGTGGTGTGAAGCGTCCATAGATATTATTATATATTATTATTAACTAAGGAAATTATTGCTCAAAAACATAAAGTTTCCTAGATTTACATTTCTTCGCGTAAAACGTGTCATATATTGTAACGTTCGAGTTTCATCCTTCTTATATAATGAAATTACTTGTGATTATTGACTAAATAAACCCAGTCGTATCTTTGAAATGACATTTCACAAATAAATTGTGAACAAAATTCGATTTAAAAGTTAGCGCTCACCAAGTTTTGAAACTTGGAGCTTGAGTTATTGTGTCGGCTACAGCTACGATTTGATTTGTTTAAACTTAAGTAGAATTAAATTATATTAATACTTCATATTTATCTTAATCAGTATCTGAAATTTTTAATTAACTACAATCCAAAATTCGAGGGTTGACAAAATTTCATAAAAGTTTTGACCTTTATTATGAAAGACGTGTGCTTGCATCATATACCATAGTTCTAATCATTCAATTTTTGTGACTTTGTCCAATTACGTAGCAATATTGCATCATATTAGGTACCTCACAACAAGTCTTGAACCGAAAATAATTAAAAACCGAAATTTTATGAAATTACATAAAAACAGATGAGAAGTTGTTTTGAGTTTTTTTTTGACTAAACGTAAAAGTCAAGAAATTCTACCTACCTACCTCAGAAAAAACTTACTTACTTTTCGATTTGTATTTTCCGTACACATCCACTACCTAATCTATCTATTCTATTTATTTCTCACCTACTTATAAAGGACTTACTTACCTTTTCGATTTTGTATTTTCCGTACATATCCACACATAGCGACGTCTTCGGCGTACGTGTTTCGGCGTCAAACGACTCGATCACCGTTTCATCAGGGCCGAAGGTAATAGAATCTTTAATACCTTACCCTACCTTTGTTAACCTTCGAAGCTCGTAAAATGAATAAATATAAGGTAATGGAGGGTTCCGTACCGAAATGTTTATAGAATTGCTAAAAGTACTGTCCGTCCGTTTATATGTACGTCAGCTGGGTCTAAAGCTAAAAGACCTCTTTACATTAAGCATTATAATTATTGTTAGCAGAATTTATGTAACATTCCTGTTCATGTTGGCCCATGATGAATAACCATGATTGCCATCAATAGCAGCTGCCAAATATAAACAATCGACGCTGACTATGGGTAATCAAATAGGTCTCTACTGTAGAGTTACTAGGTATTAACTTTATAATATGCGCTATATTATACCTCTATAGTAATAGCTAAACTGCTGTAATTGTTTTTTTGTCACAACATAATCTATTGTTGTTGCAGCTATACCGAGTACTAACAAATATTAAGCGGCACTCCTATCCATACTAATATGAAAATGCGAAAGCGTTTCTTTCTGTCTCTGTATCTATATCTATATGTCTGTCTGTCTGTCTGTCTGTCTGTCTATCTGTGTGTTACCTACACCGACAACCGACAGTACAATCAATTACAAATGTGAAGAGGTCTTCACATATGTAATTGATTGTACTGTCGGTTCTTGGTGGAAATTCATTTTAAACACAAATAAAACACAATATTACGTGCACTTTTTCCACTATATTAATTAATTACTACAAATTTAACTTAAACACGACCGGTTTCGAAATAACTAACCCCTGATGATGATTTGTTTCGAAACCGGTCGTGTTTAAGTTAAATTTGTAGTAATTAATGAATATAGTGGAAAAAGTGCACGTAATATTGTGTTTTATTTGTGTTTACCTCTTCACGCCCAAACCGCTGAACCGATTTTGTTGGAATTTGGTATGGCGATAATTTGAATACCGGAAAGGACATAGAATACTTTTCATGCCGAAAAATGTACGGCTTCTGCGGGATGAACGAATTTTGGCGCATTGGAGACCGGCACCAACTGGTATACAATAAAGTTAATTCTCTATATATTCTGCTGTTTTGTACGGTTGCTTTCGTGATTGAGTCGGACGCGCACTTGGCCAGTTTTGGAAATAAATATCCCATTTGTAGTGAGTGCAAGTCCCTGAAAATGACATCATAAGTGCTTATGTGGACCTGTTTCGACTTTAAAAATGAATTTTGAAAGTACTTATGTAATAAGTACTAGTTATTGACATGTTTTCCACGACTTAGTCTTGTACTCTATACCAGTATTTCCCAAAGTGTGGGTCGCGACCTACTGGTGGGTCGTGGGTAGATTTTGGGTGGGCCCTGAATCTATAGGACGATTGTCGTACTCGTTCGATTGTCATTTTACTCGTTCGTTCGTCGTCGTGGGTGCGTGCGGGACGGGGGCGGGGCATTCGAACGCAAACGTAATTGTAAGTAAGTAAGGTTGATGCGATGATGATATGGTGGTGAACTACGATAAGAATTAACGGGTAAATGCTGCGGCAGCAACATACCGCTGCTTTTTTGTCTTCATGACACAATTGGTGGGCCGCGAACTTTAAACTTTCTTGTAGATGGGTCGCGGTCCCGACAAGTTTGGGAAACACTGCTCTATAATATACTTGATAATATAGATATTTCACCACAAAATGTTACTAGTCTGTATTGTTTTAAACGCAGGCTTAGTTCTACACTGAGATGATATGTAATCAACCGCGACGATTTATAATAGCGATACAAAATGGTAATGTCAAATGCATTATTCATATTTCATACTAATATTTAAATGTGAAAGTGTGTCTGTCTGTCTGCTACCTCTTCACGCCCAAAGAGCTGAACCGATTTTGCTGAAAATTGGTATGGAGATACTTTGAGTCCCGGGAATGGACATAAGGTACTTTTTATCCCGGAAAAATGTGAGGTTCCCGTGCGATAAACAAATTTTGGCGTAACGGTGTTGCGGGCGACATCTAGTATTTTGATATTTTAATTTTATATTTTATGCATCGCCAATATATCGCTTGGCCTGTGTAAACTATCCCTAACAGTCCGCAAAAAGTCACACAAAACCTTATGCATGTCAGGGCAGAGACTATTTAAAACAATTTAAGCAAATTCCTAGCAAGCTGTAACTTTATCCCGTTTAGCTAAGTTACAAACAACGAAGATAGTTGCAGCACCGGTCTGCTTACAATACAAAACTTGTGGGAACTTGAAATCTTTATAACTAAGTGTTCCCATATGTATCCCAAGAACGGGACTAGATGTAATGCAAAAGTAAGGGTATGATGATGGTTATAGCGGGCGACCATTATTATACTTTGCTTATTTTTCTAATTGCATAAAGAGAAAAATCTTAAAATAACTAACGTAAAATAAGGACCTATTTAAGTAATGATGAATATTCGCTTAGATCCTAAAATTAAGGCTCAAGTACTTATTAAATATAGGTTTTAAAAGAAAAAATATTATAAAAGTATGCGTTGGTAAATAATATAATTTATCTATCGTGTACTCACAACGATATTGTATTAATTTTAGAAATATTTAGAATTATTATACTTTTTTATCTTGAAGTTTGTGCCAGCATAGTGTATGGAAGACTTTTGGCATTATCTTGTTTTTTAAAAGCTGTCCGCTTTTAAGCTTAGCAGATAAAACGCTGATACTCTCACCCCACATCATGTACAAGCACTTATGTTGCTCTCGTTAAATAATGTACCAATCTTCTATTCTAGTCTAGCGCAGCCAACGGCTAGAATAGGAAATCATGTCAAATCATATTCTAAGTGCTTTGTACTCTGTACTCTGAGTTCTGACAAACATTATTTTAAACAATAACACAAATGCAAACAGTTATTTATGCAACAATATAAAATATTTTATTTCATTGCTACTTTGTTACTTTACAGCAAAAGAGTTTTAGTGCCTGCAACTTATTTTTCTACAACCTGTGTAAGTGCCGCATGTACATATTTTATTTGAGGTATTGTTATAAGATTATAGAAACATAGCAATGCTGCAGTCTTATCATTCGCCAAAACTAAGTTAATTAGTATGGCAACTTCTACTGGACTATAATAATATAATAATATCTATGGACGCTTCACACCACGTCAGTCTGGCCCCGTGCTAAGTACCTGAAGGACTTGTGTTACGGGTACCAGACAATTACGGAAATATATTTAATACTTTTATACTATACATATATTTAAGATTTTTATTATATGATACACATATTTAATACACATCCATGACCCAGGAACTTTGAAAACTTTTTGTTCCGTCGGCGGGATTCGAACCCGCGACCCCCGGCTTGAGCTACCAACAGCCCACCAACTGAGCCACAGAGGTCGTCAAAATATAAAAGTGCCCCCATACCGATTTGGTAACTTTTGGTAAATTTGGTGACTGGGTGATAGTTATCATTTACTATCCAAGTATCTTTGCTTCCTGTTTTTTAGACATTGGGTTATGGACATTTTATCCATATCTTTATCAAATTCTTCTTCGTAATATAATTTGTTCATTTCGTCTTACGATTTTTTGTCTAACCCTATGTTATAATTATTGCTGATTCGTTTCATGAAGAAATCACATCGCCCCATTTACCACAAAGCTACAAACCGCGTGTATATAGAAATTGACAAAATTGAACCCCTTGCCTTATCTCGCGAGCACTTAAGGCGAAGCATAATACCGCCATTAACGTCAAGCGACGGAACCGCCAGCCGAGAATTTAAACAATGGCTATTTGTTATTTACCCAACTTCTGTCCCTTTACACAGTGCGGCTCGTAGACTGTAAATTATAGAGACTTTAAACTTGTCACTTGAATTTTGAATTTCGTCTTAAATGACGACGTCTAATAATATTTTATTTCTTGACCAGATTACGCCCGCTACTCCGTTGGGGCAAAATTCGTTTATCGCGCCAGGAACCGTACATTTTTCCGGGATGAAAAGTCTCCTATGTCCTTTCCCGGGACTTAATGTACCATATATATCAAACCATACCAATACATACCAAACACCAAAACACCACTATACCATAAAAAAATTCAGCAAAATCGGTCCAGCGGTTTGGGCATGAAGAGGTAACAGACAAACAGACAGACAGACAGACAGATAAACACACTTTCGCATTTATAATATTAGGATGGAAATATGGATGGGGAAGTAACGATTTAAATAGAAGTGGTGATGACTGTACGAATCAAGAATGCTATGAGCCTCTTCTAGTCGTTTCCCTCATGTAGCCAGATGTCACGAAGCCGAAAACAGGAAAATCTAGCCGAATATCATGAGGAAGTTTATGGTATGGTGATGTCCAAACTTCCTCATGATATTCCGCTGGTTTTTTTTGTCTTCGGCTAGTCGGAGAGCATCATAGATGCCACCATTATATACTCAAGGCATCGGTCTATTTTTATAATATTATGTCTTTGAAAAATAATGATTGAAATATAATTTATGTAAAATACGTCTTGCATTTATTACTCTGTGATTACTACAGTCATTCATTTTCCTCCCTTCGTAAATAAAGTAATAAGTAGTTCTCTAAAAGGGGGTGCTTTCATTAAAATATTGCTGAAGCTAAAAAAGGTTGCATCTTAAAATATTTTATTACGAACTTTAAATCGTATTTTATATTTAAAGTACTATTTATATATTTTTTTTATAAAAATAAATGCTACTCCCGGTAATGGGCAACTTGTCGATCGTTTAATATTAAAAAAAAAAACAAGTAGTAATCATATGAGTCCGAAAACCTCTGTTTCTCTGGAACAAGAGGTCTAGGCAAATATAAACTCTTACCAAACATAATCTTTTTGCTAACAATATTAAATTTAAGAAGGATTCGTAAGAATGACATGGGATTCGAAACTAGTGGATTGAATTTGATACACTTTATTCTTGTATTTCACCACAGAGGAGGAGAAGAAAGAAACCACAAACTTTTTATTTTGTTTGGTTCCAGTGAGGTTACATTTTACGCGTATGGAGTTTTCTCTATACATCTAGTATCCATACTAATATTATAAATGCGAAAGTGTGTCTGTCTGTCTGTTACGTCTTCACGCCTTAACCGCTGAACCAATCTTGTTGAAATTTGGTATAGAGATACTTTGAGCCCGGGAAAGGACATCTAAAGATACTTTCTATCCTGGAGAAATGTACGTTTCCAGCGCGATAAACGAGTTTTGTCGCAACGGAGTAACAGAGTCCTACACCGTTTCCTTTGCCTGGCTTAAACGTAAGCTCGCACCCATATTTGTCGTACGCGTTATACAGAGCGGGTTGTAAGAGACAATGGGTTATTGTTGGCGTCCTCGCGATCGCGGCTGTATTGAGTGATTTAAAATATTAGCAGCCCGCAGCTGGCGGATAACTTTCAAGTATCATTATTACATTTTGTTCTAATGGTTTTATATTGTGTCGATGGTACAGTAATATCGCATTATACTAGTTTTCGCGACGCACGTTCTGTCGTACCTCTAATGACTGGTTACTAGTATAATGTTAAAAATCAACATCTACCGTACTTTTTTTTTAACTTATCCGATCTGATGATTATTTTTAGATGATTATTTTAAAGTATTAAAATCGGTTCAGCGGTGTTCTTAAGTTTTGTCTAGAATCTAGATAATCAAATTGCTATCCATTTAATGTTACAAAATATTTTGTTTATACAGTAAACCTTACTACAGTAAACTGTTATCCGTAGAAAAAGATTTTCCTTTCTTAGCATTGCGTAGACATTCTACGGTGCTAAAAAGTGACACGCTACGCGTGCTACAGCTGATCTAGCTACGCGAGCTACAACTGATCATGCTATGTAAGCTACAACTGATCATGCTACGCAAGCTACGGCTGATCATGCTACGCAAGCTACAGCTGATCATGCTACGACGTGCCATGCTACGCGTGCTACGGCGTTAATGCGGCGGTATTTACAGAAGTCTCGAAAGCGCAATGGACTAAGAATAATAGTTCTAAACTTATGAAGTACTTATATCTCCTAGATTTATCACGAAAATTTGTATTTGTTTCCTCAGAGAAGCTTTAAAAATATTACGTTATGTAGTAATGATGATCTAAAGTTTTACCAAACTTTCAAAACAAACAAAAATATAACATTGTTTGCAAGAATAATATTGTGATTTGGTTTGAGATTACAAACATTTTTTTTTAAATTATTTGATGATTATATCAAATAAATTCAGCCTAGATTTAAAGCTGAAATTGTAAGTTCCATTCTGTCGGAAAAACAAACATAATTATATTGTTTCAAGGGTTGGTTAGGTTTTAGAGCGAAACAATACAATTTTAATCCAAACTTAACAGCCTTAATCAAGACCTGTGAAAGTGGGCCTAAGGGTCAGTTTATTTCAAAATGAGAATTAGAAAGAAGCGATGCGACAATGTATAACAGCAATATAATAATAGTTTAAAAAAACTTAAAAACACACTTTCTTTTTAAAAAAGTAATTAAATTTTAACAAATTTTTGTATTGTCATTGTCTCTCAATAAGTATGCAACGTTTCGAAATTAGACTACTGGAGATGGGTAAAAATCATGCTCAAAGATTCCGTTACATAATTTACGCATCATTAGGCCGCGCTTAAGGGTCAATTCAGAGTGACTCAGACTGCAATACGACGCGTAGATGTATTTCTAACACTGACCTCCATTATACAAGTACGCTGGACTAATGAAACCCTTTGAAATGACAGCTATTTTTTGTGCCTATTTGAAGCGGAATCAGCTCCCCCAATGTGAGTGATAGGAACTAAATTTAACGTCAAAATGACGTTTGAAAGTCGCCATATTGGCGTTGATAGCAGTAGTGGGAGTATTTGGAACTAATACTAGTGATGACAACCAATAACGACTAAGCGGCCATTTGCAAGTTACGTCAAATTTAGTTCTCTTCCCTCTCACTGGGGGCGCTGATTCTGCTTCAAATAGGGACAAAAATGTGGGTATCATAGGTCCAGCGTACTTGTATAATAGCGGTTAGTGATTTCTAAAGTATGGATTTGACAGATTTTCAAGACGTCTCACGCAAATGAGATCTGTCAATTCATTAAAAATTTAGAAATGCATCTAAGCTATCTGAATTGAGTCACTGTCGTGTAATCTTTAATTTACCATCGAAATTAATCTCCATACCCAGTTATGTTTATTATAATTTCTCCAAATTAGAGCAAAATTTACCTCCATATGATAACATAAATTTGGACACGACATTAAATTATTATCTAGTTCAAATTCATGTCATGTTAGAAATTATGCAGCTATAACATAATATTATTATATACAATAGTTATACTGTATAAGTGTATACCTCTATAACACATTATATACAGCTGTAACATGTTAGAATTATACAGTTCCAGCTTATTACTCGTGTAGTAGACGGCTGTCAGTCAAGTTCCTCCCGGCGGGCGCTCGGTAACTTTTGACAGTTGAAACTGAACCGATAAGCCGGGCTGAGGGAATGACAGCTCTGGAACAAACCCCTATCGGTAGGAAATACGGAGATTAATACGTTAGACGTGTTTCGATATACGTCTTGTTAGATGAAAAATATGCGGGTTCATATTTTGGAAGTCGGTAGGAATTACTATTTTAATACATTGTTGCAGCAACTGGTTGAATGTCTATGAAATGACAGATTTACATTTTAATGATCCCTAAAAGAGCACATTTTCCAGGAATTTATTAATATTATTGTTTTGGGACAAATAGGACCGGCTAAGGGCTCCCACACAAAACTGCGAATTCGCATCCGTTCGCATCGTAATGTCATTTTTATTATGAAAGTCGCAGATATTTGCGATGCGATTCGAATTCGTAGTTTTGTGTGGGAGCCTTTAAAGTATCTAACTTAAACAACATCCAAATCGCTTCAACGGTGCAAGCCTGAAGAGGCTTCGATTTTTTAACGTTTCTACTTTTTTAAATTTAGTATCAAATAATTTTAATTCACATAAATTTTATGTTCTATGTATATTCTACACATAGCTAACGCATAGCACAGCAACAAGCCGAGTACCAGCCACCAGCTATTTCATATTGTATTCAGCGATTCAGGTTTTTTTTTTTTATGAAATAAGGGGGCAAACGAGCAAACGGGTCACCTGATGGAAAGCAACTTACGTCGCCCATGGACACTCGCAGCATCAGAAGAGCTGCAGGTGCGTTGCCGGCTTTTTAAGAGGGAATAGGGTAATAGAGGAGGGTAGGGATGGTAAGAGAAGGGAATAGGGGAGGGAAAGGAGGGGAATAGGGTAGGGGATTGGGCCTCCGGTAAACTCACTCACACGGCGAAACACAGCGCAAGCGCTGTTTCACGCCGGTTTTCTGTGAGAATGTGGTATTTCTCCGGTCGAGCCGGCCCATTCGTGCCGAAGCATGGCTCTCATTTGTATACGTGGTATACAAATGACACAATTACAAATGGAATTGTAGAAATAATACTAATATGCATAATTTGCGTTGCGAATAGTAATGGCACATACATCAATTGGTTGATTTGAAGCGCATTTTGAGGGGGAAATTTACATCGGCCGCGATCCGCCATTTTGTGTGTTCCAAATTCAAATTCCCTGAAAGGTTTAGTAAATAATTTTACTGAAATAAAACTACTACGTTTATAGTAAAATAATTATAATAACTATAGGAGAATTAATGCTAACCAGAGATCGCCCAATAGTCGAAATTTGACCTCAAATAAAAAAAATAAATTAAATGTTTCAAATTTCAACGCTTTTCTATCTATTAATATTCTATTGTCAAAATATTGACTTTATTATTTTTTAGACATAATTCCTGCGACAGTCGCAGATTAATAAAGTCAAATGATGACAGACTGGCCGTGTAATAGTTGTCTAACAGTATTTAAGATTCAATAAAAAAAACTAAATCTTTTTTCAATTTGACAACAGACTTCAACCATATATAAAAGAGTATAATTCGTGTGTGTGTATAGGCTTGTCAATCAAAATCTCCTAGTGTGTGTGTTGTAGTGTGTCTAATGTTTTATTTGATAAAAAAATGTATGATAAAAGCATAATTTAAAAATAATAATATTAGCTCGATGCACTCCTTCACCATATAAACTATAACTGTGCAAAATTTCAATCACCTACGTTTCCGCATTTTTCGTCAAAAGGGATCCAAAGTTTTTCGCTCGCGTATAATATATAGATAACGGACTGAAAATATATTAATGCCCAGTGTTATTTCAGCAGCTTATCTCATCAACAGTCTTGTTGATGAGATAAACTGCTGAATCTATACATAATATAATAAAACTGTAGAAATGAAAATTCTGTACATTAAAGATATTCAAAAAATAATAAGCCGGGGGTGTTACTTAGAGCTGTAAAAGTAACGAAAAAAAGCGTACCCGTATGTATTCGTTACTTTAACTGTTCGTACTCGTTTTTTTTTTTTTTTTTATGAAATAAGGGGGCAAACGAGCAAACGGGTCACCTGATGGAAAGCAACTTCCGTCACCCATGGACACTCGCAGCATCAGAAGAGCTGCAGGTGCGTTACCGGCCTTTTAAGTGGGAATAGGGTAATAGGAGAGGGTAGGGATGGGAAGAAAAGGGAATAGGGGAGGGAAAGGAAGGGAATAGGGTAGGGGATTGGGCCTCCGGTAAACTCACTCACTCGGCGAAACACAGGGCAAGCGCTGTTTAACGCCGGTTTTCTGTGAGAACGTGGTATTTCTCCGGTCGAGCCGGCCCATTCGTGCCGAAGCATGGCTCTCCCACGTATATACTATTGTATCGTTACTCGTTACTCGATAGTTTTGAATTTTGATACCTCATACATAGAATAACAACCAAGTTTTGTTGATTATTGGGTTCCGTACCCAAAGGTTAAAAACGGGGCCCTATTACTGAGACGTCGATGTCTGTCCGTCTGTCTGTCCGTCTATCTGTCCGTCTGTCTGTCTGTCTCCAGGCTGTATCTCAAGAACCGCTATAGCTAAACTTCTGAAATTTTCACAGATTGTGTATTTCTGGTGCCGCTATAACAACAAATACTTAAAACAAAATAAAGTTAATAGATTTTAATAATAAAATTAGAATAAAATAAATAATTAAGGGGGGGGCCCATACAAAAAACAATATTTTTCCCTTCTTTCACTCTATCACAGAATGGAACCCTTCGTGCGCGAGTCCAACTCGCACTTGGCCGATTTTTTGTGTATTTGATAGGTTAATAGTTATTTAATTTAAGAGTAACATTATCCTACAAAAAGAGCAATCCATGTTTTGGGACCATCAAAACGAAATTTTAAATCCTTTCTATCTCTGTTAGCTACCACTTTCGCCGAGGAAATTGTTGTTCGTCTTATCAAAATGAAACCACTAACGAAAAATTTGCTTCATAAAAAATTTAAAAAATTGTTTTACCCGGACTATAAAATCTTTTTTATAAAAAAAATAAATTAAACCTAGAATACTGCAAGCGTTAACGCTTATCATCAGCTGGTATACGATATGCTCGTCGCGTCATTTTAGTATAAAAAAATATATGGCAAAGTTACGAAAAATGCGAGTAACGAAACGCATTCGTGAATAACGTTTCGTTACTCGGTACTAGATGACGTACCCGTTACTCAGTACCGAATACATACGGTTTGCTACAGCTTTAGTGTTACTACATCGCTATGGAAGCCAAAAATGTGGTTACTTTTTTGTCTGTCTGTCTGTCTGTATGTTTGTTCCAGCATCACACGAAAACTACTGATCCGATTTGAATGCGGTTTTCACAGATATATTAGTCTTCTTCCAACTTAACATCTGGTGTATAAAAATGTTTCCCCCTACCCCTCTAAGGGGACAAAAGAGGGGTCAGATTTTGTATCAAACTTTTTTCTTTAACACGAAAACTACTGATCCGATTTTCATACGGTTTTCGCAGATATATTTGTCTTCTTCTAACTTAACATCTGGTGTATCAAAATTTTTCCCTCCACCCCTCTAAGGGGACCAAAGAGGGGGTAAGATTTTGTATCAAACTTTTTTCTTTAACACGTAACTACTGATCCGATTTGAATACGGTTTTCGCAGATATATTTGTCTTTTTCTAACGTTATATGTGGTGCATAAAAAAAAATCCCCCCACCCCTCTAAGGGGACCAAAGAGGGGGTCAGATTTTGTATCAAACTTACTTCATATTATTGACTGTGTTTTCCAACTTAACAACCCCTCCCCTTCCTCCTGGAAATGTTGCTTATAACAAAATGGTGTCGCGTCATATACATATATCATAACTCCCGCACCTGGGATTTCCCCCCGGACCCTGCTTGAAGGGGCTGCGCCCCCCCCCCCCTTCCCTCCTGGAAATGTAGCTTTTATTAAAATGGTATTGCGTCGTTAGTGTTGAGTTTTAATCCCTCTTTAAGAACAAACTAAGTCAATAATTAAAAGTGAAATTATTCTAACCTAAACTAAACATACACTTTTTTAGTGTATTTTAATTACTATGCGGGGGGCTTTAGGCTTTGGCCCCAGACACTATTAGGAGGGGGCAGCACCCCCCCCCCCCCTCCTGGAATTGTAGCTTTTATTAAAATGGTGTTGCGTCGTTAGTGTTGAGTTTTAATCCCTCTTTAAGAACAAACTAAGTCAATAATTAAAAGTGAAATTATTCTAACCTAAACTAAACATACACTTTTTCGTCGTTTGATTAGTATACAGTATTACTACCTGTATATCTACCGTCCACTGCTAGTTATAAGCCTTTGGTTTGTTTGTTTGTCCTTCCTTCACGGCCTAACGAAGCAACGAATCGACTTGATTTTTGGCATTTACTTAGTTGAAAGGATGGAGAGTAACATAGTCTACTTTTGGTCTTGGAAAAACATCATGTTCCCAAAGGAGGTTTACAAGAATATTAGTATTTTACGCGATTTTTGAATTCCACGCGAGCGAAGCCGGGGGCAAAAGCTAGTTTATAATAAGACAGTTTAATGATTTGGCGACAGTCCGACAGAATAGAACATAAAACCAAATATTTTCAAGTACAATGTTATTAAATCTGAAACTTATGTTTTCTACTACTAATTACTATAAATTTTTCAGAGACCAGAAGCTACAGTATTTTCTAAAGGACATCAAAAGACTTGCTTCTAGTTATCCTAATAAAGTAACAAGTAATTAATATAACAAGGCAGCCAGGAACAATCGCGAAAGAGATATTTTGCTGCAAATGACAGTTTTAAAGTATAGCAATAAAATATCGTTGGCGTTTTCTGCGGAAATTGGAACGGGCATCATGAGAGTGATTAATTTTATCTTTGTCCTTTTACTTTTATTCGCCAGATGAGATATGGCTCAATAAGCAGCAATCTTGGAGCTGCAATTAACTCGAATATCATTCTCCTAGAATTTCTTTTGTAACATTATTCAGCTTTATTGATTCCTTAGTTCGAAAAATGGCTTTAGAATCATTCTGAAATCGCCGTTTTTTTTTCTAATGATATAATAAAGGATAGAAACAGATTTTCAGACAATTTGTTGACACCTAGATTATCTAAATAATTATAAAAAATAAGTGTAGAGTAAAGTGGTATGTGCTTAAAATAACTTAAACGGTCGCACTCAGAGACATTTAATGATGATTAAACTTCAATTTAATGAAGAGTTTGACGTTATGTATGGGGATTATGTCTAAATCTTCATTTAATTACAGTTAAGTAATTAATATTCATCTCTGAGTGCGGCAGTTAGTACGCAAAACTATTGGTTATTTTTTAACTTATTTTTTTAATAATATCTATGGACGCTTCACACCACGTCAGTCTGGCCCCGTGGTAAGTACCTAATGGACTTGTGTTACAGGTACCAGACAACGGAAATATATTTAATACTTTTATACTATACATATATTTAAGATTTTTATTATATTATACACATATTTAATACACATCCATGACCCAGGAACTTTGAAAACTTTTTGTTCCGTCGGCGGGATTCGAACCCGCGACCCCCGGCTTGAGCTACCAACAGCCCACCAACTGAGCCACAGAGGTCGGATTATTTAATAAATAACCAAAGTTAATTATTTTGTTGTCTCTTTTTAAATGATAATTATTACTAATAACTCATGTAATTCAAAGTTATTCAAAACGTCTGATGTATTAACTCGAGCTATATTTCTCCTAACTCTAAACCCATAAACATTTTATATATCGTACAAATGACGTAGATATCGGTTTACGAGTGTCGTTTAAATAAAATTTCAGTTCAACTTTGTAATGTCATCTTCTAGCCGACTTTATTGGGAGTGCCCATTGAAATACAGTACAGCATAGAACAATAACTCTCATAGGTACCTATTTTGACCGCTTCAGTATGGCTCGAGTAGGCAACGAAAGTTGTAAACCTATGGTTCGATTTTATATGCTTTCGACCGAATGCGTGGTTTGGCTGCTACACCGCAAGAAAACAAGTAATTAATATTTATTATGTAAATGACAGCGCGACCGCTCCGCTATTTTAATGTATCGTTACATACACTTGCTTGTGATCTCCCGGTGTAGCGGCCAAACCTCTCGTTCACGAGGAGGCATTTAAAATAAAAAGAGCCTAAAAAAACCGAGCTTGGCAACCAACTGAAAGTATGAAAGTTCCGCGAAATTCCACCACGAAGTTCGATAGCGCATACCTAGTTTTCACTTCGTGGGTACATTTTTGTTTTCACTCTAACTCTTCCGTCGTACTTATTATTCGTAGCGAGGGTTTAAGCTATTTCGTATACACTCAATGTTTAAGTGTTATTGTTAATTGTTTTTATGTTACTCTAGGAGGACTTAAATTGCTTTGATATCCTACTAAAGTTCGTGAATTCCATTTGGTGAACTTTGCATCGTAGTAAGGACATGGCCAACATAATATTGAATGCTTTTTTATAGGTTGTATTTGAATTAGTTTCATTTTACGTTATTGCACATAATAAATTAAAAACATATCTTATAATCTATACATATAATAAAACTGTAGAAATGAAAGTTCTGTACGTTAAAGATATTCAAAAAATAATAAGCGGGGGGTGTTACTACATCGCTATGGAAGCCAAAAAGTGTGGTTACTTTTTTGTCTGTCTGTCTGTCTGTCTGTCTGTCTGTCTGTATGTTTGTATGTTTGTCCCGCATCACACGAAAACTACTGATCCGATTTGAATGCGGTTTTCGCAGATATATTTGTCTTCTTCCAACTTAACATCTGGTGTATAAATTTTTTCCCCCCACCCCTCTAAGGGGACCAAAGAGGGGGTCAGATTTTGTATCAAACTATTTTCTTTAATGGACTTACTTCATATTATTTACTGTGTTTTCCAACTTAACAACGCTCCCCCCCCCCACTCCCCCCCCTCCCTCCCTTCCCTTATGCTTATAACAAAATGGTAACGCGTCATATAAATCATAACTCCCGCACCTGGGATTTCCCCCCAGACCCTGTTTGGGGGGGGGGGGGGCTGCGCCCCCCCAAACCCCCCCCCCCCCTCTCCTGAAAATGTTGCTTATAACAAAGTGGTGTCGCGTAGTTACTATTGAGTTTTAATTCTCCTTTTTTTGGAACAAACTAAGGTATTAATTAAAAGTGAATATCATAACGAAATTTTTCTAACCTACACTAAACATACAGTTTTTGAGTGTCATTTGATTAATATGGGGGGAAGGTTTTGGCTCAGGATAATACCCCCCAAACCCCCCACCCCCACACTCCTGGAAATGCAGCTTACATCAAAATGGTGTCGCGTCGTTAGTGTTGAGTTTTGATTCCTCTTTAAGGACAAACTAAGTCAATAATTAAAAATGAAATTATTCTAACCTAAGCTAAACATCCACTATTTGAGTGTAATTTAATTACTAGGCTTCGCCCCCCCAGCCTACTTAGTGGCTGCGCCCTCTTCCTCCCTGAAAATGATGGTTATAACAAAACGGTGTCGCGGCGTAAGTGTTGCGTTGTAATTTTTCTTTTTTAAGAACAAACAGAGGTATTAATCAAAAGTGAATATTATGACTAAATTATTCTAACCTAAACTAAACATACAGATTTCGAGTGTCGTTTGATTATTATGCGGGGGGCTTTGCCCCCGGACCCTACTTGGGGGGGGCATCCCCTAAGAAAGGATTTTAATTTTAATAAAAACAACCCCCCCCCACTCCCCCCTCCTCCCTCCCTCCCCTTCCTCCTGGAAATGCAGGTTACATCAAAATGGTGTCGCGTCGTTAGTGTTGAGTTTTGATTTCTCTTTAAGGACAAACTAAGTCAATAATTAAAAATGAAATTATTCTAACCTAAGCTAAACATCCACTATTTGAGTGTAATTTAATTACTAGGCTTCGCCCCCCCCAGCCTACTTAGTGGCTGCGCCCTCTTCCTCCCTGAAAATGATGGTTATAACAAAACGGTGTCGCGGCGTAAGTGTTGCGTTGTAATTTTTCTTTTTTAAGAACAAACAGAGGTATTAATCAAAAGTGAATATTATGACTAAATTATTCTAACCTAAACTAAACATACAGATTTCGAGTGTCGTTTGATTATTATGCGGGGGGCTTTGCCCCCGGACCCTACTTGGGGGGGGCATCCCCTAAGAAAGGATTTTAATTTTAATAAAAACAACCCCCCCCACTCCCCCCTCCTCCCTCCCTCCCCTTCCTCCTGGAAATGTTGCTTATAACAAAATGGTAACGCGTAATATAAATCATTCCTCCCGCACCTGGAAATGTTGCTTATAACAAAACGGTGTCGCGGCGTTAGTGTTGCGTTGTAATTCTCCTTTTTAGGAACAAACTAAGGTATTAATTATTAAAAGTAAATATCATAACGAAATTATTTTAACCTAAACTAAACATACAGATTTCGAGTGTCGTTTGATTATTATGCGGGGGGCTTTGCCTCTGGACAATACTTGGGGGGCAGCCCCCCAAGTATTGTCGGGGGGCAGCCGCTGCGCCCATATATCAAAATGGTGTCGCGTCGTTAGTGTTGAGTTTCAATCCTCCTCTTTAGGAACAAACTAAGTTAATAATTAAAACTTAATTTATTCTAACGTAAACTTAACATACACTTTTTCATCGTTTGATTAGTATACTGTATTACTATACTTCCTGTATATCTACCGTCCACTGCTGGTTATAAGCTTTTCATGACTATCCATACTAATATTATAAATGCGAAAGTGTGTTTGTTTGTTTGTCCTTCCTTCACGGCCTAACGAAGCAACAAATCGACTTGATTCTTGGCATATGCTTAGTTGAAAGGATGTAGAATAACATAGTCTACTTTTGGTCTTGGAAAAACATCATGTTTCCAAAGGAGGTTTACAAGAATATTCGTATTTTACGCGATTTCTGAATTCCACGCGAGCGAAGCCGCGGGCAAAAGCTAGTTGTCAATAAATTAGATTCTTATTATAAAAATCTTCTTAAAAATTATGTAAGAAACTATCTATTTGGTAAAAGACATTGAATGACGAACAACTCCCTTGCAGAAATTCAATGATTAATTTAATGAAGAGCTTAATTATTGAGAAAATGATTTATTAAAAATTATTAATTAAATGCGAAAATATATTATGGTTCTTCAATATATTATCTGTGTCTGTCTGTCTGTATGTTTGTTCCAGCATCACACGAAAACTACTGATCCGATTTGGATGCGGTTTTCGTAGATATATTTTTCTTCTTCCAACTTAACATCTGGTGTATAAATTTTTTTCCCTCCCACCCCTCTAAGGGGACCAAAGAGGGGGGTCAAATTTTGTATCAAACTTTTTTCTTTAACACGAAAACTACTGATCCGATTTGCACACGGTTTTCGCAGATATATTTGTCTTCTTTCAACTCAACATCTGGTGTATAAATTTTTTCCCCCCACCCCTCTAAGGGGACAAAAGAGGGGGTAAGATTTTGTATCAACTGTTGAAGTAGAAATACTTTATATGGCAAAACAACGTTTGCCGGGACATCTAGTTCAATATATTTTGATGAAATTTGCTATGGAGATACTTTGAGTCTCGGGAAAGGAAAGAGATACTTTTTGTTCCGGAAAATGTACGGTTCCCGAACAATAAACTTTTATATGATTTTCGCCTAAACTATTTAATCTATTTTGATAAATGGGCGAAATACTTTATATGGCAAAACAACGTTTGCCGGGACTAGCTAGTGTATAATAAATAGTACTCCAGTCAAAATCTTCATTGAATTACAGTTACGTAATTAATATTCGTATCTGAGTGCGGCAGTTAGTAATTATTGTTTCTTACAGTACACTTGATTTTTAATTGCGCTGGCAATATTGCATCTTTAACACTTCCATTCTCAGGATCACCAAATGGAATTTCAAGTGAAGTCAGCTCAGCTCCAAATCCGGAGCTCTCATTCGGATTATCGACTAGCTCGCTCACTCGATTTCACCACGAATACGGACCAACTATTGAAGAAATACTTCGTTACAATTTACAGTATACTTACTCTAAAATACTACTATAAAATAAATGCAAACCAAACATTGAAGAATACATAACTATTGAAAACAATATTATAAACGTAAAATTGAAGAAATACCTAGAATCTAGGGTACAGGGTTTTTGTTTTGTTATTTATTATGTTTTGATTTCATTTTATTTGGTACACTTCTTTTTATTCAGGAAAACAAACAGTATAAAATAACATACACAATTTCTAAGAACTTAACAGTATACCATTTACATGTTTTACTTATATGAATTATTATTTGGAATTGACACAATAATTTAAGTGTGTATATTTTCACACATTCTTAATTATTATTAAATATTATTGTTCAAATATAATCAGTTATTTTAAGATATTGGCAGAAACTTTAAGTGCTTAGAGTGAGTCAACACATAAAAATATTATAATCCTAAACTTCCAACTTCAAAAATTGCAATATAAGTACCAGCTATATTTCCCTTTTAAGCTGCCAAATAAACAAAAACAACTTTCCATAAAGACCCCTAATTACATCAGTGTCAATAGCCAACTTTATGACATTTGCCCTGCTCAAATATTTATTTAACAATTCGTATCAATATAAAAACTTCACGGTGAAGTTTTAATGAGTCTACTGTACCGTTTCAAGTTATTTTACCTCTGATATAACGTCTATGACAAAGATGTAAGGGTCATTATTGAATATCATAGTAGCTCTAGGACTGTAGCCAAAGCAACCTTGATTTGTGATTCATGAGTTTTGACAACAACTTTCGGACTTAAATCGAGATTTAACATCCCATTAACAGGCATTAAGACGAGAAAGATAGCACAAAAATGTTACAAAAATAGTAATTTCTAAGAAAAAATGGAAAACTTTAAGAATATTAAGCGTAGTTTGTTTTTAAACACAAACCCAATATCATCAGTAATCATGTTTTTACCTTATTTAAGCCATTTTGAATTAAATGTAAACAAAAAATTACCTGGACCAAATCGTCGGTCTTTATAGATTGAGCTTTAAAGTTTTCAGGATATTCAAATATTATTTGACTTTATATGGAGATCATTTTGTGTTTATTTTTTTATTGAATTATAAACAGATTATAGCCTAGTTTATTGAGTTATAACTTATACCGTTAGTGAATTGGAAATAATATTCATTTTCCTACCATTCTGTTTACTTAATACTTATCTCAAATATCGGAATTTTCGGAAATGTTCCTATAATGAATCCGACCGAAGAAATTAAAGTGCCACATTGTATTTTCTTACCGTAAACGTGGTCAGCTATACAAATAGCACCACAATGTAATATTATAAATGTAATTGATTGTACTGTTGGTTCTTGATGGAAATTCATGTTGAACACTAATAAAACACAATTTTTCGTGCACTTTTAGTTTGAAATTGTGTATATTAATTTTTTGACATTTAATAATTTGATAGTAATTTTGTGACATATTTTAATCGAAATTTTGAAATTTAATAATGGCATCTGTATATGTGACATAACGTTATTATTTTATAAATATAAAAAAGCTAAAACCAACTAAATATTAATTTTAACATCAGTAGAAAATAGTCATATTCGGAAGAAAAATTCTACCAAATGGTATAAAATTTCATGATGCTGACAACCCTAATATTTGTTTTGATTATATTTAATTATGTAAAACTACCTATAACACTACACCTGATGATGATTTATTTCGAATCCGGTCGTGTAATTTGTTAAATTTATAATAATTTCTTACTATAGTGGAAAAAGTGCACGAAAAATTGTGTTTTATTAGTTTTTTGTATTTTATTTTAAATTGTATTTTATTTTGACGACCTCTGTGGCTCAATTGGTTGAGTGTGTGGCAGCTCAAGCCGGGGGTCGCGGGTTCGAATCCCGCCGACGGAACAAAAAGTTTTCAATGTTCCCGGGTCTGGATGTGTATTAAATATGTGTATGATATAATAAAAATCTTAAATATATGTATAGTATAAAAGTATTAAATATATTTCCGTTGTCTGGTACCCGTAACACAAGTCCTTCAGGTACTTAGCACGGGGCCAGGCTGACGTGGTGTGAAGTGTCCATAGATATTATATATTATTATTATTATTAGTGTTTAATATTATAAAATTGTTTCATTTTAGCCGCCTATACTTTACCTTTAGTTACATTTAGACGAAAATAATTTCAGTGGGTAGTAGTCATTAGAAATTATTACATAATTCAAACTTAGTTCACAGTATTAATTAAAAATAAAAGAGTGAAAAATATGAAAACTTTTGTTAATTACAAGTGATTTATAAATTATATTTAACTAGCGACCCGCCCCGGCTTCGCACGGGTATAAAATATATAGCCTATGTCACTCACTGAAAAAATGATTAAAATCGATTCAGTAGTTTTGATTTATATTCATTAGTACCCGTGGCCCGCATTGGTTGGAACCGCCGCGCCGCAAAAGCTACGTCCCGCAATTTTTAAATCTGTAATATCTTCGAAAATATTCATTTAAATCAAATGCTGTAAAGGGCCATATAGATCTATATTAACATCAAAAATGAATTTAAAGTATTTAATTGAATAAGAATTAAGGCCGTATTGGTTAAAATCGCTTCGAAAATTAGTCATTATTTGTAGTAGAAAGTAAATGACAAAAAAATGTGTAGGATATCCATAAGAGATAGACATAATATACCATCGCGAAGTTTTCTGTAGACCTTTTCATTGTGTACAGTATTTTGATAAATCTCGTAGGGTTCAGCCTGCGTTTGCAATGTAAGCGGAAAAAAATGTAATTATTTACGACATCAGATTAGAAACCACAAAAATAACAGTATATCTCCACTATTTAATTATTGTTATTAAAGTTATAAACCTTCCTCTTTAATCACTCTATCTATTAAAGAAAACCGCATCAAAATCCGTTGCGTAGTTTTAAAGGGACATGAGGACAGAAAAAGCGACTTTGTTTTATACTATGTGTAGTGAATAGTGATACAACATAATTTTTCATCAGTTCATGATATTAACATTTGCATAACACACATACATTTTAGAGCGAATAGACTATTGTCCGTACCGTACACTCGGAGAAAAACTTTTAATCAACCAAACAAAACAAAAGAAGTACGAAAGTTTTAATTTAACGTTCAACTTGGCTTAACTATTTGAGCGTGTTAGTCGATGACGTCCCGGCTAAGGGTGAAGCCACACTGCTTTGTTGCGGTGCGATAGGTTGCATCGTCATCGGAACGGAATAACGTATCCGCATAGCTGCATTGCGACGACGCGCGACAACATATTAATATAAAGGCGAGACCGCACTATGCGGCACGATACGACGCGACACTTCACATTCCATAGTTAAGTACTGACATTTTATAAACGTGAATCGTTTTGCAAACGTCAGTTTTATGGAAGTGAAGTGTCGCGTGGTGTCGTGTCTCTTCAGTGCGATCTCGCACACGATAACAGTGCAGTACAACCCATCACACTGGCCTGTGGCCATGATGTCAAGATTCGACGCCTTAGACGTTACATGGTCACTCTGGCGTCAGTTCAGTCTATCAGTTTGGACAGGAATGATGGGAGAATGATCGTCTAACCGGTTCATTGACGGACTGATAATTTTTTATTATGTACTTTTCAGCTATCATTCTGGCGTCAGTCTCAGATTGATGGACTAAACTGACGCCAGACTGACCGTGTAATCGAAGTCATACTGTTGATTCGTTCCACAACATTTTGTCAGTGCATTGACGTATATAACTTTTTCGATGTCATTATATTATTGCAAAATATATATGACACTTGTCTCGCAACTATTGTCATATGGGGTCGGAGTTACAAGTACTGGCCAGCACACAAGCACCTAGGTACAAAATTTATCCGAGGCTAAATTTCGAACCTAGGCTTCATCTACCGTCCGTCATTCCGCCAAAACAACGCAAACGAAGCGGAGCAACAATGTGACATATCCATACTAATATCATAAATGCGAGAGTGTGTCTGTCTGTTACCTCTTCGCGCCTAAACAGCAGAACCAATTTTGCTGAAATTTGGCATGGAGATTACTTTGAGTCCCGGGAATGGTCACACTAGGATACTTTTGATCCCGAAAAAATGTACGGTTCCCACGCGTTAAACGAATTTTGACGCGACAGAGTTGCGGGCGTCATCTATTCATAAAATATGTAGGTTTACAACAAAGCGTCGACACGACACGGCGAAAACGCACTGCAACGCAACGAAGCAATGTGGCCTCACTAAGTCTGATGAAAGCCCTGTGGACTTGTGCTAAGCCATAACTTAATTAAGCTCTAAGTGTTAGCTATAATTTCTATGTATTAGCCTTCCAATACAAAGGCCATGGGTTTATTTATTGCAAAGTGCAATTAATTTATTTTATTAATTTTTTATTTTATTTTTTATTAGTTTTAATTCAAGTTAGGATTTAAGATGCAAGAAGGAGAAATAAAAATTCTTAATTTATGAGTCCTCAAAGTGATTAAAGCGCATTAAGTGTACCTACTACATTTAGTAAGTTAATAAAAATAAAAATTTAATAGGGGTAACATTACATTTATATTATTACGTAAGTTGATAACCGTAATGCGAAAACTTAATAAGCTAATAATTAATTATTAATTAAAAATAAACTTATTAACATAAATTAATTACTTGTCTATATTCCATGAGCACCCGTATTCGCTCGGTATTCGTTCGAGACGTAATATCATAAAGATTCCATCTCCAGCAAATCAAATATTCAGATGAGGCGAGTATGTGATTATGACGTGAAGGCGCTTTCACACTGAAACTGAAAAACGTGCGATTTGTAGACGAAAATCTTTTACAGTTGTACAAAAAGAAATAATGTTATGTAGATATAACAATCTGACATTACAGAGTTGTAGTATTTTGTGTTTATTTTGGTTTATAAAGATCTGACTCACCTGACATTCCTTTTCGCTATTTAGTTACTTATTAGATTAAAATTCTCTTGCCATCATTGCAATTATTTTATTTCTTCTAAAATTCCTTTTTTTTGGTAATGACTCTGAGATTATAAGAAGGTACTATAACAATGTTTTGCTGGAATAATCTACCTTCATTGCTTCAGTTCGATAACGCTATGTCATGTTGTAGCTAGCGTCTGAAGTGCCTTTACTTAAAGGATCTGGATTTACGTATAATGAATTCAATTTCTTCGGTTAATAGAAAATAAATATTTTTTTTTTCTCATTCGTAGCAAGGACCACCTATATTCGTCTTAACATTATAATTTGGTACCTTTGACATGTTCTTTCTCTTACTCTCTAGTCTCTTCATGTATTCCAATATCGTTAATTGCGGTCACACATAATATCCGGGGTCCGATGTTTTTAGGCACTTTATCTATTCAACAGCATTGTTGATTGGTTGACATTTTGACGTTAGCCAATCAAAAGCGATAGACAAACTCCTGTCAAAAAAAACTCCTTTTTTGCTCTATATCAATAATAGCAACAAGTAGGTACTTGAATTTTCACACAATCTTTAGTTTTATGTTAACTTTAATATTTAATAATAATTTTAATATAAAATAAAAAATTAAGAGGGGCTCCCATACAAAAAACACAAATTTTGCCCTAATTTTTCTCTATAATGGTACCGAACCCTATGTGCGCGAGTCCGACTCGCACTTGGCTGATTATTGGACTTTATTGCTATCGTAATAGCATCGTCCTTCGGAGGCAATTAGAAGATCAAGTCATGCTTAACCTTACAAGGCAAGTCGATTAAAGTTTGTACCTAATGACCGGGCGAATTAGATTCCAAGTTTTCCCGCCTTTCAGATGTTTTAACGATCGTGTCGTGACGTCATCTTAATTTCTTCGTCTTGAAGTTCGTAAAGAATACTCTTTCTTTTACTGTAATTTTGTTCAGAAAAGTTACTGTTAACATAATTGTGATTCCTATGGTCTTGACTCTTGCCATTCATCCACCCAATACCAGGTAGAAGCTGATGGCATTTCATAAAATTACACATACGAGTAGGCTCATAAGCGTTTTTTGAGCAGCCGCTAATTTTAATAAATAATCGTAACATAATATCTAAATAATTATTGAAAACACGTTCGCATATTCGGACGGTATAGTGTGAATAATTGTATTTTATATATTTTACTAAGTCATTTTTATAGGCAACTGAACTGTACAAGTGTATCGTTGTCATCTATTCTGTAGCGTGCATAACTTGGTCGGCGGTGTAAAATTATATTCAAAAACAATCATAGTAATACCCAATACATATAAATCCTGACACTCAAATCGGTTTAAGAACAAACGATTTTTTTTCAAAAACATTTCCTACAGATACAAGAAATAAAACTCGAGAGCAAGTTTTTATTCTACACAGTCTAAATATCGGTAGCAGCACAATTATTTCTATATAATGGCTATTAGTTTTCCGAGAAAGACAATTAAGGTGAAACGATAAAACCACACAAACCTTCTTGGAATCAATTTTATTTATAGCGATAAGCTGATGTTTTGACCTAAAATAAAAATATCTAATTAATTAATTAAATTTTAATTGCGTCGCGCAAGCGAGCATCAAGTGTATTAAGGGCCTTCCCCGACGGAGATTCCGTTATATACCGTATTTAGAGCCTTATAAACTCATAATTTGAAAGCTACAAAGTTATAATAAAAATACAGCAATAATCTTCAGTATATCAACATTCCTTTCCCCGTTTTAAATGTTCTATTTTTGTTTATTATACTCATGATATTAGCTTCCAAAGTAATATCAATTTATTAAAATTGAAGCATACTTTCAGCATCTCCCTAGTATTTACAAATTACTTTTATTTGAAACACACGACAATAGATAGACAATTTCATTAACTACATATTCCCCGTTTTAATTTTTTTTATATCAATTTTATATAAGATAAGTAAGACAAGTAAAAAAAATAGGAGGAAAAAAAGGTCGTTTGCTCGGGGGATGGCCTTAAGAGCGGGCTGTCAAATTTTGCTGTGTTTTCTAATAAGTATTACGATCCCGGAAGACGATTGACTCAAATGAAATTGAGATTTATTTAATCATTGTATATAAATTATCTGATATTTGGCTAACCAAAAACGCGATTCACTTATTTTGACTCGATAGTTTTATTTTTTGAAATTATGAATATTTCTGGGCTTTTCAACAAATACCTGTTACACTTATTGAGTTACTATCATTAAATAATTTGCACTACTACAATCACACACTTTATAAAATAATAGCTAAAGGAAATATTAGTAAGTATTGTATTTAATTTTTAAGTAATCATCGAAAACATTGTTAGGACTTACGACCTTTACTTTCGTGCTATAATGCGGGAACCGTTGTTACGCGATATTGTTCACTATTATCTGCAGCGTAAAGCATATTGCCCGGGAGCACGATTCATGGAATCATTGTATCACGATTGGAGGATAGCGGTGTGTGTAGGCGGGGCTAGCGTTTTGACAGTAGGCTCTTAATTAAAATATAATATAATTATCTCTCTTTTCACAGATAATTTTCGGTGATTTGTAGTTTATTTCGACAACAATAATTACAATTATGGTCACCACCATATATATTAATGATGATGACGATATCTAACAGTAATACAAAATATTTTTAATGTAATTAACATAACTATTCAAATTAATAGCTATTAGGAATAGTAAATAGTAATTCATACTAATATACTATAAACTAAATAATATAATAAACTAGATGCAACGCAACCGCAACCGCAACTCCGTTGCGCCAAAATTCCTTTATCGCGCGGGAACCGTACATTTTCCGGGGTAAAAAGTGCCCTATGTCCTTACGGGGACTCAAAGTATCTTCATACCAAATTTCAGTAAAATCGGTTCAGCGATTCGAGCGTGAAGATGTAACAGTCAGACAGACAGACTTGTGCATTTATAATATTAAGTATGGATATTTTCTATGACCTTTTGTTTTCAAATTTCAGGTTTTATTGTCAAAATATAATAATTATTTAAAGGAGAATTTTTCAATATAATTTATTATAACTATTTAGGCAAAGTAAGAATTTGAAATTGAAGCGAATGTTAATTAAGCTACTCTTGTGATAGTTTGAGATAATAATATTATAAATATACAATTAGACTAAAGTGTACAAGAACTTACCTTACATACCATATCAGAATATAATATTAAATCCCATTTTTTTTTTCTTAGAAAAATGCAACTTAATTTGCGCTAGTGTAATAATTTACATTTAAATGAAGTTGTAACCGCAAAAATATTTTAAATAGAATTCATCAATATAAAATTACACATATTCGTATCTTTGTATAAATATAACGGTTGGTATTTTAGTATTCAATGTATTTGAAGTGAAAACTTCCGAAGCGGCGTTGTGCACTTTTCATAAAAAAAATATTATATCCACAGTTGAAAATAGAACCTTTCCTTTTTTGGAACCTCTGTTGAAAATGAAGTTGATAATTCTTGCTTGTGTGCTTGCGATTGCGCATGGATACACAGATTTGGTAGACAGTTTCAACACTGAGGATTTAATACAAAACGTAGATAAATTACGAGAACAAGTGAATTGCTTTATTGATAAAGGACCCTGCAGCGAATTTAGCCTAAAATACAAAAGTAAGTAGTAACCACAATTATTAACACTCTACCTTAAAATTGGCAACATAAAAAATATTAGAATTCAAAGAGCATGGGACCTAATTGGTATACCTAAAGTTAGAAATTTTTGAAAAAAAAGAAAAGAATTAAAAAAACTACCAGAATCTGATGGCAAAAAGTGAGAAAATAAATTGACTCTAGCAATACCGGGGTAGTTGGAATAAAACATTTTGATCCTTTTTTTTCTTTTAGCGGCTGATTCTGTGTGGTAAACATGCAAATATAAAAATTTATCCAATGATCAAGGATTTTTTGAAAATCTGCTGTCAAAAATTGCTATCAGATTCTGGTAGACCTATATATTTTTTTAACTCTTATTTATTCCGAAACCGTATCAGTTACGACATTTTACCAAAGAGTATTATTTCCTATTTATATTTTAATGTACTATCGATTGGCACATGTTTCATCTCTTGCCGCCAAAATGACTTTCTTATTAAATCGCGAATTTGTAGGTAGGTATACCAGGCGTCATACTAAAATGTCACATGCTCTTTAAAACTGTGATTTGAATTTATTTCGAATCGATTACTTTTTTTATTGAAATGTGCATAAAAGCGTAAAACCTAATCCCAGAGCTCCATGACAAAAATCAGCACGTTTTCTTTTGGCTTCATCGTAGTTGGGTAAATGTTGTGAAGTCCATAAATCATAATATTTAACTTAACATAATAAAGTATGTCCGAAATATTTTAAGCTATTGCATAGCTTTTATCGGGGGCTTTGAGCGCGGCGACCGAATAAAGAAATTCCGTAGCGAAAAAAACCTAACACTCCGACCGGCACTCTGTCGGTCGGTGCGGGGTTGGCAGTCTTCGGCACGGCGTTTGTGGGCGTGCGACTAGACGTATGCGAATTATAATTGCATAAGTTGATAAAAAATGCTATGCAATAGCTTTACCGTGGCAGTCCCAGAGTGCCACACGTATTTTTTTTAATGTGCATAAGAGCGTAAAACGACAAAAATCATAACCGTTCCTTTTGGCTTCATCGTAGTTGGGTAAGTGATGTCAAGTCCAGAATATGTCCGAAACATATTTTTTTGTAGTATAACAATTATTTTTACACTTTTCAGACCACATGAAAGAGGCCCTAGACGACGCGTGCAGAGAATGCAACGCCCGCCAAAAACATCAATTCAAACTGGTATTCCTGGCCACTAAGAACCTGCTACCCAAGGAGTTTGAGGAAGTAAAAAAGAAGTTCGATCCCAATGGGGTTCATTTCAAGGATGATATCCTTGCAATAAAAAATTACTAAGTTTTATACGTACCTACCTATTTCACAGAGAAGATAAGTAAGTTTTATACGTTTTTATTTCACTAAAGAAGAAACATAGCTTCTTTGGCTTAGTTAATCATCATTAAAAGTTAATCATATGATAAGAGTTTCTTTTGATTACCTCCGGAACCCTTAAAATTGTATATTATAAGGAAAGCTTTTTACATATTATCTATTAACTATCTTAAAAACATATTATATATTTTATATTCGTAGCCGTACGACTACAAACTATTGTTAAGTAGTCATTGCAATTAATTAATTTACATTTAAATATTAGTTTTAAAATAATTCCAATTTTAGTCACTGATTTAATATTATGGAAAATTTTGGTTTAAACAAAGATAGACAGTTAATAATTAATTAACAATCAATATTGTTGAACAAATCTTGTGGGAAACAATGTCAAAAACAAAAACATTGGTTTACACAAAGAAAGTAAATAAGTAAACAATGAATATTGTTCAAATGTTCTTACGTAATACAATGTCAAAAACCATTCCTGAAACACTGGCTGGTAATTTTTCATCACGATTTGATCTCGTTCTATACTTATTCAAATTACCCAAATTACAGTAATTTTATCGCGGCCATGATTAGTATCTTCGAATTTCGAACTCCCAGTCCAGTGACGTTGCGACCGCCGTGGAGGGAGCACGTTCGCGCCCTCTGGATGGCGGGAAACGAAAACATTTTGCGAATTGTTTTCATATTTTGTGTGAAGGTTCAGTGCTTGTGTGATAAATAAAACGTTATATGGTAAGTTAAATATTGGCTGAAATATTTTGTGATATGATAGTTATTAAATTATGATATTTCGTTTTTGTTATAAATGTTTTATTTAGAAAAATGATGGACGTGCAATTAAATTCGCGTAGGTTCTGAAAATTATTGCTAATTAATGATGAAATTAGGCAGGTATGTATGGATTCTAATTTAGTTTAGGAATGCATTTAATTTTTTATTTATGATTAAAATAAATTCTTTGAATCAATTAACTTTAATTATAAAAATAGTTTGACAACTTCCTTGGTTATAATTGTTATGATAGTTGCCAAAATAAGTAAAAAAAATCAATAATAATAATTAATCACAAGGTATAGGTCTACCAGGATCTGATTGCAAAAAATGAGAAAGTAAATTGATTCTAGCCAAGGTCATTGGAATAAAACATATTTTTGATCCTTTTTTTCCTTACAGCGGCTAATTCTGTGTGTGAAACATGCAAATATATTAATTTATCCAATGATTAAGGATATTTTTTGAAAATCTGCTGTCAAATTTTGCTATCAGATTCTGGTAGACTTATAATTATGTCATAAATACTATTATATAGACCGCCCAGGGCGCCGTATAAAAAGGGGCGCGCCAATTCATCTCGCCCAGGGCGCTGGTAGTGCTAAAACCGGCCCTGGCTTCTTCATTAAATGATTCCGATAATAATTAACTTTTTACCTTTTTTTTGGTTCAATGGCGCCTTTAGCGTCTCCATACCAAACCTCTTTTTAAACCACTTTTTCGTTTTTTTTTTTCAGTAATATAAGTTTTTCGTCTCGTTTACAACTTACTCACTCACTCTATTATAATACTCACGATTTCCCAGGACAATTAATACCATGGTATTAATTTGAAATATAACGCTCAGTTTATAATCACCTCATTTATAACCATTATTATGTATTTATGAATATTTATGAGTTCATTAATACGTAATATTCTCCCCCAAAACGATTCCGTCATTAGTGGTGAGTGCGGAGGGCGGGGAGCGGGGTGGAAGTTCCCACTTCCCACAGCCCACTGTCAAATATTGAGAGATGTCATTACCGTCGAAGCTTGAAATTCAATTTCATCATAAAGGTGAACTAGATGACCCCGCGGCAACTCCAAATTCTTCTATCGCGCGGAAACCGTACATTTTTCCCGGAGGAAAAGTATCTCGATACCAAATTTCACCAAAATCAGTTCAGCGGTTTGGGCGTGAAGAGGTAACAGACAGACACACTTTCCCATTTATAATATTAAGTATGGATGCTGCTCATGAAATGCCGCTGGCGTTTTCACCTGCGGCCTCCATGTTTACGAAGTTTTATCAAAATCGGTTCAGCACTTTCTTTAAGATTAAAAAAAATGGAAATATAATATTTTTATTCTGAACTAGATGACGCCCGCAACTATGTTGCGCCAAATTTCGTTTATCGCTGGAAACCGTACATTTTTTCTAACAAAAACCATCCTATATGTCCATTCCCGGAAGTCAAAGTATTTGCATACTAAATTTCAATAACATCGATTCAGCGGTTTAACCGTGAAAAGGTAACAGGCAGACAGACAGACAAACACACGCTCGCATTTATAATATTAGTATGGATGTTGTGTTTGAAGTGACATTTCCCCGGCGGTTTCCATGTTTATGAAGTTTTAACAAAATCGGTCCAGCACTTTCAATCCATTCAGCACTTCCAACATTTTTTTTTTCAAAATCATAGTGTACTGTTGATACTTTCTTTTAAATGGGATTCAATAATCTTACAAAATATTACCCAATATAAATTATTAATAAACAAACCCTCTTACTAATAAAAAGTTACACAGCGTGTATAGAGGGTGCATAAGATTTTTTTCTACTAATAATCATAAGGCCTGTATAACGATGCTGTCATTTCCATACTAATTTCTCTGTATAGACTCTGTGTAACGTGTGTGTAACTTAAAAACTCCTGTTTATCTATTCACACGTTGAACGAATGTTTAAGAAGTTTTTATTAGTAAGAGGGAAATAATAAAGCAGGACTTATCTACTAATACATTTCCTGTCTTTATCTTATACGTTGGAAAAACCACTTGATAGACAATAACAACATAGATTGTTATTCGTGATTGACATAGTCCTGTTTGATTCCTTGTTGGAACGAAGTTCCTTATCGCGCGTTCGGCGTAAAGGAGTCTAGACAGAACGATATTTGACCTCGACACTTTTTTTATTAGTACCTGCATAGTAGGGGCAGAGGGCGTTAATAGTATTCCTGTGCGTCAACTAGATGACGTTTTTTGAGAATAAACAACGACGCGTTGTTAGTATTCTTGGGCGTCAATATCACCGGTGCCAAAGCTCCCAGCATATTAATCAAGCGACACTCGAAAACTGTAGGCCTACTACGAAACTGTTTTGAGACTCAAACAATCGGACGAGAATGCCGCGTCCTGCTCTAACAACGTCATTTCACGTTTGTTAGAGTAGGACGCGGCATTCTCGTCCGATTGTTTGAGTCACAAAACAGTTTCATGGTACAAGGCCTATATAGATGAGATAGATAAAAGCTCATAGCAAGGCAAGGAATGAAGATAGATACAAGGTGTAAAGGGCTAATTTGTAGAGAATTTTATGAGCTTCGATTATGAACCAGACATTTTTCTCTACAACGCACCGTTTCAGCGATATGAGCAAAAAACTATTAATAATATAATTAATAGCGACCGTAATAATGAAGCACACACCATATTTTGCTTCCTAAATATTTTTATTTAAATATTCGCATTCCACTCGTTCATTTCAGGATAATTTTCTAAAATCTTGTTGCTTTGTACGAAAATCCTCGAACGTTACCAAAGCAACGGTCTTAAGGAAAATTTTAAGTATTTCTCATAAGAGGAAGTTGTTTATTTTAAGGCGCTCGTGCATACACTCAGAAGCACTTTCTTGTACGCAGCATTTTTTTAAAACGACTTCCAAAGATGGATGACAATTAAATATTTTTAAAATATGAAATTATACTAGAATGTATAATTTAATTATTCATTCATTTTCATTTCATTTAAAATTATATTTACTTGTGTACACAGGTAGCAACTTGGTAAGACAAATAATTAACTTATAAACTCTACTACTACTTATTCATAAAGCAAAATTACAAAAATAAAATTTACTCTGGAGCGGTATCCATACTAATATTATAAATGCGAAAGTGTGTCTGTCTGTCTGTCGGTTACCTCTTCACGCCCAAACCGCTGAACCGATTTTGCTGAGGTATGGAGATACTCTGAGTCCCGGGAAAGGACATAGGATACTTTTTATCCCGGAAAAATTTACGGTTCCCGCGACATAAACGAATTCTGGCGAAAACTATTTTTTTACTATAAATAAAAGGATATTTAGACCCTTATTCTACGTGGCAGTACCGCTGTTCTTATGTTGACCTCAAGATCTACGGTCGATTACGTATCAAAACCCGTTAAACCACTAATGCCAATCCGCTCACTAGTCTATTACTTTTGAGACTCTTTGATCTTTCCTCTTAAAAAGGCCTAATTTTAACTCTACAAAGAAAGTCATTAAAATACCTAAGTGGAGTTAAATCGTAACTTGGCTTAGAAAGGAATTTTTCTCGTATTTTTTACGTTTTTTTTTATAAAAAGTGTTTGAATTGAAATTCGTTTTGTATTATTGCTAGTAAGTATGCATCGAGTAACTGGTAGCTTTTGTAGATTACAATCACTGTTTTAAAGATTTTTCTACCTAAAGTTTGCTTCATCCAATACATAAACCATTTATTCTGCTGTATGTCCCTATTTTAGATCTTTAAAACTCCGGATTTTGTTTCATATAAGCTCAATTAATCGCAATTTCAAGCTGAAAAAATACTATGAATCATGTTTTTAAATAAGATTAGTACATTTTAGTACCAAAAATTTTATTTTTGATAGACCTACGCAGTTGGCTGAATAATTTCATATTTTTAACCCAACCAAATCACGTAGGTTTATCATTTGCCGATTCAAATACTCTGATGGCACATAATTTTTGTCCCAGAGTTAACTTTAAGAAAATCAAAGTGTCATTACATCAACAAGTTTCTCGAAAGTGGACGCCAAAAGTTGTGTCAATCTGCTAATTTTAATTAAAAAACTCCAAATAGATTTATCTATATCGTGTTCGAAGTTTCGCTCGGGGGATGAAAAAGTTATAATTATTTTTCGCAAAACTTATAAAAGCTTTTGGAATAGAAAATCTTGCGGTAACTTTATTTTGAACATAATTTGTGTCTGTCAAAGTGACAAGGGTGCTAAGGCGTTGGACACCCCCTACATACAGTCTTAGATGACTGTTAGATATTCATTTTTAGGGTTCCGTACCCAAAGGGTAAAAACGGGACCCTATTACTAAGACGTCTGTCCGTCTGTCCGTCTGTCTGTCTCCAGGCTATATCTCAAGAACCGCTATAGCTAGACTTATGAAATTTTCACAGATTGTGTATTTCTGTTGTCGCTATAACAACAAATACTAAAAACAAAATATAATTAATATTTAAGGGGGGCTCCTATACAACAAAAGTGATTTTTTTGGCCTTTTTTGCTCGATATCAGTAATGGTAACCGGTAGGCACTTGAAATTTTCACAAAATCCTTGATTATATGTACTTTATTAATGAATAAAAATATTAAAATAAATTTAAAAATTAAGGGGGGCTCCCATACAAAAAACGCAATTTTTGGCCTATTTTTGCTGTATAACGGTACGGAACCCTTCGTTAGCGAGTCCAACTCGCACTTGTTTATCTGTTTTTTTAGGATATTGAAGTACTGTCGCTAGCAGTTACATATTATTATATTATACCTGCATTTTGGAGCATATACTTGAAGCAGAAGCTTGTACTATTATCTATTCTGTGGCAGAAGTAAGCTAAAAATAGGTAGCTAGTTTTGGCTCAACTTTAACATTTTAAATTGTCTAGTAGTATAATATGAATAATTTTGAAGCGTAGATGCAGAAAACTGTCGCCAGTAGCATTATATAATACCTGCATTTTGGAGCACAGAAGCAACATGGAGCAGAATTAAGATGAAATTTTTGGCTCAACTTTAACTTTTTTAATTGACTAGTAGTATAATAATAATTTTGAAGCGTAGAAGCGGAAAGGTAAAAGTTGGCTGAAAGACACTTTTAGATATTTTCAGACTCAAACCCTATATCTTAAGGTATTAAATTTTTTCAAAATACATTTTATTTCATCACAGTCATGGATAAAGTATAAACAATTTTTTTCCTTAAATTATGTGCATACAATATCAAAGACTTCGTGACATAAAAATAAATAAAAGATAAAATACGACACACCTTTATCGGACCACGTAAAAAAGAACATAAAATGATATCTGCGTTTTGAAATAAGTAATGAGCTTCCAATAATTTTACTATGGGTAAATCTAACCCTAGGCTAACTTTGACTCTAGGCTAACTTTTTTTTTATCTATGGACGCTTCACATCACGTCAGTCTGGCCCCGTGGTAAGTACCTGAAGGACTTGTGTTACAGGTACCAGACAACGGAAATATATTTAATACTTTTACACAATACACATATTTAAGATTTTTATTATATTATGATACACATATTTAATACACATCCATGACCCAGGAACATTGAAAACTTTTTTGTTCCGTCGGCGGCATTCGAACCCGCGACCCCCGGCATGAGCGCTGACAATACGCTCACCCCAGTGGGTGAGCGTGTTGTCTAAAGTCAAACGACCTCTGTGGCTCAGTAGCCACAGAGGGCGTTTGACTTTAGACTAACCTTGACCTTAGGTTATCTTTAAGTCACGACTATCTTTAACCCTGGATTTACTTTACTCCAGACTGGCGCATGCAGCCCTTACTAGGTCACACGTGGTTCCTAGAAAACGAGTGATCCGCTGTTTTACACCGCAAACCGCAGAGGCCCAAGAGTCAGCTTTGGGCGCATTTCAACATTAACCCAGAGTTAGCATTGACCATAAGCTAACTTTGACCTCACACTAAGTTTGACCTTAGGTTAACTTTAATCCAGGCCTAAATTCAAACCGGGGTTAAATTCAACCGAGACTATCGCATTTAGTCATGATTAGGTCACACGTGGTTCCTGGAAAACGCGTGACCCGCTGTATCACGCCGCGAACCGCAGCGGCCCAGGAGCCAGATTTGGCCGCGATATTACAACATTCACCCAGAGTTAACTTTAACCCTAAGCTAACTATGACTTTACACTAAGTTTACCCTTAGGTTAACTTTAATCCACGACTTACTTTAACCCTGGATTTACTTTCACCAAGGGTTAAATTTAAGCCATACTAGCGCATGTAGATCACACGTGGTTCCTGGATGCGTGACCCCGCTGTTTCACGCCGCGAACCACAGCAGCGGCCCATGAACCAGCTTTGGGCGCGATATTTCATTGTCCTTATTTAGCGTCCAATAATTTCCCCAGGGCGTACACGTTACGACCAGATTACAACAGCCTTTGAACAAATAATCTTTGTAATAAAGTGTTATATTTACGTGTTTTTAGGGTTCCGTAGCCAAATGGCAAAAAACGGAATCCTTATAGATTCGTCATGTCTGTCTGTCTGTCTGTCTGTCTGTCCGTGTATGTCACAGCCACTTTTCTCCGAACCTATAAGAGTTATACTATTGAAATTTGGTAAGTAGATGTAGTCTGTGTACCGCATTAAGATTTTGATACAATAATGGAAAAAGTATTAAAATTTTTAGGGGTACCCATAGGTACAACTGAATCAAAAAAAAAATTTTTTCATCTAACCTATGCGTGTGGGGTATCTATGGATAGGTCTTCAAAAATCATATTGAGGTTTCTGATATCATTTTTTCTAACCTGAGTAGTTTGCGAGAGAGACTCTTCCAAAGTGCTAAAATGTGTGTCCCCCCCCCTCTAACTTCTAAAGTAGGGGCATGATAAGTCTAAAAAATATATATGATGTACTTTACTATAAAAACTACCAACGAAAATTGGTTTGAACGAAATCTAGCAAGTAGTTTTTTTTATACGTCATAAATGGTAAACCTTAAACCAACAAAAAATTGTTTTTTTCCATCTCATCTATGCGTGTGGGGTATCTATGGATAGGTCTTCAAAAATAATATTGAGGTTTCTCATATCTTTTTTTTCTAACCTGAATAGTTTGCGAGAGAGACTCTTTCAAAGTGGTAAAATGGTTGTCCCCCCCCACTCTAACTTCTAAAGTAGGGGCATGATAAGTCTAAAAAATATATATGATGTACTTAACTATAAAACCTACCAACGAAAATTGGTTTGACCGAAATCTAGCAAGTAGTTTTTTTTTATACGTCATAAATGGTAAACTCAATTTAACTTTCATTAAATCAACTGAAATATAAAAATAAATCAAAAACCTTTTAATTTCATAAAAATAAACCTTATTGCTGCTGCGGAACCCTTCATGGGCGAGTCCAACTCGCACTTGGCCGGTTTTAATAAACATACTTTTATTGAGTATTTTACATAACGGGATTTTTCCATATAAAAAGTGTTGAGGTGAAGCTTCGCTTGCAAAACATCCTTCTAAACAACTTTTTATCAGATAAATCGACACATTTGTATTAATCCCTAGCCCAAACTATAGCCATATAAAACCGTCACAATAATTCGATTAGTTAAATTTGCGTGAAAGTGTTACTAATTACATCCATTAAAACCTTATTTTTCTCATACGATAATAATAGAAGTAGGATTCTGATTGATTGATTACGAAGCTTTTATTAGATAGTTTTAAGTAGATTATGCATTTTATAGTCAATTGATCATAATTATCTTGCCGATGCCCATTTACAATGTTCAGAGCTCTCAATACCTTTAAAACAAATGATTATACATGAACATCTGAATTATACAATTATTGAGCTAAGAGTTTGTTCCTAAATACTACGTAAGTAAACTTAACCATTCTATAGGCTTTTCTTTTAAAGCTGTACCCATAATAGACTTTGAGTGTTAGAGACGTGCGATTTATTTTTATCGATATCGGGAAATTATTATTAATATTAATTTTATAATGGTAAACGCACTTAAACAAAACGAATTTATTAATGACTTTACAGTGTTTTTAATTAAATAAATTAATTTTGCGCTTGTTTCTTGCACTTGAGATACGTCTTTAATTATTAGGTGCTTTTTGATAAAACGAGTATTTTCTCTCTCTTTCGTATTATCTTTTGTCAGAATTAAAAACGGCTGTCTCAAAAAATATTTTCTTAAAATATTTGTACTGTCTATTGTGATATTGATCTGTCTTGATTATACCATAACAGTGAGGTATACAGATAAATACGAAATAGCTCAGCTTAATTCAACCTACCCACGCAAAATTGTCGTTCCAACGAACATACAGGAAACTGACAGACAATAGATAATGAGGTAGTTAGGATATAATAAGATGCGATAAACGGCGCACATTAAGCCAACGTTTTAGGGGATCTAAGCATGTTGTTGAGTTTGAGTAAAACGCGTCGTAAATATAGCTTTAGTTAATGACTATACGCCCGTATGAATATTTATCAACTTTTTTCATAATATTCATTGTGTTTGCTTATTGTGTAAGTTTCTTTAAGTCTAATTTTTATAGATTGAATGAAAATACTACATCAAGTATTAAAAAGCTATATAAAATACTAGACATTCCGCGCGGCTTCGCCCGCGTAAATTAGATATTTCACAGACAAATCAGTCTACAAAAAAATAGCCTATGATCCTTCACGTGGTCTAGTTCTTATCTGACCCAAATAACAGAAAAATTTCTCTAGTATTTCGTGAGATAAGCCCTTTCAAATAATTTCCCCCGTTTTGTCCACATTTTCTTCTATTTCGTCGCTTCTATTAGTCTTAGTGTGATAAAATATAGTCAATAGCCTTCCTTGATAAATGAGCTATCTAACACTGAAAGAATTTTTCAAATCGGACCAGTAGTTCCTGAGATGAGTGCGTTCAAATAAGCCCTTTCAAATAATTTCCCCCCGTTTTTTCCACATTTTCCTCTATTTCTTCGCTCCTGTTAGTCTTAGCGTAATAAAATATAGCCTATAGCCTTCCGCGATAAATAGACTATCTAACACTGAAATATTTTTTTTTAATCGGACTAGTAGTTCCTGAGATTAGCGCGTTCAAACAAACTGACAAACTCTTCCGCTTTATAATATTAGTATAGATAATAATAAAGTACGCAATTGTTGGCTACTCATTTTAAATTCTCACTAAGGAATATCTCAGTGATGGCGTGTCTAGTATTTTCAAGATCCTAGTATTTTAAGGTGCCAGTAATAGGATGACGGCCAACGATAGGGTAGTTTTCCTAATAACTATACTAAAAACACGTTTCGTGGTCACCGCATTTCTCCGATAATGCGTATCGTGAGCGGCCAATAGTGGTAGTATAATTTTATCGATAATCAATAAAGTAACTGCCCATCACTATAAGACCAAAGTCTTTGGTCGCGTCGGAGGGAAACTTGCAAATTTATTCATGAGGTGTTGATCGCGTTCGGTCGAGGCACGTTTTTATCGTGTTTACGTCAAACCGAATATCAGTTTAGGCAGTTGTTTGCACTGATGTATATCGTAATGGCGTCTGAAATAAAAAAAAAAAAAAAAAACAGGTTCGTGCTAATGTTTGTTTATGATTTTGTTTGAATTATCTATTGTGTAATTATTTTGTTAAAAATTATCCCGATATAATTTTTTAATTGGAGACATTTTATCGAGATTGTTTCGTTGTTATTAGGTAGAATACAATTATAGTTAACTTTAATGTAATCAACATTATGCAGTTAAATTTTCTAAAAAATCTAGGTCACTCCAGTAAACAAGTTGATTCTCGTTTTAAAACGTGTAGCTTCGCATCGAAATTACGATTTATTTTAAATGTGTTTCGATCAGTTTTGCATTGTTTTTGTGATAAAAAGAAATAAAAACTGAATTATCAATATATCTTAGTGTTCAATCTCATCTAGTAATAATATTTTAAGAGATCATTTTCAATTCAGATTTCTCTTCAGCAACATTAAAAATTAAAATTTAGTTTGTTATTATTTTTAGCAATATTCCGCGAAATAAACCTCAACCTTTAAGTAAATGAGTGAGTGTACGCATAGGCATGCGTACAGCACCTCCCTCCTCTCCCACACTGCCTATGCGTACACTCGCATGCAAGAACCTACAAACACCACCACCACACAAGCAATAATGTTGGCAAATCCGTGCAAGGCCCCTCACCACCATGCAGGTTGAAAACCTCGACGCGCGATTCGCCCCAACACCGGAGCATCCTCAGGATGTGGACTCTACGAACAACGTCCGTCAAGTCTTGACACAGCAATATTGTTGGCAAATCCGTGCAAGGCCCCTCACCTCACAAGTCTTGACGGACGTTGTTCTCCGGTGTTGGGGCGAATCGCGCGTCGAGGTTTTCAACCTGCATGGTGGTGAGGGGCCTTGCACGGATTTGCCAACATTATTGCTTGTGTGGTGGTGGTGTTTGCAGGTTCTTGTATGCGAGTGTACGCATAGGCAGTGTGGGAGAGGAGGGAGGTGCTGTACGCATACCTATGCGTACACTCACTCATTTACTTAAAGATTGAGGTTTATTTCGCGGAATATTGCTAAAAGTAATAACAAACTAAATTTTAAGCTATGGATTTCCGCAAAGTAACGCCTAATTCTATTAACTATTAAAAATTAAACTTGGGTGATATTAGCATGAAAATGTTTGTTTAAAGCAGCTCAAGTCCAATACATATTAATATTATAAATGCGAAAGTGTCTGTCTGTCTGTTTGCTGAAATTTGGCATGGAGATACTTTGAGTCCCGGGAAAGGATTATATATTGTTTATCCTATAAAAATGTACGGATTCCACGCGATAAACGAATTTTGGCGCAACGGAGTTGCGGCCATCATCTAGTATGTATCCGCGTTATTTCTATTATTTCCGCGTTATGACCACGCGCCAAAACAGCTTTATAAGTCTGTAGTCATCAAAATTCTGGATCCAGAAGTTTCGGCACTCATAGACTGCGATAAAAAACGAACTCTCGTGTCATCCGGTCGCAGAGAAATTTTTAATTGAAAACGTCTGCGAACAGAAAAGTCTATCTGCAATTTGAGGCAGTGATTTGCATTAAAATAATAAAGCCTGATGCAGAAATTTTAGAACGAATTCAGCGTTTGCTTTTTGTCTAATGAGAATAACTTTTCAGAAAAGTCGTCTGTTCTAAGTGTAACCAATCTATAAGAAATATGATTTCAGGGTTCCGTAGCCAAATGGCAAAAAACGGAACCCTTGTAGATTCGTCATGTCTGTCTGTCTGTCTGTCCGTCCGTATGTCACAGCCACTTTTCTCCGAAACTATAAAAGCTATACCATTGAAATTTGGTAAGTAGATGTAGTCTGTGAACCGCATTAAGATTTTGATACAATAATGGAAAAATTATTAAAATTTTAAGGGTGCCCATAGATACAACTGAATCAAAAAACATTTTTTTTCATCTAACCTATGCGTGTGGGGTATCTATGGATAGGTCTCCAAAAATCGTATTGAGGTTTCTAATATTATTTTTTTCTAACCTGAATAGTTTGCGAGAGAGACTCTTACAAAGTGCTAAAATGTGTGTCCCCCCCTCTAACTTCTAAAGTAGGGGCATGATAAGTCTAAAAAAATATATGATGTACTTTACTATAAAAACTACCAACTAAAATTAGTTTGTGCGAAATCTAGCAAGTAGTTGTTTTTTTATACTTTTATATTTAAATAAAAAAAAACATCTTATCTATGCGTGTCGGGTATGTATGGATAGGTCTTCAAAAATCATATTAAGGTTTCTAATATCATTTTTTTCTAACCTGAATAGTTTGCGAGAGAGACTCTTTCAAAGTGGTAAAATGTGTGTCCCCCCCCTCTAACTTCTAAAGTAGGGGCATGATAAGTCTAAAAAAAATATATGATATACTTAACTATAAAAACTACCAACGAAAATTGGTTTGAATGAAATCTAACAAGTAGTTTTTTTTACGTCATAAATGGTAAACTTAATTTAACTTTATTTAAATCTACTGAAATATAAAAATAAATCAAAAACCTTTTAATTTCATAAAAGTAAACCTTATTGCTGCTGCGGAACCCTTCATGGGCGAGTCCAACTCGCACTTGGCCGGTTTTTAATTATTTATAGTAGAGGATAACATACTTTTGCCCCCATTTTTGTCGTTGTAATTTTTTCATCTTATTTATTATTTAAATGTGTAGCCCATATCAGAAAATGTCATTGGGTTCACTTAGATTTTAAGAAATAAGTTTCCTAACCAATGCACATGAGAAAATACAATCACTGAGTTCATTCCTGCTTTTGACCTAATAAATGCTTCTACAAAAGTATTTAAAAATGTTAACATAAATGCAATTATTTCAGGTGGTCATCAAATATGAATTCCATTTGGATTATCGCGGTGCTCGCCTGCTGCAACGTCGGTGAGTTTTTTGCTTTTTCTTAATCTAATGAGACCGAAAGAGAAATAAATAAAACGCTTAAGAGAGCATTAATTAAAATTTTCCGTTCCCGCTTACAATTTAATTCGTGGGTTTAAATGAGCAGGCTTTTCCTTAGAGCTTTGCTGGTAACTTTTGATATTAATATCATCATCGTTGCATTGCCCACTGCTCTATGTTGGAGGTTTTACGCCGAACTGAGTGTCAGCCACCGAAAGAAAGGGAGCGTTATGCAGTTTATGGTATTTCCATGCATACTAATTTTTTTACTCACACATTATATTATATAACACACATTCAACGGCTGACGGTCAGTTTGGTGTAAGTTCTCTATTTATATGTATAAAAGTCCTTCAATTAATCGCACTTTTCATTATTGGAATTTAATAAATAATAGAAACCAGTTGCTTTATGAACCAGTAACTAAAAAATCAGTTTAAATTTTATTAAAGATTGACGGCAAAAGAAAAAAATATTAGATGTCCAATAAAAAAATTAATTACGTGAACGAACGGGCGAGATAATGAAAATTATTAGACTAATATCTAGTTATAATGGAAACTGTTAATTTAAATGGAATATTCAGAAAAAGAATTAAAAGTGAAATTGATCTTTCAAAGTCTGCGGCCTTCTATGCGGCAGTCGCTAGAGTGCAAATTTTGATGTTTGTTTAATTAAGATACTTTGATATCGAAACAATGAAAATGTTAATATATAATATATGTATATAATATTATTGGAATTTAATAAATAATAGAAACCAGTTGCTTTATGAACCAGTAACTAAAAAATCAGTTTAAACTTTATTAAAGATTAACGGCAAAAGAAAAAAATATTAGATGTCCAATAAAAAAATTAATTACGTGAACGAACGGACGAGATAATGAAAATTATTAAACTAATATCTAGTTATAATGGAAACTGTTTTAAATGGAATATTCAGAAAAATAATTAAAAGTGAAATTGATCTTTCAAAAGTCTGCGGCCTTCTATGCTGCAGTCGCTAGAGTGCAAATTTTGATGTTTGTTTAATTAAGATACTTCGATATCGAAACAATCAAAATGTTAAGGTCTAATTTTGCCTTATCAAAAAATCACGATAATATACAATATTATGGATAATTATTATTGTTTGAGTAACACAATAATTATAATAACTAATTGTGTAGCAGTAAAACATAGTTCGGGTAGTTGAAGAACTTCAATGAATTGGACGCCTGTCACCTCAGTCCACCCGTGACCACGGCCGCTGTAAAGCAGCCGAAACGTCGGGATGAATAAAAGTGCTCCGCGACAAAAATCCGTAAGTGTTTCCTTCTAATATCATGAGTGATACTCGCGTAAACTTAAAAAATCATTATAAAACATAGTATGTATACCGTTTTTAACTCGAAGGCTCGTAGGCTTATACGTACTGTAAACATAATGCGTTTCGCATTATGTTTACCAACCAGTACAGTTATAGTAGCTACTTGCCATAACAGATTCCTAATCTTGACATTGAGTTGGTTAAATAACTTTTCGGTCACGCTGTCAAGGTATTTACTCTATATATTTATATATATTTTTCTCGTCAACGTCAACTCCAAAAAAATTTGCTAGCTTAGGGAGTAGCCTGGTTTTTAGATAGAGTTGATATTAAGGGGCAAAATATAAACGAAAAAGCATAATATTATGCAAGTTATTTTCAAAATAGAGCTTGACGATGCACAAAAGCAATACAAGAATCGTTAAAATAGCGCTATGCCGCTAATATCATGAACTGACCTAATATATTACAGGCTCACTTTTAAACATTCTGTATTATACAAGTATTACACTCATATTTTTATATACAAAACTTGGCGTAACATACAATATTACTATAATATGCTCGGATCTGCACGCGTTATTTACTGACTCCGCAATTGTTGGATATCTATTTTTCTCATAAGCGGAAACCCTATTTGCTATGAGCATATGAATAGGGTTGCGTCGGGGACAAATGTGTATTTTTACAATTCCCATTGTGAGTCGGATGTTGTATGAACAATGTAAGTAATGTTTTGAGTTAATTACTCGTGCTTGTTTATTATCTCATTATGTTTTAGGGTACCGTTTTTTCCTAGCATATTAAAATAGTTTTTTTTTTGTATAAAGTATGGATGTGAATATGGTATGGTATGGTATGGTATGGTATGTATAGAACCATTATTTGTTATCTATACAGATCACAGACTGACCTGACCAGACAGAGTCCTATCAAATTGCTTTGCGATTTCTATAATCTATCGGTTGTTGATGATAATGAAATTTTAAGTAGACTAGAGAAATTGCGCTTTCGGTTTAAACCAAGTAAAATTTTAACAAAAAAAAAAAACGACTTCTAACAGAACATTTCCTTATCATGGGACCACCTGTAAAGTATCATCTTTCTAACAAATGAGAATCATTAAAATTAGTTCACAAACGGCGAATTTATTCGCGAACAAACATTAAAATGTAATATCGGTAAACATAAACGGTCGAATTGAGGAACCTCCTCCTTTTTTGAAGTTGGAAAGTTTTTTATTTTATTAGGCATCTACTTTTCTTTCCTTTTTAAGAGTTCCGTACCCAAAGGGTAAAACCGGGACTTCGATGTCTGTCCGTCTGTCTCCAGGCTGTAACCTGAACCGCTATAGCTAGACTTCTGAAATTTTCACAGATCGTGTATTTCTGATGCCGCTATAACAACAAATACTAAAAACGCAATAAAATTAATATTTAAGGCCAGGTAAACCCTAAAATTAGCAGGTCGATGTCTGTCAGTACGAATATCGACGGAAAGGACATTAAAATAACATTCATATCAGCGCGCCTTGTACAGTGGCGGTTACGACGCTCGCCGCGTCCTTGATAGGGCGAAATAGGAGAAAATTATACTTTTCACTCAGATGACCAAAAGACAATGAAAAGACCAAAATGCAAAATGTAACCACTTTTTTTCTTCTTTAAGTCACAAAACACAATTATTCTTTTTTGGTTATAAGCTTTTCGTAGATATGATTTTTGAAAGTAAAACTATCAATAAGCTTCATGAAAAATAAGAAAAATATCACAAAATATTCGAATTTAGCCTCCTCTTCAGAGTTATTTTTGATCGAGTGAAGTTTTCAATACTATATTTCGAATCACTAATTGTCAAAGTACATTAAGTAAACAACAATATTTTTTGGCTTTTAAAAGTCACTATTTGTTTGTTTATTATTGATTCAAAGTCATGTAAATTAGGGACTACCTGGCCTTAAGGGCCCCCTTAAGGCCATACAACAAACGTGATTTTTTTAGGTTTTCTCGCTCGTAATCAATAAAGGTAACAGCTAGGTACTTGAAATTTTCACAAAATCCCTAATTATATTTGTACTTTAAAAATTAATAGTAAAATTTTAATTAAGTCAATATTTAAGTGGGCCATACAAGAAACACAATTTTTTGCCTTCTTTCGCTCTATACCGGTACGGAACCCTTCGTGCGCAAGTCCGACTCGCACTTGGCCGATTTTTTTACATAGATATTAACTATAACCTCAAGTTGTAATTTCCCAGTTTAAACTAGTTTGATGACGAAAGTAAAAAGTACAAAGTTAACAGAGCCTGGTACAGCCGGTGGCATGCGTGTCGCCAACGTGGACGTTATAAAACAAACTTTAATTAACAACCACTTTGAAAAATCGCATGAAAATTTCCCGTAAAACATTCTGCAATAAGGGACATAGTAGCATCATGCGTAGACTACACGACGTAGTTTCCAATTTAGCATACATACGTTTTCCGTATGCGATTTCCGAATTCGTTTTCGGTAATCGAAAATCCAAATGCATGGAATCAGTACAAAATACATTAACTGCCGCACACGTACGTTTTTCTCCGTACGGAACGAATTCCGCACGTACGTTTCAAGTGCAAGCCGGCGCGTTCGCGCGAGAAAAAAACAAACTAGCGTCTCACGGAATTCCGAATACGGAAAACTTGGAAACGTGGTTAAAGGGAATTTGCCAAAAAAATCCTGAAAAGTGTAAAATATTATAATTTTAGAATATAACAAATGTGTGCAATGCGCTCACGATATTGGAGGAACTTTTAAGAATGTTGCGAGGTGTTTTTTATAAAATATCCAAGGTATCAAAATCAGTTCACTGGTTAGGGTACTACGATGTTACAGGCAGACAAATATATGGCTCAAGGGTCAGCGACAGCCAGAATTTCGTCATTTTATAAAAACTAAAAGTATTCCTGTTTCAGACCCCTATAAGACCAGCAACTATGGAGTTTCGGTCGAGGTTAATTTAAGAGGTATCCAGTTCTGACTAGGTCTACTTAATTGATTAAATGCATTATCGCGCCATTTTTAACCGACTTCCAAAAAGGAGGAGGAACTTTATTCAGCTGTATATATTTTTATTTGCATAGCTTCTTGAGCGCGACGAGCGAATCAAGGAATTCCGTAACGAAAATAAACCTAACACATCGTCTAACGTCGTTTCAGTTCGGCAGACTTCAGCACGGTGTTTGTGCGCGTGCGAATAGGCGTATGCGTGTAGACTAGCCATTGCTATGCAATAGCTTTACCGCGGCAGTCCCCGAGTGCCACACGTATTTTTTTTTATATAACTTCTGCCCCACAATATTCCGCTGTAGGCCGCACTAATAATAATGTCGTTATACCGCTAAGCGGCAGGCTGGTATTTATATGAGCGGATCGGCTACAAGTTGCAAACTTCATTAGCGCGGGGGGCAGCTTCGCCCCTGTGCAGGGGGGGGGGAGCACTTTGATGCGCCATATTAGATTCCGCTTCGATTCCGGGGGATGTTTAACGTGTTTACGGCCAATCTCCTCACCGATATCTCTATGACGTTGTTTTAATCGTGTTAGCCTTTACGTTATGATAAAATGCACGCGAGCTCTGGAAAATTTCATGGAAATGATTTTTCAAGTCCTATCTTTATATTGCGGCTTCGACCAGGTGAATTGGGGCCTCTAGGAAACAAATGATGATCCTTTTTTTTTGTTTTTACTCCAATAGGGGTGCAATTAAAAAAAACCTTGTGGTTTCCTACTTATTTCTATATTATTTGATAAACGGTTTCTGCTTTTTAAATTTTTTGTTAAAGTATCTTATGTTAGGTATTAATACTTTCAAAAGTAATTATGTGTACCAGCTTTTTTGATGATCAGTTCAGTAGAAGGGTAACAAACAAACATTCACATTTACAACACAACATTAGTCGGAATAATCAACACATACAAAAATATATCAAGATATAGTAAGGCATTTCATATGTTTTGCACCTACGTGCGTCGGGTACAATACGGCGGTAACGAACCTCCTACGCTAACTAACTCCATTCAGTGTGAAGGGCCTTTCCTCTGGCGGATTGCGTTATATCTTACTCATAAACCGCCGTAATCACCCTTTGTTATTTGGTAAGGTATTTATAGCGTAAATCGGTAAATGTATCTTACAGTTTATATGAGAATATCTTGTATATTAATAACTTTCCCGGTGAACTTCGTATCACTTTCCTTCTAATACAATCTTTCCCTGGACTTCCACAAATATTTGAAGACTAATAACCAAATCGGTGAAGTCGTTCTCGGGTTTTAGTGAGACTAACAAAATTTTAAAAATGTATTTTTATTTATAGAAGAAGATAAGAAACAGTTGAAGTTGTTATTTATGAAAAGAAAGATTGGGATTTTTTGTGAGAAAATAGTCTAGCAGTATCTTAGCCTAGTTTTAATCTTTTCAGGGATGCGACCAGGAGAACTTCTGTATTTTTGATATTTTGATTTCAACTTTTATCACTTAAAAATTGTTTTCAGAGGCACTTATGAATATAAAAAAATCTTTTACCGAAAGTATCAAAAGACAACGATGAAAAATGGTATAACTATGTTATTTATTTTATAATAATAATATATATGCTTGTAGAGAATTATTACATCGAAGGGTAATAATATAATAGTCGTGACTAGCTGTTCTGGAACAATAGTCAACTGTAACATTTTTAAAATTTAAAGGTAATTTATTTATTTCATTCATATATTTCATTATGAAATTTAAAATAGCAACATTATTACTACACAAAATCACAATAATTTCACTCGTATCGTAGTCGTAGCACTGCTACGTGATCTACGTGTTTTCGTAGCGGTGCTACGGATTGACGTAGAGGTGCTACGAGGACTTGAAGAGAACACTGTTTATTTTTTAAATCCTTTGAAAACTATTATGTGACTTAGAATAACCAACACAAAAAAGAATAAATTATATTCAAAAAACTTTTTGAAAAAAAAGCTTTTATTCAAATAGTCTAAAAAGAAGAAAAAAAAATTCTCCTTAAAATTTTAACTATTAAGCTATAATCCTCAATATATTATACAATTTGCATTATAATAAAAGCTTGACGCGCGATTTGTAAATAAACTAGTACCAATTTAACTGAGTAAATTGATAGTGTATTTTTTTATTTTAATAAATTTATCAAGTACTGGCAGATAGTTAAGTCTCGCGACAAGCTTTTATTATAATGCAAATTGTATAATATATTGAGGATTATAGCTAAATAGTTAAAATTTTGAGGAGAAATTTATTTTCTTCTTTTTAGACTATTTAAATAAAAGCTTTTTTTCAAAACGTTTTTTGAATATAATTTATTTAATGTTTTTTAGATATATCTGGCTAGATTTCGTAGTCTGTTTGTAGTTTGTTTTGTTTCAAGAATTTGTTAAAATCTGATTAACTTAAGTCCTTAAGAAATCGTATTTGATTTTGATCAGTGAAAAAACTGTGTCTATATTTAGCGAGTTGTTATATTCCATTTATTTCTGCATGACTAAAAAGTTAAATTTCACTTAACAAAAGTGACCGGATTCAACCGGGCATTTTCTAAAACCCGGCTGGATTTGACTTGAAATGACACGAAACGACACGACACGTCACGTCACGTCACGTTACGACACGACACGACACGACACGTCACGCCACTTCACGTCACGTCACGTCTCTTCACGCCACGTCACGACACGACGCGACTCTTAATAAGCCCTTTCATTTGATTGCAGAAGTGCATTAAAAATAACTATTCCCCTATCTTGGATGAGCCGCCATATTGGACATAGAATGACATTACATTCGTTTTCGAGTTACTCTCAAAAAGCCCTTTCATTTAATATCCATATTGTAGGGGTGCATAGAAAATAACTATTTCGCCATCTTGGATGGTTGGCCATATTGGATTAAGAGTGATGTCACATACCAAATCGTGCATTGTGTATGCAAAATTTCAGCTCAATCGATTAAATATATCTACTTCAAAATTGAGTTCCAAAAATTCACCCGAACATACATACTTACATACGTATACAGAGCAAGTTAAATAAAAGCTTTTAAAAACAAGACCTGCTTGCTAAGATGTACCCACTAAAATGTGACAAGCCGTTTAGCTTTTCGAGGGTACGAAAAATATAATAATAAACATAATATTATGTATGTAAATAAATACACAAACACACTTTTCAAATCATGGTCTAGTCTGGTAAAAACTACAATTAGCGAACAAAAAGGAGAAAAGACGAAAATACGATGTAGAAATGATGAAACTGAATTGGAGGAAACAAAATTTGAAGGAATAATTTTCTGTATGAAAAAAAAAATCAATCAAGAGAAACCCGTACTTGATATTCAGAAAACATGTTTTGAATCAACTTATAAGTTTGGAAGTTAAAAGTTACTTTGAATATCGAAGACATAAATTGAAAGTAACTTTTGTGGCTGGCTAGATTATATTTAAATTTATAAGTATTCTCTTACAAAAAATTTAAAGTTTCTCTGTAAAGCCTTAAAAATATTATTTTTTTAGATTTTTCTATTTAGTATACTTTTAATAATCTAAAACATCACGTATCATACTTTCTACTCTACGGTAACATGAAGTAAAAATGTCAACAGCATTTTTCGTCTCCATATTTAGGGAACACACAAAATATTAATCACGGAACATCACAGGTTTTTGTTTCGCGTTTTCAATTCCCCTAATCATCTTTTTGTGTAAGTCCAGACGGCCCAGATTGACAGGGGTATGGGCTCAGATTACTAGTCGTATGTGTAGGTCGGGGTTCCGAGAAACAGTTAACAGTTGTTAACATGAAACAGGATATACTCAGACACAGGTTAGGTACAATTAAATGGAAGATAGTAAAGATGTAATTGGAGCTGTGTGAGTGTAGGTTACTGTTTGTGCCAATGAGTTTCTAAAATACTAGAGTAGCAACGTCTTACAAACGATTCTCAAAAATGCGTTACCACTTTATAGTTCAAAAGACGATGTCAAGTCATAATGTTATTATATCATTATGTAAGTCAGATATGCCTGCAGGCATCTTCGAAGTGGCAACGCGTTGCTGCTGTAAATTGCCAATCTAGTTACGTTAGTTATATAGAATATCATTGGTTTGCGCTTAGAATGTTTTGTTTTTCATTATTTCATCATCAGCCAATTTCCGTCCGTTTCATTATTTAGTCCATTTCAACGCGCGACTATACCTAGTGATGCAAACCGCGTGACCGTGTTGGGCGGCAGCGTGGAGAAAATGAAGGAAGAAGGCTCTCAGGTATTTTTGTATCGTTACCCGTTACTGAATTGAGTTTGTATAGAGTCGCAATTCCATGAACGCCCCGTGAGCTAGGCTAGTTCTAAGTACTCACATACGGTTTTACTCGATAGTTTTACTACAAATCGAGTAAAAATTACCGTGTGGACCGCAAAACTCACAACTCGAAGGCTCGCATCGCGCTGGCTCGAGTATGGCTTAAGCTTTACTCAAGCCATACTCAAGCGTGTGAGTATTGCGGTCTACACGATAATTTTTACTCGATTTGGAGTAAAACTATCGAGTAATGCTGAATGTGTGGACGAAAGCCCGAGCCGTGGTTTTTACTCTACGTGATTGCTCGATCGAGTAAAACCGTATGTGAGACGCGGCCGCTAGCTGTGTAGCTAGCGACCGCTTTGCGATTGTATCACGATTTCATCGCTACAAAAAGTCGCCGTGTGCTAGAGCCATTCAACCACGTGGTCGATATAGTCCAAAATCCACAGCGGATTCCATACATTGATGGAATTTGCGACAGATTCTAACATTCCGCTTATATATAACATAACATACGTGGGTGCAAAAGGGCGTTGGATAATTCATCCCGGCAAAATGTACGGATCCAGCGCGATAAACGAATTTTTTTTCCAATGGAGTTACAGGCGTCATATAGTATAATATAATTATTAAAATTGATGAAAATTCGAAATAAGCTCTCTTTATAAACTGTTTCCATTACATACAATTTTCACAACAATTTTGTTAATCTCAGAAGATAACGTTACATTTTCATCGGAGCCCGAATCTAATTGTTTTCTTTCGTTTAAAAATCCAATTAACATTGCAATTACAAACGTTTTTATATGAAATTAATTTTCGAATTGGTAGAAATTAAAGAAAAACAAGGAGAAGTTTATGAACTTTAATTGTTTGAGGTTTCCCTGTTCTATTGTTGGGTGTGAGTTTTTAAATTAACAAAGTTTTCAGACGATCAACAATTTTTACGAGAAACGGTTTGTGAGTTGCCAACAAACCATTCTTGTTTTTTTAGTAATAAGTAATCTATACAAATTAAATGAATTTTTAATTTTATTATTCTCGCTAAGACTGCCTTCACATTAAGTCGCGAGTCGCGCGGCCGCACTACTCGTGACTTAATGTGAAGGCAGCCTAAAATTCGAGAACGGCTGAACCGATTTGTCTAATTTTCGTCTTGAATATTCGTGCAAGTCCAGGGAAGGTTTAAATTAGGAGAGAAGTGATACGAAGTTCACCGGGTCGTCTAATCCATACTTACTAATATTATAAATGCGATAGTGTGTCTGTCTGTCTGTACGTACGTCTGTCTGTCTGTTTCCTCTTCACACTCAAACCGCTGAACCGATTTTGCTGAAATTTGGCATGGAGATACTTTGAGTACTGAGAAAGGACATAGGATAGTTTTTATTTCGGAAACATGTACGGTTCCCGTGCGATAAACGAATTTTGGCGCAACAGTGTTGCGGGCGTCATCTAGTAACTTATAAGATTGCTGTATGTACAATTGCACCATTGTTTTTAATGTGCACTAAACGAATTGATTCATAGGCAGATAACGTGATCTACGCTATTTGGTTGCATTATAATTATAAAGTATGTGAGTCATTACCTGTACATGTATCAAATATTAAAAAACAAATGTTTATTTTTGTCTGTCGTCTAAGTTTGTGATAGCCCTACCAAATTATGTAAGTATGAGATCAGCCTATGAATAAATTCCTCTGGTACAATAAAAACTGAAAGATTACAGTTTTTATGAAATCACAAGATTCTTTAAACATTTACATACTAAATAGAAAACTTACAGTTACATTGTAATACGTTTCTGTAGTATTTATTTTATTTGGAAAAAAAAACAGTGATAACTGAAAACTGATATAATACTAAGTTACATTTTAAGTAGGTATTAGAACACCATTTATGTTTTCACATAAAGCTTACTATATAAAACAAAAAACTTGAAACTTAATACTAATAAATACAATGCGAATTGGTAAATGATAATAAATTTAGTTGGTACAGGAGAAAAAGTAAGCAAAACTAAGCAGAGAATTGGAGAATCGCATCAAACCAGTGCTGTATCAACTTTTGTTTCAAGGCAGAAGGTTAAGTAATAAGCAAATCAAAATCAAGTTCTGGAGTATCTACTCACTTTAATAGACAATACACAAATTGTGTCATGTATTACACACAGATGGTGCCAAGTGGAAACTGTTACTAAATTATCCGCATCTATATTATTCAGAGTGGCAGTTGCAAATGTACATCAATTACGAACTCTTGATTCTGTAACAGCATTAGTTTATTCGCTCCACTAGTTCCACTTAGCTTGTTTTTCATTCAATTAGTCAAACTCGCTGCAAACTTGATTACATTGGTTTATTCAATATTTCATTTACTCCGACAGTTACAAATCTTGGTAAATCTCTGCAAATGGTACTGCACTTTTCATGCTATTTTCAATGCAAACTTAATAATTCTTATCATGAGATTACCTTAGAGTGTGTATCGATGCAATCATACTATTAAAATAATTATGTATTTACGAAGTTATGTTATGTTATGGTAGGCATCATGTAAACTTTCAGAAAATATTTGCAAAAATTTATTCTGAATAAAAAAATTTGAGTTTGAGTTTAAGTTTGAGTTTATGATGTCTTTTAATCATATTGTTATGATTACTATTTTGTTTCAAAGCATAAAATATTATTCTGTCGCAACTATAAATAATAATTTCAATATTTTCTATTAATTTTTTTTGTTTCTTTCTCACCATCTAAACTTTTACTAAACGCATGCGGATATTGTAAAACAAAACTAACTAAATCGATGCAGTTGTTCCAAGATTTGGTGAGACAATCTAATTGAAATTCATTTTTATATTCCACATAATTAAAACCGTTAATGCTACATAATGGACATTGAAGGATACGAGATCAAAAACCTATGCCGACACCACACTAACTTTGTACAAAATTCTGAAATCAAAATTATGAGTTACCTGGATAACTGCAAACCAATGAGTTGTCTGGATAACCACAAACAAAATTTTAGTTGCCTGGATAACCGCTAAAAAAATTTGAGTTGCCTAAATAACCACAAACAAAATTTGAGTTGCCTGGATAACTGCAAACACAATTTGTGTTTCCTGGATAAACAGTCGCAACAACAAAGATTCCTAGTTAGTGCAGTCAACAGTTTTAGGCGTAACAGTATTCAGTTCAGTGACGGTGTAGCGGTAACGGAGCCTGTATAAATATTAATGCGGCCGCACTGTCTCGAGAGCCGTGTAAACTCCGCATTTGCATCGTTTAAAAAACAATTTTAACGCAGTTTCAGCAAACCTCAACTCTTTGAGGGATGCGCGTAACACATTTTTAGGTCAGTTTTTAACCGACTTCCAAAAAGGAGGAGGTTATATGTTTGGCTGTGGATATATTTTTTTTTATGTCCCTTTTACTGAGTTAGTATAATCAACCTTGTACCTGTACATAGATTATATAGAGGTACTTTTATACTTAACATGTGAAATAAGATAATGTGTACTAATTATAAAGAGGAAAAGTATGTTTGATTGCATCGAATAAGCTCTAAAACTACTGGGCCGATTTTCATAAAATTTGACATAAACATAGAGTAGACTACAGGAAACGACATAGGATACTCTTAATCTCTGGAACAGTTATGGTCACCGCGGGATGCTTTTTTTATACAGGCAACTTAAAGTAAAATGTAAAAGAGCATAGCATAATTAAAGCTTCTTCGTGCTTTCTAAATCACTCACACACAACACACACAATTTTTTAATATACAAAATGTAGTCAACTTTGAGAGCGAATAGAATAAACTGCTTGCAAATTATCTTCACTCAAAGTCAAAGCAAAGACGAGAGCAAATTCGACTCTAAGTACCCATACTGATAAAGACTGAAGGGTGTATAGGGGCGGTACGAACTCCATGAGTTCATACAAATTCCGGACATACTTCGGACTATTAATTTACATTACGGACTTTTCAGCTTCCAGTTACATCATTAATTAACGCACAATATAATTAATTTTAAAGCACACTGTATTTAACATGTTCGTTATTAATAACTCATTATTTTCCGGTGTTTGTTAACAGTTTCAATTAAGCGAGTGTTCTATAGAAAATCTCTCGTGCTTTTGTTAAGTTAATGTACGCATAACGACTTTTATTTAATTTTGTAATTTTGTAATAAGTTATAAAATTTTAAGAAGACATTCCATATTCTCTTATATCAATTAAGTCTAATAACTTGAATAATATGTAATGTCTTCTAAATAAACAAATCTTTATTTTAACTTAAATTTTACAGGACATTCTTATACAATCACTGATCTCCACACTAAGATTCCCTGTATCGTGGAAACCAGTCTCTTCCATCATGTACAAAAACACTAGATAAAAGACTAATATTATACACTGATGAGAGTCGTTTAAATTTTACTTATTCTAACCTGTTTAAGACATAATATTTGTGAGAAACTACCACAAAATATGTTCCGAATGTTGAAAACATTTAATTATAATAATTATTATGGATCATATTTTTAACCGACTTCAAAATAAGTAGGTTATCAATTCGACGCGTATGTATGTAATATTTCCAGAACTGCCCAATTTTCGTATAAGTTAGTCTATATCAGCGTCTAAACAAATATGCCAAATTTCAAAAGTGTATGTAGGTATATATGTATGTATGTATGTATGTATGTATGTATGTATGTATGTTTTTATGTTTGTGTTCGCATATCTCTAGTCTGCAAGTCCGATTTAAGTGATTCTTTTTTTGTTGTACTAGGTATTGTTCAACTTAGGGAATACTGCAAGTTTCATCAAAATCGGTTCAGTAGTTTATGAGATAAAGAATTTTAGTTCTTAATTACGTACAATTTCGAAGTCGGTTTTATCTTTTTAAAATACTATTTAATAAAAACGTGTAGGTAGTTTCCGAAACGACCGTCCGTTTCTTTACCTGTGGCCTTTATGCAGAATACATAAGCACTATTATAGACAACTTTGAACTAAACTAGACATAGTGCGCTTTCAAGTAAGACAGCTATACACATAGCGCAGTTACAATGTCAATACAATCTCGTTGTTACCCTACCCGTTGACGTTACCCGTTGTGGGGTAATAGCGTAAATAGCTCCGGGCGTAATCCTTTGTGGACGGTAATTCGTGGCCACCATCGTCTGGTTTGGATAACGCTTATCTCAAATGGGGTGACCGTTCGCAAACATTTACAAAAAGGCTTGTTAAATTAGGGGCGCGTTTAACAATGTGTCATTTGGTTCGTTTGGATTTTTGTATCGCTTTACAGATAATCGGTTTGCCCGCTTGCCACCTATTCATATTTTTAATTATCACTTATTTAATTATTATTGACAGTTAAGTAATATTTTCCAGCTCAAGGAAAAATTTGTCAAATCAAAATATGATTCAATAAATGCACGACATAAAAAAATAAACATAATATTTAGATTGATTTATTTTATGAACATTTTATTCGTATTTGTCCATCATAAAGCAACGTGGAGTGGTCACAGATAAATTCTCATCAATTACTAGAAATCATAAAGGTAAAATGGAGGTAAAACAATTTTAGCTGTCGGTAATGTTTGGTAAATCATTTTAGCCGTTAATGTTATAATCCGTTTATCCATCGAAAATGTAGTTACTGTTGGTTAGGTGATGGAGGCTAAACTGACATCCTGACACACTTACTGATAATTCTCTAAGGTCAACTCCATATTGTGATAATCATCATCACTATCAGGAAAGACCCATATAATATCATAGAGTACATTGTGAGGTCTTCGATTTTTGAAATAAAATTAGATGGCAAACGAGCAAATCACTACCGTCGCCCATTGACACTCGCAACATCAGAAGAGTTGTAGGTAACGTACCTGCCGGCCGGCCTTTTAAGAGGGAATACGCTCTCATCTTGAAGGTTTGCAGGTCGTATTGGTAAAAGGATTTTGTTGAGTTTTAAGTTGGTGTGTGACATTAGTACACAAAACCCACGATATTTACAGTCATAAGACAATCTTAATCTTAAAACTGCAATTAAACAAACTTTGGTTTTCTTTTTTAATAAAGTCATTGAAATAATATAATATGAAAGTTTGTAAAGATGTAAGAATATCTTATGTGACTCTATCACACAGAAACTACTTAACGGATTTTGATAATTCGTTGAAACTGTGAAATCTTGGGACTTCTTTTTACTATAAAAAAACTTCTTTTTGTACTAGTGTATGTGTGGCTTAAAAGTTTATAACTGCCTTCTTTTTTGTCGAGGGTTAAAAAAAACTTCAGTTCAAAACCTTGCCCAAGAGCGGAGATAGGGGCAAAACTTAGTTCTAAATTACCAGTGATTATAACAATAAATGCTGAACTTTAAAATTCCATGAGCCAACCAAAGTTTCTAATTCTACCTCCATTTCTCTCATATAATAAAATTATGAAGAGTCCGACTACGTGACTACACTGTGAACGCGGGACTTGTGAAGTTACGTGCTACCTCAAGAGCAAGTTTTGCTGGACTCATTTCAAGGGTTCTTGAAGTAAAATAGGATTCTGTGGTCAGCTCAACTTGACGAAACTAAAACTACTTCATGCTATTTGTTTGTAAGTTTAAAAATCTAATAATTTAAATATTTTAAGCTATTTCATAGCTTTTATCGCCGGCTTTGAGCGCGGCGACCGATTCAAGAAATTCCGTAACGAAAAAAAACCTAACACGCCCACTCCGACCGGCAGGTCGGTGCGGCGTTGCCAGACTTCGGTACGGTGTTTGTGTGCGTGCAACAAGACGTATGCATTTGACGACAAATTATAATTGCATAAGTTGATAAAAAATGCTATCCAATAGCTTTACCGCGGCAGTCCCCGAGTACCACTCGTATTTTTTTTATTAAAATTGTAATAGTTTATGCTACGTTTTGTTGTTATCATTCACAAAAATCTTTGTGTGCGTTTTAAAATTTAAACCCTTTTCAAAAAAATCTATTTGATAAGAGGCTTTTTGCCAAAAAAAAGTATCCATCCATTTTTATTACCTAAGAGTTAAAAATGTTCCTATAAAAAATAAATAAATACTGAAAGTTTATCTAAATCATAGAATATTATTTACAAAACATTGCATGCTGTGTTCACTGTAGAAGGTTGTACACTCAGTTCTACTAACATACTGCATTATTTTATAAAATTGTTTTAGTGATACAGCCAGTTTTTGAACCTTTCAATAAAAAAAAAATAAAAAAATAGGTTATTGGAAATAATTTTCCATTTACAGAAATTGCTTAATTTTCATAACACAAAACGTTTAACTTGTCATTAACAAACAATTAACATTACAACTGTATAAAAACAGTTGCCGGACAATATTCTCGTTGAAATAGCTCGATTAAGCTTATTGAATATTCAGTATCATGTAAGAGAAAACCTTTAACTATGCATGACCTATAAACGTTAGCAACAAAGTTGGACTTGTATTAGATACTGGACGGTTCAGTTTATTGTTTGCGGTGTTACTTCTAAACTTGTACAGGAAAACTCATAATCCCCTGTTTAAATGTATTAGGTTTCGTTGAGCTAGCATTTTACAGTTGACTAGAATATGTTTTCTGGACGGCAAGTAGAGTGTACCAAATTGAATTATCTCGTGATTAAATAGTGCTTATGTCCTTTACGTGGTCTACTTTATATCTCAAGGTGTAACAAAACTAAGTGATAAATGATAATCCTTAGGGGTGTGTACGTGTTCCTTGTAGAGAATTCACTGTGAAAGTAGCAGCGCTGAAAGACCAAATTAGTGTCGAACTTCGAGTGTAGTCAAAGAAATTTAATACATTCAACACTAATTGAACGTTCATTCAAACGTTCGAATGAACATTTACTGCTAAAAACTATATTATACCAGTACCTCCATTATTCTGTTTTAATGCAGTGTTCCATATTATTACAATGTTGTTTGTTTTACATTTCAGTAGAATATAATTCTATAGTTCGACAGGACACGAACTAAATCCATTAAAATAGTAGAAACTACTTTACGATCACGCGTTCTATCTTACCCATTTTATACCTTTAAAAAAATAAGTAACTAGTAAGTTCAAGTAGCGAGACGAGGCACAAAGCTTTATCTCAAATGTCGAAATGTGTGTAAAATTTTCACTCGTGTTTTTGACTAAATTCTACTTTGTGTTTCAAAAAAAATCCCACTTATAAACTACAAAAACACGTACGTTTAAGTTGCGCAAATGAAATAAATCTCCCGCAGCCGCGAGGGCCCTCAGCCGAACCCGGTCAAGTGAGTGTCGCCGGCAAATGTATTGTTATACCGCGACCGCCACCACTCATTAGGCTGTTGATGATTTAGAGCTTAGCTTAACCAATATTATGACTATGATTATGAATTAAACTAAAATAATATTATGATTAGGAATGGTAAGATTACGAATATTTTATTAAAGTTTATGCGGTGGGTTTACTTACCCGAACCCGGTCAATTAAGACTGGCCAAACGGCGCGTTGCGTCAGCGTTGCGTCGACGCAGCGCTGCCGTTTGACGCATAGCCGCATTTATTACCCAAAGCTGGTCAAGTAAGTGTCGCCGAAAATTGTATTGTTATACCGCCACTACGCATTAGGCTGTTGATATTATTGTGAATGACACGATTATGATCATGAATATTTTTATAATATTTGCGGTTGTGTTTTTGTCCCCTCTTTACGCAAATTTTTTGATCTTGGTTGGAAACAATTGTAGGCTGTGGATTTTTTAAGGGCTTCAGATTAACTTACTATTTAAAAAAAATACAGTAATAATATACACTTTTCATGCACTTTTCCCACTTTTATCAATTTAATTTATTACAATTATGTTTCACACGACCGGTTTCGATAAAATCATCAACACCTGATGATGATTTTATCGAAACCGGTCGTGTGAAACATAATTGAAGACGTGATTGGAAGAATCGAACACGGGTGATTCTTCGGAAAACGATTCTTCGTCTCATTACCATGGTCAATTTGAAACGTTACTTTTTTGACTGGAATTCATATTTTTATGATAATATAAAGGTCAAATAACCTACTTTTACTTAAGGGACTCGTTTTCATAGAGAAGATTTAGTAATATCGAAGTTCAAAAATTTTGTGGCTAGGGTAATGATAATTGCATACAAGGTAATTATAAAAGTAACAAAAAATTTAAAAAATATCTAAATAAAATATTTTAATTCAAAAATAACCATCTTCTGACAAAAACTATAACATTTGTTATAGTTTTTGTAGCATAACATTTGTTTTATATGTTTGAAAACGACTTACATTCCTTGTATCATCCTAAAAAATAATTAAGTAACTAGTGATTATAGTACTCTTAGAAACCAGTCTTAGTTCAGTCTTGGTAATTTAAAATTCATTTGCATTCAAAACGTTTGATTTAAATTCATACAAAGTGATTTTTTCTTCTATACTTCTCGCCCAAATCACTGAGCAGATTATTTTTTAAATTCGGTATGGAGCTACTTTGAGTCCTGGGAAAGTACGCAGGATAGTTTTTATCCCGAAAAAACGGGATGTACGGTTCCCTCGAGATAAACGGATTTTGGGGCATTAGAGTTATGGGCGTCATCTAGTAGTAAAATAGCACGATTATCAAAAGAAAAATCAAAAGCAGTATTTGTTTGGTTTTGTACAAGAAGTTGAGTTTAAGTAATTCTCAAAATTATTTTTTGTTCTCATGGTCTTTTTTTACTGAAATAGAAGTCAATAGCAAACATTAGCAACTTGAACAATTTTTATTCTTCTTTTTTTGTTCTGAGACTTCTTAAAGTAAAAGATATCATATGACTCCGAGTCTGAATGGCCAGATAGAATCGTTTTATGTGGAGAAAAAAATGTAGAACCTTAAAATCTTCACAATCATTTTTTTTCTATAGGAAGAAAATCCTTTCTGTAGATCGAAGTTTTTTCCTACAGAAGAAACACTTTTTTCAAATGTTTCCTCCTTCTCTTCAGAATACATATATTTTATTTCTCCGTTAGCCATATTTTATACACTGCATGCTTTTCCTGATCTTGCTTAGTTTTTTCTATTCTTTTTTTTTTTTTCTCTTTAGTAATTTGTGACATCGTTTTTACGTTATTCTAATGTCTGTAATCATAAGTTACAAACAAGTTTTTATAAGGAAATTTAAAAGTCTCAAGAATTAAAAAAAACTTTATGCATGGATATTCAATAGTCGTAGTTACTCTACAGAACTCGGGAATCGCACATAAAAGTGCATATTTCAGGACAAAATTAATATATTTTATCATTACCCTGGTCTTTTGACCAGGGTAATGAGACCCACGGAAATACGGACAATAACTCATTTTTTCCCTTATTATTTTCATAAAACTTGTAACTTATCTGCTTTATAACCTAGCTAATATATCTGGCTACACATATAATCCACAGTGTTTCTATTTCGAATAATATTTCCGGCCCTAAAGCCTCCATTTAAGCAAAAAAAAAAACGGAAAGTTTTTTCATGTTATTAACCTTATTCTTCCACTCACGTCTTGAATTGTAATAAATTAAATTAATAAAAGTGGAAAAAGTGCATGAAAAGTGTATATTATTATTACTGTGAAACATGAATTTCCACCAAGAAGTTACGGTACATTCAATATCATATAAAAAAAATACAGTTTGGTTTCGCGGTTAAAGAATTGGGCTTTGCTCGTCTGTCCATGACTGAAGTTACCTAAATAACACATAAGTGTGCGTGTGCTCTATGAGTCTAAACTGAGGATGATCTACTATATTATATAGTAAAATATATTTATTTTTTTAATTATTATGTATTTTTAAAGTTTTTATATATCTTATTATTCAGTTTGTGCTGACGCCAGTGTGCATCTGTCGAGCGATTGACAATAAGGCCTCACATAACACCAGGGATCGCGGTATAGGTATTATACCGTGATCATCACCTGAGTGGGGTCCTTTTCGGTGGAATTCGCATTACACTGCATTGTATTTTGTAATTTGTATCCAAATAGACACTAACCTATATTATGTCCGTCTGCTTATTAATGTTCTTTTTTATGTTATTTTTGTTTCTGTGTTATCTATGTTTTCTATATACTTACTGTCTTTTTTTGTGAAATGTTTATTGTAATGTGGTGTAATGTGTATGTGCTGAATAAACGCTTATTATTATTATTATTTTATACTGTTAACTTTAACGAATATTCAAAAACATAATATTCGATACTGAAAATAGCTATTAGAAAATAGCTCTATAGCTAGTTAATACTGAAATACGCCTACAAAATATAGCTCTATTGTTCGTTCTATTTATCAAACAATACATTATCTTTTTTATGAAATTGTTATAATATATACCAGAGATGGTGAGCCGACGGCACGCTTACACTGTAAGCTACATACAATTTTTGGCCACGCTACTGATACTATAATCGTCGTAACTATTTTACAAATATTTTTAAAGATATAGATCTACCACTTTTGTGAACTATTTCTAATTATGGTCACGGGGCAACAAATACACATTCATACTATAATATTATAAATGCGAAAGTGTGTCTGTCTATCTGTCTGTCTGTTACCTCTTCACGCCTCTACCGCTGAACCGATTTTGCTGAAATTTCGTATGGAGTTACTTTGAGTCCCGGAAAAGGACAATTTTTTATCCCGGAAAAATTCCTTTAAATGAATTTTGACACAACGGAGTTTGACACAAATAAGGTTACATAATGACACGTGTATAACCTCGCTGAAGATTTTTTCAGAAAAATGGCTCGTGGATACGGAAAGGTTCGCCGTCCCTGCCACTGTAATTATGATAACCGCGAGCCCGGGATCAAATTATAGTGGTGATATTGTTCCATTAATTAATTAATTAAACCATATTGGAGGCTTTGATATTAACATATTTAGTAAAGAACCGCAAAACGTCTCGCTATGGTTTAATTATAAGGCCTATTTACACATACATAGTACGTGTGTATAGGAAAACGTGATTTAGTGCTAAATTTAAGTTACAATTTGATGTTTCTGACTTTGATTAACGGAGAGCAATTTTACAAATGTCTGAAACGTTATTGGAATGTGTAATTATAGAAATTCGATAATACTGTAATTTGAAGGACAGTAATTTGTAAAAATTAATATACTTATTATAAAATTTTCACATGCAAGTTAACTTTTAACCCTTCGATCGCGGATTCTTGGAAATGCTATTGTATTCTATTGTTGTCGCGACCACCGGTGCCCGTATGGGGCTTGATGAGTTAATATCAATTGATTCCCATTATTAAATAAAAAAATTGGCTTGCTCGCTTCAATGACATTTTTTTACCTCAAAAATACATTATATAAAATGGCCATGTCAAAAGTATAATACAAAATCACACATCACCTTTTGACTCTATTGTTTGTATTTGTTTTGATCTCGTACGAAATTGGGGCGAAGTGAAATTGCTAAAAACGCTCCATGTGTAACAACTCGAAAACATGTCACTATTGAATCACTTAACGAGCGATGACAGACTTGCTCGTGACAGGCAATTTGACACGGATGTCGCGCCGACATAATGAAAGCGATATTCTGTGTTTGATGTGAAAGGGTGTGGTGGTGGGTACAGTCGGCTACATACTTGGATCCACTTATGTATTTATATGTACGAATTACATTGTTCAAGTACAAGTAGGCTTTACATACTTGGATAATGACTTGTGTATTTATATGTATGAATTACATTGTTCAAGTACAGTCGGCTACACATACTTGGATAATGACTTGTGTATTTATATGTACAAATCACATTCTTCAAGTACAGTGGGCTACACAAACTTGGATCCACTTGTGTATTTATATGTACGAATTACATTCTTCAAGTACATTCGGCTACACAAACTTGGATTCACTTGTGTATTTATATGTACAAATCACATTCTTCAAGTACAGTGGGCTATACAAACTTGGATCCACTTGTGTATTTATATGTACGAATTACATTCTTCAAGTACATTCGGCTACACAAACTTGGATTCACTTGTGTATTTATATGTACAAATCACATTCTTCAAGTACAGTGGGCTACACAAACTTGGATCCACTTGTGTATTTCACATTTCACAATATTCCAATCACTTTCGACCGTCGAAATATATCCATGAAACGCCCGTGAGGATAAATTTATGATCGCGCAAAAACACTTCATTATAACAATCTGCCGGGGTAATGTATAAAAGATAAAATTTAATTGGAAGCGAAGGCGCGCGTCCGCCATCATGAAACAATCGTTCGCCGCAGGATCGTAATTAATATTTCATTCGTGTGGCCGCGTGGAGTAATTAAAATTTTGGATATGCCCGCTCAAATTACTCGTGGAAGCCGGGCCGTTCGTTACTGAGCTTGACAATCGCGTTACAAACGACCGATTACGTTACGAGCTTATTAACCTACTAGAGCCCGCAAATTCGTTGTACCGAAATCCGTTTATCGTGCGGAAACCGTACATTTAAAAAAAAAAGTAAGTAGTTTCTTGTCTCTTAAAATATCTCCATACCAAATATTCATCTAAATCGGTTCAACCTTTCAGGCAGACAGACAGATAAACAGACAAACAGATAGATACACTTTCGAAATCATAATATTAGTAAGGATAGGGATAGTAAAGAGTTGAAATTTGTACATTGACCCATCGCTTCTTGTTCCTTTCTTTAGCGTATGAAACAAAGTTGTCCCGGGCGGCTTCGCCCGCCTTAAGTAGGAATTTTACGGAAACCGTACATTTTCCTGCAAAAAATAGCGTACGGTATGTCGCTTCACGTAGTCTACTCTACATCTATGCCAAACAACATAAAAATTGCTCCAGTAGTTCGTGAGATAAACCCTTTCTAATAATTTTCTCCGTTTTTTTCACATTTTCCTCTGTTTTTTCAGTCCTATAAATCTTAGCGTGATAATATAATATAGCCTATAGCCTTCCTTGATAAATGATCTATCTAACACTGAAAGATTTTTTTTAAATCGGACCAGTAGTTCCTGAGATTAGTGCGTTCAAGCAAACAAACAAATAAACTCTTCAGGTTTATAATATTATTAGTATACATTTTTTTAAATCGCTTGACAAACTCTAGTTTCGATCTAAAATACTACGAAAAGTACCAACAACAGGGTCATAATAGGCTCATAATCATGAGACGATGCATGGTATAATATGGTAGTGATGATGATGATGACGATTAATGTAATATGCATATTAGCATATGTTTTCGTTCTTAAAACAACGCCGAAACTCCCAAACTTGAATCTATAAGGAATCAGGAGTTCTCTCAACACCTTCCGAACCATGGTATACCTTGGTGCAAAATCTTACTTGTTGATAGCATATGCTTAGAATACTTCTCACGAAACCGAAGTCACCACCATGTTTCCATATAAATTTTGAAGAGTTCCCTCGATTACTTATCGATCCCTTCATCAGGACCACTTTTGTGAATATAGAACCAAATTGGGATGATACCCTATACACCAAAAGAAAAAATTTGAAAATCGGTTCACAAACGGCGGAGTAATCGTTGAACATAAAAAACACGAACATAACATCTCCCCCATTTTGAAAGTCGGTTAAAATTGTAGCCTATGTGTTTTTCTGATGTATAAGCTATATTATTGTAAAGTTTCATTAAAATCCGTTCATTAGTTTTTGCGTGAAAGAGTAACAATCATCCATACATACAAACTTTCGCCTTTATAATATTAGTAGGATTGCTCAGGCTCTTCTATCATAAATGACTTGTTTAAGCATAAACGTGAGTCATTAAAAATAAAAAGACGTTATCAATAAGCTACTTGTACAAATACTAGTTACCTATAATATAAACCAATGAAAACTATAAACTTTAATACTTGCACTCATTATTTTTGCTTGCACAAGCCACACATTGATCGATATCGACAGATATTGCTCTGGTTGTCACCCTCAGACCCATCACCCAACTCACGCTAAAAAAGAGAAGACACTAACGTAATAGTACCCCCAAAATGCAATAACTTATGTCCAAGCAAACGCTCACAACGTATACAGGGTGCAATTAAACCTTCCTGCCAAATTTTTTCCAGGGCTTAGGTATCATTAGGAGAGTCCATTTAAACAAAAAATTTTGGGTGTTTTTTTTTTCAATGACATATTTTATCCCATTTAAAATCGTTGCAGAACGGTCACTCGCTACGCAGGGGAATGAGAGGGGGTGACGCCGGGATGAGGCGCGCGCGCGGGGGCACGTCACGCGCGGCCAACGCATCGTGTCCATTAATTGTAGTGTTTTTTAGGATAACTTTCGGAAACTATTTCTCAATAATTTAGTACTGAGTGACTATAAAAGAAAAAATACGTGTATTTTTATTTTTAACAAGGATCAATATATCAAAATTTGGCAGGAAGGTTTAATTGCACCCTGTATTTAAAGTTAAGTCGTACACATGCGCCTTGTTCCTCAATTTTTTCGAAACGATCATAAAGCTGTGCACACCCTTTGTCCATTTTGTCAAGTCCAAAATTCAATCAGCAGAACACAGCAAAGAGTACATTAAACAGCACCTTTATAACAGCTCATAATTAGTTTCCGATAATTAAATCCCAACTTCATGGCCCTGTCATTTGAACCAAGCAAATTGGAGTGACCTGAATTTAAACAAGCGCAGTAAATTTCGGCACTCGATGCGGCTGTAAAAACCTTTCTGATATTGCCTTAATCTATTGTAATTACCTGGCCCTTGGCAGGGCTATAATTTTCAAATTCGTCCCGTTTATGACTGATAACAGGTATTAGAACTCGGGGATCTTTATTGATACTTACTGAGTAATGGGTGTGTTTAAATTTTCAAGTTATGGTATTTCTACTTGTTTACAACTTAACGATATATTTGGAATCAAAAATAATGTAAGAGCATAAAAATATAATTGGCGAGCTTATTAGATATATATATATACTTACCTATTTCAAACATAGCTACATAATGACCTGTCTCAAACAAAAAAAAAAAAGAATTTTCCACAAAATATTTTCTAATGTCTTTTTACGATGACTACGATCAATTCGGAAACTAACCGGCGAGAAAAATTTGACCGGCATATCGTTTACCAAGAAGATGCCTTCTACCAGGAAGTTAGTCCAGTAACACTTCAAATCTACTTCTATACTTTAACTTCAGACTAAAATATCACCCATTGTTAACATTTTAATATCTTAAAAACAAGCTGGCCACGCGGTAAAACAAACATTACAAAGAACAATGTTTAATAAAGGCTTTTAAAAAGTGCATTACAGTGGCTCTCACGGCGACCCAGTTCACGTTAAATTATTAAAATGCAGTTACATCATAATGAAGCATCGTGTTGTCACAGTCGTTTTGCGCTGCTGCTCGAATATTGCTGGCACACATTGATATCGTAGAGGGCGCCTGTGGTTCACTGGTTTAGTTTATTATAATATCAACTTTAACAGCGCGTGGCCATGGTCGCCATTTTTAAATTTAAAATTTTTAAAACAACGTTTTTGTTTTGACGTCTTAACTTATTGATCGCAATTTAAAAAGTTCAAATATCAAAATTATGACATAATATTAAGTTTTTAAATAGAAATTGACATTGGCAAGTCGCTTACTGAAATCCTGTTCTAAAATATGTCCTTAATCGCATTATTCTTATTTTTTAAATTGAAACCGCTTAAAAACTAACACGACAAAAAATAACGTGCTATTTTAGTTTGTATCAAATAATATAAAGGTATATATAAATTAATTGCTACTCCCAAGGATTCCATCTACGTCTGGAGGAAATTCATGCACTTAGTTTCCACAAAACGTGCGCACTAAGAGCTTCGGCCAAATCTTAGTAACGCCTTTTCTAATGGAATACTACATTAATGACTCTCCAAACTCGCCAGTCCGTATTTGGTCTCGGTTCTAAGGCTGTGTTTATATTGCGTTTCCTTTTTTTAGGCTTCCGTACCCAAAGGGTAAAAACGGGACCCTATTAGTAAGACTTCGTTGCCTGTCCGTCTGTCCGTCCGTCCCTCCCTATGTTTCCAGGCTGTATCTCAAGAACCGCTATAGCTAGACTTCTGAAATTTTCACATATTGTGTGATGTTACCGCTATAACAACAAATACTAAAAACAAAATAAAATTAATATCTCCCATACAACAAACGTGATTTTTTTGGCTTTTTTTGCTCGTTATCAATAACAGCAACAGGTAGGCCGGATTTTTACAAAAGCCTAATATTAAATTAAAATGAAAATTTAAGGGGGCTTCCATACAAAAATCACAATTTTCGGCCTATGTTTGCTCTATAACGGTACGGAATCCTTCGTGCGCGAGTCTGACTCACACTTGGCCGATTATTAAAGTGTGAGGATGAAATGGAAGAAATTAAAATTTCCATATTTATGCAATGCATAAATGCTGCGAGTTATTTATTGGTATTTGGTTAACTTATCCTCGATTTCAAAGGTTTTTGACAACATTTCATCTATTATACTTATTCGATTGGATATCAAAAAAAAACAGATTTTTGAATACCATAATGGGCTTTGAATTTTAATTATTTGGGAAATATTTGTTTTTATTATTCGTAGGGAAATATTAAAACTTTGTTTTTACTGTTACGTCATAGGACCAGTGTAACAGTAGAACAGATGGTATTTGACTTACCACAATTAATAATTTACGTCAATCGTTTGGAAGAAAGTAAATAAACAAGATAGAGTTTGTATGAGAGAACATTTAGTTCTTATCTTAATAAGACTAGGCCATATGAAGAATGAAGGTACACTTTCATTACACGCACAAAAAGTACACCACTTTGTTTTTACGGTTAATATAATACGAATAATTGTGAGTGCGCCCTAATAAAACCGAAGTCGTAATACCACGATCTCCCCTTTTAGTTTCACTCCATTTCGCTCATACTGCGTCGTTCTTTTGTTTCTAATGTGTTTTTTCCTCGGATATCGCTTTATTCGGCGTGTTGCTACACAATGTATGTTTCATTAGTAGTCTTGTGTAACTTGTTGTTTTTGTAATAAACTTTTTATTATATTTTTTAGGATAGGACAATAGGGGCTTTAGAGATCAGATTGCAAGCTAATGCTGCAATGTTCTACAGCAGCCTTTCCAAAAGTGGACGATAACGCCCCTTTGTGGGCGCTGAAGGTCTAAAGGGGGGCGGACCCGGAAAAAAAATGGGGGCGTTCTGTAGAGGCTTGGGGGTGATTTCTAATTTAATTTCATCTGGATGCATTTTAAATTGAAACAATGAGGAGCGCTAAAACATAATTTTTCTCACAGTAGGCAGTAGACAAAATAAGTTTGGGAACCCCTGTTCTACAGGAAGAAAGACTGGTTCAAATATTGTGATGTCTGTTAAAGACCAAAATTATTAATCTTTACTTTTTAGGGTTCCGTACCCAAAGGGTAAAAAACCGGCCAAGTGTAGCAATATAAAGTTCCGTAGTACCGCTAGATTTCGATAATTTTTGTATGGTCAATGAATGTACATTTATAACGTGTTTTACATTACTAACAAAATCATCTCAGTTACGTTCAAAGGAATTTGAACGAAAAGTTCCTTTATACTTCGCCGAATACATTTTTTAGTTGATCGACTATTCCTCAATAACTTATGAAGTCTTCTTAGCCGTGATAGTTTTGCTTTTAAATTCAGCATATTTCCTACTCCCGTGAATTTTTTCACATTTCTAGAAGCCCCCGTTTAGTTGGTAGAAGGGGGAGACACTGGCCTCTAACGATTTTTTCCACTTTAAAACTTAATATTTCACAAACGGATCCCTAAATCGGAAAATGATCTATGAATACTCATAATATTTTTAAAAAACCTATCGAACAACACACCACACGGTGGGGTGGACGCGAAAAAAAAATCATCCCCGCTTGATGTGTAGGGGAGGTAGGTACCTTAAATATTTTTTTTTAAAGATCTTATATACCATTTTGTTGGCATCATTAATATGTGCATTTATGCCGAATCACAGCTTTGTAGGTCTTATAGTCTCTGAGCAAAACCACGGACAGACAGACGGACAGACAGACGGACAGATAGCCAGACGGACAGACAGACAGACGGACAGGCGGACGGACAGACCGAAACTATAAGGGTTCCTTGTTGACTACGGAACCCTAAAAACGGGACCCTATTACTAGGACTTCGATGTCTGTCCATCTGTCTGTCTCCAGTAGCCCTAGCACGGCTGGTAGAAATGCGAAACTATAGACAAACTGTGGACATAAACTTAAGGTACCGTTCCGATCTTTACCGCGGCTAATTGCGACTGACAAAAATTCAATTAAAATGCCACTTTATGACAGACTATAGTATATGTCATAAAGTAGGATATAATTTTAATTTTTAGGACTATAGTCTGTTATAAAGTGGCATTTTAATTGAATTTTTTGGAACGAAAAAAGATCAGAACGGCACCTTAAGTTTATCTCCACAGTTTGGGACTATAGTCTGTCATAAAGTGGCATTTTAATTAAATTTTTCGGAACGAAAAAAGATCGGAACGGCACCTTAAGTTTATCTCCACAGTTTGTCTATACTTTCGCATTTCCACTGGTCGCCGTGCTAGGACTACAGGCTGTATCTCAAGAACCGCTATAGCTAGACTTCTGATAATGAAGATTGTGTATATCTGTTGCCGCTATTTTATTTTATTTCGGTTTGTTTTGGTGTATAAAATATGTTTAGCGGTACTATCTTAAAACATAGTAAGTACTAGAAATTTTAAAGGCAAGAACTAGAAAAAATATCTAAATTCACTTGTATCGAGATTCTAGAGAGACAATAGTGCAAATATAGTTATTTCGCAAGCTGTGAAGCGCAATCCGAACGTTTGTAAGGAAAAGTCTCGGAACGTGCTCTAAATACGACGTTAGCTGGTCTTTATAACTCAGCCATTTAAAAGAATGGGTTTAAAAATTGTTAAATTACTTTACACAAGATAAGAAGGAGACGAGTGACTAGCATACATCATCAGTGCACGATTTTTATACATTTTAGGCATGTTCGGAATTATATATCAGTACACTGAATACTGGATAGTGCTTAAGAATTGACGCCTTATTGGTGATTCGTTCTGAAATATATTTTACAGTGTATTGACGAATGTCTTTGTTGGCATGTACTCATTATTTCAAATATGACATAATATGTATATTTTACTACTAATACGTCACACTTGTCACACCAGTGGTACACGTGTACAATATTGTTTGACGACCTCTGTGGCTCAGTGGTTGAGCGTATTGTCAGCGCTCAAGCCGGGGGTGGCGGGTTCGAACCGCTGACGGAACAAAAAGTTTTCAATGTTCCCGGGTCATGGATGTGTATTAAATATATTGTGTATGATATAATAAAAATCTTAAATACATGTATAGTGTAAAAGTATTAAATATATTTCCGTTGTCTGGTACCTATCTGTAACACAAGTCCTTCAGGTACTTAGCACGGGGCCAGACTGACGTGGTGTAAAGCGTCCATAGCGGTTATTATTATATTATTTATTTCGGAACTCGGAAGTAGGTACTCGGAACGGAATACGGATGCTTGGTGTAAAAGAGGGACTATTGTTTTTCATAATATATTTTGAGTTGTATCATCTCTCATGGACCGTAAGCTCTTCTTTTGTCAATTTGACCGTCGGCTTGAAGTAAAAATTAATGAAATTTGCAATAAGTCATCTCAATCGAGATAATAAACCGAAGCCTTTGTTACTCATCGACCAAAGGGTCTTAGCATTTAGCCAAAAAAAAAACGAATTAGAAATCAAAAATTAGACAGCAAAATATAAGATAAGAAGATCAAGAGATAGAAATGTTTTGAAGTCCTTAACTTATATAGACAAAATGTAAGAAGGTGTTTCCACAGGTACTTTTATTATTCAACAAGTCGTTCTTTAAGACGATTAAGTGTGAATATTTGAACACTTTGAACGTCTAAAGTATCACTAATGCTAAAAGCGTCTCGCGTAAAATTGATATTCTGAATTTATAAAGTGATGTTAAAGCAGGGGTTCCCAATCTTTTTCAGCCTGCGGCGCAGTTACACGTCACAATATTTTGTCACGGCGCCCTAGTCCCTACTCTACCTAGCTATTAGAAAAAGATACATAAATAAACACTTTTAATGATTATAGTTAGGTTAAGCAGTTAAATAATAGTAAATAAATATTTATCTGCCTGCTTTGTATAATTAAGGTAAAAGCACTAATGCTAGACACGGAACTAATAGATGACACTTACGAAAAAAATACCATAAAATAAGAATTATTTTAATTATTTCTCAACACTGTAAATTTTATAAGCTTCTCAAACTATCTGTTGATGTGAAAAAAAATATTAGGGACGCGTTCGGGACCAAAATTTTAAAGTAGGATCAGTTTTCGTGAACAATGTGACCGCGTCAACGCGCGCTCGGCAATTTATAGTTAATTAATTTAAAAATAATTTTATTATATTATAAATAGGTTAAGGAAGGCGAAATTTTGCGAGTAAGTTTGAATACATTTATTTGATTTTTTTAATGTCTTTTGATTTCATTGGATTAATGATCATGTTGTTTACACTAATTGATGTTTATTTTTAATTTTTTTCCATTTTCCCTAACAATATAAAGGGTGTCTACTATTAGTTCTTGAAAATGTAAAAAACCTAATAGATGACATGGGTCTCATCTTTTAATTTTGCAATACATTTTAAATTACTTTGTAGTTTATTCTACTGCAAATATCATCACTATTCCCTGAAAATATAATTTTGTTTACAAACCAACAACTTAGAACTACTGTACCTAAAAATGGGACATGGTGTCTAATTAATAATTATATTAGACCTTGTACTGATCTAGCAATCTATTGCTTTAGTTTTTTAGCAGTAAAAAGAAAAAAAAGGAGAGCAGAGAAAAAAAAGAAGAAAAAATAAAAGGCAAGAGAAGCATAAGAAACTAAAGTCTGAAAATAAATTTGCTAGGAAAAAAATTGAAAAATAAAAATAAGAGGAAAGCCCTCTTGGCTTTCCACGGCGCACAGTTTGGAAATCCCTGTGTTAAAGTGTTTGTAAATAAAAAGGTAAAGAGTTTTATTACATACCTTGGTACTATCAGAGAAATATATTAATGTTCATGGCGGATCTATGTTATTTTGTCGGATTTTGTAAAAAAAAAAATGGTTACAGGCTAGAGTAAATCCTATGACGAAACCGAATCTTTCATAAAAGTAGTATTACGCACACACACACACACACACACACACACACACACACACACACACACACACACACACACACACACACACACACACACACACACACAGACAGACATGCACAGATCGATAATTTTATAAGTTTGATATTGTTAATAATACATAATGTGAAAATAACTAAAATATAATATAATTAATTTCATTCATTCATTCAAATCGTATATTGATTTTCTGTTATATAATTTATTAATTTTAAAAGTACACTAGCTAAAAATATTGTATGTAATCAAATAATTTATTATTATTGTAAGACCACTCCTGGACTCCACGAGACAGGTCCGACCTAGTGTGGAGTCCTCTAGTAATAAGTTATTGTTTGTAATAATTAATGCAATAAAGAATTTATTTATTATTATTTATTTATTTGTCAAGTCAACGTTGGTCGTGATCGCATCTCGCTATCGCGAATTACGTAGGCCGCAATCTGCCTATGATTCTATTTTTTTAATGGACCATCAGAGATCATTCATAAATAGTTGGCGGATCTATGTGATTTTATCGGATTTAATCAAATCACTGTTTGTAACATGCTGGGCATGACATAACCAGACCAAATTACGTGGGTGCGGCATCTCCCTATAAATTACATTGATACAGTTATAGCGAGCGCCAGCCACATGATGCTAGACTTTTTTTTACAAAGCTTATCTGGAAACTAGTCATAAATTATTATTATTGATTTCAGCAAAATTATTCCAGCGCGTTGGGTGTGAAGAGGCAACAGACAGACAGACATACACACTTTTATTTATTAATATTAGTAAGTTATTAATATTAGTAAGGATACAATATAATACGTTGCTACTACAGCACTGGATTTTTTTTATAAAACAAGGGGGTAAACGAGCAAACGGGTCATCTAATAGAAAGTAACTAAGATAGAGATACCGCGAAGAACCTAAGCCTTTAGACATTTATTTTGAACTTTGAAACATTTAGAAAGCCCGCATTAATTCTAACTTCATTTGGCATGCAGTTCCTTGCTCAGATTTAATAGTGTGGATTATATTTTATGCCAAAGATTTATAAACTCAAGACATGGCACTATGAATATTTTATTCATACATGATACAAGTAAAGGACGTGTTAAAAAATACGGCTCTTTTTACCCCACTGCAGAAGAAGGAGCGTTATGCTTTTTCTGAGTATTTACGTATGCATAACTTTATAGTTTATTGTTTTAAAGTGAGAGTAACACTTAGTTTACAATACAGTTTTTCACATTTTTACAGTTTGTATGATCGAAGAAATTGTTTCATTGACAGATGGCAGACCGACATCATATGGTCGAGCTATGTAAATTCAATGTTAGTCGTGACCTTGACCTTGACATTAAAGCCAAATTAACTACGTAGCTCTGCCTATAAATCAACTACTCTGATAGTACTTGTTACTACGCTTATTTTTGTTGTATGCCATGTCTACTATTCTATATGGTCTACGACTACGCGTACCTCCGCAGCATGTGAAACCGTCTTCATTTTACCTGAGAACTACATACTCGTAGTTTGGTATTCTTGTTACATTTTTGTGACTTTCTGCATAAGTTTGGGTTCAAAGTTTTAATGAAAATAAGATTATTGAGAATTGTTGGATGAAATCTAAAGTGGACATTTTTTATAAAGACTTATCGCCGTACTCAGACTTCAGAGACATTGAATTATGATTAAACTCAAATTTAATGAAGATATTGACAGATGATTATGTAAAAATTTTGAATTAATTACATCTATATATTAAATACGTGAGCAAAAAACTTTGGACCCCTTTTGACGAAAAATGCGGAAACGTAGGTGCATGAAATTTCGCACAGTTATAGTTAATATGGAGAAGGAGTGCATTGAGCCAATATTGTTTTAAAATTATGCTTTTATCATAACTTATTTTAATAAATAAAACATTACACACAATACAATGTGCACACTACGATATTTTAAATGACAAGCCTATACACACGAATTATACTCTTTTATTTATGGTTGAAGTCTGTTGTCAAATTAAAAATGGATTTTTGTTTTTTTTATTAAATCTGGAATAGTCAATACTTAAACGGGGAACCAAAAGAAGAAGAAGAAAGTCAATATTTTGGTAATAGAATAATAATAGCATGCCGCACTCAGTGGAACATTAATTACTTAAATGTAATTAATTCAAAATTTTGACATAAGCCTCATACATTATTTGTCAAACTCTTCATTAAATTGCAGGTTAATCGTAATTAAATGTCTCTGAGTACGGCGGATTGAAACTTATAATTAAATTTAAGGTCGAATTTCGACCAATGGGCGATCTCTAGTTTAAGTAATTAATGTGTAAAAAACTCTGAGTGCGGCAGTTAAGGTGGTTTCCGATCTTTGCTACAAGCGGCCGCGACCGACAAAAATTATTATTTTTATCAAAAAATGAAACCGACTTCCAAGTGGACATTACTTTTTCTTCAATGAACTAAATAGAATTAAATAATTCTTACTCTTCAATAGTGCCTTGACAAAAATAAAAAAACCCTTTATGACCTAGACTATAAGTTTAATTTTCTACCGACATTGGCTAGACCTAGCTAGCGACCCATATGCCGCCGCTGTTTTGTAATGGCGTCGAGCAAAATGAAACCTATAGCCTAGTACATAAAGTGGCATTTTATTTGAATTTATGTCGGTCGTGGTCGCTTGCGGCAAAGATCGGAAAGTCACCTCTAGATGGAAAGCTATTTTCATCACTGTTATTACTTGCTTCATTCTGATCAAATCTATTTTATAAAATAGTTAATAATCTGAGTTGTTTCCAATACAGGATATTATCAAATTTATTGGCAGTAACAAACGTTTATAAGTCTTGTGATGCAAAGTGTAATATTCTCGATTAGATTAGTATATAAAAATTTCTATCACTTTCTTAATAATCCAGCGCTGCGATGCATTACGTTGCTTTCTGTGTGATCTGACCTTAATAATTATGTAAACACTAAACATCAATCACATAATATCAAAAACTAGTGCTTTATGCCATCTTAATGTATTTTTAGGGTTTCGTATCCAAAGGGTAAAAACGGGACCCTATTACTAAGACTTCGATGTCTGTCTGTCCGTCTGTCTGTCCGTCTGTCTGTCTCCAGGCTGTATCTCAAGAACCGCTATAGATAGACTTCTGAATTTTTCACAGATTGTGTATATTTGTTGCCGCTATAAAAACAAATACTAAAAACAAAATAAATTAAATATTTAAGGGGGGCTCCCATACAACAAACGTAATTTTTTTGCTTATTTTTGCTCGATATCAATGATGGCAATAGGCAAGCACTTGAAATGTTCACAAAATACTCAGTTGTATTTATACTTTAATAATTAATAATATTTTTTTTATAAAATAAATAATTAAGGGGGGCTCCCATACAAAAAACTACATTTTTTACCAATTTTTGCTCTACCTATAATGGTACGAAACCCTTCGTGCGCGAGTCCAACTTGCACTTGGCCGATTTTTATTAGCTTTCGATATGTTTACAATGGCGTATTATGTTGTTTTCTTTTCTCACTACTTTATGACCAAAAAGGAAGAAACTAAAGTCAATTATTTAAAAATCAACACCTTAGATTCTAAGGCTTAAAAAAACAAAGTTCCTTTGAAAGGAAACTTTATTTCTTATTTATCTTTAGAATCGTCACCTCGATTCGTTAAATTAACTGAATCAAGGTATAATTAAAACTATTTTCTGGTGTTGGCTTGGCTTAGCTGCGATTCCGATTTCTGCTTCGTTAGTTACCATTGAGTCGTAAAAGTTGGATGTGATATATTTTATTTCCACAAGTTTAATCGTTGAAGTCTTGATTAGCGTTTTCATAAGTTATATTAATTGATGAAATCAAAAGCTAAAGTCATACATACCATCATAATTTTGGTCCCGATTCAACAATAGATAATATTTATGTCTGATTATGCTACTAAACAGTAGCGGCGGGGGGGCTACGCTGGGCGACCGCCCAGGGCGCCAGATAAAAAGGGATGCTGAAGGCAAACATAAGGGCGCCAAATTATTCAGAACTACCAGCACCCTGGGCGCCGAAGAATTCTCGCCCAGGGCGCTGGTAGTGCTAAGACCGGCACTGCTACTATATACCCTTAATAATGATTTCAGTAAGGTTTTAAGTCGTTTTTAATTTGTATTCATTCATCAAATTATAAGAATAGGTGTTAACTTAACTACTTAAGTTAATTGATAAATTTATTATAACTTCATAAGACAAGATAAATTTTGTTTAATTTACGAGATAAAATGTACGAGACTTCTCCTTTGATTAATAAATAATCTCTTTGGAGCCTGTATTTAACAATTATTTTAAAAGGCTAGTTGAATTAATAAAAACGCTAGAAGAATTCGTTACTTTATAACGCCTTCATTTCTGACGTTCGCGGTGAAAATATTTAACTAAGATATTTTTTGAGGTGATTATGAATTAACGTTTACATCATCAAATTAAACATCTATCTAATAACTCAGACTTTACAGTTATTTCAAAATGTATAATTAATTATATTGAATATGATATGAAAATCTATCTGATAGGCAACGCAACTTTAGCTCTGCTTTCCATCAGGTGACCCGTTTCATCGTTTGCGCCCAATTCTATTTAAAAAAAATAGTAGAGACATACCTCACAGAAAATCGTCGTGAATCTTGACACAATGCTTATGAGTTATGATATTATAGTGTTTCAACTTGAGTGAGGCAACTTGACCTTTTTAACGTTAATAATTTACTTTAACGTTAACGTTAATAATTTACTTCTAAATTCTAAAAAAACTAAATGTGTAAAATTTACTTTGCCCAACGTTAGGCAAGTTAAAACCAATATACTATTAAATGATGAGAAGATGGATTTGGTGGACACCACTGTATTCTTAGGCATCACACTAGATAGTAAACTACAGTGGGGCCCTCATATTGCTAATCTTGCAGATAGGCTCAGTTCTGCAGCATACGCAGTCAGAAAAATACGGGAAATTTCTGACGAAGACACAGCAAGACTAGTTTATTTCAGTTATTTTCATAGTAGAATGTCGTATGGCATCCTCTTATGGGGGATTTTTGTGCTGCAGAAGCGAGCTATACGTTCAATTTATAAAATGTCAGCTTTTGAATCTCTGAGAGAAAAGTTTAAAGAAATTGGTATTCTAACTATTGCTTCTCAATACATTTTGGATAATGTATTATATGTTAGAAAGAATCTTAGTAAATTTACAACCAAAAGTGACAGTCACGGAAGAAACACTAGAAATAAGTACAAACTAGAAATACCGGTGATCAGACTTAGTAAAGTTAGTAAATCTTTTAAAGGTCAATGTATACGCCTTTACAATAAAATCCCAAAAAACGTTCAAAATCTCTCCATTTATAAATTTAAAAAAGTAGTCAAAGAGCGTTTGTGTGCCAAAGCCTATTATAAGGTCAATGATTTCATAAACGATGGCACATCTTGGGAGTAGGATGGCTGCTTGCAAGGCTGCTTCTACATTATTTTATGACTTACAATAATTATGTATGTATGTTGACATTGTATAATTTTAAGTTACAGCATTGTAAACTTTATTTTAAAAGATTAATTTTTTTCTCACTTTTTTTGGTAAATAAAGTGGGCCCCGTGCGAGTTTCTTACGCCAGTTCTTCTCGCCGGGTTAGTTCCCGAACCGGTGGTAGGCATCATGTAGACTTTCAGAAAATATTTGCAAACATTTATTCTGAATAAAAAAATTTGAGTTTGAGTTTGAGTTTGAGTTTGACCTACTACAAGTTGGTCATGGCATCATGTGTGCAATTATGTGTATTCAGACCGATTTTGATGTAATTTGGCGCCAATATAGAATAGGCGCCAATTATAGAGGATAAGGGAAAATGTAAGGTTCCTAGGAGAAACTTTGCGCGTACGGAGTGTGTGGGAAACAGAAAGTATATGAATAAAATGGAATTGACAGAATAACAATTTGAAAGTGCCGGTATCAAAACCTATTTAACTTACACAGAGTGATTTTAAACTAGCATCAGTGATAAATTATTTCCACAGCAGCGTATACTATTTATTTGCATATAAATATCATTAAAAAGTATCTTTATTATTCTGAGAAAACCTCGAAATGAAAAGTTATCGGAGCATGGAGCAGATCACAGGGTGGCGAATGAAAGTCTCGTAGTTGAAAATTTTCATCATAAGTTTCAGGTAATATTGTTTACAGCCATTTTACAGGTACATTTTATTTCATTTATTATGAAATTATTTTATTTATTATGAAGTTAAAGGAGAAATCTGTACTTACGGCAATTATATAACGTTTTAGAAAATATGTACAAATTACAATACATTTAAACAGATTTCAAAAACTGCAACGACAAAGCAACAATAAAGTCCGACTACAATACTTAGTACATTGTTATGTACCGACTTGTTTGTTTGAAAACTATTCAGAAGCATCCTAAACTAGACATCGACGGTGTATAATATGTAATCCTTCCGGCTTCCTAATATGTATTATAATATTGATGTGTAAGTGTGTCTGTCTGTTCCATAAAGTTAATATAGGTATATTAACTTTATGGTCTGTTCAGTGTTCAGGCTTGAACGACTGAATTTTACAAGAAGTTTAATATGAAGATACTTTGAAAGACGGGAAAAGGGAAGGGAAAGATGGGGAACAACCTAAACTCATACTTGCCTGTAATTTTCGATCTTGCTTGTAGCTTGCTTAAGGGCCTTCCCCTACGGAGATTCAGTAATTTATCGTATTTAGAGCCTTATAAACTCATAATTTGAAAGCTACAAAGTTATAATAAAAATACAGCAATAATCTTCAGTATATCAACATTCCTTTCCCCGTTTTAACCCATCAAGCCCCATACGAGCACCGGTGATCGCGACAACAATAGAATACAATAGCCAATCCTCTATAATTGCCCCGCACCGCCCCCGCGGGTAAAGGCGGGGGGTGCAAAGGAAGGCCGCAAGGCTGAACATCTTCGACTCGACAGGGACGAGAGCAGGAGGTGCGATGAGGAGGGGTTCGTTCTGGTGGAGAAGAGGAAGAAGAGGAAGCCCACCGTCCGCAACCACCGCGGCACCGCACCATATGTGCCCGAGCTGCGCCTGCGCAGCGAGGTGCCCGCGACGCCGCTCTACGTGTCGCGTCTGCACTGGTCCATGACGGTCGAAGACGTCGTAAACTACATCCGCGAGAAGACCACCTATACCTTGAGGGTGGAGCGTCTGCACTCTCGCCACAAAGTGAATTTCAGTTCCTTTGTGGTGAGAGTGCCGACTCAAGTTTTATCCATCTTCGAGGTGGAGGAGTTCTGGCCCGTCGGTGTAGTTTACCGGAGGTTCCGGGGGAGGCTCCCGAACGAAGCGCGCATCACGTCGCCGAAAGAGACTTTACGTGATAAAGTATAGTGTGATTGTGTGTGTGAATGTGTAAATAATATATATTAGGATAAAATTGTTCGGCGTGCATCCGTTGTCTGATTGCCATAACACAAGTTTTTACTTAGCATGGGATTAGACGACGTGATGTACGCTACCTAGCTTTTATACTATTGTATATTATTGTATGCTTAATAAAGAATTTGAAATTTGAAATTTGAATAGCATTTCCAAGAATCCGCGATCGAATGAATTTTCTATTTTTGTTAATTATATTCATGATATTAGCTTCCAAAATAATACCAATTTATTAAAATTGGAGCATACTTTCAGCATCTCTCTAGTATTTACAAATTACGTTTATTTGTAACACACGACAATAGATAGACAATTTCATTAACTACATATTCCCCGTTTTAAATTTTTTAGACCAATTTTGAACTAAAAAATTGATTTTTGTGAGATCTCGGCAACGCGTCAAATGTATGGTCAAGGTCGTTTGCTCGGGGGATGGCCTTAATGATATTAACTATTTTGAGTTCCTTGGAACTTCAGCCCAGCAGTTAGGAATTGCTATTTAGAAGTTGATTGTTAACTAAGCGCACATTGCGTTATTGTACCCGGAATCCATACTAATATTATAATAATTAATGAGAAAGTGTGACTGTCTGTCTGTCTATTATCTTTTCACGCCCAAATCCCTTAACAGATTTTGCTGATATTTGGTAAGGATATACTTTGAGGCCGGGGAAAGGTCATGGACACTTTTTATCCCGGAAATATGTACCCGCGTGATAATCGAATTTTGGTGCAACAGAGTTGCGGGCGTGTAGTTAAATATAAACTGAGATGTAACAAAAGATGACAGCGCGCCGACAATAAATTGCAATTCGCACTTAATGAGGCTACATTCAGTCAGAACGGTTTAAATCCGACGTTGATATTTTCAATTTTGCACCGGCAGCGCCAACTCGTATTCAACTCCGAACACAATATTCCCCGAGCGCCAGAACATCTGCAACAGTGAAACTGTTTAAAAAATCAACACAACTCCGTTTAAAAAGTTTCACGTTCGACGCACCTAATTGATTAATGCTAAGGCCTTAACATTTAGTTTTTGCGAAAGTGTTATCCGTCATTAGTAGCTGAATGACCTAGCATTACTTAAAGTTAAAAAAGAGGTAAAATAACACACATTTTTTTGAGGTAAAGTAGCTAAATTGTTTTTCTCTACCAGAAACCTCTTTCATAATTATAGCCGTTGTAGTGGACAGAACATGCCAAAAAATTAACCTACCTGTGTGTATTTTGTTATAAAAGTATTATTATGCAAGTAGATATTATAGTAATTATTTTATTTTGTTTTAATAAGACAAAACTGAACAATGTAACCACATTGAATCTTAATACTACCGTTCGCGCGCGTTCTCTTGAGACACAACACGAAATATGCACAACATTTTATACACAATTACAAATTCATTACAACATTAAACTATATTCAGAACTAACTCACAAACAACTGCTTCAAATGAACACTACCGTACTAACGACATTTTAACAGAAGATACAATCGTCGTTTGTAACATCCGTAATATAATACCCATAATAACTCCCACACCGGTTTCGGTGAGGGAGGTCGGTTTCATTGAAATCAGGCCAATTACGCAGGAGTAATTTTACAGTGCCCAAGTGTGTGCGCAGTACACAAGAGCACTCTCTATTCCTTTACTCTCATAACCCAGTGGGGCGGAAGACCGACACGACTGGCGAGAGATCAGGCGCAGGACCGACTTTTTACTTGCCCATCCGACACATGGATCATCTTACTTATCAGATAATCAGGTGATCAGCCTGCATTGTCCTAACCAAACATGGAAATAACATGTTTCCAACGCGGGAATCGAACCCACGACCTCCGAGTCAAGAGCCGCGCTCTAAACCACTGGACCACGGAGGCGTTAATATAACTGATCTTGAGCGTGTACTGTGTAATACCCGACACACACGCTCAAGATCTAACATCTAATTAATTTTCACTGAAACTAAAGGCCCACTTGGACCATGATGGATATCCATGATTTTTAACATGATTGCGCTATATATAATACATACTAGATAATGCCTGCAACTCTGTTGCGTCAAAATTCGTTTAACGCGCGTGAACCGTGCATTTTTCTAGGATAAAAAGTATCCTATGTCCTTTTCCAAGACTTAAACTTGAAAGTATCTACGTACCAAATTTCAGCAAAATCGGTTCAGCGGTTTGGGCATGAATAGGCAACAGACAAACACACTTTCACATTTATAATATTGGTAGGTATGGATGCAAAACGTCGATTCGCAGTTTTGTATATTATTTTAACGAAATATCACACGTTAGCTAGTTAATAATCCCAATACTAAAACGATTAGGTTCAATCCTCACAAAATATAAGCATTCCAACCTGTAGCTCGATAAAAGAAATACATTGCCAAAACTCGCTAGGTTAGCCACCGACCGATGTTCATTTTAAAATAGGTCATAGAATAGTCTAGAAAATACTATATTTTACAATCAGAAGTCCACGCTTCAATGAGTTACTCGTATGTAGTTTTTTCCGTAGGACATAAATCACATACTTTCTGCTCGGTTTTTTTGCGAGCACGCTTCGTGCTTTTGGTTTTCCGGATTTTTCGCAAAGAATAGAGAAACCAAGACATATTTTACAAGTATGAAGTGTCTTTTTCATGAGCATATACCAACATTTTGAATGCTTTACAAAATGCTGATGATGCTTACCTCCGGTTCGGAACTGTAGCAGGCCATACACGCAAGGGTGTACCTGACAGGTTTTGCCTCAACAGGTTAATTGTTCAGGTAAACCGGAGCTTGTACGTTACAGAACTGTGCAGGTTTTGCCTTACCTTTGCCTGACAGGCGTAACTGCACAGGTAAAACTGTCAGGTACACCCTTGCGCTTATGGCCTGCTTAACCCGGCAAGAAGAACCCAATGAATGAATGTTGCGTAAGAAACTCGTAGAAGAAATAAATCAGAGTTGATTTTGTTTCCTTACATATTTTATTTAGTGATTAAATTCCTACCATATTATTTGAACGTCTTTATAACGTGATCCTTTTTTAAAGTTTCTCGTGAACAACTTTTATAAACAGAATATTGTATGTATTACAAAATTTACAAACCTTCAAAGTATTTATAACAATAAGTGTTTGCTACACGTCTCGGGGGATATTATATTACTTGTTTCGGAGCCATTTCAGAACCGTACAAGTAGACCAACAAAGTCGTAAATATTTTTGCTGAGCACAGTGTACGATGTACAAATCATTTACGGCGAAACCGTCGGACGTAAAAAGCGAAAGCCTTTGAATGTGGTTTCTGCATCATTAGCTAATGATGCATTACCGTTCAGTCGAACTAATGCTCGCTCACCCGCTCGGCTCGTGCGCCAGCCTGCGTGGTTTTTGCACGCCTAATTGACGTAATACGATTAAGTGTGTGGAAACACGCTGAAAACAACAAAAAGCCAATAGGTTTAGCCTTTGACCGAGTAGACGTAAGTACTGCGGATTTTGAAACGGGATTGAAACGTGCATCATTGGAAATTAATTCCAGGAATTTGTTGCAGATAATATGTTTTCAACATTAGTTTGATACCAATTCTTTGTTCAATCCATGCCAATATTATTATAAATGCGAAAGTGTGTCTGTCTGTTACCTCTTCATGCCCAAACAGCTGAATTGATTTTGCTGAAATTTGGTATGGAGATACTTTGGTTCCCGGGAAAGGACATAGGGTACTTTTTTCTCGAAAAAAATACCTTTCCCGTGCGAATAACGAATTTTGGCGCAATGGAGTTGCGGGCGACATCTAGTAAACTATAAAACAGCATTGATCCATTCATCTATTTATTTATTAGTGGCAAAATGTTATGTTATGTTAGGGGGCTTCCACAAATTACGTGAGGTGTTTAGGAGGTCGAATCAAATCTCATCTAATCTCAGGTTGTGGAGAGGGGGGGGGGGGCAAATCTCACATAATTTTTTTCTCAACAAAATAATACTATTTTGGTCCATTTCATCCAGATTGTACGTATGCTTAAGATTTAATCGTAAGCGTAATCGTTATACGGTTGTAAAGTACAATAAGCCTTTTTCTCATACTAATATTAAATGAATTTAACAATCCAACGCGTTTACGTAAGAAACCCACATTTTGAAAAATCTCACGTGAGATTTGGGGGGGGAGGGGGGGTTGAATAAAATCTCACGAAATCTCACCGGGGGGGGGGGGGGGGGGGGGGGTAAAAAATTAAAAAAAAACACCACACGTGACATTTTGTGGACGCCCCCTTATGTGTACCAAAACATAACATTAACCTAAGATTGTGTCATCTGGAAAGAGTAGGTACATTTATGTCAGAATGGACCTTTTCAATTATGTATTTCTTTATTACATTGCTCTAATAGAATATTAGTATCAAGTACATAACTAATTCTAACTTGATTACTTGGAATTAATATCATATTGGATTTACTTTTTCCTTATGGAGGCAATTACAATTAATATTTTGGTGATTTCCGAAACGAATATGAGAGTTGTATGAACTGTATCAATTTATTATTTTAGTCAAACTCGATTTTTTAATATAAATGTATGAAAATAATATATCATTTTACTAAACTTAATTAATATTTGTTTGTTTCAGCTATCACACGATCCAGTGATCTATATGAAGAGGATTGGGCGTACTATATCTATCATCGAAACAGGTAAATAAAATAATTTAGTAATTCTTTTATCTAGACATAACGGCGAAACAGCGCTTGCGCTGTTTCGCCGAGTGAGTTTACCGGAGGCCCAATCCCCTACCCTATTCCCTTCCTTTCCCTCCCCTATTCCCTTCTCTTCCCATCCCTACCCTCCCCTATTACCCTATTCCCTCTTAAAAGGCCGGCAACGCACCTGCAGCTCTTCTAAAGCTGCGAGTGTCCATGGGCGACGGAAGTTGCTTTCCATCAGGTGACCCGTTTGCTCGTTTGCCCCCTTATTTCATAATAAAAAAAAGTAATGATATCCCACCAAAAACATAAATGTAAAAAAGAAGAGCCAAGTTCAATACAACCATTATGCTTGTCTAAGGACTTCGCCGTAAAAAGATGGAGATCTAAATGAGTGCCAAGTTCTATGGAAAATCGAAATCTAGACACGCGGTAGCGTGTTAAGCCAAGTTCAAGTATAACAGAACTGGCGGGCAGCACCGTGTGTAATATTACACGAACCATTTGGAGCTACTTTTGACCCCCTCGTAATTCAAAAACTATTTAACCCAAACGTGTCAAATTTGGCTCATAATATAATGAAACTTGTGAGATAAATATATGCTCCAAATTTCATAAACACATCTCAAACGGTTATTTAGATAATCACGTCCGAAAATCGACATTTTTATCACTGACTGACCAAAATTCTAACCCACTTCCAGATGACCTAAAAGAATTCACCTCGGCAATTGTGTGTAAACTCAGGAAAAAATAAAAAATAAAAAAAATCGGCCAAGTGTGCGTTAGACAGAGTGAAAGTAGGCAAAAATTGAGTTTTTGTATGGATACCCCCCTTAAATATTTATTTGATTTTAATTTTATTATAAATTATGAAAGTAGAAATATTAAAGATTTTGTAAATATTTTAAGTGTCTACCGGCTGCCATTATTGATTATGAGCAAAAAAAGACAAAAAAAATCACGTTTGTTGTATGAGAGCCCCCCTTAAATATTAATTTCATTTTATTTTCAGTAAATGTTATTATAGCAGCAACAGAAATATACAATCTGTGAAAAATTTAGAACTCTAGCTACAGCAGGTCTTGAGATACAGCCTGGAGACATACAGACAGACAGACAGACGGACAGACATCGAAGTCTCCGTAATGGGGACAAATTTGGGGCAATGGAGTTGCGATTAGCATCTGTCTGTCTGTCTGTCTGGCAGTCTGATTACTACTGTATTTTAATAGCTACTTAACTTTCGCACAATAATAATATGTTGTACCGAAGAGTTAATAGTTGAAAATACACTTGTGTTACACCGTATTATTCTAATGCCTCGTATGGCAGCTGCATATTCCATTCGCTTGGATTTTCTTTGTTTAATTCGACTGATACTCAACAAGCCTTAGGGGCTGCTTCTCCACTTCCTGATAAATTTCGGATAGGCTATCCACAACTTATTTGACAAATAAAGTATGGAGTATCTGTCAGATAAGTTGTGGATAGCATATCCGACACTTATCAAGAAGTGGTGAAACAGCCCCTTCAGGTTGCGAGAGACCAATGTCGAATTATGCAAGTTTGAACTGGGAAGATTTAGGTCTACACTTGCTCGGAAAGTTTTCTTTACAAAAAGTAATGATATGCCACCAATTTATTTATTTGGTTCCTATAAATACGTTTGTTGCAAGCATAATATTTGTATTGAACTTGGCTCTCCTTTTTTACATTTATGTTTTGGTGGGTATGTATTTATAGGAACCAAATGACATTATGAACAAATAATAGAGTCTATTTCTTTGCTTTATTGAATATCTATAACAATTGCTGTTATTTAAATAATGTGAGATCCTTAATTAGATTAGATCTAACTTGGCCAGTTTTTATTACATCAGTCATTTCATAAAGTTTATGAACACTTTAATTCTGATAAAAACTAGCCAAGTCAAATCTGATCTACTTTAAGATCTCACATTATTTAAATAACAGCAATTGTTATAGATATTCAATAAAGCAAAGAAATAGACTCTATTATTTGTTCATAATGTTATTTGGTTCCTATAAATACATATTTCGATTTTCCTTAGAACTTGGCACTCATTAAGATCTCCATTATTTTTACGGCGAATTCCTTAGACAAGCATAATGTTTGTATTGAACTTGGCTCTTCTTTTTTACATTTATATTTTTGGTGGGATATCATTACTTTTTTTTTATTATGAAATAAGGGGGCAAACGAGCAAACGGGTCACCTGATGGAAACCAACTTCCGTCGCCCATGGACACTCGCAGCATCAGAAGAGCTGCAGGTGCGTTGCCGGCCTTTTAAGAGGGAATAGGGTAATAGGGGAGGGTAGGGATGGGAAGAGAAGGGAATAGGGGAGGGAAAGGAAGGGAATAGGGTAGGGGATTGGGCCTCCGGTAAACTCACTCGGCGAAACAGCGCAAGCGCTGTTTCACGCCGGTTTTCTGTGAGAACGTGGTATTTCTCCGGTCGAGCCGGCCCATTCGTGCCGAAGCATGGCTCTCCCACGTATGCAAATATTTTTTAAAGAAAACTTTCCGAGCAAGTGTAGACACCTTTATTTTCCCAGTTCAAACTTACATAATATTCGACTTTTGTCAATCGCAACCTTAAGGGGCTGTTTCATCACTTCCTGATAAGTGTCGGATATGCTATCCACAACTTGTCTGACAGAAATTCCATACTTAATCTGTCAGATAAGTTGTGGATAGCCTATCCCAAACTTATCAGGAAGTGGTGAAACAGACCCTAAGGGCCTGTTTCACCACTTCCTGATAAAGTGCCGGATAGGCTATCCACAACTTTTTGACAGATTCTCCATACTCTATCTGTCAAGTTAAGTGGTGGATAACCTATCCGGCACTTATCAGGAAGTGGTGAAACAGGCCCTTAGGGTCTGTTTGGCACTTGAAATATTCACAAAATCCCTAATTATATTTATACTTTCATAATTTATGATAAAAGTAAAATAAAATAAATATTTAAGCGGAGTTTCCATACAAGAAACACAATTTTTGCCTAGTTTCGCTCTGTCCGACTCGCACTTGACCGATTTTCTTTGTTTTTTTATTTTTTCCTACGCTTCTTACACACAATTATCGAGCTAGATTTCAAATTTCATCCTTCTAGGTCATCTGGAACTGGGTTAGAATTTTGATCGTCAGTGATAAAAATGTAGATTTTCGGACGTTAATATCTTAATAAATTTACTGAAAATAAAATGAAATTAATATTTAAGGGGGGCTCTCATACAACAAACGTGATTTTTTTTGTCTTTTTTTGCTCATAATCAATAATGGCAGCCGGTAGACACTTGAAATATTTACAAAATCTTTAATATTTCTACTTTCATAATTTATAATAAAATTAAAATCAAATAAATATTTAAGGGGGGTATCCATACAAAAACTCAATTTTTGCCTACTTTCACTCTGTCCAACGCACACTTGGCCGATTTTTTTAATTTTTTGATTTTTTCCTGAGTTTACACACAATTGCCGAGGTGAATTCTTTTAGGTCATCTGGAAGTGGGTTAGAATTTTGGTCAGTCAGTGATAAAAATGTCGATTTTCGGACGTGATTATCTAAATAACCGTTTGAGATGTGTTTATGAAATTTAGACCATATATTTATCTCGGAGGTCTCAATATATTATGAGCCAAATTTGAAACGTTTATGTGAATAGTTTCTGAGAATGAGGGGGCAAAAGTAGCTGCAAATGGTTCGTGTAATATTACACACGGTGCTGCTCGCCAGTTCTGTTATACTTGAATTATTTGGCTTGACACGATACCACGTGTCTAGATTTGTTTGGGACAACTTTCATTGACCTAATGGGTATTTAAACCCTTTAAAGTTATTTTTAAAAGCTGTCTGACGGCCGCACTCTGAGACATTAATATTATGATGATTTAGCGTCAATATCTTCATTTAATTACATTTAAGTAATCATTATTCGTCTCTGAGTGCGATAGTAAGCAGACAGGTTCCGTTCTACTTTCATTAAAAATTACTTCTACCCTTTAATTTTCCTCTCATAGATTTTTATTTAGCACAATATTATACGCTAACATAGTGTGATATTTCACTCCTTCCCTTTATTCATACAAAGACTAAGGAGTTTAAATTACCATACTCCGTCTTCATTCTATTTTCCTTATGACCCGCCAGTGTCAGTTTAAAGCTTACTATATTATACTCGACAGTAGCTTGCATGCTGGCTTGAAAGATTTTTACATACGTCTACACAAGGTGTAACAAAACAAAGTGATAATACTTTAGAGTGTGTATGTATAGAACTTTACTGGGAAACTAGAAAAAATGGATACATTTTTATTGTGTAATGGCAAATTCACGATGGTCGGCTTTTTTTCATAGAAACATAGTCGTCAAAAGTAACTCTTTCAGAGGAATTATTTTCACAGAATTTTATAAGGGTACTCTCTACATAGAGTACATACCAAATATATTTTTATTACACCCCGTATATGATTTGCTGTGATGCTATGTTTTATTTCCTAAAAAAATCGGCTTGCTATTCGAATCAGTTCCCTGTAACTATATGCAAGTTACTTGATAATATTCAATGCACCCAACGCCAGCTGCCAGTGTTGCAGTATGAAAAGAAGGTACCTCATAACACTTGTTTCGCTGGAACAAAGTGAAAATGGTTTCCAAGTAATGAAGATTGAGGACTATCCTATTTTTAACTCCCGACGAAAACACAGGGTTGTTATAGGTTGGACACACAGACATAGATCGAGATAGATACCGCATGTGTATGTACTTCGCGAGCCATATCGCGTTCCCAAACGACGAGCAATGCTCGTTTTTCGAAAGTCTGTTCTTTAGTCTGCTATCGGAATCGCACGTCAATCGGAATTTTAAAAATGCCTAAATGCCTAAAAGAGCCGTATTGAGCTGTAGAAATTCAAATTGAAACGTTGGCCTTGATAATTGACACGTTTCTTATCATCGATACGTCACAGTGGTAGGAAAAAAGTGACACGCTCGTTTTCATACAAAAGGAGCGACATGCGGAATCTATCTTGATCTATGTCTGTGGTTGGACATGTATTTTTAAATGTGTATGTATGTGTGTCTGACCATGGCATCGTAGCATCAAAACGGGTGAACTGATTTCGACCTAGTATTTTGTGTCTTTCTGTTACCTCTTTACGCTTAAACCGCTATAAAATTTGTTGTCTTTTGAGCATGTAAAAAATTTATACATACTGCATTCAGTATATTACATACACTCGAAAACAGAACTGTCCTTGAAGCACCGTCGCGTAAAAGCAACCATGCAAAAGAATGAACTTTTGTTCATCCGGTTTTTGTTCCATATCGTAGCTCGGAGCAATGAATTTAGATTTGGCTGACGCATCAGAACCTACTAATGGCAGCTTTGAGGTCTGACCTAGAAATACAAAATTCGAACTGACGGAATTTCCCATTGCAGAAGCTGAATGAAATGAAATTTATAAACCATCTAGTTGTTGCCTGCTGCTTTCAATATTATTTGGTATTAATATAATAGATTATTGAATAAAATATAATTAACTGATAGGTAAGCTTTAAACATTTTCTTTTTCTTTTCATTTTTCAACTTTCTTCAGAAGCCTTCCTTTGTCACTTCCATTCTTTTGTTACATAAGTAATTACTAGATGACGCCCGCAACAGCGCAACTCCGTTGCGCCAAAACGCGTGTATCGAGAGAACCGTACATTTTTCCGGAATAAAAAGTATCCTCTGTCCTTTCCCGAGACTCTAAGTATCTCTAAACCAAAAATCAGCAAAATTAGTTCAGCGGTTTGGGAGTGAAGAGGTGGGCAGACAGACTGGCATATTTTTGCATTTATTATTAGTTATTACGTACCTATTATGTTCTACAATCCACAATATTATAGTTTTTATAATTCTCGATGGTACAGTGATAAACGTTTACCGCGGTTGGTAATGGACAGTGAAATAAAAACACGCTTATCAGCTGTTTCGCTGCGGTATTTTATTGCCTTTAAAGTTTTATGCCAGCTCGGTAGGGTTGTGATTTGCAAGGATATTGGAGATGAATTTTTCTTATCCTCATATTTTTCATTTATGAGTTACTAGACGCCCGCAACTCCGTTGCGTCAAAATTCGTTCATCACACGGAAACCGTTAATTTTTCCGAAAAAAAAAGTATCCTATGTACCCGGGACTTATAAAATATCCCCATACCCATTCAGCGGTTTGAGCGTGAAGGGGTAACAGACAGATAAACAGACAGACGTTTATAATATTAATATGGACAAGGATATGGATGGAGAAGAATATTTCTTTAGCGGCGATCTACTCTTTTGGGTGGGAAGAAAATGTTAAACTTGCGTCGGGACATGTGACCTGATCGAAAATTCGTAACGCGGTGGGAGAAAACTACAAGTGATTATTTTATACCGCGTGGCGAAAATGTCTAGACAGACATTTTCGCCACGCGGAGAAGCAGACGCTTCTTCTGTTTCGTTTTCACTGCTGCCGGTTCTCCCGGAGTGCAACAAGTTTTATTTCAAAAGGCACAGATAGTACTGAAGTGATGTTGCCAAAAAACACAGATAAAGAGTAGTCTATGAGCAAAGACAGAAATAATTATTATTAGCGCAAAATGATCTTTAGCCGATTCAATTTTGTGCGCACGAGTTTCTTTGCAATTATGGTTTAATATTTTTGTTTGTTTTAGGTCCTCTCCAATTGTTCCTGGTATACACCACAATGCAATCCTAAGACGAGATAATGGTATGTAAATCACAGATTCAGATTTAATAATATAATTGCTAAATGATTTGTTTTACGCCAGTTTTATAATAGAACTATGTGCCATCGAAGAAATTGATTCATAGGCAGACGGCGGACCTACGTCATTTGGTCGGGTTATGTCAATTCAATGTAAGTCGGCTTCTTGTAGGCTGGGGTTAACATAACGCAACCAAATTACGTGGCTCCGCCATTTACATATGAATCAACTTCTCTGATAGTAATCTATTTCCTCTAAGTTTGTATTAAGTATATTTAGTCTGGAAGCTGAATACGTCGAAGATGGCCAATGATGAAAATGTATGAAAAGTGTCGAAAAGTACAAAGACAATAGAGGACATGAGTGGATGAAGTGGGTAACTAACAATTTGAAAACTGTCGGTTTTTTCGCATAAATGGAGGCTCTAGGACAGGAAAAATGATTTCCAATCAAAAATAGTGATTAACTCTAAAGTATACATAAAATTATTTTTTTTAATATTTCCGGTTCGAAACCTTCGTTTATACAAAAAAACGTATCTACATTTACAAAAATGCTAGTTTCCTACTTCTTCCACTTACGTCTTCATTTCTTTTATTTTTGTCCAAACAAAATGTACAGTTTCTGGACGATAAACGGATTTACTCGTACATAGTTACGAACATATTTCCTTGTAGCTCATACAAAAGTCATATAACTGTACAATGTAGATGCCATAATGCTGATCTCCATAATATCAGTTTCACGGGCGGGCATACGTGGAATTGTAATAAGACATTTGCATTCCAATTATTGTTGTCATTTAGCTGGGGGTGGTGGGTGGTTGACAGGTACGTCATACGAAATTGATGAAATTGTTAGTAATTCTGCAAATTACACACAATAAGGCTGGCCACATACGTTTTCTGAATTCGTTGTTCGTATTTGGAAATCCGAATGCATAGAATCAGTAGAAAATACCATAACTGGAGCACACGTGCGCTTTTTTCCGAACGGAACGTAATCCATACGTTTCAAGTTCAAGCCAGTGCGTTCGCGAGTGATAAAAACGAACGTTTGCGCTAGTCTCACGGAATTCCGAATACGGAAAACGAATTCAGAAATTGAATATGGCAAACATGTGCATGCGGCCAGCCTGAATTATGCAGGTTTATCTTAGTAGGTAGTATAGAAGGTTTTTCTAATAATCTTAACTAATCCCTGCACCGTTAGTTTTGGGTAAGCTTTAAACCAAACCGGTCCAAATCTTCTCATAAAATGTTAGGTTTGACTTAGGTTAGGTTTAGTCCCACGGCACATACCCGCTGCGTGCTACAGCTTAATTATAGCATATCCCCAACCCGGGGTAAAACCTTTTCCCTGTAAGAAAAAAAAAGATAATTTGTAAGTTACGTTCGTGACTTTACATTAAAATATTATGTGCAACAACTTCTTTTGCGCCAAGAAAATGCTTTTAAGCATCTTAGGGGTGATAGGGATCCTATCCGCAAGAATACCATGGTTTCTGCTGCGCCCGAAGATGGTGGTGGAAGCAGCCCCTACCCACTAGAAAATCGGCGGTATTCAGTGGAGTGCCGCCGATTTTTTTACCGCCTAAGGCTCAAATTACACCGAAATGGCAGCGCAGCGGCGAGCATTTTCAGTGTGATATGATTTTAAACTTTATCTTCATTATTGTAATACATAGTATCGCTTGAGAAACTTGGAAAGTCTCGCGGCCGCCCGCGACGCCTCGAGCACTCTGACGACTCCTACGCGGCGGCGGCGCGTGGGCAGTCTGTAGTGAAGATAAAGTTTAAAATCATATGACATAGAAAATGCTCGCCGCTGCGCTGCCGTTTCGGTGTGATTTGAGCCAGGCGCATAGTGATGGCGCACGCCTTAGGCGGGCCGCAGAATCGCGCGAGCGTACACCACGATAAATGTGCAACAACCCTGGCAAAGGACAAGAATCTTGTGGTAAATATTTCATACATATTTTTCGCATCACACATAATAATATAGATTAGGCTTCATACCGCATAGCGAGAGTTGCGACCCACATTTTGAGAAGCCTTGAAGTAGGTAATATACAATGATAACATTATTCTTATTTAAAGTCACCAAGAAAGTAAATCAATCTGACCCCAAAGAAAATTAAATTAAGCCGCGTAATCTTATTAAAATTATTTCCTGGCGACTGAGTAAATTTTTAAAGAGCCATTGTCATGTAAAGTCTTGTTTGAAAAGAGAAAAGTTGCGGATAAAAATGTTTTCGGAAAACTCCAGCAACTTTGTCACTTTATCTCAAACTTTTGGGTTTAGTTCCCCTGCCTTTTGTGGGACTCAATTACAATGCCCTGCAAGAAAAAAGGTTCCGTTTTACATTTTTATTTTGTAGCGTTATTTGGTACTGTGCGAATGCGATAATTATGTTATAAAGGTAATGTTTGAAAACAAAAACAAACAAAAGTGCCTAGGTTTGTGATAATGGTAAATAAAACCAATACCTACTCAATATAGATATTAATTGTTGCCTTCATTAATTTCAATTTTTGTCTTTTTTTCCTGCTTATTGCTGTTACTTTTATTGTAATAAATATATTTTCAAAAAAATGCTATGAGTCATGAAAGAAGAATAGAGAGTTTTTGATTAAAGCACCCTTTGACTTCATGGTTTAAAAAAAAATATTTTTTTTCTACTATCGAAATCCTATTTAGTTTTTCATTTTCATATCAGAAACATTTAGCTACAGAAAGCAGGATCAAAATATTATTCCTATTATTTTTTTAACTTATAATGTTAAGTTCATTTTATTATTTAACATCTTTAAAAAATATATTTCATGTGGGTGATATTTTTTGCCAGCAATGTACCAACTTTATGAGTCCCATCCCGTGTTGGATACCTATTGAAGAAGATCGGAATTACGAACTGACAGAAGTTGAAAAGTGTTCGCAATTTGGTTTTCAGATATTAAGCTAGCAAGTCTCGGTGGTAATAATTAATAAGGGTAAAAGTTAATAATATTATTTAATATGAAGATGATATTATAAACATACTAGTATAATTGGACCTTGTTAAGCATATTTTGTAGTACAGGTTCCCTAGAACAATCCATATTTTAGGACTTTTTTGATTACTATCAAGCTAATTTTTCGTGAGTAGCTTTTCAGTGAGTAGCTAGTAGCTAGATTTTGATAAGACGAACAACAATTTCCTCTGCGAAAAATCTCGAAAGTGGTAGCTAACAGTCTCTGTTTTTCTATCTAGAAAGGATTTAATATTTCGGTCCTAAAATATGGATTGTTCTATTTGTAGGACAATATAACTCTTAAATTATATAACTTTTTTTAACCTATCAATATTCAATATACAAAAAATCAGCTGGTTAGGGTTCCGTAGTCTAAATGAAGCTACTCAAGAAAAATTAGCTTGATAATAATCAAAAAAAAAATATTTGTTCTACCTGTACTATTGTGTATCATCCCACAAAAAAATTACGTTTTGAGCTATAAACGCTGTCACGTTCTTTAGATAATTTAGAACAAGACTGCATTTATTACTGAAGAAAAATAATTGTGGGTTAATACACAAATGTTACCAATTATTATAATTGAAGACATGAGTGGTTGAAGTGGAGAACTAACATTTTATACTATAAGGACAAATACTTTTTTTCCCTTATAATTTAAACAAACCCTGTAACTTACCTACTTTATCATCTGACTGATATATCTGGCTATACATAAAATCCATTTTTTTATTTCCAAATCATTTTTCCAGTCCTAAAGCATCCATTTCTGCAAAAAAATGAACAGTTTCAAATTGTTACTTACCCGCTTCATCCACTCACGACTTCAATTTTTGCAAACGTTTCGTACGTCATAATAATAATATTATGACCTGTCTCTACAAGCTTAGTACAAATGATTTTTATAATAAATGATAAATCATAGAAGGTGAGGGTCAGCTAAGCGGGCCCTTAGACGAGCAATTTTATTGTGCAATATCATGTATTGTCCAATATTATTGACCGTCTAGGGTTGATATTGAACGCGCCTGCCTTTCAATCTTATTGTTAAATAAATTGTTCAATAATAATAATGGGCAATGATATTGCTCAATAAAATTGATCGTCTAGGGGCCCACTAACACTGTTAAGACCCTATAGACCCAATTTCACATGACTTTGAATCAATAATAAACAAACAAATAGTGACTTTTAAAAGCCAAAAAAAATACACATTGTTTGACAATTTGTGGTTCGAAACATAATATTGAAAACTTCACTCGATCAAAAATAACTCCGAAGAGGAGGCTAAATTCGAATATTTTGTAATATTTTTCTTATTTTTCATAAAGCTTACATGATAGTCCTACTTTCAAAAATCATATCTACGAAAAGCTCATAACTTAAAGAAGAATAATTTGTGGTTACATTTTGCATTTTGGTTTAATTAACTAAGTAAAAAGGTTTTTTTTTCTCCTATTTCGCCCTATCAAGAACGCGGCGAGCGTCGTAACCGCCACTGTACAAGGAGCGCTGATATGAATGTTATTTTAATGTTCTTTACGTCGATATTCGTACTGCCAGACATTGACCTGCTAATTTTACGGTCTATAGGGCCTTAAACAACTCAGCGCTATGTTTTTAAAATGTAGAGTTGCAAAGACACTATATTTTACTGCCCAAGCATATACACATTCTAAAAGCAACGCTGCGCTACGCAACATAAAATTCTCACAACTAAACTCCGACAGTGAAGTATGTTTCTTTTTGTGAATTTAATAAGGTTCAATATTGAATCGCTCTTTCAGAAATGCAGCGCCGCATTGCGTCTCGTATCGTGATCAACTGACGGTAAAGCTATACGGCCCCACTCATAGAAACAATATGATGATGAAACTTACTGAAGAGTTTGACAGAAAATGTATGGGGCTTATGTCAAAATCTTCATTTAATTACAATTATGTTATTAGTATTCGTCTCTGAGTGCGGTAGTTAGTGTAGGTACCAAAGAAATATCAGTTATAGCTAAGATTGAAATAAGGGTAAGGGTCAATTCAGACCGCAACGCGACTCGTAGATGCATTTCTAAAGTACTGCATTGACAGATTTCAAATGCGTGAGACGTCTTGCAAATCTGTCAAATCCATACAAATTTAGAAATGCATCTACGCGTCGATTTGCGGTCTGAATTGACCCTTACTAAAATGCAGAAGTCGTTGCACCCAAAGAAAACTAATGACAAAGTTAAAAATCCGGTTTCAAAAAAGGTCGCTTCATCAAAGGCGAAATGAGGAATAATTTTTAAATGAATGAAACTGCGGAGCTTCAACTTTTGAAAAACGCTATCAAACGAAGTCCTAGTGCAATTTCCGAGCGGTTTAGTTGTAGAGTGCCCAGAGCCTAACTCGGCAATGCACTCAAAACTTTCAAACTCCGCGGTCCGCAAAGTTGCCCGTTTACCGATTTCAGTAATACGGACCTTTGACGCCGATCGAATTTGAGCTCTATTTCGAGAATTCAAAGTACAGTTTTCATTGGATTTACATGAATTAACTTTTTTGAAATCCTTTAGTTCAAGATAAAGTTGGTAACTCTTGCTTTTTTGCTCGTATTTATTCCGTTAAATTAAATATTAAGGAAATATTTGGTTTTAGTATCTTATTATAAGTAATATAGGTAAGGTAACAAAGGTATAGGTTAAAGAATTTTTCAAATCGGACCAGTAGTTCCTGAGATTAGCGCGTTCAAACAAACAAACAAACAAACTCTTCAGCTTTATAATATTAGTAAAGTAAAGATATCACGCTTCAATTTTATTGAACAGTTTATTTGACAATTAGATTGAATGCGCGCGATGTTCAATATCAACCCTAGGCGGTCAATAATATTATTACAACGACAATAAAATTGCTCGTCTAGGGGCCCGCATAGTCATAGCACATAGGCAACACAATATAAATGTGACTATAAGGCTGGCCGCATACGCACATTTTCCGAATGCGTTTTTCGAATTCAGAATTTCGTGAGACTAGCGCAAGCGTTCGTTTTTTTCACGCGAGAATACGCCGCGGAGAAAAACGAACGTGTGCGGTAGCATGCGGCAGTAATGTATTTTCTACTGATTGCATGCATTCGGATTTCCGAATACCTACGGAAAACGAAGTCGGAAATCGTATACGCAAACTTGTGTATGCGGCCGGCCTGATATTATTATAACTAGCTGATCCGACAAACCTTGTTTTGCCATTTACGGTGTGGCATGTTTAAGGCCACTCTAGTTGGTCCATGATGGACAGGGCAATTAGGAATCTATTGAAGAGCGTATTTGTCTGTAATTGTCCATAATCGACATCGAGTACAACTGGGACAATCATAATAATTGAAGATCAAACGAACTTACCTTAAGTGAAGTTCGATCACAATTATATGAGCGACTTCATTCTTAGCGATTTATGCTTACTTGTTGTATAGTGGCGCTCCCATGCGTCACCCTTGCACGTATTTTAGAGATATTATGTAAAAAAAAAATGTCACTGTCACTAAGTCACCTGTCATGATTCATGACTTTTCCGGGGCTTAGACTCGAGCTTCTCATTTTGTTTAGAGCAAATATAACTTACCTGCGGTATTCATTTTATATTTGTAACTTGGGTAGGGAGAGACTGGTAACAGTCGACTCGTCTATAATATTATATGGGGTGGGTTTGGATAAATCGCTAAGAATGAAGTCGCTCATATAATTGTGATCGAACTTCACTTAAGGTAAGTTCGTTTGATCTTCAATTATATTTCGCGACTTCATTCTTAGCGATTTATGCTTACTTGTTGTATGATGTTTAGAGTAAAACAAATATAAAATGTATAAAATCATTCTATATTTTTATTTAACGTTACTATTTTACTCTCACTATTACAAAATATTTTTAATAATCCTTATCTTTAGAATTTGAAGAAATTAAATAAAATACATTTCTTTATTATTACATAAAAATGGTAATTTTTATAATATTTAAGAAAAATTATTTAACAATGTTCTAGCTATATCGGTGGAAACTATTTCCTTATTATAGAATTTAGCGAATGTAATAGAGGTATTACTCCACCCTGCAGATTTTCTGATTGTCTCTATATTGACTCCCAGTTTATTAGCTTTCGTCGTAGCTGCATGGCGAGTGCTATGAGCACTAAAAATTGAAGTGTCAATACCACTTTTTCCTAACATGTCTTTGATCCAGTTACTTAATGTTTGAGTAGAAATTTTGTTATATGGTTTCTTAAAGCTAATAAAAAGATAATCAGATTTACGATACAGCTTTGTTTTATTTAAATATTCTAAGAGGCACAATGCAGGACAAATCTTAGGGTCCTGTGAATAGTAAGGAAGTTTGAGCACCGGTTGAAAACTATTAGGTTTAGAAGTCTTTATAATATCCGGTATAAAAATTAAGATCTCATCTTTTTTAGTTAAATTAATATTACATATTTTAATTAAACCTAACGTCTGTACCCTATGCGCTGTAACAAGAGCCAGTAAAGTGGCAGTTTTCTTGGAAAGAACTTCCAGACTGAGATCCTCGTTGGGCCACTGCAGAGATATATATGATAGTACAATATCATTCTGTAAGCTCCTTTCATAAACCTCTTTAGTCTGTTATCTTTTTCTAAATCAGTACATCATAATGATAGGGCAGATTTAAAACTATTTAAGGTACCATATTTAGCACCTTTGCTAAATTTATCTGACAAAAAATCTATTACCCTATTGACTGATACGTCATAGAAATCATAGTTATGGGTCCTACAATACATTATCCATTGTTTTATACCACTATCATATTGCTTATATGTGTTATCTGATAAAGAATTTAGGATTATTTCAACACTTTCTTCAGATAGCGACGACCTCAAATACTTCTCCCGGATAACCTCGCGGCAACCAGGCGTAGCGAGCGATAGAGATGGTGCGGGACTCTAAAAGGAGATTTTAACAAATTAATATCTGGCTTAAAAATAATATATTTCTGATTTTTAGCTATTTTTTTAAATAGTGGAAACCACGGCTGTGTCGGCCAATAAGGGACGACAACAACACCTTCTGCCTTGTCTGTTGCAATCTTTTTTAGTGTTTTTAACACTAAGGCAAATGGTGGAAAGGCGTAAAAGTATATATCGTTCCAGTTGATGGTAAAAGCATCTACTGCCCAAGCATCGGGGTCTCTGTGCCACGTGACATACGTATGACACTTGGCGTTGGCGCGACTAGCAAATAAATCTACGTCAAATTCGCCAAACAGTCTGCTTATTTTCAAAAAAGCATAATCTGCTAGTTCCCACTCAGTGTCGGAAAATTTTTGACGCGATAAACTATCTGCTTCTATATTGTCTTTAGTATTTATGTACGATGCGACGATATATAATTTCTTGTCTTCACACCATTGCCAAATTTCTCTAGTTATAGAATTTAAATGTCTATACTGTACGCTACCCATTCTGTTTATACACGAGATAGCGGTCGTATTATCGATCCGTAATAAAATCTCACAATTACTAAGATCCCTAGCAAAAACCTTTAAACCAAAGAGGGCTGCTTTTAACTCTAGTTCATTAATATGTAGTTCCATTTCATTGCTAGTCCAATGTCCATATGATCTTTGTCTATTACAAAAAATGCCCCAGCCAGTTTTAGAAGCATCTGAGAAAATTTCTAACGAATATTTAAATGATTTTATTTTACATAAGCCTGTGTCAACCTTTCTTAGCCACCAGCTTAGATCTTGTTTAACATCTTTTGACAAAATTATTGACTGATTGTAACTGTGATTCTTAGAGAGATATGAAAATTTAAGTCTTTCCAAACTTTTTGTGTACAACCAGGAATACTCTAACGCGGGACAAGCCGATACTAACAATCCATTTAATTGTGCAAAATTTAATAATTTACATTTCTTTTTATTTATAAATGATTTTATGTAATCTTTAATCTTTTCTTTTTTGTCCGAAGGTAGTTCCAAGATCATAGATGCAGAATTAAAGACGAAACCTAGATATTTACATTTAATATCAGGTACTATCCTACTCTTCTGTTTATTAATAATAAAACCCAATTTCTCAAATAAATTACGAGAAAAGAGTATATGTTCTTGGCAATCGTTAAAAGTTTCACCTAGGCATATATAATCATCTAAATATATAGCACAAATAATTTCATTTCGTCTTAAATGTTCCATAACTGGTTTCAAAATCTTTGTAAAAATATATGGAGCAGTACATATGCCGAATGGTAAACATGTGAATTCAAATAAAATGTCCTCGTATTGAAAACGGAGATACTTTCTACAAGATTCATGAATCGGTATCAAAAAATACGCGTCTTTTAAATCGATCGAAGCCAAATAACAATTTTGTGATAATAAATTTGAGACAGTGCGATAATCCTCCATTTTGAAATGTATAGTGTCAACGAATTTATTTAGAGTCTTTAAATTTAATATGAATCTCTTGTCACCGTTAGGTTTCGGTATTAAAAATATAGAGGACAAAAATTGATCTGCAAGGGGAGTACACCTCTCAATTGCTTTGATCTCAATTAATTTACTAATGCAAATATCAAAATCAGACTTTTCAACACTAGATATATTATAAGACGGGGTTACATTTTGTACAGGTTTGGATTTAAACGGTATCTTATAGCCGCTAATATAATCAAGAATAACCTTATCGCATGTAATATCGCACCACTCGTCATAAAAATAACGTAATCGGCCTGCGTACGGTACCTCGATTAACGACGGGCCGGCTTGCGCATCTGCGCTCGAGTCGTCGCTCTCTGCGGCGCGGGCGGCTGGGGCGCAGGCCTGCGGGCTCCCGCGGTGCTCGCTCGTGGCGGCGGTTGGGGCGGGGCTCGCAATTGTGGGTGTCTCGCCGCCTGGCGCTGGCCCTGATGCGATGGCCCCGCACCCGATCTCCATTGATGCGGGGCATTGTAGTTTTCCCGATTTTTGTAGAAAAAAGGAGTAATAGTGCTACTAGGAAATTTTTGTTTCTGTTTTAGGGATTGCCAGATCTTTGAACAGTTTTAGCCGCTTTTAACCTCTCCGCTAAATCTTCCCCGAACAAATATTTATCTGATTTGCAATCACTTAGCGCTTCCTTAAGCTCAGTGTTTATAGACGTGACGATAAATTTCTTCCTAGTGTCCGTCTCATATCTATACATGTCACAGAGAACGCGACACGCATCACTCGTTGTCTTTAGAAAATCTTTAAAGTCAGTTATGTCTTTTGAGATTATCTTGTCAATCACCGAAGTGAGTGCGGCTATACTAACACTCAAATACCTTTGCCTGCTGACCATAGCAGTGTCTCGTTTTAGTAGGCTATCAGACAATGCGGCTTTCACTTCTGGGTTGAGCTGGGGCGGTATTAACAAATTACAATTTTCTGGCACAGGATATTGATTAAATATTTTTTCTTTCACCTCTTTCTTTAAACCTTTTTCAATAACCTCGTGCCACCTACCCACAATATCCTTGTGGACTGGTTTGCCGAGTATTATTTCCGGTTCAGGAGCGTCGCCCAGAAGTTGCAAGACCTCTTCGTCCAGAATAGGCTGAGGTTCCTCACCTGGTGTCCCGTTATTCATCTGCTCTTGCGGCTGGTCGACATCAGGCCCCGCAGATGGTGCCGACGACGTCGAGGCGACCGCGGGTGTGTGATTCAGCTCCGGCGTGGATTTCTCCAGGAATAAGGGCGAGATGGTATGCTCGCGACCCACTTCTTGAACAGGATCATCACGATCTGTCAATAATAACAGTATTGTTAGTTGTATATCATGTTTCCGAACAGCAAAAGCCCTGATTTTGGCAGTTACGTATTCGTTATTTACATCAAATGTAGGTAGATGTAAAAAAAAATATATTCTCGAACAGCAAAAGCCCTGATGTTGGCCGTTACGTATTCGTAATTTACATCAAATTTAACAGGAAAACCCCTGAAATTGGTAGTTGCGTGTTTGTTTTCGAACAGCAAAAGCCCTGACGTTGGCCGTTACGTATTCGTAATCTACATTAAAATATGTAGGTAGATGAAAAATAAATTTCGACGGTACACTTTTTATTGCATAACAGAAAACCATTACGTGAAAAAAGTATAAATATGCGTTATCGATTGACATAGCCATGGATATTATTCAATTATAGTATTAAATAAGTATAATAATGGCTAATCCCAGCGAGTTAAAACTTACTTGGTATGCTATCTGACGAGGATGAATCGATTCGTCGGCTTCGTCTCTTCAATTTCCTTTCCAGTTTTCTTATTTTTCTTCGAACATTTTCTTCATTATCCGGACTCCTGCGCTTCTTCCCCATGTTGAAAGCTCCACACCGTAGGTAAGTTGCGAACGTGCGAAGGGTTCGGCACGAAAATGCGGAATGAGAAGCTCGAGTCTAAGCCCCGGAAAAGTCATGAATCATGACAGGTGACTTAGTGACAGTGACATTTTTTTTTTTTACATAATATCTCTAAAATACGTGCAAGGGTGACGCATGGGAGCGCCACTATACAACAAGTAAGCATAAATCGCTAAGAATGAAGTCGCGAAATATAATAATATAAAAATTCGTGTGGCCCTCGGGGACTGCTGCGGTAAACCTATTGCATAGCATTTTTTATCAACTTATGCAATTATAATTCGCATACATCTAGTCGCATGTACACAAACACTGTGCCGCAGTCTGCCGAACTGAAACGACGTTAGGCGATGCACGGCAACGCCGCACCGCTGTGCCCATAGGAGTGGGGGTGTTAGGTTTATTTTCGTTACGGAATTTCTTGACTCGGTCACCGCGCTCAATGCTCCACACCACGTCAATCTGGCCCCGTGCTAAATTTAATACTTTTATATTATCTACACATAATATATTTAATACACATCGAAGACCCAGGAACATTGGAAACATTTTGTTCCGTCGGCGTCGGTGGGATTCGAACCCGCGACTGGAGGTTCCGATACGGAGGTCGTCCAATTGTAGTAGCAATAATAGTAAACATAGAGAGGGGATTTACCACTAGCTAAATAGAATAGTTAATACACAATAAAGCGACCCAAACTTATTTGTAACTAGTTAAACACATTTACACCCACAAATTTAGTGCCGCCTCCCGCCAGTTGCGAAATTATACGTTCCAACTTCACACCGAAGAAAACCACTGTTGTGAAGTTAGCAACTTGTTTTATTCGGACGACGATTTAGGAAGCTAGAATTTCCGCAATTTAGTACGGTCTAGAAATAATTTGGCTGAAGTTGTTTTGGACTAAACGGCACTGAAATGCATTGAAACACTACATAAAATACTACTGATAACTACAAACATTTAAACAGTATTAATACTAACGTTACACGTATTTATTGATAAATGAATAAGTTTTGTGTTTCATTCTACGATAATAGGGATTTCCACGTGGGGATAGGGAACTTTCTAAAGTATCTTATGTCCTAATCCTGGTTCCAAAAATGATCTTCATTAATTTCAGCCACATTGCCATTTTTCAGTTATAAATAGTAAAATTAACATGACTTTCTTTTGTTTGTTGTATTGATTATATTAAGTATATAAATAAATGTGGATTTGTCTAATATTATTTTGTTCGTTTCAGGTACACATTCGTTGGACGAATACACGTTAGATATAAGGTTTGTATCTGCGAGAAGCGATTCAACGCTCATTAATATTTCGTTAAAAATGTTTACAACGCCTTACCGATTGGCGGAGTTCGTGAATAACAATTTAGCGATGGGGCTTGGAATTCAGCCAACTGGCGTAATTACTAGCCAATTCATAGTTAAAGCTACATGCTATATTTTGTGCTGAATACAAATTACTGTACATCAGATTATGCAAATTTCAGCTGAAATTATCTTCGCATAACGCGAATGCATATTGTGACAAACATTGCGCTTTGGACAGGAGTTTCAAACCTTTTAGAAATGCGAGATTAATCATTTTTTATCGAATGGTTTATAGATTTCTCCAGATTTCTAAAATTAAATACTTAAATATAATAAAAAGTAATACATTGATGATTGATATACTCTATTTATATGTAATCTCCAACAAATTATAAAAAAGCCCATTTTGATATTTTCTTTATGTTTTCTATATTCTATTGCGTGTATAGTTGAACATTGAAAATCTTACATCGTCGTATTTTTTCTATTGCTTCCAATAAACTTCCTTTTAAATATATTAAAAAAAATTGAGTACGTTATTTTTTGCCGGTCACTGAGAATAAACGTCTGTGAAGTAGAGTCTGATAGATCATCATAATATTATAGAAATGCGATCCGAAAAAGATCCCCTTTGAAATAACTTGCAGGCTGCGCATAAAGCAGTTTTCTTTTAAACGGCCTTAGTGCTCATACATTTTTTACTGAAAAAGATAATGTAAAAAGAAAAAAAAACGTATTTTTTTCATCTTGCTGAAATACTTTTGAAATTAACGATTAATTTGGTGACGAACTACGTATAGTAATACTTACTAATATCATAAAAATGTGCCTTACTGCCTGTTACCTCTTCATGCTGAAGAATGAAGATACTGATCTGATTTTAATAAAATTTTGTATGACGATACTTTTAGTCCCCCATACAGGGCATAGGATAGATTTCATCCATAAAACATAATGGTTCCTGTGCTATTAAAAAAGCAACGTAAAAGAACGGGCAACGTCCAATAGCGTACTAGTCTATAATAGACTCGCGAAAAAAAATGTACTATTAAAGAAGGTAATTCATAGGCAGATGGTGGACTTATATAATTTGGTCGCGTTGTGTCAAAAACAGCCGACAGATCACGATTACAGTTCGACAAGGCTGCTTATGAACGTGGCGAGAAAAGGTACTAACGCTTCTATCATACAAAAACGTCATTTTTGACAGTTCTCCTTACCAGCAGCAGCGCCCATTGACAGTTTGACACATTCATATAAAGCCTTGTCGGACTGTAACATTAAATTGACATAATTCGACCAAATGACGTAGGTCCGTCAACTGCCTATGAATTAATTTCTTCGATGGTACAATGAAACCATATGAAACTCTATTTTGCGACCAAACTTTAGCACAAGTAATACAATTAGTAAGCGGTTATCTGTACATAAATTAAAGAGAGATTAATGAAATTACCACGACGCCCGGGTCAGCCGTGGTCGTGCATTAATGTCCTCAATTTGAATTTATAGCGGGAGGTGCATGTGTTTGCCCGATAGTTATGTCATCTATAGATTGCTGTTATATACAGGGTGTAACATAACTATTAAGGGATAATACTTTAGGGTGTGTACGTGCCTCTCGTAGAGAGTTCATTGTGAAAGTAGCAGCGCTGAAAGACCATTTTTTTCACTTTTGTATGGGGCAACTCGTGACGCTGGGGCTCTTTCAGCGCTACTACTTCCACAGTGAACTCTCTACAAGGAACACATACACACCCTAAAGTATTATCACTATGTTTTGTTACAGCCTGTATAGTAAAACACCCAATTATTAGCACAATAAAAGTTCATAATTAATTAAGAAAATCCTATTGTTGCTATTCCTAGTATTAAAAAAAATCTGAGGTCAACTATTGGATACTAAGTCCTCGCTGATTAATATAAAGTTGGTTGATGTGTAAAATAAATAAAAAAGGTTTTGCATTTCTGAAAATGAGCATTCAAAACAGTTGTCGTTGTAGACTTTATAACAAATGAAAAAAGGTAAATAAAATATTTTTTATTAAAAAAAAAGTCATATTTTAGTAATATAAAAGTCAAACATATAATAATTTTCATCAAACTGCAAACTTAATAATGTTATGACTCATATTAATTATTATTATTTGGTACAATATTTACGCTACCAAAGTTAAAGGTACCATGAAAAACCACAATTAAATTATCAGCCTAGTAACAGCTGCGTTACTGTATTATGTTAGTGTATTTCAATTAACCTTCCATTGTTTTCGTTACAGCTCAAATAATTATAAGTACACAACTACCAGAAGTGATTTAGAGAGCTTTATCGAATTAATTAAAACAAGTAAGTGTATTTACCTACTACTAATCACACTAATATAAACTAGGCTTATTATTATATAAATAGTTTGTAAGTATGTTTGTCACTTCTTCAAAAAACGCGTTCTCCCGTGGGCTACTCTAATAGCTGGCTGTTTAGGTCCGGAGTAAAATTTAACGTAACTGAAATAATGCTTCCAAAACCGGTTTCGGTGACAGGCCAGTTTCATTGAAACCAAACCAGCACCCGTAGTATGGGCTATGGCTACAGTAGAAATACGAAAGTATAGACAAACAGCGGAGATAAACTGAAGGTGCCGTTCCGATCTTTACCGCGGCTAGCCGCGATCGACAAAAAATCAAATATAATGCCACTTTATGACATACACTATAGTCCTAAAAATTCAAATAAAATCCAACTTTATGACGTAGGTCGTAGACTATAGTCTATGTCATAAACTGGCATTATAATTGAATTTTTGTCAATCGCGGCTAGCCGCGGTAAAGATCGGAACGGCACCTTCAGTTTATCTCCGCTGTTTGTCTATACTTTCGTATTTCTACTGTAGCCATGCTACGGATGCTGTATATATTATTAAGACTACCTACTCTGTATTGTTTTACACTCTTGACGACCTCTGTGGCTCAGTTGGTGGGCTGTTGGTAGCTCAAGCCGGGGGTCGCGGGTTCGAATCCCGCCGACGGAACAAAAAAGTTTTCAAAAGTTCCTGGGTCATGGATGTGTATTAAATATGTGTATCATATAATAAAAATCTTAAATATATGTATAGTATAAAAGTATTAAATATATTTCCGTTGTCTGGTACCCGTAACACAAGTCCTTCAGGTACTTAGCACGGGGCCAGACTGACGTGGTGTGAAGCGTCCATAGATATATTATTATTATTATTACTCTTAACACAGTGGAACAGATGACCGACACGACTAGCGAGAGATCGGGAGCAAGATGTAGTTTTTACAAGTCCATAATATACCTAAAACATGATAATTTTGTTTTGCTGCCTTCCTCTTTTCAAGCAGCACTAGAGATACAAGTCGCAAAAGCAGCACTGTAAAACATAGCCCTGTTTTACAGTGCTGCTTTTGCGACTTTTATCTCATTGTGTAGGGAATAAACTTCAAACGCTTTGTTTTAGCGTAAGATGAACGTGATTATTATTTCAGATGGCAGACCCAAGAGGAGTTTGGTATCCGGTAACATAATGATAACACAACATTTTAACGAGAAACTTATTTCGCCAGGTGAAGACGTGAGTATTAAGGCGAGACCGCACTAGGCGACACTACGCTGTAGAGGAGCAACGCGACGCCACACGACGGCTGGATTTATATGCGTCCGAGCACAGACATAGATCACGATAGATACCGCATGTCGCTCCATTTGTATGAAAACAAGCGTGCCACTTTTTTACTACCTACTGTTTCGTACCGATGATAAGAAACGTGTCCATTATCAAGGCCAACGTTTCTATTTGAATTTCTACAGCTCAATACGGCACTTTTAGGCATTTAGGCATTTTTAAAATTCCGATTGACGTCCGATTCCGATAGCAGACTAAAGAAAAGACTTTCGAAAGACGAGCATTGCTCGTCGTTTGGGAACGCGATATGGCACGCGAAGTACATACACATGCGGTATCTATCTTGATCTATGTATGTGCGTCCGAGCGAACGCGCGTTTTGACCGCTACACCGCGAGATCACAAGCAGTAGTATGTAATGATTTATTTATATTATAGCAGCGCGTCATTTACATACATTTGCTTGTAATCTCGCTGTGTAGCCGCCAAAACGCACGTTTGGACGGACGCATATAAACCCAGCCGCGTAGCTCCACTGCCGCAGAGTGTAGCAGCTCATACGATTTCATATGAAGTATATTATGTAGCAGTGACGTGTGAGCAGCATATAATATAGTATCGCCTAGTGTGATCTCACCTTTATCGCCTAGTGTGATTTCACATATACGTGACAATAAGTTAAGCACCCCTGTCTTGGCTTACTGGCTTATGTTACAAGACAGGGGTGCGAAACTTTTATCAGTTCTAAGTTCTAACCTATATTTCATAATTATGACGTAATTGCAACTAATGATATTCTAAAGCCCCTCAAGACAGCCTTGATAAAGGGTAAATAGCACTAGCGTATGTTCGTAAAGTAGTTTTAATGAAACCAGACCAGCTACACAGGTGACAAGAGGTATCACACATCTATATAAGAGTTTTTAAAACAATTATCAGACTACGCGGCGCATTTTGCAAATCTCTTTTAGACTAGTACCAAAATCTGCCTCATCTCCCTGACTATAGAAACTCAGTTACAGAGCTATCGCGCACTACGAATTTTTGCCGTGCGATTATTTTACCGACCTACAAATATTGAAATAAAATGTCATTTTATGTTATACGCTATAGGTGTCATTTTGCTCAACGCCACTAAAAAGCAGCGGCGGCATGGGTTGCTAGACCAATGTTGGTAGGTTTGTCGGTCGGTAAAATAATCGCCCGGCAAAAAGTCGTAGTGCGCGCTAGCTCTAACACAGACAAATGTTTAACGACTGCATTGTAAGCTCTCCCGATATAATTGAGTGATAACCAACTGATACTATTGCAGATAAGCCTGCAGTGCACTGCCACCGCAGACCGACCACCGCGATTCATCTGGGAGAGAGACGGAGTGGTGTTAACTTCTAACACTGATTCTAGGTAAATGCTGTGTGCAATTAGGCCTCAGTCTCGAAATCAGCGGGCAGCGGGGCGGGAGCGGTGGCGGCGCGAGAGCGGCGCATTCTAATGTATAGATTTACATGGATAAACCGTCTAGTACGCCACGCGCCGCTCGCCGCTAGACGGTTTATCCATATAAATCTATGCACTGGAACGCGCCGCTTCCGCCCCGCTGCCCGCTGATTTCGAGACTGAAGCCCTAAGGTTCCGTTCCGATCAACGCGGCAAGCGACCGCAACCGGTGAATATTCTAATAAAATGCCACTTTATGATATAGGCTCATTTTGCCTTTGCTAGCTAGACCAATGTCGATAGAAAATGATACCTATAGCCTTTGTCATAATGTGGCATTTTATTAGAGTTTTTGTCGGTCGCGGTCACGATTTCTATCATTTCTACAAATCTTTTCTATCTTTTCTATTATTAACAGTCGGTAATTAATTTAGTTTTATAATTTTTTTTAAGGTGAAAGAAAAAACAATTTCAAAGAACATAAAAAACACGGTAACAGAAATTCGCACCATCTACGAGTAGATAGTTAAAATTGTTGCATAGAGCGAGTCTACACAAAGCTCTTAACATGCGTTATTGTATATTTGTATAGGTACGATTAGCGATTATAATAAAAGACACAAATATTACAAACATCTCTCCGAATATTTGAATCTAATTAGTTTGATAACATTTTAGCGATTTGATTTGCAATTTTAAGTATGGTAATTATACATTATGCTAATAAATAGTGTGTATAATTGCATAACTGATGAACCGTATTGTTTTACAATAATTTATTACACTCATAATTTCAGCCGCCATTACGTTTTTGCGAAAATTATCGTTATTTATTGCTCAATTTTCCGATACTCGATATATTGGTTTTGTATAGTGACAAAAATGGGGTTGAAATTATATTTATTATTATGATCACTAAAGCATCATAATAATAAATATAATTTCAACCCCATTTTCGTTGATCTATCTTTTTATTATTCAAAGGGATAAAATATTGTTGTAATATTATATCCCTTTGAATAATAAAAATTAAAAAGAAATATCTAAAGGTACTACTTGGTACTACTAATATATATTCTGTGGTACTACTGAGGTGTGTCAATTATTTATTTTATACAAATAAAAAGTACATACCTTTTTTAACCGACATCCAAAAAGGAGGAGGTTATATGTTCGGCTGTGGATATATTTTTTTGTATGTTCAACGATTACTCCGCCATTGGTGAACTGATTTTCAAAATTTTTGTTTTGTTCTATTAGGTTGCCCTCCAATTTGGTCCCATTTTCACAAAAATGGTGATCTAATGATGGGATCCATGAGTAATCGAGGGAACTCCTCAAAATGTATATGGAAACATATGGTGATTTTGGTTTTATGAGAAGTATCCTAAGCATATGCTACCAAAACGCAAGATTTTGCACCAAGGTATACTATGGTTCCGGAATTCCGGATTCCTTATAGATACAAGTTTGGGGGTTTAGGCGCTGTTTTAAGAACTGAAAGCATATGCTACTATGCAAATTACATTCATCATCATCATCATCATCATTACCACGTCAGGGTCACCAGTGTCATATGGTTGTATATGGATACAATTTGCCCCCACAACACCATAATTATATCATCACGTTATGTCCTTATAATAATTGGTACTTTTCATAGCGATTTTAATAAAAATATAATGTTGTTTCAAAATAAATGATTCAAGTCCTAAGCGACTTATCTACCACAAAATTGAACATAACAAAGTTAACCTTAACTCCAGAGCGTAAGGCACACATTTGACATTACTTCTGAGATTCGAAAGAAAAAAGAGAAGTAAGTTGCTTCGATAGGTACTACACTAGTTTAACTATTAACCCATCAATCCCCAATTAAAAATCTATTGTGTCTGCGATTCCCACGATCGAGGTAATAAATTGAACCCTTAGTATGAAAATACTTACATAGGAAAACAATCTACATCGTAATAGGAATAAGAAACACAATAATTCGCATTTATGAGTAAAAAAGTACTTTGTTTAATGTATTTTTATTTATTTACACGATTTTGTTCCTTATTACCATACATATACAGATCGAATTCCTATGCAAGTTTATACAATTTTAATCTGATAGATTAAGGGTCGAATCACACCGGAACGGCAGGGCGCGGCGAGCATTTTCAGTGTCATATGATTTTAAACTTGGAAAGTCTCGCGGCCGCCTGCGACCGCCGGCGGCCGCGATTTCTCAAGCGATACTATGTATTACAATAATGAAGATAAAGTTTAAAATCATATTATGACACTGAAAATGCTCGCCGTGCCGCTGCCATTCCGGTGTGATTCGGTCCTTAAATTGTTAAATTACCTAGCACGTGTTCACTTCGATTTTTTCAAAATGTATTGTTTAAAATTATCTACCTACCTGATATTTGTGAGTGTGACTCTTAACAAATTGTAATAAGATACGTAGAGTATACGCGATGGTTTACTAGGTAACTAAAAAGAGTAAAATTATTATTTTTAACAAAAAATTAAAACCGAATTCCAAGGTAAAAACAATAATAACATCCTTATAATATGAACTAAAAAGTATTAAATAATTTTTCCTATCTAATAGTGCCTTTTTCCGAATTCGGCTAAACCTTAACTATTTCTGTACACAATATTCATAATTTTGAAGTCGGTGCCAGTTCCAAAAGTTTCAAATACCTATTCTGTCAGAGAACTGAAGATTCAGCTATATCTGGTACCGACTTCAAAATGATGAAGATTGAGTACAGAAATAGTTGAGGTTTAGCCGAATTCGGAAAAAGGCACTAGTAGATAGGAAAAATTATTTAATACTTTTTAATTCACATTATAAGGATGTTATTATTATTTTTACCTTGGAAGTCGGTTTTAATTTTTTTTGTCAGAATCTCTACTAGAATTAACAACACAATATAACATGCCAGTAATCTATTTTTGCCTAAATTCTTGATTTGTATAATTTCAGGTACATACTAGGACAGGTGATGTCTCCAATAGGCATCGGGGTGGTCTCCCAACTGAACATATCCAGGCCGAGAGTGGAGGACGGAGGTCTATACTCCTGCATAGCCTACGAGGGGGACTCCAACGTTAAATATTCAGCGAGAATTAAAATTTACGGTAACTTTGAATTAAAATAAGCATATTCGGCTAAACCAATCTACATTTCAAGCAGCCTGCTTAATTCTTCTAATTTATCGTTGCAACTGAATTTATGAAAAGCCAAATAGGATTATTTTATCGTACCGACTGCGAGAAGTAAGTAAATTTGTAAAGAAGTTAAAGTTATTCTTTTGGTGTCATCCATAAAGTACGTCACACGATTTTCACGATTTTTAGACGTCCCACTAGGGAGGGGCCTTTTTTTTTTTTTTTTTAATGCGCAGGGGAAACCCATCATGGGTGCCCCGGGTTGGGGATGTGCCTCAGTTAGCTGAAGCACCCCGAGGGTATGTGGGACTCCTACCCACTAAAACCACCTGCGGTTTGCCTTCAGCCGTATACGGAGGGATGTCCTGGATCTGTCTAACACAGGACTCCCTCCACGACCGGCCGGTCTACCTCACAAGGGACCGGACTTCCACCAAAGTTAGGGAACGCTTAGGCAAACTGAAGCGTTCCCCTCGGCGTCGGGACTAGCTAAGCCGGGCAGGTTCCCATCCTGACCCGGAGCCCCGTGGGACGGAAGTTATTGGAGAGGGAGGGGCCTAGTGTGATGACTGATGTCACAAATTTACAATTTTACATCCAAAAATTAAAACCACCTCAATGTTTTAAGTTCCGCTATTCAATTTATTAAATTTAAAATGTGATGTCACAAAACTTAGGACACCTCCCCCCTCCTTGTCACACCATGTCACACTGCGTCGAACCCCTACCCCCCATTAGGTGTGACAATATACTTTATGGATGGCCCCATATGGGAAATTGATTGAAGTGGTGGATAGTGGTAATTAAGTTATATCTTCTGATATTATGTTGATACACTCAAATACATTTTGTATTTTTGCCTCGTTAAAAAAAGACAACTTTTATATCAACCAGAAATATGTATTAGGATCAAGATAAATACTCAAAAACTGACTTATGGCAAAATTCATATTTTGTTTAATTTGGTTTTTTATAATAATTCTAAAATAATTGTTTTAGGACCACCGTACATAAGAACTTTACCGCCGATAAAAGTTTTGAGTGGGGAAGGCCTTAAATTACGATGTCCATATTATGGCTATCCTATCAGGTAAAATACTTGTATTATTTTACTATACACAGTTTGGTATATAATTTGAATAAATAATAAGTAATAAAATGATACTACAGTAATAAAATGAGTACTGCTTTGAGACATTGCTTTAGAATAATTATTTGTAACGCGATCTACACCATCACGTGGTGAAGAACATTTTACTATGGTACATATCTCAGCAGGGATCTCTGGGTTCAAACCACCATGAAAGCATGGGAGTACATAAAGTATTTGTAGATGGCGACTACAAAATATGTGTTTTAAATTATTACAGCTTCTTTGAGCTACTATCGAAGAAGGATGATTTTTTTATTTCTAAATTTGACTGTAATTTTATTTTTTATTAACACCCTTGATAATTTTAACACCCTTGGCACTTTTGTTATTCTGCGACTAATTTTGTAAGAGTAAAGTAATAACAGGTAGCAACATAATATTAATATCAGTAACGTTTTTTTATATTTCCCTTTTTCATAAAAGTTGACATTTTCAGTAAACTAGAATGGGAACATGAAGGGAAGAAACTAGTCACTTCAATTTTGCCGCAGCACATGCGATACAAAAGAACATACACGATAAAACACATAAACACAAGAAAAAGACGAAGAAAACGACAAGTTATAGAGGGCAACGAAGACGGAGTTTTGAGTTTACATAGAGTACTCAAGGAAGAGAATGGTGATACATACACTTGTGTAGTGTACAGTCCATCCGGAGAAATGGCTAGAAGGTATGTAGATATTAGTCAAAATTACTTATTATTATTATAATAAAAAAGATGTTTATTAAGATTAGTGAGCCGTATAAGCCAAAATGCAAGCCAAATTAGACATAATTGATTAATTAATATCAGTCCTTGAAACTTGAAAGTCATGATAATCTGTAGTCCCTAGGCTGGAAGGATAGTTGAGAGTTGATTTGTAGGAATAAAAAAAAAATAGAAAAAGTTACAACATATAGGTCTACCCAATTAGGGTCAACCAGAATTTGATGTCAAAAAGTGAGAAAATAAATTGACTGTAGCAATACCGGGGTAACTGGAATAAAACAGTTTAAATCCTTTTTTTTTCATAAAGCGGCTGATTCGATAACTATAGAGTTATGAAACTATTATTATTGTTGCAACTTTTAGGTCATTTGAAATCCAAGTTGTAGAAGCACCAGAACTAGATGAACTAAGAGTTGGATCTGGACTTAAAGAAGGACAGATCGTGCAAATAACCTGTAACATAATAAGTGGGGACCCTCCAATATTCTTTTCATGGTTGAAAGATGGAATGAAGATTCCTGCTAGCTTGAAGGTATTTTTATTTTCCTAGAACCATTGCCGTCTTTTACTCTATAAATATTTTGAGATATTATATAAAATTCATTCTTAGAGGAATAAGAATCTGATCTAAAAAGTTTTGTATAATATCAATTGTATTTTCATAGATTACAGAGCGAAGTTCAGAATTATTCAGCGTCTTGATTATAAAGCGGGTGTCATTAGAGCATTGTGGCAGGTATACGTGCATAGCTACGAACCATGTTGGAAAAGTGAACCAAACTACTGACTTATACATAAACGGTAAGTTTCTTATCTATCATGAAGATGCATTAATTGAAACAGATGTATTGCAACCACTTGTTTACGTTATAATATAGCGTAGAATAGTATCACTAGAGTAGGCAAATATAACTTGAGAAGCAACTTATACTGATTTAAGTTATATTCATACAGATGCTACAAAATTGACTGAACCAAAACTTGCCATTTTTAAAAGCTTTTATTTAACTTGCTCTGTATGTATGTAAGTATGTGTGTTACGGTGGAATTTTGGAACTCAATTTTGAAGTAGATTGAGCTAACCGATTGAGCTGAAATTTTGCATACACGTTTAGCTAGGATGACAATGCACGATATGGTATGTGACATCACTTTAAATCCAATATGGCCGACCATCCAAGAGGGCGAAATAGTTATTTTCTATGCAGCCCTACAATATGGATATTAAATGAAAGGGCTTTTTGAGAGTAACTCGGAAACGAATGTAATGTCATTCTACATACAATATGGCGGCTTATCCAAGATAGGGGAATAGTTATTTTTAAAGCACTTCTGCAATATGGGTATCAAATAAAAGGTGTCATTGAGAGTAAATTGAAAATTAATAGTCAAGTCAAGTCGTGTCGTGTCGTGTCGTGTCGTGTCGTGACGTGACGTGACGTGACGTGTCATGTCGTGTCTTGTCGTGTCGTGTTGTGTCGTGAAGTATTGTGTCGTGTCGTGTCATGACGTGACGTGACGTGACATGTCGTGTCGCGTCTTGTCGTGTCGTGTTGTGTCGTGAAGTATTGTGTCGTGTCGTGTCGTGTCGTGTCGTGTCGTGTCGTATCGTGTCGTGTCGTGTCGTGTCGTGTCGTGTCGTGTCGTGTCGTGACGTGTCGTGTCGTGTCGTGTCGTGTCGTATCGTGTCGTGTCGTGACGTGACGTGACGTGTCGTGCCGTGTCGTGCCGTGTCGTGTAGTGTCGTGTCGTTTCATGTTATATCAAGTCATATCCAGCCGGGTTTTAGAAAATGCCCGTTTGAATCCGGTCACTTTTGTAAAGTTAAATTTAACTTTTTAGTCACGCAGAAATAAACAGAATATAGTATTTCACTGATCAAAATCAAGAACGATTTCTTAAGGACTTATGTTAATCAGATTTTTACAAATTCTTGAAACAAAGCAAACTACAATCAAACAGACTAAGAAATCTAGCCAGAGAATAACTAAAAAACAAAAAATAAATAATAATCAAAAAACTTTTTGAAAAAAAAAGCTGTTATTTAAATACTCCAAAAATAAAAAATAAAAATTCTCCTTAAAAATTTTAACTATTAAGTTATAACCTCAATATAAATTATACAATTTGCATGATAATAAAAGCTTGTCGCGCGATTTGTAAATAAACTAGAACCAATTTAACTGAGTAAATTGATATTATATTTTATATTTTAATAAATTTATTAAATACTGACAGATTGTTAAGTCTCGCGACAAGCTTTTATTATCATGCAAATTGTATAATTTATATTGAGGTTATAACTTAATAGTTAAAATTTTGAAGGAGAAATTTTTATTTTTATTTTTGGAGTATTTAAATAAAAGCTTTTTTTTCAAAAAGTTTTTTGATTATTATTTATATTTATTTAAGAGAACTAAAAACATTTTTTTTTTTCAAAACTCTTTTCTCTTTTAGTTGCACCCAAATGGGTAGAAGAACCAACAAACGCATCACTTTTGTTAGGACAACGAGGAATTGTGGACTGCAACGCAAACGGCTACCCTGTTCCTCAGATACATTGGATGAAAAGAGATAGTAAGTTACTCAATATTAGTGTTACAAGAAAATCCAGAAGTTACAAAAAACGACGATTGTTTGTCTTCAGTCTCTGTTGCCTTTAAAATCCTGCTCTTAATAATTTTAGTTAGGTTAAGTTGGTATTAGAAAGTAGTTGGTATTAGAAAGTAGAATTTATACGTGGGAGAGCCATGCTTCGGTACGAATGGGCCGGCTCGACCGGAGAAATACCACGTTCTCACAGAAAACCGGCGTGAAACAGCGCTTGCGCTGTGTTTCGCCGAGTGAGTGAGTTTACCGGAGGCCCAATCCCCTACCCTATTCCCTTCCTTTCCCTCCCCTATTCCCTTCTCTTCCCATCCCTACCCTCCCCTATTCCCTCTTAAAAGGCCGGCAACGCACCTGCAGCTCTTCTGATGCTGCGAGTGTCCATGGGCGACGGAAGTTGCTTTCCATCAGGTGACCCGTTTGCTCGTTTGCCCCCTTATTTCATTAAAAAAAAATCCTATAGAACACTCGTTTCAAAATTTAACGATATTTCATTATTTTCAGTACCCGGTACCGTATGTTTTATTACAATTATCAGTTATCATAATAAGCATTACTTTTATTTCAGCGTCATTAGGAATATGGAGACCCATCTTAGATTTAGCTGGTGGTGGCGTTTCTAGCTATCCAAATGGATCTTTATCACTCGAAGTAGTATCATTGGCTGATGAAGGAGAGTACGCGTGCCATGTCAACAACGGCTTTGGAGATCCTTTACATAAGAACTTGTGGATTAGTGTTAATAGTGAGTCTATATTTCATTTATTATGAATAACTCATAGATTTCTTTTATTTCTTCAATTATTTCGTTGCGGCTACATTATAGAGCTCCGAAAAATCGGAAACAAGCGTGTGCTATATTTATGTTTTTTCTTCATTTCTCTTAGCTTGGTATTATTCTTCTAACTTAATTACAATAACGTCACTTTACAGAGCCAGTTCATTTCGAGTCAGTGGGGACGAACATCACGACGAAGATGGGTCACACCGTCACCATCACGTGTCAGCCACTAGGGGACAACCCCATCAGGATCAAGTGGAGCCTGGGCGGAAAACCCGTTGAAATGTCATCAGCCAGGTAAATTCAGATTTGCACTATCAGAGAAGCTGATTCCTAGGCTGACCTATGTAGATTGGTCGCGTTACGTCAAACCCAGCCGACAGATCATAATTAACATTGAATTGACATGATCCGACCAAGTGACGCGGGACCGTCATCTGCCTATGAATCAATTTCTTCGATGGTACATTGGCAATTATTACGTATTATAATGATGTTGACTCAAAATACCTTAAAATTTATATTATTTTATTAGCTGCAATATATTTTAAAGCATAATTATGAATGGTAGCTTTAGTTCTTTGCCGGAAACCAGCTTTTACGGAATAAAAATACATACATAGGAGTTTCTTTTCTTTATGTGTAGACTTGTGATTTGGGATTGAAATAGCGCCATCTGTTGGATAACAACAAAACTATTTGGCACGTTTTTACTTCAGGAACTTATGAAGGTTCAATTCTGGACGGTCAGGGAACAAGGAATATAGCTATCTTTTAACAGATGGCAAAATAACCTTCATATTACTTTTTAATTTTAGAGTGTCACTATCAGAAACCGCAAGCCCGCTAGGTCTGAAGAGCACTCTGATCATAAAACACGCAGAAAGTAGAGACAGGGGAACGTACGAATGCCGAGCTAGCAACCCTTTTGGAGTGTCTACTTACAACGTGTTTTTGAATATACTAGGTAAGTACTTCTTACGTTTTAAAACTATGTCGAAAGACATAGAAGTTACGATAAAAACAGTTCTAACATGAAACAGTCATAAATAATAAAATATTTTCCCACGAAATAAGTAAAGTAAAATAGATTTTAAATCATTGAATTGCAGCATTCCGAAAATCATATTCGGGTGCAGCAAGCTACTAAAACCCCCAAGATCGAATATTGCAGAAATGTCTTTAAAAAAGATCTTTGAAGAGCGAGTTAATATTGGTCCTTTTAATGACATTCGTATATTTATAAAGCATGTATTTTAAAGATTATTTAAATATTTCCAGAACCCCCCGTCCCACCTATGGACTTACAAGTGGATTTCGTCACCAGCTCCACGGCAAAGCTATCTTGGCGCGACACTTTCGTCTCGCAAGTGCAGTACTACTCCATACAGTACTCTAACAACCACTACACCCTGTGGGACTCTGCAAAACTTGTCAATGTAACGCGGTAAACAATTTTATGTTTATAGCAATGTAAAAGTAGTTAGATCCATTTGTTTTCATAATATTTTGCGTTCTATTGTCTATTGATTATTGTGTTGCTACCTTATTGTTTATGATAGAGAATTAGTTTTAGCATCTGCCTTTATGGCCGTACCTCTAACGATAATACGTAGGTACTAGGTAGTCATTAATACATACTCCAACAGAAATATTTATGGACTGTATGTCAAAGTCTTCGCTAAATAACTGCTCAAGTAATAAGTGCGGCCGAAAGAGAATAATTATTATCTATGTTCAGCTCAGAAGCTAATAAGCTTCATTAATTCATCATCATTAACATAAACAGTTAAAATAACATTCCCCATTCTCAATTTTAGTCAGACCAATGACATTCGTCAGAGTGTGGAACTGCGGGATTTACAGCCGGCGTTAGACTACCGAGTGAGAGTAGCTGCCGGCAACCTCGTAGACCTCAGCCCGTACACACAACCCGTACACTTCTCTACACTACAGGAAGGTATATAAAACTAATAACTGGAATTGAATATTACAGCTATACTTGATAAATATCAGGATAATAATGAGAATCATATTTTATTTGTAGGACCGTAAGGATCAACTCAGACCGTAACGCGACGCGCAGATGCATTTCTAAATTTGTACGGATTTGACAGATTTGCAAGACGTCTCACGCTTTAGAAATGCATCTACGCGTCGCGTTGCGGTCTGAATTGACGGGTCAGACGGGTTTTCTAACACTGGATTTCGATCCAAAATTCTGTATTACGTAACTTGTACTCCACGTGAGATTTGAAGAATGCTTCGAGGAGTGCGTGTGTAGTAAACGTAAATCCGCACTAGCCTTCGTTTCCTCCGAGTGGAGTGTAAAAAACTGACTTTGAAATACACATGGAGACAAGAATGAAAATCCCGTCTTTTAATAAAGATCCTACAGCATTGTGATAAGGACCAGCTAGAGACGAGTCAACTGCATTCAAACTTATAAAACCTTTTTTTTTTCAGCACCTTCAGCCAGTCCACTCGGTGTACAAGTCCAGCAAATGGACAACCCGGGCGAGCTACTGGTATCATGGATTCCACCATCCAAAGAGAGCCATAACGGTCCCCTACAGGGGTACCATGTGAAGGCGGTACCACTTATTAGTGGGGAGTCAGGTTTGTACCAAGTATTTTGCTTAAACCTTGGTAGGTCTAGACACGCGGGAGCGTATCAAGCCAAGTTCAAGTATAGCAGAACTGGCGAGCAGCACCGTGTTACTTATTACTTAGACGATGCAATAGAAAAATGACACATAAGGTCGTGACTATACAATTCCGTAGTTCCTTTGAACAACAATAGATACTTAGATGATTTACTGGAACAATGGGGTATAAGCTTTGGTAAGCCATTTTTGATTTTGATATAATTTTCACCGATGAAGCTAAAATTTGTAATGTTTTTAAAACTATTACAGATCTTTCATTTTTATCGAAAAAACATTCCTTATTTAGCTAAATTGATAAACACAATAATATCAATAATGTATTCGATATCCAATTCTTATTTTTATGTATCATAAAAGGGGACTGGTATTTTATTCCAGGTTCAAATGGAACGAACACCAAAATAATAAAGATGTCATCCAGAAATGGTAAACATGAAACGGTATTGAACGGCCTCCTCAAGAATACTAGGTAAGTTTATGTTTTTATGTAACACGCAGAAGTTTGGCTTTGGCATAAATTAACTTGGCCAAGTAAGCCAAGTTTACGTTGGCTTTTTTCTATAACACGCAGAAGTTTGGCTTTAGCAGAAATTAACTTGACCAAATAAGCTAAGTTAAGCAAAGCCATATTTCTGCATGATGTACTACATATATTTACTAAGAAACGTTTTAAACATCAAATAACAAATTTTTTTTAATCTATTTCAGATATGCAGTCACAGTAAGCGCTTTCAATTCAGCTGGTAATGGACCATTTTCCATACCAGTATATCAGACGACAAGAGAAGGAGGTAAAACCTGTTTGATAGCATTTTTTCCTCCTACGCAATATGTAAACCGGTGGACTGGTTTAGATCTACTTTTTTGTTAAAAGGCTGAGAAAGAAACAGTCTTGATCATGTACTAATAGTTCATCATCATCAGCCTAATCAGTGCTAGGAAACTTGGGTTCATCTACTTCATTAAATTCTATATTTTGCGCCCTGATGCCTAACAACGTATATTAAGTTCGGGGGATGTTTTTACATTTCTTAATTAAACATACTTTTGCTCTATATCAAAAGCTTACCTAGTCAATGGTACGGAAACGTTCGTGCGCGAGTCCGACTCGCACTTGGCTGAATTTTTAAACTCATTACTTGTTCCAGCGCCCGAGGAGGCGGTGTCGGGTGTCGTGTGCGGCGGCGCGGCGGCGGGCGCGCTGCGGGTGTCATGGCCGCCGCTCGCGCCGCGCGCCGCCAGCCTGCTGGGCTACGTGCTGCTGTACAGTACTGACGGTGGGTACCAAGTGACTCGTGCATTCCAGCCCCGAGGAGGCGATGTCGGGTGTCGTGTGCGGCGGCGCGGTGGCGGGCGCGCTGCGGGTGTCATAGCCGCCGCTCGCGCCGCGCGCCGCCGCCTGCTGGGCTACGTGCTGCTGTACAGTACTGACGGTGGGTACCGAGTAACTCGTGCATTCCAGCCCCGAGGAGGCGATGTCAGGTGTCGTGTGCGGCGGGGCGGTGGCGGGCGCGCTGCGGGTGTCATGGCCGCCGCTCGCGCCGCGCGCCGCCAGCCTGCTGGGCTACGTGCTGCTGTACAGTACTGACGGTGGGTACCGAGTGACTCGTGCATTCCAGCCCCGAGGAGGCGATGTCGGGTGTCGTGTGCGGCGGCGCGGTGGCGGGCGCGCTGCGGGTGTCATGGCCGCCGCTCGCACCGCGCGCCTCCAGCCTGCTGGGCTACGTGCTGCTGTACAGTACTGACGGTGGGTACCGAGTGACTCGTGCATTCCAGCCCCGAAGAGGCGATGTCGGGTGTCGTGTGCGGCGGCGCGGTGGCGGGCGCGCTGCGGGTGTCATGGTCGCCGCTCACGCGCTTCCCTACTTATATTTTAAAAGAACTACTGTTTACTCACGTAGCAACGAAGGTGTATAGCGATGCCAACTAGCGATGAGTGATGACAGCACGAGGCAAGATTATGGAATCCTGAATCTTCCTATCGAAGTTGGTATATAAAATACGACACCTGAGAATTCTATAAATCGGGCTTGGGCCTGACTGGTGGGACATTCATGTTGAGGGTAGGTAGATATAATTTAGTGGCAGCCATACCTATATATTTTTACAATCTGATTGGTGCCTTAGCTGTTCTCTGCTGACTGCTGATAAGACTAAAGTTTCAAAATTCCAAAAAGCATTAAAGCACTAACTGCCGCACTCAGAGTGGAACATTAATTACTTAAATGTAATTAATTCAAAATTTTGACATAAGCCTTATACATTATCTGTCAAACTCTTCAATAAATTGAAGGTTAATCATAATGTTTCTTATGTCAATGATCATAATTTAATGTCTCTGAGTACGGCGGTTAGTATTTGGCAACTTATTGATAACAAATTTCCCCTTGAATGAATGTCTGCCCATTTTGCACTGCCAGCGAATTGGACCTTCTTTAAATGTAATCCTTTTGCAATTTACAGATGGACCCTGGAGTAATGTGACGTCACCACACTCGGAGATATACCTGCAGGGTCTACAGAAGTACACCAACTACACCATCAAAGTTGCCGGCTTTTCCAACTACGGGGTTGGACCATTCTCGTATCCCGTAGTTTGTACGACGTTACAAGATGGTAACTTTCTTTGACATTCAGCATTAAAAAAATAATTGCGAATTAAGTATTCCCAACTAAATTTGACAACATGTCATGTTTAATTATTATAATTTAAGAACTAGCTGTCTTCTGCGACTTACTATACACAAATTAGAAACCCACGGAATCCTTATATCATCTAGCAATAGCAGAAGGATTGATATTGCAATGTTCTTACGAGTGGTTTCCTTTATATCTGTATCTTTCATCACAGTTGATCAATCCAGTAGTTTCACAGTTTCTGCCAAGAAAATAAACGAAAAAAAATTTCTCTTTCTATCGATGATTTAGTTTCGATGGTAATACAGCTATTATGTTTTTTATTTTCAGTGCCTGGTGCTCCTCCAGTGATAAAAGCTCTAGCGTCATCTCCTACCTCGATGATCGTTAGTTGGAAGGTTCCAGACGAACCGAACGGAGAGATCACGCACTACACTGTATATGTTAAACCAGTGTCAAGGTAAATAGTAACTTGAAATGATAGTTGACAAATTTTAAAAGAAAAGTAACATTATAACAATTTCCAATGAGGAAAAAGAAAATTCCAAAGATAATAATTATTGTTTCGAATAGTGCAGGAACCAATGTAGACATAATATTTTGTCTGATATTGTAAATTATATAAAAAAATAATACTCTTGGGCAACAGTAAACGCGTTCCATTTGCTCCTTTTCCCTTTATGAAATAAAAATCTGCTTTAGGCATTTTATGAAATATATAATTATATTCTACCAAATCTCTTTGCAATAACTCTTTGATAGGATTCTAGGCTAGCCTATAATAATAAATATTTTGCCTCATTTCTTTTTATACAGCACGGGCGCCCCACAAAGCTACCGCATTGAGCCAACACAAGAATCGATATCTACTCGTCAGCTGAAATTCGCCCTGTCTAACATCAGCTCGGGCGCGTATGAGGTGTTTGTGAGAGCTCATACTGCCGCTGGTGAGGGCGCTCCCAGTTCGAGGGTTCACGTGGAATTGACTAATAAAGGTAAATATAAATGACGCTTCTAAAAGGTCTAAGCATGAGAAGGTTCTTACGACTTAATTTGTTAGAACATCACAATTTATTTGTACTACAGCCAGAATCTAATGGGTTCATAAGGTTCTGGCTGACTAATAAATGAACTTTTTATAATAGTGCCAACGAAGCTATATATAAGTTTAAAGAATATCCCCACAACCAATAATATATAGCACGCACCGTGTACGGTCGGAAATCATTCCCTTTGTCTATTTCTCACCAATTCTACTATTTCTGTACTTCATTCCAGTGGTAGCAGGCGTATGGTCACTAGGCGGTCGTGTATGGGTGGGCGCGGGGGGCTCACTCCGTCTAGCCTGCGCAGGCGCCGGCTCGCCCCCGCCACGAGCGTTGTGGTACCACGACCACAACATCATCACGCATCATCCCCGTTTCACGAGGCAGCAGGATGGAGGACTACTGGTTCATAGTAAGTACTTAAATCTAGTCACGGTCCACGGAGGATGAAATTCGTTTATTGACATCGTGTTTTCAAAAGTACGCGATATCAAAATTTTCGTATTTTCTGCAACTGGATTTTGAATTTCACTCTACGATCAGATACATCAGGAACAACAGTTTATGAATTTTGAATTACTAGTCTATGGACATCCATTTATAATTGGTTGTGTATTATGATTTAAGAATTAATAGCTAGGGCCTAAGAATTAGTGAACATTTATATTTACCAAACTCTCTATCTACTTCACAACACAATTTAATATAATATTTCCTCTTTTTACCTCGCTCCTTGTTTCCAGCATCTCTCATGCTCATCTAAAGTACCTAATGAAAAACCCTCATTTTTTTTTTTTTCTTAGATGATTAGATTCATTAAATTTTCTCTTATTGCAGATATAGACCAATCACTAAGCGGCAACTACACCTGCATAGTCAAGAATCTATACGGTTCAGACTCAGTCTCCTATGAAGTGATGGTGCTTCCTACCCCTGAACCGCCAGTGTTGAGAGTGACCTCACATAAAAATGCTTTGTTTTTGCAATGGGACCAACCCAAAAAAGTTACTGGGAAACCACAAAAGATCAGTAAGTATCATTTATATACTAAGGGCCAACCCACACGTACCACAACCACACCACGTCGCAACGACAAAATGCCGTCAAGCAGTGGTTACGTGTGAATGGTGAAAACGCTGCAGCTTTTTGTAGTTCCGTAATTGTGGTACCGACAAAATGTCGACGTGGTTACGTTGTCGCCAGTAGTTGCGATGTGGTTACGTACGAAAGTCAATGAAACGGAGGGGGGGAAGAGCGCAGGCGGTGTGTGCGCACCACTGACCTCCATTATACAAGTACGCTGGACTAATGATACCCTTTGAAATGACAGCTATTTTTTGTGCCTATTTGAAGCGGAATCAGCTCCCCCGATGGGAGGGATAGGAACTAAATTTGACCATTGACCAAATATATTTGTCTATGATTTGACGTAAAAATGACGTTTGAAAGTCGCCATATTGGCGCTGATAGCAGCAGTGGGAGTATTTGGAACTAATACTAATGATGACAACCAATAACGATTAAGCGGCCATTTGCAAGTTACGTCAAATTTAGTTCTCTTCCCGCTCACTGGGGGCGCTGATTCCGCTTCAAATAGGCACAAAAAAAGTGGGTATCATAGGTCCAGCGTACTTGTATAATGGAGGTCAGTGGCGCGCACTGTTATTGCATCGACGCAACGTTGTGGTTGCGATGTGGTCGGCCACTAGTTCGCTTGTGGTTGCGATGTGGTCGGTATCACACAAGTGGTCGACAACGACTGCAAAATGTGGTACGTGTGTATAGTCCAGTTAATTTACAATACGAAATATACGCCCGTCGTGGTGTGGTTGTGGTGTAGTTGTGGTTGTCGTGTGGTTGTGGTACGTGTGGGTTAGCCCTTAGAAGTTATTATGTAAGCCTTTTGTTAAAACATAATATATTCTATTAAAATGTATTAATGTTTAGCGTATGAACTAACTTGGAGAGAAGCAAACGGATCTTGGCAAGATACATGGACTGACAAAGGGACTCAAATTCAAGGTGTTCAAGAATACACTTTGGATGGATTAAAATGTGGGACAAAATATTCATTACGGATGATAACATCTAACAGTGTTGGATCATCCACTCCTACACAGATAGATGCTTATACATTGGGAGGAGGTATGGAGCATAATTTTTTTTTTTAAGGAGTAATATTTGAAATTAGCATAGAAGGAAAAAAATATGCATTAGAAAAATTATAAAAAATAGAGGTCCTTACATTTCTCCTAGTGGTACACCACTTTCTTAGTTTGAATATAGCTTTGAGGCTTATAATAACGCAACATACCCAATAGCAAAATGCTAACAATAAAAACGACTAACTGCGTCTCCTATCAAAAGATTTTAGCAAAGCCTCTGATACGAGAATACATCTTACTTTTAGTACCAAAGGCTCCAAGTACAACTGAGTGGTTCTGGAGCAATGCCACCCATATATTTATCCAGCTGAGTGGCTGGGATGACAATGGATGTGAGATCACGAGATGGGAGATAGATTATAGAGAATACGGTGGAAAGATGTGGAAGAGAGTTGAGAGTCTTTCTGTAAGTAATTTCGAAATATGGTATGGTATATTAAACTGATTAAACATAAGAACGCATTCTTCTTTTGCTTCTATTCCCTTCCTCATAACTAAATCATGTAATGAAAAAGCCAAAGACGAATGTGTTCTTGCTGCTGTTGTATTGTATGCTGTTATGTGCCTTTTTTAGTCCTATTTTATTTATATGGCTGATTTAACATTAAATAATTTCATGTTTACTAGTTCAGACATAAAGATATATAGTGATTCATCAATATTATACTCTGGTCTGATTTCAGCCTTTATCAGATCCAAGTTGGAATGACTACATGCCAGTATTAAGTCAGCTTAGCTCCCTAGCAGTATCAGGCTTAAATCCGGCTCAGTGGTACCAAATTCGAGTTATGGCGGAGAACGCTGCAGGAGTTACTACATCGTTATATTCATACGCTACTACTACGTTGCTTGGAGGTATATCATTTTCTTCAAGTTAATCTTCTTTACATTTGTTTTTACTCATATTTGCAATAACTAGTGTAGATTTCTATCGTAAATTATCACCAACATCGTTTTACAAATCAAAAAACACCTGATTTCAGTTTGGCACCTATAGCAGGTTTAATGACTTATTTAGTTCCATCAACTAGATCTTAACTACTAAGATGCTAAATGGGTTTGTTTGTAATTATAGGCTTTATTTATTTTTCAGCTGCCATTGGACCACCGTCGGAGTATATGGATATCAACATGCTGGTCATAGTGTTTAGCTCCATCCTACTAGTGTTGTGCTTACTAATATTTTTGTACATACTGATAAAACGTCATAAGTGAGTATTATTTCTTAATTTGCATAAAAACTTTCAAGTTGGTGTTACTTAAATAATTTTTTATACAGGGTGCAATTAAACGTTCCTGCCAAATTTTTTCCAGGGCTTAGGTATTATTAGGAGAGTCCATTTAACCAAAAAAATTCGGTGTTATTTTATTTCTAATTACATATTTTATCCCATTTAAAATCGTTGCAGAACGGTCACTCGCGGCGCGGGGGAATGAGCGGGGGTGACGCGGGGTGAGGCGCGCGCGCGGGGGCACGTCACGCGCGGGCGTCGCTTCGTGTCCATTAATTGTAGTGTTTTTTAGGAAACTTCCGGAAGCTATTTCTCAACATTTTAGTACTGAGTGATTATAAAGGAAAAAATACGTGTATTTTTATTTTTAACAAGGATCAATATATCAAAATTTGGTAGGAAGGTTTAATTACACCCTGTATAATACTAGCTGTCCCGGAAAACGTTGCTTTGCCGTAATAATATAAAGTATTTCGAGCATATTATTATTTTATTGAAGTGACTAAATAAGTATGTTACCATGGTAACGTCCCGTCCCGTCCCGTCCCGTCGCACAATCAATGGTCGCCGTCAGTCTCGAGTATCTATAATCTATAATCCATAATAATTAATACTATTATTTTTTCAACAAATGCACTTATCAATATAAAAAGTACCCAGTAGCCGATTTTTAGACCCACTGAATATGCATATAAAATTTGTTTAAAATCAGTAAAACCGTTTCGGAGGAGTACGCGGCCTAACATTGTGGCACGAGAATTTTATATATAAGATATTATAATATTATACTTAAATTATTTAAAGTAACTAAAGTCACGATAAGAGCCGTTGTCATATAGAGATTATCAAAATCTGAATATCTACCAAATAGATTCTTCAACTATGACTTTGGCTCATGTATTGCTAAAAATGTTTACACAACACTTAACAGGTTTGCTATATTTATCTATCAAGTTAATTTCTCTATGCATTAGGCACAGACAGCTGTTTCAAAATACTCGATAGTTGTTCCTTTTACCGAGTCATCTTCTTCAAAAGATTGGTGATCGACCACTGCCCTTAAATGTGATCCAGATCTTAATTAGTAATTATTTTTACAGCCATCAACGTCTCACCGAGTACCGCAACTCCCTCACGACTGAAATCAAGTCTGAGCGGAGCAACGTGACGGTGAATACGCCACAGAGCCTGCCCAGCGATAACAACAGAGTGTATAGCACACCTGTACATCTTACTGCAGAGAATAAACATGGTAACTTAACTAACTTGGTATCTTATGTATTGTAGAACTAATTTGGTTTGCTGATCATGGTGTTTCTGAGGGTTTAGACAGACGGACGAAAAGAACAGAAACGTAGTCACACTGTACCTAATGCTACGATATTATGACGATCTCGGAATTTGCAGACCTAAATCCCGTCAAAGCTACAAAGAAGAATGTTGGGTTAGATGGAGACTTTATTGAATTTTGTTTTGTTTGGCAGCAGGCTGTTGTAATGTTCTTTATAAGATCAGCAGTCTTACCGCCGAAACTGATACGATTTTGATTTACGAGTCTTATTAGTTATAAATTGAGCCGCAGTACGATCGTGCGCTAGTATAGCTGTCAGAAGTGGGAAAAGCCGTTGAAATTGAATTAGTTCCAAATTGAGCCGAAGCACGATTTTGCGCTAGTATATACGTCGGAAGTAGCAAAAGCTTTGAGATCTAGTTCATTCGATTCTCGATTCGATTCTGATTCTGTCAGGAGTAAGTCAGCTGATTAATAATAGAATAAAGCCATCTCGAAACCTATACTACAAAATATTTAATACAAGGGAGAAAAACGTCCAACGACAGTTAATTCTGTTTCTTTTTCGTTACCAACATACTTCTTTTTATTTCAGAACTTTACGAAATCAGTCCATACGCACAGTTCGCGCTGGGGTTCCGTACGTTTGGCCACGTGGACAACCAAGAGGCGCCTAGTCGAATGCATATGCCAGGCAACAGCAAGGCTAGATACGATAGTGGTAAGATTTATTTTTGCTTGGTGAAGGAGAGCATAAGTATCGTATTAGAAAAGTTTTAAGCCAACGCTGTTGAATGTTGAGCTTAGACAGTGAGGCCAAGTGCCAACTATAGAGCATATTTTTACCACATTCATAATAATTGTACAATTGGTCAAAGCATAATTTAATTGAGAAAACCTAATAAAAAAATGTCAGTTCCATAATATTCAGTATTGAGATTACTTTCAGTTAGGTAGATACAATAATATCAAAACTTAATATGTTAAAGGATAAAGATTTTGAAATAGAGTTTTTAGATGTTGTAAATACTATAACAATTAACAATTAAATTAAGAAATTTAAAAGAACCCCCGCCAAACAACTTTAAAAAGTAATGAAATAATATTTACTGACTTTCAGTTTAAAAATAATTCCTAAGTGTAAAGTAATATTTTAGTCCATAATTGTTGTCACGGTGTGTCGGGGGACCGCCAAGTAAACTACCAGTGACTTGCATTTGTATCTCCAAGTCTCTCGATTCGGTTCGCTGTGAACTGACCTTTAAACTATAATGTTATGTGAAATCAAACATCTACATTAGCGATCCCCCGACACACCTTGACAACAATTAGGTATGGACTAAAATATTACGTTACATTTAGGAATTATTTAAACTGAAAGTCAGTAAATATTATTTCATTACTTTTTAAAGTTGTTTGGCGGTTTTTTTTAATTTCTTAATTAAAATTTCTTAATTAAAATGAATGGCTTCTTCGATGAGGCCGTTAATATGAGCCCAAACATGAAACTTCAACTTTAGGTTCATACGAAGCTCGGCTCCTATAGAAACCAGGTGATGCTGCAGCAGCAGCATGCGAATGTTTACTGTTTATCTACGTCTTACTAGTTGTCGCAATTAAAATGAGCCCAAACACGAAACCTCTGCTCTAAGTTGGTGAGGAGTTGGGTATCCTATTGATTACCAGGTGATGCTGCAGCACCAGGTCAACTTTCCATTAATGTGTATATGTATACTATATATTCACAAATGTCACGAACTAGAATGAAATATTAAACCCATCAAACGACTGTAAGTTGCTAATGGCCTTTCATGAAACAGATAAACCCAGAATTTCCAGCATTCAGCAGGTTGATGATGATGAATTATAGCTAAGAACACTCTCGATCATGTCAGCTTTCAAACAAAAAAAAAACTAGATCAAAATCGATCCACCCGTTTGGATGCTACGATGCCACAGAAAGACAGACAGGCAGACACGTCAAACTTATAACACCCCTCTTTTTTGTAGGGGGTTAAAAATAAAACCTACTTTTAAAATTTTCAGAAACGAGCTTCCAAATGAGATCAGAATCAGAGGAGAGTGATTGTGTCTCCCGCACCACCACTCTGAAGAGTGCACCCCGAAGTAAGTCGCATTTATCTATTTTAAGAAGAATAATATTTTATACGTGGGAGAGCCATGCTTCGGCACAAATGGGCCGGCTCGACCGGAGAAATACCACGTTCTCACAGAAAACCGGCGTGAAACAGCGCTTGCGCTGTGTTTCGCCGAGTGAGTGAGTTTACCGGAGGCCCTATCCCCTACCCTATTCCCATCCTTTCCCATCCCTACCCTCCCCTATTACCCTATTCCCTCTTAAAAGGCCGGCAATGCACCTGCAGCTCTTCTGATGCTGCGAGTGTCCATGGGCGACGGAAGTTGCTTTCCATCAGGTGACCCGTTTGCTCGTTTGCCCCCTTATTACATAAAAAAAAATATTATATATTGTATCATTACAGAGAAATTGATCTATAAATAGATGGGAGATCAACGTAATTCGGTCGGGCTGTGTCAAACCCAACTAACAGATCACAAACTTTCAATGACTTGACATAACCAGCCAACTAACGTGGGTTTGCCATCTGCCTATTACTAATTTTTTTGATGGCATAGTATTTAAAGAATTTTTGATCGTCTTGCTGAAATTTGAAATTAAGCCACCATGTTGTAAAATATCACAATCCAGTTTCATTTAGGTCGATCAGGGTTAACCCTTAACCTAGCTACCTATTTCTTTGTCACGTTACCACCTACGTGTTACCGCATATTAAGAAGTGAGATGGTTTTGAAATGAATATTTAGATAGTATTTTATGCAATTTTCCAGCTTACATCTTAATTTTTTTTTCAGAGGCCTGCAGAATACCACACCATAGATAACTGAAGACCAAGTCATCGTTTTCCAACTGGTTGTGTTTGTTTATATATATTTTATCTTAAATATTTAAGTGTTCAGAAAGGGTGCAATTAAACCTACCGGCCAATTTTTTTAGGGCTTAGGTATCATTAGGAGAGTCCATTTAACCAAAAACAATAGGGTGTTAATTTTTTTACAACAATATAATTTATCCCACTTAAAATCGTAGCAGAACGGTCACTTCGCGGCGGTGGGTAGAGCGGGGGTGACGCGGGGTGGAGGAGCGCGCGCGAGGGGCACATCACACGGCGGCGACGCGTAGTGTCCATTAATTGTGGTGTTTTTTAGGATAACTTACGGAGGCTATTTCTCAACATTTTAGTCGTGAGTGATTATCAAAGAAAAAATACGTGTACTTTTATTTTTAACGAGGATCAATATATCAAAATTTGTCCGGAAGGTTTAATTGCACCCTGTATAATATTCGTGCAGGATAATTATCAAGACATAATAATGAGATAAGACTGCCTAAGATTTTCTGATACCAAAGATCAAAAACGGATTTTACCTATTGTATCATTTTTTTTTTCTATGCGTTAGACGACAATTATTACGGAGGCAGATCCAAACTTAAAAAAAACGTAGTAATTCTATAACGTCTTTAATTGCCTTAAAACCTTGAATAAAATGTGTATTTATGTTCATCTATACTAATCTATACTAATATTATAAAGCGGAATTAGTTTGTTTGAACGCGCTAATCTCAGGAACTACTGGTCCGATTTGAAAAATTCTTTCAGTGTTAGATAGTCCATTTATCGAGGAAGGCTAAAGGCTATATTTTATCACGCTAAGACTAATAGGAGCGAAGAAATAGAAGAAAATGTGGAAAAAACGGGGGAAGTTATTTGAAAGGGCTTATCTCTCGAACTACTAGAGCAATTTTTCTGTTATTTGGGTCCGATAAGAAGTACACCACGTGAAGGATCATAGGCTATTTTTTGTAGACTGATTTGTCTGTGAAATATCTAATTTACGCGGGCGAAGCCGCGCGGAACGTCTAGTATTATTATATTATACCATATAACGATAAGACATAATAATTATAAGTACATCAATTAATTTTTTTAAACTTTTTTCTTTTTACCCGACAATTTTGAAATTTGGACTTGCCGCCCTTTAGCTGTAATTATAATATCTGGATTTCTTACTAAAATCTCATTGTAGAGTAAAAGACATCCGATTTGCGGATTTTTGACCTTATTTCATAGTGATAAGGTTCAAACATGGTAAAACAGATCTGCCATTGAAGGTACGTACTATGTGTCCCATGAATAATAACGGAAACTGCCAAAAAAACCTCGGTTAAAGCTTATTTCTACTGTAAGGTGCTCCTACTTATCGCACGAATCCATACAATAATTATTGTTGGTTAACATAATATAGGAATTGAATGCCAAACAAAATTCAAACTGCATAAAATAAAACTCTGCGCTGATAACACAAATTTGAAAATCGAACAGAGACGCTACGCATCGTTCTACGCTCATATATTGTATGTTTGTACTCTATTTTACCGGCCCAAAGTTGCGTCTTTATGGCTCCGAATCACTTATATTACGTTTTCTTAGGTTTACGCGAGTATTCCACATACATATTATTATTATGTTTCAATTATTTACGGATTTTGTCGCAGAGCATTTTTCTTATCCCCGATGCTTTTTTTTTTTTTTTTATGAAATAAGGGGGCAAACGAGCAAACGGGTCACCTGATGGAAAGCAACTTCCGTCGCCCATGGACACTCGCAGCATCAGAAGAGCTGCAGGTGCGTTGCCGGCCTTTAAAGAGGGAATAGGGTAATAGGGGAGGGTAGGGATGGGAAGAGAAGGGAATAGGGGAGGGAAAGGAAGGGAATAGGGTAGGGGTATGGGCCTCCGGTAAACTCACTCACTCGGCGAAACACAGCGCAAGCGCTGTTTCACGCCGGTTTTCTGTGAGAACGTGGTATTTCTCCGGTCGTGCCGGCCCATTCGTGCCGAAGCATAGCTCTCCCACGTACGGAAGTAGATCGAAACACAGATGCGTAGATCGGAATATAAGTATTAATTTTGATGAATTCTCGGGTAGTCGAAAAACTTCAACGAATTTGACGTCTGTCACCTAAATCCACCCGTGACCACGGCCGCTGGAAAGCAGCCGAAACGTCGGGAATAAGAAAAAGTGCTGCGAGACAAAATCCGTAAGTGACTTTATAATATAAACTTAATATTCACCGCAATATTTTACGTATAACGTCGTTCACTCTATAAGAGTTCTTTCAAAAACAAAGAAGTACCTACTTTAATTATTTATGTATATTTTATCAAGATATTACCTAAAATAACTTAATACAATTAAATTACACTTTATTTAATTACAATAGCACTAAAATTTTATAATTTTTCCATTATGTTATTAAAAAGGATTTCCAATTAATGTCTTTATAAACACTGCCAGTATTTGCATGTTGTAATTTTATTGTAAGTTAATAAAAACTGCCCTTGGGATTTAAATATTATGCGCCAAACAATATCTGTATATCATTATTATTTTTAAATTAACAACGTTAATTAATTAACTGTTATTAAAAATCGTTAAAATTACTAAGTACTGTATTATATGATATATCGTTGTATGGATGCTTACATATATATCAATTTTATTAGTTTATAGTTTTTGTTGCTAATATTAAGACTTACAAAATAAACTTCAATTTATATTCTATGTAACTACCTACATATCATTAAAATACCAATACGTGTTTTTCAAAACGTATTTAATAATATCATAGAGTTCCCATTAATACCACTTAGTTAAAACAATCCGTTAGAAACTGCCTCTTTAACTTATCCATTGCCTAAAATTGAGTTTCATACAAAATTGGCATATTTTCATTTGAAAGTATACCGGGCGTAACAAATAACAATACAAAGTGATAATATTTTAGGGTGTTATTAAGTTCCTGTTTCAGCGCTGCTACTTTCACAGTGAACTCTATACAGGGGACTCATACACCCCATAAATTATTATCACTTTGTTTTGTTACGGCCAGTATAATTATTGCACCGAGGTGCAATAATAAAAATACTAGTATTTTTATTACTGAGGGGTCTAGCATATTTTGTGCATTATATTTGATTTATATTAAGTAAATTCTGAATAAAATATAGAAGACATACCCTGGGATTTATAATACCAATAAAAGTCTATCTGAAATGGTTGTGGCATGAAACTATGATATATCTTGAATCAACCACAAATATACTGGAAATACCAGTTACGCAACAATATATTTTATAGCATGTACGAATTATACATATTTTTAATCCTTATTGAGATGGTTATTTGCAATTTTCAAGTTACACATACCTACTCACAAGTTATACATACTTTTTTACTCGGAATCACATTCTTCATGTTTTTAGTTCATATAATTTAATTAATTTATTGTTAATTCATATCATCTCAAAGATTTGAATACTTAATGTTATTATACAATTAAACATAAATAAGAATAATAATATGATCCTTGTAAAGTTATTTTTAATACTAAAATTCCATAATGTGAATACATTTCTTAGAGAATTGTTTTACATTTGTAGTTTACTATTTTAAATTTAAAAAGACTGATTGTTTATTTTTAATTTATATTTCGAACTTGTACATTGATTTTATTAGAATTAACGAATTTTAAAGTATAAATGTTATAGAAGAATGGTTGCGTTTTATTTATCACCTAGCTACAGTAATGTTTACGAAAAAAAGGAAATTAAAATGAATCTATATTAATAACAATATAAATAAAACAAAATATGGTGAACATAATAATAAATAGTTTCAATTTATAATATATATTTCTTCTATCACACACACTTACCAATTTCTATATTCACAAACTACTCTACACATAAATACAAAAATACAGACTTTGAAGTTATACTTTAAAGTCTGTATTTTTGTAGATGTTGAAAAAGTAGGTAAAAGTTATATGATGTTGCCTGATAAAGTTTTCGTATCGAAGTCCCAAAACTTCTCTGGATAAACGTTCGAACATAAAATTGCTTTGAAACTCATACAAAGATTACTCGATAATAAAATCGGATTTTTATGATGGTAAAGTATTAATACTGATATTATATCTTTTACCCCAATATGAAAATATTATTATTATACGATACAATATACTGCACCATATTCACATGAATTGATTCATAGGCAGATGGCGGAAATACGTTATGTGGTCGGTTTATGGAAATTGGAAAGCCAATATTATGTTCGTTCGAACAAATAACATAGGTACGCTATCACCCAAAAAATCAGCAACAAATTTTCTTTAATAGTACGTAGTTGGTATAATTATAATAACGAGAGGTCGCGAATGGTCGAAATCCGACCAATAATAATAGACCACATTTGTATCATTTTCGCGTAACAGCCCCTCTAGCATACGCCAACGAGATATCTCGTGGATATCCCACTCTCGAGCGTAGTGATATTGTCGATATATATCTCTTTTTCGCTAACATGCGTACGTCGATACTCGAGAGATAAATTTCTCGTTCGTATATAGTTCGTTAGTATATAGACAAAAATAGCACATATAAAAAAACAAAATTATCTCTAATTTTGACGACAGACGTACGAGAAAAAATGTATGTCATGTTAGGGTCAATAGAGATGAAGCGATAAACCAGTTAAGATCGAGAAAACGTGTAGACAACATTTTCTCGTTGGCGTATGCTACGCGATGGAGATCTGATACGCGAAAATGATACAAATGTGGACAAAGCCTAATTTAAATTATAAGTTTGAACGCTATTAGTTCGCAAAGATGTAGTCGTATATTCCTAAGGATAATATTAATTATTGAAGTGATATTTAAAACAAAGTATATACTTGACAACATGGTAACCGTTGTCGGTGTCACAGATAATTAATGTAATAAAATATGTAACAGTGTTTGAGTTTCAATAAAAAAAAAATTCTATTCATTGTCAATTTGATCGCAGACGTCAACCATAAACCAAAGAGTAAAATTCGTCGGTATAGGCTTGTCATTCAAAAAGATGGTAGTGTGCACATTGTTGTGTGTGTAATGATTTATTTATTAAAAAAAATGTATGAAAAAAGCATAATTTTAAAACAATATTGGCTCGATGCACTCCTTTATATAAACTATCTCGCATTTTTCGTAAAAAGGGGTTAAAAATGCAAATAGTAAATTAAGCCTTTTTAGCTTTCACTGGTGTATCAAACAGCTTCAAAATAGTCTTTATTGCGAGCACTACAAGTGCTATAGCTACCAATGCAGCTGTAAGTACTAGGAGTACTAAGTCCATCTCATAGTACTTTGTCCAAGGCATGTTGGCGCTGGGAGTCCTTAGATGCTTCGCTCCTCCGTGCCGTAGTATATACTCGACCCACCAAACAGCTCTTTCTAGTGGTTTCTGGGGTTTGTCGTTGATGATCGACCGTAACTTCTGGATGTTGTTACGGTAACTGGAAAAAAAGTTTAACTCTGTTAAAAATATACCAAAAAAAAAATTGTTTTATTTCTGAGTAAATTTGAATCAAATATTTTCAGAATGTCTACGTGATGACCTATAACCGGTTCGGGTACTAACCCGGCGAGAAGAACCGGTGTAACAGTCTCGCACGGGGCCCACTTTTTACCAAAAAAGTAATTTAAGACACAGGTTTTCTATCATATTATTATGACATCGTAGTTATTCGCTGTGTTAATATCTTTATAAGTATGAGAGTTAAAGTTCCTTATTCGATGGATAATGTATTGGCCTAAATCCTTGCTTAGATTTTACTAGGTAATAAAACTATTTTAAAAATATAATGTCAATTATTATGCCATTAAACCAACATTATAGTCGTCCCTGCAGATACAAAATTTTGGTTTATTTTGAATGTAAAATAGGATTACGATGAAAAATATTTTTCTTGCAGCTAATTCAAGAATTGTTATACATTTTTCGTTACTAAAACACCAATGTAAAAGAATTAAGAAATTCTTGTAAACCTACCCTCTTACCCTCTTACTAATAAAAACTTCTTAAACATGCGTTCAGCGTGTGAATAGTTAAACAGGAGTTTTTAAGTTACACACACGTTACACAGAGGCTATACAGAGAAATTAGTATGGAAATGACAGCATCGTTATACAGGCCTTATGTCAAAAAATGATTATTAGTAGAAAAAATCTTATGCACCCTCTATACACGCTGTGTAACTTTTTATTAGTAAGAGGTTAACTAATTTATTTAAGTTACACAGCGTGTATAGAGGGTGCATAAGATTTTTTCTACTAATAATCATATTTTTGACATAAGGCCTGTATAACGATGCTGTCATTTCCATACTAATTTCTCTGTATAGACACTGTGTAACGTGTGTGTAACTTAAAAACTCGTGTTTAACTATTCACACGTTGAACGCATGTTTTTATTAGTAAGAGGGTTAGAATACAACTGTAATTTTACATAATATTTTGTTTATAATGAAGAATAATAACGTTTTTGGTGCTATTAATATAATATAAGAATTGTTCGTGCCAAGATAACTTAAAAATCGGCCAAGTGCGAGTCGGACTTGCGCACGAAGGGTTCCGTACCGTTATAGAGCAAAAATAGGCCAAAATTGTGTTTTTTGTATGGGAGTCCGCCTTAAATTTTTATTTTATTTTAATATATTTTTTAATTATTAAAGTACATATATTATAATTAAGGCATTTTTGAAAATTTCAAGTGCCTACCTGTTTCCATTATTGATAATGAGCAAAAAAAGACAAAAAAAAAAAACACGTTTGTTGTATGGGACCCCCCTTAAATATTAATTTTATTTTGTTTTTAGTACTTGTTGTTATATCGGCAACAGATGTACTATCAGAGAAATTGATTCCTAGGCAGATGGCGGACCTAAGTAATTTGGTCGCGTTAACGGCCGTTCCCAATATTCAATCTATCTCTGGTTTGACATACGACCGATCGCAGCTAACATTGAATTGACATAAAATATATGTCTCTAATGTCTAATGAGAGCTATTCCTATCTCTAGTAGGGCAAAACCAGAGATAGATCAAATATTGGGAACGGCCGTAAGTCAAACTCATCCGATCGATCACAGCTAACATTCACTTGACATAAGCCGACCAAATGACGTTGGTCCGTCAACTGCCTAGGAATCAATTTCCTCGATGGTACATAATCTGTGAAAATTTCAGAAGTCTAGCTTTAGCGTTTCTTGAGATACAGCCTGGAGACAGACGGACGGACGGACGGACGGACGGACGGATAGACGGACAGACGGACAGATGGACAGACAATGAAGTCTTAGTAATAGGGTCCCGTTTTTACCCTTTGGGTATGGAACCCTAAAAATGCAATGAATTATTTTGGTGTGAATTGTGACTTTTGATCCCATGTAAATAATGTTATGAGATACTAAATCTCCAATTTAGTTTATGTGTGGGATATTCAATGTATGCAAATATACATCATGTAACATGTTAAAACTGGTAACTATTATGTGATTTTAAAAACATAGTACGAGAATTTTAACTGTAGAAAAAGTGTATCGTTAACAGGAGTGAGCTTATCAGAAAAATAAAAATATTCGTGAATGCAGGCCTTGTACCATGAAACTGTTTTGAGACTCAAACAATCGGACGAGAATGCCGCGTCCCACTCTAACAAACGTGAAATGACGTTGTTAGAACAGGACGCGGCATTCTCGTCCGATTGTTTGAGTCTCAAAACAGGCCTTGTGCCATGAAACTGTTTTGAGACTCAAACAATCGGACGAGAATGCCGCATCCTACTCTAACAAACGTGAAATGACGTTGTTAGAGCAGGACGCGGCATTCTCGTCCGATTGTTTGAGTCTCAAAACAGTTTCGTAGTAGCCCTACTGCCTACAGTTTCGTAGTAGGCGTACAGGTACGGCCAATAGAAGAGTTATTAATGACTTGATGACGCCCGCAACTCCGTACTTTTTCTGGGGTTAAAAGTATCCTAAGTCTTTTACCGGGACTCAAAATATCTTCATACCATCGGTTCAGTGGTTTGGGCGTGAAGAGGTTACAGACAGACAGAAACACTTTCGCATTTATAATATTAGTATGGATTGCACGGAATATCTTTTTAATGCGGTCTATCCACATATTTTGGCCCTTAATCCAGATGGACTAATAGGTTCAAGCGATCACGAATGTGTAGACGTAAATATTCCTCAATGATAGGCCATGATCGAGGTTGATTGTGCATACGAAAACTTTGCAATCATGATAGAAATCTTGGTTACCCATCATATTGTAGAGACTATAAATAGCTATTTACCTAGTTTTGCCACTTGCCAGGTGCTAAAATGTGTACTAATCGACCTTGGTAATTTATTTAATTTAATCATTGATGTAATCAATACTTTTTAGGGTTCCGTACCCAAAGGGTAAAAACGGGACCCTATTACTGAGACTTAAATGTCTGTCCGTCTGTCCGTCTGTCTCCAGGCTGTAACTCAAGAACCGCTATAGCTAGACTTCTGAAATTTTCACAGATTGTGTATTTCTATTGCCGATATAACAACAAATACTAAAAAAAAAAAAACATTTAAGGGGGGCTCCCATACTACAAACGTAATTTTTTTGGCATTTTTTGCTTGTAATCAATAATGGTAGCAGATAGGCACTTGAAATACTCACAAAATTCTTAATTATATTTGTTCTTAAATAATTAATAAAAAAAAAAATTAAATAATAATTTAGGGGGGCTCCCATACAAAAAACACAATTTTTTGCCAACTTTCGCTCAGTAACGGTACGGAACCCTTCGTGCGCGAGTCCAACTCGCACTTGGCCCATTTTTTATAATACCAGCCAAAGAGCGTATCCGCATTGGTCTATTCTTTGATTGCTTGAAAAGATACTACAAAATATTATCAGAAATTTCATTCCTAAAAGTCCCCTAGTAGTCTTTCGAGCTTTAAAAGTGTGGCTCATATTCTTTTCTATGGTCTATATTTCACCAAAATTTTATCAAAGTCAGTCTGGTAGTTTCGCGACCTATTCGGCAAATAACGGAACTTTCCTACACTAATTTACGTAGATAGCATAGATACTAGATGACTGGTAATAACTAGGAAGACAATATTTATTACCTTTTATCATCAATGACAGTTGTTATTGCGTCCATTAGTCGTTCCTCAGTAATAGTCTCCATGTCGAGTCTTACTCCAATTTTCAGCTGCACGTATTTTTCTACGTTGAACCACTGGTCACCAAGCATAGGAATACCGATCAATGGAACGCCAGCTTCAATAGCTTCGTCCGTGGACTGCAGACCTCCTTGGGTTATAAATAGCTTGATTTTTGGATGACCTGCAAGTTTTTTTTTAATCATACCATACAGTTATTGGTTTTTTTTTCTATGTATAAAATAAGGGGGCAAACTAGCAAACGGGTCACCTGATGGAAAGCAACTACCGTCGCCCATAGACACTCGCAACATCAGCATAATAATAAAACACTTTATTGCTCACAATTACAAAAAAATACATATGTGGGCAAAGGCGATCTTATCGCTAAAAGCGATTTCTTCCAGACAACCTTTGTGTTAACTGGAGAACTTTAATGTAAGCGGAAGTACAGTTATTTGTATAAGAAGAGCTGCAGGTGCGTTTTCGGCCTTTTTGCTTGGTAAAATGAGATAAAAAGCTGATTAGAATGAGCTAATAGCATCACATTATAAAATACTAGCTATGCCCCGCGGTGTTACCCGCAGTTTAAGTGATATATAATAAAAGACTATGTAAAGTACCAATAATAGTGTCAAAATGGGACGATACGTGGTTATATAATGGTTTATGGTAGTGAATAGTGATGATGATGAATGTAATTTGCATAGTAGCACATGCTTTCCGTTCTTCAAACAACGTCGAAACTCCCAAACTTGTATAAAGAATCAGGAGTTCTATCAGCACCTTCTGAACCATGGTATAATCTCGGTGCAAAATTTTACTTGTTAGTAGCATATGCTTAGAATACTTCTTCCGAAACCGAAGTCACCACATGTTTCCATATACATTTTGAGGAGTGCCCTGGAATCTCGATTACTTATAGATCCCTTCATCAGGTCACCACTTTTATAAATATGGTACCAAATTGGGATGATACTAATCAAAAGAAACATTTTGAAAATCGGTTCACAAACGGCGGAGTAATCGTTAAACATAAAAAAATGAACATAACATCTCCTCCTCCATTTTGAAAGTCGGTTAAAATTGTAGCCTATGTGTTATTCTGATGTATAAGCTATATTATTGTAAAGTTTCATTAAAATCCATTCAGTAGTTTTTGCGTGAAAGAGTAACAAACATCCATACATATCCATACATACAAATAAACAAACAAATCTTTACTTCCCTCAAATACAATTTCGCCTTTATAATATTAGTAGGATTTTTACATTCGACGAAAAAAGAGGGGTGTTATAAGCTTTCCTTGTCTGTCTATCTGTCTGTGTGCATCGTAGCTGCAACCAATGGCATAGACTGCTTTCAATTTAGTTTATTTTAAGCGTTTTTTTTAAAGATCGAGATTTTTTCTAATAAGATTTCATCATCACCAGCCTTTTTAAAAAATCGTCAGTCAGGTCACTGTTAGAAAATTCTAAATCTAGAGTTTTTATGTCGGGGTTTTTTCATTTCTTAATTTATCTTTATAAGAATAGTGTTACGGATACGGACACACAGTGCCATCTAGCGTCAAACCAGCGGAGCTACTTGGATTAACACAGATAGCGTAAATCCGCTATTCGATACTAGATGGCATTAGGCTTCGAGAAATATTCCACACTTGTTTACGCAAATCTTGTACATTCGGGAAAGGAATATTCTCGTACAGTCCAGAACTCGTCTCGGCCCATATAAATAGCCGCAGGTAGACGAGCCGGCAATTCAGTTCATTTCGAGCGATCTTCAAGGCGACTTCGGAGTGAAAACAAGTGATCAATAGTGAGCGAACCAGTGAATTCTACGACTTGGCTACGACCTAGGACAGTGATAGTGCTTAGTGTTTGGACCTAGTGCTTAGTGTTGGACCTAGTGCATAGTGTTGGACATAGTGCTTGTAAATAAAGTCTTCAAGAGAGTCAACAGGTCTTTCTCTCCAAATCCTTCGAACCCTAGCACGTAACAATAGCAATGTTAATCCTTCGATCGCGGATTCTTCTTCACTACTTCCTGACAAGTGCTAGATAGGCTATCCACAACTCATCTGACAGATTCCCATACTCTAGGTATCTGTCTGGTACTTATCAGGAAGTGGTAAAACAGGCCCTAAAGGTGGCTTTCGGATCTTTGCTGCGAGCGACCGCGACCGATAAAAATTCAAATAAAATGCTACTCTATGACATACACTATAGGTATCATTTTCTACTAACATTTGTGTGGCGATCCATGCTGCCGCCAGCGGCGGCGTAAAAGCTAGTGGTGTAGTAAAATGGTTATAGCCTATGTCATAAAGTGGCATTTTGTTAGAATTTTTCCGGTTTCGGTCGCGGCAAAGATCCGAACGCCACCTTTAGTCTTAGAATTCACGTGTAGTCAATTCTACGACTGAACATTACAAACGTTGTTACTTACGCAAAAGATCTGACTGAGGTAGCCATTTGAAGATTTTGACATTTAACGGCTTTCCTGGTAGTTCCTCTTTATCCCACTTCCAAAGGATATCATAAGGAAGCTTCGAGAAGACGTTTATGAACGATTGTATGATATCACTCTGCAGCGCTGAAGGAACGGCGTTCGTACCGAGACTGAAATATATGACGCCGTTCTTTGAAGAGTCGAGATAAGTTTCTAAGTCCTGGAAATAATATTTTTAATCTTTGTATTATTCATATTATAAAATATAGAAAAGATGAATGAATGAATGAAAGAATGAAAATTATTTATTACACCAAAACAACCATGACATACAGAACTTAGTAACTATTGAGTATAAAAACAATAATAAAATCCTTATAATATGAACTAAAAAGTATTAAATAATGTTTCCTATCTAATAGTGCCTTTTTCCGAATTCGGCTAAACCTCAACTATTTCTGTACTCAATCTTCATCATTTTGGCACCGACTTCAAAATTTAGTGCTTCATAGCCGATATTAGGTATAGACTGAAAAAAATATATTTAAAGTTCACTTCATATTATGAGCTATTTGTTGTGTATAAGGAAATACGGGTTGAAGGAAATACGTGTTGTGCATAAGAACATTTTAATAAGAAGACATTATTCTATGATTGACATCATACTTCATAGGTAATATTTTAGATTACTAACTAAGGAGTTCCTATTACAACATGCCCCCATAATCTAAACATATTACATTAAAATAAGTAACATTCATAGAAAAATAAACTAAAAGTTTAAATTGACAACCCTAGAAAAAATTCAAATATCTATAAAATTCTAGGTTATCAACCCTAAACCTTTAACACATCTTAAATGCGATGTACGCCTTAAAACTTTCGTAAAGACATCTGCTATAAGATTTTCTGACGGAATAAAATTTAAAGAAATAATATTTTCGGCAACTTTCTCTCTTACGAAATGGAATTTCGTATCAATGTGCTTACTCCGTCCGTGGTGGATTGGATTATGTGCTAACTTTTGTGCACTCTGACTGTCACCAAAAAGAGAAACAGTATCTATCCTTCCACTTACCTCATAAATAAAGCGTCTAAGAAACACAGCTTCTTTAGCAGCAGAGCACAAAGCCATGTATTCCGCTTCTGTAGAAGACAACGCAACCGTAGGTTGCTTCTTTGCCTCCCAGGATACAGGACCACCACCTAATATAAATACACATCCTGTATAAGAACGACGATCGTTAGGATCATTCGCCCAGTCTGCATCTACAAATCCAGACAAATACTCACCAGTTTTTCTGTATGTAATGCCGTAGTCTATTGTACCTTTCAGATACTTTAAAACTCTTTTACTGGCTTCCCAGTGTGACTTTCCTGGATTCGCATTAAATTGGCTTAGATAGCTCATAGCATACGATATGTCTGGTCGTGTATTTATAGCAATGTACATTAGAGAACCTATTAATGCTTGATATGACCGACAATCTTCAAATGGTTCCGTTTTGTTCAAACTCAACTTTTCTACAGCTAAAGGAGTACTAGCGACTTTACCTTCACACAAGTTATACTTCTCTAGCAACGAATTAATCATTGTCTTTTGATTTACACGAATAACACCATTTTTCTTAGAGATATTTAAGCCGAGGTAAAAATTCAATTCACCTAGACTTTTAAGAGAAAAATATTTATCCAAGTCTGATTTGACAATGTCAAAATGACTCTTGTCTTTGTACAGAACTATAATGTCATCGACGTATACGGCCAGGATGACAACCTCATTAGCAAACTTTTTGGTGAACACACACGGCTCCGAAGGAGTTTGTATAAAGTTCAAAGAAACTAAGGTGTCCTTTAATTTTTTGTTCCAAGCCCTTGGCGCTTGCTTCAGACCATAAAGTGACTTCTTTAAAAGACAAACTTTGTTATTTTCTCCTTTTTCAATGAAACCTTGAGGCTGTTCCATATAAACCTCCTCTTCAAGATCTCCGTAAAGAAATGCAGTATCCACATCGAGATGTTGCATGCTCAGGTCCATCTCCGCCGCCAAAGCCAAAAGGGTACGAAAGGAAGAATTCCGTACAACCGGGGCAAACGTTTCGTTATAATCAATCCCCGCTTGTTGTGCGTAACCTTTTGCGACAAGACGAGCCTTGTATTTCTTTACATTGCCATAGGCATCCTTTTTGAGTTTAAATACCCATTTACATGGAACTATTTTCTTTTCAGGTCTATCGACCAAAGTCCATGTTTTACGTAACTGTAGAGATTTAAATTCATCCTCCATAGCGGAACGCCATTTGCAGCTATCTACAGAATCAATAGCTTCTTGATAGCTCTTAGGTTCGTCCGATATACTATCAACTGAGTTAGTTAACCAAGACATGAAGTCAAAACCAAAAAACTTAGTTTTCTTACGTACACGTTCCGGGTAACGCCTGTCTATCTGTGCTGGTCCGTCCTCAGGAACAACAGCAACAACTGCTTCTGATTCTGATACATCTGATTCATTATGGACAAGTACATCCTCGTGAATAGTAGCTGGAACATCAGGAGTATTAACATCAATTGCTTCTGGTTCAGCTACATCAGTTTCACTATACACAGGCATATCATTATAATTCATAGCAGTAGAACTTTCAAGTTCTATATCTGGTACAATCACCCCTTTAAAACTCCTGTCTAAACTATGTACAGGCGAAAAATCTACAGATTTATTAGTCTTCAACCCAGTGAAGCAATCTTCAAAAAATACTACATCTCTAGATTTTACTAATCTTCTAGAATTCGCAGCGTCACGCAGAAAATAGGAATGAGGATCATTTGAATATCCTACAAATATATGTTCACTAGCTTTACTATCTAACTTACTTCTATGACAGGATGGAATATTTACAAGTGCTCTACAACCGAAAACCTTCAAATGACTCAAGTCAGGCTTAGTATTAAACCACCTTTGATAAGGCGTGCCACAACTTAAAGCTCTGTGAGGGCTTCTATTCTTAAGATAAACAGCTACATTAAACGCGTCTTCCCAATAAGATTTCGGAAGTGAACTCTCAGCCAACATTGAACGTGCTTTTTCCACAATAGACCTATTTGTGCGTTCTGCAACGCCATTTTGCTGTGGACTATATGGCACAGTTGTCTGATGAATTATACCCTTTGCCGTTAAATGTTCCAGAAAGTCTTTATTTACATATTCTGTCCCATTATCAGTTCTTAAAACTTTGATTTGAGCACCTGTCTGCCTTTCAACCAGCGATTGAAACGAGCAGAACTTATCCTTAAACTCAGTCTTCGAAGAGATAAAGTAAGCAAAAATCATACGAGAATAATCATCAATGAATAATAATACGTATTTATTACCTTGAAATGATGTTGCACTCATGGGTCCACAAATGTCCGAGTGAACCAACTCCAAAATCTTTGTACCTTTTTTGTAAGGAACTTGCTTAAAAGGTTTACGGGCTTGCTTACCTTCTACACAAGCAATGCAGCTTGTCTTATCGACAATAGTATAGTCGATACCGACGTTGCTATTCTTCAACTGGTTCATACCTATACGACACAAATGACCTAGCCTCCTATGCCATAATAGAAATTTAGAAGTCGAGTCAGAGTGCACATCATAGGCATTATGAGGTTTATTAACTGTACAGTCTAATTTGTACAAACCATCACAAACTGAACCATGTAAAAGAGATTTGCCTGTGTAAGAAAAAGTTTTAGCATTAAAAAAGTTACACCCATTGTTATCAAACAAAACAGTAAAACCTTTATCTACTATCTTTTTAACAGAAAGCAAGTTAACACTTAACTTAGGTATATATGTGACATCATTTATACTATTTATAATATTGGATTTAGTATTAATATTAACATTACCAATAGCTTGACATTGGATCTCATCTCCATTAGCAACAGTAACTTTACCGAAATTCACGTTTTTTACGTCAGATAGCCAGTCCAACCTCGAAGTTAAATGTGTTGACGCACCAGAGTCAATAAACCAAACATCTTTCTTGTTTTCAGAGACAGCCAGGGCCGTAAGAGCAGTATTTTCTTTGCCTTTTTCTTTTTTCTTACGAAGTGGACACTCTGGTCTCTTATGTCCAGGCTCTTTGCAGTCATAGCATACTATATTAGGCTTCCTTTTCGTAAATGCCTTTCGAAATTTACTTGCCTTTAAAGCAGCTTCTGGCTCTTCACTGCGTGACATTTCGTTTAAAAGTTTAGTTTTAACCAAAACAGTGGTTATCTCGATGTTGCTATTTTCGAGACCCATAATCATCGGATTATACTTTTCTGTGAGTCCGCCTAATAATATAGCTGCTACTGAAGCATCTTCAATCTTTTTGCCAATATCATTCAGGTCTTGTACAGTACTCATTATACCATTAATATATGTTTCCATATTATCGTAATCAGAGAGACTCATTCTGTATAATCTTCGTTCTAGGGCAAGTCTCCGTCCCATTCCGCGGTCTTCATATGCGTTTTTGAGGGAATCCCAAGCCTCTTTTGCACTTTGGCAAGTTCGGACATGTGTGATGGCCGGACCATCTAAACTAAGGCATATTTTTGCCAACGCCTTCTGATCACAACGTTTTTTAGTTGTTTCGGGAGTTGTATCTCCTTCCGGATACCCTATTATTGTCTCCCACAGGTCTTCGTGCACAAGGTAATTCCTCATTTTAAACTTCCATGCCGTGTAGCCCTCGCGGCCACACAATTGAATGCATATACTAGGTAAAGTAGTACCTGAGGATCTTCTGATTGCACCATCTCCACTAGAGCTTGCCATTTCAACACATTCCCTTTAATCTACTAATTTATTATTAAACCTACAGCTTCGTGCTGATAACGTGTTGTGTATAAGGAAATACGGGTTGAAGGAAATACGTGTTGTGCATAAGAACATTTTAATAAGAAGACATTATTCTATGATTGACATCATACTTCATAGGTAATATTTTAGATTACTAACTAAGGAGTTCCTATTACAACACTATTTAACTGTATTTTTGAAAAAACAAAAAAAAATCTTTTGAAAAAAATGCAAATGCTTGATTTCCGTATTGGGGGACCATTTTGTTTTTTTTTTTTCTATCTTGTGTAAATAGCTAATATTGTATAGAACATAACTGCACTACTTCTATAATGGGCCGGGAAGTAGATTAGGAGCTAGACTGAAAATACGAAGGGTGGCGTCCGCCGTCCAGACCCATACTGCACTATGGCTAGAAATCGCTAAATAGTGGAAATTTTGATTTTGACGTAGGGAAACGTACCATGATTCATATTAATTATTATGATTATCTATCACTGTGATCTTTGCCATTATTGCTCATTGATCTTTCGTTAATTGTTATAGCTAATCATTACCTCCAACAAAGTTGTAAGAAAATATCTAAGCGCACGGAAGTGCGCAGGCCAAGTTCCAGCAGGCCGCGCGCATGTCGTGCACTATTTACACGAAACGTTTCGACGCACTTTTGACCCCCCTGTAGCTCAGTGTCTATTGCAAACATAAAATTAAACCTACGTTATTATATACTAGAACTTAAGCAGTATACCCAATTTCATAGATATAGCTTCGGTAGATTCTGAAATATGTCCCTGTAAAAATAGCTAATTTTGGCACTCACTCACTCACTGACCGGTAATCAAAACCTCTAGGCCACTTCTACACTATGAAATTTGGCACACAGGTCGTGTGTTATATGTAGACTAACAAAAAATTTAGAAATTTAAGAAATCGGTCAAGCGTGAGTCGGTTCATCTACGAGCTTTAGAGGCCACTTCCAATTGTCCTAGCGTTATGAAATTTGGCACACAGGTCGTGTGTTATATGTAGATTAACAAAAAATTGAGAAATTTAAGAAATCGGTCAAGCGTGAGTTAGTACCTCTACGAACTTCAGAGGCCACTTCCAATTATCCTAGCGTTATGAAATTTGGCACACAAGTCGTGTGTTATAACTTATATGTAGATTAACAAAAAATTAAGAAATTTAAGAAATCAGTCAAGCGTGTGACGGCTCATCTATGAACTTTAGATAAAAATTCTTATGTACCAGTGATACAACGAGAATACTATGAGGAGGGTGGGAGGAGGAGAGGAGGGGTATAAAGTATTGAAATCCAACCAAAAACATATCTGTTAAAATGGGGACATGTTCCTATCGGCTAATTTTTGGCCTAAAAAAAGAGTAGAAATCCAATCTAATGCCAAGTTTAGATGCACTGCATCGATCGTAATCATCTTCATCAATAGCCTGATCCATAAAACTTCTAAATTTGAACTTAGCAGTTTTTCGTGCTATACGAGTACGTAACACTTGATTAATTGTATACTTAGATAATATTTATATAATTAAATTAACCTGCCAAGTTGATGTGATGAAGATGATTACGATCGATGAAGTGCATCTAAACTTGGCATTGGATTGGATTTCAACTCTTTTTTTAGGCCAAAAATTAGCCGATAGGAACTTGGCCCCATTTTAACAGGTATGTTTTTGGTGAGATACATATTATTATACCTATTATGTACTAGATGTCGCCCGCAACTACGTTGCGCCAATAGTCGTTTATCGTGCGGGTACCGTACATTTTTCCGGACAAAAGGTATACTATGTCCTTTTCCGGGGCCTCAAAGTAATGTCATACTAAATTTCAGAAAAATCGGTTGAGCGGTTTAGGCGTGACAGACAGACATACTTGCGCATAAATTATAATATTAGTATGGATAATTATTATTCCTGCCAAGTAATTAAAATTTTAAAATCTTTTACACAACTATTTTCGATAAATTAGATAGGGGGCGTCCACAAATTACATGAGGTGTTTTTTTTTTTTAATTTTCTGACCTTTCCTCCCCTCTGGTAAGATTTCGTGAGATTTTATTCAACCCCCCCCCCCCCCTATCCCCCAATCTCACGTGAGATTTCTCAAAATGTGGGATTTTTACGTAAACGCGTTGGATTATTTGATAGTAGATGTATACCGTCAAAATATGAATGAAATTATTTTCTTTCGAACGAATTATAGTGAATGATCTTAATCGTATTACGATTACGCTCACGATAAAATCTTAAGCATACGTACAATCTGGATGAAATGGGCCAAAATAGTATATTTTTTTGTAACAATGAGAAAAAAAATACGTGAGATTTGCCGAGACTCTCTCCAACGTAAGATTAGATGAGATTTGACTCGACCCCCTCCCCCTCTTGAACACCTCATGTAATTTGTGGACGCCCCCTTAAAGGATCGTATCGTAGTGTGGTTAAAGAAGTGTATCGAGGTGCACAAAATCATTGTCATTCCAGTATTTTGTGTATTATAGGCACGCCACACAATACCTTGGGTAAATCCTTCGGAGGATTCAAGTGTATTCCTCCAATGTAAACTAGATTCGGTGGAACCGGCCGATTAGTGTCCCAAACGTCACGGGTATTTAAAAACATCATGTCAATATTATTGTTCAGCTCTGCGAGTGGTGGTATATTCGGATCGAACAAATCCCGCAACATTTTGTCAACTTCCTTCTCGGCTTCCTCGATTATTTTTGACAACTTCCAATAAACGTATATTTCTTTTATTTTGTCCCAGTAACTTAAATCGTTTTGTTTGAAGCTCGTGATCCCAGGGAACAGAATAGGGTGTGAAGGTGTGCCGATCACATAATCATTGTCCCAAACTAGACCCAATGAGCATATAGAGATAACTGGAACTTTGAAAACGTGGGACAAGCCGAGCGCGGCTTTTGCCGGTGCCTCCACCAGCAGCAAATCAATTTTATTTTTATTCTCTTGTATCATCTGTCTAACTTCTTTCGTTTGCATTTGATATTTGAATATCATGGACACGACATCTAACGCTTTTTTCATTTGATTGAAATAATCATCCGCTTGGCCTATATTGATTTTGGAGACCCAGTAATCCTTCCACAGCGTATAAGATAGGTCGTGAACGTCAATTTCTGTCAGGTTTGGTAGATTTTTGGGGAACGCTGGATCGGGTGTGACTAATATAACTTCGTGTCCACGTCTCGCCAATTCATGACATAAAGGCCGAAATACGACTTGATGGCTTATAGACGGTACCGGAAACACCGCTAATATTCGCGCAGTATTAACTTGGTATATTAAAAACGCGAAGGCTGTTAATAAAACGAATATACGTAACATTATTTTAAACTTGACCACAGAGTGTTAACCGCAAGACACAGCACACACAACTGATCAAAACCAACTAAATGTATCTCCTTACTCGCATCCGCATATTATGAGCTAGAATCGAAATTTATTTAACTAGTACATAGTTAACACATTCGCTGCGAAGCTCGAAAACATAATATTCCATTTTGGTACGTTACAGGACGATATCGTCATGTAATGTAAAGTTTTCTAGTGCGGTACAAGTCTCATTTGTCCGGTATAGAATTCTTTTTAAAACTTGTATTTCTCATTCAATTTTATCTTCAGGCGTTTATTTCGACTTTTATCTATATTTAAAAACCTTGACCTTTATACATTTCTCTTGGTTGTAAAATTGGACGAGTAATTTTTTACTCATACTGTAAAACGTCTTACCGGACTTATATGTCATGTAACGCACCATAAGTGGTGAAAATTTTCGAATAGTCGATAAACAGTAGTGATGTGAAATATGAAAAAAAAATATTTATCGAAATAATTTTTATTTATAAAAAAAATTAAATATTATTTTCACGGGCTTTATTTAAACAAGCAAGACAAAAAACTTTTTTTACATTCGGCGCACATTATTTCAACTTTAGGCACCTTTTCTGCTTTGCATTTGTCTGGTCAATTAAAGTACGCAGGACAGGTGACGTAGTTTTAACAGAACGTGTAGAAATCTTTATATCCTTTAAAACTTTCATTTTCTTACCAGGAATGAAAAAACTTTATGGCTTTGCTTGTACCGTCGCTTTTAGTAAGTTATCATTATCTTTCACTGTTACTTCGAAAATACCCGCTGATATGTTTCAGGAGCGCTTCATTGTCAATTAGAAGACAAAACTATTATGTAAATAAAAGAGCGGGATAATGTAACTAATGTTTTTCTAATTACTAATAAGATCTCCTCACTAATGATTACGCCCTCGCCTACAGTGCGATACCGGACATGCACATACAAGTCGTATTCGTCCGGTAACGCAAGGATTGCAAAGTTTTTTTTTTTTGTTCTGTACGCACATGGCAAATATGCCATGTAACTTTTTTTTTATTGAAATAAGTCCGTCTGAAAGTAAGAAGCAATAATGTATATTTGTCTCTATTTAACTCACATAATATATCGTGCCTAAAATGATGCTGCACCAGCGAGCAAAACTAGTTTTTTGGCGCTAGCACCACGGGAGAGTTCATTACCGGCTATATATTGTGTCCGGTACCGCAGTGAACATGTTAATTATATTATTATGTGTTACAAACTGACAATATAATGACTTCTTATTTTATAACAAACATTAGATAAGCGATTTTAACTTGTATGTTGTTTGTTCATAAATATTTACAGAGTTCTTGTGATAAACTACCGCTTGATGGAATGGTTCCAGACTCCAGTAGCTATTATAGTAGTAAAAAATATACAGTAATTTATATATTAATGTTATTAGTTATGACTAACGTGACCGTTTATTTTTTTTTTTGTCAGAGCGGAACATCTGAAGAATTATACACAAAATAGAAAAGCACAGGATTAAAATATATCACAGGATTATGCAAAAAATGTGTTTTTTGTATGGATGCCGCCCCTCCCCCGCAATAAATTTATTATTAATCTTCATTAATTAATTATTAAAGTACAAATACAATTGAGTGTTTTGTGAATATTTCGAGTGTCTATACTCTATCTATTGCCATTATTGATGAGAGCAAATATATGGCAGATAAAAAACCGGCCTAGTGCGTGTCGTGCCACGCGCACAATAGGGTTCCGTTTTTGATAATTTTTGTATGGACAATGAATGTACATTTATAACGTGTTTTACACTACTAACAACATCATCTCAGTTACTTTCAAAGGAATTTGAACGAAAATTTCTTTATACTTCGCCGAATACATTTTTTAGTTGATCGACTATTATTACTCAATAACTTATGAAGTCTTCTTAACCGTGATAATTTTTCTTTTAAATTCAACATATTTCCTACTCCCGTGAATTTTTTCACATTTCCAGAAGCAACCGTTTAGCTGGTAGAAAGGGGGGGACACTGGACTCTTAACGGTTTTTTCCACTTTAAATCTTCATATTTCACAAATGGATCCCTAAATCGGAAAATGATCTTTGAATACTGATAATATTTTTAAAAAACCTATCCAACGACACCCCACACGATGGGATGAACGCGAAAAAAAATATGATGTGTACCATTAAGATTTTATGTACCATTTTGTCGGCATCATTAATATGTGCATTCATGCCAAATTACAGCTTTGTAGGTCCTATAGTCTCTGAGCAAAACCGCGGACAGACAGACGGACAGACGGACAGACAGACGTACAGACAGACGGACAGACGGACGGACAGACAGACAGACGGGGTTCCTTGTAGACTACGGAACCCTAAAAAATCACGTTTGTTGTATGGGAGTGTGTTACTTCTAGGTATTTGAAAACATTTCGAATGTAAAAATACTTTTAAATTATCGTTTAGAGTTTAGACCAAACAACGTTTGCAAAAGCGGGATAATTTCGGCCTCGCGAGTGACACCGGGACAGACTGCCTGAATGCGGGACGTATGGTCACGTTAGTTATGACTTATGACCCAAAAATTCGAAATTGTAAATTGTTATAGATACTTGACTAAGTACTTATTATTTTGTGGTTAAATCGATATTCATAATATTACATTATGAATATCGATTGTGTTTCGAGTGCATTAATCACAATGATGACACTGGTTAACACTGTTTTTGCCACATGAACTTTGTAATGATTTTTGTTTATGATGGAGTATCCTTATCAACAATTTAAAGTCATTTTGTTTGAAAAGTCACTGCCAGTTTTTTTTGTGAAAGCTAAAATAAAAGCCTATTCATTTTTGACTTCATAGAAATGTCTTTTTTTGTATGACTTTGTTTAGTCATCCAAAAAACTACCCTAGGGTGATGATTCCGAAAATATCAACGAATGCTAGCGGAAAATTGTTAGGAACATTAAAAAAAAAAACCTTCCAGGACTAATGAAAAATATATATACCTATGCCAATATATTTTTTTAGTGTATGTGATGTTGTTATTTTTTACCGAAATATAAGTTATTAATAGGTAGCTTTCACAAAAAAAAAAACTGGTGGTGACTGAAATAAATAACTATAAATTGTTAATGGGATACTCCATTATAAACAAAATCGGCCAAGTGCGAGTTGGACTCGCGCACGAACGGTTTCGTACCATTATAGAGCAAAATAGACACGATGGGTAAAACATCACAAAGTTCGTGTGGCAAGAAAAAAGTTATAATTTTGTTGACCAGTGTTATGTATTCAGATGAAATGTTTTTTTTTATTAGGTTAAAAAATTATTAACCTAGTGGAAACTTAAGTTGAAATTTGGTATTAAAAACATAACAACAAGTAAAATAATTTATTTATACAATTTTTATAATTTCTTATATTTAACAGACTCCTCAAAAAATCTTAAAATTGATTTCAGTGCCATTAAAACTATCACAAGAACTATGACTAAAACTATAAGTACGATCACAACTAAGTCAATTTCGTAATATCTTGTCCAGGGCACATTTGCAGAAGGAGACCGCAGATGCTTGGCGCTTCCATGCCTCAGCAAATATTCCACCCACCACACAGCCCTCTCCAGCGGTTCTTGTGGCTTATCGTTGAATATCGTTCGCAACTTTTTGATATTTTCTCGATAACTGGAAAAAAAATGGCTTATAGTTAACTGGCCAGCAGAAATAGTTACATTTCACAGACAAAAATAGTAAACAATCACCAAAATACAGACCACCATTCCCTTCGATCGCGGATTCTTGGAAATGCTATTGTATTCTATTATTATCGCAATCACCGGTGCTCGTATGGGGCTTGATGAGTTAATGTAAAATGAAAACCAAAGATATAACATCTCGCTATCCTATTTATGCAAAATGACTCCAAATAAATCATTGTTATACCAAAATTAGTAAATGATCACCAAAATTAGTAAATGATCACCAACATTATACTAGCATTTTAATGTTAAATGATAACCAAAGATCACCAAAATACAGACCACCATTTTAATGTAAAATGAAAACCAAAGATTTAACATCTCGCTATCCTATTTATGCAAAATGACTCCAAATAAATCATTGTTAACCAAAAGTAGTAAATGATCACCAAAATTATACTAGCATTTAAATGTAAAATTATAACCAAAGTGTTTTCATCTTGCTATCCTATTAAAGCACAATGACCAAAAAAATAGTTGCTAACCGAAAAATAATAAATAAAAACCAAATTTGAACTACATTTTGATTTAAAATGAAAAACGAAAGAATTACATCTCGCTATTAGATTAAAGTAAATAACTCTCATCCATACTTATATTTTAAATTGGAAAGGGTAGGTGTCTGTCTGTTACCACTTCACGTCCAAACTGCTGAACCGATTTTACACGTGGGACGTGCGTGTCCGCGCATGCTCGGCGCTTGTGGTGCGGTGGGCTACAGGCCGGAGACAATATTATACTTACCAAACTTAATAAGGAATTTTAATACTTTTTTTGTTAATATGCTCACATTTTTGTCAATGGTAGTATTATTTCGAAAGAAATATCGCATTGATTTGCTCGCTAAGATTTGGTGATCATTTACTAGATTTGGCGTTCGATTACAATTTGAGGTGTAGTCGTGACAAAAATAGCTCGTAGTATTGTAATTTTAGACTTATTTTTTTGGTGTTAAGTAATTATTTTTGGCTATCATAGCTTAGGGCAGGGCATCCTAAACTGTGCGTTGCGACGCCCCGGGGCGTCGCGACATTGTCCCAGGGGCGTCGCAACTCGCATGTCAACACAACCAAAATATATGTCATTTACACATCCCCGGTTGCAGAAGCTATGCTCAGAAAAGCAAGCGCATCCTTCACATTATCCAGCCTTGCTAGCTTTAATAGCTTTCATAAATTATTATATATTTTTTAATTTTTATGCTTATGTTTTGATTTGGTCATTATTTTCTTATAAAAATATAAACATCCAAATAGTGTTTTTATGATAACCTATGTAGGCTGGTTCTAAAATTGGAAAGTATTTTTGGGGGCTGGGTTGAGGGGCGTCGTAAAGAATTAATGGCAAAGTCCCAAGGGCGTCACAGTACAAATAAGTTTGGGAAGCCCTGGCTTAGGGTATCAGAGCATTTTATGGTGGTCATTACATATTTTGTTCCCGAAAAAAATTACACTCTTAGAGTGGGTTGCACCACAGGCGTTGTTATAGTTACAGTTTAAAAGGTTAATTTTAGCAATAACTATAACAATGACCACAGAACTTGCACCAACTTAGTATAACTATAAGTAACAAAATGCCAAATCTCTGGTTTAATCAATAATGGATTGCTCAATTTTAAAAATTGTTAAAATGTCACCATATTTAACGATAACCGTAACCGCTCAATTTTGGTCGGTTACTTATTGTTAATGTTAAAATTAACATAATTAAGGTCAATTTTCATAACAAATATACGTACATTTTTACGGATAAATACTTTAACTGTTAACAAAAAATCATGGTGCACCGTGCAAGTAACATTTGACAAGTTCTGTGGTCATTGGTCAAATTGAATAATGCTTGTTGAGATTTATTAGTAAGTAGAAATATTTGATAAAGCAATAAAATTTTGGTGCATCTACTGAATTTACGTGCTATAAATTAGCAACGTTATATTTTCATAAGTAAGGTTGCTATGTTTACGTTTCAATTAACTGACCTGCCTAGTTAGGTACGTTATCTAAATAGGGATGTTAACTGTTAGGGTCAGTTCACAATTCAACTTGTCGCGTCGATGCAGTGGAGTAAATTTTTAAATGAGCCATTTAAAACTGAACTTTATTACACAAGAAAAAGGCATCGAAATGACACACTTGCCTCTCACGATAACGTGCTAAATGTTGCAATTTTCAATGGACATTTTATTAATCGTTGTTTAAAAACGACGCCTCGAAACATTGCTATGATTGACGCCTAGACTTTACTTGATATTCATAATATATTAATATTTTTATAGGTACCTGTTATCTTCAATAACAGTAGTTATTGCATTCAATAGTTTTTCTTCTGTTATAGTTTCCATGTCGAGTCTCACACCTATTTTGAAATGAACGTATTTTTCCACGTTGAACCATTGGTCACTGAGCATTGGTATTCCGATCATTGGTACACCAGCTTCGATAGCTTCATCGGTAGATTGCAGACCGCCTTGGGTTATAAAAAGCTTTATTTTTGGATGATCTGTAACAAATTTTTTTCTGTGCCTTAGAAATATAAAAGAGAAATACGCCCATGTATAGCTTGACAAGAAAAAGTAGTCGCCGAATATAATTTTTAGTTCACATTCTTTATTAAATAAAATGGAAATTGTGTCATAGTATAGGCACTGACGCGCAGGCGGTGTGCGCGCACCACTGACCTCCATTATACAAGTACGCTGGACTAATGATACCCTTTGAAATGACAGCTATTTTTTGTGCCTATTTGAAGCGGAATCAGCTCTCCCGATGGGAGGGATAGGAACTAAATTTGACCATTGACCAAATATACTTGTCTATGATTTGACGTAAAAATGACGTTTGAAAGTCGCCATATTGGCGCTGATAGCAGTAGTGGTACTCCCACTACTGCTATCAGCGCCAATATGGCGATGATTTGGAACTAATACTAGTGATGACAACCAATAACGATTAAGCGGCCATTTGCAAGTTACGTCAAATTTAGTTCTCTTCCCGCTCACTGGCGGCGCTGATCCCGCTTCAAATAGGCACAAAAAAAGTGGGTATCATAGGTCCAGCGTACTTGTATAATGGAGGTCAGTGTAGTATAATAGGTCTACCAGAATCTGATGGCAATATTTAACCGACTTCCAAAAACCTCCTCCAGGTTATATGTTCGGCTGTGGAGTTTTTTTTTTTCTTTTTTTTATTTTTGTATGTTCAACGATTACTCCGCCGTTTGTGAACCGATTTTCAAAATTTTTGTTTTGTTCTATTAGGTTTCGCTCCAAATTTGGTCCCATTTTCACAAAAGTGGTGATCTGATGATGGAATCCATGAGTAATCGAGGGTACTCCTCAAAATTTATATGGAAACAGGTGGTGATTTTGATTTTATGAGAAGTATCCTAAGCATATGCTACCAAAACGCAAGATTTTGCACCAAGGTATACTATGGTTCCGAAGATACTAAGAGAACTCCGGATTCCTTATAGATACAAGTTTGGGGGTTTAGGCGCTGTTTTAAGAACTGAAAGCATATGCAAATCATATTCATCATCATCATCATCATCATTACCATGTCAGGGTCACCAGTGTCATATGGTTGTATATGGATACATCATACCAGTGGCCCCCACAACACCATAATTATATCATCACATTATGTCCTTATAATAATTCGTACTTTTCATAGCGATTTTAATAAAAATATAATGTTGTTTCAAAATAAATGATTCAAGTTCCAAGCGACTTATGTACCTCAAAATTGAACATAACAAAGTCAACCTTAACTCCAGAGCGTAAAGTACACATTTGACATTTCTTTTGAGATTCGAAAGAAAAAAGAGAAGTAAGTTGCTTCGATAGGTTTTTAACTATAATTAACTAGTTTAACTATTATTAACCCATCAATCCCCAAGCGGCACCCGGCTGCCGCATAACAATTAAAAATCTATTGTGTCTGCGATTCCCACGATCGAGATAATAAACGTAGAATATACGCGATGGTTTACTAGGTAACAAAAAAGAGTGAAATTATTATTTTTAACAAAAAATTAAATTTAAACCGACTTCCAAGGTAAAAACAATAATAACATCCTTATAATATGAACTAAAAAGTATTAAATAATTTTCCTATCTAATAGTGCCTTTTTCCGAATTCGGCTAAACTTCAACTATTTCTGTACTCAATCTTTATCATTTTGAAGTCGGTGCCAGTTCCAAAAGTTTCAAATACCTATTCTGTCACAGAACTGAAGATTCAGCTATATCTGGTACCGACTTCAAAATGATGAAGATTGAGTACAGAAATAGTTGAAGTTTAGCCGAATTCGGAAAAAGGCACTATTAGATAGGAAAAATTATTTAATACATTTTAGTTCATATTATAAGGATGTTATTATTGTTTTTACCTTGGAAGTCGGTTTTAATTTTTTTGACAGCAGATTTTCAAAAAATATACTTGATCATTGGATAAATTTTTATATTTGCATGTTTAACACACAGAATCAGTCGCTATAAGAAAAAAAAAGGATCAAAATGTTTTATTCCAATTACCCCAGTATTACTAGTCAATTTATTTTCTCACTTTTTGCCATCAGATTCTGGTAGAACTATAGTAATGTACAAAATTTGTCTGTGGTAATGTTAGGATGAAAAATCAAAATTCGATTGTGATTACGTTTCGATAATTTTGTTTAGCGTCTCCTCTTTTCTAAGCGGGCCCCTAGACGATCAATTTTATTGCCCAATATCACGTATGACGTATTGTACAATATTATTGACAGTTTAGTTTCAATTGCTGCACCTTTCAATTTAATTGTACAATAAAATATTGGTCAATATTATTACTGCTTAAACAGACAATACCTCTGATAATGTAATGTAACTTTAAAATATTAAGGGGCTGTTTCACCACTTCCTAATAAGTTCCGGATAGGCTATCCACAACTTATTTAACTTAACCCTTAACCACCTGCCATACGTCTCACAGACCCCGCTTATATTATTTCTATGTCTGTGGCAAAAAGTGTCGTTACATCTTTTCGTATGAATTTTTTCCGTCTAGCCTCTTTTCGCAACGCGCGATAAGGAACTTCGTTCCAAAAGCATGTTAATATTATAATGGTATAGATAAATTTTGATATCTTACGTAAAAGATCAGACTGTGGTAGCCATTTGAACACTTTGACGCTATTTGGCATCTTCGGTAGCTTATCAGTGTCCCATTTCCACAGAACATCATATGGGATCTTCGAGAAAACGTTTATAAATGATTTTATTAATTCCGTTCTTAGTGCAGATGGAACTGCGTTGGTACCGAGGCTGAAGTATATAACGCCATGCTTTGAAGAGTTCAAATAGGTTTCTAGATCCTGAAAAGAAAAACCTTAGCATTATTAAGGTGCCTCTTCACAGTGGTCCATGCTGGCTCACTACAAGCCATTGCCATTGTGTAGACGGGGTAATGGGCGGACGATGGCCAGTGGATTGCCAGGCAGTAATGAGCCATGCGCCATTGTGTTTAACACCAAGTGATCGTGGTCTACAGTTCACGATGGCCTGCAGTGGGCCATCGTGGGCCATTGTGTACTGGGGACTTTATAGTAACATATTATTTTGTCTATCTAATTTTAATTTTATGATGTTGTCCGCAACTCCGTTGCACCAAACTTTGATTATCTCGCACGGTAAGACTACGGTTACACAGTCAGTCTGGCGTCAGTTCATTCCATCAGTTTAGTCAGGAATGAGAATGATCGTCTAACCGGTTGATTGACGGACTGATCATTTTTTTATTATGTACTTTTCAGCCATCATTCTGGCGTCAGTCTCAGACTGATGACTGATGCCAGGCTGACCGTGTAACCATAGTCTTAGCATAATATGTTCTTCTTAGGCAGAAACCATTATGTTTCCTTTAATATCCTGATTTAAAGTATCTGTGTACCAAATTTCATCAAAATGAGTTCAGCCGTCAGTGGTGCAAGAATTAAAGAGGTAACAGACAAATGAACAAATACACTTTGGCATTCTACCTCACGAATGTTGTGATTGAAGAAAATTTTAACCAACTTAAAAAAAGTAGGAGGTTCTTTGTTGGGCTATGGATATTTTATGGATCTTTTGTTCTGTAGCAATTTTAAAATTTTACCTTTGGTAGAGTTTTCGGAGGTTTCAGGTGTACACCTCCTATGTATACCACGTTTGGTGGAACAGGGCGATTGGTATCCCAAACATCACGTAAATTAACAAATAACAAATCTATATTGTTGTTTAGCTCTGACAAAGGCGGAATATTAGGATCGATGATTTCTCTCAGCAACTTGTTATCATCAATTTCAAGTTCTGCCAGCAGTTTCATCATTTTCCAATGAACGTACATTTCTTTAATTTTATCCCAGAAAGTGAAATTATTATGCTTAATACTCCGCGATCCGGGAAATAATAGCGGATGTGTTAGTGTTCCAAATAAGTCACCGTAATCCATTACCACGCCCAACGTACTTATAGAGACTACTGGCACTTTGAAAATATGTGTCAATCCAAAGCAAGCTTTCGCAGGTGCTTCCAACAGGAGCAAATCGATTTTATCCTTATTATCTTCAATGATTTTCCTCACTTCTGGAGTTTGAATTTGATGTTTGAACACAATGGACATAGCTCGAAGCATTTTTTCTATCTGATTGAAATAATCACTGGCGTGTCCAAACTTAATTTGTTTGAGCAAATATTCCTTCCAGAGTGAATAAGACAGGTCGTGAACATCTATTTCTGTTAGGTTAGGTATGCTAGCGTTCTTCGGGAAGGCTGGATCCGGAGTAATCACTATTAGCTCATGACCACGTTTGGCTAACTCCAGATATAATGGACGAAAAACTAGAGCATGGCTTATAGACGGCATCGGAAAGACAGCTAAAATACGCGCACTTTGAGCTTGGCATATAAACAATGTTACTATTGTTATTGTAGCTACACGTAACATTTTTGTTTTTTGCGAAAGAGGAAATGTTAAACACAGACTACACTCTCACATCACACAACCACTAAATATAATAAATTCTTTGAATATGCTCATAATAATAGGAAACGAAATAGGAAATGATTTTATTGAATTTAAATAATTTTGCGGAAACGATATTATTTTCGTCACATTGAACTTAACACTGTCAGAATACGTTTCAAATCAACTGATATAATCGTAATATTGTAAAGAAAATCAAATCAAAATAACACTGGACAAACTGGTTACATTATTTTGCAAGTTCAGAAACTGCGGAAAACTAGTGTAGGAGCTGATATTGAAACACGCTAGCTAATATAGGACACTTGAATTATAATTACAATATAAACTCATTAACTTATAATTCAATTGACAACAATGCAAATAACTACCTATGTGATTTACAAATTATATTAAGAATAATTATTATTTAAAATAAACTTATTACTATATTATATAAAAAAAATATTGTTAATTTTAAGGCTTAAACTGCCGCACTCAGAGGCATTGATTAAAGTTGATTATACTTAATGCAGAGTTTGACAGATCATATGACAGGTAAGGGGCTAATGTCAACCTTCATTAATTCACAGGTAAGTTATTAGTCGTCGTAAATGATAAAGTCTCTAAAAAATAATGGCTATCTCAATGATGCTGACGTGATATTGTGTACAAATCTTAAGATAGAGAAGCTTATCATTATCGACTATCTAACTCTTAGACTATTTAGTATGAAAAATAAATAAAAGTATTTACATTTATTATTCTCTGTTTATATTTCGTTATGCCAAGGACAATGCGACATCTTGAATAATTTTACTCTTATTTAAATATCCTAGAACAAAGTGACAATTTATTTAAAATTGTGGTAAAACATGTTTTACAACACGCATCAACAGCTCATAATATAGTAGGTACTAACTATTATAAGATACTAAGTTTTGTTGTAAAAGAACTAATTTGGCAAGAGCAGCTTTTTCGTAATTTATCTTGAATCTAGCTTCGAGCTTATATACAAATTATATTTTAAAATATAAGTCTAATTGCTGCACTTTTAATGGATATTTTTATGTCTTAACAATGAAGTAAAAAAAATACTACTAATAAGTAATATTTTCTTAGGCTTACATAAAAATCGTTTATAGTTTTTAGCAATTTCGACTAGTCGTTAACTGGAGAGAAAATTTTCCGCGACAAAATTTGTAAGTAATTAAAACTATAACTAACCAGCGAAATATTCAAAATATCTACTACCTAGCACTTTAACTAAAACTTATACACGAAAGTGTGAAAGAATTTATATCGACTACGGATTAAAGAAAACAGTATTTTTAGGGTTCCGTAGCCAAATGGCAAAAAATGGAACCCTTATAGATTCGTCATGTCTGTCTGTCTGTCCGTGTATGTCACAGCCACTTTTCTCCGAAACTATAAGAGTTATACTATTGAAATTTGGTAAGTAGATGTAGTCTGTGTACCGCATTAAGATTTTGATACAATAATGGAAAAATTATTAAAAATTTTAGCGGTCCCCATAGGTACAACTGAATCAAAAAAAATATTTTTTCATCTAACCTATGCGTGTGTATCTATGGATAGGTATTCAAAAATCATATTAAGATTTCTAATATAATTTTTTTCTAACCTGAATAGTTTGCGAGAGAGACTCTTCCAAAGTGCTAAAATGTGTGTCCCCCCCCCTCTAACTTCTAAAGTAGGGGCATGATAAGTCTAAAAAAAATATATGATGTACTTTACTATAAAAACTACCAACGAAAATTGGTTTGAACGAAATGTAGCAAGTAGTTTTTTTTTTATATTTTTATATTTAAATAATTTTTTTTTTCATCTAACCTATGCGAGTGGGGTATCTATGGATAAGTCTTCAAAAATCATATTGAGGTTTCTTATACATTTTTTTTCTAACCTGAATAGGTTGCGAGAGAGACTCTTCCAAAGTAGTAAAATGTGACCCCCCCCCCCCCCCCCCCCCCTCCCCCGTCTCTAATTTCTAAAGTAGGGGTCATGATAAGTCTAAAAAAAATATATGATGTACTTTACTAAAAACACTACCAACGAAAATTGGTTTGAACGAAATCTAGCAAGTAGTTTTTTTATTCGTCATAAATGGTAAACTTAATTTAACTTTCATTAAATCAACTGAAATTTTGACTTTTTAGGTTGTTTTGTAAATCTAGTTGGTTCAATTGTTGTTTTTAAGTTTTAACACGATTTGCAAGATTTGCAACATACAATGAAATAATAAATGGGTAATTAAAATACAACTACATTATATTTAAATAACAAAAAAATGCAAAACATTAAAATTTACTAAGTTAATTATTAAGAAATAATTAAGTTATTATTCGTCTGAGAGTGCGGCAGTAAATGATAAAGTCTCTAAAAATAATAGCTATCTCAATGATGCTGACTTGATATTGTGTACAAATCTTAAGATAGAGAAGCTTAATTTTTAAGATTTTTTTTTGATAGTATATTGTAATTTCTAAATTAGATCAATAAATAAAAAAGTGAGAAATAATTATCTGCATAATTAATAATGTTTTGCATTTTTTTGTAGTGAAATAATTTAGAAAAGCAAAAAACAATTTAGATGATTTGATATTTGCGTTCGTAGGAGTTGACCTAACACAGGTGACCTAGTATGTAAAGCCAATTTCATTAGGTCGACACTGGACTAAGTTCGTGTTTTTGTCATCATATCCGTTCTTATCGTGAGAATGTTGAATTTGTTTTCATTTTTTGTCACTAGTAGTGTTATTTCATTTATATCTATAGGAATCAGTATAATATTGTAAGTTTCAAGATGATTTTCGTCAATCTCAAATAACAAAATTACCTAAAATAATAGATACTTAAGTTGAGCCACTTGCCTTGATTCCATGTCAATTTTATGTCGCAAACTTTAAGGAAGGTACTTAGATCTATATAATGTTTTTATTTCTTGTGAAGTAAATCCTACTAATATTACATATAAAGGCGCAAGTTTGGATGTATGTATGTATGTATGTATGGATGTAATATGGATGTTTGTTACTCTTTCACGCAAAAACTAATGAACGGATTTTAATGAAACTTTACAATAATATAGCTTATACATCAGAATAACACATAACCTACAATTTTAACCGACTTTCAAAATGGAGGAGGTGTTATGTTCGTTTTTTTATGTTCAACGATTACTCCGCCGTTTGTAAAAATTTTCTTTTGGTGTATAGGTTATCATCCCAATTTGGTACCATATTCATAAAAGTGGTGACCTGATAAAGGGATCCATAAGAAATCGAGGGAACTCCTCAAAATTTATATGGAAACATGTGGTGACTTCGGTTTCGTGAGCAGTAGTTGCACCAAGGTATACCATGGTTCGGAAGGTGCTGAGAGAACTCCTGACTCTTTATAGATACAAGTTTGGGAGTTTCGACGTTGTTTTAAGAACGGAAAGCATATGCTACTATGCAAATTACATTCATCATCATCATTATCACTACCATAAACTATTATAGAACCATGTATCGTCCCGTTTTGACCCTATTATTGGTACTTTTTATAGTATTTTATTATATATCACTTAAACCGCGGGTAACACCGCGGGGCACAGCTAGTAACTACATAAGTTACACAAACAGAATGCAGAACAACAACACCAGTGGTTACTTTGTAACAAATTCCAGGCGCATCATACTCCTGTAACGGGAGATGGTATGACATTCGCAGGAGATTACTCGACTCCGCCGATAAAAGGAGAACACGTAGAGGATATAACACAAGACCCAAATGCCTGCGGATTAGGAGAAAAACTCATACATTGGTTAGCGTTATCTAATCCATACTTACTAATACAAAATAATATTATAAATGCGAAAGTGTGTCTGTCTATCTGTCTGTCTGTTACTTCCTCACGCCCAACTGAACCGTTTGGATTTTATATGGAGATACTTTGAATCCCGAGAAAGGGCATAGGATACTTTTTATCCCGGATAAATGTACGGTCCTGCGCACAGACATAGATCAAGATAGATACCGCATGTGTATGTACTTCGCGTGCCATATCGCGTTCCCAAACGACGAGCAATGCTCGTCTTTCGAAAGTCTGTTCTTTAGTCTGCTATCGGAATCGGACGTCAGTCGGAATTCTAACTAATTGTGCCGTATTGAGCTGTAGAAATCCGAAGAGATACATTGGCCTAGATAATGGACACGTTTCTTATCATCGGTACGTCACAGTAGGTAGGAAAAAAGTGGCACGCTCGTTTTCATACAAATAGAGGGACATGCGGTATCTATCTTTATCTATGTCTGTGGTCCTGTGCGATAAAGGAATTTTGGCGCAAAGCGGTGCGGGCGACATCTAGTACTATTTTAGTTTTGAGTAATACTTTGTTTTATCATAAAAAGGGCAATAAATCGAAAGAACAAAATATTGTAGTACCTTTAGTAAACTTTGCTATAAAATAAGATATAAGTACAAAAATATTTGACAGAAATGCTCCTGTTCTCCTGCACTAAAAACCATAATTTGCGTCAAAGAATGCAAGGACGTTCAGAAAATGCAGCATAAAATTGAGAACAATTTTGACGTAATGGAGTTGAGGGCTGAAAAATGCTGTTGTACGAAAACTTACGAAAGCGGCTGTCAGACTGAGGACCACGGGGACTTTTTTTCCAAAAATGTCTGCCGTTTTACTGTTGATGCTTTTTTCAAATAAATTATAACGTCACTATCATTTGTATACGCTGTATTCATAATATACCTACCTAATCGTTTAACATAACAAGATAGCCAGTACAATCGACTTTAATTGGCACCGAAATTCGTTTATCACTTGAGAATCGTAATTTTTTTCTAGATAAAACCTTTAAACTATGTTCTTTCCCGGGACTCAAAGTATCGTCATTCTAAATGTCATCCAAATCGGTTCAGCGGTTTCGAGTGAGGAAGAGACAGATCCATTTTCTCATTTATAATAATAATCTATGGGACCTATCGGACAGAGAGCAGTCACGCGTTCAAGCGTTCTGCGTTCGAGCGGTCAGTCACGCAGGAAGAATTCTGACACGGTCAGAACGCCCCCTGTGTGAGTGTCTCTTTATAACGTTATACAACACAAAGAATGCAAATCTGACCATTTGAACGCTTGACCGCGTGACCGCTCTCTGTCTGAAAGGTCCTTTAGTATAGTATAGATATGGTTGAAATGGTGGAATGTAAGTATTTAGTATAGTATAGATTTGGTTGAAATGGTGGTATGATGGAAGTGGTTTCAAACCCATAGCAATGACTATGGAACAAAAACTACATAGTGATCTGACCGTCATCACTGTAAGCAAAACAATTCCAACTTTTGTTGAGAAGCAATTATGTTTTCTATAGCCGCACATTAACTACATAGCTCGTGGAACTTCATGAAAATGTTATGAAACTAACCTTCTGATTAAGAAACTTTGATGAAGGAAATATCAAAGTTTAGTATTACTCAGCATTTTACATGAACGAAGTTGGATAGAGTTCTGCAGCTAAAGGGCGGGCCATAGAGTAAGCGGTAAGTATAGAGGGATCACAGTTTACTACAGTAATATGACAGGTCGTATAGTTGATAATATAATAGAATCTCAATATTATCCATACTATACTTATCAATACTCGTACAATATGAAAGTAAGTAAATACAAACGTAAAAGTATGTATGTCTGTCTGTCTGTCTGTCTGTTACCTCTTCACGACTAAACCGCTAAACTGATTTTACTGAAATTTGTCATGGAGATACTTTGAGTCTCGAGAAATGAAGAATACTTTTTATTCCGGAAAAATGTACGGTTTCAGCGCGATAAGTTTTTGCGGAACGGAGTTGCGGGAATCATCTCGTTCTAAATATTGATGTTTTGTTTGCCTTTAAAAATTGACGACCGTAACGACCTCTGTGGCTCAGTTGGTGAGCGCGTTGGTAGCTCAACCCGGGGATCGCGGGTTCGAGTCCTTCCGACGTTACTAAAGGTTTTCTATGTTCTTGTGTCATGGGTGTCTATTAATTAATATGTGTATGATATAATAAAAATCTTAAATATATGTATAATATAAAAGTATTAAATATATTTCCGTTGTCTGGTACCCGTAACACAAGTCCTCCAGGTACTTAGCACGGGGCCAGACTGACGTGGTGCGAAACGTTCATAATTTTAAAAATATTATTTTTGACAAAGAAAATCACTAATTATTTCAAAGTACCATGATATCTTTGGAACATGAAAAACCTGTAATTCTTGGTAAGAGAAATATAAGGCGCCTACCACGCAAACCGTGGTCAAGCATGCACGTGTGGTAGGCGCCTAAGTTCTTTCCTACTATTTATTCTTAGATAAGTACAGGCTATCAAATCTTCAGAGATAAAATAAAATGTGTATAGCATGTGGAAAGTTATGTTATTAGAATATGTGTACTTCCTTTAACATAAGAGTTTTCGATATAAAATAGTCTATGAAACTATGAGCAGTTATTAGAGTTTCTCTAATGTAATATAGGTATATATTTCTCTAATATAAAATATATTGACGACCTCTGTGGCTCAATTGGTTGAGTGTGTGGCAGCTCAAGCCGGGGGTCACGGGTTCGAATCCCGCCGACGGAACAAAAAGTTTTCAATGTTCCCGGGTCTGGATGTGTACTAAATATGTGTATGATATAATGAAAATCTTAAATATATATATAGTATAAAAGTATTAAATATATTTCCGTTGTCTGGTACCTAAAACACAAGTCCTTCAGGTACTTAGCACGGGGCCAGACTGACGTGGTGTGCAGCGTCCAGAGATATTATTTATTATTATTATTATATAATCAGCAAAAATTACAAGCGTTTAATTTCGTTAATATATAATTAGATATGAACTTCTTACATTAACTGTTCAACTGTTCGTGAATTTAAAGTAAAACCACAGAATACATATTAGCACAAGGTAAAATAAGCATTCAATGTCTCTAGGTGCGGCCGATAAAAGTCGAAGTACACAATACACATAATTGTGGAAAAACACAAGAGGGTCAGACACAAATATCAAAACATAACACTGTTGCTTCTTGTTGCTAAATACGCATTTTATTAGTTTTTCAGCGAACATTTCGCACAATATGTCTGTTCTTATGAAAACGCATAACGTTTTTGCCCGCTCGTCTTTTGTATTCAAGACACAATACATCGGATGCACAACTTTTCAGCTCTCTGACGCATCACGTTTATTTCATATATTCCGCTGAATCCACTATTAACTCTCCCGTATATTGTTATATTCTATATTGTTTCGTGAATTTTTGGTATGTGGAAATAAACTTCTATTATAAGGTCTCATGTGAAATATTTTAGATTCAAATAGGTACGTTAATAAAATTATACACATTGTGTATGCAGATTTGTATTCTTCTGACGATAGAAAAGTCACTTGACAAACAAGAAAAATATTGTACGTATCATGTAAACAGAGTATCTTTTTAACCGACTTCCAAAAAGGAGGATTATAATAATTATGTTTGGCTGTGGTTTTTTTTTTTTTTTTATGAAGTAATCGTTGAACGATTACTCCGCCGTTTGGGAACCGATTTTCAAAATTTTTGTTTTGTTCTATTAGGTTTCTCTCCAATTTGGTCCCATTTTCACAAAAGTGGTGATCTGATGATGGGATCCATGAGTAATCGAGGGAACTCCTCAAAATTTATATGGAAACATATGGTGATTTTGGTTTCATGAGAGGTATCCTAAGCATAATATGCTACCAGAACGCAAGATTTTGCACCAAGGTATACTATGGTTCCGAAGATACTAAGAGAACTCCGGATTCCTTATAGATACAAGTTTGGGGGCTAAGGCGCTGTTTTAAGAACTGAAAGCATATGCTACTATGCAAATTACATTCATCATCATCTTTACCACGTCAGGGTCACCAGTGTCACATGGTTGTATATGGATACAATATGCCCCCACAACACCATAATTATATTATAATCACGTTATGTCCATCATGTATCATCATATTATAATAATTGGTACTTTCCACAGCGATTTTAATAAAAATTTAATGTTGTTTCAAAATAAATGATTCAAGTTCTAAGCGACTTATGTACCACAAAATTGAACATAACAAAGTCAACCTTAACTCCAGAGCGTAAGGCACACATTTGACATTACTTCTGCGATTCGAAAGAAAAAAGAGAAGTAAGTTGTTTCGATAGGTATAACTACACTAGTTTAACTATTAACCCATCAATCCCCAAGCGGCACCCGGCTGCCGCATAACAATTAAAAATCTATTGTGTCTGCGATTCCCACGGTCGAGGTAATAAATTGAACCCTTAGTATGAAAATACTTACATAGGAAAACAATCTACATCGTAATAGGAATAAGAAACACGATCGCATTTATGAGTAAAAAAATACTTCGTACTTTAATGTATTTTTATTTATTTACACGATTTTGCTCCATAATACCATACATATACAGATCGAATTTCTATGCAAGTTTATACAATTTTAATCTGATAGATTAAGGGTCGAATCACACCGGAATGGCAGGGCGCGGCGAGCATTTTTAGTGTCATATGATTTCAAACTTTATCTTCATTATTGTAATACATAGTATCGCTTGAGAAATCGCGGCCGCCGGCGGCCGCGAGACTTTCCAAGTTTCTCAAGCGATACTATGTATTACAATAATGAAGATAAAGTTTAAAATCATATTATTATGACACTGAAAATGCTCGCCGCGCCGCCGCTGCCATTCCGGTGTGATTCGGCCCTTAAATTGTTAAATTACCTAGCACGTGTTCACTTCGATTTTTTAAAAATGTATTGTTTAAAATTATCTATTACTCCGCCGTTTGTTAACCGATTTTCAAAATTTTTGTTTCGTTATATTAGGTTTCACAAAAGTGGTGACAAAAACACATGAGTAACCGAGGGAACTCCTCAAAATTTATATGGAAACATAATATAGTGATTTTGGTTTTATGAGAAGTATCCTAAGCATAATATGCTACCAAAACGCAAGATTTTGCACTAAGGTATACTATGGTTCCGAAGATACTAAGATAACTCTGGATTCCTTATAGATACAAGTTTGGGGGTTAAGGCGCTGTTTTAAAAACTGAAAGCATATGCTACTATGCAAATTACATTCATCATCATCATCATCATTACCACGTCAGGGTCACCAATGTCACATGGTTGTATCTCAATGTCACATGGTTTGTATATGGATACAAATTGTAATAAGATACGTAGAATATACGCGATGGTTTACTAGGTAACTAAAAAGAGTGAAATTATTATTTTTAACAAAAAATTAAAACCTATTTCCAAGGTAAAAACAATAATAACATCCTTATAATATAAACTAAAAAGTATTAAATAATTTTTCGTATGTAGTAGTGCCTTTTTCCGAATTCGGCTACACCTCAACTATTTCTGTATTCAATCTTCATAATTTTGAAGTCGGTGCCAGTTCCAAGAGTTTCAAATATTCTGTCAGAGAACTGAAGATTCAGCTATCTGGTACCGACTTCAAAATGATGAAAATTGAATAGAGAAATAGTTGAGGTTTAGCCGAATTCGGAAAAAGGCACTAACTACATACGAAAAATTATTTAATACTTTTTCATATTATAAGGATGATTCTCTGTTATCTAATCTAACTACCCAATTCCAGACTTTCTACCGGACCAGAACAGCGTGTGATTTTTGTATCTACGTACCATTTATCCTGGATATTCATATTTAATATTAAAAATGCGAAAGTGTCTTTGTCTGTCTGTTTGACTGTCTGTCTTTCTGTTACCTCTTCACGCCCAAACCACTGAACCGATTTAGCTGAAATTTGGTATAAAGATACTTTGAGTCCCGGATGTCATTTACGTACGATACTTTTTATACCAAAAAAATGTACGGTTCCTGCGCAATAAATGAATTCTGCGCAACGGAGTAACGGACATCAACTAGTAAAATATTAAAATTATGCGTCAATTCACGTCTCAGTATGAACTAACCCTTAAACAAAATATGTTTATTCTAGTAGGGTTTGATCAATCAAGAAAACCCATCAGAGCCGACGGCAAAGGGAATGTCGGATGCCCACCTCAACTATTCTGATTGTAGTCAGACGTAATCTCCTCCGGCATTGTTCGTTAACACGACATGACGGTGGTACCTTAAATATTGTTTTTGGGAAATTTGTTCTTGGTAGTACTTGTATTACAAAGACAGCTGGTTCCAACTGTATGGAAAAAGCGAAATCAAGAGAGCACTGGCTATCTTTAGAGGAGGCCTTCACCTGTGGAGGGGTTCTTACTAGGGATGCCACGAATAGTGAATTAGCCGAATACCGAATATTCGGCAACGCTGTCGGCCGAATATTTGGCACGAAATACATACTTTTCGGGGGCGCGGTAGCTGGATTAAGACAAGTCGCAACCTGTTTTACTGGATGCGTTTTCAAACGAGTCATTTGCGTCAAACGAGTTGAATTTTTATTTGAAAACAGTTCGCCTAGATTGGAAGGCCGATCCTTATAAGTGGTGGTTAGCAAAAGAAAAACAATACCAAAACCTTTCGAAATTTGCCAAAGTTTATCTCCTGGAAGTAGCGTGTATAGTGAGAGGTTATTTTCTGAGGCTGGTAACATTTACGATGAAAAGCGTAATCGTTTGCTACCAAAAAAGCTGAAAAGCTTATTTTTATTCATCACAACTTACCACTGATCAATTTTAATTTAAGTGTTGTAATTTGGAAATAAATACATAATTTTGAGTAATATAACGTGTTTTTTTTACATGATTTGGTATTCGGTATTCGGCCGAATAGTACGTATTATTCGGCCGAATATCGAATAGCAAAAAAAGAAGCCGAATAGGCCGAATACCGAATAGTTGCCGAATATTCGTGACATCTTTAGTTCTTACAGTAGAAGCAAAGTAAACAAAATAATAAATAGTATTAAAATTGTGTTATTTTACTGATAAGAAATAAAAGGCTTAGGGCCTGTTTCACCGCTTCCTGATAAAGCTACAAATATATATTCACCACATAAAAATATCTGCCATATAAATCCGCCTGATATATTTTTTTGGTTCCACCACGTACGTCTCTGTTAAATTAAGCGCCAGATAATTATCTGTAACCTTATTTGACAGTCGGAGCGGCAACGTCGCAATTTCCTATCGTACGTTCCATTTTAAGCCAACCTTATAATGGAACGTACGATATTTTCATAATTTCACTTTATTTATTAGAAAAAAAAAACACCCATAAAAATAGAGTTGACGTATGTATTTATAGATTTATTAAAGTTTTACATAAGATTTGTTTTAAAAGAGTCAAAAGCTTTTCACACAACAACATACAATATTAATTAGGGTGGGTTGCACCAGAGGCGTGGTTAAAGTTAAAGTTATGGTTATAGTTAAGGTAAATTTAACTTTAACTTTAACCTTAACTTTGACCGGAGAAATTGACAGATGACAGCTGGTCCAACAAGGTTATAAATGAACGTGGGCGGGGGCGCTGCTGGTTAAGGAGAACTGTCAAAAATGGCGTTTTTGTATGATGACAGCGTTAGTTCCTTTTTTCGCCACATGCATTTAAAACCTTGTCGAGCTCTATGGTTATGGTTAAATATGGCGTCTTGATGGCGTCCATTTTTAACTTTAACCAAAGATTTGACATTTGACATTGTAGTTAAAGTTAAAGTTACAGTTAAAGTTAAAGTAAGCTGGTGCAACCCACCCTTAATGTACAAGGAATATGAAATACGTAAAACGAATCGTAGGTGATACCAAAGAGAATATAATCACTATGGGAGACACCAAAATCCAAATTTCAAGACATTTGAAAATATTTCAGTGTTCTATGTAATTTCTTGAATTTTATTTATATTATTATGTAGGTACTGAAGTGAAATTGAAAATTCGTTTCTTGAAGTCCTCATCACTATACTGCTTATGGGTTTTGAGCGTCGCGTAAATATCTGCGCGAAGGAAAATTATACGGATTTTCATAGACATAATTTAGAAACCTAATAAAATCTTCCATGCTTTTCTCTAAACACGATTTCGTTGGAAACAGACAATTAAGACAATCAAGGAAGTTATATTAAACTAGTTTATTTATTTATTTATTTGGGAAAGCAACAGCCATCAATTTTACAATAATATGCATTTTACAAACAGAAACAGTGAGTACATAGGGCCAATAACAGCTATCCACAAGTAATTACAATAATGGAAATTTACCAGAAGTAACAACATAGAACTAAAAATGAAAACAGTATGTTTGACACTTAAGTAATGCTAACAATATTATAAATTTATAAATTTTACAAGCCACATTTATTTATTGTGAGTTAAATTAAAGTACCTATAGACCTACATATAGAAAATAGGTATGTGTAATTTAAATTTCGTGAATAGATATTATATAAATATTGTGTATATAACATAATAAATTATATAACATTATAGTAAAACTGAGAATTATAAATACGGATATATAATAAAGTCAGTACAAGTTTTATTTAATTTAAAACTAACAACCACACTAACCGTCCCACAGGCTTATCAGTTATGTAGCACTTAGCAGTGATAATTTGATATTTGATTTAAACGATTGTTTTGTTTTTATGAATGGATCAATATGCGAATTTTTTTTATTGTAAGTTTGTAAAATCCTCGTGAGAACACAGTTTTTAGCGTAGGTAGTGTACTGAAATGGAACATAAAAAAGAGGAGTTTGACGTGTTCTGCGACGGGGTACGTTAAACGAGACTAATTTCAACAGATCAGGACTTTCTGAGTGACCATTCAGTACATCATACAAAAGACACATGTCAGATAAAACGCGACGATCATCTAGGCGCATGATGTTATAATAACGACACTGTTCGTCGTAATTCTGTGTGGGAAAAGATGAGCCAGACCTCAAATTAAGAAAACGAATAAACTTCTTCTGGATGTTTTCAATGCGAGATGCGTGGGATACATATGAAGGTGACCAAATTTGACATGCGTATTCCAGAATGCTTCTAACATAAGCAAAATACAAAATTTTAATACAATGAATGCTTGTGAAGGGTTTGCTCGTCCTTTGCACAAAACCAAGCATACGATAAGCTTTGTCTATGATATTGTCATAATGCATAGTCAGAAGCATTCTGGAGTCAAAATGTATGCCAAGATCTCGAACATTACTAACGCGAGTTATGGTAAGGTTATTAAAATTATACGGATAGATTATGGGATTTTTACGACGCGTAAAACTTATGCATTGGCATTTGCGGATATTTACTGTTAAAATATTGTTTTTGTAATAAGTAAATAATTCGTTAAGATCGCGTTGCAAAAGTTCACAGTCATGTAATGAACCGATCGCAAGGAAGATTTTTTTGTCGTCAGCATAAAGAAGATGTTTGGCACTGGTGAGGCACTTGTAAATGTCGAAAATGTAGGCACAGTAGAATAAGGAGCCCAAATGTGATCCCTGTGGTACGCCCGAGGGTATTTTTACATAGTCCGAGTTGAAAACCCCCAGAATAACAACTTGCGAACGATTCGTAAGATAAGACTTGACCCACCGAAGTAGATCACCATGAATTTCCAGTTTATGGAGCTTGCTGAGCAGGAGGCCGTGATCCACTCGATCGAAAGCTTTTTCAAAATCGGTATAAATCACGTCCACCTGCCCACCACGCTCCATATTCTGTAAAACATAGGTAGAAAAGATAGAAAGGTTTGACAAAGTTGACCGACCCTTCAAGAAGCCGTGCTGAGTACTAGGTATACCTTTGGATAATATGTGATAAATACTATCATAAACTAGTTTTTCGAAAATTTTACTAATAGTATTTAAAATAGAGATAGGCCTGTAGTTGTCAATAGCCGATTTACTACCTTTTTTGTGAATGGGTATTATATGAGCTATTTTCCATTTGTCAGGAAAGGTGCATTCGGCCATTGACCTGCGCAACAAAATAGTAATGGGTAAAGCCAGTGATTCTGCACAAGCTTTTAAAACTTTAGGTGGTATATTATCACAACCAGAACCCTTTGTTATGATCAATGATTTAAGTGACTTTAACACAGATTCATAGGTGATATTGACATGGGATATTGAGTCTGGGCAATTAATATCACAAACGGAATCTAGAAATTGAGTGTCATTGTTATCTAAAGAGGAAGAGGTAAAAACACTTTTAAAAAAATTACTAAATTCGGAGCAGATTAATTGTCCATCGTAATACTTTTCCGAGCCCAAGGTAAAATGTTTTGGATATTTAATTGCACCTTTTTTAGAGCGTACATACTTTTAAAAGTATTTTGGACAGCGTCTAATATCGGATCTGAAGGTAAAATGTTCAAAGCACTGATTAAGAACAGTACGCTGCCTCTTTCTGAGCTTTACTTTTGATACCTTTAAATTGTTGAATATAAAAAATACTGCTGATCTCTGGGGCATGTCTACAAAAATTATTAAATCAATAATTGACATCGTAGCTCCTCATCTAGCAATGATTTTTAATGACTGCATAAAAAATGGTGTTTTTCCTGACTTAATGAAGCATAGCAAGGTTGTTTCTTTATTCAAAGCCGGAAGTAAATCGGATCCCACGAATTTCAGGCCTATATCGATTCTACCGACCTTTAGTAAAATATTTGAAAAAATTATTTTAAAACAATTACTAGTACATTTTAATTCAAATAATTTGCTACACGATAATCAATACGGATTTACTAAGGGTCGATCCACAACGGATGCTGGTATAGGACTTCTTTGTAGTATTTTTGAAGCTTGGGAGGAGTCGCAGGATGCCTTAGGTGTGTTTTGCGATCTCTCCAAAGCCTTCGATTGTGTTGAGCATGCTACATTGATCAGGAAACTGCGCCACTACGGCATAAAGGACTCTGCTCTCAGCCTTTTGACTTCTTACCTTAAAAATAGGACTCAAAGGGTTGAGGTAAATGGTAAAAGGTCCAATGGAACCAAAATAGAATTAGGCGTCCCACAGGGATCTATATTAGGCCCATTTCTTTTTCTCATCTATATAAATGACTTACCTTATCTAGTAAAGGATAATAATAATGAGATAGTGCTTTTTGCTGATGACACTTCACTTATTTTTAAAGTGAAGCGACAACAGTCGAACTACGACGAGGTAAACAGTGCTCTCTCAAAAATAGTATATTGGTTTAATGTTAATAACTTACTTTTAAATTCTAGTAAAACTAAATGTATAAAGTTTACTTTGCCCAATGTTAGGCAAGTCCAAACCAATGTACTATTAAATGATGAGAAGATGAATTTGGTAGATAACACTGTATTCCTAGGTATTACACTTGACAGTAAATTACAGTGGGGTCCTCACATTGCTAATCTTGCAGGTAGGCTCAGTTCTGCAGCATATGCAGTCAGAAAAATTAGAGAAATTTCTGACGAAGACACGGCACGATTAGTATATTTTAGTTATTTTCATAGTAGGATGTCATATGGAATCCTTTTATGGGGAAACGCTGCCGACATTAATACAATATTTGTGCTGCAGAAGCGAGCCATACGTTCTATTTATAAAATGTCTGCTTTAGAATCTCTGAGAGATAAATTTAAAGAAATTGGTATTCTAACTGTTGCTTCTCAATACATTTTGGATAATGTAATATATGTTAGAAAAAATATAAGTAAATTTAAAGTTAAAAGTGACATTCACTGTAGAAATACTAGAAATAAGCACAAGCTAGATATGCCGGTGATCAGACTTAGTAAAGTCAGTAAATCCTTTAAAGGTCAATGTATACGCCTTTACAATAAAATCCCAGAAAACGTTCAAAATCTTTCCATTAATAAATTTAAAAAAGTAGTCAAAGAACGTTTGTGTGCCAAAGCCTATTATAAGGTCAATGATTTCATAAACGATGGCACATCTTGGGAGTAGGATGGCTTCTTGCAAGGCTACTTCTACATTAGTGTATGACTTACAATTATGTTGACATTGTATAATTTTAAGTTACAACATTGTAAATTTTATTTAAAAGATTAATTTTTTTCTCACTTTTTTTGGTAAAAAAGTGGGCCCCGTGCGAGTTTCTTACGCCGGTTCTTCTCGCCGGGTTAGTTCCCGAACCGGTGGTAGGCACCGTGTAGTATCAACATTCTGAATGCATTTTTTTAAAATCTATTCAGAAATAAAACTATTTTTATTTTTATTTATTTTATTTACTCAGAATCATCGTAATCTAATGGATTGCCAAATTTCTTCCAAGCGCGATGCGCTTTTGATTTTTCACGAATAATCTTAATTAATGACAAAGAATAACAAGGTGGGTATTTTTGTTGATTTAAAGAGTAATGTTGAAGTGGAACATAAAGAGCAAAAAATTCATGTAATTTGGAATAAAACATATCGACGGCATCATTCACTGAGCCAACACTCAAAATCACGTCCCAGTTGATATTATTAAAGTGATTATTTATTTCTCTATGACACACTTATGGAAGTTAAAACGCGGTTCATGACGTTCCACAAAAGGTTGCAAGTTGACATCACAAACAGTAATATTTAGTGCTGGATGAAATTTGTCTTCTTTTATTAATGGTGAGTTTGTGGTGTTAACCTGCAAAGGTAACGTGGAAAAACATAGGTCAATAATGTTACCACTACATTTGGGGAAAAAATTATATTGCTTTAAGCCTAAGTAGCCGAGAGCGTCAGCAAAGTTAATCGCGTTAATGTGTGAGGTTGATGTACCGAATATATGAGCGACGTTGTCGTGTGTACTCCAATTCAGCTGTGGCAAATTAAAATCACCCAATATTATGTAATTATCGGAAGAATTTAAGTTTAAATACTTTGAAAAATTATTTTGAAAGTTAGTTAAACAATCGTATAATGAAGTCGGGTCAGGTGCTATATAAATTAGGATAATATGTAAGTTAGTTAGAGAGCCGATCGCGCTGGCAGGTATACTTACGCACACAGACTCGTATGACGTGCTCGGCGGGACAGCTGATGCGTCGCTGTCACTCCACAAGTGACCGGTCGATGCGTTTAGTTCACTGCGTACGCAAAGCATCACTCCGCCGCCTGATTTCTTACCCGAACGTTCGAGATTCCGGTCACATCGAAATATGTCGTACCTGTTATCACATAACTCGCTATCGAATACATCGCTCTGTAACCAAGTCTCGGTGAATAACAGTATGTCGTAATCCTGGGACAGTATATTGTTATACAAATCTACGCACTTAGTCCTTAAACCCCGCACATTTTGATAATATAACTGAAAATTATCATTATGAAACAGTGTAGCCATTTTTTAAAGTTAATATTATTATTATGGTGCTAGGTATAAAATATATTAAATACTTGAGAAGTGAGATAAGCCTGTGGTTGCATTGTTGTCGGCTGCATATTGTGTAAGACAGAATAATTATAATATTACAAGTACTGACCAGTAATAAACAAAATATATGAAAGTGTAGGGGAACAATATTATATGTACAAAAATATATTGTAAATTTATATAACATTAAAGAAGATGTAGTTAGATTCTGTAAGTATGTTCCAAAGAGGTACGATATAATATGTAAATATAATAATACTATAATGTGAGTTTACCATGACAGTAATTACATAGCATAAGAATCTTAAGCTTGATTTGTTTACATTTTTGCATGTAGCTTGAATAACATTGGTGTTAGATACAAAGTATAAAATAATCCTAGATAATACCTTACTATTTTTTAAAAACATAGTACAGAAGTAAGAATGAAGTGGGGATAGTCATTTAATATTGTCCAGATCGGCAACGCTCTTGATAAGTAGTTTAGGTAGTGTATCATCTTTCCTCACAAAAATCTTGCAGTTTCGTATCCACACATACTTGAATTTGGCGTTTTTGGCTGCATCCTTAGTTAATTTCAACAATTTCTTATTATTAGCGGTGAGATGCTCATTTATGTAAATGTTACGAGACACTCCACTGAGACCGAGATCGTGTGTAGTTATGCCCTTCTTTCTTCTTATTCCCGAGATAATATTGTCCTTAATTAAGTTGGATGCAAACTGCACTACGATATTCTTTGGTTTCTTGGGATTGCTGAGGCGGGGCTGAACCCGATGGGCCAGAATAATATCGTGCGAAGAGAAGTCTGTGACACCCGCATGCTTGGCGATAGCGACGACGTATTGCAATAGGTTTTCATCGGTTTTCTCAGGCAATTCGGAGATTATGACTAGATTCATCATGCGATTTTTTTGTTGGCATGCATTATGTTCATTTATTAGAAAATCATAGCTATGTTTGAGTTCGATGAAGTCTTTTTGTAATTTACCGATGTTTTTCATCTCCGATTCGATTTTTTCTGTGTGTGTTGACAACATGGAATGCTCGGATGAATAAACGGATAAGGAATCTTTTAGATCTGATATATCTTTTTTTAATTCGACATTTTCTAGGGTAATATTAGCAGTGCATGTTTTGATAGCCTCCAGCTGATCTGCAATTTTGTTAATTTCAGTTTTTACATCCTTGATTTCTAAATTGTCGTTAACACTCCGAAAGTCTTCTTTCTGGGACTTGCTAAAATTGTTCAGGAAAGTCATAATTTCAGCGCGAAACTCAGAAAGTTGCGAGAAGGTAATGTATTTCGGGTCAGGCTGTTTGCTCTTTCTGCGAGTGATATTATTGTCGGGATCAGCATGTGAATCAGTAGTTGAGCTGCCACTGTAAGGTGAGCCAGATCTTGATTGATTCGGTGAACGTTGACGGGTCGTCATGATGGTGATCGAACCGAGTGTGCGGCGCACCGTGCGCACGAGCGTCCGAGCGACCTTGAGCGTCCGAGCGGGCGGGCGTGCGAGCGGGATGGGTATTATTACGGATGCTGTCCCGTTTACTCGAGGTGGTGCGGGGGGTTGCACCTCACTGTCACACACAAGTCACTGCACACTTAAAATGTCGTAAGCGTTATAATTCACGAAGGGAAACTAGCACTTATTACTTAACTGGTAAGGTATAAATTAGATTGACACGAATTACTAGTATTGAATAACGAAGCGAAACGCGTCCGCTTCTGGCAAGGGCCGGTAGTAGGTAGTGATACAATTTCTAAAGATTGAGGTTAAGTCGAATGGAGGAAATCATAAGGAAACGACTAAGAAGATGGATTTGTGTCTCCAATCTCTCCAGCATGCTGTGCTCTCCATAGAATTATAACCTTTAGAAGAGGCATTCCATACAATCGTCAGCGCGAAAATGTGTCACCCTCGAAATGAGTGAGCTCACTCATCTGAGAGCAGTGTGCCTTAGGACGCGGTGACAGTCGGACGTGTTTAATGCATTGATTACGTAAAATATGCATTGAAAGCGTAAAATGAGTGAAAGAGAAAGTAGTATATGCTATTACTGTAAGACTTACAACAAAGGGCGACAATATTTTCTCGATACACATTTTGCATGCAAAAACATTGCTACAGTTTTGATGGCGTATGCCATATCCAAGTATTGACATCGTTGGTGCTCTCAGTCTCATGCAGTTCAGTCTTTAGTTGGAGATTAGACAGTTTATATCTATATTTGAATAAACTCTCTGTAATCTATATTAATAATGCATGTATCATCATGCCAAAGTTTATTTATACAGAATAAGAATATTATGAAACAAACATTTGCTATGTAAGTATGTGTGTGCAAGTACAGTGATGGGCAAATGCAACAAATACTATCTTTGTATTGGCATCTTATTTATTGTATTTGATTATTGTAGATATATTGGTGCAACGGATACACGGAGGGACTAAATTGTTATCCCAGAATCCCTGCAGGACATGGCAGACAATTTACTGATCCCAATGACAGCTAGTGATACAGCGGATGGTAAATATTTTCATTACATAAAATCCTTGATAAAAAAACATAATGTAGATTTTAAAGTCATGTTGTTTGTTTCCAGATTCCAGAATAGATATTCTTGTGCTTAGTACTTCTTGCCAAGTGGACATAAACATTGTGGAACCTTCACCAAAAGTATAGGCCAAAAAAACAAACTAACCCATCAATCCCCAAGCGGCAGCCGGCTGTCGCATAACAATCGAAAATCCATTATGTCTGTGATACCCATGATTGAGGTGCTACAGATCAAAAAAACATCCTACTCTGTGTAAGTTTTCCTAATACTGAATAAATATTTAATAAGTGAAAAGTCCACAGTGGACTCTTAGAACATTTAAATTACATTTACTCAGTTTTCATTTCAATTCATCCTCTGATCATGTCAGTTTCCTGTCTCATCAGATATAGAGAATGAACCCGTGTGTTGCACTATAAACATGTTCAGTGCAGCTGGTTGATGTTGATTTTGGGCAGATTTGCCTCCCTAGCTGAAGTTTGCAGGATATCATTATTTAATTATTTGTCATGAAATACTTGCATATTAAAAAATATGTATTTCCTTACAGGTAAACCCAAAGTAAAAAGATCTTTTGATAAATTAGCCGAAGAAAATTTAGAAATTGTAAAGCTACAAAAAACCCTTCTTGAGGAAGAACTCCAGGAAAAAAATTAAGAAACAGCTGATGCTGAAGATGAGAGGAAATGCTTTATAAAAAAGAATAACTTGAAATGGAGAAGGAATAAAGGCCTTTCTTCCTTCTCCATTTCAAGTAACTCTGTTAGTTTTAAAATGTGAATTAGAAAATAAAAAGTAGTTTTAAAAATTAATTTTTAATATTTCAATTGTAACAGATTATGTATATCTCTTGCCGCTATAACAACAAATACTTACCTACTAAAATCAAAATAAAATTAATATTTATCGAGGGCTCCCATACAACAAACATGATATTTTTGGCCTTTTTGCTCTTATATCAATAATGACAACAACTTGAATTTTACACAAAATATTTAATTATATGTGTACTTTAATATTTAATAATAATATTAAGAAAAAAATAAGGGGGCTCCCATACAAAAAACACAATTTATGGCCTACTTTTGCTCTGTAATGGAACGGAACCCTTTGTGCGCGAGTCGGACTCACACTTGGCCAGACAGACAGACCGAGAAAGATACAGACAGAGAGAGACAGAAAGACATACATACAGACAGACAGACAGACAACGAAGTCTCAGTAATAGGGTCCCGTTTTTACCCTTGGCTTTTGGGTACGGAACCTTAAAAATGATCAAATTATTCAAAATATCATTTTATTATATTAACTTGAAGAAAGTTCACACAATAGTGAACTGCATCATTACAAAGTCATTACGAAAAACTAGCAAAAATATAACAGGCTGGAAATTTTGGCGCGATCTCAAAAAAAAAGTTTTGTTATCTGACAAATAAAACCTTTAACAGCCACATCACACATGATCGGGCTGATAGGATATCGGGGATTTTATCTGCTTGATTGGCTTTCAGACACTTGTGGAACAGAATTTTTTGCACTATCTGTCAAATAAGTTGTTAATAGCCTATTTGGCACTTTATCAGGAAGCGGTGAAACAGGCCCTTATTATTTTTATTTATTTATTAGTACTCCTATAGAGCAGAACTTTTAGTTTTTGAAATAACTGGAAGCACAGAATAGATAATTGTACAAGTACTGGAAGGGACAATAGAAGCATATTATTATCTACCAATAACGCACGTAGCTACCAATCACGTGTCACCGTCTTAAAAGGTATAATATCCCAGCTATACTCATTTCGCCGGGACTTTATCAATGGCCAGCCAGCCTGAAGTTAAACCATTTTGAAATTCACTCCACAATAGTGCAGCCGTAGTAATAGTCGGGAATTTTCCACTTTTAAATCGCTAAGTTTAATGAACGTTTTTTTTTGAACCCGAAAAAATTCTGGTTGCGGCCCACGACACCAAGACCAACGTGTTTGTGGTCCCTATAAAAAAGGTTGAGTATCACTGGTCTATACCAATCGTCCCGTCCGATCACTGAACCGTCAATGGCGATTGGCGAGTCTCAGTGCGCGCACACGACCCACCAAAGATATTTAAAAATAGAATATTGCTAGGTTCTCTTCCTTCTATGCCGTGTGATCTTAAACTTAAGCGCCTACATCATCACCCAAATGTCAGTACTATCCATAAAGTTAATATACCTTTCCGCTAGGCATATTAACTTTATGGTACTATCCAAGTATTGACTCTCGTGGAAATTCTAGTCCTAAAGTTAATGTTTACTCGACCTTTCAAAACTTCAGGAAAAGGTGGGTTGATGCTGAATATTAATTTTGTCGGTAGTTCTAATGGTCATGGAATAACAAAATCTCTACCGAAGAAAACGAAAGAAACGTACGCAAACACCATTTCAATAACAAATCAAAACCTTTTTGTTTGCCGATCACGACTTAGGTTGACTAGTCAACTATTCGGCTGTAAGTTATGACAGCAGACAGCGGGTTTACATTATTTCAATCCATTTATCGAATCCAGGCCCATCCATTTTCAAAAATCACTCAAAACTTCGTTTCATAAAACTTAGTTCTCATTGAACGCGTTCACGCGGTGACGTAAGTCTCGTTCTGTTTCAAATGGATTTCACAAACTTCTTTTGATCGCGATTAATAAATCTAAGTTTACGTGACGTCACGCGATTATTTTACATGTTTTCATCATTTTGGAGCCTTTTCACGTTAATTTTACTACAAAAACTAAGATATAAATAAACAATACATGATAAACTAACCAAACGCATGTGTCAAAACTGTCATCTTGACATTTCTGTTGTCTGTTTTTCGGTCCGCCATGACACTACACTGACAGGGCTTGAACGGGTTTTATGACGTTAAACTTCGGACTTTGGGCGTTCAGAAGATAAAACTCGGATTTGCTGTGAACGCGTTCAGATTATGTTGGTGAAATGCAATTCGATGTTATAATCTCGTTTATACGTTTTGAACCGGTTCAGTGTGCATTGAACGCGTTCCATTTCTTTGGTGAAATCGCCCCTTAGTAGTTTACGATAATATAATATAATATTTGCGGTAACTTGCGAGGCAAAACGCACTTTTTTGTTTACTGAAAATTGATCAATGAACATAAATAAGAAAATTGACGAATAGCCTGCTATTGCTAACTACCGACAGTATTAATTTTATGAAAATAAAATCTAGCTTTAAAAGTTTTTAAAAGAAAAAGAGTATGCCGTAATTAACATCCATATTTCAAACTTAAGACTGAACTGATCTCTTGCCTCAGGGACTGGCTAGTAATAACTATGCGATTGCCTAATGCCAGGAAATAATTTCAGATAAATTACATGAGATTAATTTAAAAAATATTATGAAAATGTTGGTAGTAGAAAAATGTAGTAGAATGGAGTAGAATAATTAGAGATTTAAGAAAACAACATAATGTGGCTTAAATTATTAAGTACAAACTAAAGATAAAAACTAACTCAAAAACGGCAATTATAATAATTTCCATTTGAATTACTATGGATGAAATGTCACCAAATCATTAAAACCGGGTCAATAGTAAAACAAACAAACATTGAAAGGTAAAATCATAACCCTCACTTTTTGTTGGGTTAATAGTCAAGTAATATAATATTTGCTCATTGGTACAATGTAATCCCTAACGACAACATTTTAAAGCGCAAAAAACCAGGGTTAAAAATGAAAAATTCAATGCATTGAAATTTTATATTGATACATTGTTTAAAATCCATTCCGATCGTTAACAACACCAATAAAATTGCTTTTGGAACGTCAAACGATATGCTAATATGGGGTCTTTTACATTCGGCGCACGTCGCTGATATTTCACGGTGAGATCTGCTAAAATTCAGATAAAGCGATTTGCGACTACGGAAATGGACTATTTTATGTAGGAAGCAACTTTGTGAGTGTGTGGTGTTATGTGTTGTTCGTAAAGAATTATTGTGATACTACATAGATGACGCCCGCAACTCCGTTGCGCTAAAATTCGTTCATCGCGCGGGAACCGTACATTTTTTCGGGATAAAAAGTATTCAATGTCTTTTCACGGGACTCAAAGTATCTCCATAACAAATTTCAGCAAAATCGTTTCAGCGGTTTGGGCGTGATGAGGTAACAGACAGACAGACAGACACACTTTCATATTTATCATATTAGTAATATGGAAGTATGGATTATTGTGATATGATATATTATGAGTATAATTCGTTATTGTGTAGATGTTGTAGTGAAAATCCGTAGAATGTAGTGCCACTTGCCAGTCTCGGTTGTCAATTAAAATATATATATTATCATGCCATAATCTTTATTATTCTTCGTATTTATTCGAAAAAAAACATAATTTTATTTTGGCAAAAATGATTAGCAAAAACAAAAAAGTGGTAATTAAAAAAAATGGATTGATAAATAATAATATTATTTATCAATCCATTTTTTGATAAATAATAATATTATTTATCAATCCATTATGATGAAGGATTTCATTACGAAAAGAACTGTATACTTGGAATCTAAATTAACCGAAAAACTGTTTTTTTACGAATTTTTTTCTGATTTTAAAAACTTTAAGACGCTCTCCTGTAAAGTTCCAAAAATATCGCTTAACGCCATTAGCCTTTCACCCCTCGATATAATTTCATAGAAATTATTGATTCATAGGTTGAGTATGGCAGACCTACGTAATGTTTTCGGATAATATCAAATTCATTCAAACAGCCTGGATAAGACCGGACTTAATAACATGTCCATGTTATCAATATCTCGAATAGTACAAATTAATCCCAAAACTAATATTTAATACAAAAAGCCACCTCCATATATATTTTGTCCGGCAACACCTGAATATCAGCAGATTGCGGCTTCACTCTGCGAGCGTTCCCCGTTATACCATGCCCTAATTTCCATTGCACATTTGCTATGCGATATTCAACTATAACGATCTATACATAAGAATGAAATAAAAGTACAAGTATCTTTGCAAACACACCGGCTTTTAATTTCAAATTACATTACGGAGCAAAGAAAAATGACTTTTGTTTCAATAGCAAGAAGCGTTCGGAAAATTGTAGATTAAATACAGATGAAAATATATGAGTTAGTAGTCGCATTTAATACATAATATAAGGACCCTGGACCATGTAAGGCCACTCTAACGGGAAAATACTTTTTATTCGTTAACTAACTAAATAAATTAAGGAAACAAATTATCAAGTAATGCTCTGTTTTATCAGGTATCATATAATAAATCACTTTTTAACCTAGTTTGAATCGCCATTTAATAAACTTAAGTTTTGTTAAGCTCTTCCAAATGGCCTTGCAAATAACACAGCTCCAAAGAAGGCCAATATTATACATCAGTCGTTTAACTTGAAAATAGAGTTACAAGTATTTATTTATCTGCTTTTACTGCAACAAAATTATAATCTCTTTCAATTAAGCAATACGTGAAATGCTCAATAATTTATATCATCTAAAAAAACTTTAACGAACATTGCTTGAACATCATCTTATAACTAAGAATATATGAATGGAAATTCTTTATAATTAGTAGTAATGAGTATCACGTTGACACTTTATAACTAACTAGCTTTTGCCCGCAGCTTCGCTCGCGTTAAAAAGTATTATTATAATATAGCTGTTGTCCGCGACTCCGTCCGCGTTAGCATAATATAACGGAAATGGATTATGTTCTCCTTTTTATGGTCCCTTACTCAAAGGGTGAAAATTAGACCCGATTACAAAGACCGGGACGCAGACTCCAAGTGGTAGCGCCTCTCACATGATAATTAAATGACACTCAAAAAGTTTATGTTTAGTTTAGGTAAGAATAAATTCAATTCTAATTAATAACTTACTTTGTTCCTAAAAAGGATAATAATTAAAACGCAACACTAACGCTGCGACACCATTTTGTTTTAAGCTAAGTAAATATCCAGGATTGGGGGGAGGGGGTTTGGTGGGTCGCAGGTCCCCCAAGTATGGGCCGGGGCAAAGTCCCCCGCATATTAATCAAAAGACACTCGAAAACTGTATGTTTAGTTTAGGTTAGAATAAATTCACTTTTAATTATTATGATTAAAACTCGTCACATACGACGCGATACCATTTTGTTTTTTAAAGCTAAATAAGCAACATTTCGAGGATGGACTGGAGGTTTTAGGAAGCGCAGGTCCCCCAAGTATGGACCGGAGGCAAAGCCCACCGCATATTAATCAAATAACACTCGAAAACTGTATGATTCGTTTAGGTTAGAATAAATTCACTTTTAATTAATAACTTAGTTTGTTCCTAAAAAGGAGGATTAAATTATTGTAGGGCAGATTAACGACTAATCATGTCGTAATCGATAGTGAGCAAGTTACAACACACCACATAGAGTTCTTAAACTCTCTAGATTTATCAGGAGTACAGGCTTCTCGTAAGTTGAGGCTCAAGGTTAGTGTTCTTGGTATGTTGATATGAAACCTTGAATATGCACCACGACTTTGTAATGGCATGCGTTGGGACTCTTGGGACGAAACATTATTAAAGCAATAATTATTATTACAGGGTTTATATCTAGTAAAGACCGCACTGTTTCAGACTAAAATCGCAACATTCACACAGATAGGATGGCCACACATCGAGAAACTTACTCATGGGCCTAGGCCTACAATGGGTCAATTTGGACGACAAACAGATAAACAGGCAGCCAGACAAACAGGACTTACGGATAGTAAGACGGGCGAACGGAAAGGTAAACAGAAGCTTAGGGGTAGATGAACGTAAGGGTAGACGGACAGACAGACAGACATGCCTTTAATTCTAAAATATTATAATAGGATAAGTTAAAAAAAAAACGATAAAATTCCTAGAAGTAACAGCGGTATATTTGAGAGAGTCATGTTTATAGCATGACACTGGTCTACATGAAATTTGCCTTTTATTTAAAAATGTGCTATTTTGATTGTTTTCCACTCCCCGAAGACAAAAATTTATATAAGTTAAAATTAAAATTCAAAGTTCGCTCATATTGTGCGTTTATGCCATATTTAGTATAATAACGGGTAGAGCTATAAATTCTCCAGAATAATGATGATAAATAATTAAAAATAATATATATGTATTGGTTATCCGGAAACTTTTTATGGCACAAAAGCTAATAAAAAAAAATGTTTGTGTTTTCGTACTTAGTAACCTCAAAACATTATGAAAATACTGTGCATTCAATAATAATATATTCACACAAAAAGTTCGATTTTCTAGACCAGTGTAATAATAATTATTTAAATCCCGTAGCTTGCTTATATTATGCTATATTGCTGCTGACGCAAAAACCCCAAGGCCGAAAATAATGTAGTTTACAGAAATATATTAATTACAGATATTTTTATTTTAGTCTAAAACATTTCTGTACACTACATTTTTGGCTTTTCCATCTTTTGCTAGAATGTAAAGATTCTGTGGACTTGAAACTCGCGAGCATGCCACGTATAGTCTATGTTATATGTTTGTCTATGGGAAAAACAGTATTTTTATAAATGAACACCTGCTACTTTCATCGTCTGCCTCTGGGGTTTATTGATTGTCATTGCAAAAGCTGGTTTGAGAGGAAATTGCACCCTTTTGAACTGAAAGGGCAAATCAGTCGGGATTATGGGAATTCGAGGAATTAATACTTCTTCACCCTTTGCTGTCCCTGTCATAATTATTGCTTTAATAATGTTTCGTCCCAAGAGTAAAATTTGCAAACGCGTGCCATTATAAAGCCGTGGTCCAACAAGGTTTCGCATCAACATAACAGGAACACCAACCTTGAGCCTCAACTTATGAGAAGGTACCCCTGATAATTCTAGAGATTTTAGGAACTCTATGGGGTATGTTGTAACTTGCTCAGTATCGACTACATTATCTACAGAAAGATCGACACTGTCGTCGAACAAAGACGGATCTGCAAAATATCAACTTTACAGGAGAGCTGTTTAAAGCTTACGATTCATATTTTTCAATGTAACTTTTTACTTATCAATTAAAATAAAATTTTATTGCATAATAGCTTTTTGTAGTATTAAAATCATTGTATATGCATTTAAAATTTTATGTTTTATTAATTATTCTTAAAAAAAACTGTTTTATGTAAACATGCGACACTGTACTGCGCTGCGTTGCGTGCGTTGTTTGGTTTGATGTGACTTTGAGGCGTTATTCTACGGAAACTACTAAGACGAATGTGAACATGCTACATTGCTCTACGGAATTTAAAATTAATGTTATGTCGTATGTTATAAGAAGATTATGATGATCATAAATTTCGTTTATGCAAAATTAAAACAACAGAATATTATCAAAAGCTATTTTTTATTATGTCTACCAAAATAACAAAAACCTATAACAAAATTAATGGAAAATTTTAACAGTTATTTTAATGGTAATGATAATATTATGGCATCGATCAGTCTTATCCAAGGTATCTTAATAATAATTAATATGTCTTAACAAAGTCATAAACAGGAATAATAAGAGTTAGCAAAAATAAATCTCAAAAACAGGTCATAAAAATTATTACAATTAAACTGAATCGGTAAAATTCGAGCCCTCCTAAATTAAAATATAAAAATAATTAATATTTACTTTACATTACCAAAAAAAAAAAAACTTTTAGCAAAGCTTTTAGCCACTTGTAAAATCAGTGAATATTCTTAAAACTATAACAAAATTAGTAGGAATTGTGTTATTACTCATTACTAAAATTTAAATATTATCAGTTATCACATACTTAGGCAATCAAATTCAAAATAATAATTATAATAACGCTTAGTCAGAATTAAGAAAAGAAAAACAAAAAAGTATACTCTAACATAAAAAAAATTAAATAAATAGCAAAATCTTAGTAAAAATTTAGTAACGATAAATTCATTATTTCATATGATTCAATCTCAGTTTCGGTGCAGCTACTTTTGTTTCTATAAATGTGGCAAATATCGCAGGAATCCTTTTTTGGGATGTGAAATCAAATATTAAAGTGTTTTAATTAGTTGATAGAATCAGGCGTTGCTTTGCGGCAATCCATGGCTTAAATTGATTTAGTTTGTTATTATTTTTAGCTATATTCCGCGAAATAAAGCTCTACCTTTAAGTAAATGAGTGAGTTTACGTATAGGCATGCGTACAGCACCTCCCTCCTCTCCCACACTGCCTATGCGTATACTCGTATGCAAGAACCTGCAAATACCAACACCACACAAGCAATAATGTTGGCAAATTCGTGCAAGGCCCCTCACCACCATACAGGTTGAAAACCTTGACGCGCGTTTCGCCCCAACACCGGAGCATCCTCAGGATGTGGACTCTACGAACAACGTCCGTCAATGACTTGTGACTTGACAAGTGGTATAGGTTGAGGTTTATTTCGCGGAATATTGCTAAAAATAATAACAAACTAAATTTTAAGCCATGGATTGCCGCAAAGCAACGCCTGATTCTATCAACTAATTAAAACACTTTAATATTGGATTTCCCATCTCAAAAAAGGATTCCTGTGATATTTGCCACATTTATAGAAACAAAAGTAGCTGTACCGAAACTGAGATTGAATCATAATATGAAATAATGAATTTATTGTTACTAAATTTTTATTAAGATTTTGCCATTTATTTAATTTTTTATGTTAGAGTATACTATTTTGTTTTTCTTATCTTAATTCTGACTAAGCGTTATTATAATTATTATTTTGAATTTGATTGCCTAAGTATGTGATAACTGATAATATTTTAATTTTAGTAATGAGTAATAACACAATTCTTACTATTTTTGTTATAGTTTTAAGAATATTCACTGATTTTACAAGTGGCTAAAAGCTTTGCTAAAAGTTTGGATTTTTTTAGTGATGCTTCTACTCATCTGTCATGTGCACCACAAAAGACATCATCACAATTACTGTGATAATTAGTAGGGGAAGGCATAGGTGTAGGAATTCTCAGTGGTTATTGGGCAGTACCAACAATAATATTGTCTTCAAATTCCTCAACAATGACAAATGGGGAGGCTTCAAAGCTGGTATTAACATCTTCAAGAAAAATTAATGGTGAACTAAGAACATCTTCCGCTACATCGTGTAGTTCCCTGATTATTAATTCTTCGGCTCCTGGTGGCAATCTCACTCACGTGAAAAGACTCAGGTTTTTCATCACAAGCACCTATAAATCACGTAAATATTTAATATAAAATATGAATACAATAAAACAAATCATAAATTAGTGTAATTTTAAATAAAATATGTTTTATTGGCATTTTAAGTAGCCGAACAAAGTCGTATGTGGAATTATGTCGAAGAACATCGTCGGTTCTTAATATGTTGCATAAAAATTGTAATCATACTCCGGAGTACAATGTCGTTAGTCTACAAGCGACTTATACATTTTGGAAGAACAACGCAGCATTTAATAATACGACATCACAAAATCAAAATTAGGAAATTAATTATTTAAGTATATAAAAACATGTGGTAAAAAAGAAAAGTATGGAAATAATACTTTACCAATTAAATTAAACATATTTTATTTCCGTAGAACAATGTCGGTTCTGCATAATACACTGCGACGTACGTGCGGAACCGACATTTTTCTACGGAATTTTAGATATTTCGTAATAAAATATAATAAAACAATCTCTCTTGCTTATCTGGGTTTGAAGATAATACATCCGACGACATTTCATTCACACAACTCTGCTTTAGACAGTTTCCATTTAAATCATCATCATTATTTGAATTACAAACATTTTTACATGTCCGTACTATGGCCTTATCGACGATTATTTGCGTTCTTAATGACACTTTTGGTATGGTATTTTTATGTAAATATTGTTTATTATTTAGCTCATCCATACTGCTTCACTTTATATTAATTTTTTTTCTTAAAAACAGATTGTGCTAAACACGAAAATCTCACAAAGCGTAGGTACTCGCAATGTGACCGTTATGCCGGCAGACAAGGCCGCAAATGGCAATACGACCGGCGCGGGCGGCGCTCGCTTCCGACAGACAACGCGGTTTTGGACCTTACGGACATGTTCTTTGATACGATTTTCAAAACCGTCCTTGTTCATTTCCATATCTCGAAAAGTATTAGGCAAATTCTACTTTTTCTTGGATGTACGGATAGATTATCATCTACTGAAGACTATTTTAAAACAAAAACGATTTCGTCGGATCATCACAACCGTCTTTGTTCGACGACAGTGTCGAGATACTCAACAACATCACCTTCCACGTGTGACATGATTTGGTCGTTTATCTGCCCTACAATTTCATTCGTTGGTGCTAAAATTGCTCTCTCGCATAACCATTGTCTGTTCCTCATGTTAGTTATTAAATCAGGATAAACATTGTTTTTTAAATCATTTATGGTTTGAACAACATGACCATAGCTACTATTAAGGTCTATCATGCCGTCACTATCTTTTTTCAGTCGATCTTCTCCAATTTTTAAAAGAGCTTTGGAATATTGCCCCGCTTGTATATCACAATTCACAATGCAGCTGATCTCGCATGTTTGTGGTTAAATAAATTTTTTTAACCTGGGTCCACAACCGCGAAGCTTTCAGACATGCATTTACTTCGTCTGCTGATGTGTCCCTAGTTATCACTGGCAGTGTCTCTCTAAAATCGCCAGCTAAAAGTACAACGATTCCTCCCATCACACTTTGGCTATTTTTTAAATCTTTTAAAGTTCAGTCTAGTGCCTCGATTGCTTTTTTATGTGCCATTGTGCTTTCGTCCCAAACCAGCAGTTTGCATTGTTGCAGCATTCGACCGCGTTCGCTATTTTTAGTAATATTACAAATAGGAAATTCTTCGTGTGATAAGTTTAAGGGCAGTTTTAAGACAGAATGTGCTGTTCGACCACCAGTGAGCAGTGTCGCTGCTATACCAGAAGAGGCTACAGCAACAGCAACACCTTTATCTCGCCGTATTTTCGCCAATAGTAAATTTAAAAGAAATGTTTTGCCCGTCCCACCTGGAGCATCTAAAAAGAATAAACACCCTTCGCCTTTTTCAATTTTATTTATAACTTTATCAAATACCAATTTTTGTTTTCGCGTTAGTTGTGGAATACATAAAGTAAGTTGCTGCTGTAAAGCCATCGTATCGTAATTCAATTCTCTAATTAAATCACTGCTTAGTTCTACATTTCTATCAGGGCAATTCATGCCAAAATCCGACAAATATTTTCCCGTAACCCGATTCACCCGATCCTCAATAATTATCAGGGCCTCGTTGTAAATGAGATCATCATACGCAACATTTGGATTAACTTTTTTTAATCTATATAAAATGTCTTCTGATGGATCATTTTTGTGCTTTTCCCATAGACCTTGGGGATTTGAAAGGTCGCATGTGGCTATTAATAAAGCGAAGAGATCTCTCATTTTAGCTACCGATTTACATTACCCAGCCTCTTCTAGTGTGATGTCCCAATGATTGTCATTTTCTAATAATCCTCTTGCCTTACATGCTTCGCGAAATGTTGAGAAACAATGGTTGTTATAAGTTTTCAAATCATCAAAAGAAGTTGGTTCACGCACATGGTGCAAGAGGATTCTTAGACAAAAACATTCGGTGTTAGTGACATGCACCGTGTAAACTCGTTCTAAAGCGTCGCAAGATTTAATACCAGGCCAATCCTGAACAAAATTTCCTTATTTTATGCGCTTCCATGATTTGCTAGACGCATCCCATCGATAATATTTTGGTACTTCAACATAAAGAAGCGTTCTTGCAAACATATTCTTACTACAAAGAGCAAAAAAAATCCGTTAATGTAGTTTTTGGTCGAGTGGCTAGTTGATGTTGGAAATTGTTGGCAGTAAAATGCACCCTTTCACCATTCTCTAAGTGTACACTGAGATGTGTTACGGTGGGAAACCTTTCGTGCAGCGGAAATCCTAAAAGCCGCCACATTGCTTCATTACTATTGACATAGCGACCGCATTGATAAGTTTGAACTTCATTCACTGGATTTGCGTTGTCCGAGTTCGCTAAGTTAAAAATGGCTTGATCGCTTCCTTTATTAATGTATTTGCAGATATATTTTATAGCGCGTACTGAACTGCAAGCCTCAACATTTATATGCGCGTTAAACATTTTTGCCAATAAAGGGGAATGCGGTACTACCCAACTATTATCAACTGTAACGCTACCCTCATTTCTAATATTCAGTGATATTATTTGTCCTCTATCTGCTGGTGCCCTTCTTCGATATAGTGGGTATCCGTTTTCGTTGTGCACAGTTTCTCTAAGTAATTCCCGTGGATATTTTTTCGTGCATTTTCTATTTTTCATGCAAGGACTCTGGGGATTAAAAGGACCGCATGGACCGTGCACCATATTTTTAACAATTATGTCGTGGAGATCTTTGTCGATGCTTGGATCTGGTATTTCAGCACTAATAATTTTATCAATTTTATCAGGTCTTAACTTATCTTTTAGCCAAAACAATATGTGAACGTGTGGCAGACAACGCTTCTGCCATTCTATTGAGTACATAAAGCAGCGCACATCTCCAAAGATTTTGCCTTTTGTAATGACATCCATAAGTTTTTTTTTTACTTTTAACCTAAAAACTCTAGCCACTATGTCGTACCTATCAGCTGATTTTTGTCCCGGCATCAACTCATTTATTATTTCAGACCAGCTCGGATTACACGTTAATGTAACAAACAAATCGGGACGGCCATATGTTCGCACATAAGCGAAAGCATCTTGGGTATATTCGTGCAAATATCTAGGACTATTGACAAATGAAGAAGGCAAAATTACCATTCTGCCAATATCATTTCGATTTACATTTACATCATTAGCTATAGCATCTTGAAGGTGAATATAATTATCTGCTCTTAATTTAGTCTGATTTAGCGAAATATATCTGAGTCGTTCACTTTCAATCTTAACGTACATGTCAACATAAAATTGATTGGCAAGTTGCTTGCAACGTTGTAAAATATTGAAATTGTTTTCTCGGACCATTATGTGGTAGGCATCAAAATCCATACAGGATACTTTTTTGTTAGGCAAGGGAAGACCATTCACAGGATTGACTTGTGGAATCTGAAAATGATAACCCTCTTGTCCTTTACTATATATCAGTGGATATTGCAATGCGTCATAAAATTTATGTGTATCAGGAACTCTTGTCAAAGTGCTGTCATGCGCGTGTAAAATAATATCACGAGAACCATATTGTTCACCAATAACCAAAGCTGCTACTTCGTTTATCAAAGGTGCGTTATAACGTCTTTCATGTTCGCCACTTGGTGTTCGGTCAGGATGAATAACCAATTTATATTCGTCTCCAGGCAACATTTCTAAGGCGATTTTAAAAGTATGTATAAGACGGTTATGAGCATGTAACATTCTCTGAATTTTAAGTAAAGTACCTCTTTCTACACCTTGAATGTTTTGACACCTACGTATGGCCTCACTATCTTTATCACCAATAAAATAAATTTGTAAAAATTTTGGTGGATCATTACTTTGTGGAAGCAAAGAACCAATTCTATGATAAATTTGTCCTTGAATAGTAAAAGATGGAGAATATACGGGCATAATTATCTCCTTATCCACACCAAATGATGTCATTCGAAAACACGAATTATATTTTCGTATTCGGTTTAAAAACTTACGTGATTCATTGCTATCATATGAAAGTAAAGATTTTAGTGGTTTTTCGGGCTCACCAAGTGTAGGAATTGATACTTTTCCACCAGAACAACACATACCCGCAGTTTCTTCACTCCACTTGAGTGCCGCACAATGTCTACATTTTTTATCCATTCTGCCAATGATAAATAATCGTTGATTTTTATATTGAATCGATGGATCATAATCGAAAGCTGCATTGTAAAAGGCTTGCCACGTATTCATTATAAAAGTGTGCCTTCTGTCTGATATGCGTTCGGCATTAACAACACGTCGCACTAAGGGTTCTTCGGGTGTTTCTGAAGCCCTTTGAGCTGTATGGCGGTCAGCATCTAAAGCACGGCGGGCCCGAGTCTGCTCTGTGGTCTCATTAGCCCTTTGCGTAGCGTGACGTTCAGCATCAAATAATTGCCGGGCTTGAGTCTGCTCTATAGTCTCGGTAGCCCTCTGCGTCGCGTGACGCTCGGCATCTAAGACTTGGCGAACTCGAGTCTGCTCTGTGGTCTTATTAGCCCTTCGCGTAGCGTGACGATAAGCATCAAATATTTGCAAATATCTAAGACTTGGCGGGTTTGAGTCTGCTCTGTGGTCTCATTAGCCCTTCGGGTCACGTGATGGTCGGCATCTAAAATTTGCCGAGCTTGAGTCTGCTCTATGGTCTCCGAAGCCCTTTGAACTACATGACGCTGGGCATCCGCGACTTGGCGGGCTCGAGTTTGCTCTGATGACGCAGCAGCCTTTTGAGTGGCGTGACGCTCAGCATCTAAATTTCGACGTGCAATAGTCTGCTCAGTGGTCTCAGCGGCCCTTTGGATTGCATGACGTTCGGCATCTACAATTTGTCGGGTCCGAGTTTCCTCCTGAGATTCCTCGATTCGAGCTACTTTCGCAGCTCTAGCTTTGCTAGTGCTACGCGACAAATTAGATTTACGATTGCGAGTCATATTTTCTCTTAGTAATTAAAGTTCAGAACAAAAAAAGTTATTAAACTAAGCGATAACTATAATATAAACTACCAAAAGTATAAAGTATAAACCGAAAACCTAACCTACTTTTTTAACCAACTATCGTACCTACTAAAGTGTATAGCGATTTACTAATTATTTATGTTCTATAATTAAAACAATATGTAGAGACAGCCAAATTAAAAATTAACCTACACGTGAGGTAAAACTTTACCAAGTGAAATATAGAAGACTAAGACAAATCAAATAATAAACATAACAATACGTCAATCTTTAACGTTATTTAAAAAGTAATCTTATCTTTAATAGGGAAAAATGGAAAATTAAAATAAACGAAATTAAGTAACTTAATCCTTCCAAGTTTTTGTAAAATAATCTAAACTCTACCAAGCTAAGTATAGAAGTCTAACATAAACAAAATAAATTAACCTTAACACTACAAACCTCTCAAATTTTTGGAAATTAACCTAAGAGTAATAATTATTGTAGACCTAAACCTACCAAGTGAAATAGAAAACACTAAGACAAAATATGAACAATATAAACTTAAGGTAAATAAATTCCTACTAAATAATAGTAAATAGAAAACAAAGACAAACTTAAATAAATATTATCTAAGCACTTCAACGTGTCAAATTATTTGAAATTAACCTATGCTAAAAACCCTCCCAAATGAAAAAAAGAACACAATATAAAGGAAACACTAAATTAATTAACCTAAGTAAAGCAAAATAATTGAAATCCAGATAACTCCCACGATTTTAGAAACACCTAAGTATTAAAGCACAGAGAGAAGTAATATTTATTAATGATTTCAGCTGAAATCAGAGGCAATTTTAAATTATTGCATACGTCCGACAACGACGCCTACCCTCACGTGTCTGCCCGTTCGGGTAAGCATGGCTAGGTATCTAACTGTCACTAATTGCGGCGCACCGGGGCCACCGCACACGTAAGTATAATATAAAAATACGTGTCATTACTTTAGATAAATAATATTGATTCAACGATCTAAGCGCGGAGTAAGCGCGTGTTCAGATCAAACTAACTATACGCCGCTGAGTGTAAGCAGGCTCACTGTCAGCCCCAGTGTGAACGTAAGTGAACGTGAAAATATACGGTATCGAATGTCCGCGCCTACGCCTAGCGTAATGGCGTATAGTCAGTTAGGTGTAAACGAAAAAGTGAATTTGTATGGAAATACAATAAACTGCGTAACGCTCGCTCACATTCAGCGGCGTATTGTCAGTTTGGTGTGAACACGGCCTAATATTTACTTAGCCCTCGCGGGAATCACACTATGGTTTGTATCCCGGAAAAATGTGCGGTTCCCGCACAATAAACTTTTATAATTTGTGCCTGAACTATTCAATCAATTTTGATGAAATTTGGTACACTGATACATTTTGTCCCAAAAAAGGACAATAAATAATTTTTACCCCTGAAAAATGTACGGTTTCCGCACGTAATTTGCGCGTAAACTGTTTAATCGATTTTGATAAAATTTGTCCCAAAAAAGGACATTAAATAGTTTTTATCCCGGAAAAATGTACGGTTCCCGCACAATTAACTTTTTTTTTTTATGAAATAAGGGGGCAAGCGAGCAAACGGGTCACCTGATGGAAAGCAACTTCCGTCGCCCATGGACACTCGCAGCATCAGAAGAGCTGCAAGTGCGTTGCCGGCCTTTTAAGAGGAAATAGGGTAATAGGGGAGGTTAGGGATGGGAAGGGAAGGGAATAGGGGAGGGTAGGGAAGGGAATAGGGTAGGGGATTGGGCCTCCGGTAAACTCACTCACTCGGCGAAACACAGCGCAAGCGCTGTTTCACGCCGGTTTTCTGTGAGAACGTGGTATTTCTTCGGTCGAGCCGGCCCATTCGTGCCGAATCATGGCTCTCCCACGTATCAATTCATAGATTACGCGCAAATCATAAAAGTTTATTGTGCGGAAACCGTACATTTTTCCGGGACAAAAAATATCATATGCCCCTTTTCGGGACAAAATGTATCTGTATATCAAATTTCATCAAAATCGATTGAACAGTTTACGCGCAAATTATAAAAGTTTATTGCGTGGGAACCGTACATTTTTCCAGGATAAAAACTGTTTAATGTCCTTTTACGGGACAAAATGTACCTATGTACCAAATTTCATCAAAATCGATTGAACAGTTTACGCGCAAATTATAAAAGTTTATTGCGTGGGAACCGTACATTTTTTCAGGATAAAAACTGTTTAATGTCCTTTTCCGGGACAAAATGTACCTATGTACCAAATTTCATCAAAATCGATTGAACAGTTTACGCGCAAATTATAAAAGTTTATTGCGTGGGAACCGTACATTTTTCCGGGATAAAAACTGTTTTATGTCCTTTTCCGGGACAAAATTTACCTATGTACAAAATTTCATCAAATCCATTGAACAGTTTACGCGCAAATTATAAAAGTTTATTGCGTGGGAACCGTAAAATTTTCCGGGATAAAAGCTGTTTTATGTCCTTTTCCGGGGCAAATTGTACCTATGTACCAAATTTTATCAAAATTGATTAAATAGTTTACGCGCAAATCACAAAAGTTTATTGTGCGGGAACCGTACATTTTTCCGGGATAAAAACTATTTTATGTCCTTTTTTGGGCCAAAATGTATCTGTGTACCAAATGTCATCAAAATCGATTGAATGATTTAGGCGCAAATCATTATAGTTTTTTGTGCGGGAACAGTAAATTTTTCCGGGACAAAAAGTATCCTATGTCCTTTCACGGGACTCAAGGTATCTCCATACCAAATTTCAGCAAAATCGGTTCAGCGGTTTGGGCGTGAAGAGGTAACAGACAGACATACAGACAGACAGACAGACAGATAGATAGACAGACGCTTTCGCATTTATAATATTAGTATGGATATGGATTGCCAACGTTTGCGTTTTATAATGCAATAAAAAAAATTTTTTAATCTAAAATGGCCTTCTTGTGTCCACAAGAAGGCCATTTTAGATTCATTTTAGATTTTAGTTCCGTCCAAAGCCAAAATATTCAATATGAGTGTATAAGTTTAATAATCATAATAAGTAAAGATGTTATATATAAAAAACATTTTTTTAATTATTACGGTACGCATTTATAACTAAAAAATAACTGTTTATATTATGTTATTGATTTTAAAATGTTCCTTGTAAAGTCCATGTACCCTAGCAAGGCCAACCATCAAATCTTTGGTTGGGCCTTACAAGGAACCACCGGCCTGCCTTTTACTACCTAACATTACTAATATTTTAACTTAAATCGAGGCATACGTAGATTTTCTTTTATTAGTACCATTCATGATATATCCTTATACGACAATTTACTGTTGTAAGTTTTGTAGTGTGCGGAAATTACTATTGTAACTTCGACAACCAAAGTCTACAAACAGTGAGATCGCACAGCCACAATTGCGGCGCGATCGAATCGCCACCGCGTTTGTGGCTTTAAGTTTGATGGATCTAAGTGTGTAGCAGAAATAATATGTCTTACCATGACGATAACTATGACTTTTTAATAGTTGGCCTTCAAAGGAGCGTGGCCTTACATGGTCCAGGGTCGTTATTACGGTTACATACGGTCATTAGTAATCTAGTATTCAGGATGGAATTGCATATCACATTAGTTTAGATCCTAAATTAAAGACTGAAACAAATTATTAAGTATTTTAACAATTTTCGTAAAAAAATTGACAACCCTATTTTAGTCTGCCCACGTTTTTTCAAATCTATCCAGTAATAAATAAATCTGAGGTAAGAATAAGTTATCGTTGCGTTCTACGTAGATCGAAACGCAAATAATAATTAGGTAATTGATGAATCTTCGGGTACTCGAAAAACTTCAGCGAGTTTGACATCTGTCACTACCATTGAGATATACTCACTACAGTCCACACGTGACCAAATCCGCTGGAAAGCAGCCGAAACGTCGGGAATAAAAAAGGTGCTGCCCACATAAATCGTAAGTAATAAAAACATAATAATATTATAATAACTTTAGGTTCTATAATAATATGATGATAATAATATTATAATATAATATTATGTAGGCTTACCTGCTACTTCAAGTCCACATAATATTGAGTTTTGCATCTTTAAATTTTTCCAACCATGTAATATTTATTGATATAGGTAACGTAATGTAGCCTGGAAAATATATTATAAGAGCATTGATTTTTTCTAATCATGTATGACCAATTAAATTGTAGCCAAAATAATCTGCGTTAAAGTTTTTGTATGAATTTCTGCTTTTCTCCGTACCTCGCGCTGGCAGCAGGCCAAAATGTATCTATTTAATTTATTTCAAAATAATCCTACTTACTTAAAAAGTAATTAATATAAACTATACTACTAAATCTATAGGGAAGTGTTTATTTTTTTGTGTCGAAGAAGCTCGGAAAGTACTTGGCAGATTTTAAATGAAAGATGTAGACAAGGATATTTAACCTTTTATCTCCCGTTACGAGATTCAAATTTGCAATTACTTATGTCTATTGAATATTATTTAGTCGCTGTTAAGCATTAGTTTCCAAACTCACAATTTTGTTTGTTATTAAATTTTGAATGCAGTCTTGTTCTAAATCATCTAAAGAACATAACTGCATTCATAACTCAATACGTCATTTTTTTGTGGGTTAGTACACGAATGCTTAACAGCGTCCATTTATGGTTCAATAAGAAGAGAATAAGCTTATCTAGCTGGAAGAAATACAGTTAATACACCTATTATATTAATCATTTAATACACCTACGAATTGTAAAATCTAATAAGCTGCACACAAAACTTTACATTCGTAACCTAATTTCTTTCAAAAACCTAGGAATTCCAATATAGAACAGACATAACGCAGTTTTAGTGTTAAAAAGATTCTGTATGCACAGAAAAATGGGTCAGCGTATGAGCCTTGTGCACTTGCGTGCCAAAAAGGTACGACGAAATGTCGATAACATTATTAGTATAAACATCACCTCTTCTTGGATGTATGTGGAGTGTGGACAAACAAAGTGCGTCAACATCGTTTCGTTTCATGATAAGGATTCCAATAAGTAATATTTCTTTTAATTCAACAGGAAATTAATAATTAATATACGTGGGAGAGCCATGCTTCGGCACGAATGGGCCGGCTCGACCGGAGAAATACCACGTTCTCACAGAAAACCGGCGTGAAACAGCGCTTGCGCTGTGTTTCGCCGAGTGAGTGAGTTTACCGAAGGCCCAATCCCCTACCCTATTCCCTTCCCTACCCTCCCCTATTCCCTTCCCTTCCCTCCCCTATTCCCTTCCCTTCCCATCCCTACCCTCCCCTATTACCCCATTCCCTCTTAAAAGGCCGGCAACGCACTTGCAGCTCTTCTGATGCTGCGAGTGTCCATGGGCGACGGAAGTTGCTTTCCATCAGGTGACCCGTTTGCTCGTTTGCCCCCTTATTTCATAAAAAATAATAATAATAATAATAATATGAGTAAATATACTCATATTAATTATTAATTTGCGGCTTACAGTAAATGTAATAACATATTTTACTGTAAGCCGCAGGGCCGGATTTCTATTTTTTATGAGTATAGGCCACTTTAACTTTGCCGCCCCTAATCCCTATGTACGAATTCCGCCGCTATCCTAGGATGCTGCCTAGGACCATCCGCCCCCTTAGGGCCCGCCCATAGGCCATGGCCTATACTGCCTGGTAAGCCGGTGGAATTCTTATTCAACGTAGTTTAAATTGGTTTTGTATACCCTTTGTTGTTCCATTCCATTTTGACAAAATAAATGGAATTGAATTTACTTACGTTAGCAACACGTTCGTTATACGTATTTGTGCACTGTGCAGGTTCTAGTTCAATTGTGCAAGAAATTTATTCGGATTTTGGCATACACTGCTATTAATGCCATAGTTTACACACAAAACAATTTTGTTTACATTGTGATAAAAATAAAAGGGGGGGGGGGGAATAATTAGGACATAAAAAAACTATTATTAAGTACTTACAAGAACCAACTTACAAAAAGAACTGAAATCCCACCAAAAACATTTCATGTGAAATGTTGCCAAGACGACCACATAAGATTTGCCCTGTGAAAAAGATATCAGATCTCATGTAAATCTGGTAAATCTAACTCTAACACTGGGTCTACATGAGATTTGATATCATTCCCCCCCTTTTTATGTAAGTTTAGGTATATAAGCGCCGGAATTTCCGATCTCTAGTTATAAGTTTATGATTTTTTTTGTTGGTTGTTACTAAACTTAGATTACATACCAAATTTCAGCTTTTTAGCACTTCAGGAAGTAGCCAAACATTTTGATGATCATCAGTGTGTCAGTGTGTAAGTGAGTCAGTGAATCAGTAACGAAATCAGTGTATTTTAGATATCAATAAAATCTAAAGTATTAGAGCTATTCAATTGAGACTTTGTACGTTTAATTAGTCTATTATTGTCATCGTACCCTAAGAATATGAACTATCTGACACATTGGAAACTAACTCTATGAGAGTTCAAAAAATCGACGAAACACTTCGAGAAAAGGTAGGTGTGTGTGTGTAGTGCCCTTGCGCTTCGCTTGGCCCATCTTAACGGGGGCACGATCGTGTCTCTAGATAAGGAACATGTACAACTATAGTGCTGCAAACTGGTATCAATCTAAAACTTAAAATTGTTTTTTAAATCATATTTACTTTTCATGTCCACCTTCATATTTTCTTATACAAGGAAAGACGCCTACTTGCGACAAAAATCTGGTAAACATAAAATCGATTATTTACTAGACAAATATGTCAGCTTATTACCTGCAATAACCACCTGCACTTATCACTAATCAAAGTGAACACAGGCCATATTATGACGTGTTCTTGCACGGTTCGTAATAATCTTTATTTACATATTTTGCTAGATGACCCGGTGAATTTTGTATCCCAACATAAACCTTCTGGACTTCCGCGAATATTTCAAGAATCGAAATCAAATAATTTTTAATTCAGAGTTAATTTAAAAATATATATTTCTGAACGTTGAAACTATGGTGCCTACCACAGGTTCAAGACTAAAATTAGCCAAATCGGTTAAACCGTTCACGAACTGTAGCGAGAGTAACAAAATAAAAATTCATTTTTATTCATTAAAAGTTGGTAGCGTTTTTTTTGTCCTGAAGTGTAAATGTCTGTTGACCATCCGTTTCCCGGTGTTCGTGCGGATTCCAATTAGCGCCAGCTTTGTGCCCGACTGTAGCTCCTCCAAAATTCATGGAACACTCTAATAAGTACTTCTATTTGTTCCTGTCAGTTTTCTCTACCATCTCTACTGGATACAGAGAGATTAGTCCCCTAATAGGAGCTTGTTTTTGTTCTCACAATTTGTTTTTCGTTTCAGAGATTTTTAATTATGTTTTATGAGACAAAAGTACATTAAAATGTAGACTTCAGATAATGTATAGCATTTTCATCTATTTTAAAACTTGTTTTCTTTAATTTTTTCCTAAAGCTTTAGTTTAAATTATAAATTGTCCCATAACCTAACTCGTAAGGAAACTTTTGAGTATCTTAGAGCACATTGTGAACATAGTTAAATGTATAAATAACCACCTCGTCAATTATATTTAACTTAAAAACTAAACTAAAGTAATCTTTCTTGTCTTTTCGCTTGGTAGAAGTTATTAAACGGTTAGCTGAGTTAAGTGTCGGCCCCCGTTCATGCTCCGCTAAGCCGATTTGACCTGAAATTCCAAAGTGATTGTAACGGTTGAAATATGAGAGTTAGAAATTAATTTTCATAATTTATTTCATTACAATAGTAACATTATTAATATTAAATTGATGGTGTACTAGTTGACGTCCGCTCCGTTGCGCCAAAATTCGCTTATCGCGCGGGTTTACATTTTTATGTCCTTTTCCAAAGTATCCTATGTCCTTTCCCGGGACACAAAGTATCTCCATACCAAATTTTAGTAAAATCAGTTTAGCGGTTTGGGCGTGAAGAGGTTACAGACAGACTTATTAGATTGCTGTCAAAAAACATTTTTAACCCCATGACAATTTTATGTGTGTGTGTGTGTGAGTAGCTGTCAGAGGTATCGTAGCATCATAGGTGGATCGATTTATCCAGCTATTTTGCTGTAAAAGTGTTTTTAGTAATAGAACATAATCTCGCTCGGTCACTACTAAAAAATTTGGGGTCTAGTCACAGTTAATAAGAGTTTCTTAAAATTATATTTTCATCTTTATTCTTGCTGTTGTATCAGCAGATGATTGGCTTTAACATAACTGTAAACTATATTGTAAGACATTTATATCTTGGGATAAGTTTTAAGCCACTATCTTAGCCAGCTCTTAATTAAATCTTATCTAGCTTTAGTTTATTAATAAAGTTGCGATCGCAATGCAATAAATGTGGCACATTTCAGTTGGAATTGCAATTGGTCTGAAGCGGCCGCTCTGGAAATGCAACGGCCGGCCTCGCAAGCTAGATAACATGTTGTGTCTAGCTCGTGCTGCCTTTACATCCACCGAAATTAATTACCGTAAGTTAAGTGAATTGAAACACAATACCTCATAAAATTGTATTCGAAAACTTTCTGCGTGGTCACTGATCAACTAAGTTTGAAGACGCACCACTTTTATCCGGACTGAATCATGTGTCGTAATCTGAAATTCATAATATTAATTTGAAATGTTTTTTCAGATTATGATTTTCTATGTTTCCGGATTTTAGATTAGGAATACAGAGAACCATTCCGAATGTATGTGGCCGGCCTCAGTTAGTTCCAACGGTAAGTTTTCCGAAGCGGAATTGTCAATCAATGCGTTCAAACCATCGTCCCACGCGAAAAATATACCATCCTCACCACCTTGATGAGTGGCAGTCTTCCACCGTGCGTTTTTGCGTAACTTTCTGCCGCGCACTGTAAAACTCTGGAATGAACTGTCACTAGCAGTATTTCCGGATCTATACGACCTGCAAACCTTCAAGAAGAGAGCGTATACCCTCTTAAAAGGCCGGAAATGCACCTTCAGCTCTTCTGATGTTGCGAGTGTCCATGGGCGACGGTAATTGCTTTCAATCGATGACCCGTTTGCTCGTTTGCCCCCTTATTTCATAAAAAAAAAGCGTAGAAGTTCTGGGCCTTATAGGTATTTCATTATTTAGATAGTTTGATGGTAAGATGCAGAATGGGGCTTAGTAGTCCTATAATATTCTGTGTAGTTAATTTTATGACATTTAGATTAAAATTTAGTATGACGTCATTATGTTGTGGTTTCGGTGAACCTACATTTCTGAAATGTATACAAACTACAAAAATTATAGGTACTACTAGCGAAAAAACTAAAGTACATCTTGTAATTTGTGTGCAAGCTTGGTCGTGTACTTGTACAATCGCCTTGTAAGCGGGGCAGCGCTCGTTTGTAGCGATATCGCTCGAAATATCGGCGGCCCGCATGGCGTCGGCCGACCGATAGCGGCCGCATTTCGCTCCACCGACCTGCTGCTAATTACTGATAAGTGATAACACGTTCTTTTCGGTGCCGTGTTAAGACAATCTTGTCAACAAATATGCAAAATTAAACGTTTAGGGTGGGTTGCACCAGAGGCGTTGTTATAGTTAAGGTTAAGGTTATCATCAAATATGGCCTCCATTATTGACTTTGACGAGAGATTTGACAGTTCATTTGACATTTTGTTAAAGTTATAGTTAAAGTAATTTGGTGCAACCCACCCTTAGTATTAAAAGGCTGTTCGTAAGTCAGCAAGATAGATCTCACAGAAACCGTACATTTTACTCGCAATAAAAGTAAGCAAAGTCTTTAATGTAGAGTGGACGTAACTGTACCTGATTTCATCAAAATCTGCCTAGTAGTTGATACTTGCTAAGCCTATTTTATGCTTTGCATTAAAACTAAATAAATAATTCCTCTCTCAATTTTTACTATACAAAGGATTCCTAAAATGTCTAGATACTTACTAGTACCTATATATAATCTGTCTAGTATTCAACTGCCGTCTCTTGCATGCAATTGCGTACAATCGAGCTTGTTTATTGCTTTTGGTGTAGACAGTTAGACACATCACATGCGTACGACAAACAGCACACTGTACACGGCTTTGTAAATTCACCTCCATACAGCCTGGAGGCTTAGCATAAGATGGCAGCAGATGTACACAAAGTAATACATACAAACTAATATCCAAATCCGTACTAATATTATAACTGCGAAAGTGTGTCTCTGTCTGTAACCTCTTCACGCCCAAACTGCTGAACCGATTTTGCTGAAATTTGGTATGGGGATACTTTGAGTCCCTGAAAAGGACATAGAATACTTTTTATTCCGGAAAATGTAGTTTCCCGCACGATTAACGAATTTTTGGCGCAGCGCGCCGAGTTGCGGGCGGTATCTAGTAATATCTAAGTAATATTATACTAATATTTTAAAAAGGAAATCGAATGAAGATTTGAATTAATTAAACTTTGAAAAATAAACTTTTGATAAACGTGCAGACGCGACGTAGCCATGACCTCGTAAAAAGACCTACGCTACTATTTAGCCTACATTTAACAAGTTATAATGTTAATTTTTAATAATTATAAATAAACATTATATTAATTGTTAACTAGACTTATTATAGTAACCAGCTGACCCGGTAAACGTTGTTTTGCCATATAAATTATTCCTAGTACCAATATAAAAAGTACATAAAAACCTATTCTCAGGCCTAACGAATGTACATACAAAATTTCATTAAAATCGGTTGAACCGTTTTTTTTTTTATGAAATAAGGGGGCAAACGAGCAAACGGGTCACCTGATGGAAAGCAACTTCCGTCGCCCATGGACACTCACAGCATCAGAAGAGCTGCAAGTGCGTTGCCGGCCTTTTAAGAGGGAATAGGGTAATAGGGGAGGGTAGAGATGGGAAGGGAAGGGAATAGGGGAGGGTAGGGAAGGGAATAGGGTAGGGGATTGGGCCTCCGGTAAACTCACTCACTCGGCGAAACACAGCGCAAGCGCTGTTTCACGCCGGTTTTCTGTGAGAACGTGATATTTCTCCGGCCGAGCCGGCCCATTCGTGCCGAAGCATGGCTCTCCCACGTTTCCGTCTCCCAAGTGGGCAAACGCGCAAACGGGTCACCTGATAAAAAGCAACTATTGTCGCCCATGGACACTCGCAACATCAGAAGAGCTGTAGTGCATTGCCGGCCATAACAGGAAAAACATTTATGAAATTATAAGATGCGGCCAACTTTCATCCGCACCAGATCCGCGCGCGAGCCGGGCGATGACATGCATGACAGGAAAAGCATCCATAACTTCATACAATGTAGAGACTATCTTTCTATTAAACTGATGTTCATATTTGGCTCAGTTTAATAAACGTGTTATATAATATTATCATTTTCCATCTCATCTCTGGCCACAAACTGCGATGAATATAACTTTAATTTCGGCCGCGGTTGGCGGTTACAAAAAGAGCGAATGATACCTCCTTTTTGTCGGTGTAGCGTTGGTGAGCTCTGGCAAACAATATTGGTGCCGTTTGAGTTTGTTAGCTTTGCGAGTTTACTTATTGATGTAGAATACTAAATTCAAAATTATAATACAGAATGATACTTATTATAATTGAAATAAGATGGAATTAAACAGTTTCAATTTTCTATTTCGGATTTCGCTTATGTTTTTTTATGTATTAATTCAATTTGGCCTGGCCGTAAAGTTTACAAAAGTAGGTATGTGAAAATTTTTGAAAACTCGACTTCATAGTAAAATGTTTTCAATTAAAGAGATACTTGTATTAAAAATTACATGTTTATATTTTGGAATTTGCTCTCTTAAATTCCGTAAAAACATGTGGAAAAGTAACTTTTTACTATTTTCCCTAGCTCATATTTTAGTTGGCAAATTCTTATCTGGTTGAGTAGAGCTACTAGCAATTTGAACGGACACCGCAAAATGGTTTCGGCGCCGCATGTGCGAAATTAGAGCTGCATATTTGAAGTGATTATATCAACAGACATGTTGCATCAGAATGACTAAATTTAACATTGCATTTCAAAGGTAATTAGGTTTGGTACAGTAAAACATTAATATTGCTGCTATGGTATCCATAATTGACGAAGATCACGAGCAATCATAGACTAATACGCCGCTTTACCCATTTGTAACTGTTTACCATGTCCATGTTGGCCCGAAACGTGATAATTTAACCATAGCCCAACATGGAGACGCCGCATAAAGATTATTTTACGACAATTCGCAGATTTAAATAATTGATTTCTTTGAAAATGGAATCCCAATTACGCTTACGTATTGGCCTGCTTGTTAGCGAAACATCACTTCACAACAAATTTGAATATTTGCATCTGGATAACCGATTTCCAAACCGCTTATTCTCTCGAACCGACTCATTGAGATGCTAAAATATTATTTCAGCTCAAGTTATGCAAATGCCCGGCCGTCTCGCTTTCTTAATGACATGCCATTCATTGTTAAGCAAAAGTTTGGATTAAGCCGCTTCGGCCCTTCTGGCATTCGGGTGTGTTAACGTCTTTCAGAATTCAGCATAAACAAATTCCTCTCCGTAGTATTTTAGGGTGAAAAGGATGGAAATGTTGCCGCATATATTTTAATACTTTAAAATATTATACCTTAGTATAAACATAATTAATTATCTATCTTTTTTTTTTGCTTAGACAAGAAACCTATCTATATGTTACATTCCGCCACTTAGAACTAAAGGATATTTGGGCCGCGATTACAGTAATGAGTAATCTTAACAGAAAACCTTTTGTTGTAAGCTGCTGTGTAAACTAAGTGATGTGTGTAGTGCTACACAAAACATGAAACAAAATATATTTTCATTAAATGTCTGAAGCCAATGCGTGGAAATAAGCCATATACTGCAAGTACAAGAGCTGATAATGACCATAGACTGTATACCATAGAATTATAACCTTTAGAAGAGGCATTCCATACAATCGTCAGCGCGAAAATGTGTCACCCTCGAAATGAGTGAGCTCACTCATCTGAGAGCAGTGTGCCTTAGGACGCGGTGACAGTCGGACGTGTTTAATGCATTGATTACGTAAAATATGCATTGAAAGCTTAAAATGAGTGAAAGAGAAAGTAGTATATGCTATTACTGTAAGACAAAAAAGGACGACAATATTTTCTCGATACACATTTTGCATGCAAAAACATTGCTACAGTTTTGATGGCGTATGCCATATCCAAGTGTTTACATCGTTGCCGTATAATATATACTATTACATCATGATTTTATGAGTTTCATTGGACATCCATACTTAATTTTTTTTTATGAAATAAGGGGGCAAACGAGCAAACGGGTCACCTGATGGAAAACAACTTCCGTCGCCCATGGACACTCGCAGCATCAGAAGAGCTGCAGGTGCGTTGCCGGCCATTTAAGAGGGAATAGGGTAATAGGGGAGGGTAGGGATGGGAAGAGAAGGGAATAGGGGAGGGAAAGGAAGGGAAGGGAAAGGAAGGGAAGGGAAAGGTAGGGGCCTCCGGTAAACTCACTCACTCGGCGAAACACAGCGCAAGCGCTGTTTCACGCCGGTTTTCTGTGAGAACGTGGTATTTCTCCGGTCGAGCCGGCCCATTCGTGCCGAAGCATGGCTCTCCCACGTAAAACATTACTTAATAATATTATAAATGCGAAATTGTGTCTGTCTGTCTGTCCGTCCGTTACCTCTTCGCGCCCAAACCACTGAACAGATTTTGCTGTAATTTGGCATGTACATACTTTGAGCCCCGGGAAAGGACATAGGATACTTTTCCTGGAAAAAATGTACGGTTCCGTGCGAAAAACGAATTTTGGCGAAACGGAGTTGCGAGCGTTATCTTATATATCAAAATATATCGGAGGACGTACTTGACCATATTTTTGTATGGACGAAACAATTTCCATCTAAATTGCTTAGCTGTTTCCCAGAAATAAGTCATAAACTGCAATTACATTGCCGTGATGAAGGTAAACCGTAGACCACGGGTCACCAAATGGCGGACCGCGGTCCGCACCCGGACCGCCAACCCGTTGTGTGCGGACCACGCACACAACGGGTTGGCGGTCCACTTGCACTACAGAGAACGTAATTTAAAATTCAAAAAAGGGCGGGGCGAAAGAAGTCGATGAATAAAGTTTATTATTTCCGTAATTACGAGTACCTTTATATAGAAATATTTCTTTATGCGAACCGCGAAGATAATTTCATTTCTCAAAATGGACCCTGAGCGAAATTAATTGGTGACCCCTGCCGTAGACAATATCATACGCTTCATTCAGGCCTAAATGGAGTTTGGTTCAATTTGAATCGAGCCACATGCGGACCTTACGCCGATAGAATATTCATCACCTACGTATTTGCATAGCTCAATTCCCGACCAAATGTTACTTAATAAAGACAGAAATATACGCGGTGGCTCGAGTGTATGATTTCAGCTTTAAACTAAACTCTAATGTGAAAGTGTATGTCTGTCTGTCTGTTACCTCTTCACGCCCAAACCACTTAACCGATCTTGCTGAGAGGTATGGATATACTTTGGGTCCCGGGAAAGGACATAGGATACTTTTTATCCTGGATAAAGGTATGGTTCCCGCGCGATAAACGTATTTTGGCGGGCGTCATTTAGCACTAGTATAAGACTTTAGTCGTGATCAATATTATGATATACTACTATATTTAGAAAGCATGTCTGTCTGTCTGTCAAACTTTCTCACTGCTGCAACTTCTATGTCGCCAGGTACAACAGTGAAAGCTGACTGTCTGCCTGTCTATGTGTAGACAGACAGACAGAACGATTTTGGTGTTTGATACAGAGAGTCCAGTGGAAGGACATAGAATAATTTTTGTTTTGGAAAAACGTAAAGCGATAAACGGAGTCATAATGTAATGGAGTTGCTGACAGCATTTAGTAGGTATCTAGAAAATATAATAATAATAATAATAATAATATCTATGGACGCTTCACACCACGTCAGTCTGGCCCCGTGCTAAGTAACTGAAGGACTTGTGTTACAGGTACCAGAAAACGGAAATATATTTAATACTTTTATACTATACATATATTTAAGATTTTATTATATGTATATAGATTTTTATTATATCATACACATTTAATACACATCCAGACCCGGGAACATTGAAAACTTTTTGTTCCGTCGGCGGGATTCGAACCCGTGACCCCCGGCTTGAGCTGCCACACACTCAACCAATTGAGCCACAGAGGTCGTTAACTAAAATATGTTATGATAATTCAAGTATCTAAAATGAAAATCTAACTTACATACCAAATATTTTCCCGTAACATTTCCACAAATTACTCTTTACAATAATAAGCGGGGAAGCGAGTTATGAATAATTCAAGTAATGAGGCTAAGTACACGTGTACCGAAAAGTGGATTTTGTTGGGAGAAGAAATCCAAAACAATTAAACGTCATCCGTGGAGTGCGCGCGACATCTTGGCGGTGATCCAACGTGTGGCGACACTTGTGGTTGTGACTGTACACACTTGGACTATTCCTATGGATTTCAGTAATCCTTGGACTAATATTTTTTCTTACTACTACAATATTATACAGGCTGTAACAAACTAAGTCAGGGGTTTCCAAACTGTGCGCCGCGGCGCCCTGGTGCACCGTGGAAAGGCAAGAGGGGCGCCGTGAGTCGATCCTCCATCCACAAATACTATAAAATAAAATTATTATATTATTTATGTAAAGCAGATAGATGATTAAATATATTTTGTTTTTTATTATTGACCTCATTTACCTGCTTAACCTAACTATAGTCATTAAAAATGTTTACTTATGTATATTTTTCTAATAACTAGGTAAAGTAGGGCGCCGTGACAAAATATCGTGACGTGAAAAAGATTGGGAACCCCTGAACTAAGTGATAATACTTTAGGGTGTGTATGTGTACGTTATATATCGAGTTCATTGTGAAAGAAGCAGCGCTGAAAGAGTAACTTTTTTTTAACTTTTGTATTTGAAAATTCATGACGCTGGGGCGCTTGCCCAAACAAATCACAAAAAAATGATCCTTCGGCGCTGCTACTTTCACAGTGAACTCTATAAAATGGGCACATACATACCCTAAACTGCCCTAAAGTATTGTCACTAAGTTTTGTTACACCTCTATACGAGTTATGAGGGTGGTTGGATGGAGTCTGTTAATTTTACCTTAATTACTATTGAACGGGTTTTGATGAAAATTATTAATATTAGTTGATTGACGGGCAGGTCAAGTTATCTCTCTTCTCAATGTACAAATAACTTCAATTCGTAAGTAGCAAGAGATCAAAGCGAAGTTAGCCTCTGCCTCTATTAAGATTTTATAAAATAATTAACAATTGATTACATAAATACATAGCATAATAATATTTTGCCAACATGTTTTTGCCACATTATATGTAGACACGCGGTAGCGTGTCAAGCCAAGTTCCAGCATAACAGAATTAAAATGTTCAATAACTTTATGAAATTACTGATGAAATGAAAACTGGCCAAGTTAGATTTAATCTACTTTAAGATCTCACATTATTTAAATAACATCAATTATTATAGATATTCAATAAAGCAAAGCAATAGACTTTATTATTTGTTCATAATGTTATTTGGTTCCTATACATACATAATATTTAAATTTTCCATAGAACTTGGCACTCATTTAGATCTCCATCCTTTTTACGGCGAAGTCCATAGACAAGAATAATATTCGTATGGAACTTGGCTCTCCATTTTTACATTTATGTTTTTGGTAGGATTAACTATTTTCTGTCCTTTCCCGGAATCAAATTTGCTATTTAAACATACCACATCTAGTACAGTTTAAAATCATACCTCTAATCCACAATACTAAAAACTACCTATCATTTTGGAGACTATAGGTCTACCAGAATCTGATGGCAATTTTTGACAACAGATTTTCAAAAAATATCCCTGATCATTGCATAAATTTTTATATTTGCATGTTTAACACACAGAATCAGCTACTATAAGAAACAAAAAGCATCAAAATGTTTTATTCCAACTACCCCGGTATTGCTAGAGTCAATTTATTTTCTCACTTTTTGCCATCAGATTCTGGTAGACCTATAAATACACCAAAAATGTACGCGCATAAGAAATTTCAATAGAAATGAGGATTGTAACTCCCAACTTAAGCCGTTCTGCCCTAATGATGGCTGTGCGAGACTCTTTTTGAATTAATTCGTAACACTGTTTCAATTTTTTCAGCACGAGGAGGTTCTTAACGTTTCCTACAACTTTTTACATGCTCATTAGTGCATTTAAATAAGTCTTTTCATCCGTGAGGAAATATTTTATGAATTTTGTTTATAAATTGCAAAATCCATTTCATATTTTATTAATTAATATACGATAAGGATATCTGGCAGATTACCTGGTAAAAACTTTCAACATCAGAGTCACACTTGTACTTCTGGTGTTTCGAGTTTCTGTTCCTTAAAATCTCCCCTGAGGGTCAATTCAGACCGCAACGCGACGCGTAGATACATTTCTTTTGTATGGGTTTGACAAACTTGCAAGACGTCTCACGCAATTGAAATCTGTCAATTCTGTACAAATTTAGAAATGCATCTAAGCGTCGCGTCGCTATCTGAATTGACCCTTAGTCCCGGGACGTCATATTATATACGAACCACAACATAAGCATATGTTTACGTCGGTTTTCTGTAATGCCAAGATCATACCTACCGAGTAGAGTGGCGAGACAGTGCCCTCGGCCGAGCACTCGGTGATGTAATTATGCCCTAAGCTTTGTTGATAAAGTCGAATTGGCGCAGTTGTGCTTATTCTATGATCAAGACAAAAAACAGAGAACTGCAGCTATAGTGCCGGCAAAAGTTACAAAGAAGCCTGCTACTTCTTTGTCATCTCTGGCGGGCATACATTGTTGCAGCAAGGTAGCAGCAAGAGAGATACAGATTACTATTAACTATCTCTGTTACGCCGTGCAAACGGCCCACTAACCTTACGAATTTTTGATAAGATCACGTGTCCCGATTGTGGTTTAATTTTTTTTACCCATCCCAAAAAAGTGCACAACGCCGCTAAAGAGCTTTTACATAAACAACTCTAGGTCTTGCTATGATTACTGTATAAACCATAAAAATAATTTAACGCGACCCACGTTTTAAGGACACGTAAAAAATGTATTCTTTCACAGCATACCCTATGAGCTTATATGGGTACGCGTGATATAAAATCTTAAGTGCATTTCATACTAATCCCAGAAGAGTGCTCGCTGGAATGAGAGACGTAGAATTAGTTGCGAATATTCCAGAAAAATATGGGTTTCGGTTGTTACCCATATTTTTCTTGGGTAATATAAACTTATTGTCACTATCGTCTTTAAGTCCAGCTTATGTAAAACTTATTTACATTTACGGTCACTGAAACTAGTGAAACAGATAACTAAAACAAAGTCACTGTCTTAGCACGGTGAAGTCACCGTAATTACCGAAACATCAGGCTAAGAAGTCTGGTGGATTAAAAATCACTTGACAAACTGCCGCACTCAGAGATGAATATTAATTGAAGACGTGAATGGAAGAATCGAACAAGTAACATTTCGTAACATACGGACAATAACTCATTTTTTCTCTTATTATTTTCATAAAACTTGTAACTTATCTACTTCATAACCTAGCTTATATATCTGGCTACACATGTAATCCACAGTTTTTCTATTACAAATAATTTTTCCGGCCCTAAGGCCTCCATTTAAGCAAAAAAACTTCATGTTACTTACCTTATTCTTCCACTCACGTATTGAATTACTTAACAGTAATAAAATTAGGATTATAAGTCCCATACATTATCTGTTAAAATTATCATTAAATTGACGTTTAATCATCACAACATGTCTGTGAGTGCGACTGGAAGAAACCAGACTTATTTTACGTAGTTAGGTACGTACGTACATTTATAAAATAGTTTAATTTTGTATTTTTATAGTAGGCCGTTTAGAATCATGTTATAAAATTTATTTCTGTTTTCCTTCTGTTAGCAATAATTATGTATTATTTTTGTTACGCCGCGAACAGTGTATGTTTATCACTTTTGTTTATCAAATTTTTTTTGTTCCAACAAAGAAAATAAATTCATTTCTTTTACACATTCGCTGCATAAATATTTATTAGTAAGTAGGAGATTAGTATTAAATATTATTGTCAAAATGTAAGAATGTTGGTCCAATTCCACATCCACATAGGCTACATTTCGCCGCCGAACGGCAACGTTTCATTAGCGTTATGATTTCATTTCCATCCTTTAATTCTGGCAAAAAGGAATACGTGAAAATACTTTGCATATTTTCAATGAAGCATTTTTACCTTTTACCTCAATTTTTTGTAACATTTTAGTTGATTGAAAGGCTAAAAGCTTTTTAACATTATTTGAAAACTCGAATATATTTAAAAGCATCGAATACACAATTGAATGTAATTTCTGTTCCTCAATGGTATTATAATAAATGTAATGAGACTTTCTAAAATTTCCTTTTTGCGAGAAAAGGGGAATATTCGGAAAGGATAATTCCATGGTACTCCATTTTGAATCCGATTCGAGAGTATTTTACCTAGGGTTTCTTTGCCTAACACAATGCTAAGCTCCGACGCAAGTTTGTCTGTTTTTGTCGTTATCTGTCTATCAGTTACTCTTCCATGTTAAAACGCGAAATATAATATTATTTTTATTGAAACAAAATATGTTATGAAGACATTTTGGATCCCAAGAAAGGACAAATTATAGTTTTAGCTACGGTAAAATCTATGGCTCTCGCGCGTTATAAGACTTGTTGTACAAATAAATATATCCACAACCGAACATAGAATATCCTCCTTTTTTGGAAGTCGGTAAATACAATTGTAGCTAACATCTAGCAAATATGGACTGCTTTAACTATAATCAAAAACGAATTTCCTCAACGACGAAATCGAAAATTCTATCGCCCTATCCTCTATCTATATCGATTTCATGCAGAATCTTAGGTGAGATTTCACCAGGCACACTCAAAACTTCGTTTTATAAAACTTAGTTCTCATTTAACGCGTTCACGCGGTGACGTAAATCTCGTTCTGTTTCAAATGGATTACACAAACTTCTTTTGATCGCGATTAATAAATCTAAGTTTACGTGACGTCACGCGATTATTTTACATGTTTTCATCATTTTGGAGACTTTTCATGTTAATTTAACTACAAAATAGCAATAAACAATACATAAACTAACCAAACGCATGTATCAAAACTGTCTTCTTGACATTTCTTTTGTCTATGTTTTTCGTTCCGCCATGACACTACACTGACAGGGCTTGAACGGGTTTTATGACGTAAAACTTTGGACTTTGGGCGTTCAGAAGATAAAACTCGGATTTGCTGTGAACGCGTTCAGTTTGTTGGTGAAATGCAATTCGATGTTATAATCTCGTTTATACGTTTTGAACCGGTTCAGTGTGCATTGAACACGTTCCATTTCTTTGGTGAAATCGCCTCTTAGTATATGAAGTTAGGAAGTTGTACCTCTACGCTCGCGCTAAAAGCGCTTTGCATTAAAATATATCCTAGTTGGTACTCCGAGTTTAAGAACTTAGGACAGGTTTTAGAGATCCTTAGTTAAAGGAAGTAATCCCAAATTGGGAAAACAAACAAAGGCAACACAACGTAACGTGCTTCCAACGTAAATGTTGAGTTTCTTATTGAAGTAAATATTTTTTACCATAAACTTGTACAGTTATTATTGTATTTAGTAATTGTAATTATGTACTATAACTTTTAACCCCTCAATCACCGGCCGAGCGCCGGTGCTCGGGGTCACGTGACAGCACACTTCCGTCAAACCCCGGCCGAGCGCCGGTGCTCGGGCTCTTTCATTCGATTAAGTAACGTATTTCGCCGACTTAGAGACTACTTTTGTATGAAGAGTTTGGTTAGTTACGATCTTTGATACATTTGCCACATTCTGAATGCAAAATATTATACAATCTGTGGTCGACGAATATTTTTCAGTCATTAGAAATTCGTGAATTTTTTCGTGTGTGTTCTGCCATTTTGTGTGATTTGTTTGAAATAATTGATGGATTTAACGAATGTAAGTAGTAAAATAGTTTAATTTATTAATTATAAGACCATTTAGATAATCATTTGCAAGAAATACATCGTAATGATCCAAATTTCCACCACTAACGAGACCTATATAGTAAAATTGTCTACTAAATACTGAATCATTATAACCAGACCGCAATCAAAAATACCCTGTCAGTGAAAAGTTACGGCTGAATGACAAGTCATGTTTTTTACCATTTTGTATGAAAAATATTGTAGATGTAATAAAAATGTATTGAGTTTGGTGAAAATGTCCACAACCAATAACACTTACGTAATGGTCTGCTAAATACGGAATCATTATAACTGGACCGCAACCAAAAATATCCTGTAAGTAAAAAGTTATGACCGAATGAAAAAGTTTTCTACCAGTTTATTCCATAAAGTAGTGTTAATATTTATCCATTGCATTTTTTAACTACTCAGTCTATGTTGTGTCATGCCGCTTGGCATTTTCTATTAGGTTTTCACTGAAATAGATGAATATCAAAATCAATATATTCACTCAAAAAATAATTTTTCATATTATGGTCATAACTTTTTACTGACAGCTTAATTTTAATTTGTCTCATAATGAAAGTTACTCTATATTTAATGGACAATAAGTCAATATGGGTCTCGTTAGTGGTGGAAATTTGGACCACTTTACTTCATTCTCCTTTGTTCCGCGTGTCTACAAAATGAGACCCGAATACATGCATACTTTATGCATGTATTCGGGTCTCAATTTTGTGTATAAATTAAAAAAGTGACAATTATTGTCAACAGCTTTATTTCGTAAATTTGAGTGTTAGTATTTCGTAGCTATTGTCATATTTTAGTGTGCGAAAAGGAACCAAATTCAAAACGTTTGAGGTATGGGAGTGAAGTTTCCTTAGTTTTTATTATTCGTAGTATAAAATAGACTTCAAAATTATTAAACAAAGTTTAAAAACTCTTGAAAAACGTTAGCCTAAGTTTTTGTACCTATTTTAGGTGACAATAATTTTAATACTAAAAAAACTAATTCATATGCTAATTTCTTATATTGTTATCTTTCAAAACATTGTATCTTTCTCTTTTCAACAAATATAATGTTATAAAGTATTATTCCCGATGAGACTCAACACAATATTACATTTCTGGAACACTCACGACTGAACCAATCAAGAATAATGCATTTTCCTCCGAAAAATGTATAAACGAAGCACTTTTAAAAAGTGACTGTGTGAAAGCAAGAGAGAGAAATATGAAAGAGACGCCTGCATCTCATGTCAATTTGTAGTATCATAATTTTACACCAATATGAGAGTAATCTACATAGAACTCCGGTAGTGTCGGATAAGCAGGAACGTAATCTAAAATTCCACTTAGCTTGTTTCAATTTAGCGGAGAAATAAATCAATATAATTTTTACATGTTTCGGCGCGAACTAGCCTAAGTCAGACCTATGACCCAGAGACGTCGAACCAATTTAGGTGAAATTTAAAGTGCATAATATTATAATATTTGTGCGTAGTTTGAACTTTGAGATCCGTTCAAATTACATTAAGGGCCTTCCTCTACGGAGATTCCGTAATTTACCGTATTTAGAGCCTTATAAACTCATAATTTGAAAGCTACAAAGTTATAATAAAAATACAGCAATAATCTTCAGTATATATCAACATTCCTTTCCCCGTTTTAAATCTTCTATTTTTGTTTATTATACTCATGATATTAGCTTCCAAAGTAATACCAATTTATTAAAATTGAAGCATACTTTCAGCATCTCCCTAGTATTTACAAATTACGTTTATTTGAAACACACGACAATAGATGGACAATTTCATTAAGTAACTACATATTCCCCGTTTCAAATTTTTTTTAGATCAATTTTGAACTAAGATAAGTAAAAAAATAGGATTTTTGTGCGATCTCGGCAACGCGCCGGGGCTCTTGCCCATACACATATAAAAAATTTGCTCTTTTTGTTTTGTTACGCCCTGTATACAGGATGTAACAAAACTAAGTGAAAAGACTTTAGGGCAGGAGTCACCAAATGGCGGATCGCGGTCCGCATCCGGACCGCCGACCCATTGTGTGCGGACCAAGCATGTTCGGAGATGAACTTCGTTAAAAATTAATTTTGGTCTCGACATACTGATGAACATGTAGCAACAAAAATTGTCACTTTTCTCATTGATACAAATGTTTGTAATTTCTTTGTAATTTCCTGAATTACATTTTTTTAATTATTTTTTTTTTAATGTGTGGACCGCGAAAGTAATTTTATCTCTTAAAACGGACCCCGAGCGAAACTAATTGGTGACCCCTACTTTAGGGTATGCATGTGTCCCTTGTATAGAGTTCACTGTGAAAGTAGAAGCGCTGAGGACGTTGGGGCGTTTGCCCATATAAATCACAAAAAATATTCGCTCTTTTGGCGCTCCTACTTTCACAATTACCTCTATATAAGGGACTCATACACACCCTAAAGTATTATCACTTTGTTTTGTTACATTCTGTATAGTGATAGTCTAGTGGGGAATAATGATTTGTGAGTGTGTAGTGGTGAATAAAATTAGGCATTCCGCTGGAAGTTTTGGACGAGACCGCGCTAATTCGGAAACAATCTCCAGACGCCGTGGAACTATGCGATCGTTGAGCACTCGGGAATTCGACGTGATCCACTTGGGACCTTTGAACGAAATCTTAATTTGTTTGTCACAGTTTTGATGTAGATATTTCTTACACATTCCGAAACGGTATGCCTAGTTGTAACTGTAGTTGGTATAGCTCATAGTAGTTATATTAGTTATACAAGGTGTAACAAAACTAAGTGATAGTTCCTTATATAGAGTTCACTGTGAAAGTAGCAGCGCTAAAAGAACAATTTTTTTTTGTGATTTGTATGGGCAAGCGACCCTGCGTCATGAATTTTTCCATACAAAAGGGGAAAAAAGTTTCACTTTCAGCGCTGCTACTTTCACAGCGAACTCTATATAGGGTACCCATACACACCCTATAGTATTATCACTTAGTTTTGTTACACCTTGTATAAAATAGTAGAAATCTTTTTTTGTTTTTCAACACAAATGCATTTCCATGCCGATTTACAACGCAAATCTTAGCCAAGGAGAAGACACGTTTATTCGTCGTAAAATAATATCCCGTTGGAGGTTCTAATAAATACACACAACAGCTAGTCACAAATTAATTAATGAGTGAAGCAAATTATTTAGTGCTAATAAGTATAATATTCCATCTGAGCTGCCTGCTTCAATTATTGCAAATATAAAAAAAAAAAAACTAAAGGATCCAAGTGGAACACACCAACTAATTCCAAGTGTGAGAACAGCTCTAGCGAACAAATACCACGGGACGTTCTGTCAAACGATCAGCCGATATTTGACTCCGCGTGCTATTCAATCCAATAAATCACATGGAATAAAGCCAATTGTTCATCATTATCAGGCTACTTCTTGTAAATTTTCGTGTCACGATGTTTGTTAGCAAATTCCACCGAAACGACTGATCTTATGTTGGGTTTCCTGAATCACGCTTTCATAGTTTGTGTAAGAGTTTTCCGAAATTAGGAAAAACCTCTGAAGCGTCGAATCTAACAGACAGACAGAAACTACACAATATTAGAACCAATAAATTCAAACTCGTCAGAAAAAATAAAACACGAATTAGATTATTTTCTTTGTATTCGAATAATATCAAATCATTCCATTCCCGAATCGATTTAAATATGTATCGCTGGAGAGCAATACAAACGGAAAATATTTAATTTTGTTTCTAAACAGCTTAAAATTTTTTACTTATTGAAATACGCCGATTCGAAGATTTGTACCGCCAACGGCTTTTATATTGTTCGTTTTTAGATTTGTGAAAATGTTAAAATGGGAAGCATTGCAGCTATATAATAGTTAATGCAATAAGTACCAATTTTATTTTTACTTAAAACAAGGAGTTGCGTGCCAGCAGCTAAGTGACAACGATACACTATTTAAAACCGGTATACAACTTTAACGAGCGGTAGAAAATATCATCTATAATACTTTCTCTCCTTCACCGCGTCGGCCGCCGCCGTATCTTTGTCTTACGAAAGTCACGTGTCCGAACGCGAGTTATACATGTTAAATTTAACTCTTTTAATCATCTGTAGCCCTAGCACGGCGACTGGTGGAGGTGCGAAGGTATGGACAAACTGTGGAGATAGACTTGGGGTGCCGTTCCGATCTTTTTTCGTTCCAAAAAATTGAATTAAAATGCCACTTTATGACAGACTACTACAGTCACAAACTGTGGAGATAAACTTAAATTTAACTCTTTTAATCATCTGTAGCCCTAGCACGGCGACTGGTGGAGGTGCGAAGGTATGGACAAACTGTGGAGATAGACTTGGGGTACCGTTCCGATCTTTTTTCGTTCCGAAATATTCAATTAAAATGCCACTTTATGACAGACTATAGTCCTATTTATATATTAATATAATATATAAATTATATATATATAAATTATTACCCTTATTATGAGCATGTAATCATCATGGGTGATTTTAACACTTGTTTGTTGAAAAATGACCACAGACCACTTAAGCTCCAAAATTTGATTGATTCTTTCAACATGCATATTTTACCCCTATCTCCTACACATTTTCCTGTCAACTCCGATCCGTCTCTCCTCGACCACATGTTGATCTCCCAACCCTCCAAAGTTCTTTCCTACGGTCAATTAACTGCTCCCTTTTCATATCACGATCTCCTATATATGTCTTATAAGTTACGTCATCCAAAAAAGAGAGCCAAAACAATCATGCAACGCAGCATCTCCGGAATTGATATCAACTCCTTAAGGCAAGACTTTAGCTTAGTTGACTGGTATCCCCTCTATGAGGCATCATCTGTCGACAGTAAAGTAGATATTCTCAACTCGACTATTACTAATATCTTCGACAGACATGCTCCTCTTAAACCGATTCGCGTTAAACGTTTACCAGCACCCTGGATAACATCTGAATTGAAGAATTTAATGTCCAAACGCAATAAAGCCAAGTCAAAATGCAAACGTTTTCCCACTGAAACAAACATTAAAATCTATAAAAATCTGCGTAACACATGCAACAGAATGTGTAGGGATGCTAAACGTTGCTACATTTTTAAATCTGCAGAAAACCTATCCCAGGCTCAATTGTGGAAATTTCTTGGTCGGCTTGGTGTGGGTAAAGTTAGTATGGATCCATCTCCTACCATAAACATTGACAATCTTAATAAACACTTTGCTGAGCCACCTCTGCTCCTATCCAACACCAAAAAATCTGCTTGCCTTAACTCTCTGCATAATAAATCGCCTCCTTTGCATGATGCCTTCAGTATAAGTAACATTACAGAAAGTCAGGTTCTTACTAGTCTTCGCTCTATCTCTTCTAAGGCGTTTGGTTGTGATGGCCTTAGTAGGGACATGTTATTGCCAATCGCTGATCTGCTGTCTCCTATCATAACCCACGTTCTTAACTATTCCATCACCTCAGGTTCCTTTCCGTCTATTTGGAAACATGCTAATATAATACCTCTTCCTAAAACCTCCAATCCCACTTCACATTCCGACTTCCGGCCCATCTCCATTCTACCTGTAATATCCAAAGTCTTAGAGCAAGCGGTAGCCAAACAGTTATCTGACTTTCTAAACACAAACCAGATTTTGAGTCAATATCAATCTGGATTTCGCCCAGGTCATAGCACTACCACAGCGCTGTTAAAGGTAAGTGATGACATCAGACTCGCAATGGATAACAAAATGCTAACGATTTTGGTCTTACTGGATTTCAGCTGCGCTTTTAACTCGGTAGATCACGACATTTTGTTAGCCATACTGAAATCCATTGGTGTTTCTCCATCTGCACTCACATGGTTTGACTCATACCTAAGAGGACGTAAACAGCGTATAACCACTCCAGAAAGATGCTCTGAATGGATTCATACATTAGCTGGGGTCCCGCAGGGAGGGGTTTTGTCTCCTTTGCTCTTTGCTATCTTTATAAATGAGGTAACTAGATTATTATCCTCTGCTTATCACCTATATGCAGATGACCTACAAATCTATAGGCACTTCACTGTTGACAATATTGAGCTCGCGATTGGCTCGATTAACACCGATCTTTTGAACATTGAAAATTGGGCCAACACATTTGGTCTACTTGTTAACCCGAGTAAATCGCGCGCTCTTTTAATTGGCAGTAGGCAAATGCGATCGAGGATTGATTTTAAGTCTATAGCGAAGGTTACTTACAGCGGCAGCGTGTTGGAGTATAGTGACAAAGCCAAAAACCTAGGAGTAGTTTTTGACTGCCACCTATCCTGGTCGCCTCATATTAACGAAGTCAGCAAGAAACTTCACCACTCATTGCATGCGCTGAAGAGGCTGCAAAATTTTCTTCCCATTCCCACAAAAGTGCTTTTAGCGCAATCCTTACTTCTTCCTCTTTTAGACTATGCTGACGTGTGTTATTTAGATGTAACCGAAGAGCTTCTCAACAAACTTGAACGGCTGCAAAACTCGTGCATTCGGTTCATATATGATTTGCGCAAATTCGACCATATATCCGAGTTTCGTAGCAAGTTGCAGTGGCTTCCTATCCGCAGTCGGCGAGATTTGCATATTTTAATGTCACTTTTTAAAATACTTAAGCTCTCATCGTCTCCTGCGTATTTATTTGACCGATTCTCTTATACTGCTCCAAGTGAAAGGCCTGCACGCTCGTGCCATCAAAGGAAGGTACTAGACACTCCGTGGTTCAACACAACTTTTTATGAAAACTCATTTACAGTTAGAGCTGCCCAGTTGTGGAATGCTTTGCCTGAAGATATTCAGCAGAGTCCAACAGTGGGCATCTTCAAAACAAGACTGAAGAGTCACTTTATGTCATCTATGAACATAAATATATAATTAGTTTATGTAGGTTTATGTATTAATGTTATATAATATATTATATATATTAAAATATAGTTTAGTCGTATAATACGTAATATTTTATATTATTATATATTAATAGATATAATATTTTTATGAATATTGATTGTATGTATGATGTTATTTTATGTAAGTAACTTATTTTTAGTGCATGTTTAGTTTTATTAAGTTTTACTTATTCTCTTGTGTACTATCTGTAACGTCTCTATATTTCTCAATGTCTTGTGGTAGGTCTGCTGGCAGAGATCTCTTCTAGAGATAAGCACACCTATGTACCTACTCTATTAACGTATTGTGTATATTAAGCTAGTTTAAAAATTGTACATAAAGAATAAATAAATAAATAAATAAATAAATAAATAAATAAATAAATAAATAAAATATGTATGTATGTATGTTTTTATGTTTGTGTTCGCATATCACTGGAACTACAATTCCGATTTAAGTAATTCTTTTTTTGTTGTACTACTAACTTACGGAATGCTGCAAGTTTCATCACAATCGGTTTAGTAGTTTTTGAGATAGGGAATTTTAATTCTCAATTACTTACAATTTTGAAGTCAGTTTTATCTTTTTAAAATACTATTATTTAATCACAAATTATTATCTTCATACATTCGCGATGAAATTAAAAACTTGCTTAGAAACAACTAATAACTTTCCTTTTAAAAGCGTCAACACTCAGGATTGTTGCAGAAATACTTCTCTTCACACTTGAGACGGAATTTATTGCAAATAGACTTGAAATAAGTCTGTCATTTATAGAATTCCTTTCGTATCAGACTTCCAATAGCGTATAAGATAAGCGCTTAATCCACTTTGACGAATGGGATAGATGTAGCGCTAACAAGAAAACATACTATATAATTTAAAAGAGGCTGCTTGAGTTGATAAAGCAATATAATCACAACTAAGATCTACACAACTTTCGTATCACACAGCTTATTTTTTAAAGTATTCCCGACCTTAAAAATCTCCACTGGATCGGTATTTCTGCGCCTGAGACCGGTATTTATGCCGATGACGTCATCCGCAATGAACGCGTCATTCGAATTCCGAAGGTTTCAAGTTCTAACGTGTTTGCGACGACGCAACGTCTATACATAAACACTTATTCACGAATCACGATGAATGACGATATTTTAATTACTTTAGTAGAAAAATATGAAGAACTTTACAATCTAAAACATCAACATTATCATAACCGACTGAGGAGAGACAATATTTGGGATAAAATTGGGCAAATAATGGATGAAAGTTGTTCTGATAAAATACAGCTAATTACAAGAATATCCTTGTCACTATCCTCCATAATGCAAATGCACGTTAACAGGCTATGACGGACTAAAAATAACTAAATTGCCGATGCTGAATCCGAATGCAGTGGACGCACCCCATCGGCATTTCGTAAATGACGACGCTCCGTCCGCTCCGTACGCTCCGATTCTGATCCAGTGGACGCGCAGCTTAGTCTAATTTAAATAAAAGCTTTTGGATGAGCCGCCATATTGGATGTAGAATGACATTAAATTCGATTCCGAGTTACTCTCAATGAGCCCTTTCATATTTTGATACCCATATTGCAGAAGGGCATTAAAAATAACTATTCCCCTATCTTGGATGAACCGCCATATTGGATGTAGTATGACATTAAATTCGTTTCCGAGTTACTCTTAATGAGCCCTTTCATTTCATACACATATTGCAGAAGGGCATTAAAAATAACTATTCCCGTATATTGGATGAGCCGCCATATTGGATGTAGAATGTCATTACATTCGTTTTCGAGTTACTCTCAAAAAGTCATTTCATTTAATATCCATATACATTACATGACAGATCGAAAGGAACCAAATTCAAAACGGTAATAGTATGGGAGTTACGATTCCTTAGTTTTTATTATTCGTAGTTTAATATAGATCTATATGGCCCTTTATAGCATATGATTTAAATGAATATTTTCGAAGATATTATAGATTTAAAAATTGCGGGACGTAGCTTTTGCGGCGGTACCGGCCAATGCGGGCCTGCATAGTAAATAACTATTTCGCCATCTTGGATGGTCGGCCATATTGGATTTAGAGTGATGTCACATACCATACCACGCATTGTCATCAAAAATTTCAGCTCAATCGGTTAAATATATCTACTTCAAAATTGAGTTCCAAAACTGCATAGAAAATAACTATTTCGCCATCTTGGATGGTCGGCCATATTGGATTTAGAGTGATATCACATACCATACCATGCATTGTCATCAAAAATTTCAGCTCAATCGGTTAAATATATCTACTTCAAAATTGAGTTCCAAAATTTCACCCGAACATACATACTTATTACTTACATACATACAAAGCAAGTTAAATAAAAGCGTTTAAAAACGTTTTGCACTGCTTTGGCAGTTGGCACTACTGTGACAGACGTCACTCTCAGCTATGACATATGAGAGTTTCAGTTGCGAGTTGTGAATGCCTACGGATAGTAGGACGGTGTTAGGAAGCACTTCACTTAAGGTGATGGGATTGGGTTTTCAGATGGAATTTTGGTCGTTTTAGTTTTTAAATTGTAATAGTTATTATTATAAATAAGTCACTATTATATTTTTAAATATTTTTTCGTTTAAGAGAGTACAGTTTAACATCATGACAAGATATCTTCAAATATCTATCTAGACTATAGTTATAGATAAACAGGCTGCAGATAGAGAAAAAGAAAATAATAATAATTTTTGTCTTTAGCAAAGTAAAATTGGAATAAATAATCTTATGCACTTATTAGATACTTGGGTAAATTTTTGTCATCACACAATATTCTGACTATTGTAGCATAAGTTTTTTTATAACCATTAATAATAATGATAAGTTAAGTTAAAATAAACTTATTCTTATTCTTAGCTGATGATGATGAATTAAATCAAGCGAGGAAAGTCGAAAGAAAAACACATCAATCTGCTACATTTAGCAACATTTTTCCGTATTTGTAGCGTACATCCTAAAGGTTTCCTTTTCCGGTACACAAATTAGTGTCCATATAAGAGCGGGAACTCAACGAAATGTTTACAGTTACAATTTTATATTTGCAGTTAAATCTGTACTTATATACTTTAAGTATAAAGCAGTAAGGTCTAAAATAAAATGTTCGGTAGCTGTGCGCAAAGAAAAATATTCTACCCTATCTCTGGGAAAGCTACGGCTCTCGTTTTAGTACGATTATAGGTTTCGAAGGGGTAGCGCGCGTTTCCCGATCCGCCATTGTAAGTTTCTGTACGTGAATTCGAATGAGTTTGAATTTATTCAAGTTTGAAATTCGAACGTTTTGTGACGTCGACTGACTGTGTGGTTTTTTGAATTATTGAACTGAATTTCTTGAAGTGGATTTTGGTGAGTAAACTGATTAAAAACTTTTTAGATTAAGCGGATGAACTTTTTATACATATTTTAAATTTAACCTAATATAACTTTGATCATCTTATTTATTTATTTTTTTAAGTAAATGAAGACTTAAAAAATTGTTATACTCGATTATGTAATATATAATAATATTATTTTTTTCAAATGATATTGCAACAAATTTTTATTTATAAATTATAATCATACGTTTAGAAAATTATATTAACTCAATTATAATATTAAGGTATACGTAAACTATGTTTTGATTTGGTGGAAAAAGTTTATGGAGCTTTATATTATTTTCTTTGTTTTTGCATATTTTGTATTTTCATTGGTCCAACTCTAAAACCTTTACCCTCTTACTAATGAAAACTTCTTAAACATGCGTTCAGCGTGTGAATAGTTAAACAAGAGTTTTTAAGTTACACACACGTTACACAAAGTCTATATAAAGAAATTAGTATGGAAATGACAGCATCGTTATACAGGCCTTATGTCAAAAAATGAATATTAGTAGAAAAAATCTTATGCACCCTCTATACACGCTGTGTAACTTTTTATTAGTAAGAGGGTTAGGCTCTAGATCAGTGGTACTCAACCTTTTTTATACGGGCCATAAACACATTTCAGTCTTGGTGTCGCTAGCTATTTAGGTGTACAAAAATAACGGTATTCAAAATTAGCGGATCATTATTATTATCTTTATCCTTACGCGGGCCACTGATAAAGTTTCGGCGGGCCGCAGGTTGAGTATAGCTGATCTAGATAGACTTTACTTAGACCCTCAACCAATTATGTCCCCATTGGCATAATATTTAAACTAGGCTACATAATATTAATTACAATAATTAATGACATCTGTATAATACTTTGTTTTCGCTAATTTAGAATTCATAACGATCCGGTAACAACTGGGAGTTATATAATCGGTAATTATTTTAATGTCTGTATTCGCTTTGAACGATAATGGGTCTCGTTTAAAACTTAAGATGCTCGCTATTTTGTACGCAAATCGTTCGGTTACCGCACATTTTCTTAAAGTAGCCTATGTCAATTGTGACATAGTATCAGGACAAAATTAAAATCATCTGCATAATGTTAATTAAAGAGAAAAAATCTGACGGAAACGTACATTTTCGTAAAGAAGCTCACGTCCACCGTGGTATAGACCAAATTATAGCAATCAGAGTGCTTAGTCAAGTTTCATAAATTATTTACTTACAGGTTGAGGTTTTTTTTTTTAACTAAATTTTAAGTTTCATAAAGTTAGTGAATTCGCTAGTTTCGATAACGAAGTTAGATGTCAAAAATGTATGGGATTTGATTTAACGCATCGCTAAGTGTCATGGCGCTTGCGATGCGTTATGTCAAATCCCATACATTTTTGACATCTAACTTCGTTATCGAAACTAGCGAATTCAACTTGACTAAGCACTCTGGTTTATTCAAGAGCACTATTATAAGAATAGTAGGGTGTTACAATTTGACTTGTATGTCTGTCCGTTTCCTCGTAGCATCCAAACGGGTGGACCAATTTTTATCTATATTATTTCTTTGTTTGAAAGCTGACATGATCGAGAGTGTTTTAGCAATTGTTCATCATTATCAGCCTGCTCAGTGATTCAAAGTTTTGGTTTATCATGAAAGACTGTAGTATGTAGCAAGAAACTTCGAGCGATTTGATCTTATTACAGTTTTTAATCTTAGATTGTTTTTAAATGTCTTAATTTAACATCATTGTGTCTGGCCACAGGCGTTCTAATTTTGTCATTGTTTAAAAAAATTAAATTCCTAATCAGAAGGTTCCATTAAATCCATACCCGGTCTATGTCTTGAAAGTGATAACTTTCTATACTATTTCGCACCAATTTATTGTTAACTTCAGAATGGTCGGCGTGCAGCAACAGCAGAATAAAATTGGTGGAGATTTTTTTGTTGTAGCACTAAAAGCTCTTCGAAAACAACAAAAGCGCACTGACAATATTTGTCGATAAAAAGATTTCGAACAATACCTGTGTGCACTTGCAGTAAGGACACTAGATAGGGAAATAAAATTAAGTTATTTAAAATACGTAAAAAGAAAAGTGTATTAGATTGATGAAAGATAAAAAATGTTAGTGCATTTAGAGTCATTTAAAAACTTGACATAGAGTTACTCCAGTAAACTTAGACAAAAATACCCCTGTAACCTTGCATAAATTCGCACCAAGCTGAAAATCGGTAATATTGTTAACCCTAGAAGTCGAACCTACGTCTGCGAGGCGTACACGAAATCGAATATCGTTTGCATTTTTCTAATGATTGAAGCCAGTGCGTTGTGCTCTTATGCTAACTCAGTGGAAGCCAGGAGCTAATTGGGTAGCATACGATGTCCTTATCGTGAAAATAAGTTCAGCCATTTTTGACTTATCGAAGGGCTGCACACCTGCGAGACGTATGTTTAGGCTTTGTGTAAGTTTTAACTAGGTTTATGTGATTTTACTTTTGCTTGTTTTTCGTACTTTTTATGTCTTTTTCGGCGTTGTTTCAGACATAAAATGTCACAGTCTCAAAAATTAAACGAAGACGATATTTTAGCAATCCTAAATGGGGAAGATAATCCTTTTTTGGAAGATTCGGGTACCGAAGTTGAATGACCAAATTATCGACGACGTTCAAAGGGAAGAAAAAAATAGTTATGTGTCTGAATATGTTTCATCATAACGTCAATATTGCACCTTTTATTTCTATAAAAAAAGGAAAATATCCAATTTGGTCAGTTAAAAATGTTGAAAAATCTGTGTGTAGCGAGCGCAAGGTTTATAATGTGTGTAGACTGCTCTTAAGGTTTACCAAGTCTTTTGAAATCTAATTAGTGTATATGTTTGCTCTACGTATAACTAATTAGAATTAAAAAAAAAAAAAAATTATTTACAAAAATAAAAGGTTTCTGTTCATTTTTGAGGAAGCTGATATTTTGTTCCAATTTTTGCACATATTTTTATTGTTGTGATAAATAACTGTGACTATAGTAATTATTCATAAAATGTCGTTTTATTGTTAGCTTGTATTTCAAATTTAAATTTTCAGTCAAAAAAAAAATCTACTTTTACATAAAAATTGTGAATTATATGTGTACGCCTCTGAGACGTATATTAAGGCAAAGCAAATCAAAGAAGTTGTAGAATTTATTCTAGCTAAATACCTTCTCTATTATTTAACATACAACAAAAACCAGTTTGATAAGCCAGATTTTCCACAAAAAGCCAATAATTAAAAAAAAACATAAAAAATTGGCCCTTTTTCCATTCATCTTTGTTTTTCTATGTTTTTTTAAATAAACATTTTAATAAACTACCTGTATTATTGTAGTACATGAGTTTTCTTATTAATTGCGACCTTTTTCATATTTTTGGGATATTTGTTGAGAAGAATTGGTCAAATGAAAATAAGGGGTAAAGAAAAAATTGAAATGGCTGCATTTTAAGACCGCGAGAGAGAGAGAAAAAAAAGAGCCAATTCGTAGATAAATAATACTATACTTCATAACATAAAAGGATCTGACATTGGTATAGGCATAGTACATTCTATACGAAGCGTACTTATGCAAATAGTGAGAAAAACAACTTTTACAACTTTTCGAGTGAAAACGGTGACTGGTATGAAAAAAGTAATAGTACAGTTTTGTAGACAATTTTATGGCCTAGAATTTTTATCTGAAGAATTTTCATGAAAAAACTTACCGTTTCGCCAAAAATTGTGAAAAACTAATTTTTTGGACCTTTGACCTTGAATAAAAAATTAAGCACACATGGGAATTATGGGGAACTTTCAAATTTTATTCGTTATCACTATCTTAACAATATTACAGTTTTTACTATTGTACTATTATCATAAAGATTACAGACAATATTATGACAAAGATGTTTTTGTTTGTATCGAATAAGCTCCCAAACTGACGTATAGATATTCTTAAAGTTTTGCAGAGGCTGCCTTGTTACAGAAAACGTACCGAATATTTTTCTATGATATTTTACCCTGCTGTATTTACCCAAGGGGAACCCGGGAAAAAAATTGTTTGTGCTCAAATTGAATAAAAAGGAAGTAAATAGTAATAAAATATATAGCACTATTATTATAGAACCAATTTACAATAATATTGATCGATAGGAAACAATAAATGAAGAAAGTTATAAGGGTCTCCTCAATTCGTATGGATTTGAATTGGAGATTTGAGGCTTTAATCTGAACGATGGTCCTGTGTGCCGGTAGCCTGCCAATTACAAACTTTGAATTTAGGATATTGTTGCTTCTATCGTATTTGGGCTTCATTTTATTCGGAGTAAGGTACTGGTACTTACGTTATTATTATTCATAAGATAATATCACGAATTATTATTATTTAAATGTCTTTAGGGAATGCGCAAAATTCATTCTTTGGATTCGAAAATGTATCCATCTTCATCAGTTTATAAGAAAAAAAGTAAGACACACTTCGGCTTTTATACTATTGTCTATTAGTATAGGTAAATTACATTTAAACAAAATAAATATATAATTTTTTATACAAACTTTGTAAGAAATACGATTTAATTGCCAACGAAAAGAGCCACGTATGAATATTTTTTCCTCAAAATCACGAGAACAAATCACCATAATACCGCAACGTCCAGAAGCGGGGAGAAATTTAAATTTCCCGCGCAAATCACCCTTCTTGGGATTTATTTCGGTTTTGCATATCCGACTCGTTTGTACTGAGACAATCCTTGCCCGTGATTTGTGGAATAATCAAACGTATTCAAATCACTTCCTTAAACCTTCCTTCCTCATTGCCATATTCACAATATTTGCTTCGGTGATACGAAGATGAGAAGGATAACGGACGGGGCCACCTTTTTGGTAAAAGGTGGCCCCGTGCGAGTTTCCTACGCCGGTTCTTCTAGCCGGATTAGTTCCCGAGCCGGTGGTAGGCCTCATGTAGACGTTCTAAAAGTGTTAACTTTGTTAACCTATTTAGAAATAAATATTTTGATTTTGATTTTTGATTTTGATAATATACTATATCTGCAATGTTTTCACGCTAGAGGCAGCACCAGCATAGACAGTAAACAAAAATTTGTTTGACATTTGACGAAGTTTCTGTCAATATTATGAGGTGACGTATGCAATATGTCGGATTTCGGTCGGATTATCTGTATGTGCTAGTGGCGCCCTCTGCTCTATTATTTGCGTAATATTCCTTATTATTTTTTTTTGATTTTTTTTTATTTATTTATTTAAGGCGAGCACTTACCTCAATTCCAAAACGATAACCTTGCGAACGCGAATACCAAGCGTGTACGCATCGCAATAAGATTCATTTTAGCTTAGCATAAAATTGTAAGTTACGACGGGCGGATCTTCTCTATTTTATTTTTGGTGTGTTTTTTTTAAATATCTTTCGAAATAAATATTAAGAAAAAAGATTATTCGTTTCAGAACTTTTTAAAATAGATTCATTGACAATTTATTAAAATAAAATGTAAGTTATTCTTGTTAATACTTATTTTTCGATGACAAAGAGTTTTCTCGGAGGTAACTCACTGTAAATTAATTACAGCGAAAGTATTATTTTTTATTAAAATGTTTTTGATTTAAACCCCTTTAAATATTGTGCTCTATATCTCATATTTATTTACATTTCGTTATTATATTGGAACTAGGTAAATCGGGTATCAAGAAATAACAAAATGGGGTTTCAGCCCGCCTTAACTTCCATAACATTATAAGTAAAGGAGTTCACAATATTAATGGGTTGCTTACCTTACGATACCATTATTTGTTTTTCAAATACCCACATACGTCTTTAAAAAAAACGCGATTGCCTAGCAGATAAGCAAAGGACTACCTGGTTAATTATATATCTTTGAATGAAGCGACTCATATAATAATGATCGAACTTGACTTGGTAAGTTCGTTTGATCATTTATTATATTTCTTCGCTTCATTCTTCGATATATAATTAACCAGGTAGATTTTCAGAGTAACGAAAGAAAGTTTTTTTTTTTTTACAAAATATGATATAGGTGTACATTATGAATAGTAATCATTAAATTCGAGAAAGAATTAAATATAATGCCCATAAATAATAATAATAGTCAGTAGAAACAAAACTTAAGAGACCTCTTTGGTTTGTGATTCAAATGATAACATACTGAGATCATGGTGATTATATAACTGATTCAGCGAAACTTTGTTCGTCGATAAAATTATGGCTAAGGAAAATAGCGAAAGTATTGGACTTGCCATTCCTGCCTGTCGACTGTCGTCTTACTAATCGTCATACAAATCGTGTCCAGTTTCGGTCCCCGTGTCGACGCCGTGCCGCTCTCGCACAGCACCTGCTTTATCCAGCGGCTAACCGACTGTTCTCTGCAGGGCGTTAAACGTTAGCAATAAGGAACCCGTACCTTAGCATTATCCTATTTAATATGATCTTGCATAACTATCGCACGGCGTAATAACTTAAATATAACTTCTTCTTTTTTAATAAAAAAGAATTACATAATTTAATAACATCACCGATCCGATCACGCCCGGGAGTTGATGTCTTTGTAATATAAATTTCGATACCGCAATTTAAAACCGTATTTTTTATTGTGTCGAGTTTTATTAGGCAGAAAGATTTAAATCAATGGTCAGTATTCAGTAGGTACAGAGTGCAAGAAAAAAAAATTATAAGTGGATCCTGGGTACTATACTACTCAGGTATGGGCTAGGATTTTTTACCGAAGAGCTTCTTTCGAAAGACGCTTCACACATTCATCTGAGCCAATGTCACCAACCAATAATGTCAACATTGTTCATAAACAATGACAGTGCACAGTGATGGCTGTAGAAGATATCGTATTACAGCCATTGTCAAATTGTTTGGCTAAGGTTCCGATGGAGCGGGCGAAGATCTCTGTAATAAGTCTATTAACTAATAGGATTGAAGAGAGTATTTATCTAAAATCTAATTCGAAGTAAAGTATTTTAGAATAAATTTTAAGGAGTCTACTGCTTTAACTGAGTCCGGCTCTGTGGTCGTCGATAGTGTGATTATTGCATATTAATATGATTGAAAGTCGAGAATATTGTGTTCTCGGTCTACCAGGCTGAATATTTTAACAATTATTATTCAAGAATAAGTATGATTCTGTTATCGTATTTATCATTGCATATTTTATTTAGTATTAAATATTTTAATCGCTGAAAACCAGTCGCATTCCGCGGCGGGAGTCAGGAATCAGGATATGAAGGTGTCAAGACACCTATCAGTTGAGCTAGCTCACGAATTGCGTGAGCTTGTTTGTCACGGTATGCGTGGTTGAACTCCTCTGAAACGGCTCGACCGATTTTCGTGAATCTTAGCGAGCATATCGGCTAGGGTTGAGAATCGGACAACATCTACTCTTTTATCTTTATATTGATAAGTGTATTAATTTGTTGAATAAATAATAGTAAATTGTTACAACTCGAGACTGACGGCGACCATTGTTTGTGTGACGGGATAGCAATCATGGACTTTGCCATGGTGACATACTTATTTAGTCATTTCAATAAAATAATAATATGGGCGAAATACTTTATATGGCAACAACAACGTTTGCCGTGACAGCTAGTTATGTTAAAATAATAAATATTATAAACGTTAAGACTTAAATATTTACATATTTGTTGTGGATTTAATACACCCATGGCACTACTAACAATAAAACGTAAACAAAAAAAGGGCGCCTGAGTCTGAAGAATTGTCGCTTAGAACACTGATATTGTTAAAGCGTGGTAAGTCTAGTAGTGATAAAGCCTACGCCTGGTCTGGTTTCCTTCTTTATATTTTTTGTGAAAAAAATGTTAGCGCATCTGATAGTCTGTACGTCAATTTTCCAAATTAACATGTAATTTCGAAATAAACTTACTTAGTGGTTTCAAATTTAAAATAATTCAAAAATTGTATTTAAAGAATAATACAATATTTTCCGCCGCTTTGTTTGGGGAAAAGAAAATCTTTGTAATAAGGTAACCTTCGGTGGGGGTACACGAAGATATAGTTTTAAATTCTAATAATTTATTGATGTCATGATGTATAATATATTAAGCCAGTGGTCCCCAACCTGTTTTTGTTTTAGAAACGAAGTTCCCTAATTTTTTTTTCTTGTGGGCCGCAAACATTTTTGGTCATGGTGTCGCGGGCCGCAACAAACATTTTTAGGTTTAAAAAAATAACGTTTTTCAAAATTAACGATTTGCAAGAGAAAAAAGACTTTCACGTTGGCTGTATAATCTTTTGCCCGTGGGCGTTAATTTCAAAATGGTTTAACATCACGCGGGATACAAATAAAGTCCCGGTGGCCCGCATGCGGCCCGCGGGGCGCGGGTTGAGGATAGCTGTATTAAGCTCACAATAATTATAATAGTAACATCTATAAAAAATATATAAAAATAACTGTCAGCACTACTGCTGCGGTTTTGAGCGTTTAGTCGCCTCAGCCCTCAACGCTCTTCGAACTCGAAGAGGAGTGATTGTAGCGGTACAGTATTAGCGGCGCCAGCCGACGGTTACCTACCCCCCCCCCCCCCCCCTTTTGACGGGTAGCTGGCAGGGTTTGCCAGAGCCCGAAAGGTACCCGATTAATGGTATGTACTAATTTGTTTCTCCGAACAAACACTGGAAATATTCAGCGAAACAATAATAAGACTTATCGAGTCTGAGTGTTATAGGTTTCCGTTACGAAGTTGTCTTGTCTGATTATTATCATATAAGTCTGATAATAATTAATATCGAGATAAGTCAGATACTGTTGATAAGTCTGATAATATCGAGACTTTGTCAGGTGAAATTTATAATGATAATAATAATTGATTGAAATGGAATCGATCTGCAACACTTATTATCAGTAATGTTTTATAAGCAGTAGCTTATCTTAATTGTTTTTGGGATCATTTAAAACCATAATCTGACGAATCCAGAGGGCTCACCTAACGTCAGTAGAAGCCCTGGATCTATCCGGATCTGGTCCGGTTCTATCGGTGCTGGTACTTAGAATTGACCGTTGGCACCTGGTTTAGGAGTGGGAAAGCTTCGAGTTCATTCGTTACCTGATCGACCCGTATATCGGTCACTTCTAGTGATATTTCCCCGATTGTCTGGTCTTAGTGACCTAAAAAAATTATAATATTGGGATAGCTTAATTGCTCGTTATAATCGACTTATTTGTCGATAAAATATGTTACAAAAATTATTGAGGGTAGTATATCCCATAGTTATCACGTTACGTAGATAATAAGTAAGTTTCGTTATACACTCGCGGTATATCCCGAATCCCAACATTGGTGCAAAATTTATTTAATAATAATAATTATATACCGGCAGACATAATAAATTATAATCGTAGTTCTATATTTAGAACAAAAGGATCGCGCGGTACGCGCATTGGTTGTTAACTGATGAGACTCGCAGTCAATCTAGTTTATAGCTCGAAATAGCTGTTCTCTATAAAACGGAAAAGATATTAATATTATAATAATAATTATGTAGTTCTATTTATAGAACAAAGAGCGCGGGAAAACGCGCGGTAGTTGATAATTTTTATTTTTAAACATTGTCGGAGACTCGTAGTCAATCCATACATTATGTTGATTAAAAAAATATCAATATATTTTTAATTTAAATAGTAATTAACTCGCAGTTAATCCCCTCAAACCAGCCAACATATTATACTTCTATTTTTAGATAAAACATCGTCAGAGACCCGCAGTCAATTCCGATGCATAAGGATTGTGTTTAGAGACTCGCGGTCAATCCACACATTATGGCGGTTAATAAAATAACTCGCTGTTAACCCCCAAACCGGCCAACGTATAGTTCTATTTATAGAACAGATAAAACATCGTCAGAGACTCGCAGTCAATTCCGATGCATATAAATTGTGTTTAGAGACCCGCAGTCAATCCACACATTATGGCGGTTTATAAAATAACTTAATATAATTAAACACTTGCAGTAATTAACTTGCAGTTATTTCCCCCAATCGGGCAAACATATAGTTCTATTTATAGAATAGGTTAAACATCGTCAGAGATCCGCAATCAATTCTGATGCATATAGAATATAGACTGTGTAAAAGGACTCGCGGTCCAAACACACTGTAGGTACTTATTGACTCACAGTCGCAGTACATGCCGGTTAATTAAATAATTGCAGTAATCACCTGCAGTCGTTTCCCTCAATCCGGCAAACATATAGTTCTATAATTCTATTTATAGAATAGTTAAAGCATACATAATATTATAGATTGTGTATAAAGACCCGCAGTCCAAACACATTGTACGTTTATTGACTCGCAGTCGCAGTACATGCCGGTTAGTATTGAATATAATTGGCTCGTCTTGGCCTCGGTAGTGCCTGCCGTTTATTTAAGTATTTAATAGTACTTACATGTATTTTCTTATTACACGATAAGATAACACTGACTTTAGTTACTTACAACACTGACTCAATCATCTTAATAATAATAACCAGCTGCGCTTTGGCATGGTTACTAAGTATACGTGCTCGCGTTGCCTCGGGTTAGCAAAGAATGAGGCGCGCTGGTGAGCGAGTGACCGACAGTATTATTTGTTTTTCAAATACCCACATACGTCTTTAAAAAAAACGCGATTGCCTAGCAGATAAGCAAAGGACACCTGGTTAATTATATATCGAAGAATGAAGCGAAGAAATATAACATGATTCGAGTTATGATAAAATCTTAGGTTAGGTTGTGGCGCGACTCCACCGAAAAGTAAGGCCTTCATCATTATTCATCACTCATCACCGACCATTATGATAAAAGGATTTTTTGTTTGAACAATATTTTTGTTAATTTACGTAATTCTACCTTTCTAATGACAAAACACGCAACGGGAAAGGCAAAATTTTAGATAAATGTCATTTTTCAGGATAAATTAAAATTATAAATTATATTCAGATTAAATATATTTCTACTGTAATAAGAGTTATTGAAAGAATTAACCCATCAAACGTAGCATTCGTAATCCTCGATGGTCAGAAAAATTCTGGAATTGAGTTTGACATATCGGCTTGGCCACGTCAGAATGCTGACGAGAAAATACCAGCTTATATTCAGCTCCAACTGATACCTTGATCGCGGTTAGAAATAAAATATAATGTTTTTACACTTTATAGGGTTATACTTTCAATATTTTAAATTTAAGCTATCATTGGGATATGGCAGTGCTTAAAAATGCAATATTTTAAAGACAGCTAGCATTTTAGTTTCCATTTTTTACTATGTACTTACACAAAAAGGCTAACATTTTATAACTGCAACACGGCGAATTTCTAGTCGTACCGCACTTACAAGAAAATGTGTATATTTCTCATATGTAGATAACATAGTCATTAGTCAACAAACATTTTTGAATTGCTAGTTTAATAATGCTGCGCCACATTACATCTCAATGTGTATTGACCCTTATATAAAACTGCTTTCTAGTCTCGATTAAACCGATAGGTAGACAGACCTACATAACAATTATAAAGCCTTAATACAAAACTACATCCCTCTCATTAATTAATATAGTTATATGTAAATATTATATTTACTTTAATAATATAGTAAATATTGATTCAATTTTTATAGACTAGCCCCCTTACTAATAAACGCTGTATAAGCTTTGAATTACTTTTAATTAACAGTGTTTTGTCTTCTTCAATCCAATTAAATATGTCACTTGTGTGACAGGAACAAAACACTGTATAACTATTCAAAGCTTATACAACGTTTATTAGTAAGGGGGCTTCTGTTTGAGGACTACCTAAATATAAGAGTAGTTGTTACTTGAATTACGTTTTAGTAAACGATTATTTGTTACAGCCAACTCTCAGAAACTTCTTCCAGTACAATTAGTATAGATTACAGAAGGATAATCTACCAAGTAAACACACGATGAGCTAGGAAAATTCGCTGAAGCCAAGTCGTAAACCGTTCGCAGTAAAAGCTTAAGGCAAAAAGATTTGAAAACAAAAAAAAAGTAGGAAGTTTTTCCTTAACAGACGAATATTTCCTTCGGTGTTTAGTGGCGTTCACTTTTATACTTGCGCCGTGTCAATAAAAAGTTTCGCAAACGATGCTTCTTGTTCCGAACTTCATGAACTGACTGTTTTGTTATTCTTTTATCAGTCGAATAGGGTTGTCGGTTAGGAATTTATTTTCTGCTTGCGCGGTCCAGTCGCCTCCGTGGTCCCGTGATTTAGCTTAGACAGTGGTTCTTGATTTGGAGGTCGTGGGTTCGATTCCCGCGTTGGAAACAGTATGCTATTTCTCAGTTTGGTTAGGACAATAGACCGTTCACTCGATTGTCTGACAAGTAAGATGATCGGTCGGATGGGTTCTACTGTATGTATAGTAACTACGAGCCATCGTGGGCAACCACATTTTATAAAAAAGTATGTGATATTTTCACAATAATATTATAATCATTTTTAAATGTTTTAAGGGGCATTAAAAAAATAAAAAGTCATAATAAAATATAAGCTCAATTATATTTGTCAGAATCGTAATATTTTGATACCACCCAAAGAAAATTTACCTACTTTGATTGAACTATAAACTCATAAATATATTAATTTTTAAACAAAGCAAAATCTTAAAGCAAATTCTTAAACAAAGAAACATTTTGTTCATATTATAAAAATATACAATTTCAAAAGTAAAGATTTATTTTGTCAACCCTATTCGAAACATTCAGGATTTACTAATGTAAATTGGTAAAGTAGAATCGCAATTTCCTTTAAATGACAAAAACATAAATTTGAAGAAAATAAATAGTATTTCGTTGAAGATTTTATTCATAATTTATAGGTAATCAACCGTAGAATATTTGGATTTTATGTTTACCATCTTGGGTGTTAGTAATTGCTATTGGTATTTAAATAGGTGAATACAAATACGAGTAAGGGTTAATTCAGACCGCAACGCGACGCGTAGATGCATTTCTAAATTTGTATGGATTTGACATATTTGCAAGACGTCTCACGCAATTGAAATCTGTCAATTCAGTACTTTAGAAATGGATCTGCGCGTCGCGTTGCGGTCTGAATTGACCCTTAGATGGCACCTTCTGTATTCTACACATTATATTTTAACTACCCGTTTTCTAGGTTAATTTGTGACGATAATCGTCACAAATTGAAAGAACGCAAAAGTTAGAACATTAGTATATAAATTTTACGACCAAAATCAATGAGCTTATAAAATACTAGGGTAGCAACGTCTTACAAATGATTCTCAGAAATGCGTAACCGCTTGATAGTTCAAAAGACGATGTCAAGTCACTATGTTATTGTGTCATTATGTAAGTCAGATATTATGCCTACAGGCATCTTCAAAGTGGCAACGCGTTGCTGCCGTAAACTACCAATCTAGTTACGTTAGTACATAATATAATATCATTGACCAAATTCCGATGTTGCAATACGTCGTGTCAGAGCATTGACATAAACGTTGTCAAACGTCAAGCAAGTTGTCAAAACTTTTTGCGTACTGTCTGTGATGTTGCTGCCTTCTAGCGTGAAAACATTGCAGTATTATTATCATTTTTGATGTGAGTCATCAATCATCATACACATCATATTATTACAACGACAACCCTACAAAGAAATATTTGATCGAAGCCCTACAAGGATGTTTTAAGGCGTGACTGAAATCTGAAAAAACCGCAGTCTTAAAAATGTTGAGAGAGAGAGGAGAGAGAGAGAGAGAGCATCTTTTTGTTGTTTACTATGGCGGCTTTAGTGAGTTGCCAATGAGAGAGCAGTCTTAAACTCAAGTCTCCGTCAGTCTCACCAATGTATCTCTGGGAATAGGCGTGGAGGCCGCAAAGGAAGATCTTCCGACTGAGCGAGGTGTGACACTCGGTCAGGCCGAAGCCTACGTGATTGATTCAGATGTCGTATATATACCGACGTACTTATAAAACTTCGCTAGCGCGATGCAGGAATGTGTCGCTAATTGTGGGTACCGCCACATATCATTTTGCACACTAACGGTGCTATTATGAGTGTCAACTGCTTTGCGTCCACGCCGACGTGACAATGTCATCCAAGAGCCATAAAAACCTTCTAGGTTGGAGGTAAGGACTATAATATAATGTCATCTATTACTTAATATGCATGTTGCAGACGCCAACTTAAATTACGAACATAACAGGTTTATCTTGCAAAACTCAAATTCCTATCTACGCGATAATATTTAGATTTTAATCCGTATATATTTTTAAAGTTCAGCAAGTCGCCAAGTTGGGAGCAAGAGCTTTACCAAGTATTAATTGCGGAAGTTAGCGGCTTACTCCTGACAGGCTTAAGCCGAGCTAAATAAACGCTGATAAAACTCTTTCGAATTCTGACAGTGCCAGTTTGCATAACGTATATTCTCTAAGATCATGGAATATGTTATAATGTTATAAAGGACGAAGAAGTCTCATACGTTGTGGGACCAAAATATAAATTGCCACAGAAAAAATTGCCATAGGTAATTAAATCCAGATAGAACTTGAAAAGTAAATGATATATTCCGAATAATAGATTAAGTACCCTATACTGCTACGAAATGGGTGTATTACGCCACTTTTTTCATATATTTTAAATTTAATTTCTTATTAATCTTACCAACTATATTTATTATTATTCAGGGGCAGTTTCACTTCGCCATACAAATATTTTTCCTGTAGTTCTACGTGATAGCTCATCCTCATTTTGGAATAATTAGTAGTTCTTTAAAGGTTGCAAATGGTAATATTACAATTTATTTTAAGATAATCCCTATATACTACATGATACAAGTTTACAATCTCCTTACAAGTTCTACTCGTGTATATCTAGAAAGCGCTTAGTGCCTACAAGTATGTACCTGGCTTTTCAAGTTATAATATTGAGTTCGGAACTGAGTTACAAGCTGTTACCGAGTTTGATTAAGGTAGCATAATTTATATCTACGATATATTGCATATGATAAAGTTATTATTCGCTTATGCGATCCATACTTCCATGCTAATATTATAAATCCGAAAGTATGTCTGTCTCTCTGTTACCTCTTCACGCCCAAACCGCTGAACCGATGTTGCTGAAATTTGATACAGATAATCTTTGAGACCCAGAAAAGGATATAAGATACTTTTTATTCCGGATAAGTGTACGGTACCCGCGCGATAAACGAATTTTGGTGCAATGGAGTTGCGGGCGCCAGATCATAGTAATAAACTAAATCTAGCGTGAGATAGCTTCTATATTTTCATAGTATGTTTGCATATTATACAAAACTTATTATATTCGTCTTTAGAACCAGGTGTCTAAACACACTAGGCCAAAAATACGCGGCCGAAGTTCAGCATGATTACGCCTGCAATGGGCTATTCATACAATATAACGCGACGTAATTTCGGCATGGTGTGTCATCAGTAATTTAAAATACATTGCAGGCGTAATCATGCCGAACTTCGGCCGCGTATTTTCGGCCTAGTGTGTTTAGACACTTAGACTTGGGAATAATACCAGTGAATAAAACCCATAACGAAGGTTACTAGCTTTGTCACTATCTGAATATAATAAAGTAAACGCGAAGGACATAGGATACTTTTCATCGCAGCAAGGTTCCGTTCTCATGAAATTCTATTACTTGAACAAAGTAGCTGGAATCACCTAGTACGGGACTTAGTCCAAGTGGATCCTTGCATTGTAATTTCGCTTTTCAAACAATGATAATTTCTAAATTTAATACATGTAAAATATAAAATGAACATTGTTAATCTTATAAAATGAATCATAACATAAGCCGTTTTGATGTAGGTAGTTCGGTTCTGCGAGATTGCGGTGAGGCTCACCACAGGCAGATATTATGAAACAAATAAGTCTAATGTTATGTAAAATGTAGAGCTTACAATTGTAAAGTAAAAATCTAACTATGTTTGTATAAATATTTCAAAAAAAAGAAAATTCGATTATCGGTTTTTATAGTATATTTTCAAACGTCTAAGATGGCAGCTCTGGATCTAGGGAGGGGTTAAGTCGGGACCCATACATCTAAATTGACACCTAGATACCAATTTATATATCATGACAGTGTGCCTGCCGGCGCGGTATGGAGGGAATAAACATCATCGTCTCTTTCTAGCGAGCTGAGAAAATGTATGCCTACTATTGCTGTGCCGTTTTCACTTTTACGGGCACTCCCAGAATGCAATCTTAACCTAACAATGTTAGGTTAAGGTGAGTCGCGACCAGTCGCGACTCTAAATTTCGCGAGGTCTAAATTAACCCCAGGGTTAATTTAGACCGCAACGCGATGCATAGATGCATTTCTAAATTTGAAATCTAATTCGCGTTGCGGTTTGAATTGACCCTCAGAGCCAGTCCACACGGTGCGTTGCGCCACCGTTGCCTCGACGCAGCGCTGCCGTTGCGTTGTTTTACATACAAATAACCAAGGTGTTCACACGGCGCGCTGCATCGTCGTAACGCGCACATGACGGACAGCAGCCCTCGAGACGAAGCGGGAGAGGGTGTTGACGTTAAAACTGCTTCGTAATAACGCTGCGATGGCGTAGCCCCCGTGTGGCCGGCTATGCATCAAAATATTTGCGTTGCGACGACGCAACGCAACGCAACGCGCCGTGTGGACTGGCTCCACTAATACGTTGCAGCGACGCAACGCGACATTTGATACTTCACGTTTCATAGAAATGAACATTTGATACTTCACGTTTCATAGAACTGACGTGTCGCGTTGAATTGCTGCAGCGTAGTGCGGTCGTAGGGCTAGATTTATATGCGTCCGCGCGAAAGAGCGGGTTGGCCGTTACATCGAGAGTTCACAAGCAATAGTATGTACGATTTATTTTAATAGCGGCGTGGTCGCGCAGCGCGCTGTCATTTATATACAATTGCTTGTGATCTCGCGATGTAGCCAAACCGCGTGTTCGGGCAGACGCATATTATAAGTCCAGCCTTAAGTGCGGTCTCGCCTTCATTCTCATGTCTGCAGCGTGCACACTATGATACATTGTATAAAATATTACACATTCAAATATTATGATAATGACTAAGCAAACTCGGGGGACCCTTTTCGTTTGTGCTACGTGAGCAATTTTACACGCTTCATTAAGATCTGTTTGCCTTACCCTTAGCCTTTTCTTTACATAGTTTAATGATTAGTTGAAAACAGTAAATTTTCAAAAATATTGTAGACTAGATATGTTATAACAGCCCACCTACGCACGTGAGTACCTTGTGATGGAACTTTATTTTTTTTTACTAAGTTGCAAAAAGTATCCGTCGTCTATCATTTTTAGGGTTCCGTAGCAAAATGGCAGAAAACGGAACCCGTATAAATTCGTCATGTCTGTCTGTCTGTCCGTCTGTCCGTTCGTATGTCACAGCCACTTTTCTCCGAAACTATAAGAGCTATACTATTGAAACTTGGTAAGTAGATGTAGTCTGTGAACCGCATTAAGATTTTTATACAACGGAAAAATTATTAAAAATTTTAGGGGTCCCCATTAGGGATGCCACGAATAGTGAATTGGCCGAATACCGAATACCGAATATTCGGCAACGCTATCGGCCGAAGCGCCGAATATTCGGCACGGAATACATACATTTCGGGGGTGCGGTAGCTGGATCAATGACCTATCAAGCCCCATAAGATCACCGGTGATCGCGATAACAATAGATTTCCAAGAATCCACGATCGAAGGATTTAAGACAAGTGGCAACCTGTTTTCCTCGTTACGTTTTCAAACAAGTCATTTGTGTCAAACGAGTTGGATTTTTATTTGAAAACAGTTCGCCTAGATTGGAAAGACGATCCTTACAAGTGGTGGTAGCAAACGATAAATAATACCCAATTCCAAACTTTTGAACCGAAATTTGCCAAAGTTTATCTCCTGGAAGTAACTTGTATATTGAGAGGTTATTTTCTGAGGCTAAAATAAAGTATTTAAAATACAAAACACTACTTAAATTCGTGTAAACTGTAAATAACACACAAAAAACAGTCACTACACGCGCGCCGCAAACACGATTTTCAATAGACTAAAATTGCTAAAATCAGATGTTCGCCCACAGAGTAAAGTTTATTTTTTCATTGAGAATGTTGCCAATGTATCATAGATCGTAACTAATCAAACTTCTTCATACAAAAGTAATCTCTAAGTCGGCAAAATACGTTACTTAATCGAATGAAAGAGCGCGGCCAGATCCGGCCGCTTGGGGCTAGACGGAATAGCTGCAGTATAATCTGTGGCGGCCGGATCCGGCCGCTTGGGGATTGAGAGGTTAATAACTAAAGTGTTGTAATTTGGAAATAAAAACATAAAGTTGAGTAATATAACGTGTTTTGTTTACATGATTTGGTATTCGGTATTCGGCCGAATAGTACGTATTATTCGGCCGAATACCGAATAGCAAAAAAAGAAGCCGAATAGGCCGAATACCGAATAGTTGCCGAATATTCGTGACATCACTAGTCCCTATAGGTACAACTAAATCAAATTTTTTTTTCATCTAACCTATGCGTGTGGGATCTATGGATAAGTGTTCAAAAATCATAATATTGAGGTTTCTAATATCATTTTTTTCTAACCTGAATAGTTTGCGAGAGAGACTCTTCCAAAGTGGTAAAATGTGTCTCTAACTTCTAAAGTATGATAAGTCTAAAAAAATATATGATGTAGGTAAGTATATTACTATAAAAAGTACCAACGAAAATTGGTTTGAACGAGATCTAGCTCAAGTAGTTTTTTTTATACGTCATAAATGGTAAACCTTAATTTAACTTTCATAAAATCAACTGAAATATAAAAATAAATAAAAACCTTTTAATTTCATAAAAATAAACCTTATTGCTGCTGCGGAACCCTTCATGGGCGAGTCCAACTCGTACTTGGCCAAATTTTTTTTTTCGAATAAATTTTGCATTTAACGCAGTGCGCATGATTGAGTATTATTACAAGATTATTGTATGCTATGTTGTTTATCGTTTAAAGCTACATACCTACTCGTTAAGATGTAGGTAGGTACTCGTTAGGGCGCTTGTCCTGTCATGTGTCGACCGCGCGAATCTGGTTCGCATGAAAGTTGTCGGCATCCTATCATTCCATAGATGTTTTATCTGTCATGCAAGCAACCGCCAGGAAATTCTTGAAACTCTGTTACAGTCTGCGCTGATATTTCATATATTTTAGAGTCGGCACCGACGGTCTGCGAGCGGTCGGTAAATCAGCCTGAGAAACACACACATTATTTACAATGAAACTTCCACATACGTAAAATAAAATCAGAACTCAGAAGTCTTAATTGCTACAAAAACTGCCTCGAACTGACCCTCAGTCTGATATCCGAAGTTCGGGACTAAACTCGGCTAATTAGTAAAGTTGCGCGACCGCATGTTGAAAATGTTGGCAATGGAACCTCTGCTCTAAAATTTAAATTCGAGGATGGGTATTTGAATAATTCAAATGTTTTGCTACGTAATGACGACGGAACGAAATAATATCTAATCTAACTTTTATGATTTAATTTATAGTGTTCTACCTGCGGGTTTTAACTTTGAAACTAGCCTATTTATTACCCGTAATTTAGGTACAGAGATTTTACTGAAACTAAATTAAAATCGCATCGTAAGCAGTAAATAGGATCTGAATCTACCGGGCCAATGTTAATGAAGTTTGGCATAAAATATAATTGGCATTAAATCTTTATTCAGGATATTATGTAATTGTAACGTATAGATTAAGCAATTCTGTACGATTTAAATACATATTGGTGATGGACTTCAGTTTCAAGAGACCAAACGACTAATATTATCTTATAATAATTAATTATTGTCTTTTCGCAAAATGTTTAGCGTTTCCAAATTCCAAAAGCTATGCATCTACTAACAATAATACTTTTGTACTTACATTTTAATTTTCATGTAATTATGATTCACTGATTTCTTAAGACGATAGACTTTTAATTGCTACAGGGGTTTTTCAATTATAATATTAGTCTCTCCGCAAGAAAAGCTTAAATAAATGTATTTAAATAAATGCAAAGTCGGAAGGTACTGTGCACGGTCAAATAAATATAACGCTTAGCAGTTTAAAATATGTGAATTTGGTTGTGTAAAATTAAGGTTGGTGACAATGTCATACTAATGAGGCACATAACAATAGTAAAATACTTATTAATAGTACTAATAATTATTATGACTTACGTCCTATTTTCCTTCTACATATCATGATACGTTTCTAAGCATGCCGAGCCTTGGCAAGCGTCCACAAGGCACAAGCGTCCACAAATCTCGCTTGGCATTTGGAAGTCGTTTACACGCTTGTGAATGCGTCAGTGTATTACGTACATCCAAGCATGGCGGACACCGAACTTGTGTCGGCTATTAACATCTTTGGGATTCCAGATAAATTTTTTCGGTTTGGTAATATTCCAAAAACGATAAACTCTCTTCGCTCGACCAGCTACTCATTTTTAAGGTTCCGTACCCAAAGGGTAAAAACGGGACCCTATTACTGAGACTTCGATGTTTGTCCATCTGTCCGTCTATCTTTCCGTCTGTCTGTCCGTCTTTCTGTCTGTCTGTCTGTCTGTCTGTCTGTCTGTCTCCAGGCTGTATCTCAAGAACCGCTATAGCTAGACTTCTGAAATTTTCACAGATTATGTATTTAATCTATTGTCGCTACAACAACAAATACTAAAAACAAAATAAAATTAATATTAACATACAACAAACGTGATTATTGAGTCAGAACTAGACGTGCGTTCGTCGCGAGATCACAGCGGCGCCAACGTGTGAACGCGTCGCAAACGTTTGCCGCAAACGCCCTTTGATCTGTTTCCAAAAACTGACACTACTCCGGATCGTATACAAGCGTCCGCAAGCTCACGCAAGCCAAGCCAGATACTCTCTTTCCACGCTTGTGCTTGTGGACGCTTGCCAAGGCTCGGCAACTGTAGAAACGTACCATCACGGTTCTGTGCTACTATTTTTTTTTTCTTTTATATTTTGTGGAACGCGTTTATATCTACATAAGTTGACGTTGACTGGATAAATTTATACATTCAAGTAAGGTCATTACAATTTATATTTTTAAGAACAACTTTTTTTATCTTTTTTTTTAAACGGGACGGGACTACCGTGCGAGGTTCTTACAGGTATCAATGTAGGACATTCTGAAAGAATACTGGCTAACCATTTTACAAATAACATATTTTCATTCATTTTTATGTAACAAAAAATATTAAGATGCTGAAACAGCGCAGCGGTAATTTTCCTCCACTGTACATTACTTCAACGGTACTCCTTAATCGAAAACGAAGTAAAAAGTCCATCGAACGATGGTAGAAATTCGATTTAATAAAATAACATTCTTCGATCGTAGTTGTTTCAATACTGTAACAAGGGTCCATTTTTTCTCCGAACAGTTATAAAATTGATTAATCTGGACTTGTAGATTAATTTCAATCCCTGCCGTATTCACAAGATATTTGTTGGATAAGATTAGATTTAGGATTATGTTATCCAATAATATTTTCAAGTTGATTAAATAACTCTAAGCTACATGCTTTGTATAATTATTTGTAAACATCTGAATATTATCAAAAATGTAATAACGCTCTGCTGCAAATAATATTGCATGGCCTTAGAATTAAGGAAATATACTAACAATAAAATATAATAGTTTAAAAAAATAAAAAACACGCTTTTAGCACGCACTAAAGTTACAAAACATTTCAAATAGCCAATCCGCCATCTTAGATGTCCGCCATGTTGGATTTAAGTCACGTGACTATTTTTTCGTATTCCTGACAGCAAACCCTTTTATTTAATACCGCCACCATATTGGATTTGTAATGACGTTTCCTAGCAGCTAGTCATGTATTGTCATCAGAACTCAGAGCGTGTGCAAAATTTCACCTTAATCGAAGACCGGGAAGTGGGTCGAATTAAGATTCCAAGATTTTCTTACATAGTTACAAGTGAAGCTAATAAAAGTGTTGCTGAGCCAAGCTTTTACTTTTATTGAAGTATGTTTTCTTAATCATTAATATGACACAGAAACCATAAACCAAGCTGCAAAAAACACATTTTGTTTTACGTCGTTGTTTCGTTGATGAAATGACATCTCCCAAAATGAAAATATTTTTGCCTCCGTGAGGCATCGCTGTAGGTGCCTCCTATTAAATGCAACTGTTCATTTCATACTTCCATTAAAATTTTAATGCTTTACGTGCATTTTTGAGAAAAAAATCAGAAAATGGATCCGAAACATTTCTTCGAATACATTCTTGTTTTATTGATTTACTCAATGTTGGCTGCAGTTTTATTACGCCACGACGTTCACTACGTAGGAACCGTACACTTTTTCGGATACAACTAACATATTCCCGGGACTCGAAGTATATCCATACCTTTCATCAGTCAGTTCGATTTAAGCGTGATGGAATAACACGCAGGCATGCTTTTACATTTGTAGTATTGGAATTTTACGTGGATTCCATATGGTTATTGGTAATAGATTGTTAAATCGATTAAATCCTTTGCTATAGCATGTAAAACTATTTTTCTTCTAACACTAACACTAGAGAGCGTCACATGACCGATTTTATTTCAATACACTCGCAATACAAGTAATGGGATTTCAATCAATCGATTTTAAAATATTAGTTCGTCAAATCCCTGTGGCGCTGGCATGGCGACACATAATACGCCTACTCAAAAAAATTAACAGCTCTCTCGCAGTTTTTTCCCATTCAAAATATCCATTCACATGGAAGAGCATATTATCTGATATTAATCTCGCCCGTTTGGGTGCGCTTTTGTATTAAAAAAATGTTTTGTGAGCCTCTGTATTCTAAAATATTATAAGTCTGGAGTTTCGGTGTGTATTAACTAGATGTTTTTGTTTAAGTTTTTTGGGGTTTACGTTGGTTTTTTGGTAACACAAGATATGTGGAAATTATATGAATCCAACTATGTACTTATAGTCAAAATAATTTAAGGTGACACCAGCGGTCATTGACCTTTCTAGTCTAGGAGCTATGTGAAAAATTTTCGCACTATATTCTGTTAACTTAAGAAAAAAAAATAACTCTTATAAAGACACAGAATATTAGGGCCATACCTCACCGGGACGCCATGCTGACGTGGCCAGCGGCATCGCCAACTAGTTCTATTGAGACATGTATAACGGGTAACTCACCTGGCGACCGACTGGCGACGTTGCCAAGTAGCCAGCGTAGCCAGGCCTTGTACCATGAAACTGTTTTGAGACTCAAACAATCGGACGAGAATCCCGCGTCCTACTCTAACAAACGTGAAATGACGTTGTTAGAGCAGGACGCGGCATCTTGGTCCGATTGTTTGAGTCTCAAAACAGTTTCGTAGTAGGTCTACAGAGTCGACCGCTCCGCATACGGCGACTGTTGAGGTTGCCAGTTGTTTGCACGTCTTTGTATGCTCCGTCACTCAATCAGTCGCTGATTTTAGTGATATCCTCAGATAATTGAACATTTTTTAAAGATATTTTCTTAAATCTTTATAGAATTTAAGAAAAACACCGCTTTGCGGCGACGTAAAGACGACAGACATTGCCATGGTAACATCACTGGCAACGTCGCCGTGGCATCCCGGTGAGGTATGGCTCTTATAGATTCATCGGAAAACTTGGCTAGAAACATCTGTCACTTCATTGTCAATCGCGGTTTGTATAGAAAACGATGAAATATGACAGGTTTTTTGATAGTGGGGCAATGACTGATACGGACAGAATTCAGCAATTTGAGAATAGCTTTGGCACGTATCTTTACCCACGTTGATGTAGTATTTGATACTCCTGTTTGATACCCTATTAAACTCCTTTAGGTGTAGAGTATTGTAAATGAAAATCATTTTTAGTACTTGTGTGCGATTTTTTATAAAAAATTAATTTTAGGGGTTTGACCTATGATTCGATCTATCATTCAATCCGCTTTTTTTTTGGGTGTCAGGTGTAATTCTTTTATATTTTAGTCACTCAAAAAGTGAGAATGTTTGACCAGTATTTTTTGGCATTTATAATAAGATTACCTACTAGATGATTAATATTACTATCACTTCCTTCCTAATATGAACCTTCCCTGGACTTTTACAAACAATTCAAAACTAAAATTAGCCATATCGGTTAAACCGTTCTCGAGTTATAGCGAGACTAACAAATTTTAAGATTCACTTTTATTTCTTTAGTTTTAGCAATGCTAAATAAATATGTACAACAACTTATATTACTAAAAGTATCGTATATAAAATATACCAAAACAACCAAGTATTCCAATAAGTTTTCCATCACGCGAGTACGAAAATATCCAACCAACCAACCAAGTATACGAATATTCGGGAAGGAAATCAGCAGTTGATCAAGATTAATTGCCTGCTATCAATACTCCCGTCACCCGAAGATGATTAGTGGCCATTTAGACACATATGACGCGATATCTATAATGGCAGTGCCGGTGCGACCTATTTCTCCGCCAAATTTCCCTAATATTGTATAAAGGCGATTTTTATGTGTTTTTGAACTCTTGCTGTGATTTGTATAAATATAGTGGTATATTATATGGAAATTAATCCCAAAATGTTATTTAACACGTTCACTGTGAAGCAAAGCATTATTTGCCTGGTTGATGGCTTTCTGTCTGTGAGCGCTCTAAAACCGTGACTTCTCGCACGGTGCAGGCGCTGTAACTCGAAAAGTACTACGCGTACGAGAGAGATAGTTATATATCTAACACCTATTTTTAAAGCTTATGACGTTTAACGATTAAAAAATGCACCAGGTTTTTTAAACATAGTTCGCACTGAATTAAAATTGAATAAGCTCAGTGCGAATACCAGGCCTTGATTTGTAGGCCTGGTAGCCGCACTGAGCGGGCGAGGGGCGCGTGCGCCGCGGCTAGTGCTGTCATGTGCTTTGTTTGTTGTCGATTGTGCGGACGTGTTTTCAGTTGTGATATTTACGTTTTAATCGCGTGGTAAATATCAAAGTGTGTGAAATGGCGTCAAATAATATTTTTTCGAGTAGTGACAAATTTTTTGATATATTTCCCGTTAGACCTGTTATAAAGCCAAAAAAATCGAAAAGAAAATTAAATTTATCATCACCGACTGTGTCCCACGAAGAATGCAGCTTAAGAAAAGCATCAGCACAGCATTGAATAAGTTTTTGGATTTGAGTAAGCAAGCAGACAAGAAAATTAAGAAAATAAAATCGGAATAAAATCGATGTCATAAATCGTATTGTTTGCTATGTTTTAATTAAAAACACTAAGTAATTATTCTTATCATTTTATCATTATTTTTAATAAATTTGTCGATTTGATGCAATTGTTTTACTGTCCCCTATTATTATATTTTTGTAGTGCTTTAACAGGTCTGGTAAACCTGGTAACTCTTTTTTTTTAAGACATCAAGTCTCTGTCCAATTTCCGGCCGAAGGTAGTTTCAAATAGGTCCACTAATGAACTTTATACACGCAAAATTTTTTTCATTTAATCCTAGTATTATTGATCCTGGGTTCATATTTCTATGAACGGTTTTCACCAGCCATTAAAAGATCGAAAATACCTGGTATCGCATGGTATGATAGGTATAAAAAATTAGTCCTGCAGTTAACGTGTTAATGGGACAAAAATCTCACTGAATGCGTACATCTGTGCATTAAAATGAAAGTGATTTGTTCTTTCTGTGGATAACTGACAGGGCAAAATATCACCAAAATAGTGAAGTAAAAAAACCGGCCAAATGCGTGTCGGGCCACGCGCAATATAGAGTTCCGTAGTACCGCAAATTTTTGTTAATTTTTATATGGTCAATGAATTTACATTTATAACCTGTTTTACACTACTAACAACATCATCTCAGTTACGTTCAAAGAAACTTGAATGAAAAGTTCCTTTATACTTCTCCAACTACATTTTTTTTTAGTTGATCGACTATTACTCAATAACTAATGAAGTCTTCTTAGCCGTGATAGTTTTCCTTTTAAATTCAGCATATTTCCTACTCCCGTAAATTTTTTCACCTTTCCAGAAGTAACCGTTTAGCTGATAGAAGAGGCGGACACTGAACTCTCACGATTTTTCCACTTTAAAACTTCATATTTCACAAATGGATCCCTAAATCGGAAAATGATCTTTGAATACTCGTAATATTAAAAAAAAACCTATTCAACGACAACCCACGCGGTGGGGTGGATGCGAAAAAAAATCACCCCCTTTTGATGTTTAGGGAAGGTACCATAACTTTTTTTAAAGATTTTATATACCATTTTGTCGGCATCATTAAGATATAGTCTCTGAGCAAAACCGCGGTCAGACAGTGCCAGATGATATTTCTAAAATCAATTTATGTATCACTCGCGGGGCCATACACTACGTCAGGGTCTTCTGCACACACTTTGAGAATAACTGCTATAAAATACTATACTTTACTCGGCGAAACATGGCGGTAGCGGTCATTGACTCCCTGTCAAAAACTTGTTATTTTCTTTACAAAGCCGCGATTGCCAACATCTGACACTTCATTGTCAATCGCGGTTTATATAGAAAATGACAAGTAATTGACAGGGAGTCAATGACCGCTACCGCCATGTTTCGCCGAGTACAGTATAACTAAAAAGCATATAAATAAAATAAATATTGTAACCTTCCGATTTATCAAATGTCATTGAGCCGTAAAATCTCTGACGTTATATAAAATTTATTGTTCTCTGATTTTTTTTCATTATAACTAAAGATCCATCGTAAAACTAGGAGCTAACATAAAAGAAAATAGATATGATGGACGCGCCAAGGTTTACGAGCAAAATGAATTCACGATTTACTGGGGTTTCAGAATGTAATATTAATGTTGGAGGTACTTGTTTTTAGGGTTCCGTACCCAAAGGGTAAAAACAGGACCCTATTACTGAGACTTCGATGTCTGTCCGTCTGTCTGTCTGTCTGTCTGTCTGTCTGTCTCCAGGCTGTTACTCAAGAACTAGAAAACAAATACTTAAGGGGGGGCTCCCATACAGCAAACGTGATTTTTTGGCCTTTTTTGCTCGTAATCAATAATGGTAGCAGGTAGGCACTTGAAATACTCACAAAATTCTTAATTATATTTGTACTTTAATATAATCTTATATATAAAATTCTCGTGTCACAATGTTAGTCAGCGAACTCCTCCGAAACGGCTTTACTGATTTTTACCAAATTTAATATGCATATTCAGTAGGTCTGAGAATCGGCTACTGGGTACTTTATATATTGATAAGTGCATTTGTTGAATAAATAATAGTAAATTATTACAACCTGAGACTGACGGCGACCATTGTTTGTGCGACGGGATAGCGATCGACGTTGCCATGGCGACATACTTATTTAGTCACTTCAATAAAATAATATGGGTGAAATGCTTTATATTATGGCAAAGCAACGTTTGCCGGGACAGCTAGTTAATAATAAAATTAAAATAAAATAAATATTTAAGGGGGGCTCCCATACAAAAAACACAATTTTTTGCCAACCTTCGCCCAATAACGGTACGGAACCCTTCGTGCGCGAGTCAGACTCGCACTTGGCCGATTTTTTATATAATTTACAAAAAGTAAAAATATCAAGAATCAAATTGCCCCAAAAATCTGCAGTACTCTGCGGCACTGACATATAAGTACTACGTACTAGACTTGACACCGCGACGCAATGCTTGGTCACATTCAACAGAATCTATATAGCCGCAGCGCACTTAGTCGGCCGCAAACTCTTATGCGCACTAGACGTATGACATTTATAAAAAAACAAAATAAAATTCACAAAAATGCCTTGGTGTGTCTTAAGATACTGTAAAAATAATCCCAAAAACACTTCCAAATGCGACGGAATAACATTTCATCAGTTAGTATTCTTATTTAATTATTTTCAATTAAAATACGAACATTCAATTACTAGGCGAAGACGCGCGCCATTTCGCATTGTCATAGAGTAGTAGATTCAGAGGGGAATGTAGGCAGAATACAGATATCTATGATGAGACGACGATGAATGAAGTATTCACGTAGACGAGTTTGTATTTTGGTAATATAAATACGGTATTACGTGTACATTATACATGCGTACATTAAAATTGTATTTATAAATATTTAAGTAATTTAAATAAGGTAAGTATGTAGTGGACTTTGGTACCATACTTATTATAATATAATTATTATAAATGCGAAAGTGTGTCTGTCTGTCTGTCTATCCGTCCGTCTGTCGGTCTGTCCGTCCATCTGACTGTCTGTCCGTCTGTCTGACCGTCCGTCTATCCGTCTGTCTCTCTCTGTGTCTGTTACCTCTTCACTCCCAAGCCGCTGTAACGGTTTTGCAAAATTTTGGTATGTAATATTTTGGTTTTTGACCGACTTCCAAAAAAAGAGGTAATACGTTTGGCTGTATATATGTTTATTTTTATTATTTTTTGTATGTTCAACGATTACTCAGCCGTTTGTGGTCCGATTTTCGAAATCCTTGGTACGGAGTTAACTCGACCGTTTGTAGCTCCAAAACTGGAGGGTTTGTAGCTCCAAAACTGGTCGAGTTAACTATTGCGGCCAAACTATAAGTATGACCGCCAGGTACGGAGTTAACTCGACTTTTGAAACGGAATTTTGAGGCTACGTCATATTCTATTTTCGGCAATTTGCGGAGTGTTTCTTCGGAGTAATGCCTTCAGAGTAGAGTGATGATGATGATGTTTTTTAACTGACTTCCAAAAAGGAGGAGGTTATATATTTTGTATGTTCAACGATCACTTCGCCATTTGTGGATCGATTTTCAAGATTTTTTTCGTTATTGTATCGGGTTTAATCCGAATTTCGTACCTTGTTCATAAAAAAGGTGACTTGATGATGGGATCCATAAGTAATCGAGGGAATTCCTCGCTATTTATACTAAAACCCCATTTATCTGGATGATATTGTGATTTTGATTCATAATCTGAATTCTGAAGTATTTCAAATGGAGTCATGCAGAAATAAACGAAACTTTGTTTGTATTCCCCTATCTTAGATGAGCCGCCATATTGGATGTAGAATGACATTACATTCGTTTTCGAGTTATTCTCAAAAAGTTCTTTCATTTAATATCCATACTGTTATTATAGGACGGCATAGAAAATAACTATTCCGCTATCTTGGACGGTCGGCAATTTTATATTTATAGTGATGTCATACTGTATCGTGCATTGTCATTCAAACCAAACGTGTATACAAAATTTCAGCTCAATCGGTTAAAATATTATATGTACATACATACTTCGAAATTGAGTTCAAAAATTCCACCCGAACTTACATAATAATATGTACTAATATATTTAATAACTAGCTGTTGCCCGCGACTTCGTCCGCGTTAGTGTAGATCAACTTTGTTCTTAAAAATGGAGAAATATAACGCCGCGACACCGTTTTGATTTAAGCAAAATATTCAGGAGGGGGGAGGGAGGGAGGGGGGGGGGGTTTGCAAATCAATTTTTTTTTTATGAAATAAGGGGGCAAACGAGCAAACGGGTCACCTGATGGAAAGCAACTTCCGTCGCCCATGGACACTCGCAGAATCAGAAGAGCTGCAGGTGCAGGCCTTTTAAGAGGGAATAGGGGAGGGTAGGTATGGGAAGAGAAGGGAATAGGGGAGGGAAAGGAAGGGAATAGGGGATGGAAAGGAAGGGAATAGGGTAGGGGATTGGGCCTCCGGTAAACTCACTCACTCGGCGAAACACAGCGCAAGCGCTGTTTCACGCCGGTTTTCTGTGAGAACGTGGGAGTAACGCTACTCGAATATTTTTGGCTTTCATATCGATTGTAGATCACGCCCCAAGTATTATTTTTAAAAATATTCAATGTGTAGAATTGACTTTCCTACTATTTATCGTATGTGATGATAATAATTTATTTTGGGTGATGATGAAAACATTACTCTCGGTATATTTACAGTACGTATAAAGTGTCGAAGCAATAAAATATAGCTTTTGCTCGTTAAGAACTATTATTATTAATTAGGTATAGTTTTTGCAGTTTTACTTTTGTTTAGATTGTGTAAAAAATTAGGGCCTACAAAACTTCTTTATACACAATATTCTTAACCAATCTGTCATTAGGCGCTAAAACTATCAAGTTATTGGGTGAACTTACTCTTGAGCAAGCAACATAAAACTCCATGAGAGAAGCAATGTTCTCTCAAGTCGATACCCGCAAATTTGAGAGTTTGCCCCTGAGACTTGTTTATTGTCATGGCAAAGCAGACTTTTAGGGGAAACTGTAATCGTTTAAAGTACTCTTAACGCCATCTATTGTCCACATTCAGAAGTAAAAATTATTTTGTTCATCTTAATTAATTATTCGTTTCATTACGTACTGAGAGGTTTAAAGTAATACATTTACATCCTCCATCATCCCTTATTTTAGTCCCAGGGGGGTGGAGGGGGGGGGGGGGGGTTTTATCAAAATCCTATTTAAGCGAACGTCTTCATCACAGTAGCTCCAATCTTTAATTTCAGTTCAGTCAAAAATCTAATAAGATGTATACACTATACAAACATTCATCCCTTATTTAAGCCCTTAGGGGTGGAAAATATCAAAATATAATATCAAAATCCTTTTTAGGGGATGCTTACATCATTGTAACTTTATCCATGCAAAGTCTTAGGCCGATAGGTTTAAAATTGACAAAGTTTCATACAAACTTTCATCCCCTACTTTATCCCTTTAGGGGTTGAATTTATTTAAATCCTTTCTTAGGGGATGCCTACGTCGTAGTAGCTTTATACATGCAAAGTCTCAGCCCGATCGGTTTAAAATTGACAAAGTTTCATACAAATTTTCATCCCCTATTTTACCCCCTTGGGGGTAGAATTGATCAAAATCCTTTCTTAACAGATGCCTACGTCAGAACATCTACCTGCATGCCACATTTCAGCCCGATCGGTCTAGTGGTTTGGGCTGTGCGTTGATAGATCAACATGTCAGTCCTTTGAGTTTTATATAAGAAGATAGAAGAAGAAGATATGTACATAATAATATACAGAGCAAGTTAAATAAAAGCTTTTAATAATGTTTAGTAAAAATCTTTGTTTTATTTTATCCACTTACTCAAATAGGGTCTGCGTTCATTCGAGTGTAGGCACAAAACTTTGTCACTTCTGCGGTACTGATCTATAGCCATCACCGCCTCGCCTCTCACCCCGCTCATGCCTCAAGTGTGACATGTTTTTTGTTTGCAATGGCGCCTCTAGTACGTAGTACATTATATCTCTATGAGTAGGGGGCAGTTCAAGTTGTAACAATTTGTGATTCTAGAAAGTGCTTAATTTTTTTTGCGCCGTTGTTTTATCAATACATAAGCAAATTATTTTACTTTGCTATATTATTATAACTAGGATTTTATAGTAGTAGTTGTATCCCTCATGGATAAGCGTATATCAAACTTTACTACTTTATACAATATGCGGATAGCTTAGGAGGAACATCCATATTAATATCTTAAGCGCAAAGGGTGTCTGTATGTTATATCTTTACGTCCATACCGATTTTATTGAAATTTGGTATGGAGATACTTTGAGTCTCGGAAAAGGACATACATTAGTAGAATACTTTTTATGCCGGAAAAATGTACGGTTCCCGTGCCATAAATGAATTTGGGCACAACGAAGTTGCGAGCGACATATAGTATTTAATAACTATGGATTTCATAGGTACGTGATTGTCAATTGTTTCTGCTAAGTGCTAAGCCCACGGAAACAAATAACAATATAAGAAAAGAAATAGCAAATTTTATATTATAATGATAATATTTCTATGTATAAAATAAAATCAGGCAATACACGTAGGCATTATATTTTCAATTTTTGGCTTTCCACAGAAAAGATACTTCGTAAGAGGATTTGTCCAATTAATATAAAAATAACGAAAGATCTTCCCCGTTTCAAAATGTTTATGAAAAAGTTATTTCTTGGGAGATCCTCAATATGATAGGTAGCAATTTCACTTGACTTTGGATAAAATGTTTAGGTTGACGTACGAGATATTATTTTTTACGCCTGCCAAGTTCTCTTCAAACTATGACCTTTATATGGGAAAATTTGTAACGCTGGGGCACTTGCCAATACAAAAAAGTTTATTTGTACTTTCACAACGAGTGACATAATTATTATACAACACACCCTAAAGTATAATCACTTTGTTTTATCACATCCTGTAGATTGTTCGGGAATACATTCCCGAGACTTGATTTTATTTTGCCCTGCGTACTTACACACTTTTCCAAATATGTGTTATTCTATTAACTTTCGCGAGACTCTAAACGATTTCCATACCTAAGACGTGGTTCCGGTTTACCAGTGGAGAGGTACCAGACACTCCAGACAGACAGACACACTTTTGCATTTATAATATTAAGTATGAATATCGAAAATAACCAAATAGAAAGTACCACCTACTTTTAGCAGCCCCTCAGGCGAATCTTCCATCGACGTCACGCTTTCTAGCGCATACGTCCATAGAAATAATATTACTAAATGGCGTGTCATTCCAGACGCGTCGTGCAGCGACCACCGTTTGATTGTTTACGAGTTCTCATGCGCTTCCTCGAGTGATTCTAACGACGAGTCGAACGACTTTAAATATAATGTTAAAAATGGTAATTGGAACTTATTCAAGGACCTTATGTCCGCCCACTCCAGAGACTTCACCCGACCGGACTTAAATTCTAATGATAGTGCTGAAATAATGACCAACACCTTTATTTACTGCGCCGATATTGCCCTAGGTCGAAAACCGATTAAGACGGACAGAAGTTGTAAATGGTGGCACGATAATTTATACAGCTTACGCAGGGAGTTTAGAAGAGCCAGACGAAAAATTAAAATCATTCGTAGACAGGGACTCATTCCATCAGACGTTTACTTTGTTTCTTGTTTAGCCTACCTTAGAGCTTCAAGGTCGCGCTATCGCGCCGCCGTCGTGTTGGCGAAAAATAATATGTTACGTAACGCCGCTAACAGACTAGATAGGGAGGGCCCGTGGTCCTCTTTATATCGAGAATTAAAACCGAACAATACTACAGCTTCACACTTTATCTCGAATATAAAAATTAATAACTCGTATACAGCTAAGGCCTACATAGACGTATTGATTCCTGACGACGAGCCGGACTTGGACGACGATCATCACCGTGAAATTCGACACCGACTATTTGAACCCGTAAACACCCCGGTTTCCGACTTGCCTACCCTCGATGAGTTTATTAAAGCCGTAAATTTATTACCTACAAAAAGGACAAAATTTCTAACATTATGATTAAGCAGGCTTGTCTAACGGCTGGACCAGCGATCTACGAAGTTTTCAATAAATGTATTGCAGAAGGCACGTTCCCAAAAAATTGGCGAATCGGCACAATTAAATTAATTCCTAAAGCCGGTGATAAGCCACCTGACGACCCGAAATCTTACCGGCCTATAACACTTCTACCATGTTTAGGTAAATTATTAGAACGTCTGGTTGTGCCCCGCCTTCTACCTGGCGGGCTGAATTTTAATAAACAGCAATTTGGATTTACCGCCGGAAAATCGACAATCGATGCGGCAATCGAAGTCAGAAAAATAGTGAACTCATCTGAATGTAATTACGTGGTAGGTATATCTTTGGATATCGCAGGGGCTTTTGATAATACCTGGTGGCCGATGCTACTACTAAAGCTACGGAACAGAGGATGCTACCGAAATATTTATTATTTACTACAATCGTATTTCCGTTACGGCGTTATTAAACTACGACTCGGTCACTACATCTATATCAAAGATCTAACCCGCGGCTGCCCACAGGGGTCGGTGCTATCGTCATACCTGTGGAATATAAGTTTTGACGATTTGCTGTGTATTCCTTTACCGCCTCTCTGTTATCTGGTAGGCTATGCTGACGACGGGTTCCTCATTGTTGAAGGAAATACGCGAACTGAGATAGAGATCAAAGCTAACAAGTGCCTAAGCGTAATTGCGAGTTAGGGTCACAGAAATCGTCTGGAATTTGCGGCACACAAAACTTATCAAATTCTTTTAAAAGGCTCTCTTATATCAACTCCTCGCATTAAACTTAACGAAACAAGTGTCAAACGTAAACAGTCACTCTGTTATCTTGGACTGATTTTAGAAAATAAATTCACATTCTTAGAACATATCATACAAACGGGTGAGAAAGCAAAAATAAATTTCTATAGTTTTACTAAAATATCGACATCTACATGGGGTCTCTCGTTCAAATCGTTAAAAACTATATATACAGCCACGTACTTAGGCAGAATATGCTACGGCTCGCCGGTCTGGGCTGATAGGGCTACGATTGGCGCAGCCCGGCGTAAACTTTTACAAAGCCAACGTCTCGCATTAATATTCCTATGTAAGGCATATAGAACGGTCAGTACTGAAGCACTTCCTGTCCTGTCGGGTGTTTTGCCTGTAGACTTGGAAATACAGCGCCGAGCTGCTTTATATTACAAAAATAAAAAAATTACGACCCCAGATTTCTTAAGCATGAGAGACAGAAATAAGGTGAATAGATTGTTTGAACCACTAGACATTACACTACAAATTTTTTTATCCGAGTGGCAGGATCGGTGGGATAACTCGATTAAAGGTCGGCACCTGTACAATTTCTTTCCTTCAGTTCGCGAACGACTCGCCATGCATTGGATAGAAATAGATAATTGCGTTGCACAATTCCTAAGTGGTCACGGCAATTTTAAAGCTAAACTTCATAGATTCAAGTTAGTTCCATCTCCTCTTTGCGAGTGCTCGACCGAAGACAGCCCGCAAGAACAAACTGCTCATCACATACTCTGGGAGTGCGGCCTCTGGCATGAGGAAAGAACCGATTTATTAAACAGCCTCCAATGTGTCTCTGGAGTCGTATATTACGATGACCTCATAGGCAGCGCAAAGAATTTCCGTGCTTTCAAACGTTTTTGTCATAAATTCTATTGGAAACAATCGAACACAAGTTTGCCATTATAAATAAGTCTCTTTTTTTTATGAAGTGGGCATATTATATTAAGCATAATTTTTTTTTCTTTCCCGTGGTGCTTCCCTTTTTGTTCGGACATCAATGTCATTACAATTTTGGCTGTCTCCCGCTTTGCTTGGAGAGGGAAATTGGATATCTCCTACTCCTCCTACATTTCTTCTGATTAATTTCGTTGCGGGTCCCAAGACAGATTTAGCTTGTCCCTCGGGCATCCCTGAGATCATATCAAAGGGTTTTCGTGGTTGGTTACCACTGTTGATCCTGGCGACACAGGAGTTGCAGTGGTGGGAATGTGTGGTGGGCCTTTTGCCCGTGTAAAAAAAAATAGAAAGTATCTTTTCTTGCTTACCTACCTCCAAGGGTTGTATTCAAAACATGTTAAGTGCGATCCGAATCCTGAGTATTTCGTAGGATAATCCCTCAAAAGGACACATCTAAAACCTTAAGTCGGACCCCCACTTAAGTTGAGACGCGCTTTGCTGTGTACACGACGCACTTTACCTGTGAAAGAGTCTTATATTGCCCTTCTACACTTCATAAAAAATTGACGCACGGAAATATTATATTTTTTATTTTTAGCTTTTATTATAAGTAAATAAAATCTAGTTTCCTATGTATAAAATCTATGTTTAATACCGTTCCCGTTGGATTCGATATCTAGTTAGGGTTCCGTACCCAAAGGGTAAAAACAGGACCCGCTATAGCTAGACTTCTGACATTTTCATTGATTGTGTATTTCTGTTGCTTCTATAACTATAAAGACTTAAAACAAAATAAAATTAATATTTAAGGGAGGCTCACGAACGTGATTTTTTTGGCCTATTTTGCTCGATACCAATAATGGCTACAGTTAGGCAATTGAAATTTTCACAAAATCCTTAATTATGTATGTTCTTTATTATAATTATTAATAAAATTAAATTAAATTTTTAAGGGCTCCCATACAAAACACAATTTTATTGCCTATTTTTGCTATAATATAATGGTACGGAACCCTTCGTACGTGAGTCCAATTCGCACTTGACCGATTTTTAATATTATTTTGTGACGTGCGTATTTTTTTATAAATAACCTAAATACAAATCAAAATTCCATTTAGGAGCTGTTGCTCGAGCAGTAATGATTTGCCAAAAAATATTCCCATCGTTATCAAATATTTGATTATAATATCAATGATTAAGCAAAATCGATAGGAAGTGAATAATATAATCAACCGCAAAATCACAGTAATATTATCTAATTTAGATGGTACTGCCGTGACAAAATATACAATTTATTAATATTACATATTATGTGATTCAAACGTTCATCCGTAAACCCTTTATCAGTAGAGGTTTATAACTTTGTTGTGTTACCTGGAATTATCTCTGACATTATACATCGAAAACAACTGTAATTATCTACAAATAGTAGTTTATAGTGCATAATTTTCACATATAACCTACATATTATCATAGTGTATATTTTGAGTAGTGTGTATATTTTGAGACCACGCTCTCAGTGGCTATGATTTAAATTTCACGAACCTTACCAGTCGAATTTGATACTAGAAATTCATTTTTATATAGTACTGCAACGTTTTCACGCTAGACGGCTGCACCAGCATAGACAGTACACAAAAAGTTTTGTTCGACGTTTGACAACGTTTCCGTTAATATTCTGATATGACGTGTGCAACATGTCAGATTTTGGTCGGATTATTTACTGTATGTGCTAGTTGTCAGTTCCGACCTTTGCGTAACATTACCTATTCTTCGCATTTTTACCGTAGCCCACTTACCTACCTATTCGTTTGCAACGTTTTCATAATAAGTTTATTTTATTGTCATTCACTTTTCCATTCTCTTTGTTCGCACAAGCAAGTTACAATAAACTAATTTTGTCAAAGTCTATCTTCAATTACCAACCAACCGAACATACAAGTCAATACAACCATACAACGGAAATATATTTAATACTTCTGACTACCTAACCTATGATTTGACCTACTTCCTGTTGCTCGACAGAGCTGATATTTCTATGTAAATTGAAAAAAAATGCAATTTCATAGAACTAATTTAGTTAGTTTTTTAAGTCGCTAGTAAAAGTTTTGTTTTTTTGTTTTTGTCAAAAACGGTTCTTTATTATTATTATTCGGCATTTGCAACATTAAAAATCTAATGAGTTTTGTTAGTCTCGCTAAAATTCGAGAACGGCTTAACCAATTTCGCGGAGACTTTTTTAGTCTTGAAATATTCGTGGAAGTTTAGGGAAGGTTTATATTAGGAGGACAGCGAAGTTTACCGGGTCATCTAGTAATTAAAATTTATATTATGAGGTTATTAAAAATGTTATAATATCTTTTTTATTTTCAGGTAATTGTGCATGATGGTGATCGGAGTGTTATTTGCGTTGGCGTCTCTATACACTCTGCATATTGGTGAGTTTGTGACTTCATCATTTCTATCAGTTCAGATCCAATTTATTTTGTTTACGATGACTTATTTATCAAAAGAAGATTAAAATAAAATGTAGAACCTAATATTAGTACTAGTAAGTTAAAGTGTAAGTATAAAGTGCTGGATTATCGAATAGTAAACATATCTACGTAATAAGGCAGTAAGTATTAATGTGAATATAGGCCTACCAGAATCTGATGGCAAAAAGTGAGAAAATAAATTGACTCAGGACCCAATCCCCTACCCTATTCCCTTCCTTTCCCTCCCCTATTCCCTTCTCTTCCCATCCCTACCCTCCCCTATTACCCTATTCCCTCTTAAAAGGCCGGCAACGCACCTGCAGCTCTTCTGATGCTGCGAGTGTCCAGGGGCGACGGAAGTTGCTTTCCATCAGGTGACCCGTTTGCTCGTTTGCCCCCTTATGTCATAAAAAAAACTAGCAATACCGGGGTAGTTGAAATAAAACATTTTGATCCTTTTTGTTTCTTATAGCGGCTGATTCTGTGTGTTAAACATGCAAATATAAAAATTAATCCAATGATCAAGGATATTTTTTTGAAAATCTGCTGTCAAAAATTGCCATCAGATTCTGGTAGACCTATAGCTGACATATTACTGCAATTCTTTCACGCTAGAGGCAGCACCACTGACCTCCATTATACACGTACGCTGGACTTATGATACCCTTTGAAATGACAGCTATTTTTTGTGCCTATTTGAAGCGGAATCAGGGTCCCCAATGCGGGGGAAGAGAACTAAATCTGACGTAAAAATGACGTTTGAAAGTCGCCATATTGGCGCTGATAGCAGTAGTGAGAGTACTTGGAACTAATACTAGTGATGACAACTGTTGTTATTGGTTATGGTTACGTCAAATTTAGTTTTCTTCCCCCGCATTGGAGGCGCTGATTCCGCTTCAAATAGGCACAAAAAGTAGGTGGGTATCATAAGTCCAGCGTACTTGTATAATGGAGGTCAGTGGGCAGCACCTATGCTGGACAGTAAACAAGTTTTGTTCGACGTTTGACAACATTTTTGTCAATATTTTAATATGACGTGTGCAACATGTCGGATTTTGGTCGGATTACTTACTGTTTTCTAGTAGCGCCCTCTGCTTCGACCTTTGCTTAATATTCCCTATTTAGGGCTCTAATACTTGTGACACTAACAGCCGGACACCTAACAGATACCTAACAAACAAATCTGGGGTTCACGCATTTCCTCCTCACTTTTCTTCTCCTTTTCATTTACGACCATAAAGTTAATATACCTAGCGGAACAGAGAAACCTTTGTTTCTGCCTGCCTGAGCAAGCGAGATGTCACTATCAGTAACACTGCGTGTTAAAAAGAGACGTGTGATACGTGACAGCAGAACTCTTTTTTTGACGTCCAGTCGGCACTTATCGGCACGTTGACAATTTAATCTCATAGAATTCATGTTCAATCATGCTTGTGTAAGTGTATACGTACACATATTTTTACACACAGATGCAAACCAATTTTGGTTTCGTTTGACAGCTCGAGATTGTTGCTCTATTCCGCTAGGTATATTAACTTTATGTTTACGACCAATCGTTTCGATCCAACTTGTTTCTTATCTTATATTTTCAAAGAAATCTCTTTATTATCATTTGCCTCTTGTAACGCTTGCACACGCTAAACTAACACTTTGACTATCTACAGGGGATCTATACAGGCTTAGGTCAAATAATAAACTGACTTCATGGTTTAATTGTTCTGGTAAACTGACATTTTGGCTTACCGATGTTTACGTTGAAATTAGAAAGTTTGATCAATAGCAAAATACGCGTATTAGTGTGGATATATGGATTAGGTGTGGATATATGGATATATGTAGATTTCATAAGAATCGTTTATTCATTTTTAGGTTACAAAAACAACCATTTAGAATACAAAAAAATAACAATAACAATAAAAAAATTTTAGTAATGTTTAATCAACGAACTTTTAATAATTGCTCTACACTTAGAACGAACTAAACTTGTACTGCTTATATTCATAAATTTATGTAGGTGTATGAATAAAAACCGTCAGGTATTATAATATAAGTAAGACTTTATGTAGGTGACGCGTTTAAAAGAAATCACATGTATAAGTAGGTTAATATTGATTATTTCTTGATAATATGTTTGCCGGATTAGGATTAAATTCTGATTTAATTGATTAAAGTTTCTGATCAAATGACAGACCAAGAAATCCTTGTAATTATTATTAAAAGTATTTAAAAAAATATTAAAAGTATTTCCTTATACCGTTGAACTACATAATGGAAATTTAGAATAAATTGACGCTTAATCGGAAATGTTATAAAATATAACAACATTATATTATACCTTTAAACGTAAAACCAGTTCCAAACTAAAGCGCACTTAGCCTACAATATAATTAAAACAAAGTCCCAGAATAAATCTCGATGCTACTTGAACTTACTAACTTTGATAAAGTCCTATCGACCCCGAGTACTTACATTATACAACCTCTGCGAAAACAATAAGGCCGGCTTTTGTTTAGCAAACAAAATATATTGTAGAGGTGGACTCATTAAAATTTGTACAGACCGATGCGCGTCTAAGTGTAGTTGTAAACAATATTCGGTTGCGGAGTTTCAAGGATCAGAAATTGTGGAATTCGGTTCCCATTTTGTCTTTGACCGTGTAAAAGCCTTTACAATTTGAAAAAATGCGATAAATCCAGTTTAATATAAATATACACATATTTAATACTCTTTTTATATTTTTCATACCCAGATAAATGGTTCTTAGTATTTTCTTGCGTATCCGAAAGATCCATACATTTAAACGCTATAAAACTCCTCCCTTTCTATCCACTTTATATCAGTATCAAATTTTATCACATAAGTTTAGTCAATAGCTGATTCCATACAAAATATCCAACAAACTTACCTCTTTGTAAACGAAAATAGTGACATAATAATATCAGAAACGTAATCAAAACCTTGTGATGATTTTATTATTTTTCCATAATTTATAAGTTAAAATATAACAAAATAAAATTATTACGGTTAATTTAGATCTATACCAGGGTATATCCTAAATAAGATTAGAAAATAGTAAATATACACGTCACAGAGTACTGACCTCACAGATTCTTGAAAGAGATCAATTTTATCGATAAGGTCGCCTATTGTGTAAAACGATTTGTTTGCGGCGCATCCCTAATGTATTGTGAAATTCAATACGTTTATACGGTATCTAATATTGTTGTCTATTTTGTATCATTCAAAAGGAACGACAAAGTTCAAATTTGCGTGGCAATCGAAAATAGTGAGATGCAATTTGAAAGTGGAAAATTTATTTTGTCAGTTATGGAACAAAAAACCTCATGAACCCAAAAAACATCATATTATTTGAGAATAATTAAAATACATATCCTTTTTTTATATACATAATGTTAGCTTAAAAAAGTCTATTAAAAAACTGTCTGTCTGTATCTTATGACACAAAATTCTCGTGTCCTTATGTTTGCTGGCAAACTCCTCCGAAACGGTTCTATTTGTTCTGGGTCAGAAAATAATTTGTTTTTCATTCTCAAAATAATACAATTTAGGACTATTTTGCAATTACACAGGATCAACGTTTTTCTGGGATTATACGATACGGTGCGCATAATTATCACAAGAATATTAAATAAAAACAGAAGTGGTAAATTGGCAATACAACGTTTGCCGGATAAGCATAATATATTATTGTTATGTAGTACGCAAATAAATAAACACTAAATATTATGCATGTGTATTGTGTACTATGGCCAGTATGAATAAGACTCTCTATATTTGTATAATATTGTTTGTTCTCGCCCTATATACGAAAATCGAAGAGATGTGTATTTTTCGAATACATCGTCTAAGACATCTGCTAGATTTCACATGGTCCCTTACTTTTTTACTCGACCACGTCAGAAGAAAGGTGATGTTTTTTTTATCATGATAATTATAATACAAATTACCTATATAATTTGTATTTACAATGAACTACGTCTAATTCATATTAGACTACAAAAAAAGAAGTTACAACAATTTTAACTCAATTAATGCAAATTTGTTCTACTCAAATTGATTCTATACGAAATTTTATCAAAATTAGTATCTAATCTTCACGCCTACACCGCTGAGCTAAACCTCAGCATGAAGAGGTAAAAGACAGAAGTACAGACAGACACACTTTCGCATTTTTAATAATTAGTATGGATTCAAATTACGAATCTTCGTCCTCTGTAGGTCAACAAAAAAAATCAGTGGCCGGCTATGACGCTTTGTAGAAAGCTACGAGATTTCGTAGGTCAGTTACGAAGTTTCGTAGGCCAGCTACGCAGTTCTGTAGGCCAGCTACGAATTTCCGTATGCCAGCTACGAAGTTCCGTATGCCAGCTACGAAGTTCCGTAGGCCAATTACGTAGTTCCATAGGCAAGCTACGAAGTTCCGTATGCCAGCTACGAAGTTCCGTAGGCCAGCTACGAAGTTCCGTAGGCCAGCTACGAAGTTCCGTATGCCGGCTATGAAGTTCCGTATGCTAGCTACAAAGTTCCGTATGCCAGCTACGAAGTTCCGTAGGCCAATTACGTAGTTCCATAGGCCAACTACGAAGTTCCGTATGCCAACTACAAAGTTCCGTATGCCAGCTACGAAGTTCCGTAGGCCAGCTACGAAGTTCTGTATGCCAGCTACGAAGTTCCGTATGCCAGCTACAAAGTTCCGTATGCCATCTACGAAATTATTTAGGCCAGCTAGTTTCGTAAATCAACTTCGAAATAGTGCATCCGCACCGTAATCTACTACATAACATTATTATAATTTTAATACTATCAATATACTTTAGTATTAAAAATAACACTTTATGAGCTATCTAATTTATTTATCGAGATTTTTAATGCAAGTTTACATATCGAATATTGGTGTCGAGTATTTTCATATTTCGAGTGGGCACTCTCACACGCCTTGAAAGACGGGGCCGAGAGCCATTGAGAGTATTACTCTGCACTCATAATATTTTATATATTTCATATTAAGCATTACCTTCTATAAATATAATTTACTAGCGGGCCCGACGGACGACGTCCCGTCATATCTATGAAGTTTAAATTGTCAATAGTGTAATGACATAATTCTATACGGTTGTAAGGAATTCTTAAATTTTCTAATTATTTATTAAACAAATTATCAATATAAAAAGTAGATAGAAGCCGAATCTCAGACCTACTGAATATGCATATAAAATTTGGTAAAAATCAGTTTTGCCGTTTCGGAAGAGTAAGGTAATAAAATTGTGACACAAGAATTTTATATATAAGATAATCCTACTTTACGTGCGTTTGTCACTAAACTCCTCCAAAATGGTTTATCGAGTTGAATGAATTTTCTGTATGCAGGTGGAAAAAATTGAAAGAGCTATTTTTCCAGAGCGTCATGAATTTGCTCAAACAAAAGTTCAAAAAAGTTACTCTTTCAGGCTGCTACTTTCACAGTGAACTCTATGCAGGGGACTTAATATACACATCCTAAAGTATTATCGCTTTGTGTAGGTACATCCTGTATCGTCAGTAATCAGTATGCCACACACGGACTATACAGTATATAAAAAAATTAAAAAATAACAACGATTTTTACTTCACATAAAGAGCAATTTATTTGGGATATCAGTACCTTACATTCGATTTCAGCCGCCGGGAAAAATTTACAGCGTCATGCGTCAACGTCACGCGGAAATATGTGGAAGATGAGGGACGTTCGTCATGTCATTATACCTGACGGTAGTGTATATGTCTTATTATAACAAAGTGATAGAAAGATTTAAAAAAATATTACAAAGAAACACTTACGGATTTACTTCGCGGAGCACTTTTACTAATCCCGACGTTTCGGCTGCTTTACAGCTGCCGTGGTCACGGGTGGACTGAGTCCACCACCAGAGTCCACCACCGGAGTCAGTCCACCCGTGACCACGGCAGCTGTAAAGCAGCCGAAACGTCGGGATTAGTAAAAGTGCTCCGCGAAGTAAATCCGTAAGTGTTTTCTTGTAATAATGAGTGGTAAACTTAAGAAATCATAAAAAAAATATGTCATTTTTTGTAAAAAAAAATCAGCCAAGTGCGAGTCCAACTCGCGCACGAAGCCGTTATAGAGCGAAAGTAGGAAAAAATTGTATTTTTTGTATGGGAGCCCCCCTTAAATATTTTTTTTTTAATTTTATTAATCATTATTAAAGCACACATACAATTAATTATTTTGTGAAATTTACAAAGTGCCTGGCTGTTGACATTAGTGATTACGAGAAAAAGGTCAGAAAAATCACATCAATTTGTTGTTTGGTAGCACCCCTTAAAATATATTCATCTTGTTTTGTTTTTAGTACCGTATTTACACTATTGACAATTTAACCCGTCGATCGTGGGAAAACGAGACACAATAGATATTCTATTGTGTCTCGGTCACCGGTGACCGTATGGGGCTTGATGAACTTCATAGATATGACGAGACGTCGTCCGTCGGGCCCGCTAGTAAATTATATTTATAAAGGGTAATGCTCAATATGAAATATATGAAATATTATGAGTGCAGAGTAATACTCTCAATGGCTGTCGGTCCAGTCTTTGATGGCGTGTGAGACAAGGGCAAAGACAATGAAGATGACAAAAGGCAAAGAATTATTTCTATTTAAATTCTCTGGGAATTTAAGTGTTGGAAAGCTTAAAATAAAATAAGAAGGACACTGAAACTAATCATTCTCATTAAAGTCCCGTTAAAGATATCCCAAACAAAAACAAACAAGGAAATTATTCTGGGAAAAAGGCGTTGCATTTTATTGCATGTCACTATCATCCAACAAAGAGAGCTGGCTCGGTCATAGATTGATCGCGCTTATTTTACAGAGGTGTCTTTTTCTTTATTTGAAATCCTTTATAATCTTTTTAAATAAACATTTTTTTGTATTCTATGATTTTAATGATTTGATATTGATCACACATTTCTTACGCACTTTAGCACGAACGCGTTGGAAAACCTCTTTGACAGTAAAATAAGTTTGCGGCACTGTTAAACACGTAATTTTTATTTTTTGTTCACCATCGACTTTTCAAGCGCTTTATCAAACGGCACGTCGAGCACTCGTCATTTGAATGTACCTTAATTATAGTATACTAGACGTTCTGCGCGGCTTCGCCCGCGTAAATTAGATATTTCACAGACAAATCAGTCTACAAAAATAGCCTATGATCCTTCACGTGGTCTTTTTCTTATCTTTGCCAAATAACAGAAAAATCGCTTCAGTAGTTCGTGAGATAAGCCTTTTCAAATAATTTCCCCCGTTTTTTCCACATTTTCCTCTATTTCTTTGCTCCTATTAGTCTTAGCGTGACAAAATATAGCTTATAGCCTTCCTCGATAAATAGGCTATATAACACTGAAAGAATTTTTCAAATCGGACCAGTAGTTCCTGAGATTAGCGCGTTCAAATAAGCCCTTTCAAATAATTTCTCCCCGTTTTTTCCACATTTTCCTCTATTTCTTCGCTCTTATTAGTCTTAGCGTGATAAAATATAGCCTATAGCCTTCCTCGATAAGTGGACTATCTAACACTGAAAGAATTTTTCAAATCGGACCAGTAGTTCCTGAGATTAGCGCGTTCAAACAAACAAACTAACAAACTCTTCCGCTTTATAATATTAGTATAGATAAAGTTCTGCTTATTCGAAACAATTGTGGCATTCAATCAATATAATTCTTGAACGTTCAATGTATCTATTCAGAATGTTACTAAAATAATTTTTGCTTAAATTTCGCTTGATAAAACGCTCACTAATTAGATATTATTACAATTTTAACTGAATTCATCCTATTCAGTCTTGCTCCGCATATGCTTAGCATTCACATCCTGACCGCGATATTTATTCATTCGTATAAATACGGTACGCATTCGAATAAAGTTTGTTACTCTGAGAGACACACGCGTTGATGGCATCAAATAGCACAATATCTCTTTGACCTAGTATTCACTTCATGCATTTTAATGAGTATAGAGTCGCGCAAACATTGGACTGTACGCTGGATTTTTTTTGTTTCAAATGTTGTTTACTAAAAAAATGTGCGGGCGTAGCTTTGTGAAATAGAATAGTTAAAAATTCTATGATGTTTGGTTAAAAACTGGAACATTTCCTTTGGTGCCATATCTGTTTTTGCGGGGCTTCTTTTGTATGAATTTGGTTAGGTAGGTACCTTCAATTGTGATTGAGTGTAATAATATACGTGGGTTGGTAACTCTTAAAAAGGATTATTTTTATGTTTTAAAACCCACTTAGGTAATCAGAAGAAAAAAAATAGTACTTTATCTCAGAGTGAATTGATAATATCTTTATGTTACTTATATATTCAAATAATTTGCGTGCATTTATTATTTTATTTGCTATAATTCTGCATAGAAACAATGTTATCCAAAAAATTTATATGAAGATCGTAGCGTCATTGCATCATAAAGAGGAAATGATTCATTCAATCCTTCAATTATTGATAACATGCTTTTGTAGTCTCCATATTTAATATATATTTTTTTGTAATTTTTAATAGTTCAACAAAAAAGTTTCAGAGTAATTACCTACATCATGAGCAGTTTTCTCCTTTTTGCATTGAGTGTTTTCTCCTTTTTGAAATTGTGACACAACCGAGTCCGTAATGTGTCGCAAAAAGGCAAAGTTTTAGTAATTTCGGCTTAGAAGTTTGCTTGTTAGGAGTTCGGGACGCGGGCGGTGCTGACACTTCCAGTAATGAACCGTCAATATGCCTCGGGCTGTATTGAAGTCGGACAAATATGTACAGTTGGGGATTGGATGTTTAGCAGAATACCTCGCGCGAGCATTCAGTTGACTTTAAGAATGCACCTGACCCTAACTTGACTACATACTTAAACCTAGATCTCAAAATCTGTAAGGTCTAGAAAACTGATTTTTTACACAAGTAACTTCAGTTCATGAAGATTAAATGTTCAAGACGAAAACACGATTACTGAAAAAATGCTCGATAGTTTTTTTTTACAAAAAAACCTTGTTTTAGGCACATTTTTGCTTGAATCTTCGAAGTTTGCTGTCTTTTCTTTAATATTTTTTAATATCTAAAAATGCATTGATAAAACCTAAATTTGCTCAAAATACTTTTTTCATAATCATTATAGTTCGTCTTTTATTCATAGTAAAAATAACTTGGCAATGATTCCGCGTCGTCCTTTTTCACCTGGCATATGAAAGACGGGCGTAACTGTGAATAGAGAAGGACAATGTTTGATTTTTTCGTTTAGTCGCCCTCTTAAGGGCGCGCTCAGACGTGAGCATTTTCTGCGCGTGCGTGTTTTGTGGAAATGAAAATAAGCCTTATGTATCTTTACCGTAGAACCTCAAATTGCTATGGCGTTTGGGAAAGCACACAATGCGCGCTGAATCTGCCCGCGCAGAAAACGCGCACGTCTAAACGCGTCCAATACGTTTCGTTAGTAACAATCTTTGGTTAATCGGTTCAGTGAAAAAGTTTGTCACGCAGGAACCGTACATTTTTCCGGACGCTGGCGCTGCTAACATTTTCAGTAATGAACCGTCAATATGGCGCAGGCTGGGGCCGTACCATGAAACCGTTTTGAGACTCAAACAATCGTACGAGAATGCCGCGTCCTACTCTAACAAACGTGAAACGACGTTGTTAGAGTAGGACGCGGCATTCTTATTCGATTGTTTGAGTCTCAAAACAGTAGACCTACTACAAAACTGTTTTGAGACTCAAACAATCGAACGAGAATGCCGCGTCCTGCTCTAACAACGTCATATCACGTTTGTTAGAGTAGGACGCGGCATTCTCGTCCGATTGTTTGAGTCTCAAAACAGTTTCATGGTACAAGGCCAGTTTCGTAGTAGACCTACAGTTTTGAAGTCGGACTAATATGTACAGTTGAGGAATCGAGTGTTTAGCAGAATACCTCGCGCGGGCATTCAGTTGACTTTTACGTTTTGTTTACTAACAATCCTTCAGTTACTCGGTTCAGTGAAAAAAGTATACATTACTAGATGACGCCCGCAACTCCGTTTTTCGCATTCAATAAATTCGTTTATCGCGCAGGAATCCTACACTGTTTCACATTAAAAACCATCTTATGTCCTTTCCCGGGACACCAAGTCTGTATACCGAATTTCATCAAAATCCTTTCAGCGGTTTAAGCGTGAAGATGTAACAGACGGACATACAGACAGACATAGACATTTTCGCATTTATAATCATAATATGGATGATCTTACGTTATGGGATGTGGGTCCAAGAGTAAAGTGCCAACGTTCTTTTGAGGAAGTTTTTTTTTTTTACTGAATCTTCGTACTGACACACGTCTAGACTAGATTTTGACGTACAGTACATAATCTTCAAACATTTCCGCAAATAACACAAAATGTCCAAGTCGCAAGCACTTGTCAGGCTGGATTTATATGTGTCCACGTGAACGAGCGGCTTGACCGCTACACCGCGAGATTACAAGCAATTTTATGTGACGATTTATTTAAAAAGCGGTGCGGTCGCCCCCCGTTTAACAAATAATATTGCTTGTGATTTCGCAGTGTAGCGGCCAAACCGCTCGTTCGCGCGGACGCATTTAAATCGAGCCTCGTTACGAGGAAGAAAAAAGCGCTAGTTTTTTCAAATTATTTAACTCCTTAGATTAACCTCCGTTGCACCAAAATTTTTTCATCGTGCGGGAACCGTAAATTTTTCCGGGATAAAAAGTATCCTATGTTCTTTCCCGAGATTCAAAGTATCGCCATACCAAATTTCAGCAGTCTCGATTCAGTGTCTGGGCGTGAAGAGGTAACAGATAGATAGACAGACATAAGGACAGACACTAACAGATCTGACACACTTTTGCATTTATAATATTAGTATGGATTTTATAACACCTACTCGTTATCAGAACTGCGCCTAAACAAAGCAAAACTTCGAACTATTATTGGTTTCCATCCGACTTTTTCACATAGAGTTTCCGACATTTATTGCAGAAATTATCTGATACTTTTTCTAACGGCTTACGTATTTTATAGTTCGAAATTGGAACGGTATGGCGAATGTTGCAGATAGAACAAAAAACCAGAATATCGGAGCGATATTCCTTTGTTTTCGAGCATCGAAACTGCGAGCCACGTTGCAATTTCTATAGGTACTTAGTATTTTCACTTTAATCGCGCTCGATTTTGTCTTCAATTTGCTTTTATTTTAAGTATATTTATGCCCTCTTATTAATAAAAAGTTACACAGCGTGTATAGAGGGTGCATAAGATTTTTTCTACTAATAATCATTTTTTGACATAAGGCCTGTATAACGATGCTGTCATTTCCATACTAATTTCTCTGTATAGACTCTGTGTAACATGTGTGTAACTTAAAAACTCCTGTTTAACTATTCACACGTTGAACGCATGTTTAAGAAGTTTTTATTAGTAAGAGGGATGGACTATTATAGATTAAATATAAAAAGAAGATATTAAATAGGACATAATATTATTACTGTAATGTTTTCGCGCTAGAGGCAGCACCAGCACAGACGGTAGACAAAAAGTTTTGTTTGACGTTTGACAACGTTTTTATCAATATTCTGACGTGGTGCCATTTCATTTAAAATTTAAGTCAGTTTATTTACTGTATATCGCCCTCTGCTTCAATCTTTGCGTAAAAAAAAAGTTTAAAGTTTTCAATATTTTTCAGATGCTGTCCCGAAGGAACACATTGTAAGGGCAAAAACTTCAACAGTCATCTTAAAAATAAGGTAAGACAAGGCATATATCTACTAAATGGCGCCCGTAACTACGTTACGCCACAATTCGTTTATTATGGGGAACCATACATTTTTTCGGGTTAAAAAGTAAGTATCTTTTCCCGAGACTCAAAGTATCTCCCTATGTAATTTGTCCAATATGCTAGACAAAGACAAAAATACCTTGTACAGTTTTTGGTCTGTAAATCTTATATATAAAATTCTCGTGTCACGGTGTGCGGGTTGAACTCCTCTGAAATGGCTCGACCGATTTTCGTGAATCTTAGCGAGCATATCGGCTAGGGTGGAGAATCGGACAACATCTACTTTTTATATTGATAAATGGATTTGTTGAATAAATAATAGTAAATTATTACAACTCGAGACTGACGGCGACCATTGTTTGTGCGACGGGATATGGATGGACGTTGCCATGGTTCCATACTTATTTAGTCACTTCAATAAAATTATATGGGCGAAGTAGTACATAATATCTCTATGTGGGCGAAATACTTTATATGGCAAAACAACGATTGCCGGGACAGCTAGTATTTTAAATATAAGTAAGGCGGTAGTGTGCCAAAAATTTTATTTGAATGTGAGTGGATTTTACAATGTTATGATCAAAATACATGATGTTGATGACATGACATGATCCATTATCCATTAAATGGATTTGATATTTTATATCCTTTTGGGTCTAATACTATTGGACGGGATAATAATAAAGGTTTATATAGTTTGATTTAATAAAAACTTCAATATCATAATATTTATGCAGCATGATCCACAAATGTCTCTACCTACCTGAATTCTGTAAGACTAGCTAGCAGTGCCATAGGCCCATAGCCCAAACCACGTCACGTCAAACACGTTTGGTCGACGAAAAAGTTTAAAATAGTGTTTTTGTGATAAAAATCTAAACGAATTATAGTCCAAGCTACGAGACTAGTAACAAAAAATTGTGTCATGTATCGTGGCTTGGACTATAACACTGCTAGCTATAGTCCTACAAAATGCAAATGGTTGATGACGACATTTTTGTAGACCGCGCTATGCAGGCCCAAGTTTCATGAAATAAAAAATATAATATAGTAATTTACAAATTATCTACTTTCCGTTTCCTCATTAGTACATAATTTTATCACGAAAACTAAAAAACTCGACCAAGTGCGAGTTTTTTAGTTTTCGTGACCGTGAGCGGACTCGCGCACAAAGGGTTTCGTACCGTTTAAGAACCAAAAACTGTATGTATAATTTTTTGTATAGGAGCTCCCTAAAATATATATTTTATTTTAATTTTATTATTCATTATTAAAGTGCAAATATAATTGAGGATATTGTGAATATTTCATGTGCCTACCGTACTGTTGTAATTATTGTTATCGAGCAAAAAATGGCAAAATCACGTTTGTAGTATGGGAGCCACCCTTAAATATTAATTTATTTTGTTTTTAGTCTTTGTCCTATCCTTCCCCGGGACTAAAAGTATCTCCATACCAAATTTTAGCAAAATCGGTTCAGTGGTTTGGGCGTTAAGAAGGACATACAGACAGACAGACATTTAGCATTTATAATATTAGTATGAATTAACGTAGTCATTAAATTCTTCATTCTTTAAGTACGAAGTGACAAACATGATGTTTTATTTATAAGATTTAAGTCTATTTGCCTAGCGCGAACTAGTAGTGTGTAAGCCGATTGGAAAACTTACAAAGTCCAGTCGGTTAATAGGATTTTGTTGGTTCAAAGGGACTCGATACTCGTGTTGCCAGGCACCTAGATCATTCTTAAGACGCATTAGGAAAGCTTAATATGATTTTGAGATTGTTTATCTTACCAAATAGAACGAATCTTGTATTTATAATAATACAATCTTAAGTTTTGCTTACACTAACTCAGCGCTCTAGTTTATTTTTATTTTAAGGAAAGTAGTAAAAATGTCTTTGACCCGTAACCTTATCAGAAATCCGTTAGGCGAAAGCAGGTAGACTGCCAGAGCGGCGAAGGAATCACATAGGAAAGCAGAAAAAAAAATAAAGTCTAAATATTTAAAAAAAAAAAAAATCTCAGGAACTACTTGAGTTGTAGGAATGAAATAAAGTACAAAATGTGCGTCTCTTAATGATTAATCTAATCAGCTAGATAGCAAGTTTACAAACCCTCGTAATTAATTTAAATAAAATAAATTCGTTTTAAGGGAGTTAAAAACTGGCCAATTTTAAAATTAATTTTCTCAAAAATGAAGTAAAATGCGCACACGGGAGTTCTACTCTTGCATTTGTAATATAAGACGCCATCGACTCATGCATGTCCGATTTTAGGAGTTTCTAAAACACTGTGCGTAGCCTAGGAAGTAATTTCCTCCTCTCTTCCTAACACGCAGCAAAAATTCTGCCCATTCAGTTTCCTTTTCACATAGCTACCTGTATAGGTAGGAGTATTCCTGACGAACAGTCTGTTCTTTAATATTTGAAGTGAAACTTCTTGAGGCGGGTGGAGACTAAAATTTCAAAATCGCGTAATATAAAAAAAGGGTCATAATAATAAATTGTTAGCATAATTAACATGAATAGAAGTAGCTCGGAAACATCAGAAAATTCAGGTATTTCATTCCGTAACAAACGGAAACTACCCGATAGCGACGAATGTATGAGGCTGGAATTAACGGACATACGTAATCAAGTTTCTGAACTATCTGAGATAAAAAAACAATTATCGGATGTCTCTGAGATAAAAAAAACAAGTATCACAGATAACTGAAATGATGTCAACTTTAATAACTTCTAACAAAACACAAACCGAACATATTACCCAAATAAGCCAAGACATGAATTCGATAAAAGAACAACTGCATGAAATGAAACAATCTATAAAAAAATTGACTAAGGAGCAAAACAATACCAAATTAGAAGTGGAAAGCATAATAAAAGCAAATAAGAAAATTGAGAATCGTGTCGTTTCGTTGGAAAATGAGGTGCAGTCGATAAATTACAAAGTATCTGAGTCCGACCCTAAGATATGCGAAGACCTTCTAGGTGAAATCACTGACCGAAACATACGAGGTAAAAATATTATAATAAGTGGGATACCGGAAATAATCTCTAAAGACAAAAATGAAAGAAATTCTTATGACATAAATGAAGCATTTAAAATACTCACCAATATCGTAGACAACTGCACTCAACCACTAAAAACTGTTCGCTTGGGAAAATATGACTCTGAAAAGAATCGTGCACTAAAAGTACACCTCGAATCAGAACTTGTGGCTAAGAATGTACTACGCAATAAGAAAACTTTCCTTGATAAAAATAAAAATTACAAAATTTACCCCGATCAAACTCCACTGCAACAATCATTTTTTAAAAAAGCTAAAGAAGAACTTAACAAACGAGTAGAAAATGGGGAAACAAATCTACGAATTCAATACATCAAAGGTGCTCCAAAGGTAGTAAAAGATACAAAGAAGACAAAAAACTAATATTATCTAGTGCACATAACATTACAAATAACAACCCATATAAACACCGTTTTACCCACCAAATTGCTGAAAATTACCATGAAATTGAAGCCAATAAGCACTCTTTAAGACTTTTCTACTCTAATATGCGCAGTATGATTAAACCTTGTAAACTTGACGAGCTAAAATGTATATTGCACTCGCTCCCTTACTTTGCGCATATTATTGTTTTAACGGAAACGTGGATCAAGTCAGAGGTGGAGGCTAAAAATCTTCAATTATCTGGATATACACACTACTACAATTTTCGACAAAATTCTAGGGGAGGCGGAGTTTCTATTTTTGTTCATAATAATTTGAAACATAGTCTTAAAGAAGAACTTTGCTTGGACGACAACCACTTCCTCTGGATACATCTTGAGCAATTTAATATAAACATTGGCGCTGTATATCGAACACCAAAATCTAATATAAAGAAGTTTATTGATACTTTAGGTACTTACTTGAATAACAAAAGATCGTTAATAATCGGAGATTTTAATATAGATTTACTTAGCAAAAATAATCAGTCTACCAATTATATTGACACATTAACAGAAAACGGATATGAAATTATAAACAAAATTGACCCAAAGTTTTGCACACGAGAGACCAGTACCACTAAAACCGTACTTGACCATATGTGTACAAATATTAGAGATAATACTTATCATATGGCTATCGTCGAATCAGCTTTGTCCGATCACAAGCACCTATATCTGGAAATGAGAAAACTCACGACTCAGTCCAAAAAAAAGATTTTGTATCAAGCCATTGACTACAAGAAATTATATACAATAATGGAAGAAACAAAGAAAAATTACACTTATACAGAATTTAGTGAATTAGAGAAGAGCATTGTAGCTGCAATCAATGAAAGTAAAATTAGTAAATCTAAGATAGTAAATGCACCAAAACAAGAATGGATTAACAAGCATATAATTAAAGAGATAAATCAAAGGAACTATATATGGCGAAAACTAAAAAAGAATCCTAAGGACAAACAGGTTAAGGATGATTTTATTAGGAAAAGAAATGCTGTTACCATTGCTATTAAAAAAGCTAAATCTGCATATTATGATAACCTTTTTCTGAAATGTAAAGATAAGCCAGCGAAAGTGTGGAATATTATCAATAGTTTGTACCACAATAAAAATAAAACTAACTCGAGTCCAACTAACTTACAAATACAGAATAACATCATTACCGATAAAACACTTATTTGCGAATCTTTTAATAACTATTTTTCTACAATTGGCCCAACCCTTGCAAACGAAATCCCTAAAAAATATCATAACAATAAAGTATATACTATAGAAAAATTCGATACCATAACTGATACAAACCAAAAATTCAATCGCAGCCCAGCCACTACAGAAGAAATAGGTAAAATAATTGACAATCTCAAATCTAATACGAGTAAGGGAACTGATAACATAACTACTAAATCTATAAAATGTTTAAAACCCATTATACTAGAGGACTTAACTAATTGCATGAATAGATGTATGTTGGATGGTATTTTCCCTGATAGTCTTAAAGTAGCAAAGGTTACCCCTATCTACAAAAGTGGTAAAAGAACTGACCCGGGGAACTATCGACCGATATCTGTACTCCCCGTTCTATCAAAAATTTTCGAGAAGGTATTATATAATCGTTTAGAAAACTATTTAATTGCAAATAAAATTTTATATAAAAAACAATATGGTTTCAGGCAACGTTCTAACTGCTTATCTGCTACAATCGACCTTGTCACAAAAATTAAAAACAGTTTAGACAATAAGCAAATAGCTTTAGGTACATTTATTGATCTAAAGAAAGCTTTCGATACAGTTAGCCATAAACTTCTTTTAGACAAACTGAAAAGTTTCGGATTTAGTGACATTTCGCACAAAATTTTTAAATCTTACTTAGAAAATCGTTACCAAATCGTAAAAATTGATGATTATGAAAGTAGTCTTGTGAAAATCACATGCGGAGTCCCTCAGGGATCAATCTTGGGGCCACTACTGTTCCTTCTATACGTAAATAGCCTACATCAAGGGCTCAAAGGAGATGCTAGACTTTACGCAGATGACACCTGCTTATTTTATTTTGGTCAAACAATACATAGTGTCATTGCTGACGCACAACATGATTTAAATGTCTTAAACACATGGTTTCGCTCAAACTTATTGACTATTAATATAAATAAAACTAATTACATAATATTTACAGCTAAAAACAAAAAAATACATGATTTTGAACCACTGAAAATCGATAATCAAATAATTAAAAGAGTAGATAATGAAAAGTACCTGGGTTTAATTTTGGACAAACATTTAACCTGGAGACCTCATATAGAAAAGGTCAAATCCAAAATAACATCTTTAACTGGACTACTACATGGAGTTGCCAAAAGTTTGCCTATAAAAGTACGTCATACAATATATAATTCATTAATTAAGCCACATATTGATTTCCTTATAGAAGTTTGGGGCACTGCTGCCAAATCAAATTTAAAAATAATACAGACCGCTCAAAATAAATTATTAAAAATATTGTTTAATTATGATTACCTAACGCCAAGTGATAAGATATATACAGAAACTAATAAAATGAATATCATACAAACATATACTTACTACACAGCTATACTCATTAAAAAAATTATTAACAAGGAAATCCATTCCGAAATAGAATTAACAAAAAAACAGCAGATACAAAGAATAAAATTAAGAAATTCGAATGACATCGTACTCAGCTTACCAAGAACGAACTATGGTAAAAAGAATCTATTATTTGAGGGAGTACAGATATATAATCAACTGCCAAAAAACATTAAAGATTCAAAAACAATGTCTAAATTTAAAAATCTAATTAAACAGCACGTTAAAACTCTAAAATTAAAAATTTAGGCAATTTATATAATATGTATGTCGTGCTTATATATGTATGTTATTATAGATTTCATAATTAACTACACACATAATTAATATTTTAACTAAATAGAATACTTGCTATATTGATAATTTCAAAAACTAAATAATAAACAAAATATATGTTGCCACATCCAGTAATATGAGATCTATGATGTTATTCTGTGTTTACGTAAGTTTTTACTGTCTACCATCAAAACGAAAAAAAAAAAAAAAGTAATTAGTTATGAATAAGTGTTGTATTGTTCTGAGCAAAGTTTTATAATTTAATGTATTATTGTAAGCCTGTACACGCGGTACGCTTAGAGTTAGCAAACTAATAATTGTATAATTTCTCAGTTAAGTGAATTATAAGTTCTTATGAGAAATAAATGTCTTAAACCCAAAAACATAAGCTGAGTATTGATATCACTGCACCATAGAATGCTATGATGTGACCTAAAACTTCAATAGTAGTATCAATAAAATTTTATTCCTCAGGAAAGTGCTGATCATCAAACAATTCAGGTTCTCCTGGGTAATCTTAGATATTTATCTCCCGCCCTCTCGGGGACTTTACCACTACATCGAAGGCTTTTAATTTAATTTTCTTTTTCAGGTTATTCAACGAGAGCAGAGATTGCGGTGAGTACTCAACGTTATCTTTACAATTACTGCGCTGATGCCGCCTATATCTATTGATTTTGCGTCAAGCATTATATAGCTTTAGTAATAACTAGAAAATGGGCTTATCTAACGAATTAGAAACAATTATTGACTCTTCTATGTTTCATAAATATACTTGGTATTCAAGGAAAAAAGACAAATAATAATTAGTTTAGATAATAATTATTATAGTTATTAGGTTTCATTAGTTAAAATGTCGAAGCAATTTTTCGCAAAAAAATTACTGTAAAGGAGTATGACCAAAAATGTATGGAGTTTGGTCCAAATATCCACCACTAACGAGATCTATATATATAGTAAAATTATCAACTAAATACTGAATGATTATAATCAGACCGCAATCAAAAATATCCTGTCAGTGAAAAGTTATGTCTGAATGAAAAATCATGTTTTTTACTCTTTTATATGAAAAATATTGTTGATGTAATAAAAATGTATTGAGTTTGTTGCAAATGTCCACCACTTATTTGTTTATTATACATTCTTACAACTATCATTACAGACTGATATCCAATTCGATAGCGTAGTAAATAGATTACAATTTATATTACATTTTTTTGTATTATTATGCATAACATAATTATGACTGTGTGTGTGTGTCACTTTTGTGAACTCACTCAAAGGACATACAAATAAGTCCAATTTGATTCTCACTTTGTTTAGTATTCGGATTGCTTCTACAATGGGCGCGTATTTTAATAAGTTTGTTCTAGAGTGCGGCGTCGCGAACAGCTCGGGAGACCGCCTCCACCACACATACCTATCGGGGACATTAAGTGCCAGTCATTGCAGTAAACCCGGATAAATTAATTTGCCACGCAACACTTTAAACATAAAGCATACTCAAGTCCCTCCTGGTCTCCAACTTGTTGTATCCCACCATGCCTAACACAAAAAGCGTCGGATACATCATCTTATGATACTTATGTAATGGTCTGCTAAATACTAAATTATTATAACTGGATCGCAACCAAAAATATCATATCACTAAAAAGTTATGATGGAATGAGAAAGTTCTTTACCGTTTTATTCCATAAAATATTGTTGATATGATCCATTGCATTTTTTTTCTCTGAAATAGATGAATATCAATATCAATATTTTCACTCAAAAAATCATTTTTCATATGGTCATAACTTTTTACTGACAGCTTATTTTTATTTTGTCTCATACTGAAAGTTATTCTATATATTTTAATGTTTAATAAGTCAATATGGGATTGTTAGTGGTGGAAATTTCGACCACTTTAGTTCATTCTCCTTTAACAAACAAATGGCAACAGAAACAAGCCCATTTAAAACCGATTCAAAAATATTAACCACGGTAACACGAAATTTGATTCCTTATTCCAAATTGATATGAAAAATTCAGATAAATAAAAATCGGCCAAGTACGAGTAGGACTCGCGCATGAAGGGTTCCGTACCATTATAGAGCAAAATTAGGCCAAAAATTGTGTTTTTGTATGGGAGCCCCCCTTAGATTCAAGTACCTACCTGTTTCCATTATTGATATAGAGCAAAAAAGGCCAAAAAAATTACGTTATTTGTATGGGAGCCCCCTTAAATATTTATTTTATTTTTAGTATTTGTTGTTATAGCGGCAACAGATATACATAATCTGTGAAAATTTCAACTCTCTAGCTATTACCGTTCTTGCGTTACAGCCTGGATACAGACAGACAGACAGACGGACGGACGGACGGACAGACGGACAGACGGACAGACGGACAGACGGACAGACAACGAAGTCTTAGTAATAGAGTCCCGTTTTTACCCTTTGGGTACGGAACCCTAAAAATCGAAAAACGAAACATTCGGTGTTTGATTGAACAGGACCATGCGAAAGGAATTTTTCATTAAACTTAGCGACGTCTATACAAGAAATTGAAAGGCAAATACGTTCCCTTTAATTTTGCCTATTAATTCTTCGTAGGATTTGTATTTACATTTCACATATTTCGGAGGATTTTGTGTCTTGTTACGTCGAGCTGTGTCTTCTTATTGTATTTCTAATAAGCAATCTTTGTGCGTGCCTCGACGTCTTTTTGATAAAATAATATTATACAATTTAGTTTACATTTTGATGATGAGATGAGATGTATTAAAAATATAGTGTTTGGTTGTGTAAGTAATTCTTACAAATTATTTGAATAACTAGTAGATGCACTTGCAATGCTTGGGCGTTGAAATTTTTTTATCGCACTGAAAACGTACATTTTTAGTTACAAAAACTATCCTGTCATTTTATGGCTCTCAAAATATCTCTATACCAAATTCCATCTAAACTGGTTCAGCTGTTTAAGCGAGCTAATAGACAGACAAACACACTTTCGTATTTATAATATTAGTAAGGATTTGATTTGCTATTTTAAACACTTTTAGGAAGCTCTTTCGAACACTAAAAGTGAATTGGAAAAGCGAAGGCAAAATTCGTGGCATTATATTTTGTAAATATCTGATCATACTGCGTTCCCATCTGCATAATAATCTATCTAGCAAACGTTCCTGACTAAGTCGGGAATTTATGTAGAACTGCATAAATCCGGATTTATCCAGTTCGGGCTGGATTTCGGCGGTCGAAACCGGCAGCGAGCCAATCAGTGCGCGCTTAGCGTGGTTAGATAGGGATTTGCATTTTAATTTTATTACAAAACATTATATTTTATTGATTCGAAAATTTTAATTTTTTTAGATCTCCTATTAAGTGCTCACGGATTTGGTTATGATTTCGTTACTTAATTTTGATGGCCTCGGTGGCTTTAGTATGTGTTAAGTATAACTATTAAATGTATTTTCGTTGCCAATTACTACTCCCTCTTCCTTCAGGTAGTTACCACAGGACGAGACGTTGTGTAAATCGTCCTTGTTATTAACATTTAATTAAAATTATAAAGTTTCATATATTTTTTTTAACTTTGAGTTTTTTTTTTATGAAATAAGGGGGCAAATGAGCAAACGGGTCACCTGATGGAAAGCAACTTCCGTCGCCCATGGACACTCGCAGCATCAGAAGCTGCAGGTGCGTTGCCGGCCTTTTAAGAGGGAATAGGGTAATAGGGGAGGGTAGGGATGGGAAGAGAAGGGAATAGGGGAGGGAAAGGAAGGGAATAGAGTAGGGGATTGGGCCTCCGGTAAACTCACTCACTTGGCGAAACACAGCGCAAGCGCTGTTTCACGCCGGTTTTCTGTGAGAACGTGGTATTTCTCCGGTCGAGCCGGCCCATTCGTGCCGAAGCATGGCTCTCCCACGTATAAAAAAGTAGGTTCTTATTTTTAAATCATCAATATAGTTGACAACGTTCATTATAATGAAGTGTCGTACTCGTTAACGCGGGCAATGGCCGACGACCCTTTCTATAATAGACGCAGATATAAATCAAAAAGAAATTGATATTAAAAATGCGAAAATGCATCTGTCTGTTACTTCTTCACGCTTAAAGCGCAGTTCCGATTTTGATGGGTATGGAGATAATCTGAGTTCCGGGAAAGGATATAGGATACTTTTTATCGCGGAAAAGTGTACGGTTCCCCCGCGATAGACGAATTTCAGCGCAACGGAGTTGGCATAGCGAGTAGCGACATTGCTCCAAAACATTGTGTCACGTGATCGCAACACAGCAACATATTGCATGCCACATCTTGCTGCATAAGGTAGTGTATGCTTGAACTAATCTATGTACAAATTTTGGAAGCTTAAATCACTCTCCTCTGTTGGCAAAATTAGAATTCCTGTTTTTATATAGGTCTTTTTGATTAATTATTCTGTGTTTTAAATGTTGACCAATCGTGTTATGCTATGGGTAATTCCAAGATAAAGACATGATGAATACTGACAATGAACTTTAATTTCTTAGCTTTAGTCATTGTTGAGAAAAATCGATATCGTTGCACTGCAGCCAAATTATCAAGGCGTCACCTTAAGATGACCCGTTTAAAATTAGAAGCTGACTGACAGCGCGGGTGGCAAGTCTGTCAAACCAATGTGTACCTTAATGTGTAGTAGATAAATCAGTATTGATTGGCTCATTGAAGATACATCGCATCGCTTCGTCACATTACAATGTGAACTGACCCTAAGGGTTAATTCAGACCGGCACGCGACGCGTAATAGCATTTCTAAATTTCTATGGATTTGACAGACTTCAACTGCGTGAGACGTCATGCAAGTCTGTCAATTCAGTACAAATTTAGAAATGCATCTACGCGTCGCGTTGCGGTCTGATTTAACCATTGACATAAGTTTTAACCACAATTACGTTGCAACAATGCAACACAAAAAGCAATGTCACTGTACTCTAACATGGTGACGCACTCCCCCTTGAAATGTATGAAGGACATTTCGATACGAGTTACAGGTTATCTTTACAAGAAATAGCACTAAAAGTATTAATCTAAAAGTGCTATCATTGTATATTATTATATCATTCGAATGTGTTATCTATATTGAGTAGTCTGGCTAATCGTCAAGTATGGTCTCGTTTTGGCATAGGGACGAGTTACCATAATAATATTAATATATTATTATGTTTTTTTTAAAATCCAGAAACTCTAATATTTTGTGATTTTTACTCTTACCGAGTACGGTTTGGGACCAGATATTGCTGTACGAATTGCCAGGTTACTTTAAAAAAGCCAATTTAAAAAAGCCAAGTCTTAAATTCTTTACAAAAAAAATGAAAATTTGAAAAATCCCCAAAAATTAATCAAAATAGTAGTTAATACTCACGTTTTACTTATCTGTTGTTGCGGTATCTATGCGTGAAAGGTTCGGTATTTTGCTTATAAGAAATCGTATTTTTTTAACAAATTTTCGTTAGGCGTGTTGAGAGTGAAAATTAACTACAAATTGGACTCACTTAACACGTTAAACGCCATGGGGGTCACCAGTTGGCCGAATCGGAAAACACGATTTTCATCAATTTTACACTTTCGTTATTTTTGCTCCATTTTCTAGGAAATGTATTAAAACCTAATTTCAAATAGAATATATTAATTATAATTACTACATATATATGCCCAAAAACAACTGTCACTCACCCCATGTCCCCCATGACCTGCGCGAGCAGAAACTAAGATTTTCGTTACAAGAGGCCGCGCGGATCGCGGTGTTGGACGCGGTGTCGGACACCCCCCGCACCTTTACAATCTTTACAAAACTTCCTTTAACTTATTTTATTCTTTTATTATACAAAATAAAATAAATATTTAAGGGTTAAGGGGTGGGAGCCCCCCATACAACAAACGTGATTTTTTGGCCCTTTTTGCTCGATATCAATAATGGCAACAGGTAGACACTTGATATTTTCACAGAATCTTTAATTATATGTGTTCTTAAATAATTAATAATAAAATTAAAACAAAATAAAAACTTTAGGGGTCCTCCCATACAAAAAACAAAATGTTGGCCTATTTTTTCTCTATACCGGTACGAAACCCTTTGTGCGCGAGTCCGACTCGCACTTGGCTGATTATTTGTTTCATGCTTGACTTTGCTGTCGAACACTTCATATAAATTTTTATGCAGTGTTCGACACTACCCTTTTGGCCTTGGCCTACAAAGAGTATGGGGTATAAATAAGTTCTCCCACAAATATCTTCTAAAAAATTATATGTCCTGCCGTTATCCGAAAACCAAGTAAAACCCATTAGTCTAGAGGGCCACGCGGGTCCCATTGTATTGACAAAAGCAAGGTTTGAAGTCGACACTACATCGCGGTCATATGGTGTCCCCCACGGCCCGAACGGAACATTCTAGTGTCGCTCAAATGCTGCCCCCCCCCCATGGCCTAAATGGAAAATAGTAGAATGTCGGTCGGCGTTTAACGTGAAAGTATTATGAGAAACTATATAGTAATTATGAGAAACTAGAGGACGCCCGCAACTCCGTTGCGCCAAAATTTGTTTATCGCGCCAGAACCTACATTTTTCCGGGATAAAAACTATCCTATGTCCTTTCCCGGGACTCAAGGTATCTCTATGCAAATTTTAGCAAAATCGGTTCAGCGGTTTAAGCGTGAAGAGGTAACAGACAGACAGACAGACAGACAGACTGACAGACAGACAGACGGACAGACACACTTTTGTATGTATGTAAGTATGGATGACACAAAAGTTAAAAATAGGTTAATTAAGCGTCACTCTACCTACGTACATATACATACGTACGTTTTCCGTATGTGATTTCGGAATTCGTATTCCGTATTCGGAATTCTGTGAGACTAACATGTTCGTTTTTTTTCACGCACGAACACGCCAGATTACACTACGAAACGTACGTGCGGAATTCGTTCCGTACGGAGAAAACCGAAAGTGTGCGGCAGTTAATGTATTTTCTACTGATCCCACACATTCGGATTTCCGAATACGGAAAACTAATTCGGCAATCGCATATGGAAAACGTGTGTATGCGTCCGGCATAAAAAAGGGTAATCCAACTGGCACAGCCCTGGATTCCTTATCTGATATCGCGTCCGTCACCGCCAATATTTATCAGCGCGTATATTTTGCACACATTAGCATATTTTAATGTAGAAAGGACGTCCTTAAATTTTGATACAATGTCCAAGCGTCCATCTGATGACGAAATTCTCGCCAAATATTTAATCGAAAAAATTAAAAGTGACATGCAAGCAGACATGGCAAGGCGCAATGAGAACGTTCAGCCCTTTACCGTGGTTGAGACAAGCCTGGAAGAAAGAGGTACGTGTTTTTTATAATACAACGAGCTGTTGCCAAACTTTAATCCCATATTGTAGTACCTTAGTGGTAAGAATTTTGAACGATCCTTTCTTAATTAATTCAGTCGATACGTACGTATAAAAGCAACCAATAAAGTGTCACTGTCGGATCGCGGTTTACTAATAATATAATAATTAAAAAGGTTCCTTAACAACAAACTTGGTGTGTTTTTGCTGTTCAGTCTATCTCATGCTATAATAAGACCTACTCCTGGATCACAGAGACCACCATTGACCAATTTATATTAATTAACATCATTACTAACACACAAACAGAGTCTAGGTATATTTGTATTTTATGGAATATCTAAAAATCATTTAGGAATTTTTGAATACATAAATTAAAAAAAACTATGGCTTATTTTATGATCTTTAATAAAATCTAAAAAAATTATTTCGAATGAAACAAAATCTTTTACATTTTAATTGATAAATGTCAAATTAATTATTAACCCATCGATCGTGGGAAAACGAGATACAATAATTATTCTTTTGTGTTTCGGTCACCGGTGACCGTATGGGGCTTGATGAATTAAATTAATTAAGTTTAAAAAATCGGCTAAGTGCAAGTCAGACTCGCGCACGAAGGGTTCCGTACCGTTATAGAGCAAAAATAGGCCAAAAATTGCGTTTTTTGTATGGGGCCCCCCTTAAATATTTAATTTATTTTTAGTATTTGTTGGTATAGCGGCAACAGAAATACATAACCTGTGAAAATTTCAACTCTCTAGCTATTACCGTTCTTGAGTTACAACCTGGCGACAGACGGACAGACGGACAGAAGGACAGACATCGAAGTCTCAGTAATAGGGTCCCGTTTTTACCCTTTGGGTACGGAACCCTAAAAATTAAAAATCTCTCAAAGCTTTTTGTCGCTATCTGTTCTAGCCACAATAGACAGATTTTATGTCAAATAACCATGTAGACGAGTCCAAAATTTAAATAATAACCAGTAAAAAGGCTCCATGAGAACTACCAGTCACTAGAAACCGACCAAACCGTGCAGAGGAATTTCCGTCAAGTTGATTCTATTGATATCGAAACATTTTGTATCCCAGCATTGCAACCTGGCAAATGTGGAAGGTTGCTTTTTTGATATATTTTTTTTATAAACACATCTGTAACATACAGCAAATGCACGCGAACTAAGATAAGTAAAGATTATATCGAAAAATAATTATTAATTCCTTTGAGGAAGCTGCCTAAAGAGCGGAGCTGCTACGATTAATTTTAATTTATTTTTACTCGTTTTGCAAACTCGACTTGACCGATCGAGGGTTAATAATAAATAACACATCAGCTACAAAATCTTAGTTATTGAATTAAATTCTAAGTAATCTAAGTTATATTTGACGATATATTGATCAAAAGATGATTTTTAACAGATAACACAGTTTTAAATTGTTATTACACAGATGAATTACTTTCCTCAACATTGGATACTTCAAGGTCTCCAAACGATGGAGAGGGGTCTAAAAAAAAAGGAAATTTAAAGAAAGATATACTCAAGATACTGCCGAGAGCTCATTCGGAGGAAAATGGTTGCAAAACGGGGGAAGACATAACAGAAGAATTGGCCGAAAGCTGGAATCATTTGCTTGCCAATGGCTTAGACATGTCAAAAAAGAAGGGGCTCGAAGCGAAACATCTTATTCCAAAAAATTGCCCAATGATTAATGCGCCAGAGATCAATCCGCTACTGAAGAATGAACTTGTTGAAAGTGTTTTGAAAAAGGACGTCGAGATGCAAAATAAGCAAAAGCAGATTGCCCTGAGTTTGACCTGTGTGAGCAAAGCGCTCAGTAAACTAATTGAGAGAGATGGTGACCAAGACATAATAGAAGATTTGGTGGACGCTGGCACATTGTTATGTGATTTTCAATACTACGAGTCGGTTGCTAGAAGGAATGCCATTGTCGTCAAATTTAACAAGGATTTAAGGGGCCAGCTGCTTGAAAATAAAGTTGATACATTACTGTTCGGTGATAAGTGGAAGAAGGGTCTGTTGAAGCAGTTTGAGGATGCGGCGATGAAGAAGCAAATGGATCTTCAGATGCAATCTATTCTGTTGAATCAGAGTTCCTGTTCTAACGCCGACTTAGATTAATATTAAGTTTGATCAGCTAACATTTTAAAAGTCGCCCATAAAAAATTGGCGATAACTATGTTAGCTTTGCGTGTTCTTAATTATTATACTATGATAATCAATTTTATTTTGTATCCTAAAATTTTTATTACTTTTTACTCTCTTTGTTTACTTAATTTTGTACAATAAATGCTTCATTTCATTTTTTTATTTCTTTTAGCCGCTTTTTGTGTCGTATTTTTGTATTTTCTTTTGCTGATAGTACCCTACTGCTACACAATCGGTAGTGCAGTACAACCATTAGCCGAACTGGGATTACGAGAACAATCTGGCTGCGAGCAGACAGACATAAGCCGGGCATTTATTATTCACCCCACTGCAAATAAACATAATATTATACATAGGAATACGGCTATGGATGATTTTAGATAATAATTAACCTCAGATCAAGCTCATAAATCTAAAATATCTATATATATTATGGCTTTTGTTATTTTTTCAGAGTAACCAGGTCCAAGTCAAATCCAAAATTTTGCGATTATAATAAGTAGCGATTATAGTAATAATGGAGCGCCGAAAATTATCAGTTTTTGACAAAATAAGTTTTGTCAAAATCTCATGATTCCCAGAAATTGTATGTCATTATCGAGGAAAATTTCAAAAACCGCGAATTTTGATCTATGACCCGGAATATTTTTTTTACCCATGGAATCGATTGGAACAGGAGCTTATTTTTCTGATGGTTGCAGGTTGACCCAAGCTAACCACTACTTCGACATTATTGTTATATAATATTTTATGTCTAACTTGACGTATAATCTATGGACGATTCTTATATGGACGTATAGAATGCATAATTGTATTGTGAACAATAGATAATATTGTCGGAGCAGGGTCATTAATTCATCAATATAATATCACATACATAATTGGCCTACATAGCCGAATTATCATTCAAACTGTAAGCCGCAAAGCCTTACATAAATCAAATAGCACCTGTGCAGATGCACGCTTGCCAAATCCGATAGCATTTCCCTAATTCCAACACCTACGACGTAATCAGGGAATCTATTATGGTGATTGCTGTTGGCTTTCGATAATCCTGAACAATATTATATTGTGCGCTTCTTTATAAAAGTAATACTGTACACCCAGCGAGCTTTAATGTGCATTATGAAATATTTAAATTTTGATTTTTGGAACGAAGTTCCTTATCGCGCGTTGCGTAAGGGGGCTAGACGAAAAGTTGTAACGACACGACACAAGTGTCGGTACAACCGCACGGCTTACAACTATAGCAAAATGCTATAGTTGTAAGCCGTGCGGTAGCGCACCTTGACACCTCTCAAGTTTTTTATTCAAAACTAGATAACCCAGCGAACTTAGTATCACTACCCTCATAATATAAACCTTCCCTGGACTTCCACGAATATAAGACTTAAATTAGCTAAATTGGTTCAGCCGTTCTCAAGTTTTAGCGAGACTAACAAAATAATATATATATATATATATATAGAAGAAGAAGATATATAGGTAATTTTTACCACATGTATATTACTAGTTCGGGAAGTATTCCGATGGGAAAGATTGAGGTAAACAGCAATTTTTTTTTTCAATATCATTTTTAACCTTTCCTTTAGTTTCAAACAAAAAATTTCCTAAATCTTTTAATGGGACTTAAGGTAATCAAAATTGGTTCCACAGCTTAAGCGTAAAGAGATAACACACACTTTCGAATTTATATAGCAACTACTGTCCTCTATAATCGAAGTGTAAACATGATTATTGTCTGCTTATATCATGTTGATAATTATTATTATCCCAAATATAGGGGTTAACACATGAAATCCTGTATATTGTATGTACACGTACATTACTGATGCTGACAGTCTCGCCGCGTAACATAAGCTTGCATATTTATGAGGCTTCCCGCCTATGTAATGAAGCTATTCTAATGAAGGCGTATTGCGGTATGTCTTGAATTTTATTAACAACATAGTTTCATCTCATAACAAGGGTAATTTATGTTTTAGAAACGAGCATCCGTTGTTAGGACTGCTAGAGAAAATCCCGATGCAGTGGCGTAGCTAACCGAGGACCCTGGGGCAAAAGTAGGGTCCCAATCCGACTCAACACGCAAGACATAATTGGAACTGTCATGCCAGTTAACTTTTTTAAGTTAAAATTTTCTTTATTCTTTCTAATTTCATAAGTCTAGCTGTAGCGGTTCTTGCGGTACTGCCTGGAGACAGACAGACAGATGGACATACATCGAAGTCTTAGTAATAGGGTCCGGTTTTTACCCGTTGGATACGGAACTCTAAAAAGACATAGGAGTATAAAGAGACGGAAAAGATATATGCATTTTTAATCTGCTCAGTTTTGTAACTATTTAAAGCAAAAGGTTCCTACCTTATAGTCCTTTATACCGGGAAGTTATTGTTTCAAACTTATTAAAAAATACTATAAAATCTAAAAACGAAAGATACCAAGCCACAACAATAAACATTGCCATTTTGATCAACCCATTATAGTACATTTTTGTTCATGTCTTATCAAGTGATTCAACGGATATTATTAGTTTTAAATAATATTATATTATTAAAATATTTAAACAATAGGGACATTAAACTTATCAACTGACAAAAAATGACGTAAGCTAGATACGCTGAAATGTGTCAAGTGTTAACGCCTCCAGTGGTTTAGAATACTCCGACCAAAATCCGAAATGTTACACACAGATTAATGACAGAGACGTTGTCAAACGTCGAACAAAACTTTTTGTTTACTGTCTTTGCTGGTGCTGCCTCTAGCGTGTTTTTTTTTTGTAGTAATTACATTTCAGTTTTGACTGGCATTTAGTTTTAAAACGCATCACCTCGTTACGTTGCAATGTGAACTGACTCTTACAGCAAGACAATTTTAAGTCGGCTGAAACATACGCCGTATCGCGCATAAGTTAAATCCAATCGGGGCAAATGTAGCGTTAAGGAGTTACTGCAAATGGCGTAGTCCGCGTTTAGTATTATATCGTTGAGATTTCAGCCATCTTACATCAAAGTTGAGCAGCTGGAAATATACAAAGATTTGTTACAATTTATGACATTTTATTAACCTCGACAAATATAATAAAAAATCATAAGTTTACAGTCATGTCTGTCTGAACATAATAGCATAATTGATTTTGTTTTAATTTTTATTTATTGCGTTATATGAAAAGTTATAGGTCTAATAAGTTTAAGGTAGGAAAAAGAGCGATATAGTTGTGACCACCACAGCTTGTGACCGCCACACATATGACGTCAATGGAAATAATTATTTCTTATCTCTGTTCAGTTGTAAATTTAATATACAAAAATTATATTTTGTCTACAAAACAATACCTTGTTTATTATTAACTAGATGACACTGCACTCGCAACTCCGTCGCGCCAAAATTCCTTCATCACGCGGGAATCGTACATTTTTCCGGGATAAAAAGTATCCTATGTTCTTTCTCGGGACTCAAAGTACCCCCATACCAAATTTCATCAAAATCTGTTCAGCGGTTTGGACGTGAAGTGGTAATAGACAGACAGACACACAGACAGACAGACAGACACACTTTCGCATTTAAAATATTAGTATGGATACAATATTATAAGTTATCCCAAACACTACGAACCTTTTATTCGACACGATGACCTGAAAATGTAAATAACTTTCTTTTCAATACATATGCTTATCTACTGGGGCTTCAACGTATGTGTTATTCATATTATGTGGAAGTCAATTCTCTAAAAGTACTGTGAATGTAATGGAGACGCAAGCCACAAGCGGAAAGCGTATTTTATTTGGTTTCAGACGACGCGAGCCACAAGCGACAAGGGTAGGTATTTGATTTCAGGTTTTTTAAGGGTGAAAGAACATTTAAAAAATAATGTGTAATATTAAAATTTGTAAAGACAATTTAAAATTATCTGTGCAACACTTTAAGTCAATTTTACAACTTTAACCGAAATGAAAATGGTTTTGGCGTTTGACAGACTACGTTCAACTCCCAGTTTTTTTTAAATATTAAAAATAACAACACTCTTATTTGTGCAAAAGTTTACATACATTATTTTAATTTAACAAACAGTGCATCTTAAAATTTCAAATTAACTCTAAAAGTGCTAAAATCACGTAAAAATCAGTGAAAGAAAATAGTGAGACGATCAGCTGTTTTGCGTATACCTACAGTGTAAAAATAATTAAAATTAAAGTACTTAATTGTTAAATATTTTGATATAAAACTATTTAATATAATACATACGGGTTATAATCATGCCGAATTACAAGTGCAGCACGTGCGGCAAATTCTTCAGCTTCAAAGATAGTGTAAAATGCACTAAATGCACGGAACTTCTCCACCACACCTGTGCCAAAGGGTACAATGCGAAGACAGCGAAAACCTGGATATGTCCTACGTGCACTTCACCCACTTCCACTAAGTCCACCACCGATGTAAATTCGGAATCATTCCTCGACGCGTCCTTGGGTAGTCCATCGCCAAACCCTTTGGCTGAGGAGGTGAAACTCCTTCGGGAGCTAATCACCGATGTTCGGGCTGAACTCGGTGCCTTCAGGAAGGATGTGTCGAGTCTAAACGCGACGATAAGCGTTATCAACGGGCGCGTGGATGCCATGGAGCTGCGAGTTACTGCGATTGAGGACCGATTAAACACGCACGCGTGCGATCACGAGCTCGACCCGGCGGTAACTAATCAAATAGAACAACTGCAGTGTCAATTGAACGAACGCGAGCAAGAAAGTCTTTTAAATGACATTCAAATAACCGGAATCCCGGAAAGTCCGGGAGAGAATGTAGCACATGTCGTTGGTCTGGTGACCAAAAAGTTGGGATTGAGTATCGACGAGAGAGAAATTGTCAGTGTCATGCGTAAGGGGGCCAGGCGGGCACCTGTTGCAGGGGGGGAGCAGCCGAGACCTAGACCTGTTGTCGTTCGCCTGGCTCGTAGAACAGTGAGAGATAATATTCTCAAGGCAGCCAGGGTGCGACGGGGGCTTGACACCGTTGGTATCCTGGATGGCCCAACTTTGCGCATCCACATAAACGAGCGCCTAACAACATCAAACCGTGCTCTGTTCTATAAGGCCCGCGAGGCTGGTCGTCAACACGGCTGGCGTTACGTTTGGACGCGCGGGGGCCTCATCTTTATCCGTCGCGACGCAGGTTCCCCAGCTCATCGAATCAAACTGAATCGTGACTTGGAACAGTTTTTTGGCGCCGCAGCTGTTTGATTGTTGTAAAATTAAAATATGTATCGCATTTTAAAAAGTTGTCTATATTGTATCAAATTGATTGTCCAACTACTGTCTTAATCTTTAGTAGTATAATAATTGTTGTTACCTTTTTGTATTCTAGGTATGAGGTGCATCGAGGGGGGGACTGGTATGGTGGTGTTTTGCAAAAACGTTATGTTTTTTTCTCAATAAATGGTTTCAGGATGTTATTTGGGTACGTAGACTCGACACTCAAGGCACACTATACTTATATTATTATTAATTCATTATATTACACCTATTCATGTTTTATAGTTAATGTAAATGTAAACATTATTATATATTACGTCTTATTACTATATTATACGCAGTTATGTTATGTTTTTAATACCATACTCAATTTCTATTTTTACTTTTATATTAAACATGTTAGTACAATAATGCAAATCTATTTCACTTATAGCAAAATTGTGTGTAATCTTTTAGTTTCTTTTTTTGTCACATTACAGATTCTTATTATCAATACTCAATCACAATTTAATAAAACTAAAATATATTATATTAAAATTTGATAATGAATAAAAATGGTAAAATAAAAGTTGGTTTTCTGAACCCCGGCTCCCTAGGCACTAAGCATGAAGAGTTCATAGTGGCCGTAGACAGACATGGGTGTGACATTATCGCCATTAATGAAACCTGGCTGCGGCAGGGAGAGGAGTGTAGGGCACCTCGAGTACCTAATTATAGGCTAGTTCATATTCCGAGACCTGCTAGCGTGCGATCCCGCGGTGGCGGAGTGGGGTTTTACATTAAGAAAGGTTTCAATGCACAGGTGATAAGACATTTTAACTCGTTGAACAATATTGAGCAAATGTGGCTATCTTTAAAATTGAATGGGAAAGTTATTTACATAGGTACTGCATATCGACCTCCCTGGTTATCGGTTAAATTATTCACAGATGCATTAACTGATAGCATCAGTAGTCTCTCGGGCTACGACTACTTGTACATTGTAGGCGATTTTAATATAAATTTTTTGAATTGTACTTCTGTTCAGTATAAAATCTTGGAGGACTTTTTGTCGATACACCGCTTGTGCCAGTTCACTACTGAGCCCACTCACTTTACACATGACACTGAGACCCTACTCGACCTGGTCTGCTCTAACGCTGATCTGGTCCGAGTCATGGTTGAACACATACCGGATCTCAGTAGTCATGCGTTCATTTCGTTTCAGATAGACCTTCCAAGGATTAAGACCGTGGCAAAAAAGATAATATATAGACCCATAAAAGATATTTCGTATAGTGATTTTGAATACCTAGTGAATACAATCGATTGGCATTCCATTCGTAATCTTAGTAACATCGATGAAATGGTACGAACCTTTAATATTAGCGCTCTGTATATTTTCGACCTGCTAGCGCCCACTAAAACAATTTATCTAAAAGACCGACAATATCCCTGGGTTACATTTAATATAAAGAAATTGATGAAACGTAGAGATGAGGCATATAAGCGGGCACGCAGTACAAAAAATGATTCTCACATTAAATATTATAAGGATCTCAAACAGGAAGTTGCACGAGCACTGATGAGAGAAAAAGCGGCTTATTTTGATACGTATGTCAATGCTCATATTAAGTATCCAAAAATCATGTGGAAACACCTAAAAGATAACTTAAATAATAATAATAATAAAATGGAATTTGCCTTACCTTCATACTTACGTGACCCTAATATCATCAACAATCATTTTTTGGACATACCGGGTACTAACATTGTATCCCCCTCATTGCAGGCTTATTTTGATTCTCATACTTTTGATTCGTCTACTTTCCACTTTAAATTGGTTGGTGATTCCGATGTCATTAAAATTCTTAAGTCATTAAAGTCTAAGGCGATGGGGATTGACAATATAAATTTGGACATGTTATTGATGTTGAGTCGAAGCCCTAATTGTCTAAGTGCTATTACTAATATCATCAACTCTTCTATAGAATTTGGTACCTTCCCTGAAGCGTGGCATACGGCTATTGTTAGACCTATACCTAAAAATGATGACGTGTCGGAACTAAAAGACTTACGACCTATCAGTATATTGCCCTGTTTGTCTAAGGTACTTGAGAAGGTAATAAGCGCCCAGACAATCAAATATATGGAGGACAACAATATATTACCCTCGGTACAGTCGGGTTATCGTAAGCAGCATAGTACGACAACTGCTTTGCTTGATGTCGTCGATAATATTATCTCTGCACAGGATGGGGGAGAGGTAACAGTATTAGTTTTACTTGATTACTCACGTGCGTTTGAAACAATAAATATATCTTTACTGTTATCAAAACTTAAATATTATGGTTTCGACGACAAAGCTATAGCATGGTTTTCTGCTTATCTATTTAATCGGTCGCAGGTAACTGAAATTATCTCGGACGACGGGTCTCCTTCGCGTTCGTATCCTAAAAGGGTAAACAGAGGGGTGCCGCAAGGTTCAGTGATTGGGCCAGTAGTATTTTCTTTGTTTTGCGCAGATATAGTTAAGTGTATTCGACATTGTAGGTTTCATATTTACGCCGACGACATTCAACTTTACATAACGTTTAAACCGTGTAACGTTATAGAGGCAATAAAAAAGTTGAACGAGGATCTAGAACGGATCAGCCTGTGGTCAAAAAATAATTCTTTGGTGCTAAACCCAAATAAAACTAAATATATGATCTTGGGAACCAAATCACAAATACTTAAAACGGAGATCACTATGCCCTCTGTTTGTATTACGGATGTAAATATAAACAGAGTAACGGAAGCACGAAATCTAGGAGTGCTGATGGATGAAGGGCTTAGGTTTGAGAAGCATGTAGTAAAAACCGTAAGTAGGTGCTTCTATCGCCTAAAGATCCTTTACAAAATAAGAACTTTTATTTCAAAAAATTTACGAGCTACTCTTTGTGAAACACTGGTCCTCTCTAATTTAAATTACGCGGATGCTGTCATCGGTCCCTGTCTGCTCGCACGCTCCAAACATTACATACAAAAAGTGCAAAATGCGTGTGCAAGATTTTGCTGTAATGTGCCTCCACGCGCCCATGTGTCGCCATACATAAACCAATTGAGGTGGCTCAGAATGGATAGTCGTAGGCAATTACATTTCGCTACCCTGTTGTTTGGTGTGGTGAAATTTAAAACCCCATCCTACCTCCATGATAAGCTACAGTGGGCTGGCAATAAACAGCTGACCATCACCACTAGGGGATCCGCCTATCTCATGGTTACTCCACGACATCACTCGTCTGCCTTCAGAGGTTGCTTCAAATATATGGCAAGCAAAATCTGGAACAACCTGTTGCCACCTGCTCTTCGCGATCTGAAAACCGTTTATAATTTTAAAAACAAATTTAAGGATTTTCTATTTCGTCAACAAATCGCATAGTAGGTAAGGAGTCGTCTTGCCACACGTCTCCGATTATATTATTTTTTGTGTTTATATTTTATTAATTATTATTTTTATTGTATTTATTAAATTTTGATAAACAATGTATTACTTACCCATCGTTCTCCGATCCGTAACATAGTGGTACTAGGGTTGTTCAACAGACGCATGCCAGAGACCGAGTCCATTGGAATGCATGTTAATATTACTATCTTCTTTTCCAATCAACACAAAACTCCTTGCCAGTACATATCAGTTGTTTATTATATTTTAATAAACGACTGATATGTATGTTATGATTAATTATACATACTGTGTGCCTGGAGTAGTCTGTCCAACGCTGACAAAATGGGTCCACAGAATATCAGGGGCTGTGGAACCCACAGTCATGAACCTGAGTGGATTCCATTTCGACGGTTTGAGCATTACACTGCCTACCAGTTCCTCTCTGAATGCGCCTTGTTTAAAGCATTATTGTTTTTTTTTTTTTTTCTTATTTAAATGGTTTTATTTGTTTTGTGAGTTTGTTGTTTTTTTTGTGCTTTTTTGTTTTCATTTTTTTGTTTTACCCTGTTATAATCTGAATAGTATTTATCTGTATTTGTATGGTTTTAAATCTTGATTCTATGTATTGTGTCGTATTTATCTTTTTATGTTAAATGTAGGTACTTTGTGTAATGTTCAAAATTTTGTTGAATAAACGTTTATTTATTTATTTATTTATTTATTTTATTTAACCTAGATTCTATAAATTAGTATTTGTGTCTTGATAAAAGCACATAGTACGATGTTTAAGTACAAAATAAAATATTAATTATTATTAATAATAAATTTTAATAATAATTGTTTTTCAAATTAATTATCAATTTAAGATATGTCTGGTTACAACTTGTTTGCATTTCTTTTGCGCAAAATTTTAGGAATTAATTTCACTGCTATATATTTGGGTCAAATGCTAATCTCGAATCGCTCCAAGCTCATTTCTTGTACCACGCTCTAATACATAATTCACAGTACCGTCTACCGAATAACGTATTACGTCTGTAAATATTTATACGTAAGCCCATCTCCTAATGAATTTCAGTTTCACCTAATTGGAATTTTGAGTTCACTCCTTGAGAAAACCTGACGTTGACGCTAATTAGACTGGATGGAGCCTTTTATATTAGATGCCTTGTATAATCTATTGTTCAACGTGTTAGCTAGTTATCCATGCTCATATTCTAAATTAATATGTAAGTGGATGAAGTATAAACTTTTAAACTTTCGCGTTGCATTATAATTGAAACTTATTATTCGGATGAAGTAGACAGCTAAAGCTGCTTATCCATTTGAGGCAAACTCAGGGCGAGGCAGCCGATCGACCCGAGGCCGCACAAGTGGAGACGCTGCCTCAACCTGAGGCACGCCGCGCCATGACAAGCAACCAAGCCTCGGTTTGCTTCAAGTCGAGGCTGCTTGGCCCGAGGCTGCCCCAATGGATACGCAGCTTAACATTTTATAACATAAGGGCAATTACTCATGTTTTTCCTAATATAATTTGAACGAACCTTGTAACTTACCTACTTCATCATCTGAATATACATAAAATCTTACATTTTTTTGATTTCAAATCCTTTTTCCGGTCCAAAAGCCTCCATTTATAAAAAAACGATCAAATTTAATTTAGTTACTTACTTCATCCTTCTTCAATTTTATCTTCATGATTAAACTTAAAAGATTTCAATGATATATGGTAGGAATAATACAGTACAGAGCGTATACTTTGATTCTTTAAAAGACACGAGTAGGATAATTCTATCTGGGAAATATGTTCAGTTCCCACGTTATAAACAAACCTCGAGTTGTAAATTTTTTTTTTAAATAAAATAACGAAGTGTTTCTGTACGTATCTGCAAGTCAACGGACTTGAAAGGAGGATTTTTCTGTCGTTGCAAAACCTTATTGCTTAAATTAAAAACTTGAGAGGTGTCAAGGGACACCCGGATGGAAAGAAGTTATTTCTTATGTACAAAAAACCTGTATACACTCAACAAAAAAAAGAGAGCGAGAAACACGCGCTGCCGCACGGGGCTTACAACTAAAGCATTTTTGCTATAGTTATAGTTGTAAGCCGTGCGGTTGTAACGACACTTTTGTGTCATGACTCATGTCGTTACAATTGCTGTCTAGCCCCCTTTCGCAACGTGCGATAAGGAATACCTACATATTATTATTGTGTATCGCTAGCTATAGTGATAAGGCTTAACCTTCGTTGACTTTGGCCCAATACCCATGTCACATGTCCAACTATACAAGGACTAAGATTTCAGGAGTACTTTTACTGGCTTATTTTAGTTCTTTAGTAGCGCCCACTGCTACCTTAAATCGGTCAAGTGCGAGTTGGACTCGCCCATGAAGGGTTCCGCAGCAGCAATAAGGTTTATTTTTATGAAACTAAAAGGTTTTTGATTTAGTTTTATATTTCAATTGATTTCATGAAAGTTAAATTAAGGTTTACCATTTATGACGCATAAAAATACTACTTGCTAGATCTCGCTCAAACCAATTTTCGTTGGTAGTTTTTATTGTAATGTACCATCAAGGAAATTTATTCCTTGGCAGCTGACAGACCCACGTCATGTGGTCGGCTTATGTCAATTCAATGTTAGCTGTGATCGGTTGGATGGGTTGACGTAACGCGACCAAATTACTCAGGTCCTCCGTCTGCCCAGAAATCAACTTCTCTGATAGTACATCATATATTTTTTTAGACTTATCATACTTTAGAAGTTAGAGACACACATTTTACCACTTTGGAAGAGTCTCTCTCGCAAACTATTCAGGTTAGAAAAAAATTATATTAGAAACCTCTAATTTTTTTTATAATTTTTCGATTTTTGTATCAAAATCTTAATGCGGTTCACAGACTACATCTACTTACCAAGTTTCAATAGTATAAGCTCTTATAGTTTCGGAGAAAAGTGGCTGTGACATACGGACGGACAGACAGACAGATAGACATACATGACGAATCTATAAGGGTTCCGTTTTTTGCCATTTGGCTACGGAACCCTAAAAACACGTGTAGTCCTACGACAAAATGTCTACTCGACCAGTTTCAAAACGTTTCGACTGCAGACGAGACTGAGCTACGTTTTTATATTGTAAGTTATGAGGAAACGGGGAGGGAGGTGACATACGTTGTTTTCTGGTCAGGTTTTTCAAGTCAATGTCGGTTGTAATCTGACGACTGGAGTTGTCATTAGCCGACTAAAAGTTTCTCTCCATTTCTTTGTCGTATTATGTTGTGCAAAAGTCATTGCAGAGAATGCTACCAGCACGTACAGTAAATAATCCGACCAAAATCCGACATGTTGCACGCGTCATATCAGAATATTGACGGAAAAGTTGTCAAACGTCGAACAAAACGTCGAACAAACTATGCTGGTGCTGCTCTTAGCGCGTGTTCAGACCAAACTGACTACACGCCGCCGAATGTGAGCAGGCTCACTGTAAGCCCCAGTGTGAACGTGAAAATATACAGTATCGAATGTCCGCGCCTACGTCTAGCGTAATGGCGTATTGTCGGTTAGGTGTGAACGAAAAAGTGAATATCAAAATCAACTACGTAACGTTCGCTCACATTCGGCGGCTCACAGTCGGTTTGGTGTGAACACGGCCTTAGAGTGAAAGCATTACAGTAATAATTATACCCTATTACTAAATACTAACTTATAATCTTTTCAACAACTTTTGAACCATCAAATAGCGTCGCAAATGGGGAACCTAAAGATTTCAATCTATATTGACGACGTCCTTTATCAAAGAATTAAACCTATTTAAATATATTTGTCCAAACGAAATCCTCTAATATTGTAGCCCTATTTCTAGGTGAATAAGGTCTATTTTCGCCCGCTTTCACTATTTACGTTCCGGAGCTATTACGTTCGAAATCACTCGATCGGAATTTAAAGCGTTTATCAATTCAATTGGATCCGTCTTCAAATATTTTGATATAACTTTTGTTACGTCTGTTCAATTCTAAACGTTTTAGTTGGAATGTTTGTTTTCAATTACTTTTTAAATTAAAATACCTTTAAAATGAAGTTTATTTTTTTATTTTAGAATTAGACAAAGTGTTTTTATCCTCAAATACCTACCTCTAATCTTGCTTGTTATTACACCTTAATAAAGAGTATTTATATTAAGACTTTGTAACTACTATACTAGTTAAAAGCCGAGCTTTGTGAGGGCTCGCGTCGTCACACCTTGACTGCAATACATATAAGAAACCTTGACTGACTGATGATAACACATCTACATATAGGTAAGTAAATAAAAATTACTATGTTAAAGCATAAATCAATAGGCGTGATAGTTTTTCCGTAAAGTGTACCACAAAATGTACAGGATATCGGATATACTAGGGCTCACGTCGCTCGCCCTGATAATATTTTTTCTGCGTTGTTATGATTTACAGATTTTTTTTAACTTAATTATTCACTGAATTATAAACATAGGAGGAACATATTACAAGGAGTAATTATAATTGAAGACGTGAGTGGACGAAGTTGATAACTAATTTATAAAAATTTATAAAACACGGGCAGTCACAATTTTTTTCCATGTAAGAACAAACCTTCTAACTTATCTACTTCATAATCTGGCTAATATATCTGGCTATACATAAAATCCACTTTCTTTTCATTTCAAATTTATAATTCATCCGGTCCTTTAGCCTCCATTTATGCAAAAAAGTCAATTTTCCAAATTAGTTACGTTGTAACTCTAAAACATTTTTGTGCTAAACTGTTAAATATTTCTTACATTCTCTGTGAAACTGGTCGTCGTATTTGTGAACCCCAACTCAAACATTGATGTTTGCCGCCAGCAAATATAGAAATAGAAATAACCCCATACTCAAATATTTATTTTAATATGGAATATGGCGTAACATGCAAATGGGGAGCTCAAATCATCAACCATCATATTTTGGCGTACTGCAGATATTGATAGTTGATACCTGTAGATGGCTTGGCATCTATCCATTTTATGGGAAACTTCATCTAACAAAAGTATATGTGTGAGTATAATATGAGTTTAAATGTGGAAGAGCCAACTTGCTAAAGAACGAATGAACTCCTATTTTGAGTTACATCGAAGAAGAGGGGAGAGAGAGAAACAGACATCAGAGTGAAAGGTAGGTAAGGTACAATTATAGATGAGGCAACTGAAGATAAGAAATGCAGCATATACAATTCCCGTGGGATTTTACGTAAAACTTCTCTGGTTGCGAATCTTTCAACGGCGGATTACATTTACCATTAGGTGATCCGACTTCTAGTATCCTCTTTTCTTTTACGATATAATAAAATTAATACGTACGATAATGTTTTAAATTATCTTTCAAACTAATTTAAACAGTCAATTCAGTACAAATTTAGAAATGCATCTGCGCGTCGCGTTGCGGTGTGATTTGACCCTTAGAGTGAGTTGCACCACTCACACACAGCTATTTTTAACAATAACTATAAATATGACCACGGAACGTTTTTTGCACTATAATTGATGACGTGAGCGGATGAACTTAAGAGCAAATACTCATTTTTTTTTTGCCTTTAAATAATATTAACAAACCTTGTAACTTACCTACTTCATCAGATGATGAATTATATAATATTATATGAATAATACTAGAATATATATAAACATAGAATTCAATTTTTTTTTCAAAACCTTTTTCATTTTTATGCAAAAAAAAACTACAGTTTTCAAATTGTTACTTCATCCAATCATATCTCCAATTTTTGTAACAGTTAACGCTAATAATATTATGATAAACTACATTTTTTCACGACAATTTTGACATTTGTTAACTAAATAATAAAGATAACCGGCGAAAATTGACCGGTTACAGTTATCGTTAAATATTGCGTCATTTGAACAATTTAAAATGATACAATCCATTATTGAGTAAACCAGAAATTTGACTGTTGGTTTGACATTTCGTTATCATTATAGCAAGTTGGTGCAACTCACTCTTGAAGTACCTATAAAATATTTCCCTTTCGCCCGTGAAAAATATTCCGACTTTAGCTGTAACACTTAACGTTACATACCTATGTCTCGTATGTACAATTTACGTTGGCAAGTCAAACACGATGGAGTAGACGTACTCAGCGGTATTGCTTACACAAGAGATATATTTACACTTTTATCCGGGAGCTGGAGTTTCAAAGTTGGCATCATCTGCTATTATTAGAATATTTTGATGTTACTTTCATGTTGTGCATCTTTACGGTATTTGATATCAGTGGGATCTTATCCATATTACTTACTTAATATTATAAATGCGAAAGTGTGTCTGTTTGTCTGTCTGTCTGTCCGTCTGTCTGTCTGTTACCTCTTCACGCCCAAACCGCCAAACCGATTTTGCTGAAATTTGGCATGGAGATACTTTGAGTCCCAGGAAAGGACATAGGATACTTTTTGTCCCGGAAAAATGTACGGTTCCCGCGCGATAAACGAGTTTTGGCGCAACGCAGTTACGGGCGTTTTCTTGGATTTTGCATCACTTTTTTGTTTTTTTTTTTTTAACTCAAGGTAATACATTATTCAGTGTTTATATTATGTTAGAGCAAATGAAATAATAAAACACAAAAGATCTTGCTAGAGTTCTAGAGAAAGTCATTTTTAATTATTTCCTTTTCCCATTTTCGCCAATCTTTTGAATGCTATTGGACTTCTATTATTTGCACACAATTTCCAATATATTACAATCTCTAACTTTACCAATAATGAAGAAATTGCTAATTTTATTCATAAATTTGCCAATAAAATAATTAAAGCATCAAAAAGCGAGGAGTGAGGACATCTCTTTGAAAATCCATTTAGCCCATAACATACTAACTGGCTGCAGCTGGCTTTAGGCAAAAACAAAATTTATTAGCCAAAAATTGCCCAAATTGCCCAAAATATCGGAAAATATTAAAAACTCATTCCGCGCAGCGTAATAACTTTTTCAACTATCATCGAACAAGTTTTGGCTTTATATTTTGTGCGGAGCCGCCCGAGCTTTTAGTTTAACATATTATTAAAATAGAAAACTCACTAGACATGTTTTGTAATATTATGTATAAAAAATGCTGTTTGTTCGTTTGCATTCAATTATTAGTAAATATTCTCTTTATATCAAATCTTTGTGTCTAAACACATCATGCCAAAGTTACGCGGCGGAAGTTCGGCATGATTCCGCGTGCAATGTATTTTAAATTACCGATGACACACCATGCTGAAATTCCGTCGCGTTATATTGTATGCGTTTGACATTGCTGACGTAATCATGCCGAAATTCCGCCGCGGAATGGTGTGTTTAGACACAAATAACTGCAATATAAGTTTAGATGTTTTGCGTAAATGCATTTGAAAAAATTTAGTATCTTAATCAAAAACGAAGATAATAAAACAGAAGCATACATTCAAACATTGTAATCATTATATCGGTAACAAGCAAAAGGAATGTTTTAAGGTTTATCTTCGTACACAAAACATTTGGCTGTTTGTGGCGGAAATATGTGAGATATTCGGGACCACTTCGAAACAGGAGCGTGTCATTTAGCGAGTGTACTTTACAACCATAGATAGTAGAATAAGATACACACGACTATTTATCTAAATATATATAACTCAATGGTGACTGACTGACTGACTGACTGACATAGTGATCTATCAACGCACAGCCCAAACCACTGGACGGATCGGGCTCAAAATTTGACATGCAGGTAGATGTTATGACGTAGGAATCCGCTAAGAAAAGATTTTGATCAATTCGTTTTGGGTTCCTTATTAAACCAATGTGGTAGCAATCGCGTGCTTTTAAAATACACTAAATAAAATGATATAACAAATTCTTTGTTATGTAATTATTTTATAATAATTTTAATTTAATTAACAATTTATCGCCATGACCCTACATCACGCTAATGAAGTTTTCTAAGTACCACGGTATATTAATATTATAAAACTTACGATAGCTGCGAAGTGACAAACGATATTCGGCTTGACCGAGCATTTGGTCGAAAGATCCTACTTTGGGACTCTGTAGCATCCTATCCTACAGTTCCATTACATGTTGACAAATCGCCGCAACTAGATTTTTATAAAAACTGTGTAAAAGAAGGTCTTATTGTTATGAGCTCTTTGGTCGGCTAATTTATGTTTCATACTTTTCGACTCAAACTCCGTATGTTCGTTTCATGATAAGGAATGATAACAATATGACTTTTCGAAATAAATGTATGTTGAATATACGAACGATAAAACCAGTACGATGTATATTTTATGTATCTTCATGCCTCGATTTGTAAACCATTTCAGAGAATTTAAGCGAGAGAGTTGTGGATTGTGTATACTCAGAAATATTACTCGGCAATTTTTTAAATTGAAAACTTCTTTTTTTACTGCGCGGTGAAAATAAATGCACGTTCTTTTTTTCTATTCTTACACTCAGATATTAGACACAGATTTTGCTCTCAATTTCGTAGTGCCGAAACTCGTTTATCGCATGGGAATCGCACATTTTCCCGCATAAAAAACTTATAATATGTCTTATTCCTCTCCATGTCAAATTCCAATAAAATTAGCTCAGTGGTTTGTGCGAGAACGAGAGATGACACACGATCATATTTATTTCAGCTGCTGGAAGTATAATTACATCATAAACATTTTAGCTTACTTGCAAATATTAAAAAATAGTATGATATTTTTATGTCCATAATTTGCTTTTACGAACTATAATTAGCTTCAAACTCTTTGAAGCCACAATTATTGACTTAAAACTATTTGAGGACGAAAACACAGATAAAAATATATTTATTATGCCAATAAAAACTCATGAAGTTCATAAATATAAACAGTCAATTTAGACCAACCGATTCCCGGCGGCTCAAATATTTACACGAAGATATATTTGCGTCCCGCCGACTGTTTACTCTACGTCTTCAGTGTATGACGGTAAAGTGCCTAGGTGTACGAGACGATAAATGAATAAATATATATAAAAAATAAAAATTCGTTTATTTATCTCACCACAGGTAGAATACAAAATGTTTTACATACTCTACAAAATTTACACTATTTATGTGGGTGTATTTCAGGACACCAGGATAATAATAAGTATAATATGATAAATGGGTTAAAATACTTTGTATTTAAATTAAAATTATATTGCAAAAAACACGATAGAATTGGATGGTGGGTGATCATGGGGGAGGCCTACGTTCAGCAGTAGCAGATATTAGCTGTTGATGAAAATGACCATGTTACAAAGAAATATATTAAAAAGATAACAAATTTTACCATCGGTTCTGAGACCACAACGATTTCTTCCTATAGATGTTTTTGTTCCAAATGCGTGTTGTGCTACTTGACATACTGGTAGTTCCTGTAAAAACTCTCTCCTCTTAAATGAATAATGTTAATAAAACTATTAATCATTAGAAGTGTTCGGTCTTACGTTTTGTAATAAGCACGTAAATAAAAATTATATCCCATACAAACTTGGTAGATTATGCCACTTATTTTCATCAACTTTGTTATACATTGTTGAAAAAATAACTAGAACGTGTGAATTGCATTATAAAACTGAATACACCGAACCGCACCGCTCGCTATTGTGCATTAAAACTTAAAACAGACACGATATTAAAAGTATTAAGAACGAGCATTAATTCGGAAAATATTTCACCACCAGCTTTGCACTTTTGTAAAAGTTTTTACTGTTGAAATTATGTCAACGAACGTGTAAGTGAAATGGCTCACATATTAATATGGTACTACGCCCTGAGCCAAAATGCATTTTCTAAATTCACTGTCAGAAATTCATCGATCGTTAAGGTCAGTTATTGCGATGACGAGATCATGCGGTCCACTTTATATGAGTCATTTAAAAATAACTTTTACTTACTACGTAAGAAGAGAAACTCGACAGACATGCCACCCAAGCATGTTAGGCTACCTTTCCTAATTTTGAATAGTTTATAAAATATTATAAAATGCATCACATCACCTTGTTATGTTTGGTGTACTGTGAACTGACTAAGCTTATCATTTAAGCCATAAAGTGCAAATAAGGTGCCGATTTCAGAAGAAATAACTCAAATTTGATTTAAAAACGAAACACTATAACATCATAATTATTTGATGTTGTAAGTATTGCATGCCAACTTTTTTCATCAGGCGCGTCGTCAGCTCGTTTTATTTGAAAAAAAAAAGTCGACTCCATCTCGCAGTGCCCGCGGACGTTATTTTAGATCCGATAAGTTGGCAACTCCATAAAAACTTAGTTCAGTATCATTGAGTGCGATACTTTCAAAGAAATATGGCCGGAGTATTGCTTAAGTGAGTTTTTACTTCCAAGTTTGTGTGACATTTTTTCCACATATCATTTCTTTAGTGATACAAAAGTTTGTATGGATATGGATACGATATAGGGTGGACTACAATAGAGCAAAGTGTATACAAACATTTCTTTTCAAATAATTTTATGGACACAGTAGTATATTATGTTTTTACAATAAAACCAATTTTTGGTATATAAAATGCCCATTGAAAGTGGCCGCACATTTGAACTATAAACTGAGCTCCACATCTCGTTCGAAAATTATTATATATCTAAGGATACGTTATCTACGCTAAATTCTAAGCAGCTCCGTCAAACGCTACGCATGTTACGCTACGTTGGATGCTACGCAGCTACGTTAAATACTACGCAGCTACGTCAAACGCTACGCATCTACGTTAAATACTACGCAGCTACGTCAAATGCTATGCAGCTACGTTGGATGCTACGCAGCTACGTTAAATACTACGCAGCTACGTCAAATGCTATGCAGCTACGTTGGATGCTACGCAGCTACGTTAAATACTACGCAGCTACGTCAAACGCTACGCATCTACGTTAAATACTACGCAGCTACGTCAAATGCTATGCAGCTACGTTGGACGCTACGCAGCCACGTTGGACGCTACGCATCTACGTTAAGTGATACGCGGTTACGTCAAATGCTACGCATCTACGTTAAGTGATACGCGGCTACGTTAAATGCTAAGTCTCTGCATCAGACTGTGAAAACTACCATTACATTTTATAATTTATGCTATATTTCCATAAACGAACTTGCGAAACAGCTGCTAATAACTGCGGTAAATTGCAAACGTTCAAAATAAGAACTTTATTAAAAAAAGTAACGCACATCTACTTAAAATTTAATCACAACCTTTGTATCCAAAATTACCAAAAGACCGTCCCAAAAATTAACTTTCTTATAAAACTGAACATAACTTCAATTTGGTAGTTCTAGATGCCTTATTTCCCTCAGGAAATATTCCGGTGGCTGAAGCAAATTGATTCCAAAAACATGATATTTCATTTTATTCCTCCCATGTTGTTTCCCAATTTCTTATTAAATTGCTATTGCTTCGGTAAAAATTAATTTGCTGCTAGGCTGAATAGGTGTAGATGTATATTATAAATTCTTACAAATCCATAATATATTATAAATGCGAAAGTGTGTATGTATGTCTGTCTATTACCTCTTCACGCCTAAACCGCTGAACCGATTTTGCTGTTTGGTATGGAGATACTTTGAGCCCCGAATAGTAATACCGGAAATACTTTTTATCCCGGGAAAATGATATCCCGGTTCGGTTTAAAGATCTTTATTATTCTCAATAAGACAATTTATGTCACTTACATGAGAAACAATATTATAACCTTAACACTAGGTATACTTATTAAGAAAGTTCACAAATACATAAAAAATAGTTTTCTAAGGTTAAATAGTATAATTAAGTAACGTCGACCCGACTTTGTCGGTAGTCTGAAAAAAAATTGTATCGAGACGTGTTCGAGAATGCAAGTTCGCCAATATAAGCCGGTGGTCCAAGTAATTAACTTTTTATGAGTTGCAACAAAATATGTGATCGGCTAATTTTTTCTTGAAGATATTAAGCGAGCTTGCTTCTTTAACAATTTTAGGAAGTGCGTTGTATAGCTGTGCTCCCCTATATGTTAATGTGTTTTTCCCGTAGTTTGTTCTTATTTTAGGCAGTACAAGGTGGTCCGCGCGACGAGATGTATGTTTAGTTGTTTTGTTGAGTGTAAGTTTGTGTATAATTTTATATATAAGTATGCATATGTTATACGAGTAAAGTTGCTGAATGTCCATAAGCTTAGTTTCCTTGTAATTTTTTTTTGATGGTGTTAAATAGCCGTAGTGGTATAGAATTTTAATTATTTTATTTTGTAGTATTTGGATAGGTTTAAGGTTACTTTTAGCAACACTACCCCATACTTCTATGAGGTATAATAAATGCGGTTTTACTAAGGAGTTATAAATAAGGGGCCGAGCTTTTTGTGGAATGCAACTTGTCAAATTGTGAAGTAAACCTATTAGAGATGAGATTTTGGTTTCTATGTGCTTTATGTGCGCTCTCCATGTCAGGTTTTTGTCCAGTATCAGTCCTAGGTATTTTTCTTCACTGGTTTGTTGTAAATTTTGTCCGTTCATGTGTAGATGTGTAGGTTCCCGCAAGATAAACTAATTTTGGCGCATATAGCAATTTCTATATAAACCTTAATAAGGAATGCAATGATGTCTCATTGTGTTGTGGATAATGAGGTGAGCACAGCAGTAACAAAATGGCCGAAAACACCAAAACTCATTCCTGACGATGGCCCCAGTGGGACAATTTGACCCCGGATAAGAATAAGACGTGATTGAGTATTGTGATTGGTGTATAAATGTGAGATCTGTTATGTCATAACAATGTAATAATAATAACTACCACACCGGTTTCGGTGACGGTGGCTGGTTTCATTGAAACCAGGCCAGTTACGCAGGAATAATTTTATAGTGCCCAAGTGTGTGCGCAGTACACGAGAGCACTCTCTATTCCTTTTACTCTCATAGCCCAGTGGGACGGACGACCGACTGGCGAGAGATCAGGCGCAGGACCGACTTTTTACACGCCCATCCGACACATGGATCATCTTACTTGTCAGACAATCAGGTGATCAGCCTGCATTGTCCTAACCAAATTTGAAAATAAGTAATAACATGTTTCCAACGCGGGAATCGAACCCACGACCTCCGAGTCAAGAGCCAAAAAAAAAGCCTCTAAACCACTGGATCACGGAGGTATGTCATAACAATGTGTTTATGACCTAGTATCCTAGTTTTGTACCTCTACCTGGCTTTCCGATCTTTGCCGCGAGTAACCTTGATCTACAAAAAATTCAAATAAAATGCCACTTTATGACATAGGTTTCATTTTCTATCGACATTGGTCTAGCGACCCATGCTTTGTAGTTGCGTATGTCATAAAGTGGCGTTTTATATGAATTTTTGTCGGTCGGGGTTAGGTTAGCGCAAAACCGGCAAACACCGGAACGGTACCTCATGGCTCAGTGGGAGCTTCGCCGCTTTGAACTTGCGTGAGATTTGTTTCATTCATGCGTTATTTTCTTCATTCAGATATTACTTTCATCAGCTGGTTAATATAATGTTGGAAGTCACCAGTTCTTATCTTAGACTGTGTACAAAGTTTTTTTTTTTATTAATTAGATATGTACGGTAAAAGCATTGAATATACTGTCTGGTCTGGTCTCTTTGTTACATTCCCTAAAGGACTTATTATGAAGCTTTCCAAATATTTGTAATATTAATTTTTTTTTCAAATTAACTTCTAAAAGTGTTAATTTTGTTTTAATCAATTTGAGTACTTAAAAAAATCATTTTATTACATTTTTAACCACTTATAGACTAACTTTGCGTCCGTAAATACTTTTTATAAATAACGGTAAAATGAACAATCAAACAGTTTGCTTGATTTTACCAATACTATCTGATCTACAAAAGACCACTTATGATGTCACATTTTGCCAACCTTTAAAAAAATAATAGAATAATAAAATTTGTTTATTTATGAGAGCAATCACTAAAAGCGCAAACAATAATAGGATACTCAGCCTAAATCAAAAGTTTATCAAAAACAAAGTTTGTATATAAACGCTATTGAAGTAAACTATAATTGAATAGCGTATAAAGTTGAATATAATAAAACAGTTTGTTGGAAATTAATTTTAAAATTTCGCACGCCTGAGGTAGGCATTTATTTGAGCGTTCAGTAAGGAACCTTTTACATCAAACTAAAAACTGAATTTATATGTGGAGGCCAGAACGCGCGGTTTTGCCGCTGCAGGCCGAATTTATTAATTAAATAGCGGTGCGGTCGCACTGTCATTCACACACATTTGCTTGTAATCTCGCGGTGTAGCCGCCAAACTGCATGTTGGGGCGGACAAAATTGCAAGCATATAGGTAGAATATGGTAGAATTAAACAACCACTTCCTTTGCGACATCACCCAACGGAAGTCCACCAATATTACTGGTAAAAGCAAATTAATATTCCCATCTGCTTTATTTCTTTTTCTTTATCAGTGTGGGACACAAGAAAACGTGACATGTCAAAAGTTTTCCATTTTTCTCGTTTACAGTATGTAGGCTCCTTCACCGAGCGTCCAGAAAATAATAGCCGACTATTACTCGAATAAATTGTTAGCTGATGCCTCATTTTATTCTATAAAGATTTCTTCTTCAATATTATGAGCGGGTGAAATATGACTGTGCATTACAGTTGATATCGCTCGTATTTTATAGTTTTGCAGGTAGCGATTTATAAAATGAGTTGTCATATAAAATTGCGCGATATTTCATATTTAATAAAACTATGTTTTACTTTCAATCTGAAGGGTTAAGCCTTTCCTCCAATGGAGCCACATTGCTTGATTGCGGCGCGTGACGTCGTTACAACGGAATAGCAACTTGGCCGCGGAACGGAATAAGACTGCCTTCAGCCTTGAGTGGCGGTACCCGCGACATAATGTGAAGGCAGCCTAACATCTTCGTTGTGGTGACGCAAGACTGCACTATACTAAGCGGTGTCAGCGCATCATTCTTTAATCTTTATACTGCGATTAACTCCTGTCCGTCATTCCAAAAAAAAAACACCGTGACGACGTGATCGTTTATCGCGCGGGAGCCGTATATTTTTCGAGAATAAAAATATGTATTTACTCTAAGTCATTTTCCGGGACTCAAAATATTTCCATACTACAGCAAAATCAGTTGACAAACAGACAGACAGACACACTTTCGCATTCATAAAGTTATAAAATAAACGTCGCAGCGTTGCCGATGCAATGTGGCGCTGGAACAATGAGGCCTTGATCAATGTAGGTTGATTGAGTAGGGTAGTCTTACAATAATACAGTTACACTACATAGTTTTGACGCTTTCTCGGTATAATACAATGAAAAAGGAAACATAATAAAACAACACGATGATATAACTCCTTTAAAATGTCAAACCAACGTTATTTGTATAATCGTTTTCTGATTGGTCAAAACTCATAAGAATTCTGACACTAAAAAGATATTGCAAGATCGTTTATGTTAGTTGATAATCTAAATTGAATACAAGAAAGAGGTTCTGAAAATGTATTTTATTTTCAACCGCGTTTTTTATGCCTTTTTTGCTCTCGTCAGAATCGTACAAACCAAATACATTAGGAGCATTCTTTTTTGTCTCCATAAATACATTATCGGAAGAGGGAAGCAATCCTTCCCTGTTCGTGATGTACGCAACGCGCTCGCAGGGGCGAGATCACTTTTGTTCCTGTCAGCTGAGCCGAGCACCATATGCTGCCTTTAATATTTATAATGGATCTCTAACGGTATAGAAAAACCCTTTAAATATATTCCTACAGGAATATTTCTTCGCAAAAGGGTCATGCCTGATTTACCGTGCGTTAAAAGTATTGGTACAGAAAGTGAGTGTTCTTTTTATGATTTTCGGTTCAAAATGTGCACGGTTAGGTGTACATATTTTGACGGCCTCTGTGGCTCAATGGTTATTGGTTAAGAGTGTGTGGCAGATCAAGCCGGGGGTCGCGGGTTCGAATCCCGCCGACGGAACAAAAAGTTTTCAATGTTCCTGGGTCATGGATGTGTATTAAATATGTGTATGATATAATAAAAATCTTAAATATATGTATAGTATAATAGTATTAAATATATTTCCGTTGTCTGGTACCCGTAACACAAGTCATTCAGGCACTTAGCACGGGGCCAGACTGACGTGGTGTGAAACGTCCATAAATATTATTATTATTATATTTTGAAAACTTTAAATACGAACTGACAGTTCACTGAAATGCATCCATGATTTGAGAGTTTTTTTTTATGAAATAAGGGGGAAAACGAGCAAACGGGTCACCTGATGGAAAGCAACTTCCGTCGCCCATGGACACTCGCAGCATCAGAAGAGCTGCAGGTGCGTTGCCGGCCTTTTAAGAGGGAATAGGGGAGGGTAGGGATGGGAAGAGAAGGGAATAGGGGAGGGAAAGGAAGGGAAAATGGTAGGGGATTGGGCCTCCGGTAAACTCACTCACTCGGCGAAACACAGCGCAAGCGCTGTTTCACGCCGGTTTTCTGTGAGAACGTGGTATTTCTCCGGTCGAGCCGGCCCATTCGTGCCGAAGCATGGCTCTCCCACGTATAGTTATAGTTCTTCAGAGTGTAATAAAACAAAGTGTTAATGCTATGGGGTTTGTATATGTCCCTAATATAAGTATTCACTGTGAAAACAGAAGCGCTGATAGACTAGATTTTTTAATCAATATACATAACTAGATGACGCCCGCAACTTCGTTGCGCCAAAATTCGTTTATCGCGCGGGAACCGTACATTTTTCCGGGATAAAAAGTGTCCTATGTCCTTTCCCGGGACTCAAAGTATCCCCATACCAAATTTCAGCAAAATCGGTTCAGCGGTTTAGGCGTGAAGAGGTAACAGACAGACAGACAGACAGACACACTTTCGCATTTATAATATTAGTATGGATATCCATATTATGTATATTGATTAAAAAAACTATACTTTACTCGGCGAAACATGGCGGTAGCGGTCATTGACTCCCTGTCAAAAACTTGTCATTTTCTATACATATAAACCGCGATTGACAATGAAGTGTCAGATGTTGTCAATCGCAGCTTTGTATAGAAAATGACAAGTTTTTGACAGGGAGTCAATGACTGCTACCGCCAAGTTTCGCCGAGTACAGTATAGTCAAATTGGACGAGAGGGAAAGCTGAAGCGAGCTATACGATCTATTTATAAATTAATGTCATCCTTTGAATCTCTCAGATAAAAGTTTAAATAAATAATAATTCTGACCGTAATCTCTCAATACATTTTGGACAATGAGTTATACGTGAGAAAAAATGCAAATAATTTTAAAACGAAAAGTGACATGTACTGCAGGAACACTAGGAATGAGCAAAGTAAGCAAATCTTTCAAAGGTCAATGTATACACCTATACAATAAAATCCCAGAAAACGTCAAAAAAATTTCAATAAATAAATTTTAAAAAGTTGTTAAAGAACGCTTCTGTGATAAGGCTTAATATAAGGTAACTGATTTTCTCAATGATAATTGATAGCACACCTTGGGAAAATAAGCTGACAGACCATAGGCCGCTTTTATATAAATGTACCACATTTTTACATAGTGTAAATTAGTTTAAGCTATTATTGTAATTTTCCACCTTTTTGGTAAAAGGTGGCCCCGTGCGAGTTTCTTACGCCGGTTCTTCTCGCCGGGTCAGTTCCCGAACCGGTGGTAGGCCTCATGTAGACGTTCTAAAAGTGTTAACTTTGTTAACCTATTTAGAAATAAATATTTTGATTTTGATTGTTTATTTTGAGAAACATAAAAGTCCAAAGTAACTTTTTCAGCGTGCCTACTTTAACAGTAAACTCTATATTAATTATTCGGAACATATTATATACATCCTACAGTATTATCAGTTTGTTTTTTAACATCCTGTACACATAACTTCGTTTACGTTTTCGATTAAAGTGTTCTATACATAACTTCCTACATAATATACTATTCTCTCATCTCATCTCTCTCAATCTATACGAAGTTGTATAGATTGTCCTATACAACTTCGTATATCCAGAGTGTATTTAATATTGTCGTACGAAATTATGATCGGGACAACAAGGCGACCCCCATTACACCTCACCCTTTCACATCTATAATTACGTTCTATTGACGCTACACCGGCCGGCCGGCTATTTGACTTTTGCACAACACCCTCTAGATACAATAGAAGAGCTCTGTGTACAGTCACCAGCAAAATACTGCAATTAGTAATTCTACAAAAAATACAGTATAATTTTAAATAACGTAAAATATAAAGGAAAATTTCCTTAGTTAACGTAACATAATTTTGTGTATTGTCTGACGTTATGCATTTTTTGTGATTATGGTATGTTCTTCCGTTCGCTTCATATACAGGTTGTTAGGGTTAACACCGTTATCCTTAAAACCATCAAATGAACAACTTTTTCTATGAGAACAATGCTGGAAACAAAAAAATCCGTCGTCATACCCATACCAATTGCCGATCCGGGCAGAGGCCGAACCTGTATATACCGACCGGCAATTTGACTTTTGCATAACACCCTCTAGATACAATTGAAGAGAGAGTACAGTCAAGAGCAAAACACAGTATTTAACAATAAAATAATAATAGTAAACTTATATTTTGGACTATGTAACAATAACTCGTGTAATATCGAAACTTTGTGTATTTTTTTATGTTACGCTACTTTTTTGCTTTCTTACGCTTCTTGTTCAGATGTAATCACCAATCACAATTAATACATTGACGCTACTAATTGCTAATATTTTTATAACAAAATATTAAATGTATATTTTGAATAACGCAAAAATAATGGGTAAAATAATTGACGACACAAGGAAAATTGGTTTATTTATATATTGTCGTAACATTTTGTGTATTTTTGGATGTTACGTTACTTATGTTGTAGATAATGGTATGTTTTTCAAATTGTATCTACATTGATGCTACGCCGGATGGCAATTTGACTTATGAGCAACACCCTCTATATATTATAATCAAGGAGTTGTATAAAGTCAAAGGCAAAACAAAGTATTAACACATTAAAAACAAAATAACAAAGTACACTTTTGATAACGTGATAATTTCCTTATGGACGACGTGACGAAAATTCGAATCAAGTTATTGTGAATATCGTACTTATATATTATTTCTAATCAGATACAATGTCACATGATTCTGAAAATAATGGTGCAAAGGAGATAGATATATTTAACCAGAGAAGTGTAGGTTTAAAATGTACACAACATCCATACTAATATTATAAATGCGAAAGTGTGTCTGTCTGTCTGTCGGTTACCTCTTCACGCCCAAACCGCTGGATTGATTTTGCTGAAATTTGGAATGGAGATACTCTGAGTCCCGGGAAAGGACGTAGGATACTTTTTTCCCCGAAAAATTTACGGTATAAAGGATGGATTAATTTACCCATTTCCATACATATTTATTCTCGAATATAATATTAATGTAAATAGTTAATAGACAGTGCAAGTATAGATCAATGAGGAACAGAGACGGCGGAAATGAGGAGGAAATGGAAACTGGCCGCCGCATACTGACAGAACCACAATTATACGCATTCTATATTTCATTACTCTACGTTTAATATAAATCCTTTGAATAACTGGCTCATCTATTAAGTTTGCGCTAGATATTACTTACCTTTGCATTTACAAAGTGTAAGAATCGTCATAACCTGACACATTAGTTGATATTTTAAAAAAAAGATTATTTTAACGACTCTAAACGAGGAATTCAATCGTGCTGGTGAAAATGATAGCAGGTCGACCTGACCGGACTTGCGCACACACGGGAATACACAAAAAGATCCCGGTCAGATCAGTTTGCGATCAGTCCGACCGGAACGATCGGCCTCCCAGTGTAAGGGGGCTTTAACAGTAATTTTGTATAAATACGAATCAATAGGGCCTTTTAGCCGGTACTGGACCATAACGAAGCTGTAAATGCTGGATTATAATAATATTAGCACCGTATCGGTCAGTTCGGTTTGCGATCAGTTGGACCAGAACGATCGGCCTCCCCCTATATGGGTATAGTGAAGCCAAATCTCACACACGCATCCTCTCATTACGCCACACAATGTGTTATCGGCCTCATTAGTGAGCTACGCTTAATTATGACGCCATCTTTTATCCCACACAATACATACCCAAAATTATCGCATTTCAAATGAGTTTTGATTTATGAAACAATTGGAAGCCAATTTTAGGCTAGTTATAATATTACACTTTCATTATCACCTTGTATTATATAATTTTCATTCCCTAAGGGACAAACATTGGAAAATTTATTACATAAAAACTACGAATAATTAAATTGTTATTCGTAGCAAAAAAATTATAGTACACAGACGAACATAATATAACCTCCTCCTTTTTTTATTCGTTTAAAAATACTCAAAATTAGCACGTAAGCAATGACTGCTTATTGAGACGTTAGATTTAGATAGAACAGGAAAGTAACTATCGCAGTACCCAGCTACTATTTAATACAACAATACGGCTTCGCTACTTATACCTTCCGTTCGAAAAACATAATATTATTATTATCATATAATTACGCTGAAGCATTTGTGTGTCATCCCACAAAAAAATTACCTATTGAGTTATCATTTAGAACAATACTGCATTCATAAATCAACCAAAAAAATGTGTGGGTTACAAGCTGCATGGCAATTGAAAATACTCTGATAAGTTTGGTTTGGTATGGGTAATTACTTCCCACTTTCCTCCCCTCTCCTTGCCCCCAATCCCCACTGGAGTCCGGATTATTTACGCCGGGGACCGCCACATTAAACTTTGGCAATTATTAAGTCACCGCTGGTGTCCGAAGTTTGATAAGCTGCCTGAATAATATATTATTTTTGATAGCCCGTTTGTACCATTTGAATTAACTGTGGTATAGTTATTTTTGAGAGAAAAAATACAAGCATCTAAAAATAGAAAAAGCAGTATCTGGACACTACAAAATACACTACGAAACTGTTCATTTTTTCGGTATAATAAGTATCCTACGCCCTTTCTATCTTCATACCAAATTTTTGGTATCTCCATACCAAATTTCAGTAAAATCGGTTCAGCGGTTTGGGCGTAAAGAGGTAACAGACAGACAGAAACACTTTCGCATTCATAATATTAGTATAGATGGCCAATAGCTCTTACAATAATCACCTATGACAATTTAATAACTTTGAAAAATACCATACAATATACACCCCAATTATAGTTTTTGAATCAAACTCGATATACACATTCGCATACAATCTCGTATAAAGGGAAGTCGCTCATTAAAGATATTTCAATATGCATTCAGCCAGGAAGCCTGGATTATATCGTTTAGCGTAGAAGGCTCTATTGCAATTGCTAGCGAAATGGACAAATTTGCGACTGTGGAGCGCAGGTTGACTTTTTTATTTTTGTATGGATGGCAAATGAGCAGCAGGGCCGGATTAACTATATTATTATTAAAGTAGCATGTGTTACGCGTCCCGCGCTACATCGTCTATTCTGACCGTAGCCCGCCACTGCATCGGAAGCATCAAAAATTATGTTTGACCAACAACTTGTTAATTAAGCCTGAATATGGTATGGGTGCCAAGCTAGCCGAATGTGACACTGATAAGCAGACCAACTAAGGGCTTTTATATAACAAACATATATATAATAGTTTTCCATGATATCCATAATAGCCAATAATGCACCACCCTTCTGCACGACTGGGTTATATCAGGTAAATACCACCCAGAAAACCTCAAATCACCTCAATAAGACGCCGAAATGTAAAATACAACAGCAGTCTTGCCTTCTGAATAATTTATTAGGGTGCGAAATTACACAATCTATTTTAATAAATATAAACAATAGAATAAATTAAAGCAATTACTTAAGTAACTAAATGCAGGGAACCCACTTGTTCGCTTCAGACATCTTAATATTTGCTCCACGTAAATTGTTACACTACAAGCGTATGTTGACAAGTTGAGTACAGTGCGGGGCAAAAAAACAGGGCAGCGGCTAATTAATTGCCAATAAACGGATTTTTCACTTTTTGTGCCAATTATCCACATTTTTTGTCAATTCTTATTATTCCATTTAACATACAATGTGAAATTAAAAATATCATAGTGTTTGTTGCTTCTTCGAAACGGCTGAACCGATTTTGTTATTTTTTTAATTAAATTTAAGTTTGTGATCAGCTGACTCAGCTTGACCCGACCAAATTACATGACTCCTTCTGCGTATGAATTAATTATTTCTATCATTGTTCATTTAAGAGCTGCAATTAGTCCAAATCATCTCGAGGAAGGTAATATTTATTTATTCTCGTACTAGATGACGCACACAACTTAGTTGTACCCAAAATTTGTTTATCGCGCGGGAACCTACATTCGCTCCGATTTTTTTCGCAACAAAATCTATCTTACGTCCTTTTCCAGGACTCAAAATATCTGCACACCAAATTTCATCAAAATCGGTTCAGGGGTAACAGATTAGACAGACACTTTATCATTTATAGTACTTGCAGTTTATTGTCATTTATCTCACTGCTGCACCGGTTATTCTACCCCGCAGTGTACAGAGCTCGTTACACGCAAGAGCTTCGCAAATACAGGGTCCCCTGTTTTTCTTCCTAGACTCAATTGCGTCCCTTTGTTTCCATTGGGACAATTTAAATGATATTCTTTACCTTTTGTTGACAATATTCGAAATTAGGCCGACCTTTCCGCTAATAATGTCACATCCGGGCAACACATTTGCTTACATTGTTTCGTATTATACGCTGGGGAGTGTAATGTACTGTAAATACAGATGCGTTTGTAATCATGTCTTTGTTCATTTGTGTTGACTGTAAACATTTTTATTAAAAGCTTTTATTTAACTTGCTCTGTATGTATGTAAGTATGTGTGTTACGATGGAATTTTGGAACTCAATTTTGAAGTAGATATCTTCAATCGATTGAGCTGGAATTTTGCATACACGTTTAGTTTGGATGACAATGCACGATATGATATGTGACATCACTCTTAATCCAATATGGCCGACCATCCAAGATGGCGAAATAGTTATTTTCTATGCAGTCCTACAATATGGATATTAAAAGAAAGGGCTTTTTGTGAGTAACTCGAAAGCGAATGTAATTTCATTCTACATCCAATATGGCGGCTCATCCAAGATAAGGGAATAGTTATTTTTAAAGCACTTCTGCAATATGGGTATCAAATAAAAGGGCTCACTGAGAGTAAATTGAAAATTAATAGAGTCAAGTCAAGTCGAGTCGTGTCGTGTCGTGTCGTGTCGTGTCGTATCGTAACGTGTCGTGACGTGACGTGACGTGACGCGACGTGACGTGACGTAACGTATCGCGACGAGTCATTTCGTGACGTGACGTGTCGTGTCGTGTCGTGACGTGACGTGACGTGTCATACTGTTATGTTAAGTCAAATCCAGCGGGGTTTTAGAAAATGCCCGGTTAAATCCGGTCACTTTTGTTAAGTGAAATTTAACTTTTTAGTCATGCAAAAATAAACGGAATATAACAACTCGCTAAATATAGATACAGTTTTTTCACTGATCAAAATCAAGTACGATTTCTGAAGGACTTATGTTAATCAGATATTAACAAATTCTTGAAACAAAACAAACTATAATCAAATAGACTAATAAATCTAGCCAGAGATAACTTAAAAGCAAAAAATAAATTATAGGCAAAAAACTTTTTTAAAAAAAGCTTTTATTTAAATAGTCCAAAAATAAGAAAATAAATTTATCCTTAAAAAATTTAATTATTGAGTTATAACCTCAATATAAATTATACAATTTGTATGATAATAAAAGCTTGTCGCGAGACTTAACAATCTGTCAGTATTTAATATAACTCAGTTAAATTGGTACTAGTTTATTTACTAATCGCGCGACAAGGTTTTATTATCATGCAAATTGTATAATATATTGAGGTAATAACTCAATAGTTAAAATTTTTAAGAAGAAATTTATTTTCTTGTTTTTGGAGTAAGTATTTAAATAAAAGCTTTTTTTCAAAAAGTTTTTTGCCTATAATTTATTATAAAATATGATATAGTTGATTCAGTAATATTGTTTTGCCAAATACGGTGTGGCAAAATGTTTGAGTCCACTATTATCTCTTTAGGCGCTTTTCCTGTCATATGTGTTGTCACCCGCGCGCGTATCTGGTCCGCATGCGGGTGACAACTTGCTTCTGGCCGCATGCGTGTTGCCCGCATGACAGAAAAGCATCTATGAAAAGATAGGATGCGGGCAACTTTCATGCGGACCAGATGCGGAACAGAGACCAGACCATAAAGATGTTCTTGTCACGTCGATCTCAGAAACGTAAATAGGGACGTTAATAATGAAGGACTGTGGTCAATTTCATAGGACGAAAAATTTATGTAGGTCTACTCGATAAGCACAGAAATTGTCATCACAATTGGTCCAACCGTTTTGGAGGTGTTTGGCAACAAATACCGCGACACGAGAATTATATCTTATACAAATTTTAATATTATAATCATTAATGTATCTTAGATTATAATATAAAATATGTGTGTGCCCAAATAAAAGAGATGAGTAGGGGTCAATGCACCTACATGCCTTAAGGTACTGATTATTACGAGCAAAAATAATATTGTTGTATGAAAATATTTTGTCGTATGCAATTTTATGCTAGCGGAGAATTATATTGTATGATGAAAACTATTCGAAATACGAGTACGCTTTCCGACTTCAGAACTTTTCTTGATTAAAGAGATTTCAGTCGGTATGAAAAACAACACTCCTTGTTGAAATACCGTACTGATTTTAGAAGAGTTTTAAAAGTGAGATGTATTATTATCGTTTTTACGATTATTAAAATTATAATTACAAGCAGATCCGGCAATCGTTGTTTTGTCGAAGATGTTCGAGTATGAAAAATAGATGTTCGCCGATTCTCAAAACTACTCGGGCGAATAAGTACACAGAAATTTTCAAAATCGGTTCAGTTATTTTGGAGTGAAGTGTGATAAGCAACAAACACCACCAGCACCCGTAGCACGGCTACAGTAGAAATACGAAAGTATAGACAAACAGCGGAGATAAACTGAAGGCTGAAGGAACGGCAGTTCCGATATTTACCGCGGCTAGCCACGATCGACAAAAAATCAAATATAATGCCACTTTATGACATAGACTATAGTCCTAAAAATTCAAATAAAATCCTACTTTATGACGTAGACTATTAATAGTCTATGTCATAAAGTGACATTTTTTTTTTTTATTTTTTTTTTTATTTATTTATTTACATCAGGCATCTTGGCCCATATTATATATACCTTATAGACTAACATACGTACATTTATACTAAAACTAACGCTAAGCATTAGTCATTTTAATTGAATTTTTGTCGATCGCGGCTAGCCGCGCTAAAGATCGGAACGGCACCTTCAGTTTATCTCCGCTGTTTGTCTATACTTTCGTATTTCTACTATAGCCGTGCTACGGGTGCTGGTAAAATTATCACTTATTATATTATAATATTATCTAAATTATAAATATTGTTAAAACATAATATTATTACTCGCGTATCGACTGCTGTTGGTAATATTATAATGTGCCGCACAATAGCAAAAGTCGGAACAGAGGGCGCTACTAGCACGTCACACCATAAAGTTAATATACCTAGCGGAATAGAGCAACAATGTCGAGCTGTCAAACGAAACCGAAATTGGTTTGCATCTGTGTGTAAAATATTATATGTGTACATATACACTTACACAAGCATGATTGAACATGAATTCTATGAGATTAAATTGTCAACGTGCCGATAAGTGCCGGCTGGACGTCAAAAAAAGAGTTCTGCTGTCATGTATCACACGTCTCTTTTTACCACGCAGTGTTACTGATAGTGACATCTCGCTTGCTCAGGCCTTTGTTTCTTTATTTCGCTAGGTATATTAACTTTATGCGTCATAGAGTATATAATAATAATCATGTTGCCTACGTCATATCAGAATATTGACAGACACGTTGTCAAACGTCGAACGAAACTTTAGTTTACTCATTACTGTATGCTGGTGCTGCCTCTAGCGTGAAAACGTTGCAGTAATAATATATATTATTGCAAGAGATCTTCCAAAATAATTTGAACGTGGTACCCACCGTATCGATTTAAAAACCTCGTAATTTCACGGCACGCTATAAACAGCACATAACATGCTTAAAAAAGTATTTCTGTTCTCTGAATCGCAAAATTCGAGCAATCAACTTTTAAGTGGTTAAGTTGGCAAAGAGATTCAAGTGCTTTAGCTTTGTTCAAAGTTTTATAACTTTTTATGTAGTTTTCAGATTACCGACTCTGTTAACCGCTTACTTTTTATTTAGTTTAGTTTGAAAGTGATACCTTCGTTAGTTTAACTTGAAAAAATTTAACTAGTTAAATGGTAGTTTAGAAAAAACGGTTACAAAGATAGTATGGAAAGTACTTATATTGTGATTTATTAATTATTATCTGAGCTTTACATGATTGTTCAGTTTATGAAACCGCTTGTATTGGGCGTACGGAGACACAAGCAGTAGTCACACGCGCATAAGACTTAAGAGTATAGGAGGTAGCAACGTTTTCGAGAAAGTATTTCAGGTCGGCTGATTTGGTGATATGTCGTCATTCTTGCTCTTCTGGTCAGAGTCCGGGCGGTCTGGCTGTCGGTGGTGGTTGCGTTCATTAGTGCGCATTTCATTTATCCAGGTGATGCTATTAATATAAGGAGCGTCTGATAAAAAGAAATGGAAATCTCTCGCTTCCGGCTCTTGTCATGTTAAAGGCCAGGCTTTAACAATTATTATTATTATTGTCATAATTATTACCATAGACAAATGAAAATTACGTTTGTGTTAAGCACTTCTTGCTCACTAAAATGATTTTAAAATCATTTAAAATCACTTAAAATCATTTTAGTATACAGTATGTATACTATAATGATTTTAAAATCCAGGATTATAACCTGGATAAAAAGGTTGCGCACTAATGAACGCAACCACTACCGGCAGCCAGACCGCCCAGACTGTAACCAGAAGAGCAAGAATGACGATATATCATACTTTGACATAACGACCTGAAATACTGTTTTTTTTCAAACGTTGCTAACTCCCGTACTATAAAGCCTGATTTAAACCCATTCGAGTGAGAGGCCAATATAATTTACATGCCGAGTGCTCAGCTATGGGCACTGTCTCGCTATACTCGGTAGGTGTAATCGGGCCTTTACGCCTCAGTGAAGCGAGTTTGACAATCAAGGTCAGTTGTAACATTACCAATTTACACTAAAGTGTTCAAATCAAACCAAATGATGATCATGTCATCAAGTAATCTTAAAAATACAAAAGCGTGTCAGAAACGTATTTCCAATAAACATAGAATTGGGGATTACCACCGACGCTAAGCCGCTTGCCGACGCCACGTGACGACGGCCGAGTGGAGTTTTATCCCCACACCGTAAAAATAAAGCCTAAGTAAACCCTTTTAGGTCTCCAGAATAAAACTTTTTCTTGGACATAAATAATGTTCTTTTGTAATTAAATGTTTGTAAAAAAGTTTATCAGTTTATTGTTTAGTAAAGCAAAACTATCTGTACTACTACTGTGTTAAAGTTAACACATTAATAATAATATTATACATATACATGTTATACACATTACACAATACACGTCATACCTGCAAGATGCGGAATATGTGTGTCACAACGAATCAGTCAAACTTAGAGCGACGGCACTTGTCGACGGCACGCGTCGACAAGTGCCGTTCGTCTGTAAGCACTCTTAGGCTTCACCCGTTTAGAGTTCTAATATTAAAAGTTTCATCTAAAGCTGATATCAGACGGTTCATTTAAGTCATTATTGTTTGGAATTAATGCTTCATTTTTTTTAATAATATTCGGCACTAATGTAACTTGCAGTAAAAAAAGATGTGCAATGAAAAAGGAAAATAAACTAATGATGAGCCGTCTGATTTCAATGTTAAGAGCGGGCTGTCAGAAATATCAAAACACGCTAGCCCCGTCTACATACCATTCATACATTCCAGAATCGTGCCCCCGGGCATTGTGCTTTGCGCTGCAGCTAATAGTGAACAATATCGCGTAACAACGGTTCCCTCATTATAGCACGAAAGTAAAGGTCGCAAGACCCAAAAATGTTATTTTGATGATTACTTACTTAAAAATTAAATACAATACTAATATTTCCTTTAACCATTATTTTATAAAGTGTGTGATTGTAGTAGTGCAAGTTATTTAATGATAGTAACTAAACGTTAGGCAAATATCAGATAAATATACAATAATTAAATAAATCTCAATTTCATTTGAGTCAATTGTCTTCCGGGATCGTAATACTTATTAGAAAACACAGCAAAATTTTACAGCCCGCTCTTAATGCCGAATATTTAATTTCAATTGGCTATCGATTTTTATTAATTTCTACTTTTTTCTATTTCAGGTAAATGGCGAGATAAACATACAAAAGAATTGTAAGTACCAAATTATCTTATATAATGATTTATAATATAGAAGTAATAAGTGGTTTGTAGTTGGCCAATCAATAGAATAGTGGTTTCATGTATTTTGAGGACGTGAGTGGAAGTAAATGGAGGCTTTGGAGCCGGAAAAATGGTTTGAAATTAAAAAAAAACTATGCAGTTTATGTGTAGCCAGATATTTAGATAGATATTATTAGTCAGGTAATGAAGGTGATAAGTTACAAGGTTTGTTAAAATTATAAGGGGAAAAATGAGTAAATGTCCGTGTGTTACAAAATGTTATTTATCGTGTTCATCCACTCACGTCTTTATTTGTTTTCTAAGAAACCAGACCATGCCAGTTCATGAGAGAATAAAGACTGAAACAATCTACCACTACAATGAGTACCGGTCCTTATTGTTATAATATTACTAGCTGTCCTGGCAAACGTTGTTTTGCCATATAAAGTATTTCGCCCATATTATTATTTTATTGAAGTGACATACGGCTGTTCCCAATATTCAATCTATCTCTGGTTTGACATACGACCGATCGCAGCTAACATTGAATTGACATAAAATATATGTCTCTAATGTCTAATGAGAGATATTCCTATCGATCGAATATTGGGAACGGCCGTAAATAAGTATGTCATCATGGCAACGTTCATAGCTATCCCGTCGCACAAACAATGGTCGCCGTCAGTCTCGAGTTGTAATAATTTACTATTATTTATTCAACAAAATATACACTTATCAATATAAAAAGTAGATGTAGCCCGATTCTCCACTCTAGCCAATATGCTCGCTAAGATTCACGAAAATCGGTCGATCCGTTTCAGAGGAATTCAACCACGCACACCGTGACACGAGAATTTTATAGAAGAGAATTTTATATTAGATTATAATACACCAACAAGCAAATTGTTATGTAATACTCGACGAATTCAGAACAAATACTTTCAAGCTACATCTCCTTTTACACAATATTCTACAATATTCAAACATATACCTTCTAAATTTGGAAATTTTAATTGAAATTCCAAGCGCAATTTGCCATCCGAAGCAAAGTTTCAGAAGCTTTATTTATTCTCAATATTTGCCATTCCAATAAAGTTTGATGTCGTTTTAAATAATGCTTTAATTACATGTACCATAAAGTATGGAATTGTAAAGCAAAGTATAAAAGAGAGTTTTATCAGGTAAGCAGTGCAACTGACCGCCCCTTTTGTTTAGCATAAAGTTACGAGGAATTTTAATACCTGATATAATTTAACATTATATTATTAATATAAAATTATATAAGAGTATAATCATCAGCTATAAATATTATAATAATTTATAGCCGTAAACATTGATCGGTACAGCCGTCGACTAAGGCTGTTTATACACACGCCGCAGCGGCAGCGGCAGCGGCGCGGCGATGCCGCTCCATTACTCATCCTTGTATTTCTATTTGCCCTTACACACGGCGATAAAGTGCCGCTGCCGCTGTAAGGGCCCATGGAAATACAAGGATGAGTATTGCAGCGGCACCGCCGCGGTGGATGGCGGTGCCGCTGCCGCTGCGGCGTGTGTGTAAACAGTCTTAAGATGTAGATAAAATAAGGTCTAAAGAATTTTTTACTAAAGCCCAAACCTCAATTGAAGATTTCAAGATAATCTGTAAAACTATATACCCAAGTCCCACCAAAGGACTGCAACACTGCGTCTTCCCCTTTAATTTCTACCTAGTAATCATAATTCATAAAGTAATACATAGAGCAAGATAGCATACGATATCTAACGCGTTTTCAATGCTACTCAAAAGCGTTTTTAAATATCATTCAGTGATATTATAATAATAAATATAGGGTGCATTCTTAAACTCATAACATACTGCCAGAGCCACAATATGAAGTCTCAAGGAATCCAGCCAAATCGAGTTCCTGTACTGGTTGAATATCGGAACGCACCTGTAATTATATTCTTTGCCGTTTATAAACTCTTGTGATGGGTCAATCGGTGTTTTGAATATTCATGGACCCGGTTAATTTGTGACATTAATATAACATAGGCCATGTTATGTGTCACTCATGTGATTTCGTGTTAATAACACGTAATTTGTATATTGAAATTTAATTTGGCGGTGAGTATAATCTGTGTTGTGTCAATTTGGGGCTGACCTGACACCTTGGCAGCAGCTCAGCTCCATACGAGCATACCTCATGACACTTATTGTGAAATGGAAGTAATAAGCAGATACTTTCTAAGATATTGTGTCTTTTCATTACGGGCTCTTTTGGTAAATGCAGGGGGTGGTTTCTTTTGTATTTATCACGTTAAAGCTACAAAAAATATACTCTGTGATTAGAGTACCTTTGTGGTCTAGTAGGTAGATCTTTTGCACTTGTGAGTGCAGGTTCGATCCCAAGTTGTACCGCAGACTTTTTCAGATCCAATGAAGTGAAATAATTATAGGAGCGAATTGTGCATTTATTTCACTTTAAAAAAAATGTGTTTACTACATTGAGATATAAGTACAATGGTTTACTAGCTTTATTTAAGGCAATTGGTATAATAATTCTAAGTTTTATAATAGGGAGTAGAAAATCCCAGTACCAATTTCGAATAGCTTATAGAAAAGAGTTTTGTATAAGATTAAAACAGCTTTTTCTAAAAGCTTGATATTGTAACTAAAATTTGACCAAAAACATTTATCACAAATGAGTGGCCGCCTTAAGAGGTTACAAAATCTACGCCCCGTCATATTAGGTACCATCTGATATATTTAATTTTTTCCTTCTATTCTTAATTGAAGACATGAGTGAATGAAGTGGGTAACTAACAATTTAAAAACTGTCGTTTTTGTCATTAATGGAGGCTTAGGACCGAGAAAATTTTCAAATAAAAAATGTGTATAATTTTTATGTAGCTATATACTTATATATTAGCCTGATGGTAAATTAGGTAAGTTACAAGGTTTGTTTCAATTACAGGGGAAAAATGAGTATTTGCTCCTATGTTGTAAAATGTTAGTTACCCATTTCATCCACTCATGTCTTCAATTACGTAAATTGTTTATGGAACTGAATACGTCTGAAAGCTCAAGATATCCAAAATCTAGCTCCGAGAATAACAATGGGAAGGCCGATTTTTTTTTTTTCATTAAAACATCGTTCGTTCTTTGTTATGTTTATTTTATTTTCTTCTTTCTTATATCTTAGCAGTACTTTTGTTCTCGAAGAAAGGAATGACAAAATTTTCTTGAGTAGATTGTCTTTTAGGAGAGTGGGTACAGAGTCATTGAGTAAGTTGTAAACGTGCAGGTTTCTCTAAGATTCGAAACTTACTTACAAACTAAACTTACTTACATCTTAATGAAAGAAGAATTCTTGAAAAAATTTAATACTTAAAGTTCAGCCGTAGACATTTTCAATTGTAATAACATTTAATAAAATAGTTATAATATTTCACTTTTATGAACTTTTCATGCAATTAAAAAATTAATTTCCACATTTCAGGGTTTTGTCATAAAATGCTTCCACCAACTCTACCAACCAACTCAGCAATAAATTTTACATAAACCACTAAGGCAAGCTGCATTTGAGCGAAACCTTTGGAAACAAAGAACATTCGACTACAATGACAATTGAGAATATGACGTAAGAAAATTTCCTTTGATATCTCGAGATGGAGATAAAACACGTCTAGAGATTACAGACGTATGCAACAATGGAGAGTTGCCGCAACTATCATGGGTAAATGTAGGCACTTTAGAAGATTGCGAGCCTGACCTGATCACCGTTTGGTGATGTAAAGTTTCTAGATACGACATCGAGTTTACTTATAAGTTTGTGTTTGAGGTTGTTGTGGAGAATCGTTGTCGTAATTTTATTTAAGAGGTTATCAAAGTGTCATTGTCAAAATCCTTTCTAAAATGTCAGTGTCAATCAGTTGTCAAATGACATTAGTTTTCTTTTTAAAAAAGGGAAGATGTCAGATGTAGCAACACTAGTCTATGCGCCCCGCTCTAGTTTGTCTCTGTCACTTCTCTCTGGGCTGGAATGCCACACACGCCATTGTACAATTATCAATACCAAGTTAGCTGTAATTAAATGAAGATTTTGAGTTAAGTTACTTTTTATATGTTTGTGTTTGAGGTTGTTGTGGAGAATCATCATCTTATATTATAATAATATCTATGGACGCTTCACACCACGTCAGTCTGGCCCCGTGCTAAGTACCTGAAGGACTTGTGTTACAGGTACCAGACAACGGAAATATATTTAATACTTTTATACTATACATATATTTAAGATTTTTATTATATAATACACATATTTAATACACATCCATGACCCAGGAACTTTTGAAAACTTTTTGTTCCGTCGGCGGGATTCGAACCCGCGACCCCCGGCTTGAGCTACCAACAGCCCACCAACTGAGCCACAGAGGTCGTCAAATTATTATAGGTCTGACAGCCTTTCTCAGAGACTAATCAGGGCGAGCGAAGCGAGCCTTATAGTTTATAATATAATATACATATTTTTACGGAAAAACTATCACGCCTATTGATTTGTGCTTTAACATAGTAATTTTTATTTATATGTAGATGTGTTATCACCAGTCAGTCAAGGTGTGACGACGCGAGCCCTCACAAAGCTCGGCTATTAGCTAATATTATTTTTACCTTATTGTAATTAAATGAAGATTCTAACATACCCCATATATATCAGAATCTTCATTAAATTGAAGTTTAATAATCACTTATTAATGTTTTCGCGTGCGGCCGTAAGATTTTGAAACTCTTACTAATATTATAAATGCGAAAGTCCGTTTGTTTGTTACCTTTTTACGCCCAAACCACTGAACCGATTTTCCTGATATTTGGTATGGCGGTACTTTAGAGTCCTGGCAAAAGAAAAAAGGATAGGTATTATGGCGGAAAAATATACGGCTCCCGCGCAATAAACTAATTCTGGCGCAAAGGAGTTGCAGGCGTCATTTATTCGATAATGCTTCTTCTTTAAGGTTACGAAGCAGAGCCCATATAAAATCCCCCATATATGAGAAAGCCGATCAATCCGGTCGAACTTGATCAGACCGACCTGACCCGGACTTTATGCAACCCAGCGTGTGTTCACGTATCCGGTCAGGTTGGCCTGCGACCTCTTCGACCGGATCGATCAGCCTTCTCATAATTATTACAAGGGGGTTTTTGTACTATACTCATAAACGTCTATAGGCTTTAATAAACGTCAAACCCGCCCACATTTAATGCGTTCTGATTGGTTAAAACTTCGCAAATAGCTGGTGTTTTACTGAGCATACCGTTTTGGTGCATGATAATATCCGTACTGGATTTCAGCTATTATAAAATAAAAGAGCGGGTACAGAATTACAGATCAATGTAAATATTAACATAACAAACAACGGTATAATCTAAAATGTATATTTAACTTTAGCGTTATTCCATTATACAAGCGCAATACGAAATGCACATATAATTTAACCGCATGCCACTAATGGTCGACGTGGAATAATATTTTGTGCCGGCCTAATTATAGTGAAATGGTAATAACATCCCGGGTATTATGGAAACCATATTTACAATTATAAGAAGATAAAAGTACGATGTACTCGTGCGTATAATGCCTCCGGTTACTGTGACAGTGGCCGGTTTCATTTAAATAGGCCAGCTACGCAAGAGTGATTTCTCCCGAAGAAGAAGATGTGTGAAGCACTCTGTGAGGAGAGGTGAAGAACCGACTTTTTACACGTCCATCTGACGAATAGATCAGCTTTTTTGTCAAATATCTAGTGATGAAGTGAAAAAGTATTATGTGTTTTACTTTTAATAAAATTAACATTTAAAGGCAAAATATAGACATGGGTAACGTAAATATTGGTAATGCACCATGAAAAACTATGGGCTTAAAATCTTTAGGAAATTTTTATCTGAAGTGCTTGAAAATAATCGGCCAAGTGCGAGTTGGACTCGCGCGCGAAGGGTTCCGCACCATTACAGAGCAAAATAGCCAAAAATTAGCCCTTAATTATTTAGTTTACTTTAATTTTATTATCAATTATTAAATTATGAATACAATTGAGTATTTTGTGAACATTTCAAGTGCTTACCTGTTGCCATTATTGATATAGAGCAAAAAATAGCAAAAAAATCACGTTTGTTGTATGGGAGCCTCCCTTAAATATTTAATTTATTTTATTTTTTGTATTTCTTGTTATAGCGGCAACAGATATACACTAACTGTGAAAATTTCAGAAGCCTACCTATAGCGGTTCTTGAGATACAGCCAGGAGACAGACAGACAGACGGACAGACAACAAAGTCTCAGTAATAGGGTCCCGTTTTTACCCTTTGGGTACGAAACCCTAAAAATGACAATCTTTATCTTACCACTTTCTCAAAACAGCAGCATTCGCCAAAATTAGTAGGTCCATGTCGTTTCCAGCCTCGCTACATCCACAAAAGTACCGTTTCGTGTTTACGCCAGGTGTTCTAGTAGATTTTAAGTAGGCTTTGAAAAATTCAAGAGAGTAAGTGCTCCTTAAAAATTCTTGCTTCTTAAAAGATGAGAAAAATAAATGGATCCCCACGGCCTCGTTTTTCGTCAGGCCAAATGTTGTTTTTATACTACCAGTAAGTAGTAGGTATCGGCAAGCTTGAGATGCCAGCTTACTAATGTTTAGATGGTAGAGAATTATAAACAGCGTCTCGTGACTTTTACCCGACTTTTCCAAAAAATAAAGATTACTTTTTGCGAGCGTACATAATATTAAACCTTAATATTATGTACGCTTATAAGATACTAGATCACGCCTGCAACTTCGTTGCGCCAATATTCGTTTATCGCGCGGGAACCGCTTACTAAAAAGTATCCTATGTCCATTTCAGCAAAATCGCTTCACTGGTTTGGGCGTGAAGAGGTAACAGACAGAAACACTTTCGCATTTATAATATTAGTATGAATTGATATTCCGATTATAATAATTGTTAAATAAAATAAGCCTACGCCCAAAATGTCCCTACTAATGGGTTTTTACGAACATCCATTCTATTCATAGCTTAGTGTTTCGGATGTAAAAAGGTATTGTCATGATTTCTTTTTTTTCAGACAAAATATTTTCTATGTTTACCATAGAAAAGTTACTATGATTCCCACAGAAACGATTTTGGGGCTTACCCCCCTACAGGTTACAAAACACATTAAGCTTCAAGCTTATCCAATTATGTAAATGGACATTATGTATGCGTAAAATAATTTCTCAGGTACCTTCTCAAACTTGGTTGTTTACCCCGGGGCCTTGTTAATAGTCATTATACATAACTCCTGGGCCCTCATCAAAACTTACAGTCATATCCAATGAAGTGAATAATAAATGGAAGCAATAATTATCATAAGTCATTATTGGCTTCTGAGGTATTTTGACAGGAGTTAATCACTGAGGCTGGAATTATTTGCGTCCGCGCAAACGAGCGGTTTGGCCGCTACACCGCTTCACAATCAGTTGTATGTAACGATTTACTTATAATACAGGTTGTTAGGCTTAACACCGTTATTCTTAAAACCATCAAATGAGTCCGTCAAAATGAACAACTTTTTCTATGAGAACAATGCTGGGAACTCAAAAAACAATGCCGTCTTTGCCCGGATCAGCAATTGGTATGGGTATGAAGACGGCACTTTTTTTTTTGAACCTTTGTACAGTTTTCAGGTGACCCGTTTGCTTGTCTGCTGCCTAATCAATGTAAATAAAAAAAATATTTTTGTTAGTCCCGCTAAAACTCGAGAATGGCCGAAATGATTTGGCTAATATTTGTCTTGAAATATTCATGGAAGTCCAGGGAGGGCTTGTATTAGGAAAGCAGTGATATGAAGTTCACTGGGTCATCTAGTTTTAGAGGTATTAACTACTCGTAGATGACGCCCGCAACTCCGATGCGCCAAAATTCGTTTATCGCGCGGGACCCGTACATTTTTACGGGATAAAAAGTATCTTATGTCCTTTCCCGGGACTTAAAATATTATACCAAATTTCAGCAAAATCAATTCAGCGGTTTGGGCGTGAAGAGGTAACAAATAGACAGACAGATAGATCGACAGACAGACACACTTTCACATTTATGTTAGTATGGATATCCACGACAAGCACACACAATTTATCAATACTTGCAGGGAAAAGCATAATAAATATTCCGGGGAAACGAGAATATCGTAAAAGCAGATTTATTTTCAACAAATCCGCACGAAATTATACTTATTTACTCACCGGTGCGTCAGCCCGAACGGAATCAAAATTCTTATTTGCAAACGCGACCTATCTTTGTGGAGTACATTTCGAACAATTTTCAGCTTCACTGGTCTGCGTAATGTTATTTATCTGCCCAAATGACATGCGAATGTATCCGCCGGTTTCATCGCTAATGTGGGAGCGAGATGGGAGATATGTCTGTTGCACTCTTTTAGTGGTGAGTGACGAAGGTGGTGGGTCGCCTTAAGTTTTCATTAGGGTAATTTAGTTTGTGTTGTTGTGATTTTTTGGCTGGTCTCTACACAATTTTGTAAACTTTATTAATTACCTTATAATAATGATAGTTTAGATTACTGGATCCAATTCATGCTAATATTATAAATTCGAAAGTCTGTCTGTCTGTCTGTATTTGATTTGGAAATTAGTATCTTTTGATTTGGACATATATTGAGTTACGGGAAAGGACATAGGATATTTTTATCCCGGAAAAATGTACCTACGGTTCCCGCACAATACAAAAATTTTGGTGCAGCGGTGTTGCAGGTGTCATTTAGTATTAAATAAACAATTTGAAGATTGAAATTTAAGTACTAAATATATAAGAAAATATGAAAAATAACGTAACAAAGTGATCACAAAACAAAATATTCTATCCTCGATAGGAAATAATCCGATTTCCAAGAAAAGGATTTTGAAATGACCCGAGAATGTCAGATCAAAAGATTAATAAAGATCTTAGGGAGTTTCCGCTTGAATAGTTCACATCAATCCGAAACATCTGTCGACCGTCATTTGTCAAATCCCAATCACGAATTTCGCCAAATGGATCGGGAATGAATATTCATGTTTATATTTTGAATTAAGTATAATTTAATTTCTTAGTTATAACTTATAAATTATAATAGTAGATTTGTCTTTCAGAAGACAAACTAGCACTACCTACGTATTTACCTATTTAATTTCCCTCTATTTTGCAATACAAATATTACTGTTTATCCTCGTTAAGTATACAGCCATTTATATACAAGATACTAATAAGATATTATTTTAACCATTTTGTAATCACATAATCTTAAATGCATGTATTATGCTTGTAAAATTGGTATACCTTGATGAATATTAAAGAAAAAGTGTAAACGTCATAGTAATCGAAGCGCAAAAAAAAAATCTTAGTAAGCTAATTAATAAAGTAATACCAGAAAATTTAAAAAAAGTAGCAATACCCCAGTCAAAATTATTTAGCGATCATATTGTTATTAGCACCTTAGGCTTTTTACAGACGAACGGCACGTGTCGGCGGCAGCCGACGGCAGCCGTCGACAGTTTATAACGCTTACAGGGGCCTACCACGACCTTTCCTAAAACTATAATGTTCCCAGCACTTTGTTGTAAGATTACAATAACATTACTCACTTTTCAAATATTATAATAATTTTACTAAAAAACAGTAAAAATGCAAAACATTGTTAAATCCGCTGTAAAATATCAACTTTTTAAGATCGCTATTTTGATGTTAAAGTAATATTGCTCATCTGTCAAACGGTGTCGCTTAGTATAGGTGGTAGTAGGCCCCCAGTTCTGACATACCTCCTAAAGGTAAGCGTCCACAGGTCGGTATCGTACGCAACGGACATCTCGCATCAAACGGATATTTTTTTCACAGTACTTTCACTGTATCGGCACCGTACGGATTACCGACTAGCCTAGTAAATTAATGCTCAAAAAGGGGGTGTGGATGGAAAAGTCGAAAGAAGAAATTTTGACTTAGGAACTTTGTTTGGACTAATTTGAAGATAAACATACTGGCTAGTCGGTAATCCGTACGCTGCCGATACAGTGAACGTACTGTAAAAAATTATCTGTTTGATGCGAGACGTCCGTTGCGTACGGTACCAACTTTACGCGGTACGTCACAACTGCAAGCGTAATAAATCGACGGCTGCCGTCGACTGCCGCCGACACGTGCCGTCGACTGCCGCCGATGCGGGACGCCGACACGTGCCGTTCGTCTGTAAGCGCTCTTAGTTGCATTTATAAAAAAATAATCGCAGACGAGGTATAATTTACTTGTTGACTAGCTTTTTCGTCTACGTGTGTCTGTTTTAATACATCTATAATCTATATATATAAAAACTAGCTTTTGCCCGCGGCATCGCTCGCGTTAAGAAGTATTATTATTATTTAGGTATCAAAGTCTCAGCCCGATCGGTATATCCTCTATTTTATCCCTTGGGGGTAGAATTAATCAAAATCCTTTCTTAGTGGATGCCTACATCATAACATCTACCTGCATGCCAAATTTCAGCCCGATCCGTCCAGTGGTTTGGGCTGTGCGTTGATAGATCACTATGTCAATCAGTCACCTTTGAGTTTTATATATTATTTAGATTTAGTGAATAATTAAGTATTATTTAAATCATCATTCACTAATAGATCTAAACTCCCTCCCGCACGTGCACCCCCGCCTTGGTGACGCCCACTTCGCAACGGGCCGTGCAGTAGAAATCGTAATATTTTAATTTCGCCATAACTTCAAAATCAAACGTCCAATTTTAATCATTCAAAAACCAAATATTATCTACACAGTTTACTGTGCTTAGTGATGAAATAATTTATTTTGATAAGGATTAATAGCATGAGTAAAATAAACGCGTTTAAATGAAGTCCAAAAAAATTCAAGATTTTTAAATAAAAAAATGGTTGTTGTGCCTCACACGACATAGATATGTATAGTGTGTCGCGGATTTTTTTTGTAGATATTTATAAGATCTACAATTAATTTGAATATTTTATGGTTCTATCTTTTATAGTTTTGGCAGCGTGCGCAAAATAAGTAACTTTTCTGGTTGATTTTTACACCTTGTGTCCGAAAAACCCAAATATGTTACGGAACCCTATTTTTTTCCAAAATAAAATTTATTCTATGTTACTCGTGGATAATGTACCTTTCGAATGGTGAAAGAATTTTTAAAATCGGTCCAGTAGTTTTTGAGCCTATTCATTACAATTAAACAAACAAACAAACAAAGTTTTTCTCTTTATAATATTAGTGTAGATGAATCCAATTTCCCGTGGTCACGACATCACGCCTGAACGGCTTGACCGATTTCACTATTTCTTTTTTTGATGTGTTTGCTATTGTCAAGAGAAGAAGAATATGATAGAAAAAATTGCGCGGAAAATTCGAAAATTTAAAAATTCTTATTTCTACTCTAACTTTAGCGCTTTGGACAATATGTATAAACATTTTTAATGTAACATTATGACATTTGACATAGTATTGACAGAATGCATTTTTTGTGCGACGGGATAGCGATAGACGTTGCCATGGTGCCATACTTATTTAGTCACTTCAATAAAATAATATGGGCGAAATCGGAAATAGGTACTTTATATGGCAAAACAACATTTGCCGGAACAGCTAGTTTTTTATAAATACTCATTACAAACTTGTCAACAAACGTGATCGGCTGATCGCCAAAACTCGACTGCTTGGCAAATTGTGTCCTGTCTGCTACGAGCCTTATATACCTTATTAAGCCTTCAAGAGCATCTCATATTATATGCAAAAATGTGCTAACAAAGAGTAAAACAAAACCTCTACCGTACATTCAAGTTTACCTCGGAGTTTTGAAATCCACCCTTAATCCGTCAACATAAAGGTTGTGTTACAGGTAAAATAATTTAGAATATTATGTAGAGGTGATTAAGGACAATGTTTTCCTACGTGTAGTATTACGGTGTTAACGTAATACCGCGTTAACTACGGTGACAACGTCATAATATGACGCTGAAAATATACGCGTCTTGTGTGCACTCATATTAGGTGATAAAAATTGTTGACTAATCATAATATTATTATTATCATGTTAAACAATAACATTAAAAACATACTAGGTACCGCCAGATACCTAACCGCCAGACGCCAGACCCAGACACCTAGTAATAGACATAATATACTAACTATCTCGAGGTACAAATATTTTGCAAACTTAAACTTCGTTGATTTCTTAGGGGGGGTTTACACAGTTGACTAAAGCCGCACAACTTTGGCCGCACGGCGAAAATCGACCGTCTAAATGGCAATTCAGCTAGATCGCAGGTGACTAAAGTCGCAAGCTCCAACTTTGGTTGCCAACCAACTACAAGGCGTGCGGCGGCCCGCCGCATGCGACTGGTGATTAAAGTCGACCGTGTAAACGAGTTTCAGGCGATCGCTTGCCGCATAAGGTAAGGTGTTTCGGTGTCGAACAAAATGTAAGTTTAATCTATGAAGTAAATGGCCGAGTACTACGCAATTTCAGTCACCAGTGAAAAAAACCACCAAAGAATTTCCGTGCTTTCAAACGCTTTTGTCATAAATACTAAATTGGAAACAATCGAACACAAGCTTGCCATTATAAATAAATGTCATTTTTATGAAGTAGGCATATTATATTAAATACTAGCTGTGCCCCGCGGTGTTACCCGCGGTTTAAGTGATATATAATAAAAGACTATGAAAAGTACCAATAATAGGGTCAAAACGGGACGATACATGGTTCTATAATGGTTTATGGTAGTGATGATGATGATGAATATAATTTGCATAGTAGCATATGCTTTCCGTTCTTAAAACAACGTCGGAACTCCCAAACTTATATCTATAAAGAGTCAGGAGTTCTCTCAGCACCTTCCGAACCATGGTATACCTTGGTGCAAAGTCTTACTTGTTGGTAGCATATGCTTAGAATACTGCTTACGAAACCGAAGTCACCACATGTTTCCATATAAATTTTGGTGAGTTCCCTCGATTTATTATAGATCCCTTCATCAGGTCACCACTTTAATGAATATGGTACCAAATTGGGATGATAACCTATACACCAAAAGAAAAATTTTGAAAATCGGTTCACAAACGGCGGAGTAATCGTTGAACATAAAAAAACGAACATAACACCTCTTCCATTTTGAAAGTCGGTTAAAATTGTAGCCTATGTGTTATTTTGATGTATAAGTTATATTATTGTAAAGTTTCATTAAAATCAGTTCAGTAGTTTTTGCGTGAAAGAGTAACAAACATCCATACATCCATACATACATACATCCAAACTTTCGCCTTTATAATATTACTAGTAGGATAATTTAATTTTTTTCCCGTGGTGCTTCCCCCTTTGTTCGGACATCAATGTCATTACAATTTGGCTGTCTCCCGCTTTGCTTGGGGAGGGAAATTGGATATCTCTCCTACTCCTCCTACTTTTCTTCTGATTAATTTCGTTGCGGGTCCCAAGACAGATTTAGCTTGTCCCTCGGGCATCCCTGAGATCATATCAAAGGGTTTTCGTGGTTGGTTACCACTGTTGATCCTGGCGACACAGGAGTTGCAGTGGTGGGAATGTGTGGTCGGCCTTTTGCCCGTATTAAAAAAAAATTGTCACCAGTGTAAATGGACGGTCGATACGGCGTGCTCAGGCGACTTGTCAAGCGATTAGCCGCACGACGGGAATCGACCCGTGCAATATTGCTCATATTACAATAATTGCATTTTAGCAAAAGAAGTCTTGTTGAAGAGAAATTAATATGTTTTTAGGGTAATTTACCTCCCACATAATTTTAAATAGTAATTAGTATACAGATACTTGTTGAATTTGAATCAAAGTTGCTAGTGACTGTTAATAATTCTATAGATTCTTATCATAAATCTTCTAAAAAAAAAGGTGTTAGGTAGATATTATTATAATTATGTTGTGATAGCATTAACGTTTGTTAATTTCATGTAACATGTTTAACAAGAAGTGATTGACAGGGCATTATTATCTGCAATATAATGTATAAGGTACATCCTCTGATGTTGGGATTCAATCAACAGAATTATACATGCATTACGTCGTCAAAGAGATTAGACACAAGCAGTTAAGCATTAGGCCTCTGCTACGAATTTGGCGATAAGCGGTGCGGTAAGCAGAATTTTGTACGTATGCCATTGAATTCTCAGCTTTATGTAGTATGACTAAGAAATAAATTAGATTGTGTTTTTCCGGGATAAAAAGTATCATAATATTATGTCCTTTCCCGGAACTCAAAGTATCGCTATATCAAATTACTGCAAAATTGGTCCAGCAGTTTGGGCGTGAAAAGGTAACAGACAGACACTTTCGCTTTTTTAATATTAGTATGGATTCCTACTTACATTTCCACCAAACCACTTTATCGGAATTTGCCGCGCACAAAAACACGGACGCATTCGGTTACGCCGAATAAATATATAATATTTATCTTGTCACAGAGCGCCATAGTTAGTTTCACCTACATATTTAATACGGGCGGCAAACGGAATACTAAATGAACAAAATGATAATATGAGGATTTTTACACAAAAAATTCCCTTCAAAGGGATGTAGGACCTCAATCGTGATGTCCTCTGGGTCATGTCACATCTATTCAATGCTTACTTTAGAACGCGGCTTCATACGTGTTTTTATTATCAAACTAGCGATATAATATGTAGAATCTAGTTATACACTTACTACCTTACTAGTAATAATATTTACACAGCGAATAACTACACAAGATCTGCTTGTCTTAACAACTTAACTGACAGAATAATATAAGTAGAAGATCCGAACTTAAATCAACCTTCACCGAGCTGATAAAAGCATGAAAAATATTTAATAACATATTTAGTATATTAGAAAATAGATCAAGAAAATGCTGCCTAAAAAAATCCTGGGCAGACTATTTTAAAATTATTAAAAAAAAAGATTGTATAGTGTTGCTGGTAAGAAATAATTTCTAGGAAGTAATCGTATATGGCAAACTGTTGTAATGTTGTATTTAAAAAAAAAAACATTGTTTCATATTTTAAAGAAACATTTTTAGACCAACAGCGGATCTTGAATATTTATACGCTGCGTAAATATTATATATTTTATTAGTAAAACCTGGTAAAACGGTAAGTTAGATGTGCCTGACAGCACGTGTGCTTGATGGTGACAGTCATGTCGTCTACTTAGTTTATAAGGGAGATGTAATGTAGACGAAAATAATATTATAGATCTGTGTACTATTGATGTCAATAAAGGTTTTGATATTGTCTTCGATATAAACGAAGAGTAATTCTCTTTTAATAAACACAATAGTTATGTTTTTACTCTGTACGTACTTAGTTGATCTTTACCTAATCTAATAATAATAATATCTATGGACGCTTCACACCACGTCAGTCAGGCCCCGTGCTAAGTACCTGAAGGACTCGTGTTACGGGTACCAGACACTGAAAATATATTTAATACTTTTATACTTTACATAATATATTTAAGATTTTTATTATAATATTATACACATATTAATTTTAATACACATCCAGACCCGGGAACATTGAAAACTTTCTGTTCCGTCGGCGGGATTCGAACCTGCGACCCCCGGCTTAAGCTGCCGCACACTTAACCAATTGAGCCACTGAGGTCGTCGATATCTACACTAATTTATTAAAGCGGTAAAGTTTGTTTTTTTGTTTGTAGGAGGTAATCTCTGAAACTACTGGTCCGAATGCAAAAAATTTAACACCGATAGAAACATGTTGTTCTCAGAATTCCACGCGGGTGAAGCCGCGGGCAAAAGCTAGAGGCCTAATATTTTGAACTTACTATTAATCAGGAAGTCAATTTTAACCGTGATTCATAACGTAAATGAGAAAATAAAATAAGAAGACTTAATTACACCCTTGCTTAAAGTTAAAACATCTATTACCCGTTCTTTATTTAGGAAGTCAGTTAAAAATTAAATTAATATTACATTGGGAACTAATCCATTTGCAAAGTCAGATTTTTTTTGTTTCATTTGCCCACAGTTTTTTTGTTTTAAAGTCAAATTCAATGCGAATTTTTAGTAAAAAAGATTTTTTACATTTCGCGAAACTAAAATATTCTGTTTCATGTTTGTATTTGCGCTGAACAGTTTTTGTTTGAAATGTTTGTTTTGTTACTACGAAACGTGTGTATTTGTAAAACAATCAAAATTAAAAATATATTATGTTAAAAAGCATATTGCATTTACTTAGCGATGTACATTTTTATAACTTTATGACTTTATTTTATATACAACACGGTACCTATGTTTCTACAAATCACGTAATTTTCGTTGAGTATATTTATAGTACAAAAAATAAGAAGCATTAACAATTTTCAAAGGATGTGGAAAAATTGTCATAACGCATCGCAAAGAGTATCATGGGCCGCTTGTGATGCGTACAATAAATTATCATAATCTATACATATAATAAAACTGTAGAAATGAAAATTCTGTACATTAAAGATATTCAAAAAATAATAAGCGGGGGGTGTTACTACATCGCTATAGAAGCCAAAAATATGGTTAGTTTTTTTGTCTGTCTGTCTGTCTGTCTGTCTGTCTGTCTGTATGTTTGTTCCACCATCACACGAAAACTACTGATCCGATTTGAATGCGGTTTTCGCAGATATATTTGTCTTCTACCAACTTAACATCTGGTGTATAAAAAAATTTCCCCCCACCCCTCTAAAGGGACGAAAGAGGGGGTCAGATTTTTTATAAGACTTTTGCTTTAACACGAAAACTACTGATCCGATTTGCATACGGTTTTCGCAGATATGTTTGTCTTCTTCCAACTCAAAATCTGGTGTATAAATATATAATATTATTAATTACATTAACTAATTAGTTATTGTAATTAAATTACAAAAACGAACGAGCAAAATTCAATATAACATTTAAAACGAACGCATATGATATTTTTATATAATAGAGTAGCGGTTTTAAAATACGGTATACATTCAAAAGGTCATTATAGTTTTTCGGTCGGGCTGTCCGTTTGTGAATGTTAAATAATATCAAAAGCGCTCCGCCGGAAAAATCGCGTTGACGGTTGGAGCGCTGAAAAATTTTCCTTTAACAGATACCGACTATTTTCACGAATACTCTTTGTGTTTACCAATGGGAGCGTTGCCACTTAAAACATTATATAATATTTATTTTAACACGGCAAAGTAGTATTGCTTAACTATTACAATAAATGCCTAAAAACTCCTATTATTTTCATATATTTTTTTAGTATGTTGTGTGGTAGCTGGTATTCGCCGCAATAAAATGTGTCCTAAGAGCCTCGAGTTTTCGTATGCTGATTCTCATCTAAATCGGTCCAGTGGTTCGTGTTTCTTTTGGAAATTAGCAACTTTAACATCGGTTTTTTTTAGTTTTAATGATAAAATTAAATAGTCACAAGTCTTTAATAATAGCAACCGCCATCGACAAACTCAAAAAAATCCTCCGAAACGGTGGCACCGGTTTTGTTTAATTTTATATAGTTATTTTGTAGGTTCGAGAATTAGCCAACATCTATTAATTATTTTTTTAAGTACTTGAAACAACGTTGTAGACTGTCAAACAGCGCACGTTTTTGTGGTACGGCCCCTTAATCGCGCCTATCAAAGTTTTTGGTATCGACGTGACATAGTGACAGGTTTACTCGTCCGGAAGATTCTGCATTCTGCAATGGGGCTCGCAAGCATATTCCCACAACGTATTTAACAAATAACTTCATTTTTTCGTTTAACCGAACCGGTTCAGCTGGTATTGCGATACCTAATTAAAATAAAATAAATAATAAACAAAAAAACTTTTTGAAAAAAAGCTTTTATTTAAATAGTCTAAAAAGAAAAAAATAATCTCCTTAAAATTTTTAACTATTAAGTTATAATCCTCAATATATTATACAATTTGCATGATAATAAAAGCTTGTCGCGACCCGCGAGACTTAACAATCTATCAGTACTCGATAAATTTATTAAAATAAAAATATAATATCAATTTACTCAGTTAAATTGGTATTTACTAGTTTATTTACAAATCACGCGACAAGCTTTTATTATCATGCAAATTGTATAATATATTGAGAATTATAACTTAATTATTAAAAAATTTAAGGTGAAATTTATTTTTTTTCTTTTTAGACTATTTAAATAAAAGCTTTTTTTCAAAAAGTTTTTTTGTTTATAATTTATTTTTTGTTTTTTAGTTATCTCTGGCTAGATTTCTTAGTCTGTTTGATAGTAATTTGTTTTGTTTCAAGAATTTATTAAAATCTGATTAACTTAAGTCCTTAAAAAATCGTACTCGACTTTGACAATTGAAACATCTATATTTAGCGAGTTGTTATATTCCGTTTATTTCTGCATGACTAAAAAGTTACATTTCATTTAACAAAAGTGACCGGATTCAACCGGGCATTTTCTGAAACCCGGGTGGATTTGACTTGATGTCACGTCACGTCATTTCACGTCACGTCACGTGACATCACGTAAAGTCACGACACGACACTACACGTAACGTCACGTCACGTCATGCCACGTCACATCACGTCACGACACGTCACTTCACGTCACGTCACGACACGACACGACACGTCACGACACGACACGACACGACATGACACGTCACGACACGACACGAAACGACACGACTTGACTATTACTTTTCAATTTACCCCTTTTATTTGATACCTATATTGCAGAAGTGCTTTAAAAAAACTATTTCGCTATCTTGGCTAAGCTGCCATATTGGATATAGAATGACATTACATTCGTTTCCAAGTTACTCTCAATAAGCCCTTTCATTTGATACCCATATTGCAGAAGTGCATTAAAAATAACTATTTCCGTATATTGGATGAGCCGCCATATTGGATGTAGAATGACATTACATTCGTTTTCGAGTTACTTTCAATGAGCCCTTTCATTTGATACCCATATTGCAGAAGTGCATTAAAAATAACTATTCCCCTATCTTGGATGAGCCGCCATGTTGGATGTAGAATGAAATTACATTCGTTTTCGAGTTACTCTCAAAAAGCCCTTTCATTTAATATCCATATTGTAGGACTGCATAGAAAATAATTATTTCGCCATCTTGGATGGTCGGCCATATTGGATTTAGAGTGATGTCACATACCATATCGTGCATTGTCATCCAAACTAAACGCGTATGCAAAATTTCAGCTCAATCGGTTAAATATATCTACTTCAAAATTGAGTTCCAAAATTCCACCGTAACACACATAGTTACATACATACAGAGCAAGTTAAATAAAAGCTTTTAAAATATTTTCGTATCTCTATATTAAATACTTTTTTCCGAACGTATTCTATTTTTCCTACATCTACTTTTATACCCTGGAGAATAAACATAATTTCTCGCATAGTTCGGTGTATGTTACGGTTAGCATCTAGTGTGAAATATAATTATTTAAATCGAAAGCGTCAAGATGAGCGTTTCATTATGTTTAATATAGCTGTTGCTATAGTATTACACGCTGAGTGCCGACACCGACGCAAGTGTCCCGAGCAGACGCGCACGGTGGCCACGGGAGACAGAAATTTTAGGACAGTCCTACACTAATCTAGGAAAAGTTCTAAAAAGAGCGTTGGTTTACCTTAAATATAGGGTTTGTACTTTATTGCTGCTCTTTACGTTGGGCCATGATGGATTATCGTGTTCGCTACCATTTTCAGGGTTCCGTAGTTTGAAATTAAGGCTGTCTGTACATTACACATGTGAAAAAATAAGGCAGTTATGAGCCAAGGAGGCAATATAAATTCACATCTTTATTTAAAATATCATTATTTTTATCGCTTAATTTTATTATTTACTAACAAACTATCACCATATGGAGGGATAGTTGTTAAGAAGCCTAACGCTACTTGTCTTTTCTACCCCCGAACAAATTTTACGCTGTTCACTTTTACATTGTGGGTGGGTGGGGCTCCCCCGCTGCAGGTGCAGCGCTTCGGCGATGTTCGCGTGCGCACGAGTGGACTGTTTCTTTGCCACAATGAGCAGGCGAACATCGTCGCTGGTGCAGCGCATGTGGGGGAGCTCCAACGGCATGCTGGCCGCGCTCTGTGAACGCCCGGATAACCTGTATATCAGTCACTGCTGTCGCACAAATGCAGAGTACAAGCCAAAATAATAATTGTTATATGTAAGTATTGTGTGTTTTTCTTCAAAAATGTGACTTATTAACGTAATTTGATCTGGACGTATATGCGTCTTGGATACTTGAAATAAATGATTATTACTATTATTATTTACAGGCCCTCGTAGAGACAAGAATTATTAAGTTCCATCAGAAGCTATTTCTTGTCGTAAACCGGACTTCAGAAACATTTTGATGAAACATAAATAAAGAAAAATAGAACTAATTTGAAAGATGAATAAAATCATACATTTTAAAAATTAAAACAAATTATACAATTTTGAAAAAACATATCCCTATTTATCCTAGTTCTAATAAAAGTGTGGACATTCTACACAAAAGCATTCGTAGTGTTTAATGCTGGTAGACATTTATGTATTCGTATTTTATTTATATATTACATCAAAACGTCTACACCACTATAATTTTATTCTACTCACATTATATGCATTACATACTATCACTATACAAGTAACATGAAACGAGTTATGAAATTTTAAATACTAAATTGTTTTAATAAAACACATTTTAAAATTTTAAAACACAATCTCATCAACTAAACTGGCTTGAACGTAATTGTTCAAATAATTAAAGTTTAAAAAATGTAAATAATTATGTGGCATGAAAAATAACGTATCTCTTGAAGTTCGCACTTCGTTGAGCCATCTCTCGCATTCGCCTCATGGCTTCATGTTAAATGTTAAATTATTAATATAACTTTTGTTGCTTACACTACGAATATGAATGATAATGAGGATTTTTGATATTTCGTTTGCCGAGGGCAGGTTCGATATTATGTAACACCATCTGTAGGTGGTAGTGTTTTCAAAACCTGTCAATAAGAATTTTCTGACACTTTATAGGCAATAGGGTATTTGTCATGGCAAACAGCTGTCATATGTCACGAACTTAAAAAAAATCACAAAATATGAGATACCTATCATATAATATGACTAGCGACCCGCCCCGGCTTCGCACGGGTATAAAATATGATATAGCCACTGAAAAAATTATTAAAAACGATTCAGCACTTTTGATTTATATTCCTTATTACTACCCGTGGCCCGCATTGGTCGTTACTGCCGCAAAAGCTACGTCCCGCAATTTATAAATATGTAATATCTTCGAAAATATTCATTTAAATCACATGCTGTAAAGGGCCATATAGATCTATATTAAATGAACAATGTATTTAAAGTGTTTAATTGTATAAGAATTAATGCCGTATTGGTTAAAATCGCTTCGAAAATTAGCCATTATTTGTCGTTAAAAGTAAATGACAAAAAACTGTTATTGTGAGATATCCATAAGAGATAGAGATATACCATCTCGGAGTTTTCTGTAGACCTTTTCATTGTGTACAATACTTTGTACATTATTTTGATAAATCTCGTAGGGTTCAGCCTGCGTTTGCAATATAAGCGGAAAAAAATGTAATTATTTACGACATCACATTAGAAACCCCAACAATAACAGTATTTCTCCACTATTTAATGAATGTTATTATATTTATAAACCTTCCTCTTGAATCACTCTATCTATTAAAGAAAACCGCATCAAAATCCGTTGCGTAGTTTTAAAGATTATAGGAAACAAAGGGACAAGAGGGAAAAAAAGCGACTTTGTTTTATAATATGTAGTGATGACAAATTAACAGTTATTATAAACTAGACCGTAGCCTACTGTCCAGTGCTACACCGTAATAAATAATAATACATGCTGCATCGTAGATTCACCTACGACGTTGATATATTCTACTAAACTGTATCCCTGCTACTACGCCGTAGTACTATCTACACCGCAGCCCTACTGCTACGCCGTAGTGTAGTATATTCTACACCGTAGCCCTACTGCTACGCCGTAGTGTAGTATATTCTACACCGTAGCCCTACTGCTACGCCGTAGTGTAGTATATTCTACACCGTAGCCCTACTGCTACGCCGTAGTACTATCTACACCGCAGCCCTACTGCTACGCCGTAGTGTAGTATATTCTACACCGCAGCCCTACTGCTACGCCGTAGTGTAGTATATTCTACACCGTAGCCCTACTGCTACGCCGTAGTGTAGTATATTCTACACCGTAGCCCTACTGCTACGCCGTAGTACTATCTACACCGCAGCCCTACTGCTACGCCGTAGTGTAGTATATTCTACACCGCAGCCCTACTGCTACGCCGTAGTGTAGTATATTCTACACCGTAGCCCTACTGCTACGCCGTAGTGTAGTATATTCTACACCGTAGCCCTACTGCTACGCCGTAGTGTAGTATATTCTACACCGTAGCCCTACTGCTACGCCGTAGTGTAGTATATTCTACACCGTAGCCCTACTGCTACGCCGTAGTGTAGTATATTCTACACCGTAGCCCTACTGCTACGCCGTAGTGTAGTATATTCTACACCGTAGCCCTACTGCTACGCCGTAGTGTAGTATATTCTACACCGTAGCCCTACTGCTACGCCGTAGTGTAGTATATTCTACACCGTAGCCCTACTGCTACGCCGTAGTGTAGTATATTCTACACCGTAGCCCTACTGCTACGCCGTAGTGTAGTATATTTTACACCGTAGCCCTACTGCTACGCCGTAGTGTAGTATATTCTACACCGTAGCCCTACTGCTACGCCGTAGTGTAGTATATTCTACACTGTAGCCCTACTGCTACGCCGTAGTGTAGTATATTTTACACCGTAGCCCTACTGCTACGCCGTAGTGTAGTATATTCTACACCGTAGCCCTACTGCTACGCCGTAGTGTAGTATATTCTACACCGTAGCCCTACTGCTACGCCGTAGTGTAGTATATTCTACACCGTAGCCCTACTGCTACGCCGTAGTGTAGTATATTCTACACCGTAGCCCTCCTGCTACGCCGTAGTGTAGTATATTCTACACCGTAGCCCTACTGCTACGCCGTAGTGTAGTATATTCTACACCGTAGCCCTACTGCTACGCCGTAGTGTAGTATATTCTACACCGTAGCCCTACTGCTACGCCGTAGCTATGTCTGCATTCTATACTAGGGTGTGTCACGTTGTATGGGCGATTTTTTTTCTTAAATTTCTTTACGTAATTAGAATCAAAAGTTGCCTTGGAATTATGTTATTATGTATATGTAATAAAAGTTATATATTTTTGGCTCGCTCAAGTGTCTTGAAATATCAAAAAAATGAATTTTCGTCCTATTTTTTTAAGTCGGTTTAAGTGATAAATATTAATTTTATCAGTTATAAATATATATTAATACATTAAGGAAAGTTAAAAAATCAATTTTGATCCATTAAATTATAGAAAAGTAATTAAAACATAAGGCAAAATCACAGCCGGCTGCGTTCAATAAATCCAATTTAGTCGATTTCCGCCAAATAGAAAATAATAGCTTCCAAAACTGCCTTTGAAGATTCTGATAATGGAGTTGCATGCCCCAGATTATTTATCATCAGCCTGGTTCCTGTACCATTGTTATATGCTCTTCTACTCATATGCGACGATATATATTTTTAAAACTCTACAGTAATTTAGTTCGACCTCTCGTTTCTATCTTAGGTTTTGAAGTGATTTTAATCGTTTCATCAAATTAAACGAAACTAATTACTAATTAGCATTAATTATTTAGCTCACAAATTACAATTAAACCACTCAGATAACTAAAAAATACCGCTTACTTGAAACTGTAGGACTCGAATGTGGTCAAATAAAAACAGGGCGCGGGTATGTATGTATAAAATATAAAGAAAAAGTCGTATATCATCTAAAATATATTTTTTAATATTGTTTACATTGTTTATAATATTCAAACAGTCCGTTGATTTTATTTTTCTAATTGCAAATAGTAAATAAAAATTCTTAATTGAATGTCAAATTTTGTGCTTTTTTCGAAATTTCAAGGTCTTTGAGTGAGCCAAAAACGTAAACTTAATTAGAAAAAATTAATGTAGTTATTATTTTTACGGACAAATACAACTTTTGAAAACTATTACATGCAAAAAATCTAAAGTTGGAAAAAATGACACAACCTATTCTACACCCTGTTGCTACGTCTAAACGATAAAATATTCAGATAAGATTTACATTTAAATACAGATAGTATATACAAGTATTTCGACGACTGGACTTTTACATTTTATTAGATTTCGTCAACGTTTCGTTAATTTAAATTTTAATTGGAAAAAATCTACAGGATGTAAATCAGATTTTAATGACATTTCGTCAGAAAGGTTCACTGTTTTATGCGTGCCGAAATCGAACGAAACGTCGGGAATATAAAAAATCCAATAAATTGAGACGCGACCCGTGAAAAGCAGTTTTATTGCGCCGCTAGTTGCCGCACGTGACTTCGCTCGACAATCTGTCGTAAACAGATGTTACAGCTCGAAATAAAATAGCTATTAATATTAGAGTACCGAGTGATAACGTATTCAAGTGTAGTGTAATTTTTATAAGCTTTAAAGGGCTTACAAAATGTTGTTTGTCTTGACAGTTTCAAGACAAATGTACAAGTTTTGTTTAAAGGACAACACAAGTATCGAAAACATTATTTACAAATAATGTTTTCGATCCTTATTTCGGTTATAGTTGCTGGTTCTATTACTGACATAAAACTATACTGACTATACAATAGATATAGAAGTAACGAAATAAAATAAAAGTGTTCTTAAACTGAAAGCTTATTTAGAATTTAAAGTGTAAACGCTTGGACACAAATTAGAGTTGATACTTGCCGCGTCTGCACTTCACATCTTAAGATTTCTCTTACGCGTAAAGCTAGCAAAATCTTAAGTAATGTATAATATCAAAAAGGGCAAGTTTGTTTGTTTGTCTGCAACGAATAGGTTTCAAAAATACTGAAGACTTGAGAGATATATGTGTATATATAATATAATACAAATTACAATGTATTTTTATGAAAATATTTGTAAAAAAGAACGTCACTTTTGTGTGGGCTAGAAACAGTTATTAAAAAATTAACGTATGTATATTTTAACGAAATACGCTCTGAAATTGGCTGACAAAGTGAATATAAGAGCGCAGATTAATATTATGCACAATATTATGCATATTGGAGAGCGTAAGAGGATCAAAACGCTATTAATTTATTATTATAATCTATATTAGATCGGCACTAACGTTATCATATTGTATTTGTTTATAAAATGTTAAATAATAGATAAGTTAACTTTGTTTTGATTAAGTTTACTTTGATAAGTATTTTGTAAAAAACCAAAGCAGTAAGTATTTAATATCAATATGTGTATTGTATGTAATAGAGAAATAAAAAATAAATGTTTTGCTTTTCTACTGATGATGAGGCAAAAAACAAATATTATCAGGGAAAAAGCATGGGTAAAATATAAAGCTACATAATATGGAGGTAACTGCGCTGCAGAAAACACATAACCTTCTACTCTTTGGAAGTTGGTTAAAAATTATATCCACAAACAGTTTTGTAAATTAAGATAATCCGAATGAAAACAATATAGTATACTAGATGACGCATGAAACTCCGTGCGACAAAATTCGTTTATCGCGCGGGAACCGTACATTTATCCGGGTTAAAAAGTAGCCTATGTCCTTTCCCGGGACTCCATGTATCTTCATACCAAATTTCAGCAAAATCGGTTCAGCGGTTTAGGCGTGAAGAGGTAACAGACAGACAGACAGACACACTTTCGCATTTATCATATTAAGTAAGTATATTATATGGATTTGTTGAAACACTTAGATACAAACTTAGTACAATAATTACTTCAACTAATTTAACTAATTATTTTTGAGATAATCCAACTTTAAGACTACAATAACAATCTTCAAAATATGCTAAAATACTAAGTCAGACGAACAACGAAAGCACTATATTTGTCTCAGTGAGCTCAGCCTCTACGTGATAGAACACAAATAAATTGTTTCTCGGATAGGTTTGTTTTCTTTTCTTATGTGTTTCCAATTTGCTGTGGGCGCACTTGTTTTTGTTACAATAGTAGTAAACTTTTTTCCTATATTTTTATGTTTTTTCTTTGTTATAAATATTAAGTGGGTTAGATACCATAGTCCATAATACATAACCTAACCTCGCGATAAGTCTTGTGATTTTGGTTCTTGATCAGAGGTGGTGAGTTGGATTCTCACATTGCTTACTTAATATTATTATTCCTTTTAGGTATGGTGAAGACAACAGTGGCTGATCGCTTGATTGTTGATGACAAGAAATATTATCCTTATATTGAAAGTACATATCAAAGTAATTACAATCCGGTGCTCGGCGACTTTGTACCCGACAATAATACAATAAGCAAAAATTGTACAATGTTCGTGTTCGTCGGCGTAATTTTTAGCGCATGCGCTGCAAAACCTTTTACTGCGCATGTCAAAATCATGGCAACGACAGTACACGTTGTTTAAACTTGACAGGTAACACTTTGTTCATGGTGTTGCCATGACATGACATGTTTTTGACATGCTCAATAAAAGGTTTTGCGGTGCATGCGCCAAAAATCATGCCGACGAACCATTGAACTATTATTACTACGTAATGAAAAGACAGCGCGAACAAAATCTATGCCCCAACTACTAGTGATAGAATACGATATCACCGTGACAGAGGTAGGTACCATCGAAGAAATGGATTCATAGGCAGATGGCGGACCTACGTTTTTTGGTTGGGTTATGTCAATGCAATGTTATCCGTCATCTGTCGGCTGGGTTTGACTTAACGCGACCAAATTACTTAGGTCCGCCATCTGCCTATGAATCAACTTCTCCGATAGTACATGAAGTGACATTTTGAGTTGATGCCAGTCAGCTTCAACTTACAGGGCAAAAAACAAGTTCGCTGTGTCGTTTCTATACGCAGTAATAAAAGTTCAATGCGACGAACACGGCAATTATCAATACACGATTTTTTTTCTTTGACAGCAATTGAAATTATACACTTTTCGCCTGTTACATTTCTGAAAGCTTCATCCTACATTCAGCAATACAAAATGCATGTTGTCACAGCATTTACCGCGACTGTCGCTAAGACCACTAATTTAATTAACAAATCATGAGCCAACAATCTTATCATTGAAATTCAACCCTGCGGAGTTTGTTCTCCTTAAATTATGTAAATTTCGAGTTCATAGCTCCAGGTGGCCTCACACGTAAGATGTACGAGAGTGTAAGAGGCCGGAGCCACGAATACAGCGATAAGCGTGGCGGTGCGGTAGCGAGAACATGGACGAAGATTTCAAAAAACTTTATGAAATAGGTATGATACTTTTGCCGATTGGTTGGTCTGTGCCATATCTGGGTATATTTTTAAGTAAAGGAAAACGCTATTTAACTTAAGTGCATTGTATCAAGTGCTATAAGTAGTGTCTAAAAATAAATTTATGTCAGCCTACCCGCTACCGCACTCACCGCTGTGCCGCTTTCCGCTGCGCCTGTATGCGAGGTAGCGGCGTGAAAGCATATGAGGTGTATGAATAATTCATCTTGTCTCCGCGCGAGTTTCGTTATATTTTTGGAGGCCATACGTCTGTTTAAATCATAAAACTGTCACTGATATATCATAGTTTTAGTAGCTTCAGCAGTCTGCCTTATGTTGAAGTGGGATTTTGGTGCTGTGTTTGCAGAAAATTATACTTTGCGAGAATTCGATAATAACAATTTATTACTAACAACTCATAGGCTTTCAGATCAACTTTTTGTACCAGAGAACTTACTTAAGGTGCATAATATTGTTTACAAGTCGACCGAACTACATCTCTACTTCTTTTAAAAAGGAGGCATTTCTAGTGATTGGTCAAATCCATCATTAATGGCGCCATCTTCACTTCAGATATCAGAAGTAACTGTTTCATACTCCTGTTAAGATCATCCAAGTCTTATTTGCATGGTGTCGTTATGAAAACTAATTTTAGTGTTATTCAATGTGATAGCTACTTTGCTACCTCACTATGTAAATTTTTCAAGCGCCACAATAACACTAAAACAAAATAAAGGTCACGTGCTAAATTAAGAGCCTTATATAATATTTTCTATTTACTTATCAAACAGCCTTTAGTTTTTTCACATTTATAATTCAGAAGAAGTAGACAACTTTGTTGAGATAATAAAAACTTAACCTCTAAAAAAGAACTATAAAATAATTTACTTACAATTTTCTTCGCATAACAAACTTGAAATGTTGGTGGAAGTCATAAAATATACACAATATTAACTTCCAAGAGTTTTCCAGGAATTTCCGAACATCGGGCAATATTATTTTTGGGAAAAATTAAATAAGTGAATTCGTTATCTAACGCTTCTGCGTGGAGAAGTTTTAATTTCATGAATAACTTAACATGGGCGTTGGAGATCAGCGTAAATTTTCTTTGAACGTTGCCTTGTTAGATACAGTGTATAAATTAATAAAAAAAAATCGATAATAATCGTGTTATCATGAGGAAACGAAGGGATATTAAAATATGCCTGTTTTAAAAATTTTGCTGCAAAGCAATAGATAAACTTATAGACTAACTTAGGCGCCTCAGTTTTTGTAAAGATAACAATAAATGTTCACCCCCTTACTTATATTATTATTATTTATAAGGTTATTGTATCTTAACCATTTTTGCGTTACGTTTAAAGTTTTCTACGCAACGAAAAATCTAATTATCAAAACCGTTCCGATGCTGCAATATATTTTATCTAAACAATTTCCTTTTCGTAATATATATGTATAACACCCAAATACTTGCATTTTAAGAGTTTATACTACAGACAATCCTATTATTGGCATTATAAATATTTTCAAACAAAAATCAAGGCGCTAATAATAAAAGGATGTCAGCGGTACTTTGCCCTAAAAGTAAGTTTATTATGGAATATAAAATACTAGATGACGCCCGCAACTCCATTGCGCCAAAATTCGTTTATCGCACGGGAACCGTACATTTTTCCGGGATAAAAATTATCCTATGTCCTTTCCCGGGACTCCAAGTATCTCCATGCCAAATTTAAGCAAAATCGGTTCAGCGGTTTGGGCGTGAAGAGGTAACAGACAGACAGACAGACACACTTTCGCATTTATAATATTAGTATGGATATCAAATCTCAGGTTGAGAAGTTACCTTTACGTCAGCTAACGAGATATTTTACCGTATTGATCACTTGCCCTGCTATTGCTCGTAGCTTTGTGCTCGATGCCCAGGGGAATCGTTTGTGCTATCAACGTGTTCCGATTGAAAGCGATTAGCCGGTCTGCTCTTGCTTTGAATACTATATTATATTAGACGCAAATAAAACACAATATTACGTGCAATTTTTCCACTATATTGATTAATTACTACAAATTTAACTTAAACACGACCGGTTTCGAAATAAATCATCTTCAGGTGTACTATGTACCGGTCGTGTTTAAGTTAAATTTGTAGTAATTAATCAATATAGTGGAAAAAGTGCACGTAATATTGTGTTTTATTTGTGTCTAAAATGAATTTCCACCAAGAACCGACAGTACAATCAATTACATATATATTATATTAATAGCTCAGACTAAGCAAATAAATAACTAAGGTCAGCATCGAAACTTAAGTATTTATTTATTAAAAAACGAGGCACAGAATTTTAGACATATTGTCATTTGAAGTTTTGTACCCTGCGCCGTATTCTCGTGATCAATTTATTTTTTTTTTTTTTTCAATAATCAAAATACATTTTAATTTTCTATCCCAATTTTGTCATATAGATATACGTAGTAAATAAACGACATATCAATTAGTAGCATTATGTAATTATGTATTATTTTGGTAGCATTGAAACTTAACGATAAGAACGAAACATATTATAGTACTAAATTCCCAAAAAAGGTTAGGTAAAAAGGAAAGGTATTAGGTTTGTCTCATAACGACTCGTGTATAATAAATTAGTAATTTGAGTGCGATGGCAGTATATTAAACACATTATAATTCTTCTATTTTGTTTCAGGTGCTCGTCATTCAGTGAGCCAGAACTGTATAACATCGATCAAGGGATATCAGCATGGAAAGGTAATTCCATATTCAAATATTCACTTTCTTATCTTTTTATTTCATACAAAATAATATTTTATAATATTATCATTTAGAACTCGAAAAGGTGACTACCATCTATTATAGATATACCTAACAAAAATAATTATAACGAATATATCGAAAATATCGATCAGGAAAAAGATCGATATAAGAAGATATGTAGCGAACATTCTATCTTTTCATTTCTATCTTTTGTCAATACATCGCTTGATACAGCTTAGCTATAAAGTAAACTAGCAACTGAATCTGTTGAGCAAATTTGCACAAAACGGCAGAACCAATGTTGGCACTAAACGCTAAACATACGTGTTTTAAGGGTTCCGTACCCAAAGGGTAAAAAGTCTATTACTGAGATTTTGTTGCTGTTTGTCTATCCTTCTGTCACCATTTTGTGTATCATTGGTATCACTGCTCAACAGGTGCTATTGTCACTATGACAGCAAACTTACTCCAAAACAATAAACACGTTTTAGGGTGAAGCCAAACGAGCGTAATTTGTGAGTTTTGAGTCGCAGAATTTCGGTTCGGCAGAATTCTGCTGCATTCAGTTTCATACAAAAGTCCTGTTTGATTCACACGAGCGTAATTTTGTGAGTCATGATTTGTATGAATAAATATTTACGCGGCAGAAAATCTGCGACTCACGACTCACAAAATTACGCTCGTTTGGCTTCACCCTTATAGTTTCAATCAATTTGTGCTCGAATGCGTGGCATACGCACATACTTTGGTCAGGTTATATGATATATCAAGCCCGTCCTATGTATTTAATCATGACTACTCTTTACTTAACGGAACCCGACAGAAAAACGTGGGTGCACCTTCAGCCTATGAATTAATTTCCCTAACGGTACATTGTCTGTAACAGCATAATATTAGTTATGTCCAACGAAGTTTTCAGAGGTAGTAAACATGTAAGTATATATTATTATGCAAACAATAGATATAAAACAATTTCGCCGCCGAGGCAATTACCGAAAATCTCCGCCAGATGTTATGTTTGTGATATGAAAGAAAAATCGCTTCGTAAAAGATTTATGTAAAATCACGCTGAGGCAAATTTGAGTCGATTTACAATAAATCACGACAGCGGCCGCCCCGCAATAAACATAAGCCGGAGCGCTCCGGGAACGCCAACCACAAAAGAGCTGACGAATACCGTCTCACACCGAAATATTTATAACCAATACTATCTATTTGAGTAGGATTAGTTCGTAGCACTTACTCCGAACTATAGCAGTTAACTATAATTTCCGATCCGCTTTCGTGTTCCCTTTGTGGCGTGGCGTTTACGGGCTCATGATACTTCCTATCGACTATCAAGACACCACGAGGTCGTGGATTCGATTACCCCTTTAGAAACCAGAAAATAGTACAGATTTCTGTCAAAAAAGTGAGATCTTTTTTGTAATACCCGTATAGCTCTATCCATTATGCACATTTATTTACGCTGCTTATACAATAGCTTATCTTGCAAAGTCTCTATTTTTTTCTCCTGTACTGTGGTTTGTGACACCTTTTAGTAGTGACGATAACTTAACCGACCTACGATGGTCCGCAGTACTTTTTATTTATTTATTTGGTTGCTACCAATAAAATCGGCCAAGTGCGAGTCGGACTCGCGCACGAAGGGTTCCGTACCGTTATTGAGCGAAAGTTGGCAAAAAATTGTGTTTTTTGTATGGGAGCCCCCCTTAAATATTTATTTTATTTTAATTTTATTAGTAATTATTAAAGTTCAAATATAATTAAGAATATTGTGAGTATTTCAAGTGCCTACCTGCTACCATAATTGATTACGAGCAAAAAAGGCCAAAAAAATCACGTTTGTTGTATGGTAGCCCCCGTTAAATATTTATTTTATTTTGTTTTTAGTATTTGTTGTTATAGCGGCAACAGAAAGACACGATCTGTGAAAATTTCAGAAGTCTAGCTATTGCGGTTCTTGAGTTACAGCCTGGAGACAGACGGACAGACATCGAAGTCTCAGTAATAGGGTCCCGTTTTTACCCTTTGGGTACGGAACCCTAAAAAGAGATATAAGTATGTTACTAGATGACACCCGCAACTTAGTTGCGCCAAATTTTTATCGTGCGGGAACCGTACATTTTTCCGGGATAAAAATCCTATGTCCATTCCCGGGACTCAAAGTATCCGCATACCTCAGCAAAATCGGTTCAGCAGTTTGGACGTAACGAGGTAACAGACAGACAGATCGACACACTTTCGCATTTATTTATAATAATATTAGTGATTCGTCATTAATTTAGATTAGTAACTACGAACGTTACAGTTCGGTGTGAGGGCGGGCGCATTCAATCGCGCCGCCAAGTTAAGGCCTCTCCACAAACCCGGTGTCACGAACAGATTATTTATCACCGTTGTTTATTGGTTTTGACCGACTGCGACTGGCGAAATATATGAGAAACAAAACACCATCAAACCACCCACACATTTTTAGCTTAGTCTAAGATATTATCGTGCTTGATGTATGGGAAAATGATATTTTATTCGGGCAAAAAACTTGATTTATTACATGTAATTTTGTTCCGATAATATCCGTGTGTGTCTTTTTAGAACTCATAGTGCTATCAAAGTTCATCTTTTTCTAGGGGAGATCAGATTACGCTATTTTTATTTTTCTATTGCATTTTCAACATAAAAAAAATCTACATAAAATAAATGAATTGAGATAGTTACAGTATAGTACATGTATAACAGTTAGTAACTAATATTATATTAAAACAATTACACCTTACACCTCTCTCATACTTTTAAGACACTATTATTAACGTTGAATAAAATACCACTAAAAGTTATTGCTAACCTTTAAAGTTTTACTACATAATTGGATAAAGGCATCTACTTCTGTTTTTAAATGTCAATATGCTAGATGCATTTTGGGAAGGACGTTATTATAAAAGAAACATTCTTAAAGTAGCTCACCTCAATGTTTTCGCAATAGCCTTGTATTATTTCGAGAATGTTATGATATTTTTCAATCTTGATTTGACAACGAAATCAAATCATATCCTAAACCAACACCCGACCTAAAATAACAACTGGATTCAAATTATTTTCTCTGTAATCGATACAACCTCATTTGTATTATTCCAAGCAATAAGTTCTCCTATTGTATTATTTTAATGCAACACTAATATAGAATCGTACATTGCTCGATCTAGTTAGCAACAGCAAAAAAGTATTAAAGTGACTTTTGAAGTTTTGACTAATCAGAACGAGATAGGTAGGATAGGTAGGTTTGATATTGCATTGAAAGTAAGTAAATTTCAAATATAGAAAAAACAGCCTGGGTCTAGGTTGCAGTAAAGTTTTTAGGGGATTGAAGTCGCTTATATATTTGTTAACCTTACAACGAAATTAAAACCTTAAGGGCCTGTTTCACCACCTCCTGATAAGTGCCAGATAGGCTATCCACCACTTAACTTGACAGATAGAGTATGGAGTATCCGGCACTTTATCAGGAAGTGGTGAAACAGGCCCTTAAGGTTTTAATTTCGTTAAAATTATTATATTATGATATGATTTTTTAAAATTCTATTTTGATAATAATAATAATTACTGTCGCATTAAAGTACGAGAATCAGAATACTGTTGTTGCGAAAATATCACGTTTTTCATCGCTGTGAAATCCGGAAATCCCGTTCATTGTTCCGTCGATCATATTTTTGTGGAAAAGTCGATTTTCCTAGAAATGCCTATTATTGAGGTTTTTTTCCAATTTGGAAAATGAACGAAGTGAAATATTTCATAGTGAATCAAATTTTGCGTATATCCTTTATTGGACAAAAATTATACTGAACTGAACACGTACATACAAGTATATTGTTATTATTATTATTATTTTTTTATGAAATAAGGGGGCAAACGAGCAAACGGGTCACCTGATGGAAAGCAACTTCCGTCGCCCATGGACACTCGCAGCATCAGAAGAGCTGAAAGTGCGTTGCCGGCCTTTTCAGAGGGAATAGGGTAATACGGGAGGGTAGGGATGGGAAGGGAAGGGAATAGAGGAGGGTAGGGAAGGGAATAGGGTAGGGGATTGGGCCTCCGGTAAACTCACTCACTCGGCGAAACACAGCGCAAGCGCTGTTTCACGCCGGTTTTCTGTGAGAACGTGGTATTTCTCCGGTCGAGCTGGCCCATTCGTGCCGAAGCATGGCTCTCCCACGTATAAGCATGGCTCTCCCACGTATAGCATTTTAATATTGTTATTAGTATTTTAATGAAATTTAAATGAAACTCACATCTAGCTGGGTAATTTTCGGGCTACAGTGATTGTTCTTCATTCGCAATTATCATGCATCTTGGCTTTCTCTTTATATATACTAGATGGCACCCGCAACTACGTTGCCTAAAAATTTGATTATCACAGGCAACCTTACATTTTTTCGGTAAAAAGTATCCTATGTCTTTTCCCGGGACTCAAAGTATTTCAATACCAAATTTCAGCAAAATCAGATCAGTGGTTTGGGTGTGAAGAGGTAAGGTTCTCGCGCGATAAACGAATTTTGGCGCAACGGAGTTGCAGGCGTCATCTAGTTAGATAATATTCTTATTTATATGCGGTCGATTTTAACCTCAGAAAAGCGAACTTACATTAAAAATGTGTACTTCTGGAACCGTTTTATCGCTTGTATACTTTTATGGGGTTTTTGTGGACCCTGAGAGTGTCATAAAGTGTACTTGTTAAGTGAATTTTTGAAGGTTTAAGAGCTGCGGAATGTCGTAAAGGACGCCTGCCCTGAGAAACGACGCCGTAAATGTATGACGCACGATCATTCCAATTTGCTATTAGAACTTATGGCCGATTTACATTATTCCAATCCAGTGATCCAATCCAGCGCTATTGGAATAATTTGATTGGGTAATGGTATACAATTTAGTGCATTCCAGAGCATTTTAGTGCATTCCAGTGGCTATAATGGACGGTTTGCTGGATTGGATAACTGGATTGGAATAATTTCCAATCCAGTTATCCAATCCAGCGCTAGATTACTAGTGGAATGATGTAAACGAGTATTCGAATGCACTGAATTACATTCCAGTGCATTTCAGTGCCCGTTTCCCAGTATTCTAGCAACATTCCGGAGCTGGATTGGATCACTGGGTTGGAATAATGTAAACCCGTCTATTTAGCTAGACATAAAGTTTTCCTCGCTTAACGTGAAAGATAAGAGTGTCTCTAAAATAGAAACTTCGTTGTAACTCGAGTTTTTTGTGTTCTTAATTTAAAATTAGATCCTACTTTAATTTTTCGTCTTGTGATATTATCAAGACGAAAGTTATAGAGTACTACCAGAGAAATTGGTATGTGAGCAGTTTTACTAGACGTCGAATCTATCGCCTGACATAACGCGCCCAAATTATGTAGGTCCGCCAATGACTGTAATGTAAAGTAATTGACAAACAGTAATTTTTGGCTCCCGTGCGCGACTAAGGTTAGTTAAGGACCACACTGAAACGAGACAATACAAGGTGAGACGAGGCGATACACAATAACAAAAAATAATAGTGGAAACTTCATGCAACGTTACGCAGCTTACGTTATATTTTGTATCCTGTAAAATATATTATCTTAAAGTCATCCTTACTAATATTATAAATGCGAAAGGGTATCTGTTTGTCTGTAACCTCTTCACGCAAAAACCACTAAACCGATTTCGCTGGGTATGGAGATACTTTGAGGTCAGTGGTAGCCGGTAGGACTTAGGACACTTTTTATCCCGGAAAAAATGTACGGTTCCCATTCGATAAACGAATTTTGGCGCATCCGAGTTTCAAACTTCATCTAGTAACTATATTATTTTGTAAGTTAGCCGTGCTCTCAACTATATTTTGTAAGTTAGCCGTGCTCTCAATTACTTTATTTTGTATCTTAGCCTTGCTCTCAACTATATTTTGTAACTTAGCCGTGCCATCAAATGGGAAATTATCGACAAACCAAAGCCGATATATGTGCAGCTGTTATGGCTATTCCGTGGGCAAATTGCAATCTCAGTATAATTATATTTCCCAGGGGCGTAGCCAGAGGGGCGCGGGCAGGGGCGGATATAACGAGCGGGCTAATGAGGACCGGTGGCGATTCGTTTTAACTCTAACAGCTTTCTGCGATCGAATCAACTGGTACACTCAGGGAATTATTTATTCATTAACTTGTTTTACATTTATGTGTAAGTCAAGTTTTTTTTTATTTGTATTATTATTATTAATAATAATAATAATATCTATGGACGCTTCACACCACGTCAGTCTGGCCCCGTGCTAAGTACCTGAAGGACTTGTGTTACGGGTACCAGACAACGGAAATATATTTAATACTTTTATACTATACATATATTTAAGATTTTTATTATATCATACACATATTTAATACACATCCAGACCCGGAAACATTGAAAACTTTTTGTTCCGTCGGCGGGATTCGAACCCGCGACCCCCGGCTTGAGCTGCCGCCTGCCACACACTCAACCAATTGAGCCACAGAGATTATTATATTATTGATAGTTTGTTATGCATCAGGTAGCTACGAAATCTAAATAATAAGACCATTTTCCTAGCACTGCAGGGTTAAAAGCTAGTTATACTAGGTCTTTAATATTCTGATGATTGATATTCTTAAAGCCTTCTATTAATATATTTTTTTTTCATTTTTACGCAAAAAAGTACAATGTTACCATAGGATACTGGAATTAAGTTATTAAAATCTGGTTGTAATAGGTCTTTAATATTAATATGATAATTCACATTCTTACGGACCTCTATTAAATACTATTCAGTAAACATAACATTATACAAAATTTTCCCAATATAATATTTAAACGCTTTTATTCGCGCTTTTGTCACTGAATGTATTTTAATACGATTATATGACAGCCTACCCGGACTATTAAAATTTTATATGCCTATAAACGACAATATAGCTTTAAATATTGAGATAGTAGGTTTAGAATCAGTTCTAACCACAGCAATAAATCAAGATAGGACGGTGACGCGCGTGCGTTGCTAAGGAATCGCTCGTGTCAATTTTTGCTTTGCTTTTAGTTAGAACAAATAACTTACCCGTGGAAATAAATATCTCTGTTTGACCGATTCACTTTCGTACTTCTGTTTTTACAATTAGACACTGCACAGTGCACAATGAGGCATTTTTGCACAACCGCTCCGGTGTAATCAAGTCGAGACGTGCGCGCTGACTGAATGAACGTTCAACGAATCTTGCACACTTGTGCAAGATTGAAACACACGTACTCCACCCGCTTAGCCGTTCTATCTTGATTTATTTCTGTGGTTCTAACTTTTAGATTTTTAAGCTATTGCATAGCTTTTATCGCGGGTTTTAAGCGCGGCGTTGCCGCACCACTGTGCGACGTTGCCGTGCATCGTCTAACGTCGCGCGTCGTTTCAGTTCGACAGACTTCGGCACGGTGTTTGCGTGCGTGCGACTAGACGTATGCGAATTATAATTGCATAAGTAATTGACAAAACCTTATGTAGGTATATATTTTATAGTTTATGAATATTATATTTATTTAAGTATTAATATAATATGTATTTATTGTTTATGTATGTTTATTGTAATTAAATGTGTATAATATTTTTAATAATTATTTAAATATAAATCCATTTATTTTATCGTTAATCCTTTGTGTCTCATTACCACGAATGCGCCTGTATTATACATTCTCAGTATCACCCTAAGGTTGCTTGGTAGAGAATGCCACAAGGCATTAAGCCCACCTTTGTAAATTGAATAAAGTGTGAATAAATAAATAAAAAATCCATGCAATAGCTTTACCGTGTGCCACAATTTTTTTTTGTATGAAATATGAAGTTTAATAAAGTTTCAATTTACTTCATTCCTACTGTTTTCAGGTCTAGACAGAAGGAAAAGGAAGCGGCGAGGACTGGACAACAGAGTGATCATCACACAGCACTTCACCGAGAGGACTGTCACACCTGGGGGTGATGTAAGTAGAAAATATGACGCGTATACACCTTGGCCAAAAAGAGTCAATAAAAAATGAGGGAGCTAGCTCTTCGTAGCTATCACATTTCTGACGTAAAATCCTATAAGTATGACAACAATTTTGTATAGAATTTTTTTATTTCCAATTTAATTATTATTTACTCTCGGCCCTGTTACGACAAAACAATGCAACCCGGGTTACATCGTTTTGTAACAATATAGTCTAAATTAATCTACTTGATGTAAACTTTGTATTGATTGAACCCACAAAATTCAGGACAAGTTTTCGACCAAAATATTCCATTTTACATTTCGCCGTCCCCTAAGACGTGTTTGAGCTAAAAAGTTTTAAACTCATTTTTCGCAAGTTGGCGTGTTACAGGTTACAGCGTTTTGTCCTAACAGGGTAGCTCTTTTTTGCCAGGATGTATAGTGTATATCGACGGTGGAAAGGCAAAAGTTACCAAGCGCCATATAGCTATTTTTACAGCAGAGCCGTTTAAAGATTCATTTTTTCTTTAAAAAATCATAGAAAATTAGCTATCAGAGATATTTGAAAAAATCCAACGGATTTTTAAATTATTTTAATGCCTTTATTAATTGGTTTATTAAAAAAAATGTATTTTTGTACATTTTGCGTAGAAGTGGCGTTTGGTTACAATTTACCTAAATTTAGAATCAGGTAAAAGTTACCAACCGACAATAACGTTTTATCCTTCATATAACACACATAATCTAGTAAAGATGTCTAAATATATTTTTTTCTCCAAATGGTTCGAAGCAAAAGGGGACAAGTAGAGAATTATTTTTTTAATTAAACAAGCAAAGAGGTCTAACTTTCATAATATTCCATTATTATAACAAAAAATGTTAATAATAATAATAATAAATGTGAAAAATATACGACAAATAAAATTCTGTTAGTGTAAGTAATTATTTACCTGCCGCCAAATAAATTTGACCTAGAACTCAAAAGTTTTTACTTTTTAGATTCAGTGAGGTAATTTGCTCAGTATAGGTTAGGTTAGTTAGTAATCGAAAATAACTGAAGTTAAACTGTTGAAGAAAAATCTATCAAGTATACAATATTATTTGAAACTAGCTTTTGCCCGCGGCTTCGCTCGCGTGGAATTCAAAAATCGCGTAAAATACGAATATTAATGTAAACCTCCTTTGGAAACATGATGTTTTTCCAAGACCAAAAGTAGACTATGTTATTCTACATCCTTTCAACTAAGTATATGCCAAAAATCAAGTCGATTTGTTGCTTCGTTAGGCCGTGAAGGAAGGACAAACAAACAAACACACTTTCACATTTATAATATTAGTATGGATAGTCATGAAAAGCTTATAACCAGCAGTGGACGGTAGATATACAGGAAGTATAGTAATACAGTATACTAATCAAACGACGAAAAAGTATATGTTAAGTTTAGGTTAGAATAAATTCAGTTTTAATTATTAACTTGTTTGTTCCTAAAGAGGAGGATTGAAACTCAACACTAACGACGCGACACCATTTTGATATATTAAGCTACAATTCCATGAGCTGGGGGGGGTTGGGGGGGGGGGGGGTTAAATAGGGGATGAAAGTTTCATACAAACTTTCATCCCCTATTTAACCCCCTTAGGGATAGAATTTTTTAAAATCCTTTCTTAGGGGATGTTTACGTCATAGTAGCTTTATGCATGCAAAGTCTCAGCCCGATCGGTTTAAAATTGAGAATTTCATATAAAATTTCATCCCCTATTTTACCCCCGTAATTTTTTTTTAAATCCTTTCTTAGAGGATGCTTACGTCATAGTAGCTTTATGCTTGCAAAGTCTCAGCCCGATCGGTTTAACATGACAAAGTTTCTTACCCCATTTTATTCCCTTGGGGGTAGAATAAGGGGTAAAATTTTTTAAAATACTTTCTTAGGGATGCTTACGTCATAGTAGCTTTATGCATGCAAAGTCTCAGCCCGATCGGTTTAAAATTGAAAAAGTTTCATAAAAAATTTCATCCCCTATTTTACCCCCTTTAGGGGTTGAATTTATTTAAATCCTTTCTCAGGAGATGCCCGCGTCGTAGTAGCTATATGCATGCAAAGTCTCAGCCCGATCGGTTTAAAATTGACAAAGTTTCATACAAACTTTCATCCCCTATTTTACCCCCTTGGGGGTGGAATTGATCAAAATCCTTTCTTAGCGGATGCCTACGTCATAACATCTACCTGCATGCCAAATTTCAGCCCGATCGGTCCAGTGGTTTGGGCTGTGCGTTGATAGATCAACATGTCAGTCAGTCACCTTTGAGTTTTATATATATAAATAGATATGCCTTTGAATAAATTATTTTCAAACAAATTATTGAAGCCGAGTTCCTCGGTAAAACAATATTAACAGTATTCCAATGAACCGTACTACGTACCTACCATACGTACGTCTACGTACTTACCGACTTCTAAAATGTACGAAGATTGAGTACAGATAATAAAGTTGAGGCTTAGGCCAATCGTAAAAATCGGCCAAGTGCGAGTTTGACTCGCGCACGAAGGGTTCCGTACCATTATAGAGCAAAAATAGGCTAAAATATGTTTTTTGCATGGAGCCCCATTAATTATTTATCTATTTTATTTTAATTTTATTAATAATTAAAAGTATAAATACAATTGAGTATTTTATGAACATTTCAAGTGCCTAGCTGTTGCCATTATTGATATCTAGCAAAAAAGTCAAAAAAAATCATGTTTGTTTTATGGGAGCCCGCCTGTAAAATTAATTTTATTTTGTTTTTAGTATTTGTTGTTACAGCAGCAACGGAAATACACTATCTGTGAAAATTATAGATGACTAACTGTAGCCGTTCTTGAGATACAGCCTGGAGACAGACAGACAGATGGACAGAAATCGAAGTCTTAGTAATAGGGTCCCGCTTTTACCCTTTGGGTACGAAACCCTAAAAAGGCACTAATATAAAATAAGAATTATCACAGTAATAATATACATTTTCTACCATTTAGTACAATTTTCTACCAAAAACAATTTTTTCTACCAAATAAATTACAAATTAAATTTTTAAATGTATGGGAACCTTTGATATTGATAAATTAATGACTAAATTAGGAGTTGTACTTAAATAGCAACAAATATAAAATGAGTCAAAAAATCATTAAATTAAAAAACAATAATTACATTAAATACATCAACAATTCAATTTAAATGTCCTATAACTATAATTAATAAATAATAATATTATAATAACAATTCATAAAATGTCAATCTTTATATAAATAATGTCATAAAACAATAAATTCATATAAATCATGTCAAAGTAATGCCAATGTCAGTTTATAAAATTTCTAATAACTAAATTAAATGTCAAACATAAGATAAAATTATATCTAATATAAATGTTAAGTATAGCCATTATTATTTAGGTGTTAGAATTATGTCAACACTTTTTAGTTTATTCATAAGAATATTTATTTTGTTTTTGCCGAGGAACTCAGTTCCAATTTTTTGTTTGAAAATAATTTATTCTTTTTTACGGTTAGTCAACAAAGAACCCTTATAGTTTCGGTCTGTCCGTCCGTCTGTCTGTCTCTCCGCGGTTTTGCTCAGAGACTATAGGGCCTACACAGCCGTAATTCGGCATGAATGCACATAATATTAATAATGCCGACAAAATGGTATATAAAATGTACATCTACCCTACACATTGATTTTTTTTCGTCCCAAAACATTTTCATTTCAATAATCATTTTCCGATTTAGGGGACCATTTGTGAAATATGAAGTTTTAAAGTGGAAAAAACGTTAGAGAAAAGTTCTGTACAGCACCTTCGGAACCAGGGAATACATTTTTGTAAAAATATGTTACTTTTTGGTAGTACATAATATTGTTTGAAATCCTTCAGAAAAAGTCAAAATCACTACATGTTTCCATACAAATTTTGAGGAGTTCCCTCGATTCCTCGTGGATCGCATCATAAGATCACAACTTTTGTGAACGTGGTACCAAATTTCAACTATGTCCTATACAACCACAGAAGAATTTTAAAAATCAGTCCACAAACAGCGGAGTTATCCGCGAACAAACATAAATAAAGAATAAACATAAGTATCGAATTGAGAACCCTTCTCATTTTTTGGAAGTCGGTTCAAAATAAAAAGACAGTTATCTTCATAAATTCGTTTATTTTATAATCAACTTTTGCTACGGAATCAGTAAAATATTTGGTATGAGTTTATTATAAAATTAATTTAAGAACTTACCGATGCCAAATCGTTACTTTCCACACCCGAAATTAATAAAATTCGCCGACTGCGATTCATGTTGAACTAGAAGTTTTTTTTTTTAATAAAACAGAAAACTCGAAAAACAAATTAGCTTGAAAATAATAATTTTAATACATACCAAGTGTCGTATCGCACAAAACAGTAGTAAGGAAATGCGCGAGAGCGCGCACACTGGTTACCTAAGCGACACTGGAACTACAACTAATCGATAAAACCGTTACTATCCACCATCTTAGGTATGATTTACAGCGGGGACAAGCGACAACGCGTCAAGTGTTTGTTTGGGTTAACCACATTTAAAATTAAATAATTATTTCAGCAATTGGTATCCAAGTAACAAATTTTATAAATAAAACGGCAGGTAAAAGGTTACCACGCCACCTATTATCTTAGTTTCGGCGAGTAAATTTACTATATCGAATTTTTGATATGATTACGGTTTGTTAAAAAATACTTAACGACAGAAAAAAATATCTCAAGGGTTTGAAAAAGAGTCCGAAATACCATAAATAAATAAATGTATTTTAGGTAAAACTTCCCAAGTACCTAATTAATACCAACAGTGGAAAGGCACAAATTACTTACTGTAGTTTGAATTAAAAACGTGTAAAGGCAAAAATTACCAAGTAAAAAAAGAAACATGTAGATATTACCAAATGCCTACTTTTTTAAAAGGTGTCAAAAAGTTGTCGCTTGGTCGCCGAAAATAAGAAAAATACCCGTTTTCACGGAGTTCCTAAGCGACATCAAAAGTGCTCGTAGAGACATGGGACTAAGACTAATCGATAAAGAAAAATTCGCTGATTCCGAATATATAAAAAACTCATTTTGACCCCTAGTGTCGCTTGGTAACTTTTGCCTTTCCACCGTCGATATACACTCTACATTAACGGCCGTTCCCAATATTTGATCTATCTCTGGTTTTGCCCTACTAGAGATAGGAATAGCTCTCATTAGACATTAGAGACATATATTTTATGTCAATTCAATGTTAGCTGCGATCGGTCGTATGTCAAACCAGAGATAGATTGAATATTGGGAACGGCCGTTAATGTGTCAGGAATGAAGCTTGGCTTGCGGTATATATAGCGCTACTGTCTTGAAAAGTCAATTAACAGACGGGTATTCCGTATTCCATACCAATCACACCTGCAACTCCGGCTAATACCTAACATGCACTGAAAAGTCGTAATCTATAATATTTTTATTTAAAGTCGTAGCTTTATGTCGTTATTGTCATGATAAAGGCTATAGTTGTAACGTCGGGATCTTGAAATTAAATATCATCAGACGAATAATTTAGTATGGGTTAGTTAGACCAGCATTTCTCATGTAATGAAAATGTTCAAGTTTAGAAATTGTGCTAAATCTATACTAGCTTTTAGAAATTAGGCCTTTATGATAAATTTTTAAGCAATTCCTCGTATTATAATTCCTAAATGCTATGAATGTTACCGTAAATGTGCGTAAACCAGTTAGACTGCAGATTAAGGTGACGCCTTGATAATGTGGCTGCAGCGATATCGATTTTTCTCAACAATGACTAAAGCTAAGAAATTAAAGTTCATTGTCAGTATTCAACATGTCTTTATCTTTGAATTACCCATAGCATAACACGATTGGTCAACTTTTATAACACAAAATAATTAATCAAAACGACCTCTATAAAAACAGGGATTCTAATTTTGCCAACAGAGGAGAGTGATTTAAGCTTCCAAAATTTGTACATAGATTAGTTCAAGCATACACTATAATTTGCCCATAGCTTATATGAAATATATTTATGGTTTTTAAATTACGCGACAAAAACCATTTTGTCGATTACGCCCTTTCCATTTCTTGTTTTCTATGAGGCCGACCCGGCCTCTCATAGAAAACAAGCGATCTAAAACATATCCAAAACGATTTTTTACTATAACGCGGCGTCACCTTAACAAGGTATTCTGCAGATTATCTGGGTGAGTCAGTTAAAGTGCAAAAAGTTTATTATATTCACATTAAATTATTATATAAATCAGGTTCTTGAATTGAAGAATCAGTTGAATAAAACATTATTTATTTGTAGAGAATTATTTAATATATTTTTTGGGCATAAACAAAGAAATAACTTATTAAATTTTAAGTAAAATGTTACTCCACTTATAAAATATAACAGATCGTATCAACTAGAAAATAAAACCGGCCAAGTGCGTGTCGGGCCACGCGCATATAAGGTTCCGTAGTAGTAGTTTTTGATATTTTATAATGGTCAATGAATGTACCATCGAGGAAATTGATTCCTAGGCAGTTGACAGACCTTTGGTCGGCTTATTTCAATTCAATGTTAGCTGTGATCGGCGCGGTTGGATGAGTTTGACTTAACGCGACCAAATTACTTAGGTCCCCCATCTGCCTAGGAATCAACTTCTCTGATAGTACATTTATAACGTATTTTACACTACTAAGAACATCATCTCAGTTACGTTTAAAGAAATTTGAACGAAAAGTTCCTTTAAATTTCTCCTAATATTTAGTTGATCGACTATTTCTCAATAACTTACTTAACTGAAGTATTCTTATCCGTGATAGTTTTTCTTTTAAATTCAGCATATTTCCTACTCCCGTGATTCTTTCACATTTCCAGAAGCAACCGTTTAGCTGGTAGAAGGGGGGGGGGGAGGGCTGTTGGGGGCGGACACTGGACTCTAACGATTTTTTCCACTTTTAAACTTCATATTTCACAAATGGATCCCTAAATCGGACCCCACACGGTGGGGTGGACGCGAAAAAAAAATTCATCCCCGCTTGATGTGTTGAGGAGGTACCTTAAAAAAAGAAGAAGAAGAAATGGTATATAAGATCTTTTTTAAAAGATCTTATATACCATTTTGTCGGCATCATTAATATTATGTGCATTTATGCCGAATTACAGCTTTGTAGGTCCAATAGTCTCTGAGCAAAACCGTGGACAGACAGACCCGACGGACGGACAGACGGTCAGACGGACAGACGGTCAGACGGACAGATATACGGACGGACAGACCGAAATTATAAGGATTCCTTGTTGACTACAGAACCCTAAAAACCAATCAAAACAACAATAGTCTTAGGTTGACAAGCTTAAGTCAAAGTTTTTAGGACTTTTACGAAGGATGAGAATGCAAACTAACTGGGTAAAGGGCAAATATAAGCTTTTTTTATTTAAAAATTTCACCCTTTAACGGATGGTATCAGGGAATCTGCAGATTAGGTAATGTGCACGTTAACGTATTCTGCATTCTAACTGTAGCATCTATATTTTTTTTTTTAATTCAGCAACGGGAATAATATTATAATATTATTCCCGTTGCTCAATTCAAAAATTTTATTCCGACAGAATCGTCTATAAAATCTTACGTGTGTATAAAAACGTGCAAGAAATTTATCTTAGGAATAGGTAAGGAATTGGAGTTTCCTGTAGATAGTGTGTAATAAATCATCTTTTTATACTTCCAATATCTGTGTTACGACGTCTCTCTCTGCCGGTAACAAATGTCTGTATTTGAAAAGATTTTGTTCTCACCTGATATAATAAATATCTATGGATGATTCCGTAACACGTCTTTTGTTTTATAAATCGGCAAGACACATTAATCTGGTAGGCTGTAAGCATACCTACTTAGGGTGGGTTGCACCAACTTACTTTAACTATAACTGTATCTTTAACCTTAACTTTAACTATAACTACAGTTCAGAATATCAAATCTTTGGTTAGGGACGCCATATTTAACGATAACTATAGGTCTACCAGAATCTGATGGCAATTTTTGACAGCAGATTTTCAAAAAATATCCTTGATTATTGGATAAATTTTTATATTAGCATGTTTAACACACAGAATCAGCCGCTATAAGAAAAAAAAAAAAGGATCAAAATGTTTTATTCCAATTACCCCGGTATTGCTAGAGTCAATTTATTTTCTCACTTTTTGCCATCAGATTCTGGTAGACCTATATAACCGCTCATACTTATATGGAATATTTCTCGTGAAAATTTACTATGGCTCACAGTGTTGTTATAACAAATATTTTTCCTGTCGATTTTTACAGATAATTAATTTTTTAAACTCTCAATGTAGCTTTAAGAAAAAAAATCGGCCTAGTGCGAGTCGGACTCGCGCACGAAGGGTTCCGTACCGATACAGAGCAAAAATAGGCTAAAAATTGTGTTTTTTGTATAGGAGCCCCCCTTATATTTTTATTTTATTTTAATATTATTATGAAATATTAAAATACACATATAACAAAAGAATGTGTGAAAAATTCAAGTGTCTACCTCTTGCCATTATTGATATAGAGCGAAAAAGACCGAAAAATACACGTTTGTTGTATGGGAGCCCCCCTTAAATATTAATTTTATTTTGTTTTCAGTATTTGTTGTTATAGCGGCAACAGATATACATAATCTGTAAAAAATTCAGAAGTCTAGCTATAGCGGTTCTTGAGATACAGCCTGGAGACAGACAGACAGACGGACAGATAACGAAGTCTTAGTAATAGGGTCCCGTTTTTACCCTTTGGGTACGGAACCCTAAAAATAAAGGCATCAGACATCTGTCAAATTCCGTGGTCAAAATTAAGGTTAAAGTTAAGTTAGCTTTAACTATAACCATAACTTTGACCATAACTGTAACTATAACCACGCCTCTGGTGCAACCCACTCCTAAATAAGTAAAAATTAAAAAATTTTGACAGACACTTACACAGACAGACAGACACGTAAAACTTATAACACCCCTATGAGGGCTAATCAAATTTTTTTATTATTTTATAGTAATAATTAATTTAATCCTAAAAAATAAATAATAACTATAAAACTAAGAAAGCTCTCCTTCAGCTGTAATATCTATTTCTTTGCTTATAATGAATAGTCGTCTAAATTATTTTCAGTTACTCGACTTCACCAAGTTTTATTGACTTTCGAGTATTCATTAGGAAATTCTCAAACGTACTTCAGTTGGAGTGAGTTATGATTTAAAACCCTTCAGCTCAAGGTCAGTGTCGTATTCAGCTGGCGTAGGACCCTTTAGAACATTGGGATTTGGGTCCGTAGCTCGTGATATCTGCCTAGGAATCAACTTCTCTGACAGTACATTGTACAGTACCTATGTACTATCAGAGAAGTTGATTCCTAGGCAGATGGCGAACCTAAGTACTTTGGTCGTGTTAAGGCGCTCCCCCTACGGAGATGTCGTAATTTACCGTTTTTAGAGCCTTATAACTCATAATTTCAAAGCTGCAAAATTAAAAAAAATACAGCAATAATCTTCAGTATATGAACATTCCTTTCCCCATTATTAATTTCCTAGTTTTGTTTATTACACTCATGATATCAGCTTCCAAATTAATACCAATTTATTAAAATTCAAGCATACTTTCAGTATCTCCCTAGTATTTACAAATTACTTTTATTTGAAACACACGCCTATAGATCGACAATTTCATTAGCTACATATTTCCCGTTTGAATTTTTTTTAGGTCAATTTTGAACTAAGGTACGTAAAAAAATTGGATTTTGGTGCGATCTCGGCAACGTGGCAAATGTATGGTAAAACCCATCCGACCGATCACAATTCACAGCTAACATTGAATTGACATAAGTCGACCAAATCGCGTAGGTCCGTCAACTGCCTAGGAATTAATTTCCTCGATGGTACATCGACAAGTGGCGACGGCTGCAAGTGTTATCTGCTGTTGGCAAGTGCCGTTCGTCTGTAAGGAGCCTAATACTTTAAATAGAACAGGAGTTTGTCTATATTCAGTAGCGCTTTTAATTGGCTAACGTCAAAAGTCAAAACATTGACCAATTAACAACACTGCTGAATAGATATGCTGTCAAAAACCCTCAGAAATCGAGCGAATATCTCTTAAGCTTTAATTGGAACAAAGTTAGTGAAATCTAATACCAAATATTATCAGAGTAAACCAGACGTTATGACAGGCCTGAGCTCTGTTTCTACAGTAATTATCAATAATTAAGCAAGTTTCTTGATTACACTATATTGTTATTAGCTTTAGGAATTCGTAATAAACTTTAATGAAGGATAAATGTATAAATACCTACGTAGTTAGATTTTGCTCTTATTTTTTATGATTATCAAATTCAAGTGTAACCAAATTCTACTGAATGTTGGAATTTATTATTAAGCAATTTTTATTGTTATGTAAGAAAAGTTTCACCTTAAGCTATAGCTGTACTTTCCACCCCACAACGAAACCTAAGAAAAGGTTGACATTGGGTTTATAGGTTTCAAGTTTTAACATAATGCCTAAACCCCTGAATTAATTGTATTATTATAATGGATGAAGCGACAATGATATTGAATTTGTGTCAGTATAATAGTGTCCCAAATGAACTATATATAGAATTTGCGACGTCGATTACGTTTTTGACCGACTCCAAAAATAAGATCTTGTTCGTATATATTTTTTTTTATGTTGTGATTGCTTGTTTTCAGATAAGTATGCAGTGTTCAGCGAGTGGAGATAGAGCGCCTCAGTTTGTGTGGGAGAGAGATGGAGTAGCCATGTCCAGTAACACAGATCCTAGGTAACTTAACCGATTACACTAAGTTTATCTTGGAACTAATGCTTTCCAGATAGATAGGCCGCCTGAAAATAAGACATAATGAGCATCGAAGCTATTCTTCACTTTGTCATCACTGGAAGTACATTCCATGTACACACATTGATTCACATTCAAGATACAGGACTCGTATACGATCTAGTCAACAGGAACCACTTGATATTTCCAGGTATGCTCTAGGTCAGCTGATGACATCAGACAACTCAGTGGTGGCTCAGCTGAACATCACCAGGGTGAGGGTGGAAGACGGTGGTCTGTACTCCTGCATAGCGCGAGAGGGGGATCATGTTGCGGCTTATGAGAATAGACTGGATGTGTATGGTACGCTCTGCTGTCATCATCTAGGCTTTGAAATTAATTTAGTCAATGATAAAACCATTGAGATATTATAGACTAAGAGAGAGCCTTATATCGGTGTATAAGCGTCAAAAGCGTGTAATGTTATGTCCTACTTACCAGAACATAACAAAGGAGTCGGTCTGCATATTTCATGTAATAAAAGTGTTAATAAATGTTTTTAGTGAACATTTTATGCTAGATATTGTTGAGTTTTGTGGTTCCGCTAAATAATAAACCATAAGAATGGCCAAAGAATGCCTCAAACACGTGTATTTGACATTAAATACGTAAGTTTTGAACAACGTTTTTTGGCCTTTTTAATCGGTATTTTTGTAAGCTAAAAAGATAATTTATAAGTTTAATAATCCCTTATTCGTGCTATATAAGGCATTAGTGCTAAAAATGTCACATCAATTAATAATTTGGCTACAAAAATTGCATAGCTTTTTACGTGTGTTTGCGGATTCTCATTACTTGAACTATAGTTTATCGATATCATGAACTAAATGACTTTCTTTTCTGGATTATAATGTGGTTCGAAATGATCGACAAATAGAAATATTCAAGAAAATATACGCACAAAACTTGTATGAGAATAAGCACAAAATGGCCACGCGATGACGGGCTAAGATTACATCTATACTATAATACTTTATCTATGGATAAAACTGTTTAGTTTTATAAAGCAGGTAAATAAGATGAAACAGTAATATACATTATGTACTAGACGAAATAGTTTTACATACGTTACATTAAATTTTTAACTTATGCTTACAGAATTATGTTGTCGGACTTATTAGTTACAACTTTTATGACCAAAAGTGCTTTACCCAATTACAATGAGTACCAAATTTTTAAGCATAAGTAATATACGCTTAAAATACGCGTACTTTATTATCTTATAGGATTCCCTCATCGTTTGTGTTTCAGGACCCCCATACATTCGATCACTGCCACCGATCAAAGTCCAGAGTGGTGAGGCCATCAATTTAAGATGTCCGTTCTACGGATACCCTATAAGGTAAGCTTATGGCGCCTTCTAAACGGAAATCGGCTTTCAGTGACAAAACTTTAAGCCCCAATCAATCGCACTCTTACACCAATCTAGGCTACTGATAGGGTACAAAAATATCATGCTTTCACTTTTATTAAACGCGATGTTAAAAGAGGTAGCTTGATATTTAATTGAGGAATAATTTTGACCTACACTATTGCAAGTATAGAAAGAAACCTTGTGAGGCTAAAAAGTATCACCAATTTTTTGCAGCAAAATCGACTGGGAGTTCAAAGGCAAAACTATAAATTCCAACAATCTATTTCAACGATACAAGCGGAGTAATCATCGGAAGAAAACAAGAAGAAGCATTGTCAACATACACGGAGTGCTGACGATACCAGAAGTAAATAAGGAGGATAATGGAGCAGTGTACACGTGCATAGTCACCAGCCCTTCAGGAGAGATGGCGAGACGCGCCTTCGAGATCCAAGTCATTGAGGCTCCTGTGCTAGAAGACTTGCTCCTTGGCAACAACCTCCAAGAAGGACAGATCGTCAATATATACTGTAATGTAAGAAGTGGGGATTTGCCGATACATTTCGAATGGCTGAAAGATGGAAAGAGGATACCGAGTAACTTAAAAGTAAGCATACTCAATCCTTACATTGTAAAGAAATATTTTTAATTGTTTGCGTGTTTACTTACATCTAAAAGAACCAACCAATTTTTAGAAACTTGGTACAGATAAAAAAAGGGAAGGCCATGTCATATGGACCGTAGCACAGTAAAAAGTGTTTTAGTCTGGAAAAATGTACGGTTCTCTTGTGTATGACAAACATTTCTATAAGTTGTCAACATTTTAGATGTTATACATAAATAACAATATTATGAATAGTATATTGAACATAATAGTTATAATATTTTGTAGGTCGTGGAGAGAAGTTCGGAGCTATTCAGCGCTCTGGTAATAAAAAAAGTTTCGTTGGAACACTGCGGCACTTACACTTGCGTCGCCTCCAACCATGTTGCCAAAGTTAACAGATCCACGGAACTCTACATCAAAGGTAACAATTTATATTATATGCATACTTTAACTTGGAATAAACTGAATGTAAAGTTATCGTCGCAGACTTTGTTTTACTTAGTTAAGTATTTCCACTTTGGCATAATATTGTGGTCGGGTACAAAGTAAAGTAAAGATAGTTTCAAGAACTTATGTTCATTCCTCTGAAATACCTAACTCACTAATTCGATTATGAATGAGGTGTCAATAGATGTGTAAATAGTTCCGTACTTGAAAAGTTTTCTCTTATTTATGTATTTAAGTGAGAATGTGTACAAGTGATTTACTTCACCTTGGACACTTGCCTTTCCTCTGTTTACGCTTTAATCAGCAAAACATTATTTTCAATGTTATTCCTGCTTAATAATTCACATCTATGCTTTAAAAAAATATGCCGATTCCCGTAAAACATTTGAGGAACTAGGAAGGTTGATAAAAATGTGTGTATTATAATGTTCTCTCTACATCTCAGAAATATACCTCCAAAGATGTATTAAGAGTTCACAGTTACATTCCAGTGGCGCCGAAGTGGCTGGAGGAGCCGATGAACTCGTCGCTGCTGCTGGGGCGACGAGGCGCGGTATCGTGCAGCGCCAGCGGGTACCCGCAGCCGCAAGTGCACTGGATGAAGAAGGATGGTAGGTTATGGAGGATACTTTAGAGTCTAGCGGCTAAAGTATAGGGGCGTCATTGAGCATTCATCATTTTTGATAGCAGCAAAGGGTGGTAAAACCATTATAATTTATGAAACTCTATGTTTCTTTTAAAATTGAAGTTAGAATCGAACTATCGCTGTTTCTTGAAATTAATAATTACTGCTTTTCTTCGGTGAGAAGTTTGTTTTCTTGTATCAAATAAGGAGCATAATCGTAGCTTATAAATTTTAATTAATAAAAACATTAAAAAATAATGCAGCTTATAAATTATGTTCTTGCAGCGCTCCTTGGCACATGGCAACCGGTTCTGGAGCTAGCTGGTGGTGGAATACTGAGTTTGCCGAACGGGACCCTCGTCATTGATGAGGTGTCTCTCACAGACGAAGGCCTGTACTCGTGTAACGTCGAGAACGGAGTCGGCACACCGCTGAGCAAAACTGTATGGATGAGTGTTAACAGTAAGATATTTTTGCCACCACCCCGATTCTACAATTCTAATGTAACATTAATGCAGCTTTGTTTGTTCGATCCAATATTTTTCCTTTTTATTAGGTACCTTGTACGCCCCGAAGGAAAAGGGGTGATTTTAGTTTAAGGCGACGCGGACGCCTTGATAATTTGGCTGTAGCGATATCGATTTTTCTCAGCAATGACTAAAGCTAAGAAATTAAAGTTCATTGTCAGTATTCATCATGTCTTTGTCTTTGAATTGCCCATAGCATAACACGATTGGTCAACTTTAATAACACAGAATAATCAACCAAAAAGACCTCTGTAAAAAAAGGGATTCTAATTTTGCCAACAGAGGAGAGTTATTTAAGCTTCCAAAATTTGTACATAGATTGGTTCAAGTATACACTGTTTGTCTGTCAGTGTATGTTTGTTTGTGTGTGTGTGTGTGTGTGTGTGCGTGTGTGCGCGCGCGCGCGTGTGTGTGTGTGTATGTGTGTGTGTGTGTGCGTGTGTGTGTGTGTGTATATAATTATAGTATATATAATCGTGAGTGTTCTTAGCATCATCTTAGCCCGCTCAGTGCTGAAAATTTTAGGCTTATCTATTTTCTTACACTTATTAGAGTTTTGTATCGGTTTTCCTTTAAATTTTTTGATTTTATAAATCAAAAAATTAAAAGAAGGTGCAGTTTTTTTATTAAAAAATGCGCCTGAGGTAATAAAGGAACAAGCGAAATCAATCTAATAATTTAAAAAAAATACATCCATTTTAAGCATGTAAAATATATTTTTAAAGATGAAAGAGAGAAACAAACCTAATGTACCATTAGAATGTTTGTTTTCTGTTCGGTGTTGTAGGTAAAACTTATAGTTATTATTATTCTTTCAGAGCCTGTATATTTTGAAACGCCATCTTACAATGTGACATCCCGTCTGGGGACGTCCGTGTCATTGGAGTGCCGAGCGCTAGGAGACGAGCCCATAAGAATTATTTGGTCACACAACGGCAACATTGTCGATTTTCATAGTCACAGGTAATTTTATAAACTGGCTTTCAAAACAGAGAAGGTTCTATATACGGCTGCATAGTGCATATATACAATTTTACTTTTCGGGCTTATAAATAACGACGACATTTCTCAATGATCTGTAGAGTATTACGAGTGTGCTTTTTGCTTTAGTTTAACTTTACTTAGTTTAAGTAGTGGCTAATAGTTTGTTTTTACAAACTATACTGCATCTCTTTTATACAATATACAAAGGCACAGCGAAAATCCATATCATTATTTCCTGATCATCTGTGATCGACTTACCTAACTGTAGATATTTATTTACTTTACTAATAAAACTTTCAGAGCTAAGCATACGGAAACCAAATCTCTACTGGGACTAACCAGTACAGTGACCATCCAGTATTCTGAAGCAAGTGACGCCGGCTTCTACCAGTGTCGAGCTAGCAACCCGTTTGGTGCTGCTACTTTCAACATATTTTTAACAATTTTAGGTAAGATTTGCACACTGCATAGCATATAGCACACATATACATGTTTAAGCTGACTCTACACGTCAGTGGACGCATCTGCAGATATCACCTGTCTTTTAACATAGAAATAAGCTTCTTTAGAGTAGTCAATACGACGAAATACCTAATCTGGGATATCTTCTGGAACACGATCTCTAGAACGCCTAAACGTTAATGTTCATTCTTGAATTTAACTTTTTGCCGCTACTCCACTGCGCTAGCCTACAGTAATAGTAGATTTTTTATTCTGTAAGACAATATATTTATATGAATTGCCACTTTTTATGGTTCCGTAGTCAACAAGGAACCCTTATAGTTTCGGTCTGTCCGTCCGTCCGGCTGTCTGTCCGCGGTTTTGCTAAGAAACTATAGGACCTACAAAGCTGTAATTCGGCATGAATGCACATATTAATGATGCCGACAAAATGGTATACAAGATCTTTGAAAAAAAAATTAAGGTCGCGTCCACCCCACCATGTGGGGTATCGTTGGATAGGTTTTTTAAAAATATTACGAGTATTCAAACATCATTTTCCGATTTAGGGATATATTTGTTAAATATGAAGTTTTTAAGTGGAAAAAATCGTTAGAGTCCAGTGTCCCCCACTTCTACCAGCTAAACGGTTGCTTCTGGAAATGTGAAAAAATTCACGGGAGTAGGAAATATGCTGAATTTAAAAGGAAAACTATCACGGCTAAGAAGACTTCATAAGTTATTGACTAATAGTCGATCAACTAAAAAAATATATTCGGAGAAGTATAAAGGAACCTTTTGTTCAAATTCCTTTAAACGTAACTGATGTGATGTTGTTAGTAGTGTAAAACAGTGTTCTTCTGCTAGTTACCCGAAGATCCAGTGCCACCCACTTCCTATTTTACATCCTGTGAAACATCTTTAATTTTTTGTATTTCTACTTTTGCAACGTATTTCTTCTAAAATATCAACAAGAATGTCTTCAGCAAATTCCCCCATATTCCAGAACCTCCCACTCCCCCCACGGAGTTTCTGCTTTTGCAACGTATTTGTTCTGATATTATGTCAACAAGAATGTGTTCAGCAAATTCCCCCATATTCCAGAACCGCTCACTCCCCCCACGGAGTTTTTGCTTTTGTAACGTATTTTTTTCTGATAATATGTTAACAAGAATGTCTTAGGGTGAGGCCAAACGAGCATAATTTTGTGAGTCGTGAGTTGCAGAATTTCGGTCGCGTAAATATCTTTTCATACAAAATATCATAACTTACAAAATTACGCTCATGTGAATCAAACAGGACTTTTATATGAAACTGAATGCAGCAGAATTTCTGCTAGCCGAAATTCTACGACTCACAACTCACGAATTACGCTCGTTTGGCTTCACCCTTAAGGTCAATTCAGATACCAACGCGACGCGTAGATGCATATTTTCTAAATTTGTATGGATTCGACAGACTTGTGTGAGACAGCATGCAAATGTGTCAAATCCATACAAATTTAGAAATGATTGACCCTTAAGCAAATTCCCCCATATTCCAGAACCCCCAACTCCCCCCACGGAGTTGCGTGTGGAGTCAGTGGGGTCTCGATCCGCCCGGGTGTCGTGGCGTGGTGCGGCGCGGGCTCGCGGCTACGTGCTGCAGCATGTACCGGCGCACACGCATATCGCTTGGGACCGCGCCGTTGTTGTTAATATTACAAGGTTTGTTATTTGTTTATATAAAATAGGAACGAGAAAATAATTCAGCTAATGGAAAGCGATTAATGTCGCTCATGGACAGAACGAGGGGCAGCTGCAAGTGTTTTGCGGAACTAAACATTATATACAGCCGACTATAATAGAACCTCCTCTTTTTTTGAAGCTGGTTAAAAATAGAATGCAAACGAGTCAATGATGCGCTTGATGGAAAGTTTTATCGTCGTCCATAGCCAATCATAAAACTAAAGAGCAATCGCGTTGCTGAATTTTTTTTATACCATAACATTTCAGACAGGAGAGCGAACTGAGGCAGACCATAGAGCTAGAAAGTCTCAGACCGGCCACGTCGTACGCCGCGCGCGTCGCCACGGGCAACGAGGTTGGCGTCAGTAGATATACCCCGCCTATACACTTCACCACACATGAGGAGTGTAAGTTACCTTATGCTGGCACTTCACATGGCTATTTGTATTTGCTATTGGCTATTTTTTGTATTTGGCAACATTATTGACGAATACGCAAACAAGCAAATAAAGGCAAATACGACCTTCCACACATGTCCGTCAAATACCAACCTTTTACTTGATTTTGTTTACTTGCCTATTTGACTCTTTTGATGTACGTCAAAAACCGACAAAGGTACAGATACGTGTATTTGGTATTGGTCATATTTGTCAAATAGGCTACAATACTTTGTCAAACATACTGCCTACACATGGTGATTGTTTGGCGAATACATCAAATACGCAAATACAAATAGCCATGTGAAGTGCCAGCATTACCAACACAATTGTATACATTAAAACTACAATTAGTGATTATAAGATGTTATGGCCACTAATCGTAGTCATAAGGCTGCTCGCCAGAGCCACCATTACATTGGGTGCATTCAGATTTTATATTGCACATTGAAAGTTCTGTCTAAGCTAATCCATTGAAATATCAAATAATGTGCAAATTACTTCTAGCTAGCTAACCAAGGCATAAAAGATTTCTTGGTCGAAAATAACGTGACAAGCACAGTTTTCAAATCAAACTTTAATGTTTATTTTTAGCCCCTTCATCCCCACCCTTGAACGTTCAAGTGGAACAAACGCAGAACCCGGGAGAGCTGCTAGTGTCCTGGATGCCTCCACCCAAAGACTCTCACAACGGCGAGCTCACCGGGTACCACATCAAAACCTCCCCGCAAAGTACACGTTGGTATTATTTTGCTTTCAATGGCACCCGCGCAATGATTCACAAGTCACTTACGGCCGCACTCAGGGACATTCAATGATGATTCAACATCAATTTCATTTAGAGTTTGACAGATGATATATAGGGCTTATGCCATAAATCTTCATTAAATTACAGTTAAGTAATCAATATTCGTCTTTGTGCGCGGCAATTAGATTCGTAAACTTACCAGTTACCACACGTTATAGTTTATCAACGCTTGTTGCGACATTCGTTTGTTGGGTGTCGCGCATGAAACTTGCCGAATCCAATGAGGCAATGTAAAGCAGGATGTATTTTTGTTCGGTTTTGAAACTAAAACTATTGTTGTGGTTTCAAATTTACCGAAATTTGTGTTATTGGTTATTACATATTCATGATTATTAATTAAACTACTTCATACTTGATTACTTATCTAGCAACTTACAGTTTCAGGAGATGTTGGATCGAGGTCTCTGAAGGTTTCCCATAAAGAAGGCAAACAAGAGGCGAGGATAAGCGATCTTTTAAAGAACACAAGGTATAATAATGTCTTATTTTTAATATGCTTATATCTTACATACATTATTCTTCAATATAAAACTTAATACCTTTGTGTAAATATAGCTAGGATATCTATGGACTTATCTACTTACCTATTTATTTTGTTTTCACACTTACTTCAGGTACGCAGTATCAATATCGGCAATCAACAGTGCAGGGACTGGGCCTTTTTCGCATCCCGTTTATCAAGATACATTGGAAGGAGGTGAAAACATTATTTCATTATTATTAATACAAAGTTAATGTTCCCTTATTTCCCAATTAAAAAGTTTAGGTTGTGTTCTCTACCGAGGAGTGATAGTGAAGCAAGAACTTCGTATTCATCAATGCGTTATATCTTATCCTTGTCTCTGACATATGTACCATCGAGGAAATTGATCCCTAGGCAATTGACGGACCTACGTCATGTGGTCGGCTTATGTCAATTCAATGTTAGCTGTAATCGGTCGGATGGGTATGACGTAACGCGACCAAATTACTTAGGTCCGCCATCTGCCTAGGAATCAACTTCTCTGATAGTACTTTATTGTCTTTTAGCACCCGAGACTGCGCCAGCGTCTGTAGAATGTACGGCGGTATCGTCCACTTCCTTGCGTGTTGGCTGGCAACCGATAACAACTCACGGACAGGGGACGTCACTTATTGGATACAGTATATTGTATGCTACTGAAGGTAATATTATATTTTTCATTCCAAGATTGTATAGTACAAATATAAATATATTTGTACTATATATTGTAATAGATCAGGATAAGGTAAAAAAACTGATAGAAATAAATCAGCAATCCCATCATGTTTCATTGCATTTACACAGGTTGCGTTGGTTGGAATGGATATGTTAACTTTGGCCTTCTGTTAATTTAGCTAAAACCTTTTATTTTGTTCTTATAAAATCTTATTATTAAGGGCATCCTGAATTACGTAAGGTACGTCCCACATTTCATGTAAGTTATTGGAAGGAATTGGTAATATTTTGCATTATCTTCTAAGCTAGAAGATAATGCAAAATCTTACCAATTTCTTCCAATAACTTACATGAAATGTTTTATTCCATGTAACTTATATAAGCTGTAATAAAACTAAGTGATAATACTTTAGGGTGTGTAAGTGTCCCTGATATTTAGTTCACTGTGAAAGTAGCAGCGCTGAAAGGGCATTTTTTTTAGTGATTTGTATGGGCAAGCGCCGCAGCTTCAGGAAATTGCCCATACATGATTTAAAAAAAAAGTTGTTCTTTCAGCGCTGCTACTTTCACAGCGAACTCTATATAGGGGGCCCATACTCACCCTAAAGTATTATTACTTAGTTTTGTTACACCTTGTAGCCACCGCCTGACGTGTAAATGTTAATAGCATGTTTTTATTTTCATTGAATTGTCATGCTTTCATTTCAGTCAGTACGTGGCAGAACCAAACCTCCCTCCACACGGAGATCTACCTGCAGAATCTGATGAAGTACACCAACTACACTGTCAAAGTCGCCGGGTTCTCCAACTACGGCGTCGGACCCTTCTCCTATCCCATCGCCTGTGCTACGTTACAAGATGGTAGGTAGTCAACATTTTAAGCGGCTTTCTTATTTTCCGTCCCAATCAACTTAAGTCATTACAAATTCTGATTGACGGCAAAAGGCCTAAACCCCTTACGTTGACATTTTTTGGATTAACTTGCGCCACTGGCTTATAAATATTATGTAACGGTCAAATTTGTGTTCATGATTTTGATATAATTTTATCACATTTAATTTTCATTAATACCTAATACTGTGATTTCATTGTTATACGTCACCAATTTATTACATGAAAGAGTCCACTTCTCTTGATTCAAATCATAACCTTTCGAGAGAGACAGAGATATTCTCATTCTTATAATAGACAAATTATATTACAGTTCCCGAAGCGCCGGCAGATTCTAAGCTTCTGGTCCTATCACCAACATCACTGCTCATAAGCTGGAAGAGACCCGAACACACGAATGGGGAAATTATGTACTACACTGTTTACATCAAACCTACATCTGGGTAAGTGATTAAATTCAACCAAAGATTATATTAATTCCCAATTACTATATTTCACTCAAAAAGGACACAACGACCACTTACTGAATTTTAAGTAAGACTTGACAACTTAAAGTCTGTTTATTGACTTGCTACTTAAAGTCTGTTTACCGATCATCTTGCCCAACACCTTATGATAGTAAAAAAGATAGAGTGCTCTTTTACTAATTGCTCAAACACAAAACTAAATTGGCTCCTGTTGTACCTTGTTTCAACGTCATCAAGCATCATTATTGGTGTGCGAGTTTTTATTAAAATTACACAATCAAAAAACTAGTAAAAAAATATTTGTGTCACTTACAGTAGCGGCCCACCCCAAACCCACCGAGTGGACCCAACCCGCTCGTTAGCAGAACTGAAGGAGCTGATCACTGGTCGAGCGTATGAGGTGTGGGTGACCGCGAGCACCGCCGCAGGCGAGGGCGCGGCTAGCAAACGACTTACACATGCGCCTGCGCAACGAGGTATCAATAGGAATGGTTGTCCTGGCGTCAATTTCGTTAATTAGTGTAGCAAAAATGACGGAGATCTGAAAGAGGTTATAGTCTGAAAATGCGCTATATTGAACATTGTACTACCAGAGAAAGTGATTCATCGGCAAACGATAGATCAACATAATTTGGCATATGGTTAACATAACTCGACCAAATAACGTAGGTCCGCCATCTGCCTTTAAATCAATTTCTCCGATTCTACATTAACACCTACAGTCATGTCAATTTGGCCCATTACTAATCGTTTGGAAAAACATAATTCTTCTCTATGAAATTTAAACTAACACTTGCGTCATGATTTATATCAAATGTTTCAATAAAAAGGTTAATAATCAACCCTGTTACATGACATAGCTTAAAAGCATAAAATCAATATATTAATCTAGTTTAAAATCTCATTTAGCACATGTTTTTTTCAGTGGTAGCCGGAGTAGCGTCTCTCGGCGGCACAATATCTGTCGGGGTCGGGTCGTCACTGCTGCTGGTGTGTCAATGTGTGGGGGTACCACCGCCGCGCACGGTGTGGTACCACAAGCACAACATCATCACACACCACCCCCGATTCACCAGGAACCATGATGATAGCCTGCTGATTAATAGTGAGTTGAAGACTTATTAAGATATCAGAGATCTTGAATGTACTATCAGAGAAGTTGATTCATAGGCAGATAGCGGACCTACGCAGTTTGGTCGAGTTGTCAATCCCAGCCGACAGATCACGACAGATGATTGACATAACGCGGCCAAATAACGTAGGTCCGTCAACTGCCTATGAATCAACTTCTCTGAAAGTACATACTTACAAGTGACGTTGGCTTTATGAGGTGTTATTATAAAAGTTTTTAAAATCTGGAAAAAATATTATTATAATATTTTTATTTATAGAAACATAAGTTTCTATTACTATAAGTTAACTTCCCGACTCAATTTTTACTTAACATGTGCTGCCACCTGCTTTTGTACGTAGCGGTAAAAATCTGGAACTAGTGCTGTATTATTTTTTTTTGTTACTTACATTCAGAAGTAAATTTTTCAAATCCCAACAGACATAGACCAATCTCTCAGTGGCAACTACACGTGCCTAGCCAAGAATCTCTACGGTTCGGACTCTGTGGAGTACACAGTAGTGGTGCTACCGCTGCCAGAAGCGCCGATACTCCGCGCCACGCCTTACAAGGACTCCATACTGGTGGAGTGGGAGCAGCCTTACTACACCAGCAATACTTCCCTGCAGAAGATAAGTGAGTTGATGTTTGGTACTGTTTATCTTGGTTATCATGTTGTCTCTCTCGTTCCTTCTATAACTGGTCCATGGAGGTCGAAGACGTCGTGGACTACATCCAGAAGAAGACGACACTGCGCCTGAGGGTTTAGCGTCTGCAGTCTCGCCACAAAATTAACTTTAGTTCCTTTGTGGTGAGAGTACTGACGAATCTTCTTTCGACCTTTGAGGCGCCGGAGTTCTGGTCGATGAATGTGGTCTACCGGAGGTTCCGGGGGAGACTCCGGAACGAAGCGCGTCACGTAGCCGTCAACACGTGACAAAGTGTAGTTTTTAAGTGTATAATAATAATATGTATGATAAGTCCTTAAGGTATTTATTATAATATGAATATGTATGTTAGTTAGTCTGTAATGTATTTGTATTATGGGCCTATGCCTGAAATAAATGGTAAAATAAAATAATAAAAAAATATAACTGAAAGAAAAGGCATGCAGTTAGCAATAAACCGCGAAGGTGGAACTTATATACCTACATTGTAAGTATAATACTACGTTTCAGGCCTTTGTCACCTCAAAAACTCATAAATAATACCTATGTATTATTTATTATCCAGGAGAATTTAGAGTGAAACTTTGAAAATTGAAATATTTATATTTTTTTCTTATTTGTAGCTTACAGCCTAACCTGGAAGGAAGCCAACGGGCCTTGGCAGGAGGCGTGGTCACCGAACAAGTTATCCAACTTATCTGGTGTACAGAAGTACGCGCTAACGGGTCTCAAGTGCGGTACAAAATATTCGCTACGAATAACCGCGACGAACAAAGTTGGAACCTCGCAACCAGCGTACTTGGATATTAGCACGTTAGGAGGAGGTAAGGGGTAAAGAAATTATTTTAAAGGCAGAGGAATTTCGTAAATATTGATTTATAGGCAGAGGGTGGACCTACATAATTTGGTAGATTGTGTTAAACCTAAATGACAGATCACGGCTAACATTGACTTGATATAAACTAACCAAATAACGTAGGTCCGCAATCTGCCTAAGGTACAATTTCCTGATGGCACCTACTTATCCAATACATGTAATAATTCTGCCACTCGGTGACTTTTCTGGCTGACAATGTTGATGTTTCCAGCACCCATAGCGCCTTCAGGCGACGAGTGGCTCTGGAGCAACAGTACCCATCTGGTAGTGTCAGCGGAGGGTTGGCGCGGTGCGGGATGCGGGCTGCGCGCGCTCGACGTGCTATACCGCGCACATAATGCAGCTACCTGGCTGAGACCGCATAGCATGATGGTGGGTGTAGAGTGTAGACTTAGACTAAGTGTGAGTGACGTAGAGAGTGGCTATAGAAAGTGAGTTCGTAGTGGTGACGTAGAAAGTAGATATAGATGGATGTGCCTCTAAAGGAACAGCACTTAATTATAGACAGAAAGTGAATGTAGACCACTGACCTCCATTATACAAGTACGCTGGACCTATGATACCCACTTTTTTTGTGCCTATTTGAAGCGGAATCAGCGCCGCCAGTGAGCGGGAAGAGAACTAAATTTGACGTAACTTGTAAATGGCCGCTTAATCGTTATTGGTTGTCATCACTAGTATTAGTTCCAAATACTCCCACTACTGCTATCAGCGCCAATATGGCGACTTTCAAACGTCATTTTTACGTCAAATTATAGACAAATATATTTGGTTAATGGTTAAATTTAGTTTCTATCCCTCTCATCGGGGGGAGCTGATTCCGCTTCAAATAGGCACAAAAAATAGCTGTCATTTCAAAGGGTATCATTAGTCCAGCGTACTTGTATAATGGAGGTCAGTGATGTAGACAGAGAGTCAATAGACAGAGTAGATGAAGGCAGCAAGTGAATATTGATAGAGTGTAGATATCAGCAGAGAGTGTATGTCACCAGATGTGACTTTTCAGCAGCAGCATTAATGGTGCGTGCTGTTATCATTCCACCACTCTCGGTCATCAAACAATAACGTGATAAAAATATTGAAACTCTACCATTACATCTACATTTTCGAAGTTGGTAAGGTTTGCGTTTAAAGATGGCCATTTTACAATGTTTTGTTGACATTTTTAGTCCCACGCTGACATGACATGGTCCCTGCCGATGTACGAAGCGACGGGGTACCGGGACAACTCCATCACCATACCCGACCTGGTACCCGGTACCTGGTACCAGATCAGAGTCACGGCGACCAACGAGGCGGGCAGTGTTACCACGACTTACAACTACGCCACCAAGAATGAGGATGGCAGTAAGCAATTTTAAGCTGCATTTTTAATAATAAAGCTACTGAACCTAAGCGACCATTTAGAATCATACCTCTCTCTGCTCAAATGAAAGCAGCTAAAGATCAGCCGATGATATTATTATGAAAATATAACGGTGTATATAGTTATGTAAAAAGGACTGGATATGGATTTGTAACTTCTTTAGTGGACTTAGCTTACTTCCAGGCGAATACGCTTTTACTAGGGTATAGGAGCATTAGAAGCAGGTTTTGTCTTCGACCTTACAAAATGTGTAATTTGCCTATTAATTTCAGGTGAGGTGGGTCCTCCATCAGACTCCTTCGACCTGAACGTGCTGGTGATAATCTTCAGCTCCATACTGCTGGCCGTCTGCTTCATCTCCTGTGTCTACATGTTGGTGAAGAGACAGAGGTAAAGTATTAATACCTAATAGGACTATTGAATACCTAATACCAATGTTATCCGAGAATTATGGTACAGTCATATTCGCGGTGTTGTCATCATCAACAAAGTGCATCTATGAATTTAGACCTACGGTAAAGTTAACCGGAAATGCCTTATTTCTTTCCCCGATTCTGCTACCCCACAGTTTTCATTATGGTCAATTCAGACCACAACGCGACGCGTAGACGCATTTCTAAATTTGTATTGAATTGACAGATTGGCATGACGTCTCACGCAATTAAATAATTATGTCAAATCCATACAATGCGTTGCGGTCTGAATTGACCCTTAAGGCCCTTCCCCTACGGAGATTCCGTAATTTACCGTATTTATAGCCTTATAAACTCATAATTTGAAAGCTACAAAGTTATAATAAAAATACAGCAATAATCTTCAGTATATCAACATTCCTTTCCCCTTTTAAAATTTTCTATTTTTGTTTATTATACTCATGATATTAGCTTCCAAAATAATACCAATTTATTAAAATTGAAGCATACTTTCAGCATCACCCTAGTATTTACAAATTACGTTTATTTGAAACACACCACAATAGATAGACAATTTCATTAACTACATATTCCCCGTTTAAAAATTTTTTTTAGATCAATTTTGAACTAAGATAAGTAAAAAAATAGGATTTTTGTGCGATCTCGGCAACGCGTCAAATGTGTGGTCAAGGTCGTTTGCTCGGGGGATGGCCTTAAGCGTAATGATTTACCCATCTGCGAAAATTGTTTAGAAACGACCACTTCACCGAATATCGGGAGTCAATAGCGACGGACAAGTCAGACAGCGGCAACCTGACGAGCGCGTCGCACAGCACGCTCGCCGCCGCCGCGGGCAAGGACCCGCCCCGCCTCTACAGCGCGCCAGTGCAGATGCGGAATAATTCCAAACACGGTATTAACTGTCTAATGATAATAAATATTCTGTATTGTGTACACGCTAATGCTTGATTTACACGGGTGACTAAAGCCGCACGATTTACGCCGCACGGCGAAAATCGACCGTGTAAATGGCAATTCGACTACGCCGCATGCGGCTAAAGTCGCAAGCCCCAAAGTCGTGCGGCCAGCGGTCGCATGCGGCTGGAGACTAAAATCGACCGTGCAAACGCTCAGTCGCAAGCGATCGCTTGCTGCGAATACCTTGTACACCTTGTATTTCACTCTGGAGTCTAGGATCTAGAGTCTAGAATACTACTGTAGCGAGTGACTAAAATCGACCTGTTAAGTCACCCGTGTAAATGGGGTGGCGATTCGACTTGGACAGGCGATTCGACTGGTGACTTGCCGGGTGGCTAAAATCGACCCGTTAGTCACCCGTGTAAATCGAGCATAAGAAGTAAAATTACAACAATTATCTAATACAGTGTACCACAATGTCTACCTATCTGTCTATGCAGGGGCGAGGCGAGACCAAAATTTGATGACTACTATATGTTTTGCGAGGCCCCCCGAATCCTGATGGATGACGCAAGAGGACGGATTTTGTTGAGAAATAGAATTTTTTCATACTCATATTATTATTTATAATTTGAGTATCAAAACTCGTCCTAAAAAATATTTGTGGCCTCTTGGACCGCGAGGTTCCATCGGCCACGCCTTACGCCGCCTCTGTGTCTATGTAACCTTGTTAGGTATGAAGTTCTGTTATAATATTATGTTGGACTGGACATATTAATATTAATATCATCAGTTGCCCCACGTGCAGACGAGATATAATTGACAATTTGGGTCCACAAATGATCAGTATAATAAATACTATAACAGTGTAATCTTGACATTAACATGAACTTTTAAACTTTCGCGTTGCATTATAATTTAAACTTATTATTCGGGACTTCAGTCCCCTCGTGACCACGGCCGTTGCAACACGGCCGAAACGTCGAGAAAAAAGTATGTAGTAGCATTACTACTAGAATAAGTCGCGTTAAGTCCCGAATAATAAGTTTAAATTGACATTAAAATTTCCAGAACTGTACGAGATCAGTCCATACGCGCAGTTTGCTATCGGGTTCCGGACGTTCGGTCACACCGACAACCAGGACCTGCCAAACAGACACGTCAAGTCACGATTTGATACAGGTATGAAGAAGTGCTATAATAACGTTACCACATGCGTAGTATCCCTAGAGCCGATCACATAATATATTTTGTCAGCACCGTACGCACCGTAGGTACGCGTCGAACGCACCGCATAGTACACGAACGTAATGCGGCGCGTACGATGCGGACGAATGTGCGAATTTCCACAATCATTTCGTACAACGAATTCTAAAATGCGGCGCGTTCGGCGCGTGCGTGCTAATAAATGTGCGATCACCTTTAATAGTATGTGGTTACCACTAGTGCATCTTCTTGGAGGATCCATACAGAATAGCTTAAAAGCTCTGTTGAAAAGATCACGCACATATACTGACATGTAAACGTAGTTAGACCCATAAAAGGTATATTAACTTTATGGTTAGACTAGAGCTACTCGTAGCTGTCACTTCCAGGGTGTTAAAATATTTTTCAGGAGTGCTTGTAAATGCAAAGTTCTGAAACTTGTTGATAGGTATTGATTTAGGAATACTATACAGCATTTTTTCACATGCCCGAGTATTAAGATAGAACAGGCGAAGACCCTTAGTCTATAACATACATACATACATACAAAATGATAGATCATATAGCACAAATTGAACTATTGTTTGTATTTCAGAAACGAGTTTCCAAATGTGTTCAGAGTCAGAGGACAGCGACAGCGTGTCAAAGTCCACACTGAAGAGTGTGCCAAGAAGTAAGTATCGTCCCAAGGGCGTAAGTACCTAGGATTTCAGCTAGGGGGGGCAGCATGCCTGTTTCGAGAAGATGGATGGTTGAAACCGGAAAAAGGACACAGGATAGTTTTCATGTCAATAAACGTATTTCCGCGCAATGAATAGAATTTGGCACAAAGTAACTTTGTGATATAATAATTATACTTTAACTATATCTAGTTTTTTTTTTTTATTAGATAAAGAAATAATATGATTAACGTTAAACACAATACTATTTTTGCAGATATTTGCCGCACCCCTCACCACAGATAACTGAAGAAATAAGGCGGGTAACGATCAGAAAGGACCATTACAACAACAACTAAGTTATTTTATTAATAATGCTTTGTAAAAAGATCATTGTTTCAGTATGATTATTTATTTATATATTATACTTATGAACTTTTAAAGGCTGTTGAATCACTTTTGAAATCTTGTTCATATTTTTTATTATTTAGGTATATTTTTTAGTTTAGAACCATATTTGTTAAACTAATTGCGTTTTCGGCAAATCCTGGGTACGCCCTTGAAAATAATGCAATACCTACGTAGTTTATGTTCGTAATTTAAACTTCGGCTATTTTCGTATCCGTTCGGCCGCCCTGCCTGCCCTGCCCCAAGATGCCGAAAACGCTATAAGTATAGGTAGACTTTAAATTTTTAAAATATGTATCTGAAAAATATTATATTATTACCATTACAATTTTTATAATATACCTAAAAGCTAAAATATCTTATTAATCTTAGTTTGCTATGCGACCCGCGATGTATGTTTTGATATCTTTTAATATTATAATGTTTGTAAAAATGTAAAAGATTTAAAACTTTTAGTCAATCATTTTAGTGTTTAACTATTAATAGTTTTAAACATAACGTAAATGTTACCTAAATGAGAAACTTCAAAAGCTGCCATTTCATTTGTAAAATAGAGCATACGCTAAAGTAAATTAAAGGACATTACCAGTTATCACACTGGCTATACTGTCATCACTAAAGGTAAGACCGCATTAGGCGACACTACGCTGCAGGGCAGCGACGCGACACGATACGGCCAAATATTCTATTTTTTTATAAAATAAGGGGGCAAACGAGCAAACGGGTCACCCGATGGAAAGCAATAACCGTCGCCCATGGAAACTCGCAACATCAGAAGAGCTGCCACCTGCAGCCGACCTTTATATAAAATTGTATGAGCTAAAAGTACCGTTACGGTCAACGCGGCAAGCGTCTGCGACCGACAGAAATTCTAATAAAACGCCACTCTTATGACCTAGGTCCTAGGCTACAATATATTTCATTTTGCACTACGCCACTAAAAAGCAGCGGCAAGCAGACGAATGTCAGTAGAAAATAAAACCTATAGCCTATGTCATAAAGTGGCATTTTGTTTGAGTTTCTGTCGGTATAGCCTATGTTATAAAAAGACATTTTATTTGAATTTCCGTCGGTCGCGGTCGCTACAAAGATCGGTCACCTTAAGGGTCAAATTTGTGTTGAATTGACAAGATTTGCATGACGATTGACGTCTCATGCAATTGAAGTCTGTCAATTTGATACAAACGCATCGCGTGGCGGTCTGAATTGACCGTAAGCCGCACTACTCGGTAGCGTCGCTACGCGACACAAACCGCCAGTGCTATGGAACGTGAAGTGTCGCTACAGCGTAGTGTCGCTTAGTGCGGTCTCGCCTTTATAAGGGTCAATTCACTTTTCATCGTGACGCAACGGTGCACTGAATTTTGAAATGAGCAATTCAAAGTGGAACCTTCTTTCACAAGATACATATTGCATTCGACACCGCCCGCGGTATTTGGCCGCCTATTACAGTTTTGAATAGCTCATTTTTAAATGCATCGTCTCGTCACGTTGCATTGTGACTGACCCCAAAAAAATGGTCAAAAACCCCTACCTAAAGAAAAAAATTGTAAAAAATTAGTTAAATTGTCATAGCTATTGATATTCAATATTTTTAAGTAGGTTACTTGATATCTATGTCGTTTATAAATTGTAGCAGATTTTGCTAATATCTGCCAGAAGACTGATTATTCGTTTAATTGTTTGATTTCTATACAATTTTATTGTCAAAATAAATGTTAGTTAAGATTGTTTTGTTTTATTTATCAAGCACCCTCTTACTAATAAAATATTTAAGCAGCGTACAAATATTTAAGATTTGCTGTCTTTATATTCTGTTATGTGAGGTTTACAATATGCTAAACAGACATAATATTATTAACTTCTTAAATTATTATTATCCTTGTAAACATTTCTAGTAGGGTTACAGTAAAACCAAAATCTTTGAGTCACAAATCTAGAGAAAAAATATGATTGCGTCGAAATTGTCGTGACTATGATCATTTATAAATTATAAGTGTTTCTGTGCTGTAGGTATACAATTTAATTTTTTACAAGATAATCCGTTCCCCAGTCGCAGACCACAGTCTCAGTCACGTCATTTCGGTCGTACCTTTAAAAAAGGGCTCCCCACACAAAACTGCGAATTCGCATCGCATCGCAAATATCTGCGTTATAAAAGGTTACTTTAATAAAACAGTCATACAAGAGACATTCGTTTAATCATACGCAAACTTTACTAAACACATTATAACAGTCATCTGAATGCTACGTTCAATATATGTCGATAAATGGACAGTGTGATTACATCAATATTCGGTACCCGACCAAAAAGAACGCCCGTCGAATTACATACGAGATATTCGATCACTAGTTTTGTTCGCTATCATATTATGTTAAAATGTTCGCAAACTCATGCCTCGAACCGCAAAAAAGGTACTTGCGGATATACTGTCTCACACGGCAAACGGCATCTATCGCTTTTTAGTGCTTTGCTTCGTCAGAGTGCAAGCTGATGCCGAGAACCACGCGTTCGACATAAGGGCTCCCACACAAAACTGCGAATTCGCATCGCATCGTAATGTCAATGTTATGAGTTTTGTCGCAGATATTTGCGATGCGATGCGAATTCGCAGTAATGTGTGGGAACCCTTAGTAGTTGTCTTGGCCATATGGCAGTGCCAATATTATAAACATTACTCCGGCAGCGTTTAGCAATCAAGTACCATTGTGACATCTGATTCATTATTCGTGCAATTATGAACATTAATTATCTTTCCATTGGCAGAGTTTGACAGAGCTTTACACTTTTTGGTCGGGTAACATCCGCGGCCATCGGCCAGGTAGACTACAAGCTTTAGATATGTCAGGGAACATCTAAACATTATAAACACACTTAGTTTATTATATCAGTGCATCTAGGACTCGCAGTCGAGGACAGATGAGAGAAATTTTCAAGCAACGATTTTTATCATGATAAGCCATCCGTGCAATGTTTCTTGTACGGAAATTTTAGTGCAAATCATCCAAGAAACTATTTATTTAAAACACTTTAGGAGCAAGTTACACCAGTTTCGTAAATGAATGAGAAAATTTATCACAAACTAATTATTTATAGAGCTGCTAATAAAAAGGTAAGCTGCCTGGTTGGTAGTTGCCATATTGTCGATTGGTAAAAGACTTATAATATAATTTAAATTGTATTAAATTAAAATTGAAACAACATATTTTCGCTATGAAACTCCCAAGTGTCCTCAAAAGAGCCCAATATACTAAACACCTAAAAGCTAAGATTCGAAAATAATTCAGAAAATCGAGGAACAACTATTATTATTTATATTATATTTGCTCTACGCGTAAAAAAATAATAAATAACCGTTAGCCGTCATTTACTCTAACTACGCAATCTAGATATTTTGACAGTTCGAAAAGATGGCGGACACAAGATGGCGCCAATAGATATAAACATTTATCATTACAAATTTAAACCCATTACAAGACCTATATATCTATATTAAGACGATTTAGTTTAACATTATACATACTTTAAAAATTACTTTACACAAAGTAGTCTAAAATCTGTAAATAAAATTAATAAAAATCAGTATTAAATATTAGAAAGATCAGTATCAAGCAGACTTTAGGTACACACCTTCTAAAAACGTCAGTCACAATAATTAGCATAGTTATAAGACTTGTAGTACAATATTAATAAGTATGACGTGTCTATGACGTCATATTTTATCCAAAAATGTTTCACATTTTCTACCCACAAAAGCTATACCAAAATTGTATAAAGATGGACATTGATATAATAATTATAATTTTCGGAAGAATTAGTCTTGAAGATAGAAAATCATACTCTCTCTGTAAGATTATCTACCGGCATACATAGTATGATAAGTAAGTTGGACAAGACTTCAATCAATAGAGATCTGATATGCTTATTTTTAAAGATATGTTGACACTTAATAAAAATCCATTTTTGGCATCACTAATTCTACATAAGCATAGTAAATCTTTACACAGTACACACCACGCACTGGAATGGACAGATGGATAGTTTCATATTTCATAGACACATAGCAGGCTGTTTGCGTTAGTAGTTTGGGTCAATGAACACTGCAACGCGACGCGACATCGCACAACCTTTTGACGTTGCAGCTGAAAATAAAAATTCTTGCTATGAAACGTGTATCTTATTTGTATTGATAATAAAGTTCAAATTAGAATCTCTATCTTATAAATCTGCTCCACGTCGCGTTACATGTCGCAGCGAGCTAACCCCTATTACTTATGTCATAAGAAGTTTCACACAATATGCATCACACAATATCCAAGTCATCAGAACATTTTAAAGATTTAGCAGCTGCCTACTTCTATCAACATTATGAAATCTTACAATATTTATTAGTGGACAGTAAGCATTTTTGACATCGTCATATAACTAGTGACATTGTCATTCAGTCGAAAAGAGAACATCAATTTTCGAAGGATCGTTTCGGAATAATCTAAATTAATTAATTGCATATAGCAATTAAAAATATATTAATTACATACACTGATACCCTCTACGATCATTTTTGGAATAAAATGTGTGAGAGATATCTATTGGAATAATCCGTTTCATCCCGTTATTTTGGCGTAACACCATTGTTTATACAGTAATATTATATTTAATAAATTACAGACATAATAATATTATCATACTCACTGGAATTTTATTTGCTCGGTATATTGTGCAAACATCGAATTGTCTGTGTCACTAATTGTACTATCAGAGAAGTTGATTCCTATGCAGATCGGGGACCTACGTAGTTTGGTTGCGTTACGTCAAACCCAGCCGACAGATCACAATTAACATTGAATTGACATATTCGACCAAATAACGTTGGTCTATCAACTGCATAGGAATAAATTTCCTCGATAGTACAAAAACAATCGAAACAAAACATTTCATTTTGAATACGTTAACAGACATAATAGAATAGTAACGAAAACAATGATTGAATTGCGTGATCAGAAATATTATAACTCAGGATCCAGTCCATGACAAAACATCAATCAGGTTGTGAATACAAAACACATCTAAAAAAAATAATTATTACATACGTTAGCACAATACATACATTTTAAGCGCTGAAGATTGTAAGATTGCGATCTAAAATCTCCGCCAAACATGCGACTCGTATAGACAACTCATATTTCTGCGTATAGCTTAACGTATTGACAGTTATATTCATTGTGATATAAACCAGAACAAACTTACTGCAGCTAAACAACATGTTGTCAACATATTAATAGCTTTAATCGACACATTGTCAACCAAAACCAAACCCACCCAACAGCTAGATTTGAACGATTTTATAGTAATCAATATAAGATTGAGAGCTGAAGTCATCGTATTGACAGCTGGAATCATGGTATTGGCTTTAACGGTTAAACTAAGTGCGGCTAGATTCAACGTATTTTGGGTGCGGATCGATCGTTGCAGTATTTGTTGCGACGCAACGTCGCTCCTCTCTTGATCTGCTCCATTAACGAAGTGTGACAGACTCGTGGGTCAGGCTGTAATAAATATAATGCTTACGGTTAGTGAGAATTTAAGTCCGTTTGCGGTCATAAGTCGTTTGTGTAGATGCCATGAGATACATTTCTAAATAATGTATTGAACTATTGAATGAGGGTTTTATGGCGCTATGTCGCCGTAGGGTCTATCGTGTCAATTGTCGTGTCACACAGCTCAGCTGACACGATCACGATCAATTGACACGACGGCCGGCGTGGCGTGACAGCTGTGACAGCTGTCACGCCACGAAATAGCTTTCACATGATATAGCTGTCATAATCGTCTGTCTGACACGACATTACCTCTGGTGGCAAATTATACATCGAAAACCCTCATTGACAGACTTCAATATGTGACTTCACACAAGTTACATTGAAGTCTGTCAAAATGTATGCAATTTAAGGGTGAAGCCAAACGAGCGTGATTTGTGAAATATCTTTTCATACAAATCATGACTCACAAAATTACGCTCGTGTGAATCAAACAGAACTTTTGTATGAAACTGAATGGAGCAGAATTTCTGCCAGCCGAAATTCTGCGACTCACAACTCACAAATTACGCTCGTTTGGCTTCACCCTAAAAATGCTCACGCATCTACGCGTCACGTTGCAGTGGGAGTAACCCTTATACGTTGCGTGCACATTGCGTGTGCGTACGTACCTGTGCGTGCGCGTTGATGAGATCTCGCACAGAGGCGGCGCGCGCGGTCGCGAACTGCCGGCGCTGCTGTTGGAGAGTCGCCGACAACTTGTCGAGGAAAGCTGCTTGAGCCGCCGCTGGGCCAGCTGCTGAAACACGAAATCATACAGTTGAGAAAATTTATGAAAAAGTATGTTTTTAGATGTTTATGGACCCAAGTGGACCAATTTTGTTTTTTCGATATTATGCATTTATATATATTTGGCATGCTCTAAACTTCTAGTCTAGACTTTAGAGCCTAAAAGGTTTTTCGAGTTTAAACTTCAAAGGTATTGTCTTGGTCGTAAAAGCAATATAGTAATAACATTTCTTGGGCATACGCAAAATAAATATAATTAGCATATGCATGGGCATAAGCAAAATGTACAATTCCTAAGTATAAATTAAGTAAATTCGAACATACAAACTGTCATTACTGCTTAAAAATTAAAATTAACTTACTTTTTGGCTTGGGCGGATCGGCGGGTGCGATAGTCGAAATGGCTCTTCGGTTAGTGCGAGGCGACAATTGTGGCGCAAGTTTGGCGCTCAGACTAGCGATGAGACCGCCATCTAAAAACATTTTTTGATTTTATAAATGAGTATGCTGGAGTCATATATCAGTTATCAAAATCGCAACCTGCACAAAAATTAGCAACACAGTCGTTCGGCGCTGTGCGAGCGCGGCGTGGAGGCGGCGCGGCGGGCGGCGAGCGGGCTAGCGGGCGCGGGCGCGGCAGACGGCATGGCGTATGTACAGTTGGCGGTGTACTTCCTGTCTTGTAGTTTGTAGCCGGTAGTGTTGTTCTACACACAATAAACTACACTTACGTTCTATCCGCGGTCGCTCGGCGCTGTGCGAGCGCAGCGTGGAGGCGGCGCGGCGGGCGGCGAGCGGGCTGGCGGGCGCGGGCGCGGCAGACGGCATGGCGTATGTACAGTTGGCGGTGTACTTCCTGTCTTGTAGTTTGTAGCCGGTAGTGTTGTTCTACACACAATAAACTACACTTACGTTCTATCCGCGGTCGCTCGGCGCTGTGCGAGCGCAGCGTGGAGGCGGCGCGGCGGGCGGCGAGCGGGCTGGCGAGCGCGGGCGCGGCAGACGGCATGGCGTATGTACAGTTGGCGGTGTACTTCCTGTCTTGTAGTTTGTAGCCGCTAGTGTTATTCTACACACAATAAACTACACTTACGTTCTATCCGCGGTCGCTCGGCGCTGTGCGAGCGCGGCGTGGAGGCGGCGCGGCGGGCGGCGAGCGGGCTGGCGGGCGCGGGCGTGGCAGTCGGCATGGCGTATGTACAGTTGGCGGTGTACTTCCTGTCTTGTAGTTTGTAGCCGCTAGTGTTATTCTACACACAATAAACTACACTTACGTTCTATCCGCGGTCGCTCGGCGCTGTGCGAGCGCGGCGTGGAGGCGGCGCGGCGGGCGGCGAGCGGGCTGGCGGGCGCGGGCGTGGCAGTCGGCATGGCGTATATACAGTTGGCGGCGTACTTTTTCTCTTGTTGTAGTTTGAAGCCTGGAATTTCATTTATTTATGATAACACAGTGGTATAGTAGTTGAAATATTTTTGAATATGTTTTGATACGTTTAACGCCAATGATTATTGTTATTGTGAGGTTATTCCCTAACGTCACATGCATTTTCTGACGATAAAATTTGATATATTATCATCATTGATTAATTATAAAGGAATCCTTTGCTCGTGATTTACGTACAAGTCTGCACCTATTACTGCTAGGTGTGTTGCTATCTCGTTTCGCAGTTGATAGGAGCGCGAAAGTGACATTTTCATTTGCCAGTGCAACTAGCGATAGCAGTTATTCGATATAATGCCTAATTAGCAACCTAACTCTAAAAAGTATTCGAATTTAATGACATCAAAAATAAATAGAGACTCGAATGTTTACCTGTCTGTCCGTAATGCGAGTCGTTGGACACCCTGGGGCCAAAGCTTGAGAAGGAATTGTTGTCTCCGTAACTGGGTGTCGATGGACTTGAGCCTTGCGGGGAACCTTTACATTCGCCGTATATGCCTTAAAATAGAGACAAATATAAATGTGTGTTAAATCAGAATAATATAATTATTATAGTACGCTAAATTGTCTTGATTTAGCGCACTATTTATGCATTAAGTAATGTTTTTTGTCTGAAATAAATATTTTCCATTCTAATATTCAATGTAATTAAAATTGTAACTATTAATGGTTTTTAACGATTCATTGAAATCGATGTTATAACTCTTTTTAAACACCTACGAAGGGGTGTTACGAGCTTGACGTATGTGTCTGTGTTTTTTCGTGGTTTTGTCACGAAAGCCAGTAGTAATACGATACGGATGTATCACAGATAGACGAATTTCGGTATAGTTTTAAGCTATGGCATAGCTTTTAAACTCAAAGCCCGCGCTTTGAGCGCCGCGACAAATTCAAGATATTCTGTAACGAAAAAAACCTAACACGTCTTCTAACGTCATTTCAGTTCGGCAGACTTCGCCGCGGTGTATGTGTGCGTGCGACTAGACGTGTGTGTGTAGACTAGATGCTATTAAAATTGTAACTGTTAATAATAGCTTTACCGCGGCAGTCCCCGAGTGCCACACGTATTTTTTTTATTATGATATTATTGATCTATATTAGAAAGTATAGCTAAAATATATCTTACCGGTAGCACCATATAAGTCGGAATTCGAGCTGTTCAGACTATTCTTCCTGCCGTAGATAGAATTATCTACGTACGCCATAATCCTGTGTCCTGTCTGTCCGTATATGGGATTCAAATTCCCAGTGCTATTCAGACTCGTATTGGATGAAAACGTGCTCTTGGCCTGTTGGAATGTGCTCAGTTGGTTCGGGCTTTGGGACATCGGAGTTTTAGGCGTTTGGGGGTTGGTTTGGTTGGCTTGGCTGGTCTGGTTGGCTGGGCTAGTGTTGGCTTGGTTCTGCAGCTGCCTGCGCACGAGTCCGGGCGAGGCGGGCATGTGTTTCAGCTCGGTGAGCTGCTTCACTGTCTCCGCTACGTTTATACTTGGATGCGCTGAAAATGAAAATAGTAGTACTTTAAAAAGATAAAACCGTATTAAAATTCATTTCATTCATTTGTTCACTCTGATATCTAGACTAAAATATACGAAAACTGGGCAGTTTTGGAAATATTACATAGTACATACGGGTCGAATTGACAACCTCCTTTTTTTGAAGTCGGTTGATTAAAAAGTAAATTAATTTCAGGATGTTTCAAAACTTTTTTATTACTTTCAACTTTTACAGTTTCCTCGTACTACAAGAATTAGTTTCGCTTGATATGTCTCGTCCGCTAAAAACAAGTCAACAACTATGGACTTAAGTAAATATTATAGCGAAATGAAATCATAATTTCAAAATTAAATTAAAAGTTCACTCCAAAAATATTAAGTAACAGTATTTTTTTTTTCATCTTATCATAGGACAAATTTCTTTTGTTCTTTAATATAAGCAAAGGTTGACGTAAAATATTTTACCGGCATTGGAGTCGTTGTCAGGCTGCAGCAGAAAAGCCGGCGGCGGCGGCAGGTGGTCTGTGTCTGAGGTATTCATCTGAGGACTCTGAGGAAAAATAGAACATTTATTACGTATGTGAAAAAAGGCAATTTCTTAGTTAGCTCACACAAGAAACATCGAGTGTATTATGGTCGGAAAAAAGAAAGTAAAATAGGCACATGATATTAATAGTAATATTATGCCATAATTTATGTAAAAAAAATGATGTATCGTAAATCGTTATGATAAACATCGAAAAAAGCCTATAACTCTGATCTTATTAAACCTCACCGTGTTTTATTGATAGTTTTAATTCATCTATATATAAATAGGATATTTGATCACGTTAGACAGAACATCTATCATCAAAATTTATTCATTCAGTTTTTCATTCATTCATGCCCTACATTATTTTGTCAGGTTATGTGGAGTCCAGCCCAATCATTTGGATGATTTATATTAAAATCAACTTTGACATAACCCGACTAAGGCTTCTTGCAGACGAACGGCACTTGTCGACGGCAGTCGCTGTTTTTTTTTTTTCATAGATTTTTTGCTGCCGTCGACGCGTGCCGTTCGTCTGTAAGTGCTCTAAAAAGTTTGGGACCGCCATCTGTAAATGAAACAATTCCTCTGATAGTAGTTACTACTAACCTGCGAGTACTGCGGTCGTTGCGGTCGCGATATAGACGAGGAGCGGCGCACCGGCGGCGGCGGCTTGCCCCCCGAGCTCGACGACCCGCGACGCGACCACGCCGACGCTGGAACAGTATTAACACGGCCTTAAAAGACGACGTCATCGTTAACATTATATCATCATCATCACTGAGTAACTTTTTTGTATCGATAATACTTACTCATCTTTTTTCATCTCCATGTAATACCTCGATCGTGGGAATAGCAGATACAATAGATTTTCAATTGTTATACGGCAGCCGGGTGCCGCTTGGGATTGAGGGGTTAATATTTTATTTGTTTTGTTTAATTTAAATAATTTATTGAAATAGTATCTGCCCCCTTACTAATAATATTTACTCAGCGTATAACTACTAAATACATACTAGGTATGCTTGTCTATCTATGTTACTTTGAAAAAGACACAATAGTTACAAGGTACCTATTACAACAAATTGAACTTAGGTAATAATGTAAATGTTGTAATGTATACTTACACAATATTTCACAGACACGTCATAATACAACTTACTTGCATAACATATTTTCATAGGTACATAATACGCAAAAAAAATCACAAACCATGCAACTCACCAGACATAGACAGCGGCCGCCTTTTGGGCACCGCCGGCTTTTTCCCGATGGTCGCGTACGCCGGGGCTTCTGTTGCCTCATCGAGCGACCTCACGGCCTCCTCCAGACTGCCCAGGGATATTGAGAAAGTCTCCCTAGCCGCGGCCACGGAGTCGCTATCCCGTCTCAGTGTCACAATCTCCGAGGCAACTACAGTGCGCGAAACATAACGTGCAAAGCGTGAAATAAATTAAGAAAAAAAAACAAAATTGAGACTAATGCCCATAGTTTATTTGAATGGACTTTATCTATTCACTATAGCTTTTGATTGGCTAAATTTCTACGTCAAAAAATTAACCAATCAACAATGCTAGTAGGCATTAGAGTTGGAATTGTCCCAATGAAAAATAAAATTTATAAAAACAGCACATTTGACATGCGGGTCTGAATAAAACAAAATTAACATTGTTACTCAATATCAAAAATAATCAATAGGCAAAATGAAAATCATCTTTAAAACACATTCATTTTCAAAAGATCTAATATCAAAGCACATCAATATCTTTGTCAATCTAAAGCAAAGCACATCAATCTTTGACAGACTATAATGTCTAAACTCTAAGCACATCAAATTTTGACAAAACAAACGTCAAAGCATATCAACACCTACAGAACTACAAGGATCTTTTGGAACTTGTATGATATTGATACGAGGCAATTTTTGCAAAACAGCTTTCCCTCAAAAAACGCCAGCGTAAGTTCTGACATGCAGATACTTGGATTTTCAACAGCTGTTTGCCAAGTTTCACAAGATGGCGGTGTTGCTTCTTGAACAAAATGGCGGCGTTAGCTAAAAGATCTATGTAGCACTGTACTTTAAAGATTTGTTTGCTACGTTTTACAAGATGGCGGCGTTCGCTAAAAGATCCTGCAGCAATGTAAGTACCTTAAGATATGTGTGCCACGTTATACAAAATGGCGGCGTTTCAAAGATCCTTGTATCGCTGTACTCAACTTACCATCTTGATGCTGTATCATGTGCTGGTGCGCGTGCTCCTCAGCAGCGAAGGCGCCCTGGCTGCCGTACCCACTGGATGATTCTAGGGAGGACTCGCTTGCGCTGCTCTCGGAGCACACCTGGAAATGTGAAATATATTGAGGTTGAGCATTACTTTATTAGAAAGGTTAGTTTTTATAGCTGAAACAGCAGGACTCTTTGAGTCCTATCTCTGAGAAAATCTATAAAAATAACCTATATATAATAGAACGAAAATAAATCAATAAGAAACCTATAATAATTATTATAGCAAGTCAAATGAGGGCTTTAGTCATAATTCAATCTACTTTTCGATTGTATTCTAATTGATTGTAACTAAAGCAATACAGAAAACAATTACAAACAAAAAGTTTCCAAAAACTTTAACAAAACATTATAGACTCTACCTGATTAAAAATCGTTGCATTCATAATAAATGTGTCATTCGGTGGGAATCAAAATATATTACACACGGAGTGTTAAAACATTAAACATGACGTTATAACATTCAAGACAAAGGATTTTATGATATAATAATAGTTTATATAGTTTTCATCATAAAAACAGGTAGTTCAATAATCAGAAACTATATTTAACTTCTATAAACTATGAATATGAAATGTTATTATTGTCATTAACCTAACGCGTGGGGCAAGTGTATATAATACCGTATATTATGATAAATGACGGTTACATCAGCAGGTGATTAGCTACAATATAGTGTGAAGTTGGTAGCCTAAAGCGTCGCTAATGGTTGTTTACATGGAGTTTCTCTTACGATACGAACAATGGCACTATTGAAACCGTTAAATATTGTACAGCGCTCAACAATATCCAGTCTTGATACTTGGTTAGAGAATGTTATTATTCGAATATTTCATTAAATATATTCGAAAATATTCGAATAATAACATTACCTATACTTGGTAAATTATGCAGGTAAATAGTCATGAATATATGTAGCAAGACAAGTATGAAAGAGAAGAGAAATAAGTGTAAAGGAGAGATAAGATGGCAGAGATGAGAGAGTGGACAACCTGGATTCTTACAAGAGAAGTTTATAATAGTAAGTGTCGTTGCTAAGATGTTCTAGTACCATAAGTCTTATAATTTTTACATTGGATAATGTATGTAATGTAATATGTGAAAACTTAGTGGAGTATACTATTGTTAATTTTAAGTTTAATATGTAATTTCTTCTGTAATTAATTTCTTTGTATACTTGTTTGTTTTCCTAATAAAATAAAATAAAAATAAATACTTAATGCATTTATGGGATTCAACGCGAGATAGGCGATAGCTTGTATTGTAGTATCTAATAAATAATATGTAGTATACATTTTTATACTCCCTAATCACGTGACATGGGCAGGAGCAAGTCGAAGCAACGAAGGTTTTCGATATATCATTTGCCACCAGAGGGACGGTAGGGTCTTTCCTGTCAAATGTCGTGTCAGACAGACATAAAATGAGAGCCATATCGTGACATATGGAAGCTATTTCGTGACATATGACAGCTGTTTGACACGACAATTGACACCTATAAACCCTACAACTACATAGCGCAATTTGTCCCTCTTTTTTATTTTTTTTTATCTATGGACGCTTCACACCACGTCAGTCTGGCCCCGTGCTAAGTACCTGAAGGACTGTGTTACAGGTACCAGACAACGGAAATATATTTAATACTTTTATACTATACATATATTTAAGATTTTTATTATATCATACACATATTTAATACACATCCAGACCCGGGAACATTGAAAACTTTTTGTTCCGTCGGCGGGATTCGAACCCGCGACCCCCGGCTTGAGCTGCCACACACTCAACCAATTGAGCCACAGAGGTCGTCATTATATCTAGTCTCTTAATCTAGAAAACTACATAATATGTGTCAATATTTCATCTAAATCTAGCCAAGCTGCTGCTAGTACACTATAGTTACCGCATTAAATTCTCCCATCATCTCAAGCATCAAAACCGTTCAACCTACACCTGAATGGCTCGTAACTCGTAACATACTCAGTTTCAGTACGCAGCTCACGCGGTCCGATGTACGCGCTACTTTCGGCTTACATGCACACGGAGGGAAAAATCATGAGTGTTGTCATACGCATCGCGATACTTAGCTATTTGTGAGTAAACCAATAATTATTAGGTCCTTACCACAGACATAGATCAAGATAGATACCGCATGTGTATGTACTTCGCGTGTCATATCGCGTTCCCAAACGACGAGCAATGCTCGTCTTTCGAAAGTATTTTCTTTAGTCTGCTATCGGAATCGGACGTCAATCGGAATTTTAAAAATGCCTAAATGCCTAAAAGTGCCGTATTGAGCTGTAGAAATTCAAATAGAAACGTTGGCCTTGATAATGGACACGTTTCTTATCATCGGTACGTCACAGTAGTTAGTAAAAAAGTGGCACGCTCGTTTTCATACAAATAGAGCGACATGCGGTATCTATCTTGACCTATGTCTGTTGGCCTTACAATATATGAAATTGGCGTTTTGTTGTACAGGCCACTTTGATCTCAAATATCTCCTCTTTGGTTAAGAATTCCAAATTCAAATTTATATATTCATTTATTTGGTACATTTGAGTTTCCAAAACAGTCATTCATTTGTTTTTTTTTTTTTTTCTTGATTATTTTTTCTTTGGAGTCGTTCATATCACACAATGGAAAAATTGAAATATCGATTTATTTACGAATATGAGTTCTACCGTGGCACGAGTGCTGCAGAAACAGCTCGAAGAATTAACAATGTGTATGGCGCTGGTGTCGCATAAGAAAAAACGGTACGGTTTTGGTTACAACGTTTTCATTCTGGAAATTTCGACCTTCAGAACAAGCCCCGTGGACGACCCGAGACCAAAATGAATAATGAAGAATTAAAAGCTATTGTGGAAGCGGATCCATCGCAATCCACTTCAGAGTTAGCAGCAGGCTTCGGTGTAAGTGATAAAACTGCTTTAATCCACTTGAAGCAAATTTGGAAGATAAAAAAACTTGAAAGGTGGGTACCTCATAAATTGAGTGAAGAATTGAGAAACCAGAAAACACGCGTCGAAGCTGCTACGTTACATTGCTCAACCGACACAATAATGAAGGGATTTTAAATCGGATCATTACTTGTGATGAAAAATGGATCCTTTACGATAATCGGAAGCGTTCGTCGCAATGGCTGTCCCCTGGAGAATCAGCCAAATCCTGCCCTAAGCGAAAATTGACTCAGAAAAAGTTACTTGTGAGTGTTTGGTGGACTAGTGCCGGTGTCGTTCACTACAGATTTCTAAAATCTAGCCAAACGGTTACGGCAGATATCTATTGTCAGCAACTGCAAACCATGATGGAAGAACTAGCTGCTAAACAACCAAGGCTAGTCAATCGTTCCAGGCCACTGCTGCTTCGGGACAAAGCTAGACCACACACTGCACAACAGACGGCCGCAAAACTGGAGGAGCTGCAATTGGACCTTGCTCCAACAGATTACCATTTTTTCGGAATTTGGATAACTTAATAAGTGTAACAGATATTTGTTGAAATGCCCAAAAAGATTCATAATTTCGAAAAATAAAACTATCGAGTCAAAATAAGTGAATCGTGTTTTCCGTTAACTAAATATCAGATAAATGACTGATGAACTGACGACCTCTGTGGCTCAGTTGGTGGGCTGTTGGTAGCTCAAGCCGGGGGTCGCGGATTCGAATCCCGCCGACGGAACAAAAAAGTTTTCAAAGTTCCTGGGTCATGGATGTGTATTAAATATGTGTATCATATAATAAAAATCTTAAATATGTGTATAGTATAAAAGTATTAAATATATTTCCGTTGTCTGGTACCCGTAACACAAGTCCTTCAGGTACTTACCACGGGGCCAGACTGACGTGGTGTGAAGCGTCCATAGATATTATTATTATTATTATAAAGGCGACAGACTGTCGCCTTTATAATATTAGTACTAACACACAAACGCCGTTTGTAAGTTAGTACGTTTGTTACTTCTTCACGTCTAAACGGACTGCAGCGATTTTAATAAAATTTGGTATGGAGTTAATTGATATCCTGGATTAACACATAAGCTACTTTTTACTGCAAGAAAATAGCACAATTTATTTTCTCTAATAAACCGCGGGTAACACCGCGAGGCACTGCTAGTTTTTCATAATTTTTCACAATATTAAATAATTATTACTGTTTCAGATTTGCCTTAAACGTTCTAATCAGCACAGGTTGGTGAGTAATACTTAGTAATTCCAATCACATACAACCTGGATATTTTATGTGGGTGATAAGCGAGTAAGGCCCTGTAATTATTGTTTCAATGAAGTTGATGGAGTGTGATTATCGGTTTTGCTCATGTATGTTATGAGTTATGACTTTAGTATGGAGGGATACCTAATGTTATATTACTAATGTAATTAATAAAGCCTGGTTGTATCAATATGGGTAAAAGTCTGAAATGTAATCCTATGTTAGAGCATAAAGCTATTTTCATAAGGATTTACGAAAAAAAGAGATAAAAAGATCAAATTTGACCCAGGTATTATGAAACTAACGTGGAAGCGAGGTAGCAATATCTTCTCCCAGTAAAAGAGCCATTTCATAAGTATAAACAAAAAGACAAAAGAGATATGTATTACTAGACGTTCCGCGCGGCTTCGCCCGCGTAAATTAGATATTTCATAGACAAATCAGTCTACAAAAAATAGCCTATGATCCTTCACGTGGTCTATTTCTTATCTGACCCAAATAATAGAAAAATTGCTCTAGTAGTTCGTGAGATAAGCCCTTTCAAATAATTTCCCCCGTTTTTTCCACATTTTCTTCTATTTCTTCGCTCCTATTAGTCTTAGCGTAATAAAATATAGCCTATAGCCTTCCTCGATAAATGGACTATCTAACACTGAAAGAATTTTTCAAATCGGACCAGTAGTTCCTGAGGTTAGCGCGTTCAAACAAACAAACAAACTAACAAACTCTTCCGCTTTATAATATTAGTATAGATTAATTTATTACACTGTCGTGGAACAACCCCTGGCAACCTGCTAGGGACAATATTACATAGTCAATAATATTACCACATATTTTTCAGTCCGCACGAGGCAGAGAACTCTAAGGCGGTATACAAGACGGGTGGCATAGCAGACCTCAACCCGCCCATAACGCTAGCAACTATCAAGAGGAAGCTCAAAGACAGCGGTGTGTTTGACGCCGACAACGTGTCTCTAACGGCGACAGAGCAGAAGGAGCTGGCCAAGTTGTTTGAGGCTATTGAGATTATGGTACGTTTGACTACATTTATTAGGCCCCTTACACACTGCGACTTTTAACAGCGATGCAGTCGCGCGTTTTTGAAACGCGTGACAGCATCGTGACACCAGCAATTTTTGCATCGATGCTGTCGCGCGTTAGTATCGATACAGTTGCGCGTTAGCATCGATACACACGCGCGACACCATCGCGACACCAGCAATGAACAGATTTTTGCATTGATTTTGCTTCTGCATCGCGAAAGCATCGCTACTGTATCGCGACAGCATCGTGACTGTATCGATGCTCAAAGTAGTGCAAGTGGTGAGTGGTGACCATTTGCGACTGCATCGATGCTGCATCGTGACAGCATCGCGACTGCATCGCTGATAAAAGTGTGTAAGGGGCCTTACAGTCGTAAAGCAAGTTACAACCAAACTTGTACCATCGAAGAAATTGATTCATAGGCAGTTGACGGACCTACATCAATTCAATATTAGATATGAACTGTCGGTCGAGTTTGACATAACGCTAACTTACTTAGGCCCGCCATCTGCCTATGAATCAAATTCTCTGATAACACCTACTTTATTATTTACTTGATATGACGTGATCCCCTGTATACAGTTTACTGTAAAAGCAGCAGTAACTTTTTTATTTAACTTTTGTATGGGCGCTAGGGCGCTTGGCTTGTATGGCTAGCATAACAACATAACAAAAAAAAATCTCTTTCAGCGCTGTTATTTTACAGTGAACTCTACATATGGGACACATACACATTAGAAAATATAAAGTATTATCACTTTGTTTTGTTACACCCTGTACATACAGAAAGTGCTGACTTCTGTAGCCCTAGCACGGCGACCAGTAGAAATGCGAAAGTATAGACAAACTGTGGACATAAACCCAAGGTGCCCTTCCGATCTTTACCGCGACTAATCGCGACCGACAAAAATTCAATTAAAATGCCACTTTATGACAGACTATAGTATATTTCATAAAGTAGGATATTATTTGAATTTTTAGGACCATAGTCTGTCATAAAGTGGCATTTTAATTAAATTTTTCGGAACGAAAAAAGATCGGAACGGCACCATAAGTTTATCTCCACAGTTTGTCTATACCTTCGCATTTCAACTGGTCGCCGTGCTAGGGCTACTGCTGACACCGATAGCTAGTTCCTGCACGTTCCGTATAAAGTTATTATAGTATCATCCGAGGGTCAGAAACTGTTCAGTGGCTTTAACTAACAAATTTGATTGACAACAAATCACGATTTTTAAATAAAACTTTTATTGACGATAAAGACATCCAGAGTGAACAAAGTAAAAATTTAACCAACACCAGTTAATGCAGCGTTACTAATCGTTTATCCTCCTCTTTCTTTTATCAGAAGAACGAGTGAATTAACATGATACTCAATCAAAGACGAACTTTGAACAGAATACGGTTAACGAGACAGATTAACACGATCCATCGCAAACGAGTACCCATTATTTTTATTACCTTTTTTTTATCAATAAATTTAAAAACAAGCTAAGGCCAAAAAATTATGCTCACGTTTTGCACGTTTTATAAAACAAGAAACCGACATACCAGGAGAATGTTTTAATTATTTTGTTAATGTGCCTTTTATTACTATCGTAAAATCACAAATACGTAATCATTTTGTCATTGAATTGGTCATTTGTCGTTCATTGAGAGAGGCCTATGTCCAGCAGTGGACGAATATAGGCTGATATGATGATGATGATGATGATTGGTCATTATGACATTGAGGTCGTTGTAATATTACTTTTTTACTTAAAGAAATAACAGCACCGAATGTAATCATATATTATCTAATAGACGTCAATAGTTTTTATATTATGATATTGATGCTACCGCTGATTCCTTGTAGAGATTCATATTTTGCAACATGATTTATTATCTTATTATGTATATCTTGATTAAATACCACTTAATAAAATAGCTATGTCATAATAAAGTAGTAATATGTCCAATAACCGCATCATTAATAAAAATACCCACAATGTCTAACCTTTACAGACGATAAACAATTATTAAGTTTTATAAACTATGACAGTAGAGACATTGTGGATATTCCATTACTAAAAGGAGGTAGAGAATACGTATCGGTTGATAAAAATAAAAATAAAAAGCATTTAGCTCAAGAATTCAATGATTTGATTAATTTGATACTAAAATATTTTTTTTATATAAATAATATTCATAAGTGATATATTATTTCCAGGCCACTACTCGCAATCGGCAGCCGTCGGCAGCTCAGAACGCATATTCCTCACTACGTTTAGTAGAGAGAGCAGTCAAGAAATCTCTCAAGGAGGGACAGATATCAGAATCCCTAGCCGGGAAGTTTGACTGGGACAAGCTAAGCGATATGTAAGTTGAAACGAGCTGATGGATCATATAGGGCACAGTTCTCATACTTCGAATGTAACTTCGATCGCAGGCTATCACACTCGCGCTCTCGTGTTATGAGAATAGACCCCTGATATATTTTATTATGGAGTCGAAAACTCTTTACACCATTTTTTTTTTTTCAGATCCAAAAGACAACGTCGCGACAAGCCCGCTTACTATTTGAACACCACTACAAATATGAGAGTATTCAACACTGAATAGACCACAAAAATAACAATTGTTGGTATTTTCGAATACGTACCGGCCATGATTTTATAACTTTATGTTTTCTTAATAAATATTTATAAAGTTTTGTATTTTGTTGTCTAATTATTTAAATTTAATGATTTTATAAAGTTTCCTAAGCAATCACGAAGTAATTATAGTGTTACTACATTAAAAAGTGTTTATTCCCAGTTCTATGTTAGGTATATAGCGTGGCTTCTTTTTCATACTTAACTTTTATAAACCTACTTTTACATTAACTTTTATCACGACTAACACAAGGTCCTACTGGAACAACCATGTCATTTCTATTTTTACCTTTTTTTCGCCATCGTCAAAAGTCACAACTACAGTTAGACACTTTTCAACCCTGGAAGTTTCCACGTACGTACCTTTTCCTGCGGCTGGTACTCGGCGTTGTGTTGCTGCGCGCGCGACGCCGCCAGCGTCGCCAGCTCAGACATATTCACGTACAGCGCTTGCGGCACTTCTGTAGACAAAACATTATGATAAAAACCGGACTCCTGCAAGTGAAAAATTGCTTATTTACGTTGAGGTCAACGTAAACAAGCAATTCTTCACTTGGAGAATTGCTTATCAGGGCGAGCGTAGCTTGCCCTAGTATATCCGACAACATGTACATTTTGTGGTACACTTTACGGAAAAAATATCACGCCTATTGATTTGTGCTTTCTTTAACACAGTAATTTTTATTTATATGTAGATGTGTTATCATCAGTCAGTCAAGGTGTGACGACGCGAGCCCTTACAAAGCTCGGCTTTTAGCTAGTTTATATATAAGTGGAAATGCCTACCACTGGATAGTGGTAGGAAACAGATGGCGTTAGGTGTAATAATTCAGAAGCTTGGTATCATATTGGAATAAACACATAATAATTTATATGGCCTAACACAAATTTTGAGGCAAACCCTCTTAACCACACATTCTCACGACTGCTACACTTATATAAGCCACCCTGTTTTCGGTTTCGACCCTGGTCCCTTTCATAATATCTCATTGGGATCCGCAAAAGATAATTTAGAAGCAAGGTAGGTAGGTGGTAAGAGGTATTTTTAAGGTAATAAATAAGTGTTCCAATTTCAAAATGGTCTGCTTTACTTTACCTTTGGCGAGATGCGGCGGCAGCGATGACGGTTTTGTCGGCTTGAACTCGCTCTGGCCGGTGTTGGCGTTAGTCTTGGCCGGGACAACAGGCCGCTCCAGGGATGAGCAGCGCTGGGTAACAATAATAATTATAAAATTAATTATTGTTATGTTATAATATTCAAGTGGGTACACCTAGTCTAGGAACGTTGCCTAATAACAAAAATTACATTAATTGCAAATTGAATTTCTGAGTAGCAGGATCAGTGAAAAGTGCTAAATTTATGCATAAATAAATAAAAAAATAGTTATTAGGGCTGATGCAAAGAATAAAAATTATAAGTAATTAAAAATTAATGTCCATCTCTTTCCCAATATAATTTTTGTTACGTAACAGTCTGCTATTCTTCGACGTTTGTATGACGGCCAATCAGATTGTAGTTAGAAAATGTAAGCAATTTTTATACGCAAAACACATATCACATCCACTCTATTGGTTATACGTTCGATGTAGTCTAGCTGTTCCACGTTGACGAATGATGGACAAACACAAGCGATAACAACACGTATATTCGTCTATGAATGCCAATGAGGTCTATTGCACATGCTATAAACGGCTTCGCAATCATGATTAGCTATCATAGTCCACTTCGCAATCATAGTACAAACAATCGTTGTTAGCCAACATAATATAATATGGGTCTATAGACTCTCGATATACTCACAGTAGGTAGCGGCGGGCGCGCGTATATTCCTGTATCTTGTCTCTGTTCGGTGAATGTGTGTACGCTCAGCGCCGGCCGAGGGTGCCCGCGGTCCGATGCTGCGAAAACAAACATTATTATTACCCAACTGCACCAAAAATAAGGTTATGTTATTCGATAGTATCCATACCATAATATTATAAATGCAAAAGTGTATGTGTCTGTCTGTTACCTCTTCACGCTCAAACCGCTAAAGTGATTTTGCTGAAATTTGGTATGTAGATGCTTTGAGTTCCGGGAAAGAACATAAAATACTTCTAATTCTGAAAAAATGTACGGTTCCCGCGCGATAAAGGAATTTTCTAAAACATCATCTAGGTTCTAGTGTATTGTCAATTGTGTATAATTGATCATATTTATTTGGCGTGCTGTACATCCTCAACCGCTATTTTACGAAAGATTCTATTGGGTTTATTTGCTAACTAACGGCAAGCCAAGGATAATTTCATCGGTAATTTTAATAACTTCCTTCATGGAAAATGCAGTTTTATTCATCAAACTTTGTATCGAGAACAATGTTATCCCTGCCGAATGACGTCTTTTTGCTTCCAAGAATATTATTATCAGTTACGTCATAACATATTTAATTTATAATTATAATTGAATTTCATCGGTTTTCCGAGTTCAATCCTTCTGTGGTACGATTATGGCAGGAGGAAATCGATAGACAATAAAATTTATTAAATTATAGCAATTTTCATTACATTATTACTAGGTATATGTTGTAATTATTTATTGTATCAAGTTTGATTAATTTTAAACTTTGATTTAATTTATAATCTCATTTAACCCTTCGATCGCGGATTCTTGGAAATGCTATTGTATTCTATTGTTGTCGCGACCACCGGTGCCCGTATGGGGCTTGATGAGTTAATTGCCTGAAATCTATGTAAATTCAGCAACTATGCCATCAGTGGTTGGGAAAGGGATCGGTGGCTTTAACACAGGTTATACTGTAACCTAGCTAAGCTGCCGGTTGCGATCTTAACATAACTAATATAAAAACCATTGTAAAATCAAATAACTAGCATTGTAATTGTATGTCTAGATTAAGGTTTTTATGTTTCGAGCTGAATAAAGAACATTATTATTAAAAAAACAATCATGCATAGAGCATTAAAACTGTTGTCCTTATCTCACAAACGACTCTCCCAACGCATTATACATGAACAAACAATAAAATAACTATTTAACTTGTAAACATACAACCACCGGCAGAGATGGTGTTTCGTCCTTGTTTATTAAGCGACATTTCTACCACTTCAGACAAGAATATTTTACTCCCCCCCCCCCCCCCCCCCTCATTTAACATGTAAAACATACGACTACCCGCAGAAATGGTGTGCGGCCGACCCGCCCATGATGGCGATGGATGAGTTCCGTCCTTATCTACCAAGCGACATTAGACAAGGACACACAATGTAACAAAGTATACGCTGAATTATTAATCCTCCTCTCTCATTTAAGTGCCTCTCCAGATGAGGCGTTTTACGCGCGAAGTCCATTCGCGCGTTTCAATTTCTATTGCATCCAGATACCGCGTTTTACGTGCGTTTTTACGCTACAAACATGGACTCGAAGTTATCACGCTCCAATCAAATACGTCCATTCGCAACGGACTCGCGCGTAATTCTGGACGCTGCAATGGCACCCAAGTATCTCGACTCGCGCGTCGCACGCGCATTTTACGGGCGAGTCGAGAGTCCCGCTCATTGCAAGCGTTTTACGCGCGAGTAAGAAAACGCATCTGGACGCGATATATGTAGCACTAGTATCTCGGGTACGCGCGTAAATCGCGCGAGTCGCTCACTCGCGCGTAAAACGCTTCATCTGGACAGGCTCTAAGACGTAAAACATACGACTACCTGCAGAAATACTGTGCGGCTGACCGCCCATGATGGCGGACGCCGTAGACCATTAAAAATGTTCCGTCCTTATCTACCAAGCGACATCAGAGAAGGATAGGACGCTAAAATATATATATATATATATTTTTTTGTGATAAATGGAAAGATATACAGTGTGTAACAAAAATAAGTGATAATACTTTAGGGTGTGTACGTGTACCTTGTAGAGAGTTCACTGTGAAAGTAGCAGCGCTGAAAGACCAAATTTTTTTTTCACTTTTGTATGGGGAAACTCGTGATGCTCGGGCCCGTGCCCTACATTACTACTTACACCCTGTATAAGTTTTATAACAAAACATTTTTTACAATAAACAAAACGGGCACTTAAGACCTTTCTTATTTCGAGTCAAAGTAGCATCAGTTTATTGTGAATTTACTAAAAAGTTTAGCTACTACGTAGCTAAACTTTTTGGCATTATATTTATATTTTTGGCATTATAGTTAGCGCAAACAATTTTGACCTTAAACATCAACGAAATAGGTTTAATATTGCCGTATACTATTGAAATGTATATAACATTATGACGTCACATCTCAATCATGGCGCGTTTATAAATCACGTGACTTTATTTAAATTTCATGAATTTTTAATTGTTTATAATTAATTGAAAAAACATTTTTTAAGGTTTTTGCATTAAATATCAACATTATTAATAATAAGGTTTTAAAATACATTAAAAAATCATATTTTTTTTTCAAATACCCAATTATGAATCCCCCCTTTTCCAACATGTAGAACATACAACTACCCGCAGAAATGGTGTGCGGTCTGCCGCCCATGATGGCGGACGCGGCGCGCTCGAACTGCGCCGTGTCCTTGAGGTCCGGCCACGTCGCTGACGCTGTGAAAGACAGTTAATTTAGGAGTCAAATTGATTTCTAACTTTTTCGATAAGTTTATAAATGAATCGTGCTTTCGCTCTTTTCACTTTTCTTCACCACTGAACGAGTTATGGCCGATTCAACTGGTGTTAACTCAAACTAAGCACTACTCAACACATCTTTATTCCAGCAGCCCCAAAGGTGTTTAAGCAAAATATAAATCCAGCTTTAGGCTTGGAAGTCTAAAGCTGGATTTATATGCAACGGAGCGAACGCGCGGTTTGGCGGCGGTGTAGCTCGCCAAAACGAGCAAAGTTATGTAAATCACAGCGCGCCTTGCCGCTATTTAAATAAATCGTTAAGTACATACATATTTTGTTTGTAATCTCGCGGTGTAGCCGCCAAACCACGCGTTCGGTCGGGCGCATGTACCATCGAGGAAATTGATTCCTAGGCAGTTGAGAGACCAACGTCATTTGGTCGGATCATGTCAATTCAATGTTAATTGTGATCTGTAGGGTGGGTTTGACGTAACGCGACCAAACTACGTAGGTCCCCCATCTGCCAAGGAATCAACTTCTCTGATAGTACATCCAGCCTAAGGCTTGCACCTACGGATGAATTGCGCTCTCGCTCTTTCCACTTTTCTTTACCACCGAACAAAAGTTGTGGCCAATTCAACTTAGGGCTCCCCACACAACACATAACTCCGAATTCGCATCGCATCGCAAATATCTGCGACAAAACTCATAATAAAAATGACATTGCGATGCGATGCGAATTCGCAGTTATGTGAGGGAGCCCTTAAGTCAACTCAAATTAGTTTGATAATACTCCCCACACCGGTTTCGGTGACGGTGGTCGGTTTCATTGAAACCAGGCCAGGTACGCAGGAGTAATTTTATAGTGCCCAGGTGTGTGCGCAATACACAAGAGCACTCTCTATTTCTTACTCTCATAACCCAGCGGGACGGAAGACCGACACGACTGGCGAGAGATCAGGCGCAGGACCGACTTTTTACATGCCCATCCGACGCATGAATCATCTAACTTGTCAGACAATCAGGTGATCAGCCATCATTGTCCAAACCAAACTTGGAAATAACATGTTTCCAACGCGGGAATCGAACCCACGACCTCCGAGTCAAGAGCGACGCTTTAGACCACTGGACCACGGAGGCGTTAAAAAAAAAAAAGTACCCAATACACTCACCAACATTAGCTAGTATATCGTGGACTGTGTCGTCGTTGTCGTCAGCGCCCTTCGACGTCGCCATACCTTCGCTGCTCACGCTCTGATTGTCCGAACCCTGTAACACCATCATCATCATCACAATCACGACCACACTAATCATCACCATCACCATCGTCATGTCATGTTATTACCCAGTCCATGTCAACATTTTCGTTTATTGTAAGATTTACTTTCATAGTGGTATTTTTTTTTTTTTGTAAAAAGCTTTTTCCTGCAAGTCTCGACAAAAAACTGATACATCAATGTGTCACACAATTTCATACAAAATGTATTATGAAGTTCTGTGACCTGTCTTGCGGTTTGCATTTGCCTAATTAGGTAATTACTCGATATGTATAACTACAAGTCCACAACACGCCTTGTATGACCACCATAGAAATTATTTGTTTCTACATGTAATATTGAATGAATAGACGAAATAACAGATAAAAACAATGTGTCATTATGTGTCATTATTATTGTGTTTTCGTTGCGTCAGTCTGTCTTGTGTAGACAAAATTTTGTCTACCCAAGACCACTCTTTCTAGGGTCATCATGCTAAGTATGCACATACTTATGAATGCACTTATAAAAAAAACAAATAAAATAGGGGTTAGTAACAAAAAATATGGGGTTATAAACAAAAAAAAATTACCAAAGAAAGAAATAAACCAAAAATTTACATTGTCAGCGTAGAGCGAGGGACGTTGGAGGGCGTCCTGGGAACGGAACCCAGAGTCAGCACTGCAAACACTCGCCAGGCGGAACGCCGACTGATGGGGGTGAAAAAATAAAAAACATAAAGAAAAAAAAACTTTAACTGACTTAAAAAAACAAATGCAGTGGTGAACTTAAAATAAAACTACGTTTCTAATTGTCATGTCAACCATGGTCGCCCATTGTATTGAAATATTCAATATTATTGAAAAATTGCCCATTGTATTGAAAAATTCTCCATGCAAACATAATAATTATTTAAATATAGGATATAATATTATACATAAGTCCCGCGCTTCACACCAAAGATGTGTGTGTTTACCAATTGCAGAGAATAATGCGAATGAGTGGCGCACAAAACCAAAGTGTGCTAATGCCTAATTGGAACGTGTATTAGTTTTGAGAGTGCTCGATTGTGCGAAGCGTTGCCGTAGTTGAAACATTCAAATCGCATTATGCCGCATAATGCGATTTGATGCTGCAATTGGAAAACACATTATGATTGCACACCTTTCTACAGCATGCAATATAGACGTCAATGATGGGCAATTAAAGACGAATACGCCTCTGACTTCTAAGCTGGTCCGTAATCACCCGTACTTGGCCATCGTGGACCAATAAATGAAACGATTACCAAAAATCAATGAAAACGCAGTCGTAAGATCAAACAAAGCAAAGATAGAATTGTAACTTTTCCTCTATTTATCACCCCAGTATTATGCTACTGAAACGTCCTATTATTACGACGTCATGACTGTTTTATAATGTAATAATATCAATACTACGGAAAACGTCACGAGTATTTCCATATGACGTTTTGAATACACGATATGTTCCCCATATAGGATAGATCTATCTATCACGTACTTACACCTAGAAGTTTTTGTACCTAAAATGGCAGTAGTTTTGATGCCGCTACGCGTAAAATCCCGCATCATTTGGTTTGTGCTCTATAGTACTTTGATATTATTAAAATTTTGTTTTTGCACCACTAATCTATGTAGCTGTCATTGTCATGACTTTTCCAAATTATAGGTACCAAGTCAAAGACAACAATAATAGGTATGGATTTGCATAATTTCGTACGCAGGATTACCTTAGCACTTTTTTTTTTTTTGAAAAAGCATTTTTATACTTACTAAACGTGACTTAGACCTGGGCCGTGTTCTAAGACACGCTTAGTATAAAATGCTTTTTCAAGAAAAAGTGCAAAGGTGCTTCAGTATGAGACAGCTGTGTTTTTAAAGTAGGCTAAGGCAAATTGCTACGATAGAAGATGGATAATAATATTATGTTCATAACGATAACGCGCGCACGCATCCATTAAAACAGAAAATTCGCGGGGCGTTCAAGTATGCTATTCTACTGTTCTTTTCTGAGTAACGATTCTTATGCCGACCGACGACGACGATTATTTGACGACCTCTGTGGCTCAGTTGGTGGGCTGTTGGTAGCTCAAGCCGGAGGTCGCGGGTTCGAATCCCGCCGACGTAACAAAAAAAAAAGTTTTCAAAGTTCCTGGGTCTTGGATGTGTATTAAATATGTGTATCATATAATAAAAATCTTAAATATGTGTATAGTATAAAAAGTATTAAATATATTTCCGTTGTCTGGTACCCGTAACACAAGTCCTTCAGGTACTTACCACGGGGCAAGACTGACGTGGTGTGAAGCGTCCATAGATATTATTATTTACATTTATGCCGCGGCCGCACATAGGTAGTGCTTCGTGCTCGAGACGATACCATTGGACGATCTGCGTGTATCGTCCAATGGTATCGTCTCATAGCTGCACGAAGCTTGGTGACGATAGACGCATGTGCGGCCGCGGCATTAGTAGAAGTAATATAAATTATATCCCTATCATTACCTGTGTGAATCCCCGGGACTCGCTGGCGGGCGCGGGCGTGACGGCGCCGGACGACGCGTTGGATATCGGCGTCGAGCAGCTGACCGTCGAGCCGGACACGCCTGAAACACGTTACATACTTCATTTAGTACTGATTAGGAGCAGCTCTGGATTTATGTATAGGCAGTGTAGGCCATGGCCTATGGGCGGCAGCGTCCTACGGCGTCCTAGGGGGGGGCAGCAGCGTTTTTCTTTCTTTGCCGCCCCTATGTACGTCCAGAGTTCGTACATAGGGGCGGCAAAATTAGTGACCTATACTCATAAAAAATATAAATCCGGCCCTGATTAGGAGTCAATAAAACAGCGTCGCGAGGCGTTGCGACGCATTTTCATCCGACAACGACGAAGCAGAAAGGAGGGTTATGATTTTTACTTATATTATGTGTTAAATATTATTCTTGACGGTGCAGTGTTTTGTGGGGTATCAAATGAAAGAGTTTTGTTAGCACATTTCGAATATATGTGAATATTAATCAAAATATTATTACATTTTCTACGTAGTCAAGTTATAGTTTTTAAACTTATTTACTATCAGGGAAATTAACTACTGACTAACATTGATTTGACAGTAGACTACGAATATGTCAAGTCAATGTCAGTCTAAACCAGATTCGAAAACCACATTAATTTTTGCATTTCCAACGAGGGAATCGAAGCTACAACCTTCTAAGTCTTAAGGCAGTAAGCATAGATGTAGAGTTGCAGCAGTCATTGTTAGACCAACCGTCTAGCTTAAAATGCTTCAAAATAACCAAAAAACCGGCCAAGTGCGTGTCGGGCCACGCGCAATATAGGGTTCCGTAGTACCACTAGTTTTTGATATTTTTAATGGTCAATGAATGTACATTTATAACGTATTTTATACTACTAATAACATCATTTCAGTTACGTTTAAAGGAATTTGAACGAAAAGTTCCTTTATACTTCTCCGAATACATTTTAGTTGATCTACTATTACTCAATAACTTATGAAGTCTTCTTAGCCGTTATAGTTTTTCTTTTAATTTCAGCATATTTCCTACTCCCGTGAATTTTTTCACATTTCCAGAAGCAACCGCTTAGCTGGTGAAAGGGGGGACACTAACAATTTTTTCCACTTTAAAACTTCATATTTCACAAATAGATCCCTAAATCGAAAAATGATCTTTGAATACTCGTAATATTTTTAAAAATCCTATCCAACGACACCCCGCACGGTGGGATGGACGCGAAAAAAAAAATTCATCCCTGGTTGATGTGTAGGGGAGGCTTTAAATATATATTTTTAAAGATCTTATAAATCATTTTGTCGGCATCATTAATATGTGTATTCATACCGAATTACAGCTTTGTAGGTTCTATAGTCTCTGAGAAAAACCGCGGACAGACAGACGGACAGACGGACAGACCGAAACTATAAGGGTTCCTTGTTGACTACGGAACCCTAAAAAGTAAGAGAAAAGGTATATTTACAGGGTCTTAAATAGCATTGATTATAAAGAGAAGCTAAATAACTGCTGTAGTAACAATCAATTCTAGTGGATAAACCGTTACACTTGAGTCATTATTACTCGGCCAGTTTATACAAAATCAAATCAAAACCGGTCAACAATAATATTATATTCTTCTTCACAACAAACCTAATGGATTTAGTTTTAATGGGTCGATAAGACCAGGTGTTCAGACCCAACCCAAAACATGAATATCAATCTATACTTATATTATAAAGCGGAAAATTTTTTAGTTTGTTTGTTTGTTTGTTTGTTTGAACGCGCTAATCTCAGGAACCACTGGTCCGATTTGAAAAATTCTTTCAGTGTTAGATAGTCCATTTATCGAGGAAGGCTATAGGCTATATTTTATCACGCTAAGACTAATAGGAGCTAAGAAATAGAGGAAAATGTGGATAAAACGGGGGAAAATTATTTGAAAGGGCTTATTTGAACGCGCTTATCTCAGGAACTACTGGTCCGATTTGAAAAATTCTTTCAGTGTTAGATAGCCCATTTATCGAGGAAGGCTATAGGCTATATTTTATTACGCTAAGACTAATAGGAACAAAAAAATAGAAGAAAATGTGGAAAAAACGGGGGAAATTATTTGAAAGGGCTTATCTCATGAACTACTACAGCAATTTTTCTGTTATTTGGGTCGATAAGAAGTAGACCACGTGAAGGATCATAGACTATTTTTATAGACTGATTTGTCTGTGAAATATCTAATTTACGCGGGCGAAGCCGCGCGGAACGTCTAGTGGGAAATAAAAGTAAACTTAAAAATATATAGGGTGTTACAATAAACCTATTCTATATTAGTACTTCGGATAATTATTGTTTCTTCACTTTGGGGCACAAAAAATTTACATAATTAACTAATTTAACTAAAAACTACAAGGTTTTCAGGAATAAAATCATATTGTTTTTTCCTTCAAAACTGTCTTAGATCTAAAAATTACAAAGAAACACTAGTACCCGTTGCCAGCATAAGTACTTATTATACAAGAGTATCTTAAAAAATAAAGTGTAAAAAATAAGATGTTTCAATCACAGTTTCAGCTATAACGCTGTTATTCTAAATGGTCGAATCCTTCGTCGAATCACAAAAAATTGCAAGCCGTTAAAACAAATGCTTCGATGCACGTATGGGAAAAAAATGTTTAGTTTTTTTTTTTGTTCATATTTTGTTTTATTTAATTTAAAGCTTCAAATAAACAAATTCTAACACCCTGTACAATAGGTATAGTGGAAGTTGTAAGAGAAGTCAAAAACCTTTTATATATTTTTATTGATGACACAGAAAACAGCAAAAAAATATATCAAATCTGATTACTCTGAAAATAAAAAAGATGGCACTGTTTCTGCATTTAAATTAAATGACTCATTTTTAAGTGCATACTAATTATCAAGTTTGAAGTTTTCAAAGAACGGATTGAAAGGCCTACAGATATTGAGTTTTTATTAGTGATCTGATAATAATCTATAAATTAAAAATCTTTTTAATCAACAGATACTTACTTTTGTCGGTACTCTCTAAAACAAAATAAAAGTTAGAAAGGGGACACACATTTTACCACTTTGGAAGAGTCTCTCTCGCAAACTATTCAGGTTATAAAAAAATGATATAAGAAACCTCAATATGATTTTTGAAGACCTATCCATAGATAGGTTAACACGCATAGGTTAGATGAAAAAAAATTTTTTTTTGTTTCAGTTGTACCTATGGGGACCCCTAAAATTTTTATTAATTTTTCCATTTTTATATCAAAATCTTAATACGGTTCACAGACTACATCTATTTACCAAGTTTCAATAGTATAGTTCTTATAGTTTCGAAGAAAAGTGGCTGTAACATACGGACGGACAGACAGACAGACGTGACGAATCTATAAGGGTTCCGTTTTTTGCCATTTGGCTACGGAACCCTAAAAAGTACTTTATACAATCTCTCATTTGATATTATTATACGATATTTTTATACACAGTAGGTACATGTATTATAAAATAGATATTGAGTTAATCGGAAGCAATAATTAGTTCTAGAGTATGAAATAATTTTGATGAATCATAGCCATTTCTTATGAACTTCCATCTAAGGCACTGTCATAGAAAGACCCTATACACTTGGATAGGTTTAGAACCCTAGCCGCTGAATAGGGTCTTTTCTGTCTAAGTGATTCATGACTGGGCATTAGAAATGTTGCTTTAGGTCATAATATTATAGTACCTATCGTCGTTTAAGTTCTTACACCACGTAAGTCAAAAATAGCAACTTTTCAGGAGAGAGAAAAAATTTATAGAATTTTGTAATAGATATCATACTTACTAAAATGCAGATTTACTATTAATTATTTATGAGTTTTTTTTTTTGGCCGATACGTGTTCCTGGTTGGCTAAAACGATGCGTCTTCCGATTTTCTAGCGAATTCGTTCAAAGACATTTAAACGAAAAGTTAATTTATTACTTCTTCGTATACATTTTTTTTTTAGTTGATCGACCAATACTCAATCACTTATGAAGTCTTCTTAGCCGTGATAGTTTTCCTTTTAAATTCAGCATATTTCCTACTCCCGTGATTTTTTTCACATTTCCAGAAGTAACCATTTAGCTGGTAGAAGGGGGGACACTGAACTCAAACGATTTTTTTCACTTTAAAACTATATTTCACTAATGGATCCCTAAATCGGAAAATGATCTTTGAATAATTATAATATTTTTGAAAAACTTATTCAACGACACCCCACATGGTGGGGTGGACGCGAAATAAAAAAATCATCCCCGCTTGATGTGTAGGGGAGGTACCTTAAAAAAACCGCGGACAGACAGACGGACGGACGGACAGACGGACAGACAGACGGACGGACGGACAGACGGACAGACAAACAGACGGACAGACCGAAACTATAAGGGTTCCTTGTGGACTACGGAACCCTAAAAAGTGACTTACGTGGTGTTAGAACAAGGTGACAAGTTAACTTATCTATACATATAATAAAACTGTAGAAATGAAAATTCTGTACATTAAAGATATTCAAAAAATAATAAGCGGGGGGTGTTACTACATCGCTATAGAAGCCAAAAATGTGGTTAGTTTTTTTGTCTTTCTGTCTGTCTGTCTGTATGTTTGTTCCACTATCACACGAAAACTACTGATCCGATTTGAATGCGGTTTTCGCAGATATATTTGTCTTCTTCCAACTTAACATCTGGTGTATAAAAAATTTTCCCCCCACCCCTCTAAAGGGACGAAAGAGGGGGTCAGATTTTGTATAAGACTTTTGCTTTAACACGAAAACTACTGATCCGATTTGCATACGGTTTTCGCAGATATATTTGTCTTCTTCCAACTCAAAATCTGGTGTATAAAAATCAAATCCCCCCCCCCCCCCCCCCCCACCCCTCTAAGGGGAGCAGAGGGGGTCAGATTTTGTATCAAACTTTTTTCTTTAATGGACTTACTTCATATTATTAACTGTTTTTTCCAACTTAACATGTGTATAAATTTTTTCCCCCACCCCTCTTAGGGGACAAAAGAGGGGGTAAGATTTGAATACTTAAAATGGCAAAACAACATTTGCCGGGACAGCTAGTATTATGTATAAATTAACTCGCCGCGCCGTCGCGCCGGGGCGAAGCCAAAGCAAAGGGATGAATTTTATAGCAGTATATTGTATGTATTATGGAAGTAATATGTTTGGATATATCATTAAGTTACTGATCCAATTTTTCTGAATAATAAGACAATAAATCGAGAAGAATAACAAGCTATTGTATTAGTTGTCGTGTTGTACTTTAAACTACAATGAACCTAGTAAAATTATAAGTACCTATAACACCATAGTCATTGGAAGATAATATTATGTACATATAATTTTTATCACCGTGATGTTTTTTGTCAACTGGTTTTCTCATGTTTCACAAAACGTGACTATATCACAAAAAAGTGTCCACTAATTAAAATTAAGGCGATTTTACGAGCTCATTACGATACGAATACAGAAAAGTGTTTTAGGGGACGAAATTTGAAGCTTAAATTTTATTAAAATAAATTTCAAGTCGCCTAAACATGACCTACTGATTATTTCTTCTTCAATACTTCTATCATTATTTTTAATACTAAAAATCTGAGTGTCTCAAGTTTATCCCTGATAAAAGTACCTACAAATTAATGTGTGTTCAATAATTATTATTATAATTGTATGAATAATTAATTGAGTTTTGATATAAGTAAGCTTATTATCATAATTTTCTAATTGCCTTCAGCTCTTTAGCTAAAAGCTCACGTGCAAAATATCAAATTCATAATAATCATATTTATCCTATTATATCTAAGTACATCAAAATTTTAATATGTTACTTTTAAAAGCTTTATAAGTTATAACTAAAGATCCTTAAGACCGGGCTCCCAAAATTATCTAAACACGCTAGCCCCGCCTACACACCCCGCTATCCTCCAATCGTGATACAATGATTCCATGAATCGTGCCCGCATGAATTGTATTTTGCGCTGCAGCTAATAGTGAACAATATCGCGTAACAACGGTCGAAACGAAAGTAAAGTTCGCTAGTCCCAAAAATGATTTTGATGATTACTTAAAAATTAAATACAATACTAATATTTCCTTTTGCTATTATTTTATAAAGTGTGTGATTGTAGTAGTGCAAATTATTTAATGATAGTAACTCAATAAGTGTAACAGATATTTGTTGAAAAGCCCAGAAATATTCATAATTGTGAAAAATAAAACTATCGAGTCAAAATAAGTGAATCGTGTTTTCCGTTTGGCAAATATCCGATAAATATACAATGATTAAACAAATCTCAATTTCATTTAAGTCAATCGTCTTCCGGGATCGTAATACTTATTAGAAAACACAGCTTTGACAGCCCGCTCTTAAGTTTGAACTAAGAAAATCTAGTTTTTCGCAATAGTTTTAATTTTGGAAAAACTTAGGTTGTAGAGAAGACTTTACATATATACGTGCCTAATATTATTCAAATCCGTCCAGTCATTCAGCAGCTAATTCGATATCAACAATGGAATATTTCCTATTTTATAATACAGTAGTTGCGCACCGCGGTTTATTAGGGAAAATAAATTGTGATTTTTTTCCACAGTAAAATTTCTTAAAATCGCTCCAGCCAAGTAACAAACACACAAACTCACCAACTTTCGCCTTTGTAGTATACATATAAGTGTGATATTAGAATTTAAGTACTATCTATCCGGATTCTGAGGAAACTCAAAAAGTATGTAATATACAGGATGCAATTAAACCTTCCTGCCAATTTTTTTCCAGGGCTTAGGTATCATTAGGAGAGTCCATTTAACCAAAAAAAATTGGGTGTTATTTTTTTTCAATGACATATTTTATCCCATTTAAAATCGTTGCAAAACGGTCACTCGCGGCGCGGGGGAATGACCGGGGGTGACGCGGGGTGAAGCGCGCGCGCGGGGACATGTCACGCGCGGCCGATGCATCGTGTCCATTAATTGTAGTGTTTTTTAGGATAACTTTCGGAAGCTATGTCTCAAAATTTTAGTACTGAGTGGTTATAAAAGAAAAAATACGTATATTTTTATTTTTAACAAGGATCAATATATCAAAATTTGGCAGGAAGGTTTAATTGCACCCTGTATTTCTAAGTCTTTATTTTAATAAGGCTGGTATACAAGGTGTAACAAAACTAAGTAATAATACTTTAGGGTGTGTATATTTTCCTTGTAGAGAGTTTACTGTGAAAGTAGCAGCGCTGAAAGACCAATTTTTTTATTCACTTTTGTATGGGGAAACGCATGACGTTGGGGCGCATCTTTTTGTGATTTTGCCCATACAAAAGTGAAAAAAAAAATTGGTCTTTCAGCGCTGCTACTTTCAAAGTGAACTCTACAAGGAACACATACACACCCTAAAGTATTATCACTTAGTTTTGTTACACCTTGTATACCAGCCTTAATAAAATAAAGACTTAGAAATATATTACATACTTTTTGAGTTTCCTCAGAATAATTTATTTTATTTTTAGTATTTGTTGTTATAGCGGCAACACATATACACAATCTGTGAAAATTTCAGAAGTCTAGCTATAGCGGTTCTTGAGTTACAGCCTGGTGACAGACAGACGGACAGACGGACAGACATCAAAGTCTTAGTAATAGGGTCCCGTTTTTACCCTTTGGGTACGGAACCCTAAAAACCAAGGAAACGTAACTCCCATACTATTTTTTTGTTCTAGCCTATGCTGTCCCTCTGCTGGGCAAAGACCTCCCCCAAGGTCCCCAACTCCCATGCTATTAAATTTGGTTCCTTTCGAACTGTCATGTAACGTCAGCCTGATACCGCTGAAGGTCACCTAAATATTGCAAATGTATTGAAAATGTGTACCCTAACGTAGGTACACATTTTTGACAAGTATTGTAGAACACGTTTTTTGACGGAGTTAGGTACTCTTCCTTAGTTTTTATTATTCGTAGGTAAAAACCCTTATCAGGTAAAAGGATAAAAGTGATTTAATTATCTTATAAATGACGCAAAAACAAAAAAACCTGTTTACAATTCTCGGAATTAGGTTTGTTTTTCAGACTGTGTGTCTGTCGAAAAATCACAAAAGTTTCCTTGTAGGAAAGTAATAATGTGTTAGTAGTAGTAGGAAAGTGTAAAAAAATGCATTAATTTAATAAAACTACACAAAGCCTATGATTTTCCTTCCTTCCTTGTCTTATTGAATTATGTATTAATATTACTTAGACATATTTGTCCAACATTTTTTTTAGTTCAAGTGACATTTTCAAGGCCATCTTCAAGAAGTGTTGAAGGCTCGTACGTAGGATACGATGTGTTGTAAGCATTGATAGTTGTAAGTATAACTTCTTGCCGCTTTCAAATTCAAAGATTTTTGTTTACCTAATAGGGTCAATGACTAGTGATTGGACAGTACCAGTCATTGGACAAAGCACAAAAACACAATATTTATAAAGGTTGCTTTAAAAACTGCCTGTTTTTAAAGTAAGTAATAGAACGCCTGATTTTAAAGAGAAGGTAGTTAGCAACCTTAATAAATATAGTGTTTTTGTGTTCGGTCCAATGACTAGTACTGTCCAATTACTAGTCATGTTCACCCTAAGTATAATTTTTTCGAGTCCGCATGTTTTTTTTTTTTGACAATCGTGGACCAAGGCCAAGTGCCAAAGAGGCTGCATACGGCAATGTTGCTCGTCTCATCTTAACTTGTCACATCTCAAGCAACAATTTCCGTCAAATACCGAATATTTTCAAGATTTTTTAAAACAATATTTTTTAAGTGCCCTTTATTTTTACAATCGTAATTCGTAGACCAAAGCATTTCTCGCTATTTTCTGCCAGCACCACACAGGCTGCATACGGCAAAGTGGCTTTATTACACTTAATATTATTATTGTTTACTGTGTGCCTCAAGACGTGTCTGTCCAACGCTGACAAAATGGGTCCACAGAATATCAGGGACTGTGGAGCCCACAGTCATAAACCTGAGTGGATTCCACTACAATGGTTTGGGCATTACACCACCAACCAATTTGTATCTGGCGCCTTGCTTAATGCATTATTATGTTTTGTTTTATTGGTTTTTTTTTCTCTTGCATTGTTGTTTTTTTTTGTGTTTCTGTTTACTATCATGTTACTTGTATTGTGTAATGTTTTTAATTTTAAATGTACAGAACTTTGTGTAATGTCCAGATTACTGAATAAACGTTTATTTATTTATTTATTTTATTTGTCACATCTCAAGCAACAATTTCATCAAAGACCCAATAGTTTTCAAAATATTAATGACACATGAATTTTTTTCCCCATATTTATTTTTACAAAGATGGACCAAGGCATATCCCGCCACTTGCTGTCGGCGCCAAACAGGCTGCATACAGCAATGACATCATCGTCTCACATTTCCAATAACCGGATAGCGCTAATGGACATATGACTAAGTTCCCAGATAATATCTATGCAAATACAACTCGAATGGAGCATCTCTTATTATAATCGTAAAATACTAAAAGCCCCGTAACTATCCAAGTTCTTTGGCACATTGATGGGATTAGCTTTGAATTTTAGAAAATAAATAATATAATATTTTGAAGATAAAATTAAAAAGAATAGGCATGATGACTATTTTTTTTTTCTTATTGGTAATTGAAAGACCCTTAAAAATAGAAACATCGCTGAAAGAATGACTCTGATAGCTTAAAAATTCACCAAGATATGACAATTCAAACATCTCATAAAATAGACCTGCCCGAAACGCTCCATACAAAGTGCTACGAAAGAATGACTTCATTCTTTCGTAGTTTGTACGCATCGGGAGAGAACTTTGTTAGGTAGGTATATTAAATATTGCGTTTATGAAAGTGGTTTCATAACAAAAGTTGCTTTTAATTGCATAAGGTATCGAATGGTATACAAATATTTAGAAATTTAATTGAAAAAAAAAAATCGATTTGATTATCCAACTTTGAAGGCGCATAACAAAAAAAAAATGCAAATGCTATCAAGCTGAAATTTTGGGAACACATTTTTTACCGTGATTTCTTAATTTTATTAAAAAATTCGCTAATTTTTGACCTTGTCATCATCCCTATTCTATACTTAATAAAGATAAACATAATATTATTATCTGTAAAATATTCAGATTATTTTAAGATGTTTTCTACAATATTATTAATTATTTGAATATAAAATACAAGATGACGCCCGCAACTCCGTTGCGCCAAAATTTGTTTATCGCGCAGGTACCGTACATTTTTCCGGGATAAAAAGTATCCTATGTCTTTTCCCAGGACTCCAAATATCACCACACCAAATTTCAGCAAAACGGTTCAGCGATTTGGGCGTGAAAAGGTAAAAAACAAACGGACATTCACATTTATAATATTAGTAGGATATACGTAGCAAGATAAAGCTAAAACGCACTTTCCGTCAGTTTTAAGATCTAGACTCGAATAGCAAAACTACCGTATAAAATTACATACTTTGACATTTACAAGATTTACTAATGAGGGAATATTTCTTATTGTTATGACGTTGGTTATGACAGTATAATATTTAGTTTAGAATATTAATTAAACTAGTTTCATAGCGAACAAACACATCTATTTTGGGGATCTACCTCATACTTTTACCCAGACTTTGTTTACACCGTACACACGATGCGCAAATAAAAATCATAAACTATAAATTATAGACGTTAAAAACTTTTACAAAATATGATTAAAACAACAAAAATCTAGTCTTTTTTATATCTGCCTTAATTATTTTTAAACCATCTATATTTTATATGTTTTGTCTTCTGTTGACTGTTTTACTATTTACTATTCCAGAGTATTAAATATAATAAATTGCGAGTATTTTTTTTTTTCAATATGCAGAGGTAGGCTCAATGCATGATAGAATTCTCTGCGAACCATGTACTATCAGAGAAGTTGATTCCTAGGCAGATGGGGGACCTACGTAGTTTGGTCGCGTTAAGTCAAACCCAGCCGACAGATCACAATTAAGGTGACGCCGCGTTAAAGTAAAAAACCGTGTTGGATATGTTTTAGATTGCTTGTTTTCTATGAGAGGCCGGGCCGGCCTCTCATAGAAAACAAGAAATGGAAAGGACGTAAGCGACAAAATGGTTTTTGTCGCGTAATTTAAAAACCATAAATATATTTCATATAAGCTATGTGGAAAATAAAGTGTATGTTTGAACCAATCTATGTACAAATTTTGGAAGCTTAAATCACTCTCCTCTGTTGGCAAAATTAGAATCCCTTTTTTACAGGTCTTTTTGATTGATTATTATGTGTTATAAAAGTTGACCAATCGTGTTATGCTATGGGTAATTCAAAGACAAAGACATGATGAATACTGACAATGAACTTTAATTTCTTAGCTTTAGTCATTGCTGAGAAAAATCGATATCGCTACAGCCAAATTATCAAGGCGTCGCCTTAACATTAAATTGACATGATCCGACTAAATGACGTTGGTCTGTCAACTGTCGAGAAATCAATTTCCTTGATGGTACATATTAATATTCTGAGATGATATTACAATATTTAATAGGCTTTTGTACCATCGAAGAAATTGGTTCATAGGCAGATGACGGACCTACGTCTTTTGGTCAGGGTATGTCAATTCAACGTAAAGGCGTGATCTGTCCGCTAGATTTGACATAAACAGACCAAATTATGTTGGTCCGCCATCTGCCTATGAATCAACTTCTCTAATAGTACAAAATTTTAATTAATATTTATTATATTAGTGGGATAGCAAAAAATATCGTACATATTATCGTATATCGTACACATTATAGTCGTATTGACATTTAGAATTTCAATTTTTAGTCTGGTTTTAGAGGTCATAATATTAAGATAGTAGAATAATCAAAAACAATTTTATTCATTTGGTTGGCATGTAAAAAAGCTGGGTCAATTTTTTGATTTACCTAATTATTATTGTCAATTATTGAACTAATAAGATCAAAGTTGAATATTTTATCGCAAACCGAGAACTTAATAAGTATGCCTGGGTTTCAAATGTAAGTTTAAGACTGGCCAATGGCCATAGACGGAAGGAAATTTCAGTCAGGACCGACTGCTCTAGAGCGGTCGCGTTGAAATTGGTACCGACCGCTCAAGAACTGCTCGAGCGGTCTGTGTATGGCGGGTATGAATGTAGTATGGAAACTGCAGATCGCCGTGCGGCGACCGCATTTTGCAGTCGGTGTCAACTGCAAGATGCGGTCCGTCTATGGCCGGCCTTAGACTTCTTCAGATTCCTTCTTCTTCTTCAAACTCATTATAGGTACGTTTAGTACAAATTAGTATTCAAATTACCAAATACACTCGCCCAACACGTTTTACTGTTTTTAACATAAAATCGTATAATAAACAAGTTCCCTTGCGACATGATGTCTGAGAGAGCACGACCATCGTAAGAAAGCTTTTAATTTATTATGTTGATCGGTGCGTATTGTATAAATTAGTAATTATAATTTGTAGCATAATATATTGCCTAAGAAAAACCCACGGTGTGAGATTTAATGCGTAAAACAAACAACAACGTTCAATAGACGTCACTCTTACCATCAAGAACCTGCGTCAACACTAGCCTGTTTTGCAACTGATTGAAAGGGCATTTTGAAAACATTTAGCCTCACAGGTGCTTCTTTAAGCACTGGAATAAGGGTCTAAGGGCCAACCCACACGTACCACAACCACACCACGTGGTCGGGCGTATATTTCGTATTGTAAATGAACTCGCAACCACAACGTTGCGTCGACAGTGCGCGCACGCCGCCCGCGCTCTCCCAAAGGGGGGCGAAACTTTCGAACAAAAAAAAAAATGGGTTAGAAATTTAAACGAGGCGTGGAAATAATATAGTCCGGGAGCCCTAAAACAATTCTTTTTTTTTATTACTATCAAGCTAATTTTTTGTGATTAGCTTCATTTTGATAAGACGAACAACATTTTTATTTGCGAAAAATCTCGAAAGTGTTAGCTATCATCAGTCAAGGTTTTTTATATGTAGATGTGTTTTCAATTTTCATATTCAGTCAGTCAAGGTGTGACGACGTGAGTCCTCACAAAGCTCGGCTATTAGCTAGTTTAATCACAGTTAAGTAATTATTGATACTTGTCTCTGAGTGCGGCAGTTAACCATTAACCTTTTAGTCTAAGCGATAAGTTGAGAATGGCGAAATATAGAGATAAGGCTCTTAAAAATACGTGCGATAGCTCATTAGATTCGGAATGACGTCTAGAAAAGTGTATCGGAAGCGTGTATTAAGCACACAAAAAATTGCAAAAGTTATAAACAAATTAAGTTGCAAAAAAAGGGTATGACGTTTTTTGTTAAAAACCCCGAAACTATTAACATTTAAGAAATTAAAAAAAAAAGATTCTTAAAGAGGAAATTTCCATAAAAAAACTTCCGACTCCCGGAATTCTATCTCTATTATTTATAATTTTAATTTAACGCTGAAAATAGGCCTGAATGTCTGCACACGACGCAACCACATCGCAACCACATCGCAACCACTGACGATAACGCAACCACGTCAGCATTTTGTCGGTACCACAACGCAACCACAAAATGCTGCAGCGACACCATTCACACGTATCCACTGCTCGACGTCATTTTGTCGTTGCGATGTCGTGTGTTTGTGGTACGTGTGGGTTGGCACTTAAAGTCACATTCCGATAACCATATTGCAATAAGAAAACGTCAACCAGTACGATTCCAGAGATATTTTCGAAAAGGGCACCTTAACCTATTCACCAAAATTATATCCAAAAGGTCTACATGAAATTTTACAAAACCGGTATTTTCTAGTATATTTTATCGCATACATCCTCATACCTAAAATATCCAAAGGATAATCGACTTCGTCCTAAAGACGACTGGAATTTGCACATCCAAATATCATCCCAAACCAAAGAAATGGCAGTAGATTTAGCCCTACCCACTAAAACTCAACGGTACTCCACGTTCTTACGGCAGTGTCGGTACGGCACCGACATTGCCGAAGCCACGGAAACATCAACTTGGCGTCTCCGGCGAAATGGTATCCATGGCATGTAAGGCTTCTTACAGACGAACGGCACTTGCCAACGGCAGATACAACTGCAGCCGTCGCCACTTGTCGACGGCAGCTGGCAGCCGTCGACGCATTGACGGCTGCAGTTGTATCTGCCGTTCGTGTGCAAGAAGCGTAACTTACCATGCTGATCGGAGCACTGGCTGTTGAGCGAGGATATGGATGTGAGCGAGGACTTGCGGCTGCCGAGGCGGGACGACGCGGACGGCGACGGCGGCGGGGGATCGCTCTCCGCCCAACCGCTGTAGCACGACTTCACGTCGCATATCACCTGAGAAATAGTTGAGTTTTCAATAGTAATAAGAATTACCAGTGGCCGTTCAAGTTTATAAACCGTCGGCGAGTCTGTCGCACAGTGAGGTTGTCAAATCCAATTCGAATAGGGAATATGCATTGCATGATTTTTTTTATGACTTAAATTAAGGGAACAAATTTTTTGAGCTGTTATTTAATTATTCTAGATGTTATTAAGATCAGTTGAAAAAAATATTGAGCAGTTATTTAATTTAATGGCGGTTGATTTATTATTGCGACAGTAAAACATGGACAGTAATTAAAAATCAATTAGTCGGGTATTTTATCATACAATGTCAATTCTCAAATCAATTGAGCAGTCCAATAACTGAATGAGCGGTAAAAATTATGGAATGAGCGGTAAAAATTATGGAATGAGCGGTTCGATAAATAGTTCGGCAGATCATAGCGAGCGCCGAGCGGTGACACCCGAACTCAAATTCCAGGGTTGGATCTTATGCCACGTAATACATGAATTTGTTTCTTTTCTTCGCTTTACATTTATCCTTTCTTTCCATAACCAATTCATAATTGAGTCAGTAAACCTATGAATTGGATAGATTACGTTTGCAAAATTAGTGACAGAACCGAATCAGCCAACCCCGACCGCTGGGTTAGGTTAGGTTTTTTTCAATATCGATTTTTTACTTAGGTTAGGTTTGTTTTTTTTTTATTTCGTTTTTTTTTAATTGTTAGGTTTATTTTATTTTATTAAATTTAGATTTTTTAATAAGGTTAGGTTTGTTTTTTTAATAAAAATTAAGATTTTTCTCAAAAATTTGGCATTTAAGTACTGTTTTTTTTTACCACCTCATTGCTTAGAATGAGATTTCTTACTGACAAATTCTGATTTATTACTGCCCACAAGTAACCGCTCGTTCAATAATTTTTACCGCTCATTTAATTATTTTACTGCTCAATTATATATTTACTGATCCACTTCATTATTTTTTATTACTCATATCTGTTTACTTTACTGCTTAATTTTAACTGCTGAACTTGCAATCGAACGTGCCATTTATAAAAATTAACTTACCAAAACTGCTATTAACAACTGCCTATTTAAATCAGTGCCTTAAATTAATCCTTTATATCTTTATAAAATAGAATAAAACTAAAATAGGCTTGAAAATATTCAAATTATTATTTAAATTGAAATTTAAAATATTGATTTTTGTACCGTTCAAACACCAACATTTAGCGCGCCATGTTGATGACGTCAGATGATATGTTCCGTGTTTGTTTACTTTAGCGTTTCAGTTACTTCGTACTTATTTTCGGGTTTAATTGCTATTGAGATCATGGAAGAGGCTAAAAAACCTTCCTACAAGTATTGTGTGATACCGAAGTGCAAAAACCCTACTAGAAATACACCTGATAAAGTGTTTTTTCGTATTCCAAACGATGTAAAAATACGAGAACAATGGTGTAAGACATGGGCGTACCCAGTAGGGTTGCCAACCGTACTATAATATACAGGATGGTCCAATTAGTGACGTCAACAATTTTTTTTTTTAGATTCCTCGCACCTGGGGGTATCCGAAAATGTATGTATGTATGTTCAGCGATTTTTCTTAGTTTTCGAGTTATATTTTTTTTTTGTGTATTTTTAATGATTCCTGCCAGCGAGGTTTCAAAAATTCATATCTTTTTTTGTAGTAGGTATTTTGCAGTCTTTTTTGTGACATGATTTGTCTTGAATGCTGTTTTAATTAAAAAAAAATAACTCAACTTCCTGAACTTACTTAAAGTTACTCAAAAAAGGCTTGAAAGTCAGAAGTTTAGTTTTTAGTGGGATTTACTCAAACCTTCAACTTCAATTTAAAAATACAAAAAGGAGTTTCCAGTGCTTCTGGTTAAGTTTAAAAACTCCGCATGCTTCTAAACTACAAAAATCGTAAAAAAAAATAATACTTTATCGGCCTATTTTTGTTGTTATTGGCCTTCGAAGGCGGATAGGCTAAAAATCATTGAAACAAGATTAAAGCATTAAAAATTATTTTATTTATTTTTTATCGTTGTTATGGTAAATTAAACTTAAAAATGTAATTTTAAATTAAATTTCATTGAAGTTCCTGTAAAATAACTGTAACATGACGTGTAATTTAGTAATTTTGGTTCACCACTAAGGTCTAATGGGTCTAGTTATAATCTAAAGGTATTATAACTCGAAAACTAAGAATAAAATGTATAGTATTGTACTATATTTCGAGCCTGCGTACTATATACTGTTGAACTATTATACATATAGTACGCAAGAATACTATATTTTCGACACTGAAATCTAACAAACAAATTCTTATTTTTAAAATTTATAAACGCGCTTCTACATATGACTTGACATAATAATTAAAAAATAAGTTGACACTTGACAAATTGTACAAATTGACATTGACAATTGACATATGACATGATATTGACAAGTGACAACCCATTGACAACCTCGTAATAATTTGTTTTGGTCAAGGTGTTAGTTTTCTTTGGGGCATTGGCGCTGTTTTCAATTAGATTTGTTTATTCTTTTGAGAAGTTGAAGTCCTAAATAAATAAATAGTCATGGAAGAAAGTGGTACTGATGACGAAAGTGTGTCAAGTTTAAATACAGCACTAACACCGATTAAAAAGCGTAAAATACAGTAAAGACTTCAAAAATATAGAGATTATAATGAGAATAACTTACCCGCTCTCTATTACCGCCACTTCGGCATTCACAGAAACGGTATTTTCGGTTATGAATTTGAAATGGCGGGAAGAGAGAAACACAAGTAGTATCTCATTAATAAAAAATGAGCTTTTAATTCACATTAATCTTAAAATTGAATGTAATAAAATATATTATGACACTTTTATTTTAAACAAAACATTGTTAAAAAATGCAATAAATGCAAAAAAATATAGTTTTTATAAAAATAAATAATACTTAAATATTTCATTGAACATTTTTTAATTTTTTCATAAAATACTATATTTATAGAAGTGTACTATATTTGTTATAGTTTATTTTGAAAAATACTATATTTCGCCGGAGAAATGTTGGCAACCCTAGTACCTGATGTCTTTTCCATGAAAACCTGAATATGGCTTGCTTTCCACCATCGAGTAACAGAAGTTCATGTTCTGTTACTCGATGTTGGAAAGCAAGCCTTTGAAGTACTTTTGGCAACAAAGCATACTTGGCCAAAGTATCTTTAGTTAGTAACAATAAGTACAGGGTTACAGATGTAGATATTAGCTGTCTCTTTTACTTGTCATAATTTGTCTATTTAAATCCAGTAATTCTGAACTCATATGCTTCTGAAATAAAAGCAGTACCTACGAGTAAGATCACGTCAAGTGGAAATTGGGGGGTTCGCTTGACGTGATCTTACTCAATAGGCAATATCCTTGAGAGATCCACGACTTAAAATTTATTTACCTGCAGACTCGCCGGCGGTAGACTTCTGGGTTCTGTTGTGTGTCGCGATAGCTGCTCAGTTCCCTCTTGTAAGTGACCAACTTCCGCCAGCATTGCCACCTCGCTTTCCTGAAAAATAAAAGCGTATTTCTAAGACGTTGAAATAATTGACGCTTAACAGCCCCATGTGAGGATCACCCATTTACGATCTTTGAAACTTGGTTTGATTTTTATCCTCTTAGCTTAAAGCCTCAAATAACAGTTGTGTATTACCACACCGGCATGTATGTTTTATTGCATTCGATTAAGGGCTCCCGCAAACGGGCCACCGGCCACAACCACAAAACGCCGCTACCGGCATATTTCCTGTAGTTTTCATACATTTTTTGACGCCGAACGTGGCCGCCACACGCTTCAACGATTCACTTTTAGGGATTGCAATCCGGCGTCATCTTCAATCCGGACCGGATTTGACCGGGTTGATAAAACTGAATTACAAAGCAAAAATCATACTATTTTTGCTTTTTAGTTCAAAAACAAGGCCTTTGCATCCGTTGCATCTGATTTATATAGTATTTTCAAAGCGAAATAAACCTCTTCAAATACTGTAGTGTCTGGAACAAGACTTTAAATGCCCGAATGGTTGCCCAAGCACATACGGCATTCTCGCAACATAGTCGGCCTAGCCAAGAGGAATGAGCAGGTCGCAGGCAATACGTCTGGGACTAACTATGTGCGGGTTTCCTCACAATGTTTCTTTCACCGTACCAGTATCAGCATTATATATGTTACACTCAAAGACACATCGTGTTGTGGTCACAGTAAAACAGCCACAACGCGAAATTCGTGTTGTGGCTCTAATGAAAACGGCCGCGACGCGTTGTGGCAATCACAGAACGACCAAATAGCGAAATTCTTGTCGTGGCTGACATGCATATAATCTCGACGCGTTGTGGCCATGATGAAAAGCTATGACGCTATATTAGTATTTGATAACGACGCACATGACGCACATAACTTCGTTGCGCCAAAATTCGTTTATCGCGCGGAAACCGTACATTTTGCTATTTGGTCGTTCTGTAATTGCCATAACGCGTCATGGCCGTTTTCATTAGGGCCACAACACGAATTTCACGTTGTGGCTGTTTTACTGTGACCACAACGCGATGTGAGCTATTTTTTCACTCAATGAGCCATTTTGATCTTTGAGTGTAACATATACGTATAAGGTTTGAATGAATTATGAGCCGATCCTGGGTGAAGGCGTGAATTATTGGTTCACGCCTTTACACAGGATCGAACCTTAAGTGCGAACGGCAGGTCTACCACTAGGCCACAAAGGCTCTTTTAGTACCAAAATAAGAGAGTTCAAGTTTAAGTGTCATTAAACTTATATTATGTAGGTTGTGTTTAAAAATGAATCATAAATATATTTTAGGTTAGCTCCAAATCAATGCAAACAAATCAAATTACCGGATCTGGTTTTCCGGATTGCAATCCCTATTCACTTTACGACCAATAGACTAGCTTAAAACGGCGTTTGTGGCTGTCGCGTGTGGCCCGTGTGCGGCGACACTTAGAGTGCCTTCACATTAAGTCGCGATTAGTGCGGCAGCAGCGCGACTTACATACTATTTTAGTATAGAAGTCGCGCTGCTGCCTAAAATTTACCAAAGATTTAAGCCATCCAGTCACATCCAGTGGCCTGATCGAACTCGCTGAGTACTTGTTTAATTTAATAATTATTCTTACCACTACTGGATTTAGAAGAGACACGAAGTGACAGAAGCGGCTACGTTCTTCGATCAGAGCTGCCTTTACCGCCTTCTCCTCCATCTCTTCTAACTGTTGTTTTCTCTCTTGGATATCCTGAAATACAATAAATTTGATACTGGGTATATGAAATAAAGTTTTAAGTCGGAAGTTTTATCGGGTGTCGTTCAACCCCAATTCCTTGCGTTGTGTTGAGTCTCCTTCATGCGTTTCACGTGCCATACGTGAATTCATCACTTATCGCACGAGAAAGAAAGAAACCTATTTGATATGATTATACTGGGTACAAGTTTTTCGTCAGGCATCGCTTATCTTGGCTTCCACTCAGTTCCACCTCCTGATCGCTATAGATACGTGCCAATTACGTAGATCAGCGCATCGAACGTGATTCGAACACTTTACCTGTACACAAACGTCCGCGCGTCGTTTGACATCGGGAGCCGCTCGTCTCGCCTTCCTCGCGTTGCGTTGTGCCTCCTGCACGCGCCTACGCAGCTCAGCTCGCGCACGCTTGCATTCGCGAGCGTGTTCGCGACTGAGCGCGCCCGTCGTACCGTTGCAGCCCCGCCGCCATTCGTCCGCGCGCTCCGACAGCGGTGTTATGAGGCGCTCCATGAGCGTACTATAAAAATAATTAAATAATGAATCATTGATACGATGCGAATATAATCTGGGGTAAAAAGACGAACCAAGCGAAGCGCAAGGGCAACCTACTTATAGTAGGCCAAATTTTTGTCCAGTAGTAGATTAATAATTAATAATCAACACGTGGAATGTAAATTCAGAGTATTTCAAAGTTGTCGAAAAAAATTTTGCTAAAATTAATTTTATACCGTATGAAACTTTGTTGGATAATTATTGAGGTCATGTTTAACCAAAAAATCACCGTCAGCCGTATTGAAGACGGGGGATTCAACGTCAGTCGCGTTACTGAATATGTAATTTTTTTTCAAATATAAAGTTATTTTATACCTTATAAAATTTATACAGGTGAATGTTTCTACTTTGTAAATAATAAAGAAACCCGTCAGTCGTTATTATGATGGTGGGAAAACCGTCAGCTAGCGATAACCATACTTCGCGCTCAATGTATCTGAGAGCGTCGCGTAGTCACTTTGGCACATGAACTTACGACGTTTCCAACTTTCCACCTACAAATATTCAGCTGACGGCGATTTTCGTTTGAATTAACAATAAAATTGTCTCAAAGCAATTTCATTTGGTATTACCTTAATTTCATACTCAATAATATTACGACATTTTATACGGTATAAAATGACTTTATATTTAAAAAAAAAATATAAAGTCATTTTATAGTACATATTCAGTAACGCGACTGACGTTGCATCCCCCGTCTTCAATACGGCTGACGGTGATTTTTTGGTTAAACATGACCTCAATAATCATCCATTGAAGTTTCATACGGTATAAAATTATTTTTAGAAAAAAAAATCGACAACTTTGAGATACCTACTCTCAATTTTTATTCCACCACTAAGTACTGAAGCAGCTGACGATCAAAACTCTTATGTATTAGTAGAATAATATTATTGTTACGATTTTCGCTCGGTATGAAATGACCTTTCAAAATGAGCACCACCTATTAGAGCCATGCCACACGACGCGGTGCAGCGCCGCACCGCAGGTCATCTCGCCGGACTACCGACCACACGGTAATTGCGGCGCCGCAACGTTTTGCAGTACCGTAGCATCGACGGACTCGAGCTCCACCAATACATACACCCCGCCCCGCCTCGTCTCGATTCCGATGCACGTGTGGTGCAGCGCCGGAGCGCACCGGACGGTGCCGTGTGCCATACCATACATTTTTATATTAAGTAGGAAACCGGAGCGGCACCGGTCAGGCACCGCACCGCCGCCGCACCGCATCGTGTGGCATGGCTCTTACTAACTACTACTATTTAGTATAACGGCTGTTTCGTTACTTACTTCAGATCAGAAACTAAATATTCGCATCACCTCCACGTAGATAGCGAAACGGCGAAGCCATACATTTACAGATATGTAGACTTTGTTAAAGTAAGGGTCGTTAGAGTTAGGCCGTGTAGATTCAGAAGCTTGGCTCTACATAAAATCTGATATATTTTTCACGGAGCAAACCTTATGTGATCGTCTTGGCAACATTTTACATGAAACGTTTTGGTGGGATTTCATCTTTACTAGCTACTACCGATTCCAAGCAACATTATTATCGAAAACAGCTAATGGATCAAACATTACCTAAGGTTGAGAGGATTGAGTTAAAGTTATAAAGCCTTGATCGTTCTTTGATCATCATCACCATCGAAATAGTCGAGATAAGGGAAAAGGTGATACTGTATTATACAAGTCTATACAAACAATAATAATAATTCATAGCAATAAATATAATTACATAATAAATGTAAAACAATATATTTTCAATACTGTAAACAACTAGTACAATCCTCATCTCAATAACCAATCTCCAGGATAATAATTAATTAATTAACCACAAAATACAATAATTAATATTACACCGATATCAACACGAATAATTTATACAAAATTCGTCTTATTTCAGGAATTGAATTTTGTATTAAGGGCACCTTCTTCCAAATTCACGTTTCTAGAATGAGTAATTTTTAAAGAAAGCGCCATTCAAAAAAACTGAAAAATATATACATGTATAGATACATCTTTTAACTAGTGACTTTTTTGGTTAGAAACACAACACAGATAATTTTACTCGATAAAAAAAAATCCGAAACAACCTCGATTTTAAAAACATTTTGAGTTTTATAGGACTTACAGGGACTCAATCAAAAAATAATTTGGACAGTTCGATTACTATTAAAATTTTACAGGGAAATGATTGGATACATGTTTAATTATAATATTTTTTATCTAAGTAAAAAGGTTTTTTCTCCTATTTCGCCCTATCATGGACGCGGCGAGCGTCGTAACCGCCACCGTACAAGGCGCGCTGATATGAATGTTATTTTAATGTCATTTACGTCGATATTCGCACTGAACAGATATCGACCTGCTAATTTAGGGAGAAGGTGCCCTTAAGTGTCATTGGCTACAAATGCTGCGGTTGCTAAGAAATTTCTGGGAAGTCCAGTATGTTTTCCTTATGGCTACTGAGTTAACACTGAACAGTAGCGGGTTTCGTTGCTGAAATAGGCATTATGATGCTAGTCGAGACAAGTTTGGCTTTGAATATGCGTAACCGCAAATTACAAGGTAACTTTTTGGAGCAGTATTCTGGGACTTAGGAGCAACATAGAGTTTAGACCTAAATCATTTCATATGATTATCCTATTTTTGTCCAACACAACCACAGATAAGTAAACAATATTCACTGCCTAGTTATTTTAAAAACTAAAGTTAGTAATGTGCACCAGTGACCTCCAACTGCCATATAACATTTCTAGAGGAACCCGAATTTGACCAAAAAATGTTTCAAATCACTTTAGCGTCGCATCCCCGGCGGATCTTTTGTCCGAAATATTTTGTCCAAAAGATTTCGATGGAAAGATTGAACCCTGGATTTCTATTATAGGATTGGCCTTATGGATTCAATAACATTTTTTGATAAAAATTACCTTATGAACGTCTTCATTCTTGTTTCTATCGCTCGATGCCGTAAGCACACCCTCGTCAGAGCGGTGCCGATTTCTTTCGTAGCACCTGTAACAAATTTTTTATCACATTAATTTTCGTCATGTACAATCAACATATTGTAGCTATCACATCATCATCCTTAAATTCAAGAATTTCAAAACTATGCGATAGGCTACGAGATGGTATAGGATCCCTCCACATAGGATGAAAAGTATTTTATATTATAGGTCTACCAGAATCTGATGGCAAAAGTGAGAAAATAAATTGACTCTAGCAATACCGGGGTAATTGGAATAAAACATTTTGATCCTTTTTTTTCTTATAGCGGCTGATTATGTGTGTTAAACATGCAAATATAAAAATTTATCCAATGATCAAGGATATTTTTTGAAAATCTGCTGTCAAAAATTGCCATCAGATTCTGGTAGACCTATAATTAATTACGTATGTCAATAAATTTATTGCAAGTGGGTTGCCTAAAAAAATTCAGTGCAGAGTAACATTTTTTTGGTTTGGTTAACAGGCAAATTCCATACCAATCGAAAGTATGAAGCCCGTAGAATATGCATTAAGCATTAACCAGACCGGTTAATGCTTAATGCATATTCGATTTACCTGCCTACCCAAGAGTTGTGACGGGAAAAAAATAGACAACCTAACGATTGCATATTCTACGGGCTTCATACTTTCGATTGGTATGGATTTTATCTATTAACCATACCAAAAAAATGAAAAGATTTTTTTTAATATATTTTTTTTTACGAATTTTTTATGGACTGAAATTTCTTAGGCAACCCACTAGCAATATATTTATTGACATACGTAGTTGAATATAAAATACTTTTCATCCATTAACCAGTTCGGTGAAGGTCGTTCTATGGGGGGATCTTAGGCCAAGAAGTAATAATTTGCGTCGACGTCAGTTCAAACCTCTAATGTTGGAAGTGACCCTAAAGTACTAGCCCAAAAAGCAAACCCAACGAAATATTTATTTTTCTAGTTTGTTCCTTTATTTTTCTAAACTTTAATTATTATTTCCTCTGGCCCTAAGTCCCATATCAGCTCAAGTATCCAAATGTTTTAAGCAATAGCTGACCAGAAGTTTTTTACCTACCTAACAGTAATTACATTATATTATTATTTTTACTCTTTCACATGGCAATTACGTGTAAGAATATAAAGTACTAGTCATTATTTTCATATATTTATACAGTTTAAATTAATTAAGTAAATTGTTTGTTCCGACTTCCTCTAGCCTCATGTGATAACGTAAGTTTATATTTACTTATCATTTATTTCCGTGGTTATCCCTATGGACGAAGCTATTTAGGGCTATTTCTATATCATAGTATTTTAGTAGTGTCACAGAATATATATTAGTAGTACCAACACCCGCAGCACGGCTATAGTAGAAATACGAAAGTATAGACAAACAGCCGAGATAAACTGAAGGTGTCGTTCCGATCTTTACCGCGGCTAGCCGCGATCGACAAAAAATCAAATATAATGCCACTCTATGACATAGAGTATAGTCCTAAAAATTCAAATAAAACCCTACTTTATGACGTAGACTATACTCTATGTCATATAGTGGCATTTTAATTGAATTTTGGTAGTGTTACAGATTGACCAAGATTATGATCAAATATTAATACGATTGATTACCTAACTAACATTTTTGTTAGACTATTAGCAATAAAGAGGCAGAGGAATCTCAAAGTAATACAGCTATGAATGGCCCGAAGGTTTGCACGTTGTAGCGAACAAGTGAAAATAACCCTTTTTAAGGCTTATTGCCAATCATTCTACACGTGCAGCCTTTGGACGAGCTATACGCAGAGGGCATACAACGCGCTGCGCGTGCAATATATAATGACGCGTTTAGGGTAGTGATGCGGCTGCCTAGGTTTTGTAGCGCATCCGGCATGTTCGCGGAGGCGCGCGTCGATGATTTTTACGAGATTACCAGAAAAAGGTGCGCTTCATTAATGAACAGGCTCCAGGCTAGCCCCAACACTATCCTAAGCTCGTTGGCATGTAGGTGGGACTCCCCACTGCTGAGGCATTAGATGGGTTTGCATGCGCCTCTAGCTAGGTGCAACTTATTGTGAAAATAACTAACCTTTCTAACACTATCACTAACACTACTAACTTAGTCTAAGAAATAAATAAAAAAAAAAATTAAATAAATAAGAAAAATTGTTATTAACTAAATAACTAATACTTATGGATGTATAGTGTCCGAAATAAATGATTATTATTAATATTATGTTTGTGTAAGGTATTCCTTGCTCACGGGCAATTAAATCCCGGACCTTTGGAAGGCATGCGTGGGCCCGAGGCCAACACGTAGAGGCCCGATACATAGTTTTAATCTAAATGTTATGCGACACTGGCCGGCGACTCTCCCTGTCCGCACTATGGGAGTACGACCAAGGAGAGCCAGCGGCCAGTGTAGGACTATTACAGGGAATGGATATTAGAAATGATACCGGGCTATGGGGATGAGGTGCTAGTGGACTGGGTAACTGGGACTATGGCAGGACTATGGCGTCTGCCGATACAACGTGGTAACATGTATCATTAAGTTGGCAGACGGTGACTCGCCAACTCTTTGAATGGGCCCCTCAAAATGGTCGCACGCACGGTGCACCGAGGCGGCAACATTGACAGAGCGGCTTGAGGCAGAAGAGGTGTCGCTGGACTTTAAACGATCATTTGCACCCTCAGAGGTTCCCATCACGTCGCCCACTCGCCACTTACGCTTCACATCCTCCCTCCGAGCCGAAGCTCTTGTGACTCTACTCTGACCGGTCGGTTAAGGCAAGGCAGAGGTAGGGTCTGAATCCTGATTCTCCGTCAGTGTTCACTCCGGCCGGCCAGTGAAGGCAAGCCGGAGATGGAGAATAGGGGCTTCCCTGGGAGCACTCGGGTACGTGGGGTCGCTACTCAGCTCGCCACAAGCTGCCCTGCGGGCTTAGTCATGATATCCATAGTAAAATTATAAATGGATAAATATGTCTGTCTGTCACCACTTCACGCTTCAATCGTTGAGCCGTTTTATCAAAATTGGTATGATATGCCTAATGGTGCCGGGCTTTTTTAACCGACTTCCAAAAAGGAGGTTATATGTTCGGCTGTGGATATATAAATTATTTATATTTTTTTATATTTTTGTATGTTCAACGATTACTCCGCCATTTGTGAACCGATTTTCAAAATGTTTGTTTTGTTATATTAGGTTTCACTCCAATTTGGTCCCATTTTCACAAAAGTGGTGATCTGATGATGGGATCCATAAGTAATCGAGAGAACTCCTCAAAATTTATATGGAAACATATGGTGATTTTGGTTTTATGAGAAGTATCCTAATTCCTAAGTATATGCTACCAAAACGCAAGATTTTGCACCAAGGTATACTATGGTTCCGAAGATACTAAGAGAACTCCGGATTCCTTATAGATACAAGTTTGGGGGTTTAGATTTAAGATGGAGTACAGAAATACATAGTTGAGGTTTAGCCGAATTCGGAAAAAGGCACTATTAGATAGGAAAAAATTATTTAATACTTTTTAGTTCATATTTTTAGGATGTTATTATTGTTTTTACCTTGGAAGTCGGTTTTAATTTTTTGTTAAAAATAATGTTTAAGTACACGAAATCAAAACTGTAATGAAATTAAAACATTATATATAAATATAGTAACTTGTATCCCGGAAAAATGAACAGTACCCGACGAAACAAACGAATTTCAGCGTGAAGTAATTGCGAGCGATATCCAGAAAAATTTAAAATATAAAGGTCGTACACGCTCCCCTTCACTCGAAAAATCAAAATCATAACGCAGTCGGAGGTTCAATTGACATTTACACTCATCCTGACCGGATTGGCGATAGGTCACATCCAAAAATAAATCATCACCAAACCAATGTTATGACACATTCGAGATTTAATGATGGGATTGGAAAGACGAATAAAAAAATATATTTATCAGTATAACAACATTTTAATAAAAAATATACAATACTTAAACCAAAACACAGTAATCCGTAATTACGAATTTATTAGTTTGCAGCAATACATACTAAGAAGAGAATATAATATTTTTAACAATTTAGTAACTTTGAATGAATGATTTTAAAAGTATATTGTTCTAGACGTCTTTTATTTATATATGCATCTCCATGTTACTAAATGTTTAATTTTAATTACATTCATCACGTAACAGAGTCTAAAAAACCGTAAAAATCTAAACTGCATTTAAAAATAATTCGCATTTAAGCAATCCTGGGCCATTATTAAAATATACTTTTTAGACAGGCACTTTAAAATAAAATAGTTCTTAGATTTATTACTCAGATAAATGGCAGGTGTAAAATTTGTGAACTATAAAAAATATTAAATAACTTGAAAACCAGCAGCAGTAATTACCAAATAACTGGTAGGAACACCAAAGCGAACGACTGAACAGAAATGGATTAAAGGAACATTAACTGAGATTGAATTTAAATTCCCCCAATTCACGTCATATAATTAAATATAATATTGCATTAACAAGGTAATAAAAACCACGCGGTATTATTTCCCTAATTAAAAGTACTACAAGGAGCAAGTTTCTAAAAAGTAACAACAGCATAGGTACTACAGGATGTTACTCAGCTAAACACCAAAATGTAGAGGATAGATACATGGATACAACTTGTTTCTGTTGAGTCAGATGCATATCTAAGCTCCGCAGCAAAAACTGATTAAATTCTAATCGCTGACATTAGAATTATTAATGAACGATGAAATCATCGCTGTTATTATTGATGTCGAATATCACAACAAACACAAACAGGGGCAATGACTCTGACAGAACTATCGATTAGGATGGAAACCAGATATCAACATCAAAACACAGGATCCACTTTGACCTATAGGAAATGTAAAAACTAATCGTAGATATTAGGTAATATCCATAAATCTGGGGGCACGGCAGTGCCCCAGCCAAGCTTTTAGCAAAGGCACGGCCGTACCATACTTTTCTCGAAGCGGTTCGCGGGTAAAAAAATCGTGTTTGTTGTATGAGACCCCCCATTAATAATTTGTTTTATTTTAATTGGACTATTAGCTTTTATAGCGACAACAAAAATACATAATTTGTGAAAATTTCAGCTATCTAGCTATAGCGGTTCTCGAGATCCAGCCTGGTGACAGACGGACGGACGACAGACAGACATGGAATCTTAAGACTTATTAATAATGGCAAATTATTTTTGCGGCGACTAAAAACTTATTGGGCGACTAACTACTTGGTTACAAAAAAAATACTTTGGTAGCGTTTAAATATTTTAGCAACAATATATAAATGTAGAATACGAGCAAAAAAAGCCAATAAAATCACGTTTGTTGTATGGGAGCCCCCCCTTTACTAATAACTTTATTTTTGTTTTTAGTATTTGTTGTTAATAGCGGCAACAGATATACACAATCTGTGAAAATTTCAGAAGTCTATCTATTGCGGTTCTTGAGATACAGTCTGGAGACAGACAGACAGACGGACAGACAGACAGACAGACAGACTGACAGACGGACAGACTGACAGACTAACAGACTGACAGACTGACAGACGGACAGACATCTAAATCTCAGTAATAGGGTCCCGTTTTTACCCTTTGGGTACGGAACCCTAAAAACGCTTTACGCTTGCCGTCTGTGTAAGTATGAACTACTCCATACATGCAGTTTTATATTTGTTTCTCTTGTGCTCATTGCCGAGTCACTATAATAATTATAAAATAACGAAAACTATTGATACATTCACTGAATGTTGATTTAAATTACAAACTAAGTTGAAGTCTTAGCTTGAATGTGATCTGAAAACTTTTTACGACGGAAATATTGCAAAGCTATGAAATTTTTTGCTTGGCTCCTTTTTACTTTCCATGTTTTTGGTGGGATATAATATTCCTTGAAATGTTTCCTTGAAATTTTTCAAAGAACTTGTCAACATTGAATAAGAAAGTAGGAAGAACATGCTATAATGTACTTGTTTAATTTAATAACCTTTTTTAAAAACAGTCGATAAGAATTGTAGAGAAAAGAAACGTTTTATTAATTTTGAGTCAATCGATAATTTGGACCTGTCGATGATGATTTTAAAAAGCCTTAAAAAATAATAAATAACTACTTGTTTTATTGAAATGCTTACACAGATTTTATAATACATAATATAGCCTATAACAAGGAATCTTTAAATAATGGAAAACATCTGTCGTAACCGAAAAACGCAAATACAAATACAGAAAATACTCAATACAAAAAAGAAAACTGAAAAAAAAACTGCATCAGTTGCACTACGCAATATTTTTCGGCCAAAACAAATCGTGATTCTTCGAACCGGCGACTCGATCCCCGTCGCAAAACCGGTGGTAATAATGTCTCCCTCACTTCTAATATAAACAAGATGCCACCCGATATCAAGTTCAGTGTCAGCAAGATCTTCGCAACGTTCAGTCTCAATCGATACTTCCAAGATATTTAATCTCATCGAAATCTCATCAAAATGAATTTCAAGTTCACGCTTTTATTTATCGTGTTCTTCACGTACAATTTACGGGGTAAGTTTTCTTAAATTTTCATTAATGTTCTAATATAGAGCTACTATCAATTTTTAAATCTTGTCATAGTCATTAATTATTAATCCCAATATTCAAAAATTTAACTTAATTTAGGATTTATTTAATTAGAGTATGTATTAACATTTTCATATCAATTGTCCAAAGCAAATTTTATATCAACTAAAGTTTTATTTGTTAAAATTATACAAATATTCTCCGATTATTTATTTTATACTAATTATCCAAATTAGATATTAATAATTTTTGGAATAATACAAATATTTACATTAATTTTAATTAATTTGTATTAAAATTAATACTGTATATAACAATCATCATCGTGAATCTATACCAGAAATTAACTACATCATATTATATCGGTACTCTACATTTTTTGATGAAAACTTAAGATATATTTATAGGGGTTTATAAACCCCTTCGAACCTGAATTAATATTATCCAACATAAAAAATATTTTATGTGTTTTTATCTATTTTAGGGGCAGATTATTGAAAAAATCCGTGAAAAATAAAATTTTGTTTTTTATTTTTTCGGGAAATTTAGTGTCCATTGTAATGGACATCAGGATCTGAGTGATCATAAATATTGTTGTGTAAATGAGATTACACAAAGTTTTTGTTGGGATTTATAAAGAATATAAGTAGTTGTTATTTATTGAATTTTGCAATAAAAAGGGTAGTTATACAATATATAATAAGTATTTATAATTTTTTGAGTAAATAAAGACTAAAATAATATATCTGCGAAAACCGTATGCAAATCGGATCAGTAGTTAACGTGTTAAAGAAAAAAGTTTGATACAAAATCTGACCCCCTCTTTTGTCCCCTTAGAGGGGTGGGGGAAAAAAAATATACACCAGCTGGGCTAGCACGGGGATTTATATTTGTTTCCAATCTTCGTAGAGAAAACATAATTAAAGTTTTTTTAATAAATGATCCTGCTCCTAAGTAAATAAGGTCGTAAATTAATCGTCAGTGTTATTTTATTTTTAAGTGCATTTTGTGAACCGTTTTTATTACCCATTGTTTAGCGTGGGAAAATTGATAATTCCACCCTCGATGAATCTACATCGCCAAAGTGCTAGACAAAATGTATTAACATTTTATAAAATGTACATAAATCCGAGCTCGCTAAACAATAGGTCGTAAAAAATGCTCGAAAAACTTGCATTGAAAATAATTTCGGTTGTTGATGAATCTACGACCTTATTTACATTGAAGCAGGAACTTTTATCCAAGAAACTATAGTTATTTATTCTCTATATCTATTTCTTCTAGATCGGAAATCCCCGTGCTAAGCTCGCTGATGTTAAGTTGGAAGAAGACAAACATATCTGCGAAAACCGCATTCAAATCGGATCAGTAGTTTTCGTGTGATGCGGGAACAAACATACAGACAGACAGACAGACAAAAAAGTAACCACATTTTTAGCTTCCATAGCGATGTAGTAACACCCCCCGCTTATTATTTTTTTAATATCTTTAACGTACAGAATTTTCATTTCTACAGTTTTATTATATGTATAGATTTCCATGTAAAAACAATAAAAAATGTGGACATGGTTCGTAGTCAACCCGAACTCCTGTTGATAGACCGAACTTGTGTGATTATTTATGACTACTTATTATAAAAGATTCATAATTTTTGTTTGGCCATTAATATTTTTTGATCCCTTCACGACAAGAAATACTAATCTAATTCAATCATTATCATCAATATAATATTTTCTGGGACAAAATAGTTTATGTCCATGAGATGGACCCCAGGAACGAAGGGGTTAATAAGAAACTCACATATTAAACAATTCAAAATAATTTTAAAGGATTCTCCACCTTTTTTCTTATAAACTGTTTATAACCAAAACGATACTGATAAATAATATTATATCTCAATATATCAATCTCAAAAAAAAAAACCTTGAACTTATAAAACTCAAAATAAATTAAAGAAGCATTTAAAAATAATTTATTATTAATTCTAATAAAAAATGGAAATTTAAAAAATAATAAAATCGGCCAAGTGCGAGTTGGACTCGCGCACAAAGGGTTCCGTACCATTTTAGAGCAAAAATAGGAAAAAAAATTATTTTTTTGCATGGGAGCCCCCTTAATTATTTCGTTTATTAAATTTTTATTATAAATTATTCAATTTCAAACAAAATTGAGTATTTTGTGAACATTTCAGGTGTCTTCTTATTTCCATGATTGATATCGAACTAAAAATTGCAAAAAATCACGTTTGTTGTATGGGAGCCCCCCTTTAATATTTATTTTATATTGTTTTTAGTATTTGTTGTTATAGCGGCAACAGAAATACACAATCTGTAAAAATTTCAACTCTCTAGCTAATACCGTTCTTGAGTTACAGCCTGGAGACAGACAGACGGACAGACATCGACGTCTTAGTAATAGGGTCCCGTTTTTTACCCTTTGGGTACGGTACCCTAACAATCAACGTGATAGGTTCCAATGGGGTTATCTATTGGTTTAAGATAGTAGATAATTCTAGACTTGGTATTTCCAGATGGCTCAATTGATGCCCGGCGGGTGGCGAGAGGGTATACTGCCAACTGCAAGAAGAGCGATTTTCCTCCTCATCCACAATCCTACTGCTGCGGCCTCGATCAAGCCGACGATAACCTTGAACGCAGTGAGTATATTAATAAGCTTAGATGAATATTATAGTAGATAAGCTGTAGGTCAAAATATACATTTCTAATTGCTGCAGCTAAGTCCAGAGATAAGATGTTGTAAGATTATGTTAACAATGTATATGTTACGCTCGAAGACCGAAAACGCTCAGTGAGCAGAAAAATAGCTCGCAAGTCACAACACGTCGTGGTCACAGTGAAACAGCGAAATTCGCGTTGTGGCTCTAATGAATCACAAAAAGACCATAACGCGTTCTGAACATTTATTCTTACCATATCGCAAAATATGCAATAGCTTAAAATTAAAATCCCTAATCGTTTAAAGTGAATTATAAGTATTATTGACAAATTATTGACAATATTATTTTGTGTTCAGTAATTTGTTACTTCATATTATGTTGTTTTTTTTTTAAATATAAAGTAATCTGATCTCAATAAATAATAAAAATATAGTTTTATTTTAATTTATATAATTTAAACATAATACTACTAGTTGATTCCCGCAACTCCGTTGCGCCAGACAGACAGACAGTAATAATATAATATTAGTACGGATAGTATAGAATTATGGATATTTTATAAATAATAATGATAAGCACGTTTATTTTATAGTACGCGTGGTAATCCAAATATAATCTTCCATACCTATGGACTTCAAATTAGACTTACAATCAAGAAAAACGAAACGCATATCAGCCACGACACGAATTTCGCTTTTTGGTCTTTTTGTGATTTCCAGAACGCGTCGTGGCCGTTTTCATTAGAGCCACAACGCGAATTTCGCATCGTGGCTGTTTCACCGTGACCACAACGCGTTGTGAGCTATTTTTCCGCTCACTGAGCGTTTTCGGTCTTTGAGCGTAACATATATCTATATAGATAATAGTATTTTAAAAATTGTATGTTATAGTTATAGAAGTTTGAACATTAGATAGAGTTATCTAATGTCCAAACTTTTTAGGTTTGAGGAAAATCACGATCACCTTGAGCGTTTTGCCTTTTAAAAACTTCTACATCAATCCTACCCTGTGTCGTTATCAATTCATTTTAATAGATATTATGTGATGAATTTGCAGGTGGAAATGCTGCTATCAATCAGTTCCCTTGGATTGCACTAATAGAGGATGCCAAAAAAGAAGTAACGTGCACAGGAACACTGATCAGCTCCAGATACGTTCTGACTGCAGCACAGTGCTTGTTCCGCGAGCCGTAAGTATTTTCATGCAGCTTCTAAATTAAAAAACGATACTTATATTATAAATGCGAAAGTGTATTTATCTGTCTGTATGTTACTTCTTTATGCTAATGTAAGATAGATGTTGAAGACACTGCTGTAAAATGTTGCTCTTATGTGGACTTACACTTTAAATTTAACTAGACTTAAATTCATTTGATTAACTGAAACCTGAAATCATAATCTATAATGTCATTTATTTGCAGAACACGTGTCAGATTGGGTGACTTCAACAAAACAAACACAGGCCCAGACTGTATCAGTACAGGGGGTGTGAAATATTGCAACGAAGGAGCCGTCAGTATCAGCATCGAAGAATACATTCCTCATCCCATGTTTGAATCACCAAACTTTCACGGAAACGATATTGCTATTCTCAAGCTAGCGAAAGCTGTGCCATACACAAGTAAGTTAAAGAAATAAAACTTTGTAATAAGTAGGCATAACGAGAAGGTAATTGAATTTAAGATAGCAGATTTTCGAAAAGATTGATAGATCATCCCTAACTTGAGATGCCTGTTTGGATTTTTTCAATGTAGTCAAACCATAACAGCTCTTTCCTGTTTTTCAGCATTCATGAGGCCAATCTGTATGCCAACGTACGATATAACACTTTCCCCACCCAAGGATTTGCATCTGATTAATGCTGGTTGGGGAAGCAAGCCTACAAACGAATTTGAGGAGGATGTGCTCAAGCATTACGTCCAATTACCACACAAGCCATTGCCGGTATGTATAATACAAAATACTCTATGCTACTTAGCAGCTTTACAAATTCAAATGCTTCTCATAATGTATTTTTTATCACCCTCATGTCTTTAACTTTTAATGCTAACCAGAATAGATGAGATCAAAATATGACGTAATGTTCTACTCAAAACTTGTGATCACCAACATAGAAGTTTTTCAAATATTATTTGAAGTGAGATCAGCCAATTCATAAAACAATTTTATACATTTCAGGAATGTCAAATGGCGTACAAGATGAACCTGTCGGAAATGGACAACCACTACATAACCGACAATCAAATCTGCGCGGGCGGTGAAGACGGTTTGGACTCCTGCCGAGGCGACGGTGGTGGTCCTTTGATGCATGCTGATGAAGGACAGTACTCTCTACACGGCATCGTCAGCTACGGACCCGTACCCTGCGGTAGAATCGGAGTTCCCAGCGTCTACACCAAAGTGTTCGCGTATTTACCTTGGATCCAGAGTGTTATCTCATCGCGGCACGAAAGATTTTAGTTAATGAAAAAATATTGACGGAAAAAGAGGGAGATTTGAAAGTATTTGTGTATACCTAAGACATATCGATGATTAAAAATATTTCGTGATTTATACCTAAGTCAGTAAGTAGTGTAATTAGTTAGTTAACTGTTTATCTAGTGAAATTAGTATATAATAAATAAAATAACTATTATTTTCTTGTTTGCTTTTGCTACCTATTAATATGTAATTTTCCTTGTGTAGTATTAATTATGAGTCGTTCCTAAGAAATGCAATAGTATTTTTTCATCACAATACCTCTATACATTTTACTAAAGTCGTTGATAAACTACATTTTGTTCAAACAAAATAATCCTTATAAGGTCCAAAGAACGTCCGAATTGAATTAAAACCACAACACCAATTTTCCGAATGACTTAATTGGCAGTAATGAACGAAAGGACAGAGTGACGTACATCATAGAGTTGTAATTATGATTTTTAAAACTCGTCCCGAGCTGAATCATAACTGGTAGCGTCACATAATAATATATTCGCGTAAAACCTGAATCTCTTAAACAGTAACCGTACGGGCCTGACAAAGGCCGGACGCGTTTGCGAAAATGAAGTCAGTTTTGTTTGGTGTTGTGTGTACGTTGTTGAGGTTATGCGTTTTGGACGCGCAAGGTATGTTTATATTTATACCGGTTTGAAAGTTAGCATGTAGAGTTGCCGACCTTAACTCTTTTGCATTTTCCGTTGGACAACCTTAATCTTTTGCAACGAAAAAAGGTGCTTGCGGATAATTTGCATGATAATATTGACATCACAAAAAACGATCCGTATTTTGCGTATCTAACTTTTAAATACTAAGTACTGTGTGTATTACAACTAAAGTTGACTAAGTTTACTTTTAGCAAGGACTGTTAAAGTTAATAGTTGAGTTTATCTTGTTATCTCTTTCGCTCTTCGTTGAATGATAGGCACTATATTAGGACAAAACCCCTAGATAACTAATAGGGTATTAGTCTCGTTTTTAATTTCTAATGTAATACCACATTTATAGACATCTGCAAGACGCCAACAGATTTAGAAGGTAAATGTGTACCCATCGATGATTGCGAAAAACTGAAGCCCCTCGTCAAAGAATCTGCCGAGCAACGGGAATATCTGAAGCAATGGACATGTGGATTTATTTATGAAACTCCTATGGTTTGTATTCTGCTTTTTAAATTAAAAAGTAACAAAATTATACAAAATATATTTAATTTACGAAATGCGGTAGAAGAAACTGCTATTGTTGAAACTTACGATACTCAAACAGGAAAATCCCTCATACACAATCCTTAATCACTAGATATAGATAATATTAAGTTGGCATGGACATACACTTTGAGCGACACAAACAACAATTAAAGTTCAAAATTAATTTAACGTTAACTATATCTATATTTCAGGTTTGCTGTCCGAATAAGCCATCGCCTGAAAGATGTGTCACATTTTCAGGACAACCTGGCACTTGTAAGCCTCTAGAATCATGTCCATTTTTACGGAAGAAACTTGAAACAAAACCAGTAAGCGCCGCAAATTTGGAATACGTGCAAAGATCAAGGTACGAATTATACTACTGTGTACTACAATTATTAATGACCGTTTTTGTGCGGTTCAGAATTCACTGATACTAATTCTGACTAGGTCTTACCGTCAAAGGTGTCATATTTGCTGACCGTTCGAATAATTTTAAATTTCAGATGTGACAGAAGTCGTGAGAACTATTTCTGTTGCGACGAGGCGGACTTGAGGCACGGGAATGAGAAAAATGAGTCTCTGCTTCCCGATCGCTCAGCCAAGCGTTGCGGCGTTCACAATAACTCCAAAAACAAAATTATAGGTAAATCAAATGCAAACAACTTTATATCTGTTTTATTTATATCGCCAATCAGTATTTCCTAAAGGATAAAGGCAGCATGGATTCTCCATTTTGGTATTATTATTATTTTGCGAATGTTTATTAATTTATTTCCTTCTTTGTATCTGACTTACTCTTTGTACTTTTACAAAAAAGTAATATCGGTCGACTTACCTTAAAATATCCGATGAAGTCGTATATCAGTGACATTACATTTTACCTGCAATAGTACAACGCTCTTGTAGAGCAACACTATCGTTGTACTAAACACAATATAACCAACTTACAAACACGAGAGTCTACAGAAGAATAACACTTTAAATTTTGTAAGTAATAGATTCTGTTTCATATGATTAATTATTATTAAAATTCAATGGAGCTTTACTTCTATTTCTTGCAGCTGGTGAAGCGACAGCAATCGATGCATATCCTTGGATGGGAATTATTGAATATGCAGATAGTGGTAGACCATACCTGTGCGCAGGATCACTTATCAATGACCGATATGTATTGACTGCAGCTCACTGCTTGGTGTCAAGCAACAACAGATCATTGGGAGCGTAAGTTTAGAGACATTAACTTTCCCGCTTAGTCATTTTACACAAGCAGTATATTGCTCAGAAAGTCAAGCAGATGTAGAATGGCCACTTTGAATGTTTTACAGTACGGGTTAATGAAATTTACCTAATTACCACTTATGCAGATTGTGTTTCATTGGAAATCTGTCAAAATGAATATTACATACTAGCTTTTGCCCGCGGCTTCGCTCGCGTGGAATTCAAAAATCGCGTAAAATACGAATATTCTTGTAAACCTCCTTTGGAAACATGATGTTTTTCCAAGACCAAAAGTAGACTATGTTATTCTACATCCTTTCAACTAAGTATATGCCAAAAATCAAGTCGATTTGTTGCTTCGTTAGGCCGTGAAGGAAGGACAAACAAACAAACACACTTTCGCATTTATAATATTAGTATGGATAGTCATGAAAAGCTTATAACCAGCAGTGGACGGTAGATATACAGGAAGTATAGTAATACAGTATACTAATCAAACGTTGAAAAAGTGTATGTTTAGTTTAGGTTAGAATAAATTAAGTTTTAATTATTAACTTAGTTTGTTCCTAAAGAGGAGGATTGAAACTCAACACTAACGACGCGACACCATTTTGATATATTAAGCTACAATTCCATGAGCCCCCCCCCCCCCCCCCCCCCCCAAGTGTCCAGGGGCAAAGCCCCCCGCATAATAATCAAACGACACTCGAAATCTGTATGTTTAGTTTAGGTTAAAATAATTTCATTATGATATTTACTTTTAATAATTAATACCTTAGTTTGTTCCTAAAAAGGAAAATTATAACGCAACACTAACGCCGCGACACCGTTTTGTTATAAGCAATATTTCCAGGTGCGGGAGGAAGGAGGCGCAGTAAGTAGGGGGGCTCGGGGGGCGAAGCGAAGGAAAGCATAGTAATTAAATTACACTCAAAACGTGTATGTATAGTTTAGGTTAGAATAATTGCACTTTTAATTATTAACTTAGTTTGTTCCTAAAGAGGAGGATTAAAACTCAATACTAACGACTTTCTCTTTGGTCCCCTTTGAGGGGTGGGGGGAATTTTTTTATGCACCAGATATTACGTTGGAAAAAGACAAATTTATCTGCGAAAACCGTATATACGTGGGAGAGCCATGCTTCGGCACGAATGGGCCGGCTCGACCGGAGAAATACCACGTTCTCACAGAAAACCGGCGTGAAACAGCGCTTGCGCTGTGTTTCGCCGAGTGAGTGAGTTTACCGGAGGCCCAATCCCCTACCCTATTCCCTTCCCTACCCTCCCCTATTCCCTTCCCTTCCCATCCCTACCCTCTCCTATTACCCTATTCCCTCTTAAAAGGCCGGCAACGCACTTGCAGCTCTTCTGATGCTGCGAGTGTCCATGGGCGACGGAAGTTGCTTTCCATCAGGTGACCCGTTTTCTCGTTTGCCCCCTTATTTCATAAAAAAAAAATCGGATCAGTAGTTAACGTGTTAAAGAACAAAGTTTTATACAAAATTTGACCCCCTCTTTTGTCCCCTTATAGGGGTGGGGGGAAAAAAATTTATACACCAGATGTTAAGTTAGAAGAAGACAAATATATCTGCGAAAACCGCATTCAAATCAGATCAGTAGTTCGGAAGTTGCTTTCCATCAGGTGACCCGTTTGCTCGTTTGCCCCCTTATTTCATAAAAAAAAATCAGATCAGTAGTTAACGTGTTAAAGAAAAAAGTTTTATACAAAATCTGACCCCCTCTTTTGTCCCCTTACAGGGGTGGGGGGAAAAAAATTTATACACCAGATGTTAAGTTAGAAGAAGACAAATATATCTGCAAAAACCGCATTCAAATCGGATCAGTAGTTTTCGTGTGATGCGGGAACAAACATACAGACAGACAGACAGACAGACAGACAAAAAAGTAACCACATTTTTGGCTTCCATAGCGATGTAGTAACACCTCCCGCTTATTATTTTTTGAATACCTTTAACATACAGAATTTTCATTTCTACAGTTTTATTATATGTATAGTATACATATTTCTAACATAAAACATTTAAAGTGGACATTTTTAGCTTGCCGAATTCTTTCATCCTTACATTCTTTAAACCTTACATTTAACTCATCAAGCCCCATACGGGCACCGGTGGTCGCGACAACAATAGAATACAATAGCATTTCCAAGAATCCGCGATCGAAGGGTTAAAGTCATATTTATAGTAATTAAAAATATGTTCCCACTAAATTATATTCAACAGGGGATCAGTCCGATTCGGGGACTACAACGTCACCAACGAAGGACCAGACTGCGTTGAAACTGAAGGCGGTGGTATAGATTGCACGAAAGGAGTGTTATCCATTAAAATTGAATCTTTTATCGTTCACCCAGAATATGACAACTCCAAAACGCTACTGAATGTAAATGATATCGCCTTGATCCGTCTTATGGAACCTGCGCCCTACACCGGTAAGAAACTAAAATTTATACATTAATTAGCTTAGCGACTTAGCGAATTTCTAATTTTACATGAAATAACTCTAAGGTTACTTTTTACTACAACTTATTAATATAATTAGGGACATTGTACTACTCAAATTACAATAAAAATTTGTTTGTCGACGATGAAAGATATAATAAAGATAATATACTGATAGCTGTATCTTTTTTCTTTAATTTCAGAATTCATACGACCGGTATGTTTACCCGAAAATGACATTACAGCCGAACCCCCATCGAATTTAACATTAGTCATAGCAGGCTGGGGATACAAAAATGAAACGCATTATAGTGACGTTAAATTAGATGCTATCATACCACTAGCAGATAGAGACGTAAGTAATTTATACTTTAATTTGCTTTTTCCAAGGGAATTAATTGAAATCAAATGAGGCGATTTAATAAGTCAATTAGCAATGTAGCTTTTTGTGTCCTGTTAGACAATCAATTTTGTTTCAGACTTGTTTAAAAAAATACTCGAGAGATGACATACCCACCATAGGACCGAGTCAAATTTGCGCCGGTGGGGGAGAAAAGGACGTGTGTGGAGGGGATTCTGGTGGTCCACTTTCATATTATCATCAAGACGACAACTTTGAAGAAATCGTTGGTGTCATCAGCTTTGGACCTAGACAATGTGCGACCGTCGATAGACCCAGTGTATATACTAAAGTGTTCGATTATCTAGATTGGATTAAGAGTAATATTAAGGCTTGAATGTGTTCAAAAGGAGCAAGTGATGAAGATGATAATGATTATTTATTATGATAATATTATTAAGATCATATTAAATAGTATTATGTCGTTTATGAGAGGACAATTCTAATTTGACTGCATTTATCCCAGCGGGAACATTTTAATTTATTTTATACTTAACGGCAATTTGAATCATTAAATGATAGACAAAAATCGCCTGTCGTTTTGGCTTATACCTTATAGGTAATGCAGATGAGTATGAATGGTTAGTGAGATATCAGCTATTTAGTAAATGACTGCAATAATTTACTAATGCAAGTCCGCCTTAATTGTGGTTTTGGAATGTTTCAAATGTACAATAAAAATTGTTCAAGGTTGTTATATTGTTTCTTATTTAGATTTTACTAGCGACCCGCCCCGGCTTCGCACGGGTATAAAATATATACCCTATATCACTCACTGAAAAAATGATTAAAATTGATTCAGTAGTTTTGATTTACATTCATTAGTACCCGTGGCCCGCATTGGTCGGTACCGCCGCGCCGCAAAAGCTACGTCCCGCAATTTTTAAATCTGTAATATCTTCGCAAATATTCATTTAAACCATATGCTGTAAAGGCCCATATTATAGATCTACATTAAATCAAAAATTTATTTAAGGTATTTAATTGGATTTAAAGGATTAATGCTGTATTTATTAAATATGCTTCGAAAATTAGCCATTATTTATCGTAAAAAGTAAATGACAAAAAAAAATATTGTGGGATATCCATAAGAGATAGACATATATACCATCGCGAAGTTTTCTGTAGACCTTTTCATTGTGTACAATACTTGGTACATTATTTTGATAAATCTCGTAGGGTTCAGCCTGCGTTTGCAATGTAAGCGGAAAAAAATGTAATTATTTACGATATCACATTAGAAACCCCAATAATAACAGTATTTCTCCACTATCTAATGAATGTTATTATACTTAAAAACTTTCCTCTTGAATCACTCTATCTATTAAAGAAAACCGCATCAAAATCCGTTGCGTAGTTTTAAAGATTAAAGGGAACAAAGGGACATGAGGGAAAAAAGCGACTTTGTTTTATAATATGTATAGATAAACTTAGTTATCTATATCATGGTGCTTTGTAATACACTTAAACAAAGTAGTAACTGCGTTAAAGAGCTGGGAAAAAGCATGCGCTTATAAGCTAGTCTTTTAATAAGATGTTAAAACTCATCTATACATAAGACACAAAATCAGTCGTCATACAAGAAAGAACAAAAGTGAGTACTTACTTACATAATAATAATTATGAAAATGCTATATTATTAAATAATTTCGTTTACTACTCTACTACTATTCTTTCAGGTAGTAAAGTGACGAACAATCGAATCGCATATTGTATTGGTATCATGGTATATACTATAATCGGTGCATCGTAAAAGAACCGAGGCCTGAGTGTTATACGACATAGAATACCTAGTTATTGTGATTAAAACAAGTCTAGAACTGAATCATCGTAGTATAACATCGTTGCAAATATCCGCGTTAAGAGTTAAGACCCAACAGTAACTTCACTGACTTGACAAAGAGTAGACGCATTCGAGAATATGAAATCTCTTTTGTATGTGGTTTGGTATGCGTTGTTGGGGCTACAAATTTTGGATGCACAAGGTATGTAGTAACTTGAGCTAAAATTACATTTAAAATTTATGAAAAATCATTTGCATTCTCCGCTGGATAACCTTAATAAACTGCACGCGGATAATTTGCCGGGAAACCATGATTGACGTTACAAAGCTACGTACATGAGATGCAACCGTAATATAAATTTTATTAACCAACTAGTTACTACTAAGACTGAAGACACTACTACTTTACCTATTGTATTATACAGAAAGTAAGACGCCAACGAAATTAGACTGTCGATGTATAACAATCGATGATTGCAAATATTTGAAACCCTTCATCAGGAAATCTGCCGAGCAACGGGAATACCTCAAGCTATCGACCTGTGGATACATGGATCAAACTCGTCTGATTTGAATTTTTCTTTACTTAAATCTAGTAAATAATAATATATTATTTTGAGTACTGCAGCGCAAGGAAAGGATAGTGGAATTATTGTTCTAACAGGGAAATCTCTGGGAAATTATCTTTAACCATTTAATATCAGCATGGACGTATACGGCGGAATACTAATTATTAAAAGTCCAATAATAAGGTCAACGTGGAAGTTAAAAAACAAACAAATAATTGACCGCTAAATATAAGTTCTATTACTTCATCTGATTGCAGGTTTGCTGTCCGAATATACATTGCATGATAGGAGTGTCACATTTTCAGGACAAAAAAGCACTTGCAGGCCTTTAGAATCATGCCCAATTATACAAAAGAAACTTGAAACAAGACATTTAAGAGCGGCCAACCCGACCATCTTTCCATACAAACGCTCGTACGTGATTATGGCGTTGTAAAGGATGGTTCTTTGAAACTTGTGAACTAATAGGGATATTCTGCACTAGATCTAGGTTTATAAAAAAACGCGAACTCAAAATTTGGAGAAACAAATTCAGTATAAGCATCCAAAAACTGCTTTTTTGCACAAATTTTATCTGAAATTTAGACGTTTATAATGTACTTACTAATTGTACCAGTAAAGGAAATATTTTTTTATAAACCTTGCAAATGTAATGGAGATTCTAAATGTCAAACATTTTTTTTTACAAACTTGTAAGGCCTACTAATAAACACGTATTTCTTGAAACAAGTTTTATGAAATTTCCACACACTATTTATCGTGAATACTACTTATTACTAATTATTAATAATTTATATTAATTACTAATAATAATTAATAAATAATAATTACTAATTAATAATAATTACTATTAATCGATGAAACAAGAAGCTTTTCGATGACTCCCGCGTTGACGATAGTGGGACTGGGAAGGGGCCTCTTAAGCGCCGTAAATTTGGAATATGTGCAAAGATCAAGGTACCAAAATACTATACTTAATAAAAGTTATAAACGTGAAGTAAAATTTTTGTGTGGTTCAAAAACAACTACAAATCCTCTTGGGTTGGTGGTAGTTTTTTTGATTACAGAAGATGACATCATTAATAATTATATTTTAGAGAGTCTACGTCTGGAGTCTAGGGCCCGTATTTTTGGTCAATACTCAAGATGCATCTCGGTCTCAAGACACGGTTCAGGCTCTGTGATTGGTTGGCTGTCAAAATTTGGACCAATCACAGAGCCGAACCGCGTCTTGAGACCGGGTCGCATCTTAAGTACTGACCAAAAATACGCGCCCGATAAAGAAATCCCCGCGCGATAAAGAAATCTTGGAGCAACGTGGGTGCGAACGTCACCTAGTATTGAATAGTAAAAAGTCAGACACGCAACTATCTAGTGCAGAACTGTACTGATTTTTTTGAATTTGGTCTGGTTTGAGCTACAAGTAGAATTAATTTATGGGTGGCAGTTGGCACTAGTGTTACGTATGCTAATCGTAGGTCCCTAAGATAAATATTAAAACATTAAATGCTGATACTGAAAATATACCGCCTTAAGGCGGTTATGAAAAAAAAGCAATAATATTTTTCATAGGTAATATCATTACACTTAACGTTAATATTCGATTAAGCAACGTTTCAGCGACACTGTTCACCTGCAAGTGAGAGCGTAAGTTTTTTTATGCTTATTAATAGTACGCTGTAGACTTAAAAGCTTGTAACCGTGAAGTTGCTCTTTAATTTAAACAGGCAATTTATTATTTTTTATTATTCTGTTGTATTAACAATAATATATTGAACCTAAGAATAAAGACTAATAGTATAGTAAGATCATTAAAATATGTATATGACGTGGTGCCTAGTCTTACGAGTTACGACGTTGTATTCTTTTTTTGTCGCTATTATCATCACCACATTTCACATTTTACCAAAGTCTTACGAAAATCATATCTTACTTATACACTTTTAAGGCATTTGTAGCTTCTATAAATTATAACGAATTTCTGTCAAGGTTTGCCTTGACAAAAATTCTTCTCACCCAGAGTAAACTCTGGATCCAAAAGCGCTGAGTATAACTCTTAAGGCGACGCCTTGATAATTTGGCTGTAGCGATATCAATTTTTCTCAGCAATGACTAAAGCTAACAAAATTAACGTTCATTGTCAGTATTCATCATGTCTTTGTCTTTGAATTACCCATAGCATAACACGATTGGTCAACTTTTATGACACAGAATAATCAATCAAAAAGACCTCTGTAAAAAAAGGGATTCTAATTTTGCCAACAGAGGACAGTGATTTAAGCTTCCAAAATTTGTACATAGATTGGTTCAAGCATACACTTTAATTTGCACATAGCTTATATGAAATATATTTATGGTTTTTAAATTACGCGACAAAAACCATTTTGTTGCTTACGCCCTTTCCATTTCTTGCTGATAGAAAACAAGCAATCTAAAACATATTCAACACGGTTTTTTACTTTAACGCGGCGTCACCTTAAGTCCTAAAAACAGGTTTAGAAATTTTTGAATCATCTTGAGAACTGGATTATCACATTTTACCAACGTAATTGAATGACAGCGCAGCTGGTTAGATTGTGGATTGGGGTTAGGTTGTAGATTTTAGCGTTGTAATATTAAAACAATTTGTTATTAAACAGAAGATATGTCCGTTTTGGGGACTTCAACATCACTAGCGAAGGGCCAGATTGCACTGATGTTTAAGGCGATGGCATAGACTGCACGTATGGTGAATTGTCCATCAAAATTGAATCTTTTATCGTTCACCCAGAATACAATATATCCAAAACGCTACTGAATGTTAACGACATTGCATCGGCTAGATTCGCCTAATGGAACCTGTGCCCTATAACGGTAAAAAGGTATAATATATAAACAACTTTTAAATGCACTACTTATAAGTAATAACTTACATACTGAATATTTTTACTGTTACGTACGTACGTCAAAATGTAAAACAAAAAAAACCCGGCCAAGTGCGAGTTGGACTCGCCCATGAAGGGTTCCGCAGCAACAATAAGGTTTATTTTTATGAAATTAAAAGGTTTTTGATTTATTTTTATATTCCAGTTAATTTAATGAAAGTTAAATTAAGTTTATCATTTATGACGTATAAAAAAAAACTACTTGTTAGATTTCGTTCAAACCAATTTTCGTTGGTAGTTTTTATAGTAAAGTACATCATATATTTTTTTCGACTTATCATGCCCCTACTTTAGAAGTTAGAGGGGGGGGGGGACACACATTTTACCACTTTATACGTTTTATACGTGGGAGAGCCATGCTTCGGCACGAATGGGCCGGCTCGACCGGAGAAATACCACGTTCTCACAGAAAACCGGCGTGAAACAGCGCTTGCGCTGTTTTTCGCCGAGTGAGTGAGTTTACCGGAGGCCCAATCCCCTACCCTATTCCCTTCCCTTCCCTCCCCTATTCCCTTCTCTTCCCATCCCTACCCTCCCCTATTACCCTATTCCCTCTTAAAAGGCTGGCAACGCACTTGCAGCTCTTCTGATGCTGCGAGTGTCCATGGGGGACGGAACTTGCTTTCCATCAGGTGACCCGTTTGCTCGTTTGCCCCCTTATTTCATAAAAAAAAAAACTTTGGAAGAGTCTCTCTCGCAAACTATTCAGGTTAGAAAAAAATGATATTAAATACCTCAATATGATTTTTGAAGACCTATCCATAGACACCCCACACGCATAGGTTAGATGAAAAAAAATTTTTTATTTAAATATAAAAGTATAAAAAAACAACTACTTGCTAGATTTCGTTCAAACCAATTTTCGTTGGTAGTTTTTATAGTAAAGTACATCATATATTTCTTTTAGACTTATCATGCCCCCACTTTAGAAGTTAGAGGGGGGGGACACACATTTTAGCACTTTGGAAGAGTCTCTCTCGCAAACTATTCAGGTTAGAAAAAAATGATATTAGAAACCCTAATATGATTTTTGGAGACCTATCCATAGATATCCCACACGCATAGGTTAGATGAAAAAAATTTTTTTTTTGATTTGTTGTACCTATGGGGACCCCTAAAATTTTTGATAATTTTTCCATTATTGTATCAAAATCTTAATGCGGTTGATAGACTACATCTACTTACCGAATTTCAATAGTATAGCTCTTATAGTTTCGGAGAAAAGTGTCTGTGATATACGGACGGACAGACAGACAGACAGACATGACGAATCTATAAGGGTTCCGTTTTTGCCATTTGGCCACGGAACCCTAAAAAGCTGCAGTCTACGAAATATAAATTGGAATTTTTAACACTAACTTCTTAACAGTGATGCAAGTCCATTAAAATGTGTCATTCTACCGATTTGTTTGCCACGAACAGCCTTTACATATGAAACTCCCGCTGAAATATTATGATCCGTGGCCGGTTGGGGATATAAAAATGAAACGGATTATGGAGGCATCAAATTAGAAAACTACATAAATTTTATAAATGGAAGTAAGTAATTTACCAAAATTATTTGAATTTTTTTTCCTATCAAATTCATAACAAACTTAACGATAAAATAAAATATAAAATGCACTCATCTAACATCCGCTATCGTCTGGGTGGAATTTTTCACTAAACACATTAAAGCTTTATTTCTTTCAGACTTGTGTCAAAAGATTGAGAGGTTACCAGCCTGCCATAGGGGCAAGTCAAATATGCGCCAGTTGTACATGTTAGCGATTCTGGGGGACCACTAATACTCTACGACAGCACTTTTCATGGAATCATTGGAGTACATTTTATTTTAATTTTACTATCAATTATTAAAGTACAAATATAATTAAGGATTTTATGAACATTTCAAGTGCCTAGCTATATATAGCCATTATTGATATCGAGCAAAAAATAGCAAAAAAAATCACGTTTGTTGTATGGGAGCCCCCGTCAAATATTAATTTTATTTTGTTTTTAGTATTTGTTGTTATAGCGGCAACAGACATTCTGTCAAAATTTCAGAAGTCTAGCTATAGCCGTTCTTGAGATACAGCCTGGAGACAGACAGACGGACAGACAGACATCGAAGTCTTAGTAATAGGGTCCCGTTTTTACCCTTTGGGTACGGAACCCTAAAAATGAGACAATTTATATACCCAGTAGATACATTAGCCGATGGAAATCATCAGAGAGAAAGTTTTGGTCCTAGGCATATTCTGTCGTCCTCTGGACTGTGTTGTAAGAATTCTGTTTGTGCTAGGTGAGCATAATTCCTAGGCACTACAGTATTTGAAGAGTAGTTACAAGAGAGAACTAATAGAACACAGTTACATACAAAACACCTTATTGTTTGGTAAAGTAAAAATTGGGCTTCCAAATAATTACCTTTCAATGTATACTTCTCTGTATCACTAAGTAAAATATCTGTGCGCTTACAGATAATAAAAAAAAATACCAGTTACTCATCACAGCTCAACAAATACCGGTCGTAACTTGTAGAGTCGGCGCCTGACAGTGCGCACCCAGCGACCGGCCCGCAAAAACGTCTAACCAGTTATGTGGTGATAAAATCATGACCGTAGCAATCAGTTCGGTACAAGTTATCATAAGTTTTTTACTAATACACAGTGCACAAGGACGTAAGTTTGACATTTAATTTTACATCTGCACGCACGTTGCCAATTTAATGTGTGGTCAATCGTGGATTATATTTTTGTACCAGGTTGTCGTTGTCAGTTTTGTGTATAAAAATAAACACTCAAGTTTTTGATAAGAGAGGTGCTTTGTATTTTCCGTGCACAGATATAACAGGACAATAATAACAAGTATTTTGAAGTAATTTGACCTCAATTTGAAGTTATTATCTCCGGAACGCAGATTCCAAAGCATTTGTTAAATGTTTTGTAAAGTGTGTCAAGCTCTACTAAAACGAGCTTAGATCGATGAGGAAAACAGGCGTCATTATGAAATAAAAACTTGATACTATTTATACAAATATTCAAATATTTGTAGCCGAGCTGAGCGAAAATAAGTACCGAGTAATGACCATCCTCAATTTGCTTTTCTTGTCATATCTAGTACTTTTGTAACTTTTATAATAATATTATGTTACCCTTCCTAAATTATTTCTATCTAATTTTTTTATTCTACCAATTACTTTTCATCTACCTTTACTTTTCATCTACCTTTATTATCCATTTATGCCTACTTTACTAGCCCACAAATAATATTTGTCATTTTTTCCTAATTTATGGAAATAGGTACTTGTAAGAAGACACATTTAAAAATTGGTAACAAAACGAATAATAATATTCCTGATTAAAACTAATCTTCCAAACCAAGGTCAATAATGTTATATATTTCGTATGCTATTTCATTTGACGGATAAAGAAAACCAAAGAGCGATGAAAGCGATAAACGAAAAACATATCACCCGTTTAAATTTCAGAAATACGTAATACAAATTTATTGCTGTCTTATCACACAATATATCCGTCCGTCTGGAATATTAATTACAACTACTATTATTTTCAGAATCATCATGTATAACGCCATCGAACACAAACGGTGAATGCATACCCATAAGACAATGCAAGCAGCTGCTCGATCTCCTTTTGAGTCCATCGAGGACCGCTGAGGATGTAGCTTACATAAAAAAATCGCAGTGTGGTTTCCAAGACAACAGCCCTCTGGTAAGGCTTTCTGGTTAGGCTACGCGATTGTCATCATATGGCAAGAGGTTTATGTATTATCAGAGAAGTTGATTTATAGGCAGATGACGGACCTGTGTAATTTTGTCGCGTTATGTCAAACCCTGCCGAGAGATCACGACTAACATTGAATTGACATAATTCGACCAAATGACGTAGGTCCGTCAACTGCCTATGAATCAATTTCTTCCAATTAGTGGGTCAAAACGGTAAATGCTCCGTTAGCGTGTTTACACACGCACCGCAGCGGCAGCGGCACAGCCACCGCGGCGGCGCCGCTGCATACTCATCCTTGTATTTCTATGGGCCCTTTTCACACGGCGCCGCCGCGGCGGCGGCGAGCGGTGCCGAAGTTTTCAACAAACATACGAGACTAGTCGGACCCATGATCGCCGTGTATAAAAACGCTTAGGCGCTAAATTAAAGTTTGGAAAAGGGTCTCGATATAAGTATGAAAAAAAATGTGCAGTCACCAATTCTCAGTAAATATTTCATAACGATAAGGCAAGAATCAGCTTGGAAAATACACAAATTACATAACACTTAAGACAACAAACATAATATTGTATAAGGGATATCCCAAAAAGTATAGTTTCAACAAACATACGAGACTAGTCGGACCCATGATCGCCGTGTATAAACACGCTTAGGCGCTAAATTAAAGTTTGGAAAAGGGTCTCGATATAAGTATGAAAAAAAATGTGCAGTCACCAATTCTCAGTAAATATTTCATAACGATAAGGCAAGAATCAGCTTGGAAAATACACTTAAGACAACAAACATAATATTGTATAAGGGATATCCCAAAAAGTATGGTTAAGAGCGGGCTGCCAAATTTTGTTTGTTTTCTAATAAGTATTACGATCCCGGGAGACGATTGACTTAAATGAAATTGAGATTTATTTAATCATTGTATATTTATATTTGATCTTAGCCTAACGAAAAACACGATTCACTTATTTTGACTGGATAGGTATATTTTTCGAAATTATGAATCTTTCTGGGCTTTTCAACAAATATCTGTTACACTTATTGAGTTACTATCATGAAATAACTTGCACTACTACAATCACATACTTTATAAAATAATGGCTTAAGACGCTGACAACTGCCAATGATCTTGATCTCGCATCACTCTCGCACCACTGTCGATTTTCATGCCAGAGAGACAGAGATGTGAAGTGTTCACTCGGTAGCGTGGATATATTTTTCGTTTGTTAGAGGAAAAAAACCGGCCAAGTGCGAGTCGGACTCGCGCACCGAGGGTTCCGTACAAACCTGCAAGGTTTACAAAGTTTGATTTTGTTACAGCTTAAAGGTATTATAGACCTGAGTATTTGGTATGAATTTCAATTTAATACCTCTACGCGTTTATGAGGAAATGGGTAGTAAGTTTAAAATTATTAAAAAAAAATATATTATGTGATGTAACTAAAAATTTATGGTTTTCGTAATTTTTCCTTTATCTATGCTATAAGACGTTGCTTCGTACCAAATTTCAAGATTCTGAGTTCACGGGAAGCACCCTGTAGGTTTTGATTCCCTTGCAAGTGTCGAAAATTTGCGGCATAAACGGCTGTATCTTTTGATTGCGTTGGCTTAGAAGTTTGATTTTTTCACAGCTTCAAGGGACAGTAGACCTGAGTAATTGATATAAATTTCAGCTTCATACCTCCACGCGTTCCTGAGAAAAAGGGTCTTGACAGACGGACGGACGGACAGACGGACAACAAAGTGATCCTATAAGGGTTCCGTTTTTTCCTTTTGAGGTACGGAACCCTAAAAATAAATATTATGGGAAATCTAGATGTCAGAACCGAAAATTAAATCTGGCAATCTTTGGATTTTTGTAAAAGGTATCAAATAAACAAATTTTTAAAGCATAGATTGTACTATTACTTTAGTTAGAACTGTTTAAAGTTCCTGAAAGATGTGACTTTGGTATTTTTTTTCATCCAGTAGGAGTACATTATTTTATTATTTAAATTAGACAAGCTTTTCCAAATATAATCAAAAATTACATATATTTTTTTTTGTGCCAATCAATGAAATACATACGTCTAGAAAACTGCACAAAGATGTCGAATTGGCAGATGCCTTAAGGAAATATTAGTATTGTATTTAATTTTTAAGTAATCATCAAAAACAGTTTTGGGACTTACGACCTTTACTTTCGTGCTATAATGCGGGAACCGTTGTTACGCGATATTGTTCACTATTAGCTGCAGCGCAAAGCACAATGCTCGGGGACACGATTCATGGAATCATTATATCACGATTGAAAGATAGCGGGATGTGTAGGCGGGGCTAGCGTGCTTTGATATTTTTGACAGCAGGCTCTTAGACCGTTTTTTACAAACTCAGCAGCTCTATATATGATTGATAAAGTGGCACGCCGATATAATATAGCAATACAGATAAGCCTTACTAAGCATTTTTATTTTCCTCCTCAGGTATGCTGTCCAAAAGCTCCGAGTAACGGTTGCACAACACCAGACGGAAGACAAGGGAACTGTATAGACCTGTATTCCTGTCCTGCTATCACGAGTTTACTGACCCCGCCGGTTCCAAGAGATACCTTCACATTTATACAAAATTCTAAGTAAGATACGCTGGATTTTATTTCACTTTTGAATTGGCAAATTTTCGGATTTGGAAAATTTGCCCAATTTCAAAAACTCTAAAAGTGATGCCCATGTGCGACTTGCACTTTTCGCTATCATGGTGGGGCTAACAATTATTATGATTATACAAATGCCTTAACTTGAGTTTTTCATTAAGGGGGTTTATAAATAAGGATAATCTATATATTAATACGCGAGCGAAAAACTTTGGATCCCTTTTGACGAAAATGCGGAAACGTAGGTGATTGAAATTTTGCAGTTATAGTTTATATGGTGAAGGAGTGCATCGAGCTAATATTATTTTGAAATTATGGTTTTATCATACATTTTTTTAACAAATAAAACATTACACACACTACAACACACACACTAGGAGATTTTGATTGACAAGCCTATACACACGAATTGTACTTACTCTGTTATTTATGATTGAAGTCTGTTGTCAAATTGAAAATAGATTTAGTTTTTTTTATTGAATCTTAAATACTGTTAGACAATTTACACGGCCAGTCTTTACTCTGTCATCATTTGACTTTATTAATCTGAGACTGTCGCAGGAATTATGTCTAAAAATAATAAAGTCAATATTTAGACAAAAGAATATCAATAGAAAAGCGTGGAAATTTGAATTTTTTATTAGAGGTTGAATTTCGACCATTGGGCGATCTCTAGTTATTTTTAAAACACATTGAAATGTGTCGGTTTTGGGAATAAAACAATGAGTAAACTTTTTTTGTAATAGAGACAGTGCCAATGATGCCAGCTGGGCCACACATTTGATATTAATAATTTAGATCCTTAGCAATTGTAATGGAATAAGTGGTCCCTTAGAAGGCTTAAAAATCTTAAACTTTACCAGCAAAACTTAGGGTTTGTCGTATTTTGGACTCCTACCGTTACACTTTGTATTGATACATTTTTTTATGTTTTTCAGGTGCAACGGTCCAAGTGCATACAGTGTATGTTGTGGACCTCAAGTTACAACTTCGACTGATGTAACTCCAAGTGGTGGTGGTGGATGTCAGCCTTCCTGGTCCACGCCTGATCCATCCACACGATGCTGTGGTCTGGATCCCTCTAGTGGGAACAGAATTTACGGTAAGTCTAAAATCAGTCATGTTCTCTTAAAATGTAGCGAACCATGTGTCCACATACAGACCAGGAGCGTGTCTATCTGTTCCTGGTCTGTGTGTGGACTCAAGCGGTTTCTAAGATTTCGTACTACAATCAACTTATATAACTTCGCTTTGTCCGTCTGTCTGGTCTGCTTGATAACATCATACATATAAAAGTAGTCAGTGCGACAAAACGCCATTCTATAATATAATACCTAATCAACGTGATTATGTAGAATGAAAAATTAATTTTATCACATCATGCTGAGACAGCTGAGTGGCCATGAATATTTTTCTTAAATAGTTGTGAAGCCAACAATTCACGATTAGAAAGTAAGATTTTTAAATGAAATGATAACTTTTATACATCTAATTGTATTAGCCGGTACGATAAAAAAACTAGCATTGAAACAGACGATTTGTATTCGTCAATTAATATCAATAAAAATACGCAACCATTAGTATTAATTACACAAAGGAAAATACGCATTTAATAACATGGTGACACACCAAAGTATTTGCGGTGCAAACTATTTCCGCGATCACATTAATTTATAAATTACTAGATGACGCCCGCAACTCCGTTGCGCCAAAATTCGTTTATCGCGCGGGAACCGTAGATTTTTCCGGGATACGGACGGACGGACGGACGGACACGGACAGACGGACAGACGGACAGACGTACAGACGGACAGACGGACAGACGGACAGACGGACAGACGATCAGACGGACAGACAGACACAGTTTCGCATTTATAATATAAGTATAGTAAGTATAGTATGGATATGGATAGTATGGATAACCTACAAAAATTTGCACGTGTGAGAAATTCCATTTCTGACACACGCAACAACGTTGTGCCGAAATTGGTTTACCGCGCTGGCGCTTTATATTTCTCCTCCATCAAAATAATCATTTGCCCTTTCCTAGGAAACTATAGTTCTACCAGAATCTGATGGCAATTTTGAACGCAGATTTTTAAAAAATATCCTTGATCATTGGATAATTTTTTATATTTGCATGTTTAACACACAGAATCAGCCGCTATAAGAAAAAAAACGGATCAAAATGTTTTATTCCAATCACCCCGGTATTGCTAGTCAATTTATTTTCTCACTTTTTGCCATCAGATTCTGGTAGACCTATAATTGTTATTATTTTCATACCTAATTTTAAGGCGAGGCCAGTTCGAAAAGAGGAAATATATTTAATACTTTTATATTATACATATATTTAAGATTTTTATTACATTATACATATATTTAATACACATCCATGACCCAGGAACTTTGAAAACTTTTTTTTTTGTTCCGTCGGCGGGATTCGAACCCGCGACCCCCGGCTTGAGCTACCAACGCGCTCACCAACTGAGCCACAGAGGTCGTCGTATAACATAATATAACATCAACACATATAATATAACATAATGTCATACTTAATATAACATAATGTCATACTGTTTTATATCAATTAGTTGAACTTGTGTTCCAGGTGGTAACGCAACTGCAGTGGATCAGTATCCGTGGCTGGTCATCATAGAGTACATGGGAAGAGACAACAAAATCAAACTTCTATGCGGTGGATCACTTATCAGTTCAAAATACGTCCTCACTGCTGGACACTGCGTTAAAGGGCCAGTTCTCGCCATAGGAAATCCGTACGTATGCTATGATTTCATAATAAACAAGGTCGGTATTTGCGATCAATCTTGTCAATCTATCGATATATGATATCTAAGAAACCAGTACATTTCTTAAAAAACTGCTTTCTAAGTAGTATTTTCTTCTGCTGGAGGTTTCTTATTCTGTTCCTTACACTCGATAAGAGACCCCTATTAGAAAACAATTTATACCAGTTCATTTGCTTTGGATTGAAACTCTTCCGTCATAAGTACATTCATTTCATAAGACAGTAAATCTGCAGATCTAAAGCGACGACATCGAGTGAATCGTTTAATGCTTTGAAAGGAGTTGCTCTAAAATAACTTTTATCAAATCACATAATTAAAGAGCAATCTTTCTCACAAACGTCCTTCTATACACAGACAAAGTTGATGTTTCAGATTTCATCGGACATGTAGCCGTTTAAACTTTAACGACTTCTGAAATGAAACAAATGATATAACTTATTTATAGCTCAAAATGCGCACTTTAACCCTGCAGATGCATCCTTTGAAATTATAAGATTTCGACATTTTAAAATTAACCAACAAACTACAATGTTTAGACCCAATTTCACCAACCTCTGTTTGTTAAATACTAACAAGGCATTACTTAACGGACCTTAGAAAATTAAACAGACTGTCAAAATACTTATGTCCCACAGTAAAAATTTAACAGCGGATTAGTAAATGCAATATTAAGTGAAGAACGAGTGAACAACTATCAATTCGTTCGTTCTTGTTATAAGGCGACGAAATTGCAATGTAGAAGTTTAATACGACATGTTTGCTGCAATGTGTCATTTTCTTCCTTATTCGTATAATACGTCATCTGGTAGATAATGCGACCAAATTAAAATATCACTGATCGCATACATTTGTTACGCTACAATAGTTCTTTTTAATTTACCAGGTTAATAGTTATTATCTGTCAAAGCTGAAAACATGAATCATAATACAAACTTTTATTTACATAATTCGGTTTGGTAATTTTGATAAAAGTTAGTGTATTTGCAATGTCAAGGAAAATCCGAGGGCTGAATTTGTGCCAAAATGAAAATAAATAATAATTCATCACTATGAAAAATAATAAATAATTTGTAAGGATGTGGCGGAAACATGGCAGAAACACTAAAAAGTCAAAACAGATTCTTTTATTGATATTGAATATTGTCTTTGACAGTTGTTGTTTTGACTAATATAACGGCCTGTTAAATATTTAACGGACCTCCACAGCAGGAATTAAATTTAACACCGCGTTAGGTGATTTGACATGACATTAGCGCATGGTGGAACGCTCGATAGCTCTAACAGGCCGTTTACTGATTTAACAAGCCATTATTTATTTAACATTGCTTGATGAAACTGGGTCTTAAAGGTTGTGTATTTAACATAAAATTAACGTATAATTTAATAATCTTCAGGATAAACGCCCGTGTTGGCGATTATGATATAACAAAGTCTGGACCAGACTGTGTCGAAGTAGAGGGAGGTAGCGAGGACTGCTCGGATGGCGAACAGGTGATTCCTATAGAGGAGACCATACCTCACGAGTTATATGATCCCAAATCCGCGCTAAGAAGAAACGACATTGCCTTAATAAGACTGAAAAATATGGTTCCTTATACAGGTATGATTTGTTAATAAATACAGACAATTTGTTTCCGTATTTTATACTAAGTAAATAAAGGATTTTTCGTAGATCACATTACAATTTATACAATATATCCCTTTCGAAATATTGGAAGTTTTTAATTATATTCAAGCACCTTGTCTGCACCAGTTAAGTATAAAGAAGCTACACCAGTTATAATAATAATAATAATAATAACCCCGCAGGGCAGCTTGTGGCGAGCTGTTGGGGAGTAGCGACCCCACGTACCCGAGTGCTCCCAGGGAAGCCCCTGTTCTCCATCTCCGGCTTGCCTTCACTAGCCGGCCGGAGTGAACACTGACGGAGAATCAGGCCCTACCTCTGCCTTGCCTTAACCGGCCGGTCAGAGTGGAGTCGCGAGAGCTTCGGCTCGGAGGGAGGATGTGAAGCGTAAGTGGCGAGTGGGCGACGTGATGGGACCCTCTGAGGGTGCAAATGATCGGCGTTTAAAGTCCAGCGACACCTCTCCTGCCTCAAGCCGCTCTGTCAATGTTGCCGCCTCGGTGCACCGTGCGTGCGACCATTTTGAGGGGCCCATTCAAAGAGTTGGCGAGTCACCGTCTGCCAACTTTATGATGCATGTTTCCACGTTGTATCGGCAGACGCCATAGTCCTTCCATAGTCCCAGTTACCCAGTCCACTAGCACCTCACTCCCATAGCCCGGTATCATTTCTAATATCCATTCCCTGTAATAGTCCTACACTGGCCGCTGGCTCTCCTTGGTCGTACTCCCATAGTGCGGACAGGGAGAGTCGCCGGCTAGTGGCACATTACATCTAGATTAAAACTGTGTAACGGGCCTCTACGTGTTGGCTTCGGCCCCGCGCATGCCTTCCAAAGGTCCGGGATTTAATTGCCCGTGAGCAAGGAATACCTTACACAAACATAATAATAATAATAATAGACATTTATTCAATAAGCACATACACATTACACCACATTATATCAGATGACAGCGAAAACAAAAAATAAAAGACAAAAAAAATATACATATAAAATATATATAAAAATAATATATATATAAATATATATATATATATATATATATATATATATATATATATATATATATATATATATGTATATATATATATATATATATATATATATATATATATATATATATATATATATATATATATTAATACATATAAAAATATAAACAAGAAAACAACAAAGCACATGGGTACAAAATAAAAAAGTAAAATACTTAATAAAAAATAATAATAATAAAGAAAAACAATTTGTCGCAAGTAAAATTATGAATTAATGCAGTGTAATGCGAGCGCTGCTGAAAAAGACCACACTCAGATGATAATCGCGGCATCGTAAATACACCGCGATCCCTGGTATTCTGTGAGGCCTTGATGTCGATCGAAGTCGAAGTCGATTTTAAGGAAAAATGTATAATAACAATGAACTTTCTTTTAGATTTCATTCGTCCTATATGTCTGCCGAGCTCGGATATAACCCTGGGCCCTGATGGACAGTCACTGTTAGCGGCCGGATGGGGTGCTGTAGACGAATTCAGCAGCAGCAGCCCCATCAAGCTCCAAGTCGATCTGCCCCTAGTGAAAGTTCAGGTAACGTATGATCTTGTCAATGAATATGGAAACCTTGACTAGTTCTGACACATAACGGCTGGGGATATACGCATCTTACAATAGCAACGCATTTGGCGAAAATTTTAAAATATGCATTGTCAAACAGACATTTTGTAAACGTTTTACAACAGATATTGTACAATTTTCGACTGCTACATTAAATCACAAAATACATAACTACTCTACAGTTTACCATCAACGCACCCGCCACGTTTTTAGGGTTCCATACCCAAAGGGTAAAAACAGGACCCTATTACTAAGACTTCGTTGTGTGTCCGTCTGTCTGTCAGTCTCCAGGCTGTATCTCAAGAACCACTATAGCTAGACTTATGAAATTTCAAACAAGCCATGTCAGATTATCATGATTCATGTACTAACAAATCCGATCTATATTATCTTCTTGACTTTCATAATCTATAACGATCGTGAACGGCATATTCGTTGATTCTGCTTACTGTAGACACTACCAAGACAGGCTTTTATAGACTAATATACATAGATATAACATAGACTAATCAACAATTTTGCTTCCAGGCTTGTCAGCCAGCGTATAACACGTCGAATCGACGGGTTACTCTTTGGGAAGGTCAGCTGTGCGCCGGCGGTGAGAAGGGGAAGGACTCGTGCAAAGGCGACTCGGGCGGTCCGCTCATGTTCGACGACGGCACATTGTACTACATAGACGGAGTAGTGAGCTTCGGCCCAACGCCGTGCGGTATTGAGAACGTGCCGGGAGTTTACACCAAAGTGTTCTACTACTTGCCATGGATCCGAAGCAAAATGAGACCCTAACGTGATCTATAGTACTCAAAAATCTTACCTTCAATAAAAGTTTTGTTTTAAGAGCGTCGTTTTGGTTTTTAATTTTCCCCAAGTCGTGTACATCTTCTTATAAATATAAAATTCTCGTGTCACAATGTTAGTAATCAGTAACGCCGTTTCGGAGGAGTACGTCCTCCGAAACGGCTTTACTGATTTTTACCAAATTTTATATGCATGTTCAGTAGGTCTGAGAATCGGCTACTGGGTACTTTTTATATTGATAAGTGCATTTATTGATTAAATAATAGTAAATTATTACAACTCGAGACTGACGGCGACCATTGTTTGTGCGACGCGCGACGGGATAGCGAATAGCGATGGACGTTGCCATGGAGCCATACTTACTTAGTCACTTCAATAAAATAATGTGGGTGAAATACTGTATATGGCAAAACAACGTTTGCCGGGACAGCTAGTAGGACAATAATTTAGTATAGTGCTTTAAGTAATATGGTACGTTACGTATGCTCCCTCTTCAATCACTATTCATGCTATGAATAAATTTCTATAGAAATTGCTTACGTATATGTAATGCCGGTTAGGTATCTATTTTGAGTCACTCATTTACTGAACATAACAAATATAAAGTAACATTTTCCTCCCAGTTGCTTTAAACCATTCTTTCTATAATTTATTTACAATAATAATTACTAGGTACATAATACATATACTTACATTATTTCACTATATTACTCGGTTACTTTAAGATTTTTCTATGATACGTAATAATGTTTTGAATTTTGAGGTATATTCACGAGAGCCTAATTTAATGTAATGGCCGATGCCTGACAGTTAGTTCCTTATTCAATGGATATGTCGCAGTCACCTGGTTCAATATGCGATTCGATTGAATGACTAGCGCATTCATTGAATGACACCATTCAATTTAATGACTCGGCCGAATGTCGATTGAACTATCGTCACTCAACGTCCAACTAGTTGGGGATTTCTAACATAACTCTTTGAAGATAGCGGACATGTAATCAGTCAGGTAATTGAACGTATTTCATTTTTTTTCCTACTGCGGCGCTAGTAGTCACTAAAACATATATGGCGTCAAACAGCTCGCACAGCTGATAGCACTGTGTTGATATTTTGCCGAATATATTTACTTTAAAGTGTTTTATTTGTAATAAAATAATATGACAGCGTGCTATTATAACTACCCCGTCAACGGCTACTTAAAAAAATATAGCATCCTATTTAACGATTTCACTATAATATGACTTTTAGTCAAGACGTTTAACGTCACAGTCAACGTCTTGACGAGTTGTCCTTTAGTCATTAAATTGAATGGTGTCATTCCATGAATGCGCTAGTCATTTAATCGAATCGCGACGAAATTTGTCTTCATTCCCAAGATGAATTCACATATTAATGATACCGACAAAATGGTATATAAAATCTTTAAAAAATATTTTTTATGGTACCTCCCCTACACATCAAGCGGGGGTGTTTTTTTTTTTCGCATCCACCCCACCGTGTGGGGTGTCGTTGGATAGGTTTTTTTTAAATATTACGAGTATTCATAGATCATTTTTCGAGTTAGGGATCCATTTGTGAAATATGAAGTTTAAAAGTGGAAAAAATCGTTAGTCCAGGGTCCCTCTTCTACCAGCTAAACCGTTGCTTCTGGAAATGTGAAAAAAATCACTAGAGTATATATAGATAGAGTATATATATATATATATATATATATATATATATATATATATATATATATATATATATATATATGCTGAATTTAAAAGGAAAACTACCACGGCTGAGGAGACTTCAGAAGTCATTGAGTTATAGTCGATCAACTAAAAAAAAGGTATTCGGCGAAGTATAAAGGAACTTTACGTTCAAAAATCCTTTGAACATAGCTGAGAATTGAGATGATGTTGTTAGTAGTGTGAAACACGTTATAAATGTAGATTCATTGACCATACAAAAATTATCAAAAACTAGCGGTACTACGGAACTCTATATTGCGCGTGGCCCGATACGCACTTGGCCGGTTTTTCGCGCTATGGCATGTCAGGTAAAATTACGAAATGTAAAGTCAGAAACATGACTGATAGCGTAACATTAGATTTGATCATTTCATGCGGACCAATAGTGTTATCTGATCAGCCAAGATTAAGAATGCACCTGACCCTAACTTGACAACATACTTAAACCTAGATCTCAAAATCTGTAAGGCCTAGAAAACTGATTTTTTTACACAAGTAACTTCAGTTCATGAAGATTAAATGCTCAAGACGAAAACACGATTACTGAAATAATGCTCGATAGTTTCTTTTTTACAAAAAACCTTGTTTTAGACACATTTTTGCTTGGATCTGCGAAGTTTGCTGTCTTTTCTTTAATATTTTTTTAATATTATCTAAAAAGGCATTGATAAAACCTAAATTTGCTCAAAATATTTTTTTCATAATCATTATAGTTCGTCTTTTATTCATAGTAAAACTAACTTGGCGACACCTGGCATACGAAAGACGGGCGTGAGTGTGAAGAGAGGACGATGTTTGATTTTTTGGGTCAACTCTTAAAACAAAAAAATAAATTAAAAAAACGTATGAATCATCTAAAATGACATCAACAGCAGTACCAGCTTAAAATTATACAAAAATAAAAATCCATAGTACAAATAATATTTTAGCTTCCCATACAAACAACCCGTAAAACGAGTTAGAGTGAAAAACCCAACGATACTGAACTCCGTATGTCGTATGCGATGTGTCAGTTGGCTAAGAGCGAGGGTGCAGTGTGATCGCACCGCTTTCATACGATGTATAAACTTCTACTTGTTGCTTTCGTGTGTCTGAAGCCTTACAGCTATGGAGGTGAGTGACCTTAATTTTGAAACGAAAAAACTATTTTAACTGTAACTAAATTGAGCTCTATCCGTGTAGACATCGTTGCGTCAAATCGTGGAATGATAAGGAAAGGATACAAAATAACTGTTGTTCATTATAAATACAATAAAGGCGAAAACGTGTTTGTGTCTAATGGATATAAAGAGGAATAAATACATAATTCTTGTACTGTATACGAAAGACCTTGTATATTTTAATATGCTTTTGGTTTCTCGACAACAGTTGCATCTGCATGAAATTTAGTGTATAGGAGTTTTATGGAAGAAAAAATTAATTAAGCTAGGTCTTATTCCGGTATACAGGTATTTTGTGTTCAGGCTTTCTTCTTGTAATGGTCGGTCCGTGGTTCAAACTTCAAGTATCGCTACTAAGAGCTAGATGGTCTCGGAAAATACTATAATATTATAATGATCAAGGAAAATACTATATCATAAAGTGAGTAATACCGAAGAGGTTAAACAAAATATATAATGACAATGTATTTTTCAACGTTTAAACGTACCGTAAATTAATTAATAAACGATCGACTTGAATAAGAAAAAATTAAAGCTATGTAAGAGCTTAAAAATCATTTTTCTTTTAATAATTTTTCGCTTTCACAAAAATAGTAGTTACCTATAATGTTCTGAAGTTCTACGGGAGAATTAATTGCGAACAAAAAGCAAAGGTTTCTTAAAAATTAAATGGACATTCTCCACGTAAAGGTTAGCAAAAGACTGTATTCTGATGCAATTCGGGATAGCTTAGTAGCTTTCGATGGATTTTCTACAGACAAATATAATTAATCCCCGAAAAAACAAGTTCATTTGCGACAGATCGACTCGAGCCTCCCAAAAACATTTTCAAAACTGAAAGTGAACCATAGTTTTTATTTTGCAACTTCTTTTGCAGACAATAATAATATGTGTAAAATACCGAACGGAGGCGCTGGAACCTGTGTCAATATACTGAGGTGTGGACCGTTGAACGACATACATAACAAGAGACGCAGAACACAAGCAGAAGATACGTTCTTAAGGCAGAGTTTGTGTGGGTACCCAAATTCTCCAACGATTTACGTAAGTTAAAAATTATTGAAACCCCCGCACTATCGACAAAAATATCACCGTCGTTTTGATTGTCGGCTCTAGCTATCGTCGCTTAGGTAACAATACCGCGTAAGTCAAATTTTAATTTTTAGGAGAGACAAAAATTTTTGTATACATTTTTTTCTTTTTCATTAACTTGATCGTGGGAATCGCAGACACAATGGATTGATGGGTTAAAATCGTTTCATATGAAATGATTTCTTATGAAAACAGAAGCTTTTTTTAATTCTCTCCTGAAAACTTTAAAAATTCGACTTACGCGGTATTGTTACCTAAGCGACGATATCCAAAATGGAATCTATTATTTAAAAAATAATTGAAGTATAACATTTTGCGTGTGCTAGTCTATAATCAGAATGGTTGGCGATGCGCGCGGGCTCAAATTTTCAAGCATAGAGAACAGGAACTTTAAAATTCGCATACATTTCACAGGTGTGTTGTCCTTCTATAGTGACGTGGCCAAACTTTGAAGCCAAACCAGTAATATTCCACAATCCACTCGATGATCTAAGTGGAGACACGTACTATCCGACCACACAAGCAAACTTTCCCAAGGAAACTTCTAGAGGTAACAATACAAAAGTTCCAAACTCCAGTCCAACACCGGTACCTATAACCACTATAACAGAGACTGAACCTAAAATGAATGAAGGTGTTCCTCTTTCGCGGGATTATAACAAGGTTTCAATGAGTAATACCAATGAGGAAGATGCTTTGTTCAGCTTAAGCATTTCTAACAGAAATGATAAGATGACATGTGGCTATTATTATTCGATTGGTGACGAAAGAATAACTGGTAAGAATAATAGAATAAATTATTACGATTATAATAAAAAGAGGGCAGCTTATTATCATAACAGACGTAAAAAAATTACAACGCCTGTAACTTTAACTTTAAGCTCTTCTTTACGTAAGGCCATCATAGATTTTCACGACACAACGTATGGTTCCACAGCTGTCATAAACTGTGCATAAACTATGTCCATGTGGGCAATCAATGACGAATGCACTATTTTACACGTAATTAAACGCTACTTGCCTATCTTAAGATAGAAAGAGAATCTAAGAATTACTAATCTAATCAAAAAGCTAAGAATCTCATTTAAAGTGAGAGCTCACTAACTTAAATAAATTTTGATAAAATTGACATGAGAACATATTACATTTGCACTGTTGCAGGTGGCGATGCGACGTCCATCGACGCTTACCCATGGCTCGTGCTGTTGGAGTACAATTCCAACGTGCTGGGTTGCGGAGGTAGTCTCATAACGTCCAAATTCGTGCTGACTGCGGCTCACTGCGCAAACAGTCGCGCAAACGGAATACCGTCAGTTCAAAATTTATCGTATTCAATATCTTTATAGAGAAGTGTAATTTGAGCTTTCTTTTAGATTTAGAAATAACTTTGGTATCCACAAAATAAATGAAGATGTGTGTGCCTATCTCCGAATTAGATGAAGTTTAGCATGGAGATACTATGAGCACCGGAAAAGAAAAATAGTTTTGGCTCTGGCCCGATAAACAAATATCGACGCAACAACATGACGTTATGTTCGCAACATTATATTATGTAGTATAACTTATAGTAGTAACTTAGTAAACAAATCATTATAATGACATCATTATGTTTGTTTCAGGGCATTTGTTCGTCTATCTGAATATAATACAACGTCATTTCCTACGGACTTTGTGATAACCGATGGAGGTGGTGTAGACGTAATAAATGTAACAATTATACCAGTTGAAAAAGTATGGGCTCATCCAAGTTACAAACACATCTCATTTTTGACAGATGATGTAACCCCTAATAGCTTTGATATTGGGCTTGTGAAGCTAACGAGGGACGTGGAGTTTGGTGGTAAGATATTATGCCTTGATAAATTTTCCCTCTTTTTTTGATCTCGCAAGGAAAATGACTTTATTCTCTTCCTCATTCGTACTCTTGATAATCAACTAAAAGCACCAGCGGATTGCAGATATTAGCCACTAAGACATGGAGTGTCCAGGACATGTCTAACATGTCACAGGAAACCCCTGACATCGTCCCGTCTTCCGTGTTAGGGTCTAAACCAATAATGCCTAGTAGGGCTCGAAGATTGTTGATCATTGCACATAAACTTTCTAAATAATGATTTTGAACACCACTCTTGACTCAAAAGCACATACATCGTATTTCAACGAAACTCGGCGTCGAATCTGTGTTGCATCTCAAGCGGTAGCTCTAGATACTTATCTTATCACACACCTAGTTCATTATTACACAAACATTTTCTTTTAAAATATGCATTTGTTTTCTTTCAGATTTCATTAACATAATATGCCTGCCGCCTAAGGACCTTACCTCAGAATTTAAAGAGGGCATTTATTTAACTGTTGCTGGATGGGGGGAAGACGCACTGAATCCTGAGAGCGATGTCAAAAAAGATTTGAAGATACCATACGTACCTCTAGAGAAATGTAGGACTCTACACTCAAGAACACTAGTGGACAGTCAAATATGCGCAGGCGGAGAATCGGACAAAGATACCTGCGTTGGCGATTCAGGTGGTCCCTTGATGTACTCGAGTAATAAAACATACTATTTGGTGGGCATACTGAGCTACGGAAGTGTGCGTTGTGGTACAAAGGGACAACCGGGCATTTATACGAACGTGCACAATTATCTTAAATGGATCAGCGATGTTATAAACAGCAAGGAGTAGAGTTAACACAGTGAGTGAAAGAGAGTTAGGTTACACATCCTAGACTCTAGAGCAGGGGTCACCAATTAGTTTCGCTCGGGGTCCATATTAAGAGATGAAATGACCTTCGCGGTCCACACATTTAAAAAAAATTAAACAAAGGTAATTACGGAATTTACAAAGGTATTTATTTACATATTATCAATGAGAAAAGTGTCAATTTTTGTAGCTAATTATCTCTCTGATGTTTGGAGTGAAATTGGTGCAAGCTATTGGTATTAAATCCCGGAGATGTTCATCGAGACCGAAATTCTTTTTAACAAAGTTCATCTTCGAAAATGTTTGGTCCGCACTCCGCACACAATGCGTCCGCGCTCCGTCAGCGGTCCGGATGTGGACCGCGGTCCGCCATTTGGTTACCCCTGCTCTAGAGTATAGACACTAGAATTCGAACGCTTCAGGCATTCTTACGGCTGAGCTTAGATAATGTATGCAATAATGCAAGTGAATGTATGTTTATTGCCGACATAAAACAAAGAGCAAAGATAATAACAGTGACTATTTCCCCGGAAATTGATGTTAATTTTGTGGATATGAATAAAATTTAAACATGATTGATTTTCAATTATTTTGATCAATTATTATTAATAGATCAGTAGTATCTGTCTTCAGTGAGATTAGTGTTTAGATTTAGAACGAGTGATGGATATCAGTGAAATGTGTGATACTCATTATTGGCACTACTGTGTAGTGCTTTAGATGCTATAAGTATACAATAAAAATTTATTATGATTCTGGTTTCATTTTGAAATATTTTTACGTAACACTAACGGCCGTTCCCAATATTTGATCTATCTCTGGTTTTGCCCTACTAGAGATAGGAATAGCTCTCATTAGACATTAGAGACATATATTTTATGTCAATTCAATGTTAGCTGCGATCGGTCGTATGTCAAACCAGAGATAGATTGAATATTGGGAACGGCCGTAAGAGTAAAGGCTTGGTTTCTATCCCCCGATATCTGAAAGTTTTACAAAAAGTTGGTTAATAATTAATTTATAGTCATGTACTTATTTGATACCTTGAAAAAGTAACTTGACAGACAACGGAATAATATCATATTCATCGTCTATTTATAGGGTTCCGTACCCAAAGAGTAAAAACGGGACCCTATTACTAAGACTTCGATGTCTGTCTGTCCGTCTGTCTTTCTCCAGGCTACACTCAAGAACCGCTATAGCTAGATTTCAGAAATTTTCACAGATGGTGTATATCAGTTGCCGCTATGACAATAAATACTAAAAATAAAATAAATTCAATATTTACGGGGGGCTCCCATACAACAAACGTATTTTTTTTTTGCTATTTTTTGCTCGATATCAATGATGGTAGGTAGGTACTTGAAATATTCACAAAATACTCAGTAATATTTATACTTGAATAATAAATAATAAAATTTAAATAAAATAATAAATAATTAAGGGGGGCTCCCATATAGAAAAAATACATTTTTACCTATTTGTCCTCTATAATGGTAAGGAACCCTTCGTACGCGAGTCCAACTCGCACTTGGCCGACATTTGTTAGTGAGGGAGGGGGGTAGTAAGTACCCCCCTTCCTCAGTAACCAAAATTTCCTGCATGTTTTATATTTTATTGTTAAATAAAACATGCAGGAAATAAATAAAATAATTAATCCCCAAGAAGAGAGCTGCTTAAACATACTTGGAGTAAACTTCCTTCATCTCTGCGGCATAGTACTTGAACTTTGTAAGTAAATATTGTAATTGAAAACAAATGGTTCGATAAAGTCTCCTGAAAGCATGAATCGTTGACTACAAAAGCCATTAAAATGAACAAAAAGTATACCTATAGTAATGAAAATTATAAATTCCATGTAAAAACGAGAATTAAATATATTAAGAAATCTCTGGTTGCAACTTATAACTAACCAGCTGTGCCCCGCGGTGTTACCCGCTGTTAAAGTGATATATAATAAAAGACTATGAAAAGTACCAATAATAGGGTCAAAACGGGACGTTACATGGTTCTATAATGGTTTATGGTAGTGATGATGATGATGATGAATGTAATTTGCATAGTAGCATATGCTTTCCGTTCTTAAAACACCGTCGAAACTCCCAAACTTGTATCTATAAAGAGTCAGGAGTTCTCTCAGCACCTTTTGAACCATGGTATACCTTGGTGCAAAATCTTGCTTGTTGGTAGCATATGCTTAGAATACTGCTCACGAAACCGAAGTCACCACATGTTTCCATATAAATTTTGAGGAGTTCCCTCGATTTCTTATGGATCCCTTCATCAGGTCACCGCTTTTATGAATATGGTACCAAATTGGGATGATAACCTATACACCAAAAGAAAAATTTTGAAAATCGGTTCACAAACGGCGGGGTAATCGTTGAACATAAAAAAACGAACATAACACCTCCTCCATTTTAAAAGTCGGTTAAAATTGTAGCCTATGTGTTATTCTGATGTATAAGCTATATTATTGTAAAGTTTCATTAAAATCCGTTCAGTAGTTTTTGCGTGAAAGAGTAACAAACATCCATACATACATACATACATCCAAACTTTCGCCTTTATAATATAAGTAGGAAGTAGGAAGTAGGATAATATGTAAACATCACAAGTCGTATTAACTCGACGTGGCATAGGATTCCTACCCAGCATCACTCTCACGATAACCCAATCTCACAAGGATGTTTTGTCGCAAAATTAGAACTCTTTAGAGAGCTGTCTAACACCATTATCCAGGTGTTATCGCTTGTGACCGAATCTCAAATAAAGAATATTATGCAAATGTCAGCAGAAGGCGCCACTAGCACATACAGTAGACCACGGGTCACCGCGCCGACCCATTGTGTGCGGACCAAGCATTTTCGAAGATGAACATCGATGAAAATAAATTTCGGTCTCAAGTTATTGATGAACATCTCCAGGATTTAATGTCAATAGCTTGCACCAATTTCAATCCAAACTTCAGACCGATAATAAGCAACAAAAACTGACACTGATTATTTTTTAAAATATCTTGAGGAAGAGTGAGTCTATGCCTCTACGTTTTTATTTTATCTTAAAGATCTTTCAGTTTTATGGTCGGTGGATTGGCGGGGTACGCGGCAGTCATTTTTTGCAATTTTTGAAGGGTCATATTTTTTGATTTATTAGTAAATTTAGAAAAAATCGAACGTAGAGGCATAGCTTTAACAGATCCCAATATTGTATAAAAAAATCATTTGTCTAGACGCATTGATTGTCCAGGGAGTAGTAAATTGGGGAATACGTTTGTATGGAAAAACAGTGTTAAAGCGTTCCCTCTTAAGTGACAGATATTTCGCTTCCACGCCCCCCTTAACAATGACATCTATGCGCAAAAACAATCTCCTAGGTTTGTAAGACGAATCTAATTTCCCTCACCTGAGAAGATGCTTTAAGAGGCCCCTTCCCAGTCCCACTATCGTCAACGGGGGAGTCATCGAAAAGCTTCTTGTTTCACCGATTAATAGTTATTATTATTAATTAGGAATTATTATTTATTAATTATTATTAGTAATTAATATAAATTATTAATAATTAGTAATAAGTAGTATTCACGATAAATAGTGTGTGGAAATTTCATAAAACTTGTTTCAAGAAATACGTGTTTATTAGTAGGCCTTACAAGTTTGTAAAAAAAAATGTTTGACATTTAGAATCTCCATTACATTTGCAAGGTTTATAAAAAATGTTTTCCTTTACTGGTACAATTAGTAAGTACATTATAAACGTCTGAGTTTCAGATAAAATTTGTGCAAAAAAGCAGTTTTTGGAGGCTTATACTGAATTTGTTTCTCCAAATTTTGAGTTCGCGTTTTTTTATAAACCTAGATATAGTGCAGAAGATACCTATCAGTTCACAAGTTTCAAAGAAAGATCCTTTACAACGCCATAATCACGTACGAGCGTTTGTATGGAAAGATGGTCGGGTTGGCCGCTCTTAAGGCTCTAAAAATAAATAATCGAAAATATTATATCCTCACTTGCCAATACGCTCCTTCGTGAGGACTCAGTAAAAACTGTAGACGAGTTCTACGCGACGTGGACTGCGTGACGTGTACTCAATACTCATATCTCTATATTGTTGGACATAGCGACGTGGAATCGACTACGACTACAGCTGATTCAAGTTGAAGTAAAAATCAGGAAACATCTTTTACAAAAAAATTAAGAGTGTTTATGTTGTTTATTAATCCAGTTTTAAGTATAGTAATGTCTATAATACCACATAATATAGGTATATAATACCACATATCCTACATACCACATATAATACCACATATCCTACTAATATTATAAAGGCGAAAGTTTGTATGGATGTATGTATGGATGTTTGTTACTCTTTCACGCAAAAACTACTGAATAGATTTTAATGAAACTTTACAATAATATAGCTCAATACATCAGAATAAAAACATAGGCTACAATTTTAACCGACTTTCAAAATGGGGGAGGTGTTATGTTCGTTTTTTTATGTTCAACGATTACTCAGCCGTTTGTTATCGATTTTCAAAATGTTTATTTTGGTGTATAGGATATCATCCATGGTGTATAGGAGATATGTGTGTGTTACAGGTATGACGACCTCTGTGGCTCAGTTGGTGGGCTGTTGGTAGCTCAAGCCGGGGGTCGCGGGTTCGAATCCCGCCGACGGAACAAAAACTTTTTCAAAGTTCCTGGGTCATGGATGTGTATTAAATATGTGTATAATATAATAAAAATCTTAAATATATGTATAGTATAAAAGTATTAAATATATTTCCGTTGTCTGGTACCTGTAACACAAGTCCATCAGGTACTTACCACGGGGCCAGACTGACGTGGTGTGAAGCGTCCATAGATATTATATATTATTATTATTATTATTACAACCTGAGACTGATGACGGCGACCATTGTTTGTGCGACGGGATAGCGATCGACGTTGCCATGGCGACATACTTATTTAGTCACTTCAATAAAATAATATGGGCGAAATACTTTATACTATGGCAAAGCAACGTTTGCCGGGACAGCTAGTATTAGGATAAAATTATTCGGCGTGCATCCGTTGTCTGATTGCCATAACACAAGTTTTTACTTAGTACTAATTTATACAGTTATACTATTGTATGTTATTGTATGCATAATAAAGAATTTCAATCTCACGAACTACTGGAGCAATTTTTATGTTATTTGGCACAAATATAGAGTAGACCACGTGAAAGGACATAAGCTACTTTTTTGCGGGAAAATGTACGGTTTCCGTAAAATTCCTAATTTACGCGGGCCAAGCCGCGCGGGACATCTGGTCTGGTATATTATGAAGACGTAGCAAAGTCTACAGACTTCCATGGTACAGTTTACACTGTACACTGTACAGGTATATCTGCGCAGATCTCGTGTGTCCTTGTTTACACAATGCACAGATTTTTCTTTTCAATTTTAATTATAAGTTTAATTGTTCAATTATTATGAGTTATCTTGTTTAGTTTCTATCTTGTTTAGATATTCTATCCAGATGCTACATAAACACAATATCTCTTATCACGTTGTCTACTTTTAACGTCTAGTCTGAGCCAAATTTCACAAATACATTATTTTAAATGAATTAGTATAATAAAGCAATTGAATCTTTCTTAGTATCGTGTTGATCTACTGATTTAAGTAGAAAAAGAGAGATTAGTATAAAAACTAAACTACCTTAAACAACATGCAGATTTAACAAAGAGATTGCTGTAAACTTACTGAAGACTGTACAGTTATCTTTGTGAAAAGTACCGCTTTCGCTGACAGTTATAAACTTAAATAACAATTCTATGAGAATGTACCTAAATTGGACTTAAAAGTTGGCTCTAAACATTAGTTAAACATTATACTAATGAACCCTGCTGATAGGAGCTATCAAATAGAACAATCCAATTGCGTGTGTTCGTAGTGTTCGTACCCGATCACCACATTACCAAAAATACCATAATTTTAATAAAGAATTACACCACTTTATACAACTAATTCATTGAGTCATCATTTCTGTTGTTCATACATTAACAAGCGGGCCCGACGGACGTCGTCCCGTAATATCTATGAAATTTAAATTATCAAAAGCGGTGGGATTGCGTCATCAGAAATAATTCTTAAATATTCTAAATTTCACGTGAATTTCTGGATATTGTAAATTTTTCTCTTGGTGACAACCTTCCTTTGATATAAGCAACCCACAAAAAAAGAATTTGGGTAATCGGTTCAGCCCTTCTCGAGATCAGCGCTTACATAGACATATTTTAGTTCGTTTCTATATTATAGATATTAAGTAAGTACGTAATATACAAATTATCTCGACAAATTACAAATAATTTAATTAATACTATAGCACAGGTTATTATTACATCTTGTTTCCTTAAAGCGCCTTAACAAGTGTATTAAACTTAGTATGCAAGAGGAAACTTCAAGTTTATACTAGTCAACAAAGTCTTAAAATAGAGTCGTTTCGATAGAGAAGTTCCACCTTTAGTTCATAGTACCATTAGATTTTTTTCTAAATTTAGAATTTTGAAAATTTGAAAACTAAAATTAAAGTGTGCTCGCTTGTTTTGTTGTGCTGTGATCTCTAAAATAGTCAAATAACAATACACCTAGAAGGCTCGAAAGAACTCACAGTGAAGCGTCTTTAAAAATTGTTCTGAGAGCGTCTCTTAACACGCTTCTAAGCGAACTGTTATTTATTTTTCTAATTATATCGTAGCCTTGTAGGGCTTTGTGTTGTCAGATTTCGCAATGTTATCCCAACGTAACTTAACCTGGAGAAATTGGCATAATATGGTTTACTCATCGTAAGAAACTGAGCAGCATCCAAAGGAATTTCATGTGCAATAAATAGTGTCCGCGCGCAAAACCTGATTCAGTGTCCTCCGAGCCGGCTCCAGCTAAACACCCGTCGGTTTTTCTTCACAACTTAAGATGCATTTCGTGTTTATATTGTGCGTGTTCGTTCTCGTGTTGAACATACTCGAAGGAGGTCAGTCACTTTTGCATACTCTCAAACCATAAGTTTTAGGATATTTCCAAGATTACTTCTTAACACATATTTGAGTCCAATTAAATCACTTGTTATTGTTTTGCCTGTGGCGGTGTTCAGTGACAGTGAACTTTTCTGAGAGCTTAACCAAAACTAGTAAGGTAACCAGTTCAACCCTGTGATTTGGAAAAGCGCTGCAAATAAGTGCCACTCAAAAGGAACTTGGAATAAATTATCGGAAATAAGTTAAGACAAGGAGAATTTAAATTTAAACGTAGTAAAAGATAATAACTAATATAATAATAAAATAACTAAAATATATATAACTAAAATAATAATAAAATAGTAGAGATCGGATTTATTTTTATACTAGATGACGCCCGAAACTCCGTTGCGCCAAAATTCGTTTATCACGCGGGAACCGTATGTTTTTTCGGGATAAAAAGTATCCTATGTCCTTTCCCGGGACTCAAAGTATCTACATACCAAATTTCAGAAAATCGGTTCAGCGTTTTGGACGTGAAGAGGTAACAGACAGATATTAGTAAGTAGGTATAGTAAGCCCATACTGAACATATATCCATATATACATATGTTCATGTTTTCCACAGAGACGAAGTATCATTTTGGACAATATATTTTATATTAGTTAAGGACCTTTAATTCCCATCATTTCTCCCTATTCTGTATCTACTATAGCCATAGCTTTAGCTCCTATTAGCGCGCATTAATTCTTTATGTTTGACTTTTTCTGTTAAGAATATTTATACAATAGTGTAAAATCTCATTTCAGCTACAATCTGCAAGGTACCTAATGGTGACGCCGGGACATGTATAGACATATCAAAATGTAAGCCACTGTCGGACATTTATCACAAAAGACCAAAAACTAAGGAAGAAAATAAGTACATCGCACAAGCGTACTGCGGAAATCCATCCAGTGCTAAAATTAAGGTAAGTTTTCTTTTTCAAAAATCCTAATTCAAAATTGGATCTCGTTGTTTGTCTGATTGGAATCGTTAAGAATTTAAAAATTAGATTTGGTAATTTTGTAAAATATATTTATTATTTAACTAAGAAAACATCTAACTGGGATAAAACAAATTCATAAATTACGTTTAGCAAAAAATTATATTCAACCTCGAACCTATAAAAGTCGCGACAAACCATTTGTACGCTCAAAATTAATGTTTACGGTTTAGGTATACACCCACTCTAATGTCCAAAAATGTTTCAATGATTAAAATGTTACGTCTGGTGCAAATTAATCAGACGATCAACTAGCTTATTCAAAAGTCAACAAACCACTTGTAATCGCGTGTTAGGCTAACAAATGTGACATTTTACAATTTGCAGACAACGAACATGACAAAAATGTTTATTGTAAAATACTATTGCGTAGTTAGTAGTATATACTTTAGGAGTATGTTACACCATAGGCGTAGTTATAGCTACAGTGATAAATTTTAGGATGAACTATAACGAATTAACGATTACCATAGATATTTTACAAATGTCTGTTGAACCATGATTTTTTTGTTAATCATTTAACGCTATTAAATATAATAAACCGTATCCCCATAAAATATCACGCACTGGATATTTTTTTATTCCTTAACTTCAACATGATAAAACTGGATTAGGTTATTGTTTTGACATTAATTGTAAACTAAACATTAACCGCCCAAAATCGACGGTTACCAGTAATTATGGTGTCATTTTAAGCACTGTTAAAATTGTGCAATCCATTCTTGACAAAGCAGAGATTTGACTGTTGGTTTGACATTTATAGCAGGTTGGTGCAACTCACTCTAACAAGTTAAAAATTATAGTTAATCCACACTAAGCAAAAGTTGCGATACATGCTTTAACAGCCAAAACTGGCCTAGATAAATTATTGAATATCCAGATTTCCAGAATCCGTAGATGTCCCGCTCTGACAAAAAAAATAAATGGTTAGTTATACTTAAACTTGGCTTTTCACGCTACCGCGTGTCTAGATAACACGAGGAAGATAACTAAGCATTTTCGTTTAAGGAAACTTTATGGAAGTAGGTGCTAAGTTAATTTCTGCGTGTTGTAAAGGAATCATGCGCCCGCAGATATTGTACAGAAGTAATTATCATTATATTACGTTCATTGATCTGCAAAATATTTAATATGCACATCGATATTATCCGAATAATCACATTCTGTTTGAAACTCGCAAATGCCTTGTTTTGACTAAAAGTTTTAACCTTGTAAAATTCCTTCGAAAATGGGATTCCTTAAATGTTTTAAGAAATTTAAACTTTTTTAAAACAAACGGGGATCACGAATCTCCTGGGGACATCGACACTAAATTATAAATATGATTTTATATTTCCAGGTGTGCTGTCCGCATGAATCAACATGGAGCCATTTCATGGTGAATCCCGTTCTATACGAGAGACCACCTATAGGTAACGGCGTACAACAAGGACCTGTTACTATGCCCTCCAAATACAAACCGCCACCTCAGCCCGCAACCATCGAGCCAGCAGTGGTTCCGTTGTCAGCAAACCCCGACTTGGTCGGTACAACAGGGAAGCAACAATCTGTGACTTTCAAAAATCAAGATGGCTGCGGCATGTACGTCTTCAGCTCCAATAAAATCACTGGTAAGTCAAATTATATTATGTACCATTTATTTAACAATAACATAAACGAAATTGAATTAAGTTATGAGTTGACGACTGACCAGTAAATGGATTCTCTATTAGATCGGTGACCGGTTTTATTTGAACCTAACTTGGGCAATTTAGCTTGCTCGCTAGCTTAGCTTAAGCAATCAAGCTAGGGGGGGATGGAGACAAAGTTTATGTGCAATGTAAAATGTATAATATGAGCATTTTCTCTTACTTCACTCTCATATCCCAATTAACTACAGGTACAAACTGACACGACCAGAAATATTATACCTAAGCCTACGACCTAAGCGCAGGATCAATGCTTGCCATCTGCACTGTCCTTTCGAATGAAACTTGAAGACTACATGATACATCTACTCGTTCCAACTTTGGAATCCAACTCATGACATGACATGAATTTCAGAGTCAAGTGTTATGCTCCGAGCCACTAGACCACAGGTTTTGCAGACTATTTACCGTAGTTGTGTAACCCTAAACTTTAAATTCTTCAGGTGGAGAGCCAACGAGCATCGACCAGTATCCATGGCTAGTGTTGTTGGAATATGCCGGAGGTTTACTTGGTTGCGGTGGCAGTCTGATTTCATCCAGATTCATATTGACCGCTGCTCACTGCGTTGACAGCTTAAATGGAAAACCGTAAGTTCAAATATTATAATTATATCACTATAACTGCCGCACTCAGAGGATTATTAATTACTTACATTAAATGAAGATTATGACACAAGCCCCATACATTATTATCTGTCAAAATCTTTATTTAATTGGATTTCAATCATCATTTTGTCTCTGAAAGCAGCCGTTAAACTTTACGACAAAAAGAAAATATGAGCAGCCCCCCGCTCGTTGCGAATTATTGCGGATTTCTATTAGTAGCAGTGCTACTAATAGAAACCCGCACTGCTACTGTAGCACCATCAGATGTTCGTAAGTTCATGTGTTTCAATATTTTTCAAAACATTGTGGGATTCACTCAGTGTTGTTAATTCAGATCATACTGTTCGTGCAATCTGATATTACTGACAAGCATGCGTTACTAAAGGTTAAGGCGAATAAACTAAGAAAAGAAACACTGTCCTTCTCTCTTCACACTTACGCTTGTCATCCATATGCTAAGTGAAAAAGAACGCGGGATCGGCGCCAAGTCAATTTTGCTTTATTCGTCTTCTTAAGCTGATGAGCACCACACAGAATATTTGCTTTATTAAATTTCACGATACAAATCAAGAATTTTGTTCTTTTCAGGCAAATTGCCCGTTTGGCAGAATACAACATAACATCGTACCCCATCGATGTTGTGGAAGTCGAGGGAGGTGGCGAGGACCAGATAGAGAATATATTCATACCCGTTGAGTCCGTGATGAAACATCCCGGATTCTCAAGGAGAAATTTACAACACGACATTGGAATTGTCAAGCTGTCGCAGGATGCTGTCTTCTCAGGTACATAATATTAGACAGATGACGCCCGCAACTCCGTTGCGCCAAGATTCGTTTTACGCGCGGGAACCGTACATTTTTCGGGGATAAAATGTACATGCTATGTCCTTTCCCGGGACTCTAGCCAATGCCAAATTTCAGCAAAATCGATTCAGCTGTTCGGACGTGAAGAGGTAACAGACAGACAGACACACTTTCGCAATTAAAATGATATTGAGATGCATATATATAACAACGTCAATTGAAAGTTAAATGTTTGTTAAATTAAAAATAAAAACCCTCAAGTTGCGTTGGGTGAGATAAGTCAGCAGCCCAGCCTTGTTCGGTAGTCATTAAAAATCAGACTGGTTTGATTGTTATTACTATTTACTGTTTAGTGACCGCGATAAAAAGGTAATTTAACCGTCTTCTGCGTCAGAAAAATGCTTGATGTATTTTAGCTTTAGAGTCGAGACGATGTGGTCGTCAGATAGTGACAGTTGATATCGAATGCAGTCGGGTTTTTAATTTTTTATTACCGTTTTAACACGCTTTTATTAGCTTGGGCTGAATGTATGTAACATAAGTTTTGGGCACGATTTTCACCTATCTCCAGTAGTCTAATTAATTCGAAACTTTGCATACGTATAAAGAGCCTAAATGACAATTTTAGATTTTTTTAAATTGAAAAATAGCGTTTTTTTAGTTTTTTTTTAAACTATTATTTATTACTTGTTAGATAAAAGATCACCCAAAAAGTAGCAATGTCTAAACAACTTCTTAAAATTTCAGATTTTATCAAAACGGTGTGCCTACCAACGAGGGATTACGTGCCGGAATTCACTGCGAACACAAACTTCACCGTCGCCGGCTGGGGCGACGATCCCAGCAAGACGGAGTTCTACGACGTGAAGAAGGAAGTCGACGTGCCGTACGTCCCCATGAGCAAGTGTCGAAATACGATCACGACGGATCTGATCGACAACCAGATATGCGCGGGAGGAGAGGAGGGGAAGGACACCTGCAAAGGCGACTCCGGCGGCCCCCTGTTGTACCTCACCAACGAGACTACATACGTAGCAGTAGGAGTGGTCAGCTTCGGGCCGAAGAACTGCGGAACGCGAGGCCAACCAGCGGTTTACACGCACGTCTACAAATATCTCGATTGGATAGCGAAAACGATGGAGGAGCTATGAAATTGTAAACTCTATTAAATAGTAAAACGAACCAAAGTAAAACTTAATAGTTGATAAGTATGTTGTATAATAATATTTATAAAAACTTAATTCTTAAGACTTTTTAAGGAGATTACTAGATATACAATAAACTAGAAATAAAAAATACCGTAGTTATTTTTAGATACGGATGAGAGACCTTGACCTTGGTCTACCTGCTTCCATAACAACATAATAAATACATATTAAATGTATATGTTTCTCTTTCTACGATAGAAAAAATTGACCATCCTAAATTTGGCAAGCAGTAAGACATAATACGTAAATAAGTAATACAAAATAATAATTGTTTTGTTTTTTGGGCCGTTAAAATTCATTGTCGTAAAAGTTAGGACTTGAAAGAGTAATTTATACAATAAGTAGGTTGTGGGGATTCCTATTACGCACGTTGCAATTGTTAAATTAATAATATTATTTGAGGTCTTGAGGAAATAACGATGTTCACGTGCACATCAGTGTAGGAACGCGAAATTCCTAAAATACAATATAGAAATTTCATGTTTTTTGTGACATTATGAATCATCATAATGTTTTTATAACACAATAAAATACCTAATATCTAGCTTAGTATCATTATATCAGCCTTTTAAGGGTTCCGTAGCCAAATGGCAAAAAAACGGAACCCTTATAGATTCGTCATGTCTGTCTGTCTGTCTGTCTGTCCGTGTATGTCACAGCCACTTTTCTCCGAAACTATAAGAGTTATACTATTGAAATTTGGTAAGTAGATGTAGCCTGTATGGGTAATTCTCATTTTTGATACAAAAAAATTGTAAAAAATCCTAAACGTCTTTTTGAGCAATTTGATGGTTGATTCTACTAGTTTTAGTCTTGTTCTAGATCGGAAAAATATTCTCCGAGCTTGCAGCCCCCTATACATAGAGAAATAAGGGGTTTTAAAAAAAGTGCCCTCCATGGTAGTGACTTAACTTCCATGGAAATGACATTCCATATAATGACTTATTCATGGCTGTGACATAAAACAGGGAGGTGACTTAATTCTTAAAAGTAAAATGCAATTTTTGTTAAAAAAATCAACTTTATTGTTATTACTGACTAAATTATTATGTAAACTAATAAGTATCACAAAGGATATCACCCAAATTGGGCTAATTTTAAAAGTGCCGGCCAACTCAAACAAACCCATTATTTTATTAGATTTTTTTATGAAATAAGGGGGCAAACGAGCATACGGGTCACCTGATGGAAAGCATCTACCGTCGTCCATGGACACTCGCAACATCAGAAGAGCTGCAGGTGCGGCCTTTTAAGAGGGAATACGCTTTCTTCTTGAAGGTTTGCAGGTCGTATAGGTCCGGAAATACTGGTGGTGACAGTTCGTTGCAGAGTTTTACAGTGCGTTACGCGAAATGCAGAAAGTTACGCGAAAAACGCACGGTGGAAGACTGCCACTCATCAAGGTGATGAGGATGGTATATTTTTCGCGTGGGGCGATGGCGAAAAGAGCAGGAGGTATGATTCCGAACAATTCCTCAGAGCACTCCCCGTTATACAACCGATAGAGGATGCAGAGTGAAGCTACATCTCAGCGTATTTTTCAAGTAAGCAATGAGTTGTGCCCTGGGATTTGGAGGCTGCCTCACTGGCTGAAGTGTTCTGGCAATGCCAGACCGGACCAGACGCGGGACAGAACCCGTCACCTGACATTATCCGGCGATAGCGGAAAAGCGCCAAAGAACGAGCGCTTGACCTTTAGGTTGAGAGACTAGAGTAGCCGCAAGTCAGTGTCAACCTCCTGACATCCATTCGACCTGTTCTAAAAGAATGGGTTAACTCAAAGACCGGTGCACTCTCTTTTCGTCTCACGCGGCTACTGACCGGGCATAGGTGCTTCGGTCGGCACCTATGTGAGATAGCAGGACGAGAAGAAACAACGGCTTGTCACCACTGAAGTGTGTGACACGGCTGAGCACATGATTATGATTTATGCCGCATGTCATAATCATGTGCTCAGTCTTTCACAAAAATTATTTCAGTGTTAGATAGCCCATTTATCCAGGAAGGCTATAGGCTGTATTTTATGACGCTAAGACTAATAGGAACTAAGAAATAAAGGAAAATGTGGAAAAAACGGGGGAAATTATTTGAAAGAGCTTATCTCACGAACTACTGGAGCAATTTTATGTTATTTGGCACAGATAAGAAGTAGAGCACGTGAAGGGTCATAGGCTATTTTTTGTGGACTAATTTGTCTGTGAAATATCTAATTTACGCGGGCGAAGCCGCGCGAAACGTCTAGTAAGTTATAACCCTTATTTTTTTCGTGAACTTGACTTTAGGTTCAATGCCTCCGAATCGAATTATTTGACCAACAAAATGCTGCTCCGTCTTCTTTGACAAAAATCTTGTAACTACCCGCATTCCTTTAGAAGACCTGCGGAATGTGCATTTTCAGATTGTTGTTCTTCAGTTATAGACTCCGAAACTGTGGACAAATCGGTCTCGTAACTGGAATATAAATAAAATAATAATAACAATGTAAAATACCCGCAAACCACAGCCATTCGTAAATAAAACTCACTTCCATGGATCCATGGTCACTTCCATGGGTGATTTTTTATCCACGGATCCATGGATGTGACGCCCATGGAAGTGATTTTTCGTTACTTAAATGTTCAAACAGAACCTCAAAATCAAGCATGGTTATTCAAATTTTGCCAAGCGTTTTTCGATACAAAAACACATTCGAAACACAAAACTAAAGTTTATAATTTAACTGTACATACCTTTGACAGTAACCACAGTAGTGACTACTTATGCTCGACGAGTTGTGAGAATAACAACTAAAAATACGATTTTCTGGTAACGCTTACGTCGCCGGTAAAATCTGACAACTGAAGTAAAATGGCGCGGGTGTTTTTTTTTAGTCGTGCGACGTTCCTTTCTACGCAAATTATTTGTCATATAAAAAAACTATCGCGTGACATCATCCATGGATGTGACTAAAAAAATCGATCACAATGTTTTTAAAAGTATTACTTATGAGTTTATTAAGGTTTTGACCGTAGTTTTTTTTATTTATATAGTTTATTTAACCTGGTTTATGATGGCATTCGGAAAATATTATTATTCTAGTGATATATTTAGTTATGAATTTAAAACCGTATAAAAATGAAGTGATCACACACATGGAAGGGACATTTCTGACTACTTCATGATCAAAAAATTTATAAGGCTACTGTAAATTGAAAAAGCTTTTTTATGGAATATATAGTATTTTATTAATGTTGAAGGAAAATAAAAATAAAAGTTGCTACTTATGTACCATCACTGTGAAAAATGATGATCACACGCTTTTTTTGTAAAAATGAGAATTACCCGTATACCGCATTAAGATTTTGATACAATAATGGAAAAATTATTAAAAATTTTAGGGGTCCCCATAGGTACAACTGAATCAAAAAAAAATTTTTTTCATCTAACCTATGCGTGTGGGGTATCTATGGATAGGTCTTTAAAAATCATATTGAGGTTTCTAATATCATTTTTTTCTAACCTGAATAGTTTGCGAGAGAGACTCTTTCAAAGTGGTAAAATGTGTGTGTCCCCCCCCCCCTCTAACTTCTAAAGTAGGGGCATGATAAGTCTAAAAAATATATATGATGTACTTTACAATAAAAACTACCAACGAAAATTGGTTTGAACGAAATCTAGCAAGTAGTTTTTTTTTATACGTCATAAATGGTAAACTTAATTTAACTTTCATTAAATCAACTGAAATATAAAAATAAATCAGAACCCTTCATGGGCGAGTCCAACTCGCACTTGGCCGGTTTTTTTAATAAATTAGGTGAAGAAAATACCAATTGCACTTCCATAAACCTTTAATCACATCAAATAGTACAAGCTCTATTACTTCTAAATCACATCTGACCTAGTGACAGCATCTGTCATCTACTTAGTCTATAACTAGATTCTACATTAGGATTGAAACAGGACTGCTTTTCCGTGTTGCTATCGTTGCCTCATACGTTGAAAAAGCCATTCGGCAGGCAATTACACCCACATGGATATAGATATTCCTATCTTGGTGTTAGTTTATTATTGAAACAGTATAAGTACTAAGAGGTTACTGACGAGTATTGTGTAGGCCTATGCTTAGATGTTAAATGTTAGTGGTGAGTGGCGACGGCTCTTTGTAGAGAGCCTTAGCGTGGTAGGGTTTTTGTTGTCAATTTTTTTGTCGATAATCGATATGTATGGACGTACAGCAACCCCACGTAGTTTTTATAATTATTTCTCTGTGGTAATTACCACCCAATACCAATCCCGGCTGTTCTGCCAAGTTCATCTTCATTATCAAATTAATACACGCACCAAGTTCTTTGTGGATGAATGTAAAAATCAAAAGCTTACCTCTTGCATTGGTTGCGGAGTCAGCGATTTTTTGAAATGCGTCAAGAAACGCAGCTATCGCCACCAAAGCGGACCTGGAATGCAAAAAATTGTGGGTCAAGATTTTTTTTAAAATGATTTTGACCTTTTTACAAGTTTAGTTTTCTGTGGATTTGAAATATGACGTATTCTTTAATGTGACTTTTTGGTAGAGAAAATAATTGCATTGTGATTGTGTATGAGAATGTAAAAGGAGTAAAATAAATCTATACTAATACTAGACGTTCCGCGCGACAAATCAGTCTACAAAAAATAGCCTATGATCCTTCACGTGGTCTACTTCTTATCTGACCCAAATAACAGAAAAATTTCTGTAGTAGTTCGTGAAATAAGCCCTTTCAAATAATTTCCCCCGTTTTTTCCACATTTTCTTCTATTTCTTCGCTCCTTTTAGCCTTAGCTTGATAAAATATAGCCTATAGCCTTCCTCGATAAATGGGCTATCTAACACTGAAAGAATTTTTCAAATCGGACCAGTAGTTCCTGAGATTAGCGCGTTCAAACAAACAAACAAACAAACAAACTAACAAACTCTTCCGCTTTATAATATTATATAGTATAGATTATAAAGCGGAAGAGCTTGTTTGTTTGTTTGAACGCGCTAATCTCAGTACGTACGCGGAACGTCTAGTAATATTATAAAGAATACGAGAAGTGTTTTAATTAATGAGTTGAGCTACTTTGTTCAAGATTGGTAGGTAAAACATTTTCTAAGTGGGGCCACATTGGTGTTTCGAGTTTGACAGTCTTACTTTTTTCACTTAACAACTACAGAAAATTAAATTAAATTTACGGCAGTGGATTAAGCTCTGGTTTAAAATAGGCTAGTTTTTGTTCTTGTCAAGAAAAAGTACAGTGCTCCCGTGGCAACCTAGATATGAAATAAGTTTTAAATTTTAATGCCATTAAAAATTTTCAATGAAAACATTACAGCCCACACGCTTGAATTATAAAAGTGCACATCATAAGGGCTCAAGTTGTGAGTACCCTTTTCCTTTACCAGACTACCTCCAGACGTCTCATAAGACCCAGCAGCCAGCGCATACCGACACCTTCAGCACATCGCTCGGAAAATACATTTACAACCCTACCCTGTAGATATCAAGATTTAAACTGTACTCGCATCATCCTCTCACTAAAGTGTGTCACACATAGCAAAGATATAATATTTTATGTTAAGGATCAGTTTCATCAGACATGGGAGATGTGTTTTTGAGATCCAATAGAATCTGCGCTTACATCAGGCAGACGAAGCGATTCCATTGGTTCTAAAAAACATATTCCTCGCAATACTTCTATGATAGAAACTCACCTTAAGATACCATCGTCACCAATATCCATACTTATTATTATAAATGCGAATTCAGTGTCTGTCTGTTACCTCTTCACGCTTAAACCACTAAACCGATTCTGCTGAAATTTGGTATGGAGATACTTTGAGTCCCGGGAAAGGACAAAGGATGGTTTTTATCCCGGAAAAATTTACTGTTCGCGCGCGATAAACGAATTTTGGCTCACCGGAGTTGCGGGCGTCCTCTAGTCATTGGGCGTCTTCTAGTCATTCATAAATGCATAGCGAGCGAAAGCGATATTGAACCACACGGCGAAGACAGGATAAGATTTTATAGTAATAAAATCTTATCGTGTCTTCGCCGTGTGGTAGTGAGAACTAAGCTTTAATCAAGGTGACTACAGGAAATAGCTTCCTGCGCGTGTCGTCGCATACAATCTCATTATTCAAGTGTCATTTGCTAAGATAATGGCCGACGTGAAAGCATCTAAGTGTGAATGAACTAGATCTCTATAGTAAATAACTAAGTAGTTGATGATTATGTCCAACTGGATGTTGCCCGCAACTTTGTTGTGCCAGAATTAGTTGGAATTGTAATCGTGCAGAAACCGTAATCTTTCAGAGATAAAAACTGTCTAAAGGTGCCGGTTGGGCGTTGGCAGCGGGCGACATGAAGCAACCGCAGACGACGTGTCGCAGCGACACTAGTTTGTATGTATTTCTACCCTCCGCAGCTAGCGACACGAAGCTAGCGACACTTATTCATAGAAATACATAGAAACCAGTAGTGTCGCGACACGTCGTCTTCTGCCGCTTCATGTACCTTTGCCGGCATCCAATTTGTACCTTTACTCTCTTTTCTTATATAAAATTTAAGCGTTTTGAGCGTGAATGGGAAACAAACAATAAACTTTCGTGTTTGGCATGGATCATGAAAGTGACGAATTTGTTCGGAGTTTTTTAGCCTCGAAACTTCAAACATTGTGTGTTAAAAAATATACAGTTACGAACATATAACCTCCTCCTTTTTGGAGGTCGGTTAAAAAGGTACAATTTCTGACATAATGCGCCTTTTGAAATAAAATAGCAATTCTGTTAAAATGTAAACTAACAGTTTAATCTATATAAACAATAGGTACTACGCCAGCCCTAAATCTCGCTGTCGAAGTTTTCTGAACTACTAGCTTATTATACCTCAGGCCTCAGGCCTCAATTTACTGTGCCCATTACCTATACAGCAACGTTTAATGGGGCATATGATATTATGTCATAACCATTCCAATGACATCGATGAATATAAAGTAACCGGTCCATAATCCATATGACCGGAAATCACAACTTGACATAGGCAGCATGAAGCACCGCGCCAGTGCAATTGACTCTATACGACATCAATGAAGAAATGTCTGCGATAAATTGACACTATAGTGACTGCAATATAATGAACCACATTGTGCTAGAACTAACAGACTCAAATCTATACTAATCTATACTAATATTATAAAGCGGAAGAGTTTGGTTGTTGGTTTGTTTGAACGCGCTAATCTCAGGAACTACTGGTCCGATTTGAAAAATTCTTTCAGTGTTAGATAGCCCATTTATCGAGGAAAGCTATAGGCTATATTTTATCATGCTAAGACTAATAGGAGTAAAGCAATAGAGGAAAATGTGGAAAAAATGTGGAAAAAATTTGAAAGGGCTTATCTCACTAACTACTGGAGCAATTTTTATGTTATTTGGCACAGACAAGAAGTAGACCACGTGAAGGATCATAGGCTTTTTTTATGGACTAATTTGTCTGTGAAATATCTAATTTACGCGGGCGAAGCCGCGCGGAACGTCTAGTAATATTTATAAGCAATTATGCGAACATATCACATAAGTAAAGCCTCATTAGAGCAAAATAATAGAAACACAAAAAAATATTTTTGCGGCAAAGATAGACATTTCCTTAGTCAATCAGTCAATTTGTCTTTGATGCTTCCGTATAAACAAAGCTTTTCTTTAGTAGCCACGCTAAAGAAGCTCAAATAGGTATAACTCATCACTCCCACGACACGTATAACTCATCTTATGTTTTAAATCCCATCTGGTCCTAGAATATACGCGCCCTTAGGCCTCCGGCAAACTGTTGCCTCATTCATCTCGGCGAAATGCAGCATAAGCGCAGTTTCATGCCGGTCTTCGATAAAGCGAGATTAACTTGGTCGAGCCGGCCCTTCCTTGATCCTTCCCTTCCATGAAAAATGGGATGTGATATCATGATTTGTCAAATCTCATACTTTTTTATCGCCTGCTTTGTTGAACCATGATGGGCTAATTTAAACGATTACGAGCACGTACAGGGACTTATTCATCTATAATTGCCCATATTCCACATCGATTATGTATGCTAAAGACAGCTTCACATCCATGATGGTAATCATAGTCATCGATCATGTTCTAACGTATAAAGGGGCTTTTAAAACTTACTTGAGCGCCGAGTGAAGTTTCGTCGCCTTGGATATGAACTCCTCCCACATCGGTGCACTGTTCTGTAACAATAGACAATATCGGGTGAGTTACAGAGGCATTACACGGAACAGTCAGACGCATATACAGTATTTAAGTAAAGTAATATAGTAACGAGGGAAAAAAAAGTACAAAGATATATCACAGTTTCTAAATTCACCACCTAAAACTTCATTAAGAGTGAATTAAAGGGGAAGGTATCTACATACATACTTATATAGAGGTATATGTATTACGTACAATACATGCATAGTTTAGTATAACGTATATGGCAAATAACATTTGCCGGGTCAGCTAGTTGGTCATATCGCTCCATACAAAGATACTTATTCAATCACTAAAACACATTCAACAATCACCAACTAAAACTGACGAACCGTCATGTACCTTCGATCAATAAGAAGGGTCATTGTAGCTAGTAACAATGGGACCTCAATTTCTATAAAGAACAATACTCGCAGCTGAGGAGCGGACGAGGGCAATCTGTCTAATTTGGTCGTAGTACAGGTGACCGGGAGACGACGCGGTTATTGGACGTCAAGGTAAAACGCTAAAGATATGACTGAAACTTTAGAGGTGTGTCCGGCGTGAACGGGGCGACTTGATCGGTCTTACAGAGAACCGGCGCGAATCGAAGCTTATAATATTGTGTTTCGACAAGTGAGAAAGGTAACCAAAAGCGTAAGGGATACATTTGGTGAAATATAGCCTTTTGTATTTCACCAAATAAATCAAATATCTTAAGGACACCATGTCGGCGCAACCAGTCAGACACGGGAGAAAAAACTTTATATTATAGTCTCTGTATTTAACATTTTGTTAGTAGGTTCGACTTGTTGCGTTATGGTGTCCTGGTAAAAATAAAGCACTATGAGGATAGAGATTTTATGAACCAGTAATGTCAGCCATCAAAAGATCCACCCTTAACTGCTCGTAATTAGACTTATCATCACAGTCGGTCATTCGCTGTTATTGACGCGTTACAAGAAATTATAGTTAGTTTTGTTACGCTATTCTTATAAATAAAAGAACAACGACTAAGTTTCTAATACTTTCGTCCAAGTTCGATGCAAAAATTACAAAACATTTTTTTTTATTACAGGTCAGAAGAAATTTTCGTAACAGCAGATATTGTAGTCGTTATTAAAACATAAAGTATCGCGTATGGAAATATAACAGTCATAAACACCTAAATCTATGAAGCACGAACAGTCAGAGTCTGCGAACGATCAAGATTAATATATATACGAAACGTAAACTGTTTTAGTACGATAAACAAATATACTTTGATGTTGGTTTTTGGTAGCAACCGCAATCATTCGTCTTGATAATATAAAAATGAGGCTATTACAAAACTCTAACTATAAAAAAACAAATGGGTTACCCGTTGGCCGTTACTGTTAGGTGGTCTCTCAATATAAGAAAGCTATAATTTAGAGTAGATCTTAGATCCAATAAAGAACCAAGATAGCGCATGACCTTTATTACTGAGACCATTTCATTTACACATGTAACATCAAACTACGCTACTTCGCGTTGCGTATCGCACAAAGTTCACCAGGCTGTAATTTTTGGCCTGGCTTACCTATAGGTGAAAAAACTGCCCTCATTTTGTAGAGCTCTATTTTTACTTTTTATATGTGTAAGGTAAAATGAAGCATGTTTACAGATTTGGTCTAGTTTATAACTCAGATAAACTTTCTTAATAGAGCATACACAGTATACACCCAAGAAAGTTAAAATTAATTAGAAATATTATGTAGAATAGATGACGCCAACAACTCCGTCGCGACAAAAGTCGTTTTTCGCGCGGGAACCGTACATTTTTCGGGGATAAAAACTATCCTATGACCTTTCCCGAGTTTCAAAGTATATAGTCCATGTAAATTTCAACAATATCGTTTCAGCAGTTTGGGTGCGAAGAGGTAACAGACAGACAGACAAACTTTCGCATTTATAATATTATCAAGGACTTACAATCACAGCAATAGGAGTTACTAAGAGAGCAAATCAAAGCTTATACCTACTACTTGATTAACAACCGTTTACATTAAACAAACAACAGAAACATACTCTTGTATCATTTATTGACGCGCAAAGTTCAACACAGCCAAATATTTTAAATGAGAGTAATGAACTCTAATCTTACGCGTTAAAGGTCATATTCGCTTGTCGAGAAGTCATAAAAATAATCATTGATAGCTTCGCATCGGGCATATTTGACCCGACAATTAAGAAGATTGGCAAACATTATCAAAATGAAGAGTGATGTCACATATTTGTGACGTAAAGTTTCAACGTAAATTATGGGTAGCTTTACTGCCAGTAAGGGTGTTTACACACGTGCCGCAGCGGCAGCGGCTGCCGCTGCGGCGCCGTGTGTAAACAGCCTAATGGTTCTTAATTTAACGCTTAAAGAGAACATGCTAGGAAATGGAAGATCCATTGAACGTTAGTAACAATCACATGTTTTCCTACCTAAAACATACTTAATTCCTAGGAATTGTTTATGTTTCATTTTTAAGGAATTATAAATACTAGAGACCAAAGGAAAAGCAGATAGGCACACAAAACATATTATTAGAATTCAAAATTATTTATTATTTATGTAACTACCACTGTCAACGCTAACCAATGTTATTTTAACAAAAGTCAACACTGACATTTTAATAGGTACATCATAAAAAATCCGTCTGTCTGTCCGCGGTTTTGCTCAGAGACTATAAAACCTACAAAGCTGTAATTCGCTATGAATGCACATCGCCGACAAATTGAAAAAAAATTACATACTTACACATTAATGCGGGGTGATTTTTTTTTCGCGTCCATTCGTCGCGATGGGGTGTCGTTGGATAGGTTTTTTAAATACATATATTACGAGTATTCAAAGATTATAAATCGTAAATTATTTAGGGATCCATTTGTGAAATATGAAGTTTTAAAGTGGAAAAAATCATTAGAGTCCAGTGTCCCCCCCTTCTACTAGCTAAACGGTTGCTTCTGGAAATGTGAAAAAATTCACGGGAGTAGGAAATATGCTGAATTTAAAAGGAAATCTATCACGACTAAGAAGACTTCATAGGTTATTGAGTAATAGTCGATCAACTAAAAAAAATGTATTCGTAGAAGTACTTACAAAGTAACTTTTCGTTCAAAATCCTTTTAACGTAACTAAGATAATGTTGTTAGTAGTGTAAAACTCGATATAAATGTGCATTCAATGACCATACAAAAATTATCAAAAACTAGCGGTACTACGGAACCCTATATTGCGCGTGGCACGACACGTACTTGGCCGGTTTTTTTTTACGTCAAAAATAGCTTCTGTCGCAACCAGTGGCGTGGTCTTGGAATATAAATTCTATTATTACGAATACAATTCCAAAGAAATTCGACTTTTCGAATAATTTATTTAAGAAATCACTTCCTTTGACGTTCATTAGTAGCCTAAGGCGAATAAAAAAGGCAATCTCGCCTACATAATGGGCGACTGCAACGATGTCGAATAATAGATTCAGATAAGGAATTATCCAATAAAATCTTCCAATTTCGTTGTAATGTCATCTACTTTTTTTCTTTTGCTTTACCGGTAGGTCAACAAGTGGGACAATTTTGGAAACATTTGTTTAAAATTTATTCAGAAAACATTTTTATTTAACTTTGCTTTTCGTGCTAGCATGCGCGTGTTGTAAAAGATCTGTTTTATAAAGGTAAATAATAAATTAATTACTTTCGCACATAAGCATGTCTGGAACATAGAATCAGGCAAGTATGGACATAATCTCATCTATGATACATACGAATAATAACTATTTAATAACTATATTAGAGAGAAAACAAGACAGCTAGCCCAGAGTCAACTTTAACTCAGAGCAGCTCAAATCTTAAAATAGTAATAAAAACACATATCCCGCTTAAGCCACGTAAAGAACTAATAATATGAATAATTCATAACTCGGTTAAATCTTTTATTTACACATCATCGTCGCGCTCAATCTAAAAATAAATGACGTGAATGAGGGCGAGTAGGGCGGCGTTATTAGATCACGCGGAATAGTAACACTTGTAGTATCGATCTTGGTAACGCGACGGATCCTCTGACTTAATATTTCCTGATGTTCTAGCCGAGAGCTAGCGTAAGGAAAGGGAAAGAAGGAGGACAAAAACCTAATAACAATGAGCCTATCGGAAAGAAGAAGGTGAATAATAAACCTATCACTTAATAAGGAGGAGTATCCGATCTCAAGTAGGAAGAAATTCTATGCATTCTTCAATGAATAGAAGACTCATCATTTTGGCCCTAGACGAATTAATGAAGGTCCAATAAAGGACGATTAAATTATGCGTATGTCGAATTATTATCGACAACCATAAAACGAATCCAACCAAAGTGATATCTTAAACTAAGTTACCAATATGCGATAAGTGACTATATTACTCCGATTGCAGTATCACGGAATTGTATTAGACCTATCATATTATAACTTAAGTTCGCTACTAAAACCATCCTATTTAGTTTAATTTAATTTTTGAATACTCCAACTAGACTGGTCCCGTCGACCTCGTCTGTCGTCGGTCAGTCCGAATCCCGCCATAATTAACCCAATAAACACCGTTACCGACCGGCGGGCTATTTCCGACCGTTACTCTCGAATTATAGTTTACGAGCTCGGAAAACTTGGGACAAAATTATCGAGAGTCGTTCGTATTGCGGCCACGAGTTTATAGATAGCTTGTTAGACTAACTCCGAAGGTTTAAAGCTTAGCTTTTCTGGTGAAGTTATAACAAATCGAAACGGAGATAATCCTAACTTAATCGAACATTACAAAAAAAATAAATAACGAGTAGAAATTTAAATCTAGGAACATTAAAATTGGACACCAGTTTGGAAGAACTTGGCTTAATTTCACATAATATCGCACCTTAGTCACCTCTTGACTATAGATTTCGGCTGTTGCTGTTAAATCAAAGATTAAGTGGGTGATGGAAAGTGATGATTGAAGTAACGAACATAAAGGTCATGTTAGACAAACAATCTCGAATTCGCCATACATGGTAGTCGGCCGTAGGCACGTGACACGAATGCCGATAACTCGGGTGCAATACACCTCACTGGCACACATTTCGTGTGGCGAATTAATTCAACTGTTTAATTCTATTTATACACACATTTAGAAAGTGTATTGCAATCGCTTCGTACTTATGCAGACACAAACTTTTACTGGAACGGATGGGGTCTCCTTGAAAAGTTGCGTGAAGAATTTCTTCCTGTTGTTGCAAGGCCCTAGGTAGTGGAACTTTACCCACTTCCACCTCTCCCTGTCATGTCAGCAGTTTCAGTGTCATGTGTGAGGATAATGCAGGAAGAATCCTGCGACAAGGCACCAAAGAGAACATCGGTGCCTTTTGTATTATTAACTTCATTATTTATTTTTTTGTCTGCGTTTTGTAAACATCTTAAAAACATGCGTTATTGCATGGGCTGAAAACTTTTCACCCATAACTTGTGAACGATCTTCAGTAGAATATGTCAATGTTAGAAGTACTTTCTAAAGAGTTACAACGAATAATCGATACTCAATATCGTTATCGTACATCTCTATGTAACTAGGCCCTGTAAAGAGCGTAGGTCGATTGAGAAATTTGTTCGTGCCGAGATCGTTTCCTGCCCTTATTATGAAACTATGGCATTTCACTTCAACGATCACACATCTGGTAATTTGATAAAGTGTATTACTTCAAAGATCCTATTACGCAACTCGTTAATTTGAATCGTGTGAATTTGAATTCTACATAAAATTGTAATTTAATAAATAGCCAATACGTACAGAAGTCACTGCAAAGTATTTAAGGGCTTTGCGTTCGATCTTGATGTGTCAAAACTTCGGAGAGTACAAAGCAACCTCTACAAATATTGTAGAAGACTATGACCTGTGTACAGGGTAGTTATTCTAAATGGTACAACAAGCACGACCACATCGTTGAGCAGACACTTCTTATAATAGAAAAGGTTTGCATACCATATTTCGTATAAGTTACAACGCTGAGAAGCCAGAACATTGCCATTCATCAAAATCCTGCTTGGACTTTTTTAAAACCACCTACAATACAACCCAAGATGTCAAGTAACTAAGGCTGCATCTTAATTCTGAAGGAAACATTAACTCTATTCCAAAACTAAACTATTATATGTAGTTTTTTTATCATACGTAAAACTATATCCCTCAGTTCAGTGTGGTGTGCAAACTGCGAACCATTGAGACGTCACATTGTGAATGTCAAGCGAGCTAAATATCACGCTGATCCAGCCAAGGTCTAAAAGCGAGGGGATGCTCTATAATAACCAACTTAAGCACAGCTACAGTAGAGTACAACAAAACATAATAAAAACCATAAAGGTGACAGCACACATCAACTTGGAAAGGATGGAATTGTAACTTTATCTTCACAAGTTGTCCGTTATAGTTTTTTGAAACTACTGCAACGCTCACCAATCGGAATCGTAACGTAATCGCCTGTCCCCGGAATACTTAAAGACTCGAAGGTGATACGACCCTTTTCGAGTCGATACACAGGTGTGTTACCTTAACCATTCGTTGTTTTCTAAATCTTTGATTTAGTCTCCAAACTCATTTTCGTCATGGCATTTTAAAAATTCTTTAGGTTCTGGTAGACTCTAAGCAGCTTTTAGCTCCTCTCCAATAAGTCTCCCTTGACAACCAGGGAGGCCGCAAGACTTATTTTGAGAATCAATATCCTAAACAGAATATCGATAACAATAAAAGCAATTGCCCCAATTAAACTGGATAACGAATACCATAAGTACTTTACTCGATAAGCTTAAGTATTAAAGATAAGATCAATACACGACTAGATAAAATTAAGATAACTTAATTATTAATAACAAGAATTATTAACGGCAACTTGTAGCGAATATAATAAACCAACTATCGACGTCTCACGTCGATACGGACCAATTACCATACATCACTTAGTTATTACAAAACTCATCGACCCACTTTCGTTCATTTACAACTTGACATTGGATTTAACAATGACTTACATGTGTCGTCACTGTTCTCTCGCTGCCAGAAGATAACAATAATTAAACAATATTATGTACGCCTCTTACGCAAAACGCGTTGTGTTCAATAACATTGTTTTACGGTGCTATTTGGTAGAGGCATAATTTCAGAAGGAACTTAATGAAAGTTTTTAGTAAGTCCATTCAGTTAAATTAATGCCAAGACATCTAAATCTCTATTGTCCTTTTTAGGGTTTCCTGCACAAAGGGTAAAAACGGGACCCTATTACTAAGACTTCATTGTCTGTCCGTCCGTCTGTCTGTCTGTCTGTCTCCAGGCTGTATCTCAAGAACCGCTATAGCTAGACTTCTGAAATTTTGACAGATTGTGTATATCTGTTGCCGCTATAACAACAAATACTAAAAACAAAATAATATTAATATTTAAGCGGGGCTGCCATACAACAAACGTGATTTTTTTGGCCTTTTTTGCTCGATATCAATAATGGCAACAGGTAGGCACTTGAAATTTTCACAAAGGCCTTAAATATATGTGTACTTTAATAATTAATAATAATATTTAAATAAAATAAAAAATTAAGGGGGGCTCCGATACAAAAAACACAATTTTTGGCCTATTTTTGCTCTATAACGGTACGGAACGCTTCGTGCGCGAGTCCGACTCGCACTTGGCCGATTATTTATTTCATTTCATTATTTATCTTAAATACGTCAAACATCTCAAGCGCACTTCTGAATGACTCTTTTCATTCAGAAGTGCGCTATTTGAAATCTCACTTTTCAACAGGTTTTAAATCTTGAATCGCCTCGAAAGCTACTGCATTACTTTATCACCTTTATTGCCTTTTGGCTTCTGCTGACTTGAAACGTGTTAAGTAAAAGGAAAAATAATATTTTACATAATTTAGGTAATATTATTAATTATTATCTAACGTGACATCAGAAGATATTGATCGCATCCGTTCCTCGAACGCCACAAACCATTATTAAATAATCATTTTTGGTTCTTTCATCGAATACAGCTATTCTATGAATATAGATATAATTTAATTTTATAATTTTCCATATATGTATTAATTTCCACTTCCTTGGTTTTTATCATGCGCAGCGTGTGAATATTTTTCAAATATATTAAAATAAAATACATCATTATTATCACTTATCACTTTTAGACCAGAGGAATTATCTGATGGTCTCAAGTCTATACGGGGTTTTGCATTAATTTCGGAAGTCTCATTGTCCACTAACTTCGATCATTTTCCAAAAGAATCACTTCTATCCAAGTGAAAGGCGTGATCCGTAATCTGTTTGTACATTTTCTTTAAGCCTCTACATTTATGTTTGCACAGTTTGACGCAGGCTAATAAAGATGACTATGGCGCTTCACTTTATTTACCGAGTATTAGAAGTCAAAACGCACCATTACAATGGCGGTTTCACCGCACGACAAACGGTAATTTAGAGAAAGCTGCACGGTCTGCCAGCTGACAATAATTATTTAAACCACACATGTATTAAATGCTCCCATCGTGGACCACAGCTCACAAGTCGCAAAGGTAACGGCTGACGTATACTAAACATTTTGGGATCGTAAAGAACAAATCGTAGATCGTATGTCCAATACGTCCATCGTGGACCACAAGAAAGATATAGCGACTGACTTATAAACATTTTGGCATCGTGAAGAAGCAAAACAGCGTCAATGCATCCCACAAACCACAATAAAGCTAGCACCCAGACCACAATTTCGTCGCCTTATGAGTTATGACACAGAAAATTATTCTATCCATCTGTTACATTTCCACATTAATGCTACAAAACTTTACATAAACTGTGAACAAATGATTCGAGGCAATTGCGACTAGACACGAACACAATAAAGTAAATTATCTTTAACTTAGTACTAAGTTTAAAGAAATGGGCGGCCTTTATTTAAATGCATATTAAGAACTTTTACATTTCACCTAACTCGCACACGTAGGCTGTAGAATTTTAGAATTTAGAAGTGTTGGAACGCACTTACCTGTACAGCTGGCTAAAACAAAAGTGGAGCAAGAGCATAAATACTCATTCCAGCACTTTGTAAACAAGTTCCTTGGGGAGTGCGCTCTTTGTGATAAATCCCTTTTCGTGCTCACTGAATACATTTGCACGCTCATGAGCATTGTTTAAATAGAACTACAATCGCTCATTGTTTTTAATCCAGTCCCGTTTAAAGTTGTAAAAATTCTTCAGCAATATCAATTCCCCATCTTTTTTATCTCCAAATTTTCATGATTAGCTCCAATGTTATCACCGCCTCTTTATACTTCTCAGCTTTAATCATTTAGGTAGAGCCAGGTAACACGACCCATGTCATATCCGATCTACACTAATTTATATCCCCAATCGTTATGACAAAATATATAAACCGACGGCAATGAACACAAATATTCCGACAAATATAAATAGCATTGGAGATACATTTCTACTTTTCAAACAACATTTTGTAATATCCTGTGTTTATATCGCGCAACGTATCGCAATCGTGTTTGTTTTTTTCTACGTTTACGATTCCAGTGAAACTGCATTTTTGGAAGGAAGAAGTTCGTCCGGTTAAATTATTACAGGCGTAGCTGACCATTAACCATTAAAAACCTTATGTTTAATAATAACATATTATCATTATATAGGAGGAACAAGAACAACGAAAACTAAATTCTATTTACTCGATGCATAATTAGTTATTACACCACTAGCAGAAATAAACATCACTTTTTTATCCGTAGATGATTTCGGTTACCCGCGACACCCAGACTTAAGCTTGTTTTCGCTGGTCTAAGCCCTCTTTCCGCTAAAAAAAACCCATAAACTTTCAGACTCGATAGTTCAATGTCAACATGGTCAATGATAAAGTCACACAAGTCACAACTAGCCGATAAAATATAAAGCGTTTCTCGGTACACAATCGTGTTATCGTGAGCAATTAAAGTTAACAATGCATAAGGGCCGAGGTGTATCGGTGTCTCGCCGACAGGTCATGATACCGCTATGCTAGCCAGACCGACGCCACAATTAGGGCTGCCAATTCCCAATTCGCTTCGGGCGATGGAATTTGTAGCAGCATTTCTAGGATTTTCGGCCAATTCAATATGGATTTGTCAACTGTTGCTGGAATCGAGCATTCGGATTATTCAAATCATCATTTAATCAAAATTACTATTTTAACAATTTTGTAATTTAGGCAATTCAAGTTACCATACAAACTTGTCAGTTAACTCAAAAAACACTATGCAACTTTTTTACAAGACGTCTGAATTATAATCAGTAACCAAAGTTAAATGTAATGCTGGACCCTAACCATTCTGCCCAGGCTAGTTTTATCAATCTTATTTCTGACTTGGCGATGCATTGCAGAGTTTACGTAACAGTTATGCAAATCGTAATAACTAATAAATGTTTAACTGGAAATACAGTAATCCACCAATCGAAGTCGGCACGAAGCTAGCCCTAACCGCATCGGTTTGATCTAACTATTTCATTTCCGCATTCATCATATCATTTCCGGTACACGAAATAGAACTAAATTCTAATCTGATAAATTGACTTCTAGACATGTTCTCTATTCCAATTTTTTAGCAATTCATAAAAAAAATTAGCATTAAGAAAACGAGGAAGAATTTCCTATTATTTCATAGTTTTTCCATCTAAGAATGTCATAAATTATAGTAAATAATCCATACTAATATTAAAAATGCGAATGAATGTCTATCTGTTACCTCTTCACGCCCAAACCGCTCTATCGAGTTTGCTGGGCATAGAGGTCGCGGGAAGGAACATAGGTCTCGCCTTTTTATCCCCGAAAAAAGTACGGTTCCCGTGCGATAAACAAATTTTGGCGCAACGGAGTTGCGGGCGTTATCTAGTAATATTTTATTTTAATGAGCTAAAATATCCATACCACACATAACATTTGAATTACATTTTTAACCCTTCGATCGCGGATTCTTGGAAATGCTATTGTATTCTATTGTTGTCGCGACCACCGGTGCCCGTATGGGGCTTGATGAGTTAATGGGTGTATCAAGCGATAATAGTCATGCTGAACTTTAGCTTGCTCCTTTCAATGGTTTCATTTACGAACCCATTGGGACTTGGCACGGTATCAAGTGCGAGAGAATGTCGCCGTACTATGATCGCTATTCTTTACTACGGGTTCAGGTCAAATCCATCAACTCGCTTGTCTGTGTGAAAGACTTTTCTTTTAATTTTTCTTAAAGTAACATTTCTTACACCCGCACTCGAAGACCTGTTACTTAAGTTGTTATTTCATGACTTTGAGAGGAAACTTACGCATTTCATGTCAAAAACTTGTGTAGATACTCCTTACATAATTAATTCATTAAGTGTCTCTGAGTGCGGCCGGTAAAACCGAAAGTTAGATTTACATAGGTTCAAAAACAATTCGTTTTTAACCGACTTCCAAAAAGGAGGAGGTTATATGTTCGGCTGTGGATTTTTTTTTTTTGTATGTTCAAAGATTACTTCGCCGTTTGTGAACCGATTTTCAAAATTTTTATTTTGTTCTATTAGGTTTCCCTCCAATTTGGTCCCATTTTCACAAAAGTGGTGATCTGATGATGGGATCCATGAGTAATCGAGGGAACTCCTCAAAATTTATATGGAAACATATGGTGATTTTGGTTTTATGAGAAGTATCCTAAGCATATGCTACCAAAACGCAAGATTTTGCACCAAGGTAAACTATGGTTCCGAAGATACTAAGAGAACTCCGGATTCCTTATAGATACAAGTTTGGGGGTTTAGCGCTGTTTTAAGAACTGAAAGCATATGCTACTATGCAAATTACATTCATCATCATCATCATCATCATCATTATCATCATCATTATCATCATCATCATTATCACGTCAGGGTCACCAGTGTCACATGGTTGTATATGGATACAATATGCCCCCACAACACCATAATAATTATATCATCACGTTATGTCCGTATAATAATTGGTACTTTTCATAGCGATTTTAATAAAAATATAATGTTGTTTCAAAATAAATGATTCAAGTTCTAAGCGACTTATGTACCACAAAATTGAACATAACAAAGTCAACCTTAACTCCAGAACGTAAGGCACACATTTGACATTACTTTTGAGATTCGAAAGAAAAAAGAGAAGTAAGTTGCTTCGATAGGTACTACACTAGTTTAACTATTAACCCATCAATCCCCAAGCGGCACCCGGCTGCCGCATAACAATTAAAAATCTATTGCAACTGCGATTCCCACGATCGAGGTAATAAATTGAACCCTTAGTATGAAAATACTTCATAGGAAAACAATCTACATCGTAATAAGAATAAGAAAAACAATCGAGGTAACTAAAAAGAGTGAAATTATTATTTTTAACAAAAAATTAAAACCGACTTCCAAGGTAAAAACAATAATAACATCCTTATAATATGAACTAAAAAGTATTAAATAATTTTTCCTATCTAATAGTGCCTTTTTCCGAATTCGGCTAAACCTCAACTATTTCTGTACTCAATCTTCATAATTTTGAAGTCGGTGCCAGTTCCAAAAGCTTCAAATACCTATTCTGTCAGAGAACTGAAGATTCAGCTATATCTGGTACCGACTTTAAAATGATGAAGATTGAGTACAGAAATAGTTGAGGTTTAGCCGAATTCGGAAAAAGGCACTATTAGATATGAAAAATTATTTAATACTTTTTAGTTCATATTATAAGGATGTTATTATTGTTTTAACCTTGGAAGTCGGTTTTAATTATTTTTTTTTAATAATAATTGAGTTGGTGGAGTCGAAGAGACATTGCACCAGTCTAAAGAAATCCTCCTACACATGCTCGCATGGTAAAATATCCGAAATATTCTAGAAACATCGATTGTATTGCACTCACAAAGATATTAAATCAATTATATTTATGATAATTTCACATCCAGCATCAATTCAACGTGGACTGTCGGATTTTTTTTCCAAACAAAAGAGCACACACAGACCAATGCATAAGGACAAAAGCAATGCTCATTCCGTTCTGAATACCTCAGGAAGATTAAAATCTATAGACTTTAATGCATATGTATAAACGTCAAATTCCGATGTCGCCAAACTTGCCTGTACGTGTCCTCCCCTTCAATATTCCCGTGTGCCAAAGTGTATGGGACTCTCCCATATGTTTTGTGCTCGGTGTATGCACTCCCATTCATACTATAGGATTGGCCGGGTGTTGCACCGAAGGTTGATAACCTTGATATAAGCTAGTTCTACTCACACAAAAATGCCTTCGAATAAATACTACCAAAATTAGAACCCCTTGTTTTAAACATGCCATAAATGGCAAAATTAATATAGAAACGGATAAATCTAACCTACTTTACTTGTAAGTTACTCTTGGGTATTAAATATTTTAAATAATTACGTATTAGAGCAGCCTAAACGTTTTACTTTTGTCACAGTCTTCCCAACCACAATTTGCAACATTCTATGTTGTTTTATTATGCACATTAGTTCTTTAGTGTATGTACATCGACTTATCTACTAACACCGAGTTACATGTACTACCAGGGAAATTAATTCATAGGCAGATGGCAGACCTATTTAATTTGGTCGCACTTGCGTTAAATGTCAAACCCAGCCGACAGATCACAACTAACATTAAATTGACATAACCCGACCAAATGACGTAGGTCCTCCATCTGCTTATGAATCAATTTCTTCGATGGTACAGTAACGGCACATTGGCCGTGCCAGTTTTTGCTGAGCCCGTCTTCCTGCTAACTAATGAGATGCACTTCCTCCGTCGTATTGATTGTCGCGACGCCGATATATTGCTTCGATATGTTACTAACATTTTTTATAGAATAAGAGCTCTATCATCGAAATACCACGTACTATAGAATAATAACCGAGTCAAAAAAATGGTAACCACGAAATGCACACTAAGGCGTACATTTAGTTTTTTGCCACACACTGGTCACTGGAACCAAATTTGAGAGCTCCAGTGTCAAAGATATCGTTCTATACTATATTGTACTTCGATGGGCTCTATTGAGTAAAAGAGCAGATGGTAAGCTAGTCTGTAATAATAATAATTAAAACATTAGGAAGAGGACAAGTGTTGGACTAAGCTTAAACAATCCTTGAGGTTTGGACTCTGGCCAAATTAAGGAAACATCGTTTTCGTTACTTCACACAAGTTTTCTAATAGGACAAAATCTTATTGTTTGTATGCATACTCATTGCAACAGAAACCTAGTAAACAAACAGTAGTAAAAACTGATAAAAATGTAAGGGACAAAAATTCATCATGGCACATAAATTTTAGTGCATTAGTTTAATAAACGAGTCAAAACATGAATATTGCACTGTAGAACTGTAGATCATCACCATATCCCTAGATTGCAACATACGAATAGCGATATATTCATTTGGAAGGCAGATGGCAAGGATATGAACGATACAAAGGATGCACTACGACAAAGAAGCGAAAGCCTTGGGCAATCCGCAATATTCCTTATTGGAACTTTTCATTTTGCGCTCATTCGCTGTCAACTTACAGAAAAGACTACAATAATATAATGTTATATTATATTACTTTTTAATTTCTATAAAAGAAACGTTTAAAAATCATTTGCATCTAAACTTAGTAGGTTTATACGTGGGAGAGCCATGCTTCGGCACGAATGGGCCGGCTCGACCGGAGAAATACCACGTTCCCACAGAAAACCGGCGTGAAACAGCGCTTGCGCTGTGTTTCGCCGAGTGAGTGAGTTTACCGGAGGCCCAATCCCCTACCCTATTTCCTTCCCTACCCTCCCCTATTCCCTTCCCTTCCCATCCCAACCCTCCCCTATTACCCTATTCCCTCTTAAAAGGCCGGCAACGCACTTGCAGCTCTTCTGATGCTGCGAGTGTCCATGGGCGACGGAAGTTGCTTTCCATCAGGTGACCCGTTTGCTCGCTTGCCCCCTTATTTCATAAAAAAAAAAGGTAATATTATTCAAAGATAATTTGTTTCACCGAATAAAAGTACAGAACCCCTAAAATTCTCGAACCAATTTTGACGAAAGAAACTGATGTAGAGTGGTAGACCACATGAGTTACTATTTCAAATCAGAGAGTTTAAATACGAGAACATTTGCGTGGATATAGACTGCTGGAACTGCTGGAAGCATTAAGTATTTCAAAAACGTAATAAATAACTTTGCAGTCGCGGGAATCGCTCTCCATCAATTAAAATATTGACGGTCGGACAGTCAACGGTAACTTAATATCGATAAAAACTTTATATATAAACGTAAAAACTTAATTGGTCCTCTTAATTAATATTAAAAAATATTTTATACGGGGCCAATAAACGGAACATTCTAGATTGTGGTACTCGAACGAAATGGAATTCCATTTCAACGTTATTTATTAAAATAGCTGGAGATTCGATGTGAACACCAATTGGCTTCGATGACTTCGAGTGTGTTAAAAATTGTTTAAACTGAATAAATGTTGTTGTTTCATTTCTGTAGTAGTTTTTAAATACATTTCGTCTTTGTTTTGTACAAGTTTCAAATGAATTCAGGAGTTGGCTTTTAAGCACTTCTTAAAAGCGTTCCACCACCAAAAATTTTTGGAAACCGCTGGTGTAGACTGTATAAAATGGCTTCCGTGGCGCATCCAACTCCTGAATTCATATTATTTGACCCCCCAAAGAATGTTTTGACTTTGAATACCTAAATTGTCTCCATGCATGCTGGTGTCTGACGACATTTGTAAAATCAATTTATGTATCGCGGAGCCTATCTACAAGGCCTTAGCGGAGCACCAGCGCTCCTTGGAGCACACTTTATAGAGCATATAATAATAATAATAACTCCCACACCGGTTTCGGTGACGGTGGCCAGTTTCATTGAAACCGCCTAAGTGTGTGCGCAGTACACAAGAGCACTCTCTGTTCCTTTACTCTCATAACCCAGTGGGACGGACGACCAACACGACTGGCGAGAGATCAGGCGCAGGACCGACTTTTAACACACCCATCCGACGCATGGATGATCTTACTTGTCAGACAATCAGGTGATCAGCCTGCATTGCCCTAACCAAACTTGGAAATAATATTGTTACGGACACACAGAGCCATCTAGCGTCGAACCAGCAAAACTTATCTAGGGGACACACAACACATAAATCCCCTACTCGAAACTAGATGGCGCTAGGTGGTACATGCCCGAGCCTCCTAGAAAGTTCCCACACTTGTTTACGTGAATCGGGCAAGGGAACTTTTTGGAATTCGTCTCGCCCATATAAATAGCCGCAGGTGGACGGCCCGAAATTCAGTTCGATACAAGCGATCTTCAAGGCGACTTCGAAGTGAAAACAAGTGATCAATAGTGAGTGAACCAGTAAACCTACAACTCGGCTACGACCTAGGACAGTGATAGTGCTCAGTGATTTGGATCTAGTGCTTAGTGTTTGGACTCAGTGATTTGTGTGTCCTAGTGTTAGTGAATAAAGTCTTCAAGAGAGTCACCAGGTCTTTCTCTCCAAATCCATCGAACCCTACCACGTAACAATATGTTTCCAACGCGGAAATCGAACCCACGACCTCCGAGTCAAGAGCCACGCTCTAAACTACTGGACCACGGAGGCGTTATAGAGCATATTATATTAACTTGACAAACCACTACACGCATTTAAACTGATAATAAGCATTTTCTCGTAGTTCAAAGTGTTACGAAACACGCTGTGCTCGAGATCCCTGGGGTGGATAAGATTATTATCGTAAGGGCTAAAAGTAGCCGACGTTACTGAAAAACCGGCATAATACAGATTGGAAAGAAGCGGCCGGATGATACGTACAGAATGAGGATAGACCTCTATCTCGGAGCAGGAATTATTGACATAAACCATAAGAGTTCAACAACCTCTATAGAAAAAGACTGAAAATCATTTCACAAACGACGGAGGTGTTTATAAATGTTTGAAAGAACTGGCAACTTTCTTGGCGATAAGAAAGGTCTCTGGATCTTATCCCTAAGAAAGTTTCCATTTTTAGTTAATATGCTACTTAAAGTAACCACCTATGCGGGCTACGGCTCAATAGGGAATATTACGCAAAGGTCGGAGCAAAAGGCGGTACTAGCACATACAATAATCCGACCAAAATACGACATGTTGCCCACGTCATATAAGAATATTGACAGAAACGTTGTTTAACCCAGTAAGCGTAACGATATCTCCACGAGCTGTAAGCACCATGAAAACCAGCTGAAAGTATGCTTCAATTTTAATAAATTGGTATTACTTTGGAAGCTAATATCATGAGTATAATAAACAAAAATATAAAATTTAAAACGGGGAAAGGAATGTTGACATACTGAAGATTTTTGCTGTATTTTTATTATAACTTTGTAGCATTCAAATTATCAGTTTATAAGGCTCTAAATACGGTAAATTACGGAATCTCCGTAGGTGAAGGCCCTTATGTACCTACGTATGAGGTTAGGCGCTATTATAATAAAAGTTGAACAAAACTTATGACGTTTTTTCACGCCCAGATAAACTACGTACCGTCACAGAATACATATTTGTTACCGTTAAGTAATTACGCCCATTGGGTACGCCACGTTCATACGCCACACTATCGCAATTAAATATAAGGCCATTTATACATGACACGACTTCTACGTGTGTATTTTTATTTTTTACAGATTAATTGGAAATTTTTAAATCTTAAAATAATTAGATAATTTTATTCTGCATAAAGCTATGCCATAGGTAGGGACAGTTTAGCAACAATCAACATGTAAGCGAACTACAAGGGAAAACGTAAAGACGAAAAATAAACTAAGCAATGATGTATCAGCATTCAGCACCTACAATGTCTTGTTAATGTTTAATCAAAGGCATTTTTAGTTGCTAGCGTTTATAGTATAAGTTACCTTCCTATTATATTCTGAAACACAAGTTTTCACAAGTCTTCATATAAATAAAAAAGCAGTAATAGGGAAGATGCGATATTTTTATTTTTGTGTTTATTTTAAAGAACTCCATGTAGAATAGACCACAAGTATATTAAAAAATTAAAACACTGGAATTTACTGCAAAATTAAATTTTGGCGCCAAAACGGATCTATAGTTTGTATGACGTCACTTCTATCCTGCCCTGCGTTCCATTTAGCGTTAAAAACGATCATAACGCTCAAAGTAGGAGGCATTTTGAGCGTTTTGATCGTTTTTAACGCTAAATGGAACACGGGGATAGCAGGTGTGACGTCACTGAACGCTGATTGATGTTTTGAAATCCCTTCAGTTTCAAGTTACTTTTAATTCGTAATTTTTGTAAAAATCAATATTTTATAAAATATTAATTATTGACCTTGCAGTGGCCCTTCTTTTTTTTAACATTTTAATAGCAAAATTTTCATTAATATTATATTTGCATGTTCCCTATAATTGTTGCATGGGTAAATGTTTGAATGGCGGAATATCGCAACGCGATTCGTTGTGCGCACTAGGCCTTAAATCATAACTTCATTTAAAAATTGTTTTACCTGGCCATGGGAATAAATTTCATGCGTTGATAAATTCAGTAAATAAAAGTGTACATTACGATTTACGTCGAAAGTATAAAGAAGTACTAACTACTCCTATAGGGCCTATACCTATTTTCCTTATGTTGGATAAAGGCTTCCCTAAGATCTTCCATTCTCTCATTCCTAAGCCACCATTGGCCAGTTGGTATGCATCCAGCTCATAGCACCACCTTCCTCGTATCATCGCGCCAACGAACGTTTCCATAATATTTATATAATCATCGATAATGTACATCGAAGTACCTACTAAAAATTACAGACCAGTAGTAAAATATAACTGGTCAGCACTCCGCATAAAAACCATATCTTAGGAGTCATAACGTAATGTCATTACTCCAACCTCAGCCCCCTAAACCACATTGTATGCAAGGAATATTGTATTGATCACCATATCATTTCCTGACATTACGATCGAGTATAATGTTGCAACTGGAAAAAATGGTGCGGTTACAATTGTTCTATGAGGAACTAAGAAACCACAACTAAACCTTTGGTTTCCAAATCTGAGGAACAGTGATAACTGATAGGCATAACGGCATAATATAACATGGTTCGACAGTTCTAAATGCGGTAGAGCCACGGAGGCTCAAAAAGGGATTTTAAATTCCCACCAGGAATTCGAATGTTCATGGGCAGCGGCTATCTCTTACCATCAGGTTATTACTTATCCCTTAGCTGGTTTCCTGTTCAATTACATAAAAAATATAACACACAATAAAGGTCATGGAAAGTGCGTTTGGGGAAAAAATATTTTAATCTTAACGAGAGAAAGGTATGATACATGGAGTGCCGGTACAATAACTTTTACTACACATCTTGATACGGAAAGAATCGTGGGAGAGGAAGATTTGACACGCGATCCTAAAAACTACTACACTAGTAACCAAACCAAGCCCAGTATGCGCGGCTAAAACGCTAGCCATTTGGTTATAGTGACAACAAAAAAAAAAAATACTATAATGATACATGGTCGAGTTTAAAATTATTTGTTTAAATAATGTAATTTATAGTTTATACCTACTCGTACATCTTGAATCGAGTTTTGCTACTCTATACAAAGTACATGGCCTACGTAGATGTAGTTGTCTACATAGACGACGGATATTTCGGCTGCAGTTTCGTCTGAAAACTTTCCGAATAATGCCAAGCTTTTGTTAAACATACATTTAAACAAGTCTTGAAAGGCTCAGAAAATATTCGACATTGATTTACAATAGAAATATCTGTACATAAAAGTTTGAGTAGATCAATTATGATAAAAATATTGAGTGTAATTGCTATTATATTGTGAAGCCTAGTATCTCAAAAAGAAAATAAGAATGAAATATAAGAACGTTAAAATATAACAAGTGCGTTTCGGGCCACGCGCAATATAGGATTCCGTAATAGTGCAGGTTTTTTTAAATTTTTGTATGGTCAATGAATGTACATTTATAACGTGTTTTACACTACTAACAACATCATCTCAGTTACTTTCAAAGGAATTTGAACGAAAAGTTCCTTTATACTTCGCCGAATACATTTTTTTTTAGTTGATCGACTATTACTCAATAACTTATGAAGTCTTCATAGCCGTGATAGTTTTCCTTTTAAATTCAGCATATTTCCTACTCCCGTGATTTTTTTTCCATTTCCAGAAGCAACCGTTTAGCTGGTAGAAGGGGGGGGGCACTGGACTAACGATTTTTTCCACTTCAAAACTTAATATTTCACAAACGGATCCCTAAATCGGAAAATGATCTATGAATACTCATAATATTTTTAAAAAACCTATCCAACGACACCCCACACGATGGGGTGGACGCGAAAAATAAATTCATCCCCGCTTGATGTGTAGGGAAGGTAGTAGGTACCATAAAAAAAAATTAAGATTTCATATACCTACCATTTTGTCGGCATCATTAATATGTGCATTCATGCCAAATTACAGCTTTGTAGGTCCTATAGTCTCTGAGCATAACCGCGGACAGACAGACAGACAGACGGACAGACCGAAACTATAAGGGTTCCTTGTTGACTACGGAACCCGTAAAAAGGCACCTTAGTTCGCCAAACCTAAGAATCGATTAATTGCACTTTCTTTCTTTTCAATAAAACACTATTAAGAGTTGTATAGTATTAAATAATTTCTTTTTTATATATAGAGCAAGTACAATAGGTAGAAGCACACAATGGATTGTGGATACAATAGTTTTTTTTTAAGTTTTACCTCAGTTTGAAACTTTCCATTTTGAGAAAAGTTATAAAATCACACTAAGACATAAGGAACATGCTTCTAAAATTAATTTTAAAACTCACTTTGAGCGGAGCAGCGGCTCTTTGGGTGCAGGCGGCAATACACAGGCTATTGATTTAGGCCAGCTCCTACATGCTGTATGTCTATTATATTTAAATGATGGTTTCAACAGATTTGCGTGGAAACCGCCCACTAGATACAACGTTAAAAACTATCAAATCAAGTAGGTTTTTTGAATTGCTCCTCCGCTCGCAAAAAACATACTATTTTACATTTATACCTAGCCTAAATCCTTTCCTGTGGTCTATATATGAAAAATTTCATTGAAAACTTTTTGTTCCGTCGGCGGGATTCAAACTTCGGCTTGAGCCGCCACAAGCTCAACCATTGAGCCACAGAGGTCGTCAAACAATGTACACAAACCATCAATAAAACGATGAAATAGTTTGATCAGCATCTAAGGAAACTGCATCCGATTGATCAACGCTTACTAATTAATTAACTCAATTAAGCGGTCATTAATGTATCACTGTGCGTCGTCAATTCAGCTGCCCGGTAATGTCGAAGCGCCGGCGTTCGAATTGAAACTGAAATACCAGTGACGTAAGGTCAAGTGTCCTTTGTCATCCCACCGATTTCGGGGACGAATAAATCTAAAAGTGATTAAGTCGAGTTGGCAAATTTGGAACGGTTTAGCTTGTTATTCGAAGCGCCCCGACCTAAACTGTTTTACGGGCCATAAAAATGAATATGATGTCATTTGACTAACAAATTGTTTTCTAAATATTTGTAGATACCTATATCGCCTAAAATAACTAAAGGTACGTATCCAAAACACGGAGTGTCAAGTGTCAATCATATTTTACTAAGGTGTACTCGGAGAATCGAGACAGTAGCGGTCATTGACTCCCTGTCAAAAAACTTGTCATTTTCTATAGTATGAACTGCGATTGACAATGAAGTGTCAGATGTTCCTAGTCTAAGGCTGTTTACACACACGCCGCAGTGGCAACGGCACCGCCACTGCGGCGCGGGCGGTTCCGCTCTATTACTCATCCTTGTATTTCTATTTACCCTTACACACGGCGCCTTACATACCGTGCCGCTACCGCTGCGGCGCCGTGTGTAAAGGGCCCATAGAAATACAAGGATGAGTATTGCAGCGGCACCGCTGCCGCTGCGGCGTGTGTGTAAACAGCCTAAGGGCGATATCGTATTTTGCATACTCGATGTGAACTCAATATGAAGCATATCACTTCGAACTCATAAAAAGTTGGAGATTATCATTCTTAGAGTTACCAAAAGGTTTTCCGATGAATCTGTAATAATATGTGTCTTTATAACAGGTCGATTTTATTCTTAAATATTCTAAATACAGTGCGAGCATTTTTCATTTAACGTCTAGACTAAAAAGGTCAATGACCGCTATCGCCTCGTATCGCCGAGTACAGTATAGATGACGCCCGCAACTCCGTTGCGCCGAAAGTCGTTTATCGGGCGAGAACCGTACATTTTTTCGCAATAAAAGCCGTATTATGTCCTTTCCCGGGACTCAATGTAATGTTTGGGCGTGAAGAGGTAACAGATAGACAGACAGACACACTTTCGCATTTATAATACTAGTATGGATTACATTTGAGAATGATAGAATGTTCTACGAGACAACGCGTAGACCATTTTAGTAGCACACTAGTTTGTAGGATTTTTAAGCTGAAATCTCAGGCACTGTTTATTTAAAATAATACAAGTACATATTAAAGTGTTAAAGCCACAACCATTAAGTATGTGAATTCAAATTACCATTAACAAAGAAAGTAGAAACTATTGTAGTCTGGGCTAGTTTAAATTAACCAGAATCCGGATGGTGATAAATATCTATCCGCTTATTAATAAAAATATGTGCACAACAAATAATTACATATAAAAAGTTTGCTTGTCTTTGTCTGAAAAGTCACATGGCTGGACATGGCACGGAAGACAGCGAACCTTAGATAGTTAATGAGCTGCGTAAATATTATTAATAAGAGAGCTACATGGTATACACCTATGCCAGGTTAGTAATACTGTACTCGGCGAAACATGACGGTAGCGGTCATTGACTCCCTGTCAAAAACTTGTCATTTTCTATATAAACCGCGATTGACAATGAAGTGTCAGATGTTGTCAATCGCGGCTTTGTATAGAAAATGACAAAGGGAGTCAATGACCGCGCCATGTTTCGCCGAGTACAGTATAAGGTTTTTGACTGAGGTTTATCCATTTACGAGCGCATTTGATTGGCTAACGTCAGAAACATTAACCAGTCAACGCTATTAAAAAGTCAAACTCTTGTCAAAAAAACCTCAGAAACTGTGCAAATTAAACTCATACCCTATCCTGAGCTAACTTCACGGCAATTTCTCAACGCTAATTAGATTCACGTATGATGTAATATAGAACCAATTTTGAATGCCTCCATTAACCCTTATCTAAATTGAATTGTCCCACGTTTAGGCGGAGTGTTGTCATCCTACTCCACTCAGCGACATAATGCAATAATAAAGCAATCCCAACTCACCAGGGCCCTGTCAGCGCTGTTTACTTTCCAATTGGATTCCGTCTAGAGTGAAAATTTTGACCAACATTTGATTGGAATCATGACGACGATTTAAATGGAACTAATCGTTTGATTGGCATTTTATTTTGCTTGTCTATACGCATGTTAAGTATCTCGCCTACAATAGGATATCCTAAAGGAGTGCTGCATACATATTACGCAAGTTTCGACCACAGAATATATATTAGTAGTGTTTCGACACAGTTTCTGTTTCTTTCAGCTTATACATAATATGGCACATTTTTTTAGATTGGTGAAGAGAAACATACTATATAGAAACCCAGTAGATTTAGCTTAATAGCTTTTAGCACATTGATCATTGATAACATGCTGTAAACTACTTTTTTCGTCTCACGTCGAAACGCTCGAAGAGCTGCCTAATTGCTGCGACCAGTGAAGAAGCAGTAAATAATTCGTAGAGGACGTAGGTCGTAGACCCATATAGCTGTACCAAAGAAAAAGATAAATTATTATTAGCGGACCGATATGGCTGTTAATAATGTAAAGGCTAGTGTGTAATGTATAACCTACATAATTGGCAGATCCATGTTACTGCAACAATAGGCATGACGAATTTTTTTTTTCTTGTTAGTAAGTGAAGGACCATTCAAAAATAGAAATATCAGTGAAAAAATGACTCTGATAGCATAAAAAATCTCCAAGATATCACAATTCAAAACTCACATAAAATAGACCTTCCCAAAACGCTCCATACAAAATGTCAGCTAACTGTGACGTCACGCCTAGCTAGTTTGTTCGATAGCTATGTTAAATATTGAGTTTATGAAAGTGGTTTCGTAAGAAAAAATCTTAAAAATTGCATAACTTATCGAAATTTAAAAGGTAAAAATTAAGGAATTTTATAAAAAAATACTCGACTTGACTTAACTTGACGAAAAAACTTTGAAGGCTCAAAACAAAAAAAATGTAATAAGTTATGAAGCTGAAATTTTGGGAATACCTATTTTTCATCGCTATGTCTTTATTTTATTTAAAAAATCAGCTAATCTTTGACCTTGTCGTCATCCCTATTACGAAAGCAGTAAATAATACGCAGACCCATATGGCTGCAACCACAGAAAAAAAAGTTAAATATTTGGTGGACCCATGTGGCTGTAACCAAAGAAAAACAGTACCTAATTTGGAGACCCACGTGGCAGCAACCAGAGTAAAACCAGTTATTCGCAGACCCACCTACAGCAGATGGGTCTGATCACCAGTGCACGGGATTCGCCTACGTCATAGCTCAATAACAGCACGGGTCGGCGCACTGCAAATGGGTCGTGAGGGTTGGGGTGGCTCCGGGCTGGATGACGGGGTCGACGCACTGATGATGTGCGGTTGTGGTAACGAGCAATTTGGTCGACAGGTGCGAAGTGCGATCCGCACCATCATTTGCCGGATCCCGGTTACCTTGATGACTTGACCCATTTCAGTACCAAGTCGCCTAAGGCATAGACGCCATTAAAATAAAGCTGCAGGGTATCAACAATGGGTAATTCGAGCCGAGTTCTAGAACATCTCCGCTTGATAGTCAATAGACGCACATTACCGCGTAGTAAGATTGCAAATATAATTTAAGCGATGTTGTAAATATACCTGCAGCTCAGTAGTCAGTACCTCCTAGTCGCAACGGGACCTGTGTTTCTTTTATTTAATAACATTGAAAATATCTAAATTCAGTGCAACTTATGCGTCAGATATATTATTAGTTTAAATTTGCTTTCGCTTTTCTCTTCACACCATGAAATGCTCACCTTGTAATTTTCACCGCATTAACAGAGTCAAGATGATACAACACGGAAACTATTTATTGTGATTGTCTTCTGCGATGATCACGTAACACACCTGCATGACGTGTGGACAATAACCGGGAATCCGTAAATGGCTTACCAAATGTTGGCTGATGTCACGAAAACGGCATAACACCGCAAAACGTGTTTATTCAGAAGACTATAATTGCACTTTGAAGCCGGCGGCTACATTCGCCATTGTTCATCAAAAAGCCGCACAATCCATCTATTTTATTCCATACAAAAATTATAAATGCGAAAGTGTGTCTTTCTGACTATTTGTTCCTCTTCACGCTTAAACCGTTAAAAAGGTTGTGATGAATTTTTGGCATGACTTTGAGTCCAAATTATTGCGCGATAAACGAGTGTCGAAGCACCAAGTTGCAGGCAGCATCTAGCAGTTTATAAGGCGTAGTGTAAAACTGTTGATATATATTGCATGAGCTGATGTAATTATTGACTTAACTAATAAATATATCGAAATTGATGCCAATCTGCTAATAAACGATGAGCTGACGCTTCAACTGCTAACAATTATTACAACGCTCTACTAATTTGAGACTAATTGGTTATCGTTAGCAAAAAGCGTCCAAGAAATTCATCAATCAAGTTTTGAACAAAAGTAACATTTAACTATTTCAATGTAATTAAAAAACATACTTACATCAGATGTATAAATCACGAAAGCGGGCGACGCATAATTTGGCTGTAGCGATTATATCGATTTTTCTCAGCAATGACTAAAGCTAAGAAATTAAAGTTCATTGTCAGTATTCATCATGTCTTTGTCTTTGAATTACCCATAGCATAACACTTGTTTTTTTTAACTTTGTTGGTCAACTTTTATAACACAGAATAATCAATCAAAAAGACCTCTGTAAAAAAAGGAATTCTAATTTTGTCAACAGAGGAGAGTGATTTAAGCTTCCAAAATTTGTACATCTAGATTGGTTCAAGCATACACTTTAATTTGCACATAGCTTATATGAAATATATTTATGGGTTTTTAAATTACGCGACAAAAACCATTTTGTCGCTTACGCCCTTTCCATTTCTTGCTGTTCCATTGCTTGTTTTCTATTAGAGGCCGGCCCGACCTCTCATAGAAAACAAGCAATCTACAACATATCCAACACGGTTTTTAGGGTTCCGTACCCAAAGAGTAAAAACGGGACCCTATTACTAAGACTTCGATGTCTGCCCGTCTGTCTGTCCGTCTGTCTGTCTCCAGGCTGTAACTCAAGAACGGTAATAGCTAGAGAACTGAAATTTTTACAGATTGTGTATTTCTGTTGCCGCTATAACAACAAATACTAAAAACAAAAGTTAATATTTAAGGGGGGCTCCCATACAAGAAACCTGTTTTTTTTTGCCTTTTTGCTCGTAATCAATAATGGTAACAGCTAGGCACTTGAAATGTTCACAAAATCCTTAATTATATTTGTACTTCAATAATTAATAATAAAATTAAAATAAAGTAAATATTTAAGGGGGGCCCCCCATACAAAAAACACAATTTTTTGTCTACTTTCACTCTATACTGGTACGGAACCCTTCGTGCGTGAGTCCGACTCGCACTTGGCCGATTATTAACTTTAACGCGGCGTCACCTTAAGGCTGTAAAATGCCTATGCTTAACGCGCCTGTCGTCCAAATTGTTTTAAGACACATAAGTTAAGATGATAGAAATGTACCAACAATTTTTGAATTAAGTAAACGTCAGGATATATTAGGTAGGTAGGGTCTAGGTTTTGGGCATTTATGGAAAGGAGAATGATCATAAATATATGGTATCCCGTTTCATTTTGCGTCAAAACGAAACTTGGTTTTTTAAAGTCTATGATTATCATTTTAGCTCCTATAAAAATTTCTTTGTAAACAAAACCGGGGTTTCAGAGTAATTTGATAAAATCGAAAATAACCTCAAAATCTTCAAAGCACTTATTTTATTGACAGGTCATACACGAGCAAACGTTATTGCTCTAAAAACAGGGTAAGGCGCTCAATATATTAGTAATAATTAATAAATCATCACCGAAATCTCCCGCATACTGTGTTGTGACTAAAAGCCGCCGCTATAATATCTACTATCTAGGGTTATTTATTAATTTTAATTATTATTGAATACATTCTCATAAGCAATTTAAGTAATTTAAGCAAAAATGTAAGAAACATTTTAGTCACAATACTTTTCACAATGGACACATTAGCCCAATATAATAGGCAATAGCGCACTAGCGGCCATCGATGGTGTGGCCGCTGGCCGCTTGGTGGCCAAGTGCGCGCGTGGTCAATGGCGGTTTCATACTAAGGTATTTATCTCGATGGCCGCCGCGACCTGGCTGCTAGTGCGCTATTGGGCTTATGCTCATGCTGTTGACTGGAGTCAAAAATAAAACAAACAATGTATTTTTATTTTATCCAAACATTGTCATAACAATAACAAATATATACATCAAACTTCCAGTGGCTCGGCTTTATTTATTATAACATTATCAAAGAACAGAGTTGTATTATAAACAAAAGAAAAAAGGGCTTAATTCTACTCTTACTTACCTCTTTAACTTACTCTAATATTACATGTAAATTAAACCTAATATAGTGTATGAATTAATACACATAATTCAGTAAGTAATTCACATTTTACGCGGACCGTCGGTACAGATCGCTCGGTATAGACCGATCTGTATGAAGCTTTAAGAAGTAATGCGGACGTGTCCATACGGATTCTTCCGTAAAACCCTCCTTAAAGCTTACATCAGCTCATGCAATATATATCAACAGTTTGACTTTTATTCTTTAATTTAAATCCCGGGTTTAAAAATTGGATTCCGGGCGTGTAATTACGTAAAAAATTCTAAAAATAATTACTGTATTATTTTCATCTAAGCGCATGAAAATTAATGGTACCGACCTTGAACATTCTCCTTTATGGGCATAATATATTATTTAATATTAGTAATCTCTAAAAAAAAACTCTATTTTTAAAATCTAATTTAAAACGCAATTAATAATAAACTGCACCTACAAAGTCATATCAGCGTCTCAAGGGGACTGCTCCATTAGTTTCAAAACAAGAGCAGCTTTCGTTATTGAAAAACCAGATCAAGTGTCTGCGGACCGATGGCCCAGTTCCAACGGGATAGATTTGCGCCAAGATCGCCAGATAAGACAGCCCGTACAAATCACTTCTGCAGCTTAGTACAGCTTTCTACTAGGAAAATCAATGCTCACGTTGTTAGATGGCATTTCATGGCCGACTTACCAAAACACCTAGATCAATGTTACAAATTATTTAGTGAGAGAAAGATTTTTAAATTCTAAATCCGCTAGGTAAACAAATATTTAGTAGCGAATAAGAGTTCTATGTGAAAACATAATCCAAATCATTTACAACTTACGTCACATATTATATGGAAAAGACGATTCTGTACTTCGTAAAACGTGTTTAGTTAATACATTATATTCATAAAAATAGTTGTAACAGTATATCATTATAAAACCGGCTGAGCACTTTTAGTAAGAGTTCAAGTCGAGCATGGAAATTGAAAGGATTTGTTCAGATCGCCAAAATTTACCTTCGTTGTATTCGAGCTCTATACATTTTATTATATACACACCCCTCATTTGATTTCGTTTTCATTGCGTATTTGCTAGCGCGGCAACGGAAATACTACTGTCCATTAATATCTGCTGTTCTATAAAAATATTGTTTTTCATTCAGAAAATTCTTGGTGAGAGACAGATTGACCAACAGACGGACATAAAGACAATCCATAATTGAACCTCTTTTTTAAGTTTGAAAACTGACCTTAAAATTACTAAGAAGTGCATTTACGCTATAACATTTATTAATTACCGCTTAGCGGTAAACGGCACATGAAAACTTCGTGGGGCAAGACGAGATCTCGATCGGTCCAATTTTTGAGATCCGTTTTCTAAAATATTTTCTTCAACAAACGCCACGCTCCACGTGCTATTAAGTTCGCAGTATATAAATTCTCGTACGAGTATCTGGGTTACGACCATAATTAGCGGTGGTTGCGATACGTCGTGTTCAATCGCTCCTAGCACGCACGAAGCCAGGATTCCACCTTCGTTAGGTTAGGGGAAAGCAGCCTTAACGATATCTGGTAGCGGAAACCCCAAAATTTCATGATATTGTATCAAAAATTATGCATATGCACGCTATCGCGCGTGAGGTGGATGACAAGCCACGCTGGGCACTAGGGGCTAGAGTTTTGCTTGAATACTTGTCACTTTTTATGTAGGTACTGAAATCATAAGAATGACGAATTTCTTGAAGGTTTTTGAAAAAAGAAACCAAAAGTTTCAAGTCATTTGAGTAAATTCAGGAATACAATTTGAGTTCAACAGACAAAAAACTAGTTTAAAGCAACAATGATAATAAAGTTATTTTCGCAGTAAATAATGCAATATTCATAGACGATACCAGTCAAACGCCTTAATATTCGACATTAGTGTGTCGTCACGCTCGTGTAGATAAGTTTTAATTGAATTCGTAAAATAAAATGATATAATTTATATCCAAGTATGTCTACATTATGTCATCGAACAGAGACCACGCAATGTGCTACTGCATTTAACTAGTGTTTATTATAGAGCACAACGGGTCTCAAGAATCCTAACTGATTTGAGTATGCCTAACTAAGTTAAATCTTAGATCTCTAAACAAAAGTTACTATGCTTGAAGTAAATGACAATAATTGCTGACCCATTTTCTCCACAACTTCTAGCTTCTGTCCTCGTAGTAAGAGCATCTTCATCAAAATGTATACAGAACGCAACAAAGTCAAGTCCTCTTCGGTGAATTGGAGTATTTTCTCTGTACATTCAAGAGCTGCAGGTGAGCCGTAATGAAAAACATTGCTAGTGGGGTATTTTGCACTAAGACCGGGCTCCCAAAACTATCTAAACACGCTAGCCCCGCCTACACACAACACAACAATATCGCGTAACAACGGTCCGGCGCATTATAGCACGAAAGTAAAGTTCGCTAGTCCCAAAAATGTTTTTGATGATTACTTAAAAATTAAATACAATACTAATATTTCCTTTAGCTATTATTTTATAAAGTGTGTTATTGTAGTCGTGCAAATTATTTAATGATAGTAACTCAATAAGTGTAACAGATATTTGTTGAAAAGCCCAGAAATATTCATAATTTCGAAAAATAAAACTATCGAGTCAAAATAAGTGAATCGTGTTTTTGGTTAGCCAAATATGATATAAATATACAATGATTAAATAAATCTCAATTTCAATTAAATCAATCGTCTTCCGGGATCGAAATACCTATTAGAAAACACAGCAAAATTTGACAGCGCGGCCTTAACAAGCGTCTCAACGAGGTGGATAACCCAGTTCCAGCCTCCCGTTATCCATCACAAGGGACCCGTGGGACTGGATCCGTTAACGAGAACAATGGACGCTTTGTCGCGGTTTTCGGAACTAGACTACGCTTTTCCCACTCAGTAGCACAGCGCTGTTTACGTTGGTATGGTAATGAAATTACTTAACGTGGCAATAAAAGATAAGCCTGAATATAGGTATTCTGCAAAATCGCAGACATTACCATACAAATATGGTCTATTTATATACGCAGGCCGACCTGATCAAACTCGAATGAGCCACACAAGAATGCACGAAACGAGTCCGGTTGGGTAAGGTTAGCTGCAACCAGTCCAAGCGGATCGGCCTGCGATCTATTGGCCTCGTGTAGGGCCTTAAGCGATCGCATCGTTGCCTGCATAGCTAAATTGTGCTTAATTCAAAAAACCCAACCATCGAATTTGATCAACATGGCTATAACGCTCAATCCTCTGACAGCTTAGACGGCTTAAAAAATAACTTCCTTTGAAATAAAAAGTATACAGCGCCTATGTATTCCAAGGTTATTGTTTCCGTGCCCCTCATACAAAAGTCACGGCACTTAAAGGCGGCATAGGCTAACAGCCTTTGAATTGCCCTACAAGATAAAGGGCCTCTCATGACGAGTATGTTTGACGGCTATGCGCCGCTACTTAACGCTGAATTGGTCGCATACGACTCTTAGACTATACTTCATTGTAGACGACGCTTTGTCAAGGTTGGTTTAAAAAAATTACAAGCCGTGCCAACGTGAAAGAAGCAGGCGGTAACAATTTTTTCCACTCCTCTTTTCTATTCTACTTCTGACATTGTACTAATTGGGGTAACTCTTGGCGTCGCGTTGTCTAGTTTTTTATAACATCATGGTATGAATAGGTAACCGGTAGGTACTATGAATTTTGTTTTCAGAGCATCATTTCCTAGTTCTTAAGTAGGCATATAGTTTTTCAGGTATCTTTTGCTTCCTTTCAAGAAACAATGAAGGGTATTCTGATACGGAGCATTGTTCAGAATGGAGCGAAGACATGGATCGATTTACGAAGTCACTAACAAACACGATACTACCATAATAAAATTTTTCTTTCGATCGATCATCCAGCTGTACAAATAAAAGTGAGAACAACCATTGTATCGAATGCAAATTTCATAGCGTGATAGCATAATATTTTCGCCGCTAACATTCCTGTCACAGTATAAATAATATACAGTACACCATCTTGATACTAGACTGCCCGGATTTGGCAAATGCACACGGCACACGTAACCACGATTTCAGATAACTTTAAAGAGTTTCAGGTCGCACGCACGTATTTACTCGTGCATCACAAGATGCACGAATTTTCTACCAAGAAGAATTACTCTACTGTTTATAAAATGTTTGTAGTTACTGTGATTTATAGGCGTGCAGAAACTATAGGTGGCGGCACATGTCAAGTAAATAATACAGCATTTGCGGATGTTAGACGCTAGTAGCCAGCCACTTTCTTTGTACGTTGAGGAACTATGGGTGGGAAGCACATGTCAATAAACATTAAGGCCCGTATTTTTGGTCAGTACTTAAGATGCGACCCGGTCTCAAGACGCGGTTCGGCTCTGTGATTGGTCCAAATTTTAACAGCCAACCAATCACAGAGCCTGAACCGTGTCTTGAGACCGAGATGCATCTTGAGTACTGACCAAAAATACGGACCTGAGGCAACTTTAATCTAATATATAAAAATAAGTCGGGTTTTCCTTCCTGACGCTATAACTCCAGAACGCACGAACCGATTTCCACGGTTTTGCATTCGTTGGAAAGGTCTCGGGCTACGTGAGATTTATAGAAAAAAAATTCATAAAAAACTTCAAGAGAAAAGCAAGAAAACAGGGAAAACTGGCAAAACGTTGTTCTAGTAGAACAAATAATAAAGTACAAGTTTTGGATTGGTAACACCAGTTCTCAGCACCTTCTTTAGGCACGATCCCTATAACATGGTGGTCCATAATACGTATTGCGAGCACAGGTACAGACTACAGATGGATATTGTACACAATGCAGACGACGATCGATGAATTATTTACGATGTCACGCCTATGTCCGGTTAGCGGCTTTCCTTTTGATTCGTCGCAACGTATAGAAATCCAAAACAGAGTACGCACGAATTCGATTGCAGAATAATTTATAGAAAACCAGAAGTTTTATGGACTTTTCGTAAGTAAATTGATAACAATAGATATATTTATAAAGATCTTTACCACAATATGCTTTCACCACAGTAAAAAAATCTCTGCAAGTAGAAACGTCTCGTTAGTTCAGGAACTAGCGTAAGTAATTCACTGTGAAACATACACTGCGCAAACACCAGCCTTAAATAAATTATTTTGGCTTAATCAGAAACCGATGTAACAGAAATGCTGAAACTGAAGATATCAAACAAAGCAATTACTTCGAATAGTAAACAAGAGCTTTTCCAATATTGTATGTATTTGTTATTTTTCTCTGTTTAGTGTTTTTGCTTTGTTTTGCTTTCTTTAGAAACACGGATCAAAAGAATCGAGAGTTTCAGCAGGAAAATGTAATCCCAGAAACCTTGACATTGGCTTTATTCGTCATTTCGCGGAATGCTTTCACCAGAGCGGGTCCCCAGAGGCGGACTTTGTTTATTGCCATCGTACATTACATATAAAAGAAAAATACTTTTTTCTCTCATAGCTTCTATAACCACCCTATATGTTAAGGCTAAAAGTGTTAAGGCTACGTAAAGTATTATTTTATCGGAAGCGTTTCTGAATTGAAAATTCCATTTACAACAGCTACAAAAACAATTACAGCTTTAGGCTTACATAATCTAATGAAACCCAAGGATATTAACACAATACCACATAATAAATTAGTGTTAGTTCTTACAAATATTATAATAAAATAAACACTATCGTGTCACAAGCCATGTACTAGAAATCTTAGGAAACATACCAAGATCCTAATAAATATCTATGGACGCTTCACACCACGTCAGTCTGGCCCAGTGTTAAGTACCTCAAGGACTTGTGTTACAGGTACCAGACAACGGAAATATATTTAATACTTTTATACCATCTATACATATATTTAAGATTTTTATTATATCATACACATATTTAATACACACAGACCCGGGAACATTGAAAACTTTTTGTTCCGTCGGCGGGATTCGAACCCGCGACCCCCGGCTTGAGCTGCCACACATTCAACCAATTGAGCCACAGAGGTCGTCATGGATCCTGGATATGTAGTCAGTATCCAGGAGTAGTACATATTTAATATAAGGTAACAAGTATGTACTCTAAGACCTAACCTTCAAAAGTATCGGTAGTGTAAAAGAATCACTATCGTGTCACAAGCCATTGTACTATAAATCTTAGCGAACAATGCCAAGATCCTGCAAATATAGTATTCAGTAGTTTAATAACGTAACAAATGTATGCCCTAAGTCCTAACCTTCAAAAGTATCGGTAAAATGAAAAAGAATTAGTATCGTGTCACTTAGTATCTTAGGAACATACCAAGATGCTGCAAATATAGTATTCAGGAGTAGTATTTAATAACGTAACAAATGTGTACCCTAACCTTCAACAAAATCGATAGCAACCCTCAAAACGTGGCACCCTTGGCGCACTCCGGTGATTATACAAGTTATCGTCGTATCTTTTAGGGTCTCCGTCCTCGTGCGATATTGAAACCCCTTGATAAGCTCGTTGCGTCCCATTTGCCGTTATGGGCGATGCAAATGCAATCGTGGCAAGAAACATGTGCACATTGTGCGAGAGATATTATCTTCGACACATGTCGGAAACCATGTCTGTTATTAGTTCCCTAGTACGAAAACTTTAACCATTAGCTCTATTTGTGTATGAGAATTGTTGATACCAATACTGATGATTTGCAAAACTCTTGAATAATTACCTACATGATTTTATTTTAATATTGCGTTCAAACATGGCTTAAAAGTTAAAAGTAGAGCATGCTATGCTAGGTGTCAACTGGTAAGAGCAAAACAATCCATACTCCATCCTTTAAAATTATAAATGCGAAAGTGTGTCTGTCTGTCACCTCTTCACGTCCTTACCGCTCAACCGATTTTGCTGAAATTTGGTATGGGAATACTTTGAGTCCCAGGAAAGGACATAGGATACTTTTTATCCCGGAAAAATGTACGGTTCTCGCGCGATAAACGAATTTTGGCGCAACGGAGTTGCGGGCGTTATCACAGAATAGATAATAGTACAAGTATTATCTATTCTAGTTGTAACACCTATTACGAAACGGGCTCACAGAAAACCGGCGTGAAACAGCGCTTGCGCTGTGTTTCGCCGAGTGAGTGAGTTTACCGGAGGCCCAATCCCCTACCCTTTTCCCTTCCTACCCTCCCCTATTCCGTTCCCTACCCTCCCCTACCCTATTACCCTATTCCCTCTTAAAAGGCCGGCAACGCACCTGCAGCTCTTCTGATGCTGCGAGTGTCCATGGGCGACGGAAGTTGCTTTCCATCAGGTGACCCGTTTGCTCGGTTGCCCCCATATTTCATAAAAAAAAAACAATAATATGGCAGCCTTAGATATGAGTACGCTTAACGACAATGAATCCAGAGTGAATAGTGATATCATAGATGACCTAAGTGCAGGCGCAGTGATTGTATGCTAGTTTATTTATTCAATAATCGGCTAAATATAGTCCTGTATTCAATAGTGATTACTGAATGGTAACAGGATTGGACCAAACCAAGTCCAGCACTTAGAACTGTACAGCAACAGGAATAGACCAACCAACCAATAGTAAATGTAGAGCATTCAGTAAAATATGATCTATTGCAAGATATTTGGTGAAGGGACTTTATACTTTTTGAAGTCGGTCCTGCGCCAGTCATTAGTCATATCGATCATCACAGTCCCATAGAATTATGTGAGAGCCCACATTTGGGCTCTATGTAATGACTCCTGCGTAGCTGTCCTGGTTCCAATGAAACCGGCCACCGTCACCGAAAGGGGGCATTTTTCATACTTTTTCGATTGCGGTCACAAAAGCAAATTGTAGCCAGAGTAGAGCAAGATGCAATACTTAATTAGGCGTTACGGGTGTGACCGCCCGGAACGGATGCGCAAAAACACAACTTACACTTCAATTAACTGCTTCAGTACGCAACGCCTCACGTGATGAACGAGGTTAACTTTAACAAAACTATTGCGTTGGCTATATGAATTTCATCAGACGGAATCAATCATCTGTCACGGTGTGCTATTACGAATGCGTGTTTGTGTACAACTACCGATAAGAGCAGTCCTTTCATTTAAACTTAGAGAAGTACCAAAATTGAACTGAATTTTAAGAAACTTTTTAGTATTATAGACTGTGTTTTTCTTCGGCAGCAGTAGTGGATGGATGGCCGGGCAGATACCTCCTCTGAATAGGTGAGCGTCCGTGGCTTGGGTAGACCATTGGTTCGCACTCGCAGAGGGTTCGATCCCGGGTGGAGGCGTGTACCAATGAGACATTTTCTGATCTCAAGTACAAAATACGGACGCTCGTACGGTGAAGGAAAACATCGTGAGGAAACCCGCACATGGTTTGGTCCCAGACGTATTGACCCGTTCTTTCCTCTGGACTAGGCCGACTATATTGCGAGAATGCCATATGTGCTTGGGCAACCACACAGGCATTTAAAAATCTTATCCCAGGCACTACAGTATTTGAAGAGTAGTTACTTCGCTCTGAAAATACTGTATAAATCATCCACAACGGATGCAAAGGCCTAGTTTTTAGGGTTCCGTAGCCAAATGGCAAAAAACGGAACCCTTATAGATTCGTCATGTCTGTCTGTCTGTCTGTCTGTCCGTCCGCATGTCACAATCACTTTTCTCCGTAACTATAAGAGCTATACTATTGAAACTTGGTAAGCAGATGTAGTTTGTGAACCGCATTAAGATTTTGATACAAAAATGGAAAAATATTCAAAATTTTAGGGGTCCCCATAGGTGCAACTGAAACAAAAAAAATGTTTTCATCTAACCTATGCGTGTGGGGTATCTATGGATAGGTCTTCAAAAATCATATTGAGGGTTCTAATATCATTTTTTTCTAACCTGAATAGTTTGCGAGAGAAACTCTTCCAAAGTGGTAAAATGTGTCCCCCCCCCCCTCTAACTTCTAAAGTAGGGGCATGATAAGTCTAAAAAAATACATGATGTACTGTATTTTTTCTAGGCAGTTGACGGACCTACGTCAGTTGGTTGGTTGATCTGACGGCTAGGTTTGACGTAACCGACGAGTTGATTCCTAGGGGGACCTACATAATTTATGTAGGTCCCCCATTTGCCTAGGAATCAACTTCTCTGAATATACATTACTATAAAAACTACCAACGAAAATTGGTTTGAACGAGATCAAGCAAGTAGTTTTTTTTTTTTATACGTCATAAATGGTAAACCTTAATTTAACTTTCATTAAATCAACTGAAATATAAAAATAAATCAAAAACCTTTTAATTTCATAAAAATAAACATTATTGCTGCTGCGGAACCCTTCATGTTGCCCATGAACCAATGTGTCCAACTCGCACTTGGCCGTTTTTTTTAGTATAGACTTAAGCTACGTACATTACAGCAAATATACGTAAATAACAGCACAACAGCACCGCTATTAAAATGAATCGTTATATAATAAATTTGCTTTGATCTCGCGGTATAGCGGCCAAATCGCGCGCTCACGCCGCTGCATATAAATCCAGCCTTAAAAGGTTTCTTAAAATTAATTCAATGCTACAGTTTTAAGTTACATTCTCGACTGCAATTTAGAGATTTTCAATGGACACATTCGCGATAAATCCTCCAAAAGGAACGAGATCATGCGCCTACTTCTCAACTACCCCCTTTGTGCCCAGCGTATTTGTATAAAAATGTGATGGCCAGAATATAGGCCAGCCGCTAATGAAAGCACTAACTAGTTCCTCAGGCCTGCACGAGCATTGTGCCTCGAACGCCATTGTATCTGGGGATCCGGCCTAGTTTTGGACCGGTACAGGTTTGCGGAACAGGTTCCAACTCGAGGGCTACCATATTTAGTTTTTAGGGCAGGCCAATAATTGGCTTGATTGAAATGTGGTGGCAAGCTTTTTACCGAATCACTAACTTGGTTTACATGATGAAGAATATATTAATAATTCAATTCCAAAATTACCAACAGACCTAACCAAGTTCCAAAGACTACAGTCACATTTGATATATAATCTATGTTTCAAGCGACTTTGCGCGGCAACCTTGCATTTTCCCTCGTTTTTTACTCTTCATGTGTGCCCATAGCATACAGTAAGGGTCAATTTATACTAGCGCAGAGTCGAAGCGTATCGAAGCGAATTATCAAACAGTGTCCTTGGGTATTTATTACATACACACTCCTTTTCTTACGTGGGAGAGCCATGCTTTCCCTTAGGTGCAGTGTGTGCGTTGCACACGGGCGCCGCGGTCCTAGGGGCGCCGAGCGCCGCTCGCAAGGAAATAGTTATTAAATGATTATTAAAAAAACACAAACTTGTGTTATGTTTTTCTTAATTATCACTCTTTCCTTCCTTAAAATACTTTATACCCGTGTATAGGGCCCTCGCTTTCAGTGAGCTTCCCTGTCAAATGTTCTCAAATGTTGTTGAACATTGTATGTTTGTTATGATGTCGTAATAAGAATGAAAAACTCAATATTTGGACATTTCTATAAAGTACATTTGTATAGATATGTTAACATTAGGGTTGCCAGATATGTTAGACAAAAAAACCGGACAAGTATCAATTTTTTTATTAAAATTTTACTGAAAACAGAGGATCGTTATCGGTTACTTAAAATACGATTAAGAGTGAATTTACTTTTTTATACATTTAGTACTTACTTGATGTTACTGCTTTTATTAAAGTCTTATTGTTTGATATTGAGTCTTTGAAATCAGTGCAACTAGCAGTTATATTAAAGAAAACGCACAATTCGCTTTTTACAGTATTTACAGCAAGACGATTTCTTTCATCTGTCCATACATTTCCCATTGCATTTGGCATAGCAACGCGTCGTCTATACGTAATTTTCACTAAAACCGGACAATCTTTTGTCGGGTTTACCAATATTTTTTAGACTTGACAAGAATAAATAAACCGTACTGTCCGGTCGAAAACCGGGCATATTCTGGCAACTCTAGTTAACATGGGTACGTTTTGGAGTTTAGGCTTGTTAGGGCCAGTTAAGAGCACATCATGGTAGGTATTCAAAACCGAAAAAATCTTCAAATTTAATCTACAAACAATAGAGTTTGTTATCTATTGGAGAAATTTGACAGTACCTATGCGGTAACTTGATGTGCTGTTATAGTTCGTCCGGTGGCTTCAGGATAAATTATCCATACTAATGGACTCCTCACCCTTATGCGGCCGGACAAACTGTACTTGTACTTTGTACCCATTTCATTTAGACCGCGCGCTTGCTAGGGGGCGCTAGGGTAATGTTTGTACACGGGCGCCACATGGGCTAGAGACGGCCCTGGCTTCGGCACGAATGGGCCGGCTCGACCGGAGAAATGCCACGTTCTCACAGAAAACCGACGTGAAACAGCGCTTGCGCTGTGTTTCGGCGAGTGAGTGAGTTTACCGGAGGCCCAATCCCCTACCCTATTCCCTTCCCTTCCCATCCCTACCCTCCCCTATTACCCTATTCCCTCTTAAAAGGCCGGCAACGCACTTGCAGCTCTTCTGATGCTGCGAGTGTCCATGGGCGACGGAAGTTGCTTTCCATCAGGTGACCCGTTTCCTCGTTTGCCCCCTTATTTCTTAAAAAAAAAATACTTGGGCACTATATATTATGAATGACTCCAGGCTGCTTGGCCAACATAAGCCTCTGACACCGAAATCAGTATTAATAGGTTATTTTGAACATGAGTTGTTTTGAGGACACTGGAACAGCACTGCAGTCTGCAAGCAACTGGCTACATCAATAGCTAGTAGAAATAATTAGTAATTAGTGGCAATTTTTAAAATACCAGTAATTCACTAATAACTAGCAACTAGAACTAGTTGGCCTTAAAACCTAGCATCGTTGCGATAAAACGACTAACAAGTCTTACAATTAAAAATAAATAAATTGTTAATTTTGTAACACTAACGAATAGTCGATTAAATTAATGACTTTTTAATTAATTTCCTTCCTTGCATGGGTAATTATTATTTTCGCCATAAATCCGTATCCTGTTCTACGAAATTCGTAGAGGAATATTATATCAAGGACGTTTAAAAAAATATTATTAAATGACGCCCGCAACTCCGTTGCGCCAAAATTATGTAATCGCGCGGGAACCGTACATTTTTCATTCAAATTCAAATCGATTCAGCAGTTAGGGCGTAAGAGATAACAGACAGACAGATTAGTATGGATATAATATTAGTATGGATTACTAGCTGTGCCCCGCGGTGTTACCCGCGATTTAAGTGATATATATAATAATAAAAGACTATGAAAAGTACCAATAATAGGGTCAAAACGGGACGATACATGGTACAATAATGGTTTATGGTAGTGATGATGATGAAGAATGTAGTTTGCATAGTAGCATATGCTTTCCGTTCTTAAAACAACGTCGAAACTCCCAAACTTGTATCTATAAAGAATCAAGAGTTCTCTCAGCACCTTCCGAACCATGGTATACATTGGTGCAAAATATTGCTTGTTGGTAGAATATGCTTAGAATACTGCTCACGAAACCGAAGTCACCACATGTTTCCATATAAATTTTGAGGAGTTCCCTCGATTTCTTATGGATCCCTTCATCAGGTCACCACTTTTATGAATATGGTACCAAATTGGGATGATAACCTATACACCAAAAGAAAAATTTTAAAAATCGGTTCACAAACGGCAGAGTAATCGTTGAACATAAAAAAACGAACATAACACCTCCTCCATTTTGAAAGTCGGTTAAAATTGTAGCCTATGTGTTATTCTGGTGTAATAAGCTATATTATTGTAAAGTTTCATTAAAATCCGTTCAGTAGTTTTTGCGTGAAAGAGTAACAAACATCCATACATCCATACATACATACATCCAAACTTTCGCCTTTATAATATTAGTAGGATAGTAGGACTAGTAGGATGTACGGATATAATGTGAAATGTCCGTGTGCTATACGAATTCTAGTGACGACTTATTTAATGAAAGAAAACACATTCCATATTAGCAAATTGAGTCAAGGGCTCAAGGCGGTCTATCAGAAACGAATTTAAATAAAGAGTGCCGTAATTCTATAAGGAACCTCCCTTAAATTTTTTTATTGAGTTTATTACAAAACTTTATGTTGCGTCAGGTTGCCATTTACCGTTTTCGCTCAGTTTTTTTTTTTTTTTTTACAAAAGTTGGGAGTTTTTGAAGAGATACTACTGTGTCCCGAGAAGGAATTGCCGGGATACAAAATATCTCCATACCTAATTACCAAATCTATTCAACCATCTATACTAATATTATAAATGCAAAACTGTGTGTCTATCTGTTATCTCTTTCCAAACCGCTGAACGAATTTAGCTGAAATATGATATAATAGTTTTTATCCATGTAAAGAAGGAAACATGTACACTTCCCGCGCGGTAATCGAATTTTGGCTCAACGGAGTTGCGGGCGTCATTTAGCTTCTAATATATTCGATTTAAAACAGCATATTCGTCGTCATAGATATACCGCTGCGGAACTAATAAAGTGTGAGAACAGCTGTTCATCGGGCTATTTATAAGGCGGGGCTCGTGTTTTCGGCGGACCCGTGTACGCGCCGAGGTGTTTAACCGATATTGTAAACATACGCGTACCTTATGTCTTCACTAGATGATCATCCATCCAAATCCATACTAATATTATCAGTAGCAGCGTTAGCCCCCCTAACGCCCCTGGACGACGCTGGGCGACCGCACAGGGCACCGGACAAAAAAAGGCGCCAAAGGCAAACAAAAATTTGTACATAGATTGGTTCAAGCATACACTTTAATTTGCACATAGCTTATAATATGAAATATATTTATGGTTTTTCAATTACGCGACAAAACCCATTTTGTCGCTTACGCCCTTTCCATTTCTTGCTGTTCCATTGCTTATTTTCTATGAGAGGCCGCTCCGGTCTCTCATAGAAAACAAGCAATCTTTTTCAAACAAATTTTTTTAACGCGGCGTCACCTTAACACAATAATATGTCAATGCTTTCATAAGCCCACAATAGTGATTACCCACAATAGCATAGGACCTTTACTATATATTTAAAAATAAAAACTGCCCCAACTAACCACTAACTAGAAAATTAAATTGAACATAGCAGAATGTCGATAGGCGTCCACGCTCTATTTGGCGATACAAATAATAAAAATATAATATGATGTTACTGTCCATGCAAAATTTTGTTTTTGACAGCATCTTTAATTCATCAAGCCCCAAGCGGCCACATGCGGCCGCGATAACAATTGATAAGCTATTGTGTCTCGTTTTTCCACAATCGACGGGTTAAGGTAAGGACATAAGAGTCACAATCATACAAATTCAAAGGTAAAAATAGCTGAATGGTCTTGTTTTATCGTTCATCAGTATTCACTATTCACTCTATGACCTTGCCAACAGATGGCATGCAAAACTAGAACTGTACCAGATTCACAACAATGTTATTAATGCTTTCCTTGTCTGATCAAGTATGTTTCTTATCAAACTACATAACTGTATATATTCTGGCTTAATCAGTGCCCCATTGGTTATTGGTAATACATCTCTTTCCAAATCATAATATTGCCCTAGCTTTAAACTTTATTTTTAGTTTGGTATCAAGCATGACTGGCGGCTTGAACAGTTTCGTGCATTCCCATGAGAGTGCATGAGTCCGGTCAGGTAGGGCTACAATCAGTTTGACCGAATTGATTAGTCGTTTATATGGGGGCCTAAAAGAATTCATAAATAAAACTTTAACTGTACATAGCATATACATATAATAAAGAGTAATTTGCCTAAGTATAGGATTAATATGCATACAAGAGTGTGCAAGACAGATTAATATTCAAAAATCAGACTGATGATCACATAAGGTCTTGTATTGCTTTACAATTGAAAACTTTAACATATTTATAGAACACTATAGTAGTACATTTACATGTTGCGCATGTTGTTGTATGCAACAATGTCAATACTTCTACTACTTAAAGGTTATAATTCTATGGTTGTATGCACTAAATAAAATACAAACGTAAATGCTGCTGCTGTGTGCAATTAGGGCATTAGTGATCTAGATTTATAGTACTAGTAGACATGTAGTATAACGATTTTGGAATGAATTTAGGAATGTTCTATGTACATAATATAATAGGTAAAGAAACAGTGATAACTAAAACGATTAGGCTTTAGCTTCCATCCATCTTCCAGCATACATAATAATAAGTAACAAATAAATATATTTAATGAATGAATACTACGGTAATTGCACAAAAATCCATAGTAGACCACAAAAGTAGGGTAAAATATCAATAACTGACGCAAAATCTTCAACTAAAACAGATCAATTTAGAAAATGTAGACCGATTACAGTTCGCCGAGTGTGACGTATTCAACAATAATTAATAAAACTGACCTACCTTCATGTCCGATACTATTTGCTGGTACAGATTCCATAGCGGAGAGCAATCCTTTTCAGTAGTCCCGTCCATGGTGGAAATTAAAACAAATTGAACACAAAAACACAAAAAACACGCTCAAGCACTTGCACTCACATCGCGCATTTCACCATTAACGCCGGAACTTGTAAGCATCTGTTGCATATTTATTGTGTCGTATCACTTCATTTCAAAAATCTACATCTCATTCACCATTACTTTTAATTTAAATCGTGCAAAATACGATTAAAGCAAATCAATATTTATAAACATGAATATCCACCATTAAATCGGCGTGACCAAAAAATCCAGAAAATCGCTTTTTGTCACTGAAAGTTTATTACTTAAGCACCACGGTGAATTTACAAATTAAATTGATTTAAAAATACAACTGCGATGTTTCTTTTCATACAGAAGCATTCGATTAAATAAACAAACAAAACAACACGCAACGCCAACAATGGAGCGCCGGGCGAACCGAATGAAAATTGAGATTTGAGAAACGTCAAAAGCCTCGGTTTTGAATTTTGAAGCCTTGTGAAGTGTTGCCCGGTTTTTATTAATGTCGCAACTCGCAAGTCGCTAGTCGTGGAGTCGCGGACACGAGCACGACTAGCTTCTACTTTAAGCTTTACTAAGACTGATTGATTGGTCTAATAGCAATTTGTGAATTAAAATAATCTTTAGAACGTATGGAATGGATTAAGGTTGGTTTGCCTTGTCAAAAGTAGCCGCAAATACCTCTAATTGAGTTTAAGGTTCATGAGATAAATGCATAATTTGCATGTATATTTTTTTTCAATATATTTTACATCGTTTGAAAGAAAATGACGTGACAAAATAAGGTATAAATGGTTGCCAGCTCTAAGTCGGCCGCAATCTAGGGTTGCCAGCCCGTAAACAGACATAGTTCTTCGTCAAAATTGAAGCATCGATTTTTTTAATAATTTTGATAAAAAATTAAAGTTTTATGCATTTTGTACATGAATATCCATGGTTGCCAGTTGCACGATAGCCGCAAACTGGGGTTGCCATCACTTTTGTATACGACATCGCATGATGTTAGGAAGCGCAAGAGAAAAAAAGCACACATTGTTACGTGCGATAAATGAGGATATTGCATAGCAGCTGCGACACTGATAGCCTAGTCAACGAATATTTGTGGATGGAAAAGTCCAAAACAGAATTTGACTTAGGAATTTGAGTGAAAAGTTCCTTTATACTTCCTTTTTTTTTTGTTAAACGAGTATCCATACTATACACTTATACTACTTATCCTACTATTATTATAAAGGCGAAAGTTTGGATGTATGTATGTATGTATGGATGTTTGTTACTCGTTCACGCAAAAACTACTGAATGGATTAATAATATAGCTTATACATCAGAATAACGCATAGGCTACAATTTTAACCGACTTTCGAAATGGGGGTTGTGTTATCTTTGTTTTTTTTATGTTCAACGATTACTCCGCCGTTTGTGAACCGATTTTCAAAATTTTTCTTTTGGTGTATAGGGTATCATGCCAATTTGGTATTTTATTTATAAAAATTGTGACCTGATGAAGGGATCCATAAGAAATCGAGGGAACTCCTCAAAATTTATATGGAAACATGTGGTGACTTTGGTTTCGTGAGCAGTATTCTAAGCATATGCGACCAACAAGTAAGATTTTGCACCAAGGTATACCATGGTTCGGAAGGTGCTGAGAGAACTCCTGACTCTTTATAGATACAAGTTTGGGAGTTTCGACGTTGTTTTAAGAACGGGTAGCATATGCTACTATGTAAATTACATTCATCATCATCACTACCATAAACCATTATAGAACCATGTATCGTCCCGTTTTGACCGTTTTATTATATATTACTTAAACCGCGGGTAACACCGCGGGGCACAGCTAGTAATATTATAAAAGCGAAAGTGTGTCTGTCTATCTGTTTCTTCTTCAAGCCCAAACCATCGAACCGATTTTGCTGAATATTGGTATGTCTATAGATACTTTGAGTCCTGGGAAAGAACAAAAATACTTTTTAGCCCCGAAAAATATACGGTTCATTCGCGATAAACGAATTTTGGCGCAACGGAGTCATCTAGTGGGTGTCATCTAGTTACTCAATATATTATGAAGTATTCTTAGCCATGATAGTTTTCCTTTTACCCATAGAGATACTATGTACTACGTACGTACGTACGTACGTAGTACTTATATGTCAGTGCTTTTACCACATTATATTTTTTTAAAGATTTACAATTTTGTCGGCATCAATAATATGCGCATAATATGCCAAACTACGACTTTAAACATTAAAGGTCCTGTAATCTCTGAGCATAACCGCGGACAGACCGACGGACAGACCGAAGCTATAAATTCCCTGTTGACTACGAAAACCTTAAAAAGTTACAAAATGCAAAAGATCAGATATACAGATTTTTTAAGCATTTACTTAGTACAAAAAATATACCAAGTGCCGTTTTCAAGAATTTAATAAAAAATCGGCCAAGTGAGAGTCGGACTCGCGCACGAAGGGTTCCGTACCGTTATAGAGCAAAAACATGCCAAAAATTGTATTTTTTGTATGGGAGCCCCCCTTAAATATTTATTTTATTAAAATTTGATCATTAATTATTAAAGAACACATAATATAATTCAGGATTATTTAAAAGTTCCAAGTACCTACCTCTTGCCATTATTGATATCGAGCAAAAAAGGTAAAAAAAATCATGTTTGTTGTACGGGAGCCCCCCTTAAATATTTATTTTATTTTTAGTATTTGCTATTATAGCGGCAACAGATGTACACAATCTGTGAAAATTTCAGAAGTCTAGCTATAGCGGTTTTTGAGATACAGCCTGGAGACAGACAGACAGATGGACAGACAGACGGACAGACAACGAAGTCTCAGTAATAGGGTCCCGTTTTTACCCTTTGGGTACGGAACCCTAAAAATCACGTCTTCGAATAAAATTATAGCATGATATTAAGTTTATTCTTCGACATTTTTTTTTTTTTTTTTTTTTTTAATCTTTATTTTTTATAGAGAGTTTGGTACAAATAGACCATGTCACTCTCGTAGAGAGCCATTTTTAAATACTACTTACACATAATTAATTTTTATCTCTTACTTTTAAACCAATCAAAACTAATTTATACAAAGCAATTGCTTCCTTAGATAAAGGAGCAGACAGAAATGGAAAGAATACACTTACATCACAAACATTTATATCTAAGTTATAAAATATATCTTGTCTAGCTACTTCGTTCCGGACACATTCCATCAGTATATGCTGGACGTCCTCGACCTTATCACACTCTAAACAATTAGGTGATGCCACTTTGCGCATTAAAAAGGCAAATTTATTTAATGGAATGTGTCCAGAACGCAACCTTAAAGCTATTGAGGTATATTGTCTGTTCAAAGAACCTTCAAACCAGGGTATTTTAAGCGGAGTCGGTTGGATAACTTTATACCATATGCCTTTTGTAAGAGATGTTATTTCAAAATATTCCTTCCAAGTTTTATATGATAGCTGTTTTACAATAGAAATGTAATTAGTGTAGTGGGGAAAATTTTCGCAAATGAGTCCATCATTTATAGCTTCTTTAGCTAAAATGTCTGCCTTATCATTTCCTACAAGACCTATGTGCGAGGGAATCCATTGAATCAATATTATTTTGTTTTGTTCTTTGTATCTCATCAACAAATCCAAAATTTGGTAGGCTATCGCTGTACCTCGAAAATTCGAGGTGCAGCGAGCCAAGTGCTGCAATGCACTTCGGGAGTCACTAAATATAACAAACTTTTCAAAATTGATTGATTCTATATAACACAGGGCTTTGTGAATACCAACTAACTCGGCCTCCATAATACAATGTGATTTATGTAGTTTCAATTTGAATGAGGTGTTGGCATGAGCATCAAAAATTGCAGCACCTACTCCTGAAGAGTCTTTAGAACCATCGCAATAGATCTTGTAGAAATCGAGAAACTGATTTGAGAGTAAATCTAAACATTTCTGTTTTAAATGGGCAACATTAATATCTTTTTTAGGTTGATTAATATTTCTTATATTTGTAATAATATTTGAAGAAATGTCCATACTACTAATCCAAGAACTAAGATTAAACATTTCTAAACGACTAACATTCGGAACGTAACATTCTTTAATCTCTTCAAATATAGATGCTAAAAGCGGTTTCTTTTTACGAGACCAGTAGTGAGCAAGGCAGGCTTCTTTAAGTTTTATTAAAATTTCACAGTTATAATTACCATCTAAATATTTCAATTTTAACAGAAACTTCCCAGCCAAAAAGATTCTTCGAACAAACAAAGGGGGAATGGCTAAATCGCTCTGCATTACGTGGATAGGAGTACTTTTAATATAATGACCTATAATTCTCAGACTTTGGTTTTGCAACTTATCTAATTTATAGAGTACTGATTTAGCGCTGTTGTCATAAAGAAAACTTGCGTAATCAATTCGACTACGTACCAAACTTAAATACAGTCTACGTAAATGTAGTTGATGTATTCCCCAATTTGAACCAGCCAATACCTTCATAATATTAATGAATTTTGAGGCTTTAACATAAATCTCATTTATATGTTTTTTCCACGAAAGAGAACTATCCAGCCAAACCCCTAAATATTTTACAGAATCAACTTTATTTAACAATTGACCATTCAACATAATTTCAACTACTTCTTCTTTGCCTCCTCTTTTAAATAAGCATACATTACTTTTTTCATTTGATATTGATAAACCTATCCTATCAGTAACAATTTTAAAACGATCTATAGCAAGTTGAAGTTCCGATACACTGTCACTAAGAATTCTATTGGAAGTAAAAATAACAAAATCATCAACGTATTGTGAAAAAAAAACTCTTGGAATATTATTACAAATTTCAGAGGTAGCAACGTTAAATAAGAGAGGAGCCAATGGATCGCCCTGTAAAATTCCTTTACTAGTAAGTCTAGAGATCAATTTATTATTTAAAACAATTATTAATTTCCGATCTTTTAAATAATTAAAAATGTATCTGCAAAGTAAAGATCCAACACCCAAGGAGTCCAAAATTTTAACTAAATGATTGATATCTACATTATTATAGGCATTTTCAATATCAATAAAACAAGCCAAAGTACAAATTTTTTTAGTAAAACCAATCTGTATACGAGAAATTAATCTAAAAAGAGCATCAGGACATGAACGACTTTTTCTAAATCCTATAATTTCACGAGAAAAACAATTATTTTTTTCAAAGAACCACTCTAAGCGATATACCAGAATAGTATGAAAAGTTTTACAGATACAAGACATTAGTGCAATAGGTCTAAAAGCTGAATGATTATTAGCTTTAGGAATGGGAACAATTTTTACTTCTTTCCATTGATATGGAACAAAACCGAAATTTAAACAAAGATATATATTTTAACTAAATGAACCTTACCAATCAGTGGAAGGTTCTTAATAAAAGAGAAGGTTACGTTATCTATTCCTGGGGCAGAGTCTTTTGATTTAATGCAGTTATTTAATTCATGAAGAGAAATAGGTGTCTGAATTGGCGAAAATATAGGTGAAAATTCAGGAATATCAGGAGATACATAGTCTGGTGCTAAATTTTGTAAAATCATATTTGCATTATCTGAGTCAGGATAAGCTGATCTAGAATTATATCCTTTTAACCATTTTAGTCGTTTCCACATATCACTGACTGAAGCAGATCCATCTATAGAGTCACAGAATTTGTTCCAAGAATCTGTTTTTGCATTGCGGATCATTTTCTGAGCCTTTGATATTTTACACTTCAGCAATTCATAATTTTGGGGAGTAGGATTTCTTCTAAAATTTTTAAGTGCTAGTCTACGTTCAGCAACTGCTTGCGAAAGTTGTGCATTCCAAAAAGGTTTTGGAGAAAATTTTTGGTTAGGATTATTGTAAACTTTAATAAAAGGTATATTTTTATCAGCTGCTTCATTTATGATATCTAAAAACCAGTTATATGCTTCTTGAGGTTCATTCGGCATCTCTGAATTTTTAATGGAATTTTCAATATGATCTGAGTAAGCGTTCCAATCAGCATTTTTAATATTGCGTTTCTTAGAAAAGTGGGGATCAAACTGTATAGATGTACAAAATTTTATTACACAATGATCACTTCCAAGAGTTTCTTTAGAAACTTGCCAATTGAACCTAAGAGATATATTAGTCGACACCATAGTAATATCTGGAGCAGATTCTTGAAGTCTGCCACTTACAATTTTTATTCTAGTAGAAGATCCATCATTTAAAGTGCAAAAGTTACTATCAGTAAGTGCATCAAAAATTTGAACTCCTCGAGTATCGAAGCGGTTAGACCAATTAGGGTGATGACCATTGAAGTCTCCTGCTAATATGGTGTTACATCGAAATTTATTAAATATCTCTTCCCAATCATTTTGATTCGTGCGTGTAGGAGGACAGTAAACAGACACAACATTTTTGATAAAGTCACAATTCAAAATTTTTACGTGAACAATTTCAATGTTTGTATTAGTAAGTTGTAAGTAACACTGTTGAGCTTTTACAGAATAATGCGTTAAAATTGCTACACCTCCGTAAGAGTCATGTCTGTCTTTACGGTATATGTTGTAACCTGAAATTCTAAATTCACTATTGGGTGCAAGCCACGTTTCACTCAAAATTGCTATGTGAATTTTCTCTTTATTCAAATATTGCTCTAGACAGGACTTTTTCAATCGAAGGCTTTGGGCGTTCCATTGGATAAGGTTTATATAGTTAATTTTAATTGTAGTGCTATCCATTAAATAAATTAAATATTTTTTCGATAACATTTAAATCCGAAAAATATGAGCTCACAAAATTAAAAAACCACTGTAATAAAAGTTTAACTACCAATTTAAATTTACTCTCAAAAGAATCCTCCTTCTTCAAAATAATGTACTGCAGCTTAAATAACAGATCTTTAAATGAATTTTTCTTCTTTTGTTTAGTTGACTGTTTAATCTCTCCGCTTGTATCTGACAAATTATCCGTAGATGATATATTGAGTTGTCCATCTTTATCAATCTCCTCGTTTATCTTCTTCTTCTTTTTTCTCAAAGTAGATTTCTTTAAATTGCATTCTTTTTGTGAGCTTTTTCCTGGTTGAGACTTTGTTACTTCCGCATATGTATGGACAAAATCAGATTGAGTAGGTACATCCAGTGTGGGGATTTGAAGCATATCATTAACAAAATCTTCAGAGACTTCACGATTAATATGCGCATCAGGTTGATCCGGTGGTACGTATAATGTAAGTGCTTTCTTATAGGAGCAATTAAATTCCGCCATTAAATCGCGTAGTTTCTTTTCTTTTTGAAAAACGGGGCAATTTTTGGACAAAGCTATGTGGTTACCAGAACAATTAGGACATTTAAATGTAGCTATTTCGCAATTTTCATGGTCCTTTCCACACTTAGGGCAAATTAATTTTTTTGACGGGCAATAATTTCGCACATGTCCATATTTCCAGCACCTGGAACATTGAGTCACCCGGAATGTATAAGGAGTAACTAAAACTGGGTTATTATAAATGTAAATATAACTGGGTAAAGACGATCCTTTAAAACAAATCCTTACTGTCTCCGAAAAAGTCCATTTACCATCAGAATTTTTGTATTTCTCCCGCCGTATACCTAATATCTCATAAGTACTAGTTAGGCATTCCAATATCTCTTCATTACTAAGTTCCAAATCTATATTTTTAATAACACCGTACGATTTATTCACCTCCATAGTTTTTTGACAATTAATATTATTATTCCTTAAAAATTCACACTCAATAAGTTTATCTGCGCTTTCATTATTTTCAAATTGAATTATCGCTTTATAGGTATTTAAATATTTTACTTTCGTTATATTTTGTATTCCCTCCTTTTGAAATATCTTCGCTAAGGCAACTTGTTTAGGTAATATATCTTTCCCCGTCATGCACACTTCTATTTTTTCTACCGACTCCCTAGTCGAAATATCGGCCCCCCTAATAATTTTCTTGCTTCCTCTCGTAACTGTGTACCAAACTTCATTCTCGTCAATTGGCCGATTCCGTTTTGGAATGCGATTTGATGATGACTGCTCAGACGGAATAAAGCAAGTATTCATCGAATTTTGCTCGCGTTGACTCACCCCTCTCGACTCACTTATATTATTTGACGTTTCATTATTTTGTATTAACTCTTCAATATTCATATTCTCGCTTTCATAGATATCACCGCATAATATATCGTCCGAATCACTCATTATTACGAACGGCCGTGAGCGCCCGGCTCGATGCCGAGCGAGCGTAGGTAACGTATAGTAAAAGGTTTCGATGTAATCGCGCAATAACAAACAACGCGTCTAGCGCGGACCGATGTTTGCACGCCACTTTCTTCGACATTTACAATGTTAAAAAAATACTAGTAGGTTTTAGTGCTTATGCCAAATTGAATGTCGTATATTTTTGATTAGAGTTGAAACGTATTTAACATACAAGTTGTGGGTAGATTAAAAAAATTCTCATCTTGTCTGTCTGTCTGTCCGTCCGTCTGTCTGAGCCGATTTTGCTGAAATTTCTTATGGAGATACTATTAGTCCTGGGAAAGCTGGACATATGATATTTTTTATCCCGGAAAAACATACGGTCCCCGCGCGATAAACGAGCTTTAGCGCAACAGAGTTACTGGCGTTATTTAGTGTAATTACTTATTATTATTATATTATGTCAGTCAAATTTAGTTATTTAGTTCAGTCCGTCCGCCCGCCCGCTCGTTTCTATAATTTTTTTTGCCTGCCTACCTGCCAGTCCGTCCGTCCGTCTGTTCCTATGAAAATTTTTTGTAATAATATATTTTTTGTTCTGTTTGGGACTTTTCCATCCACAAATATTCGTTGACTAAATGACTAGGCTATCAGTGTCGCAGCTGCTATGCAATATCCTTATTTATCGCACGTAACAATGCTTGCTTTTTTCTCTTGCGCTTCCTAACCTCACGCGATGTCGTATACAAAAGTCATGGCAACCCCAGTTTGCGGCTATCGTACAACTGGCAACCATGGATATTCATGTACAAAATGTATAAAACTTTAATTTGGTATCAAAATTATTTAAAAAATCGATGCTTCAATTTTGACGAAGAACTATGTCTGTTTACGGGCTGGCAACCCTAGGTTGCGGCCGACTTAGAGCTGGCAACCATTTATACCTTATTTAGCACCTTAATATTAATATTAATAAATATTATAAATGTGAAAGTGTGTCTGTCTGTTTGTCTGTCTATCTGTCTGTCTGTCTGTCTGTCTGTTACCTCTTCACGACTGAACCGCTGGACCGATTTTGCTGAAATTTGGCATGGAGATACTTTGAGTCCCGGGAAAGGACATAGGATACTTTTTATCCCGGAAAAATGTACGGTTCCCGCGCGATAAACGAGTTTTGACACAACGGAGTTGCGGGCGTCATCTAGTTAAAAAATATATTCAAATTAATATATTTTTTTTGTATTTTTATCAGGGTAATTTCTGTCATTTTTACTCCAAAGGTACGGCATTATCTTTATAAAGTTCAATTATGTTACTTAAAACTTATTTATCTTTATCAGTCGACATGGCGCACTCGTGATTCGTACCAAAATTGAAAATAAACACGAAAAAACATTAGTTAGCGCTACATCATTGATAAAGGTAGCACTCGTACGTCTTCACAGCTCACTCTGTGAGGTGCGAATGATGCGTCTAAAACTCTAAACCTTATTCCACTTTTCTAAATAGCTTCCTAACTAGGATGCTAAATGATTTAGTCAGTCAGAAGCCACACTTTTTCCGATTTAGTACACTGATTAGGATCCTAACTTTCTAAATGCTATTTCACTTGACTAAATTTAGTTACTGAATCATTTAGATGTCTAAATTTATTAAGGTGGAATAAGGGCTTTACGTGAGAATGCCGGGATAAAATGAAGCCTACATTACTGCAAAGTCTCCTCAAAATCAGTGTAACAAACAAAATAGGTGTCCAAAGCTTAATAAAACCTTTGACCTACCCCTTAAAATCAAAATACTCAAAAACCGCTGTGCACATAATATACAGTCATTATTTTAAATAAAGAAGGTAATAATTCCCCTAAAAAGGGGAAATCTGAATTGAGGCGTGGGGAAACGAAATCATTATAGTGGAAACACTAATAATATATTAATCTGTGGCATTCTGTGGATCTGTGGTTATATTCTCTCAATATTCTCTTATCTGTGTTCTCTTTACAGTTCGACAAGGCTGTTTAAGAACGTGGCGAAAAAAGGGACTAACGCTTATATCATACAAAAACGTCATTTTTGATAGTTCTCCTTACCAGCAGCAGCGCCCATTGACAGTTTGACACATTCATATAAAGCCTTGTCGGACTGTAGTTCAAAACTTCAAACAAAAACATTATTTTGAAATCCGAGATTTTGCGTAAATTAATAAAAACGGTATTTTAAATTAAATTTCCTATTTAGAATATGCAAGAAAATTTATAAAAATGTCGAAAGTTATAAATACCAGTGGAATGAAACCTGGTTCTATTTACCGGATAGCACTTGAGAACTTCGTGTAAGTTTGTTGGTGTAGTTTCGCGGCAAAATTTTTGTTTTTATTATCATTTTTACAGTATTGTTAAGCAACAAGTGTTATTGTTTTCATTGTAGGACTTATAAGCAGGTGGAACTTTATCCAGGCTCAGCGCTAAATCTTATTATTGGCCCGAACGGAACTGGAAAATCGACGTTTGTGTGTGCAATCATATTAGGCTTATGCGGCAAGACAAGTGTAATTGGGAGAGCTAAGAAGGTACAATAACATTATTTCATTACATATAAATAAAATAATACTACAGATGTTGCAAAAAATCTCACTACAGTGGATTTCAAAAATTCTTTCGGTAATAGCGAATAGGATATAGCGTCAATTTCGGGTACCTATAGCAACTTGTTTTTATGAACCATTTATGACAGATTCCTAGAAATCTCTTACGGCCGTTCCCAATATTTGATCTATCTCTGGTTTTGCCCTACTAGAGATAGGAATAGCTCTCATTAGACATTAGAGACATATATTTTATGTCAATTCAATGTTAGCTGCGATCGGTGGTATGTCAAACCAGAGATAGATTGAATATTGGGAACGGCTGTTACTGGTATTGCGACTGAGTCTCAATCGGCTCATTCATAAAACTATTAAGCTTTCTTATCCATTGTTTGCATTCATAGATGCTCAAAAAATTGCTTTGCTAGTTTGTAGGACTGCTTAGCATGTGTGCAAAGTTAAACTTAGAAATTAGTTAGAAAGCAAAATTTTAATGGTGTTTCTTAAATAAGGACGAAATAATTTTGATGTAGAAGGAATTATGAAAATGGCATACACCTTACAGCGTGGACAAAAAACTAAACATGTACAGTGGAAATTGGAATATCACATGTGTTCAATAACATCTGTATACGTATAACATAATTAAATAAATGAAAGTAAATACATATAATATGACATGACTTTTTATTATTTTGGATGTAAAGACGTTCGGATATAGCGACGAAATTAAAGTGGCCCCTCCGCCATCATTATAACCGAAATTTACTGTATTTGTTTGTTTTGTGTTAAGATCATCTTACATTGTTTTTTCTTGGATTTGTAGTGTTTTTTTTAACTTTGATCCTCACTCTATATTTTCAGGTATCGGAATATGTCAGAAATGGATGTGAACAAGCGACAATAGAAATAGAACTGTATCAGCAACCAGGAGAGAGAAATGTTATAATAACCCGAAGCTTTAATTTGAGAGATGTCTCTACTTGGAGTATTAATCACAAGAGTGCCCGAGAGCATCAAGTACAAGAACTTATTAATAAATTGAATATTCAGGTAATTAAAATTACCTTCTTACAAGAAGTATAAAAAAATATGCTTTATGCCAAAATTTTTCAACATCACATAAAATAAACTGTTTTTAAACATTATTAATTCAATTTTAAACACAAAAACAAACCATAAGTGTTAAATTACAACAAATAATATTACTACATAAAAGGGAGATAGAAACATTATAGAAAACTACAGGCCTATAAGCCTCATATCGAACATATATAAGATTTTCTCTAAACTAATATTAAACAGAATATCCGGCATAATGGACAAACAACAGCCAATGGAACTAGCTGGTTTCAGAGCAGGGTTTTCGACTATAGACCATATGCATATACATAGTACAGCACAAATTAAACTAGAAACCACTGGAGAAGAGTTCCCAATAATGAGAGGTGTAAAACAGGGAGACCCGTTGTCACCGAAACTTTTCAGCGCCATATTAGAGGAAGCCTTCAGGAACCTAGAGTGGGACAGCAAGGGCGTAAACATAGATGGAAAAAAGCTTAGCCACCTAAGGTTTGCAGATGACTTAGTCCTGGTAGCCGAAGACGCAAGTACTCTTGAAGAAATGTTAAAATAATGACTAACAGAGATGAAAATCCGATCATATTGGACGCTGAAAACATTGAATATGTCAACAACTACACATACTTAGGGCAAATTATATCCTTTAAAGATCAAACAGATATAGAAATAAATAAACGTATAGCTAGTGTTTGGAAAAGATTTTGGTCCCTGAAAGAAGTACTCAAAAGCGAACATTTTCCAATGAAAGCCAAAAGAAAAGTGTTCAACTCATGTGTTCTGCCATGCCTTACATACGGCTGCCAAACATGGGCACTGACACAAAAACATCTTCTCAAACTTAGAACGTGTCAGAGGTCAATGGAAAGGAGTATGGTAGGAGTCACATTAAAACATCGAAAAAGAGCTGCAGAAATTAGAAACACAACAAAAGTGGAAGACTTAATAAAGAAGATGAGAAGGGTCGCAAGGCTAGGGTGCCACACACTCACAAATGGCAAACCTAGGTACACCGCACACACACAGACAAACACATGGCTTTGTTTGTTAACTCCTAGTAATTAGGTATTACTTTAAACAGAGTTAGATCTTGTAAATTTTTTCGTTTATTTGATACTAGAATTTGTTTAGTTGTTTGGCTTTGATTTTGTAAGAAGCATGTAAAAATCAAAAACAGCCATATACATTATTATTTAAAGTTATTTTAGTTAACTACATGATACTCCACGCTTCGATCATTGAGGTGCGCGCTAGTGTCTTGGTGATTATAAAGTTGTGTACTCGTATTACCTACGGAACTTTTGTTTGTGTTTAATTATAATCAAAATGTGACGATGGATAGTTTGGGCAAATCTTTAAGTGTGTGTTCAAGTAATTTGGAGGAGATCAATGAAAGAATGTTGGAGATAAACAGCGGCGAACAGGATAGTAATATTATGGAAATGAGTACGATTACGACTATTGAAGCTGGAGAACAGAGGAAGGTGGAGAAAAGGTTAAGAGAAAAATGTAGTGATGATAGTATTGAAGACGACGATGGATTTATTACCGTGACTAGAAGACCGAAGCGACTGATTCGTAGCAGCTCGATACGTAATGAGGGTAACAATGAGTCCCGTTCATTCGATCGGAACGCACAGGAGACGGAATATTACGAGGTCAGATTAACATCTAAAACTGTACTTCCTAAAATGATTGCTATGGCGAAGTTATTAAAATCGCAGAATATTAAAAATATTATTAAGATAACATATAAAAGTCAATTTAAAATTCATTTTTGTTCGAAAGTTTACAAGATGCTGATCTAATGATTGAGTGTCAGAAACTTAAGGAATTAGATTATAGATGTCAACGCACAGACCGATTGAATGCGACATATGGAGTAGTGAAAAATGTTGATTTGGAATTAACTGAAACAGAACTGATTAATATTTTTGAAAGCGATTTAGAAATAATAAATGTTAGAAGATTGAATAGATTCTCGTCGGAGGGTCAGTCATCAGTGGGTACCCAGTGAAGTAGTATGTATTGCGTTCAAAGGTGCAACTCTTCCACCATATATATTTGGCTATGGCTGTCGTTTTAAAGTGGAGGCATATAAATTTCCAGTCACTCAATGCTCTGGTTGCTGGAGATTTGGTCATATGAAAAGTTTTTGTCCAACACAAAAAATCCGATGCCCGAAATGCGGACAAAATCATGATAATTGTGATACTACTGATTATACTTGCATTAACTGTAAAGGTCCTCATATGGCTCTAAACCGGTTATGCCCTATATTTACTAAGGAGAAATTGATAAGAGAGATAATGAGTCAAAATCGCTGTACTTATCCAAGATTAGGTATTTCTCATACATTAGTGAGTGAACAAAGAAGCTATAGGGACGTCGTAGCATCGGCTAGTAACAAATATTCGGACTTAGCATATTATAACGATGAGTCTATGAACTGCGAGCCAATTCCGTTATGTGAAGAAATAAATGATGTCCATGATTCTCATCATAATGATTCTTCTGTAAATAGTCAGACAAAGGGAAGAGGAGGGAAGGAAGGTAAAAAACAGCACCAAAAATCATCTTCTAAGCAAGCAAAAGAGACTGTAATATAATAAACGAAAATGAGTGCGAAGATCAAGATATGAAGTCTGATAGTGAAGAAAAAATTGAAAATGTTGACGGGAAAAAGAAGAAAAATAGTAGAATTTTTAATGAAAGTAAAGATATATTTTTATCTGATTTGTCCACGAGTGAGAAAAGCCAAAAATTATTTAGTTTAATTTTTAAAGAAATTATAAGGTATGTAGGTTCATTATTTTTTGGTGAAAATGAGGTAATTAGTAACATATTAAATTTAATCACAAATGGATAGTAACACCAGTTCAGCCAATATTAATATAGTTCAGTGGAACGCTCAGAGTTTAAAGCCGAAACTTATTGATTTAGAATTATTGTTTCATTTAGCGATTGTAAGTGAGACGTGGTTGGATCCTAGCGATAAAATTCATATATCTGTTTACAATATATACCTACAGAAAGGATAGGCACGATTCATACGGGGGCGTGGCTATAGTTTCACGTGACACTTTAAAAACATATATTGTTCCAAGTTGTGTGACTAATACAGGTATAGAATTATTGCATATTAAAATAATTAATAACAATTTTATTAAAAATATTATTTCGGTTTATTGTCCATCTTCTGTTTCGACGTCTCAAATGGATTGGGAAAATATATTTTCAAAAGTTTGTAATAAGTCATTAATCGCAGGGGACTTTAATGGACATCACCCTAGCTGGTCCGATCGGAGTGATTCTCGCGGTAATCAGTTATTTGAATCCGCTATTGAAAATAATTATGTTTGTTTGAATACAGGACATTATACCAGAGCACAGTGTGAAAAAAACCTCGATTTTGTTTCACCGCGTTTTTCTTTCAAAATACTATAGTTGATAGCTATATAAACATGAGAGTAAAACTCCTAGATCGATATTCTTTGTAGTTTTTATTTTAAAGAGTGTCAAAGTTGTCATTTTTCCGGGTCATAAATTTGCATAAAAAAATTAATAAAAAACCAATCAAGTAACATTAATTTTTTTTATACCAATTAAGCACTTAATACTATACTTTTTCTCCAAATATGGTTAACCTACTATGATCAAGTAGGGAGATATTAATTTATTTATTAATTTTAGTTTTTCATTTTTAATTTCGCGATTAGATCGAATTAGAAAAAGTTTTAAGCATGAAACGATAGTGTGAGTAATCCTTTATCAATATTATTAAAAATCACACTCTAATAACCTCTGTGTCAGAAGTTATAACCAATTCAATTTTTTTGTACCTAGGGTTGTCACTAAAGGTCTCTTGTTTGATTTTTTCGGTTGATATTTTATTGTCCCCGACTACATCAGAAGGTGATTACTGATTAGATATTGTTTCAGCGTATAAATTCATTAATATACGTTATATTTTTTCACTTTTTAGATTATTTTTTTATTAGACCTGCCTAAACGTGATCTTGATAATTTTCGTATAGGATATCGATTGCGAATTTGCGTATCAACCGGATAAATCAAACAACAGACCTTTAGTGACAACCCTAGGTACAAAAAAATCCGACTTTTTACTAAAAAAAAATTGAATCGGATATAACTTCTGACACAGAGGTTATTAGAGTGTGATTTTTAATAATATTGATAAAGGATTACTCACACTATCGTTTCATGCTTAAATTTTTTTCTAATTCGATCTAATCGCAAAATTAAAAATGAAAAACTAAAATTTATAAATAAATTAATATCTCCCTACTTGATCACAGTAGGTTAACCATATTTGGAGAAAAAGTAAAGTATTAAGTGCTTATTCAATTGGTATAAAAAAATTAATGTTACATGATTAGTTTTTTTATTATTATTTTTTTATGCAAATTTATGAGCCGACTCTACTACGAAAATGACAACTTTGACACTCTTTAAAATAAAAACTACTAAGAATATCGATCTCGGAGTTTTACTGTAATGTTTATATAGCTATCAACTATAGTATTTTGAAAGAAAAACGAGGTGAAACAAAATCGAGCTTTTTATCACACTGTGCAGAGCCAGACTAAGATTAGTGAATGGCCGTTTGCAAAAGTCATCGCCCGATGTTACCTTCTCGACTACCGATATTGTTACTAACAGTGGGTGGTTTTAAACGAAAGTTTAGGCAGCGATCACTTGATAATTAAAATAATTTTTGAAATTCCGGTTTACATTTCACAGACAAATTCCACACGACGACGGAATTTTAAAAAAGCGGATTGGCCTAGGTATAAACAATTAATTACGTCATCTTTGATAGCATATTGTCCTACTTCAGAGGAAGTTCAGATCCTTTATAATTTTTTAGTTAATTTATCAGCAGCTGATATAGCTATTCCATTTATACCTAATTATATAAACAATTCAGATCAAAAATTTGTACCTAAGCCTTATTGGAGTCAGGAACTATCCAAATCAATAGCACAACGACGTCTTGCATTACGTAAATTTAGAAAAAACCCGATTCCCCAAAATTTAAATTCATTAAAGTATCAAATTTCAAAGACACGTAAGTTGATTAGGCAAGCAAAAATTAAATGTTTTCGGGAATTTTGTGACAGTATAGACGAGGCCACAACTTCAGCGGTCATGTGGAAAAAGATGCGTTGGCTAAAGGGTTACAGACAGGCAAAATTTTCATCCCCGGATTGTAAGAAACAGGAATTACTTGCATCGCTTGCACCTGATTTTGTCGTAACTCAAATTCCCGATCTTGTACATCATGAATCTTCTTTAAATCGCGATTTTTCTATACAGGAATTAGAATCTTGCCCTAAAACTAAAGATACGGCTCCCGGAATGGATGAAATTACTTACAGCATGATATTTAATTTGCCTGTAGAAGGTAAACAGAGTTACTCTTAAAAATTTACAATTTGATATTTAAAACATCTCATATTTCCTCACAATGGCGAGATATTCATATTGTACCTATACCTAAGTCATCTAATAATTTAGATAATAATCTCCGGCCCATTTCATTAATCTCATGTATGTGTAAATTTTTTCATTTAATGATATTAAAACGTTTAGAATGGCTCGTCGAACATGATAATTATTTATCACAACATACAACCGGTTTCAGAAGGGTGCACTCGTGCCTAGATAGCTTAACGCGCCTAGTAACTAACATCCAAATTGGCTTCAGTAAAAATATTCCCACCGTAGCTGTTTTTTTAGATATAGAATCTGCTTATAATAATATTCTTGTTGACCGCATTGTAAGTGTACTCGATAGTATTAAAGCAGGCAAAAATATATGTAACTATATTTGGTATTTTTTGACTGAAAGACATCTTGTTATTAAAGCCGAAGAATGTGATAGTTTGTACTTTATTAGGTGGGCTAGAATAGGCATAGCCCAAGGTGACCCCTTATCCCCCCTTATTATTAACATTATCTCAGCAAATGTACGTCACTATATTCTAAGCATTGGATTTGGTGGATCATTATAAGTACTTGGATATGTGGCTCGACAAATGTCTGAGATGGGGGAAACATATAGGTGAGATACACGACAGTTCTTTTAAAAAAATGCAGTTGTTAAAAATTTTGGCTGGATCATCTTGGGGTGTGCATCCCGCCTACATGTGTAGATTGTATATGTCCCTCATAAGAAGTAAAATAGATTACGGTTGTTCCCTGTATGATAATGCTGCTATTAGTCACACAAATAAACTAGATAAAATACAAAATCAGGCCTTAAGAATTATCGGAGGTTTTATAAAACCACTCCAATACACGTTATGGAATCTGAGTTGGCCATACCACCGTTATATATTAGAAGACTTTACCTTTCGCAAAAATTTTATTTTAAACTTAAATCTAGGATCAATGACGCGCCTTAATTAAAATTTCAAAACTTACCGAATTGTCTCAAAATAGTCACTGGATAAGGAAAAAGAAACCTTTAAGTAATGTACATAATATGTTGAAGCAGGAGAAGGTATCCTCGTCACAACCTCTTGAAATGTTTTGTTTAGATACATGGTTGTCTGATGTAAATATTAAATATTATGTAAAATTAAACTTGGCCAATGTTTATGCCCCAAAATCACATTATGATCAGAATTTTTTAAAATATAATGCAATTATAAACCTAAGGGAAAATTATCCTGAGTGGTATTTTTTATATTCAGATGGATCTAAAACAGTAAATGGAGTTGGCGCATCTTTTTATGACTCGGTAAATAAAAGACACGGAGTGTTTAAAATGAACCGGTATTTAAATATCATGACAGCAGAATTATTTGCTATATCCGAAGCGTTAAAATATGCGCTCACCCTAAATGCTACACGAATTGTGATTTGTACTGATAGCAAGAGTGCTTTGCAGCACCTAATTAAATGTGTTTATCGTGGTTCTAATGGTTTCTCTGTTGCATATTTGTGTTTAACATTATTAATGCAGTTTAAATTATTATCTAAAGATATAGTCTTGCAGTGGGTGCCGTCTCATGTCGGTCTGCGTGGTAATGAGGAGGCCGACCGATTAGCCTAAGATGCTATTAATTTAGAAGAAATTCAAAATTTATTACCTCATTATTCGGAAATTTTAATTAAATATAAAAGACGTGTTTATGAATTATGGAAGGAGTATTTTAATGAAAGATTGCAGTACAAAGGCATTTGGTACAAAAGTATACAAAGCGAGCCTCCTCATATTATACCCTGGTTCCATTTGTCAGGCTTGAGTCGGAGCCAGATTGTTGCTGCACATCGACTTCGTTCAGGACACATACCATTAAATAAATTTGCACATCTAATGCGTAAAGCTGATTCTCTTGATTGTGAAATGTGTGGAAAGGCAGAAGATGTGCAACACGTTTTGATGGAATGTGTCCGATATACTCATAAAAGAAATGAGTTATTCAATTTAATTAAAGTGCCTCTAATGAATGTGGGTATCTTTAATGTTATATTGGCTGAACCGGTTTCTGATTATGCAAAATTATTGTACTCCTTTATTATAAGCAGTTAATTTTAAGTTAGCAAGATGGGATTGACATAGCCACTGTGTGTGCTAAAATCCCCAAATAAAATGAGAATAAAAAAAAAAAAAACTACATGATACTAAATAGGTACAATACTGACATGCCTTACATATGGTTGTCAAACGTGGTCCCTAAGAAAAGAAGACGAGGAAAGTATAGCCATCTGTCAGAGGAAAATGGAAAGAAGCATGCTCGGCCTCAAATTATCGGACAAGGTAAATAATACAAACATTAGGAAGGCAACAAAGGTAATAGACGCGAGAAAAAGAACAAGATTACTTGAGTGGCACTGGGTATGCAGACATACAGGTAATAAATGGACGAAACGTTTAACAGAGTGGGTACCAAGAGACAGGAAAAGGAAAAAAGGAAGACCAAACAAAAGATGAAGATATATATTTAATGAGAGATGCGGACCCCTATGGATGAGGATGACGTGGGATAGAAACTGCTGAAAGGATTTAGGAGAGGCCTACGACGTAGAGGCGACTATAAATATTACTACTTTATAATTGTTAATTAATCATGCTTGTAAAACTGTAGTAGAAAATAAAGGCTATTTTTGTTTATTTCTTTTATTTATATGTATCTGTATACTTTTGCAATTGATGAAAATCAAACATTATTATTTAAAATCTTGAATGCACTAATGTCAACTGTAAAAGAACTGTTGTGTCTAATAAATTCTCTTAATTTAAAATTAATTTCTATTAGGGACTCATATTTTTGCCATCATAAATTTCCAGGTAGATAATCTCTGTCAGCTGTTGCCGCAAGACCGTGTACAAGACTTCTCGAAGATGGATCCTCAACAACTGCTCCGAAGTACCTTGGCTGCAGTCGGTGGCCAGGACAGTGTAGCACAGTTGGATGAACTTATTGCTACAAAGAACAATCAAAGAGGCTTATCTACGAAGCTACAGAACAATGCCCAGTTGTTGCAAGAGCAGATTAGACTTAATGAGAGGTCTATAGTTGTATTTATTGTCACCACAAAAAAATCTATTGCACACCACACATTTTCTTGCCAAAAATCATTACTCTTGGTCTACTTTGTATTTATGGAAAATTTCATCAAAATACTACCAGTTGTTTTGGTGTCAGTTTGAATAATAAGTGCAAATTACGAATGAGTAATTTAATTGAATTTGAAGTACTTTTAATTGATTTTTTACATTATTAATTTTATTTTATCTCATTTCAGATTGAAAGTCATCATAGATGCCATGAATCAAAGGAAAGAGATACAAAAGGAAATTGATATTTGCGAAAAGAAAAAGTTGTGGATAGAATATCAGGATTTGAGAGAAAAAGTTGTTGAATACTCAAATGATAAAAAGGAGGCTACAAAATTGATTATATCTCATAAGACCAAGATGGAGCCACTGGAGAAAGTAATAGACAAAGCAAAAACGGGAATAGGTAAATTAGAACAACAGAAACTTAAATCTGTAAGTATTTACTCAATTTTATAATAATTAATTTTGGTTTAAATAATAAGCCTGACTAACTGCCGCAAATTTACATATAGTATTCTTTGAATAACTTTATTATGTTTTTAAAGTAAATTATGTTATTATGCTATTTTCAATAAAAATTTCAGAGTAGAGAAACTCATATTCTGAAAGACAAAGTCAAAGAAATGACGGACAGCGTTATGGCGCAAGAGTACAAAATAAGAGAAATAGACTCTTCGTATCAAGCTAAGTTGGAGAAGCACCGAAATCGCGAGAGAGAGATTGTGGAGGCCAAAACCAAACTGGAAAAGCTTATATCGGACAAACGAAGAGCTGAAGAAAATGTTGGTGACAGTAAGTATTTTGCATCTTTTTATAATAATACTAGACGTTCAGCGCGGCTTTGCCCGCGTAAATTAGATATTTCACAGACAAATCAGTCTACAAAAAATAGCCTATGATCCTTCACGTGGTCTACTTCTTATCTGACCCAAATATCTGACCTAAAATATAGCCTATAGCCTTCCTCGATAAATGGGCTATCTAACACTGAAATAATTTTTCAAATCGGACCAGTAGTTCCTGAGATTAGCGCGTTCAAATAAGCCCTTTCAAATAATTTCCCCCCGTTTTTTCCACATTTTCCTCTATTTCTTCGCTTCTATTAGTCTTAACGTGATAAAATATAGCCTATAGCTTTCCTCGAAAAATGGACTATCTAACACTGAAAGAATTTTTCAAATCGGACCAGTAGTGCCTGAGATAAGGGCGTTCAAACAAACAAACAAACTAACAAACTCTTCCGCTTTATAATATTAGTATAGACAACATAAAGTCTGCAACTTTATTGTGCCGAGGCTTGCTTATCACGCGGGAGTCGGAACTTTTTCCGAGATAAAAACGTTCGGGAAGTTTCATCATGCCCATTTTAAAGATATCATGTTTCGTTTCATAAATAGACGTATTTTCGCAATCATATTATTAATATGTATTTTCTGTAGTTGTATGCATTAAAAGTTGTTCATTAATTTATCACACCATATACAGACTTGCAAGTATTACAACAGTAATAACTATGATTACAGGCAATAAAGTTAAGATGGAGCTAGCTGAGTTACACAAACCTATAGCGAAGACAAACGCCGCGCTCGAGACTCTCAAGAAACAGAAGTTAGAGGTTCAGTATGATCTCGAGAATAATGTCACACCGCAGATACGGCTTTATCAAAACAAGTAAGAAAAATCTACATTGATATCTAATATATAAAATTCTCGTGTCACGGGGTGCGTGGTTGAACTCCTCTGAAACGGCTCGACCGATTTTCGTGAATCTTAGCGAGCATATAAGGCTAGGGTTGAGAATCGGACAATATCTACTTTTTATATTGATAAGTGCATTTGTTGAATAAATAATAGTAAATTATTACAACTCGAGACTGACGGCGACCATTGTTTGTGCGACGCGGGTCACGGGATAGCGATGGACGTTGCCATGGTGACGTAATATGGGCGAAATACTTTTTTTTTAAATTTATTTATATATGTAAGGTCGTTTTCAACATCAAGGTCGTTTTCAACATCAAGGTCATTAAACGACCACCTTAAATACAAATAATTTTAGCTCAAATACATTTATACATATTAATCGATTTCAAATATTTTATAGTACAATTACAGCCTTTTCCATTCAAACACTCTATTAAATTATCAGGTAGAGTACTTAATCTCTTTTGTAAAATAAATTCTACACATTCAATGAGTAAATTAAAACTGATAATTCAGATCCACACTTGCACTTGTTTACGTTTTGTTTGGTAATCAAATGTATATATTATGTTAAGTTTGTGTGACCAATGCATAGTCTAGTTATTACTATTTGGTCATTTCTACAGGCAAATGAACTTGGTGATTTATCAAAAATTGAGTCTCTAACATATGACAATTTAGTTGTATTATTTAATTTCTAAATTTGATTCCATAAATTTTTAATTTTACATCTTACATGTTTTCTTAAATCAAACAAGGATGAGCTGACAGAATCGCAAATAATATTTTCGTTTGTAGAATGTTTAGCTTTTAAATCTGCTTTATCATTGCCGAATATACCTTGGTGACTTGGTTTCCATATTAATTCTAAATTATATTTATTTTCTAAAAGAGAAATAATTAATAATTTTATTTCTTTTATAATAGGGGTATTGTTAGTATCATTAATGCTTAGGCCAAACCTACGCGACCAAAGCGACTGCGAAGCGGGAGCGTCTACCGCGCGGCGGACGCTGCCCATGTAATCTTATGGCGCTGTGCACACCTGCGCGACCGCAACGCGGGATGTTCGCGTCGGCAAAGCGGGACGTGCGCGTCAAGTTGTCAGACGTGTGTTTTGAAGTGTACATAACTAGACTTCTTTTTAAAACCTTTTTTAAATTATTTTGTACAACTCATTAGTTTGATTTTTTGATTTGTTTACGTTTTGAAAGATTGTGTCATGATATTAAATTAATTCGACTTGAGTCTTGACCAGAGTGGACGTGTTTTATTGCTCTGCACCTTCCAAATCAAAAGCAAGCTTAGTACCTCCCAAGTCCCAACCGACTCTGATGTTAAGAATAAGGATGATATTACCACAACAATTTAGCATAATTTGCACCAGATAAAGTCGCGCGTCTTCAGTGACTGTTCATTGACAAATGAAGTTTGACGGTTCGCACCGTGGTCGCGCAGGTGTGCACGCCCAGTTTCGCGTTGCAGACGCTCCCGTGTTGCGTCCCGCGTCCCTGACGCGTAGTTTTGTTAACAAACAACAAAGCTTAACTATTGCCGTCAAACATGACTTTGAATCAGTATATATTATGTAGTTTTGGTTAATAGAACTATTTTTAATAATTTTTAAAGCTTTAAGAATCGCCGTTGCTTCACAACTAAATACCGAGAAAAAATCCATCAATATCTGTAAATTTCATTATCAAAATATACTACCGCGCATCGAGATCTTTCATTCATAATCGAACCGTCAGTATAGATCTTAATATGATCAGTATATTTATTATTAAGTTCGTGAAATAGATTTTTATATATGTACTGTGGTGTTTGTTCTTTTTGATATTTTGACATTTCGAGGTTTATTTGTTAGTCACGCTTATCCCAAGGTTTAAGAGGAGATATGGTTTCCTTATAGATTGGTGGGATATCAATATTAAGCTCACTCAAATTCCTAGCAGCTCTAATACGAAAAGGCTGTATTAATTTTGGTTTAAGTTCATACTGGGAGTCTAAGATCGATGACTTTACGTAGTAATTATATGTCGGATTCTGAGGTCTTGATAAAATTTTCATTGGGAACATAATAACTAATTCTTCTGAATTCAAGTGGCATGTCTTCTGCTTCGGCTAAAATACTTTTAACTGGACTTGTTTTAAATGCACCGATACTTAGTCTAAGGCCTTGATTATGAATCGCTTCCAATGACTGCTAAGTACGTTTTTGAGCAGAATCATAAATTATAGGCCCGTAATCAATTTTTTGTTTGATTATAGATTTATGATCTTGTAGTAAACATTTTCTATCAGCTCACCATTTTTTTGATGACAGCACTTTTCCGATTTTAAGTTATTAATATGATCAATCCATGTTATTTCCTTATCAACTGTTAGTCCCAAAATTTTCAGGTTTTTAACTTCTTTAATTTAAAATCCATTTATGGTTAAATTTATGTTCCTTGTTTTATTCCTCTTTTTGCTTACTATTATAAATTCCGTTTTAGTTTTTGAAAATTTGAATCCTGTTTTCATAGCCCATTCTTGTAGCCTATTTAATAATAATTTTATAAAAATAATTTTGAAGAAGTTTTATAATTGGTTCGAGAGATCGACCACTACAAGTAATTGTTAGGTCATCCGCAAATAGAAAACCCTTTACCGGTCTAACTGAACAAGAAAGAACATCGTTAATTGCGATCAAAAAAAGAATAACACTTAATACAGATCAGATAAAATTTCATTTAGTCTGACTGTAATTTTTCTGTCGCGAAGAAAGTTTTTGGTAAAAGCGTGTAAAAGCTAACATATTTCCTTTTATTCCCATATCATTCAGTAATTTTGATATTCTCTGGTTCCAGACCATTTCATAGGCCTTTTCTATATAGCTAAAGCTACAATAATAGTATTGTTGTCATTTATATTTTTTAATATTTCAGATTCTAAATTAATTAAATGGTCATATGTTGATCGATACTGTCTAAAACCGTACTGATATCGAGATAAGTACTTGTTAATTTCTAGATACCACCTTAACCTTTTACTAATAATTTTTTCCAAAAACTTACATAAATTGCATGTCAAAGAAATAGATCTATGGCTTAGTGTTGAAGTCGGTATTTTACCTGGCTTCAGTATCGGAATAACAACAGCTTCCCTCCAATTATCTGGAAACACTTGTTTTGTCCATGTATGATTATAAATTTGTAATAAATATTGAATTCCACTATTTGGTAAATGTTTTATTATAGTGTTAGGTAAATTATCTGGACCTGGACTAGAATTACCAACCTTGGAGAGTACCGTTAACAGTTCATGTAAATATATCTCCCTATTAATTGGGTTTAGGTTATCCGAAGTATTAAAGTTAAATAACGATTCTTGACTATTTTTGTAAGTAAGAACATTTTTGTCGTAATTATTACAGCATAAATTACTAGAAAAGGTTCTAGATAATAGATCTGACACTTCAGCGGGACTTGACGCGAAACTACTATTTTCTTTTTCCACTGTAATATTATTTATTCTTTTTTTTTATGCAAGCAATGAATTTTTTTCCACATATCATTTATTGAGGTTTTTGGAATAATCGATGAAACCCAATTTTCCCAATATTTTTTCTTAGTTTCTTTAAGAATTCTTCGACACTGTGATCTTTTTCTCTTATACTTACGTCTATTTTGTATGTAATGTTGTTATCTAAATTATGAGCTTCTATTTTAAATTTTCTGAATGCTTTTTTATAATCTTTTACTGCTTTTTTAAATTCTTCGTTCCACTAGGGGAGATTATTTTTCTTTATAATTCCAAATGTTTTAGGTATCGATTTATCAGCTGATTCTATTATTAAGTTTGTAAAATTTTCTATGATATTATTAATTGAATAATTATTTAATTTATTTGAGGACGGTAATTTATTTATGTTTTTATTAATCTCATCTTGAAATTTTTCCCAGTTAGCTCTATCAAACTTCCATTTTTTGGGGCATTTCACATAATCTAAGTCTGACGTACGAGATCTAATCAAAATTGGAAAGTGGTCGCTGTCATATAGTTCGTCAATAGCGTTCCAATCAAAATATGATACTTTACTTTGTGAAGCTACCGCTAAATCTATAATACTAGTGCGACCTGTGTTACTATCAAAATGTGTAGGCTATCCATTATTCAATAAAAACATGTTGTCATTATCATCAATCCATTGTGCTATAATATCCTACCCCTAGTATCGCATTTTTGAGAACCCCAATAAAAATGATGTGAATTAAAATCGCCTGATAATATAAATGGAATCGGAAGTTGTCTTATCAATACATTTAGTTCATGTAAGTTGTTGACTATTAGGAAGATAAACATTGTATATTGTAAGGGATAAAGGTACCTTAACTTTTATAGCTATAGCTTCGATATTTGTGATACCCTACTCACTAACGTACTCGTATATTCCTTGTCACTGTGAACGTAAACAAGTCCGGTCGCGAATGCCTACTACACACGCGCGTCCGTTGTGATCGCTCACGTAGAACTGGCGAAATACTTTATAATATGGCAAAACAACGTTTGCCGGGTCAGCTAGTTATAATATAAAACTAGATGTTCTGCGCGGCTTCACCGGCGCAAATTAGGAATTTCACGGAAACCGTACATTTTCCCGAAAAAATATAGCCCCAGTCGCTTCACGTGGTCCACTCTACATCTGAGCCAAATAACATAAAAATTGCTCCAGTAGTTCGTGGGATAAGCCCTTTAAAATATTTTTCCCAGTTTTTTCCACATTTTCCTTTGTTTCATCCTTCCTATTGGTCTTAGCTTAATAATATACAAGCCTATAGCCTTCCTCGATGAATGGGCTATCTAACATTAAAATACTTTTTCAAATGGGACCAGTAGTTCCTGCGATTAGCTTGTTCAAGCAAACAAACAAACTCTTCTTCTTCTTTTTTATAATATTAGTATAGAATAAAGATAAAAGGTGATCGCACATTTATCAACAAGAACACGTCGAACACGCCGCATTTTAGAATTCGTTGTATGAAATGATGTGAAACCTCGCATATTCGTCCGCACCGTACGCGCCGCATTTCGTGTACTGTGCCATACTGTGCGGTGCGATTGTGGCAGCTACTGCAACTTAGAACAATCTATTAGTATAGTATAGTATCTATAAACATGTAAATAAGATAATAAAAATTTCATATATAAAATAAATAGGTACCTAATAAATAATATTACATTGTACATAGACTACGTCGCCAAAATTAATTGCGCACTACTTTTTCGGGCAGATTTTGTATGGAATAATTTTTCATTGTTGGCGACACCGGCAGTCTCCCTGTAAACACGCGTAATCTGTGGTCGTTACCTATATAAGGTCTTGATGTAAATTATTGTTAGTCAGTCGAAATAATAACTCGTAACAGTGAGTCGAAATAATACCTCATAACAGTCGCGCGTGAAATACTAGTTATCTATCGTTATTAATTGTTAGTGCGCAGTTAGTTTTCTCGTACTTGCGGTAGTAGATCGAATTGTAACCATTGTAAAGTAACTTAAATCCTTAGACAATTATTGTGTCTGTGTGTACAAACTTAAAGTGAAAATTTACGAATAAACTAAGTGGTTCCGTAATCCTGCATTTTTATTTGAACTGTAACGTAGGTACCTAACAAGTACCTTACACGATCACGGAGCTAAGACAAAGAGGAGATGTGGTAATCAAATTTCCTTATGAAACGACGCGTGACAATATGCGGGGTGAGGGGGTGTCAAGCTCTGCCCACTTTTCAATATTTTATCTATCGGCTAAAAGCAAAACTACTAGCTTAGGTCGATGTTGATGTTACTACGTAGTCCAGCTATCTTACACTAGATGTCAAAAGTCTTGAATAGTATGGGACGTACTCAGAACTTTAAAAAATGTATATTAATTAGGTCAATAAATAAAATTAGGGTTAGCATTCTAACCGATTTTTTATGTAATATAAGGGGACAAACGAGTAAACGGGTCACCTGATGGAAAGCAATTAATTTAATCATCAATTACTATAATAATATCATATATTACCTATTATTATCACAAAAAAAAAAAAAAACAAAAACTTAAAAGAAATGTCCGCGAACAAAAACGTTTTTGTTTGTCGACCCCTACGGCTGGCCAAATGTCAGCGCGCGTCAACATTAGCAAACAAAACTGTCATTGCGATACTTAATAAAATAATTTAATTCTAAATACGGCCCTGGATATTTGTTACGTTTAAAATAGTTAGTTTATCCTAGATGACGACAGATGGCGGTCTATAAGTAATATAATAATAAAAGCTATAAAAGCACGGTTTTAGCTATAAAAATGTGTTTAGGACTAAGTGTATAACGGTTTTCAGTATTCAAGTATGATTATTGCAATAAACTTCAAAATTATACGCATTTACGTATGTATTATCTTTCAAAGGTTTTGCCATCTAGTGTCAAGTAGTATAATTAATGCTGAAAGCTAAAATGTTCTAGAACTTTTATATTTAAATTACATTTAAAATTATTTACAAATAAAATGTGATGGTATTTATAGCTTGGCAAAGAGTGTGGATTAAATGAGGGCGCTTTTCTTCAAATACAGGCAACCCTACGCTTCACTTTTGACACAATATATACTAGAGTTGACAAGTAATGTAGTGTTGTCATAAATAAAAACTCTTAGTTCCAGCTGTCACCGCGTCAGACTCTTTGCCAAGCTGTACATAATTATATTATCAGAACATCTGAGTAACTTTGACATTATAAAACACAATTCTTCATCCTTTCTTTGTTAAAAACGCAAAGAACACCAATTTATTGGGTGTCTCGTTACATGTGCACCTGACAAACGCTGAAAGTGTACTGACTTAAGCCCCGCCCACAATGCGGACGTCAGGACCTAGTTGAAAATCACAGTGCACAGTTGCTTAGGCCAGCTCCTCTTTGTTTTAGCTCCGTGGGTGCGATCGACGCGTTCGTAGCGTCGATCACTATTTATCACTATTTAGAGATTTCATACATCACTATTAAAAGTCCACTGTCTATCTCTATCATGTGGCTATTGTAATATGCTGGACAAAACAAGTGTAATAAAAAAAAAAACTTGAGAGGTATCAAGGGACACCCGAATGGAACGAAGTTATTTCTTATGTTCAAAAAAACCTGTATACATATACACTCAAAAAATTATAAAAAAACGCCATCTATTGACGTCCAGGAATACTAACAACGCGTCGCTGTTTATTCTTAAAAAACGCCATCTAGTTGACGCAAAGGAATACTATCAATGCCCTCTGCCCCTACTATGCAGGTACTAATAAAAAAGTGTCGAGGTCAAATATCGTTCTGTCTAGCCTCCTTTCGCAACGCCGAACGCGCCATAAGGAACTTCGTGCCAATAATACAACAACAATAATTGCTGTATAAACATGTTTATTTGTTGCCTACAACTTCGTTGCGCCGACATCATATGTTTTTCTCATTGGAATAGTACATTTTTAGGGATTTAAACTATCCTATATCATTTTCTGAGACTCAAAGTGTATCCACAGCGCACACCGTATGAAAATTGGTTAATACATAGACTGACATACACTTTTGTTTTTAGGGTTCCGTACCCAAAGGGTAAAAACGGGACCCTATTACTGAGACTTCGATGTCTGTCCGTCTGTCCGTCTGTCTCCAGGCTGTATCTCAAAAACCGCTATAGCTAGACTTCTGAAATTTTCACAGATTGTGTATTTCTGTTGCCGCTATAACAACAAATACTAAAAATAAAATAAAGTTAATATTAAAGGGGGGCTCCCATACAACAAATGTAATTTTTTTGGCATTTTTTGCTCGTAGTCAATAAAGGCACCAGGTAGGCACTTGAAAATTTCAGTAAATCCTCAATTTTATTTGTACTTTAATGATTAATAATAAAATAAAAATAAAAAATAAAAATTTAAGGGGGGCACCCATACAAAAAACACAATTTTTGGCTACTTTCGCTCTATAGCGGTACGGAACCCTTCGTGCGCGAGTCCGAATCGCACTTGGCCGATTATTATACTATTAGAATGGATTGTTTAAATATCACAGGATACAAGATCTAGCTTGTTTTTTCTCGGCCAAAACCCCATGCATAAAAATTTTACGGATATACACTTGCGGCTATTCGCTCTCATTTAGGCCTCAGCCTCGAATTTTGCGGGCAGCGGGGCGGGAGCGGTGGCGGCGCGGCGGCGCGGGTAGCCGTCTATAGTCCTTGCAATCCACGAAGACGCGCCCCACTATTCCTCCTAATCGTTTATAGTATATGTGTGCAAGCTTTCGCCAATGTTTGAGTGTTATCGGTACACACTAATTACCTATGAGTGCACGCGCACACTACAATAAATAGACTAATTGAGAGAAAGCGTCACGGTCAAAGGGAAATATGCTCTACTTCAATTACTTATTTTTTTATTATATTTAGGTGTGGATATTTTATGTAATTATAAGTTAATATAATATTATGATGATTTTACCATTTCTACAATAAGAGGTAATAATAGACATAAACGAAATACGTAAAAAGTTTTATTTAACTTTATTGAAAAATCAAAATCGTTAATCACTCGTTTCAGAAAATATATCTGATTCAGAGTCTGCAGATGAATCACCGACGTTTATATTAAAACTGAAATCAAGATCACAATATCTCATGTATTCATCTTCTATTTTTATAGTTATGGTTGGTTGTTATAGTTGGTATGAATATATGATTCATCTGTGTACACAATGGGTCTGCCTGCATTCCGAAAAGACTTTACCTGTTTTAAATATTTCAATCTCAACATTTGAATATCGTGTTTTTCGGTAAGCACCATCCTGTTATTTTCAGTTTTTCTCCATTTAAAACCAAGTTTAAGTAACAATGTTCTTAGGGTTGATAAACATCCATCAAATTGTATACGGTCTTTTAAAACAATATAGAGTCGTGATAATGTTGAAAATTGACGATGTTCTATATGATAGTTTTGGATAGTTCTTCGGACTACACCAATATCGAATTCGTCTAAATTAATTTTTCGTGGATTCATGGGATGTAAAAATAGAAGCACTTCTGCCTACTATATTCAAATGCGACGTACTCGCTTCATTTTCGGACTCAATATCCGCTTCCGTAGTAGGCTCCATTGTACGCTCCATACTTTGGACTATAGGAATTATAGATTCCGTTTCTATAGTTATATTAGATTTCATAGCAGGTGCTGTAGTTTGCTCCATAGTATTAGTATGTTTCTTTCTTTCGCGTAGAATTCTAGTCACTGTGCTTTCAGATACTCCAACAGCCTGTGCGGTTCTCCATCGCGCATCAGGGATTTTTTCTGCGTAATTATTGCTTGCTTCTTTTTTCATAAAATCATAAACTTTTGAAATAAGTTTTCTTGCCTAAAATTAAGAAAAACATTAAATGACGACCTCTGTGGCTCAATCCGGGGGTCGCGGGTTTGAATCCCGCCGACGGAACAAAGTTTTTCAATGTTCCTGGGTCATGGGTGTGTATTAAATATGTGTATGATATAATAAAAATCTTAAATATATGTATAGTATAAAAGTATTAAATATATTTCCGTTGTCTGGTACCCGTAACACAAGTCCTTCAGGTACTTAGCATGGGGCCAGATTGACGTGGTGTGAAGCGTCCATAGATATTATTATTAAAAAAAAAACATATTTAAACATAAAACAAAGTCTTCTTTCAGTAAAATTTGCTATTTTTAAAATTAATCCTTCGATCGCGGATTCCTGGAAATCTATTGTTATTCTACTGTCGCGGTCACCGGTGTCCTTAAGGGGCTTGATGGGTTAAATAATATTTTCCTCTGTTTATTTTATGTGTTTCAGTAACTACAAATTTCTAAACAATGTAAATATCATGAACATACTTGGCTTCTAAGTACAACACGCTGAGATTTTCTCGACATTTAAAAAAAATTAAAGTAGAGCAACTTTCGTTTCAAGTCTGGATTTATGCAGCATAGATTGTACTACTGGAGCACATCGAACCGCTGACGGTTCGCGACTGACGCCAGTGTTGCCACCTTGGTTTTTGAAAAAGAGCAACTCGACAAACTAGAAAGAGCTAGATTTAGCAATTTTTGCTATCAAAAGAGGAGCTAGAAAGAGCTAAAAAAAATTCAGTGGCAGAAACTGTGCTAGCACATGAACTTGCGGTATCTTCTTTATTTACAACTATTTTTGCTTGTGAGGATGATGTGAACGGAGCTGAATTTTCTTTATGCTATTTTGTTTCTTTGTGTCGTTGGGTATCGAATAACTTCGCACATAACTCAATTTTGCAATATAAACATAGATCTTTCGACGAGTTTCCTGGCACTGGTTTAATCCACTTAAATTCAATTTCCCACTCTTTTTTATAATGTTGTTTGTAGATTGTCTTTTTAGGGATTGGTAGGTCCGTTTTTCCTAACTTTTCGCACACTTTCTGTAACAATAATACTGAAGACAAGACAGTGTTCACTTCACTCTACTTTTTTCAAAAAGTTACGAAAACGAATGAAATAAATGTTCGCTCGCTAGTCGATCTCTCGTCAATATTATAACACTGCGAAAAATACACTAAAATAATATTATGATGAACAAGCTGTAATTACATTCTAAATTACTCGGTTTATACCATAGAGTATACATTAGCAAGCTAATGTATACTCTAAGTAGCTTGCTAATGTATACTATAAGGTTGTAGCTTGCTAATGTATACTCTAAGGTTTATACTAAGATAGAAAATTGGGGGATTCCCCAGTAGAAAAACAATAGTGTTACCAGAACAAAACTAATAATTTACCTAATGAATAATTATGAGTGACGAAATATATGCTACATGGCGCGCATTGTTTCATAACTCGTTAAGCACGGAGCGAAATTTCGTATCACATAGGTAGCGAAAAGAGCTAGATTGCTCTTTTGGGGCTAAATCATCAAAAAACGAGCTCGACTACAGCAAAAAGTGCTAGATCTAGCTTTAAAAGAGCTAAGGTGGCAACACTGACTGACGCTCGGGTGAAACACCCCGTACCCCGCGATCCCCTCACCCAAAAATTGGTGGGGCGCGTCTTCGTGGATTGCATGGACTATAGTACGCAGCGCGCCGCTCGTCGCGCGCCGCGCCGCTGTTTTCGAGGACGGGTCTATATAAATCTATACATTGTAACGCGCCGCTCCCACGCTGCCGCCGTCACCGCCCCGCTGCCCGCTGATTTCGAGGCAGAGGCCTTAAAGATACTCTCATGATGATTTCAGAATTCGCAAGCTCGAGGATGTCCGTGAGAAACGCTTAGAGTCCCTCCGGCTGTACAGCGATGACACTTACCGAGCGGTCGCTTGGCTGAGAGAAAACCGTCATCTGTTCAACAGTCCAGTCTACGAGCCTATGATGTTGGAGGTAAATTGTTGTTTATTCTTACTAACCTAACTCTTTATGTTCTTTAACCCAAGATTTAATTTAAGCTTGGGTTAAATATTAATTTGATTCTCTTGTTCCTCTATTGATGAAAGAAAGGGCATGATATTTTGACACAGGCTTAGCTTTAACTCGGTTTGGTGCAAATGTTGGCCTTCTTGCGTTAATTCGAGTTGTTCTAATAGGATTAATAATATTGTTTATACAATGGATACCCAATGTTTTGTCCTTTTCTGATACGTTATTGTTTCGCTTGATAGACAAGAACAAAATGTTGTTAAGCTCCGTGAAAAAATCCTCTGTCAAACAAAACTTCTGAAAGCTACTTTAAAAAATGTACTATTGCCATGGGACATTGCCGCACACTAACTACAATTTGTAGTCTACAAAATATGTCAAAATCAAACAATATCTATTTTAAATATTTTTAACCCAGCAAGATCTGTCGTTCTTAATACTAAATCGACCGAGAAGCACAAATCTTCTCTTTTTGTGATTGTGAAGTTTCTCAGTATGGACGATAATGATGACTTCATTTCCATTATTGCGAACTTTTGAACTGAAAACAATAAAGAGTCTTAAGGACAAGAAATGTATGTATCTAAACTAATAATAAAGAGGAAAAAACTTTTCCTCTTTATTATTAGTTTGCATCACATAGGGTCTAAAACTACTGCGTTGATTTTGATAAAACTTCACAAAAACATGCGGTTTTAGGGTTCCGTACCCAAAGGGTAAAACGGTATTACTGTACTATATATACTTTACATTTAATATTTTTAGTATAAGTCGTGACGGTTCGCAATAGACTAATTTATTTCCAAAATGGAGGGAACAAAAAGGGATGTATAGGTCAGTTAACTAAAGCTGGCACGTTCACAGTACTCACACTTATGCAATTTCACTTTACAGTATGTTTAAAAATATATATGTTTGCATCATGATAAAAATTATCGTACAATCTGCGAACGATAATAATATGATATCGTACATCGTACGTAGGCACAAAATTATCGTATGCGTACGATTTGGTGTTGTTTTAAGAACTGAAAGCATATGCTACTAAGCATATTAGATTATTAATCATCATCATCACTTCCCTCACACCACGTATCATCATATTTTGACCCTATTATTAGTACCCTTCATAGTATTTTATCTTCATAATTTTGAAGCCGGTAGTCGGTACCAGTCCCAAAATTAAAAATATTTTGTCATGGGATTCACGATTCTGAGCTGGTACCGACTTCAAAATAATGAAGATTTTATACAGATATAGTTGAGGTTTAGGTAAATTCTGAAAGAGGCACTACTAAAGAGTAAGAATTATTAATACTTTTTAGTTCATTTAATAATATGTAGGTAATGTTATTGTTTTTACTTGGAAGTCGGTTTTAATTTTTTGTTAAAAATAATAATAATATATATCCCCCACTTTTGTTTGTAAAGCCTTCAGGGATTGACATATTTAAATGTCTTGCTTTAACAAGCCATTTAAGGATGTCAAATTCCGTAGTTCATCCAATTAAATTATGAAAGTACAATATACGTAAAAAATTGGATACCCAGACACTTATAATTAATTATAATGATTTCTTATAATAGATTTTTAAGGAATTATTCGATATTTATTTATTATTGAAACAAAATTGAGATGTAATTTGACTACCACAAATGGCGGCCTAGAGCTCGGCAAAGCTTTGAAATGAACGTGGCGAAAAAAGGAATTAACGCTGCCATCATACAAAAACGACATTTTTGACAGTTCTCCTTTACCAGCAGCGCCCCCGCCCACGTTCATTTAAAGCCTTGTCGCACCCTTCGAAGGATAGTTTTCATAAATTTCAATTTGAAATATTTCCGCAGAATTACCGGTGAACCCACTTTTTTTTGGGCTTAAAAAATCGCAAATCGTACAAAGAAATTGATAAGCAGTTTTTTAGCCGTTTATCTTTGATACAAAGTTCCCAATCCTGACGAAATCTCAAAAATTGTAACACTTCCGGTAAAAATTACGTATGATAAATGGAAATTTTAAATTTAATTATTTCACATAACTTGTCGGTAAGGTATTGATTTTTTGGTATCAATCGATGCAGGATGTTTTATTCTACTATATATTTCGAATGTAGGTCAGAATCTTTGAATTAATAAATGTTATATACATCCTTAAAAAAAGCTGTAGTAATATCTAAATGGGTAATACTTAACTTAACACTAAGGGCAAACAACAATCTAAGAGTTGAGTGACGCACAACTGGTGAAAATGTTCCTGAGTAGTCTATTAATTAGCCTTAAGCTACAAGTCTAGCTCTATACCGCACTTTGTTGTCCACATCATACTTTTTATTTAACACCCAACGACACTTCACTATTGACACATCACCTGGGTTCTTAACTAGTTCCCATGCATCATTGTCTTCAAACGACTTGAACTCCTCTGCCATAGCACGACTCCACTGCTCCTTTTCAGGCCCCTCGAGAGCCTCCGAGAGTAAGATTTCCTCAGGTGCTGGAACTGAACTGGAAATACACATGCCATATCGCTCAGGCTTCTTTCTCAATCGTTTGCCTGGTTGTTCTGGTGTTGATGTATTTTATATAACTGGCTGTAGCTCTACATTTGACGGAGATTTAGTCAAGGTCTCATCAACATCAGTGTACACTAAAGAAACTGAGGACTCCATAGTATCCTCCTCCTCAACCAAAATATCAGGACAGGTCTCCCCTACTGAATCCTTGTTCTCCATCTCCTCACTATTTGATAGTGTCTCATCATCAGGTATCCAGATAGCCAAACCTTCATCTGAGTTACTGTCCGTAGTCTCACCTTCCATCACAACGCCATCCCGGCTAGTGATGATAGTCTTCTTGGAGGGATTATACAATCTATACCCTTCGACATCTTCTCCATATTCCACTAAAATATGCTGCACAGCTTTTTTATCCCACTTCAAGTGTCTTGCACTGTGCACCATCACTTTACTGCCAAATAATCGAATATGACTAAGGTCTGGTTTGGTACCGTACCACATCTCGAATGGTGTTTTCTCCACTCCTGACACAAAGACGTATTTTTCAGATAGACTGCGGTGTTTGTCGTTTCTGCCCAAAACTTCTTGTCAGCTTTGCATCATAAAGCAAACATCTGACTTTCTCGACCACCGTCCTGTTAGCTCGCTCACTAATATCATTTGTAGTTTGATGTATTATTCGGGAAGCTTTGAGATAATTATCAAACTCACGGTTGCAGAATTCTAAGCCTCGATCTGTGTGAAAAATTTTAATTCTTTTACCATGCTGATTTTCAACAAGAGATTTAAATTCTTTAAATTTGTTAAAAGCTTCACTCTTTTGTTTAAAAAACTAAATAAAAGTCTTTCGATTATAATCATCAATCAACAACATGATTTTAGACGGAATTTCGGAAATAAAAGAATTTTACAAATCGGCACAGAAACGGCGAAGTAATTATTAATTTCGATTCTGATCCTTTTAATGCAAAAGAATACAAAAAAAAAAAAAAAAAAACTACAAATGCATCATAATGTGGTTATAGATGGTGTAGGGGCTACTGCTGCAGCCTGCCTTACACCAATATTATATTAAAAGATGTATGATAAAGATAAATGATAATTAAGGGAGAACGATTGAGGATGATAAAATAAAACCGCTCCCTTTAATGGATAAATGATAACTGACTTTATTTCACATGGAAATGAATATGATCCGCGACATTACTGAAACTTTACGTGTAAGCATATATTTTATGTACGGTTGGCAACAACCCGTATAGATGGTGTAATGATGGTGCTGATCATGATGATTAATATAATTGACATAGTGGCATGTGCTTCCAATATTTTAAACAACGCTGAAACCTTACATAATATATCTATAAGGAGTTAGGAGTTCCGTTCAGCAACGGAACCTTCCGAAGCCCTATACCCTGGGATATGCCTTGGTGCAAATCTTACTTTTTGGTAGCATATTATGTTAATTTTACTTAAAAAAAAAGTGAAAATTACAGTAATGTTTTTGTTGTAAAGGAGTTCCGTCGATACCTGGAGGATCCCGAGAGAATCATTATTTATCAAGTCACCGTTTTTGTAAACATGGTATCAAATCCGGATTTACAATCTATACAACAAAAAAAAAAAAAAATTTTTGACAATCGGACCACAAACAGCAAAGTAAACATTAACTTCTCCTTTTTTGGAAGTCGGTTAAAAAAAGTATCTAAGATGTTGACGGGGATGTAAGGTATCACCATGCCAAATTTTATTAAAATCGGTCTAGCGGATTCAGAGATTAGCCTGTACAAACAGACAAACAGACAGAGAAACAAAAATTTCAAAAACAGTTAAGATGTCTATTACACTTCTAACATGCCCCTGACTCGTTTTTTCAAGTTTATTTTCAATGTACAAAAATTTTACCTCTACGATTTTATTATATGTATAGATAGATATAGATTAAAAATCCGATAGGCCGAATTCTCGGTGATATAATTTTATACGATGTCTTAAAATATTAACTCAGTTTAATGCATGGTTTTGGCAATATATTGAAAATATGAAAAATTCGTAAAAGTTAGATGCATCTTTGTGATTTTTTTCTATCAAGAAAATTTTAAGATATCGTGTTTTCGCTCAGATCAGATCCTTGGAAATATAATATAGTATCTACTATCTATGTTCAGAAAATGAAACAATTCGGGGCTTATTATCAAGTACAAAAATGATTTATAAAATCGTCAATTTTGGTTTAGTCGCCTTCTTAAGTAAAACCAGATGCCAGTACACTTATATTATTATTGATCGGTCCAGTTGATGGACCGAAAAGATAATTAGGTACAACTATTACATTGATTAGGATAAGTATTCTATCAATGGATAGTAGTTGCTGCTGACTAGTTTATAAGTACCGATAAAAACTATTTTTATAAGTACTGATAATTTTTCGATATACTGGATTTCTAGAAAATACATTTAATTTATATTATGCAAAACTGTGTAACGTGTTTCAACTCACACGCAACGCTTGTGATTCTACCATACTTAATCTTCTGAAAAAATCGTTCATAGAAGAAAGTGAAGTCAGGCTTTCGGGATCGTAGTGTATTTAAAAAAAAAACTTTTGATTGCTTGTGGAATGCTAATTCTTGACCTTTATTATGATTTAATACATTAAGTAGCGTCATTCCAAAATATACAAATTCGTTATTGATAAACTGAGTACAATGTCATGTGATGTCAATTAATATAAAGTGGGCCATAAGCCCATAACCAATTTTACAAAGGCATCCCACAGGGGCACGCAAAGGCCCCGCTTTTGTTTAGTACATATAAGGCACCGTAACACTGTAGAATCGTTTATTTGGTATTCATTTCTTAACGAGTTTGGTATGGGTGTGATAACTAAAACGTTATTTCTTTTAAAATGCCTTCTTTGGGTTAACGTCTTAGCACAAATTGAACGTAAATAGGCTCAGTGGTTCTTAAGATAATGTCAGCAGTAAAAACAACATCTGATGGCTTGGTTACTGGAACTATCTTGAAGTTTCTTAAAATTGACGACACAGATGACTTCATTTCCATCATTGCGAATTTTTGACCTGAAACATAGTGCGATTGCCTTAAAATGTGTAATGTAATTTCTCATTAAAGTTAGTAGACCGGAAGATGGTGACACAAAATTCTTGGTCATTTGTAATAAAATATAGTATGGCGGTTGTTCAGGGGTCTAATTACGTAAAGGCGAAAAGGAATGACCAAGAATTTTGTGTCACCATCTCCCGGTCTATAGAGTGAGATACACAAATAAGTAAGGACCACACAGAACAACATATTTCCAACATGGGGCATATCATATATAAAGTCTATGGTTACCCGTTACAGCCATAAGGCGTAGGCAAGGGATCAGTGCTATCACCAATACCGTATTAGTTATCAAATATTGGGAGCGTCTAATGATAATGATAATTAATAGTACAATATAATTATTCCAAGTAATAACCGCAACGACTGACATCAACATTGTCTAGCAACAGATAATAATCTTCTGTTTCTTTTCTGGGAGACAATAACGTAGTAATAATTTGGGCTCGACGCTAAAAAATAGGCGTAGTTATGTCGGCCCACGCTGCTCTTCGGCAGGGATCGCTCCGGGTCTTATTTTGTCCGATCAAGTATTTTCTAATTGCGGTGCAAGTACTAGATGGGGTGTAACAAAGCAAAGCGATAATACTTTTGGTTGCGTATGTGTCCCTTGTACAGAGTTCACTATGAAAGTAGCAGCGCTGAAAGAGTAACTTTTTTTAAAACTTTTGTATGGGAAAATTCCTGACGCAGGGGCGCTTGCCCATACAAATCACAAAATAAAAATTTGCTACACTCTGTATAGGGTGTAACAAAACACAGCGATAATACTTTAGGTTGTGTGTGACCCTTGTATAGAGTTTTCTGCGAAAGTAGCAGCGCTGAAGGAGCATTTTTTTGTGATTTGTATGGGCAAGCGCCCCAGTGCAGCTTCATGAATTTGCCTATTCAAAAGTTAAAAGGTTTTTTCTTTCAGCGATGCTACTTTCACAGTGAACTCTATACAGGAGCCGCATACACACACTAAAATATTATCACTTTGTTTTGTTACACCCTGTAGACATTGCACAATGCGTTCGAGTCTTACTGATGCGGTGAAGTGTCGGCCTACGCTGTAAACTGGCAGAAACCTCTTCGACAGGGTCCAACTCGTGTGGTTCTGGACTCTGGGTATATCTTTTCAACGTGGTGCAAGTCCAAGATATGCATATAAGTCTTACCAATGCAGTTTCTGGGTCCGGCGCTGAAGGGTATGTAGGCGTAGTTGTGTCGGCCCACGCTGTTCTCCGGCAGGAACCGCTCCGGGTCAAACTTGTGCGGATCGGGGAACATCTTCTCGTTTCGGTGTAAATCATAAATGTGGATACTGCATAATGTGTTCTTGGGTATTTCAAAATTACCTAAAATTACAAGTGCACGTTATTAGTTTGAAGTTCTTGACTTACCAGTAGACATTAGTTTGTTGATAAAAATGACCTCGGAGCTGATATTAATAATCTTTAATATTAAAGAGTTTCAACTTTATTCTCATGTCACAGAAGAGGTTTATGGAATAAAAAGTGCATTTGTAATATGCTTAAATTTCCACTCACTTAATTTGCAGGGTTGTGTTATTTGTCTCATTATAAACGGTACAGGTGGATATAGACGCATGGATTCTTTTAAACACAACTCTAGATATTTCATCGCAGTCAAATCATCCATAGTTGCGTCTCTGTCGTCATTTCCAAATATGCCATGTAACTCCTCAACTATTTTGTTCTGAAAGTTTTTAAAAGTAGTAGGTGAGATTACGTAGACCAGTTTTTGATGAGCTTCTAAACTTTTAAATCTAATGTATGTTCAGAGGAAGCGTTTTTCTAAAATTTAGGCGTTCCTAACATTTCTCGGGTGTGTGAGCGATAGAACGCGGCGCTCGCGTCGCTCATACGCCCGATGAACGCACACGCCTAATGTGGGACAGCCTTAATAGTGACATTAGCTTTTGAAGGCTATTTACATTAGTAAAAGTAACATTTTAATTAGAAAAGGTTTATATGATATATCATGAAATAGCTCCGGTTTCTTTAAAATAACAATACACTTTGAGACAAAATTGGTCTTTTCCCTTTGTCTTTTTTAACAGTTGTCACATTATTGAAGTTATTGAAAATCTACAAATCATTAAAAACTAAAAAAAATTGTACACGTTTTACTCACTTGAATGTCAGAGTGATTTGCCAGTAACAAAATTGCATAGGTTAATCCAGCTGCTGTCGTATCGTGTCCCTGAAAGGCAATTGCAATTATAACATTGAAGTACAATTTGCATCCTTCTAACAAAAATTTAAATGTTTATTAGAAGTATGCAATAGTTTTAAGATAATGATTTTTAATGTTTTCTTTAGATGGTTAAATATTATGTTATTATTATCTTTTATTTCCGACACATAAAATTATAGCAGATGATGAACCATTCAAAGGTTAAAATTCTTATGGTGTATTTTAATCACTCATAAAATTTTTAAGGTTCTGCAGCTGCTATGTCTGCCTCAGGAAAAATACAAAAGTTCGACATGCTCAGTCAGGCGGTGTGGTCTGATTCGCACAAATCGTTTATAATTCGTATGTTACAACATTCGGTAATATTTATCCAAGGCTCACCTCAAACATAAATGTATCTACTTCTTCTTGGATACCTTTATCATCTATTAGTCCATGCTTTTGTACGGATAGCAGTAAATCTAACATGGCAGTTCTTCTCTTTTTAATACCCAATTCTTCCTCATTATTATTTACATCACTAACTTCGGAATTATTTAAAGTGTCCTTTCTTTTCTGTATAATACTTTTCGTGAAGCTGTGTATAGTGTTCAAATATTTCGTTTGACGTATTCCCAGGATTGTTGAGTAGAATGTAATATCAGGATGGATGAAGATGTTCGAAAATCTTTTCACTAGGTCCTTTCCAAGACTGTATATCGCATTTTTGTAAGATTTTCCAAGCTCAGACTCTTCTTCTCTTAGCTTTATACCCATTGCAGATTCTAAAACCAACAAACCATGGCGTAATAAAAGACTCCCATTTTTTTACATTCAAAACCTCATGAAGTAATTCCATTTATGAAATGTTCAACTTATTGTTATTATTTCAGGACTGTCTACATAATGTTTTGTTTTATTATTTTTAATACCATTGCTATATTTAGTGTAACTATCACAATGTAGTTCAGTTTATGATTTACCTGTATCATTATTCATTAGTCATTACTTACCGCAAATGGTGTTCAGTGTGTATTCGGACATTGTTGACACGATATCTACAGGTTCCCCATTACTCTTTTTGAGAGATTCAATTAGAGCTTTATCGTTGTCCTTCATTGTTACAAAATATTTTTGCAATACATTAAAATGGAAGGCAGATGTAAGAATTTTGCGACGCTGCTGCCATTTCGAACCTGAAAAATGGTAAACTGTTAAGATAAATAAAAATAAAATATATTTTTATTCAAAATAGGTATTATAAGACATATCAACATAACAGTCACTTGTTTGCTTTAAAGATTTTATAAACATTCTGCTTTGAGTTCAAGTTTTTCACCTTTATAACTTTTTAATCTCTCAGTCAAACTTATTATCTGACTTATGCTCTCGACGCTATCTCACGACCCTGAGGACATAGATGAATCTTGACTACAACATCGAGAGAGCGTAAGACAGGGAAAGGTAAACAAAACAGTAAAATAGAAAAACTTGTAACCGGACAGACGGTGACCTTTCTATACAGTGCTAATTATTTCCTATTGTAACAATTTTACTACTAATATAATTAAAAAAAAAAGTAACTCTTTCAGCACTTCTATTTCCTCAATAGACTTTTTAAGAGGGATACCCTAAACTCTAAAGTATTATCACTTTGTTTTGCGACACCTGTATAAAGTTTTATTTCAATTTTTATTCTCACCTTTACTTACAAGTAGTCCATCTTGCAGCCATGGCTTTAGAAATTTGTACAAGTTACTCTTCTCATTGTGTTTCATACTCGATGTGATAATCTGAAAAAAAACCGGCCAAGTGCGTGTCGGGCCACGCGCAATATAGGGTTCCGTAGTACCGCTAGTTTTTGATAATTTATGTATGGTCAATGAATGTATATTTATAACGTGCTTTACACTACTAACAACATCATCTCAGTTACTTTCAAAGGAATTTGAACGAAAAGTTTCTTTATACTTCGCCGAATACATTTTTTTTAGTTGATCGACTATTACTAAATAACTTATGAAGTCTTCTTAGCCGTGATAGTTTTCCTTTTAAATTCAGCATATTTCCTATTTTTTCATATTTCCAGAAGCAACCGTTTAGCTGGGGGACACTGGACTCTAACGATTTTTCCACTTTAAAACTTAATATTTCACAAACGGATCCCTAAATCGGAAAATTATCTATGAATACTCATAATATTTTTAAAAAACCTATCCAATGACACCCCACACGAATCACGATGGGCTGGACGCGAAAAAAAATCATCACCGCTTGATGTTTAGGGAAGGTAAGTACCACAAAAAAAATTTAAGATTTCATGTAGGTACCATTTTGTCGGCATCATTAATATGTGCATTCATGCCAAATTACATGCTTTGTAGGTCCTATAGTCTCTGAGCAAAACCGCGGACAGACAGACAGAAGGACAGACGGACGGACAGACCGAAACTATAAGGGTTCCTTGTTGACTACGGAACCCTAAAAAAGATCACCATCATCATGATTAATGGTATTTTTATTCAAGACTAAATGATTCCCGCAACTCCATTGCGCCAAAATTAATTTATTGCGGCAACCGTACATTTTTCCGGGATAAAAAGTATCTTATGCCGGGATTTAAAGTATCCACATACCCCGGCAAAATCGGTTCAGCGGTTTGGGCGTGATGAGGTAATAGACAGACAGACAGACACACTTTTGCATTTATAATATTAGTATGGATTCAATAAGAAAGGTACTTTAACAAATATTTTTAATTTGTTGATAAGACACAATATTTTTTACGGGCAATACAATTAGCGCACCACATAGGTATTCCCACACCTGCAACTCCTGTGTCGTCAGAATCGACATTAGTAACCAACACGTAAACCCTTTGACATGATCTCAGAGGTGCCCGAAGGATAACCTAAATCCGTTTGTAAATTACTTGCAAGAAAGTTATGGCGGTTGTATACCCTCGACGAGAGCCTCTTGCTGAGATCCTCGGCCGTACATGCTTGCACTGGTTTTCCTCGCGAGAGCCAACGAGACGAGGACGAGAGCGCCCTGTACACACTCGCGATCGGCCTGTCTCGGGATGTCTCGACGAGTGTGTACAGTCGCCATTAGTAGTAGTGGGAGACTCACCCATCAAAATTTGCTCTACATACCTCGACATCTTCTGGATTGTAGATGCAGACACTGGACACCGGGAACGCATGGAATCCGTAGATTCCCGAGAACTTGGCTGCCATGTTCCGGGCGTACCGAAATAGCTCCACTGATATGAACAATATAATGCTTTATTAAGAGCTTAAAAACAACCCTCAAATTCAATACATCTCATAAGTGTCAGGAACTGGAGCCTATAACCTTTTAACCTTTGCTTAAGTATAAGTTATAACCTTTCAATAGATACACCCAAAGTTTCCAGTACTGGATCGGCCTCATGACGGTTAACTATTGCTAAGTTCACTCTTATGGCTGCCATACACGTTACGGTCTACCGGAGAGGTCCACCTGTGCAGGTATACCTGCGCAGGTAGACCGGAATGTGTGTGGGAATAGACCTGTGCAGTTTTTTGCGCCTGCGCAGGCGACCGGCGCAAAATCGAAAATAAATTCTTTCGACTGACACCTGCGCAGGCATAACTGCACAGGTGACCTCTCCGGTAGTCCGTAGCGTGTATGGCTTACATTAATTATGTCTTTCAAACAAACTAGATCAAAATTGATCCCCCCGTTTGAACGCTACATACATACACACAGAGACAAACAGACATTTCAAACTTATAACACCCCTCTTTTTCCGTCAGGCGTTCAAAATTATAAGCTCCCTACAAATAAAAACCACTTCATGCATACCAGAATAATTTCGCCTAATTTACAGCTGATTATTTGAGATAATTATAGTGTAATTATTTATTAATAATGGTTTGTAATTTAAGATTATTATCTTTACCTGTACTATATTTTTTAAATAAAATAACTGCTAAATCTAAAATACTAACGAATTACAGCAGTGGCGTAGCTACCGCCGTATCTGCCGTATCAATTATACGGGGCCCCCGGGCCACTGGGGCTCCCAACGTCCGTAAGTTACCCTTCCTGAGGGCCCCCAAACAAATTTGCATACGGGGCCCTATCAAGGCACGCTACGCTTCTGAATTACAGTAATGTAGCATCAGCAGCATATTAGTATTTTAGCACAAGGGTTGATTTTGACATCCCCAGTTTTTCGGCCTTTTTAACACGCTTTTATTAGCTTGGGCTGTAGGTATGTAACGGAATCTTTGAGAAAGAATTTTACCTATCTCCAGTAGTCTAATTAATTTGAAACTTTGCATACGTATTAAGAGCCAATAACAATGCAATAATTTGTTAATTTTTTTGAAAAAAATCTAAAAAAAGCGTGTTTTTTTAACTATTTTTTATATTACTAGAGACAGTATTTTATCAAGGTCACCATTTAATTGTTTTCTAGTATCATAAACGAAAGGAAATAATTTTTTATTAGTCTATATTATGTTTAAATTAATGCCTAATTATTCTAGCCATAGTATTATGCATAATATCTATATGACACACATACACACACACGCGCGCACAGTACCTATATCTACTTATATTATGTCAATTATTATTAACTTACCTTGTGACACCATAACATCCAAAGCATGGCCTATAATAAAATTACTCTTTGTTGATGGTAATTTGTAAATGAGTCTCGCTTTTGCATTGTAATTGAACAAAACGTGGATAGCTATCAAAAATATGGCGACACAAAACAAATAAAAGAACATCTTAGCACATAGACCGATAGTACTGATTTCCAAAGATAAACTAAAGCTTAGTACAGGGAATATCTTTGTTTTTATAGCTACGTACGAAAGATATAATATTTTCTGGGGGCACGGGAGTGCCCCCGCCAAGATGAGCCAAGCGAAGCGCGCAAGGGCACTACCTACCTTTTCTCGAAACGTTTCGTCGTATTTTTGGACCCTCGTAACTTTGGTTTGGATAATGCCAGATAGTTGAAATTTTTAAGATATAATGACATGAGTATAGTAATTAACCCTTCGATCGCGGATTCTTGGAAATGCTATTGTATTCTATTGTTGTCGCGACCACCGGTGCCCGTATGGGGCTTGATGAGTTAAATGTGCAAAGTTTGAATATTGTTACTATTATACTAGATTTTATAGGTGTCCAAAAACCCACAATTTTGGCACTGACTCACCGATCATCAAAATTGTTAGGGTACTTCCTGAAGTCTTAGAAAGCTGAAATTTGGTATGTAACCTACTATTAGTACAGAAACAACAAAAAAAATTATCAAACCCAACCTAACCTATACCATCTCCTTGATATAAAGGGTGGATGTTAGGATGGGATACCCCCGTTTCTTGTGCTAGATACAAAATTAAAAATAGAGTATAAAATACTTCTTGTGCCAAATAAAAAAAACACGTGTTAGCTATGAGAAACCACAGACTTCAGAAAACCGGTGTGAAACAGCGCTTGCGCTGTGTTTCGTCTAGTGAGCTTAGCTGAGGCCGGAGGCCCAACTGCACTATACCTTATTCCCTATCCCTATTTTCTTCTGCTTATTCCCTTAGCCTATTCCTTCATAAAAAGGCCGAAAACGCACTTGCAACTCTTCTGATGTAACAGTGTCCATGTGCTTATATTAATAAGTACTTTACTTTGTAGACTAGTCTAGACCTTAAATCGTCATAAAAAAAGTAAGTTCAAAGCATAGTCGTAGACTCGTAGTCTCAGCATTTCTTTGCAAATATTTAATTTTAGGATGTAAACAATTTACCTGAAAGTTAAACGGCTATATCAAACATCTTCGCGTCAAACAATAGTTGCGATGTAGGTGCCCAACAGTGACATCTCTTATTAACTAGAGTGCATTAAGTATATGAAACTATTCGTGCAAGCTATACCGCGATGTAGACGACCAGCAGCGACACCTATTATTATCAAAAGGAAAAAATAGCAAAAAATCACGTTTGTTGTATGAGAGACACCCGAAATATTAAATTTATTTTGTTTTTAATATTTGATGCTATAGCGGTAACAGAAATACTTACATAATCTATGAAAATTTCAACTCTAGCTTCTACCGTTCTTGATATACATCCAAGAGACAAATAGATAGACAGACAGACAGACGGACAGACATCGAAGTCTAGTAATAGGGTCCCATTTTTACCCACTGGGTACGGAAACCTAAAGATGCGCTTACGCGGGCAATAATTACGGCAATAATTGCTGGGCGACACGAATGGAGCAATATGGAGCAATTTATTTCATATCTCTCTATGTCATATCGCTCAAATATTCGATGGCCACATCACTTAATATTGTAATGTGCAATATTGCTGCTTGTTGCCGCAAATTGCTTAATGTAGTCGTGACGTCGAAGTTGACGAGAATTGACTGGAGTTGAGCTATTTTAGTTGCCCGTATAAGCGCACCATAAAAATAAGGTGAATGTTTATAATATGATAGTCGGTAGTCACTACGGCCGTCACAAGATGCCACTATCTGTTTCGTTATCGCGCTATCGACTTCTATTTCTGGCAGCCATAATTAGCGTGGCGGTTGCTTGACCGTTACTTGTAAATATTAATTTCAGAAGTGTTTAAGCACAACAAGCAGCTATATAGTGGAATATAATCGCCTAACAGCGAGGTATAGCCCCGGTTTATCTCTTATTTTAAACAAAACATCATTAAACAAAATAAAAAAACAAAGAAAGAGAGTGAGCTATGAAAAAAGGCGTGGCTGATGTACAAGAAATACACCCAAAAAATTAAAAAATTAACTAAAAGAAAAAACAACATAAACAACTTACAAATAGAAATGAAATTCCACTAAAAACATTTTAATGTAAAAATGTTGCCAAGATGATAACATATAGTTCGTGGTGTCAAAAAGTAGTGAGATCTCATGTAGAGCCAAGTTTCTAACCTTACATACTCCGACCTAAATCTAAAAACCGAGCAAGTTGTACTATAGGCAAAAAATCTTTGATTGGACATTACAGAAATTAAGTGAACGCTATTATTATTGTTCTTAGAATATTTAAATGTTTATATAATAATTATAGTTAATTTAAACAAAATCATCAAAAAAATATGTCGTATCATTAACAATGGGCAACTTTCTATGAACTATAAGTTATTAAAATCTATATTTCATGCTGATATTATAAATGCGAAAGTGTCTGTCTGTTACCGCTTCACACACAAGCCGCTGAACCGATTTTGCTGAAATTTGGTATGGAGATGCTTCGAGTTCCGGGAAAGCACACAGGATACTTATCCCGGAAAAATGTACGGCTCCTGCGCGATAAACGAATTTTAGCGCAACGGAGTTACGGGCTGTGCGTCATCTATTAATGTGTATTTTGTCTAGACCAGCGGTTATTATTTTTTTTTGGTGGCGAAACGTTTTTAAGAAGTGATATTTTTAATGGACGCCCCAAAAAAATAATGTTTTGTCTTTGAACGAATAACCTCCATGCTGGTGACTGATAACATTTGTAAAAACAATTTAAGAATCGCTCGCGGAGCCCCTACAAGGCCTTTGCGGAGCTCCAGCGGTAAATTATGCCGTACGCGTTTATAATCTAGTCTAAAAAATAGGTTTTCCATTACTATTGGTTTTAATATAAAACAGGCATAAAAGCGCCCAAGACTAGATCCTTTTGGTACACCGGAAGTCACAACATGGAAATAGAAATGTCTACTAAGAACAATAAGCGGTGATTGGTTAAAGGTTAGAGAATGCTTAGGTTGTCTCTGACTCACATCATTAATTAATAAACACGTTGCTATCTTGAAATTTTGAGTTCAATGTAAGTCGATATCAGTAGGCCGATCCAGGCCTTGTACCATGAAACTGTTTTGAGACTCAAATAATCGGACGAGAATGCCGCGTACTACTCTAACAACCGTGAAATGACGTTGTTAGAACAGGACGCGGCATTCTCGTCCGATTGTTTGAGTCTCAAAACAGTTTCGTAGTAGGCCTACTGCTTATTGAACGAACTTCGATGGAAGTTTAGTCCCTGTGAATTTCAACAGCATACCATTGCAGAATGTTATCCCGTAGCTCGAATAATTTGTTATTCGTATTTCAAACGATTCATGTTTAATTCAACAATAGTAAAATAAAGGTTTTAGTTGTGACTTTTGAAATCCAATCGTATTAAGATGTTCGGTGATTATATTTTTTTTTATGCCGCATGAATGAGGTCATTGTCTGACAATACCTTTATTAGTTTTTCTCTGCCAATTTCTTAAAAATATAATGTTTGGTAACCGGAATGGTATATATTACATTATAATAAGTTTTTATTGTTCGTTATGTCAAATACAATGGATTAATTAATTATTTTTCTAATGAAATTAATATTACAGTCTGATGTATTGTACAATGCAGGGTTGTTATAAATTTTGGTTTGGTGGATATAAATAAATATATTAATAAGTATATTCACTTGTATAAGTTGTATTATGTTAAGAATGTAAGTGTGGCACTAAATAAATAAAGTCTTTAAGGCAAGGACTTATCTCAATTCCAAACGATAACCTTGCACACAACCAAAGACCAAGCGTGTACGCATCGCAATAAGATTCATTTTAGCTTAGCATAAAATTGTAGTTTCTAGGGGCGGATCTTCTCTATTTTTATGTGTCTTTTAAATATATTTCTAAATAAATATTAATAAAAAAGATTATTCGTTTCAGACCTTTTTAAAATAGATTCATTAACAATTTATTAAAATAAAATGTAAGTTATTCTTGTTAATACTTACTTATATTTCGATGACAAAGAGTTTTGTCGGAGGTGAGTTTGTAAATTAATTACAGCGAAAGTATTATTTTTTATTAAAATGTTTTTGATTTAAGCCCTTTTAAATATTGTGCTCTATATCTCATATTTTTTACATTTCGTTATTATATTGGAACTAGGTAAATCGGGTATAAAGAAATAACAAAATGGGGTTTCAGCCCGCCTTAAGTAGTATTAAAAACACAAAAATAGAATCTCAGATATTTATTAAATTTAAGTACTGACTTCTGGGTTGGAATTTAATATATATAGAATCAGTGTTCCTTAATACTATGTCTGCAGTTAATACTACTTCTTCCACCTTGGTCACAGGAACTAGCTCGAAGTGTCTCAAGACTGACGAAATAACCGATTTCATTTCCATCATGGCAAACTTTTGACCTGAAATAATTTTATAACAATCTTAGGAAGAACAATGTCAAATTAAAATTCTGATTAGATTAATCGTTAATTACTCTGTCAGCTGCAGGTGATCGTAAATCTATTGAAATAATTGAATAAACAGGTGATGACTACGAGATTATGAGGACTGATGACTAAGCTATAATACCTGTTGGTTGTTAAGAAAGCTTTTATCTGTTTATTTTGACCTTATTCATCATCATCAGTCTATTTCTGACGCAGGCATCCTGATATTGGGCCGCCTTCGTCCACATTTAATGGCGACTGTACACACTAGTCGAGACTTCCCGAGATAGGCCGATTGCGAGTGTGTATAGGGCGCTCTCGGCCTCGTCTCGTTGGCTCTCGCGAGGAAAACCAGAGCAAGCATGTGCGGCCGAGGATCTCGTCGAGTGTGTACACTGTACAGCCGCAATAAGTCATCAGTTCATGCATCGGAGCTACAGTGCTTGTTTGCTGAGTTTCGGTGTGGCTCTTTATCTATTTATGTAATTCTTACCAATGCAGTTTCTGGGTCCGGCGCTGAAGGGTATGTAGGCGTAGTTGTGTCGGCCCACGCTGTTCTCCGGCAGGAACCGCTCCGGGTCGAACTTTTCCGGGTCAGGGTAAAGTTTGGGATCATGGTGCAAGTCGTATATGTGGATACTGCACATTGTATTTGCTGGTATATCGAAATTACCTAAAAGTATTATAATAATATTGAGTTCTCATATTAGTTGGTAAATATTTGAACATAATGAAATGCGCTTTAATTATTTATTGTTTTTCTTGCTATAGTACATTTTCATTCAATTGTCAAACAATGAAACTGCAACTTTATCGGTGGTCCAATTCGTAAATTTTGCATACAACATCAATTCATTCGTTATTACTTATTATTGATATTATTGCTAAATAAATTATAAACAAAAAACTTTTTGAAAAAAAAAGCTTTTATTTAAATAGTCTAAAAAGAAAAAAATACATTTCTCCTTAAAATTTTTAACTATTAAGTTATAATCCTCAATATATTATACAATTTGCATGATAATAAAAGCTTGTCGCGACTCGCGAGACTTAATAATAATAATAATAATATCTATGGACGCTTCACACCACGTCAGTCTGGCCCCGTGCTAAGTACCTGAAGGACTTGTGTTACGGGTACCAGACAACGGAAATATATTTAATACTTTTATACTATACATATATTTAAGATTTTTATTATATCATACACATATTTAATACACAACCAGATCCGGGAACATTGAATACTTTTTGTTCCGTCGGCGGGGTTCGAACCCGCGACCCCCGGCTTGAGCTGCCACACACTCAACCAATTGAGCCACAGAGGTCGTCACTTAGCAATCTATCAGTACTTGATAAATTTATTCAAATAAAAATATAATATTATCAATTTACTCAGTTAAATTGGTACTTACTAGTTTATTAACAAATCGCGCGACAAGCTTTTATTATCATGCAAATTGTATAATATATTGAGGATTATAACTTAATAGTTAAAAATTTTAAGGAGAAATTATTTTTTTTTCTTTTTAGACTATTTAAATAAAAGCTTTTTTTTCAAAAAGTTTTTTGTTTATAATTTATTTTTTGTTTTTTAGTTATCTCCGGCTATATTTCTTAGTCTGTTTGATAGTAATTTGTTTTGTTTCAAGAATTTGTTAAAATCTGATTAACTTAAATCCTTAAGAAATCGTACTCGACTTTGATCATTGAAAAATCTATATTTAGCGAGTTGTTATATTCCGTTTATTTCTGCACGACTAAAAAGTTAAATTTAATTTAACAAAAGTGACCGGATTCAACCGGTCATTTTCTGAAACCCGGCTGGATTTGACTTGAAGTCACGTCATGTCATTTCACGTTACGTCACGTGACGTCACGTAAAGTCACGACACGACACGTAACGTTACGTCACGTCACGTCATGCCACGTCACGTCACGTAACGTCACGTCATGACACGGTACTTCACGTCACGCCATTTCACGTCACGTCACGTCACATAACGTCACGTCACGACACGACACGCCACGACATGTCACGTCACGACATGACACGTCACGACACGACACGACACGATACGACACGACTTGACTATTACTTTTCAATTTACTCTCAATGAGCACTTTTATTTGATACCCATATTGCAGAAGTGCTTTAAAAAACTATTCCCTTATCTTGGCTAAGCTGCCATATTGGATATAGAATGACATTATATTCGTTTCCGATTTACTCTTAATAATCCCTTTTATTTGATACCCATATTGCAGAAGTGCATTAAAAATAACTATTTCCGTATCTTGGATGAGCCGCCATATTGGATGTAGAATGACATTACATTCGTTTTCGAGCTACTTTCAATGAGCCCTTTTATTTGATACCCATATTGCAGAAGTGCATTAAATAAAACTATTCCCCTATCTTGGATGAGCCGCCATGTTGGATGTAGAATGAAATTACATTCGTTTTCGAATTACTCTCAAAAAGCCCTTTGATTTAATATCCATATTGTAGGACTGCATAGAAAATAATTATTTCGCTATCTTAAATGGTCGGCCATATTGGATTTAGAGTGATGTCACATACCATATCGTACATTGTCATCCAAACTAAACGCGTATGCAAAATTTCAGCTCAATCGGTTAAATATATCTAGGTACTTCAAAATTGAGTTCTAAAATTCCACCGTAACACACATACTTACATACATACAGAGCAAGTTAAATAAAAGCTTTTAAAATAAAACACTTATGATACTCAATAAAATGTTGTAAGTACTCGTAGGTCTTAAGCTGGTTTCAGACTACGCTATAATATAATAGCATATAGTATGTATATAGCTCATAGCACAAGAATATCGCGCACCATACATTGTTATGGACACGTTCACACTGTATTGTACGATATATTATTGGCTTGCTATACGCTATGTATGGTGCGCAATTTATGCTATTATATTATAGCGTAGTCTGAAACCAGCTTGAATTAAGCAACTAGATACTAGAGAGTATCAAAATTTTCAATCGATACCGAATCGCCTAGTACCGAAAAATTGTAAATTAATACAATGCTGCATATTATAGTACTTACTTAGTTTACAAGGCTCTGTTATTTGTCTTGATATGTGCGGGACAGGAGGATACAATCGCATACTTTCTTTTAAGCACAACTCTAGGTATTTCATTTCAGCTAAGTCATCCAAAGTAGCGTCACGAGTGTCTTCACCAAATATTTTATACAACTCCTCTACGACTTTATTCTGCAAATTTTATAAAACGCTGTTAGACAAACGCAAAATAGGATTTTATTTCCGTTTGTTGTTGTTGTTTTGCCTAAAAGGTTTTCTGTATTTGATTAGAAACATTATTGTTAGTTTTTACCTGAATGTCCGGGTGGTTCGCTAACAATAAAAGTGTATACGTTAAACCACTAGCAGTCGTGTCGTGCCCCTAAAATGATTGTGAAAAATTAACGTATATTCGTTAATGATAGTAATTACTATTCACGCTATTTTATCTATTTGGGCATATATTATTTAACTTACCTCGAACATGAACGTGTCGACTTCCTCTTGAATACCTTTATCATCAATTTTACCATCCTTTTGTACAGATAAAAGTAAATCTAACATAACAGTCCTTTTCTTTTTGCCGGTCATTTCATCCTCCTCGTTATTATCATTTATATCACAAACTTCATTTGCGTTTAAAGCATTTTTTCTCTGTTTTATTATAGTTTTTGTGAACTCTTGAATAACATTTAAGTATTTTACTTGTCGCCTACCTAATGACGTTAAATAATATATGAAATCTGAATACGCAAAGACATTAGTGTAACGCTTTACTACAAGTCTTCCGAGGGCATAAATAGCTTCTTTGTATGATTTCCCTAAATCAGATTCCTTCTCGCTTAACTTCGTTCCCATTGCAGTTTCTGAAACATCAATTTTTCGTAATTACCTTAGTTTCGAGAACATCTATGCTATGATTTAAGTTAACTTTCGATAAGCTATGTAAATACGTATCGAGCATATTATAATGGAAGTTGTTTTTCCAAGTGCCTGATAGCTTTTAGTCCCATTTCATAATAATTAATATTTAATAATTCCATTCCGTTAAAGCCATTAGGAGGGCTATGTCTGTGTATATTTCTTCGGTACGATCTAAAGTTTAAATTAAGCTTAAGGGTCATAGCACACATATCAACTTGGAAAGGGATCGTCACCGTATCGCCTTTCGCCTCGCCGTCAACCAGGTGTCATTCTAACGTATGCACGTAACCAAAGCGTATCAACAGCTCCTGTACGTCAATTCGGCTACGGCTTGGCGACACCGCGCTTACGGCTCGCCGACCGCTGGCCCCAGATCAGTTTGAAGCAAGGGTGGACGAAGAAACGTAAGCTTGGGTACGGAGAGACGTAAGCGCGGGAACTGCAAGTTCCCTGAGCCTGTTCCGAGGCAAGGCGATTACGATACGATTCCCCTTAGTGTGCGTTGCAGTAGGGAGTTTTATACAAACAATATTGAGCGGCTCCAGGCGATACGGTGACTTTACTATCCCTTTTCGAGTTGATATGTGTGCTGTGAATTGTGACCCTAAATCTAAAGATTTAGATGGTTTTTAGTCGTGAAAATGTCACTGGCTACATCTTAGCGTCAATCTCCATAAATGGTAAAGTTATTTCTTTAACAAATGTGATTTATACCACAAATAGTGTTAAGCGTATACTCGGAGATGGTGGTGACGATGTCTATAGGTTGTCCGTCACTTTTCTGTAACGTTTCAATCAATACTTTATCGTTATCCTTCATCGTCGCAAAGTATTTTGGTAATATATTGAAATGAAATGCCGATGTGAGAATCTTTCGACGTTTCTGCCATTTTGAACCTGGAAATTTTGGAAACCAGTTATAAATCGGAACTCTTTTACGAGAGTGACTAAACCGTAGAATTATTTAAGTCTATTTCTTTTATAAGTGAAAATTTAGCTTCTACTGCTTGCTTGTAGAACCATAATTTGTCAATGACCGAATTTCTTCGTGTCCGTTTATTGGACTATAGCACTCGTATTGTTTATGAAATATAACAGTGTTTAATTAATACTTTGAATATTCATTTCTTTGAATATTCTCACCATTACTTAAAAGTAGACCTTCTTGGAGCCACGGCTGTAAGAACGCGTATATGAAACCCTTTTCGTGGTGTTTCATACTTGATGTGACAATCTGCAAGTTTTCAAGACGTAGTTAATTTTTTAAATAAAATTTACACATAACGATGAGTTCAATTAATTATTCCAGTACTTATACCAACGTCAAAGCTACCGTAAAACCTTATCTTAAGAAATAAAACTACCACTAAAACTCTGAAAACAGGTTTTTGATTGTATGTACATATATCTCCAACGCTATAAAGATAACTGTAACAACTTTAACACCTAGACACGAACCCTGTGGTGAAGTCAGTAGTTCTCAAAATCCCTACCCCTGTCAGACGCACTACTCAGTCCTAGGGGTCATACAGGGGATTTGATCCCCCCAAAATGTAGCTAATTATTATGCGAGTCTTTTATTTCGACATAAGTATTGCAAATTATAATTTGATGCACCCCCAAAAATATCTTGTAACCGCCGTCCCATTTTCCAGGCTGTAGCCGCAACGGAACTCTATGGGTCTAATGTTATTACTGCCTCAGTTAGGCTGAGTTTTCACCGTAGCTGAGGTGAGCTGCGTTGTGGGTTATGACGAATGTGGTTTTTAAGTTCCAATTGAATATTTGCGTTGAGCGAGGTCGAAATGAAACTAGTCTATTGGTTTTGAAAAACACATTCCTCGCAACGCATGTTAGCTCAGCTGCATTGAAACGCAGCTTTACAGAGGCAGTAAGGAATACCCAAAAACTTAGGGCTCAAACACAGTAAGTCCCTTAAAAGGAAAGGGGAAGTCTAAAGATTATTGGGGATTTTTTAGAATTTTGAGGAAACGCACTCTTTAACTGGACTGGACTGGACGTTTAACACTTTACATACTTTACCTCGATGTCTTCTGGATTGTATATGTTGACGACGGATACTGGGAACGCGTGGAAACCGTATATTCCTGGGAACTCAGCGGCCACTATCCGACCCAAACGGAAGAGCTGCACTGCAAATAAAAATAAGTTTTTTTAGTAAAAACTTTTTTAGCGGCGTTGCACTTTTTTGGAGTGGGTAAATAATGTTAAACTCACATCATTTTGTGACGATCAAAAATAAGTAGAAGAGTAAAAACGTAGTGATTATATTCTTTTTGATAACAGTAAGAGAGTTAGAGAGTAGACGGCTGGCGCGGCGCGGCGTAGGAGAGGAAATAATATTACTCTCTTTTTATCGCCCGTCGAAAATGTATGTCTGCATGTTTCGTTTTCACTACTGATAGCGCTGCTGCCGCACTACTCGCGACTTAATGTGAAGGCAGTCTTACATATTATTGTAATCTTTTTAGGGTTCCGTAGTCAACAAGGAACCCTTATAGTTTCGGTCTGTGCGTCCGTCTGTCTCCGTGTCCGCGGTTTTGCTCAGAAACTATAGGGCCTACAAAGCTGTAATTTGGCATGAATGCGCATATTAATGATGCCGACAAAATGTTACATAAAATCTTCAATTTTTTTATGGTACCTCCCCTACACATCAAGCGGGGATGATTTTTTTTCGCGTCCACCCCACCGTGTGGGGTGTCGTTAGATAGGTTTATTAAAAATATTGCATTTAAAGATCATTTTCCGATTTATGGATCCATTTGTGAAATATGAAGTTTTAAAGTGGAAAAAATCGTTAGAGTGCAGTGTCCCCCCATTCTACCAGCTAAACGGTTGCTTCTGGAAATGTGAAAAAATTCACGGGAGTAGGAAATATGCTGAATTTAAAAGGAAAACTATCTCGACTAAGAAGACTTCATAAGTTATTGAGAAATAGTCGATCAACTAAAAAAAAGCGGCCAAGTGCGTGTCGGGCCACGCGCAATATAGGGTTCCGTAGTACCGCTAGTTTTTTTTTTTTTTTTTTAATTTTTGTATGGTCAATAAATGTACATTTATAACGTGTTTTACACTACTAACAACATCATCTCAGTCACCCCCGCATTGATGTGTAGGGGAGGTACCGTAAAACATTTTTTTTTTCAAAGATTTATTATACCATTTTGTCGGCATTATTAATATGTGCATTCATGCCAAATTACAGCTTTGTAGGTCCAAAACCGCGGACAGACAGATATAAAGACGGACAGACAGACGGACAGACAGACGGACAGACGGACGGACAGACCGAAACTATAAGGGTTCCTTGTTGACTACGGAACCCTAAAAAGGGTCCTTTTCTAGAGGAGTATATTTGGTGTTGCGTTGTCTTTTTCTATTTACTAGCGTTTTTCTTTAAACTATCACCAAAACGTTAACCAATGAACAAACACTATTGAAAAGATTTATCTTTTCAGAACACTCCTTAAAAAAATTCAGAAACTAAACATAATATAAATATGTTAAAGTAAGTCAGTAGAAAAAATTACTAGACTAATCTGAATGAGTCAAAAGTAACTTACCTTCAGAACACAACAACATATTTAAGGCATGCCCAATAATAAAGTGGCCACTTCTCGATGGGATTCTCAAAATGGCTCTGGCCTTAGGATTGTAATTAAAAAGTATATGAATAACCACTAAAAATGCAGCGAAACCGAACAAATAGAAAAACATTTTAATAACTTTATCACAAGGAAAATGCGTCTGATCCAGTCGGTCTAAACTGAAGAGTGCAACAACAACTTGTTTATATACTTGTAAGTATGTTACATATCAGATTATACTTATCAATTACATACTAATATACGACTCTGTTATCTGACTGTTGTTTATTCTAATAAATAAAGTAAGTATATGTTATACTTCGTATAGTGGACTACTGAGAATGACAGTATATTATAATAAGCAGATGAATAATAAAAGTAATATTCTGCTTATGTACTTTATAGAACACAAAAAGTGCTTTAATAAAATATTTTTAACAAAAAATTAAAACCAACTTCCAATTGAAAACAATAACATTACTTATTCTTAAATGAACTAAAAAGTATTAAATAATTCTTACTCTTTAGTAGTGCCTCTTTCAGAATTTGCCTTAACCTTATTTCTGTATACAATCTTCATTATTTTGAAGTCGGTACCAGCTCAGAATTATGAATTCTATGACAAAATATTTATAATTTTAGTTCATTTAGGGCGAAGCCAAACGAGCGTAATTTGTGAGTTGTGAGCCGCAGAATTTCGGTTCGGCAGAATTCTGCTGCATTCAGTTTCATACAAAAGTCCTGTTTGATTCACACGAGCGTAATTTTGTGAGTCATGATTTGTATGAAAAGATATTTACGCGGCAGAAATTCTGTGACTCACAACTCACAAATTACGCCCGTTTGGCTTCACCCTTAAGAATAAGTAATGTTATTGTTTTCAATTGGAAGTCGTTTTAAATTTTTTGTTAAAAATAATAATTTCACTCTTTTTAGATATATATTTATAAGGCTTTCTGTAAAGACTAATTATGTTCTGCTTAGTGACTTTGGATCCAGGATACACCTTCATAATATGAAAACTCATATGAGTTGACTACCACTTCAGGATTTCTTAAAGAACTCCAGTCTCCAAGCATATACAACTGTTTATGCTTAGAGTTTATCAAGCAATGCTGAAAATAAAATGTTCAAACACCTATCTCTAAAGGCTCTAGAGTTCTGTTCTGTGACTTTCGTTCTATTATAGCACTTCCGCATAGAAACCCATCAGCTCAAGCCTCAACATAAAAAGTATGCTTAAGCTACTTAAAACTACTTTAATAGAACTACAAGGTGCAATAAAACTATAGGTCTACCAGAATCTGATGACAAAAAGTGAGAAAAGCAATTGACTCTAGCGATACCGGGGTGATTGGAATAAAACATTTTGATCCTTTTTAGGGTTCCGTAGCCAAATGGCAAAAAACGGAATCCTTATAGATTCGTCATGTCTGTCTTGTCTGTCTGTCCGTCCATAAGTCACAGCCACTTTTCTCCGAAACTATAAGAGCTATACTATTGAAACTTGGTAAGTAGATGTAGTCTGTGAACCGCATTAAGATTTTGATACAAAAATGGAAAAATTATAATAAATTTTAGGGGTCCCCATAGGTACAACTGAAACATTTTTTTTTCACCTAACCTATGCGTGTGGGGTATCTATGGATAGGTCTTCAAAAATCATATTGAGGTTTCTAATATAATTTTTTTCTAACCTGAATAGTTTGCGAGAGAGACTCTTCCAAAGTGCTTAAATGTGTCCCCCCCTCTAACTTCTAAAGTAGGGGCATGATAAGTCTAAAAAAAATATATGATGTACTTTACTATAAAAACTACCAACGAAAATTGGTTTGAACGAAATCTTGCAAGTAGTTTTTTTTATATTTTTATATTTAAATTAAAAAAATTTTTTTTTCATCTAACCTATGCGTGTGGGGTATCTATAATGGATAGATAGGTTTTCAAAAATCATATTGAGGTTTCTAATATCATTTTTTTCTAACCTGAATAGTTTGCGAGAGAGACTCTTCCAAAGTGGTAAAATGTGGGACGAACGAAATGTAGCTAGTAGTTTTTTTTTATACGTCATAAATGGTAAACTTAATTTACCTTTCATTAAATCAACTGATATATAAAAATAAATCAAAAACCTTTTAATTTCATAAAAATAAACCTTATTGCTGCTGCGGAACCCTTCATGGGCGAGTCCAACTCGCACTTGACCGGTTTTTTTTCCTTATAGCGGCTGATTCTGTGTGTGAAACATGCAAATATAAAAATTTTATCCAATGATCAAGGATATTTTTTGAAAATCTGCCATCAAAATTTGCCATCAGATTCTGGTAGACCTATAATTGATAATACTTTAGGGTGTGTATCTGTTCCTTATATAGAGTTTACTGTGAACGTAGCAGCGCTGAAAGAGCAAAAAATTTTTTGTGTTTTGTATGGGCAATGGCCCGCGCGCCAAGACTATTTCCATACAAAGATGAAAAAAAAGTTACTTTTTCAGCGCTGCTACTTCCACAGCGAAATTTTATAGAGGACCCATACACACCGTAAAGTATTATCATTTATCACTTAGTTTTGTTACACTCTGTATATTTGTCCCAATAGATTTGAACGACTTTCCTATACATAACCTCATAGATCCCATGACCAAACTGCAACCTTGGTAACCGCAACACTAAGGGTCAATTTATACTAGCGTAGAGTCGAAGCGCATCAAAGCGACTTACCAATATTGAAGTTAGCAAATTCAACCTTAACCCCAAAGCGTAACGCACACATTACTTCCGCGATTCTGTGCGAGACCAGAAAATGCGCGCGTCTTTTTAACATCTCATACGTCATAACGCAGAAGTAATGTATACATTACGCTCTGGAGTTAAGGTTGAATTTGTTATGTTGAATTTTGGTAAGTCGCTTCGATGCGCTTCGACTCTGCGCTAGTATAGATTGACCCTAAGTTTGAATCATTTATTTTGAAACAACATTATATTTTCAAAATCGCTATAAAAAGTACAAATAATAGGGACATAACGTGATGATGCATGGTGTTGTGGGGACATATTGTATCCATATACAACCATGTCACATTGGTGACATTGACGCGTGACGTGGTAGTGATGATGATGATGATGAATGTAATTTGCATAGTAGCATATGCTTGCAGTTCTTAAAACAGCGCCCCAACCCCCAAACTTGTATCTATGACAAATCCGGAGTTCTCTTAGTATCTTCGGAACCATAGCATACCTTGGTGCAAAATCTTACTTTTTGGTAGCATACGCTTAGGATACTTCTCATAAAACCAAAATCGCCATATGTTTCCATATAAATTTTGAGGAGTTCCCTCGATTACTCATGGATCCCATCATCAGGTCACCACTCTTGTGAACATGGTACCAAATTGGAGTGAAAACTAATACAACAAAACAAAAATTTTGAAAATCGGTTCACAAACGGCGGAGTAATCGTTGAACATACAAAACAGCTGTCCCATTTCAAAACCAAGTAAGGGCCTAAAACAAAATTTTGCAGGAGAGCTCATAAACAAAATATATTTCAGTAGTGGTTAGTACGCTGACTCGGTATCAAACTTTAAATATTTCAACTTTTTAGTGACTTTTTAGCACTGATGTTTTTGTATTCGGTAGGGTAGGTTAGGTTAGTGAAGTTTATGCAATAAAATGATTTTTGTAAAAAGTGTCCCTTACTAGGTTTTGAAATGGGGCAGCCGAAAAATAAAAATAAAAAATATATCAACAGCCGAACATATAACCTCCTCCTTTTTGGAAGTCGGTTAAAAATAATATTGCACTCTTCCCGATACCAATCAGGCGCAAGGTCCATTGATTTCACAGCTGATTCTAAAATAATAAGAATCGAATCAGCTGTGCTGGCCAATATGACATTTTTAGCCTCGTAGTCTTTTCTTCCTAGATTTTCAAAAATCTCCCATGTCATTTCTAGCTGAACGGATTTACATTTGAAGGTAATAATTTCTGTGTAAATTTTTTGTTTTTTTGATTCTTCAAGGGCAAAGCCGCGGGGTTCGCTTGATTTACGCATAATATAATGTTATCTATTGTACTCATTACATAAGTTCACGTTCATTGTGAGTGCGATTAAGGGGAACGCTCACTAGACTGTTTTCATCGCAGCGACAACAAGGCGACATAGACTTTTGGAAAAGCAAGTAAATGTGTGAAAGTGTGTCTGTCCATCACCTGTTCACACGTTAACTGCTAAATCCATTTTGATAATTAGTATGGATGATAACAATAATAATATTATAATATGTATATTATCTTATCCATAAAATTCTCGTGTCACAATGTTAGTTACCGTACTCCTCCGAAACGGCTTTACTGATTTGTACCAAATTTTATATGCATATTCAGTAGGTCTGAGAATCGGCTACTGGCTAAGTGGAAGTGGTCGAAGGAAGGTGTGTTTTCTAATAAAGGTTGGAATTTTTTACTTATGAAGGCTTGTAAGTGTATTTATAAGAATAACTTTACTTTAGTATAAAATGATTTTTTTAATACTGTTAATAGTGCAAACAGCACATGTCAAAACTATTATAAGTATTTTATAAGTGCAGTATTCTCATAACGTACGTGTGTTGGGAGTAATTTGCTAGTTGTACCATGTTGAAGGCATAAGCTGATTTTTAACGCGTCAAATCTTCCAGCATAATTTCTAAATGCATTTGATGCTGAAAACGTCAAAATTATTTTAAAATCAACTTACTGATCCGAAATTCCCACAAAATTCCCACATGCAAAAGCATTACCATGCTTTCAAAAGTCAAAATTGTTTTCAGATAAACTTCACTGACCCCAAGTTCGCGAGGTACTTGGAATCAACCATCGCGGCGCGCGACCTGGTCGCGTTTACCTTCGAGTCCAGTCAAGACATGAACCTGTTCCTCAAGAAGGTGCGCACCGAGAGTGGTCTGAAAAGGGTCAACGCGATATGCAGCCAAGGTGGCGAGCTCAGTATACAGAGAGGAGATATTAATCAGCTGAGGTAAGAATGCTTATGCTCTTGCTGCTGTCTCTTACTCCTTGAGAAATGTTATGTGATGCTATTGCTAGTTATCTCTTTCTCTCAAGCATATTGCTATCTCATTTCTGAAACGAAACAACGTGATATGCAGTCAGGGCGGCGAGCTCAATATACAGAGAGTGGATATTAATACCTCGATCGTGGAAATCATAGACACAAAAGATATTCAATTGTTATGCGGCACCCGGGTTCCGCTTGGGAGTTGATGAGTTAACCAGCTGAGGTGAGAATTGTTATGGGATGCTATTGGTAGTTGTGTCTTTCTCTTCAGCATATAGCTATCTCGTTTAAAGCGGGTCAACGCGATAATATGCAGCCAGGGCGGCGAGCCTAATATACAGAGAGGATATATTAACCAGCTGAGGTGAGATTTTTGGAGAATTGCTATTATGGCAGCAATTCTTGCTATGATGCTCTTACAAGATACTTGTCTATTTCTCTTGAGCGCGTTGCTTTGTTCGTAGTTCTATGTCGTTCGTCTATCCCAAACCTGTCTTGGCTATAGCTGTTATGTCATCCTCTCGACTACCAAATTACTTCTGATGTTGATGGCTACAAGATGCTAGCCAGAGCAGCCAGAGTAGGTTGGGGGCTTAACCCCGAAGTAGTAAAAATTATATATACAGCTAGTATACAGCGGTCATAGAACACGGCACCCACCGTGGAAAAAATGGGGGTCCAAAAAAGGCTCAACTCCGTCCAACGGAGTTTTGCCCTGAAGATCTGCAAAGCATATCGGACCGTCTATCTGAAATCTGCGCTGCTGTTGACAGGGAGGTGGAACAAATGGCTTCCGCGATTGAGGACCCACATCCGGCAGAGCTGGTAGTGCTGAGGTTCGGGATGGTAGATGAGGACTCGTATGCTGACGTGGTTAACAGCCACATCCATAGGAACTATACGGACGGCAGCAAGATTGAGGGTCGAGTCGGAGCCGCACTCTCCGTATGGAAGGGTGAGGCCGAGACGAAGGCCGTCAAGCTGGCTTTGTCGCCGTATTGCACCGTCTACCAAGCCGAACTTCTAGCGCTCCAAAGAGCAGTAAGTATAGCCTGCAAAAGTGGAATGGCAAAGGTCGGTATCTTTAGCGATTCCAGATCGGCTCTTCAGGCTGTCACCCTTAGTTCCCTTCATCTCCTGGCAGTGCAAACAAGGGCGGCCCACCGAAAAGCTGCATTGCAGAGGCGGGAGGTCGCCCTGTTTTTGATTAAGGCGCACGCAGAATCGAGAGGGAATGAGAGGGTTGACGAATTGGCCAAGGAGGCCGCTCTGAAATTGAGAAGGAAACCTGACTACGATCTGTGTCCTGTTTCATTCGTCAAGCGTATCTTGAGAGAGGATACGATTAAGGAATGGGACAGGAGATACGAAGTGGGAGGAACGGCCGGAGTCACGAAGCTCTTTTTCCCAAGCGCTGCTGCTGCATACAAAATAGTACAGAAAATAGACATCACACACCACACCACACAGATTCTGACCGGCCACGGCGGATTCGCCTTCTACTTGAACAGATTCAAGCTGAAGGAGGATCCGTCGTGTCTCTGTCCGCCCGGAGTCGAGGAGACGGTTCCTCACCTGTTACTCGAGTGTCCAATGTTTGCTAGCAATAGATACGATACTGAGCAAAGATTGGGCACATCGATAACGGGTGAGAATCTGCCTTCCATCCTGGGGGGAAAAAAGCGGGACATTTTCCTAGCTTTTTATAGGATGATCGTGGGTGTAGTTTGTAAGAGAAATAGTAATATTATAATCTGTGATGCTAGTTCTATTGATAGGTTGCCTGTGATATTAGGATAGTTTTTGTATTGTGCCGTTGTTTTATTGAGTTTTATTGACATTTTAATTATTGTATTTAATGTAGAAATTTTTATTTGCCTACTCTATTTAACTGTGCCTCCTACATACCTACCTATAGACAAGACGACACTAATGTCATAACAGCTCTTGTCGACAAAACGAGTACGGTATGAAAAAACGAAATAGCAATATGCTCGAGTGAAAGAGACAAGTAACGATGGGTTATTTTGCTAAAAATTATACTTTATACAGGGTGTAACAAAACTAAGTGATAATACTTTAGAGTTTGGGGTGTGAATGAATCCCCTGTATAGAGTTCACTGTGAAGGTAGCAGCGCTAAAAGAGCATATTTTTTAACCTTTGTATGGGCAAAATCACAAAAAGATGCGTTTTCAGCGCTGCTACTTTCACAGTGAACTCTATACAGGGGACTCATTCATACCCGAAAGTATTATCACTTACACCTTGTATTATAAGTTGCACCTTGTATAAAACAGAACTACGAGGGGAGGTCCAAAAGTTCGCGGAATGAAAGGGTTGTTAATAAAATATAACAATAAATTTATTTTTCCTTTTCAATATAATCACCCTTAAGTGTAATACATTTATTTGATCTATGGATTAATTTTTCTAAACCATCGAAAAAATATTTTTTGTCTTTGGCCTCAAAATGCGCCGAAATTGCCTCCTTCACTTCGTTATCGTCGGAAAATTTCCTTCCCCTTAGCTCTTTTTTTTAAATTTGGAAACAAATAAAAATCGCTTGGGGCCAGGTCTGGACTGTAGGGTGGGTGAACAAGTGGTTCGAATCCATGCGTGTGAAGAGCAGCCATGGCAACTCGGCTCTTGTGAACCGGCGCGTTGTCTTGCAAAAGCAACACACCTTTGGCCAATTTTCCACGACGTTTTTCTTTAATTGCCTCCTTTAACTTTTCCAATATTGATGCGTAGTATTCTCCGGTTATAGTGGTACCTTTTTCTTTATAATCAATCCGTAATATTCCCTCACAATCCCAAAAAACAGTGGCCATCAACTTTCCAACCGAATCTGACACTTTGAATTTCTTGGGAGGTGGTGTACCCTTTTTGTGCCATTGCATGGACTCCTGTTTTGATTCAGGTTCAAAGTGATGAACCCATGTTTCATCCCCAGTAACAATCCGCTCCAAAATCTGCACAGGGTTGTCTCCACACACCTCCAAAAAGTGCTTAGACGCGTCGATGCGCTGTTGTTTTTGAAGCGGCGTGAGCATTCTCGGCACCCATCTTGCACTGACTTTTGTCATGCCCAAGTGGTCGTGCAGGATCCCCAAAATGGTTGTATCTGATACTCCAATAAATGCAGATAATTGTTTTTTCTTTAAACGTGTGTCTTCCAGTACAAGTTTTTCGACTTTTTCGACGATGTCTGATGTGGTGGCCTCAACTGGCCGCCCAGAGCGAGGGTCGTCTTCAATTGAATCTCGACCATGTTTGAAAAGTCCATGCCACTTATAAACCATTGTTTTATCAGGGCACTGATCTCCATAAACGGCTTCCATTTCATTTAAAATGGTTTGAACGTTTTTTCCTTGCTTGGTAAGGAATTTTATCACAGCGCGATGTTCAATTTTCTCCATAGTTGCAGTTTGCTTCCGGATTGACTTGTTTAGCAGGCGAGTACTCGTAAACGAATGGCGCTATAGGGTTGAGATTTTATATAAATACTAATTATGAGTGCTCAATTAGTATGACACTAAGCGAGCTACCCTATCCCCACTCCATCCCCTCCATTCCGCGAACTTTTGGACCTCCCCTCGTATCTGCGTACTCCGTTATTTTTAATGATAATTATAATATTTTTAATGATAACGTGATTGATTACACAAGTCAACCTAAAATATTTTTTTCTTGCGCCTGTTATAATGACTACTGTACGATTGTTTACATTGAAAATTAACCAGAAACACAATTTTTAAACAATAAAATTTGCTTTTCTAGTCTAGGCGAAGATAAATAAAAATACGCTATACTAATGCTCGTCGTAACTAAGATAAAGGGGTTTGGGAGGATATCAGAGTTGGAACGAAAAGTGTGTCACAACCACTTATTGTGCGTGTTTAATTTTTAGAAAAATGGTGAGCCTTATGTACTTAAAAGCACTAAAATATCTCCAAAACTGTGTAAAATGGTCGAGAAAAGTTTTTGCTACATTAATTTTTAAGCGAATCTATTGAAGTAAGAGCTAAAGAGTTAAATGCATCGACAAATAAAAGGCTTTGTCAAGCATATGAAATAATTTTAAACTTCCAAAGGAGGAGCGCCACAATATATCAGGTACTTACTGGCGAAGCATACAACAAGCTATAATATTTAGGATATGCTCACCTAGATACGAAAAATATTAATTTTTAAATCTAAATTGTATATTTTTTTCATTTCAATCTTTTTTTGGGAATATAAGCAACGATACAAACTAAAAAAATGATTATATATTTTCCTTCTTTTACTACATAACCGAAAGAAAAAAAATGCAGCATTTCTTCAAAATTTGAAAGTTCATGATGTCTCAGTTTCTATAAAAGCAAATTTTATGAGCTAAAATCACTGTTTCTATAACTAATTAGATGTAAGACATCCAAATCGGGTACACAGAACTCATGCGCAAAAATCCTGTTGACTCGTGCCAATTGATAACAAAATGTTGTGTTTTCTGTCCCAGCTACCTCGGCTTCTACACTTACCTCGTGGATACGATATCTGCTCCAGACGCGATTATTCGCTACCTCTGCTCCCAGTACAGAATACACAAGATACCCATCGGCAACGACCATACATACAAGAATAGCGGGAAAGTGCCGGCTAATATCACTTACTTCTTCACAGGTAACCATGATATAAAGTTAAGAAACTATATTCATTTTTAGGGTTCCGTAGTCAACAAGGAACCCTTATAGTTTCGGTCTGTCCGTCCGTCTGTCCGTCTGTCTGTCTGTTGACCAGTAAAGAGAACTAAATGCTATATATACTGCTATATATAATGCTATATAATATATATGAGTATTCTCCAAAGTGAAAATATTTATATAGTGGATACCTAAGAGCCAGTCCACACGGCGCGTTGCGTCAGCGTTGCGTCGACGCAGCGCTGCCGTTGCGATGTTTTACATACAAATAACCAAGGTGTTCACACGGCGCGCTGCGTCGAGACAGCAGCGCGCAACACACACATACGGACAGCAGCCCCCGAGACGAAGCGGGGTGTTGACGTCAAAACTGCTTCGTAATAACGCTGCGATGACGGAGCGCCCGTGTGGCCGGCTATGCGTCAAACGGCAGCGCTGCGTCGACGCAACGCCCGTGTGGACAGGCTCTTATACAAGGTACTGCCTATGTCTGATTGGTACTGCCGTATAGAAGAAACGTTAAAGCGGTCATAAAAAATCTCGCTTTCTCATATATCTTGCGCTAAATAGTTGGTGACTATCATAAAGAAGCCTTTACACTTCTGCGGACGCATCTGCATAAAAAATATCCTATGTCCTTTCCCGGGACTTAAAGTGTCTTCATACCCAGCAAAATCGGTCCAGTGGTTTGGGCGTGAAGAGGTAACAGGCAGACAGATAGACGGACAAACAGACAGATACACTTTCGCATTTTTAATATTAGTATGGATTTTGCTATTTTCTTACAGAGAATCACAGATTCACAGTGCGAGTGTCGGCGTACAGCGGTGTTAAGTCGAGTTCGACCATAGAAATAAGACCGGCGAGGCTACTCGCCAATACTGTGGATGTCGAGAAAATAACGGATCTTAACAACCAGTGAGTTCACAGAAAGATAGACATAGACCTAGAGGTAGAGTTTGGGCCAGTCTAGTTTGCCAAAGTATCATGCCTTCTCTTACATATTACGTGATATATATCTTAACTTAGACTGGCGCAAAAGCCTAAATGTATGTACCATCGAAGAAATTGGTTCATAGGCAGTAACAGACCTACGTCATTTGGTCGGATTATGTCAAAATGTAAGTAAGGGTTAGACAAAACGCGACAAAAATACATATTTCCGCCATCTGCCTATGAATCAACTTCTCTGACAGTACATTAGTAGATCATTAAAAACAATTATTATTTTATCCTATACTGTAACATTACCAAATGATATTGTGTCCGCTTTGGCCAAATTAAGTTGTGTGCTGTTTTTTTTTTTTTGTTTTTTTATTTTTTTTTAGACGAATGAAATTCGAGCATACAGCCCAGTCTCATAGGGCGAAGATGCAGGACATTGACAACAAATTACAAGTGCTAGAAGTGAATCTTAATGATCTGAACATGAGAAGAAAACGCATCAACGAAGGCGTAGAAATGGTATGTGTGAGCGAGAGGCACCTGTTGAGATTTATGTCTCTTTCTAATTCAGCTAAATAGAACATTCGCCTTTAATGTTTTAGTTAGTAGATGTTGCCTGCAACTTCGTTGCACCGAGATTCAAAAATTGCAAAGGGCGCTGTACATTTTTCGAGATAAAAACTATCCTAATATTATGTTCTTTCGCGGGAATCAAGGGATCTCCTCATTAAACACCAAAATCAGTTTGAAAAAGTTGAAGACGTAATCAAAAAACTAGCAGACAGAGACTAAACATAATTATTGGTAAAATATTTTTTATAATCCTAAGCCTCTCGGCTCTTAGACTTTTGTTAATTTCGGTATATAAAAAGTAATTGTAACAAAAAGCATTTCTAAAAATAACACATTATTATAAATGCAATAATCCAAATGGTTAAATATGCAATTGTATGAAATTTTAAAATAATATAATTACTTCTTTTGTGTACGAAATGTAAATACATAGTTATCTTGTTCATTACAATATTGAATCAATGGAAAATATTTAATCCCACAATTTTCAATTCACTCTTACGTCATTGTTTTTATCTTATCGTTTAATAACTCAGTTCCCTTCTAGAATTAAGATATTGTGCTTAATATAATCTTGAAAATATGCCGAATTATGATGTAGATATGGGACCATCCATAAGGTACGTCACATGATTTTCATCACAGGTGGTTACATTTGTGAGACCCCTTCCCCTTGTGTGACGTCACAAATTTGCAATTTTACATCAAAAAAATAAAACAACCTCAATATTTAAAATTTTGCTATTCAATTTATTAAATTTAAAATGTGATGTCACAAAACTTATGACCCCCTCCCCCTACTTGTCATACTTCGTTGAATCCCCTTCCTCACCCTTTTGGTTGTGAGTTGTGACATATTTTATGGATGCCACTTTGTATTATAATAAAGGTATTCGTACACGCTTGGTATTGATATCAAGTTGAGAAATCAAATAATAATGAGTTTCTTTTTAAGGAAGATCAGACAAAGTGTCAGATTGAAAAACTGTCATTTTGTCCCTAAAATTTGTCAGTATTTCTATTCTTTCTCATTTTTACTCTAGCTATTCCCAACGCCCACTTCTTACCAGCTAGGTCTTAAGCTTTGGACAATCTTGCCACAAATGTCTACTTGTATTTTTACCTATGAATCTATAAAGTTACTTATATCTTTTCAGCTAAAAACTATAGAGGCTCAAATTCGTCTGCAAACACGAAAAGTAGAGGAGATCCAACAAGAGCCAACATTGAATATTGAACAGGAGAAAGAGATATGCAAGAAGAAGCATAAGGAGTGCGTGTTAAAACAGTGTAAGATGCACCAAGAGCTAAAAGGCATTATGAGAAGTTTACAAGACAAGACGCTTGATAAGGAAATATGTTCGGTATGTTGATATCTTTAGAGTTTATTTTAGCGCTTACAGCGCAGCGATATGGGGATAACTGCTTTATTCCACCACCACTTTGACAAGCTGGTTCTCAATATTTAAAAAACATAAAACTTAATTTACTTATTTTCAACCTTCTAAAGATCCTCTTTATAGGCCCATTGCTTGCCTATTTCTATTGAGTAGGAATTTAACACCATCTTGCTTGGGTTTTCATAAGCGAGTGATGCATACAAGCAGTGTTAGTCCTCTATCAAAATTGTCACTATTCGATGTCCAGACTTTAGTACTAGTTATAGTTATTGTGACGTTCTATTTGCAGGTGAAACTGGATATAAGTAGGAATGCAATAGTGCAGCAGGAGTCGCAGCTACGAGAGCTGAAAAATGAATTGCGTAATGTTGAGGTAAATACATAAATCACAAGTTATAAACATATTAAAATTACTGTGTTTGCTAGGTAGATGTCCCTTAAAATTATCTAAAAAACTAACTCATTATATCTACAAGTAAAATCACATTAATTAAAAATAACGTTGACAGGAGTCATTGTGAAACGGTTTTTAAGTGATATTTTAATATGCTGGCGCTAGTTTCGATTTTGGTCATACGCCAAATGACCCTTGTAAATCTATAAAAACTGCAACCACAACTGAGTTGCAGTTTTAACTTTATATAGTCTATATCAGTGCTATTTCTACAGAAGCAACCTGGGGTCGCCAAAGGTTGAGAACTATTTCAAAAACTAACTAAAACGAACTATTTTTAAAGCAAAGGGTTGGGGGTCGCGAAATATTTTGTCATACTAGGTGGATAGCGTCTTAAAAAAGGTTGAAAAACACCGGTTTATATTACCCGTCACCTAAGGTTAGACACTGTTTAGCTGGCATAAGCGTCGCTGCTTAATTTTGCCATTTGAACTCCTTTTAGGCCACACTGGATAACATCGAGAATCTTCTAACGCGAGCCAAGTCGAACGCCAAAGAGAAGCTGCTAGAGGCGAAGCGGTGCTGCGACAACAAGCTGCCCCATGACCCGCAGTTCCCCTATCGCGAGCAGTTCGACAAGCTGCCGGCGGAGCTAGCGCAGCTGCAGCAGCACTGCATCGAGCTGCAGACCAGGATCGAGTGCATGGACCCCGCTGATGAGAGGGTGAGTAGTTGTACCCTGTATACAATAACTCCCACACCGGTTTCGGTGACGGTGGATGATTTCATTGAAACCATGCCAGTTACGTGTATTTATAGTGCCCAAGTGTATGCGCAGTACACAAGAGCACTCTATTCCTTTACTCTCATTGACCCAGTGGGACGGAAGACCGACACTACTGTTTAGAGATCAGGCGCAGGACCGACTTTTTACATGCCCCTCCGACGCACGCGCTCGTATAATCTTACTTGTCAGACAATCAGGTCATCAGCCTACATTGTCTGTCTCACATTGGAAAAGTCACATGGCAGACAAGGGCAGCGCAACCCTGAATAGTTAGTTATACGCTACGCATCAGTAACAGAGAACTTGGGTAGTCTGGTAGCGACGCACGTAGGAAATCTTATATATTCCTATTGTGCTCCTACCGCGTACCTAAACGAAATAACAATATATTCATGTGTTAGTAAAAAAGAGAAAGAGATAAGAGTGTCTAGCGGCCGTATTGTTTATTGAATATTAAAATTTTTATGGTATGTAATTTTCAGGCGGTCAAAGAGTACGAGGAGCGCGAGCTGACTATAGCCCGGCTCAAGAGCGACGTCAACAGCTCCAGTGACAACAACAGAATGCTAGAGGAGAAGATGGAAAGACTCCGGTGAGTATACCTTCTCACAACGGTTTCGGTGGCGGTCACCGATTTTATGCAGGCAGTAAATATTTTTGTTAGGGCTGCCATCCGTCCGGATTTCCTCGGATTTGTCCTAGTTTGAAGGGCGTCCGGGGTGCGGCCGGCCAGATCTTTGAAAAGTGTCCGGTCAAATCCGGACACTTTTGTTGAGAGAAATTTAACTTTTAAGTCATGCAGCAATAAACGAAAGAAAAACCTCGCTAAGCATACACACGGTTTCTTGCACGGACTTGAGTTAGTCAGATTTTTACAAATTCTTGTTGGAAAAGCAAAAATTGGCAAGACGTTATCGTAAATACTGTTTAAGAGGTGTCCGGGGAAATAACCACATTTCGGCCAAATGTCCGGGAATTTTGTCGTGACCGTTGACCGGCGAAGGCAATTTGGGCGATGGCAGCCCTAATTTTTGTTAAAAGTCGTGCTCGTGTCATTTTTGTTTCGCGCAAATCTTTTGTTGCCCATGACTATTATTGGGTCTTATGCGCAGTATATAAGCAGTGTACGAGCACTTCTAATTCAAACCCAGAGGAGAGACGTATGCCCGACATGACTGGCGAGGGTTCAGGGTTCAGATGCAGTAGCTCTTACAAGCCCATAATTCTTTCTTGCGAGATAATAAGGTGACCAGCCTGTATTGCTCAGTAAATGATGTGCGCCCGTAATTTTACAAAATCTTATCCCCTTATTATTAAAACACAGTTACATGTTTTGCCATTGTCTGTCAAAGATAAAAGATATAGTTGTATCTATAACGTCTGTATACACGTGTGGATCTTGTTATTAGTAAGGGTATTATTTTAAACATTCATCATTGTTGTAGACGAAAATGGCTGCCACCACTCGAAGAGCTAATACGGAACATCGACAGGAGTTTTGGCAGCATGTTCGAGAAACTCGGCTGTGCGGGGGAAGTCAAACTCGATAAAGCCGGTGGAGATGTGAGTACTACTTTAAATCCCACTGCTATTGTAAATGTGAGAGTTTGTGAATGGATAGATCGATGGATATATTTTGTTAACTCATTAACGTAATATACAGGATGTAACAAAACTGTCTACGTACACACTTTAGGGTGTGTACGTAGACAGTTCACTGTGAAAGTAGCAGCGCTGAAAGACCAAAATTTTTTTTCACTTGTATGGGGAAACTCGTGACGCTGGGGCGCTTGCCCATACAAAAATGAAGAAAAAAGTTAGACTTTCAGCGCTGCTACGTTCACAGAACTCTATAATATAAGGATCACATACACACCCTAAAGTATTATCACTTAGCTTTGTTACACCCCGTGTATTCATTCAGTTGTATTTGACAACTGAACCAATATATGACCTACACAATAAAACTAGGTGTGCCACAAGGGTCCATTTTAGGCCCTTTTCTTTTTCTCATCTATATAAATGATTTACCTTATCTTGTTAATCCTTCGATCGCGGATTCTTGGAAATCTTTTGTGCTCGTGGCCCACTTGGGCCTTATGGGAGTTGAAGGGAGATAAGCATGAGATAGTACTTTTTGCTGATGACACTTCACTAATTTTTAATGTGAAGCGGCGACAATTTAATTCATCAAGCCCCATACGCTCACCGGTGATCACAACAGATACCAACGGAACAATAGAATATCTATTGTGTCTCGTTTTCCCACTATCGACGGGTTAATTATGACGAGGTAAATAGAGCTCTCTCAAAAATAGTACATTGGTTTAATGCAAATAATTCACTCTTGAATGCTAATAAAACAAAATGTTTAAAGTTTACCTTGCCAAATGTTAGGCAAGTACAAACCAATGTACATTGAATGATGAGAGAATGAATTTAGTGGACACCACCGTATTTCTTGGCTTATGCCGAGAAATACGGTGGATTGTAAGCTACAATGGGATCCACATATTGTTAAACTGTCAGATAAGTTTAGTTCTGCAGAATATGCTGTTAAAAAATTCGAGAAATTACTGATGTAGAAACCGCGCGATTAGTTTACTTTAGCTACTTTCATAGCATGATGTCTTACGGCATCCTCTTGTGGGGAAACGCAGCACATTAATACAATATCTGTGTTGCAGAAGCGAGCTATTCGTTCTATCTATAAGATGTCGTCTTTTGAATCTCTAAGAAAAAAATTTAAAGAAATAAGAATTCTGACCGTCGCATCTCAATACATTTTGGAAAATCTTTTATATGTTAAAAATAACGTATAATATATACGTTATTCAAAAAGAAAAGCGATAATCATAATGTAAATACTAGAAATAAGAACAAATTAGCTATACCAATGTTTAGACTAGCCAAAGTAAGCAAATCCTTTAAAGGCCAATGTATACGCCTATACAAAAGAATCCCAGAAAATGTTTAAAATCTATCTTTAAATAAATTTAAAAAAGCAGTCAAAGAACGTTTGTGTGCTGAAGCTTATTATAAAGTCAATGATTTCATTGAAGACATCACACCTTGGGAATAGGGTGGCTCCATGCAGGTTACTTCACTTTTATTTTTGTTACATAGCTGTAAGCCATAACATTGTTAAATTATTTTATTTTAAAATTGTAATTTTCCATCTTTTTAATGAAAAATGTCCCCGTGCGAGTTTCTTACGCCATTTCTTCTCGCCGGGTTAGTTCCCGAACCGGTGCTACTACTTAGGCCCGTATTTTTGGTCAGTACTTAAGATGCGACCCGGTCTCAAGACGCGGTTCGGCTCTGTGATTGGTCCAAATTTTGACAGCCAACCAATCACAGAGCCTGAACCGTGTCTTGAGACCGAGATGCATCTTGAGTACTGACCAAAAATACGGGCCTTAGTTTCTACGTTCTTTCTACGACGTTCAAAAAGTGTATTCATGATACCTATTTTGAATAAAAAGATATATTATTATTTATTTTTATTATCTTACTGTAAACACTTAATTTTATTAAACAAACGATACGCAAAGTTTCCTTAACTGAGACGGCGAATTCGATAAAACTACCGACTTGATTTGGCTGTGTTTGTTTGATAGGGTGTAATCTAACCCTACATCTATTTTAAATCAGATATATTTAGGCTTATCAATCAGGTAAGGCTGATATTTTGTATGCACGTACAATTTTCATGATAATAATAATACATAACTGTTTGATATCATCATTGTTTATATATTTTTTGTCAGGCTTTTTAATTCTATAAATAAATAACAATAAACAGATAATTATCTGCCTGTTTTTATTTATTTATAGTCCAGAAATATGCATTATGTATGAACGTTGGCGTTCCGGCCTACATCATTGCTGGTACGTACATAATTTGGTCGGGTTATGTTAAGCCCAACCGACAGATTACAATTTAACATTAACTTGCCATAACCAGACTAAATAAAGAAGTTGCTCCTACTTATGAATCCATAATTCTGTACCATCAGAGAAATTGATTCGCAGGCAGACGACAAACCTGTAGGCCTACTACGATACAATTTTGAGACTCAAACAATCGGACGAGAATGCCGCGTCCTACTCTAACAACGTCATTTCACGTTTGTTAGAGCATGACGCGGCACTTTCGTACGGTTGTTTGAGTCTCAAAACGGTTTCGTGGTACGGCCCCAGCTTTATATGGTCGGATTATGTCAACTTCATATTAGTCGTGATCTGTTGTCGGCACTGACCTCCATTGACCATTATACAAGTACGCTGGACTTATGATAACCTTTGAAATGACAGCTATTTTTCGTGCCCATTTGAAGCGGATTCAGCGCCCCCAATGCGGTGGAAGAGAACTAAATCTGACGTAAAAATGACTTTTGAAAGTCGCCATATTGGCGCTGATAGCAGTAGTGAGAGTACTTGAAATAATACTAGTGATGACAACCATGTGACAACCAGTAACGATTAAGCGGCCATTTGCAAGTTACGTCAGATTTAGTTCTCTTCCTCCGCATTGGGGGCGCTGATTCCGCTTCAAATAGGCACAAAAAGCAGGTGGGTGTCATAAGTCCAGCGTACTTGTATAATGGAGGTCAGTGGTTGTCGGGGATTGACATACCCGACCAAGGTATGCAAGTCCTCCATCTGTCAACAATAAATCAACTTCTGTATGGCTGCCTTCACATTAAGTCGCGAGTACTCGCTACTTAAAAAGGCGAAGAAAAGAAAAGTAATCGTGAAGGCAGCCTAATATGTACTAGATAGCGATCCTACATAATATGGTCGGGCTATGTTATACTACTTAAAGCGTCGTTTATATATAGCCCTGTTGGGCAGGAAATACACTTCGCAGCGCAAGTATTTAAATAGTTACTTGCGCTGCCACTCGTCATGCCGCTGCCGCTGCCCGACGCGGCAAGTATGAGGAGGGCTGAGTGTAAACGCTCACTCGCGTCGTTACAGCCGCAGAAGTGTTCAGGGCAATATTTCCAGTAACGCGAGGAGCAGCGACCGTGGCTGAGTGTAAACGTTCCATAAGGGACCATCCATAAAGTTTTATTAAGTATCATCCATCCATAAGTAATTAAAAATGTGATGTCATAAAACTTAGGACTCCTCCTTGTCACACCATGTCACACTTCATCGACCCCCCTTTTGGTGTGACATACTTTATGGTGGGCCCCTAACATTTACATGACACAACCCCTCCCAATAATGTGTACCTACCTGGTAATGACTTAATTACTTTGATACATGACATTAATTATATACCAGGACGACTACGACAAGTACGGCATCGGGCTGCTAGTGAAGTTCCGCGCGGGCGAGCAGCTGGCGCAGTTGACTCGCCACGCCCAGTCCGGCGGCGAGCGAGCGTTGGCCACCGCCATGTATCTGATGGCGTTGCAGCGGCTAGCCAGCGTGCCCTTCAGGTAATATGACGCCCGCAACTCCGGCCAGCATTTGTTTATCGCGCGGGAACCGTATATCTTTCCGAGGCAAAAAGTAGCGGCAACGGGCTGCTAGTGAAGTTCCGCGCGGGCGAGCAGCTGGCGCTGCTGACTCGCCACGCCCAGTCCGGCGGCGAGCGAGCGTTGGCCACCGCCATGTATCTGATGGCGTTACAGCGGCTAACCAGCGTGTCCTTTAAGTAATAGCATTTTCTAGAGTTCCGTACCCAAAGGTAAAAACGGAACTCTGTTACTAAGACTTCGCTGTCTGTTCTGTCGTCGCTTTAACAAAAAACATACTCAAGACGAAATAAAATAAATATTTAAGGTACTTAAACCCTCGTGTTTTTTTTAAGAATATAAAGCGGGTTAAAAACTCTAAATCTCGTGAAATCACGCTTCCCACTGAAAGAGTTTCTGTACACAAAAAGAGCGTTCGGCGGTTCTTAGTCTTTGGATAAAATATACCCAAACACGATACTGCCGATACGATTAGTAAAAAGTGTATTACTTAACAAATAAATACATGCCATTAATTTATTTTATCATGCTCAAAACATCTTCTTATGTTTTTCAGATTAGTAGACGAGATCAACCAAGGCATGGATCCTATAAACGAGAGAAAAATGTTCCAACTGCTCGTGAAAGTTACTACAGAGAACGAAAATTCACAATATTTTCTACTAACACCCAAGGTAAATATTGCATTTTTTTTAAAACTTTGTATGTGATGAGTAAATAATTACCCTACTATTAAAGATATTATTAACGCAGCGTATTTGAAGACATGAGTGGATGAAGTGGGTAACTAACAATTTCAAAACTGTCGTTATTTTTGCAAAAATTGAGTCTTTATGAAAAAGATTTGAAATAAAAAAATGTGGATTCTATCTAGAAAGTGTAACAAAACTAAGTGATAATACTTTAGGGTGTGTACGTGTTCCTTATAGAGAGTTCACTGTGAAAGTAGCAGCGCTGAAAGACCAAATTATTTTTTTCACTTTTGTATGGAGAAACTTGTGACGCCGGGGCGCTTGCCCAATGCCCATACAAAAGTGAAAAAAAAAATTGGTCTTTCAGCGCTGCAACTGTCACAGTGAACGCTCTACAAGGAGCACATACACACCCTAAAGTATTATCACTTAGTTTTGTTACACCCTGTATAGCTAGACATATAAGCTAGATGATGAAGTAGGTAAGTTACAAGGTTTGTTCAAATTATAAGGGAAAAAATGAGTAATTGCTCTTATGTTGTAAAATGTTAGTTACCCACTTCATCCACTCGAATCTTCATTTAAGGTTCGCTGTCTCTATTTCTTAACATATTTTTCCTATGTGCTAGACAAAGACAAGCAGAACTTATGTAGTAATATTTTTATTACCAAGGGAGCAGGAACGCGATTGCAATATATATTCGAGTGTGCACTATTAAAAGAAGTTAGAAGAGTAGCAGTATGAAATTCTACCGTTTCGAAAATAGATTTTATTGCTTCGTGTCTTTGTAAATGCGATAGCCAAATTATATTTATGCACGAGTAGATAAGAGACAATTAATATACCTACTATCGCATTTCTGTCTCCTGCGTCTGTAAATCCGATAGCAACACATTCTTGTTTGATATTATGGATATATTTTACACATTACATTTCATGAAAGTAATTGTATATTAATTATTTTTTCAGCTGCTAGCGAACTTGGAGTACAACGAAAAGATTATGGTGCACACTGTCATGAATGGTAGACAGATTATGAACTACAAGAAGTGGAATTGCCAAAAGTTTCTGGAAAACGCTCGCTCGTATAGAATGTAGTATTGATCTAACGTTAGAGCTCGACAAGGCTTTAAATGAACGTGGGTGACATTGACGGGAGCGCTGCTAGTAAAGGATAAATGTCAAACACATGTCAAAAATGACGTTTTTGTATGATAGAAGCGTTTAGTTCCTTTTCTCGCCACGTTCATATAAAGCCTTGTCGAACGGTAGAAACACAAGTGTGTAAACATCACAAGTTTTTTTTTTACTTATATTTTAAGGCCAAAAGTATTACTATAGCCTGATGGCGTTTTTGTAGTGTGCCATCAGCGCAAAGGTTTTAGGAGTAGCCACGAGACAAGTTACAAAATTTCATATTGATTCTAAAATGTTTATGAAATTCTGTGACTCGTCTTCATTCGCTAAGGGTTTTAAGTTGGTAACATCTGGCAACTGTTTGAAACTACAAAAAGTTGTCGAAGCGCCACTAGGCCGTGGCAGAAAAGCTTTAAGCAATGAAGAAAGCATTTAGTAAAAGCGTCGAAGATTCATGAATTTGGTCACGTACGTAGATTGGATATTAATCATATCAGTTGTGACATTTTACGGGATATCTTGTAAGTTATTTTAAGGAGTGAAAAACGCTGGCACTGATCAATATGCCGCAAAACGCGCGCATCATTCATAAGAGACAATAATGGAACATTAGGGTGAGCCCAGACTAGCGGTCTCGTTTTGAATCGCTCGGAAATTGGAAATAAAGTACAGGTGGGCTAAAATGGTCACATTTAGCAATTCCTCTCAATCAATTCAGCAAATGAATTGTCAAAACTGTCAAACTGACAAATGTCAAATCAGTACAAAAATACCGAAATGAATTGCAAGCAGAGTTGCATTTAGCGATTTTAGAAACATGAATCATATTACGAATCATATCATGATTCTTCAAAGCGACCATTTTAGCCCCGCAGTCCTTCATGAATGTCACTGCCAAAATCACTTTTATGGTGAGACCGCACTATGCGACATGACAAGATGCGACACTTTCGTTCCATAGAACTGACGTTTCACAAATGAAGACGTGAGTGGAATTGAACACAGTAGCTAACAGTAAAAAATTGCCGCTTTTTTTACATAAATGGAGGCTTTAGGGCCGGAACAATGATTTGAAATAAAAAAAAACTGCATTTTAAGTGAAGCCAGATATATTAGCCAGAGTGTAGCCAGATAATATATAAGCCCCGTGCGAGTTTCTTACGCCGGTTCTCCTCGCCGGGCTAGTTTCCGAACCGATGGTAGGCACCAGTATAGTCCCGACGTTCAGTTCACTCAATTTGAACGCACCCTAATTAAGTACGTATTTTCTAAACGTTATTTTCCTTTTGGTAGACATTTAGTCTTGTGATGTTTTATAATCTATTTTTAGAATTCAATCCTGAGCTGTGGCCATAATGGTATTTTGAAATGCTTTAATCTTTTGTGATGAAAATGTGGAGGTTTTTGTTGTCGTTACTAATTATTATTATTTGTTTTGTTTGTTCAGTACTACTTGAGTTGTACTATCAGAGAAGTTGATTCCTAGGCAGATGGGGGACCTACGTAGTTTCGTCGCGTTACGTCAAACCCAGCCGACAGATCACAATTAACAGTGAATTGACATGATCCGACCAAAATTGACATGATCCGACCAAATGACGTTCTAGACGCCTAGGAATCAATTTCCTCGATGGTACTTACTTTGTAGCCAGCAAAGTGACATATTTTTTCTTTACGTATCTTCTTTGTATACAATAAAAAGAGACTGAGTTATGTTCAGTTTCTATTTTACTGCTATAATTAAAAAATAAAAACTTTACAGAAAAACATTAACATGGTTAATAATTTTCGGTTTTATTTTTGTTTTAATGACTAGGTTGACATTCGAATAATGCTTACATTTTTTTTTCATTGTTTTAATGTCCTAGATTCCAAGGCACCTGATTTTAATTTGTCGTAATAATAATAGTAATTATAATTGGTACCAGTGATTATAATGTACAATATTGTTTTAATAATGATACAATTGAGAAATTATGTTGTTTTTAATAAAAATGTACTAAAATATTGTATTTTATTTCTCATTGAAAAGAAAACAATTTACAACTACATGTATGTTAAAGTTCTTGTTTTCATATTATTTTGATGTTAAAAGCTATTGATAAGTAATTAAATGAGGTACGTATGTAAAAGCTCTAAAAGTTTTTGTCACACATTTATTGGTAAACAAACAAGTTTTTGATATTTTTTATACATAAAGAACGTTTTCAATAATGCACACACAGCTCACCTTGCATTCCCTGTATAAATATTTAATAAGTAAAAGGGTTAAAATAAAGAAACAGATTTTAAAACAATTTCTCCTTCTTCCTGCCTAATCTACGCCACATACACTTAACCCCAATAAAGACTGTAATAACCATAACCCCTACTAGCACTATTAACCACAGTATAATATATATCAGTAGATCTATCTCCAGGTACTCGTAGAGTGTGATGTGGGCGGTGGGCGGGGCCAAGTGTCTCGCGCCGTGCCGCAGTACGAACTCCGCCCACCATACCGCACGCTCCAGCGGAGAATGCGGTGAGTCTTTCATTAGTTTACGTAGACGGATGATATTGTCGTAGTAGCTGGAAGCGGAAATGATTTTTCGTAAAAGCGGGCTTCATCTAGTTTCTCATAAAGAAACGTCATCTAGTTTCTCATAGTAAAATTCGTTTGTCGCGCAGGCGCCAGGCACCGTACATTTCTCCGGGATAAAAAGTATCCTATGACCTTTTTCGGGAGTCAAAGTTTCTCTATACTTTTAAGCAAAATTCCCTTGAGCGTGAAGACGTTACAGACAGACAGACAGACATAAATTTTCGCATTTATAATATTAGTTTAGATGTTGATTTGAGCGGTACAGAAACGACAAGTGAGACCGCACTAGGCATAATTTTAGTCTTCACTGCAACGAAGCGACGCGAGTCACGGCCAAATAATGTTTCCATGAAATCGTTTTATGCAAATGGCAGTACGCAGCAAAGTCAGTCAGTTCTATGGATTATTGAACATGCAGTGTCGCCTTGCTCCGCAGTCTGCTGCAGTGTCGCTTAGTGCGGTCTCACCAGGAGTCAGGACACTACCTCACATTATTGAGTACTTCTTCAATGGCATCTCTGAATGTTCTTGCCTCAAAGTCATACCAGTCAAGTTTTTTCCCGATGCCATGACGTACATACTTCTCCGAGTTGTAGTATTGGTCGCCCATGATGGGTATACCTATCAGGGGTACCCCACCCGTTATAGATTCGTCTGTAGATTGGAGACCACCCTGCGTTATAAACAGTTTCACCTTTGGGTGACCTGGAAATATAATGGAAATTGAGCCAATTCATACCTGCTTAAGAAAATGTCTTACTCTCTTTTGAGATACCTGTGAGGCATTTATGCTCTTCACGCTTAAAACAAAAACTTACGTAAAACATCAGCCTGTGGAAACCACTTTGAGACTCTTATATTTCTACAGTCGGCTGGAAGTTTGTCTTCTTCCCATCTTAGGAGCACGTCGAACGGCAAATTGCACAGAACCTCGAGCAGTATTTTTACTGTCTCTGGGGTGAAATTGGATAGTGTCGCTTTTGAACCGAAGCTTACATATAAGGTCCCGTTTTTCGAAGAATCCAAATGTTCTTGAAGGTCCTGTAAGTCATAGTTTGATTTGAAGCAGATTTAAATCTAGCAGTTTTAAGGGTCATTTCAGAAATTTAATGTTTAACTTAAAAAGGTTTTTACTCAACGTGATTGCTCGATCGAGTAAAACCGTATGTGAGTACTAAGCATTAGAATCCCCTACAATAATCTGTTTTAGATCCCTCAAACCGACCGCTAGAATCTTAGCTAAACGCAAGTTTACAATTGGAGAAATCAGTGGTTATTATATTATTAACCTCTGCCTGCCTTCTACTGAAAGGAACTAGAGGCAAAAGACTAGTGATTGGACAGTACTAGTCATTGGACAGAGCACAAATACACAATATTTATTAAGGTTGCTTTAAAAACTACCAGTTTTTATTTAAAATCGGGCGTTCTAATACTTTAAAAACAGGCAGTTTTTAAAGAAACCTCAATAAATATTATATTTATTTTTGTGCTTTGTCCAATGACTGGTGTCTGGTACTGTCTAATCACTAGTCATTCACCTTAAAATACAGTATAGTTTAACTATATTATGGTCAAGAAAGTGACACATTACCTGTGGTAATGGTGTTGGTTGCTTTTCATGAATGCCTCCTATAAGTATCACGTTAGGAGAAAGTGGTTGGCTATCTATCCATATAGGATGCACATTCAACATAGTTATATGTATGTTTTCCTTTAAATCGTAAAACGAAGGTGTATCTGGACCAAAAATCTTTTTAATTATTACATCCATTTCTCTGTTCAATACTTTGAGTGCCGATTTCAATTTCAAACCGTTCCATATCGTTTGAATTTTCTCAAACTTAGTCAAGTTGTACACTCTCTGATTCATTGGACAGGGATAAAGAAACGGGTGTATGTGTGAGCCAACACTCTTGTCAATAAAAAATAGATGTCCTAGCGAACTAATTTGAATAACTGGTGCTTTGAAAATATGAGAAAATCCCAAACTCGCTTCAATGCCGTGTTCTGTTAGCATTAGATCGTAGTGTTCCTTCTTCCTAATGATTTCTTTTACTGCTGGCGTTTCCATTGCCGCTTCGAAAACTTTAAATAAAGTTCTAGTGAGAAAAAATACATCTGGCACTACATCTCTATTTTTAGAGGTCACGTCGTTGAAAACTACTTTATCCCATACTGTGTAAGATGCGTTACCTATGTCTATTTCTATTAAATTATCCGGGGCTTGTTGTCCAGAGAATGCTGGATTGGGAGTTATCACAACAACTTCGTGACCACGTCTTGCTAATTCTTGTGTAATAGGTCGGAACACTATCTGGTGACTTATTGCAGGTCCAGGAAATATGGCTAGAATCCGTGCGCATTTTAATGACGTCAATAAATTTATCACTATCACGACTTTTAGGTGAAGTGTATACATTCTCGGCTTTTGAAATTATACTAAATACCCTTCAGCAGTTTTTCCATATTATATCTACTTATTGGAAATCATGGCAAAATAAAATATTTATGTCTTTTCCGTGCTTCACTTATCATTGACACAGGAACCAATAAAAGTTTTATGAGTTCCTGTTTTATTATACTGTAACTATAATCAAAAGGAATTACTAAGAGGCACACAAATAAAACAGGTTTGTATTTCTTATATTATATTGATTACCCTAATAAATGTATCTAATAGGTAAGTGTTATGATAGGTATCTAGGTGTAATGATGATCAATTTCATCACTTTCCTTGTTTATTGTTCGTGCTAATAATTATTACTTAATTAACTAAGCAGATCGTCATAATAGGGAAGTCTATTTTAAATTATGTAATGGAAATTTTATCTGACGATCATTCGCAAAAGCGGAAATAGGCGTGGGTATGCAAAAACAAATGGAAGCAATAAAACCCATGGAGATCAAATGTTCAACAACCTTTTTTTGTTTAATGACTTTAGAATGAGACAACTAAGAACCTTTTAATTTTTTCTTTTCCAAATTAACATTACTTTTCACCATTAATAACACGAAAATGGATACTACAGAAATTGTGGTAATTATGATCCCAATGATGCTTATCATAAGGTCTATCTCCAGGTACTCGTAGAGTGTGATGTGGGCGGTGGGCGGTCTCAAGTGACGCGCGCCGCCGTGCCGCAGTAAGTACTCCGCCCACCATACAGCACGCTCCAGCGGCGATTGCGGTGAGTCCCTCATTATTGCTCGTAGTCGGATAATGTTTTCTCGATAGCTAGAATGGAAATTTTTCTAAGCTCTTCAAAATTATTGGTAACTCAGTAGTCTTATTTAATTGGGATTTGGGAAGTCCAATGGATTTTATTTTAGTATTACAATTAATAGTCTCAAAAGCAACAAACAATCATTGGTGTTTGCTTCTTTTGAGATCATTTGTGATACTGATGATGAATGATTTGAGGGTAAAAAAAACAAGGCCTTTGCATCCGTTGTGGATGATTTTCACAGTATTTTCAGAGCGAAGTAACCACTCTTCAAATACTGTAGTGCCTGGGACAAGATTTTAAATGCCTGTATGGTTGCCCACGTTGCACATTTTCGCAACATAGTCGGCCTAGTCCAGAGGAAAGAACTGGTCAATACGTCTAGAACCAACCATGTGCGGGTTTCTTCACGATGTTTTCCTTCACCGTACGAGCGTCCGTATTGTGTACTTGAGATCAGAAAATGTCTCATTGGTACACGCCTCCACCCGGGATCGAACCTGCACCCTCTGCGAGTGCGAATCAAAGGTCTACCCAATAGGTCACGGACGCTGCCTATTTGAGGGTAAGATGAGTTAAATATTCAAGGTAAAAGGAGCTAATGATCTGTTTTGGTAATATAACTTGCTTTTTTAGGGTTCCGTAGTCAACAAGGAACCCTTATAGTTTCGGTCTGTCTGTCCGTCTGTCTGTCCGCGGTTTTGCTCAGAGACTATAGGACCTACAAAGCTGTAATTCGGCATGAATGCAGATAGTAATGATGCCGACAAAATGGTATATAAATTCTTAAAAAAATATTTTTTTATTGTACCTCCCCTACACATCAAGCGGGGATGAATTTTTTTTTCGCGTCCACCCGACCATGTGGGGTGTCGTTGGATAGGTTTTTTAAAAAATATTACGAGTATTCATAGATCATTTTCCGATTTAGGGATCCATTTGTGAAATATGAAATTATAAAGTGGAAAAAATCGTTAGTCTAGTGTCCCCCCCTTCTACCAGCTAAACGGTTGCTTCTGGAAATATGCTGAATTTAAAAGGAAAACTATCACGGCTAAGAAGATTTCATAGGTTTTTGAGTAATAGTCGATCAACTTAAAAAAAATGTATTCGGCGAAGTATAAAGGAACCTTTCGCTCAAATTTCTTTGAAATTAAATGAGATGATGTTGTTAATAGTGCAAAACACGTTATAAATGTACATTCATTGACCATATAAAAATTATCAAAAACTAGCGGTACTACGGAACCCTATATTGCGCGTGGCGCGACACGCACTTGGCCGGTTTTTTCTTACATCGTCTCACAATTTAACATACAAAAAACTTGCAATGATCATAAAATGATAATTAACAAAAATGGGTTACCTTTTGTCATTGATCACGGTATCAATGGCGGTCCTAAATGTTTTCGCATCGAAATCATTCCAATACAAAATTTTCCCGATGCCATGACGTACATACTTCTCCGCGTTGTAGTATTGGTCGCCCATGATGGGTATACCTATCAGGGGTACCCCACTCGATATAGCTTCGTCGGTAGATTGCAGACCACCCTGTGTTATAAACAGTTTGACGTTTGGATGACCTGAAACATTTGATCTGTTATGAATTATCCGTTTTTAGGGTTCCGTAGTCAACTAGGAACCCTTATAGTGTCGGTCTGTCCGTCCGTCTGTCTGTCTGTCTGTCCGTTCGTCTGTCTGTCCGCGTAATTTGGCATGAATGCACATATTAATGATGCCGTCAAAATGGTACATGAAATCTTAATTTTTTTTTTATGGTACCTTCCCTACACATCAAGCGGGGATGATTTTTTTAGCGTCCACCCCATCGTGTAGGGTGTCGTTGGATAGGTTTTTTAAAAATATTATGAGTGTTCATAGATCATTTTCCGATTTAGGGACCCGTTTGTGAAATATTAAGTTTTAAAGTGGAAAAAATCGTTAGAGTCCAATGTCACCCCCCTTCTACCAGCTAAACGGTTGCTTCTGGAAATTTTTGAGTAATAGTCGATCAACTAAAAAAATGTATTCGGCGAAGTATAAAGGAACTTTTCGTTCAAATTCCTTTGAACGCAACTGAGATTATGTTGTTAGTAGTGTAAAACAAGTTATAAATGTACATTCATTGACCATACAAAAATTATCAAAAACTAGCGGTACTTCGGAACCCTATATTGCGCGTGGCCCGACACGTACTCAGCCGGTTTTTAGGGTTCCGTAGCCAAATGGAAAAAAACGGAACCCTTATAGATTCGTCATTTCTGTCTGTCTGTCTGTCTGTCCGTCCGTATGTCACAGGCACTTTTCTCCGAAACTATAAGAGCTATAACTATTGAAACTTTGTAAGTAGATGTAGTCTGTGAACCGCATTAAGATTTTGATACAATAATGGAAAAATTATTAAAAATTTTAGGGGTCCCCATAGGTACAATGAATCAAATTTTTTTTTTCAGCTAACCTATGCGTGTGGAGTATCTATGGATAGGTCTTTAAAAATCATATTGAGGTTTCTAATATCATTTTTTTCTAACCTGAATAGTTTGCGAGAGAGACTCTTCCAAAGTGCTAAAATGTGTGCCCCCCCTCTAACTTCTAAAGTAGGGGCATGACAAGTCTAAAAAAAAATATGATGTATTTTACTATAAAAACTACCAACGAAAATTGGTTTGAACGAAATCTAGCAAGTAGTTTTTTTTTATATTTTTATATTTACCTAAATAAAAATTTTTTTTTCATCTAACCTATGCGTGTGGGGTATCTATGGATAGGTCTTCAAAAATCATATTGAGGTTTCTAATATCATTTTTTTCTAAACTGAATAGTTTGCGAGAGAGACTCTTCCAAAGTGTTAAAATGTATGTATCCCCCCCCCCCCCCCCTCTAACTTCTAAAGTAGGGGCATGATAAGTCTAAAAAAAAATATGATGTACTTTACTATAAAAACTACCAACGAAAATTGGTTTGAACGAAATCTAGCAAGTAGTTTTTTTATACGTTATAAATGGTAAACTTAATTTTACTTTCATTAACTCAACTGAGATATAATAAAAATAAATCAAAAACCTTTTAATTTCGTAAAAATAAACCTTATTGCTGCTGCGGAACCCTTCATGGGCGTGTCCAACTCGCACTTGGCCGGTTTTCGAATAATGGATACGCACCGTATGCAATGTAGAGGATGCTGTTTTTCAAACAAAGTTACCGTACGATAGCCACAAACAGAGATTATAGCAAAATAACTCTTTCAAAAGTGTATTTCTTTTGCCTAGGAAAGATATTTGTAATGCTTACTTAATACGTCCGACTGTGGGAACCATTTTGAGATTCTAATGTTTTTATATTCCTTAGGAAGCTGTTTTTGGTCCCATTTGAGTAGGACGTCGTATGGTACCTCTGACAATACATCCAGCAATGTTTTCACATTATGAGCATCGAATCTAGATGGCATTGAGTTTGTTCCAAAGCTGACGTAGATAACACCGTTCTTTGAAGAATTGAGATGTGTTTCAAGTTCCTGAAAAATTTTGCTGTGCTTAGTGTTAAGACGCTGATAACTGCGAATGACCTTGAGGATTCGCATTTCTCGCATCACTCGCATCACTGTCGATTTTCATGCGAGAGAGAGAGATATTTCAATTGTACAAAAAGTGTAATATAAATTAAGCATAATTTTGATGTGAATCTGACCTTGACATTTTTATCATTTTAGTGCATAACTTCCAAAGTTCAGTTGCATTGGGTAGCTGGTTGGTATCTTCTTTTTAATAAGAATGAATTTTAAATTCTTTTAATCTCACTAAAACTCGAGAACGGCTGAACCGATTGGGCTAATTTTAGTCTTAAAATAATCGTGGAAGTCCAGGAAAGTTTATGATAGCAGGAAAGTGATACGAAGTTCACTGGTCACCTGGTATTCGTTAAAAATAATTGTTATTTTGCTGTATAGGCCATAGGTTAGCTTTAAATAACTTACTTTAGGCATAGACTTCGTGGGTTTCTGGTGGATCCCGCCCAAGAAGACAACGCTTGGTGGCACAGGCTGGTTGTCCGCCCATACAGGATGAATATTCAACATTGTTATATCTATGTTCTTCTTTAGTTCGCTGAGCGGGGGAACGTCTGGGCCAAATACTCTCTTCATCATATCATGTTCCTCTTCTTCCAATGATGTGTAATAAGACATGAGCGTATAACTCTCCCATAGCGTTTTAATCTTCTCTAGCATAGTCAAGTTGTAGATTCTTCTGTGGAAATTGCTCGGAAATAGCAGCGGATGACTTGCCGACCCCATCACGTCGTCGTTGTACAAAACGGAGCCAAGGGAGCTCATTTGGATCACCGGTACTTTGTAAATGTGAGAAAATCCTAAACTTGGTCGAATACATAATTCCGTAATCAACAAATCGAAATCCCCCTTCTTCTTTTCGATTATATCTTTCACGGCTTCCGTTTGCATCTCAGCTTCAAAGAAGGTGTGTATTGTTTTAACGAGCGCCTTCAATTGTGTCACCACATCTGTAGGGTTACCTGCCAATTCTTTTGTGATTGCATTCACCCACGCTTCGTAGCCGGTGTCATGTACGTCTATTTCTGTTAGGTTTTTCGGCGCCTTACCTTTTGGGTACGCAGGATCAGTTGTGATTACCACGACTTCGTGTCCCCGGTTGATAAATTCTTGTGTTATTTCACGAAATACTAAATGGTGGCTTACAGACGGCATAGGAAATACGGCTAAGATCCTCGCACATGTTACTGTAGAAACTAGAACTAGTAACACAAGTGTGACCGCTTGCTCGGCCATGTCAGTTGATAATGAAAACGATGATGTTATTAAGTCTAAGCCTTGAACAATGCATGTTAGGGTTACGTTCCTCAACTTGAGTTACAACTATGTTTTTTATCTTTAAACTTTGGTTGAACTATAAAATAGTTTTCACCGATTTGATAAAAATCGATACCTACCTGACATTTTTACTTAGTTAGCCTATGCTAAGTACTCACATTACGGTTTTGCTCGATCGAGCAATAACGTCGAGCAAAACCCGCGGCTCGGGATTTCATCCACACATTCAGCATTGCTCGATAGTTTTATTCTAAATCGATATATTTAATTCCATCGAGTCGGCTCGATGCGAGCCTTCGAGGTGTGAGTTTTGCGGTCCACACAGTAATTATTACTCGATTTGGAGTAAAACTATCGAGCGAAACCGCATGTGGGTACTTAGCAGTACTTACATGCTTATTATGTAGGTATAATTATTATTTAAATGTTATAATATATTATTTTATTTTGTAATAAATAATAACGCGGAACCCTTGACACGCGAGTTCCGCTCTTGTCCTGCTTTTGATTTAATTATTATTGCTACACAAATATTGCCATTAGCTGTAATTAAGTATTTGTACCGTCTGCATCATTTGTTAATTATATTTTTATAACCATGCTTATATAATTAAATCTTGTCATGTACCTACATGATTTAATTTTTTCAAATAACTAGCTGATGTCTGTCACTATACAGGGTGCAATTAAACCTTCCTGCCAAATTGTGATATATTGATCCTTGTTAAAAATAAAAATACACGTATTTTTTCTTTTATAATCACTCAGTACTAAAATGTTGAGAATTGCTTCCGAAAGCTATCCTAAAAAACACTACAATTAATACAATACTCGTCGCCCGCGCGGGATGTGTCCCCGCGCGCGCGCCTCACCCCGCATCACCCCCGCTCATGCCCACCGCCGCGAGTGACCATTCTGCAACGATTTTAAATGGGATAAATTATGTCATTAAAAAAATAATGACACCCAATTTTTTTGGTTAAATGGACTGGAAAAAATTTGGCAGGAAGGTTTAATTGCACCCTGTATTATGTTCTCTCCATAAAGTTAATATACCTAGCGGAATAGAGCAACAATCTCGAGCTGTCAAACGAAACCGAAATTGGTTTACATCTGTGTGTAAAAATATGTGTACGTATACACTTACACAAGCATGATTGAACATGAATTCTATGAGATTAAATTGTCAACGTGCCGATAAGTGCCGACTGGACGTCAAAAAAAGAGTTCTGCTGTCATGTATCACACGTCTCTTTTTACCACGCAGTGTTACTGATAGTGACATATCGCTTGCTCAGGCCTTTGTTTCTCTATTCCTCTAGGTATATTAACTTTATGGTTCTCTCACAGTCTCTTCATCTCTTTCACGAATATTTTATTTATTGTTACGTTACACAGTGCCATCTAGCGTCAAACCAGCGAAACTTATCGAGGGAACAAAGACAACATAAATCCCCTATTCAATACTAGATGGCGCTATGCTTCCAGAAATATACCACACTTGTTTACGCGAATCGGGTTTATTCTAGAAAGGAATGTTCCGGAACATTCTGAGATTCGCCTCGGTCCTACGAATAATAAAAACGAATAAAAATAAGGAAAAGTAACTCCGTCAAAAAACATGTTCTACAATATGTCTTCATAATTTATGTCAATTGGCAGGCAACCCCTACAGCACAAGAATTTCTTAGTGTAGAGGCTGCGCAACTAACAAGATATTCTATGTAATAATTTTATAATGTGTTCTTTAAAATGTTATGTACTTAATTAGTTTAGGAACCGCGCAGAGCGATGACACTGCCACTAGTGACTAGTAGCCGAAACTTTTGCGAAAAATGTCTAGCGTTTTTTGTGTCAAGCTATGGAGAATTACTAAGATTTCTTGAAAAAATGAGTATTTTTAAGAAATGAAAATATGCATTGTCGTATTTCCGGATGTTCCAAATTCCAATATCCAATAAATATAAAGAAAAAACCCAAAGGTGTAAAATTCTACTATTTTCCTGCCAAAAGTACTCACATGCCATGGCTTATTGAAAAACGAAAGAAATGGATAAAAGCCGGTAAAAACATACGTAAGTATTTAAAAAGTTCCATGAATGTTATGTATAGACTCGTAAAAACACTGAATTTTGTGGATAATATTATTTAGATGTTTAAAACCGTTTCATTTTTGATGAACATAATATGAACCTAACCTATAATCGTTGCTTCATTCAGTAAACATTCAAACTGGCTTCCATCTAAATATTACATACATAAGCACCGCTCATTTAATTCGGCAAGAAAAAATCGGAAAATCCTGTAGGTACTCCCGGCATATAATATAATTATTTACCTACGTACGTAGTACATAATATCTCTATGCCTACTTACCTACATTTTTTCCTGGAGAAGAAAATCAATAAAACTCTTTAAAAAAAAAAAAAGATTTCAAAGACATTAACTATATGCAACAAGTTGCATCAAAAGTAAGGATAATTTGGAGAAGTCCTGCCAGGAATTCAACACTAAGGATAGAGTTGAACTTTGGTTGAACTTGAACCATCTCGTCAAAGTGTTGGTTCTCAAAAGGATGATTCTTCAAGTAGGAAAAAGATTAATAGTGCAGTCTTTGTGTGTTATTTTAAGAATAGGTAAATGGTGTTTGCACTGATGAGGTCCAGACTGAAATTAATTAAAAATAGTTACAGACAAAAGTTGTGAAGATGGAATCGATCGAATCGCAGAAGGCTGATGAAATAAAAACATTTATTTTAGTGAACTTGTTTTATTTTATTAATCCACAAGCATTTTTAGTAATTATACGTATTTTTTACATCTTCATTATTTTATTGCAATATTTAACAAGTCTTTACTTTCTATGCTGATGGCTGCTACTAATTACTTTTTCAGATATTTTCTTAGTTAACTAGATAAGCTTTAGGTATACATGTTTATTCACGCTTTCGATCTTTGTTTACGGTTAAAAACCCATCTTTAATGATTTTAATCATTTTATAGTCTAAAACATAAAAAAAATCACTTATAAACTAGCCGGGGTCAAAGAGAATGCGAAGCCAAAGTGACTCGCAAGTTACTTCTTTTACTCGCACCGTGTCGCTACTGTCGAATTACGACGCCCTCTATAGTTTCTGCATGGTCCCTACTCCCTAATAAACTATTCTGATGGCAATACTTGTCAAAAATGTGTACCTGAGGTACACATTTCAATACATTTGCAATATTTAGGTGGCCTTGAGCGGTATCAGGCTGACGTTACATGACAGTTCGAAAGGAACCAAATTTAAAACGGTAATAGTATGGGAGTTACGTTTTCTTAGTTTTTATTATTCATAGCCTCGGCCCATACAAATAGTCGCAGGCAGACGGGCCGGAATTGAGTTCAGTTCAAGTGACCTTCAAGGCGACTTCGGAGTAAAAACAAGTGATCAATAGTGAGTGAACCAGTGAAACCTACGACTTGGCTACGAACTATTACAGTGATAGTGTTTAGTGTTTGGACCTAGTGCTTTGTGTTGGACTAGGGTACGTAATTTTACCGATAACGCTGGTAAAATACGCGTATTTTACGGTAATTTATATAAATTACAGTAAAATTACCGGCTACGTATGTATGAACTATGCAGAATGGGGGTATGACGGCGGGCGGGGCGAGCATGTTGCAAGTTGCAAGTTGCAACTAGCGTACTGCGTGCGCATCGTCGCACGGTGTGACGTTGCCGATTAGTGCTGTTTGCCATAATATTTTGCGCTATTGCGACTTGTTGACAGTTGACGACACTCGACAGAGCATACAGCAAGCCGGCAGGCTGGCTATTACCTATGTTGTTTTGACTTACTGCACTAGACTTGCATTAAGTAACCTGTTTAATTGTTTATATCCCCATTCTTAATGAAAATTATGCCACGAAATCAAATCTTTATTTACCCAATTTTACCGTAATTTACCGTAAAATATAATATTTTACGTAAAATATCGTAATTTACCGAATTTTAAGAAAGTAATTTTACCGCTTTACATCCCTATGTTGGACCTAGTGCTAGTGAATAAAGTATTCACGAGAGTCAGCAGGTACTTCTCTCCAAATCCTTCGAACCCTAGCAGGCTAGCACGTAACAATATTATTTATATTAAATGTGCTAATCGAGACTTTTCCTTACTTAAAAAAAAAAAACAGATTTTTGCATAATCTTCTTTAATATGTCTTCAATCTTTAAAAAATAGTTATTCATAAATTTAACCTAATCTCTGTGCCAAATCAATGTGAACAAGATCCCTGGGAGATCGCTGAAATCTTGACCATCCACAAATTTTCACTGGCAGTAATTTGTGGTGAATGTATAACTTACTCACTTTCGTGTCTTGCTCACGAAAATTTCAAAGGATAAGGCTTACAATCAAAACGAAAACAAACTTGCTAAATCAAGACTTTTTAACTTTATATCCACATAAACTTTTCGTTACATATCTCCATATGCCATATGCAGCAAGTGATAATGTCAGTATTACGAGAGAGAGTCCCAGCAGGACTGCTATCATCAGGTCCACCTCTAGGTACTGGTATAGCGACATGTTGGCGGTGGGAGGGCGTAAGTGTCGTGCGCCGCCATGCCGCAAGACGTATTCCACCCACCACACTGCTCGTTCCAGCGACGTGTTTGGAGTGTCGCTTATGATTTTACCAAGCTTCACCACGTTTTTACGGTAGCTTAAAATGAAGAATAAGATTATTATCCTGGATTCCACCCAGCACCAAACGTATGCGAATTATTCCTTATTTCTTTTTATCTATGGACTCTTCACACCACGTCAGTCTGGCCCCGTGGTAAGTACCTGAAGGACTTGTGTTACATGTACCAGACAACGGATATATTATATTTTATACTTTTATACTATACATATATTTAAGATTTTTATTATATGATACACATCCATGACCCAGGAACATCGAAAACTTTTTGTTCCGTCGGCGGGATTCGAACCCGCGACACCCGGCTTGAGCGCTGACAACACGCTCAAACACTGAGCCACAGAGGTCGTCATTTTCATTCAATTTGTTTTTGGCCAATCATTGGCAAATTAAACGTTGTCTTGCATAATTTTATTGATCCGGGCTGGTGATGTAACATTTATTATGTCCATATTAATTATCATAACTATTTAATTTATATCTTTCCGGTATATTTTATTGGAACTAATGAAATTTCGAGGATCTAGTGCCTATAGACATAACTTATTAAAATTTTACCTTTCATCGTTAATTATCGTGTCTATTGCATTCCTAAATGATTCTCTATCTAAAGTGCTCCATTCCAGCTTGGTACCAATTCTGTGATGGGCGTATTTCTCTGTGTTGTACCACTGATCTCCAAGAATGGGTAGTCCTATCATTGGAACTCCAGCGGCTAAAGATTCTTCAGTAGACTGAAGACCTCCTTGAGTTATAAACAGTTTTACGTTGGGATGTCCTGTAAGTACATAACTATTTAGGTCAATTTATGGAGTAAGATGGAATTGTTTCTGTCAAATTTTCGCACACGTGTTGCTCTTATGTAGGTGTTTTATATCATAATAATTTATCAAAATTCTAGCCACAAGGGGGTAAAATAGGGAACCAAAATACACTACTACGTTGGTGAAGCCCCGAGCAAAAGTTTACCTTCACCTCAAATTAAGATTACTAATTAAGTTACAAGAGATAACATACTTAAAATATCGTATTGTGGAAACCATTTCGAGATTTTTATATTACTGCAGTCGACTGGTAGATTGTCTTGGTCCCATTTCAGCAGCACATCATAAGGCAGCTTGCAGATCACGTCAAGTAGTATTTGCACTGTTTCGGGGGCAAACTTCGATGGGGTCGCGTTGGTACCAAAACTCACATACACAACCCCTCTTTTGGATGCGTCCAAATATGATTGGTATTCCTGGAAAACGGAAGAGCGCAATATAAATAAATAGGTACAGTAGAGTCATTGAAATAAATTTCGCTCAACATAACAGGCGAGTTTTATGATATAGCATTGTTTTGCTCTGTAAGTTATCTGAAGTGAATAGGCGGTGTATATTATATGTATATGTTACGCTCAAAGACCGAAAGCGCTCAGTGAGCGAAAAAATGGCTCACAACGCGTTGTGGTCGTAGTGAAACGGCCACGACGCGAGATTCGCGTCGTGGCCCTAATGAAAACGGCCACGACGCGTTCTGGTAATCGAGAAAAGCCATGACGCGTTCTGAGCATTTAAAAACAGCCACGACGCGAATTCGCGTTGTGGCCCTAATGAAAACGGCCACGACGCGTGCTGAATCCAGGCCAGTTACGCAGGAGTAATTTTATAGCGCCCAAGTGTGTGCGCAATACACAAGAGCACTCTGGTTTCAATGAAACCAGGCCAGTTACGCAGGAGTTATTTTATAGTGCCCAAGTGTGTGCGCAATACACAAGAACACTCTGGTTTCAATGAAACCAGGCCAGTTAGGCAGGAGTTATTTTATAGTGCCCAAGTGTGTGCGCAATACACGAGCACTCTGGTTTCAATGAAACCAGGCCAGCTAGGCACTATAAAAATACTCCTGCGTAACTGGCCTGGTTTCATTGAAACCAGAGTGCTCTTGTGTATTGCACACACACTTGGGCGCTATAAAATGACTCCTGCGTAACTGACCTGGTTTCAGAACGCGTCGTAGCCGTTTTCATTAGGGCCACAACACGAATTCGCGTCATGGCTTTTCTCGATTAACAGAACGCGTCGTGGCCGTTTTCATTAGGACCACGACGCGAATTTCGCGTCGTGGACGTTTTACTATGACCACAACGCGTTGTGAGCCATTTTTTCGCTCACTGAGCGTTTTCGGTCTTTGAGCGTAACATATATATGAAGTAGAGATACTCAAGCGAGATCCCGCGAGTTTATGAATAACAATACTGCGAGATCTCGCCAATTTCGAGATCTCGCGAGATTAACAGTTTGCTTTTTTTTTCGCAAATAATCATAATATTTGAATAAATTAGGAAAAAAAATAATAAATATTATAAATATTATAAGATAAACATTTATTTTCACGAATTTTTTCAATAGACTTTTATGCATCAAACATTGTTTGACGTAGGTATCTGTCTATAATTTTTTAATAAACTTGTAAGTAGTAAACTTTGACATACGTATCTATCAAATAACAAATGAAAGAAGCAACCAGTCTTCTCTTCTAATATCAAACAAAACTCGTTTAGTAATAAAACAGTTCTTTTAAAACAACCAAAACAACGAGAAGTCAAAAAAATTAAACTTATTAAGTATATATGTTCAGTTGACTATTAAACTGAGATATTATTATCAATTAAATGAAACTATATCTACTCAGTAGACCCATTTATTACAGATTAATTATCAACATATACCAATTAGTCAGACTATTAGAAATTACAGATTAACGGCCGTTCCCAATATTTGATCTATCTCTGGTTTTGCCCTACTAGAGATAAGAATAGATCTCATTAGACATTAGAGACATATATTTTATGTCAATTTAATGTTAGCTGCGATCGGTCGTATGTCAAACCAGAGATATATTGAATATTGGGAACGGCCGTAAGAGGGCGACCTATGACAGAAAAAAATCGGTTTTCACCCGTGCACTTCACACCCCCCGCACTCGTCCAACTCATTCAATATGTCACCGCGGCTATAAATTTGTGTAATTACTCTCGTAACCACTTTTTGTACGAACGTAGTATAACCAAATATATCAGATAAAATTTTGAGAAGTTCAAGTCACATTTTCCATCTGTACTTTGAGAATCAAATTAATATACTTTTTGCCTTATACACTAGTAGTACTTTATGATATGTTTATTTATCGAAATTGAATAGGCTCTGACACTACTGGTTAGAATTCCTAAGCTGTAGTTGTTACAAAAATATAATAACTTTATATTTTAATATAATCTACTAGCCACGTCTTCGTCCACGTCCGAATTTGGTTAGTTTTTGTGTGTATTTGCGTAAAATATATTAACATTTGTCAGATTAAAATACACAAAATTCTCATTTCACAATGTTTGTGTGCGAACTGCTCAATCGATTCAATGAAATTTTGCATACATACATTCGTTAGGCTTGAGAATAATTTTTTATCTGCTTTTTGATATAATATATTGATGCTAGAAATAATTTATATGGCAAACTAACGTTTGCCGGGTCATGTAGTCAAATATGTATATATAAAATTCTCGGGGCACAGTGTTTGTGCGCGAACTCATCCAAAACGGTTCAACCGATTATAATGCTATGTACATTCGTTAGGCCTGACAATAGGTTTTTATTTACTTTTTATATTGATACTAGAAAAGAAATTAAATGGCAAAACAATGTTTTCCGGGTCAGCTAGTTTCCTCCTTTTAGCTCCCGTCAATTTCTCATGAATTGCACCATCAGATCACCACTTTTATTAACATGTTACGAAATTTGGACTACATTTTATACAATAACAAAAGAATTTTGGAAATCCGTCAACAAACGGCGGAGTTTACCGCCATGGTATCACTAAAATCGTCTCTGATGCTGGTGCTGATAAAAACCCCAGCTCAAATTTCATCTTGATACACTAAAATCACGTGTTTGGGAAATTCTGCATCGATTAAACCATCCTCATCCTCTGAGAGCCATTATTCGTCCCATATAGGTGTTACTATTATTAATTTATTATCAATCTTCCAAACTCGTGAAAAAACAACCTTTCACATTTTCCAGATTGCAGTACTGGAATACATTTCAAAGATTTTGGGAAAGGCTCAACAATTAATGTATGTTTAGGTACTCTATACCAAGTATCGAATATTAGTTATTTAATCTATTGGCAAGAAAATTTCAAAGATTTTGTCTTTTTCGAATAAATTTTCAGTTTCATAAAACGAAATAAGATTTGTTGGCTTATAACTTTTCTTTAGCCATAGAAAGACTAATGATTTTTTCATAGAAATAAAACTATCCGGAAGTTTTTTTGTTATTAATAACTTTAAAAATAAGCTAAAATTCTTTCATTTACGGTCTTTCAAATAGATTCTTAGATATTTTCAGATATTTCATAAAACACAAATATCATAAGACTTTGTTGATTTGTGTATTTGAAAAATATCGGCCACAATGCTCATAGCAAGGTAATGATTGGAGTTAGATACAAAGTTTGAAAGACAAAATCGTAGTAAATTTTAGTAGCTTTCATAAAGTTCTTTACGACTCACTCTTTTTAAAGAGCTAAAAACTTAAAAACAGGAACTTTTGGCCTTAATTAGAAACTCGTAACTAGCTAGATTTTTTTTTTCTATATAAAGTGCTTTTATTCATAATTCGCCTAAAATTCATGTATTTTTGAAAAATGTTATTCGGTTGACACTTGAAAATGCTCAGCAAGTTGGTAAGATCCTGGTTCGACACCAAAGCAATGTGCAAAACGAAAAATCACCCCTAGAAATGTGATGGTCACACTTTGGTGGTCCAATTGCCGGTGTGATAAGTCACAGCTTTTTACAAAACGGCGAGAGCATTACTGCAGATGTGTACATTGAAAACTGCCCACAATGATGGCGATGCTCGTACGTCTGCAACTAGTTTTTGTCAATTGATCGTCTCCGCTGCTCCTTGATGACAACGCGCGACCCCATTTTGTTTGGAAGCTCTCCCTCATCTGCCATACCGACTATTACCTTTTCCAAAATTGGGAAAACTTTTACCGGGAAGAAAATTCAACTCGCGAGAGAGCCACTCAAAATGCCTTAGAAGTGTAGTCTGCCGTCCGGCTGACATTTTCAATAATGGCATCTATACACTGCCACTGCGTTGGTGAACGTGCATTGATTGCAGGGGTGATTACTTTGAATAACAGAAATAAGTAAGTTTGAAATAATCAGCCAAGTGTGAGTCGGACTCGCGCACGAAGGGTACCGTACCGTTAAGGTTCGCGAACACTTTGTCGGCGCGTGCCGGGGCGTGCCGGGGCGTGCCGGGGCGGGTCGGGGCGCAGCGCAGCGCAAAATGCGCTATAGCACACTATTGCCGGGTTGGGTCGCATCGCAATGACGGATTTTAACGCTCACTGTGCCGGGGCGTGCCGGGGCGGGTCGGCGCGCAATGCATCACATCACATCCATCGCATCACATCCGCGCGCCGCTTGCTATAACACACTGTTACCGGGGCGCAGCGGGTCTTGCCGGGGCGCAGCGGGTCTTGCCGGGGCGCAGCGGGTCTTGTCGGGCCGTGTCGCATTGACGGAAATCCGCCGAGCAAAAATCCGCGCCGATGCGCCTCGGCACAGTGTGCGATACGCGCATCCGCTTCCATACAAATTGTATGGAGGCGGATTTTTGCGATGCAACCCGACACGCTGAGCCCCGGCACGGCCCGTCTCAGTGTGCTCACTCCTTTATAGAGCTAAAAATAGCCCAAAAATTGTAATTTTTGTATGGGAGCCCCCTTAAATATTAATTTTATTTTATTTTTAGTATTTGTTGTTAAAGCGGCAACAGATATACTTACACATTCTGTGAAAATTTCAGAAGTCTAGCTAAAGCCGTTCTTGAGATACAGCCTGGAGACAGACAGACGGACAGACAGACATTGAAGTCTTAGTAATTGGGTCCCGTTTTTAACCTTTGGGTACGGAACCCTAAAAAGAACAATTTTTAAACAAAACGGCAATATAATAGGTATAAAAGACCTTATAATATATTATGTAGTATATTATGTACTCTTCTAAATCCTTTCATAAATGTGCCATCACCTTTGTTCATACTCTAATTATTATCCATTATCAAGCGAATGGTCGAAGTAGTGAATTTAATTTTGCTTATAATATTATAATGTTATCACTGTTTGACAATTTAATCTTATCATTTCTAGACCGTAGCGTTGTCCGAAGAAATTTATTCGATATTTCCATAGTATCGATTACGACATTCATTGAAACCAAATCGATTTTCAAATCGCTGTCATACACTAGTTTTTGTCAAAACTATATCGATTTAACCCTTAGCTGGTATCGTGGGTCAAATTTGACCCACACGCAAACATTTTTAGTTATTATTCTTTTAATATTCATGGTACAAGTGCTCGCTTCTACGTATTCTCAGTATGTCGCAAGCTGCGGCAGGGGGCAAACGTGCAGCGTGGTGACCATCATAGGAGCTGAGGTATGGAGCCGGCTGGGTCATATTTGACCCACGACACTAATTACGTAACTTTTTTCACTGACTGTGATTTCTAAACTTTTTGTTTTTAGTGAAAATTTCTACAACAATGGGAGGATTTTTGAACGAAAGACAAATTGAGAAGTTGATGCACGACGTAAATGATGATTCGGAGTCAGATGTTCAAAGGAATCCAAATATACATCAACTTTGTGATTTTTGTATGAAAAGAAACTAGTATATGAAAAAAAAATGGCTTAGATCTGACAACACCATTTATATAGCAACAGAAAACAGGGTACGCTAATTTTTCCACCGATCTGAAGAGAAGGATTGATACAATTTTGGAACAAATACAAGAATATTGTTATTTATACATACATATTGTTGGTTCGTGTCAAGTCGTTTGTTTTTGATTGTCATTTTTTTTAATATTGGCTGATCTCATGAGAATTATACTTTTTTGTTATTAAGAGGATATAAGAAGTGCCATTAACTTATTTTTGTTTAAGTTTTGCTAGAATTTACATATTTTTATTTCATTTTAAATACACTCTTACCAAAAAGTGCCAAAAACTTAGGTTAGTTACAAATTCATGTAGAACTAAATAACTTTTTAAGATTCTAAAATTAAACTATGATTATTTTGTAAAAAACAGGTTATTTGTTTAATTTCTATACCTATTTACATAAATAAAACAATTGCATACGTACTACAACAGATTTTTTGGTATGGGTCAAATGTGACCCACGATGCCAGTAGTGTTGCCAAAAATATCGATATCAGCCAAGGGTTAAAGCCGATTTATTTTTTCAATCTCTATTGCCGCGGCCGCTGATTCGTCTATCGTCACGAAGCTTCGTGCTATGAGACGATACCATTGGACGATACACGCAGATCGTCCAATGGTATCGTCTCAAGCACGAAGCACTACGCATGTGCGGCCGCAACATATGGGTTTGACAAATTATTTGTCATGATAATATTATCATACTTGTAAACAAATATACGTATTTTATTTAAATTAAAAAGCCTTCTACAATTGTTCATCGGCTCCCGTTTTCTCCTGCAAAGGTTGCTTTTAGTGTATTTATTTAATTTTTGTTTCTTTCCCATGGTTTCGATTAAATATTTTCTCAATCCGGAGTAAAGGCAAAGGAAGTACGTCCTCTGGCGTGACTATTGGCGACTGAGAGGTGAGACAAATCTAGCGGTGAAGCGCGAATGTGGTTTTTCTTAAATATCTTAAAAAATATAGAGAATATTAAAAATCCGCTACGTCGAACCCTCGGTGATAGAATTTTATATGATGTGTAAAAATATTAACTTAGTTTAATGCATGGTTTTGGCAATATAGGAAAAATTCGTCAAAGTTAGATGCATTTTTGTGATATTTTTCTATCGAGAAAATTTTACGATATCGTGTTTTCGCTCAGATCTGACTCTTGGAAATATAATGTAGTATCTAGGTTTAGAAAATTAAACAATTCGGGGCTTATTATCAAGTCCAAAAATGATTTATAAAATCGTCAATTTTGGGTTAGTCGCCTTCTTAATTAACAAAATATACCTACCAATGAAATGAGAGATTTGTTCAGATTGCAACTCCGTTCGTGTCAGTCCGCGCTTCGAATAAAACGTTTTTATGCTCAAGTGCAATCTCGTCAAACTCGCGAGATCTCGCCTTTTTTTCGTCCGAGATCAATCTCGCTAAAAAAGGCTGAGATCTTGCAAGAACGAGATTGCATTTCCTTATTTGCAACCGCTATGCAAAGAGATATAATATTAAGCTTAATTATGCTGACTCTACGTCTAAGTAATTCGTTAGTCGTTACGTAAACTTAAATCACAGCAATATAAAAATTGCATAAACATTAAAATTAAGTCCATGCCAAATTCCTTGGCGAAAACAAACTTAATTATTCATTTGTGTAAAATGAGAATAATGCAAAAATATGATAATTTTATATTTATGCGATGTAGAATTTATAAACTGTACTATACTGTACTCGGCGAAACATGGCGATAGCGGTCATTAACTCCCTGTCAAAAACGTCATTTTCTTTTGACAATGAATTGTCAGATGTTGTCAATCGCGGCTTTGTATAGAAAATGACAAGTTTTTGTCAGGGAGTCAATGACCGCTACCGCCATGTTTCGCCGAGTAGGTACAGTATAGCAAGAAAGCAAAAAATTGATAAGTATCAATTTACATAGGTCAAGCTATGAATAATTTGAAAGGTTAAGTAATACTTAATACGTTATATCATCATAAATCAATGGGTATTCAGAAGAGAATATGGTGTATAGTATATTCAATGATGTTTTAGTAAAGATGGCGTACGTTCATACAAATTGGTCCTCAGATTTTGTTCCCATACGACATATTATACTTACTTACCTCTGGCATATCTATAGGTTACAACAATGAATGCGTCAAATAATACGTAACGAATGATATAGAAAAGGATAGCTATATGTTTTGAGTTGCACTTGACAGGCGCATGCGCGATAAAGATCAAGAGAATATTGTTATTGTTGAACAGAAGAGACATTAATAAAACTAATTGTTTGTTCGATTATTTTTTATTAATCTACACATAATACTATATAGTATGGGAGCCCTAGAACAATTATTTTTTATAACTATCGAGCAAATTTTTTGTGAGTAGCTTCATTTTGATAACACGAACAACATTTTTATTTGCGAAAAATCTCGAAAGTGGTAGCTAACAGAGATAGAAAGGATTTCATACTTTGATTTGATGGTCCTAAAATATGGATTGTTCTATTTGTAGGACAATGTTACTCTTAAATTATATGACTATTAACCTATCAATATACAAAAAATCAGCTTGTTGGGTTCCGTAGTTAACCAAGTTTTGTTGATTACAGAACCCTATAATGGAACCCTAACGAGCTGATTTTTTGTATATTGATAGGTTATTAGTCATATAATTTAAGAGTAATATTGTCTTACAAATAAAATAGTCCATATTTTAGGACCATCAATTCAAAGTTTGGCGCCCCTGCCCAAAGATGAGAACAGTATTCCATATTAAAATTAAATAACAAAGAAATAAATTAAACTTGTTTGAGCCCATGATTCAAGAGTAGGCGTTTGATTTATAGAATGTTCGAATAAATTAACAAATATGTTGGATTGATAAATTTTTTTCAAAATAGTAGGTATATTGTAATCTATGAAAATCTTGAGGATTACCGAAAAATGGGCCGTTTCTTTTACCACCAACCGCTTGTGAAACCACAATTTTTCGTCGGTGAACAAAGATGAACGACACGTTTCACAGTTAAAACGTTCGCAAAGTTTTTTGGACACCTACTTTTTTTTTTTTATGAAATAATGGGGCAAACGAGCAAACGGGTCACCTGATGGAAAGCAACTTCCGTCGCCCATGGACACTCGCAGCATCAGAAGAGCTGCAAGTGCGTTGCCGGCCTTTTAAGAGGGAATAGGGTAATAGGGGAGGGTAGGGATGGGAAGGGAAGGGAATAGGGGAGGGTAGGGAAGGGAATAGGGTAGGGGATTGGGCCTCCGGTAAACTCACTCACTCGGCGAAACACAGCGCAAGCGCTGTTTCACGCCGGTTTTCTGTGAGAACGTGGTATTTCTCCGGTCGAGCCGGCCCATTCGTGCCGAAGCATGGCTCTCCCACGTTTTTATAGGCATCCAGTCATGCTCACCCCTTTCTGTCCGTAGTCCGTACTTTGTCGACCTATTTATGCCTTATGAGCTCTTCACTCGGGAACCTGCAAATAATCAGGGCGAGCGAAGCGAGCCCTAGTATATCCAACAACTTGAGCACTTTTGTGGTACACTTTACGAAAAAACTATCACGCCTATTGATTTGTCCTTTAACATAGTAATTTTTATTTATATGTAGATGTGTTATCATCGGTCAGTCAAGGTTTGGTTACTATTAAAATATTAAAAAAAAAAAACTGCCTTAAAGGTTAACACCACGCAGAAAAACGACGCGAGTTTTGTAAATATTGACATGGCAACTTATTTCTATAAAGGCATACTTCTGTTATACTTATTTTAAAATAAGCAATTACTCATATCCAAATAATATTCAAATTACGTTTAAGGTGGTTTCACCAAACCAAAAAAAAAAAAAAAAGTTTTCGAAACCAGCAGTCAGCCGCGCGGGAGCGGCGCGACGCGTGGCAATGTATATGTTGCAATCATCTGGTTCAATCTGTGATTCGATTGAACGACTAACGTATTCATTGAATGACACCATTTTATTGAATGACTGAAGGACAACTAGTCAAGACGTTGATTGTAACGTTTAATGTCTTGACTAAACGTCATCATAGTGAAGTCGTTAAATGGAATTTTATGATCTTTTTAAGTATTTGTTGATGGCGTAATAATAGGTTAATCTAGAAACTGGCTTCTGGGTGGTTTACAAAAACAAATAACCACAATGGCTAAGGCGGGAGCTTCGCTGCGCTACGCTCCCTAACCTAACTAACCTAACCCAATGAAGTCGTATTGGGCCAGCACGGAGTTAATACATTGCTATTAATTACCTAAGAATTATTTTGGTGACTACGAGCGCCGCAGTAGGAAAAAAGTGAAATACGTTCAATTACCTGACTGATTATGAGTCCGCTATCTTCAAAGGGCTATGTTACAAATCGCTAACTAGTTGGACGTTGAGTGACGATCGTTCAATCGACGTTCGGCCGTGTCATTAAATTGAATGGTGTCATTCAATGAATGCCCTAGTCATTCAATCGAATCGCAGATTTATCTAGATGACTGCAACATATAGATTTATATGGACAGGCCTCGAAAACTGAGCGACGCGTGGCGTACTACGGTACTACACAGCTTATCCATTTTTTAATTTATAAAATTAGTATAGGGTTAAATTAGTAGGCTAGGTTAAAAAGGCGCAAGCATGTGTAGTTTAAAATTAAAAAATATTAAAACGAAAAGATGTTTGTTACAATATTATGCAATTAGTTGATGCCTACGTGTTGATGCCTACGTAATCGTTTTTTTTTTTAAATAAATAATATATAGCATGATATTTTTATGTAAATATAGTAAGTAATTTGTATTAAATTAGGCATATTTTCATAGTATTATTAGAGTAGTTTCGTATTACTAAGTGAAATGCTTGCTCATGACCCTAAATTTATATTGCATTTTATTTTTTATTTTTTTTTTCCATCTTTTCGCACTATTGGCACCTACACAATTTTGTTTCTGAACACCTAAAGGTTGACTGGTAGAGAATGCCATTTGGCATTAAGTCCGCCTATGTACCAACATTGTGCAAAAAGTATAAATAAATAAATAAATAAATAATCGCTTCTGAATACTTCAATTGATTATTCTATGACACGCGACTATCTGTCCTTATCGCACTGCAGTTGTCGTCCGTATTCTCTATCCTTTTTTAGCTTAACATAAAGCATTTAATATTTTTAAAAAAATTTTGGAAAATACCCAAATAAAATGTAAATTACTAGATGTTTTCATATACTTCCGTGTGGTACGTAACTCCTTCATCCTTTTTTACCTTTGTATTATAATTTTTGCATTTTCTAAATACACAGTTTGGCATTTTAAATCAAAAACGTCACATCTCATCACTCACTCGCTGCCTACATGCAACTAATTCAAAAGAAACTACTTAGCTTCAATTGGCCGTCTCAGACTGTACGCGCTAGTGCGATATCTACCTTTTTTTTTTTTTAAATATAATATCATAGTGTATATTGATAAAGAAAGAGCTTACCAGAGGTAAAGGCTTCGGTGGCTTTTGATGTATGCTCCCAATGTACACTACACTCGGGGGCACAGGCTGGTTGTCGGCCCATATAGGATGTATGTTCAACATGGTTAAGTGTATGTTGTCCTTCAGAACACTCAGGGGCGGCACATCCGGACCGAAAACATCCTTCATCAGCTCGTGTTCCTTCTCCTCAGCCGCCGAGTATGTCCACTTTAAGCGTAAGTCGTTCCACAGTTGGAAAAATTTCTCGTATAGTGTCAAATTGTATATTCTCCGATTGAACGAACTGGGGAAGAGGAATGGATGCGTCTCCGATCCAACGATTTCGTCGTTATACAAGATAGAGCCGAGCGAGCTGATCTGTATCACCGGGACCTTGAATATATGCGAGAACCCCAGACATTTTCGAATGCACAGCTCCGTAAGAATCAAGTCGAATTCCCCTCGTTTTTTGTGGATGATCTCTTGCACGGCCGGCGTTTGCATTTCCGCCGGGAAGAACTTCCATGTGCTCTTTATCATGAACTCGAGGATTGTCAGGAAGTCGTTGGGCTTCCCGACGACGTCTCTATTGATGACTTCGAGCCACGCCTCGTAGGCTGTTTCGTGGACGTCTATCTCTGTTAGGTTAACGGGAGCCTGGCCCTCGGGGAAGGCCGGGTCTGGGGTAATGACCACCACCTCGTGGCCTCGCCGCACCAGCTCCTGGGTGATCGGACGGAACACCACCTGGTGACTCACGGACGGCATCGGAAAGACCGCCAGAATCCTCGCACATTTCGCCAACGATACAAAACTTAGCACCAAAACGATCGCCCGCGCAATCATAATTCATAATGCTAATGAATGCGTTGCGCAGTTTAATTTTAAAACTTTTATCAAGCCCCCCACTTTGTTTTTCAGTCGTAAAGTAAGAGTTAAGACGTGTTAATGTTAGTAGTAGTTAGGTGGTCAATCCGAAAAATGAGTAATCTATTTTTGTGGTAACAATAAAAATATTTATTTGTTGCCGACCCGCAAAAAAAATCTGAACTTTGGTAATACATATTATAGTAGGGGAGGTGGTGCTCATTTTGAAAAGTCATTTTATACCGAGCGAAAATCGTAACAATAATAGTCTGCGTTACGATTGCTCCGCCAAGTAATCTAAACAGAAAAAAACTTCGCCAAAAAATTTGTCGAAATTTGTCAAAATCGAAGGGAACAAACCAAAAATTTGTCAATGTATACACAAAGAAATTACAAGGATTTTAAGTTGGCCGCGCGAACGGTACGTGGAGAACTGCGCGGCCATGAAGATCTCAGGAATCACATGGGTCAGAGATCTAATTCCTTATGTAATATGAAGACTGAATTTGTCAAAATTTGTCGAAAAACGAATTATAAATTACTGTAATTCAATATTTTAAGAAATATTTACTTCACTTGCAATTTTTTAATGTTGATTATCCTACTAATATTATAAAGGCGAAAGTTTGGATGTATGTATGTATGTATGTATGTATGTATGTATGGATGTATGGATATTTGTTACTCTTTCACGCAAAAACTACTGAACGGATTTTAATGAAACTTTAAAATAATATTGGTTATACATCAGAATAACACATAGGCTACAATTTTAACCGACTTTTAAAATGGAGGAGGTGTTATGTTCATTTTTTTATGTTCAACGATAACTCCGCCGTTTGTGAACCGATTTTCAAAATTTTTCTTTTGGTGTATAGGTTATCATCCCAATTTGGTACCATATTCATAAAAGTGGTGATCTGATGAAGGGATCCATAAGAAATCGAGGGAACTCCTCGAAATTTATATGGAAACATGTGGTGACTTCGGTTTTGTGAGCAGTATTCTAAGCATATGCTACCAACAAGTAATATTTTGTATCAAGGTATACCATGGTTCGAAAGGTGCTAAGAGAACTCCTGACTCTTTATAGATACAAGTTTGGGAGTTTCGACGTTGTTTTAAGAACGGAAAGCGTATGCTACTATGCAAATTACATTCATTATCATCATCATCACTACCATAACCCATTATAGAATCATGTATCGTCCCGTTTTTACCCTATTATTGGTACTTTTCATAGTCTTTTATTATATATCACTTAAACCGCGGGTAACACCGCGGGGCACAGCTAGTTTCTTTATAACTTAAGACTTAGTACAAAAACTGTTACAGGAAGAAAGGTCTTAATTTGTCGAAACTAGTGAAAGCAATAAATAAGTACTATATAAGCTTATTTAAACAGACAAATCAGTCCGAAACAAAAAATGGCCGCGCGGTCGAAACGTTACTATACACGCTGATATCTCATTATCTGTAATTACTAGGATTTTGGTGTGAATATCCATTTATTCGACATATTAACCTGATTAGAAGACATATCGTTTTACCCTTAGAACAATTTTCAACGCGTGTAATCTCGAAAAATATGTTCTCTCATACAATGTTTGAGCGGGGTAACCATAATTTCGATTTGATTTGGGAATACCTCTAACTGGAGACTTGCAATTATATTGAACAACATCTAACTCAATTTGCAAAAATATTTGTATTAAATAAAACAAAACAAATGTATATTTCAATCATTAGATAAACATACTATATTTATTCATCACAGCTTCAAGCTGTGATGAATAAATTTCTATATTAAATAATTAACAGCATATTTATTTTAATAATAATCACTACATGTTAGAAAGGGGAGGTACAGCCTGGATATGGACAGACAGACAGACGGACAGGCTGAAATATCTTTGTGATCGGGTCCCGTTTTTACCCTTTGGGTAAAGAAAAAGGGGAAAATTATCCATCTTTGTTATTAATTATTTATACTATGCTGACACGGGCAAAGTCGCGGGCAACAGCTAATGGAAAATAATTTCTTGCAATATTGTTTTCTAAGGTGTTATATGAATTTATAAAATGAAAATAACGCCTTTCAAGAAAACTGACAACAAAGTGACAAACAAACAACAAACTGAAAAAAAAAAAAATTATTTTTAAAGCGTCTGATAAAGGTTTTGGTCATTGAAAAGTGTCTTACACTACATGATACTAGTTCAGAATAATATTCTACAAATTAAATATAAATATTAGCCATCCATACTTCCATACTAATATTATAAATGCGAAAGTGTGTCTATCTGTCTGTCTGTTATCTCTTCACGCCTAAACCGCTGAACCAATTTTGCTGAAATTTGGTATGGGGATACTTTGAGTCCCGGGAAAGGACATAGGATACTTTTTATCCCGGAAAATGTACGGTTCCCGCGCAATAAACGAATTTTGGCGCAACGAAGTTGCGGGCGTCATCTAGTGACAAAATAAGTAAAGTAAGACTTATTTTTCGTCAACTGTCTTACCTGGTACCTGCCCAGGTGTCACACGTAGAGCTCCACAAACACGCAGGTATTCTAAGTGCACGAGGCACTACTAAGAACCTATGGCTTCATCCATCAGAGAGTAAGTTATGTCTTATCCTTCTGGGATCCAGGTCTAATAAGTAAATTAAATGATAGTACAAAAGACCCTGTTTACATCCATTTTCTAATAGTAGGGGAGGTGGTGCTACTTTCTTATAAGTCATTTCATACCTTTATTCGAAAATCGCCGTCAGCTGAATGTTTGTAGGTGGAAATGTATTCACTATTCAGTTCATATGCCAAAGTGACTACGCGACGCCCTCGGATACATTGAGTGCGAAGTAATATGGTTATTGGTTATATCGCTAGCTGACGGCTTTCCCACCGTCATAATAACGACTGACGGTTTTCTTTATTATTTACAAAGTAGAAACATTCACCTGTATAAATTTTGTACGGTATAGAATGACTTTATATTTTAATTTTTTTTACATATTCAGTAACGCGACTGACGTTGAATCCCCCGTCTGCAATACGGCTGACAGTGATTTTTTGGTTAAACATGACCTCAATAATCACCCATCAAAGTATAAAATTACTTTTAGCAAAAATTTTTTCGACAACTTTGAGATACTCTCAATTTTTGTTCCACCCGTTCTGAAGCAGCTGACGATCAAAACTCCTATGTATGGGTGGAATACTATTATTGTTACGATTTTCGCTCGGTATGAAATTACTTTTCAAAATGAGCACCCCCTCCCTGCAACACATGGATTTGTAGATGTGTAACCAAAGTTATTATTTGTGTTATTTGATTGTTGATTTTGTTGAATAATTACTGATTTTTTAGTTTTCTTTAAAATTGTTCTGTACTTAGTGGTTTTTAAATAAATATTTTGTTTGTTGATTTTTTGTAACATGTGTATAGTTTTGTTAATTTTTCAAGCTGTGATGAATAAATATAAAATCTAATTATTGAAATATACACGTTTTATTTTATTTATTTTGCAAATGGAGTTAGATGTTGTTCAATATAATTATTTGCAAGTCTCTAGTTAGAGGTATTCCCAAATCAAATCGAAATTATGGTTATCCTGCTCAAACATTGTATGAGAGAACATATTTTTCGAGATTACACGTGTTGAAAATTGTTCTAAGGGTAAAATGATATGTCATTCTAATAAGGTCAATATGTCTAATAAATGGATATTCACACCGAAATCCTAGTAATTACAGATAATGAGATATCAGCGTGTAAAGTAACGTTTCGACCGCGCGGCCATGTATTTTTTGTTTCGGACTGATTTGTCTGTTTAAAAAAGCTTTTGTAGTATTTATTGCTTTCACTAGTTTCGACAAATTAAGACCTTTCTTCCTGTAACAGTTTTTGTACTAAGTCTTAAGTTATAAAGAAATAATCAACATATTCCTGAGATCTTTATGGCCGCGCAATCCTCCACATAACGTTCGCGCGGCCAACTTAAAATCCTTGTAATTTCTTTGTTTATACATTGACAAATTTTTGGTTTGTTCCCTTCGATTTTGACAAATTTCGACAATTTTTTGGCGAAGTTTTTTTCTGTTTATATAACTTGGCGGAGCAATCGTAACGCACACATAATAATAGTATTCCACTAATACATAACAGTTTTGATCGTCAGCTGCTTCAGAAGTGGTGGGGTGTAATTTGAGAGTATCTCAAAGTTGTCGAAAAAAAATATCTACAAGTAATTTTATACCGTATGAAAATTTGATAGATGGTTATTGAGGTCATGTTTAACCAAATAATCACCGTCAGTCGTATTGCAGAAGGTGGGTTCAACGTCAGTCGCATTACTGAACTATGTTAAAAATGTTAAAATATAAAGTCATTTTATTACGTAAAAAATACAAACCGTACCGTACAAAAAACAATTAATCAGTTATCTTATTTATAATAAATAGGAAAAAAATAAACATCATAAATAAACACAGAAAAATGTTTTTATTTTCATTTATTTAAGAATATGTATTTTTTCAGGAGCCTAAAATGTCATAGTTGAGTATTAATAATAATTAAAAAAGAGCACTTTCTATTCCTTTTATTCTCGTAACCCGGTAATAAATAGAACGGACAACCGACACGACTGGCGAGATATCAGGCGCAGGACCGACTTTTACATGCTCATCCGACGCATGGATCGTCTTACTTGTTAGACAATCAGGTGATCACTGATCAGCCTGCATTGTCTTAACCAAACTTGGAAATAACCCACAACCCGAGTCAAGAGCTACGCTCTAAACCACTAGACCACGGAGGCGTTATTAAAGACGGAGGCGAGTATTAAATTAATATAATATCGAATGAAATTGCTACATGAGACAATTTTATTGTTAATTCAAACGAAAATCGTCGTCAGCTGAATATTTGTAGGTGGAAAGATCGTCAGTTCATCTGCCAAAGTGATTACGCATTTACGCAACGCTCTCAGATACCTTGAGCGCGCAGCGTGGTTATTAGTTATATCGCTAGCGCCTAGCTAAAGGTTTTCCCACCATCACAATATCGACTGACCGTTCTCTTTATTATTTACAAAGTAAAAACATTCACTTGTATAAATTTTGTACGGTATAAAATGACTTTATATTTTAACATTTTTAACATAGTTCAGTAACGCGACTGACGTTGAATCCTCCGTCGGCAATACGGCTGACGGTGGTTTTTTGGTTAAACATGACCTCAATAATCATCCATGAAATTTTCATACGGTATAAAATTACTTTTCGCAAATTCTTTAACAACTTAGAGATACTCTCAGTTAATAATCCACCGCGGGTGCGGCGACTGACGCTCATTATATTGATTATTAAATATTAATCTACTACTGAACAAAAATTTGGTCGGTATGAAATGACTTTGCAAAAAATAGCATCACCTCCCCTACTATTACATCAATATAGATTATAGCGAATTGACACGTGTTCTTCTCTCGCATTCATATTAATTTAATTCAGAGAATTCACATTTGAAGAAAACAGAATCTTTCCGATTTTTGGGCTTCTCCGTACCCTGTGCGTCTGTCTGTCCGTCTGTGTGTATATCCATCTGTCTGTCTCCAGGCTGTATCTTGAGAACGGTAACAGCTAAAGGGTAGATGACAAATTATGTATTTCTGTTGCCGCTACATGTCATACAACAAACGTGATTTTTTTTTGCCTTTTTTTCGCTCTATAAGTATCCTTATTGGCTACATATAGGTAGGTACTTGAAATATTCACAAAATACCTACCTAATTGTGTTTGTACTTTAATAAAATAAATTATTTTCTAAGTAAAATTATTTTCTTAATTTCCTTATGATATAGAAAATATTTTTTATTTATTTGCGTCTTGTAGGTATTTAAACAATTTGGTTAAATGGGTAAAATATGTTTTTAACCTCTGAGTTATGTGATATTTCAATGCAAATTAAATTTAATTAAGTACATAATATAGTACCTATATGTACAATTCAACATTGTTTATAGTAGTAACAAAAATGCTTTAAATTTTGATGCTTACTAAAAAACCTACAAACTACGCGAGTATTAATAATTCGTTTTACTAAGTATAGAAAAATTTACTTGTTACCTACTGCTGCGGGCCGATTCTGTATCGTACATTTGTGAGTTAATCACTGAGTTAGTAACGAAATAGAGGAGTGAGTAACGGAAAGTGTCACTTTTGTATTCACTTGCATACAAAAGTGAGACTTTCCGTTACTCACTCCTCCGTTTCGTTACTAACTCAGTGATTAACTCACAAATGTACGATACAGAATCGGCCAGCAGGTATAGTGAGTGTGGCAAAGCGCGCCACCCCGGCAAGTGTGCCATAGGCCATAGCCATATAGCTATAATTCCATACCGCTGATTGGAGATTTCCAATGAACTATAATGATTAATGGTAATAATAAATTTACTTAGACTGTAACCACATAACATTTTGTTTTAGAGAAGGCGAAAGAAAGATGTTGTTAACATCACATAATTTTATTAGACTGAGATTTTAGATACTGCAACTGTACAAAATATTTTTATTATATTTATCAGGGCGAGCGAATCGAGCTCTAGAATATCCCACAATCTGAACATTTTGTGGTACACTTTACGGAAAAACTATCACACCTATTGATTTGTGCTTTTACATAGTAATTTATATTTACATGTAGATGTGTTATCATCAGTCAGTCAAGGTGTGACGACGCGAGCCCTCACAAAGCTCGGCTTTTAAGCTAGTTATAGTGCTTAAATATTGGCTTAAATATTTAACTAATTTTCTTAATTTTTTTCGTCTTTTTGTTTGTGAACAGTTTACAGATTAGACGGACGGCGCATGCAACAACAACTATTACGGCGGCAACAGCGCCTAGCGCCAACGCCACGAGGTCTAGCTGCAAGAACTGCGCCAGCGGCATGTTGGCGGTGCGCGCGCGCAGGTGCGCCGCGCCGCCGTGCCGCAACACGTGCTCGATCCACCACACCGCGCGTTCCAGCGGCGGCTGAGGTTGATCCTGCATAAGTGCGTTTAGTTTCACCACATTCTCACGGTAGCTGAAAACAATACAAAGGTAGTTACTAAAGTATGCATATAAACATGGAAACTTTTATGAGACCATAAATTAAAGGATGAATATGAATATTCATAAATTAAGCAACTACTAGCAACAAATTTGTATTTTATACCATTTTCAAAATAACTTTGTAGCAGTATTAGTTTTATTTAGATTTTCAAACATTGCTTTTTCTTAGTGTCCGACCGAAACTGTAGGCCTCACTGCCTACTAAGAAACTGTTTTGAGACTCAAACAATCGGACGAAAATGCCGCGTCCTTTTTTTTTTTTTTGTTGCGCAGGGGAAACCTATCATGGGTGCCCCGGGTTGGGGATGTGCCTCAGTTAGCTGAAGCACCCCGGGGGTATGTGGGACTCTTACCCACTAAAACCACCTGCGGTCTGCCTTCAGCCGTATACGGAGGGATGTCCTGGATCTGTCTAACACAGGACTCCCTCCACGACCGGCCGGTCTACCTCACAAGGGACCGGACTTCCACCAAAGTTAGGGAACGCTTAGGCAAACTGAAGCGTTCCCCTCGGCGCCGGGACTAGCAAAGCCGGGCAGGTTCCCATCCTGTCGACCCGGAGCCCCGTGGGACGGAAGTTATTGGAGGTTCGCATAGCGACGACTCCACACTCCCGTCCTACGCCGGCGGAGCGGAACGGAGGATGGGTCGTCCTCTCTGTTCCGCTCCGCGGCCTCTTTCTGTGAAAGGACGGTTTCACAGAAAGAAACCGCCGCCTGCCAGGCCTCATCGCTCTCGAGCATGCAGCAGAATGCCGCGTCCTGCTCTAACAACGTCATTTCACGTATGTTAGAGTAGGACGCGGCATTCTCGTCCAATTGTTTGAGTCTCAAAACAGTTTCAATTTTTCAGCCGAAACCGAAACCGAACTTTCGGCCTTACTATCAGTTTCGGCCGAAATCGGAATCAAAACTTGATAAAACAATAATTAAAATGACGATTAGTTACTGAAATTTACTGTTCTGTAAGATTTGTTAACACATAAGAAAAAGTGCCAACATACATTTCTTAAAATAAATATTATTAATCTTAGACTCTCTAGAAACTTTTCAGTATCTCATTATTTTTATTCGTTTTCCGATTCGATTCTAAGTTTTTAATGTATTAGAACGAAGGATTACCCTAAAAAAAACATGAGCAGAATTTATTTCAAGACGGTCACTATTGAAAAATAATCAATTGCAGTCATATTCTTTGCATGGGAAACACGGACATGCAGTCTCATAGACCGCGGTCGAAGTTCAAAACGAAATTACTAAGTAAACTTGCAGTTGGCGTCACAATTTTTTGGTTCAGAAGACGTTTTGCCACTAAACCTAAGATAACACTAGTTAACACGATTTTTGTGCCTAAGTTCTGTGTACCCAATTTGGATGTCTTAAACTTAATTAATTAGAGAAATAATGATTTTAACTCATAAAGTTTGCTTTTATAGAATCCTAAATTCTCTTTTTTTCAGTTATGTATCAAAAGAATAAAATATAATATACTTATATTTTTTATTTATATCGTTGCTTATAATCCAAAATAAAATTGAAATGGAATAAATAAATAATTTAGATTTTAAAATTAATATTTTTAAAAGCTTTTATTTAACTTGCTCTGTATGTATGTAAGTATTTAGTTGTTACGGTGGAATTTTGGAACTCAATTTTGAAGTAGATATATTTAACCGATTGAGCTGAAATTTTGCATACGCGTTTAGTTTGGATGACAATGCACGATATAGTATGTGACATCACTCTAAATCCAATATGGCCGACCATCCAAGATGGCGAAATAATTATTTTCTATGCAGTCCTACAATATGGATATTAAATGAAAGGGCTTTTTGAGAGTAACTCGAAAACGAATGTAATTTAATTCTACATCCAATATGGCGGCTTATCCAAGATAGAGGAATAGTTATTTTTAATGCACTTCTGCAATATGGGTATCAAATGAAAGGGCTCATTGAAAGTAACTCGAAAACGAATGTAATGTCATTCTACATCCAATATGGCGGCTCATCCAAGATACGGAAATAGTTATTTTTAATGCACTTCTGCAATATGGGTATCAAATGAAAGGGCTTATTGAGAGTAACTCGGAAACGAATGTAATGTCATTCTATATCCAATATGGCAGCTTAGCCAAGATAGGGGAATATTTTTTAAAGCACTTCTGCAATATGGGTATCAAATCAAAGGGCTCATTGAGAGTAAATTGAAAAGTAATAGTCAAGTCGTGTCGTGTCGTGTTGTGTCGTGACGTGTCGTGTCGTGTTGTGTCGTGACGTGTCGTGTCGTGTTGTGTCGTGACGTGTCATGTCATGTCGTGTCGTGACGTGACGTGACGTGACGTGACGTGTCGTGTCGTGACGTGACGTTACGTGACGTGACGTGAAGTGTCGTGACGTGACGTTACGTGACATTACGTGTAGTGTCGTGTCGTGACTTTACGTGACATCACGTGACGTGACGTGAAATGACGTGACGTGACATCAAGTTAAATCCACCCGGGTTTCAGAAAATGCCCGGTTGAATCCGGTCACTTTTGTTAAATGAAATTTAACTTTTTAGTCATGCAGAAATAAACGGAATATAACAACTCGCTAAATATAGATTTTTTCAATTGTCAAAGTTAGTAGGATTTTTTAAGGACTTCAGTTAATCAGATTTTAACAAATTCTTGAAACAAAATAAATTACTATCAAACAGACTATGAAATCTAGCCAGAGATAACTGAAAAACAAATTTTTAACTATTAAGTTATAATCCTCAATATATTATACAATTTGCATGATAATAAAAGCTTGTCGCGTGATTTGTAAATAAACTAGTAAGAACCAATTTAACTGAGTAAATTGATATTATATTTTTATTATAATAAATTTATCAAGTAGGTACTAATAGATTGTTAAGTCTCGCGAGTCGCGACAAGCTTTTATTATCATGCAAATTGTATAATATATTGAGGATTATAACTTAAGTTAAACATTTTAAGGAGCAATTTATTTTTTTCTTTTTAGACTATTTAAATAAAAACTTTTTTTCAAAAAGTTTTTTGTTTATAATTTATTTGTATCTAGGTGAGCACACCCCCAATTATAATAATATAGCTTGTTGTGTGCTTGGGTACGGTATAGGTATATGGCGCTCCTATTTTTTTCAGGTATTAAATAGGAAGTTTAATTTTTTTTTCTATGCTTGACTAAGTGTTTTATTTGTTGATGCAACTAACTTTTTAACTCTTATTTTAATTAATTCACCGCGAATGTAGTAAAACTTTTCTTGTGTATTTTGTAGAATATGCATATATATGCATTATGCAGGTTGTATTTTATTTCTTTTAGTTAGGTGTCAAAAGAATAAAATATATATTTATTTATTTCATTTATATCATTACTAACATTCACTAAAAAATAATTAGAAGAAAGAATATTTTCTGTCGGCTATATTTTGGCCGAAACCGAAACTAAGTCCGAAACTAGATTTTTTGGCCGAAACTGGCCGAAACCGAAAGTTCGATCGGTCACGTTTTTCTTCAAAAAAATATAAGATTTACGACACCTTTTGTCTTCAATAGCAGTGTGAATAGCTTTTTCGAACACTTCTTCTGTTAGAATATCTTCCATGTCTATTCTTATTCCGATCTTGTGTTTGACGAATTTGTCTGTGTTATACCACTGGTCCGACAGCATCGGTATACCGATCATGGGCACTCCCGCTGTTAAGGCTTCGTCCATCGACTGAAGCCCACCTTGCATGATAAACAATTTTATCTTTGGGTGTCCTAAAACATTAGATAAAGCATAGGTCAATAAAATGGAATTAACTGGTCTGTGTCCATACTAATATTAAAATGCGAAAGTATGTCTGTCTGTCTGTTTCCTCTTTACGCCCAAACTGCTGAACCGATTTTGCTGAAATTTGGTGTGGAGATACTTTGAGTCCCGGGAAAGGACATAATATGATACTTTTCATCCCAGGAAAAATGTACGGTTCCAATTTGGGCGCAACGGAGTTGTGGGTGTCATCTATTAGAATTTAGATAATAATGAACATTGATTGAGTGGTAAGTAGTAAGTACTAAGCTCTACAATTATTACTCCATGTAATTTAGACTTTAGAGAACTGAAATAATACAAATTCCATCAAAACCAAATGTTGGTGGAGAGTGGAGACCTAAGGCTTCGAGGGTCGACAAACAGATTTACATTAAACCATATGAACATCCATACTTATATCCATACTAATATTATAAATGCGAAATATGTCTGTCTGTCTGTCTGTTACCTCTTCACGCCCAAACAGCTGAACCGACTTTGCTGGGTATGGAGTTACTTTGAGTCCCGGAAAAGGACATAGGATACTTTTTATCCCGAAAAAATGAACGGTTCCCACACAATAAACGAATTTTGGCACAACGGGGTTGCGGGCGTCATCTACAATTGATATAAAGCTACTAGATGCAATAAATATATTAAAATTGATCCAGCGCCAAAATCCAGTGACATCGGCGCCATCTGATCTATCATGTTAGCAGTAAATCCTAAATTGATCCTAACACCATTCAGACAAGGTCGATCTACTTGTTCAATTAATTTCTTTCAATTGAGAGTAGACGAGCTACTAATTTAATACTTGGTTAAGATAAAACAGTCGATAAAATTACGCAATCACGTGAAGGCCATTAACCCTCTTACTAATAAAAAGTTACACAGCGCGTATAGAGGGTGCATAAGATTTTTTCTACTAATAATCATTTTTTGACATAAGGTCTGTATAACGATGCTGTCATTTCCATACTAATTTCTCTGTATAGACTCTGTGTAACGTGTGTGTAACTTAAAAACTCCTGTTTAACTATTCACACGTTGAACGCATGTTTAAGACGACCTCTGTGGCTCAGTTGATGGGCTGTTGGTAGCTCAAGCCGGGGGTCGCGGGTTCGAATTCCGCCGACGGAACAAAAAGTTTTCAAAGTTATTGGGTCATGGATGTGTATTAAATATGTGTATCATATAATAAAAATCTTAAATATATGTATGGTATAAAAGTATTAAATATATTTCCGTTGTCTGGTACCTGTAACACAAGTCCACCAGGTACTTACCACGGGGCCAGACTGACGTGGTGTGAAGCGTCCATAGGTATTATAAAAAAAAAAAAAAAAAAAAAAAAAAATGTTTTACGTACCTAATTCTATAATATAAACTATAACTTAAAATATTCAGCAGACAGCGTAATTACTATGTACAGGTTTAATTGTATGTATCTATCTACGGTTGCATATTTTAGATGCTTAACAAATTAAAGTTACGAGGGAACAGATGAACATCCATACCCACATACATACATAGGTACATACATACAGGTCAAAATCATAACCCTCCTTTTTGCTTCGCCGTAGTCGGGTAAAAATGAGGATGCGATTCACGTGAATTGTACGTACCTATCTACGCTTGAATGTCAAATTCGGGGCAAATAAGTTTTATGGATGCAAAGACTAGAATGAGCTAATATTTTTCGAACCACAACTCTCACAATCACATACTCACTCATACATACACTAGTTTTTAGTATAATTTTTTAAAATGCTTGATCCCCCTTATACGATAAAAGTAAAAATTTCGAATAATATGCTTACTTAAAATGTCTCCTTGTGGAAACCATTTCGATATTTTTATGTTCCTAGCTTCAATGGGTAGTTTTTCCTTATCCCATTTGAATAGCACGTCATAAGGCAATCGAGATAGAACTTTCAGCATATTCTGCAACTTTTCAGGTGGCATAGCTGAAGGAATAACATTCGTTCCGAAACTCATGTAAATAACACCATTTCTAGACGAATCCAAGTAACTTTTTATGTCCTGAAAGAGCAATTTTAGTAGTTTTAGGTTAGTTGATTCTTAGCGAGCTATTTATTAGCATTGCATAGGCGAGTTTAAAATTAGCAAAAATGTGGACCCGGTTGCAAATTTTACAAAGTATGAAGATAAGCTTTCAAAATCACTGCACTGTTGCTAGGTATAATTATAGAGGAATAATTAATTTATATTAAGGCCATCCCCCGAGCAAACGACCTTGACCATACATTTGACGCGTTGCCGAGATCGCACAAAAATCCTATTTTTATACTTATCTTAGTTCAAAATTGATCTAAAAAAAAATTGAAACGGGGAATATGTAGTTAATGAAATTGTCTATCTATTGTCGTGTGTTTCAAATAAACGTAATTTGTAAATACTAGGGAGATGCTGAAAGTATGCTTCAATTTTAATAAATTGGTATTACTTTGGAAGCTAATATCATGAGTATAATAAACAAAAATGGAAAATTTAAAACGGGGACAGGAATGTTGATATACTGAAGATCATTGCTGTATTTTTATTATAACTTTGTAGGTTTCGAATTATGAGTTTATAAGGCTCTAAATACGGTAAATTACGGAATCTCCGTAGGGGAAGGCCCTTAATACACGTTTTGCCTGATATAAAACAAGCACTAAATGTTCAACTCTTGAGTTTTGCCAATATATTAAAATAATATTACCTATGTTCGTTAACGTGTCAGTAATGCTAAGTACTCACATACGGTTTTGCTCGATCGAGCAATAACGTCGAGCAAAACCCGCGGCTCGCGATTTCGTCCGCACATTCAGCATTGCTCGATAGTTTTATTCTAAATCGATATATTTACCTAATTCCATCGAGCCGGCTCGATGCGAGCCTTCGAGCTGTGAGTTTTGCGGTCCACACAGTAATTATTACTCGATTTGGAGTAAAACTATGGAGCAAAACCGCATGTGAGTACTTAGCTTAGCATAAGAAACTTACTATATTTAAAACCTTTTACATTTCGATAGCAAAGGCGCAAATGCATCGAAATTTATATTGCATTTTAACAATATGATATTTATTACCTTCGGCAATTCTTTCTGGGGTTTCTGATGTATTCCATTGACATAGACCACACTGGGTGGAGACGGTTGGTTATCAATCCATAGCGGATGAACATCCAGGATCAATAGATCCACATTATTACACAATTCACTAACTGATGGCACATCTGGACCAAAGTGGGTCTTCAACATTTGATTCTCGTACTCTCCGATAACGTTGTTGTAGTGGTATTGGAAGCTGTAGTGATGCCATATCTTCTTGATTCTCTCCCACGTCGACAATTCATAGACTTTGCTGTGCCATGGCAGAGGGTAGAAGATCGGATGCGTCAGCGATCCCACATAGTGGTCGTTGAAGACGATCGGTCCAAACGAGCTTATCTGAACCAGCGGTACTTTGTAGATGTGAGAAAATGCTAAAGCAGGTCTGGAAACTGTCTCAGTTATTAGCAAGTCAAAATTTCCTTTCTTCTTCAGTATTATGTCTCTCACTTCGTCCACCTTCATCTGCACATTGAAAACCTTAGAGAGAGACATGTAAATTGCTTTAATTTGATCAACGACTTCTCCGGTGCTCCCCATCACTTCTTTCAGCAGTATCTCTCTCCAGGCGGTATATGATATGTCATGGAGGTCGATTTCTGTGAGATTCGCGGGCGCTTTTCCTTTTTCATGTTCAGGATTTGGACTAATAGATACTACTTCGTGTCCTCTCCGGACTAGTTCGTTGATCACTGGCCAGAACACAATTTGATGGCTTATAGACGGTGCAGGTAGAACTGCCAAAATCCGCGCACTATTAACGCTATTAAACGCTAAACAAAATAACACTAATAGTGATGTCTTCCCCATCTTATCTATAAATGAATTATGTCGTGGGCCACTTGCATTTATAGTTATATTTTTATCTCGACGTTCTAAAGGTATACAGCGTGTCCCAATTTGTAATTTAAACGTTGTAACTAACTAGTGTTTTTAGCGCTGAGTATGCTTTAGCTGATTTATATATCCGATGAAAAAGTTATCAAGCAGTAATATTATTATTTTTAAAACTTGACAACTGATATAGGGGAAAGTGAGGTAAAACGATCCCTACGGGTCAAATGATCCCTCCCCTTAAATCAGATTAAACCAGTGGCATCTTTCCAAATGGACGTGAAACATGTTGCCCATACCCCTGTCAGTTGCCTCTCGTAGTATCATGGGGATCAGAGCGCTTGGCGATTTTTTTTTTAAAAAGTGTCGCTCTGATCTAAATTCAGCCTGTTTTTGGACTTTCATAACTTTTTACGAATTCGTGTTTATTTAAATGTTATTTTGTTATAGGGTATTAATAGCACTTACCTAATATTTAAACAGTTTTAGATCACCCCACGAGGTATTTGCAAGGTTGTATTTTGATCGATTTCTTGGAATTTGGTATTTGGGATGAAATGATCCCTATTTGTTTGTATAAAATGAAATTGTTATTTTATTTTTATTATTAAAGAACAAATATATATAATAATCAAAGATATTGATTTCAGAAGTCCCAACTTTTTGTCTTGAGACAGACCGGTAAACCGAGAGACAGCAAAGTCTTAATAAATTGGCTCCCCTTTTTATCCTTTGGCTACCGAAGCCTAAAAAACTTTCTAATAAACTAAAAGATGCGTGTTTCTTGATTATAAGCTTAAATTGGTTATCAATAATAAATATTATCTCTGGATTATTTTACCCCAACTCAAGGGATCGTTTTATACATAGGGGTGTATAAAATGATCCTTTAGTTAAACTTTTACAAAAACCTCTAGAACAAAAAAAGTACGTACATATGATAAAAAATAAGTATACTATCACGAAGTTTGGTAAATTCACTACATCCAGCCATAGAAATCTTGCGATTTTTCCTTCAACTTTAGCCATACTTAAGATTTTTCCCTTAAGGGGATCATTTTACCTCACCTTCCCCTATTATTGTAAAAGTTTGAATATTATTAATAATATTATATATTGATATGATTCATTATTCTATCATAGAATCAAATGTTCCAAAAACCAAATATTTTTGTAAGGTGAATTTTTATTGCGAATAAGTCCATCATCATACATCTGTATTTTTGATAGCTGATTTAAAATTTTGTAAATTACAAATTAATTGTTTGATGATTTTTGATGGAGAGTAAATATATTTTTTTTTTATAAAATTAGAGGCAAACGTACAAACGGGTCACCTGACGGAAAGCAACTAACGTTGCTCGTGGACGCTCGCATCATGAAGAGTGCAAGTGCGTCGCCGGCCTGACTGACTGACAAAAGCAAATTTTTTATCACCCTGTATATTATAAACTACATGTAAGACTAAATATGAATAAAAATAAATACGAAGATAAAGACTCGTATAGTAATAATATACTTTGTCATGTGCGAGTACGATGGGTACGATATAGGTACTGATAATTTATTTTTATTTTTAAACGACTTCAAAAAAAGGAGGTTATCAATTCGACGCGTATGTATGTAATATTTCCAGAACTGCCCAGTTTTTGTATATTTTAGTGTATTTCAGTGTCTGAACAAATGTGCCAAATTTCAAACGTGTAAGTATGTATGTTTTTATGTTTGTGTTCGCATATCTCCGGAACTACAAGTCCGATTAAAGTAATTCTTTTTAATATTAAATAATTCTTTCGGAGGGGGGGTGGACCCCCCTGAGTCCTGACCCCTCCCTAAAGTTAGGAAATCAGTAGTTACCACGAAAAAATTTTTATTTATTTTTTGAGGTTATGTTCAATAAAACAACCAAATTAGTGGACTTACGACCAAATTAGTCTTTTTTGGGTGTGGGCAAACTCAGTTCTAAATATTGTAAATATACAACTCCGGCGCAGCGAAGGCGACCAAAAAGCCGGAGCGTCAATTATGAGTCGACGGAGCCCCACTACGCTCCTCCTACTTCTGGGTCGTTTACAAAAAAATAACCACGATGGCTAAGGCGGGAGCTTCGCTGCGCTACGCTCCCGCCTGAGCCATCTAACCTAACCCAAATATGAAGTCGTATTGGGCCAACACGGAGTAATACATTGCTATTAATTACCTAAGAATAATTATATAGGGTAGGTTGTCTCACATTGAATCAGGTAAATTTCAAAGTCTCGTAGAATGCTTGTTTTTAGATGAATTCCCCATTTTTTTTTAAATATAGTTTGAAAATTTATTTAACTACAATATGGCCAACAATTTTATTTAAAATTCTGTTTGGTTTTAGCAATAAAAAATAAATTGTAAAAAATTAGATTTGGTTCAATGTACACACATTTAACCGGGGTATTTTCCACATTGAACCGCCTTATAAATTATTTACATTTAGACTAATTTGTATTTAAATTGCTTTGTAATGTAATAAAAAGCTAATAAATATCGATAGTATTATATTTATTATTTTACTATAAAACTTAAGTTTACAATGTCAGTGTACTTGAACAACATGATTTTTATCACAAAATAATTAATAATAGCTTTAAATCTTATAACCTAAACCTACTTTAAGCATAACAAAACATTTTTCTTCCACTTTGGTTCAATTATTAGACCTTTGCATCAGTCAAATACCTACTTATTTATAATAATAATTCTAAAAGGTAACTTCAGTAAAAATAAAAGTAGAATATATAAAGTAACAAAACATAATTAAAGTCTTGTCAAACATTGCTACCATCGGCATCATTATTAAATAACTTTCACGATGGAAAAACAAAAAGTTTTAAACTTAAAAAGTAATTAACAGAGAAAACCATACTTATAAAAAACATGATTCTTCTACTGAATATCAGCAGATAAAATAATGATACGCAATGTTATAAGTTTTCGCTGCTTTTCTAATACTTTCGCCTGATCTATGCAATTGAAGAGCCTTAAGCATATTGGCAGCCGAATGTCCACCTCTTTTTCTTACTAACACCTTATTTCGCGCCATACTGTAACAAAATAAATAATTATAGTGTTAGTACACATTTAACCATCGGGGTGGTACACATTGAGCCATGGTTCAATGTGTACCACCTACAGTGGCTCATTGTAGGACAGACCACGTTTTGGCAACTAACCTCAAAATTTTACCCGGGAAATAATCTCGCACAGTAACGAATTAAGGTGCATTTACAAGCTGGATAACTACAGTATACAGTATTAATATAAATATACCAATACCATTTATTGTAAAAAAGTGAAAAAAGAAAGAAAATTGCCAAAAATACTTACTTTTCGAGTTAATTTTTGTAAAAATGCTCCTCACACAACCTCTTCGCGCGCTGGCGCCACGAAAATTAGTGGGCAGACAGAGATAGTAAATACCTCTCTTTCAGCCATTTTTGCAGAAATTGGCAACGTCGCATTTCAGAAATAAAATGGTGGTTAAATGTACCTGCCTGGTTCAATGTGAGACATCCGACTCTACTGTTCTTACACATTTTCTATTCCGTTTTGCATAGTTGTGATTGGTGGGCAGATTCGAAGGCGACCAAAAACCGGAGCGTCAATACTTCTGGGTGGTTTACAAAAAAAATAACCACGATGGCTAAATTAAGTAGTATTGGGCCAACACGGAGTAAACAAGGGAGCACATTCACGCGACTACTAACGACGCGTCTCCTAGACCCAAATCGGGTGTCATTTGAAAGGGGTAACTAACCCCTATCAAATGCCCCTCTTCCCTCCCTATAATGCGTTATTCAAATGCCAACCCAAATACACACACATTACTTCTATGAAAACAAGCACAAAATGGCCACGCGCTGGCGGGCTAAGATTCTATCTATTTATAATATTTATGGAGTTTGACGTCGTTGGTGTAGACCACACTACACCAACGACGTCAATCTCCATAAACTGCGCCAGGGACATGTTGGCCGTTTGCGCACGCAGATGGGCTGCGCCATTCCGCAGCACGTACTCTATCCACCACACCGCGCATTTCAGAAAGAGTTATGGCTCATAATTCGGCTGTACGGATTATAACGTAGGTATTTTGCATATTTTTATTAGAATACAATATTATATATAATATTATTGCGTTGCATTACAAATTATTTTCCAAAAGTAATAAATTATGCAGCCTTAACTTTAATACTATTCGGCGATATAATACTCTTCAAATAATAACCAATATAACCCATCACAGCGAGAAGATGCAGCCAACAGTTACGGCGACACCAACGACGTCAAGCTCCATGAACTGCGCCAGGGGCATGTTGGCCGTTGGCGCACGCAGATGGGCTGCGCCATTCCGCAGCACGTACTCTATCCACCACACCGCGCATTTCAGAAAGAGTTATGGCTCATAATTCGGCTGTACGGATTATAACGTAGGTATTTTGCATGATATTTTTATTACAATACAATAAATATAATATTATTGCGTTACATTACAAATTATTTTCCAAAAGTAATAAATTATGCAGCCTTGACTTTAATACTATTCGGCGATATAATACTCTTCAAATAATAACCAATATAACCCATCACAGCGAGCACGATGCAGCCAACAGTTACGGCGACACCAACGACGTCAAGCTCCATGAACTGCGCCAGGGGCATGTTGGCTGTTGGCGCACGCAGATGGGCTGCGCCATTCCGCACCACGTACTCTATCCACCACACCGCACGCTCCAGGGAGGTTTGTGGCTGGTCGTTCATTAATCTGTTTAGTTTCACGATGTTTTCCCGGTAACTGGAATTCAAATGTTTCTCTTATGAAAGCAAAATCCCTAAAATTTGTAACTGCTTACAAGTTACATGGTACAGTAAAAATACGGTTGCACAGCAGGTAAAAGTTCGTAGTATGACACGTCACTGCTTAACTTTGTCCCTCGCGGTTGAGTATGATATTGCGATGAAATTCCTATAGGCACTCGTTAAAAATATTATATTTGTCTACCAGTAAGAGGCAAGTAGGGTTTCGCAAATGTACGAATTTCTGCATGCTCCATGACGACTATATGTGTAATCGACAAGCTATTATCTACAACTGCAAATGTTGATATAAGTACAAAAAACAAAATATTTAAAATGGACAAAATAGTTCCAAACCACGCAATATGATCATCAAGGTAAATTACCTCTTGTCATAGATGACTTTTTGTATGGCGTCTCGTAGATCTTTTTCTGTCAGTGTGTAGAGATCGAGTCGTAGACCAATTTTGAGATGAACGTATTTCTCAACGTTGTACCACTGGTCTGCGAACAGGGGTATGCCTATCATAGGCACTCCGCACGCAATACTTTCGTCCGTCGATTGAAGACCACCTTGAGTGATGAACAGTTTGATTTTGGAATGCCCTGCAATGAATAGTATTTGGTGGTTACAAGTTTTTAAATCTTTTATCTACATCTTAAATGTAAAATTTCTTATCATGGGCAGCTGCTACAGATAGAAAATATTTCTTTAAAAAAATATATCCACAGCCGAACATATAACCTCCTCCTTTTTGGAAGTCGGTTAAAAATTGCCGTCGATGTTGCAAATCATTGTATTTATTTTCTGAAGTTTAATCCAAGTTTAATTAGGGAATAATTTTAATAAGTTTGATCCTGCGAATTGAAAAATAATAATCTTTTTTTTTGTCCTTGTCAACTTGTTACAATTAATTGCTGACCGTGACATGCATACTACAATTTACAAGTAGTCTGCCTTCTGGAACTTATAATTAAAGTGCACATTGCCTTTGCATTCTATAGTGACCATTGGACTTTAGTCAGTAATGTCAAATGGCAAGATTAGGTGCAAAAAGAGGGGGTGCAAAACTTCTCATGTTTAGTTTATACTCACACTGGCATATAACTAGTCTTATTTTAGCAATGAAGAGAAGATTAATACACATAGAGGCTTACAACTAAAATATTTCGGGCCGGTATAAATAGTCAGTACATTAAGATGCGACCGCGACGGTGTCAAGACGCGGTTCGGCTCTGTGATTGGTCCAAATTTTGACAGCCAACCAATTATAGAGCCTGAACCGTGTCTTGAGACCGAGATGCATCTTGAGTACTGACTATTTATACGGGGAAAGGCTGCAACGGTTTCCTTTGCCAAGTAGGTAGATATATTTGCCAAAATGCTAATATCACACAAATATAAACAAGGATAAATACAAGCTTTTGCTTTGTTTCAAAGCGAATTGGAATTCGTACCACGATAAAATCAACTGCACGTATTTAGTTAGACAGTAGGAGGCTAAGCCTGTTTCTAACTATTCTGCATTTAGAATATAAACGAGGTACATTACTATATTTTATTCCAGTAAATAAAAAACTGAAAAGAATTAAATCCTCAGGTTCAAAATCGGAATATTTACCAACTTTTAAATACTCACTAAGTATATCCGGTTGCGGGAACCATTTGCTTATTCTAATATTATCAGCCTTTATTGGTAGCTCGTCTTTGTCCCATTTTAGTAGAACATCGTGGGGTAGGCTGGCTAGAGTGTTAAGTAGAATGTACATCTTGTCGGCTTGGAAGGCAGACGGGATCACGTTGGAGCCAAAGCTTACATATATCACGCCGTGTTTCGAGGAGTCTAGGAAATCTTGGAGATCCTGAAATAAAAAGTTAAAAGTTAAAGCTATTGCATAGTTTTTATCGCGGGCTTTGAGCGCGGCGACCGAATCAAGAAATTCCGTAACGAAAAAAACCTAACACACCCCACTCCGACAGAGAGGTGCGGCGTGGCCAGACTTCGGCACGGTATTTGTGTGCGTGCAACTAGACGTATACGAATTATAATTGCATAAGTTGGTAAAAATGCTATGCAATAGCTTTACCGCGGTAGTCTCCTAGTGCAATACGTATTTTTTTTGTAAATATCTTTAGTACATTAATTTAATTAACGTGTTTAAAAAAGGTCAGGTTTGTTGTTCAAGTGGGGTCGTTGAACAAATAGACATGCATTAATTGACCCATCGATTTTTGTCGTCCACACCCATGCGATAACATCTATTCGCATGCAAGTGATAGAGATAGTTGCGATGGATTCATAAACAATTTTCTATATTCGGACTTTATCCTTTGTTCTGCCTCTACATACAAAACGTTATACATATATTACCACATCACCACGCCCATGGAATACTGACCATCTTGGGCTTAATTCCATAGTCTCAAATTGATAAAGTGTTAGAATTTAATATGATGGTTTAGCTACATCATTATGTACTTATTTTATATTTTAAAGATAGCCGATCTGTAAATCGCTTATAATAAAACGTTTTTAAAAGCCCATTTGATAAACGTTCACACGTTTTTGGTTTCTATACTTAACATAATTTTATTATGTAATAAATTACGTTTACTTTTTTACCACAATCTATATTTTAATATTATAAAGCGGGAGAGTTTGTTTGTTTGTTTGTTTGAACGCGCTAATCTTAGGAACTACTGGTCCGATTTGAAAAATTCTTTCAGTGTTAGATAGTCCATTTATCGAGGAAGGCTATAGGCTATATTTTATCACGCTAAGACTAATAGGAGCGAAGAAATAGAGGAAAATGTGGAAAAAACGGGGGGAAATTATTTGAAAGGCCTTATTTAAACGCGCTAATCTCAGAAACTACTGGTCAGATTTGAAAAATTCTTTCAGTGTTAGATAGCCCATTTATCGAGGAAAGCTATAGGCTATATTTTATCATGCTAAAACTAATAGGAGCGAAGAAATAGAAGACAATGTGGAAAAAACGGGGGAAATTATTTGAAAGGGCTTATCTCACGAACTACTAGAGTTATTGTGTGTTATTTGGGTCAGATAAGAAGTAGACCACGTGAAGGATCATAGGCTATTTTTCGTAGACTGATTTGTCTGTGAAATGTCTAATTTACGCGGGCGAAGCCGCGTGGAACGTCTGGTCTATACTAATATTATAAAGCGGAAGAGTTTGTTAGTTTGTTTGTTTGAACGCGCTAATCTCAGGAACTACTGGTCCGATTTGAAAAATTCTTTCAGTGTTAGATAGTCCATTTATCGAGGAAGGTTATAGGCTATATTTTATCACGCTAAGACTAATAGGAGCGAAGAAATAGAGGAAAATGTGGAAAAAACGGGGGGAAATTATTTGAAAGGCCTTATTTGAACGCGCTAATCTCAGGAACTACTGGTCCGATTTGAAAAATTCTTTCAGTGCTAGATAGCCCATTTATCGAGGAAGGCTATGGGCTATATTTTATCACGCTAAGACTAAAAGGAGCGAAGAAATAGAAGAAAATGTGGAAAAAACGGGGGAAATTATTTGAAAGGGCTTATCTGAATCTCACGAACTATTAGATCAATTTTTCTGTTATTTGGGTCAGATAAAAAGTAGACCACGTGAAGGATCATAGGCTATTTTTTGTAGACTGATTTGTCTGTGAAATATCTAATTTACGCGGGCGAAGCCGCGCGGAACGTCTAGTAGATAATAATTATTACCCGCAACTTCGCTACATACTTTAAAAGCCTATATTTTTTTTCTAATTAGTCAGGACAATTTAAGGTGGCACCAGCGGTCATTGACCTTTCTAGTCTAGGAGCTACCTATGTGAAAAATACTCGCACTGCATTCTGTTAATTAAAGAATAAAACTGAATTCTTGTAAAGAAACAGACTGTATAGTTTCATCGGAAAACGTCTTGGTAACTCTTCGTATGATAATCTCCAACTATTTATGAGTTTGAAGTGATAAATTCATACTCTGTTCATATCGTGTATGCAAAATACGATATATCGCCCTTAGACTAGAAACATCTGTCACTTCATTGTCTATCGCGGTTTGTATAGAAAACGACGAAATATTACAGGTTTTTTGACAGGGAGTCAATGCTACGTCAACGCTATAGACAGAATTCCGCGATTTGAGAATAGTCTTATAAACAAAATTCTGTGAATTTAATTTTGTTATCAAGGCGCAAAAAATATTTAAGTATATACTCACTTTAGGTAAAGGTTTTTTTGGTCTTCCGGGCAGGCCCCCCAAGAACACCACATTCGGCGGCATCGGTTGGTTGTCTATCCATATTGGATGCACATTCAACATCAACATCTCTACCCTATTTATCAGCTCTCCTACAGGGGGCGTGTTCGGTCCGAAAGTCCTCCTCAAAATTGCATTCTCCTCGTCCACGACGTCGTTGAAATAGAAGTTTCTTAGCTTCATGTAGTAAAATAACTTGGTGATCTTCTCCCATGTAGTCAAATTGTAGAGTCTCTCGCTCCACGGTGACGGGTAGTGAAGCGGATGGTAGGCCCCACCCACGTATTCATCGTTGAAAGTGATGGCTCCGAACGAGCTTATTTGAATAACTGGAACCTTGAAAACATGCGAAAATCCCAGAGCAGGCCTGACGCAAGCTTCTAATATCAACAAATCGAATTCGCCCTCTTTCTTCTGTATGATATCCCTTATTCTATCCTGTGCGACCTGCACCTCGAACGTTTTAGCTACGGCTCGAATTAGCACTTGAATTTGAGAATTGGGATCGTTTCTTATACCCATCACCTCGTTGGACAACATCTTGTGCCAGAAATTGTAGGCCACATCGTGGACGTCGACTTCTGTCAAATTTGCAGGAGTTTTACCATCCGGGAACGCGGGATCTGGCGTTATAACTACGACTTCGTGGCCCCGCTTCGCGAGCTCGGCGACTATAGGACGAAACACTATTTGATGGCTAACGGATGGAACCGGAAACACTGCTAATATTCTTGCACACTGGACATGCGATATTAAAAACAAAAGCCCGATTAAGGTTAACATGGTCGGCAAGAGCAAACCTTTTGCGAGCAAATCGAGCGACTAAATATGGCAGCTTACGGTCCGAGGGGTTATAATGCCAAGGCGTGCAACAAATTTATAATCGCGTAAACTCATGGACATAATATTAAATCCGCAAAAAACCTAATTGTTTTGTGTTTAAGTGAAAATTTATGTGCGTACCCACGCCTATACACTTTTTATTTAATTGATTATCAGAAGATCTAATATTTAATAAGTTTTCATGAGAAATAAACTTAAGAAAAATCCATTACCCGGATACCACAAACTTAGGAAAATCTTACATACTTTTTTGTAACCTAATAAAAGTTTACCAGCATATTAATAAGCATATTGGATCGTATTTTAACGAGTTTTGTTAATTATAACAATAAATTAATGATGCTTCACATTGCATACTAATTAGCTTTTTGTGTCACTCTAGGTTTTTTAGAATTTTTTAGAAAATTTATTTTAAATAGGTAGGTAAGTACTGGATTTTTTAAGAAATTCCAATATAAAAAAGAAGAGAAAGCCTACTAAAATCTATACTAATATTATAAAGCGGAAGAGTTTGTTAGTTTGTTTGTTTGAACGCGCTAATCTCAAGAACTACTGGTCCGATTTGAAAAATTATTTCAGTTTTAGATAGTCCATTTATCGAGGCTATATTTTATCCCGCTAAGACTGATAGGAACGAAGAAATAGAGGAAAATGTAGAAAAAACGGGGGGAAATTATTTGAAAGGGCTTATTTGAACGCGGAACTACTGGTCCGATTTTTAAGATTATTTCAGTGTTAGATAGCCCATTTATTGAGGAAGGCTATAGGCTATATTTTATCACGCTCAGACTAATAGGAGCGAAGAAGTAGAAGAAAATGTGAAAAAAACGGGGGAAATTATTTGAAAGGGCTTATCTCACGAACTACTAGAGCAATTTTTTTGTTATTTGGGTCAGATAAGAAGTAGACCACGTGAAGGATCATAGGATATTTTTTGTAGACTGATTTGTCTGTGAAATATCTAATTTACGAGGGCGAAGCCGCGCGGAACGTCTAGTATTATTATATAACTCCGTTTGTTTCATATTCTCTGAATGAGTTTTTGTTTTTAATTTAATTTTCTCTGAATTGCACAAAAAATAAAAACAAATTCTAAGAATGATGCGTTAATAAACATAAAAACCCCATAATAATTAACCTTTATTTACTTAAAATCATAAAAAGGTTTTCAGTAATAAATTATTTTTTTCTTAACTGCGACGAAGCCAAAAGGAAGGAAATGATTTTTATAAATTTATGTAACTACTTACGTGCAATTATTTCTGCCATAGTGACTAGTGCCTAAACTATTTCATTGGTTAAATGACTGAAGCGTCGGTAAATTCGCACTTTTGTAGTACAGGAAACAAAGGTAGGAAACCTATTTTATGTCGAGTTATATTTATAAAATGAGTTTTGTATTTAATAAACAGGGTGCAATTAAACCTTCCTGCCAAATTTTTATATATTGATCCTTGTTAAAAATAAAAATACACGTATTTTTTCTTTTATAATCACTCAGTACTAACATTTTGAGAAATAGCTTCCGAAAGTTATCCTAAAAAACACTACAATTAATGGACACGACGCGTCGGCCGCGCGTGACGTGTCCCCGCGCGCGCGCCTCACCCCGCGTCACCCCCGGTCATTCCCCCGCGGCGCGAGTGACCGTTGGGATAAAATATGACATTGAAAAAAAATAATACCCATTTTTTTTGTTAAATGGACTCTCCTAATGATACCTAAGCCCTGGAAAAAATTTGGCAGGAAGGTTTAATTGCACCCTGTATATGCATAAAAAAAAAATTACAATTTATAATGAAACAGCTTCAGTGGAACCGTAAAGGTATATGCATAAACGGAAAAAACCTGACAAACCTCAGATTTGCGGACGATATAGTTCTTTTTTCACAATCACCAAAACACTTAGAGCATATGATATCAGAACTATGTACAGTTAGCAATAAAATTGGATTATATCTAAATACGGAAAAAACTAAGGTAATGACTAATGACCAATAATCGACCAACGCCTATCTGTGTCAACAATACACACGAACTAGAGTATGTAGAAAACTACATATATTTGGGTAAATCCATCTCATTTAAAAGCTCTAGAAACCAAGATGAAATCGACAGGCGAGTAAACCTGACATGGAATAAGTTCTGGAGCCTAAAAGAAATATTAAAATCCACACTACCTCTGAAACTTAAAAAAATAATCATGGATGGATGTTTGCTGCCTTGTTTGGCGTATGGATCACAAACCTGGATCTACAATAAAAAGGCAATAGAGAAAATACAAAAAACCCAACGTGCAATGGAAAGAAGTATTTTAAATATAAGGTTAAAAGACAAAATAAGAGCAAAAGACATCAGGCAAAAAACAAATATTATAGACGCTTTGCAACACATGAAGAGACAAAAATGGAAGTGGGCTGGCCACATCGCGAGAATGACAGATGAGAGATGGACAATCCTAACCACAAATTGGCCAGGCCCTGGCGGCAAAAGACCTAGAGGCCGCCCGAAAGAACGTTGGGTAGACGAAATCAAAAAATACGCTGGGAGTAACTGGACAAACAAAGCTGCATCAAGGAAAACTTGGAAAATTTTGGAGGAGGCCTATACCCGACAGGGGCCTTAACTTTATTTACTTTACCTCTTAAATAAAAATATGTACTTATTATGTTTATCAAAATTATGTAAAAATATTTTTGTAAAGTTAAGGGTAATAAAGAGGCTTTATTATTATTATTATTATTATATGCATATTATACTTTGTTATGGCAAAAAAAACGAGTTAATATAAACCCAAGAAAATGAAAATTACATGCAAATACTAAGAATCATTGTATACCTAATATTACCATCGTTATGATAATAATAATTATGGTTAAACAGAAACGCATTAAGACTAAAGACAGAGAAGTTATTACGAAGAGTCATTACCGTCGATTATATTCTTTATTGACCATTTACTGATGGAAACAGTGGAAACCTAACATACGGTGTCACTGTTGACAGACTTAAATCCACTTACAAAGTTTATAGACTTAAGAAGTTTGACACTTAAAAAGTTTAGAGCCACTTGCTACAAACTGGGTAAAAATAATCGTAACTAAGAACATTATCATGTGTTCTCCCTTTGCTTATTTATGAAATGGGATGCTTTTATTTTGACGCACAATTATAAAAGCTATTACCAAGACCGGACCAGTCTATATTATTGCTAAGGCTCACGTCAAAATGGTTATTTTAATTTTTTTTTAAGCCACAACCACCGTGGTGTTAAAAGGAATCGTGAAAGTTGGGGCATATACTTTAGGTACAAAGAAGATAGTGAAAGTTACAACAGTCATTAAAACCTTATTTTATTTTTTCTTAATTTTTATTGCCTTTTTGTTTCTTAACATTTCACACATAACATACGCCGTACACGCGACTACAACAACTACAACGGCCACAACGCCTAGCGCCAGTGCAACAAGGTCCAGCTGCAAGAACTGCGCCAGCGGCATGTTGGCGGTGCGCGCGCGCAGGTGCGCCGCGCCGCCGTGCCGCAACACGTGCTCGATCCACCACACCGCGCGCTCCAGCGGCGGCTGAGGTTGGTCTTGCATTATTCTGTTCAGCCGTTTTATGTTTTCCCGGTAACTGAAAATAATAAAGAAACATTTTTTAACGCGCAAATACTTTTAACGCGTCGATTGTATTACCTCTTTATTATGTTCGTTTTTTTATGTTCAACGATTACTCCGCCGTTTGTAAACCGATTTTCAAAATATTTCTTTTTATGTATAGGGTATCATCCCAATTTGGTACCATGTTCACAAAAGTGGTGACCTGATGATCCATGAGTAATCGAGGGAACTCCTCAAAAATATGGAAACATGTGGTGACTTCGGTTTCATGAGAAGTATTCTGAACATATTATGCTACCAACATGGTTCGGAGGGTGCTGAGAGAACTCCTGACTCTTTATAGATACAAGTTTGGGAGTTTCGGCGTTTTTTTAAGAACGGCAAGCATATGCTTAACTATGCAAATTACATTCGTCTCTCAATTACAAAACAAAACAAATTGTCATTACAAAACTCGAGAATAGAACCGATTTCGCTGATTTTAGTCTCGAAATAATTTTTCGTGGAAGTCCAGGAAAGGTTCAAATTAGGAGGGAAGTGATACGAAGTTCACCGGGTCATCTAGTGTACTTTAAATAAACGCTACTATAGGTCTACCAGAATCTGATGGCAATTTTTGACAGTAGATTTTCAAAAAATATCCTTGATCATTGGATAAATTTTTATATTTGCATGTTTAACACACAGAATTAGCCGCTATAAGAAAAAAAAGGATCAAAATGTTTTATTCCAATTACCCCGGTATTGCTAGAGTCAATTTATTTTCTCACTTTTTGCCATCAGATTCTGGTAGACCTATACCTATGCAATTACTACCAAGTGAGTACTAATAATTTAAATGCTTTTTATTTATTTATTGAACATGACGCAAACTGCAGTTGCGGTCAATTTTATGTGTTTTTTTTGTGTTTTAGCTCTTTTGTATGTTAACCCGTATGTTGTCAATTTAGAATACAAAGTGTTACATCCCGTTCATATTTATTTTTATACCTTCGACAAGACTCTTATGTCAACGATGTAAGGATGTATTTTATCCTCCAAACAAATTTTATAGATGCGAAAAAAGTACCTATTGAGATTTAAAATATTTCAAGAAATTACTATTAAAAAATATTCTTATTAATGGTTCAGTGCTACAAGTTCATTGGTTCTAGAGGTCAGATAGAGATTGAAGACATGAGTAAATGACGTGGGTACTAAGGTTTTTACAACATAAGAGCAATTACTAATTTTTTGCCTTATAATTTGAACAACCCTTGTAACTTATTTACTTCACCCTCTAGCAAATATATGTAGCTATAGATAAAATTCACATTTTTTTATTTCAAAATCATTTTCCCGGTTCTAATGGTATAGGATCCCCCCATAGAGCGACCTTCACCGAGCTGGTTAATAAATGAAAAGTATTTTATATTTAATTACGTTTATCAATAAATTTATTGCAAGTGGGTTGCCTAAACATTTCAGTCCAGAATAAAAAAAAAAATATTAGTAAAAATTAAAAATATTATTAATTGATAAATTCCATACCAAAAAGCCCCTAGAATATGCATTAAGCATTAACCAGACCGGTACTAGTATCGATTTACCTGCCTACCCAAGAGTTGTGACGGAAAAAAAATAGACAACCCAACGTTTGCATATTCTACGGGCTTTATACTTAACTAAACCAAAATATGTATTTTTTTTTAATTCTGGACTAAAAATTTTTAGGCAACTCACTAGCAATATATTTATTGACATACGTAGTTGAATATAAAATACTTTTCATCTATTAACCACCTCGGTGAAGGTCGTTCTATGGGGGGATCTTAGGCCATAAAGGCTAAGCCTCCATTTATGCAAAAAGACGACAATTTTAAAAATTTTAGTTACCCACTTCATCCGCTCATGTCTTCAATCTCTTATGACAGTTATGACTCAACTTAAAGCGTGTCCCAGACAGACGCGGCCTGCGGTGGTGGTGGCGGTCAGTTGGATGACTTGAGTCCAGGCCGCGTGTGTCTATGTCGTTCCTAGAACTCTCAAGTCATCCAACTGACCGCCACCGCCACCGCAGGCCGTGTCTGTCTGGGACACGCTTAAAGCGTCTCCCAGACAGACGCGGCCTGCGGTGGCGGTCAGTTGAATGGCTTGGCCGCGTGGCCGCGTGTGTCTGTGTCGTTCCTAGAACTCTCAAGTCATCCAACTGACCGCCACCGCTACCGCCACCGCAGGCCGCGTCTATCTGGGACACGCTTAAGCCAGCTGCTGTAAATTATTATGAAATATTATTTTATCTTTAAGTTCATTTTAATATGCAAAAATAACTTAAAGTCATCATTTACATTATTATATATAGTTGCATCATTTACATTATATTAGCTGAACTATTAAACTCAATATTGTAATTATCGTGTCATGCGTTGAAATATTATATTTTCTTAAACACTATTATGTATTTTTAGGGTTCCGTACCCAAAGGGTAAAAACGGGACCCTATTATTTAGTTTGTCCGTCTGTCTGTCTGTCTGTCTCAAGGCTGTATCTCAAGAACCGCTATAGCTAGACTTCTGAAATTTTTACAGATTGTGTATATCTGTTGCCGCTATAACAACAAATACTAAAAACAAAATCAATTAAATATTTAAGGGGGCTCCCATAAAACAAACGTGATTTTTTTGCTATTTTTTGCTCGATATCAATAATGGCAATTGGCAACACATAGGCACCTGAAATGTTTGCAAAATACTCAGTTGTATTTATACTTTAACCCTTCGATCGCGGATTCTTGGAAATGCTATTGTATTCTATTGTTGTCGCGTCCATCGGTGCTCGTATGGGGCTTGATGAGTTAATAATTAATAATAAAATTAAAATAAATTAAATAATTAAGGGGGTTCCCATACAAAAAACACAACTTTTAGCCTATTTATGCTCTACTAGACGTTCCGCGCGGCTTCGCCCGCGTAAATTAGATATTTCACAGACAAATCAGTCTACAAAAAATAGCCTATGATCCTTCACGTGGTCTACTTCTTATCTGACCCAAATAACAGAAAAATTGGTCTAGTAGTTCGTGAAATAAACCCTTTCAAATAATTTCCCCCGTTTTTTCCACATTTTCTTCTATTTCTTCGCTCCTATTAGTCTTAGCGTGATAAAATATAGCCTATAGCCTTCCTCGATAAATGGGCTATCTAACACTGAAAGAATTTTTCAAATCTGACCAGTAGTTCCTGAGATTAGCGCGTTCAAACAAACTAACTAACTAACAAACTCTTCTGCTTTATAATATTACTAGACGTTCCGCGCGGCTTCGCCCGCGTAAATTAGATATTTCACAGACAGATTAGTCTACAAAAAATAGCCTATGATCCTTCACGTGGTCTACTTCTTATCTGTGCCAAATAACAGAAAAATTGCTCCAGTAGTTCGTGAGATAAGCCCTTTCTAATAATTTCCCCCGTTTTTAACACATTTTCCTCTATTTCTTCGCTCCTATTAGTCTTATCGTGATAAAATATAGCCTATAGCCTTCCTCAATAAATGCGCTATCTAAGACTGAAAGAATTTTTCAAATCGGACCAGGAGTTCCTGAGATAAGCGCGTTCAAATAAGCCCTTTCAAATAATTTCCCCCCCGTTTTTTCCACATTTTCCTCTATTTCTTCGCTCTTATTAGTCTTAGCGTGATAAAATATAGCCTATAGCCTTCCTCGATAAATGGACTATCTAACACTGAAATAATTTTTCAAATCGAACCAGTAGTTCCTGAGATTAGCGCGTTCAAACAAATAAACAAACAAACTAACAAACTCTTCCGCTTTATAATATTAGTATAGATAGTATAGATAATATTAGTATAGATAGTATAGATAGTGGTACGGAACCCTTCGTACGCGAGTCCAACTCGCACTTGGCCGATTTTTTATTAACTACTAACTCTTGCGTGAACACAAGACTATGTCATACATATTTTTTGATGTAGCGTAAAACTAGTATTCGAATGTTAAAGCCTGAAAGTGCCACAGTCCATAGTGATTAGTAAAAGTTCACTAAAACAACAGCTGTAAGTACGCACTTTTAGTTCGATTAGGAGCTATAGCAAATATCACATGTTTGCCGACTTAAAACTTGAAACTTCTTCAAGAAAGTAATAAATTGAAAACCTAGGGACCCTGTTTTTCTCTGTCACATGAACATGAGTTTCAGCCACATATGCGAGTCGTATAAACGAAAATCTTAACGGGTGTTGAGAGAGGAAAATCTCCTGAAAAGAGACCTCTCAGGCTTCTTATTTCATTACTCACCTGAGGCCATTCTATAACACAATCTATTTCTCAATCAACACTCAATCTATTTCTTATTGGTCGAAAGAAGAATATCCCACCTCTCATCTTTAATCACAGTATCCACCGCGTTTATGAGTATATCTTCAGTCAAGTCCTCCAAATCTATTCTCAAGCCAATGTTATGTCGAACAAACTTGTCAACGTTGTACCATTGGTCGGTGAAGAGTGGTATTCCTATCAACGGCACCCCGGCTGCCATGGCCTCGTCCAGCGATTGGAGACCTCCCTGGGTTACGAAAACCTTTATTTTTGGGTGTCCTGTAACATTTGTTAGTAAGGTTAGGTGGTTTTGTATTTTAGTTTCCGATGAATCGGGGGCTAATAAGTGAGCAAGTAAGACCCTGCATTTCTTCACTATAAGAAAAAACCCTGCATTCTTCCCTGCGACTTGAGAAATCCGCGGAGCTCGTTCGGAGTTTTGTAATTTATGTTCTAAACAAATGAAACAAAGTACGGTTCCCGCGCAATAAATAACTTTTGACTCAAGGAAGTTAAGGGCAAAATTAAGGTCACTTATATTATGTGGACTCTGGAGCGTATTTATGAAAAAAGCTAATGAAACTTACGCAAAAGATCTGCTTGAGGAAGCCATTTTAAGGTTCTTATGTTCTTAGCCTTAATTGGTAGTTGTTCCTTGTCCCATTTCAGAAGCACGTCATAGGGTAATTCAGACAAAGCTTTGAGGAGAACCTGCATTTTGTCTATGGCTGATGGGATTACGTTGCTCCCAAAACTTACGTAGACTACACCATTGTTTGACGAATCCAGGTATGATTTTAATTCCTGTAAAAATATTTCAAAAAGTTACCCCTTGGTTTTCGGGTTTCTCTTAAAATGAAGATAGAAATGCTAATATCCCGAAGTTAGAATAGCAAAGTCCCCGTGTAGAGAATTATTGGATACTAGATGACGCCCGCAACTCCGTTGCGCCAAAATTCGTTTATCGCGCTGGAACTGTACATTTTCCGGGATAAAAAGTATCCTATGTCCTTTCCCGGGACTCAAAGTATCTCCATACCAAATTTCAGCAAAATCGGTTCAGCGGTTCGGGTGTGAAGAGGTAACAGACAGACAGACAGATAGTATGGAAGTATGGATAGAAATTAGAAACCTTACCTTCGGAAGTTCCTTTGGAGGCTTCAAATGAATGCTATTCATAAAAACAACGTTTGGCGGCACAGGTTGATTTTCGATCCACAGAGGATGAATATTCAGAATCAACAGATCAATATTGTTACACAGTTCGTTTACTGACAAAATTCCCGGTCCCAAATGTTTCTTAAGGACCTCATTTTCATACTCCGCTATGTAGTAGTTATAGTAAAATTGGAATCTATAGTGGTTGTATAGATTCGATATCCTTTCCCACGTAGTTAAATTGTATACATGTTTATGCCACGGTAAAGGGTATAGGAGAGGATGAGTGAGCGCACCCATGTAATGGTCGTTGAAACTAACGGGTCCCAAAGAACCGATCTGAATTAGAGGAACTTTGTAGATTTGCGAGAAAACCAGCGCCTGACGAACCACAGCTTCGGTTATCAACAAGTCAAACTTCCCTTTTTTCATCGACAAAATGTCTTTCACTTCACTATTCTTGAGCTGTTCATTGAAAACTGTCACTAGGGCCGAATAAACTTTGTACATTTGGTCGATGATAGTGTCGTCAACTCCCATCACGTCCGTGGCTAGAATATGATTCCAAATCTTATACGAAACATCGTGTAAGTCGATCTCTGTTAGGTTCTTCGCTTTGATCTTCTGTGGGTCCGTAGTTATGACTACCACTTCGTGTCCTCTATTGACGAGTTCATTTATCACCGGTCTAAAAGTGACCTGATGACTTATGGAAGGCGTTGGAAAAACAGCCAATATTCTCGCCGAATGTGCTACCGCTACTAAACTAATGAGGAACGCTAGTCTCAACATCTTAAAGGCGACTGAGTGTAGCCCAAGATTTGTGAATAATAGTTTTGTATTTAACTGGTTATTTTCTCACCTTGAGACTTCAAATTACAAGTGTTGTATACAATATCGCTCGTTTACATTTTGATGACAATATAATAAGCGGGCCTATTATATGTATAATCGATTTCGAGGGTTCCGTAAAAAACAACCGGTCATTAATTTTAGGTGGTCTACAATGCTCTTTGGAATTAATAGGCTACTTGACCTATATTCAATTTAATTGAACAAATGCATATTTTTAGTAGAACTTGGCCTAGGAAACCGTATTTCACCCTTATCATCAAATAAAAGCTTATGATTGATAAATAAATCAATTTCAAAATATGATTTTTTATTTTTTTATTTGTACTGACGAAAACGCTTTTGCGGTACTTCCGATTTGGATGTGACGTCATCACACTAGTAATTAAATATATTTTATTAAACGCGCTCGTTATATGTAAGTTTATCTGTACATAAATAATAAGAATAAGCCTAGAAAGATTTGTAAAATATATTTTCTTGAATAATTCAAATAAAACGTCAGTTTTATATATTATCTCCATTTACTGTAGTTGGGAAATGAAATGGCCAAAACTTTTCTCCAAAAGTTTTCAACATTACAAATGATTTCTCATTTCTTATTTAATTCTTTTCTAATTTTTTGGAACTTTTAGACTCGTACGTTTAGCAAATAAAAAAAAATTCAATAAAGAAAGTATAAAATACAAAAAATATGACGTCACACTATGGCGGACAGTGTTTTCGGCGCCATTTAAAAGGCATATTTTTCAATCAACATTTTTATGGGTTTCTACTGTTTAAAATATTAAAATAATTAAAAGGTGAAAATGATTACGAAGCGATTAGCATGAAGAAAAAAGGAGGTCAAGTAGCCTATTAAAACTGACGATATTATAAATTAATATTATCTAGAATATATTATTTTATCAGTTAACAATTATAATATATCTAAAGTTTATCTTTAGATATATTTACAGATTATTTTATAGAATGTAACCTAGATCTATTTTATCTTTTCTACTTGTTAGGTAATAGGTTTGCAACTGAATAAAAGTATTCATAAATCATAACCAACTTGAAAGTATTATAATATATTAAGTTGGTTAAGTAATTTGTACAAAATATCTATAAAATATTAAATAAATGTTCACTTAGAAAGGCAAGCAAACACAGGACATGTATTAATAAAATAATTAAGTAAATGGAGGTAAATAACAAGATAAAAATAGCTTTGTGAGATAAAGTTTATTATAAAGTTAAAAATAAACTAAATTTACGTTTAATATTATTGCATTATATCCATGGATTATTTTTGTATTAATTTTATATTGTTATTTATTAACTTTTACATTTTCAATGTTTGAAGTAATTGCATAAGACAGTATACTCGGGTATTCTTACTCCCTTTACTGATCAAATTATTTAAATAACGAATAACTATACAAGGTCTGCTTGTCTCTGTCTGGCGCATTGGATAACTCACATATCAGACGAAGACAGCCGACACAGAGACGCTGCAAAATCTTTATTAGTACGACGACTAATATTCTGTTGAAGAGGATATAACAAATTATATTCACTGTTCAGTTTGTTAATAAAATCAAAGTCTAGATAAGAAATAAAATTCGTTAAACAAAAACTATAGAACACGAAATGTCAAGGCAGTTTCGGTTTGAGCAAAAACTGGGCAAAAAAACGTTGTCTATGCACGTTTTTGTTTACATATTTATAAACTAGACGTTCCGAGCGGCTTCGCCCGCGTTAATAATTAATTAATTAGGAATTTCACAGACAAATTAGTCCACAAAAAAATAACCTATGATCCTTCACGTGGTCTACTTTTTATCCGTGCCAAAGAACATAAAAATTGATCCAGTAGTTCGTGAGATAAGACCTTTCAAATAATTTTCCCCGTTTTTTCTACATTTTCCTCTGTTTTTTCGCTCCTATTAGTCTTAGCGTAATAATATATTATAGCTTTCCTCGATAAATAAACTATCTAACACTGATATAATTTTTCAAATCGGACCACTCACACTCACATCGCTCCTGAGATTAGCGCGTTCAAACAAACGAACTCTTCAGCTTTATAATATTAAGTATAGATTCAATACAAATATAGTTTGCTCAAAAGTTTAAGATTGCTCGGCTAATCTGGGGTGATAATCGGCGCAAGTGTACAGTAATGGGCGCGCTGCCGGCAATATTGCCCTGAACACTTCTGCGGCAGTAACGACGCGTGTGAGCGTTACACTCAGCCCTCCTCATACTTGCCGCGTCGGGCAGCGGCAGCGGCATGACGAGTGGCAGCGCAAGTAACTATTTACATACTTGCGCTGCCTACTTCCCTGCCCAACAGGGCTGAATTCACATGAGTCACGACGCTTATCTACCAATAACACACAGTAACTACCAATAACGTGTCACCGTGTGGTCGCGATCTACCAATAGCGAAACGCTTATTTCACGCCCCACCTAAAAATTTAACATTCCGTCTTTCCCCTCCAGTGTTGCCAAGCGATCTAAAAGTTTTGCGCAAATTATAGCATTTAATACATCTTAGCTATTAGCGATAAATAAATTATTATTTTGCCATGTAGCTCTGCTTTTTTAGTTTTGATCGTTTAATAAGATTATTCTAAAATTATGCAGAGAATTCTCGTAAGCCATTTATATCTACAAAAACTTTTATGTCTTGGTTTTGCCGATTAGCCAAACCTTAAGCAAACCTCGAAGCCTGAGCTCCAAAAGTTATTTTACCAGTGCATAAAAGCGTATTAGTGTTAAGTCTTCCCCATGAGTCTTTTGCGATTCATCTACTCGTCTTTTCCCGTCTATTGGTCTATCTCGACTCCTTTCCCGGTCCATTGCTCGTCCAACTTCACGTCGCACTCCAAATCTCTCAGCGCAGACTTGATGTCAAATCCAAACTCTTTCCCGAACATATCATAGGACTTATCCAGTATAGCCTGGATGCCTAGCTCGTGGAACTTCGAGTTGTGTTCTTTGCATCTCGCCACCATGTTACGGATGGCCCAGCAGCCGTTTTTCTGAAAAAAAAAATGAAATTAGAATTAAAGACATTTAAATTGTAAATACCGCACTTATGTTTGGCGTATCAACGTATTAATACTTGGCACTCAACTGCGCTGTCAAACTGTTAATTGAGAGGCTGTCTCTCGAGTGTTGTCAAACCTTGACTTAAGAACTACACGCTCTTGAGATCAAATTAATAATAATATTAATTAATATAATATAAAAATAATATCTATGGACGCTTCACACCACGTCAGTCTGGCCCCGTGGTAAGTACCTGAAGGACTTGTGTTACGGGTACCAGACAACGGAAATATATTTAATACTTTTATACTATACATATATTTAAGATTTTTTTTATATGATACACATATTTAACACACATCCATGACCCAGGAACATACGAAACTTTTTGTTCCATCGGCGGGATTCGAACCCGCAACCCCCGGCTTGAGCGCTGACAATCCGCTCAACCACTGAGCCACTCGTCAAATTAAAGATCATCTTTGGACACTGACGGCGTAACTCTATTTCTATATCTCTATATGCCAAAATTGGCATTGAGTAGGAGTTTAAGAGCCTTTTATTAATACGGGCCCTTACATTCGCACGTCAGGACCCACACACGCGTGTACTCGATTTGGCGTGCTTTTTCGTGTATACTTTAAGTTTAAAGTGACTAAAGTCCCAATTTTATTAATGCCTGATAGTGTTTATCGTCATTAATACATCCTGTTTCGTTGATAGCCAGAATTTTTCTGATGTTGAAGATTTTGATCACTATCTTTTAGAAGCATCACTGTTAAGCGATATACAGTAGTTTTTAACGGATACTGTTAAGATAACTGTCAGTGATAATAATTTGACTAGATATTAAATTGATTATACCAAGCAATGACGAGGCGTTTTTGACAAGTGACATGGAAAAAAAATATCCATCAATCATATTGTAACATGCTGTATGTATGATCACAGAATATAACATGAGAGATCTATTTTAGTCTGCTTGCGGCCTGACTCCATAGTAATTATTACGTAATCAAAGCGAGCGAAGCGAGCCCTAGTATAACCCACAACATGAACATTTTGTGGTACACCTTACGGAAAAACTCACGCCTATTGATTTGTGCTTTAACATAGTAATTTTTAGGATTCCGTAGTCAACAAGGTAGCCTTATAGTTTTGGTCTGTCCGTCTGTCTGTCCGCGGTTTTGCTCAGAGACTATAGGACCTACAAAGCTATAATTCGGCATGAATGGTGCCGACAAAATGCTATATAAAATCTTAAAAATATATATTTTTTATGGGACCTCCCCTACACTGTACACATCAAGCTGGGATGAATTTTTTTTTCGCGCCCACTCCACCGTGTGGGGTGTCGTTGGATAGGTTTTTTAAAAATATTACGAGCATTGATAGATCATTTTCCGATTTAGGGATCCATTTGTGAAATATGAAGTTTTAAAGTGGAAAAAATCGTTAGTCCAGTGTCCCCCCTTCTACCAGCTAAACGGTTGCTTCTAGAAATGTGAAAAAATTCACGAGAGTAGAAAATATGCTGAGTTTAAAAGGAAAACTATCACGACTAAGAAGACTTCATAAGTTATCGACTAGTCGATCAACTAAAAAAAATTTATTCGGCGAAGTATAAAGGAACTTTTCGTTCAAATTCCTTTGAACGTAACTGAGATGATGTTGTTAGTAGTGTAAAACACGTTGTAAATGTCCTGTCATTGACCAATCAAAAATTAGCGGTACTACGGAACCCTATATTGCGCGTGGCCCGACACGCACTTGGCCGGTTTTATTTATATGTAGATGTTATCACCAGTCAGTCAAGGTGTGACGACGCGAGCCCTCACAAAGCTCGGCTTTTAGCTAGTAAGTAACTTAATTAAGGTTTCGCATACTACATCAGCTTCACTACTTCGGCAATTTCTGTCAAACTCAGAACTCTTCAGTAAATGAACCACTGCTGTACATTGTTATTTCAACAAACTTACCTTATAAAGTAAAATCTACACAAAGCCTCTCACATTGGCTCACTGAGGCCGCCATAATTAAAAAGAAATGATCATTAAACGTCTCAGAGTGCGACTGCAGTACTTGTAAGTGTATAATAATATTTACCTGCACACTGGCGTTACTTTGATGCACCTTCAGACACTCAACTACGGCCTCAGCGACGCCGTTTTCTAGAAACTGTTTGCTGTGTTCTGGCTCGCGGAGAGACAACGCAGCTATACACTTTAGTATCAAGGCCGCCGCTGTTGGGTTACTCTAAAAAAGGAAGAAAAAAAAAACAATCTTTGAGGTCAAAGTTAGGTAAGTTTAAGGTCTAAGTTATAAAAATGAAAGTGTGTCAGTACTTATGTCTATTAGTTATCACCTTTTTCAAACCCCCAATGAAAACAGGGACGTTATATAAGTTTGAACTGTCTGTGTATGTCTTGTCTGTCGGTGTGTGTCTGTCCGTGGCATCGTAGAATCCAAACAGGTGAACCGATTTTGACATAGATTTTTTAGTTTGAAAACTGATAGTTGCAGGCAACATCCAACGTACTGATATTATTGATGATAGCTTACTGTGTGTCTTGATAGTAGGGAAACTACAATAGGCACGATTCCACTCTTCACCAACTGTCTTTTCACGTCATCGTTGCCTGCCAACGCGATTATTCTGGAACAAAATACACACCTGCAGGCGTAGCATGGTCACTATAGAAGCGGTTTCTTTCTACGGAAGAATCGACATACTGACAGATTTTATCGACAAAATGGCGGATTTCCATTGTCTAACTGTCACTTTGTCTATTCTTCCGTAGAAAGAAACCGTTTCTATGGTGAACATGCTACGCCTGCTGTTGTAATACTCTGATTTCTGAATGATATGTTTGGCACGCAATCATGTTAGTGTCAGTCTGATTGATCAATACTTTATTCGGTAACTACTAACTAGGTATTGATTCCATGGAAACAATCGAATATAACAAACCTACTACACGTGTATTAGATAAGATTAATACGCAACAAATCTAAAATGAATCACAACGGAGATTACATGTCCTTAATGGACAAAAACATTGGACTCACTACGGTAGAAAATTGGGACGACCACAACAAAAAAGTTCTCAAAGGCGATATAATTGGAGTTACAGATGCGAACACTTCAATAACAAAGAACTGCATTGTAAAAGTAAATCAGGCGTCTTGTGAGAATTTCGCAGACAGCACCGACCAATTGAAACATAGAACGAGACATATTAACTACTGGAAATCAGAACTAGAAAGAGCCATACAAGATATCGATGCTGAAATCAAAATATTGGAAGCTTTGAGACAACAGCTAAAGAATTCAATGGACATACTGAACGTACCTGAACAGATAAACGATGAGTGCTTGAACATAAGAACGAATAGAATGCAATCAGATTTGGTTTACGATGACCCACAGGATCAACTATTCAAAGAATCAGTATTGATACAAAACATAAAGAGACTTCATAGAGAAATGTTAAATGAAATAGAATATCAAATGAAACTTAACGTAGCAGCGAAAACTGCTCTAGAAGTGGATTGGGGAAATAAATTTTTAGCATTCAAATATGAGGACCACAATTCTCAATTGAAAACAAAAGCGGCAGCTGTAAAAGATTCTGCGGGAGCTACTAAACTATCTGAAGGGCAATCAGATGTACAATCTTGGGAGAGATACACCCTATTAGCATTGGACCAATTTAAGAACGCTATGGAAAAATCGAAGTGTCTACGTGAAAAAGTTGGCGCAGCCCTGATTAACTCAGCAAGGGATTTAAGAACTCAAGACGTAAGAGTCAATGAGGCATTAAGTGCTAGAATCGCTCAAACAGAGCGAGTTAAAATTGATCTGGAAAATCAACTGCGTTTAACGCTACAGAAGATTGCTGAAACTGAAAACATTCTGCAAACTATACACGAAGAAATTCTGAAGGTGACGCAAAGAATTCAGGTTGGACAAACGCGATTGAACGTTAAGAACTGTAGACCCGATGTGGAGAATTGTAGGGAAGGGTCTTTAATCAGTTTAATTGAAGAAATAGGAGAATTGAACGCCAGTCTGAGTTTGCTCCAGAAAAGGGCATTAGAAACTGAAAAGGTTCGAGCAGAATTGATTCACGAAAGATCGAAGATAGAGAATGAAATAGTCGTGAAAAAGAAGTCATTACATATAGACAATGAAAGATGTCTCTTTCTGAGGTCATACTACCAGTCGGCTGAGAAAATGTGTGGCTTTTAAAATAAGAATTTGCTATGAAGTTTAGTGTTTATACAGTAAATGACTACAAGTATACTTTTACTATTCGTCAACGAACGATGCCTTGATAACAGCCCGGCAACCATCGTAACCTTCTGGTGAACATCTCAATAGCTGAATAGGCTACTTGACCTACTTTTTTTCTTCATGCTTCTTAATCATTCATTTTCACAAAAAAAAAAACTAATATTTTAATATTTTAAGCAGTAGAAACCCATAAAAATGTTGATTGAAAAATATGCCTTTTTAATGGCGCCGAAAACACTGTCCGCCATAGTGTGACGTCATATTTCTTGTATTTTATACTTTCTTTATTGAATTTTTTTTATGTGCTAAACGTACGAGTCTAACAGAGCCAAACAATTAGAAAAGAATTTAGAAATCATTTGTAATGTTGAAAACTTTTGGAGAAAAGTTTTGGCCATTTCATTTCCCAACTACAATAAATGGAGATAATATTATATAAAACTGATGTTTTATTCGAATTATTCAAGAAAATATATTTTACAAATCTTTCTAGGCTTATTCTTATTATTTGTGTACAAATAAACTTACATATAACGAGCACGATAAATAAAAGATATTAAATTACTAGTGTGATGACGTCACATCCAAATCGGAAGTACCGCAAAAGCGTTTTCGTCAGTACAAATTAAAAAATATAAAATATTATTTTCAAATCGACTTTATTTAACAATCTTTTATTAAGCTTTTATTTGATGATAAGGGTGAAATACGGTTTCCTAGGCCATGTTCTACTAGAAATATGCATTTGTTCAATGAAACTGAATATAGGTCAAGTAGCCTATTGTATAAATTCGTAACCGAGGAGACGCTGCGCGACACGAAACGTCAGTTCTATGAAAATTTAAGTGTCGCGTCGCTTAGTGCGGTCTCGCCTGCAGCATTAGCAGCTAACTCACAGTTTAACAGCCTGCTGTGTAACGACCACGTTGTCGTAGTTGTCCGCCAGTAAGGCGAACAGCGCGTCGCAGCATCGCGCGGCTGCCGCGCACAACTCGTGACGTACTAGTAACGCGCTGACTGTCGACATCACCTCGCCCGCGCAGCTGGGTGCACTGTTCTCTGTGGAGAATTGGGGTAGTGATATGAAAAAAGAAAGGAGCAAAACAATTAAGTTATCGCGTCTAAGCTTTAAGGAATGTTGAAGTGCATGAAGGGATTTTTTTGTAAAATTCCCTTCATGCACTTCAACATTCCCGGACTCTTAAGCGCGGCCCACTGACAACAGTCGGCCGCGCTTAAGAGCCAAAAATATATACGATACAAAATTGTAATCGTTCATATTTTTTGGTAGGTATGTAAATATTTTGCTGTGAATCTTTGTACAGGAACCTAGGTAATTACTATCTTAATCTGAATAATAACTCAAATATGGTAAATATTCTCGAATGGGAAATGATCTTGGTATTACGTTTGTATGAGAATTTCGAGGGCACCCAGACTCTTAAGCTGCTTTTTTATAGGAGCTGCGCTGCGACTTGCGAGGAATAGTTCGCTCAAAGCAGTGATATCTTAAAATACATTCCTCATAACGCAGCACCAGGGGAAAAAAGCAGCCTTATTAAGTAAGCTTGCTTATTAAGTACCACGTAAAATTATTAGTGCATATATAATTATCAATAAGATGTTTCAGTAAATACCTATAAGTATATCAGTAAGTGGGTCCAGTAGTTGTATGCCGAAATCTCTGGCGTGTTCATGTGCCTTGCCAAACTCAACCCTGATGTCATCGTCTAGAGGAAATCTTCTAATGGCCAATAGTGTCTCACTGAGAAGCTGTAATAAGATTATTTTTATTACAGCTACAATAAGAGTATTTATAATCTCGGCCAAGTCCGAGTCGAACTCGCGCACAAAGGGTTCCGTACCGTTATAGAGAAAAAATATGCCAAAAATTGTATTTTTTGTATGGGAGCCCCCCTTAATTTTTATTTTAATTTTATTAATAATTGTTAAAGTACATACATAATTGAGGAGTCTGTGAAAATTTCAACTGTCTATCTGTTGTCAGTATTGATATAGAGCAAAAAAGGCCAATAAAATCACGTTTGTTGTATGGGATATTAATTTTATTTTGTTTTCAGTATTTGTTGTTATAGCGGCAACAGATATACACAATCTGTGAAAATTTCAGAAGTCTAGCTATAGGGTTCTTGAGATACAGCCTGGAGACAGACAGACGGATGGTAAAATAAAAATTACTCGAGCACATTTTTTTTATTAGCTTATGCTGTTCCACTGCTGGGCAAAGACCTCCCCCAGGGTCCTTGACCAGATGACTATAAATAAAACCTTAAGAGACCTTACTGTAGGATTTAAAGATGTATTGTATTTACTTACTTTTGTATTTCCTTTTATCTGGAGCAAAACTTTAAAATTGCCAACTATATCAGTAGCAAATATTCTCTGACGATTCTGTTCGTGTTTTAAACAACAAATACTAATCCACTTCAATGTTAATATTAATATCTCTTGATTTTGGGTCTCATCAAGTATCCTTAAAGAAATTTTGTAAATAAATAATAATATTATAATACTGTCTTTGCCATAGATTACACGGCTATAGCACACTGACGCCATGAATCACAAATCGCGACCAAAAAACCAAGTGCGAGGGGCAACATAAATGCATTGTCATTTGACATGTGAAAAGGAAGATCTGTCAGAAACTTTTCCGTTTTTGGGGCATTAAAAAAAAGTATCAAAATGTTTTACTCCAATTTCTTTTTCCCCTTTTTGCCATCAGATCCTGGTAGACCTATAAATATTATTATTACGTCTATTTCTATAATATTAGCACCTTCAGCAAACTAATGCCACCTACATATATTACTTATGTAAATGAATTCTTTAAAGTGTGAGTTAGAATGACAGTAAAATGTAAAATACCTTTTCATCAAATTAATACCCTTAGTCTCCAACAGATCTGGTTGCATATCCATGAGAGCTCGTAATGTATTCAATTCTTGGAGGACAAATCTTTCCAATTCTTTCTTTCCTTCTACATACCCTTTAAAATGTCTATCTAATAACTCAATTAGCAGTGTATATGCTCCTTCCTTTCCCGCTCGTATTCTATGTGCTATATCTTTATTACATTCTGCCTGAAAACCAAGTAAATTTTTAGTTAGCATCTTGTAAAAAAAGTGTTATTAATAACTTAATTATTTTTTTATAACATGTTATTAATAAACGAATAATTATAGTAGCAAAGCTGAAAAATTATGAATTGTGATTAAAAGGAGCACTAAAAAAACTATTTAAAAGTCAAAATAACTTTCTCGGCCAGTAAGCAATAATACTGGGACAATGACACCAAGCCTACAGATATCTTAAAAAACTGTAATGGACAAAATAGTGGTATTACCGTTAATACATTTAGTTGTGTTATAATCTGTTCACTGTCCTCATTGCAAATATCTTTTAGCTTCCTAACAGCTGCGCTCACAAGATGAACATCATCTGAGCTAAGTGACAAGTCCTTAATGATATTAGACAAGTCCACACCCTGAAAGTGAGAAAAAGGATCCATTATTATTATCTTCTAGGCATATGAGAAAGTATATAAATACAAACAAGAGTAAATAAGCTATGAAATACAAATCTGCTAATATGACAATGAATTTCTGACTATTTAACTGTTGATGAAATTTGGTATGAACATATTTTGAGTTCTAGGAAAGGACATAGTTTTCATCCTTGAAAAATATAAGGATCTAACACAACAAACAAATTTAAGCCCAAAAAGTAACAGGTAGCATCCAGTGTAAATACATATAAAACTGATATTATGCGTTATACTGAAGCTCAACTTTTAGGGTGCGTTTCGGTGCCGATTTGACCAATCACCATGCTCGAAATATTTCGCTCCGCTTCAATGGAACAGCACAATTGGTCAATTCGGGCACCACTAAGCTCCTCTCCCCCCCCCGCCCCGATCCGCGTCAGTGGAAACGCACCCTTACCCTTATCTACAAAAAACATTAATTCGTGGAAAAAGAAATGGCAATGTTTATTTACAATACTTTTAAATCTCCATAATATGTCGGTATTTCCAAGTGTCTTCTTTTAAATTATTAACACATTATAGTGAGAACATACCGACCGAAGGGGCCTGTATGTTTCAATTATTTAAAATAAATATTTATGTGATTACCTGGGCTTCAAATTGCGCTATAGCCTCCTTAATAGCCTCTTCTGGGCTCATATCGAATTCATCAATATTCTCCTTCACTACCTCGTCGTAAGTTTCCTGAGTTATAACTCGAACCATTATAGATCACAGATTAGTAGTATATATTGTAGATTAAAGATGTTTATATTGCTTCAACAATAACCAAGTCGGGCGCTAGCACCTGTAATCTAAAAGCCGGCTATTTATTTACAAATTGTATACTCTTACGCCTAACTTGGTAGGAGTGATGGTAACATTTAAATTATATAAATATGTAGATTTTATTTAATGCAAATATTATTAAACAATTTAAAACTAGAATTTAAAGAATTTCGCAAATTCGTTTTGATCACACAATATGACATTAGTTTGACAGTTCTCTATTTTTTTTTCTTAATATGACATTAGTTTGACAGTTCTCTTTTTTTTTTTCTTAATATGGCACTTTGGCTATAAAACCATGGCCAGTGTCGAGTAAATGGCGGGAAACAATGTTCTAGTATAAAAAAAAAAAAATTTAGCATCGTTTTCATATATCGTCAGGTCTAAAGTCTAGTCAAAGTCTAAGTAAAAGTCAATACAGTTAAGGAGTCAAGTCGGTTGATTCAGTACATTTGTACCAAGTACCATTATGAAAATAACGGTACGTAACGTTATTTTTCTGGTAATTCGGTAACGTTATAAAGCCCTGCCTTGGGGAAAGGTATTTTTCGTGCATTATAAACTGTGATCATAAATTCAGAAATCATTTATTTTACGTTTTGCAGTTTCTCTATCGAAAATGTATTTTCGGTGGAAAAAATAAAGCGCAATATTATGACGATGAAGAAGAAGTAATTTAGGTGTAGACTGTAGTTTGACATTGACATTATAATTTCATTTGTGAATGTATGACGCATACAGTGAGCAAAAAATAGGTATTCAATAAAAGATTTGTAATCTCAATTAAAGTTAAACAAACTAGAATAAATGCGTATTAGAATATAAAAAAATTAATATAAATAAATACCAACTGAGTAACGTTCACCATGAGTTTCCTGGGGAAGTTATTTGGCGGTAAGAAGGAGGAAAAAGGTCCTTCGACACACGAAGCAATACAGAAATTACGTGAGACTGAGGAACTCCTCGTGAAGAAACAAGAGTTTTTGGAAAGGAAAATCGAGGTTGAATTACAAAATGCTAGGAAAAATGCATCAAAAAATAAAAGAGGTAAGTCTAAGGTAGTGGCTAATGTAACTTTATGACCTTCTAGAGCAAATCCTTGATGCCTTATTGAACGAATGACACAACAAAACAAAGATAATGTTGTGAAGACAATTATGTCGTAGCTATTTTTAATGAATTTATCAAGTTTTAACAAATTATGATCATAAAAGATACTCTCTTTGTTGATAATATTGTCAGAATGTTTTTTAGATTTGTTTGTAAATTGCGTTATAAATGCAGGACTAGGGTAAGAGACATACCCTTTCTTCTGCTTGTTTGGTATAAAGTAGATACATTCTAATTTATTCTTCTCTAGCTGCTATTGCTGCACTCAAACGCAAGAAGCGCTATGAGAAGCAGCTGACTCAGATTGATGGCACACTAACACAGATTGAGGCTCAGCGAGAGGCGTTGGAGGGTGCCAACACTAATACCCAAGTATTGAACACTATGAAGGATGCTGCCATTGCTATGAAACTGGCTCACAAGGATATGTATGTATCTATACTAATATTATAAAGCGGAAGAGTTTGTTAGTTTGTTTGTTTGTTTGAACGCGCTAATCTCAGGAACTACTGGTCCTATTTCAAAAATTCTTTCAGTGTTAGATAGTCCATTTTTCGAGGAAGGCTATGGGCTATATTTTATCACGCTAAGACTAATAGGAGCGAAGAAATAGAGGAAAGTGTGGAAAAAACGGGGGGAAATTATTTGAAAGGGCTTATTTGAACGCGCTAATCTCAGGAACTACTGGTCCGATTTGAAAAATTCTTTCAGTGTTAGATAGCCCATTTATCAAGGAAGGATATAGGCTATATTTTATCACGCTAAGACTAATAGGAGCGAAGAAACAGAAGAAAATGTGGAAAAAACGGGGGAAATTATTTGAAAGGGCTTATCTCACGAACTACTGGAGCAAGCTTTCTGTTATTTGGGTCAGATAAGAAGTAGACCACGTGGAGGATCATAGGCTATTTTTTGTAGACTGATTTGTCTGTGAAATATCTAATTTACTGTACTGTGTAGACTGATTTGTCTGTGAAATATCTAATTTATGCGGGCGAAGCCGCGTGGAATGTCTAGTTTAGAATAATAAACAATAAAGGTCTATTAATTTTCATATGATTACAAGATTATAACAATAGAGAACGCAACTTAGGCAACTGTAGCTGTGTCGTCTTGGTGTTGCAGCAGTTTCTTCCATACAACCTAGCTACATACACACTTTATAACATTCTAAATGTTAGCTCTGTAAATGTACAGATATTCTCAAATTTCCATGTGATAACAATCATTGTGTATATTAAGTTTAACAGTTGTTTAGCTCTGTGATTACACTTCTCATGAAACAAAGATTTACTGTGTTGAGCTATGAAATACTAATATTTTATTATGTTTTACTTTCTATGCTCTTTCTTGTATACTATGACTTATTTTATTGTGATATAAAAGTAAACAAAGATATAGGCTATAATTCTACGACTTTAAATGTAAAGGTACAATTCCGTGCATCGCGATCGATCGCGGCCGCTCGCGATAGTCAGAGTATGAAAATGTATGGCACCGCTTCCGAGGCCCGCGACAGACGCGCGCGGCCGACGTACCATACATTTTCATACTCTTGACTATTGTCGCGAGCGGCCGACAACAGTCGTAGGCCGCGCGCGGCCGCGTACGATCGCGATGCAAGGAATTGTACCTTAAAAGACTTGGTTCCGGATTTATATTTTTTATGAGTGTAAGCCACTTTATTTTTGCCTTCCTACGTATGAAATCTGCCGCTCTCCTAGGACGCTGCCACCCCTAAGCCGCGGCCTATACGGCCTCTATTCAAACACTATTGTACTATTAACTTGACAAAGTTTTTATTCTAAAAATATATTATAAACTTTTGTTTATACAAAAACTACATTCCAATAATTATATTTTTATGAACATAATGTTGCAAATAACAAATAAAACTTTTCCAGTGATGTGGACAAGGTGCACGATATAATGGACGATATCGCCGAGCAGCACGACATCTCTCGTGAGATCACGGACGCTATCAGTAACAATGTCGCCTTCCCCAACGATATTGATGAGGATGAACTGGAGAAAGAATTGGAGGAGCTTGAACAGGTATATTATGGTTACGAAAATCTTATTCAGAACTTCAGTGTTGTGATAATTTGTACTATAAGAGAAGTTGATTCATAGGCAGATGGCGGACCTATGTAGTTTGGTTGTTACGTCAAACCCAGACGACGGAAAACAACAATTAACATTGAATTGACATGGTCCAACCAAATGATGTGGTCTGTCAACTGCCTAGGAAGCAATTTCCTTGATAATACATATTATAAGCAGTTTATGATAAGAAACTGGCATGTCATAATGGCCTAGTTTGTCTTTGATAAATGTTTCATTTAGTGTAAAAAATGTTTGCATATAAACAGAAAAGTATCAGTTGTATTAGACAGAATAATTATGAAATTTTATTCAAGCTTTTGCTTTCAATAAATAAAGAAAACCCATTAACATCAGGTTTAGTATTCCCGCAAAAGGGCTAAAAATTCTGATAGATTTTTAAGAATTTTAAGGATTTCCTTTGTCTATCATGATGCATTGTCCATTCTCCCATTGAAACCTTTTCTTAGTTGCTCATTGGTGCAGGCATAAACCGAAAACCTGAAAATAATTTTGTAGCGGTACCCATAATTAGCGCCACATTCCTGCATCGCGCTATCGAAGTTTTCTAAGTGCGTCGGTAAATATACGACAGCTGAAATCAATCACGTGGGCTTCGCCCTGACCGAGGATAACACCTCGCTCGGTTGGAAGATCTTCCTTTGCGGCCACCACGCATATTCCACAATTTCATTATTGCTGTTATTAACTCTTCAGGAGGATCTTGATAAGGAGATGATTGGCATCAGCGTGCCAGCAGACAGCCTGCCAGACGTGCCCTCCGCCGAGCCTGTCGCTTCAGCCAAAGAGAAACCCGGCAAGAGTACAATGAGCGGTAAGTAATCTTCCATATAATATGTATGAGGCTTCTTACAAACGAACGGCTCTTGTCGATGGCACGCGTCGATGGCAGTCGGCGGCACGTGTCGACAGCAGTCGACGGCAGTCGCTTAATTTTTTTTCACTGATTTTTTTTTGACACTTGTCCACGGCAGTCGACGGCACGCGTCGTTCGTCTGTAAGCGTTCTTAGTGAATATAATGTAGAATATTCATGGAACGAAATAGTGGAAAAAGTCTGGCGGAGACCTATGCTGGAAGAGCAGACCAACAAATGAAACTAAACATACAGAATAATAATTAATAATTATTTAAAATAAAATATTGAACCAAACACGCTTAACTCTTGGTAGCCTTTGAAATAAAATGAGAAAAAAAAATCTGATATTTTGATTTTTGATGCTTTCTAAAGTGGTGTAATTTGCGTTAAATTTAAAGCAAATCATCATCTGTGACCATTCAGCTGTCCCAAGAAGTTATTGATGTAGAAATTATGGTTTTTTACACTATTTTTTTAACACGCTTTTATTAGCTTGGGCTGTATTTATGTAACGGAATCTTTTTTGAGCACGATTTTTACCTATCTCCAATAATAGTCTAATTAATTCGAAACTTTGCATACGTATTAAGAGCCAATGACAATGCAATAATTTGTTAAATTTTTTGAAAAGAAATAAGACTTTTTTTTAAACTATATTTTTTTTTTAATTTCAGATGAGGACAAGGAGCTCGCAATGCTGCAGTCCTGGGCCACATAGAACCTCACCGCTTCGCCTTAAACAAGTGATATTTTTCACCTCTACAATAAATATTTAATCTTACGTCTACATTTTAATTGTTTATTGTTACTGGCTGCATAGGATCGGTAGGCCGGTTAGAATATAAAATATCACTTACATTGGCCTGATAGGAGCCAAATTCAGGTACTTATATATGTAAAAAAAATAATATAGTTTGCACTCCGAAGTCTCGGCAGAAGTGAAAACGACGCAGCAGGCATGCATTTCCCCGAATGCTAGAGGACATTAATTCTTGTTTTACGCCGCGCAAGTAGTATACTCTTCCTGCGTGTTACGAATTTTTGATCAGGTCACATGTCCTTACGCGAGTTCTCTTTTTTTTTAAAAGTGCACAACAGCTAAAGAAGTTTTCACTTCGTTATTCTTTTTTAAAAGAAGCAAGCAAAAGAAGAGAAAAGCAACTAGCCAATGCACTATAAGGTCAGATATAGGTTTCTGAATTTGGCTAAAATTTTGCGAATTTCTTATTAATAATATTAAGGTAACATAATAATTATAATCAACTGCCTTCAAGACGAGGTTCATTGCTGTATATAAATATTTATATTAACGATTTATTTTGCATATTAGTTTGTATATTTATATCATGTATCATATGTACTGGTGATTTAATAAATATTTTTTTAGTATTAAATGTATATTTTTGTTAAAATTATAGCCCCTTTAAAAAAACTTCACGTTTACCCATATCGTCTTTGTCTGATACGTTAGAAAATCTACTTGATAGACATTGATAATATGAATGACAGGAGTAAATACAGGGTGCAATTAAACCTTCCTGCCAAATTTTGATACATTGATCCTTGTTAAAAATAAAAATATACGTATTTTTTCTTTTATAGTCACTCAGTACTAAATTATTGAGAAATAGCTTCCGAAAGTTATCCTAAAAAACATTACAATTAATGGACACGATGCGTCGGCCGCGCGTGACGTGTCCCCGCGCGCGCGCCTCATCCCGGCGTCACCCCCTCATTCCCCCGCGCCGTGAGTGACCGTTCTGCAACGATTTTAAATGGGATAAAATATGTCATTGAAAAAAAATAACACCCAATTTTTTTTTTGGTTAAATGGACTCTCCTAATGATACCTAAGCCCTGGAAAAAAATTGGCAGGAAGGTTTAATTGCACCCTGTATATCCCAGTATATCCCACAACCTTTACATTTTCTGGTACACTTTACGGAAAAACTATCACGCCTATTGATTTGTGCTTTCTTTAACACAGTAATTTTTATTTATAAGTAGATGTGTTATCATCAGTCAGTCAAGGTGTGACGACGCGAGCCCTCACAAAGCTCGGCTTTTAGCTAGTTTCATTTAGTGATAACCTAAACCTTGAAATACGAGACCCTTTTTATTAAGTATTTCTTAGTAATTTTTGTTTATGAACGCTTTATTTAATGCGGAAGGCCTTGTATAGGAATTTACTTTAAAGAAATACTTTGTTTAGAAAAAAATTAAGTATGATAAATTTTTGTCAATATAGGGCTAATATAAGTGATATTTTTATGTTCAAAGAACAAAATCTTGACACAAAAGGCCTACATTTTGTTTGTATCAGCTCGATTCTATAATGAACATAAGATAGTATGCGATCGAAGTGGCATTCGAAGTATGAGAGGCCCTGATAGCACTAGTAAATTTGGAAAAAATTGGAACAATTTAAAAATGGTAGATAAAGTTAGATTAGCTTGAATTAAGCGTCGTACTTTGATTTTTTGGATATTGGTTAAAATTGAAGAGAGAAGTGGCTACCTCCATAAACGCAGAAATATAAAACATTAACTGTATTTTAATATTTTAGTTTAGTTTAAGTACTTAAGTATATTAAAAAAAAAACTTGTAATTTGTTTAAATTTTTAATTTCGTTTTTAATCTTTACTTATTAAATATAAACTCTGCTGCCTAAACAGTAAACCAATGCATAACACATTTTAAAAGATCTTAATTCTTAAACTACAGCTAAAGTCGGGTTGCGGATGACAGAGAAATTCGGCCAATGACCGAGCGTTATACTGTCCCTTTCACACGCGCACGAATATTATATTGCTTACTCGTTTCCACAGGCTCGTAATAGTAGCGCAAGTGAAAGAGGCCAAAGATACCGTTCCGATCAACAAACGACCGTGACCGACAAAAATTTAAATAAATTCCCACTTTATGACATACATTTTGCTCTACGCCACAAGCAGCGGCGGCATGGTTCGCTAGACTCATGTCGGTAGAAAATGAAACCTATAGCTATAGCCTTTGTCATAAGTAGAGACCGGATTATATGCATTTGCATATTTTAGCCATTCTCAGCGGTAATAGCATATTTTACCTAAGATCTAGTTATGATGCATATTATCGGTACATTCACAACATTTTTCACTCACCCTGCGTTCCGAAATGCGATCAAATTTAATAACAATAACAGTTACAAAACAAGAGCTATAATTGAGTAATAGTTGTGACTTTTTACTGCATTTCGAATGCAGTCTATCAGTAGCCGTGCGCGTATTTTGTTTTGACAGTTACGAATTACGATATTAAAATTAAAGAGATAGAAGAACGTCGCGCTCGCCTACTACAAAGTCGTTCCAATTATGTGAAGCAAACCTTTTCTATTTACAAAATATTATAGATGATCGTAGACACAATCTTACCACTGAAAATTTAGGAAAATATTTGATTGATAACGTTTACAAAAAATTTAAATAATATTAATGTCATATAATGTCACTGGTACACGTACTATGCTACGTATTTTGAAATAAAAAATGAATACTTACTTTTTTCTTTTATGGGGATTCCTAAAATTTGTCATTTAATTTTGCATATTCTGCTAATTTTCCTGCATATAACAAGCTTTTATGTTGCATATAATCCGGTCTCTAGTCATAAGCATTTTATATAAATTTTTGTCTGTGACTTGCGGCAAAGATCGGAAAGGCACCTTAAGTGAATGCATTTTCACGTGTTCCACGACCGTGCTATGTATGAAAATAATATTGTGATTTTGATATGTATTATTATTATACTTTAGATTTTAACCAATGCTTATTATAGTCGAAATATTGAAAGTGTTATGAAGTAACGATTGTACCACGGTGGCGATCAGATAATGCACACTAAATACATAAAAAACTACCCATTGTAAACCTAAGGGTCAGTTCACATTGCAACGTGACGAGATGATGCAATGCATTTTTAAATTGACTTAAAATTGGAAAAGGCACCACAACACCACGTGCTGTCTGCTAGTGATGAGCAAAATCGGTCTTGCAGCCTCAGTCTTGGTCTTGCAAAAAAGCAATGCCGAGACCAAGACTATCCTAAAACTAAAAAAACCAAATCCAAGACCGAGATCAGGCAGATTTGACTAAGTCCAAGACCAATATTGTACTAGAAATACCAAAACCAAGACTGTCTGAGTCTTGTTTTGCTCATCACTACTGTCTGCCAATTCAATGTGTATCTTCTTGTGTGGTAAATAAGATTTAGTTTTGAATGGCTCATTTGAAAATCCTATCATATCGCCTTGTCACGTTGTAATGTGATGCATCTAGGGCCGGCTATAGACGGACCGCATCTTGCAGTCCGACACCGACTGCAAAATGCGGTCGCCGCACGGCGATCTTCAGTTTTCATACTAAATTCATATCCGCAATACACGGACCGCTCGAGCAGTTCTTGTCGGTACAAAATTCCAATGCGACCGCTCTAGAGCAGTCGGTCCCGACTCCCGCCGACTGCAACTTGCGTTCCGTCTATGGCCAGTCTAATAAGTATTGTATACCTCAAAAACGTATAGACTGAGTTATATCCCACTAAGAGATATATCTGTTTGATATCGGATATCGTGTCGTATAATGTGAAAACGCTGTAAGTCTGATTTTGGTTAAATGGATAGAACTTGGCCGTAAGTCCACGATGTACTTTGATTTCTCATCTCGGTATTTTGTCAGTGATAGAAACGAGAGTAATTTTACATTTTATGTAACCGACTGAGATCTGAAATCAGAGTATAATAAATATACTTATGTCTTTCTACCATCCGGTCCGATATCGTAGATACGATATCGGACCGGATAGTACCTAGGCGTATCTACGCCAAATGCTGATATTAGGTAGCAGAGTTTTTATTTCTTTTAGCTATCTCTTTCTATTATGTGAAAATGAGCGAGTAAAATGACGTATCCGATATCGGACCCGATAAAAATCACAGAAGTGAAAAATTCTAGAATTTTCGGCCCTAGTGGGATGATTTAGTGTGCATTTTGTGGTGATTTCAAAGCAGGCAATAATATTTTTATAGTATTTGTCGTAATGCTTTACAATAAAGGCGAGGGGCTTGTATACGCTCAAGAATGTATTTTATTTCAACAAACACTTCCTTGCTAGAAAATATTATATTATAATAATATATTAACTAATTTATTGTACCCATAGGACGTAAAAACTTTGGGAGATCCCCGGCCCAAGTAAATTTTCTTATCTGCTATTAACGCCAAGAAGTCATAACTCCTATACCTAGACAAAAAGTGGCATACCGAGACAGCCCTAAAATATAGCTTTTATAATAAAGGCGAAACCACACTAAGCCCGGCCACACATTATAAGAACTTCTGACCAGAAAAATTCGGACGCCCGCCGGACCACCACACCGCACACCTATCAGAAACCTTCCGGCGAGTCCGAGTTTAATGCGGTCCGCATATTGTCCGAATTTCTGATCAGAAACATTTGAACCTCCACCGGACCGCCACTCCGCACACTACCCGAAATTTCCTTCCGGCACAGAATATATAATAGTACCTTACGGTACAGAAGTCTCACTCCCGAGTTTAGGTATGATAAACGCAAGCGTCCGGTCACCGGACTAGTCTCGATAGGCTGGCACTCGCTCGACTTGTCGCACACGCAACGCACGCATCCGCGATACAAAAGTAATAGTACCCGGCTCCGCGCCGCCGCGCCGCTCGCTTGACAGCCCTGGCAGATTGAAGCGAGACGACAGACAGTTATTGTACTATGAACGCTAAGCGCAATCCAAAAGGTTGAAATTAGATTGTTTTACAGAATAGTAGGTAAATATCTCTGCAATTTCAGGCCGTTTGTATGGAAGTGAGACACGCCTGCTTCCGGCGAGTTCGAGCTCACTCGGCTCAGTACAAAATGTAAGAGAGAGCGCGATCCGATTTTCTGATCAGAAACATTTTAACTGCGAAAATCGACGTCATCTGACATAAAATTTCGGACGCCCGCCGGAACGCAATTAAAAATTTCTGCCATCCGATCACGATCAAAATGTATGGAATTGACGAGTCGAACGTCAACGTCATATTAACGAACACTTATGTCAATTCCATACATTTTGATCGGCGATTCTTTAAAGAAGCGATAAAGAAAACATCTTGGCTAAAGGGCATGTTTTTTCCAACGCCCCGTTCAAGTGCTTGGTCAAGCAGAGCGAGGCCTTACTCTTCAGGTAATGAAACTAATTTATCCTTTATCGAGCTAAAATCGATTTCAAAACATATCCGTGTACCATTATTGTAATTATTATGTAATTAGCGGCGTAACGGCTACACTTTTTAGTAACGCGATTCGACTACAGGTGCTAATGCGTTGATAATAAGGGCTGATTTTGCATGCATTATTTTTTTAAATTATGTGCACAGGGTACGAAATAAATCTGTAAGTTGCTAACGATTGGGATGCACGAAACAACGCTAACCTCGCGCGCTGAATTTGATAGGACAGAGGCTTTCCCTTGCGGGCTTATTCTGGGTGACGCGGGACGCGATATTGTTGCGATACATATTGATATTACATGGCAGCAATATTGCTTAGTGGTGGATGGTTGTTAAACCGTATCATGCAATACTTACAGTTGCTAAAAATTCTTATGATTATTATGTCAGCTTGGAGGATTGAGCTGAATCTAAATATATTATATAACTCAAAGGTGACGGACTGACTGACTGATATAGTGATCTATCAACGCACAGCCCAAACCACTGGACGGATCGGGCTGAAATTTGGCATGCAGGTAGATGTTATGACGTAGGCATCCGCTAAGAAAGGATTTTGATAAATTCCACTCTTAGGAGGATAAAATAGGGGATGAAATATTGTATAGTATAATAATACTTCTTAACGCGAGCGAAGTCGCGGGCAAAAGCTAGTGGTATATAAAATAGTTACTACCTTAGGTTTTTTTAGCAATAAGAAGTTAGCTGTAACTTGCACTTTAGTATTTTTTGCCAACGAAGCACAAGATATTTTTGTACATGATATTATAATGAACAGATAAAGTGGACCAGTAATAACATTAGGGGGCGTCCACAAATTACGTGAGGTGTTTTTTTTAATTTTTCGACCCCCCTCCCCCCTTGGTGAGATTTCGTGAGATTTAATCCAACCCCCTCCCCACCCCCAAATCGCACGTGAGATTTTTCAAAATATGGGTTTCTTACGTAAACGCGTTGGATTGTTATTGAAAAAACAAATTGATTCGTACTGTTATTTACGACTAGTTAGACTAGTAATCAATATTGCTGACAGTTATAATTAAAGTGTAATAAAAATTTAACAATATATAATACTTAATCATGACTTCTGTGATTAAAAAAGGAATATCTAATCTAATTCAGTCCATGGAAAATGATGCACGGTCTCAAGAGAGAGTATGGGAACCAACATGTCCATATTATGATTTTCAATAAAATCATCTGCTCCTTCAACTTCATTCTGATCTAGCCACTCTAAGCCTAGTTAAAATCGATAAGCAAAAACTTGCCATTTTTTGCCGGTTTTTCGATAAGTTTTTGTATGTTATGTTGTGTATTTTAATAATAATAATATTATAATAATAATAAAATAATTATGTGTATACTTAAACGAAACCCTTTACCCTTACCCTTTTTCTCGAGTGACGATTCTCCTGATCTAGACCTGGGCCACTAATCGCACAAACGTTTGGTGTGATTTATTTGTGCTATAATGTTATTCTAATTAATTAAATATTAGTATGAGAAAAAGGCTTATATTATAGTCTAATAATAAGTATTAAATAGCATTAAGATTTAAGGTGTACGTTAAGAAATGTTGCGTAAAAACTTGTACGGGTGGATACAAATATGGTGGTTTGACAGTCAGTAGATTTTCTTTCGAACGAATTTGTGAATGATCTTAATCGTATAACGATTACGCTTACGATTAAATCTTAAGCATACGTACAATCTGGATGAAATGAACCAAAATAGTATTATTTTGTTGAGAAAAAAATTACGTGAGATTTGCCGAGACCCCCCCTCTCCCCAACGTGAGATTAGATGAGATTTGACTCGACCCCCCCCCCCCCCCCCCCCTAAACACCTCACGTAATTTGTGGACGCCCCCTAATACACTAATTAAAAGTTATGAAAAACACGTGCGAGTGATACCGAGAGGGATACCGTTTCACCTCGAATAACACAAGGTACATTATTAGGTAATTTGTTTTTTTAGCAATGTAAACTAATTGTTAAGGAAAATATAAACAATTTGGTAACATTTAACATTTTTTCATAATAGTAATTGTGGACCAAGAGCCCGCGACGGCCAGACCTTCCTCAGTTTCGTAGAGCTGAAAATTTACCTGTTTGTGGTCTTTGCAGAGGTAAGAACGACCAGCAACTATGGAGTTTCGGTCGCGGTTACTTTAAGAGGTATCCAGTTCTGAAGGTCTACTGACCTTCCAGAAAGAGTAAAGCTCAATTTCATAGCTTATATTCTTCGTGGTAAGTGGAGGAATCTCGTCTTCCAGTACCGGACATTTTTGACAGCTGCCAGACACCCTCAAACTTTCTTACAGTATTAGACTTTGAGGGTGTCTAGTGGTAGTTAGTAGTCTAGTGGAAAGCATCTGTCAAAAATGTCCGGCACTGGAAGACGAGAGGAGATATCTAGTTCTGAAGGTCAGGTAGACCTTCTGAACTGGATACCTCCTAAAGTAACCTCGGCCGAAACTCCATAGTTGCTGGTCGTTCTTACCACTGCAAAGGCCACAAATAGGTAAACTTTCAGCTTTATGAAACTGAGGAAGGTCTGACCGTCGCAGGCTCTTGGTCCATAAAGTAATTGTTAAGGAAAATATAAACAATTTGGTAACAACTAACATTTTTTAGGGTTCCGTAGTCAACAAGGGACCCTTATAGTTTCTCTGTCCGTCCTTCTGTCTGTCCGTCTAGTCTGTCCGTCTGTCTGTTCGCCGTTTTGCTCAGAGACTATAGGGCCTACAAATGTAATTCGGCATGAAGGCACATATTAATGATGCCGACAAAATGGTATATAAAATCTTAAAAAAATATTTTTTTATGGTACCTCCCCCTACACATCAAGCGGGGATGAAATTTTTTTTCGCGTCCACCCTACCGTGTGGGATGTCGTTGGATAGGTTTTTTAAAAATATTTCGAGTGTTCATAGATCATTTTTCGATTTAGGTATCCATTTGTGAAATATGAAGTTTCAAAGCGGAAAAAATCGTTAGTAATCCTTCTACCAGCTAAACGGTTTCTTGACGCTGCTGGAAATGTGAAAAAATTCACGGGAGTAGGAAATATGCTGAATTTAAAAGGAAAATTATCAAGGGTAAGAAGACTAATTCATAAGTTATTGAGTAATAGTCGATCAACTAAAAAAAAAATATTCGACGAAGTATAAAGATCATGAATGTAATCTGATAATGATTATGTAATTAACAAAACTTGGTTGACTACGGAACCCTAAAACGGAACCCTAATCAGCTGATTTTTTGTATATTGATAGATTAATAGTTATATAATAATTTAAGAGCAATATTGTCCTACAAATAGAACAATCCATATTTTAGGACCATCAAATCAAAGTATGAAATCCTTTCTATCTCTGTTAGCTACCACTTTCCAGATTTTTCGCAAATAAAAATGTTCGTCTTATCTAAATGAAGCTACTCACAAAAAATTAGCTTGATAGAAATAAAAAAAATTGTTCTAGGGAACCCTGAGTCCCTGACTATAACACATTAAAAGCAATGTCGTTTGTTTTCGCTACATAGATTCAGAATAATGCGTTTGCGTAATTATTTGCATATAATAGTCCTACGTTATATTAGGAGCCAAACTATTGACGTGGTCAGTTGGCTATTTAGTGGACTACTTATCACACATCATGAGGGCTTTTGTTTTAGTGAGTATTAGTGATACAGTGATAGTCCTTAGTGAGCGTTTAAGAAAATTAATTAGTAGGAAAGAAAGGTAGAGTTCGGAAAACCCTTTTTTCTAGGACTCTAGTGGCTTTTCACCCTTAGTAAGGGTTAGGAAAGGGTTAGGAAAACTTTTCTTCTAGGACTGTAGTGGTTCAGCATTTAAGAAAATTTATAAGTAGGAAAGAGTTCGGATTTTTTTTTCTTCTAGTAATTTACTCGCTTATATTAAAGAAGATTGGAAAGGGTTGGGAAAACTCTTTCTTTTAGGACCTTAAGTGACAAGGCTATAGGTTTATATTTACCGCTGTATCAGAAGTTTTAATTTTGCCGAGTTATGGGAAATATGCTCTCAACTTTGCTGGTTGTCCTAAAAAGTTGTATCACGGCCTTCTAACTCTTGCTACGACGCGACGCCGCGCTGCTTGAGGATTATGGAATTAAACTTGAAATCTAGCAGCAAATTACCTGGATTACCTGGTGGTAAGCGATTTAAGCCCATTGACAACACATTATGAGAGCTACAAGTGGAAACTTTTTTTTAAATATTAATATAATACTAAACCTTTTGTATAAAATATTTTTTCGATATTTATTCTTATTTTTATTGAAGATCAGTGATCTGTTATAGTCTTGTGCTCAATTCACTCACCCATGGACTTCCCTATGCGAATAGAAAAATTTATTCTGTAGCCGTCCGCATCGTAGCTCTAGGCGAGCACTTACCTCAATTCCAAAACGATAACCTTGCGAACGCGAATGCCAAGCGTGTACGCATCGCAATAAGATTCATTTTAGCTTAGCATAAAATTGTAAATTACGACGGGCGGATCTTCTCTATTTTATTTTTCGTGTGTTTTTTTTTAAATATCTTTCGAAATAAATATTAAGAAAAAAGATTATTCGTTTCAGACCTTTTTAAAATAGATTCATTGACAATTTATTAAAATAAAATGAAAGTTATTCTTGTTAATACTTATATTTCGATGACAAAGAGTTTTGTCGGAGGTGAGTTTGTAAATTAGTTACAGCGAAAGTATTATTTTTTATTAAAATGTTTTTGATTTAAACCCTTTTAAATATTGTGCTCTATATCTCATATTTTTTTACATTTCGTTATTATATTGGAACTAGGTAAATCGGGTATCAAGAAATAACAAAATGGGGTTCCAGCCCGCCTTAAAATATTACAAACATTAAAACAACCATGGTTCTGTTTTAACGTTTGTTTTGAACCAATAACGATCGTAGGAACTCTAATACCTAATATTATTTAATATTAGAATGTTGATTCCGTGAAAATAATAATCCATAGAAATTAGATGTTTTTACTTTCTTTAACTTAAAGCTCTAAGATATCTTGCAGATGTATAGTGATGATGATGATGCCAGTTTAAGTATTGGTGCTGAGATAATAACTCACTGTTATCTCTATTACTCGTTAGTCGTTTCACTATTAATTAGTTTCCTTTGAGTTGTATTGAACATATCCGCGATTTCTCTTGAAGATTCATCATAATTCATCATTTTCATTACCTATGTACATCAGTACCTACTAGATACTGTATCTATTTATACTTATTCTTACTTAAATTACCATAATCATTTAGGATAGTATTACGATTCTATTGACTTTGTTAAAATCGGATGTGTACCTAGCTTAGGCGCTACGGTTAAATAACTTGCCGAAATCTCACCCTTTTGACATCTCTAGATCCAAGTTAATCCTTTTTATAATTTTCCAGATCTCGCTTCTGCTCGTCTTACACACGGCAACAGCGACGCCGTCGTTGGACAAAATAACAGAGAAAGTCCATGCGGGCTTGAAGCATCTGACACAGAAAGCGGCGAGCAAGCTGCACAAGCTGTCAGAGGAGATAGACCTGCACAAGATCCAGCAGCACATTGTGCACGCAGCGAAGGCGCACAAGCATTACATCCATGAACATCACGTGAAGAAGCCGCTGATAGACCAGCACCAAGTTGAGAAGTTGAAGCTGTACTTCGAACCGCACCATCACCACAAACCAGCCCCACTCCACTTCCACCACGTGGATCATATCCACCATTAGAATTAAGGATAGAATTAGGATAGATACTAATAATGTACATACATTATGTAAACAGAATAAAAATAAAATAGGAAACGAAAGAAGGTAAAGGTTTACAGAAGATGTAAACAACGGTTAAAATTTGTATACAAAACATTACATGTTATGTAAAAGAAATAGACTGATAGACAAAAAAGAAGTTGGTAATTCTATAAAGCACTGACCCAGAGGCCAGAAAGCTGAGTCAACAACTTCACCAGGTTGTAAATAATACAATAAAAACTAAACAGTTTGTATGTGTTGTATTTATATTTTATTAATAACAAATTCAATTACCTATTTGCAAATCATTCAGCAACTTATCGAAAACATCATCAGTATCATTTGACGTGCTCATTCCGTTTTGGAAGTCACCAAAATCGTCAGTTTTGTTCGTGTCTGCTAATCCTAATTCTGTTAGAAGTGTTAAATTATCTTCTGGCTTGATAGTCAAGTGTTCCATATCGAGTTTTACATTGTCAGTTAAAAGTGACAGGTTGTTATCATCTTTGGCAGTCAGTGGAGACATGTCAAGTTTGACATCGTCCGTCAAACCCGGTAGCAACTGTTCTGTGGTTTTACTGTCGTTTTTATCCTCATTCTGGCAACGGTTGGCAACTTTCTGATTGGTGTTGCCATCAGGCAAGTCGTGGTATTCCTGGATTTCTTGGGCATATTCAATATCCTCTTCTTCTGGGTTATCCTGTTAAAATAATTAACTTGTTTTATTTAAATACTTGGCTCTATCATAGTTTTGTCTAATTTTATTTGGTCTACATCAGTGTTTTTCAATTATGATGCGAATGGCAATAAAAATATTTCGCGACCCCGATGCGCTTTTTCATACCACAGGTTGAAAAACACTGGTCTACAGTGTAGGTACACTTTTAGAGGACCGGTTGGTCTCTCTAAGAGTTCACTAGAGGTCGGAGGAGTAAAGAGTAAAACTCGATTTACTGTGGTGAACTGAAGTGGTTTATTGAGAGATTTGTGCTGCTTATATACAAAATTTTACATAATTATTATTATTCTAAAACTGTACAAAAGTTAAAAGATTAATTTCTATTGGCTGTTACAATTTAGAGAGGGACATAAAGAAAGAGATAAAAAATATTCACAAAGGCAGAAAGAGAAAACTATTAGAAAGGAATAAAAATATTAACAAAAGATCGATCGTGATTGGCTGCGCGGGAGAGTCACTGCGCCGCGGTTCGCGGCGCTGTCGTCGCTCGAGTATAAATACGGGATCTCGCGGCCCGCGAAATTAGTTCGCGTGCGCGCTCCATACCGACGTCGTCTCGCTGTCGCTCGTCGCCGCGCCGCGCCGGTAATAATAGTAGTGCCGCCATTTTGTGATGATGTTATGAAGCTCTGCAACGCCATGAAGACTGTAGCTACGCTGCGAAGATTCTTCGCTCGACGTAGCCTCGATGTGAAGAACGCGTAGTGAAGTTTGCGAAGAATTCTTATTAGAAAAACGCCCTTTTCAGGGCCGGTTCATGTCCGGTGCACATGCACTTAATATTACACGGACAGGCCGCCTCCGTGGCGGTTATTGTTTTTCTCGTCATGTATACGAACGTGCGTTCTTTGCAGAACGATTTTCTTCAGTGTTTCAATCTTCTACGAACGTATACAAAGACGGCGCGCGTTCTTTTCAGAACGTAGTTTTCTTTGTTTCAATCGGCGACGAACGTGTACTGCTACAGTGCTCCCCCTCAAGCGAAGCGCACCGGCAGTCTGACGGCACGGCCCGTTCTTGTTGTCTTCTGTGCTGGACTTGCTGGTGTCTTCTGCTTGACTGGTGTTGCACTTGGTAATGGTTTTGAGGTAACAGGTAAAGGTAATGAGGTAACGGGTAAAGGTACTGAGGTATTTTGAGGTAAATTATTGGTATGTGAAGGTAAGGTAACAGGTAAATTGGTATTTGGTAAGTTTGTAATTACCGGTGACTGTTGTACATTGCTCGTTGACTCGCCGAGGTAATCTTCACTCAGTATGTAGGCGGGCTTCAAACGATCGATGGACACTGTTGCTGTGCGATCGGGTAGCTGTATGACGTAGTATTTTTCTTCACGTCGAAGGACTTTGTACGGCCCGTCGTACGGTGTTTGAAGTGGTTTCCTTACGGCGTCGTTACGTAAAAATACGTATTCGCACGTAAGTAGATCACGATGTATGAAGATGTTGCGTTGATTACCGTGGCGATGTACATCGTTTTTCGGCTTGAGAGAGTTGATGTTTTTTCGTAGTTGCTCGATGTATGTATGATCTGGGCTCGATGCTGATGATGATGATGTTGTTTCGAAGAAGTCGGCCGGTAATCGTAAGTTACGGCCGTAGGTTAATTCTGCGGCGCTGACTCCGGTGTCTTCTCGTATGGCGGCGCGCAGTCCGAGTAAAACTGTAGGTATCTCGTCGATCCACGATGTATTGCTGTTGATAAGTCTTGATTTTAGTGAATTCTTGAGACTTCGATGCCAGCGCTCGATCATGCCGTTAGATTGCGGGTGATACGGCGTTGTACGGGTTTTTTCGATTCCCATACAACGTGTTAAGTTGACGAACAGCTGACTCTCGAACTGGCGTCCTTGATCGGTTGTTATTGTAGTCGGACAACCGAATCTCGCTATCCATTGCTCGTAGAATACTCTTGCGACAGTTTCAGCGGTGATCTCGGTAAGCGGTACAGCTTCAGGCCATTTTGTCGAGCGGTCGATCATAGTAAGTAGGTATCTATGACCAGTCGATGTTGTAGGTAGCGGTCCGACAATGTCGATGTGCGTGTGTTGAAAACGATCGACTTGTGGAAATGTCGACACGGCGCTCGATGTATGTCGTTGTATTTTGCTTCGCTGACACTGTATGCAGGTTTTCGTCCACTTGCTTATGTCGGAGTTCATTGACGGCCAGAAGAACTTTTGTGCGATGAGTTTTCTTGATGCTTTTGTTCCGGGATGACTGATGTTGTGAATTGAGTCGAACACGGCGCGTCGAAAGTCTTGCGGAATGTATGGACGAACGTATTTTGTTGATGTTTCGCATACTATCTTGATATCGGAGTTAGGTAGCGTAGTTGTTTTGAAACTTAAGTTTTCTTGACTGTATAGTGTAGGTAGCGTGCTATCTCGCTCTTGCGCGCGAGATAACTCTTCATAGTTTACAGCTGACGGCGTGTTTATAGTTTCGATGCGGCTGAATGTGTCTGCGACTATGTTATCTTTTCCGCTGATATGACGAATGTCGTGCGTGAACTCGGAGATGAAAAGTAGTTGCCGAGTTCTTCTTGGAGTTTCCGATGTCGATGTTTTCTTCTGTAGGGCGAATGTCAATGGCTTGTGATCGGTGAATATGATGAGTTCTCGGCCCTCGAATATTTTTCTGAAGTATTTTACTGACATGTAGATTGCTTGAAGTTCGCGATCATAGGTGCTGTACTTCGTTTGCGCTGTAGTAAATTTCTTCGAGAAGTAGCCGAGTGGTTGCCACTTGTTATTGTTGTATTGTTGAATTACAGCTCCCGCTGCGGTGTCCGAGGCGTCGGAGAATATTGCGATCGGTACTTTATGGTTCGGATGGGCAAGCAAAACAGCGTTTTTGATGCTATTTTTGCATGCTATGAATGCTTCTTTCGACGTTTCGTTCCACTCGATCGGTGTTTTGTCTCGCTTTTTCGCATTGTGTAAGTATGCGTGTAGCGGAGCTTGAATTGTAGCGGCGTTCGGGATGCTGTCTCGGTAGAAATTTAGCATACCGAGAAAACGACGTAGTTCTTCTATATTCTTCGGTAATGGGAATTCTTCTATTGCTTGTAATTTATCTTGTGGCGGCTTGATCCCGTCGCTGTTTACGCTGAAGCCGAGGAATTTAACTTCGTTTTTTCCGAGTACACATTTTGCTGGGTTGATAGTGATTCCGTTTTCTTCTAGGCGTTGAAGAACACACCGCAGATGTTGGCGATGTTCTTCTTCGCTGCTTGATGCGATCAACAAGTCGTCGATGAACGAAAATACGAAGTCGTAGCCTTGTAGTATTTCGTGTATGAAACGTTGAAATGTCTGGCCTGCGTTTCTAAGGCCGGGACACATTCTCGGGAACTCGAATAAGCCGAATGGTGTGATGATTGCTGTCTTCTCGATATCTTCTTCGTGGACAGGCAACTGCTGGTAGGCTCGGTTCAAGTCGATAGTCGAGAATATAGTTTTTCCGGCGAGTTGAAATGTGAAGTCTCGTAGTCGGGGAATAGGGTAGCGGTCGGGTTTCGTAACTGCGTTTAGTCGTCGGTAGTCGCCGCACACCCTTATGTCGCCGTTTTTCTTTGGTACGACGTGAAGCGGAGAAGACCAGGCGCTTTTGCTGGGACGACAGAGACCTTGTTGCATCATATTTTCGAATTCTTTTTTTACTTGATTGTAGCGATGCGGTTGTAGCGGTCGGGCGCGACAATGTAGTGGTGGCCCGGACGTCTCGATGAAATGTTCGACGCTATGTTTCGGTGTGATGTTCATCGCAGTTAGTCTCGTAATGCCGGGGAAATCTGCTAGTATGTCGTGGTACGACTGCGTGCTGTCGACACTACGGACAGTAGGTACGTCCGTGTAGCGTCCGGGAGCGTTGATGTGCAGACTTGTTCTCCCGTCGACGAGTCTTCTATTTTTCAGGTCGACAATTAGCTCGTGGTGTTGCAGGAAATCGGCACCGAGGATTGGTTTTGAGACTGCGGCGACGATGAACTTCCATTTGTAAGGTCGGCGAAGTCCGATGTTGAGTTCTAGTGTCTTTTCGCCGTATGTCGAGATGACGGTGTTGTTGGCGGCGTATAGTTGAAAAGGTAGCGGCTGAAGATGTACGCCTTTCTTTTTCGGTATAACGGATATGTTTGCACCCGTGTCTACCAAAAAAGTGAGATTCGTAGTCTTGTCCGTGACGAATAGGCGGTATTGTTTGTTGTGAACGCCGGATTCCGCCGCTGCCAACGTTCTGTCTAGTTTTCCGACTTGTTGTTGAATGTACACGGTTGTGTACATTTTCGTGCTTCTTTCCCGAATCTGCTGTGGTAATAGCAGAAAGGCGATGGTGATGCAGACCGTGGACGCGAAATTGACCGCTGACGGAATCGGGATGTCGATCTGTATCTTGTGCGTTGATAGTGTCCTCTTCTATAATAATTATCATTGTTGTACTGTTGTTTTTTCAGTTCGGCGACCTCTAGCGATAGTTTGCGTACTTCTTCGATGAGCAGGCACTCGACGTTTGATGATGTTGATGATGAGTTATTTACACGATGACTTGAGATGCTATGTACATTATTTACAGTTGACTGCTCGATGATCTTGTCGGCTAACGCTGCTTGCTCGTCGAGTGTGGTTTTTGACTGGAATGTTTCGCTGACGGCCAGGACGGAGCGAATATTTGTAGGGAGGAGATTGGCCCACATGAGTTGTAGAGTAGAATCGGGGACCTTGTTGCGAGCCAGGTTTCGCATACGTCGTAATAATTGCGACGGTTTTTGGTCTCCCAGTTCCATGTCTGACAGCAGCTGTTGAAACTGCCGGCTGTCAGATTCTTCGTATGCGGAGATGAGCCGGTCCTTGAGAGCTTGATACTCGTTCGTCTCTGGCGGATTGTATAGCAGGTCGGCGATTTGCTCAATATCTTCTTTCTCTAGGCGGGCGATGACCATCTGGGAGAGCTGGCTTTGGTTCTTCTGTAGACTGCTGGTGGCTGCTTCGAAGGTGACGAACCAGAGCCTGGGTTTGTCCCTCCAGAAAGGTGGAATTCGCATGGAAAGTGCGATGCCGGCGATCTCTTGCGATGATGGTGACGTCGCCGGGTTGCTGGTGAGTGCCGAGGTTTCGGGCAGGGATTCGCCTCTGTTTTCCATTGTGAAGATTTGGTGCGGAAAAATTTTGAGCAGAGTTTCGTCGAGCAGCGTTTCGCCGGGCAGAGGTTTGTGTGCAGCGTTTCGTGGTGCAGCGTTGTTGAGCAGAATCTTCCCGGGCAGAGTTTCCTCTTAGCAGAGTTTCTTCTTGCAGAGGTTGCTTGTTGTTCACGGGCAGAGTTTCCACTTGAAGGTGCTTGCTGTTCTTCGGGGTCACCAGTTTAGAGGACCGGTTGGTCTCTCTAAGAGTTCACTAGAGGTCGGAGGAGTAAAGAGTAAAACTCGATTTACTGTGGTGAACTGAAGTGGTTTATTGAGAGATTTGTGCTGCTTATATACAAAATTTTACATAATTATTATTATTCTAAAACTGTACAAAAGTTAAAAGATTAATTTCTATTGGCTGTTACAATTTAGAGAGGGACATAAAGAAAGAGATAAAAAATATTCACAAAGGCAGAAAGAGAAAACTATTAGAAAGGAATAAAAATATTAACAAAAGATCGATCGTGATTGGCTGCGCGGGAGAGTCACTGCGCCGCGGTTCGCGGCGCTGTCGTCGCTCGAGTATAAATACGGGATCTCGCGGCCCGCGAAATTAGTTCGCGTGCGCGCTCCATACCGACGTCGTCTCGCTGTCGCTCGTCGCCGCGCCGCGCCGGTAATAATAGTAGTGCCGCCATTTTGTGATGATGTTATGAAGCTCTGCAACGCCATGAAGACTGTAGCTACGCTGCGAAGATTCTTCGCTCGACGTAGCCTCGATGTGAAGAACGCGTAGTGAAGTTTGCGAAGAATTCTTATTAGAAAAACGCCCTTTTCAGGGCCGGTTCATGTCCGGTGCACATGCACTTAATATTACACGGACAGGCCGCCTCCGTGGCGGTTATTGTTTTTCTCGTCATGTATACGAACGTGCGTTCTTTGCAGAACGATTTTCTTCAGTGTTTCAATCTTCTACGAACGTATACAAAGACGGCGCGCGTTCTTTTCAGAACGTAGTTTTCTTTGTTTCAATCGGCGACGAACGTGTACTGCTACACACTCTTCATAATTCTAGGGAGAAAATATAATCATAAAAATTGTGTGAAAATTGTGGTACCTGTAAAATCTGTGCGGTGGACTTATATTGGAAGGCGTTTTGCGACAAATCCACTTCCACTGGAAACAGACTTGCGTTCTCCTTTATATGCTTAACTGTTTCGCTAAAAACAAAACAAGAAACTTTTTAATACGCACTGTTTGTTTTGGCTCACATGGTTACTTAAGCCTGTATTTCATTTCATTTATAAAACAGTTGCTCTTTAAAATTATCAGGCAATTTAGGTACTATCAGAGAAGTTGATTCATAGGCAGATGGCGAACCTACGTAATTTGGTCGCGTTATGTCAAACCCAGCCGACAGATCGCCACTAATATTGAATTGACATAAACCAACCAAATGACGTAAGACCGTCAACTGCCTATGAATCAATTTCTTAGATGGGACATTTTTTCCCTTTAACTCATCAAGCCCCATACGGGCACCGGTGGTCGCGACAACAATAGAATACAATAGCATTTCCAAGAATCCGTGATCGAAGGGTTAATAAAAACATCTTCTTAATTGTTAAGTACTTCTTTACTTACTTGTGATAAACCGCCAGTCCCTGTATGAACCTCCTCAGCTGATAGGCCACGTCTTGTGTCTTCTTATTGTCCAGCAGTTCCAACTTTACCAGTACATCTGATCTAAGTCGGGCAAACCTCGCTCGGGCTTCTTGGCGACAGCGAAGGATTAATCTGAAATATTATAATGACGGTTTTTGTATTTTTTTTTTTTTTTGCTAACGGATAGACTCGATACACACAAAGCGTCTTCTGGTGGCAAAACTGCCGGTATGAAAAATAGTATTAATTATGGCATTTCGTAAATGGGAGTTCCTTCTTATGAGCCAGGGTATTAATCTAATTATAAATTAGGTACCTATACCTATACAGGGTGTAACAAAACTAAGTGATAATACTTTAGGGTGAAAGTAGCAGCGCTGAAAGAGTAACTTATTTCCATCTTTGAATTTTTCCTTACAAAGGCAAGGAAAAATTCATGACGCGCGGGCGCTTGCTCATACAAATCACAAAAAATGGCTCCTTCAGCCTGCTACTTTCACAGTACACTATATGAGGAACAAATACACACCCTAAAATATTGTTACTTAGTTTTGTTACACCTTGTATAAAACAATCATATTATGTGACTTAAAAAGTGACACAGGTCGCAAGGACTCTATTACAGTATATCTGCTATCGTATCTTAAAATTACCATTAACAAGTTGATTTTTGAACTGACATAGCAACTTACAATAACTTACCTATATTCATAGTTTCCGGTCTCCACCCTATACAAAGGCTCCTGTAGCGCATTGTATCCATACTCCTCATCATCCATCTCTTTGACCTTGAGGCAGTAGGAGAGGTATTCGAACTTAGTATCAGCGTACTTTCGAATCGTTAGCTTCGTGTCTGGTATAGCTTTGTGCAAATATGTCCCCATATCGGCTAGGATCTATAAAAGAAGGTTCATTAACTTATGCAAGCTTCTAATAAAGCTTAATTATTTTAGGGTGGGTTGCACCAACTTACTTTAACTATAACTGTAGATAACTTTAACTATAACTGCAGTGCAAAATGTCAAATCTTTGGTTAAGTACGCCATATTTAACGATAACCATAACCGCTCATACTTATATCGAATTTTTTTCGTGAAAATTTACTATGGCTCAAAGTGTTGTTATAACAAATATTGTTCCTGTCGATTTTTACAGATAATTCAATTTTTTATACTCTCAATCCCTTAACTATAGCTTTAATAAAAAAAAATAAACGCAACAGACATCTGTCAAATTCTGTGGTCAAAGTCAAGGTTAAAGTTAAGACGCTCCCCCTACGGAGGTGCCGTAATTTACCGTTTTTAGAGCCTTATTAACTCATAATTTGAAAGCTACAAAATTATAATTATAATAAAAATACAGCAATAATCTTCAGTAAGTATATGAACGTTCCTTTCATAGTTATTAATTTCCTACTTGTGTTTTTATACTCATGATATCAGCTTCCAAAGTTAAACCAATTTATTTAAATTCAAGCATACATTCAGTATCTCCCTAGTATTTACAAATTACGGTTATTTGAAACACATGCCAATAGATCGACAATTGCATTAACTACAGACTGGACTTTTGAATTTTTTAGGTAAATTTAGAACTAAGATAAGTAAAAAAAAAAATTGGATTTTGGCGCGATCTCGGCAACGCGGCAAATGTAAGGTCAAGGTCGTTTGCTCAGGGGATGGCCTTAAGTTACCCTTAACTATAACCATAACTTTGACCATAACTGTAACTATAACCACGCCTCTGGTGAAACCCACTCTGTCTTTCCTAGCACTAAGGCTGTTTTTATGTGCGTCCACCGGAACGCGCGGTTTGGCGGCTACACCGCGAGATTACAACCAAAGTTTTTAAATAGCGGCATGGTTGAGCCGATATTAATAACTATTTAATAGTTTTGTGGCTTATGTGCTTATACCTAGTAGTTTGGTTTAAAGTAGTATCTAGCATTAGGCTGCGTTTCCACCAGAGATGTGTTGCGACTGGCGAGGAATGTGTTTTTGAGAACCAATAGAATCGCTTCATTGACGTGAGCTTGCCATGACATCGCTCAGCACGGCGATGCTATTGGATAAAACACATTCCTCGCAACACATCTCTGGTGGAAAGGCAGCCTTACGCGGCAGCCTTTGATTTCCATTTATTCTATTTCAATTTATTGTTTTCCTTTTATCAGGAAACTTACCGGTTTTAACGTCTTCAGCATTTTGATGCCATCTCTTTCTAATTCACGATGGTACTGACCAAACTTCGTGAAGGCCTCGGAAGCCCTCGCTTGTGGTTCCCTTACTCCTATGGCGGCAAAGATGTCACCTAATGCTTTATACGTTTGTAGAACATCGAAATATGATTTCAGCATTCTGCAATAAAATAATAAAATTAAGTGGCTTCAGCAGTTACAGCAGTTAGCACTAGCATGGTTTACTTGATACTTAATACTGGTAATAGTTTGCTAAACATAAAGCCCTCTCTTTCATTAACGAGATAGTAAACAGTACATAATGCTCGATTAATTCCACAAACTGGCACAAATGGACCCATGAAGATAAAATTTTCATGAACGTGGTTTTAAGGGCCTTCCCCTACGGAGATTCCGTAATTTACCGTATTTAGAGCCTTATAAACTCATAATTTGAAAGCTACAAAGTTATAATAAAAATACAGCAATAATCTTCAGTACCTATATCAACAGTCCTTTCCCAGTTTTAAATTTTCTTTTTTTGTTTACTATAAGTACTCATGATATTAGCTTCCAAAGTAATACCAATTTATTAAAATTTAAGCATACTTTCAGCATCTCCCTAGTATTTACAAATTACTTTTATTTGAAACATACGACAATAGATAGACAATTTCATTAACTACAGACGGGGAGTCTGTAAATTTTTTTTAGATCAATTTTGAACTAAGATAAGTAAAAAAATAGGATTTTTGTGTGATCTCGGCAACGTGTCAAATGTATGGTCAAGGTCGTTTGCTCGGAGGATGGCCTTAAATAAGACTGTGATTTATTATCCAACTAGATGACGCCTGTAACTCCGCTACCCCAAAATTCGTTTATCGCGCGGGATCCGTACCTTTTCTCGGGATAAAAAGTATTATATTATGTCCTTTCCCGGACACTTTTACTCAAAGTATCTCCATACCAAATTTCAGCAAAATCGGTACAGCGGTTTGGGCGTGAAGAGGTAACAGACAGACAGACACACTTTCGCATTTATAATAATAGTTTATTAGTATCCTACCTTTTCGCGAATTCCACTAATCGTTTATAAGTATTTTCTGTCTCTCTGAGCTCGTTTAGTTTGGCAACTAGGGTGTCATTGCATAAAATGGCTCGGGACAGTCCCAAAGCATCAGCAGTTCCTGATGACATGTTCTCTACCAGTCTATGTTTCATCTTCTTCATTATTATGTCTAGCGATATCCCTTGCTTTGGATCAGCATGAAGTTTATTATAGTTTATTGTAACTTGGTCCTGTAAAAAAATATTTTACATGAAAATACCTCAGGGTTAGGAGTATAATTCCGTAAGGTACTTAAGGTACCTGTGGGGTACATTCAGGTAAAATAAAAAAAAAACTCTTTATTCGAACAAAAAATTAAAACCATTTGCAAAAATAACAACATAAAAAAAAAGAAAATGTCTGAATTGGCGGCCCTACGGTTAGTGTAACTATTCAATCCGGATTTAAATTTTTATTCTCTTGTTGATAAGAGCTATTATGCCTTGTTTTTTTTTATCTCCATTGTATATATTTGACCAAGCACGACAGCATACTTATTTAATTAGCTACTCTTACCTTAGCCGCTTGTATCATCTTCGCCACTTCTACTTTCGTCTTTCCCTTCACAGTCTGTCCGTTCACTCCCACCAGTTCATCTCCACTCTGTAGTGTCCCCTCTTTTGAGGCTGGAGTATTGTCGAATATCTGGTACAAACAGAACTTTTTTAAATTAATTTATTCAGAAGGTACACACTGTAAAAAATAATTTTAACTAATCAAAATTTTACTCGAGAGATGCTTTCAAGAGATTAGAGAATTAGAGTTCATTAGGAGGAGAAAATTCAAGAACCGACGGATTTTCCAGACTTGGAAGTGACAGGAGACTTATAAATATAGTAATTCTGAAAAAATTTTGCAATGCCACGCTAGATGCATTTATGCTGCTTGTTGATTGCTGGCTGTCTGTTCCAAAGAATGTCTCATTTAAAAATGCATCGCAACGCCTTGCGACGTTGCAATACAAATTAAATCTTATTGAGAAAATCTTTGTGGATAATGCTATGTACCTGGACAATGTATAAACAGGGACAAAGTGGAGCCCCTCCGCCTATACTGATACCGATGAGGTTTTTCTCGTCCTTATTCAACACGACACTGCCCGAAGTTACCGTCATTCCCCTGAAATTCACAAAAATATTATCAGTTTTTCAAAAAAAATCCTATCAAAATATTTTTATTCAGAATTAAGAAACTTAGAAAGTTCTGAGCGTCTACAATCTACATTATACCTTCGCAAAAAATATTAGCACGTCTACTACTTAAATAATTTTAGCAGCTATCGCATAACTAAATGTTTTGCAAGAGTAAACTTTTGTTCTTTACCAATATTTGGATAAAAAAATTTGCAGGTATATACTATCTGGTAGCACAGAGAAAATATTTTTCGCTATAAACCTGTAAAAGGAAGTTTAAGGCCATCCCCCGAGCAAACGACCTTGACCATACATTTGACACGTTGCCGAGATCGCACTAAAATCCTATTTTTTACTTATCTTAGTTCAAACTTGATCAAAAAAAAATAATTTAAACGGGAATATGTAGTTAATGAAATTGTCTATCTATTGTCGTGTGTTTCAAATAAACGTACCTAATTTGTAAATACTAGGAAGATGCTGAAAGTATGCTTCAATTTTAATAAATTGGTATCATTTTGGAAGCTAATATCATGAGTATAATAAACAAAAATAGAAAATTTAAAACGGGGAAAGGAATGTTGTATTTTTATTATAACTATGTAGCTTTCAAGTCCGTAGAGGAAGGGCCTTAAAGAAACACTATGAATGTTGATAAATTTATTTTAAAGCAATACTCACGTCAAGCGCTTAACTAAAATGATTTTTGCATGATAGTGGATTTAAATGGTCTTAGGGTAGGTAGGTATAAGGCAAGCGCAGCGAGCGAATTTTTTTTACATAATTTGTTTAAAAGCTTATTTTAGCACCAATTTTCACTACTCTTCTTGATATCTATAGTTGTACACCCTAGCTATAGTCGTATTTCTTACATCAGGTTTTGGTATTGCAATAAAAAGCGTTCTTCTCTCAACTTTTGAGCAATGCAGTGCAGATCATCGTCGGCAATGCTGTAAATACAGATGCTTGTTAGTTAGATTTAAAAAAATTCAATGGACCAAAATTCGATAAGATTCCATAAATTAAAACTAGAATGGAGTAAAATAAGAAGCGAAAGAAACGTGGCTAGAACCCCCAGAATTTTATTACATCCTTAACGTATTAAATTATTTTTATAAGCACAACGCACTCTAGGTAGATTGCTATAAAATAATATAATATAAAATACTATATTATTTTAAAGCAATAGTAAATATTTAATGAAAATTAAAAAGTTTACTTACAAATCGAGAATATTGTCGTCCTCCATTTTTGCTGTATCCTGAACTTTCATAGTCGGACTGCACGAAATGAATATTAATTACTGACTCTTAATAAACATAAAAAAATATTTTTCATATTTGTTTAGCCATTTGATAGTATTTATTGTAAGTACTTACCTTTCATCAACTGGTAAAAGCAAACTACTTGTCATTTCCGTTTTAGAAATTCTAAACAAAAAGTATAAAATAAGAAATTATATATTGCAACAAAAGTTAATAATAATAAAAACAGATAATTATAAATAAATGATAGAAACTGAAATGGTTAAACAAAATGGTTATTTTTTAATTGAATTGTCTAATTTTTGGGTCTCTATATCTCAGTGTGTGGAAAAGTAAAAATGCCATATCAAATACTTTTTAACAATAATATTATTAAATGAATAGTGATTTTATACCTGCTTTGTTGTAATTAAATTACCAGAAACGAATTATTATAATTTATAAAATAGTAACTACTTACTAGGTTATTACCACTATTAAAAAGCACTAAATTTTGATCTATTTCTCTATGATCTAATTAAAAATTAAAAATTCTAAAAAAAATTTAAAAAAAAACATTACATTTTATCTTCGAACATGATCGTACGCCGTAAGTCTTGATTCATGCTTGCACAACACTCAACTCAACAACACTGAAATATTCCAATAGATAACTGAGGGAAAAGGATGTAGCTGATAAAGCTTAAAATACTGTGACATACATTTTGTCTTCCTCGAAGAAGAAATCGTCGTCGTACTCTTGCATCATTTTGTATGGTTTTTAACTATAACAAACACTGGAAACTCACATGAGAAAATTATCGATTTTTTGTGTTTACGTGGGAGAGTGACAGATAAGACGCATGCGCGCGCGGGTTTTAACTATCATACGTTTAGGTCAAATTTCACCAACGTCTGTTAGTTTTAATGGCTTGTTAAAATGTCATGTCTTCTCTTTTATTTGTATGAAAAACGAAAAAGATAATCATACTAATTCGAGCATTAACTTTAACAGGCGTTGGTTAAATTGTCTTTTATGCTGGCAAAAGCATATAGTTTTGTTATTTTTAGGGTTCCGTACCCAAAGGGTAAATACGGGACCCTATTACTAAGACTTCAATGTCTGTCTGTCCGTCTGTCTGTCACCAGGCTGTATCTCAATAACCGCTATAGCTAGATTTCTGAAACTTTCACAGATTGTGTATATCTGTTGCCGCTATAACAACAAATATTAAAAACAAAATAAATTAAATATTTAACGGGGGCTCCCATACAATAAACGTAATTTTTTTGCTATTTTTTGCTCGATATCAGTAATGGCAATAGGTAGGCACTTGAAATGTTCACAACATACTCAGTTCTATTTATATTTTAATAATTAATAATAAAATTAAAATACATAATTAAGAGGGGCTCCCATACAATAAAACACAATTTTTACCTATTATTGCTCCTTCGTGCCCGAGTCCAACTCGCACTTGGCACTCGCACTTTCTCGCACTTCGCACTTTTTAAACTTTTTATATTCATATGCCGTGGCCGCACATGCGTCTATCGTCACGAAGCTTCGTGCTATGAGACGATATCATTGGACAATACACGCAGATCGTCCAATGGTATCGTCTCAAGCACGAAGCACTACGCAATACGCATGTGCGGCCGCAGCAATAGAAACATAGATCAAGACTTGTGTTACCACTTCCCTCCCCAAAATTTCAATTTTGGGGAGGTGACAGCGACCACACAGTCACCTCCCCAAAACAAACCATACTTTTGAAAATAAAAGTATGATTTGTTTTGGGCTCCAAAAATAAAAATATGGGTAATAATTATAATGGCAGTTATAATAACTGACTAGACAAGCGCACCATAAACTTTTTTGGTGAAGGAACCCTTTTGGGTTCCCCCACCAAAAACTGACATTTTTGACGGACCCCCAAAAAATATCTTGTCTTTGAATAAACTGTCCCCATGCAGCTGGTGCCTGCTTTTATTATATTTCTAAAAAATAACGCTCGCGAAGCCCCTACAAGGCCTCTGCCCCAGGGCTCCGCTGAGCATACTTTAAGAATGGCTGATCTAGACAATAATATTACTATGTCAGTTATATACTTGACTTTCTTTCTAAGTGCCTGAAACTGGAAGAACCTGTCATATTCCTAAAAAAAACTAGCAATACTTTATACTTATTGTATGCAAATGTATTGCCCAAAACTGTGTCAATACTAAACGAAACACTGCTCTGATATTACACACTTGCGTTGATCCTTACTCTACATTTAATTGTTTGATATTTGATGCCGGCTTCTAGGAGGCCGTGGTATTCGGTTGTGTCCCTTCTTGACGAAGCGTCGCTCTTTCACGCCTAAACTGTAATAAAGCTTACGACCGCTCTCAGAGATATATCATTAGTTAATTTCAATTACACGAAGAATTTGACAGCAAAATGTATAGATTTCATGTTGAAATTTTAATTTAATTTAATTAAGCGTTAAGGTAAATGTCAGCCAGTCTATTACATGCTAACTCTGTAGAAAAAATCTACAGACTCTTGATATGAATCATATTTAAGATTGGTCGTCGAAGTTTACTCAATATCCTAAACTGCAGCCTTCGTTATTTTGAAATTGGAAGTTCCCAGTTTGATGTGACAATTCAAGCTAGACCACAGCGAACCGATGCGACGGTCACTTTGAACATTGGTGTAAGTTTTATGTTTTGCTTATTAAGTTGGGCGACACAAGACAAGATCTGAAGGTTTAGCGGCAACGCTTTTGTAGCATGTAGTTATATTGCGGATAGAATAATCAAAATAACGAGACTGGGCTGTTATTATTATACAAAAATATCTTATTCTATACAAAAATGCCTCATTTCGCCGTTTGGACTTTAGTAGGTAATGCTCAGTTCGTTTCTGGATTTATTTAGATTCTATTAAAAATGTAAATAAGCTTAAAGGACAGACGTCAATTAATTATTATTCTGACCAATGTTGACCATCAAACCATTGGTATAAGAATTATTATTATTATTAAGTACTGTTATTAATCCACTGACCTCCATACGGTCAGTGTATTAATCCCATATGGCTTGACATAACCTCGATCGGACTGATGTAGAATTTAAATGGCTTGTTAGCATACGGCAATGGAATCTGACCTCTGCTACCCTTTGTATAAAGGTCACTTGCCCTTTCATTGCCGGTAGAGCGCGTCTTTAGATTTTAGTGGCATCTCTATAAATTTTATTTGTGCTAGAAGTTTAGACGAACATTGGAGATGGGAAATAAGAATCTAGGTTTATTCTAGAAAAAAATCGGATCCAAATGAGTTGATCTAAATAGCAGTGGTGAAGGTTACTTTAGTATAAGGCTTTTGTATAAAGGTAAGTGTTTGTGTTAATTACTTTAAACTTGTGGACTGTATTAGAAGTTAGATGTAAATTATAAAATAAATATAAATTATTACGTTTATAGAAGAATAGACGATGCGTCCATGGCCATGGACGGATGTTAAGTCTGTTGGTCTGATAGAAGTGAAGTTCCGGTGTTGCTAGCGTTCCTATGTTGCCAGATGACGCGGCCGGAAGACGTCCGGATACTTGCTTTTTGGCCCATTAAAAAAGTAATAACCGTGTATGGTTACTCTAACGCGGAATCGCGTACAGTAAGGATTATAATGATGTTAAAAGTATTAGACGTAAAAAAGGCCGAATGTAATCAAATTTTATAAACCTTAAGTCACTGTTGAATAACAAAATTTATTTAAAAGGTGAATATTTTTCACCAGCAATATTAGTCTGTTGTAGTGCTTGGATAATGGCTAAGGGCTCGAATCACAAAAAACTGCGAATTCGCATCGCATCGCAAATATCTGCGACAAAACTTATAATAAAAATGACATTCCGATGCGAATTCGCACGAATTCGCAATTATGTGTGGGAGCTCTGAACTTAAAGGGTTTAGGATTATTATGTTAAATGTGTAAAATACAAAGTGTATTCAAACTGTACTAGTTATGTTATAGTATGTATAGTATTGTTAGTTGTAACATAAGTTCATATCCTAAACTCATTTTTCTTTTTGTAGCAAACCGGGAGTGGTACCTTCTCCCAATTTTGTACAAAAAGATGCTGTAGGTAAGTAAGTAATAATTGAGTATAGACACTTAATTAGGTATATCTTTTTATGAACTTGAATGTTGGTATTTCCTAGGTAGAATTTTCGATTATGTAACATTATAATATAATTAGCATAAATATGACGATTACAATAATCAATTGGCAATTGGTAAAACCAGTTTTCAGTTTTAGCAAGTAGCACATGTCGTTTGCGTCACTCTGTAGTTTTTTACGAATCCTAGGGGTTATAAAATATAATAATATTTTATTTCAAAGGTATAGTTTTATAATAAAAAATCGGCCTAGTGCGAGTCGGACTCGCGCATCAATGGTTCCGTACCGATATAGAGCGAAAGTAGGCAAAAAATTGTGTTTCTTGTATGGGAGCCCCCTTAAATATTTACCTAATTAAAATTTTATAATTAATTAATAAAGTATAAATATAATGAAAGATTTTGTGAAAACTTCAACTGCCTAGCTGTTACCATTATTGACTACGAGCGAAAAAACCTAAAAAAATCAGGTTTATTGTATGGGAGCCCCCCTTAAATATTAATTTTATTGCGTTTTTAGTATTTGTTGTTATAGCGGCAACAGAAATACACAATATGTGAAAATTTCAGAAGTCTAGCTATAGCGGTTCTTGAGTTACAGCCTGGAGACGGACAGACGGACAGACATCGAAGTCTCAGTAATAGGGTCCCGTTTTTACACTTTGGGTACGGAACCCTAAAAAGGTACAAAATAAGACAGAAGTGTAATCTATATTTTAATATTACTAGATTAGTAGATATTTTGGGAACCGTATATTTCAAGCAAAAAATAAATCTGAAAATTCTAAATGGTCTTCTCTATACAGGGTGTAACAAAACAAAGTGATAATACTTTAAGGTATGCATGGATCTCCTGTATACACTTCACTGTGAAAGAAGCAGCGCTGGAAGAGTATTTTTAAAAAAAAATTGTATGAGCAAACTCGTGATGCTGGCGCGCTTGCCCATACAAATCACAAAATTAAATTGTTTTTTCAGCACTGCTACTTTAACAGTGAACTCTGTATAATGGACATATACTTACACACCCTCAAGTATTATATCTTTGTTTTGTTACTCTTTGTAATATATGTGCCAAATAACATAAAAATCGGACCAGTGGTTCATGAATTAAGCGCGTTCAAATAGCAATTTTCCCCATTTTCCTCTGATTTTCGCTTCTATTGGTTGTAATGTGGTGTTATATAGCCTAAGCCTTCCTCGATAAATAGAATATTCGATAAACAGAAAAAGAATCACAATTCGATCCAGCACTTCCTGAGATTAGCGCGTTTAAGGCGAGCACTTACCTCAATTTCAAAACGATAACCTTGCGAACGCGAATGCCAAGCGTGTATGCATCGCAATAAGATTCATTTTAGCTTAGCATAAAATTGTAAGTTACGACGGGCGGATCTTCTCTATTTTATTTTTCGTGTGTTTTTTTTTAAATATCTTTCGAAATAAATATTAAGAACAAAGATTATTCGTTTCAGACCTTTTTAAAATAGATTCATTGACAATTTATGAAAATAATATGTAAGTTCATACTTATTCTTGATAATACTTATATTTCGATGACAAAGAGTTTTGTCGGAGGTGAGTTTGTAATTACAGCGAAAGTATTATTTTTTATTAAAATGTTTTTGATTTAAACCCTTTTAAATATTGTGCTCTATATCTCATATTTTTTTACATTTCGTTATTATATTGGAACTAGGTAAATCGGGTAATATAAGTACAGATTATAACTTGGTTCTTTTTAAAATATAACAGACTTTGAACTCCAATCCTTTAATTCTAGTCTTCTTCGCTTAGCAATTAGTGACACGCGTCGTTTGTGCGGGGTTGCGGGTTTCGTAACCGATTCAAAAGACAACCCATTATAGTCTATTAAGCAACCTGAACTGAATTGTAAAAGTTGCAAACAACCAGTATTGAAGTGAGCGTGGTGTGGTGAGGTCATTAAAATGAAACTGATATTTATTGTGAGTTTTAGTTTTTTTTTTTTTTGCGATCGGTGTTTAAAAGTTGATTATTTTTTATTTTATGAAAATTATTGATTGATGTGTTTTTTTTTTGAGTTCGGTGTTCAAAAGGTTTCACTGACTTAATAAAATAGTTTACTTAAAAAAATAAGTAATTTATTGATATAGGTGTATAGTATAAAGATCAACATAATATTTTAGGTGTCGTTTATATACTTATTTACAATTTCACAATTTAGGGTCCTTAGCTCATTTATTAAATACCTCTGAATCATCATTATTATGCTGGTAATTAGTACTTAGCGCTATTTAGCAGGATATAAACTAAATATTGAAAGTTATCTGAATATTATTCAGCTATACAGTCATTCAGTTCTTCAGTGCGAAACAATTGGCAGAAAAATCTAGATTCGATACTTTGCTATAGCTTTTCATATTAGCAAAAAGAGTATTTCTCTTAAGTTTTTTGAAGTTTTCTGATTGACCATACATAAATGTTTTGTAATTATTTTATCATTTTGGTATCTACTAAACACCATCATTAAATTTTAATGTTAGGTAAAATACTTGAGTAAGCGTTAATGTCTTATGACGAAACTGAGTGAAGACTTGTAAATAATTATGGTTTCAGTTAAAGTTTTATGCTTCCATACCCAAAAATAGGCCTTCAGTGTCTATCCGTTTGTCTATTAGTTCTTCTGTCTGTCTGTTTCTCTGACATCTATTGCCAGGCTACACTTTGTAACTAACTCTACAACTTTATACTGTAGAGTGCAGGTCAAAATTTATACTCGTGCAACGTGCAATTTTTTAGTAAATAAACTTAAAATTTGAATCACCTATAATGGTTCGGGAGCTGTCAATCTCAAAAGCCCTCATAGCGTGCATGGATTTTTTTGATGAAAATAGATAGTTTAGAACTATAGGAACTTGAAACGCTCGGTTTGCGTGGATTTAAAAAAAAAAGAAGAAAAAAAAGTGAATAAATGTTTTGCCCTCACCATGTGCACTAGTTTGCCTAAAGTGTATTCAATAGAAAATTTCTTTACCTTTCAGGAAAAAATTACGCAAACCAATTTTTTTGGCAGGAAGAGAATTAGGCAAGCCTTTTTAAGTATGTGATGAGGCAGGTTATTTTGCCCTCATTACGTGACATGATTTTTTTTTTATTAATTTCTTGCAATGTCTACTTTTAGATTATCTTGGTTTGCGGGCTCACAAACGGCCGGAAATGTTCGGCAAACCGCTTTAAAGTTTATTGACTCTGAACTTGTTTTCAATAATGTAGGTATAGTCAATAAATATAGTCTAGAATATTAATTAATGTTTCTTTGTAAAATTACTATTGTTTCATGATGATTTTAACTTTACATTAAACTTTAATTAATACTTTTTTTTAGAGAAAATAACTTTTTATATTTTTTTGTAATATAACTTTAGAATGAACTTCTTATAAAATAATTATGACACCTTGTTGCTTTTATGATTTGAAATTATGAATAGATAAATGAAGACGTGAATGGAAGAACCTGGTAAGTAACAATTAAGAAAATGCAATTTTTTGCATAAATGGAGGCAGGTAATTAGGTACGTAAGTTACAAGGTAGGCTTTGCAAATTCACGCAAACCGAGCGTTTCGAGTTCCTATTATAGTTCTAAACTATCTATTTTCATAAAAAAATCCATGCACGCTATGAGGACACTTTTGAGATTGACAGCTCCCTAACCATATTGCTGTGTCGTGTCGCGTCTTTTTGTGACCTGACCCTATATCTTGTTTTGTTTTGACTTTAAAATATTGTAAAACCATTGAAACAGGCTTAAGAAATAAAATTCCATTTGACTAGCGGTTACTTCGTTAATATTTTAACCGCAAGAATTCCGTAAGCGTAACCGTTATGTTCAATTAATGGATTATTACTTTATTAGGTACAATTATCGTATATATTAATTTGTTCGTAAGCTATGTAAAGTCATAGGTCATAGCCATAGCCCATAATTATATAGGTCTATGGGAAATAGGTACGCAAGCTGCGAATTCAGCATCTGTTTATGTATTATGCCAAAAAACGCGTAAACAATAAAGAGCAAAAGAATCCTAATATATATTTTTTATACTAGGACTTTTTATCTTCATTTTGCTCTTCGAAGAAAACTATAAGTTTCAAGTACAGTAAATCCATAAAGTTTTATTTTCTACAGTCCATGTTAAGATTAAGCACTCTTTAAACAATTTCATTTGAAGGTGTCACTATTGTTTTAAAATTTACATCCACACATTGCTTTCATTCACTACAACTAAATAACAAATAAATATTTTCTTCTTCCAGCTGCCGGCTATGTTTCTTCTCCTGCGAGAAGTATCCTCCGATATACAGCCAGCGGCAGATCCGATAGGCAGGTTCATTCAGACGAACTTCGTGGGTTTCCCAGTCATCCATGCTCAGCAGACCTGGATATTCGATCCAGAAGTCGCGTTGAGAAGGAGGAAGCAGTTCATAGAACTTCACGGAGACAAAGGAGAGAAGTTGATAGAGAGACTCGGCTTGGGCATAGATGGCTTCGAAGAAGAGAGACTCGCGAGGCAGAGAGAGAGAGATGAAGGACATCTTGGTGGACTGAATGCTTATTTGCCTTTAAATGAGAAGAAATTAACGGTAAAAATAGTGGGAGAGAGATAAGTGGGAGAGAGATTAGTGGGAGAGAGATGTGACATCTTGGTGAATTTTATTTACCTCGAAAATGAAACAAGAAATAGTGTTGTGATGAGTAATGGTTATTTTTGTGAGAGGGTGTGAAAATATCACGTGTTTGGTTATTGTCAGGGAACTCTACATTTCGTTTGTTTTGAAGTAGCCGTGCTGTGTGGCGAATAGGATATATTACTGCAATTTTTCCACGCTAGACGGCAGCACCAGCATAGACAGCATATAAAAAGTTTTGTTCGACGTTTGACAACGTTTCTGTCAATAATCTAGATAATATTATGACGTGTGTAAATGTAGACCGCGCTAGTAGCGCCATCAGACTCTACTCCGACTGTACTGATTGTAAAGCGCAATACACACTGAGCCCGCCGGACCGCCGACAAAGCCCGGCGACACAGCCCGGCGGGCGGCGCGCGGCGGGCTCAGTGTGTATTGCGCTTAAAAGCGACCTAGCAAGGATGTTTTTGCGCGTCAATGTCATTGTCAAGGAAGCGCGGATCCAAGTGTCAATCATACTGACGCCAGCTGCTATAGTTTTTATTTTGGCTGATTTTAAGAGCATATTTGCATGCCATTAAGGCAACGCCTTGATAATTTGGCTGTAGCGATATCGATTTTTCTCAGCAATGACTAAAGCTAAGAAATTAAAGTTCATTATCAGTATTTATCATGTCTTTGTCTTTGAATTACCCATAGAATAACACGATTGGTCAACTTTTATAACATAGAATAATCAATCAAAAAGACCTCTGTGTAAAAAGGGATTCTAATTTTGCCAACAGAGGAGAGTGATTTAAGCTTCCAAAATTTGTATATAGATAGATTGGTTCAAGTATACACTTTAATTTGCACATAGCTTATATGAAACATATTTATGGTTTTTAAATTACGCGACAAAACCATTTTGTCGCTTACGCCCTTTCCATTTCTTGCTGTTCCATTTCTTGTTTTCTATGACATCTAAAACATATCCAACACGGTTTTTTACTTTAACAGGGCGTCACCTTAACATGATCATAATATGAGCATGAGATGCCTGTCAAGTGACAAGTTATTTATCATGACATGACGTTAGTTTCGATTTTGGCCACGCGCCAAGACAGCCTTCACAGTCTTTTTGTAACACTGTAAATTTTTCGACGTCGTGTTATGACTAACTGCCGCACTCAGAGACGAATATTATTTTTTTAATTACCATTAAATAAATATTTTGACATAAGCCCCATGCATTATCTGTCAAACTCTTCATTAAGTGAAGTTTAATCTTCATTAAATGTCTTTGAATGCGGCCGTAATTATTTATTTATTAGAAAAGTAATATTGAAGGTTATGAATTGTTAACAATATTTAAATACGAATGAGATACCATGAATTAGCATAGTATAATATTGTATTAAATTATGTCTAATGCCTGTTTTCACCAAAAACCTATCGCGTAATGTACTAATGTCTAGAGGTTTTTTAGGGTTATGTACCTATTTCTTTAGACAAAAAGTTTTCACTAATACTTATGCATCACCTAAGCCCTTAGATCCTAAGAACTTAGGTGATAATAAAAGCCTAGGTCAAATCTTGGAAAAAACTTTGAGAAGGATTAAAATATTCTTGGCGGTTGGTGAAAATCGGCATTTGTATTTTTTACCAAAACGCGTAAAATAGTTGTGAAATTGTTTTTGAAGTTGTAACATTTTCGACCCCGACTCTACGCTCGCTAGACCATAGCTCAAATTTTAATTTAAATTGATGTAACTTTTAAGTAAGACCTAGATCTTTAATGAATACTATAAGTTTGCAAATATATTTGCTATAAATTGGTATTTATGATCTGTGAAATTTATAATTTCAAGATTAAATAACTTAAAGTTAAATATGGCCATGACCAGGTAACGGAGCTTTAAATTTAAAATTTGTTGCTGAATTCATGGCCAATATGTGTATGTTATTAATGAATGTGATTTCTTTTGGTCTCACGTCGGTTTAAAGGTTAAATATGACGAAAAACTATTGAATTGAATGGAACGAAATACCGGATTGTTTCATAAGCAAAAAAGAGTTTTTTTACAAAGTTTTTTTAAAAACTAAAGTAAATGCTTTGATACTTATTTATTGAAATTTGAATACATTTGAATGTTCATTAACATTCAAATGTATTCAAGTTCCCTATATTTTTTTGTGTTATAAATTGAATGAAAACCTATTTTGATGATTTAATTTTAGTAATTTTTACTTACCGCTTACAATTTAAGTTTTTTATTTTAATTTCTCTGTAAGAAATTATTTACCAAACGCAGAAGTCGTCTAAAAAACTGTAACGGATTTTAGGAGACTAAGAACGAACGAAAATATAAGATTTTAGAACGTGATTTTCTTTTATAGGCGACGTCTTCATAGGGATGAAGAGTTTAAAGAATGCAACACACATACCTATCAGTTTGCCGAAAATTGCAAGCATACGTGCTTTGGATCCAGTATATTGTTACCGGATCGGGTAGCCGTAAAATGATACCGGATCTGCCGGATTACCGGATCCGTTTTTCCGGATTACTATTCTCAATTACAACTGTCCACAGCAACTTATGCTAACTTCCTCTTAGTTTTTAGGTTATTTTCTATGTGACCCTATTGTAAAGTACTAGGTATAGCGATTTCTGAAAATCGACAATTTGAGCTTTCTTGTTAATTTCTGCCGTACACGCAGTAATCTCGCACTCTTAGCTTGATATATCTTAGTTTGGATATTGTTGTAGGAACACAACCGCCTACACCAGCCTGCGGTAGTCCCAATTCTCAATCTAAACTCAATATAATAAAGAGGTAAAGTTTGGGTAAACTCTGAAACTGCTGGCTGATTCCAAAAATTTAAACACCGATAGAAAGCTGGTGTTCCTGAATGACATAGGCTATGTTTAATGTAAGTACCTATAAAAAGTTAAGTTTTTTTTTTGGGTACAAGCTATAGATTATATTATGATTAATCTAAATATATATAACTCAAAGGTGACTGACTGACTGATTGACTGACATAGTGATCTATCAACGCACAGCCCAAAACACTGAACGGATCGGGCTGAAAGTTGGCATGTAGGTAGATGTTTATGACGTAAGCATTCGCTAAAAAAAGGATTTTGATAAATTCCACCCCTAAGGGGATAAATAGGGGATGAAAGATTGTATATAATAATACTTCTTAACGCGAGAAAAAGCTAGTTCATAATAATAATTAACGACGTCAAATAATATAGCAACAAAAACAATTTTTGTCTCAAGGCCAGCGCCTCATTTGAAGAACTTACACCTTGCAAACACTGGCAAGGTCAGAAAAGGAAAATAGATAAGTACAACCATAAATAAGTAGGAGGTCCAACTAAACTAAAGGTAAGTTTTGTGTTCTACTTTTTATCCGATTACGGCGAAGCATTTAGAACAGTTTTCCGCAATGGAATGCACTGATGTCTGTAGTTGGTGTGCCTCGGAAAAAGTTTATACCGTACTTAGTTCTAGTTTGTAAGTACCAAAAACCTGCCAAGTGCGAGTCGGACTCGCTCGCTAAGGGTTCCCTGCTGTAATAGAGCAAAAATAGGCGAAATGTTGTGTTTTCTGTATGGGACAGACAGACAGACGGACGGACAGACAACGAAGTCTTAGTAAAAGGGTCCCGATATTACCTTTTGGGTACGAAATCCTAAAAAAGACAGCATATCAGGTAGTGGTGGTTAATATAACGTATAGCTGAAAAAAGTAGCGCGCTATTTCGTCGCAACGAATAGCGCGTGCTATAAATCTATGCATAAGCCGCTACGTTATAACGTATCGCGCGGTCACTGACCTAGCACGGCGCCGCCCGCGCTGCCGATCGCGCGCGATTTTCGTTCGATCGTTGTCGTGTCGTTTCGTTGCCAAATCGGGTGAATTCGGCTGTCATAATTTTTGCAATGTTGCGTTGCGTGCATAGGTAAATTATGGGTAAATTATAATATTTTATAATCATCAGTAATTGACCTCCTGCTCCGAAGAGCACTGTAATGGAATGGTAACTTCCGTTCCATGTGAAAGTTTATTTTTTTCTAAATCTGGATACGTTATTAGTGACAGATGAACTCGTTTGTCGTCGACAAAAGTGGCGCAAATAATATTTTAAAATGTAAATAAAATGTAAAAAAACTGTTGTAAAAAAAGAAGATGTAAAAATAATGTATAATGTATAAACCAATTCATTTCAATTTCAGTTGTTTAAACATATTATTATATTATGTATTTGGAACACAATAAAATTAACCAAATAATGCGTTCTAACGATTATATTATTCTAAATATCTAAGAAACACGTTATATTATATAAACTCACCCACCGCGTTATAATTTTGTAACATAAAGAAAGAATTCAATAACGTCGGTAACTTTACAACGCGTCCAATCGACTCGTTATAACTTATCATTCGTTATAACGTAGCGTCAAAAATAGCGCGCTTGAAAAATGTAGCGTATTCCATCTAGCGCGCTGTGAAAATATAGCCGTTAGGAACACCACTAATCTCAGGACGTACGACGAAGGGATGGGCTAGCTTATGAGCAGCCACACAGATTAACTAATTTGTGGTGTGGGGGTACCTACACCAAATTTTTATTTTCCTAGATGTACCTAGAACACTGATTTAGAGATCTCTATGTATGTTATGGATCCTATGGATGTTTATCTGTTCCCTCACAACTCCTAAACTAGTTATCATAATTAGACTAATGACTCATTACTCATTAGTCTAATTATGATAACGACACCTCATTAGTAATGAGGTGAAAGTTATGAACAGTAACGGCGTCATGACGAGGGGGGGGGTCGGGGGCGACGCACAGTGGATCGAATCGAGGATTTCGGGGACATAGGGACCGACTTTTGTTTTTCAAATTTTTATTTATGCCAATGGGTAGAGCTAATTAATGTTAACAAAAGTTATTCTTTGCAATTTTTTCTTAGGCTTATTATTTAAGTACAAAAAAACATATTTTTAAATTTCTTGTATGGAAAAACATATATAATCCAAAATTTTTGCCAAGTCCTGATAGATCCCGCGGTCAAACCTTTTTTTTCTTATATTTTGGCTACATTGCTAGTATTATGTACCCAAAGTTGCAACCTTGCCAGAAATAGAGGTGAGAAAATTATAAAAAAAATTAATTAGTAACTATTGACTTTTCTAGTTTCTAAAATTATTGTAGGAACTTTTCATGCAAAAAAATCATTATTCTAGTAAAATAATGCTTAAAATTACTTAAAATAAAAAAAACTCGATGCCATGTAAATATTATCATCAAACATTAACTTGTAGGTAACTAATCCGTTTGACAATAGTAAATAGTCCTTTGTATTGTGTATTTTCAAAATAAAGAGCTCAAGTAATTGTATAAGGGCTTAAAATAAACCCTCATTAGCCAATTAGTAATTATAGTTAATTAGTGTGGCATGGAATATATTATCTTTGTAGGTCTGGAAAATTATAAAATCTCGTTTTGTTTAGCTAATGGCGTTGTGTTTTAAAAATTTGGGAAGGAATTTAAAAAATCCAATATTTGATACTTAAATTTTATTATTAAGTATCGAAGAAAACATTTAAAAATATTATCAGTATGGTTTTTTAACAATAAAGATTACAAACAGTAATATTTTATCCATTTTAGCGTCGTGTACATATTCCCTATTAATAATAAAGTTGAAAAATAAAAAGTAGTGAGTACATAAAAATTACGATACCATACATAATACAAGTAATAAAATTATTTCTAAATATGTACATACTATCTTTAATATACAAAACCCAAATTTAAAAAGCTTACTCACTATCAGAATCGTTATCCTGTAATTTGTTAACGTCAATAAACTCTATCTCAGAGTCTGTCGGCAAATTCAACAGAAGCTCTTTAGCCCGTGAAGAGAGAGCTATTTTGTTGTGCTTTGATAGTCTTGGTCTAAGACTTGTGATCTTTGGATCTGAGGATATCAAAAGATTATGTAATATATCCTCATTTGTGGCTTTTCTACTTAATTTTCTGGAATAGCTCTCCCTGAATTTCCGAAAATCTTTGTTACGAGCTTCTGCTGCTTCTTCTGACAGATTGCCGATAGGTATTGTACCAAAATGCTGAATAATATCAGTGCCATGTATTAGGAGTTTGTGTAAACTAGAAGGCATATAATACCAGGGATATAAATTTATGTAGAGTTCTGCAGTCTCTCTACAGAATAAAGAGAATTTAGAAAGGTTGACGCACTCTCCAGATGCTATAGTCTGAAGTATTACATGTAACCTTTCTATTAATTCCTGGCTTATACCAGTAATACGGGCTGCAGTGTCTGCATCCCTGAAAAATCTTCGGGCAGTGTTGCCATCATTAGTGGTTCCGTCTCCTTGTTTCACCTGGTCTATTAGTAAGCCGCAATCTTCTCTAAATGCTCGTTGTATTTCAGACTTTCTAAGCTTAATTTTTTGTTGATTTTCACCCCTGCCACTCCATTTTTTAAACTCCATACGATATGCTGCATAAGAAAAATGGGACATTATTAATAATGAAAATGAATATTTTGTAAAAGAGGAATGACTCACAGCTGTAAAAGTAATTAATAGCTAAGGTATGATAAATAAGAATAATTATTGTTACCTATGTGAAGAAGGCACTCCATACACCTGATCCAGCAGTGTAAAGATGACAGTCCGTACTGGTAAATTTCTTCATTCTTGTGTTTTTGGTCAAGCAGTTCAATATTGTTCATTTCCGATGGCTTTGCTTTGCAAATATCGCAAACGGCTGTCGACGTATCTGATAAATATGACGTTATCTTTCCGTCAATCATCGTCAAAAGTAACTGGTGAGACACTTCAATTTGATTCAGTCTTGATGGCTGAAGCGCTTTAATTTCTTCTGTTATTCTGTTTTTAATTAACATTACAGTGGTATGGGTTTCTTTCGTAAATTGAAACATTAATGGACGACAGTAAAACGTGGATGATGGTCTTTCGTTTTCCCAAACAATAGTTCCATCCGATTGTTGTAACCTAACTGGCACTAGACTGGCCATAAAAATACTGGAGTCTTCAAATTTTTTGTTTATTTTTTGCTTGTACACACTTTGACCAGAAGCTCCGTCAAAACCCCATTTACTTACAAGCTCTAAATTTATTGTTGCGTCCAAATCCATAGATATTGCATCCAAAAGTCTTGATACAGTCAAATTGAGTAAAGCTTGCAGTTTAATTGAAGCCCCGTCCTCAGTAATACTTATATCCTTTTTATCTGGATAAAATTCAATTTAGCTTGTTGCAATTTGTAATACGATGGATACAACTCTGAACCATTTTCACTCGCAGACTCTCTTAAGTTTATATATTGCCACTTTGACAACTTTAGCGAAACTAATAAAGCTAGTGCCTTATCAGGTGAATACGTATCACTCTTAACCTTCTCGTTGCTTAAGCATGCCTTGACTTTATTTAAATCTTCTGGGTGATTGAGTAAATGGTTCATTATTTTTGAAATTTCTTCGTTTCCACTGTTTTTTAAATTTCTTGTTGATATGGCAGACATTTCTTCAGGAGAAAATGAAAGATCTTTATTTATTTCATCTAAACGTCTCCGTTTTTGTCGATCACTTAAATCTTCAAAATGTTTCCTCGGAGTAAAGGTAGATGTGGATGCGTCTGAAGTGGAAAGTGCTGGTGGTAGATTCTCAGTATTATCATAAACTTCGAGTTCTATTGGTTCAGTATTGACAACTTCAAAATTGATTTCTTGGGGCCAATTTATTGACGATTCTAACCAATCGCCATTATTTTTAATAAATTTAGCTAATGTTCGGCTACATTTTTCCCATCTGGCACACACATTTGAACAAAAACGCGTACAGAACTTTCTAAGCACGGCACTATTTTCATCAGTCACATTTATTTTCGATTGTAGAAAATCAAATAGTTTTTTACTATCTGACAAACTTTTCAATTGGTCTCTTAATACCATAAATAAATCTATATTATTCACAAGACCTTCCATTATACCAAAATAAAGAAAATTAAACACTGTGAAATGATGTATGTAGTAGCACGTTTAAGCATTAACTAATTTTGAAATATCTATTACGGTCCTTTTATATTTTTCCAGACCTAACAAAGATAATAAGTTCTATGACACCCTAATTAACTATTAATGATTGGCTAATGAGGGTATAGTAAAAGCACTTAATATGCCATTACTTAAGCTCTTAATCATGAGTGTTGTTCGGTTTATTGTCATTAAGCGATTGTTAGAAAATACACAATACAAAGGACTATTTACTATTGTCAAACGGATTAGTTACCTACAAGTTAATGTTTGATGATAATATTTACATGGCATCGAGTTTTTTTTTTATTTTAAGTAATTATAAGCATTATTTTACTAGAATAATGATTTTTTTGCATGAAAAGTTCCTACAATAATTTTAGAAACTAGAAAAGTCAATAGTTACTAATTATTTTTTTTTATAATTTTCTCACCTCTATTTCTGGCAAGGTTGCAACTTTGGGCACACATTTATGGTACATAATACTAGCAATGTAGCCAAAATATAAGAAAAAAAAGGTTTGAACGCGGGATCTATTGGGACTTGGCAAAAATTTGGGATTTTAAATGTTTTTCCATACAAGAAATTTAAAAATATGTTTTTTTGTACTTAAATAATAAGCCTAAGAAAAAATTGCAAAGAATAACTTTTGTTAACATTAATTAGCTCTACCCATTGGCATAAAAAAAAAATTGAAAAACAAAAGTCGGTCCCTATGTCCCCGAAATCCTCGATTCGATCCACTGTGCGACGCTGGGCGACCACCTAGGGTGCCGGATAAAAAGGGGCGCTGAAGGCAAGCATAAGGGGCGCCAAATTTTTTAGCAATACCAGCATCTTGGGCGCCGAAGAATTCTCGTCCAGGGCGCTGGTAGTACTAAAACCGGCACTGGTCATGAATTTAAAAAAAACTTAACAGTGTCGTGTGCTGGCTTATGGCTATATTAATTGAAAGCGAGCCTATATAATGAGCAAGAATTAAAGATCTAGCCTAAGTTGGCATAATATCGGTATTCTAATATTATTTAAAAACTATATTACGCCCGAATCTCCGTTTCACCAAAATCCGTTTATTGCGCAGGAACCTTACATTTCTCTCTGATAAAAAGTATCCTATGTCCTTCTCGGAGCTCAAAATATCTCTTTACCTTTCATCAAAATCGGTTTAAGCTTGAAGAAGTAACAGACAGTCAGACAGACACACTTTTGCATTTATAATATTAGTAATATTATTATTAAAAAGAACATAATATATTATTAAATATTATAGCCTTGAATTCGTATTCATATGGCTAGATGCACTGGATAAGTAGGTACTGCAGTCTGCGCGTACCAAGGATTATGTTGTAACCCGGCCATTACAACTGTTGCGACGTGAACGAGTTTAATTATAACTACTTGCAGCACATACTATACAAGGTATAACAAATCTATACTAATATTATAAAGCGGAAGAGTTTGTTAGTTTGTTTGTTTGTTTGAACGCGCTAATCTCAGGAACTACTGGTCCGATTTGAAAAATTCTTTCAGTGTTAGATAGTCCATTTATCGAGGAAGGCTACAGGCTATATTTTATCACGCTAAGACTAATAGGAGCGAAGAAATAGAGGAAAATGTGGAAAAACGGGGGGAAATTATTTGAAAGGGCTTATTTGAACGCGCTAATCTCAGTAACTACTGGTCCGATTTGAAAAATTATTTCAGTGTTAGATAGCCCATTTATCGAGAAAGGCTATAGGCTATATTTTATCATGTTAAGACTAATAGCAGCGAAGAAATAGAAGAAAATGTGGAAAAAAACGGAGGAAATTATTTGAAAGGGCTTATCTCACGAACTACTAGAATTATTGTCTGTTATTTGGGTCAGATAAGAAGTAGACCACGTGAAGGATCATAGGCTATTTTTTGTAGACTGATTTGTCTGTAAAATATCTAATTTACGTGGGCGAAGCCGCGCGGAACGTCTAGTTTATAATACTTTACGATGTGTATTAGTCCCTTGTATATAGTTAACTGTAAAAGTAGCAACGATGAAAGAGTTTTTACTTTTGTATGGGAAAATTCATGACGCCGCGCTGGGGCGTCAAAATTTTCTTTTGTGATTTGTATGGGCTTTTTCCATGACGCTATTTTTACAGTGAAATCTATACAAAGGGCACATACACACTCTAAAGAGTTATCGCTTTGTTTTATTACACCCTCTATTTTATGTAGTAGCTACTTATCTTCTAAGCACGAGTGCGTAGTTTTTTGCTTATTTAACTTGTATATTAGACTAGACGTTCCGCGCGGCTTCGCCCGCGTAAATTAGATATTTCACAGACAAATCAGTCTACAAAAAATTGCCTATGATCCTTCACGTGGTCTACTTCTTATCTGACCCAAATAACAGAAAAATTGAACACTAATAAAACACAATTTTTCGTGCACTTTTTCCACTATATTAAGAAATTATTATAAATTTTAACAAATTACACGACCGGTTTCGAAATAAATCATCTTCAGGTGTTTTTTTATTTCGAAACCGGTCGTGTAATTTGTTAAAATTTATAATAATTTCTTAATATAGTGGAAAAAGTGCACGAAAAATTGTGTTTTATTAGTGTTCAACATGAATTTCCACCAAGAACCAACAGTACAATCAATTACATATAACAGAAAAATTGCTCTAGTAGTTCGTGAGATAAGCCCTTTCAAATAATTTCCTCCGTTTTTTCCACATTTTCTTCTATTTCTTCGCTCCTATTAGGCTTATATAGCCTATAGCCTTCCTCGATAAATGGACTATCTAACACTGAAAGGAATTTTTCAAATCGGACCAGAAGTTCCTGAGATTAGCGCGTTCAAACAAACTAACAAACTCTTCCGCTTTATAATATTATAATTAGTATATAGACAAGCTGTCCCGGCAAACGCTGTTTTGCCATATAAAGTATTTCGCCCATATTATTTTATTGAAGTGACTAAATAAGTATGGCACCATGGCAACGTCTATCGCTATCCCGTCGCTTAAACAATGGTCGCCGTCAGTCTCGAGTTGTAATAATTTACTATTATTTATTCAAAAAATGCACTTATCAATATAAAAAGTACCCAGTAGCCGATTCTCAGACCTACTGAATATGCATATAAAATTTGGTAAAAATCTGTAAAGCCGTTTCGGAGCAGTACGGTAACTAACATTGTGACACGAGAATTTTATATATAAGTTATGATAAAATGAAATGCGTCTAATTTGGACAAAATAGTTTTATTTATAATGTTTACAGCATCAATTGAAAAACTTAGGATATAATTATTATTGGTGATTAAAAAATCTAGCGATTACGACAAATAGGATATAATATCTAAAATATTAGGATAAAAATATAGGTGACCTAGATTTTTATGAAATGTAATGTAAATTCTATAATTTCAAAGAGGATTAAATTACTAAAACGATAGACTTATTAAAAATCTGAAAATCTATTCAAACTTCCAAGAAATCTATCATTTACTTACATAATTGTTAGGTAAATATTTCAGTAGAAATGCAAGTTTTAGATTCATAATACGTCTAGTGGTGGTGAATAAAAATATTATTGATACTATTTCTTCGAAATTCGAATTCGAAGGTATTTCATAAGTCTTTATCTTTCAGGATCTTTGATTATTTGAAAATAGGTACTTTTAATTTTATTTAATAACTAGATGACCCGGTGAACTTCGTATCACTATCCTCCCAGCATAAACTTTCGCTGGATTCCCACGAACATTTCAAGACTAATATTAGCCAAATCAGATCAGCTCAAGTTTTAGCGAGGCTAACAAAATTGAAAATTCATTTTATTTATATAGACAGTAGCCCAGTAGAGTTAGTTCAGCCTTGTATGGGAATCTGAAATTAATTATAGTCAGAATTTTTTTGCACCAATGTTTAGGGGGGTCATGAATAGCTTAAATTTAAAAACTCGACCAAATCCGACTGGTGCGTTAGCCGCCATATTGGTTTGAAGATCAAATCCTTTTTTTAGACATATCCATAGAATTATAACCTTTAGAAGAGGCATTCCATACAATCGTCAGCGCGAAAATGTGTCACCCTCGAAATGAGTGAGCTCACTCATCTGAGAGCAGTGTGCCTTAGGACGCGGTGACAGTCGGACGTGTTTAATGCATTGATTGCGTAAAATATGCATTGAAAGCGTAAAATGAGTGAAAGAGAAAGTAGTATATGCTATTACTGTAAGACAAAAAAGGACGACAATATTTTCTCGATACACATTTTGCATGCAAAAACATTGCTACAGTTTTGATGGCGTATGCCATATCCAAGTATTGACATCGTTGGACATATCTCCTTTATTTTTTATTTTTTTACGAAAATGATAAAAGGACTAAATTTGTTGTAAATTTAATTTTCTACATTTTGAGTTCTTATAATTTTTATTGTAAAATCAATATTTACGGAGATAAATGCAAAAAATAAGTCAAGGTATAATTTCGCTTGTATGTCAATTATTATCGAATTTAGCGAAAATAATTGTAAAAACAAAGTTGTAGGTGATAGATCATTAAATTTCCTACATGTACCGGGACCCAAGCGACTGGATATAACTGAATATTTCTGATCATGAATAAGACCCTATAACAATTACGGCACAACCTACACCTGAATCATTATTAAAAAATTTGCCAAGTGTTAGTTGGACTCGCTCATGAAGGATTCCGTACCATTATAAGGCAAAGATAGACCAAAATTTGTGCTTTTTGTATGGGAGCCCCCCCCCCCCCCCCCCCCCCCCTAAATATTTATTTTATTTTAATTTTATTATTATTTATATTAAAGTACAAATACAATTAAATATTTTATGCATATTTTAATTGTCTTAGTGCTGCTATTTTTGATAAAGAGCAAAAAAGGCAACTAAAATCCTGTTTGTTATATGGGAGCACCATCAAATATTAAAATATATAATATGTTTTTAGTATTTGTTGGTATAGAGGGAAACAAAATACATAATATCAGAAAATTTCAGGTCTCTACCTATCTATCACCGTTCTTGACGCCTGGAGACAAACAAACGGACAGACAGCGAAGTCTTAATTTTAAATGTGGTTAATTTAATGAGCTACAAGTTTTATTCTGTATTTTTTTTCTATATTCTGTATTTGACGATAGTCGCGATACAGGTCGAACAGGTCGAAATTATATTTTGACTTGTTTTTTGCAGTTATTTCCGTAAATATTGATTTTACAATAAAAATTATAAGGACTGTTGTAGAGAATCAAATTTGCGATAAATTTGGTCCTTGTAATTTTCTTAAAAAAATAAAAAATAAAGGAGATATAGCTAAAAAAAGATTGGACCTTCAAACCAATATGGCGGCTAACGCACACGTCGGATTTGGTCGAGTTTTTGAATTTAAGCTATTTGTGACATCCTCTAAACACTGGTGCAAAAAAATTCTGACTATAATCAATTTAAAAAAAATCTAACTCTACTGGGCTACAGATATTAATTAGATTATAATTATTAATCTAAAACTTGCACTAACAGTCTAATATCTAAAATAAATGCATATCAAACTTGTTAGCTTACTCTATATTACTTAAATTGTGACTGGTTTTTCCTAAGCCTATAGACCTAAAATTGACAGTGTCGCCCGAAACTACTTTCTACTTAGTAAGGCACCTCTATTTTTGGTTTACAATCAGAAACTAAAGATAAAATTTATTGGTTCCTTTTACATAATGTCATTTCTTCATAATATTACTTAATATTGAAAATACCTTACTTGTTAGTAAAAATGTAGGCTAAGGTGATATGTATGCATTGTATGCGGAATAACCGAATCTATAGTTTTTTTGTTATGGAAAAACAATATCATCTAGGGATGTAAAAGTAGTTGAATTCGTGGTTAGAATCTGTAGATCTGTGACACATTTTAAATAGTTGTTATGCTGTGTGATAAACACAATAGCACGCTGTGCAGTGAGATTTTTCCAGGCACTCGATGATTTTAGTGCACTAGAAGACAATATCGAAACGATATTGTATTTTACTTGGGTTTTACAATTTTAAAGAGCGTTACAGCAGAACAAATATGTAGGTACATATTATAATAATCATCTTTTGTAAGTATGTATTATTAGTCTCAGACTAAATAAAAAAATATAGACAGAGTGTGAACCACAAGCTTTATATGTATAAACTCAGAAAACGTAATCTTACAATTTTTATTCTATAAAAAGGGAGCTAGAATATTAATTGTGATTGTGATACAATCAAAACTACGAATTCTTAAGGTGCCTCTTCACAATGGTCCATGCTGGCCCACTACACCCCATCACAATTTTGTAGATATTGTAGGGGTAATGGTGTATGATGGCGGACAAAGGCCAGTGGATTTGTAGGCAGTGATAAGCCATGCGCCATTGTGTTTAACACCAAGTGATCGTGGTCTACAGTTCACGATAACCTGCAGTGGGCCATCGTGGGCCATTGTGTACTGAGGGCTTTAGGTACAGAATATCACACGTCAATGCATATGCATATTTTGATGCGCTCAAACAAAAATTATCATCGTCTATTAATGTTAATTGTCGAATATCATGTTAGCTCTCTCGTATTTTGCATCTATGAAAAAGTAGCGGCCAAACCGCTGTCCCGCGGACGCATATAAATCTAGCCTAAGACTTCCTTAAGTTCATCCTTTATCCTGAATGTTTTACTTTAACAAACACTTGTAGCCTGCTGGAAAGAATGGTGCGCGAAGACTACACTTGTCCATTATGCTCTATACTAACACCGAACATTAATATGGCATATAAATAAAATTAATATAAGAGATCAAATTAAATTCTAGATTAGAATACAATTCGAAGTTGACTCGTTCCGTATCCGAATTCTGTTGTCCCGCTCTCGCAGCCCGACAGCAGGGACCTGAAAAGAGATAGAGATAAAAGGTAAAATTGGCCTTGGTTTCTCAACATCTACCTACTTTATTTAACTCTTGTCTATAGGTAATGCTAATTGCTATATTATACAGAGATAATGTAGATAATTAAATAGGGTGTAACAAAACAAAGTGATAATACTTTAGGGTGCACTGTGAAAGTAGCGGCACTGAAAGAGTATTTTATTTTTAAGCTTTTGTATGGGCAAACTCGCGACGCTGACGCATGCCCATACAAATCACAAAAAAAAATGTTTTTCAGCGCTGCTATTTTCACACTCTCCACCTACGCACTCTAAAGTATTATCACTTTGTTTTTTTTTTACACCCTGTATTATAGTGGGTGGGATGGTGTACCTCAGCGCACTTGTTTGTGTGTTTCGTAATAGAACGGAGGTCGCTTTAATCTAGCATCTCTAAATATGGCTTATAAAATCCGACGTAATACGTATTTTTATTTTAGCCATTAGACCTTTTTAGAACCTATTTCTACTTTATTATAGGCACAGCTCTAATAGAAAAAGACTAAACTACCTATTACCACAAATTACCAATCAGGTGGTAGCCTCTAGCAATTCTAATTGTAGGGTAATTAGATACATCGGCTCTATCATTTTTGAACTTTATTCCCGTGTAACAAGATCGAAAAGTGCTTCGACAGATGTATTTCCGACTGTACTTAAAACAATTAATGGTGCTATTACATCTTCTTCAATTGTGACTGATTACCAACGAGCGAAAGATGCGTCTAGACATGTCAATAAAAATTCAAAGTACCCCCATTAATTGTAATTAAATTTCCACATCCATTAACGGGTTGATGAAGTTCCAGGACTGGTCTATTAAATTAACCCTTTGTCTAATGAGTTTTTCAATAAAGTTATTTGGTGCTATACAAGGAGTCGAAACCATTAAGTAACGGAGATAAAAAAAACAAAGGGCATACAGAACGAGACAATCCATACATTATTCAATTATTTATAGACCGGTCGGCCAGAACTAGTCTAGATGTAAAAACTAGCACTCCATATTATTTGTCTCTCTCTACGAATAATAAATGTGAAAATAGAAAAGTCGAGGAATGTTCCGGAAAGTTTTATCTCGGAGACTTGACAGTAACTGAAGGGAAATAAACATTAGTAATTGATGAGATGACATTTGTTATGATTACGTAGGGAAGAGCCATCGGCACGAAGGAGTCGGCTTGAATAAATATTATGAAACATTTGCATTGCATTGGGCACATATAATTGGGATTTAAAAAAATATTTTGAAATTGTAAAACAAAATACAATTAACAATAGCAACATTTTTTTACTATATTAAAGAAAATTTGGTATTTGATTTTGGTTAGGTATCTAAATTAAAATATTATTATTGAAATACAGCCCGACTTATTTCAGCCTTGTTATATCTAGTACAGTATACACAGTGTGTTGACAAACGGCCGTTTAGAAGACTTCCCAACGTTATGCAATACAAACATGGCTGCAATTCAAACGTTTTTGATTAAAAAAAAGAACATTTGGTTGAATGGACGTCAATGCACTTTGCACACCCTAGGCACTCGTGCAAAATAAGGCCAATTACACTTATGCTTTCAAAATTAAAATCGCACACGGAAAATAACGCGATGCTATCGTTACTTTTCTCGTTAAAGTAAAGTGACATTGAAAACATAATTATGAAGACCCGGGTGCGGCTACGGGGCGCGCCGCCACACCCATAGATTTCGCTATTAGTGGCTTTAATAATGCTTTCATAGGGTAAGTGCTCATATTTGTTTCCTAATTGCTTCGCAACTATTAACTTCGCAGATAGGGGAGAAGCGTGGTATTGTAATTTGAATGGAAACGTTATTATTAGGTTTGAAGAAGAATGTAAAGACTGATATAGGCTTGAACGTAATAGAATTTGCATGGAACGATCTACAGTCGTTTATACGTCGTAGGCATGCATCTTTACAGAGTCAAGTCACTTCTTTAATGAAGGGATTAATAATATTAAAAAAGCTGAAGCAAAAACTGTGGAGAAACTCAGCCTAGGAGGTTCACCAAAGAAAAGTTTAACAAAAACTAATATGGACGGACCGATTACATCCAGAAAATTCGAGAAAGTGCAAAAAAGTCGCTAGTCTAACAAAACAAGAGTAGTATTTATAGAGAAAGTATAGTATAATAAACAAAAACAATACAATTAATGTTAGTGCCAGCCCTGAAATTAATATGATAAATTGAGCGTTGGTGTGCGAATCAAAAAACACGACATGTGACATTAAAACTGATTTGTTGGAATTCGTTGCGCAGTTTATTATTAATTATAGCCTATGTCATACCCATGTCGTAATACTTTACTGTCGACCTTAGCTGTATTGTTTTTATTGCTATTTTTGTTCAATTCCATCCCCAAGGATTGGCCAAGGACATTTAGGCCCACCCCTGGTGAAACTAATTTGTGATGCATCGACGTATTGTTAAAAATCTTAAGATTGAGGTTTTTCTATATTATCAGCTATATTATCATTTAACGTTTTATGTTTCACTGCTATGATTTAAAACTCTAAAAATATTTGATCCTCAAAATGAATCCTTGGGTGATAAAATGCATGATATTACGCATCAAAAATGTCATTTAAATATAATATTAGTTTTGATTATGCAAATGACAATATGCAGTGGATTATGAATTTATTCATATTATTCTTCGTCATGCAATACCTTGATTTTCATTCTGCATTTTAATTGGATTAAGTTTATGTCGCAGTAATTACTTTAGCACAGTCTTTCGTTCATTAAAATTTCCAAGAAATATACTTTAAGTTAATAACTTACGAATTATGTAATCATTGTTGTGATAAGACGAAATTCCTTTAGAGGTTGGACAAAAGGCGATAAGTAGGAAAACAAATTAAACTGAATAATATAGTTATGAATTAAGGAATTCATATAATGCATCATACTCTTGTGTATTCTTATTGTTTTTATTACTTCCAGTTCGTTGTTAGGAATTAATCTCTGTAAAATAATTAAGAAAGGAGTTATCGTTCTCGATCATAATATATGTAGTGAACTTGCAATCGGAAATGGCAGTAGAACGATGCATACGACATTTCACGATGTGAACTTCCAACGTTTCAACACCTGGATCTTCACAGGTGTACTGTCTTAGCTTATAGACCTTTTAACCGAACAAATAAGAGGTTATGTATTTTCGAGTATTGTATGTTTAATGATTAAATAGATGTTTCTCAGATAAGATGATTATTTGAAATAATAAAATTATTATTATTTTTAATTTTTTACTATTAATTCTAGGTAATAATATAATTTTTAATTTTTCTAGATAGTCCCTTTTCTGTCTCCAATTTTACGTGTCCATCACGATATAATATTATTATTGAATAGCAAAAACTTCCCGTTGGTTTCCGTTGGTACACTATTTTAGTCTAAAATTGAACGGAATATAATAAATTATATTATTAGGGTTCCATACCCAAAGGGTAAAAACGGGACCCTATTACTAAGACTTCGTTTTCTATCCTTCTGTCCGTCTGTCTGTCTGTCTGTCTGTCTGTCTGTCTGTCTGTCTGTCTTCAGGCTGTATATAAAGAACCGCTATAGCTAGACTTCTGAAAATTTGACAGCTGATTATATATATCTGTGGTCGCTATAATAACAAATACTAAAAACAAAACTAAAATTAATATTTAAGGGGTGACTCCCATACAAGAAATGTGATTTTTGACCTTTTTTGCTTGTCATCAATAATGGCAATATTTATATATATGTTGGATGCGAGTAGCAGGAGATCGGTCATCTTGGCGTTCATTGAGAGAGGCCTATGTCCAGCAGTGGACGAATATAGGCTTATTTGATTGATTGATTGACAATAATGGCAACATCTAGACACTTGAAACTATCACAAAATCCTCATTTACATGTGTACTTTAATAAATAATAATAAAATTATAATTTAAGGGGGATCCCATACAAAAAATACTATTTTTGGCCTATTTTTGCATTTTATCGGTATGGAACCTTTGTGTGCGAGTCCGACTCGCACTTGGCCGATTTTCGTTTTGATAACGTGTTTAGAATTTATATCCGTACGTAGCACGATGCGCCGCTAGTTGGAAGCGCCTCGATTGTATTATTAGCTATGTAATTTAACTCGCATTTTAATTTGTGCAGAATGTAACCCTTGCCATTTCATTTATTGAAGCCATTAACTAGTCCGACCTCAATTTCTGTCCTAAAATGGATGTAATATGCTTACAATAGATCGGCTAAATATAAAGTTATTTTAAGTAAATCTTTCCTTTAGTTGTGAAAACTTGAATCATTATTGTTGTGTATATAAATGGAAAGTAATTAAACCTACTTTTCTGCTTGCTTGAAATAAAATGGGCCTTTTGAAGATACAAATATTATGATAATGCGTTATTATTAATTTAAAACATTTTCGTAATCGTCAAACAACATTGGAATGTGCATAATATATTATGATTATGAGATAAAAATAAATTAAAAAATGCTTACCAGAAATTAAAGATACAACGTTGGAGCTCTCTTCTGAGACCCCAGTGACAATTTGTTTCCTATCTTCTTATAGTTTTCATTTTTAAGTCTAGATTTTGGTTTTTCATTAGCTTCCACAGGACAACCCTTGAGTTCCCATACCAAATTAGTCAAAGACTTAGGTCTGCTTAGTCTTCTAGATCTTTTCTCTGGTACTTTGGGACCATTTCCAGAATCACCAGACGTTCTACCACCAGAATGACTTGAATCCAAGGTCCCATCCAATTCCATGGCTTGATGAATATTTGAAAGACTTTTGTATCTGATATTGAAGAGAGGAGAATCACCCTTAGTTAAAGGTCGGACTGGACTAGCTACTGGACTAGGCGTTTCTTTAGTTGGAGATGTACTTTTCTGGCTAAAAAGCATTCTACTCTTATTATTGCTAGCGTTATTTTTAATATACAATTTAGGCAGATTAGCCGCGGGTGCTACAGAAGATTTTTCTTTGTAAATAGTTATCGGGGGTTCTTTAGACGCTGTACTCTTGCGAGTCCTTTTTTCGGCTTTTTGGTTTAAATCTTTGTTAATGGCTTTCTTCGTAGGGATGGTTTCAATAGGAGGTGGTTCTGGCTTGATTTCCTTTATTAATGGCATATGAATTGGTGTAGCGGCTGGTGATGATGGTGCAGATTCATGCCTTGGAATATCATTACAGTATGATGCTTTAATGCTTTTGGGAAGTGGAGCAAAACCACGAACATAATCGTATATTTGGTCAATTTCATCGTATTCGTCGGGAATGGAGGCTTCATCGCGGTGACTACTGTAAATATGACTATGGCGATTCAAATTTTTATTATGATTTGCTGAATCAGATGAAGCACTTCTGCGTAGGAAATAACCAGTTTTGATAAGAGGAGGAGCGTGGAGGGGCGCACTTAATAATCTCTTAGGATCACCAAGCTTTCCATCTAAAACGTGAATCCTATCAACAACATCCACTAAAAGTCGATTAGATTTCTCTATTAATCTAGAGAATTCCATAAAGTTCTTGATCTGCTCTTCATTTTTGCATCTTAGCATTTTAAGGGGAGCGGCCAGAGGTAACGCTACTAAAGCGTTCCCTTCTTTTTGCAATGGTAATGCAAACACATGGTCTTCTTCAAAGAGAGAAAGAAGCCTTAGCTCGGGCACAAAATGACTGGAGCTTTTGAGTCCTCTTGGTGGAGTTCCATGGACAAGTCTTACAGTTATAGGTAATCGTTTAGTTAGTAAGGTTTTCGCGGTATGAACACCGCTTATATTATCTTCTTTTGCCACAGCCGAGAATTTGCCTCTTTGATCTAAGCTTAACAAGACTAAATCTCCTTTCGAATCAGTGCACTTTAAATACTTATTTTTACCTAATAAAGTTTCACCTCTTGGCATGATTATTTCACCAGCAGGTAAGGTTCTAGTTCCATCTGCTGTTATATTACCATCTAAATCAATTTTAGCACTTATCACTCTAAACGGTTCTCTGACTAAGCAACCGTCTTCAAGTTTCCTCCGTGCTAATTCATTAACCGTTTCTATACATCTCACAGCTCTACCTTCTTCGCTTAGTAGTTCAAAATAGCCTTTGTATGAATCGGGTATGGCGATTCTTGGTCCTACACTGACCATGCGTCTTCCTTCTTTCAATTTTATGGCTTGGGCGATGATCTTCTTTCGCTTTCCAGCAGAAATAAGTAGAACTGTACTCTGCAAGCCTGGGCTCGGGAGCGTTGGAACTCCAAGCCCGCCATATTGCCCCTTAATGATCTTAGCGACATTTGGCAGACGATTCTTCACTGCAAACTCTCTGAGATAGTGGCCTTCATCGGACCACCTGGCTGCTGCTACCACGATCTGGCCATCAGTGGCTGCCATGGTGGGTTGTCACATCTGAAATGAGAAAATTTTGCTATTGAGTACAAATCGAATAATACTTAAGCCAAATACTTTTTGTATGGCATAAATTGGCCTTACAATAATGTACACGTTTTAAAAAACACGAAATTGTTTAATAAAATCACCATTGTGAATGGGTAACTATATACAGTTATTGTAAGCCAAATGTCGCTATTATGACCAGAACAAATGTAACAACCAACGACATTGACTTTATAATATGACGAAAACCATAAGAAATCGTATGGTTTGGATTGTGTATTAAATTGGTCATTCATGCTTATTATTTCGATGCCAGTGTCGATAGAAACAGTAGACATGTCCCAATTTTTAAGAGGACAAGTACAAAATGTTATTTTTCGTACAGTTTTTATGATATTTTTACCTATCTACCTCTTTTGTAATATATTGAGTTTTTAGAACGGGCATTATTCATAACTTATCCATTGTCTTTTATATAACTTTAAACAATTTAGATGGTGAGTTTAATGATTTTGGAAGACAAATATTTATTTACACTATTACTCTAGATTAACTTGGTATCGCTATTTTTAACATACAGACAAGTAAAGCGATACAATCACACGCTTCTAAGGACCGTATTTCTCTCGTAATTCGTATACAGCTACTGGTACTACTGTGCGGTTAGACATATCTAACATTATTAGATCTGTGGTGAGTAATGGAGATTGTTTGTAACCGCAGCCGCGGGTTTTTTGATACAAGTACAGTTAGAGTGGCCCGGTGAATCAGTGTTAAAACTATGGCGCTCATACGTGATGCTCACTTCCTGGTGGCACACTAGGCACAAAATTACTGTTAGGTACTTAATTGTAGGAAAATATTAGTAGATACTAGCAAGTAATATGTATTTGCAGCTTGCGTTAGAAGAAAAAATATTTTTCAAATCAGAAGAAAGTTAGAGGACATTTTTTTATTACATTGACTACCTACTTATAAAAGATGGTAAATCTGTGTTAGGCCTAGGGGAAAACTTATTGAAATATTTTACCTAATTTAAATACTCTGCCAGGTATGGCATTAAAAAAAAAAGGTATGGCATTTAAAAAAATTAACACTTTGTACTATGTTTACTAGTGTTGGTAAAAATAGCATTATCAAAAATAATTCATTGTTGAATGCCCATTAGCAATAATTAAATTAATCGTACTTGCTAAAATACGATTGCTAATATTATCGTGCGCAGCAATAGTCTGCGATCATGATAAAAAATTCACGTCCGCACTGTTACGCACCGCGGCGCTAACTGTTAATGAATTGCTATTTTTCACTCGATGTGAAATAATACTCGACGCGAGCGATGCGATGCGAACCGATAATTCACGATGCCGCGTTTTTAGCAAATAGCAAAACAATAACACGTAGCATGCTGTGACATCAAAATTAGCATGTTAATGAAATTAATAGAAAATACCATTAATTCCCATTACTAATGTTTACATAACGCTAAAATACAATAAATCAGATTATGCCCTTGCATTTTATGTTTAGATCATAGTACTATTGCATTTGAGCCAAGTTGGTTTATTGATTTTCCTCTACTCTCTCTCTGTCTCTAAGCTGTTATAATTTTCACGCTAAGAACATAATATTATTTACAGGTAATAAACGTTCTTGCTTTAATATTCTATCAAAATAAAATATGGTTTTAATTTTAAACTGAATTATACGACCGTCCGTGGTGTATGTTACGACTTCAATATTAAAACAGTGCTCACTGTTTTGAAATACGTTCGAGACTTTTACTATCTAGGACTTAAAGTAATATTTATAGCGGTTTGAAATCATAAATTGTTTATTTTATGTGTTTTGTAGGTGTTTTAAATAGCCTTTGCCTGCCTGCGCTAAAAGTCTTCCGGATTATGTATTTCACGACAGTAATACAACAGGCCATTGACAAATGATATTGTACAATTTTCGCCTGTCGCATTGTTGTCACAGAATATAAAATCGCCCTGCCGTTTCTCGTCCAGAAAGCACGTATAACTGTTTTTTGTCTTTTTGTACCCTGCTGGTACCAGTGGATCCAAATTGAACACTAACCCCCATATAATGAAAATATTAATTTAATGGTTACGATTTACATTTTATCCTTCCTTCCTTCTTCTTTAATACGTCTCAGTGAGTTGCCAATGTCAGTGTGTATCAGATAGACTTTGCTCTATATAATGTAGGTATGGTGAAGCAACAAGGGTATGGACTATGGTTACATATAATATTAATACATATTTACAAGTTGATTCACCTAAAACAAAAACAAGTGCTAGTAAAGACATCACAATCTAATATTGTTAACAGGTATATTATATGTACACAAAATCTCAATAAAAGGGGTATTTACATAACTTAAAACCGATTTAAAATTGATAGGACGAGGGATGTAATTGGGAAGACAGTCATATAGGGATGATTGGTTTATAGGACAGCAAAAGAAGATGTGATCTAAGGTACCCTCATCTAAACCATACTCACAAAGAGAATTATCCCTAATCCTAATTTTAGCAAGGAAAACTGGTGAACAGCAATGCCCAAGTCTAACACGACAAATTGTCGAGCATATTGGTTTGCTACATTGTAAGTATTAAAAAAAACCAGGGTCTAACAGGTACACTACCTTGAATATCAAAATAGTGTTTACCTTTTGTGGTACTTGAGCCGGCCCATTCTGAATTCCACTTGCTAGAAAGCTGAAATTTTGCTACTGGAATTAAGTCATGCCAATAGCATTTTATCCATATTTAAGGCCAGGTAGTCCCTAAAATTAGCAGATCGATGTCTGTCAGTACGAATATCGACGTAAAGGACATTAAAATAACATTCATATCAGCGTGCCTTGTACAGTTGCGGTTACGACGCTCGCCGCGTCCTTGATAGGGCGAAATAGGAGAAAATTATACTTTTCACTTAGACCAAAATGCAAAATGTAACCACATATTATTCTTCTTCAAGTTACGAGCTTTTCGTAGATATGATTTTTGAAAGTAAAACTAAGCTTCATGAAAAATAAGAAAAATAATTTTTCAAAAATATCACAAAATATTCGAATTTAGCCTCCTCTTCGGAGTTATTTTTGATCGAGTGAAGTTTTCAATACTATATTTCGAACCACTAATTGTCAAAGTACGTTAAGTAAACAACAATGTGTATTTTTTGGTTTTTAAAAGTCACTATTTGTTGTTTATTATTATTGATTCAAAGTCATGTAAATTAGGGACTACCTGGCCTTAAGTCGCAAAGACAAAATATTGGATAACTTTTTAAGTAGTAAGTAGAGGGGGTGCTGGGTAGAGTTGAGTACGCAAAAAATGAGAAACGCATTCCGTGAATAGGGTTGAACTCATGCATGCAAATTATAATTCTGAATGTTGCCAGGAGTCGTATTGGTGTACTAATTTTAAACCAGTTTTTATTAAAAAAAAATTGACTAATATGACTCGTGGCAATATTGAGAATATGCTGCATGCTTTTTAAGCAGCATGCTTTTTAAGCAGCAGCATATTCTCAATATTGCCACGAGTCATATTAGTCAATTTTTTTTAATAAAAACTGGTTTCAAATTAGTACACCAATACGACTCCTGGCAACATTCAGAATTATAATTTGCATGCATGAGTTCAACCCTATTCACGGAATGCGGTGTCCTCATATTTGGCGTACTCAACTCTACCCAGCACCCCCTCTACTTACTACTTAAAAAGTTATCCAATATTTTGTCTTTGCGACTTAAGGCCAGGTAGTCCCTAATTTACATGACTTTGAATCAATAATAAACAACAAAAGCATGCAGCATATTCTCAATTTTGAAAATCGGCTCACAAACGGCGGAGTAATCGTTGAACATACATAAAAAAAATATCCACAGCCGAACTAAGGTTCAACCACATTCACTTTGCATACTCAACTCCTTTCAGCATCTGCCTTAAGGGAGAATATTTTGAGGTACTTTCTCGGTGTGCCACCAGACTTAGTGAGCGTAACAATAGTTACATAAGTCATTGTACGGTGACCTTCGTGGCGCGTTCTTGTGCGAAAAATGTGTTATATAACTGTAAACTGTTGTTTGTTCAAGCGGTGAGCTTTTGTAGTTCATTTCGAACCAAATAAGGTTAGTTTTACATAAAAATTGCAAATTTCAGCAGATTTTTCTTAGATATTAAACGCCCTAATCTTCTTGACTCTCGGTTATCGCTACGAATAGTGGTACATAACTATGGACTGTACTCAAAGACATAATTTAACCCAATTTTACTGTCATAAGTTTATCCTCTTTTAGTAATAAAAAATCCAGACTGTATAAAAATGTTTTACTTAGATGTTTTTCCGATACCTTAGCAATTTGGATCGACAGACAAGAGCAAAATATATCAAGTTTTAGTTATACAACTTCTGTGCACACTGCAATTTTTTTAATTAGTAAGAGAGCCTAAATAGGTTTAAGGTTACATCCCGTAGTTGAATCCCTAGCACTATTTTTTTACGATAACCGCATGAGAGGCAAAGAGTCACGAAGACACCCGCGCGGAGTGTGTCAAGTGGAAACAAGTGTGACACTTTTTGACACCGTTTCTACTCGTTCGCCTATCGCAAGTGTTGAGGACGAGCGTATGATGTCAATAGAGCACTTTTAACGAAGCTCTTTCGCGACAAATGAAAGTGTGGTTTACGTGTATATTCTTGCGTCTTTTTTTTTTATTAAAGGAGGCAAACGAGCATACGGGTCACCTAATGGTGACCCGTATGCTCGTTTGTCTCATCAGGAAAGCAACTACCGTCGCCCATGGACACTCGCAACATTAGAAGAGCTGCAGGTGCGTTGCCGGCCTTTTAAGAGGAAATACGCTCTCTTCTTGAAGGTTTGCAGGTTGTATTGGTCCGGAAATACTGCCGGTGACAGTTCGTTCCAGAGTTGTATAGTGCGCGGCAGAAAGTTACGCAAAAAACTCACGGTGGAAGACTGCCACTCATCAAGGTGATGAGGTTGGTATGTTTTTCGCGTGTAACGATGGCGAAAAGTTGCAAGAGGTATGACGCGTCTGCTATAACATTAGTACCTTATACTTAAATAATAACGCCTCCGTGGTCAAGTGGTTTAGAGCGTGGCTCTTGACTCGAAGGTCGTGGGTTCGATTCCCGTGTTGGAAACATGTAATTTCCAAGTTTGGTTAGGACAATGCAGGCTGATCACCTGATTGTCTAACAAGTAAGATGATCCATGCATCGGATGGGCATGTAAAAAGTCGGTCCTGCGCCTGATCTCTCGCCAGTCGTGTCGGTCATCTGTCCCACTGGGTTATGAGAGTAAAAGCAATAGAGAGTGCTCTTTTGTATTGCGCACACACTTGGGCACTATAAAATAACCCCTGCATAAGACTGCCTTCACATTAAGTCGCGAGTCGCGCGGCTGCCGCACTACTCGCGACTTAATGTGAAGGCAGCCTAACTGGCCTGGTTTCAAAGAAGCCGGCCACCGTCACCGAAACCGGTGTGGGAGTATTATTACACTTAAATAAGACAAGACGAGGCCAAGCGCTGCCTAGATAGTGCATACGGGGAGGCTGATTGTTCTGGTCAGACTGAACGCAGGCCAACCTGGCCGTTTTGTGCATTACTGTGTATACAAGTCCGGTCAGGCTGGTCTGCGATCAATCTGATCGATCGGTCTCTCCCTAAGGGCCATTCCTCACGACGTTTTTTTCGCTCGTTTGTATCGATACAACCGCAAGGAAGCAGACACGTTTTAAACTTTATATCTGAAAAAACGCGATGAAAACGCGCAGAAGACGAGCGCATCAAAAACGCGCGTCGTCAGTGCGCAAAAAATGCGTCGTGTGGAAGGGCCCTAACATAAGGGGCTTAGGATATGTTCAGATTAGTTTTGATAACACAAAATTTTATTCACGAAACCGCGCATTGCATGTGTATAGTCTGAATAAACTGTATCTAGTTTTTCATAACGCATGCTTTTGAGATCCGAACCGACCATTATATCTTAGCTGCTGCTTGTTAGCGCTTCTATTTGTGCGGCACTGATGCGTCCTACAGCCTACTACTTGTACGTTATTCGTTCCACATAATATAATATCTGTGAGCATACAATTGAGTTTGATCTATACCATGAAGATTGAAGAGCCACAACTCTAAGCACGGATCCTTATCCGCCTAGACTCTTGGCACAATAGACAAAACTAACCGGTAGGCTGACTTCAAACAGACGAATCGGCGGCGCGGATACCGCTGCTGTCCGCTGAAAGCATGCTACAAACGTCTGAGTAACGCATTATGATAAGGCGCTCGCCGGCCGATATGACATACTACGTCAAACGTTTATAAATTTCGAGAACTCTTCGTCGGCCTACTGATTCGTTCTGTCTATTGTGCTCTAGGTTTACATCGTTGAAGATGTCGTAATGCCTCGAAGATCTGACATTTGGCGGAGTATCACGAGTCACGTGATCTCGAACAATGGCTGTATTAAGACATCAGATACAAAGGAACCGCTGTACAGTAAAAAATACCATGTTTATTGGTCGCTCAGTCCCGTTCGCGGTACAGTCGGTTTGAATACTTCCATACAAGAAAATTCGTAGCACCAATCATAAGCACATCGTTTAATTCTTGAGAAGCATGGGGCTGGGGATGGTCTAATGCGAAGGAGACACATATCCATAAAGGTTGTAGTGACTTAAGGATTCTGATCTGCCTTCGAACATCAGTAAAAAAAGTAGGCTTGAATGGTGAAAAAGTTAAATTTAGAGTTTTCAGAATTATTTTCCTTTTGACATGTATGTTACATTGTTATGTTCTTTGGACCACTCTAGAATCTCTAGTTTATCGTGTTTGAGCTTGACAGGTTACCTATAATAATTAATTAGATGTTGAAGATGTTGAATATTTAATTTTTAAATATATTTTTTTATTTACCGTATTTTGTATCAGGGACGTTCTTCTTTTTCATCGACAATCTATCAGAAAAAATTCTGTATTTGTTAAAAAAGTAAATAATTTGTGATTTGTTTAGAATTATGTAATTTAAATTTTTGCCTAGTTATTGTAGATTTCAAAAACATAGTAATGCATCGAAGCATTACTTGTAATTTTTGTTTTATTTCAAATTTCGTAGGAATGAAATCAAAAGGAATGAATTATCAAAAAAATGACACCTGCCACAAAAATGTTTATTTTTTTTTAATTTTCCATTTAAAATCAGATCTTTAGTTTCTTGATACTTTCTTCTCAAGAATATACACATCTTTTTTTATTTAGCTTCATTGGACGAATTTCTTAAAATAAACATTTTAAATACATTATCCAATACCACTCTGTCACATTTTTGCTTCTTAAGATAAAAAAACTATTTAATATTATGAAAATCGCCCAATAAAGTAACTCGAAAATATAGTGAACACTTTAATTGTTTAGCAAGTATTACATTAAACGTTATTTCTGTAAATATTACCAACAAATATTAACTACAAAATATTAAAACACTAAAAAATATTTTTTAGTATTTAAATATTTTGTAGTTAATTTTTGTGCAGGAACCTAGGTAATTACTATTTTAAGCTGAAAAATAACTCGAACATGTTAAATATTTTCGTATGAGAAAATGATTTTGGTATTACGTTGTATGAGAATTTCGATGGCACCCGGCACCTTAAGTAGTTCAGTAAATGTTTTTGGATAGAAACTTTCAATACGATTTTTTTACGAGAGCAGTTTGTTTACATTAGCAGTCATAGAGAGACACTTTATTTGTATGTAAAACACCTCCGTCACAATTTTTGTATACTATGTCACACTAATTTTGTAAAAAGTATTAATAAATAAAATATGGTTTTGAGGATATTATAAATATTGCATTTTTAAGTGTATTTTTACATTAAAAATCAGAAGTGTAGTATTTAGGAGCAATATTTTTGTGCGCAGAAGACAAGTCACTGTCGATAAAAAAGAAGCGAACGTCCCACGGTCCGTTATTTATTCTTATTTACTTTTGATTATTATCGCTAATGAGTAACATGATAATTATTACTAAGCCAAATCTGGTATAATGGTTAAAATATTGTATTATTAAAATAACTGTTTCCTGTAAACGTTAAAATTATATAATTTAATAACGGTCATTAACATTGAAACTCTTCAGTTTCTTATACAAATTAATTTTTTTATCGATACTCTCGGCTGGCAAAAGGTTTGACATCATTTAAACTGTGAAAATTTTAAATTATTATTAATAATTTTGATTAATTAAAGTGTACAATTAAAGGGACGACAAATTAACATTATAAACGCACAACTCGGCATGTCTAAGTTTTCTAGGTGAGTAGGTGAGTAGTTCTCAATCGATTTTAATGAAATTTGCCATAATATTCTTCTACACTGCATACATGCTACTTCTACTAAGCATACATGCTACTGTTTACCCGTCTTCCTATAAACTTATAGAGAAGTAAACGCAAACATTAAATAAACTATAAATGTTGATGTTATTTCCGATAGATTTTCCTCAAAAGTTGCAACATTGTTGATATTTGTGCGCGAGTGTACCTCACGACTTCATCGCACGATTAAACTTATTGTGCTTTGAAAGATAATATTGCGGCTAACTGTACTAGATCGCTCGTAGACAAATAAGGAGCTCGGGCCACGAAGTTTTCACAGAGTAGGAAGGAGCCAAGTCACACGCTTATGCCAAACAAAGACAGAACGAAGAAGAAAAAGAAGTTTTATGGAACCTGTATTAGTATTTGAAGTTAGGTTTTGAAAATATTAAAATTCGTAATTAGTCTAGTAACAAGTTAATTTAAATCTTAAGTAAATGAAAAATAAATTACTGCTTACTTAAATGAATAAGAAAATAAAGCACATAAAATATATATCTTTTTTACTTAAAACTGCATTTCACGAAAGGAACATTTTTATTGTTACGATAGTATGCATACCGCAATTGCAGTATAAATGATTATTAAAATAGTAATTAATTTTTATTATTACCTTGAATACCGAACATAATATATCTGCACCTGCAAATTGTGATGCTTCTTATCCTCAGCATTGAAGGTTCGTGCAAGCCACGGGGCAAGCCACGAAAAATAAAACCTTTTATTTTATTTCAACTTTATTTTGATAAAATTATTAATCCGAATTGTTTGTAAACTCATAACTTCCGAATTGATGCGTCAATTTTTTTTCACTAACCTTGAAGACTTGATCTTCCAGCAAAACAGAAATGTAAAACTGTCAGTAAAACAAAAACCTTTTAGCGTTTCTCAAGCGAATTTAAGAGCCCCACAAGGCTAAGCCAGTGACGGACCGCTACGTCAGGGTTCCCATGAATTGGCTGATTTACCGCCTGCGCTTGTCCTGCTGATCCCTAATTTGGCATTACGTTTATATGGGACGCGATAATTATGGAAGGTACAGTTCGATGCAAAAGTTGTTATGTAGGAATTATATAAGATATAACCAGAGAACAGCAGACGAATATTATTGTACAATACGGAAATATTTTTTTTCTTTGAAAGCCGACATTGTACAATTTTGCTTCTTGCATTGCTGTCTTAAAATACACAGTTATCATGTGGGTTTTCTCTATAGTATATCACAGGTCAATTTATTTTTGTTATGTATTTGTAGTTGTTTTGAAGAAAACAAATTAAGCTAATAGTACGGGAGCCCTAGAACAATTTTTTTTTGTGATTACTAACAAGCTAATTTTTTGTGAGTACTACATTCTGATAAGACAAACAACTTTTATATTTTCGAAAAATCTCGAAAGTGGTAGCTAACAGAGATAGAAAGGATTTCATACTTTGACTTGATGGTCCTAAAATATGGATTGTTTTATTTTTAGGACAAGGTTACTCTTAAATTATATAACTATTAACCTACAAATATACAAAAAATCAGCTGGTTAGGGTTCCGTTTTAAGGTTCTGTAATCAACAATGCTTGGTTGACTACTGTACCCTAAAACGGAACCCTAACCAGCTGATTTTTTGTATATTTGTAGGTTAATAGTTATATAATTTAAAAGTAAGCTTGTCCTACAAATAAAACAATCCATATTTTAGGACCATCAAGTCAAAGTATGAAATCCTTTCTATCTCTGTTAGCTACCACTTTCGAGATTTTTCGAAAATAAAAATGTTGTTCGTCTTATCAAAATGTAGCTACTCACAAAAAATTAGCTTGTTAGTAATCACAAAAAAATTTGTTCTAGGGCTCCCTCACTATAATTTGGACAACTATCTTTTTGTTTTAGAAATACCTACTGATGTGCTTGTAAATACCGGATACACAGTTATAAGACACTAAGGCCCGTATAAATAGTCAGTACTCAAGATGCATCTCGGTCTCAAGACACGGTTCAGGCTCTGTGATTGGTTGGCTGTCAAAATTTGGACCAATCACAGAGCCGAACCGCATCTTGAGACCGGGTCGCATCTTAAGTACTGACTATTTATACGGGCCTAAGATCTAGCTACATAAAACGAGTTTTTATTTGGTCTATTTAAAATTTGTCAGATTTTCACATCGAGCAAAACTTCTGTTTCCATACATTAATACCTACTATGAGAAATTAAAAATCTAGCTTGTTTTGGAAGATTTTTACACTGACAAAGAACATTAATTGCCCCTTTTTTTCGGTTATCATAAATTTAAAAATACTTTTTTTAAATAAAAGCCTACCAAACAAATTGACGTGAAGTCACGGGAAAAATTTATTGATTTTTTATCAATAGCCATTCGTGTTCGTTTTCTAAATCATTGTTCTTTGACCCACTTGTCGTTGAATGAACAATCGGCGAAATTTGTGCACAATCGACAATGAGCTTCACGGTCCCCGCGAGCAGAATCTTTCTGTTTTTTGTAACGGTATACTTACGCATACAATATGCGTAGCACAAGTTACGCGATGATGATACCGTTGAAATGGTATCCAAAAATACTAGTAATCATAATAATATGCAGGCTTGTATAATTATACAGGGTGTAACAAAACTAAGTGATAACACTTTAAGGTGTGTAATGTGTATGGTTATAGAATTTGCTGTGAAAGTAGCAGCGCTGAAAGAGTAACTTTTTTTCACCTTTCTATGGAAAAAATCCTGACGTGGGGGCTGGCCCATACGAATATTAAAAAAAAAAGCTCTTTCAGCGCTCCCGGCCAAAATTTTTTAGGGCTAAGGTATCATTAGGACTTAGGAGAGTCCATTTAACAAAAAAAAAAAAATAGGGTGTTAATTTTTTTACAATAACATAAAATATGTCCCACTTAAAATCGTTGCAGAACGGTCACTTCGCGGCGGTGGGTAGAGCGGGGGTGACGCGGGGGGTGGCGCCAGGGAGGCGCGGGAGGCACGCGCCGGCGACGCGTAGTGTCCATTAATTGTGGTGTTTTTAACCGACTTCCAAAAAGGAGGAGGTTATATGTTCAGCTGTGGATATATTTTTTTTTTTTGTATGTTCAACGATTACTCCGCCGTTTGTGAACCGATTTTCAAAATTTTTGTTTTGTTCTATTAGGTTTCCCTCCAATTTGGTCCCATTTTCACAAAAGTGGTGATCTGATGATGGGATCCATGAGTAATCGCGGGAACTACTCAAAATTTATATGGAAACATATGGTGATTTTGGTTTCATGAGAAGTATCCTAAGCATATGCTACCAAAAAACAAGATTTTGCACCAAGGTATACTATGCTTCCGAAGATACTAAGAGAACTCCGGATTCCTTATAGATACAAGTTTGGGGGTTTACGCGCTGTTTTAAGAACTGAAAGCATATGCTACTATGCAAATTACATTCATCATCATCATCATTACCACGTCAGGGTCACCAGTGTCACATGGTTGTATATGGATACAATATGCCCCCACAACACCATAATTATATCATCACGTTATGTCCTTATAATAATTGGTACTTTTCATAGCGATTTTAATAAAAATATAATGTTGTTTCAAAATAAATGATTCAAGTTCTAAGCGACTTATGTACTTACCACAAAATTGAACATAACAAAGTCAACCTTAACTCCAGAGCGTAAGGCACACATTTGACATTACTTTTGAGATTCGAAAGAAAAAAGAGAAGTAAGTTGCTTCGAAAGGTACCTACTACACTAGTTTAACTATTAACCCATCAAGCCCAAGTGGCACCCGGCTGCCGCATAACAATTAAAAATCTATTGTCTGCGATTCCCACGATCGAGGTAATAAATTGAACCCTGGCCTTAGTATGAAAATACTTACATAGGAAAATAATCTAATCGTAATAGGAATAAGAAACACAATCGCATTGAGTGTGACTCTTAACAAATTGTAATAAGATACGTAGAATATACGCGATGGTTTACTAGGTAACTAAAAAGAGTGAAATTATTATTTTTAACAAAAAATTAAAACCGACTTCCAAGGTAAAAACAATAATAAAATCCTTATAATATGAACTTAAAAGTATTAAATAATGTTTCCTATCTAATAGTGCCTTTCTCCGAATTGGCTGTTCCTCAAACCTCAACTATTTCTGTACTCAATCTTCATAATTTTGAAGTCGGTGCCAGTTCCAAAAGTTTCAAATACCTATTCTGTCAGAGAACTGAAGATTTAGCTATGTCTGGTACCGACTTCAAAATGATGAAGATTGAGTACAGAAATAGTTGAGGTTTAGCCGAATTCGGAAAAAGGCACTATTAGATAGGAAACATTATTTAATACTTTTTAGTTCATATTATAATTTATTAAAGCTTTTGGAAGCTATTTCTCAACATTTTAGTACCTACTTATAAAAGAAAAAAATACGTGTAAGTATAATTTTATTTTTAACAAGGATCAATATATCGAAATTTGGCCGGAAGGTTTAATTGCACCCTGAATAAGGGACACATACATACCCCAAAGTGTTATCAAGTAGTTTTGTTACACCTTATATTATCGGTGCTATAAAGCCCCACGACAGTGGTGCTGTGGTTTAGGGCCTGGCTCATGACTCGGAGATCGGAGGCCTTAGTGCGAGTTTTATTCGATCATACGCATCGAGCACGTTAACGCGAATTTATATGGGATCAAAGCAGTATCCACGTTAGCCAGTAGATGGCGCTGCTTTGATCCCATATAAATTCGCGTTAACGTGCTCGATGCGTATGATCGAATAAAACTCGCACTAAGGCCTCTGGGTATGATTCGCACGTTGAAACAATTTTATTTCGCAACTTTGGTTAGGACTCTGGACAATGCCGGCTCATCACCTGATTGTCTGACAAAAAAAATGATCCATGCGTCCAATGGCCATGTAAAAAGTCCGTCCTGCGCCTGATCTCTCTCCATTTCTGTCGGTCATTGGTCCTAAATCGTAACACACATTTTTCATTCATTACCCAAATGAAAGTAAAAGAAGGCGCTTGAATGAAGGTTCTGACTCTTTTAAGGTGCCGGATGGCAGCGGGCGACATGAAGCAACCGCAGACGACGTGTCGTTGCGACACTACTGATTTCTATCCGCAGCTAGCGACACTTTTCATAAAAACCGGCCAAGTGCGTGTCGTGCCACGCGCAATATAGGGTTCCTTTATCCGTAGTTGAACACTAATAAAACACAATTTTTCGTGCACTTTTTCCACTATATTAAGAAATTATTATAAATTTTAACAAATTACACGACCGGTTTCGAAATAAATCATCTTCAGGTGTACTTAGTGTAGGTAGTTTTACAAAATTAAATATAATCAAAACAAATTTTAGGGTTGTCCGCCTCGTGAAATTTTATACCATTTGGTAGAATTTTTCTTCCGAATACGACTATTTTCTACTGATGTTAAAATTAATATTTAGTTGATCCGTTTATCCGTAGTACCGCTAGTTTTTGATAATTTTTGTATGGACAATGAATGCACATTTATAACGTGTTTTACACTACTAACATCATCTCAGTTACGTTCAAAGGATTTTGAACCTAACGTTCCTTTGTACTTCTACGAATACATTTTTTTTAGTTGATCGACATTACTCAATAACTTATAAAGTCTTTTTAGCCGTGATAGTTTTCCTTTTAAATTCAGTATATTTCCTACTCTCGTGAATGTTTTCACTTTTCCAGAAGCAACGGCTTAGCTGGTAGAAGAGGGCACTGGACTCTAATGATTTTTTCCACTTTAAAACTTCATATTTCACAAATGGATCCCTAAATCGGAAAATGATCTTTGAATACTCATATATTAAAAAAAAAAACGATCCAACGACACCCCAGATGGTGGGGTGGACGCGAAAAAAAATCACCCTCACATTGATGTGTAGGGGAGGTACCATAAAAAATATTTTTTTAAGATTTTATATATCATTTTGTCGGCATCATTAACATGTGCATTCATGCCGAATTACAGCTTTGTAGGTCCTATAGTCTCTGAGTAAAACCGCGGACAGACAGACGGACAGACAGACAGACGGACAGACAGACAAACGGACGGACAGACCGAAACTATAAGGGTTTCTTGTTGACTACGGAACCCTAAAAATGAAAATACGAAACCAGTAGTGTCGCGACGACACGTCGTCTGCTACCGATTCATGTAGCCGGCTTCCAAATTGTACCTTTAATCTCAAACTCACTTCGACTTCAGGCAGTTTTGACTACCAAATAGGAACCAATCTACAGAGCTGTCAGTATTATTCGTAATATTTTCAAGTTCACCTTTACATGTATAGTATAGATGACACCCGCAACTCTGTTGCGCCGAAATTCATTTGCCGCGTGGGAACCATACATTTTCCGGGATAAAAAGTATCCTATGTCCTTTCCACTCACTCGGTACTCAAAATATCTTATCCAATTTGTAGCCAAATCGGTTCAGCGGTTTGGGCGTGAAGAGGCAACAGACAGACATACAGACACACATTCGCATTTATAATATTAGTATGGATTTTCAAGTTCAGCTATACTCGTATGTGTAGCGGTATCATGCAGGAAGCGAGCTGACCGTTACAGCTATATTAAGCTGCAGGTCTGGCTAGTTGTGTTCATTTACATTACTTACAGGTTCCAACATTACATATTAATGTGGACTTTAGACGGGCTTTAATCATATATTATAGTTACAGCATGATGAGTGGGATATCATGCAGGTCCTATCCACGTCACAGAACCTTATTAAGGGCCTTCCCCTACGGAGATTCCGTAATTTACCGTATTTAGAGCCTTATAAACTCATAATTTGAAAGCTACAAAGTTATAATAAAAATACAGCAATAATCATCAGTATATCAATATTCCTTTCCTCGTTTTAAATTTTCTATTTTTAACCGACTTCCAAAAAGGAGGAGGTTATATGTTCGGCTGTGGATATTTTTTTATTTTTTTGTTTTTTTTTGTATGTTCAACGATTACTCCGCCGTTTGTGAACCGATTTTCAAAAAATTTTTTTGTTCTATTAGGTTTCCCTCCAATTTGGTCCCATTTTCACAAAAGTGGTGATCTGATGATGGGATCTATGAGTAATCGAGGGAACTCCTCAAAATTTATATGGAAACATATGGTGATTTTGGTTTTATGAAAAGTATCCTAAGCATATGCTACCAAAACGCAAGATTTTGCACCAAGGTATACTATGGTTCCGAAGATACTAAGAGAACTCCGGATTCCTTATAGATACAAGTTTGGGGGTTAAGGCGCTGTTTTAAGAACTGAAAGCATATGCTACTATGCAAATTACATTTATCATCATCATCATCATCATCATCATCATCATTACCACGTCAGGGTCACCAGTATCACATGGTTGTATATGGATACAATACGCCCCCACAACACCATAATTATATCATCACGTTATGTCCTTATAATAATTATTGGTACTTTTCATAGCGATTTTAATAAAAATATAATGTTGTTTCAAAATAAATGATTCAAGTTCTAAGCGACTTACGTACCACAAAATTGAACATAACAAAGTCAACCTTAACTCCAGAGCGTAAGGCACACATTTGACATTACTTTTGAGATTCGAAAGAAAAAAGAGAAGTATGTTGCTTCGATAAGTACTACACTAGTTTTAACCATCAATCCCCAAGCGGCACCCGGCTGTCGCATAGCAATTAAAAATCTATTGTGTCTGCGATTCCCACGATCGAGGTAATAAATTGAACCCTTAGTATGAAAATACTTACATAGGAAAACAATCTACATCGTAATAGGAATAAGAAAAACAATTGAGGTAACTAAAAAGAGTGAAATTATTATTTTTAACAAAAAATTAAAACTGACTTCCAAGGTAAAAACAATAATAGCATCCTTATAATATGAACTAAAAAGTATTAAATAATTTTTCCTATCTAATAGTCCCTTTTTCGAATTCGGCTAAAACTTAATTATTTCTGTACTCAATCTTCATAATTTTGAAGTCGGTGCCAGTTCCAAAAGTTTCAAATACCTATTCTGTCAGAGAACTGAAGATTCAGCTATATCTGGTACCGACTTCAAAATGAAGAAATAGTTGAGTTTAAACTTCTTTGAACTATTTCGTATTCGAAAAAGGGACTATTAGATAGGAAAAATTATTGAATACTTTTTAGTTCATATTATAAGGATGTTATTATTGTTTTTACCGTGGAAGTCGGTTTTATTGTTTATAATACTCATGATATTATTAGCTTCCAAAGTAATACCAATTTATTAAAATTGAAGCATACTTTCAGCATCTCCCTAGTATTTACAAATTACGTTTATTTGAAACACACGACAATAGATAGACTATTTCATTAACTACATAATATTCCCCGTATAAATTTTTTTTAGATCAATTTTGAACTGAGATAAGTAAAAAAAATTGGATTTTTGTGCGATCTCGGCAACGCGTCAAATGTATGGTCATGGTCGTTTGCTCGGGGGATGGCCTTAAAACATGTCGGTGTATAAAATTTTGTAACTCGCCTTTTGGTTTGCACATTGCACTGTAGGTAATGATACATCGGCAAAACCTATGTAGCCGAATATAACAACCGCTTTAATTGAAGTATATAAAATACTGCAACGAATCATAATATGCAGTTTTTTTGTGTATTGTTGAGTGCTTAGACTTTTCATGGACATCATATTTTGCCTAGTAATTTCCATATTTTTTTAGACCTTAGAGAATATTAATAAGCGTCGACGCGCCGGCTCTTCTAAGCAAGAATGCCAGTAGCGTAGATTAGTAGAATAATTTCAAAAGTGTTAAGTTTCTCACCCAATTTCTATACATCCACACTACACTCCAAATAAAACATACCAACATTTCACTCAAGGTATGGTTTAATTCTTTACATATTTGCACTCAATAGTAGGTATGCTATATAATCCGCCTGGGAAGAATTTTCGTAATCGCGAAAATAGCTTTATACATATATTTTGAAATGTCTTAACCAATACATATTCCACAATCCATACTTATCATGTTTCTAGTAATCCTATCTAGGCAAATGAAAGTACCTAGGTCCACGTACTCATTAGTAAATACTTGTAAGGTGTTTTGCTAATTACATCGAGCGATGCTTCAGCACGAATGTTGTTCAAACTTCAACCTGAGTAATATCATAAGATACACAGTAATATACAGTAACTGCTTACCGTGTAAGAAATACTAACACAATGAAAAGTTTTACACACGCCTGAGTCAAAACAATGCAGAATCACTTTTCTGTATTGTTTCAGTACCTAAAAAGAGTGTCATGAGCCTGTAATTACTGTATACTATTAAATATTAAAAATATTATATATTTATAAAAAACTAGACGCGTAAATTAGATATTTCACAGACAAATTAGTCGAAAAAAATAGCCTATAGACTATGATCCTTCACGTGGTCTACTTCTTATCTGTGCCAAATAACATAAAAATTGCTCCAGTAGTTCGTGAGATAAGCTCTTTCAAATAATTTTCCCCGTTTTTTCCACATTTTTCTCTATTTCTTCGCTCCTATTAGTCTTAGCGTGATAAAATATAGCCTATAGCCTTCCTCGATAAATGGGCTATCTAACACTGAAATAATTTTTCAAATCGGACCAGTAGTTCCTGAGATAAGCGCGTTCAAACAAACAAACAAACAAACTCTTCCGCTTTATAATATTAGTATAGATATTACAGAAATATTATATACTAAGTTAATATTATATATTTATATTTTTTTAACTGTTTTTCTTTTTTCCTTTTGTGTGTACACTGTACGTACATTGAAAAATAAAATAAATAAAAATGATTTAAGTTAATATTATATACTTTGAGCGCTATATTAAGCTCGGTTGTCAGCTGCTTCTACTCACTCATCGGAAAATATTTTAAAGCACTATTTTTAAACACAAACTTTTATACCATACTGTACGATATTATTATATCGTAGATGTCGTAAGATTGGCCAGCTAAGCAGGACTTACTTTGTATTGCCTAAGCGTGGCGCATTACACTCGAGCAGAGTCTCTTCCTTTATTCTCATAACCCAGTAAGACGGAGGACCGACCATCTGTCGAGAGGTCTGGATGAGGACCGACTTTTTACATGTCTATTGTCTATCCAACCCATGGATCATCTCACTGATTATATTAGTTGTCAGACAATCAGCCTGTATTGTCCAAATCAAAAATTGAACATTTTAATTTTAACATAATTCTAGAAATTTTATAGCCATTAATAAGATTAATAACATAATTCTACAATTTTTATAGCCACTTGTTGGGGATATGTCGTGTGATATAAACGGACCCGTTGAAATGTGCAGACCGGTGCAGGACGCAGGTAATAATATGTTAATGTTATGTAACCTGGATGACCTAAGCTGGTTTAGGTACAAGTGTAACGTTTGACGTAATATTTTATGATACAAAACCATTTATATCGTCGTTTTTTTAAGGTGCGATGGAATTTTTTTGATACCTGTTCTCGGAAGGTTGGTTTCTTTTTTTTAAGTTGCGAATGCAGGCCGTCACTTTTGAATAATTATCCGCAAACAAAAATGTAACAGGCTTTTACATTAAAAAGCGTTTTGAATACTTCTTTGTCTGTCTGTTACTCATCACGCTTAAACTTTGAAACAAAAGAGAGGCACAGCCTTCAGGGATAGACTAAACATTCATTCATATCATAACAGATAGACAAAGTGGACATTATAATATTCATTTCATTAGAACGCGTAGGGTCTTTAGCCAAAAACTTATGTTAATTTTGCTATCAAAGTTCGAAATCGAAAATGTATGAGATTTGACGTAAGGCATAGTTATGTCACTTAGCGATGTCTTATGTCAAATGTCATAATTTTCTTAAGGTACAAGTTGGAAGCCGACTACATGAAGTTGTAGCAGACGACGTGTCGTCGCGACACTATTGGTTTCTATGTATTTTTATGAATAAGGGTCAATTCAGACCGCAACGCGACGAGGCGAGGCGAGGCGCGGCGCGGCATAAATTTGTACGGATTTGATAGATTTCAATTGCGTGAGACGTCTTGCGAATCTGTCAAATCCATATAAATTTAGAAATGCATCTACGCGTCGCGTTGCGGTCTGAATCAACCCGTGTCGCTAGCAGCGCAGTGCGCAGCGTATTTCATAGAAATACATAGAAACCAGTAGTGTCGCGACGACACGTCGTCTGCGGTTGCTTCATGTCGCCCGCTGCCAACCGGCACCTTAATTTTGAATTTCTTTATTGATATCAAATATTGTATCTTGGATCAGTTTTCGTAAAATTCTACTTTGAACTAAGAATGATGGAAGTCTGTACTCTGTACTCCTGCATATTATGTAGAGCTACGGCACAATATGCATATTAATCATTGACCACATGGTAGAATGAATAATTATTTAGCTATTTTATGAGTCCGAACTGCGAATGAATATCATTATATCGTAAACAACGCGTAAATGGCTGCGCATTATAACGGTAACAATTTTAACATAATAACAGCGCAACCTGTTATTACAAGAGTTTTTAAATTATATACAAAGTTTCGGTACGAAATTTCGGTATGAACTAGAGTACGCGATACCCGTAGGAAAAAAATAATTCTGTTTGTTTAAAATCTATTTGATAATTTTCGTTCTAATCCGATAAGCTTATTCAATGTGAAAGAAGTAACACATTATTGTTGGCAACCTTCAGGTTGACAGCTGTCAGCTGACGGAACTGTCATCGAGACGGATGACAAGTGACAGGAGCTGGAGCTATATAACGTCTGTCGAAGAAGCCAGCGGTCTCTTTTTTTCGTTTGAATTCGGAATAGGAAACTCATTATTGTGTTCTGACCGTTATTTTTGTAACAGTGTTTAATATAACGTTTGATTGTTCGTCTCTCCGTTTTATTTGAGGCCTCTAGTATTTAAAATTAACTTTAGAATATAATTTTATTTAACATCAGAAGTGATAAGTAAAATCCACGCGATGGGTAAAAGGAAACGCGACGCGGGTAGACGTAGATATTCTAAGCGGAAACGCGCGCGTTCATCAAGTTCCAGCTCGAGCTCCAGCGCCAGAACGCCGTCACCTCCGGCGCCAAGGCGGAAGAATAAGGTACAACGTGACTACGGCGAATCTGTAAGTGGCACTAACTCCATCAGCCTTAATAATTTTATACCCGATTTTGATCCTATAAAAGATGACATCGACACCTGGCTCAGTATAATACGATCCTACGCGAGCACTTTTTCGTGGCCTGATAAAATGATTCGTTATCAGGCTCTCAATAAATTAAAGGGGTCGGCTAAAGTGTGGTACGACTCGCTGTTACGTACGGAAAGACAATGGCCTACGTGGAACTGGGAGCAGTGGCGCGTAAAATTATCCAGTAGTTTTCAAATACGTAGAAACATGTTTGATCTTTTAAAAGATATTATAGATAAGAAACCTGTTGATAATCAATCACTATATGAATTTTATTTTGAGCAGAAATGCAAAATTGATCGTTTGAATTTAAATTTTTCGGAACAAGACATTATCTCAATAATAGTCGGAAATATAGGTGATAATCTTATTGGTGCATCGATTGAAGCTAGTAATTTTAAAACTACCGACGATTTAGCCAGTTATTTGCACAGTCGTATTTATAGGAAAAATATGAAACAGGAGGGTAGTTTACGCGAATCTCACAATATTAAAGCTTCGAGTAGCCAAGCTGCAGGAACTAATAAAGTCCCCGTATCCACTAATTCGAACCTTACGTATCCATCTCAGTCCAGTATTAGTACTCAAGATTCTAGTCGTAAAATAATAAAATGTTATAATTGTGGCGGCAACCACAAAAGAAGTCAGTGTGAAGCAAATAAATGCGAATATTGTGGCAAAAAGGGGCACACACAATCCGTTTGTTATCATAAGAAAAATTTAACTTCAAAGTCTGTAGTAAAACCTGAACAAGAAAATATTAAATTCTTATTTACTAATCCGCGTAATAAATTTGTTAAAAACGTTTACATTTTAAATCACTGCTGTGAGGCATTCATTGACACGGGGAGCAGTTGTTCATTAATATCAGAGTCTTTGGCAAATAAAATTTCGTTATCTTTTATCACACTACCTTCACCTGTCGCTTTGCAGGGATTTTCTGTGCAAGTTTGCAAATACGTTACCAAAAAGGTAACCGTAAATATTTCTTTAGACTCAATTAGCTTAAGTGACATCGATTTGTATGTTCTAGACGATTTAGTTGGGTGTGAAGTATTATTAGGAAGAAATGTTACCGAACGTTCCGATTTAGTGTATTCTCGTATAGGTAACGAACTTAAATTTCAGTGCGCAAATAAACTTGCTGAGTTTTGTCATAATATAACTACGGTAGATTTAGATGCTAACACACATCAAATAGAATTATTAGCTTTGTTTAACGAGTACAGTGATTGCGTTGCCTCTAACATAAAGGAATTAGGTACAGTTAAAAATTTTGAGATGACAATAAATTTATCTAGCCCTCAGCCAGTACAATGCAGACCCTTTAGAACCTCCCTTTCAGATAGACAAATAATAAGAGACATGATTAATGAACTAGTCGAAAACAAAATAGTGCGCGATAGTAATTCTCCCTATGCTAGCCCAGTTCTTCTAGTCGATAAGAAAAATGGAGAAAAAAGGCTCTGCGTTGACTATAGGGCGCTGAATAAAATAACTATCAAAGATAAATATCCTATGCCCCGGATTGAAGACTTATTAGATAGACTCCAGGGTCATAAGTGCTTTACATCCTTAGACTTAAAAAGCGGGTACTATCAGATATGTTTACATAAAAATTCTATAGAAAAAACCGCCTTTATTACGGAAGATGGGCATTATGAGTTCTTAAGACTTCCATTTGGATTAGCCAATGCTCCATCTTGTTTTCAACAAATGATGAACAAGACACTAGGTAATTTGCGATTTGGCAACGTTATAATTTATTTAGACGATGTTTATTTAGTTACAGAGACGGTAGAAGAAAATATTAGGTTATTGAAACAAATATTACAGATATTTAGAACAAATGGGTTGACTTTAAATCTTAAAAAGTGCCATTTTTTTAAACATGAATTAGAGTTTTTAGGTTATAAGATTAAACCGGGTTGTATCATGCCAAACGATTCAAAACTGGAAGCCGTTAAGAATTTTCCAAAGCCTAGGACAGTCCATCAACTTAGACAATTTTTAGGTTTGATAAGCTACTTTCGGAAATTTATACGGAATTGCGCGGTTTTATCGGCACCTCTTACAAAGTTACTGAAGAAAGATGCCGTTTGGGTGTGGAATGATAACCAAGACAGAGCGTTTCATATTTTAAAAGATAAGCTTACTTCTGAAAGCGTACTGGCGATTTTTGATCCGAATAAAGATAAGATTTTATACACAGACGCAAGTAGGGAAGGCATTGCTGGTATTCTTTCACAGGTCGATGACGGTATCGAAAAGGTAGTACACTACTATAGTCGGCAAACTAGAGAGGATGAAAAGAAATACCATTCCTTTGAGTTAGAACTACTAGCTATCGTATGTTCGCTTCAAAAATTTAGATTATATTTGCTGGACAAACCTTTTAAAATAATTACGGATTGTAGTGCTGTAAGATATGCATTGAATAAAAAAGAAATAATTCCGAGAATAGCCCGTTGGGTTTTATCAACTCAAGAGTTTTCTTTTGAAATTATACACAGGGAAGGTTCGCGGATGCAGCATGTGGACGCTTTAAGTCGTAATCCTGTGCCATCTGGTGAAAAATCAGAACACGAAATTATCATGTCAATTACAGAGGCGGACTGGCTTTTATCAGTGCAGGTTCAGGACCCTGAGCTTGTCAAAATTAGGGACGTTTTACTATCAGGAGAGGCCGACGAAAACAAAGATATTTTTAATAACTATGAACTATTGGGCGGCAAGGTTTATAGGAGAACTAGTCAAGGTCGTAGATGGGTGGTTCCAAAGAAATGCATTTGGCAGATTATTAGGTGCAATCACGATGATTTAGGTCATTTTGCAGTTGATAAATGTGTTGAACGTATACGTACATTATATTGGTTCCGTAGAATGCGTAATACCGTTAAAAAATATATTAAAAATTGCCTCAATTGCATATACTATAAAAATAAAGGAGGTCCCAGGGAGGGACATCTATATTCCTTACCAAAATATGCACAACCCTTTCATACTCTTCATCTTGACCACTTGGGTCCTTTTGTGATAACTAAAAATAAAAATAAATATTTGCTAGTAATTGTAGATTCTTTTACAAAATTTGTGTTTCTATCAGCTGTACGCAAAACAAATTCATCGGGTGTGATAAAAGAATTAGAACGCATTTCTATTATATTTGGTAACCCTCGAAGAATTATTAGCGACGCTGGTTCTTGCTTTACTTCTAATCAGTTTTCGCAATACTGTAAAAATAAAAACATTAGATTACATGTTGTGGCAACCGGTGTACCCCGTGCCAATGGTCAAGCCGAACGGTTTAATAAAACTATTTTAGAGTCTTTAAAAACTATGGGGGCTAATCTTGATGAAGATCGGTGGGATCTATGTGTTAGAGCATTGCAACAGGGAATTAATAGTACGATAAATAAAACTACGCAGGCAGCTCCCAGTGACGTGATGTTTGGCTATAGAATACGTACGGATAATGATAGTCTCGCCCCAGAACTTGATCACGAGCCATTGATAGACGTGTCAAAGTTGCGCGAAGAAGTAGATCTTAAAATTAAAGCCAATGCAGAGGATCAAAAAAGGAGATTCGATAAAACACGAGTCACAGCTACGCGGTATAAGGAAGGAGACTTAGTGCTAGTAAAAATACAGAGTCAAAGTAACGATGGCCAAAGTCGAAAACTGTTGCCTGTATATAAAGGTCCATTTCAAATTAAAAAAGTCCTAGAAAACGATAGATACGAGATAGCTGATTTAAGAGGTAGCCAAAGAACTTCAAAAATGTATAATGGTGTGGCTGTGGCTGAAAATATGAAGCCGTGGATTAATATCGACAATTGGAGTTCGGAATAAGTAATATGTAAGGAGAGACCCAAATTAATATATTATAACCATGTTGGCAAGGTATTTATGAAAGCTGTCTTTTAATGATTATTATTATTTTTATATATAAGTATATATTTTGATCTATATTTTATTACATAATATTGTTATTTTATTCTTTTGAAAGTAATTAAGTAAATGGATAATAATAATTATAATGTATTGCTTTCACATGAACTCAAGTTACATGGTCAATAAATTATAATTATTATTTAAGGTTCAGAATAATTTGTTTGCGAGTCTAGATAGGATACGTTAATCATTGTTATATTGTACATTAAACATTAAAGTGCTAGCAATGCTTTATGTCGCATTGGCCGAAAGATCAACTTGGTACGCTTGAGTGAGTGAAAAGCTCTTCAGGTGCAAGTGATCTCTAGCTGCTTAATAGATATCCTGGATACTCCTAAGTGTGGCAAAGTCCCTTTAGGTGCAGGAAGAAGCTTTGCATGGCATGTGTAAAGGTGTGCAATACTTCAGTGAAATTGACGGCTTAACTTTTAAATGTATCTGACCCCATCTCAATATATCTCCTTTGTGTTTCAGTATCCTATCCAGACTCTGGAGGTGCCTGGGGCAGGCACCGTGCAGTATGGCCGTGTTGGCAACCTTCAGGTTGACAGCTGTCAGCTGACGGAACTGTCATCGAGACGGATGACAAGTGACAGGAGCTGGAGCTATATAACGTCTGTCGAAGAAGCCAGCGGTCTCTTTTTTTCGTTTGAATTCGGAATAGGAAACTCATTATTGTGTTCTGACCGTTATTTTTGTAACAGTGTTTAATATAACGTTTGATTGTTCGTCTCTCCGTTTTATTTGAGGCCTCTAGTATTTAAAATTAACTTTAGAATATAATTTTATTTAACATTATCAAAATATATGATTTTGTATTTTTATTCATTTTATATTTATTTACTGTAAAACCAGTTTCACGGAAGAATTTTTTTTTTAAATATTTTATTCGTGTAATAATAATTACCAGTTACGCCTCGCGTCTTAAGATTAAATGCTAATGAAAGATGAAAGATTAAATATTTTTTTGCTACATAATTAAATATATCTTATTTGATAATATGAAAAACTTACTTCAACTTATAAAATAATTGCCACAGAGGCATACGTTATTATCACTTAATATACTCAAAAATTTGAATATCTGTATCTTACAAACATAAAATTTAAATATCTGTAATAAAACTACACACTACTTATTTGGTAGTATTTTATGTTTAAGTACGGGCAAAAAATCTCCTTAAAAGTATAAGCAAAAATTGAATAAAAAACTCGCCATAATAAATGTAAAATCGATGAGTTGTACCCAATTTCGTTGACCAAATACGAACAGCTATTTAACAGTACATCTCGTTTATACATGTAATAAATTATTCCCGTTAGACATCGAAAACATCATTAATTATAAAAAGGTATTGATTAGTTTACAATAAGTAGGTTGTGTGTGAAATCATCAGTTTTTGTGACGGCGGAAAAAGTTGCGAATTCCGATGACACCTCAATTTACTGACTGAGCGTCAGACTAACGCGCCGTGACATTATTATTATTTTAGCAATACTTGCTGCCATGTACACGCTATTTTGCCAGAATATACCTTATTCTGGGCATGAAAAATTTTAATTTCACCAAAGTCGGCCATTGCTGTTTGTTTCCATTAGAAAATCCGCTTAAAAAATTGTTGAGTAGTTTTAAAGACTATAATACTATAACTACTATAGAGATTAGGGACAGTCAGCGTGAAGCGACTTTGTTTTACACTATGTAGTAATAATATTATATTAGTAAAACCTCAAAGCGTTGTCGCTGCAAAGCAACGCAGCATACTTCGCTCTAATAAAGTAATACAATGGTTCTTTAATTTAGTAGAGTTTTTTTATTTACTCTCCTCTCTCTTAAAAATAAAATAATATTATGAATAATATAATTAAATAGTTTCATTGTTTTACTATGGTATGTAAGGTGTGACCTAGACGTTTATCAGAGCAAGACATCTCGTCAGATGATCGCGTGTAAATGTTACCACTGGCTAACACGTGGGTTTGATTTCAAATATTCAACACGTTAAAGTTTTGTAAGGCTGCGCCACCGGATGCATCCACCGGAGCTGAGCTAAGCTACATTGCGGTAAATGTGTTTTAAAGTTCCAATATATAAATAGAACTGCATTGAGCCAATAATAAAATTGCTGCCTAAGCTGAGTTAGGAAAATCAAGTGCTTCTATAAATTCTCAAAAAAAAACACATTCCTTGCAACGCAGCTTAGCTCCGTTGGAAATGCAGTCTCACACTCGATACTTATAAACTGTTTAAGCTGGAACTACGAGTATATTAATATGATCTGGAATTGACCCGGATAGCGTTCAAAATACTCGAAGCGTAATATATTTTACGTTTATTGTATTTAGTGCAGGAAATAATGATTTCAAAACTAAGCATAGACTCGACATACTCAACGACATTTTTCAGAAAAACCTTCATATAAGAATAAATTACGTCACTTTCAGGCAACAAAATAATATAAAGATAATTCCAGTATTTCTGGGGGCACGGCAGTGCCGCCGCCAAGTCGAGTAATAAGGCTTTTTGCTTTGAAACGCATTAGCGTTCCAAAAAAACTAAAAACTAGAAATGTGACTCTGCCATAGACGTATTAATATGTGGCTGAGTTACATTTTTAGTTCTGTGTGGCTCTGGCCGAAAATATTCCGCATAATATTGCCATGCTCGACTATTTTTTTCCATTAAATCCCACATATTATGTTATTATGCTAAAAACATTTACATTGTGGAGAAAATATCTTTGAGATATGATATATTAACTATCTGCAATATATAGATTTGCGATTATACTAATGATGTACAAGTTGATAGTCAAGGAGACGGTGTCTGCATATTTCATATTAAATTATATCGCCAATCAACATAATAAATGAATGCTTGATCATCATGTAAAAATGATGACATAAAAACCGGTTGTCAACCTGTTCGGTTTTCAAGTGTGGGAACACTTTTTTTGGTTGTCATTTTATTTACTCTGGCGGTAACTCATGAGAACCTTTCGCAGTTTGGAGTTATTGACTGATTAAAATAATTGGGTATTAAAAATAATAATTAAATATTACTACGAGTAATTATTATTATTGAAGGTCTAAAGTCAAGATACTAATCTTTTTTGAATCGAATAAGCTCCAAAACTGCTGGGCCGTTTTTAATGATATTCGGCACAAATATAGAGTAGAATGCCTGGGGGCCTTCCCCGTGTCCACCCTATTTTATCTAAAAAAATATTCTGTGTCCTTACACAGGATATTTTTTGGGCCGCGTTTTGGTTATCTTATAAAGTACTTACCTTATAGAAGCTGAAACGTGATGGTAGAGTATCGCGGAAAGATGCAACTCCTCGTCTTTGATCTGTAACAATAATGAATATTTGATTTATTTCACTCGTAATAAAAATCGTTTTAAACTCTTCGGAAGAAGGTAGTTAAACCGACATTTAACATTAACACAGGTTATCAAAACTATTTCAGGAAAACTCGTTCTTTTTTCAATTTGTTTATTTGCTTTATAAGTGGTAAATGCAGTAGATGGTTTTATCTTATAAGGTTCTTAAGGTCTAAGGCCGCGTCTTCAAACACAGTGCGGCACCATGCGGTGCGACGCGTCGCCTCTTGCCCGTCATATAGATCATGTTAAGGCTTAAGGGAGCGGCTTAGGTCAGCAAATTTGAATAACTCTGTTTACAAAATAATACAGAATTCTATATAAAGATGTGGTAACTCATAAAAAAAGATGTAAAGAAAAACAATACAATACCTATTAAATCCCTCATTACATCTTATTACTGAATCGAGGTTGTACGGATATTAATAATTAATTGTAATAATTACAAGGCTGGCGTAACAGATTTGGTTCGAATTACAAAGCAATTTGAATCCAATAACAAATATTATGACGGATTAGAGAAAATCGACTTAATATAATTGCTTTATTAATTGGTATTGGAATAATTTGCTTCCATCCATCCATACTAATATTATAAAAGCGAGTCTGTCCTGTCCGTCTGTTACCGCTTCACGCCCAAACCACTGAACCGATTTTGCTGGGTTTGGAGTCCTGGGAAAGGACATTGGATACTTTTTATAGGATAGGATACTTTTTATCCACGATAAACGAATTTTGTCGCAACGGAGTTGCGGGCGTCATCTCGTTTATCATAATTATTAGAGGATCTGGTGAACTTCGTATCGCTTTTCTCATAATATATTCCCTGGACTTCAACAAATATTTCAAGACTAAAATTAGTCATAAGGGTTGAAACGTTCTCGAGTTTTAGCGAGACTAACAAATTTGAAAGTTCATTTTAATTTATATAGATTTAACCGACTGTTTTAAAGGGGAAATTTTTTGTCATTTTTAAAATGCTTCTAATAAAAAAAACAATGGGTTGCGTTCCAAAAGTACCAGTAGATGTGTCAACGAAATAGCAGATAGGCATACATTTTCGCCGTGCGGTATAAAGGGGGGGGGGGGGGGGGATTTTACTTCCTATTTGTCACAGACCGTCTATTCCCTCTATCTTATGAATTTTTCTATCTGGTTACATGTCCTGTCGCGAGTTAACTTTTTTACCCATCTCAAATATTGCATCATGCAGCTGCCACTACAAAAATTCCAATTATTATCATACTAACTTAGAATATACTTACCACATTCAAATCCTTAACCTAGTTATAAATAAATAAAACCTTAACCCTTATACTAGTGTTTATTATTTAGTACAATAAGCCACAAGTTAAAATTTATAACGGCGCTTTGCACCACCAACGGTCGATTTAAAGATTAAGGCGAGGCCAGTTCGAAAAGACTGATTTTTAAGCTTCCAGTCTGAAGAAGTTATGTGGAATTCTCTTACACCAAAATTGATGTAGACTCAAAAAGGAATAAAGTAACAAAATAACCGAACATAATATTGAAAAATGGCATGGTGATTCTGTAAAAAAATCTTGAATATCACCATAAAAATACACTTCAAATTCGAACATCTCGTAATTTTCAATGACAATGATATGATTTTTTTTTTACAAAAAGGATAGCTTTTTTTATAGTTCTAACAAAATAACCGAATAGTTTTTTTAATAAATGATTCGGTCATTAAAAAAAAATTATAATTTTCTCCGATTTCGCCCTATCAAGAACGCGGCGAGCGTCGTGACCGCCACTGTACAAGGCGCGCTGATATGAATGTGATTTTAATGTACTTTACGTCGATATTCGTACTGACAGACATCGACCTGCTAATTTTAGGAACATCCTTGCCTTAACCCTATATTTTATAGACTAAATACATTTTATAATGCCATTTGAAGCTTATTCAACTATACGTAATTCCTATATATAGGTAAAACGACACTATTAATAAAATATACAGGCGAAACTAATGTGTATTTACACTAATATATTTAATGCGAAAGTGTATCTGACCATAATATGTTACCTCCTCACGCTTAAACCGCTGAACCGATTATTTTAACACCTGAAGGGGGAGGGAAGGGGTCGACGAAGTGTGACATGGTGTGACAAGGACGAGGGAGAGGTCCTAAGTTTTGTGACATCACATTTATAATTTCACAAATTATAATTGAATAATGAAATTTAAAATATTGAGGTGGTTATAATTAGTGATGAGCAAAGCAATACCAAGATCAAGACTCGACCAGTCTTGTTGTTATTCCTATGTTATTAAATAAATAGTTGTTGCTGCGTGTTTCAAAAGTTCCATATATGGCACATGACATACATAATGAGCAGACAAAATTACAGGAGTGTGTTTGAAGTGACGTTATAATCAGGAAATTACTGTCTATCACATAACACTGATTGTCGAATACGAATGTCTAGTTACCGCTGGCAAGGGATTTTGAATTTTACGTGTGTGGTGTAGAGTCGCTAATCCCGCATCGTACACGTGACCCACGGTACAATCAGCAAAGTCAAGAGCTGACCTTTCCCCGCATATCGGTCAGTATCTCATTAACGGGACAGTCAAATTGTTGTATAGCCCAAGTCCCAGGAGCAGCGACCTAAAGACGCACTCAGAGGGTTTTAATTATTAACTAACTTTAATTTAATGAAGATTTATATAAACTTCATACATTATTATCTGTCAAACGCGACATTAAATTAAAGTTACACCGATCGCTACAAACGAAATATGTAAAGATAGAGCGCACCCACATGGATATCAGGTGAGAAACTAACTCTTTTTAATATTATAGCTGTATAATATATTTTGTTAACGGCCATTGGTTGCTTCGTCATGGTCCCCCGGTAAAAATTATTAATTTCGATAACGAAATTTAAAATCCAATTAACATAAAGCGTAACTTACAGTGTTATATAGCGACGCGTTGTTTTAAATTTCGTACAAACAAGAAACAAACGTAACATTAAATCAAAGATTACTGTTACCCCAGTTTCACGCAAATGGACCTCAACTCAAGGCACTTTAGAGAAAGCGACTTTATCGCATAATCTCCTGATTTGCACCAGAGGGCACAGGTCAAAGGCCTTGTCAATACGTGGGTAATATAACAATCTCGATCGGTTACGAAATTTATTGGTTTAACCGACTTTCGATACGGATAGTTCGTCCGATACAGATAAGGGGTCAGAAGGCTTCACGATCTAGGTTATTGGACCATGTGGCTATTTACATGTCACAGGGAAATACAAAGTAATAGGTGTAACGAAAATTTGCGTTTATATATTATGGTAGGTGGTGGTAGGTGTACCAAATTTGGCACTGATAGAATTAAGCCCTTTAAATAAAATAAAAAATGAAAAAGTTTAACTATTGCGTAATATAATTCACTGTAATGTGCACATTAAAGTATATTCATTCATTCATTCATAATAATATTTTATTTAATTTTATTATTTATTTAATTTTATTAATTAACGAAATTTTATTTTTAATTTGTAATCCAAAATTCTGGGTTAAGGATCTAGTAACTCATTTTAGCATTTGTACAATTATTTTTGTGTCCCTTATATCTTTGACATCAAAAAGTTGTGGAATAACTTTATAACAATTTATGAAGCATTTTAAATTTTGCATAATTTTGAGAGTATTATTATTTAATAAAGTGTCAATTTAATACAACATTGATAAAAGAAGAATTCTTTAAACAATTCGTACACACAAACAAATGAAACATCAAAACGAAAATAATTCTTATACAAAAATATATTTTCCATATAAAAGACTTCAACGATCGATACGGTCGTAATGTTTTCAAATCTCATATATTTTTTTAATTTCTAACTTCGTTGTACAAATCATGGGCAAAGAGTGGTCAAATACAGAGTATATTTTTTACTCAGCCGCGGGACAGTATAAGCAGTAAGTAAAGAAAAAGTAGCCTAAATACTTTAAGGTACTTTTCCGATCAATGCGGCAACTGGCAAGCGACCGCGCGACCGACAAAAATTCAAATAAAATCTACAGGCTTATGACAAAGATTATAGGATTCATTTTTCTCTACGCCAATACCAAGCAGCGGCGGCATGGGTCGCTAGTCGGTAGAAAATGAAACTTATATGTTATATTCTATAGCCTATGTCATAAAGTGGCATTTTATTGGAATTTTTGTCGGTCGCGGTCGCTTGCTGCACACATCGGAAAGTCGCCTTTACAATAACGAATTATTACTAGAGATCGCCCAATGGTCGAAATTCGACCTCAAATAAAAAATTAAATAATAAGTATCAAATTTCAACGCTATTCTATTGATATTCTATTTTCAAAATATGTATTGAATTTATTATTTTTAGACATAATTCCTGCGAGAGTCTCAGGTTAATAAAGTCAAATGATGACAGACTGGCCGTGTAATAATTGTCTAACAGTATATAAAATTCAATAAAATAAAAAATAAAAAAAACTAAATCTATTTTTAATTTGACAACAGACTTCAACCATAAATAAAAAAGTACAATTCGTGTGTATAGGCTTGTCAATCAAAATCTCCTAGTGTGTGTGTTGTAGTGTGTGTAATGTTTTATTTGTTACAAAAATATATGATAAAAGCATAATTTCAAAATAATATTAGCTCGATGCACTCCTTCACCATATAAACTATAACTGTGCAAAATTTCAATCACCTACGTTTGCGCATTTTTCGTCAATAGGGATCCAAAGTTTTTCGCTCGCGTAAATAATATATAGATTTATCAAATCAGTTTTTTATATATTTAATACAGTATTTCATTAGAACCCCGTCTGAAAGGGACATTTATTGTGTTTATAGGTTCAATATTATAGCTTGAAGCTATAATATAGAACCTATAGCTTAGAGTTGGTCGTAAAATTTGTTCTGTTTCCGTCGAGTTTATGGGATCGTAAATTTGTCGCAGTCATTAATGTTTGACTGTTAGCTCAATCGGCTAGGGTTCTAATAAAACGTACCACGTAGGTGAATACCCAGGTTTTTTTTCATAGATGTTGCTCGGAACTTATTTGTACAGAAATTATGCCGCAGTAAAAACTACCCTATTCCCGTCATTCAAAGTATCTTTATACAAATTGTCATCCTATTCGGTCGCGTTTAAAGGCGAAGAGGTAGGTAACACACATGACACAGACATTTCGCTTTTATAATATTAGTAAGGAAGTATGTATGTACAGTACGAGCGAGAAAATGTTTTTTTTTTATTATTAACCAAATCAAAATTTTATAATAATATAAATTGCTTCTTCAAAATTTTGTAATACCTAATATAAAGTTCTATAAATAATAAGTTCGGGGTATCTGGTAAGAATCAGGTATCACAAATTTATAACTTTTAGAACTGAGAACTTCTATGCCATATCTAGTCTGTATACAGGGTGGAACAAAACTAAGTGATACTACTTAAGGGTGTGTACGTGTTACTTGTAGAGAGTTCACTGTGAAAGTAGCAGCGCTGAAAGACCAAATTATTTTCTGACTTTTGTATGGGCAAGCGCCCCAGCGTCACGAATTTCCCCATACAAAAGTGAAAAAAATTGATCTTTCAGAGCTGCCACTTTCACAGTGAACTCTCTAAAGGAATTAGTACACACTCTAAAGTATTATCACTTAGTTTTGGTACACCCTGTATATGTTACCGTTAAAATGCAGAATACGTTAATGTACTGTACACATTATCTAGGTAATCTGCAGATTTCTTCTTTCTCTATGTAGCTCTGACTATGACTGTGCCGAGGGTGACTGCGGTGTCACAATCACAGGCGTGAATTTACGCAAGTGACGAGTGACAAGGCAATTCGACTGTGATCTAATCTTTATTCATCGTCTGATTCTTTTGTTCATTTTGACGTAACATGCGGACGGCCCCCTACTGTCAACGGGGATAGCGGCGTATGTAAACACCCCATTAAAAGTCGCTGTTAATTTTTATGAGTCACTTCTGGATAGTTTATTTTTTTAAATTAAAAATATCCAAGAACTGGCAAAATTCGTTTTTCATTTTATATTAATAATACTGGGGTGCCCAAAATTTTTTTTTTCTATCTTTCTACAGATCAAACTTGTACCTAAACTGCTTCATAAAGAACTTCATTTAACGAGAACCTTTATAAGAACATTGCTATAAATTAACAACTAGTATGTTCGTTTGCAACAAAATTGCAGGTAAATCCATAAAGCGTCACGAGTCTTGTAAGGTTAGGTCAGGCGTCAGTCTAGTCTAGGAAACTATTAGCCGGGGGTCATAACGGACCCCAGTATAATAGAAAATAGCGACGGACAGCTCACTTATTTTGCTGTCAACTATAAATATTATTGTAAGACGCGCCCCACTCAAAAACGTACCTTAACACAACTCAACAGGGGTGAATGTCGAAGCAACGGAAAATTTAAATGGCACAACCCAAGATTCGAGTTGATTTTCTATGTTTTGTTTATGTTTCTAAATTAGGGTTCCCTTTCTGTAGATAAGGATTGTGTTATGACATGTCTCGGAGTTAGCGATGATAATCCAGGAAGAGATTTGTGTTCGAGATGGTCTGTTTGTATAGCTGTATAGTTTGTGTATTTGTATAGTTTGTTTAGTTTTGTTGTATTGTATTCTTGGATTGAGTTATAGAAGGTCTATGACGTCACGTTGAATTAAGCAATTTGATGATGAAGAATGACTTAATGTTCCAATGAAATGTCTCGATTCTGAGGTCGTCTGTTCAATTCAAGACTTCAGTGTCGCAGTGGCACGCGTTGCCACTTGTCATCAATCCAGCCGTCAGTCATGTTATTAATCCATACTAATATTATAAATGCGAAAGTGTGTTTGTCTGTCTGTCCGTCTGTCTGTCTATCTGTCTGTCTCCCTGTTACCTCTTCACTACCAAACTGCTAAACCGATTTTGCTATTTGGCATGGAGATACTTTGAGTCCCGGGAAAGGATATACGATACTTGTTATCCCGAAAAAATTTACGGTTCCCGCGTGATTAAGGAGTGTTGGCGCAACGGAGTTGCGGGTGTCATAAGCTAGTGTCAGATAATATGACTGACGATTGATGCCACTTGACATTTCAATTTTGTTATGCTATTAGGCTCGGTTTATATGAGTCCAACCGAACGCGCGGTTTGACGGTTACTCTGCGAGATTACAAGAAAATGTATGTAACGATTTATTTAAATAGCGGCGCGGTCGCTCTTACATTCAGCGTTACGAATAATCCAGCCAGAATAATTCATATAACCCAGCCTTAGATGCCTAAGCCTAACCTAGCCTTGATGTCGCTAAAATGCTCCTTTAATCTACTTTCAGTATGAACTAGCTCTTAACTTAGTATTATAAACTTTTCCGTCATATTTTACGATCAGTATAAGTGTATAGAAAAGTACATTATAATTTATACTAGATAAGCTTTAATACCTTATCAATATCATATTTTATGGTTGCAGTCAAATAGGGAAATTTATGGATATTCAAGAATCCCGATAAATTAATACGTCACATAAATTGGACCCATATTGGGTGTACGTATAAGCCGGGAAGGCCGATAGATCCGATATCCGATCCGATAGGTCGGACTGATCGCAGATCTATCTCCTTACATACACGCGATACAATCAAGAATCGAATTGTCTCGATCTCTAGGATTTGGTATTGACATCTACACTAGCGCTCAATCGTGCGGTGGCTTAATTTGTAACTATCTAGAATCGTCGAAATTCGACGTTTTCTCAACTCGAAGTCCATCTCGATTCTAGTTCACTTAATACATGCGCGATCGAAGCTGAATCGAAATCAACATCAAATCAGTTAGGTCGGCCTGCGATCGGCCTCCCTGTGTATGTAGGCCTTAAGGGATAGTGTCTTCCGGGAACCATGAACTCACTGGATCGTTATACGGGATTTAATCATCGACAAATCATGACCGTTTATTGCATTGACAACACTATTTTATTAGTAAATATTTACAATCATGAAATATATAATGGTGAAGAGTTTATGAGTATAAGGTCAGAATATAATAGATCTTGTTGAGAGATCTACAAGAATTATATAGCTCTAAAACTTATAGATACTTTGGAACATCCCCTTCATCGGGAACATTCATTCCATGAATGCAATTCGGTAAAATAAATATTTTAATTATTTAATCACAAACAACAGGCACACCCACTTTTTTTTGTTTTGAGAAAACATATTTCCAAGACATAAAGGAAATCTCAAAAGACAGCTAAGACATAATGTGTTATAGCCCTTATGTTTGCAGAAATGACAGGAGCATGCGCCCGCCCTAGCCGTTAGCGTCTGCCCTCAGGCGACTCATACTTAAGTCCTACTCACCTCACATACCACCATCCCACGGTAAAAAACGAAAGCAAATTACATCATAACTTAAAAATCTATTTTGCACCTTATCATTATATTCTGGTTTCAGCCAGGAGCGTTTAATAAGTACTAGTTGTTGCTACTTGTTTAATTATCTAGATTCTAGATTCTAGACGTATAGGGCCTTTTAAAGATACCTTCGTTGATTTTGCCGTCGTATTACTTGACACTGAATGCATGGCTAGGTTTTATTTGCAATGATTTATGTTAATTTCTAAGTTTAACATTTACGAAATCTTGTATAAACCTTGTATAAAAGCTCAGGGTAACTACGCTGCTACAAAGCTGGGATAATAGGAAGCCTCAAAGGAAGATCTTCCGTCATAGCGAGTTGGTATACTCTGTCAGGCCAAGCCTTGATGATTTCAGCAGTCATATTTATTCCGTTGCACATAGAAAAAAACGATAGTTCTATGTAGAACTGTGGCGCTGGTTGGTCAAAGATTAACCATTACACATCGCTTATAATTTTTTTTCCAAACTTTAATAAAAGAAAATTGTACAAAATCTCTGCTTTATTCTATTTACTTTATAAAAAAAGTACCGCCTATAATTAAAATAAATTTTATCTGAATTTAACTCTAGTATTAGGGTCGTATATTTTTAAGAACAAGAATATTACGTGTTTAATCCAGATTTCTATTTAATATTTGAATACAAAGCGAGTGAAAGTGCATTAGGTAATAAAGACAATATGGTTAGACCACGAAAATATTAACATAACGTAGAAATGTACCCGAGACGAAATTTCGTGGCCATACTTGTATGTTAATAGCTGTATTAAAATAATTTATGTGCAATAAAAGTAAACGTTTAAGTTACATAACATTACTTTTAAGATAAACAACGGTGAAAACAAATAAAAAACTTGCTATTTCTGCACAAACTTTGGAATGTCCTGTCACCGTATTTTCGACCTTTACGTTCTGTCAAAGTTCAAGAAGAGAGTGTAAAGCAAGCTCTTCTTGAGTAATTATCATAAGCTATTATCACCACCGTCGTTACTGCAGGTAGCTCGCTTATTGCTTCATTTTCATTTTCCAAGTGGGCATCACGTAAAAATTAATTTGAGAGCAGATTTGCTGCTGTCCCAAAAAAATACTCACAAATTCCCTACTTAATTTCTGAAAGTCTTGGATAGTAGAGGAAGATCCAGCATTACAGTCTTTGCCTAACCAATATCGTTCAAAACAATGTTCTCAACACAAAATATTTCCAGGTTTTCTCCCCAGGATCTTGATCTGTATTTACAGGAGCGTACGACGACAAGTGACAAGTCGCTCAGCAACTTTTTCTACTTCCGTCAAGGCAACAACGAGCATTCCTAATCAACTAGTTAACTTCTCGTAGTAACTAGCTTTTTTATGGAATACCCGGTAAACGAGCAAACTTATCACCTGATCGTTAAGTAATGAGATGAGTTAAAATCCTAGTGTCTATAACATAGTTTAAATGTCTGCTTAATCTGTCGCATCTTTATATTCAAACCGTTGAATCGATTTGGATGAAATTTGATAGAGTAATATTCGAGATAGGTGATAATCATTAATTGAATCGAAAAAAAAACTCATCTCTCTCATAACTAGTAAAGAACATCTCGTCTGTTAAAGAAGTTCTATTTAGCAAAATTCGAAGTGTTTTCTAAGTTTAACATACGACCTAAACAAAAACATGCTTACCAGCTTCAGTGTCTCCCAAAAAATCCAAATACCTATTATTATTAAATATATAATATTTTCTCGCTAACCTACTTTACATGACTCATAAAAATTGAAACAAATAAAAACATTCATTATTGTGATGCATTAAAATCACAATAATGAATGTCACCTTTTATAGTAATTCAATTTACTTTCTTCTCTTATCTCTGTTTCGTTTTAAAAATAAGTGTTTGGAGAACTAGAAAATTCTCATGACATATTATATTAGTAGTAGTGATGCGTCATCCGTGTTATCGATACTTTAATGACCTACGATACATTATATTTGACATTTACGCGCAAAATAAACTGTGTCCATTATCCTGTATCTATGTTTTTACGAGGCGAAATGTTTTTATACTGCGTCGTTACATTTTATTGCCGGTAACTACTTTTTATATCACTACGAGGTAAATATTTTCTATTAAATTGTATATTATGTAGCATTAAAGCTTATTCAATAGTGATGACGAGATTCATTCAATTTAGTACGAATAATATCGGGTCGCTAAGATATTTTACGAAGCCAAGTAACATTTAAATGAGCAATAAGTTGACGAAGATTTATGACAATATGAATTACTAACAATCGTCTTGATAGCGCATTCAATAGTAACTTAGTTGAGTTCGTTACATTGATGTATGTGATTTTATGATGTATCCCATTGGACGTATTTATTATCATCTCCTTTTTTTTGTTTCAAAACCCTCTTAAACCCAATAAAGTTTTCAACTTGAACTATTTAGTTCGAGTTTTTTGAATATTTAAATTACTTGACTCGTAAGAATTTATCTCAATAAGATATAAACTAACTAATCTTCTAGATTTAACATCATCTAATAATCTTTAGTATCATTCAATAAACTATCATTAAATAAACGAAAAGTTTTAAGTTGTAGCATCAACAACATGCAAGTAAAAAAACAAACAAAAACAATCGATATCGATAAAACTAATGGCCGCCGAAGGACATGACTAGAGGACATTAGAGCGACATGTACGTGATTGCGCCTACGCGGATTCCTATCGCTCCGTCATAGCCTAGATAACCTTGGACACATGGCCTGAATCTAAGTCTAGGGACCCTAGTAATTGTGTTGGCCCGTGTTCCTTTGTTGAACAATGTAGAGATAGTGTCCAATGTTAGTATACATCTAGGGTCGAAAGTACAAGGCTTGTCACTAAGTTTTAAATTAAGTTTATACTTTATAAAGTTTCATGCCTAGTTTCTGAGATTTAGTTTTCGCTTTCGATTGGCCTAACTCAAATTGACAATAAATCAACATACTTCTACTTCTTCTTAGGTCTTTTCCACTTTGACGTAGGCTCTCATAATACATTCGCGCCAAGAAATTCCAACTTGGGTTGTCGATAACTAATCAACTGTTGGAGAAGCAAACTCCTTATAAACTTCAAGATTGGGCATGAATGATGAATGATAACATAATCTTGGGAAAGTATAAAATAGATTTAATTCTACGAAAGAATGTGTTGGAAACTTGCCAAAATAGCGCGCGATATTGGAAAATACTTGTATAGATTTGATGGCGTATAAGGAAAACCAGCTGGCGCCTGGTAAGCAATTACCGCCGCTTTAACTCATATATTAGAGGAACTACAAATGGTTTTTGATCCCTCTTAGACCCAAATCTCACCGAGGATCTCTATCTTCTATAAAATATTGTTAAAATTGAAGAAAATATATTAAAAAATCAGATTGCTTAAATAAAGTGTCACAGGACTCACAGGCGATTAATTTTAGACTCATCTTGACACTGACCTCTCAAGCTATAATCTAAAAAAAACCGTTTAAGCCCTAGGAGGTAGGTACTAGGTACCTACTAAAATAAATAAACATCGATGGATCATAAACTACCTAACTTCTAATTGCAAAAAACAACTTCCCTAGAGAGGCTTCCAGAGTCTTATGTAAGTCGAAATTATTTATTTACCCCTCATATTAATATTATATGGGGTATTACAAAACAACTTGAAAGAGTTCACTGTAAAAGAGCAGCGTTGAATGAGTTAGGTACTTTTTGTATGGGCAAAATTATGTCGTCGGAGTATTTCTCATATAAACATAGAAGTCAAAATTACCTCTTTCTGCGCTGCTACTTTCACATTGAACTGTATAAAAGGGCTACATATAAACCCGAAAGTACTATTACATATTTTGTTATACCCGGTATTAAAAGGCCGGCCACGCACCTGCAGCTCTTCTGATGTTGCAAATGTCCATGGGCGACGGTAGTTGTTTTCCATTAGATGACCGGTTTGCTTGTTTGCCCTCTTATTAAAAAAAAAAACTCAGGAAAAAATACGTGTGGCACTCGGTGATAAAGCTATTACCGCGATATAGCTATTGCATAGCATTTTATCAATTTTTGCAATTATAACTCACATACGTCTTGTCGCACTCACACAAACACCGTGCCAAAGTCTGGCGACGCCACATCGGAGTGGGATGTGTTAGTTTTATCTTCGTTACTGAATCTCTTGATTCAGTCGCCGCGCTCAAGGTCCGCGATAAAAGCTATGCAATAGCTTAAAAACATAACCCTTCTGGCACAGTCGGTTGAATATTAAAATCGCGAAACAAGTAAGCATTACTCGACCTTGGTGGTAACGGTCAGATCGTGTCATACGTGGTCAATAAACGTTATTTAACGTAAACTTCTAAGATTATGTCACGGTCGGATTTCGAAAGTATGCATGTGATAATTATAATTAATATCAACGTAACAATAAGTGACCTTTTGGTCGTAATAACGAGTGTGCATTGCTAGCCTTTTTGGGGTTCCGTAACGAAATATTTAAATTTACTAATGTTATTACTTATTAGTTTTACAATTTACTTATCGTAACTTGGTGTTGTCTGCAGTTTCTTGCGGGAACAGTTCATTTAATTCCGAGGTAAAAAGAAGACCAAGTCACGTCCCGTTCTCAATTCTATATCTGTCTGCCTTTTATAAAAATCTGTCTACTCAAAACCTGAGCCCTTTCGTTAGCAATAAGCCTCTACTTTTAATAATATTAATAAAAATTAATAGTGCAATCGCTCCATCTCTGTCAAACTTCTAAGTCAAGAATTTCTAGTAACCTCTGCAGGCACCACCAGTCATGCCTACAGCCTAATCATACCATATTGTAATGAGCAAAATAAAAAATAATAACATGGCATATTATTATGATGATTTCCTGAGAGCACGTCTAGCCTTTAACAAAATGTGCAAATTCTGTGTATTCCTCAAATATTTATGTATGTATTTTCAATGACATTTAACAGTAATCAGCAAAGGTTAGGCCTAGTATAGCACATGTTACAAGCGATTGTAGTACGTGTTGCAACCGCATAAAGGTTAGAATAGCTTGTATCTTACGGTGGGATGCGCTTTGAACTATGACACGTACAGGATTGTTTATTACATACGCAATTATTTTAACTATAAACAAACGCTTGACCCTCGATGTCCTAGATTTGGCATGAACATAGATTAATCAACTATACGAATTTATATATAATATTAAATTTATTAATTTATGCAAAGTTTATTCTCTTTTGATACTTAATTTTTGTGCATCTTTATCCGAATGCGGATAGTGTTATGTTTTTTCTACAAGCTTACATTGCTTTGGCATGCTTCAGAATCTTTACTAGATTCCTCATTTTAGCATAATATCGTGAAAGTGACACTGGTTAAATCTTCAACCTTTTTTGAAGTCAAAACTTTTTTAACGGCGTTGTCCAACATGTTGGGATGATCGATAATCAAAAATTATGAAAAAAATAGGCCAAGTGCGAGTCGGACTCGCGCACGAAGGGTTCCGTACCATTATAGAGAAAAATTAGGGCAAAATTTGTGTTTTTTGTATGGGAGTCCCTCTTAATTTTTTATTTTATATTAATACTAGATGACGCCCGCAACTTCTTTGCGCCAAAATTCGTTTATCGCGCGGGAACCGTAAATTTTTCCAGGATAAAAAGTATCCTTTCCCGGGACTCAAAGTATCCCCATACCAAATTTCAGCAAAATCGGTTGAGCGGTTTAGGCGTGAAGAGGTAACAGACAGACAGACACACTTTCGCATTAATAATATTAGTATGGATTATTATTAAATATTAAAGTTAACATAAAACTAAAGATTGTGTGAAAAATTCAAGTACTTACCTACCTGTTGCTATTATTGATATAGAGCAAAAAGGCCAAAAAAATCACGTTTGTTGTATGGGAGCCCCCCTTAAATATTAATTTTATTTTGTTTTTAGTATTTGTTGTTATAGCGGCAATGGATATACCCAATCTGTGAAAATTTCAACTCTCTATCTATTACCGTTCTTGAGTTACAGCCTGGTGACATACAGACGGACAGACGGACAGACAATGAAGTCTTAGTAATAGGGTCCCGTTTTTACTCTTTGGGTACGGAACCCTAAAATTGTGATAAAAAAATATCTATTTTACTAGATGATGTTTGCAACTCCGTTGCGCAGGAATTCGTTTTTCGAGTAAGAACAGATATTTTTCCGGGGTAAATAGTATGCCATGTCATTTTCCGGGACTTAAACAAACATCAAAATCGGTACAGCGGCTTAAGCGTGAAGCGGTAACAGACAGACAGACAGACACACTTTCGCATTTATAATTGCGATTTGTCAATTTAGTCTGTCTTAAACGATGCCCAGTACCCTACGACCTAACTGACCGAAGCGAATTTCTTAACTACAACGAGTACGGTTTCGTAACACTGATACACATTATCGATTTTCGTAATCGATTACTTTGACAGACGGGGTCGAAAATCAAACTGACGTACAAACTTTTTAAATGATAATTATGACAGCTGTAGAATTTTTTAAGGCATTTCAATTCTACAAAGGTATGACTTGGACTCTAATACGGGTTCCTAAGATTACCTAATCTATAAATACAAAAACACAAACATAAAACACGTTTAGGTACCTACCTAAACGTGTTTTATGTTTGTGTTTTTGGAGTTCAATGAAGTAAGCATTTATTTTAATCTATTTTTAGCATTTCTTACTTAAATGGGTAATGGGAAATAGTATCTAATTTTTTTTTTAATTCAAGAACTATAGTTACTTAGTAACTATAGGTTAAAGAGCTACACAGCTCATACAAGCAGGACATCACAATATTATAATATTAATCTAGTCATATTGTATCACATTATTGGTTCTGGTTTTCGTTCTTTGATTACAAATCCCTTTAATAGAAGATTTTAAAAAGCCAGTGCTTATAAAACGCTTTACCGACTTTTAAAAAGTGTTTGTTATATTCAAGGAAAAGGATAACTAAGAATGCTGAGAATTTAAGGTAACAAAATAAAGAAGACTAAGCAGACATCCAGACAAAATTACTTGTAAAATTATCATCTTATTAGAGTTTTCGTAGTTTTGGTCTAATGGTCACCCTATTTGCAAAAATGTATTTTTAAAAATGTACGTTACGTATAATGTATTAAGATACGTTATTGTATGCTTCCAGTCTGTTTTAATTTTGCATTTTAATAAACCACAAGGTCGTTGCTTAAATAAATTCCTGATGAGTATAAAAATAAAGATAACCAAAATATGAGAATATTTTTCGTCTAGCTTACTAAACTGTCTATTTGTACCAGTAAACCAAACATAAAGAACCAGAAATCTACACATATCTGGGTACAAAAAACTTTGAAATGTTAAAACAAATTCATAAAATGTCATTGAAATACCACATAATTTTTGTGATTTCAAATAAAATTAAGACGCTATTTTTATCATACCCAGAAATTGTGATTTTTTGCACTAGTAGTCACTTCTGCCAAAACTGATATTAAAAAAAAACCTTTCAACCGGTATGTAAATCATTTACGAAGTCCTTTTAAAACATACTAAAGTAATAAAGTTCAACCATTTACATTTATTCGTTTATAGTTTCTAGCTATAGTATAAATTATAATGTGAATAAATTAAAATATATTAATTATTAATCTTAGCTCAAAGTATTATCAAGAATTTATAAACTAAAATTTACTAACCTTACTCGATTCAGCCACTGCGTGATCTGTAATAAATCAAAAATAAATTAGAAAAACTTTATTTGTCAGAAAAAAATAAAAAAGAAGAAACTAGTCAACTGATTGACATTCAAGAATGTAAGTAAAATGACCAGAGAATTTAGAAACGTAAAACTGTAAAATTAATTAAAAATAAATATTTTATTTGACCAAAGTACCTTCATCATAAAATTAATAAATAAAAAAAAAAAAAAAAGTATATTGGCCACGTTGCATTGTAATGAAACAAGTAAATTATCTTTGCATATCGCTTGTACGATTGTACATTGACCCTCAATTACGTTTTTCATATGTTACAAGTCTGTGTGAAGTATCAGGTGATTTCGCGCTTCGGTGGTCACCCTACTCGCTAAAATTTATTTCGATATGCAAATGTGAACTTAATCACCTGTAGTGTATAGTAAAAATTTGAATGCAACGTAAACTTAACTGGTTTGACGTTGGAAATAGGTCTCTTCCAGACCCCAGTGACAAAATGATCGACATTGGTGGCTTTTTATTAGTCGTATTTAGTTTCGTTGTAAAATAAAATAAAATATCTTTTAAAAACTAGATAAACAATAACTGCTAACTATTCTTCTAAAAATGTTTAGAATATCTACACTAATATCTACACTAATATTATAAAGAGGAAAACTTTGTTTGTTTGTTTGTTTAATTGTAATGAATAGGCTCAAAAACTACTGGACCGATTTTAAAAATTCTTTCACCATTCGAAAGCTACATTATCCACGAGTAACATAGGCTAAATTTTATTTTGGAAAAAATAGGGTTCCGTAATATATTTGGGTTTTTCGAACACAAGGTGTAAAAATCAACCAAAAAAGTTAATTATTTTGCGTACGCTGCCTAAACTATAAAAGATAGAACCATAAAATGTTCTAATCAATTGTAGATCTTATAAATATCTACAAAAAAGTCCGCGACACACTATACCTATCTATGTCGAGTGAGGCACAACAACGATTTTTTTATTTAGAAATCTTGAATTTTTTTTGGACTTCATTTAAACGCGTTTATTTTACTCATGCTATTAATACTTATCAAAATAAATTATTTCACCACCAAGCACAGTTTATGTAGATAATATTTGGTTTTTGAATGATTAAAATTGGACGTTTGGTTTTGAAGTTATGGCGAAATTAAAATATTACGATTTCTGCTGCACGGCCCGTTGAGAAGTGGGCGTCACCATGGCGGGGGTGCGCGTACGGGAGTTTAGATCTATTAGTAAATGATGATTTAAATAATACTTAGTTATTCACTAAATCTAAATAATATATAAAAGCTAAAGGTCAAAGCACAGCCCAAACCACTGGACGGATCGGGCTGAAATTTGGCATGCAGGTAGATGTTGTGACGTAGGCATCCGCTAAGAAAGGATTTTGATCAATTCTACCCCCAAGGGATAAAATAGAGGATATACCGATCGGGCTGAGACTTTGATACCTAAATAATAATAATACTTCTTAACGCGAGCGAAGCCGCGGGCAAAAGCTAGTAAAAGAATAAAAAATGATCGCAAATCTGGGAAACAAATATGAAATTTTAGTAATATTATTAGTAACTTAAATATTACTTTAAGCATATTAATTTAGAATATATCATTACATATTTTTAAATAACGCAACTCTCGAAAACTTAAGGAACCAATAATCCATCGTTTAGAAACGAAATCTATCAAGGATATTCAATTTATAACAATTTGCTGCAAAAAAGCTAATAATGATCATATAAGACTTCAAGGAAGCCTGTTAAACGGCTATTAGAGGCCATTGCACTACCATTATAGGAGCACATCCTCTGACATCATGGGAACCTATCTTTCGATTTAGAAATGAGCTATCTCTCTATTAATATTCAGAATGGGTATTATGAACAATGCCCAGTATTAATATGCGAAAACACCACCTAGTGTTGCGGATGCCATATTGATTTCGTGCTAGGGCTGCGGGAAGAAAGTTTTAAATTATTTATTTTATCTATATTTATATTATATTCTACTAGAATCTCGATGGTGCCTGCAACTGCGTTGCGCCAAAATTCGTTTATTGCGCGGGAAACGTACATTTTCCCGGGGTAAAAGTAACTTACTTCCTTTTGCGGGACTCAAAGAATCTCTGTACCAAATTTCAGCAAAATCATTTTAGCGGTTTGGGCGTGAAGAGGTAAGAGACAGACACACTTTCGTATTTATAACATTAGTATGGATTGATTTTCTTCGCACTCGGACGTAATATAGCGTTTTATTAAGGAGGACAAATAGCTGAAGAACAAGACGTATTCAGATTTCAGTTGTAGGTACTTAGGTTTTTACACTACACTATTTAAAACGTTGATGCTCCATTAATAGTTAATATTCTTTTAGTAGTCAATAGATGGAAGAACGAGGGATTGAGGAATTTTGATCATTAATTAGACATTTGTCTATCAATTATTCATCAGAGTAAACGATGGCTTTAATTTAGATTTGTTATGGCTTTTATAAGTCATATTAATTTTACATGCTATGACTATTATTATTAGTTAATCTATGGGAATATAACAGTATAGTATAATTCACAGAGCACGGTAGCGTGGAATATTGGAAAATTCAATTTACCAAGCCATTATTACAATTGTTACTAAATTACATGTAATAACGAAACGGGCTATACAAAAATAGATTTTCATTATATTATATTGCAAACAATTTAACTAAACGCTTGGAAGATTTAATAACAGTACTTTAGTTTAAGAAAAACAAGTAAAAATAGCAAAATGTAAATGCGAAGTATAATGCGTTAGTATTACTTGGTTCAAAGCAAAAACTAAAAAAAAAAAACAAGGAATAGAACTCCAATGTATGTTGACAGACCTTCATCAGCATAAACTTGGGATTATTTTCTTTTTTTTTTCGTTGTTGACAGCCCTATCATACGGTGTCATAAAATTATAAGGTACCGGTAAATATGCGCATCATTGGACCTCAGAAATTATATGGGACGTATATGCAATTTCGCTCGAATGTGTTTTTTAAAATTACAGGGTCGTAATTAGAAAAAAACCTCGAAGTCTCATATACTGTTAATATTATGGAAAGAGAGAATTTTAATAAGCCAATTACACAACACACCGATATTTTGTAATGACATTCGTTTTCATAAGCCTGGTAGCAAAAGCAGAAATAATATTATTGTCGACGCCCGCAACTCCGTTGTGACAAAATTCGTTTATCGCGTGGGCACCGTACATTTTTCCGGAATAAAAAGTATATATAATATATAGTATATAACAACCTGAGTACTTTTGTGGTACACTTTACGGAAAAACTATCACGCCTATTGATTTGTGCTTTAACATAGTAATTTTTATTTTAAATATGTAGATGTGTTATCATCGATCAGTCAAGATTTGGTTACTATTAACCCATCAATCCCCAAGCGGCACCCGGCTGTCGCATAACAATTGAAAATCTATTATGTCTGCGATTCCCACGATCGAGGTATTACAATATAAAAAAAAAAAACTGCCTTAAAAATTATTACCACGCAGAAAAACGGCGCGAGCCCTCACAAAGCTCGGCTTTTAGCTATAATAAGCAATATTAGAATGGATATGGATAGTGCTGATGTTGATGATAAAAATACTAACGTTAGCCCTATAACCGTACCAGACAGCGTCAACTTAGGGTGAAGCCAAACGAGCGTAATTTGTGAGTTGTGAGTCGCAGAATTTCGGCTTGCAGAAATTCTGCTGCATTCAGTTTCATACAAAAGTCCTGTTTGATTAAGGGTGAAGCCAAACGAGCGTAATTTGTGAGTTGTGAGTCGCAGAATTTCGGCTGGCAGAAATTCTGCTGCATTCAGTTTCATACAAAAGTCCTGTTTGATTCACACGAGCGTAATTTTGTGAGTCGTGATTTGTATGAAAAAATATTTACGCGACCGAAATTCTGCGACTCACGACTCACAAAATTACGCTCGTTTGGCCTCACCCTTACACGAGCGTAATTTTGTGAGTCATGATTTGTATGAAAAGATATTTACGCGACCGAAATTCTGCGACTCACAAGTCACAACTCACAAATTACGCTCGTTTGACTTCACCCTTATAGTATTACAATTCCACGGTATTACCCACAACGCTCACTTACACTAATGTAGATCGTTTACTTACTTTAGAACCTCCTTACTATTTTTACAGGATGATTATTTTATTTAAAAACAAAAGGTATTGTTAAAGTGCGCACCATAGGCAACACATTTTTATATTAAGAAGGCGACTAAAGCAAAATTGTCGATTTTATAATCCATTTTTATATTTGAAAATAAACTCCGAATTGTTTCATTTTTTAAACATAGATATACTACATTATATTTCCAAGGGTCTGACCTAGCAAAAACACGATATCTTAAAATTGTCTCGATAGAAAAAAATCACAAAGATGTAGCTAATTTTCACGAATTTCTTATATATATGTATTGCCAAAACCGTGCATTAAACTGAGTTAATATTTTAACACATAAAAATCTATCACCGACGGACTGCCCCAGATTTTTTAAATTTTATATATTTATTGAGTTATTAAGAAAAAACTAACTTGGCGATAATTCGGCGTCGTCCTTTTTCACCTGGCATATGAAATCCGGGCGTGAGTGTGAAGAGAGAAGGATGATGTTTGATTTTTTGCTTTATTCGCCTTCTTAAAGAAATTTAAATTGTAATAATTTTGAATTAGCTTATTTGCAAAAACGGATTATTATTAATCAAGTAATATGAATTATTCACCATAGGTTTCTGGCACCATACATTAGAAACTAAGTTAAGAGTGCAAAAAGGTATCTTATTACAAGCGATTTCTACCAGGCTACAATTCTATCATAAAATATCAATAAAAACAAACAAATTAACAAATCAATTTCATATTAGATTATGAACAAATTATCTACAATAAAAATTGTATATTGTGTGAAAAAGTGAACACCATGTGTAGTAATGAAGCACTTCCTAATGGTGCGATTGTTAGTGATGTTACGCTCTGCTCATTCTGATTCAAACAGAGGGTTCAAACACCTGGCAGTATGTTGGCTCTATCCTGTTCAGAGATAACGCTACCATTAGACAGAAGAACAACAGGAAAGACACATACTTAAAATACAAAACAAAAGTGGTAAAGTAAGCTATGTGTCACATGATTGCTGACTGGTTCTCAATTTGTGGTCATAATACCAAAATGCGAGCCAGTTTGCTTTAAGGCGTAAACTGACTGGAATTGAGAGGATACGGCCTCTATTTAGAATAATCGGCTAAGTGCAAATCGGACTCGTGCACGAAGGGTTCCGTACCGTTATAGAGCAAAAATAGGCCAAAAATATTGTGTTTTTTGTATGGGAGCCCCCCTTAAATTTTTATTTTATTTTAATATTATTATTATTTATTAAAGAACACATATAATTAAGGCATTTTTGAAAATAAATTTCAAGTGCCTACCTGTTTCCATTATTTATAACGAGCAAAAAAAGCCAATAAAATCATGTTTGTTGTATGGGACTCCCCTTTAGATATTAATTATATTTTGTTATTAGTATTTGTTGTTATAGCGGCAACTAATATACACCATTTGTTGAAATTTAGGAAGTCTAGCTTTAGCGGTTCTTATTATACATACATACAGCCTGGAGGCAAACAGACGGACGGACAGACAACGAAGTCTTAGTAATAGGGCCCCGTTTTTACCCTTTGAGTACGGAACCTTAAAAATTGAATCAGTGATCAAATTTTAAAATAATTAATAATGCCTCCCACACCGGTTTCCGTGACAGTGGCGGGTTTTATTGGCGTGGAAATATAACTCATGCAACGCTCTAAATCACTGAAACTCGGGCCTTATTTTGAAAATAGACGAAAACAAAAATAACAATATATTATGACATAAAACAATTGAAATTAATGACGATGATGATTTTGTTACTGCTGATTTTATTGATGATGTTAAAACAATTAATATTGTAGCGACATTCGGTTATATAATAAAGTTATAGGCGGTGACTTAATTATGAATTATGACAATTGATCATTCCTTTTCCTGTTGATTTGAACAAGGATTGCTTTCAATAATATAAATAAGTTGAAGCGATTTCCTCAAATGATGTATATTGTATTATAATATACTGGAGAATAATATGACGTAGCACAAATTGAGATAGGTAACTTAGAATTTAGACTCTTCGAGCTTGAGAAGTGTTTAAAGAAGGCTGAGGGACGGTAGATGATTGAATAAACATTTAATTTGAACTCTCATTGACTGTAAATACATAGAGCCTCTTTCAATTGAAACTGTTTCCTCTTCAGACATCCGCTCGAAGAGGCAATGCACTGCCTTACTGGCAAGTAAGTAATAATTTATTACATCAACGAATGCAATATTTTATAATGACTTGCAACTTCAGATATTGCTAAAATATGACTGATTTTTTCTAATTTAATGTTATTGCTGAGTTTAATCATTTTAATTTTTGACTGGTCAGGAGACCATCAAAGAAATCAAAGTCTTAAGAGAAAAATAACTTAAACAAAACTTAAATATCGAGTTTATCAAAGATTTACTTATTTCATAGTACCATCATTAAGTAGATATATAGCTTATTTTATCCTTCCTGTAACAATTTTAATATATGAAATCATAACAACAATATAAATCTCATTGCATTACTCTACTTACATTGGCTAACTGTATTTCGTTACTTTTCCTTCTTCAGAAAGTATCTGCTATAAAATATATTACTTATTTTATGGATGTATATGCCACTACCTAATGTTATTAAAATATGAGCTCTATTTTTTGGTTTTAAGAGCGAAAATTGAATCCGTTTCGTTCTGCCAGACATAATATTATGCGTGTCTGTCGTCTGACCATAATGTCTAAAAATTTGTCACCGACGACAAAATCAACTTTCATCTCTATTTAAATGCAAATACGGCTCAAAGTTTTCTAGAAAACAGCAAAGGTAATTTTGTGTAGTAATTTACATATTCTTTGTGTCAGGATTCCTCTTTGACACGTCATACTAAGCAGTTCTTGGAATTTACGACATGCATGACCCGTCTACAAATATATAAGCACCTATAATCCGACTTTACTTAACATTCTATGACAGTAAGCTCATAACTTAGGATCCGGCTGCATATGAACGAGAGGGAAAAGGGCTAAACACTATTACTTAGTAAGAGTCATCGAGAATAAATATGGTATTTTATAGACCCTCATATGGGAATTGAGAACCAATAAAATTGTTTATGACTACACGTTTTTTTCTACTCCATATACCATAGAGGATACTGGGTACGGTTGTGCCAGGGTACGGTTGTGACTGTGCTCATAACAGTGAAACTATACGGAATATGGGGATGGGTTATGGGTACTGAGACCCGTATAAATAGTCAGTACTTAAGATGCGAAACGGTCTCAAGACGCGGTTCGGCTCTGTGATTGATCCAAATTTTGACAGCCAACCAATCACAGAGCCTGAACCGTGTCTTGAGACCGAGATGCATCTTGAGTACTATTTATACGGGCCTAATAGAGAAAGACGCGGCAGAAATACTTACGAAGAAGTCAAGTGTAGGACTTATTTACAGAGAACGGCGCCCCGCGACATCACGACCAAAACATGTTTGTGGCCCGTATGAAAAAAAGGTTGGGGACCACTGCGCTAGATGAATTTGTTTAGAATACGATTATGATGTTTTATGGTACAGTTTTATTTAAATAATCATATAAACCATTTTTTGTAGATGTCACTATAACTGACCCCAACCACTGTCACAACCATCCTTGGGTTGTGGTCGGTTGTGACCATAGATAAAGTAATGATATAGATGGAGTTTTAGCCCGTTATGGCGTGGCCATTTTGTACTTGTTTTCAAAGAAGTAATGTGCGTGTATTTTCTTGAATATTTCTATGTGTCGATCATTTCGAAGCATATTATAATCCTGAAAAGAAAGTCATTTAATTCATGATATCGGTAAACTATAGTTCAAGTAATGTGCATCCCTAAACACACGTAAAAACTATGCAATTTTTGTAGCCAAATTATTACTTGATGTGACATTTTTAGCACTAATGCCTTATATAGTACGCATAAGGGATTATTAAACTTGTAAATAATCTTTTTAGCTTACAAAAATACCGATTGAAAAGCCCAAAAAACGTTGTTAAAAACTTACGTATTTAATGTTAAATCCACGTGTTTGAAGCATTCTTTGGCCGTTATTATGGTTTATTATGTAACGGAATCACAAAACTCAACAAGTTCTTGCATAAAATTTTGACTAAACACTTTTATTAATAAGTACTTTTATCATATGAAATATGCAAGATCGACTCCTTTGTTGTGAGTATGACCGAGTAACTCGGACTCAACTTGACACGGTTTTCACGCTTATTATACACCGATATAAGGCTCTCTCCAGTAGTCTATCTCAACGGTTGTGACGATTTCCCTCTCTCTTTTAAATTTGATTTCATGACTAATACAGCGTATTTTAGCATGATATATTGGTATTTTTATGTACAAATAAATAAACTATGATTTTTGATAAAATTTTCTCAGCTAGCAAGCAGCTAGCTGATAAATTAACAAAATTATTGGCCTTCAAACCAAAATTGTCACAACCGTACCCAGTCTCCCCTACTACATATCGGTTCTGACTCATAATGAAGTTAGGCTTCTGTGTAATTTGATACCATGGCGCAAGTATCATCCTGGCACAGAAAATGAAACAATAGCATAATGTACTAAACAATTGATGTCCCATTTCCAGGTGCGAGGGCGTTTAGAAAGCGTTTAGCGATTGCTTAATTTCACTCTCAGCTTCCGTATACGCAGGGCAACAAAGGTTTAATAAGCCGTCGCGAACAACAACAGCCTTTATTGGCCCCACCGCAAGTAACAAAATACCCTGTGCGCTACGATAGACAGGTTCCACTGACCTTCTTATTTCTGGTTTCGGTTTCAAGACCTAATTCTAAGTGGTTTATTTTTGCTATATTTTTAGACAATGCTCCCGATCTTCTAATGACTGTGATGATTATATCATCATCGAGTTTAAGTATCGAATTCCGTTTCGGATCATTTTAACCTTCAAGTCAATCGATGACCCAAGACTTATAATAATTTTGTGCATTATGAGTAACTTTATCTTTATATGGAGATAGGTAATATATGATAATACACCTTGTTTTGTTGTTTTGATTTATAATCTATACTAATATTATAAAGCGGAAGAGTTTGTTAGTTAGTTTGTTTGTTTGTTTGTTTGAACGCGCTAATCTCAGGAACTACTGGTCCGATTTGAAAAATTATTTCAGTGTTAGATAGTCCATTTATCGAGGAAGGCTATAGGCTATATTTTATCACGCTAAGACTAATAGGAGCGAAGAAATATAGGAAAATGTGGAAAAAACGGGGGAAAATTATTTGAAAGGGCTTATTTGAACGCGCTAATCTCAGGAACTACTGGTTCGATTTGAAAAATTCTTTCAGTGTTAGATAGCCCATTTATCGAGGAAGGAAATTATTTGAAAGGGCTTATCTCACGAACTACTAGAGCAATTTTTCTGTTATTTGGGTCAGATAAGAAGTAGACTACCTGAAGGATCATAGGCTATTTTTTGTAGACTGATTTGTCTGTGAAATATCTAATTTACGCGGGCGAAGCCGCGCGGAACGTCTAGTAATATGAATATTCTTTGGTTAACTCAGAAAACTCTGGTAATTTGAAAATCCCATAGCCATTATTTATTTTTAGACACTTTTATCATGTAAATTAACAGATACATTAGTATTCATATTTAAAACTGCTCTAACCCACGCACCGAAACTCATTAAGATTAATATGAACAATAAGCAAACGTGTCACTGCTGCTTAAATCCTATAAACTATTTTAACCTTTGTTACAAGGTCTCAAGAGACATAATTGCTATTATTAATTATACATTCCACTCATTGTTAAGATTAAAAACAGTAAGTAGAAAGTTTTGTTGCATGACCTACAAATGCGACAGATTGGGCACGGTGTATGCTTCTATTAGACAATTCGTCTTTGTTGTTTCATCAGTGTCATAATTTTCTAAATTGTTACAATTAATAAATCACATGTCATAACTATTGGAAAGTGATTTGTTTACTCATTCATCAATGACAAAAAATTGAACGTCTGTTTCTGCTGCCTTTATTTTTATTAGCTATTTATATCATCGGTATTAAATTAATCACTTCTATGTAACAGTTTATTTATTGAAATACATTGCAAAGGTTAATTTTGCTCCTAGACTTAAAACAATTACTCAGATTTACAAATCATTTTGTTATGGTTCAAGTTACAACATCATATCTATACTAATATTAACATTATAAAGCTGAAGAGTTTGTTTGTTTGAACGCGCTAATCTCAGGAACTACTGGGCCGATATGAAAAATTCTTTCAGTTTTAGATAGGTAATTTATCGAGAAAAGCTATAGGCTATATATTATCACGCTAAGACTAATAGAAGCGAAGAAACAGAGGAAAATGTGGAAAAAACGGGAAAAATTATTTGAAAGGGCTTATCTCACGAACTACTGGAGCAATTTTTATGTTATTTGCACTGAGTTTTTATGTACTACGTACATTTGGCACAGATAATAAATAGACGCGTGAAGGATCATAGGCTATTTTTATGGGCTAATATTTTGTCTGTGGAATTCCTAATTTACGCGGGTGAAGCCGCGCGGAACGTCTAGTTTACATTTTAACATTTTAACTTTACATTTTAGTCTACAATAACTATTTAATCTTATGTGGTTATACGTTAATTACCTATTTTAGCATATTTTGAATATCTAACGCCACCTCAATAATTCAACCAAGACCCACCAAGAAGATCAACAAAGGCCCGATTTGAATGCTGTCTGCATTCCGTGTGATTCACCCAAGAATTGGTACCAGGAACAGCATTCTTATTTGGTCTGCTATCACAGATCGACATTATCAGGATTATTCGGTCTGGATTTAGCAATAGCATTACACGCAATTTGTCTGATGTCATTTTAAGATTCAGATCATTAGAAACTTCTAGGCTTTTGGTTCGCGTTTCAATATCTGGTTCGATTAATCTAAGATCTTTTCTAACCGTAGCTCGAATTGACTTAAAAGAAATCTGTGTCTCATTAATAACATTTAATTCTTTTAAGACATATCAGATGAAACAAACAGTGCTCCTACATTATGTATATCAAACAAAAAATTGAGATCGAGATAAAATAATTCATCTTGTCAATACAACGATTCAGATTTGTGATAAGTGCTATTAGTTATAATAAATCTTATTTAGTAATTGTAGAGTTCAGAATTTATTTTAAAAAGTTACAGGAAATGTAAGAATATAACAAGATATACATAAAAATTAATATTGTTCATTCTTAGATTACTGAAAGAAAAATTAACCACTAAATTTCCTATTAAGTATATTAAATTCATAAAAATGTTTGTTTTCGGACAGAAGATAGCAAGGATTTACACCACACAGACAATATTTACAGTGTAAATAAGTTCTGGTCTACTAATCTTGTTTCTATGAGTATAATAGGAATGACTAACACAAGTCGGTATTACGAGAATTTTTTGTAACCCATCCGAAGTTTAAGCTCAAGCGTGATCCGACTATGAAGCTTTTTTGTCGAAGCTTATCTGATTAATAGGATAAGTCAATACAATAAAATGTAAGACGGTTCTGGTGTGTTCAGTTTTTTAATTGATTTTTTGTTGCAGTTGCTACGGAATCTTCAATAGATTTTTTGATAATGATCACGAGGTTCGGATTTAAAGAAATTTTTAAAATAGAATTAAGAACGCAATTCAATCCATTATGATTACGAAAAATGAAACTAGCTATTTATTGAGAAGTAATAGCAGATTATTCTGTCAAAATTGATCGTCTTGATTAAAAACGAAATATAAAAAAATACGAAGTACGAAATATATAATATTTGTTTAAACAGATGTACTTACTTATAATTTATTAATTATCTCTATAGTTTAACGAGACACAAAAAAGATGAAGACTGAAAATTTTGCATGATGTTATAGCTGATAAGTGAATATGTTTAATTTATATAAGAGCCTAGAAATCTGGTGGAACACGTACATTTATCGAATCAAATGCTAATTACGACGTCGCGATAGTGATTTTATTCGTCACATAATATGTGTCACGCACTTTCCTTACACCGTTGCTATTGGTTCAATATCAAAGACTCGTTCCATTCCAAAACGTCCTAACAGAATTTGAATCTGCCCCCCTACCATGACATCTTATAGCAGTATTACTTTAATATTACTTTCAGATTTCGCACGAACAAAAAACATAGCTATATTTATATAAATAGAGATCATGTTTGTTTATGCGAAATTCAAAAGTAATATTAAAGTAATACTTACTGCTATGCTCATGGCAGGGCCCCTGATAGCTCTACCTTCGAGCTAGTCGAAGACGAGCTATCTAAGATTAATGCTTCCAATGGCTAAGCGATTTCTCCAAAACCGGACCTAGCGTAATGAATTTTGCGCATTATTTTCTCGACTGGAGGTAATTTATTCACGTTGCCATAGCAACGGTTTCAGAATGATTGCTCACCATAAATCCTCGGCCAGCTCCATAAAACACTGGGCCACGCATCATATATCAAGGGAGCAATGGCGTGGGTAATTTTAGTATGGAGGAGCGCTAAGATGCATTTGTGCATATTGCTTCATAGACAAATGACGTCAAAGAAAGTGTTATAAATCAAAGTAGGTTAAACTGAAAACTCAAACCAACACCAGAATCAGCTACTTCAAAGTTACTGTCTCATTGAAAAAAATCATTAAGACCAAAGCTTAGAAATGTTAGGGCTTAGGGGGAGATCAAGAGTCTACTATTTATGTAAATTCATTTTTTTCCGAATTTGATGAATATAATATATTCATGATTTCGAAAAGATTACGGAAGTTATCATAATAACTCGATAAATATCAAGGGAGGACATGCAGATAGAGCGAAGCTATAAGGGTTCCTTAGAGGAACCCACATAAAAAGAGTAGATGTAAAGTTTCCGATATCATTCATCCCAAACCTATATTTTAACCGTGGACTTGCTTCGATTGAGAAAATACATTTGATATAATAATATCTATAATAATATAATATAATATAATAATATCTATGGACGCTTCACACCACGTCAGTCTGGCCCCGTGCTAAGTACCTGAAGGACTTGTGATACAGGTAACAACGGAAATATATTTAATACTTTTATACTATACTTATTATTTAAGATTTTTATTGTATCATACACATATTTAAAACACATTCAGACCCGGAAACATTGAAAACTATTTGTTCCGTCGGCGGGATTCGAACCCGCGACCCCCGGCTTGAGCTGCCACACACTCAACCAATTGAGTCACAGAGGTTGTCAAAGGTGATATATAATTATTATCAACTACATTAAATAAACATAAGGTGCGCCTGCGCATATAGGAGCGCCATTTTAGCGGGCGCTGTAGTTCTCCATCGCGTGATCTGTCATAACTAGCTCAAACAGGAACGTCGTATATCATCCCACAGGAACTCTCGTTGTTTATCTGACGTTACTCGTTGTTTATACTATGTTGATATGTAAGTCTCCAAATATGACAAAATAGAAGATAAATTATACATATTATGTAAGAACAAGTCTAAAATCAGTGACTATAATATACGATACTTGCATTTGTATTAAGAAGATATAGTATAGTTATTTTATAATAGTGTAAAGGTTTGTCTATCTGTGTGTATTTCTGTTGCTCTTTCACAAACAACCCGCTAGACCGTTTTGGCTAAAACTTGGTATTCAGACCTGGGTCTCGGTACCACATTAAAGGCTAAATTCTGCATATCGATATTTTTCACGGTGCTGTAACTGTTAATAATCGTGTACTGGCAACCCTTGCAATAAAATGATTCAATTACATTATTATTAAATTACTATAATGTCTCTAGAAGTATTATTTAAAAGTACACATGTACTCTGTAGTAAAGATGAAAGGTTATTTTCTCGTTACGTGGGGTCTAAATGAAGAAGCCTGTCACGTTTCTTCGTTCCCACGCGATTTTTTCAGACCAACAATAGTATTTATAGGTGACATAATAATTGTGTAGCGGGTTGCAGGTTGCGTGGAAGCAAAATCACTTAGTTTCTCTAAAAAGGTGCACGCAAATCAACATTAGGGTTGCCACTGTTTTGTATATTTTTTAAATTAATACAAACATGAAATTATAAATTTATGACTAATATAAAATTTATATTTTAAAGGCAGTATAATATGAGGATCAATTATAGGATATCTATGTATATGAAAATTGACTTTGCACATTGTCCAGTAATGACAATACTATACTTTTCATGCTACCCTACACTACACTTCATTTTAACTACTCTTATTCTTTAATGAAATAATACAAACTTTTATATAATATGCAGAAATCTAATTAATTGTACAGAATTGTATAACACTCTACCCTATCCGATCCAGTAATAGCACCGTATAAAGGGCTTATTATCTAAATTGTTATTTAAAACAATCAACCACAATTACTGTCATACAATCAGTCAATCGGTGGAAGGCCTGTAGTTTTATAGTTTAAAATAGATCTAGAAATTAGATCCAGTGCAGTTTAAAAAGTTAAGTATAGAATTAGTGTTTGTATGTTTTTTAATCCTAGATGTAACTTGCAAAACGAGAGAACAGTACTTTTTTGCGCAATGGAAGCTGGTTATTCACGATGAAAAAGAAAATAGTAACAAGCACAAAAAATAATTAAATGTATATTAATGATAGTAAACGTGAGTCTTCATTAAATCGTTCAATAGACCAAACATCCTTTATAGTGGCACACTGAAAGTAACTTATCATATTAGCTGACGAATCAATTCTAATTATACTTAAATAACTTAAATTGATCATGAATGATCTAATGATACATAGTCTTGGATCCCTTTTGATGAAAAAAATTAAAACCGACTTCCAAGGTAAAAACAATAATAAAATCCTTATAATATGAACTAAAAAGTATTAAATAATGTTTCCTATCTAACAGTGCCTTTTTCCGAATTCGGCTAAACCTCAACTATTTCTATACTCAATCTTCATCATTTTGAAGTCGGTACCAGATATAGCTGAATCTTCAGTTCTCTGACAGAATAGGTATTTGAAACTTTTGGAACTGGCACCGACTTCAAAATTATGAAGATTGAGTATAGAAATAGTTGAGGTTTAGCCGAATTCGGAAGAAGGCACTATTAGATAGGAAACATTATTTAATACTTTTTAGTTCATATTATAAGGATTTTATTATTGTTTTTACCTTGGAAGTCGGTTTTAATTTTTTGTTAAAAATAATAATTTCACTCTTTTTAGTTACCTAGTAAACCATCGCGTATATTCTACGTATCTTATTACAATTTGTTAAGAGTCACACTCAATGCGATTGTGTTTCTTATTCCTATTACGATGTAGATTGTTTTCCTATGTAAGTATTTTCATACTAAGGGTTCAATTTATTACATCGATCGTGGGAATCGCAGACACAATAGATTTTTAATTGTTATGCGGCAGCCGGGTGCCGCTTGGGCTTGATGGGTTAAGGCCATCCCCCGAGCAAACGACCTTGACTATACATTTGACGCGTTGCCGATATCGCACAAAAATCCTATTTTTTTTACTTATCTTAGTTCAAAATTGATCTAAAAAAAAATTAAAACGGGGAATATGTAGTTAATGAAATTGTGTATCTATTGTCGTGTGTTTCAAATAAACGTAATTTGTGAATACTAGGGAGATGCTGAAAGTATGCTTCAATTTTAATAAATTGGTATTACTTTGGAAGCTAATATCATGAGTATAATAAACAAAAATAGTAAATTTAAAACGGGGAAAGGAATGTTGACATACTAAAGATTATTGCTGTATTTTTATTTACTCTACTTTGTAGCTTTCAAATAATGAGTTTATAAGGCTCTAAAATACGGTAAATTACGGTATCTCTGTAGGGGAAGGCCCTTAATAGTTAAACTAGTGTAGTACCTATCGAAGCAACTTACTTCTCTTTGTTCTTTCGAATCTCAAAAGTAATGTCAAATGTGTGCCTTACGCTCTGGAGTTAAGGTTGACTTTGTTATGTTCAATTTTGTGGTACATAAGTCGCTTAGAACTTGAATCATTTATTTTGAAACAACATTATATTTTTATTAAAATCGCTATGAAAAGTACCACCAATTATTATAAGGACATAACGTGATGATATAATTATGGTGTTGTGGAGGCATATTGTATCCATATACAACCATGTGACACTGGTGATCCTGACGTGGTAATGATGATGATGATGATGATGATGATGAATGTAATTTGCATAGTAGCATATGCTTTCAGTTCTTAAAACAGCGCCTAAACCCCCAAACTTGTATCTATAAGGAATCCGGAGTTCTCTTAGTATCTTCGGAACCATAGTACACCTTGGTGCAAAATCTTGCGTTTTGGTAGCATATGCTTAGGATACTTCTCATAAAACCAAAATCACCATATGTTTTCATATAAATTTTGAGGAGTTCCCTCGATTACTCATGGATCCCATCATCAGATCATCACCTTTTATCATACATTTTTGTAACAAATAAAACATTACACACACTACAACACACACATTAGAAGATTTTGATTGACAAGCCTATACACACGAATTGTACTCTTTTATTTATGGATGAAGTCTGTTGTCAAATTGAAAATATGTAGTTTTTTTTTATTGAATCTTAAAATAAGGACGCTGTTAAGCATTCGTGTACTAACCCACAAAAAATTACTTATTGAGTTATGAATGCAGTTATGTTCTTTAGATGATTTAGAACACAACTGCATTCATAATTTAACAACAAAAATTTTTGTGGGTTAGTACACAAATGTTTAACAGCGACCAATTACTGTTAGATAATTATTACACGGCCAGTCTGTCATCATTTGACTTTATTAATCTTATGTTTCCTTTTTCATTGAGATGAGACTGTCGCAGGAATTATATCTAAAAAATAATAAAGTTAATATTTTGACAATAGAATATCAATAGAAAAGCGTTGAAATTTGAAACTTATAATTAAATTTTTTATTTGAGGTCGAATTTCGACCATAGGGTGATCTCTAGTCTAGTTAATTGATTGTAAGTTTATCGAAGAAAAGATGAAGGAGACGGGAGAAACAACTGATGACACAAATAAAATATGGTCGGAAATGTACGAACTTAAGCCAGTTATTGGTAAATACAGTTATTGTGAGTTGTGACAACATGCATTTGGCGTTTCAACAAGTTAATAAACGCAATCACGCTCGTATTTGAACCGTTGATTTGTAATCAATAATCATACCCTTTGGATAAATCATACCCAAGGATACCAACGAAATAAGTTAAAGGTATATAATATTAACACGCTTTTATTAGCAATTGGGCTGTGTGTAACATCTTTGAGCACGATTTTTACCTATAATCAGTAGTATAATTAATTCAAAACTTAACATACGTATTAAAAGACAATGACAATGCAATAATTTGTTAAAATTTTTGGTAAAGGTTCGGAAACCTACCCCAAAATTGATGGGAGCGGGGGTGAGGGGGGAGGGGGGAGGACGGGGTAAACACTCCCCGTACCAAATCCACACTGAGAAACCCCCCAGTTTTGGAGCTACTGATGACCTTTGAAATTTTCAGAATTCTGAGGCTATATCATATTTCACTCTCGGCAATTTGCATAGTGTTTTTAACGCCTTTAACCAAACCTACAACGTATTTTGAGACGGCTGCGCCCCCCGAGCCCCCCTTTAATTTATAACGGTCGCCGGCTGCTGCCGCAGCACGCTCGCTCGGCTCCCTCTGTGTTGTGGTCTAAGTCCTAACCTAACCTAACTTACTTTTGGAGTTTCTAGTGAAAAAAATGTTTTTTGCAAATACTCTCTATGCTATAATATTTCAGAAATGAAACTACTATTATTATTTTCGAGAAAATACATAAGTGTAGAAAAATAAACGCTCACACATTTAGTACGTCACATTTTGCTTCTCTATAATTGCATTAGAACTTACAATATTCCCCTCTCATCTTGAGAGAACTCAAGATAATCATGCATCATCTGTTATGGGTCCGGTGATTTAGCAAATGGGAGCCCGTTATTCATAAATCCAGTTCTAAAACAATTGGAGCCGAAAGGACCGTCAGTGGTATACTCTTAAACCTACACAATCCAATTATGGGATAAGACAACAGATTACAAATTGGCTACAGTCCGGGTAATGTAAATAAGGCTTAAATATAGACTCCATAATCGATGTGAACGCCTATTAGACCTGATCTTTCGTGAACCGTCGAAAGAATATGGACCTTATCACTAGAGTGTACGATTCTAATTTCATTGCAGAGTCCTAGGAAAGGGCAGTTACCAGCAAATGAAGATTAGGGCAATCAATTTAGCTATATGCGATTTCAGAAATGAAACAAGACATTAGAGATACGGTGCTGATTTGCAACGCTTCCTACTCGGCTACTCGTTTTACCGTGGATTTAATTTTCATAAATCTCTGTGACGTTTTCATTTATAAGACAAAGGTGGATTCAATTACTATTCTCCGCCCTTTATATTGACAGTATGGAAACAGACGTGCCACAGACATTAATGGTAAAGTAACACCATAGAGTCTAGACTCTAGAGAATAAAGTGAATATCAATAAATGGACATAATATTAGAAGTAAGATTACTCTATTATTATTATTAATAATAATTGGATATCGTCTGATTTAATCCATGACATGGGAACAGTAGGAGAATTAGGTATGTTCCCTGGCGGATGTCCACTTTGTTGTTTCTGGCTCGTATATTTTCTAGATAACTTACCACAATTACTTCTTAACTTTCATAATATCTATTCGGTTAATAATAATAATAAAGGAAATAAAAAAAATCGCTCCCGACTTCGAGGAGAAGAGAAGAATATCAGATAGCTTAGATTGTAGCTTTGTTGTAAGTAGGCACACGACTATTCATTTAGCAGTTACATTTGAGTTTGATGATAAGCTTAAATTACACAAATCCTATTTGAAGCCATAAAATTTTACTCCAGTAATGAGCGTTGACGCAAATGCAGCTTAGCATAAGGATAATAATATTATCACCAACAAATTACAACGACGACCAATTTAAATCTCATAATAATATAATTTAAATAATGATAAAATTACTGGAATAGGATAAGTGGGTACATTAATGGATATTATCATTAAAATAACTGAAGTAACTGGAAAAATAGGGTCCAGGCCATCAATTTTATACAAAGTTGCAGGGATCCTATTAATACACGTCGAGCTTACAAGTGTACGTACTTAAAAAGCGCTCAGTGTCTTCATAAAAGAAAGCTTTAATGTTTAATATTTTTCAAAGTTTTACATTTTACAAATTTGTATAATGTATTTTTAGTTTATTTTGATCTCGTAACATAGATGAGCGTAAAACTTATCTGGGGATCAATTGTTATAGTTCGAATGATACTTCGATTGAAATTTTTAAATTTCGAATTTCAATTAAAAATTGAACATTCAAGTTTTAAAAATTAGGTCATGCTGCTGGCCGGAACCAGATTAACCTTCATAGTTTAGGAATTTTTGTTTATTATAATATATTATCTAAACTACCATGATATTTATTCATCATGCCATCTTCTAACAAAAAAAATGCGACGGAGTTGCGGGCGTCTTTTAGTGCAATTTAAATAACATTTAAAATATGCAACAGATCGAAATTAGTGCAACACTTACAAACGAATGCAATGATAAAAAATCTACAACTCAACATGGACCTTTTGTAACTCGGTCAAAGTGCTTTTAAATGCACAATAAATTATTTAATTCGTGTGACCGTTTATCGTGATATGATGACCAGCACCCACCATCAAACGTCGCCGCTGAAACAGACTGAGCCGTCAAACCGTCGAATAAAAAATGTCACGCCACAAGAACATTGAACCCCGTCGAAGCGTGGTCAGAATTAATTGATTTTTTGTCCAGAGGAATTTCCTCTTGATCAGGTGTTCGATACACCTGTCTAAATACGTCCTAAGTTTTTTGTTGCTCAAGGCGAAAACGTCCTACGCCTGTTGCAATTGGTGTTATAATGGTCTGAAGAATGTAACGAATCGGTGTGTTTTTTTGTCGGTACTAATAATCATAACTGGATAGGACGTAGCAAAGGACTTCAAATAGCTATTGAACAGTATAGATTGATATTTTTATAAAAGTTAATTGTAATCACTTGCTGTGAAAGAGTCGGAGTTGGGACAATTGGGACGTCGCATTGTGTATGGTACATACAAAAATTAAGACAGTATAAAAAACCGTTTTGCATATTTTTTGCAATAATTTATACAAGTGCAACATTTTGCAAAAAAAAAAAAAATGTAAAGGGTAAAAACAATGACGAAATGCAACATTGCATTTATTTTTGCGCTAAGTAATGTAATTGTCTCGTTTCTGATTATCTCTCGAAAGAAATACGTTGCTCCTATTTCATTGATGATTGAAAAGCCAAAAAGGCAACTTAAACGTCTAGTTACAGTCAGCTGAGTTTAAAATAACAGTTAAATGATATTCAGTGGTAACGATAACGTTAATATTAGCTGCGCATGTCGGATTGGTTCCGTATTTACTTAGACGGGACGACGTATGGTCAGAAAAAAACTTATTTCATATTTATATTGTACACGGATGAACAAGAAATAACAAGAGAGAACAAGAAATAATAAGTTTTTTTTTATTGTGAAGAATATTATTGTTATAGGTACTTATTTTATTTTATACTGTGATTTAATGAATTATTTTGTCACGTATACTGAACTTAGCGCATATTTTACTAATTACGTTGGTATTTTTTAACTACAATGACCCATGAAACGAGTTACAAATCTTCATAGTACTAAGATATCAAGTTTGTAAGTAACTCTTCTCAACTGACGTGGTTTCAAGTATGGAGTATGGACCCAAGAGTACTTATTTTCATAAGTTGTGTTCTCTTCAACCAAATTTATAGAACATTTGGTTTTATTAATAATAAAAACGCGGCTAGATTTATTTATTTATTCATTTATTCGGTATAGTAACAGACAGCAAAGTAAGTAATATAGTTAATAAAAATATACAAAAAGAAGTAACATTTTACCATGCAGTTCAATAAATACTATACACAACATTCACATCCAGAAAGAAAAAAAAAAAAAGCAAATGTGAAGTAGTACTCCAATTACACTAAAATATTTAAATAAGTCATTTAACAATAATTATTAGAATTTTAATTGTCACAGTCACACATGTTTTTAATACATACTTAATATTATTAACTACAAAATAAAAAATATTTAATTCATTGCGACATAGATAAAAATAAAATCAAATAAAACTCATATATTCCCTAAAAATAAATCAGACTTGAGGATTATAATAATTTATAATAATATTAAATGAAATTCATAAAAATAAAGTTATTTGTAAATGATGTGTCAATAAATTAAAGTAACAATAACAGTAAGAAAATATACAAGTTCATAAATTAATTTAACAATAATTCATAGTAACAAATAATATAGGAATTCGGCAACAGGTTATTTCAATATGTCAATTAACTAATAGCTATTTAGATTGAAATAAAGTTGAACTTAAATAATAATCATATATTAAAAATTCGTTATTTAAAATTTAAATTTTTTTAAAATAATTTATTTTAAAAGATGATAAGCTACTAAAAATAATCTAATAGGTACTAAAATAGCCTAATGTAGCAGTATTACTTTTAAAGGAATTACAGTATTGTAATTAAATAAACTATGTACTAGGGTCATGTTATTTTAATCCAAAACACTAAAGGCCTCACTCAAAGACATATTTTAATGATGATTTAACTTCAATTTAATGAAGATTTGACAAAAATAATGCATGGGGTTTATGTTAAAATATTTATTTAATTACAGTTATGTAATAAATATTCGTCTCCGAGTGCAGCACTCAAAAGTTTTTTTGCGGACCGTACCCAGATGATAGTATGTAAAGTAATAAGTCGTTGATAAAACTGTAATAACGGCTCAGAACCGGCCGGAACAATTATGCCGACCGTACCTTGGACAAGCTGTAAACGCATTCATCGCGTATACATAACGGGAAGGGATCAATTTAATTGACTCACTCACTTTACGATGATGGTAGTGGTGGTGATGATAATGATGGTGGTGATGGTGATAATGGTGGAGATGAAAATGATGATGATGGCGGCGATGGTGGTGTAAATGATGGTGGTGATGACATCGAAGATTCTTTAGGTGATGAAACTTTCTATTATCACAAATATATATTATAATTTTCACGATTAATAGGTGGGATGGTGATGATGATGTCGATAGTGATAAAGATAGATTATACAAATTCATTAGTGTTTTTAATACTTTTTCTTGTTAGTGCGATTATGAGAAAGAAGAACAGTCAAAATAGCAATTATAATTAACAGCTAACAAGCGATAGCCACCTATGTCTATAATTTGGAAATGAAGGATTTATACGAAGTCATTGTTTCAACCATATCGAACTCACCGAAGGTAACGCGGTCTATCAAGAGGGTTTGAAGTTACTAAAAGCAGGCGACTCATACAGAGTAGAGTAGACTGTAGAGTACAGAGTAGAGTAACAATCTATTATATTAAAAAAATAGTTTTAAATTATGTTAGTCTCGTTAAACTCAAAAACGGTGGAACCGATTTGGATAATTATAGTCCCGAAATATTCGAGGAAATCCAGGGAAAGTTTATATTGAATACAAGTGTCTACTGTATGTTATCTTTACACGTTTAAATCGTTTAATCGATTTGGATGATATTTATAATTAGATACTTCGAGTCCCGGTACAACACTAAGATAATCTTTAGTCAGCTAGGATTTCTTTGCTGTACCTAAGCTAAGCTAGTAAGCTCAAGTAAGTATAAGCTCCCGGATTAATATGAGATCGTAAATCGTAGTAGTTTGGCAGCGTTTCAAAAATATATCACGAGCGTGTTGCAAAATGTTGACTTTCACTGTTCACATAACGCCCTTTCTAAAGACAATGGTGTTACGAATAAACTTAATGCTATGTCGCGGCGCGCGTGAAATCCGACGCGCATTGTCATGTCTGGCTCGCTTGATCAAATATTCTGTTTTACACAGCCGTACTCAGAGATGTTTAATGATGATTAAACTTCAATTTAATGAAGAGTTTGACATAAATGTATGTAAAGGTAAATGAGGCTTATGACAAATTCTTCATTTAATTACAGATAAGTGATTAATATTCGCATCTGAGTGCGGTAGTTAGGACATGCTGCAGATTAAAATAGAAAAGTTATTTTGCTTAATACGTTATTTTGGGTATGGAAAACAGATGTTATCTGATTCTTAGACATACGCGATAAGCATACAAAATTTCGTGAAAACCCGTCTAGCTTTTTAGCAAAAAATACCACGACAGGAAATTTTATATATTTGCTTATTTAAGTAAAATATTTTATGTCAAATTTTGTCCTCCCCTGCTAATAAAATTCTTTTTCCGATACATTTATTTTTGTCAGTAAGGGCTAAGTTTTCCAACATTTATAAAGTGTAAAGATAATAATCTATGAGACATAAACGCAAACAAGGATTTAATAAATAATTATTTTACAAACAAAACCTTAATTGGAATAAAAGCCTCCTTTAATTATAATTAGATCAATTTATTTATTTTCCATAATGTTTCTAAAATGCCTGTATTTCCAACTAACGCCGTAACCTATCTCGAAATAATTGTTGGAAATCTATAAACGTATGCACGCCTCTCAATGTCGTGTGCCGCAACATAGCGATTGTGCACATACAAAAAGGCTATTTCACCCCTTAATAAGAAGCACGTGATAATACTTGGTTATTGTATCTTGAAAGAATCTATAGAAAGAAAATCAGGAGATGTATACGTCGCAGCCATGATTGAATTTGCATACCACCTCAATGAAGGGTTCATTATACTAATATTGTGCAAAAGTGTGTCTCTGGCTGTTACCTCGTCATGCAAAACCGCAAAACCAATTTTGATTTAATTTGGTATGGAGATACTTTGAGTCCCGGGAAAGGAGATAGGATACTTTTTATCCAGGAAAACGGTTGCGGTAAACGACTTTTGGCGTAACGAAGTGGCGGGCGTCATCTAGTAGTAACTTCTTACCTTATTTATGACGAAGTGAGGAATCTGTAAAAAGAAGGAAAAATACTTAATTTTAATTTTCAAGAGTAGAATGAATAAAAAACACTGAAAAAAAGCACTATATTGAATAGTCAAGGAGACACGGTACTGAAGAATACTTCCAACGTAATCTAGTTGAGGAGTAATTAAAATACAGTTTGTAACCTGACCCAATTAAAATTAAAATTGCTGGGATATTCACACTAAATTCCTAGGTAATAGGGGTGGTAACAGCTTGGAGTAATTGTCGATTCTGAGATGCCTGTTCAGTGTTTATGGTATTTAGTTCTGTTATAGTCTAATCTATTTTAGCCTGTCCTTGTCCTAGTTATTGTCCTTGAATGTGTATAAAAGATATCATACAAATACGAAGTAATAACAAGTTTACTGACCCAAATTTTAACGTTAAAATTGAAAGAAATTTTATCATTAGCTTAAGGCCAGGGAAATCAAAGGGGCCGGGCATCATATTTGACGTGATCTATCTCTGTGTGTGTGTGTGTGTGTTTGTTTGTGTGTGTGTGTGTGTGTGTGTGTGTGTGTGTGTGTGTTTGTGTGTGTGCGTGTCTATGTATGTGCGTGTGAGTGTCTGTGTCTTTCAAAGTTCAAATTTTTTGTTTGTATTCTGATAATAATATTATGATCGAGAGTGTTCTTAGTAATAGGTAATCCTCATCAGCTCGCTCGCTCACTGCTGGAAACTTGGGGCATATCTAGTAAATGAAGAGCACAGGGAAAGAACGATCAAAGTCACCCTAAAACTGCTTTGAGGTTAATAACACCATCTAGTTCGTAAGTCGCATGAAAAGAATATAAACGTACAAAGTCACGATAAATTACGTTTTATTTTTTTACATAAAAGTTATTAGTGATTATAGTCTAAGCAGTAAAAGTTAAAAACGATCAGAGTCCGAGGACTTTGATCGTTCTTACAAGTTTTCGAACGAATAGTCAAACGTCAGTTGACGTACGTCAGTGCGACGTCTAGGTGTACCGTGTAACATTCGTTTTTCTTTGATTTTGCTGTTGTTTTCACCGTTCGTTTTAAAGAATTTTCGTCATGTCTGACTGTGAAAGTGTTATCGAGGATGTTGTGGACGATGAAAACACTAAAAAGCGTAAAAAGTGTGGCCGTATTAGTGATACAACACGTTATCTAAGGAATCATTGCTGCACGCAAGGTGATCATTTATATGATTTAGGTTTGGCCCTGAACTGGAAAAATATTAAATAAATCTCATTAAAAATATACAATATTTTTATTTTTTAGTAAATAATGAAACCAAAGTATTAGCAGTGATTTTAAGACAGAAATTATTATTATTGTGTCATTTATTTAAGTACTTATGAATACTATAACGGCCGTTCCCAATATTCAATCTATCTCTGGTTTGACATACAACCGATCGCAGCTAACATTGAATTGACATAAAATATATGTCTCTAATGTCTAATGAGAGCTATTCCTATCTCTAGTAGGGCAAAACCAGAGATAGATCAAATATTGGGAACGGCCGTTAGTTAAGAAATCATTTATCTTCTAATTTATAAAAAATGACTTTGATCATTCTTTCCCTGTACTCTTCAAATGTGTTCACCACTGCCATTCACGTGTCATCCTTTTTAGGGTTCCGTAGTCAACAAGGAACCCTTGGAGTTTCGGTCTGTCCGTCCGTCTGTCCGTCTGTCCGTCCGTCCGTCCGTCCGTCCGTCTGTCTGTCCACGGTTTTGTTTAGAGACTATAGGACCTACAAAGCACAAAATGGAAACGACAAAATGGTTTATAAGATCTTTAAAAAAAAAAATTTTAAGGTACCTCCCCTACACATCAAGCGGGGATGAATTTTTTTTCGCGTCCATCCCACCGTGTGGGGTATCATTGGATAGGTTTTTTAAAAATATTACGAGTATTCAAAGATCATTTTCCGATATAGGGATCCATTTGTGAAATATGAAGTTTTAAAATGGAAAAAATCGTTAGAGTCCAATGTCCCCCCCCTTCTACCAGCTAAACGGTTGCTTCTGGAAATGTGAAAAAATTCACGGGAGTGGGATTTATGCTGAATTTAAAAGGAAAACTATCACGGCTAAAAATACTTCACAAGTTTTTGAGTTAAAGTCGATCAACTAAAAAAAAATGTATTCGGAGAAGTATAAAGGAACTTTTCGTTCAAATTAGTTTAAACGTAACTGAAATGATGTTGTTAGTAGTGTAAAACACATTATAAATATAGATTCATTGACCATTAAAAAATTATCAAAAACTAGCGGTACTACGGAACCCTATATTGCGCGTGGCCCGACACGCACTTCGCCGGTTTTCTGTTTCTAGTCCTGTAAGTAAAGATCTATTGACTTTTCTATTGTAACCAATAGATTGCCACAATATGACACTCTGTTTCTAATTTCTAACTTTTTCATAATTTGAATATACAATAAATAATTATATCACTTCAAGTTACATAAGCCGAATAGCGAGTTCTTACTGAAGGTACAATTACTATCAAAATTACTATCGCCGGCCGTTATTAGTGTTACCTCATTCAAGATCTGCGATCTTACGACAGTGTGTGAAACAGTACGATTATCATGTTAAGCAAAAGATATTTCACTGTTCTTTTTTTTTTTTTTTTTTAATAAAATTAGGGCCGTCTTTGGGCTGTTCGCCCATATCCTTTTTTTGTTATTTTATTATTTAAAATTTTCGCACCAAGGATAATTGAAATAATATTATTAATTTTAATTAATTGTAGTCCATCACGCCATGGACTTTTTTTTTATATAATAGAATATATTATAATATATACATATAATAAATAAATATATATTTATTGTTTTATAAATATTTAACTGTTTGGTCTTGTACTAACAAACATACTATTTCTTACAAGTGTGAAGCTGAAAATAGCAGTGGAGTCCGCGTTGTGAAGAAGTCTGCTTCTTCGTCAAAAGAAGGCTATAATATTGTTTATAGAGGTAGGTTATAGAGGTAGGTAGATATTTGGGACTTAAAATTGTCTTCGAAAGTTCATCTGTTCCGTATTTTTGTACATGGGGAAATGCTTTACGCATCCCCAGTGGATTGACTACCCACAAAACTCTATGGTGCTCCAATCCCCGCTTAAAGCGTCTCCCAGACAGACACACTTTAAGCGTGTCCCAGACAGACGCGGCCTGCGGTGGCGGTAGCGGTGGCGGTCAGTTGGATGACTTGAGAGTTCTAGGAACGACACAGACACACGCGGCCACGCGGCCAAGCCATTCAACTGACCGCCACCGCCACTTAAAGCGGAGTTGCTGTTTAAGCGTCTCCCAGACAGACGCGGCCTGCGGTGGCGGTGGCGGTGGCGGTCAGTTGAATGGCTTGGCCGCGTGGCCGCGTGTGTCTGTGTCGTTCCTAGAACTCTCAAGTCATCCAACTGACCGCCACCGCTACCGCCACCGCAGGCGGCGTCTGTCTGGGAGACGCTTTATGGAACCCACCGCACGTTTGACAACACTTTTTGTCAATATTCTGATATGACGTGTGCAAGATGTCGGCTTTTGTTAAGATCATTTACTGTATGTGCCAGTAGCGTCCTCTGCTCCGAACCTTGCGTTATATTCCCATCTAAACAACGTCACCAAATCGGTAAAAGCTACCAGGATTGTTCCAATTGTAGAAATGTATGCAACATCTTGCGACAGAGATCCGCTCTAATCAATTGGAACCATTGTAACCGGTAAGTAATGTTAGTGGGTTAACCGTTTGACAATTCGGTCGCCGAACGTGATGCCAGCGGCCTTGGTGTCAGATACTAGCTGTTCTCGAACGCGACTCGAAAGTTCCTACGTGTAACGAAGCGGAAATTAATTTTGTCTAGAAATAACTTGATTATTGTCAAGTTTTCATTGACTAGGGTATAGCTGTACAAGCCGTAACAAAACTAAGTGGTAATACTTTAAGGTGTGTGAGAGTTGACTGTGAAAGTAGCAGCGCCGGAAGACCAATTTTTTTCACTTTTATATGGGGAAGCTCGTGACGCTGGGGCGCTTACCCATACAAAAGTGTAAAAAATTTTTGGTCTTTCAGCGCTGCCACTTTCACAGTGAACTCTCTACAAGGAACACGTACACACCTTTATCACTTTTTTTATTTTTATGAAATAAGGGGGCAAACGAGCAAACGGGTCACCTGATGGAAAGCAACTTCCGTCGCCCATGGACACTCGCAGCATCAGAAGAGCTGCAGGTGCGTTGCCGGCCTTTTAAGAGGGAAAAGGGTAATAGGGGAGGGTAGGGATGGGAAGAGAAGGGAACAGGGGAGGGAAAGGAAGGGAATAGGGTAGGGGATTGGGCCTCCGGTAAACTCACTCACTCGGCGAAACACAGCGCAAACGCTGTTTCACGCCGGTTTTCTGTGAGAACTTACTTTTGTTACACCCTGTATAAGCAAAGGGTTACGCTTATAAAGCAGGTCTTATTCCAGGTGCTCAAAATTAATGCGAAAGTGTGCCTGTCGCTGAATAGATTTTGATTTTTGTTGACATCGCGATACTTTTGAGTCCAGAAATGGATGTCAGACAGAGTACGGTTCTAATAAAAAAAGATATAGCCCTTGTGTTATAAAATTTTAGATATCCACTAAATCTACTAACATCTTCAATAAGTTTTAGGGAAATCCTCATGATCTACTAAGTATTAAGTAGCCCATATATCGATGACTTCGTGATACTTCCTCGTGCAATTAGTCATGCGTTTAGCTAAGGTTAGGGGAGTCACGGATCATCACACTGTAACTATAGACTTGAGGTAATTACCTGACTTTTAATTTGCCATCTTTAATTTATTGACATCGTTATCCTTTGTAGATTATTAATTTTATGATGTAGATTAAAAAAATAATACGGATAATATTGGATGCAAAATATATAAAATAGGGAGACGGAAATAATAAATAATTAGATAAAAATAAAGATAATACTTTATTTTTGGCATACTTTGATCTCTTTTTTTTTTATGATAAAGCTACAATCATAACTTTGAAACAATTTTTTTAAGAATGGAAACGTAAATTTATTACTAAGTACGCACATGTACTTAGTAAAAAGTTTACTATCCTACATTTTTCCGGCGTTGTAGCATTTCACTTAGTTTTACTCACCGCTACCAAAAAATCACAAATTCAAATTGAAATTATTTTATTCAGATTTTTATAATTATAAAAGTCAGAACTATCAGAGATATAATATAACAATTAAAATAATATTGAGACTGTTTTGAACAGGTATTTTGAAGCAATAATTATAATTTTATTAAAGTACTACGCTGCAAATCGTGTCTAATTACCTCAAGTTTGTGGTTTATGTGATTTCATTTTGTGCGTTAACCTCACTTAGAAGAACTCACGATTTCATAATCATCTGACAGGAAACAAAAGAAAAACCGATTGATGATTTGATGATCGTCATACGGTAGTGGTTTTTTTGATCATGATTTACGAATTACTCGCAACGATCACGTTTTTTAGATATATTTAAGTTTTTCTAGCGGAAAATATCATTTAAATGACTACTTACAATAATGTTTTCAAGTTCATTTTTTTTGTTTAGATAAAATGCCGTTTATACAAATATACATGTCATTGTTTTGTAATTTTAATGTGAATCATGATGTTTATGATGGAATTTATAAAGGGGGACCCTTGTTTACTGTGAACATTGTAATTATTATCTCGACTACGTTCAGCAGTAGACGGCAATAGGCTGATGATGATGATGATGATTATTATTATTATCTCAAATACATCCTCGCCAAATTGTTGAGTGTCATTTGATAACCAGTTGCTTCCACTACATCAATTATTGGCATAGTGGCAAAATCCGAGCGATAAAGTAATTTTGCCGCGACAAACTTTCGGGCAACATCGTCCTATTATTTATTGATCTACTAGACGTCCGCAACTCCGTTATGCCAAACTTCGTTTATGACGCTGGAACCGTATATTTTTCCGGGATAAAAAGTATCATATTATGTCCTTTCCTGAGACTTCAAAGTATCTCCATACATCAGCAAAATCGGTTCAGCGGTTTAAGCTTGAAGAGCTAACAATCAGACAGACACACTTTTGCATTTATCATATTAGTATGAATAGAACAGCATCCGAGGACAGAACAACCAGAGAACCACAGTCCACAACTTCATACAGGTAGGTCGGTAAGAATAATGACGGAACTCAAAATTACTTAAAAGCCATAATCTCAAGTTTTTCAACAGTGATTTCCCATACAGATATATTTTTATGAAATGGTACATTGTCTATTGTTTTTTAATTGATTTGTATTTTGCACCTTTTGTTAGGCTTGTGATTATCAAAATTGCTATAAGCATGGGACTCTTTTGTTTTAATGTTTTTCAGTTGCTTGCCTTGAAGATACCTTGAAATAGATTGAGCCGTTTGATCGTAAAACTAACTAGCGAGGTATGCAGGAGGAGTCACACAGGAGAGGACATATTTTTTACTGATGACTAACTGCAAACTCATCAAATTTTAAAGTATTTTTATATAACGAACTAAGCACTTAAACCCTAAACCATCCAACGCTTTTCAATCTGTACATAAATGGATTAATAGATGAGCTCAGCAGCTTTGGTGTCGGATGCTCTATTGACGGTACCTTTGTCAACAATATTAGCTACGCAGATGACATGGTCCTGCTGTGACATCTGTGAGCGTTTCGCTACGGCCCACGGCCTTAGGTATAATACTACCAAAAGTGAGTTGCTGGTTTTAAAAGCTGGTAACAAGAGCTATAAGGTCCCGCCTGTGACACTTAATAGTGCTGCGGTTGCACAGGTTAAAAGCTTTAAATATCTGGGGCACTGGGTCGGTGAAACGCTCAAAGATGATGAGAATATGGAACGGGAGCGCAGGGCTCTATGTATTAGAGCTAATATGTTGTCCCGTAGGTTTGCCCGATGTTCCAGACGAGTGAAAATAACGCTTTTTTAAGCTTATTGTGATTCTCTGTACACGGGCAGCCTATGGGTCAATTATAGTCAAACTACGTAATAGAGCCCTGCGCACCCAGTATAATAATGTTTTCAGGGCGCTGCTGGGGCTGCCCCGACACTACAGTGCTTCAGGGATGTTAGCTTCAGCTGAAGTGGATAGTTTCTCAGCTATCATAAGGAAATGTGTGGCATCCCTGATACAGCGGGTTCGGGGCAGCGCCAACAGCCTCCTGAGAACAGTTGCGGAGGGACTGGATGTGGACAGTGCTATGATGCAGCACTGGACTCGCGTCCACCTAGTTAAGGACACTAATATCACGTATAATAGTTATATTATACGTGATATTGTGCTTATCCCATAATATTATATTTTTATTAAACGTTGTATTCTTACTAAAATAGTTCTTAAATTAAATGTTTACTAACACTATATGGTCCACAGACCGAAATAAAAACATATATTTTTATAAATCTTACGTGATATTAGATGAAGGGGGGGGGGGGGGGGGGGGGGGAATTGAGAGGTATCTCATGATATTTTACCGTAGAGGGAAAAGGGTTTAAAAGTCATAATGACTTACGAAAATTATTGACATGACTGCGAAGACTGCTTTTGCTCTTCTCTGCTTTTTCTTTCTTACTGACTCTTTCGCTTTGATTGGATAAAAACATTTAATAAGAAACACACTTTATTGTTCACTAATTCTGATTGAATAAAACAGCAATTTTATTAAGCTGAAGACCGAACTTTAGAAGTTCTTATCTGCACCTTTTCGATTTTGTATTAATGTAAAATTTTCTGCAGTTATTAAACAAGATATATACTCGAAAATAATTTTTAAAATTTCCTTTGCTTATTATTTTCTTGCTCACTTATTATTAAAATTACTTGTATTACTTATTGTGTTATTAGATATTGTGTCGTATTGTAGTTTACTGTGTGTTCTAGACGGCTGTAATTCAATATGTATGAACTTTTATTAACCTTTGCGTGTGAACGCTTCATTTCACGCAACTCTTTACAGATTTAATTACTTGAATGTAATGGAAATTGAAAATTACAAAATGTAAAAGAATAGTAAATGTAAAGAAATCCGACATTGTTCACGACCATATATATATTTTTTTGTGATAAATAATGAAGTGTGTACAATAGGCTTTAAATATAGTGAAAAATATTTATTTCTAACCATGGCACGAGTCACAAAACTTGAAAACAAATGTAAATATTAATTTATATCATATATTTGTGACTTGATAATTTTATATTCTGAGCCAACAATTTGTGGTAGCAAAGATGCTATTTTATATTTAATGGCATTTCATCAGTATGTAGCTAGATAACTTATTAATTTTTAGGCACGTTCTTAAAAAAGTCTGAAGAACAATGAAAATGAAAGGGATTATAATTATAGCAAAGTCAAAAGGTTGGGCCACACGACAAAGCTATTCTTGAGAAGGTCGAGAGGATGAGACAAAGACGAGGCCCTGTCATCAAAACTGAAGACACAGCTAAGTGGCTATAACAATGTTATATTATATTTTTTACTTGACAACCAATTTTGAAGGCCTGAAGGCGCCTCTTCACATTGGGCCCTATAAGCCAAATATGACGACCATGACAATAGCGTAATATGATGGTAAAAAAAAAAAAAAAAACATCTAGAATGTCTCTTAGAGTGCGCGCACGATAACTTTGCGCGCGGCTGAAATCGGAAGTTCGCGTAGAGTTATAGTGCGCGTACTCTAGTATATAGTCTGTTTTAAATTGTAGGACATCAAATAATTTTGATTTCGCTCTACACTATTATAATATAGTAATGGATATATCTTGGTTCATCCCTTTGAGGTGCAATTGCTAGATTCAATCCATTTAAGTTATCATTATGCGTGTTTCACTGTTGCCAGGTAAACTCTACGTCTTCAATTTCTAGTAGTAATACTTATTATACTGTATAGTTTCAGGGAAATCAAACAGCTCCGAAAGCGTAGCGACATAATCAATAAAATTAATTTGACATAACGCGTCGCAAAGCCACGTGGCGATTGCAATGCGTTGTGTCGAATCCAATGGGATTCCACTTCATCCACTGTCGAAGCTATCTCTGGGTATCGCTAGGGGCACTGGGCAGAATTGAAATGAGATAAATCTTGATATAACCTTAACCTTTAAGGTCAGAGAAGTTAACCGCGACTGCATTCCGATAACCGCTGGATTAGCGACGGTTAACTAACCGCGCTGCTAACTGATGTGTTTTTTGACCTCTTACGTTTATGGATGTAATATAATCGATTTCATACATGTACAGTCGGCTGCGTAATAAGTAAACCTGTACATTTAAATTCTAAAACATAGTTTGACTTCGAGAGTGTCGGCAGAAGTGGAAACGAAACAGCAGAGTGCTCAGTCAAAATGTATCTCTAATTTCGATAGCGAAGTTAGATGTCAAAAATTAATGAAATTTTACTTAATGCATCGCAACCGGCGTAACACTTAGTGATACGTTATGTCAAATCCCATACATTTTTAGGGTTCCGTACCCAAAGGGTAAAAACGGGACCTTATTACTAAGACTTCGTTGTCTGTCCGTCTGTCCATGTGTCTGTCTCCAGGCTGTATCTCAAGAACCGCTATAGCTTGACTACTGAAATTTTCACAGATTGTGTATATCCGTTGCCGCTATAACAACAAATATACTAAAAACAAAATTAAATTAATATTTAAGGGGGGCTCTAATACAACAAACGTGATTTTTTTGGTATTTTTTGCTCGATATCAATAATGGCAACAGGTAGGCACTTGAAATTTTCACAAAGGCCTTAGTTATATGTGTACTTTAATAATTAATAATAATATATAAATAAAATAAAAATGTAAGGCCTATACAAAAACACATTTTTTGCTCTATAACGTTACAGAACCCTTAGTGCGCGAGTCCGACTTGCACTTGGCCGATTTTTTACAACTAACTTCACTATCGAAACAGGCGAATGCATTTTGACTATGTAGCATGTGTACATTTTCGTCGCATGCTAGAATTAGGATATTACTTCCTCTCCTACACAATGCCTCCGTATTGGTTACTCTACATCCATCTTACGCTTTTTAGATCAAGAATGTTAGGAGTTAGGACACAATCAGAATCCCGGGACTTAGGAGTCCTGACGCGAACTCTACATAGTTTTTTATATCCCAAAAAAAGTGCAATCGCTGTAAGAAGTTTTTACTATTATATTTATATTACAATATTAAATGCAACATTTAATATTATAATATAAATATTCATTATGTGTATTAAAGATTTATAATATTAAAAAATCAAAAAATAAAAAGTGCATCAAAACACTTGACTGACTGTACCGCACATTATCTTAATAAACTCTTATTACCGTGTAATAATGGTGAGAATAGTTTGATACAGTTTATGCAGGATAACATGAGCTTTAAAATTCGTTCTACATCATAAAGTGAAAAAAAAAATGCAGAAGACTTGGTCTGGGAAAAAATTGTTTCCCAGTCTAGAGTCTAATTACCATTATCATCATCACCTCTTGTTCTCTATTCTTAGAATTCATGAATTTATGAGAACAATAAATTTCGGGTATCTTTTATTTAATTTCCTGATTGTAAAGTATGTTCACGCTAGAATGCAGCACCAACGCAGACAGTAAATAAAAAGTTTTGTTCGACTTTTGACAAGGTTTCTGTCAATATTCTGATATTATGACGTTTGCAACATGTCGGATTTTGGTCGGATTATTTACAAGATGTGTTATTAGTGCCCTCTGCTTTGATCTTTGCGTAATATTCCCTTTTGATAAAGGGCTGTAATATAAAAAGAGTAAAAGGCGAATACTCCTTAAATGGTTGTTATGTTTGAACAGATAAATTTACATAAGTATTGATAAGGACAAGGAATTTACCTTTATTACAATCAAACGAAAAGTAGGCTCTACTACTTTTCATATAAGAAGCATTTTTTAGTGAAAGGATGTGCACATAGAAAGTTAAAAAGGTGAAAACTCCTTAAACAGTTGTTTGAACAAAGTCAGTTACTTAAAAGGTCACATCACATCGTTTCTATTCACTCAACTGGAAAGGTTTTTGTGGTGTTTTTAAATGTTAACTAGGCTTGAAGACAAAAGAAAGTTTTTCTGCTTTCCGACACGTAAAATAATTTCTATCATATTGTTACGGCAATATTAGTAATTATAATGTGCTTTTACAACGTCATTAAATTTTACGTAATATTTTTTTACTTTCATGTGTTGTAAGTCTTCAAATAGTAAATAGGCTCATCTGACAATATTAAATTATGCAAAACGTTATATTAAGTATTCGTTTTATTGATTTGCCTAAAATTGCTTACATTCCTTCACCACGAAAAAACTACATGTAGGATTTGGAAATTTCTATGTAATAATGTTTTGAAATAGAAATAATCGTTAGAAATTACCAATTTTACAGGTATTTTTATGAATTGGATCAGTATAATAGACATTATTTCTCTAATAATATGATAACCAATTGCTTAATGATTAATATTTTATTCTTTATCTCATCATAAGTACTAAATTACTTACATAATCAGTTTAGTTAAACACAAAATGTGAAACAGTTACATGTCTAATATTTGTTGAAGCAAGTCTTGGAAATGTGTTAGATAATGCGACGCTGAGATTGTTATGGTGCAAGCCACAAAGCTAGTCACAAAATCCATAATTCATATTATACTCCTGTCCATTTCTTCAAAATATATAATATTTGCGGACGTCATCTAGTATCTTCTTATATATAAAATTCTCGTGTCACAATGTTACTTTCCGTACTCCTCCGAAACGGCTTTACTGATTTTTACCAAATTTTATATGCATATTCAGTAGGTCTGAGAATCATGATCGAGATAAGTGCATTTGTTGAATAAATAATAGTAAATTATTACAACTCGAGACTGACGGCGAACATTGTTTGTGCGACGGCCGACGGGATAGCGCGATGGACGTTGCCAATTGCCATGGTGCCATACTTATTTAGTAACTTCAATAAAATAATATGGGCGAAATACTTGATATGGCAAAACAACGTTTGTCGGGACAGCTTATAATATATATTATATAGATTATACTACATGACGTCCACAACTCCGTTGCGCCAAAATTCGTTTATCGCGCGGGTACAGTACATTTTCCCGGGATAAAAAGTATCCTAATGTCATTTTCCGGGACTCAAAGTATCTCCACACTTAAGTAATTCTAGAAAAATCGGTTCAGCGGTTTAAGCGTGCAGAGGTATAGACAAACAGACAGACACACTTTCGGATTCATAATATTAGTATGGATATAAGGTATGATTTGAGAAATTGATTCATACCGTCAACGTTATTTAGTCAGGTTAAGTTAAGATAATGTTATTTGGCTGGGCTTGACATAACTCGACCAAATCTCGTTTGCTGTCTGCCTATAAATAAATTGATCTAACAGTAAATGCAAAATTACGAACAAAATCATCGATTTATTAAAAATATAATATACAGCCTCCTGTTTCAGAAGTCCGTTAACGCATCAAAAACACAAAGCTGATGATGAACGCCATAAATCAATACAAAAGAACCAATATTAAATTAGACACGTCTATTATTAGATATAACAAATTTGAACTCCTTCATGGGAGGGTAAAAAATCATTTAATCATCACAGAACAATGGCTAAGGCCGAATGAGATCACTCCCAAATCATCGATCATCGGACGTTTCGATACATCAATCAGTATCCTTGACATCCACAGAAAAAAAAAGTTCTTAGCACTATCCAGCCTCTTTGCATAAAAAAGGTTTTACCTCTATCCAACCTCTTTGCATAAAAAAGGTTTATACCTCTATCCAAACTCTGCTTCAAAACTAAATTTCAAAAATTAAACACAGAGAGTTCTAAAATCAAAAACCAGCTACCTACTAGATGTTTAGTAAAAAAGCTCAAATTATACATGATGTAAGGTGCTTATAATTAAGCTTTTAAGAGGCAATTATTGGGGTTTTTGTTTCAATCCAAATGGGCATTTAGCACATAACAATAAAAAGCAGTTACTTAGTTATTATTGTAACCGGTTTCATTTGTTTTATTGAAATCTACAAACTAATTTTAGCTCGATAGCACAATAAAGTTAAAAATTTGTACCTCAATTCTGCTATTTAAATCCAACAATATAGCTGTAAGAAAATAAAAGATTGGGCATTTTAGACACCTTGTAGATGTACTGCTGATAGAATTTGACGAAAGATTTTTAATTAAATTTTATTTCGCTTTTGCTTTCATCTAATTTTGTCACGACTCAGTTCCTCATTTAGGCAACAATTTTGTAAAAAGGTTTTATGTAACTTTGTATGACTAAACTTAACAATATGACACATTTTTTTGAATTGTCATAATGGATTCTATTCTATCACTCATACGTATTGTAAAGCACAGCCCTCCCACGTCTGATGTCGAATCTAACAAATCAAAGATAATTTAAACATATCAATGGGGCATTTTTTTATTTTTTTAATTTGATTGTCAAACAGTTTCCATTTTAGTAATATAGATGGCGTATGGGTAGACAACTATCGGTAATACCAGGAATACCATCAATAATTGCTACAAAACTGGGCAAAAGAATATAAGACTTGATACATTTCAATTTGAAAAAGACATAACGCTTAATCGCTTAGGCCAATGATCGCTTAGGCTTAAGATATTTTTATTTATGTCACACTTGACAGTACACTGAAATTTTTAGAAACACAACCAATATGTAGTCAGTGATGCCAACCTGCAGATAATTTCAGATCAGTGGGGAACCAATAGAAAATCTAGAAGTGTCTACCGTCGCGCCGCCTGGTGGAGATTTAAAAAAGAAAACAACCCATTCCGAGAAAGGAATAAAATTGATATTCGATTGTGTTATCTAATCAAAGATACTGGGAAATCGTGCCAACTGATAACCTGAAAATTATTACCGCGATTATTGTGAAAGCACTATATTTACGGTCTTGACCGAAATTTGTACGATATACTCTCTTCGCGTAGGCTTTTGTTATTCAAACCAGGCATATAGTTAAAGCAGATTGGTATGGTGATAGTGATATAAATATTATGCACATAGAATGAGCATAAAAGCAATAGAAACTAAATACCTATTAATTTAAGTAGGTTCTGTAACTACAACTGTTTAAGAAATTAATAAATTAATGAAGACTGATAGAAATTGTTTGAACTTTATTAAACCTTATAACGTTCACCGAATTAAACTGAATTAATAAAATTACCTATAGTATAAAATGTTACTTTGCCATTAAATGTTTGTCAGTGCGGTCTTTAGATCCTTAGGTTATAACAATTACATAGCAATATTCTACCTCTATAGAAAATGTACAAAATTGAATTTAAATTGATAACTTAAATTCTCAATAACAATCCCATACTCCATTAGGACATATTATGAAGCGTGGGCTTTCTCCACGAAGAATGTCTTATTTACGGTCTTCAAATTGCAAAGTAGCATTGGTTGGTAAGCTCTCGTTCGCCTGAAACGTGTCAAAAAAAATACGTGTGGCACTCGGGGACTGCCGCGGTAAAGCTATTGCATAGCATTTTTATCAACTTCAGCGCTCAATACCCGCGATAAAATCTATACAATAGCTTAACATTTGAAAAAGTTACGTGAATTGCTTAGTTACTTAAATTGAATATTGTCTGTAGTCCTCATACTAGGATAGCCCGTGTTGTGCTATGCTGATGTCTTAACAAAACATATTTTTTTTACAATTAGCAAAACAAATGATTTTTGTGTGTGTGCATTTTCATATGTTTTTTATAACAATAGTCTTAAGACTGTTTTGTGACTCTTGTCGCTAGTGAGAGCCCTAAAGATCCAGCTCGTAAGCTCAAGGAAACCGAAGTCGCAAAGTTATTAATAATCCTAAGTAACGTTCGATATAATATTACCGACGTACTCAGCGAAGCCGTCACCGCTCTCGACAGCGGTGTAATGAACCTCATCAATCATACAGGTTAGATCCGGGCCCTAGACGGAGAGAAAATCTAGACTTATCCCTCAGAGAATATTAAATTAGATATAGGAATCGTTCCTAGGAAAAATCCTTTTATTAAAGGTACTATTATATCGCATCACATTGGAACATTATAAAAATGACAATAATTACAAAGATATAGAAATATTATAAAAGTAAAGAGCAAAACTAGTGAAGTGATGAATAAAAAAATTAGCATGGTCAATTGGGATGACAAGATACTTTTTGACCCTCATAATATAAAACATAGTGTTCCCTTAGGGCACTAAATAACTAGGTTTTACTTCGCCTAAAGCAGAGATCTTGTTTATAAAGAGACGGACTTATTACCAATTTACTTTGTTCAATTTTTTACTCAAAGTTTATATTTATCTAGATAAGAAAACGCCCTTAAAAACAAAACAGTATATTAACAACGGAATTAGTTGACCTGATTGATAACATTCGCAAGAGGGCAGATAATTTTTGCTGATAAGCTGTGTTCTTTATTCGTGACGACCTGTGTTTTTTAATCTTTAAAATGATTCATTGATCTATTATGGATTTTTGAAGTGAAAACTTCATTAATAGTGTTGTGTACATTTTTGGGATGGCTCAAATTAAACTCTCGTCAGGACATGTAACCTAATGTAAAATGCGTAAGACGGAAGGTTAAGGAAGGAGAGTGGATCGACGAAGGAGAAGAAATTATATTCCCCTCAATTTCTATGGCGCGGCGAAAAGTCTTATCACCCATTAAGGATTAAGCAGATCATGTTGCAATTTCAGCTGACATTTTAATAAAAGAGTTTGTGAGCGTCCTTATTATTTGTATTTTTTAACGTTAGTTTGTAAATATATCTAACTTTTTATAACTTTAAATATTATAAAATGAGTAACGCCAGTGTTATCAATTTTTTGCTACATCATTATTGTGGATTGGCGAATGAGTATGGCGCCAATATCGACTCATCTTTAATTCAAGGTCAAAACCAAGTTCCTGCTTAGTTAAGCTACTAATTTTGGTGTTTGAGGTACCTGTACAATTATATTATATTTATTAGGTACCTACAAAGTTTCTTACTGGTTTTTTCTTTTTGGAAGTTGGATAAAAATATGACTCATCAATTATTATTAAATTAATAAATATGCATTTATGCAACCTTTACCTTTAAGATTATAAAAATAAACGGCATTTGCTAAAAAATCAGATCTTCTTTACCTTCCTGTAACTTAATTAAATTCAATTGAGTTGTTTACATTTTGTAACTGGTTTAAATATGTTTATTTGTAAGTCTATTTGCGCTACATTAATAAGACATTGACTTTTATGACGTAACAGTCGTAAGATAATATTAAAATTAAGCCACTTTATTTTGACAGAACTACGTCGGCAATAGTATTTATTATAATATTGCCGACGTACTTTTGGTGAAAATATGTTGGAATCAGAAAGTATTCTTCTTTTGTGAAAGTGTGTTTTCACATTGCAGTAATTAGCTCTATATTATGCTTTTATAATTTGCAATGAATTTGGCATAGATATATTTGCAGTCCCGAGAGACAATAATAAGATAGTTAACATAAAATTAACAAATCTATGCAATAAAATAATGTCATATTTAGTTTTGTGTATTCAAAAGTGAATTCTATACATCTATACATGATCACATTGTGAAATATTTCTACACAAAATATGAGAAACGAATAGGTCTCTATATACTATATTACAGAGGGACTCAGAAAACAATGTTCCAAGTAGGTCGCCAATGGTATTAGAAATTATTTACGACTATTGACTATTTTATTTCAAGGACTTGTTTATCGGATACCTTATAAGGATTTTGGGTGAAAGTCGCTGATATAGTATCTGTGACATAGATTGTATTATCTACTACTAGCGGATTCTGAGTATCTATTAGTAGGGTAAGGTTATGTTTTATTGGCACAAACATTATTGTTATTTTATGTTCTTATAAACTTTAAAATAGTGCTAGTTTCTCAGAATTTCATGAAAGAACATTAGTATGTTGGAGATGGGACCAACAAAAGTCTAGCTAAGTTTTATTTTTTAAGTTTGATCACCAAGGTACTTTTCTCAATCTTGTGATATATTCTTCTAGAGAAATTGTTGTATCGTTAGTATACACTTTTAAATGCATTGTCCTATGTATTAGTGATATTTTCGCTCACATTGCTATGTAAATCTTGTGCAACACTGTTGTATTCTAAGACTCCGTAAGTGTATACTGGAGTACTCCAGGGCTGTATCTAAGGCACTAAATTTTTTGATACTACACCAAATGGCACTAAGTGCTGTTCGTCTAGTTCAATTTAGTTATCTAATAGATTTAGTAGAAACTATAACTGTAAGTTACAAGGTACAATGTAAGCTTGTAAGTAAAGTAATCGAAAATAGTCTCAGTGAGTATAGACTTAGTATAAATCTTAGTGATTGTGATGTTATGAATTATGATTACACAAATTTAACATTCTTATAGCAAATATTTAAAACTATAAAATAACCATACATTTCTATGCGCCTGTGTCAGAAGGATAGTTATGTTTTTCCACTGTCTGTAACTTGGGAGGTATCATCATTTGATTTGTGTTAGTTGGGACTGTGAGAGTGATATCTACTATATTCATCAGATATTCAGGTTTTTTATAATGGTTATTTCTTAAATAACTTTATTAATGTGTCAACTTTTTCTCGTTTGGATGATACGATTATAAAGTGTATTTTAAGTTTATTAAGAGGATACAACTTTTTTCTGGCTGCGCCGAGGACAGCAAGTTATAGAACAACATTCGTAAGCGAAAAAAGTAGTAAGCCAGTTGAAACTCTAGCAGGTTTATGTGTTAAAATCATAAACTCAGAATTTATAAAGACGATCAAAGAGTTCAAGAGAAAAGGAAATCCTGTAGGAACTAAAAGAGAGAGAAATCATTGTTACGTGTAACTGCTTGGTGACAGGTTTAATAGATTTTTTGCATGTTTCTTTATTAACCATTTTTAGAATACTTTGTTATTTAACTACGGCTAAAATGGCTTTCTGATTGTATGTTATTACAGTAATAATCCTGAAGACCACACAAAATCCTGTTACCTATATTGGCAACTTAAAAGTAGCAACGCTTATTTAGGCTGTTAGTTTGCCTATTGTCAGTATATTATGATATTGTGATATTTAACCTATGGGATATTGGTTAAAACGTAATTTTTATTATAATAAAAACTTTGATGCTATCACGGAATATCTTGAAAATGATTTTATTTAACCTAAAATGCAAAAATAAAATAAATGTGATTTATTCTCCTATTAAATACCAAGTTATTGTATTTATTTTCTGTGGTTATATTCTTCTTGTTTTTGTGGGAATGACGTCAGAAAATTTAATTACATTTATTGTTTTGGTAACCACAATAACTTAATATCTGTCTAGGATGTAATATAATAAGAATATTAAGCTACTATATATATATTAATAAATAATCTAAAAATTGTGATTCATCTATATAATTAATAATAGTGAAACAAAACAGAATATGAATCATAACATAAGACATATTTTTTTTTTTATTAAGTATAGAATATGTCAGAGTCTTCGACACGTATCAACCAAGTGGGAAAGTACCATTATTATTATTCGTAGACGGGTACATTTAAAAGCCGGCGCGAGGAAGTGTTCTCGCATTTCGTTTCTTTCGAAGAAGCAACTTTTTTTAGTTCTTCTATAATAGTCCATTGACACTTTGGGGTTGCTAGTATCCTTGGGAGTATTGTGTTGCTAGTGTACATAGTCAGTAACCACATTGGCACTGGATGATCCAGATAAGGAAGTTGCTCTTGTTAGTTGGTCTCTTTTAGTAGCAATTTTGAGAGGTGGTTCAAAACAAGTTTGACACAAAGTAGGCTAATTAAGACCAGATGTATTTTGAGGATGAATTTGATCCAAGAAAGTAACGGACTGGTACCATATAGATTATAGAAGATGTTTGGTGGTTTTTCACAAGATGTCCGAATTCGGCAAATTATCTTTTTAACTTTAAAGGATAATTAATCTTTACTGTTCAGTATTGATGATGTATGTGCCACCTTTTCATCTAAAGATTACGTTGGGCTCGAACCTGACTGGCTTATCATCATAATATTATACAGTGTACGAATCTGGTCAATCGTCTAGTTAAGTCTACTTGAGTGCTGTAGTGTAGTATTTTATACAGAATAAAGGTGCTATTAGGCACTTTTATTCTGGGTAGTATAAAATATAATATACTGCTAATGTAACTATTAACTAACTTCTTAAGTAGTAGTAGATTTTAGGATTGTATTTCTCGTATATAAAATTTTTCTGAAAAAGGTTTAATTGTTTTTTCCTAAGTGAATTTAAATTGTAGAAACTCGCAGCAGGCTTTGCAACATCACCAACGTTCTGTTGGTGGAACTTCAATGCTCTTGCTTAGCACAATACAGAAGATACCCAAATTTTAATATTATAGTTAGTGGTTTATGAAGACGATCATAGTTTTTTTAAATATTTGAAAACTAAATAAAGTTTATGTCATTCAATGTAAAATGAAGATAAAAATAGAAGGATGGAAAGTGAAAAGCCATGATAAATTATAAATAGAACCTTGAAATGAAAAATACCGTCACATGCACACAGCCGGGGTAAAGAAAAAACAACTTTTTAAGTTCAGGCATCCGAGACTGGCTGTAACCAGATAGGCAGAATAAAAACGCAAGGCTTTGTCTATTTTAAAATGAATCCGTGGACTGCGATCCTTTTTTTAAACCTATAGTTTATGAATTATGCAATCTGTTTTATTACATTAATTACAAGAAATTATTTATAGCATCCAATTTGCAGAATATTTACAAACAAGTCAGCTAATAAAATTAAAGTGTTACACTTACCGAATAACCAAAAAGTTTATACACATAGAACTCAAACACAAGCACATAAAGTGTGTGAAGAAAATCACGAAACACATTCAAACAAACACAAGTTTGTAGATAAAACTTAGTAGCGACACGCGCTCGCTTCGCCGCCGTCGAGCATCTGACTGAGCCGCGGGTCGGGATTGACCTTCGTCTAATGAAATGCGACAGAGTGAAGTTGGTAAGCCAGACCGGTTTAGGCAAAAGTGGTTTCAACTTTTCACACTTCAGAACGTTTCATTTTTACTAACTATGCTATAGTGGAGGTAGGTATTGCAAATAGAGAATAATATAGACAATTTTGAATGTAATTATTTTAATTGGTACGATTTTTTCGGGCACGAAAACAATTTTGTAAAGTTAATATTGTGTGTTCGCGGCTTATACATATTATGATGTGATGATATCATAATCGTAATGCTTTTTAATATATAATGGGAACAATAGTAATAATACAATATAAAAAAACAATATTAGTTATAATTTAAGTGCTTTCAATTTTATTACGAATGACTAGCTCTTTAAGTATTTTCCTTCCTTATTAACATAATATTATTATAATTATTATAAGTTGTGGTAAATGCCCTATTCTTCCAACTATGACTTTAAAATAATCTAGAATTGTAGAATGTACAGTTGAAAATTTATTAAAATTTACACTGCCTGTTTACCTTAGTAAGAACTTACACTTTATACAAATTATTACAAGCATCAAGAAATGTTTTTAGAAAAAATGTCATAGTGAATTAAACAGTAATAATCTGTATTCATTGAGCACAGAAGTACAAATTCTACAATCTCACGTAGATAAGAAAAGAAATTAGGTTGGAAAAAGAGAAAAAGGGCGAAGTAAATAATTTTAAAACCATCAGAGCGTCCAAACAGCAATCATAAATTAATTAAAAAACCTCGTTATAAATCCTAACCTCTAACATAGTCTCTGGAACGCCCAAATGATTTACGGCCAGATAATTAAATTATTGATCATCTAAGGCCTTTTTAATAAAGGCTTCCAAGACAACAAACACGGAATTTGGGCCGAGTATTAAAATATTGTAACAATGTAGCAAAACGAATAAACCGTAAAGTTATTCAAAGAAGAATTAAACGATCATTTAAGTCAATAACACTTTGGTGAACCGTCTGATATCGCCTTAAGTTACGTATCTCTTCATAATGTACTTCACGTGTTGATGAAAATATACTTTACTTGAATATTATTAAATCTTTGGATATTAGTCATGCCTTTCGTATAAAATTCTAGACAGTGACAATTGAAATTCAAATTCTTTACCCAGTACCGGACGTATATGCATCCGCTAACCGCATCCGATACGGCGCCCATGATGCATAAATAATATAAACATGATAATTTACTTAAAACCAGATACTGGAGACTTTATACTTGGTGCACAAGTTGAATCAGAATAACGAGTATTGTTAAGAGTACGATAGAGTAAATGGGTTTTGTACTCTGTGTGGGCTAGCAATTGTGTAACGTATAAAGGAGTCATTTTTATTGAACTTAAAAAAAATCACTACAATACAGAAGAAAATTTCATTACAGGTCTCCAAACAGTTTTGGAGACCCTGGGTCAATTATTTATATAATATTAAAGAGTTTTATGGTTTGTTACTGCCAGCCAGCCGGGAATCAGGATTGACGCTGTGATCTGGCTCACAAGACCTGCAGTATTGGAAATTTGTGTTGGATCAATGAGTAAAATATAGTTATTACAGTAGCAACTCGATCAACCGGGCTGATTGTTGTCGTTAGGCATTCGGATATTCGTAAATCCGGATAATCGAATGTATGAAGAAAAGCGGCTTCTGTGCGTATGTATGTCTTTGTTAGAAATATCACAGAACATTATTGCGAAATTATCAAGAGGGAACGCTAACACTGTTTTTCCATACAAACGTATTACCCAATTGACTCCCTGGACAATGCGTTTAGACAAATATTTATTTTATACAATATTGGGATCTGTTAAAGTTATGCCTCTACGTTCGATTTTTCTAAATTTACTAATAAATAAAAAAATATGACCCTTCAAAAATCGCAAAAAATGAATGCCCCGTAACCCGCCAATCCACCGACCATAAAACAAATTTGAAAGATCTTTAAGATAAAATTAAAACGTAGAGGCATAGACTCACTCTTCCTGAAGATATTAAAAAAAAAATTAGATAGGCTCTATTTTGAAGAAGGAATCAGAGGACTACGTTACCTCGATTTACTGTATCTGTCTCTATCACAATACACTTGCCGGCGCAGGGTAAAGCGTGATGGCAATAGTTTTCTACTGCACCCGCATTCCCTCTTAAAAGATACATATTTCGGTGGCAGTTCGGATACTCGCAAATCCGTTTAACCGAGGGCCGGATTTCTACTGTACTTGAAAATCATAATGATTTCCAATCGCGTGAACAAGAATAGATCGTAGAATTGACGGGGACCATCACGTTATTGGCATGATGCAATTCCTTTGCGGTTCTTGAGGGATGTCAAGGTTGGTCACGGACTTGTGACGTGTTGCCGCGATTTTGCGTGACATAAGTGTAATTACGTCTGTTATCGACCAATATTTCACGAGCATTGTTCTATTGTAGGCGCATTATTTGTATTATCAAGAAGTCTCATTAAATTGGATGTACAGATGGTGTAAAAATGTGGATGTTGCGATTTCACAATGTAGTTACGTGGCATGATGAAGCGTTAGCGTGACAAAGTCAGTAATATGACATAAAACATCACTTTGTGCCACTTCAAAAACTATGCAAGACTTTGATTTTTTCTGATATACAAGCGCTTTTAGATATGATATTGAATGTACTGTCACTTCTTGGTGGAAATTCATGTTCAATTAAATAATTATACACTTTCCTTGCACTTATTCCACTTTATTTTAATAGATTTATTACAAAATTATTGTATTCACGACCGGTTTCGAAAAACCCTGACACCTGATGATGATTTTTTCGAAACCGGTCGTGAATACAATAATTTTGTAATAAATCTATTAAAATAAAGTGGAATAAGTGCAAGGAAAGTGTATAATTATTTAATACAAGCGCTTGTCTAGCATATATTTAGTATACTATTTTAGCAACGCGTCATCTCAAACCATCTTAAGATCTGATACAGGTATCAGATTCCTCAGCAGCTTTAATATACCAGATAAAATTTTTACCCGACTGCCATAATTATATGTATAACTTCAGGCAAGCCCATTTTACATCAAACTTGACGGTTTAATTCTGGGAGTGCGAGTTACGTTTGTGGTACTTCTACGAAACCGACAAGAGACCTTCTGCGAAATTTTTTCCACAGTAAAAAGACGAAACTAAAAATTTACTATTTTGAAACACAATATTCTGGTAAGGCATCCAAACTTATTTAACTTTCGTCATTTCACTGATCATATTTTCTCGTTTCCTGCTTCATTTCATAGAGAAAAATAAAACTTGAGAGGTGTCAAGGGACACCCGGACGAACGAAGTTATAAAAAACAAATAAAAAATAAAAATAAAAACAAAAAAAAAAAAAACCGCCACTCCACACAGAAAAATAAAATTTCCCGCCATAGAGGAATGTTAGAATTTTAAATTTCCCGCCAGTTGTCATCGCCACATCAACGCCCTCTGCTCCTACTTCGCAGGTACTAAAAAAAGTGTCATCACAACTTTTTCCGTCTAGCCCCCTCTTGCAACGCGCGATAAGGAACTTCGTTCCATAAAGCAGGTGTATGTGCTTTTATTGGTGTTTTAGGATTTTTGACACACTTGCTTTTCGATAACAGACGTTCTCAGGATCTCCATTCGATTTTTAGGATCTAGCTGTTCATTATTATATTATCAGTTCTCAATATCTGACAGATGAATTTGTTAACTGTAAATATACTTAACTTTATTCAATAATTGCCATAAAACATTTTGTCAACGACGCGTGCACATCATTCCTCAAGATCCATTGTTAAACAAAATTGCGAGAAGAAAGTAGAGAACTCTGTCTGTCCTTCTTTAACACTATAATTCTTAAGGTACACTTGATACATCTGTCTCAGGTTTCGAGAGGATAACGTGAGGGCTCTTTTTTAATTTGAATAAATTTACACTTTTAGAGAAAGGTTTTTGAACCCATGGCATATGGTTCCATTCATTTTTTTCTGGCTTTACAGAGGCTAAACAGATCATTAAAATTTTGTACCCATATGAATTTTGTATTCCTCATATTTTATTTGATTACATGCATTATTTATATATTATAAAAAATATGAATATGACGATTCATATAAAATATGATAATATAAATATTTTGCATAATATCAACCCATTTATGTATCAGACACAGATTTTCTTACGAAAACTTGTTTTAAGTTAAAGTGGTGATTTTTCACTTGCCATTTTTTTTAAGTTTTCTTTATAAGTTAAACTTTTCTATCTTGCTTGATTTGACGCTTTATGCAGTAAGATTTAAGCAGTATTTACTCAATCCCACTACTGGGTTTGCGTGGGCATATGTAAATCCTATCTTCCCCATCTCAGTTCCACGTATACGCGAGGCGTTTAGAAAGTAAACGAATCTAAGAACCCATTTGCAAGTTCTTTACAATGTTACATTGCTCTTAGTCGGCGGAGATTGTGGCACACCAAGCAAAATATATTTTTTTTAAAATAAAACTTCTAAATAAATCTACTAAAAAAAAAAAAACTTCTGACTAACACATCACTTAGTAAAGTTAACCTTGGGTTAGATAAAACAAGTGTATATGTCCAACTAAATTTGCGTATGTGACCACCTACTTGGTTTGGACTTTTCAAATACAGTCTCCGTATGCTATCAGTTCAGTTTAATGTTCAATTAGGCGCATTGTGGTTTAGTACATTACCTGATAAGGAATAATTTGTTTTGACCTCCAAAGTCCAAACTGGTAAGCCTAGTGGGCGGTTCGTGGTTTGATAAAATTTCCGACTAATGACTAACAGATAGCTCCTTAGTACTCACTGATCTAAAGGTTATCTTATACATCGTAGTCCTTTTTTAACCGACTTAAAAAAAATGAGGTTATCAATTCGACACGTATGTATGTAATATTTCCAGAACTGCCCAATTTTCGAATATGTTAGTCTATATCAGCGTCTGAACAAATGTGCCAAATTTCAAAAGTGTATGTATGTATGTAAGTATGTATTTACTTATGTATGTTTTTATGTTTGTGTTCGTATATCTCTGGAACTACCATTCCGATTTCAGTAATTCTTTTTTTGTTGTACTAGGTATTGGTCAACTTAGGGAATAGTGCATGTTTCATCAAAATCGGTTCAGTAGTTTTGGAGATAGGGACTTTTAATTCTCAATGACGTACAATTTTGACATCGGTTTTATCTTTTTAAAATACAGTTATTATTCCTGTTTGTTTCAAAAATAAACGTTTCAGATAGTTCTTTACATATTATCCTGAAAATGCCCTGAGTACCATCGAAGAAATTGATTCATAATATTTCATAATAATATGCAGTTTACAGACCAACGTCATTTGGTCGAATTATATCAATTCAATGTAATTTGTGATCTGATAACTGGGTTTGACAAAACGCGACCAGTTTACGGTCCGCCATCTGCCTATGAATCAACTTCCCTGATATCTAGTACATTAAACTTAAAGAAAAAAAGTATTTTTTTCGAACTCTTTTTGGCTTCAAGTTTCAACATTCATCAATCATCACATTCTCTTATATCCATACTAATATTATTAATGCGAAGGTGTGTCTGTCTGTCTGTTACCACTTCACGAACAAACCGCTGAAACAATACTGCTGAAATTTTGTATGGAGATATTTTGCATCCTGACAATTAAGGACATAGGATACTTTTTATCCCGGAAAATTTACGGTTTCCACGCGAGAAATAATTTTTGGTGCAACGGGTTGCGGGTGTCATCGAGTACTACATAATACATTATTTTTCTGGATGTCCTTTTGGTTTCCACATTAATTAATCATCAGATTTTCCTATATCACTCAATAAAAGCTAAATAAAGGTTTCAGTGTGCCACAAACTTTATGACACCTTCGGCAATATACCGGCGAGCCTATTGAAACTAAAAGTAAAAAGATAAGCATGTGATTTCAAATGTACAGAAGTGATTTTCTGAAAAGTATTTTTACAATTACACTATATATTAGTAGCGCAACAACGGTTATTATGTTTGTTCATAATAATTATTCTTTAAGCCATTCTCATTACAATGTTGCAAATTTTGAAAAAGAAATTGTTATTAGGTATGGCTTGTTATTTTGTTTTTCTGTTTTTAAAATGCTCTAATTATCTAATTATGAATAAAAAAAAAAACTCTTTATTCAAACCATTAATGAAACAAATTTGTTGACAAAGGTTACAAAGAAAAAAAAAAACAGTTTGAAATGGCAGCCTTACTGCTGCTGGAAGCAGTCTCTTCCAGGCAACCATAAATATATTAGTGCACAATTTACAATCTTAATTATTATTGTAGTGATCACAGAAAAGTACTTCTATAGTTTAAAACAGTTGGCTGGCTGTTACATAGTAAACAGAGAATACTTAGTAAAAATGTTAAAATGAAAACTTTTATCTTCATAATACATTAAAGAAGGTTCTTCAGCCATAGAAAGAAGCAAACAATATGTTTTGAAATATTTTTTATGATTCGCTATTAACTAGTTTTTATTTGTGTAGTTTATAGCTAATAATATTCAACTAGATATTTCTATTGAAGACTTTTACAACATTAGTTATGCAACTATTTCACTTAAAGCGCCAAATAAAGTAAGAGAAAAGTGACATTTTTAAAAATCCTTGTGATCGTATATTACTATCACGTAACAAAGTTTGTATATAAAATTCTAGAGATTGTGCAATTAATTAATTTTTAGAAAATTTTGGCGAAGAGGAATTTCAGTTTATTACTGTTAGGTTTTGGAACGAAGTTCCTTATCGCGCGTTGCGAAAGAGGGCTAGACACAAAAAATTAAGACGAAAAGTTGTAACGACACAAAAGTGTCGTGTGTCGCGTCACACACGAAAGTGTGTGTCGCGTGTTTCTCTCTGTCTCATTGCGCAGTGTGGTGTAGCGACTATTATTTTTGTTTTTATTTATTCATTTTTTTGTTGAGTGTATACAGGTTTTTTTTTTATAACTTCGTTCCGTCCGGGTGTCCGTCCCTTGATATCTCTCAAGTTTTTTGATTTATTTTACTAAAAAAAATACTACTATTAATTTTAATAATCGAATTTAGAAGTCACAAAGGTAGAAAACCATTACCCTGCTACCTAATAATAATTATCATTGTAATAAAATAATTAAATTAATGAACTAAATGCTTTATTTAAAATGAATATTATATATTATGTACTTTGTAGGCACAAAAGAAAAGTCTGCGGGAATCGTATATTGTGTCTTGGCCTTCCCTTTGATGTTTTCGAGTGAAATCAAAAGATATACTATTCCTAAAACATTAAACCTTCCCTAACTCTATGGTAGAGCATTATCGTGGCCAGTAGCCAGTAATTAGTAGCGACAACACGAAAGTGTTGGCTTCTAAGCATTAACCAAATGCGAGAATCAGTTAACCCCTTATGCTTCTACGGACTTATCGAAGCTTAATAGATTTAGAATATTTTATTTGAAGCACTAAACTTCTGAAACTCTATAATTATAGAAAATCTATATATATATATATATATATATATATATATATATATATATATATATATATATATATATATATATATATATATATATATATATATATATATATATATATATATTTATATAGACATATATATATATATATATATATATATATATATATATATATATATATATATATATATATATATATATATATATATATATATATATATATATATATATATATATATATATATATATATATATATATATATATATATAATTTGATATGTTTTACATATATTGTGTCCTAAATATTTGAAAGTGTTTTCTCAATTTGTTAAATAAAATATAACATAATATTATTATATCATTATTTTTTTACCTCGTCTCTATTATTAACTAATAATAGAGACGAGGTTTTATTGTTAACTACTAGAGTATGAACCGATTTTAAACATTGCTCGGTAGCCATGACTCATGGTTATCTTTGAGGTTATTTGCATTATGTGCTGCAGGTTATACAACGCCTCCTTGTAAAGGTTGTATGGATATAACCAGGCCGGTCAAAATATAGGTAGACCTGATTTTATGATAAACAAAATATGCATGCTTACATTGAGTAAGCTTTGAATGCAGCAAGACTTTAATTCTTGGAATAGACACAAATTGTTACAGACTATGTTAGTTCAAAAATTCTAAACTATAGACTTCTTACATGCAATTCCAAAATTTGACGAGCCCTTTAAAATATACTAGATTTTCCTGAACAAACTATTTACTAAAATACTCAAAACTTATACACACGTTTTGCGTATTCGATTTCCAAATTTGTTTTCCGTATTTGGAATTCCTTGAGACTAGCGCAAACGTTCGTTTTTTTCACGCGCGAACCCGCCGGCTTGCACTTGAAACATACGTGCGGAATTCGTTCCGTTCGGAAAAAAAGCGAACGTGTGCGCCAGTTAATGTATTTTCTACTGAGTCTATGCAATCGAATTACCGAATACGGAAAACGAATTTAGAAATCGTATACGGCCATCCTTCAGATATACGTATCTAGGATAGAAGACAACCCCAACTCCTATTATTATCTATCATCCTAATCTTTACCTAACTATAAATAGCTGGCGACTAACACACCCTTACCCCGCGTGAAAGCCGACACGCCACTGCTAATATTTTCGTGATTCAAAACAGGGTTGGACTACTAATTAGTCATAGTTTATGACAACTTTACACAGGAGACCGTGGCCAAGTTACGATAGCCAATTATTTCGAATATTTTTGTACTTGTTTTTCACATAATTTCAAGAAGAAAAAACCATTGATAATAATTTGAGTTCGTTAAAAGCATAACAAAATATATTAAAGGTGGTTAGCAACATGTAGGACGTTCTGATTCAAATTTATTCACAAATAAAACTTTTTTTTTTTAATAGACGAACATAGAACATTCTCCTTTTTTCAAAGCCTAGATGTCCTAAGTCCATTTTGTAATACTTATCCAGTCCATTGTTTTGTGATTTCTTTGATTAAAATCGGTTCATACTCTAGTAGTTAACAATAAAACCTCGTCTCTATTATTAGTTAATAATAGAGACGAGGTAAAAAAATAATGATATAATAATATTATGTTATATTTTATTTAACAAATTGAGAAAACACTTTCAAATATTTAGGACACAATATATGTAAAACATATCAAATTATATATATATATATATGTATATATGTATATATGTATATATGTATATATATATATATATATATATATATATATATATATATATATATATATATATATATATATATATATATATATATATATATATATATATATATATATATATATATATATATATATATATATATATATATATATATATATATTTATATATACATATATATATATATATATATATATATATATATATATATATATATATATATATATATATATATATATATATATATATATATATATATATATATAATTTGATATGTTTTACATATATTGTGTCCTAAATATTTGAAAGTGTTTTCTCAATTTGTTAAATAAAATATAACATAATATTATTATATCATTATTTTTTTACCTCGTCTCTATTATTAACTAATAATAGAGACGAGGTTTTATTGTTAACTACTAGAGTATGAACCGATTTTAATCAAAGAAATCACAAAACAATGGACTGGATAAGTATTACAAAATGGACTTAGGACATCTAGGCTTTGAAAAAAGGAGAATGTTCTATGTTCGTCTATTAAAAAAAAAAAGTTTTATTTGTGAATAAATTTGAATCAGAACGTCCTACATGTTGCTAACCACCTTTAATATATTTTGTTATGCTTTTAACGAACTCAAATTATTATCAATGGTTTTTTCTTCTTGAAATTATGTGAAAAACAAGTACAAAAATATTCGAAATAATTGGCTATCGTAACTTGGCCACGGTCTCCTGTGTAAAGTTGTCATAAACTATGACTAATTAGTAGTCCAACCCTGTTTTGAATCACGAAAATATTAGCAGTGGCGTGTCGGCTTTCACGCGGGGTAAGGGTGTGTTAGTCGCCAGCTATTTATAGTTAGGTAAAGATTAGGATGATAGATAATAATAGGAGTTGGGGTTGTCTTCTATCCTAGATACGTATATCTGAAGGATGGCCGTATACGATTTCTAAATTCGTTTTCCGTATTCGGTAATTCGATTGCATAGACTCAGTAGAAAATACATTAACTGGCGCACACGTTCGCTTTTTTTCCGAACGGAACGAATTCCGCACGTATGTTTCAAGTGCAAGCCGGCGGGTTCGCGCGTGAAAAAAACGAACGTTTGCGCTAGTCTCAAGGAATTCCAAATACGGAAAACAAATTTGGAAATCGAATACGCAAAACGTGTGTATAAGTTTTGAGTATTTTAGTAAATAGTTTGTTCAGGAAAATCTAGTATATTTTAAAGGGCTCGTCAAATTTTGGAATTGCATGTAAGAAGTCTATAGTTTAGAATTTTTGAACTAACATAGTCTGTAACAATTTGTGTCTATTCCAAGAATTAAAGTCTTGCTGCATTCAAAGCTTACTCAATGTAAGCATGCATATTTTGTTTATCATAAAATCAGGTCTACCTATATTTTGACCGGCCTGGTTATATCCATACAACCTTTACAAGGAGGCGTTGTATAACCTGCAGCACATAATGCAAATAACCTCAAAGATAACCATGAGTCATGGCTACCGAGCAATGTCACGGCGACACCGGAGACGGAAGTTATACCGAATTGTCTGAGGTTAGTATAATGAAAGTTGCCATAGAATTTTGAAAATCGGTCCACAAACAGCGGAACAATGTTCAAATATATCTGTTTCGATATAAAAATCCCTGAGAAGTCCAATAATAGTGTCATAATATGATGATGCATGGCATAATTATGGTTGTGATGATGATGATTAATGAAATTGATACATTGGCTTTTGCTTGGAGTAGTTTAAATAAAGCCAAAATCCTCGAACTTGTATCTATAAGGATTCAAAAGTTCTGTTGGGTACCTTAGGAACCAGGGTACATCTTGCTGCAAAATCTTACTTTTTGGTAGTATATGCCTGAAATACTTCAAAAAAAATCGAAATCACCATATGTTCCCATATACATTTCAAGGAGTCCCCTCGATTCCTCATAGATCCCATCATCAGACCACCACTTTTCTGAACATGGTACTAAATTAGGATTATGCCCTATACAACAGCGAAAAAATTTTGAAAATTGGTTCACAGGCGGCGAAGTAATCGTTGAACATACAAAAAAACATATAAACAGACGAACATATAACCACCTCCTTTTTGGAAGTCGGTTAAAAAGGGAGCTATAAGGATAATTGATGAATTATTTCAATTGACCTGCAAGATTGCTTACATTGTACTAAACAAACACGAAACAATATTTTGACCTTCAACCCGAGAGCCAAATTGCATAATATTTCATGTAATGTAAGTATGCGATTTTGCTAAACATTATGATAACTTTAGTTATTATGGTTTCTGTACGTCCCATTATATGACATCATTGTGTTGGTGAGTTTCTAAAATAATGGTGCAGAATGATACTAACAATCATTTTATGCAAATGTCAAAGGACAGAACTATATTTAGCAGTAATCGCGTTTTGGCACGGCATATGCTAATTATCGTGAAATAAATCCTCCAACTTTTGTAATTACTAACTTTCTATCACATTTTAAACTTCACCGATTTATGTATCACGAATGCAATTATGGTGTTCCTAATTATTTTTAGGCTATTGGGAACACCTACATGAAAACTTATTTGAGCTATAAATATATTAAATTATTTGTTCCGTTTGTCATAAAAAGTATGTCGCTCAGTAACGATATGGATAATATATTATTGTGTCGTCAGACGACCCGCGACCGATAAGGGATGAAGTAGGAGGGTTTCTGATTTGCTGTCATCGGCTAGTAATGTGCAACTTGTAGTGTATCCTTCCACCGGTGTGCTACATAATATTATATTGAACGTGCGAGAGCCATGCTTCGGCACGAATGGGCCGGCTCGACCGGAGAAATACCACGGGCTCACAGAAAACCGGCTTGAAACAGCGCTTGCGCTGTGTTTCGCCGATTGAGTGAGTTTACCGGAGGCCCAATCCCCTACCCTTTTTCCTTCCCTACCCTCCCCTACCCTATTACCTCTTAAAAGGCCGGCAACGCACCTGCAGCTCTTCTGATGCTGCGGGTGCCCATGGGCGACGGAAGTTGCTTTTCATCAGGTGACCCGTTTGCTCGTTTGCCCCCTTACTTATTTCATAAAAATATAAAAAAATATGGCATACAATACGTTAATTTGACGTTGCAGCGCAACACAACGGAGCAACGTGACTTCGCTCTTATAAGCTGTTTTTAAACAACGAACACACCCATCCTCGATGTATTAAAGTTTCTTTTTGGCAGACAATAGGAGCATGTTGACGGGTTGAAGAGCATTAATTATAATAAAAGTCTCGGGCAAAATTTACACGTCCCGCATTGAGGTCAGATACATCCTGACGGACAGCCTCGGCTCACATGACGGTGGATTGATTTAATTTTGTACTAAATATTTCGAAAAGAAAAATGAATTCCGCATACCTTTCAGACAATAATTATTGTCTGAAAGGTATGCGGAATTCATAGAATACTAGATAAGGGTGAAACCAAACGAGCGTAATTTGTGAGTTGTGAGTCGCAGAATTGCGGTCGCGTAAATATCTTTTCATACAAATCATGACTCACAAAATTACGCTCGTGTGATTCAAACAGGACTTTTGTATGAAACTGAATGCAGCAGAATTTCTGACAGCCGAAATTCTGCGGGTGTAAGGGTGAACCTTACATCCGCAACCCCGTTGCTTTAAAATAAAGATAGATGTACACACTTTCGCATTTATAATATTAGTACGGATAAAGTTTTTTGAAATTTGATGGAATGATAATGTATGAAGGTGTAATATTATGTAAGTTGTAAAGTATAGTTACGAAAATAGAATTGAAAGTTAAAAAATTATATATTGGATTATTTGATATTTTCCTTAACTCTTTTGGTCTGCTTTTATCGAGTAATTTATCAGACCACCACATATTCTCAATACCTTCTGCTTAAATAGCTAGCAAACTTATATTTTAGCATTCCTGTTTAAGCTTTCAGTATACTCGTATTACTAACAAAACATTTAAATTCATAAATATAAAACGAGTGACACAGACACATTTTCACATTTTTAAAATATTAGAATAATAATATCAGTCCAAACTAATCCATTATATAATATTACAAGATAACGCCGGCAACTCCGTTACGCCAAAATTCGTTTATCGGGAGGGAATAGATTTCCTTAACAAATAGCAAAATTGGTTCAGTGGTTTGGGCGTAAAGAGGTAACAGATAGACAGACAGACACATTTTCGATTTTATAATATTATAGTATGGATAATTATGCGCTAAATACCTCAACACCATGTGAGCCCACCGTAGTATTCAAATTTTTGCGTCTTAGTTTTGTTATGTTCGTGGAATTAACTTTGGTTGGGGCTCACTTGTCGCGAATCAGATTATGTTTCACGCTTTTCGGCCTCTCGCTTTAATTATAAGTAACGGAAATTCATCCGTCATACACCCAATTAATACCACGAAAAAATGCACTTCTAATATGGGCCTGATTTAAATAAATAAATAAAAATATTTTTTTGAGACGAGACGAGAGAATCTTCTAGTCATGAAAGCTTTGATTACCACCAAAGACATTCGAATTTTTAGCTTGGTGTAACCAAATAAGTAACAAGATTTAGCTTGGTTGGGACCAAAGAAGTAACAAAATTATTCGCTTTTTATAAAAATATGTACTATGATAAAAAAATATTATTTAAATCGCTCACTATACATTGTGTAAACCATCAAAATATACTGTGAAGATGAAATAAGTTTTCATTTTACGTACTTTAAAGGTTGTGGTACTTTTAGCGTCTTAAGAAAAGTATTATGGTATCATCGACATGCTTTGCAGTATGCAGATGGTGAGTATTGTCTAATAAAAAAAATAAAAAAAATAACGTACGTTTATCGGCAACCAAAATAAAATATAACTGAAAGTTAACACGGAAGTGTCTCGTTCATATTATTAATGCTCAAAAGTACTTTTTGATCTTTCTAGGAACTTTTTATATGAATAAGCTTTAGATTGTAGATGCGGGTATTTCCCTTGTGCGTTTACCAATTTACACCTTGAAGATTGAACATTCCAGGTGCCTGTGGTAAACTTGGTAATATTTTGTTAAATGACATGACACATGATTTTGGAATCCTTCATTCTCATTTCATCTTATACCAGCTGTTATACCTAAAATCAGGCAATTTTTCACAATAATTTAACTAGACTTTATTGAGTATTTCCATAACATTTGAAATCTTAGGTAGCTTTCGGGGCAAACCAAACAAAATACCTAGGTACTTATTAGAAATCTCAAATTCACTAAGTACCTATTTTAATTCTAAGGTAAATTGATCTCGCAGGTACTAACAATATAACTTATAAGTATTGGTTGTATCTTATATCATCATAGATACTATCTTCAATATACACGTACTCTCGAATTATCTTAATTCTAAACAATTTACACAAAGGGTCAAGGAACACGTGTTCAATAGTTTTCAGAATTTGTATTTGAATTCCGAACTTGATATACCTAATCAAAATAAGGTTAGCAACAGACTTATATATCGACACTGGAAAGGAAAAGGCGCTGAAGCGCCATTTTGTTCATATAGAGTTATATATATATTTGGAATCAGCAGATTTTTCTGCGAATCAGAGTAATTTTGTGGTCAGTTAGCAAAATGAAAATTGGCATTATTTTATAAATCTTTTCACTGAACGACGCTTAAAACGGTCTTTTTTACACCTATGTCGATTAAGTTATTTTTCCATTACTTATTTGAAGCATGAATAACACTTTAGCGATTATTCCATTAGCTCGTATTAATTACTATGGCGCATCAGCAATTTTTGCTTTTTCTCAAAAGTTAAGCTATGGCGGTTAAGCGAAAATGTCCTTTGGTTTTTTCAATAAAGATATTGTTAAGTCAAAAGTGTCTACTGATAAGAGGAAAATGCTGCGTTTTAATCATTTTTACCTATATTTTTTGATAGTTTCTGTGATTTCAGATATTTTAATCGAATATAGATAGTTCAATCGAAGTGACAATAGCGAAAATAATGCTCAATTCAAGACTTTATAAATGGACTTCAGACATTGATTACTGTATCACCCAAGTAACAAAGTTCTCCTATAGTGCTCAGTTTATAGGCTTGCAGCACTTGTAACTCTCTCTTAGTGGTTCCAGGTTTTACTACCAAGCTTATAACAGGTTACACGGAGTTCGTTTGGGTTTGTAGTAGACCTGGTCTTATAAGTTGACTTATAGTCGTGTATAGAACGAGATTATAGGCGTAGTAAAGGCTAAGATGGCCTATACAAGTGTTTCAAAGGTGTAAATATACTTGAGAAAACTTGCTTCAGTAAGTTACTCTTGTATTAGACTACAAGAAGTAATTATAAATCCGCTATAAGGTCATACGCCACCTTGTTACTTGACCTTATCTATATATATAAAACTCAAAGGTGACTGACTGACATGTTGATCTATCAACGCACACCCCAAACCACTGGACCGATCGGGCTGAAATTTGGCATGCAGGTAGATGTTATGACGTAGGTATCCGCTAAGAAAGGATTTTGGTCAAGCTTGGACAAGCAAAGCTACTATGACGTAAGCATCCCCTAAGAAAGGATTTTAAAAAATTCTTTCTAAGGGGATGCTTACGTCATAGTAGCTTTATGCATGCAAAGTCTCAGCCCGATCGGTTTAAAATTGATGTTTACGTCATAGTAGCTTTATGCTTGCAAAGTCTCAGCCCGATCGGTTTAAAATTGAGAAAGTTTCATACAAAATTTCATCCCCTATTTTACTCCCTTTAGGGGTTGAATTTATTTAAATCCTTTCTGAGGAGATGCCTACGTCGTAGTAGCTTTATGCATGCAAAGTCTCAGCCCGATCGGTTTAAAATTGACAAAGTTTCATACAAACTTTCATCCCCTATTTTGGGGGTAGCCCCAAGGGAATAAAATGGGGTATGAAACTTTGTATGAAACTTTGTCAATTTTAAACCGATCGGGCTGAGACTTTGCAAGCATAAAGCTACTATGACGTAAGCATCCTCTAAGAAAGGATTTAAAAAAAAATTACGGGGGTTAAATAGGGGATGAAATTTTATATGAAATTCTCAATTTTAAACCAATCAGGCTGAGACTTTGCATGCATAAAGCTACTATGACGTAAACATCCCCTAAGAAAGGACTTAAAAAAATTCTATCTCTAAGGGGGTTAAATAGGGGATGAAAATTTGTATGAAACTTTGTCAATTTTAAACCGATCGGGCTGAGATTTTGTATGCATAAAGCGACTATGACGTAGGAATCCCCTAAGACCCTGCTTGGGCGCAGCCCCCCCAAACCCCCCCCCTCCCCCTCCTGAAAATGTTGCTTATAACAAAGTGGTGTCGCGTAGTTAGTATTGAGTTTTAATTCTGTGTTTGTTGTTACTTTTTTGTCTGTCTGTCTGTCTGTATGTTTATTTCCGCATCACACGAAAACTACTGATCCGATTTGAATGCAGTTTTCGCAGATATATTTGTCTTCTTCCAACTTAACATCTGGTGTATACATTTTTTTCCCTCCATCCCTTTAAGGGGACAAAAGAGGGGGTCAGATTTTGTATCAAACTTTTTTCTTTAACACATTAACTACTGATCCGATTTGCATACGGTTTCTCTCTGGTGCATAAAAAAATTCCCCCCACCCCCCCCTGGGGGACCAAAGAGGGGGTCAGATTTTGTATCAAACTTTTTTCTTTAATGGACTTACTTCATGTTATTTACTGTGTTTTCCAACTTAACAACCCCGCCCCACTCCCTCCCCCCCTTCTACCTGGAAATGTTGCTTATAACAAAATGGTAACGTGTCATATATATCATTACTCCCGCACCTGGGATTTCCCCCGGACCCTGCTAGGGGGGGCTGCGCCCCCCCAAACTCCCCCCCCCCCCTCTCCTGAAAATGTTGCTTATAACAAAGTGGTGTCGCGTAGTTACTATTGAGTTTTAATTCTCCTTTTTTTGGAACAAACTATAAACACCGTTTTGTTATAACAGTTATAACAAAACGGTGTCGCGGCGTTAGTGTTGCGTTGTAATTTTTCTTTTTTAAGAACAAACAGACGTATTAATCAAAAGTGAATATCATAACGAAATTATTCTAACCTAAAGTAAACATACAGATTTCGAGTGTCGTTTGATTATTATGCGGGGGACTTTGCCCCCGGACACTACTTGGAGGGGCTGCGCCTCCGAACCCCCCCCCCCCCCCCTCCTGGAAAAGTAGCTTTTATCAAAATGGTGCTGCGTCGTTAGTGTTGAGTTTTAATCCTCCTCTTTAGGAACAAACTAAGTTAATAATTCATTTTTCTTTTACTAAAACGTGTTTTTTTTACTTTTTGAGAAAATAGTTACCAAAGGACAGAGTCATGTACCAAAAGAAAATACGATCTTGGGGATAACAGAGAAGGAATCAAGTACTTCTTCTAAACCATCTTAACCTGCAAGGATAAGTAAAGTCTAGCTGCCTATGAAGAGTCAATTGACGATTTTTGTGGTAATGCTAAAATATTGTCACCGGAAAAATCTGCTAATAAATCATCTACCCCTTCAAAACCATCGTCACCTAAGCATATTACGAAAAGCACTGTTAACAAATCAGTTGACGAGAAATGTGTTGATGAAGACAAGACTAAAACAGGAAATTATACGTCAAAAATTTCATTTGCTTTCAGGTCGCTAAGAAAAGAAACAGTTATTTAATTGAATTGCTTGTACTTTAGTATTCGATTACTACATTTTAAAATATCTTAAAACACTTTAGCTAATTTAACCAGGTCACGTTGGTTCATTTTGGACGTTAAGAATAAAGTACCAGCTGATAAGAGACAATAATGGATGGTAAGCAAAAATCACTGTTAATAAATATATAAAGTGATGGTAGTTCAGCAAAAACGAACTTTTCTTTTTTGGAGGTTAGCGACTTTTCCAGGCTCTAAATTTTTAAAGTAAGTACTGATATTCGCTGAAGCGCCACTTATATTCCAAACTAATGCGATATTAAATTGGGTATTAGCTTCAAAAAATGATAAAAAAATCATCCATCCAATAGGTTTTGGAATTCCCAAAATCGGTTAATAGATTGTAAAGATATGAATTTTTTTCCAAAAATTGAAACTTTTAAACGCTATATATATGTATATATATATATATATATATATATATATATATATATATATATATATATACCTATCACTACCTAATGGAACGAATAAATTGAGACGAACAAATAATTGAGTATTTTGTGGTCATATTGTCAAGTGCCTACCTGTTGCCATTATTTATATCGAGCAAAAAAGGCCAAAGTAAGACAGGATTTTAATAAATTCCACCCCTAAGGGGATAAAATAGGGGATGAAAGTTTGTATGAAACTTTGTCAATTTTAAACCGACCGGGCTGAGACTTTGTATGCATAAAGCTACTATGACGTACGCATCCCCTAAGAAAGGATTTTAATAAATTCCACATCTAAGGGGATAAAATAGGGTTTTTTGTATGAGAGCCCTTAAATATTTACTTTATTTTGTTTTAAGTATTTATTGTTATAGTGGCAACAGAAATACATAATTTGTAAAAATTTCAACTATTTAGCTAGCGAAGATACAGCCTGGAGACAGACAAACAGCGAAGTCATTGCAATAGGGTCCCATTTTTAGGGTCCCGTACCCAAAGGGTAAAAACGAGACCCTTTGGGTACGGGACTTTTATTAAGACTTCGTTGTCTGTCCGTCTGTCCGTCTGTCTGTCTGTCTGTCTGTCTGTCTGTTTGTCTCCAGGCTGTAACTCAAGAACTGCTATAGCTAGACTTTTGAATTTTTCACAGATTGTGTATATATATTGCCGCTATAACAACAAATACTAAAAACAAAATAATAATTATATTGAAAGGGGGCTCCCATACAAAAAACGTATTTTTTTTGGCCTTTTCTGCTCGATATCAATAATTGCAACAGGTAGGTACTTGAAAATTTCACAATAAGCCTTATTTAGATGTGTACTTTAATAATTAATAACAATATTAAAATAAAATAAAAAATTAAGGGGGGCTACCATACAAAAAACACAATTTTTGGCCTATTTTTTCTCTATAACGGTGCAGAACTCTTCGTGCGCGAGTCAGACTCGCACTTGGCCGATTTTTACTCTTTGTATAAGGGACAACAAAAGGAGAAAACTATCCATCTTTGTTATTATACTATGTTAAGGTGACGCCGCGTTAAAGTAAAAAACCGTGTTGGATATGTTGTAGATTGCTTGTTTTCTATGAGAGCCGGGCCGGCCTCACATAGAAAAAAACAAGCAATGGAACAGCAAGAAATGGAAAGGGCGTAAACGACAAAATGGTTTTTATCGCGTAATTAAAAAAAACCATACATATATTTCATATAAGCTATGTGTAAATTAAAGTGTATGCTAGAACCAATCTATGTAGAAATTTTGAAAGCTTAAATCACTCTCCACTGTTGGCAAAATTAGAATCCCTTTTTTTAAAGAGGTCTTTTTGATTGATTATTCTGTGTTATAAAAGTTGACCAATCGTGTTATGCTATGGGTAATTCAAAGACAAAGACATGATGAATACTGACAATGAACTTTAATTTCTTAGCTTTAGTCATTGCTGAGAAAAATCGATATCGCTACAGCCAAATTATCAAGGCGTCGCCTTAACGCGGACGAAGTCGCGGGCAACAGCTAGTACATCCATAAATCCATACATCCTCACAAACTTTCGCCTTTATAATATTAGAAGGATTTTAATGATCATATGTTTTTATTAAACCAACCAACCCGTGTGTTGTGTGATTCTCTAAACCACAAAACCTCTGTTATCAGTTATGTGATTCCTCCGTTATCACTAACTATGCAATAAGGAAACTGGGCTGAATCGATTGTGATGAGGTTTGCGATTTGCACGTGATTGACTTCGACCTCCTACAAATTGCGCTAGTGTGAGAAGTGGATTACCATCCCAATTTGCAAAGATTTGAAGAACAAACTTGTGGATACACGATAACTGATGAACTGTGTTTGTTGCATTAATTAGTAGTGTCTTAAAAACATGATTCTAACCGCCGTAATCAGTAATCACAGACATTTAATTATGATTAACCTTCAATTTAATGAAGAGTTAGACAGATAAAATATGGGGCTTATGTCAAAATTTTGAATTAATTATATTAAAGTAATTAATGTTTAACACTCTGAGTGCGGCAGTTAGAGTTTTTGGACTAATAACGTAATTAGCGGCGTTGTGCCATTAAAGAGAGTTGGGTAAAAAAATGTAAATTATCGTCAGGACACGGAGCCTGATCGAAAATTTGTAAGACGGATGGAGACCGCTGACGCGACGTAAAATCTCATCGTTTTATTTTCACTTGTTAGTTATGTTAGTATTTACGAGTATAAAATGCTATAATTATCTTCTGGTAGAGCAGAGGTGTACGATAATCTTTTTGCACTTCTATTAGTTAAAAAGATCATCGCGTTGTATCGCCCGGGGTTCGCAATTTATCAGATGACAGCCCTAGTTTCAATTCCTGTATTGTTAAGAAGAGTGATCGTGAGGCGCTACCAGCATCCCGTTACTGGTCTGCATTAGGGTTGCCAAAAGATCTGATAAGCCAATTTGCATACCACCTAAAGATTTTGCGAAGATTTTATTAGGTTCGTATTTGAAACAGCTTAAGTTAAATATTATACGACTATTGAAATATTATACAACTAATCCGAGTGCTTGATAATATTATGATAAATGACTCAAATAATATTCAGATAACATACGTCTGATTTCAGACTACAAAGCATGCGCCAGGTATATTATGTACTGAGCCTGCAATATCATGAGACATTTTCCTAGTGTTGAGAGTTTACATGATCTTATACATGATCAAAACGTTAAAATCTATCATAGACTATTCTAAACTATAAATAAAAATAGTTTATCCGATGTATAGTTTTCATTTGACAACCCTAGGTGTGACTCGAATTAATTGTTTCACGATTCACTTTGAATTCATTTATCGCCATAGGTCACTGTATAATTTACGTTCAAAATCGTTCAACCCTAACCAAATTTATGTAGGTGTGATCTTTATAGGAATACCTATTTCAAATGCTCGAGGGCAAGTAAAAATTGTACCAGGATTTAACAGCGTTCGACTTGGTGGATCCTGATAAATCTTTTTTGGATCTTGCTAAGCCATTTGACATACCTTGATATTAAATTGATTAGTAGTTTACTTTGTTGGCTTTCTTAGGTACAAAATAATATGCTCATTGATGAATGTTCATCCATTATTATTCTAAACCGAGAACTTTGTACGTTGGGATATACTTACTATGTTAATTGTTAACATTAAATTAAATTTTCAAATTAGAGTACCACCAGGCTCCATATTAACACTTCTGCTGTTTTATTTGTATATTATAGTAGACCATTTTCATGACATTCAGTTTAGACACACAGCCAATGGAATTATAACATTGTAGTGCCTAAAGGTAATATCGGTTTTCCAACTCCAGACAGGTGATTAAGTTGTAAAGAAATTAGTAATTAGACAGACCGACTTCATAAATCTAAGGTATAATAAATAAGTAATTACCGGCGTTGGCCCGCCCCACGGTCACGAGTGGCAACTTCCGTGTAAGATTCAGAGATTACAGTGAGAAAGGCCCTTAACAGTTAGGGTTATATTGGCCGATATCGAGGGTGAATGACCTCGCCCTCTGTCAATTGGACAGAGCAATATGTAGACTGTAGAGTTCTAAGATTTTTTTTGCAAAAGTAAGAAATATTTTTATTATTTTTATTTAAACACTTTATTATTAAAAATAGTATTTAGTTCGATAACAGATAATATAAAAAAATCAAGGGGTGTAATCATTGTTAATTTTTTCAATGAGCATTTTAGTTGTAAAGTATGTTTTTGCTAAATTTGAAAAAATCGCATAAATAAATTAATACATTTCCTACAAAATCCTTATATTATAAATTATATCTTAATCCCCCTTAATGATTAAAATATTTGCACAGTAAATAACTATACAAGGTCTGTCTTCTTGTCTCTGTCTGACATATTGAAAAGTCACATGACAAGCACAGACAGCGGACCTTCAATAGTTATAACTTAAAAAAATATTTTAGACACTAAGGGGGTAGGAAACAGAAAAAAATATTATTTTATTAAAATGGAATATTATGAAGTATTAGGTAGTAACTCTACTCCATAGCTCGCAGTTCGCACAATATATTCCACACAAGGTCTACGAATGCTCATTACAGTATCCATATTGGTTCCGTCGTTATCTTAGCCCGTACACGATTTCTAGACTTATTTTAGACCTAGATTCCTGTATATAATCTATTTTCTTTGTACGACGCATATTATTAATCGTGTGAAAATGGTTATGGAATTGCATTGTTTTTGTTTCAATTGTTTTTATCGCACAACAATATAGCGGATGTTTGTAACAATTGTCTATTTGGATTGACATCGATTTAATAATTTTGCGCTGTTAAATCGTTTAAGTCTTATCTGATTTTAATTAAACTTTATGATTTCGTTGTGACTTCACGAAGGTTGTAGTAAAGGAGCACGTTCATAATAAAAGACAATTTATAGGAAAGTATGTACTACTAAAATTATATTGAACGAATAATCATCATCAAATTGATGCGAACAAACAGACGGGACTGCCAGGTGCAGGACTGATTTTTTACGATGCCAAAACTATTTATAAGTGAAAGCACGAACTTCGAGGTTTTTATAAAGTTTATAAGTTCTATTTTTTTGTAACAGATAGTACTTTAGCTGAGCGATACTAAATTATAGTAACTCTAATGGTATATCCCACAATCTGAGCACTTTTGTGGTACACTTTATTACGGAAAACTTATCACATTATGGAAAAACTACCACGCCTATTGATTTGTGCTTTAATATAGTAATTTTTATTTATAATATGTAGATGTGTTATCATCGGTGAGTTAAGGTTTGGTTACTATTAAAATATATAAAAAAAACTGCGTTAAAGATTAACACCACGCAGAAAAATGACGTGAGCCCTCACAAAGCTCGGCTTTTAGCTAGTGAATAAACTCTTGCTTAACACAGAAGTATTTTTGAAATTGTTACAAACAAACAGACATACGCTTCGGTGATAGAAAGGCACAGGACCGACTTTTTACATTTACGATAACAATAAAATCCTAAGTGAGAAATAAAACCTTATTTACTTAATATATGTGATCAAGGAAGAAAAGCTATTTTAAAATTAGTCAAAATCTATAAAACGCCCTCTCTGTCTAACATATAGAACTAAATAGCTTGTTCGTGTTGTGACTAGCCGTAGAAAGTACAGACTCAGAGGTTTTCGTGAAGTTCGTAAATTCTATACTCTTGTAATAGATGGGGTTTTAGCTGAATAGTACTGAAAATTGGGAAGACCAAAGAATATTAATGTTTTTGTTACAAAGTCTTATGTATTTTTGTTGATAAACAGAAATATTCGTCGACTGCAGTAGAGGACTGAGTGTGAGTTTTTTGTTACTTGTCACTGTGCAGTGTGCCGTGTGCTGCGTACTTTAAGGAAAATTTCTTTATTTCGTTTACCGCCGTTTAAGCCGTTACAATCGTATATTTTTTTAACGTACTTGATTGGACACTACCGCGTGTCTAGATATTATAACGAGTTACATAAATACAATACACAGATTGCCCAACAAGTACTTAATCATTTTAATAGGTTATAGTTTATACTGTACATTTTTACAAAGTTGTGAAAATGTACCAATGATTATATCTTTATAAATGTAGAAAGCCCGTACGAGTAATTTATACCTTTAATATATATGATACTGATGAACAGCTGACTGTCCTTTGCCTACTGCATTGATTATGGTGTTATTGTTGTTTGTATATCAGATAGTGTATTATAATAGTATACCGTATCCTTGATTATTCGCACATTGTTTTTTGAGTTTATATAAATTTAGGTTGTAACTTCACTGAATCTGTAAAAATTATAAACGTGTATTTGTGTTTCAAGAATAAATATTTTTTTATTATCGTTGTATAGATACATAATAAGTAATAATATTTAGTGTAAAGAATTGTAAAATGTGTTTAAAAAATAAAAAACTTCAATATATCCTGTATCTATGGTATCTATGGTCAAAATGTTTGTAATCTGTGTCTTTGGTGCTGTCAATTAATGTCAAATGAAGAATCGAAATAAAAAGACGTAATAATTTGTTACATCCATAGAGATATTATGTACTACGTTCCATCGGATATTTTTATTAAGAAAAATCCCCATCATCCTAGTTAATTGATGTCAGTATTAGTGAAAAAAAAGCCGCATTCTGCTTCAATTTAGGAAAGAATTATCATTATATTAATATTGTCAGAAATATCATAACAATCCATAATAATAATAATAATATTAATATAATCACTGCAAACAAAATTTTATAGAGGGAACGAAAATAACTGCCGGTTAACCTTTGACCGTTCCCTGAACAATAACAGGAAAAATCATTTGGAAACTTCAATCAATAAATTGAGTTAGTTTTACAAAGTAACTAAGGAATTTACGTTGGCGCCTCGTGCGGAAAATCAGAACGAATCGAAAGTAGTTTTCATATTTATCGAGTAGGTAAGACTGGGAGAATCGAAATGTATCGAAAATTATATTTGGCGATCGGAATTTGAACTTCAGGTGGTTTGCGAACTTTTGACATGGCAACACCTAATAACATTCCCCTTGCTTAATAAGCGTTCTAAAATCCGCTGTCTTTGTATGTTCCCAGTTAATAATCTATAATTACAGGAAGGAATTTTAAAGGAAGGACAATATAATCCATACTAATATTATAAATGCGAAAGTGTGTCTGTCCGTCTGTCTTTTTTTGCTGAAATTTTGTATGGGGATACTTTGAGTCCCGTGAAAGGACATAGGATACTCTTTATCCCGAAAAAATGCACGGTTTCCACGCAATAAGCGACTTTTGGCACAAAGGAGTTGCCGGAGTCTTCTAGTACCTACAATCATAATTTTAACGTCGCGTCGTAAAATGTGACGTTTCCAACATGCCAGACAAAGCCAAGTAGACTACAGTTTTCGTTACATTCGTTATGTAAATATTTTTATTAGTAATGGTGTGTTTTGCTAAAGCCTTACACCATTTTAAAATAATCAGCTAGTTATTCGAAGTGATTTGGGAAGATTTCATCGCAAAAATGTATACCCGAGGAATCTGATTCCTAGGCAGTTGACAGACCTACGTCGTTTGGTCAGCTTATGTCAATTCAATGTTAGCTGTGATCGGCGCGATCGGATGAGTTTGACAATGACCGTCTAATGGACGCCTATGGTGTCCAGACGGTCATGCCCTGGTCAGTCAATTCCATCAATCATGACTTTCGTTTGACTGTTGGAATTAATTCCACATTACACAGTCATTCCGACTGATTGTCAGTCAAACGCAAAACTTCACAAAGAATACACGTGTTCACGCAAGATAATTTATATAGACGCAGGACGACTGACTGACTGACGCCTGATTTACGAAATGCCATTAAAAGTTAACTCAAAAGTCATGATTGATGGCTGCATGACGTACATTACCAAATTATCCAGATAACTGTCAATAAATTTCATGCAACCATCAGTCACCGCATTACACGGCAGGTTATTCAACACTCACAGCCATTTTTTCTTAAGTGGATAAAATCCCTAGTCTCCTTTCTCCACCGAAAAAAAAACAATAAACAACGCGAATCTTTTATTTGCCCGAAACGCTGCGAAGAAATAAAAAAATTAAATAACCGAGAACTCCATTAAAAAGTGTGCAAACGCGGGACTTAATCTTATAATGGAATTTCTTGGGCCTTATGCCATTTTCTTTATAGCTGTTTCAGGAGGAAAACTTTTACAATCGACATCGACGAGGCAATCACCTTTGTTATTGTCGAGGTGTTTTATGGCGTACCTTAACTTAGTAGTAATAATTAATATGATAATAGAAAGGGTTGGTGAATGGTGAGTGGTGACGTTGGCTGAATAACAAAATTTTCGCTTTGATAGTGTCGTAGAAGAAAGATCTAGAGCTAAGACTTTTTTTGTGACAGTGTTCCACGATTAAGACGGATCTAATATATATTTCTATCTTTAAAGTTTTCTTTCTATATAAAACAACCATGGGTTGCATTACGGAAGTGCCGCCAGAAGTGAAAACGAAACAGCAGGCATTACTACATTTTGCCGCGCAGTACAAAGAGTGGGAGATATTATTCCCACTCTTTGTACTGCTAATCTTCTACGCCGCACTGGCGATTTGTTCTCCCTCCGTTTTACGAATTTTAGGTCAGGTCACGTGTCCTAAGCTCTGACGCGAGTTTAAAATTATTTACCAGTCCCAAAATAAGTGCACAATGCTACTAAATAAGTTGTTACTCAAAAAAAAATTCACCCCCTTCAAGTTTGTCCATCCATTTAAAAACTATTGATTATTTGAATAATTTTTTGTTGAAATGCTCAAATCGAACATTAAACAGGCAGACATTACATTCAACCTTATTGTTATTTGATACTTTATCACCCATAAACATTCCGGAGGCGGCGAAATTAAATTATGTAATTTTATTGATATTAAAATTGTGTTTTAGTGGTTGTTGTAAAATTATTTTTACGAACATTTTATGGGCTATGCCACCTGATGCTAATCTATACTTCGCTGAAGTTCCAAATGCCTTGCCATTTCTTTGTGAAAGCCCTGCAAATTTTTTAGGGTTGTGCAAGAAACTAGGTACTAACACATATTTTCTACTATCATTTAAATCATTTCTTCGTACACTTAATATAATCACTGCTGAATTTATGCGAGTCGGACTCGCGCACGAACGGTTCCGTACCATTTAAGAGCAATTTTTGTATGGGAGGCCCCCTTTAATATTTATTTTATTTAAATTTTGTTATTAATTATTAAATAACAAATGCTATTAAGTATGTTGTGAATATTTTAAGTGCCTATATGAAGCCGTTATTGATAATAAAGCAAAAAGGCCAAAAAAATAACGTTTGTTGTATGAGAGCCCCCCTTAAATATTTGATTTATTTTGTTTTCAGTATTTGTTGTTATAGTGGCAACAGAAATACATAATCTCTGAAAATTTCAACTCTCTAGCTATCGTCGTTCTTGAGATACAGCCTGGAGACAGACAGACGGACAGACAAACATCGAAGTCTTAGTAATAGGATCCCGTTTTACCCTTTGGGTTCGGAACACTAAAAACAAATTATATATTTTATAATGCGCTTCAATTATGCTAACGCCATTTTTAATTGGGTAGTATACTCTTACAATCGACAATAAAAATAATCTGTAAGCAATTGGACGAAATGATAATATTACAGAAGTGGACAGCGCAGAAATATTCACATGAAAGCCCTTTTTATTGGTAAGATAGTTTGAAGGCCAACTACCTACTACGGGTCTTTATGGCCCAAGTCAACAGCGAAAAAAATGAAAATTACATATTGTAAGAGCTTAAATATGAAATACATTAAATGCTCAAAAATCTATGCTAACAATAATTTAGACCATTGAAATGTTACAATTTAAGGACCAAATATTGCATTGAGAGGACGCAATTTTATTTTTGGGACATGTAGGGGGGGTGGGGGTTAAATAGAAGTTTAACCTCAAGTTTGTGGGGTCGCCACTCTTGTCCCCCGGCCGCCATCTTGGAAAAAAGGGTGACAACACTATTTTCGCGATACCTCGGAAACTATACGTCTTACAAAAAATTTGTGAAATCAAAAAAGTGTGATTTTTTATGTTACTGTATGTTTCGCCAGTACCAGTCAAAATGGGTGGCTTGGCCATTTTGTTATTCGTCATGCTAGGCTTTGAACTTAATATAATATTCCTTTTCTGTTGTACTTACTAACTTTTATATTAACCGTAACAAAATGGCCAGGCCACCGATTTTGACTAATGTGTAGAGTTTTTAGGTTCTTCTCGTCCGGCTGACACATTATATCAAGTATTTTGCCGCGACTTAAGTGTAAAATTAAGGTTTTTAGGTTTAGGGCTGAGTACGTAAGATTAGAAACTTGGCTCTACATGAGATCTCACTTCTTTTTGACACCACGAACTATTTATGTTCTCGTCTTGGCAACAGTTTTACATGAAAATGTATGTGGTGGGATTTAATTTCTTTTTGTAAGTTGGTGTAAACTTTAAATTCTCTTAACCGTATTAGACACTAATAGATGTCGCTATTAATCGTCTACATCGCGGTATGGCTTGCTCGATGAGTTTCATATAGTTGTTAATGCACTCTAGTCGACAAGAGATATCGCTGTTGGGCGCCTACATCGCACTATCGTTGACGCGAAGATGTTTGCTATAGCCGTTTTACTTTCGGGTAACGTTTCCTACTGTAAAATAACCGTTATGTTTTCATTTAAACCGAACTATTTAGAGATCTACTATACTCATCCCAAAATTCCTAATCAATCTATTTCAAGTTTAAGTAAACTTTAAAAGGGGAATTTTATACACCAGATGTTAAGTCGGAAAACACAGTTAATAATATGAAGTAAGTCCTTTAAAGAAAAAAGTTTGATACAAAATCTGACCCCCTCTTTGGTCCTCTTAGAGGGTTTGGGGAATTTTTTTTACACCACATGTTGACTTGGAAAAAGACAAATATATATGTGAAAACCGTATGCAAATCGGATCAGTGGTTTTCGTGTAAAAGAAAAAAGTTTGATACAAAATCTGACCGCCACTTTTGTCCCCTTAGAGGGGTGGGGGGAAAAATTTTTATACACCAGATGTTAAGTTGGAAGAAGACGAATATATCTGCGAAAACCGTATTCAAATCGGATCAGTAGTTTTCGTGTGATGCTGGAACAAACATACAGACAGACAGACAGACAGACTGACAGACAAAAAACTAACCACATTTTTGGCTTCTATAGCGATGTAGTGACACCCCCCGCTTATTATTTTTTTTAAATCTTTAACGTACAGAATTTTCATTTCTACAGTTTTATTATATGTATAGATTATTTATAAGGAGTTACGGGATGATTCTCTAATAAAAATTACCACACACGTTTTTATGAAGTTAAGGGGCATACGAGCATGTGCACTCGCAATATTATCTATTTTTTTCTTTACTTGTTATAATGTGTTATATGTGGTTAGGCTTAGTATGTTTGTCTTTTTTTGTCTTCATTGTTGTGTGCTTTGTTTTATTGTAGTGTAAGTACTGTGAATTTTATGTTGAATAAATGTCGTCTATTATTATTATTATTATTATTATTATTATTATGTTTGTGTAAGGTATTCCTTGCTCACGGGCAATTAAATCCCGGACCTTTGGAAGGCAGGCGTGGGGCCGAAGCCAACACGTAGAGGCCCGTTACACAGTTTTAATCTAGATGTAATGTGACACTAGCCGGCGACTCTCCCTGTCCGCACTATGGGAGTACGACCAAGGAGAGCCAGCGGCCAGTGTAGGACTATTACAGGGAATGGATATTAGAAATGATACCGGGCTATGGGGGTGAGGTGCTAGTGGACTGGGTAACTGGGACTATGGAAGGACTATGGCGTCTGCCGATACAACGTGGAAACATGCATCATAAAGTTGGCAGACGGTGACTCGCCAACTCTTTGAATGGGCCCCTCAAAATGGTCGCACGCACGGTGCACCGAGGCGGCAACATTGACAGAGCGGCTTGAGGCAGGAGAGGTGTCGCTGGACTTTAAACGCCGATCATTTGCACCCTCAGAGGGTCCCATCACGTCGCCCACTCGCCACTTACGCTTCACATCCTCCCTCCGAGCCGAAGCTCTCGCGACTCCACTCTGACCGGCCGGTTAAGGCAAGGCAGAGGTAGGGCCTGATTCTCCGTCAGTGTTCACTCCGGCCGGCCAGTGAAGGCAAGCCGGAGATGGAGAACAGGAGCTTCCCTGGGAGCACTCGGGTACGTGGGGTCGCTACTCCCCAACAGCTCGCCACAAGCTGCCCTGTTATTATTATTATTATTATAATTATTATTATTATTATTATTATTATATGTAGAAGACAGAGTAGTCTCGGCTGTTTGCCGGGATAATGACTCAGGTACGGGCATAAGCCAAGTATCCTGATGCATGTGAAAGATGTGTTACGATTCGTTCATAGGAAAAGATGAAGATGGGTTTAGAAAACGGCGGACTAATGAGCATGTATCTATGATGATGGATTTTTGCATTTGAATGTATGTGTTTTTGTGGAGATCTAATGTTTTCAGAGAGGCGGCGAGGGTTTTCGGTATTACTCCGGTTGAAGAGATGATGATGGGGATAATTTTAACAACTTCTTGGTGCCACATTTGTCTGATTTCATCTGCAAGTGGAATATATTTCTGTATTTTTTCATTGTGTTGCTGGTGTTGGGAACGGCGATATCTATAAGGTAAGTTGTTTTTTCAGGTTTTATTGTTAGTGTTATGTCTGGTCTATTGCTTAAGATGGTACGGTCAGTAACTATATCACGGTCCCAGTATATTCTTACAGTGCTATTTTCGAGGACATTGCGAGGTTTATACCTGTAGTACGGGGTTTGTGAATCTATTAGTTTGTATTTAATGGCTAGGAGTTGATGTATGTGTTTGGCTGCGTTGTCATGTCTGTGTGTGTATTCCTTATTGGCAAGTGTAGTGCATCCCCCGGTAATATGATCTATAGTTTCAGTAGTAAGATGGCATAATCTACATTTATCCGTGGCTATTGACTCTTTGAGAATATATTTAGAATAATTGCGTGTCTTTATTATTTGATTATTATTATTATTATTATTATTATTATTATTATTTATTTTAAGTTTTGTCTCGGCTTTCACCAGCAGAATGAAGCAGGTACGGGCATTTGCCAAGTATCCTGTTCAAGAAGTGTGAAATTTAGTTGCAATGAGATGTTGGAAAGGTTGAAGATGAATTAAGGAAGCGGCGAACTATAGAGCAGGTATCTATAACAATTGATTTTTGTAATTGTATATATGTGTTTTTGTGAAGGTCAAGAGATTTAAGTGCAACGGTGAGTGTTTTTGGAATAACTCCGGTGGAGGAGATGACTATAGGGACTATTTTTACAGTGTTTTGATGCCACATTTGTTTGATTTCATCGGCAAGCGGTATGTATTTTTGGATTTTTTCATTGTGTTTCTGTTGCAGGTTGTTGGTGTTCGGAACGGCGACGTCTATAAGGTAAGTGGTTTTTTCAGATTTTATTGTGAGGGTTATGTCTGGTCTATTGCTGAGAATGGTTCTGTCTGTGATGATATCGCGATCCCAGTAGAGTTTTACAGAGTCGTTTTCTAGAACGTTACATGGTTTGTATTTGTAGTACGGTGTATGTGTGTCTATAAGGTTAAACTTAATTGCTATTAATTGCTGTATGTGCTTAGCTACATTGTCGTGGCGGTGAGTATATTCTTTATTTGCTAGTGCACTGCATCCTCCGGTAATATAGTCTATTGTTTCAGTGATTTGGTGGCATAGTCTACATTTATCGGTTTCTATGGGTTCTTTGAGAATAAATTTTGAGTAGTTACGAGTTTTGATAATTTGATCCTGTATTGCTACAAGAAATCCTTCTGTTTCGCTATAAATGTTACCTTTAGTTAACCAAGTAAAAGATGCAGCTTGATCTATATGGTCCTGATTAAATTGGTAAGAAAAATTTGCCATGAAGAGCTTTGCTCTTCCATTTTTCTATTTTTTGTATATCTTTAGTTATTTTATTTATTGGGTCAAATTGGTCATTATTTAGCTGTAGTGGTGTTCCAGAATAGGGTAGGCTTACAATGGCTTTATGAAGTGGGCTTGTGGTAGCTTTTGTTTTAAAATATTTCCGAAGGTTATCTATTTGGCTGTAATGCAGATTTTTTATGTCTAATACACCACGTCCACCTTGGGCCCTCTTTATTGTAAATCTTTCTACTGCTGAGTGGATGTAATGAATACTATGTTTGTAGCTAGCGGTTCGGGTTGCGGTATTGAGAGCTTCTAATTCGGTGTCGGACCACCTGATAATTCCAAATGAATACGTCAGTATAGGAATGGCATAAGTGTTTATAGCTTTAATTTTATTGCGGCCTGACAACTGTGTCTTTAGAATTTTATTTAGCCTATGTTTGTATTTATTTTTTAATGTATTTTTAATTTTTTTATGATCTAATTCTGTATTTTGTATATATCCTAGGTACTTATATGTGTCTTTTGCTTGCATACTGTCTATTTTTCCTATTTGTAGTTCTAAATCAAGTGACTCTGTATGTATGTGTTTGCCCTTGAGAATGCTGTTAATTTTACATTTGTCAGTTCCGAATGTCCTGTGAATATCAGTGCTAAATATTTCGGTTAATTTTAATAGGTGTTCTAATTGTTGTCTGTCAATTGCGTATATTTTAATGTCGTCCATATAAAGCAGATGAGTGATTTTAATTTTATTTACTTTGTCTATTGTATATCCATAATTTGATCTATTGAGTATTTTAGATAATGGATTTAATGCTAAACAAAACCATAAGGGACTAAGTGAGTCACCTTGGAAGATGCCGCGTTTTATTTTAATTGATGATGTACTGAGGGTGGTCTCTGTTGTTTTTAGATTGAGTTTGGTGGACCAAGTGAGCATTAGGTGCTTCAGGAACTGTATTAAATTGTTATTCACCTTATATATTTGTAAAACCTGTATCAACCATGAATGTGGGACACTATCAAAAGCTTTCTGGTAATATATGTATGAGTAATAAAGATTCCTATGGTCTTTTCTATTATGTCTATTTGTGTATCGATAACAAGTTGCTCTTTACAGCCCATGGAACCCTTGGTGCATCCTTTTTGTTCTTCTGGGATTATTTTATTTTTTATGATGTGTGTATTTAGTTTTTGTGTAATTATTGAGGTAAGTAGTTTATAAAGGGTTGGTAGGCAGGTGATTGGGCGGTATTTACTTGGAGTTTTGGTATCATTTTTATCTTTGGGCTTTAGGTATGTTATTCCTTGCATCATAAACAGAGGTATTGTTTTTGGATCCTGAATGGCTGAATTGAATGTCTTGGTTATATAATGATGTGTTGTGGTAAAATATTTTATCCAATATTTTGAATTTTATCTAGTCCTGGCGCCTTCCAATTTAAAGTTTTCTTTATTGCATTCGTGACATCATTGACATCTATAACGATTTCGGGTATTGGGATAATATTCTGGCATTCATTTATTTCGGTCACAAGCCATGAGGCTTGTTCATTGTGATGGACTGGTTTGGACCATAGAGTCTCCCAATAGTCATTAAGCTCATCTATGTTAGGTGGTTGTGTGATGTAATATTTTCAGAATTTAGATTTTGGTAAAATATTTTTTGATTGCTTATAAATAGTTTGTTGTCTTTTCTTCTAGCATTACTGATTTTGAGTCGGCGGAGTCGTTTTGATTGGGCTTGAAGTTTTTGTTTTAAATTATCTACTAAATCCATTATTTGACTATCGGTGAGATTGTAAGGGTTTATTTTTTGTCTTTTTTTATTGGAAAGATTTCCTTGAAGGTACTGGGGTTAACTGTCCAATTTGTTGCCGTAATTTTGTAACTCTATGTTCGATTCTTAATTGCCATTTTGGATATTTTTGATCTATTGTTTTGTCAATTGTTCTCTTTTCAGGAAGGTTATTTGGTTTGGTATGTAAATTTATAGCTGTAATTGCAGCACAATAAATAGCGTTATGAATATCATTTAACCCAGGCGTTTCTTTCTCTTCTAAATGTTTTCCGATTAACTTGTTTAATATACTTACTGTTTTTATTATGTAGCGTGTGATTTGGAGTTTCGGGATTACAGGTCTAAGTGTAGGATCTATTTCGGCGTATTTAATTAACATTTCTGTGAAAGCTAGTTCGATATTGCGCGTTACTGTTTCATCAGCATTTACAGGTGGGATGTAAGCATCATTATTTTCTTGCGTGATTGTATATTCTACATTTTCAGACGAGTTTGGTAAGGAAATGGGTTGATGATTTGCGGGTTGAATAGAATAAACAATTGGATCGTCCGTTTGATGTTGGCTGGTGAGTCTGTGCGTTGGTAGTGAGTTTGTCTGTCTGTTATTATTCTGTCCGTCAGAATAATCTAAAGTGTTTGCAACTGCTATTTTTATTTTGGTTCTTTCAGGGCTTGGTATTCTTTTATTGCGATGTATGACACGGATTTGATCAGCTAGTCTTTGCTCAGATATGTGGCTCTGTTCGGGGAAAGTTTCTGCGAATTTTTTATGGAGTGATGGCCTGAATGCTGTGAGGTTCGATTCGCATGATGTGACGATGTAGTAGCAATGGAGAAGTTCTCTATTTATTTGGTCAGTCCATTTCATCCGTTGTCTACTTTTTCCAGCAAGGGTGGTTGGAGGAAGCATGTCCTGCAAAATACTTCTTACTGGAGTGTTTGTGAGATGAGGTTGTATGAGAGTATTGTGGTCTACGGTATTCGGATTAATATATTGAGAATGACTCGTAGAAGACGTGATGTCAGGAATGGGCACAGGGTTAGAAGCTATTGCTTCCTGTTTAACATCGTCTGACATAGGTGATAATGTAGTGGATCGTGATGAGAATGAGTTATTGAGCATGAATGACTGTGGTGATGAGTGGAGGGATGGAAATAAGCTGGCGGATTAGGTAGGTGATGAAGGATATGAGTAAGTGTTGCTTATTGTTTGATAGTTATTGTTCTCTGCAGCAGTACTAGACTGGGCAGTAGGATGCGATACGGTCCCCCCCCCCAGAATACGAGGGACAGCCCGGACCCGAAGGCCCGGGGCGGGATTCTCCATTGCTTTTAGCGCCGGTACCCGCCTGGGGTAATATATTTCTATTACGTAATCGCATTTTTCAACAATATATTAAAACTAATTAGGAAGAGTTAACAAAAACGGAAAGGTAGCAAGAGAGGAAATAAAGGTGGTGAAAATTAGACAAAACAAAAAAACGATGCAAAACAAGGAGTGACAAATAAAAAGGTGATGAAAAGATCGAGAAAGAAAGGACCGATGATCAGCCACGTGGGTACATCACCCCGAAGAGAGTGGGGTGGCGCACCCAAGTGTTGCCCGGGGACACCAACTAGGAGGGACCGGCTTCACCCCCTTATTTATTATTATTATTATTATTATATTAGAAAAGTTGCAAGTGCTTTGCCAGCCTTTAAGAATGGATCGGTTATATTTATATAATTCCACCAAAAACATGAATGTAAAAATGGAGAGCAAAATATAACAGAGTCTATTTCTTTGCTTTATTGAATATCAAATATATAACAATTGATGTTATTTAAATAATGTGAGATCTTAAAGTAGATTAGATCTAACTTGGCCAGTTTTCATTACATCAGTCATTTCATAAAGTTATTGAACATTTTAATTCTGATGAAAACAAGTCAAATCAAATCTAATCTAGTTTAAGATCTCACATTTTTTAAATAACATCAATTGTTATATATTTGATATTCAATAAAGCAAAGAAATAGACTCTGTTATATTTTGATCATAATGTTATTTGGTTCCTATACATACATATTTCAATTTGCCATAGAACTTGGCACTCATTTAGATCTCCATCCTTTTTACGGCGAAGTCCATAGACATTAGACAAGAATAATGTTTGTATGGAACTTGGCTAGACACTTTAATCTTCCCAGTTCAAACATACATAATATTCGACTATATTCAATCGCAACCTTAAGGGGCTGTTTCACCACTTCCCGACTAGTGTCGGATATGCTATCCGAGACTTATCTGGCAGATACTTTATCTGTCAGATAAGTTGTGGATAGACTATCCTAAACTTATCTGACAGATCCTTCATCTGTCAGATAAGTAGTGGATAGCCTATCTGAAACTTATCAGGAAGTAGGGAAACAGCCCCTAAGGCTTGTTGAGTATCAGTCAAATAAAACAAAGAAAATCCAAGCGAATGGAAAAAGCAGCTACCATCAGGAGGCATTGGAATAATACGATATAACACAAGTGTATTTCCAACCATTAACTATAGGGTACAACTTATTGTGCGGAGGTTAAGTAGCTATTATTATAGCTGTCTAACAGACAGACAGAAAGACGGACGGACGGATGGATGGACGGTCAAACGGACAGACAAACGGACATATTACGGACAGACGGACAGACGGACAGACGGACAGACGGACAGACGGACAGACGGACAGACGGACAGACGGACAGACGGACAGACGGACAGACGGACAGACGGACAGACGGACAGACGGACAGACGGACAGACGGACAGACGGACAGACGGACAGACGGACAGACGGACAGACGGACAGACGGACAGACCGACAGACGGACAGACGGACAGACGGACAGACGGACAGACGTACAGACGGACAGACGGACAGACGGACAGACGGACAGACGGACAGACGGACAGACGGACAGACGGACAGACGGACAGACGGACAGACGGACAGACGGACAGACGGACAGACGGACAGACGGACAGACGGACAGACGGACAGACGGACAGACGGACAGACGGACAGACGGACAGACGGACAGACGGACAGACGGACAGACGGACAGACGGACAGACGGACAGACGGACAGACGGACAGACGGACAGACGGACAGACGGACAGACGGACAGACGGGCAGACGGACAGACGGACAGACGGACAGACGGACAGACGGACAGACGGACAGACGGACAGACGGACAGACGGACAGACGGACAGACGGACAGACGGGCAGACGGACAGACGGACAAACGGACAGACGGACAGACGGACAGACAGGGATTAAAAGAACTCTATGTCTATTCCCGGGACTCAAACTATATCTCCATACCAAATTTAAAAACAATCGGTACAATCAGTTTGGGCGTGAAGAGGTAACAGACAGACACACACACTTCATGAAGTCACCTTCTATTCATTTCATAGTTTCTTCACTTCACAAATAAATATTTACGGGGAGCTGCCATTATACCCATACAATAAACGTGATTTTTTTGGCCTTTTTTGGTTTAAATCAATAATGGCATCCGGTAGGCACTTGAAATATTCACAAAATATTTAATTATATTTTTACTTTCATAATTTATAATAAAAGTAAAATAAAATAAGTATTTAAGGGGGGTCTCCATACAAAAAACACAATTTTTGCCTAGTTTCGCTCTGCCCGACTCGCACTTTACCGATTTTTTTTGTTTTTTGATTTTTCCCTACGCTTACACACAATTACCGAGCTGGATTCCAAATTTCAGCCTTCTAGGTCATCTGAAAGTGGGTTAGAATTTTGATCTATAGGTCAGTCAGTCAGTGATAAAAATGTAGATTTTCGGACGTTAATATCTTAATAACCGTTTGAGCTGTGTTTATGAAATTTAGATCATGTGTTTATCTCGCAAGTCTCATTATATGAGCCAAATTTGAAACGTTTATATGAAATAGTTTCTGAATTATGAGGGGGTCAAAAGTAGCTGCAAATGGTTCGTGTAATATTACACACGGTGCTGCTCGCCAGTTCTGTTATGCTGGAACTTGGCTTGACACGCTACCGCGTGTCTATATTAGGGGACAAATGAGCAAACAGGTCACCTGATGGAAAGTAACTACCATTAACTACCGTCGCCGAGTTGCTAGCTTTTTAGAGAGAAAAGCTAGGCTTAATTGAGGAAATAGGGAAAAGGTTTATCCCTATTCTCCTGTTCTCTTTCCTTTTTTGTGAAATTAGGGGGCAAACAAGCAGACGGGTCACCTGACGGAAAGCAACTGCCGTCGCCCATGGACACTGTAACATCAGAAGAGTTGCAAGTGCGTTACCGGCCTTTTTATGAAAGAATGGGTTAAGGAAATACACCAGTTGGGCCTCCGCTAAACTCACTCACTAGACGAAATACAGCGCAAGCGCTGTTTCACGCCATTTTTCTGTGAGAACGCTGTTTCACGCCGGTTTTCTGTGAGTCTGTGGTCTCTCGTGGCTAACACGTATTTTTTTATTTGTCACAAGATGTATTTTATACTATTTTTAATTTTGTATCTAGCACAAGAAACGGGAGTATCTCATACTAAAATCCACCCTCTGTATCAAGGAGATGGGGTAGGTTAGGTTGGGTTTTATAATTTTTTTGTTGTTTTTGTACTAATATTAGGTATGTTACATACCAAATTTCAGCTGTCTAAGAATTCAGGAAGTACCCTAACAATTTTGATGATCGGTGAGTCAGTGACAAAATTGTGGGTTTTTGGACACCTATAAAATCTAAAGTATAATAGCCATGATATTCAAATTTTGCGCATTTAATAATTACACTTATGTCATTATATTATTATCTTAAAAAAATTATCTATCTGGCATTACACAAACCAAAGTTACGAGGGTTCAAAAACACGACGAAACGTTTCGAGAAAAGGTGGGTAGTGCCCTGGCGCTTCGCTTGGCTCGCCTTGGCGGGGGGCACTACCGTGCACCCAGATTTTCGGAAGTTTATATTATTTTAAAATTATTTGCAGGCTATAATTTTTTTAGATCGTGATTTGACTTAGCATAAAATCTGCTTCAAAAACTGAAACGTAGTACAATTTATGTGAAACTGCAGTTCTATAGAACTGGATCCAGAATATATTCTGTAAACCCTAACAAACGAAGGTCGTCAAAACGCTTCCGCTTATACCTTGGATCTGTAAGGGCTAAGTAATACAAGCGCTCGTAAAACACAATACTGCTGACGGTAATAAAGTCCAGATTTTCAAGGATCGTCATAACTGTGATGAATTTTGTCGGTTATTTCATATTATTGGGCCTAAAGCTTACTAGGTAACTTAGGCCATAACCAGTTGTGCCCGTCCAGGGTATCTCTAATGTACTTTAGTTTAGGTACCTATTTTAATATTTGCGTGATTTGGTACATAATACTTTAAGGCTTTATAACATTACTAGTCGAAATTGAATAGACTTCTTGCTATTAGTATTACGACTTACGAGTCAGTAGTCAGTGGAATGATAACGCTGCTTCTCGGAGGTATAAGTAGGGTTGGTGATTATTTGGAACGCTGCATAGAGGCAATCGCTCGATAGGTCAGCTATCGTTTGCTGCTAGTTTGCTGTCAATTTTAAACGAAGCTTTCGACTTAGTTTGTAACGGAGAAGAAACGAGTATCTCTAAATAAGTAGATTTCTATGGAAAATTATAAAAAAAGAAAAAAAAAATAGAAAGTCTAGTTCTGTTGCGGAATCGCTTGTTGGTTTGTAGTCGAAATATGGATTGTACGAAAAATATAACTCTGGGACTGACAGTCGACCCGACGATAAATAATTTCGTATTAGTCTTTCTCGGAGGGAAAGTGAAAAATATATTTCAAAGTAACCGAACACTGATTAATGTTGCCAAAATATTGTTTCCCGGGAGTTATATCTCCTCGGAAGTTTTATATCCGAGTTGGGATCCGTCATCGCTGATATTTCATATTTATTTTCGGATAAACTTAATGGTTGCTGTATAAATAAAACAGAATATCTACGTAAAAAAAAACTGATTCATTTTTATAAAATGAAAGTTTGTGAATACGCGTAAAAACATATTAATAGTATTAACAGTCAGAATTATTTTTTCGCCATTTTCATAAACATAATTAGACTTCAGTATCAGAAATGTAGCTTAGCTAGAAATCCATAATCATGTTATATTAAGAATGCGAAAGTGCGCCTGTCTCTATCTTATTGCCTGTTTGTATATTCATACTTTACACTAACCTGAAAAAACTTAAAAACTATAGTAGACTAATTTTGATGAAAATATTGTTTTATTTCGAAAAATGTTCCGTTGCCACAATGAATGAATTCTGGTGCAACGTTGAAATTGCGGGAAACATCAACAAGCACAAACTGATGATGATGAATCAAATAACGAAAGTTAGAAAGACAAGATCAAAGTTTGAAGTCGGTTAAAAGTATTTCGGTCCATTATCAGGCTTTAACGTGCTATAAAACAACCTGTGTCGAGTTTATGGTGGCATCAAACGTCGGCTTTACTATCAGCCAAAAGAGGTCGGCATAATAGACAGAACGAACCAGTAGGCCGACGGATCAATTCAGACTGCAACGCGACGCGTTCTAAATTTGAATTGAATTGACAGACTACAATTGTGTGAGACGTCATGCAAGTCTGTCAATTCAATAGGCCTTAGCGGGCCCTAGACGAGCAATTTTATTGCGCAATATCACATATTGCGTAATATTATTGACCGTCTAGGGTTGATATTGAACATCGCGCGCCTTCAATCTAATTGTCAAATAAACAGTTCAATAAAATTGAAGTATGATATTGCAGTTTTGCACATCGTCTAGGGGCAGGTTTAGAAGTGTTCTCGAAAATACATCTAACGTAGTATGACATATCGGCGTGAGTCGTGACACAGCGTTGCTGAGCCATTCATACTATAGGTCTACCAGAATCTGATGGCAAAAAATGAGAAAATAAATTGACTCTAGCAACACCGGGGTAATTGGAATAAAACATTTTGATCCTTTTTTTTTCTTATAGCGGCTGATTCTGTGTGTTAAACATGCAAATATAAAAATTTATCCAATGATCAAGGATATTTTATGAAAATCTGCTGTCAAAAATTGCCATCAGATTCTGGTAGACCTATAATAATTCATAGCATGCTTTATACCCGGGTACCCGCGCCGATTCATCAGTTTGTTTGAAGTCGGCCTACGGGTTCATTCTGACTGTTGTGAGTCGGTGAGGCGGTCATTTTAAAATTACTATCGACAAACTAATAGCTGTACAGCAACTATAATTGTAGATTGGCTCCCTATCTAAAAAATAAAACAAATTTTAAATTTAGGTAGTCTTGCTAAAACTTGAGAACGGCTGAACCGATTTCAAGACTAAAATAATTTTAGTCTTGAAATATTCGTAAAAGTCCAGGGAAGGTTTACATTAGGAGGAATATGAAGTTCACTGGGTCATCATTAAACTTGTAATAATACGAGTATATACCGTCAGAGAAATTAATTCATAGGCTTATGAGAATATACAGACAGGTGGCGGACCTACGTTGTTTGGTTCCGACCAATATCCATAATCCGTTATGTCAGTTAAAGTTATTCGTGATGTCGTGATGTCGGATTGACTTGATGTAACACGACCAAATGAAGGTCCGCCATCTTCCTATGAATCTATTTTTCTGATAGTACATTTATTACTTTATTAACTTCTAAAAAAGGAGGTTATCAATTCCACGCGTATGTATGTAATATTTCCAGAACTGTCCAATTTTCGTATATTTTAGTCTATATCAGCGTCTGAACAAATGTGCCAAATTTCAAAAGTGTATGTATGTATGTATATATGTATGTACTAGCTTTTGCCCGCGGCTTCGCTCTCGTGGAATTCAAAAATCGCTTAAAATACGAATATTCTTGTAAAACTCCTTTGGAAACATGATGTTTTTCCAAGACCAAAAGTAGACTATGTTATTCTACATCCTTTCAGCTAAGTATATGCCAAAAATCAAGTCGATTTGTTGCTTCGTTAGGCCGTGAAGGAAGGACAAACAAACAAACACACTTTCGCATTTATAATATTAGTATGGATAGTCATGAAAAGCTTATAACCAGCAGTGGACGGTAGATATACAGGAAGTATAGTAATACAGTATACTAATCAAACCATGAAAAAGTGTATGTTTAGTTTAGGTTAGAATAAATTCAGTTTTAATTATTAACTTAGTTTGTTCCTAAAGAGGAGGATTAAAAGTCAACACTAACGAAGCAGCACCATTTTGATAAAAGCCACTTTTCCAGGGGGGTTTGGGGGGGGGGGGGGGGGGCGCAGCTGTGATATAAGATTGTTAAGTTGGAAAACAGGAAATAATATGAAGTAAGTCCATTAAAGAAAAAAGTTTGATACAAAATCTGACCCCCTCTTTGGTCCCCTTAGGGTGGGGGGATTTTTTTATGCACCAGATGTTACGTTGGAAAAAGACAAATTTATCTGCGAAAACCGTATGCAAATCGGATCAGTAGTTAACGTGTTAAAGAAAAAAGTTTGATACAAAATCTGACCCCCTCTTTTGTCCCCTTAGAGGGGTGGGGGGAAAAAATTTATACACCAGATGTTAACTTGGAAGAAGACAAATATATCTGCGAAAACCGCACATTTTTGGCTTCCATAGCGATGTAGTAGACCCCCCGCTTATTATTTTTTGAATATCTTTAACGTACAGAATTTTCATTTCTACAGTTTTATTATATGTATAGATTAGATACTGATAGGTTCAAAATAATATATTTACATCCTCCATCACCCTTTATTTTATCCCCATGGGGGTTGAATTTATCAAAATCCTATTTAAGCGAACGTTTTCATCATAGAGGCTCAAATCATAATAATTTCAGTTCAATCAGTCGAAAGTCTAAGAAAATTCATAAAAACTTTCATCCCCTATTTCATCCCCTTAGGGGTAGAATTTATTAAAATCCTTTCTTAGGGGAAGCCTACGTCATAGTCGCTTTATGCATACAAAATCTCAGCCCGATCGGTTTAAAATTGACAAAGTTTCATACAAACTTTCATCCCCTATTTAACCCCCTTAGGGATATAATTTTTTAAAATCATTTCTTAGGGGATGTTTACGTCATAGTAGCTTTATGCATGCAAAGTCTCAGCCCGATCGGTTTAAAATTGAGAATTTCATATAAAATTTCATCCCCTATTTTACCCGTAATTTTTTTTTAAATCCTTTCTTAGAGGATGCTTACGTCATAGTAGCTTTATGCTTGCTAAGTTTCAGCCCGATCGGTTTAAAATTGACAAAGTTTCATACCCCATTTTATTCCCTTGGGGGTAGAATTAGGGCTGGAATTTTTTAAAATCCTTTCTTAGGGGATGCTTACGTCATAGTAGCTTTATGCATGCAAAGTCTCAGCCCGATCGGTTTAAAATTGACAAAGTTTCATACAAAATTTCATCCCCTATTTTACCCCCTTTAGGGGTTGAATTTATTTAAATCCTTTCTCAGGAGATGCCTACGTCGTAGTAGCTTTATGCTTGCAAAGTCTCAGCCCGATCAGTTTAAAATTGACAAAGTTTCATACAAACTTTCATCCCCTATTTTACCCCCTTGGGGGTAGAATTGATCAAAATCCTTTCTTGCCAAATTTCAGCCCGATCGGTCCAGTGGTTTGGGCTGTGCGTTGATAGATCAACATGTCAGTCAGTCACCTTTGAGTTTTATATATATACAGGGTGTCCCAGAACTCAACGTCAAGTCGAAACGGGGCGACAGGATTGATTGTAACCATCATGAGAAAAATCACAAAAAAAATCTATCCTATGCAGTTTGAAAATTATGGGCATTTAAGAAAAACCTAAAAATTTGGTCAAACTGTAACCATTTTTCGGTTATTGTGGTTAATTTTTATTACTTTTATTCATTTAAACTTTGGAATCGTAAAAATAAATAACATTTCTAGAATCACAGTCAAAAATAATGACACAATTGCCCCAAGTTTCCTAGAATTAAGACTATTTGTTAAACTATGAATTTAAAATTTTCAAAATTTGTCGACTTTGAAAGGCCCTCCTTTAAAAAAAATGTACTAGAGTGCCTTGGCAAGTGCCATAAAAAGTTGGCGCATTTAATCAGGATTATAAAATGGTACAATACCTGTTAGTTTCGTACTAAAAAAATGAGTAAAAAATTAAAAACCTCAAGTAACCCGATTTTTGCTAACCCATTTTAGTCAGTTAAAACGTTTTTTATTCGCACAAGCTCTTAGTAGGTTCTTAATTTTAAGGCAAAATGATGAGAGAGATGGGTAGTGGACATGTTTGCCATGAGTGAGCAAGACAGTCCCGCCACTTTTACGAAAGTCAACAAAAGTAAAATCAATAAAATAATGAAAAATCTTGCCCTAGTTTAGTTTAGGTTTATTGGAATAAAAGTCAGATAGGGAAATAACATTTTTTATTACAACAAATGTTCAAATTGTTTACCATCAGCCTCAATACACACCCTACATCTTCTTATAAAAGATCTACTTATTAGCCGGGCATATCCTCGAGAGTTGATGTCCTCAGCAGCTTGAGAAATTCGTTCACGCAGCTCGGCTACGCTCTCAATGGGCTTCGAATAAACTTTTTCTTTGAGAACGCCCCAATAAAAAAAAATCCAGTGGATTTAAATCTGGGGAACGGGCTGGCCACGAGATAGTGCCTGAACGTCCAATCCACCTTTCCGGATATTCCTGGTTAAGGAAATCTCTTACTTGTACTGCGTAATGTGCTGGGCAGCCATCTTATTGATACCACATGTGGCGACGATCTGTTAGTGGTACGTCCTCTAACAAAGTTGGTAAATTTTCTCGTAAAAAATGTAGGTAATTCGTGCCATTCAAGCTCTCAGGCAGCTCAAAAGGCCCAACAATTTTGCCGTTTAAAATTCGAAGCCCATTGAGAGCGTAGCCGAGCTGCGTGAACGAATTTCTCAAGCTGCTGAGGACATCAACTCTCGAGGATATGCCCGGCTAATAAGTAGATCTTTTATAAGAAGATGTAGGGTGTGTATTGAGGCTGATGGTAAACAATTTGAACATTTGTTGTAATAAAAAATGTTATTTCCCTATCTGACTTTTATTCCAATAAACCTAAACTAAACTAGGGCAAGATTTTTCATTATTTTATTGATTTTACTTTTGTTGACTTTCGTAAAAGTGGCGGGACTGTCTTGCTCACTCATGGCAAACATGTCCACTACCCATCTCTCTCATCATTTTGCCTTAAAATTAAGAACCTACTAAGAGCTTGTGCGAATAAAAAACGTTTTAACTGACTAAAATGGGTTAGCAAAAATCGGGTTACTTGAGGTTTTTAATTTTTTACTCATTTTTTTAGTACGAAACTAACAAGTATTGTACCATTTTACAATCCTGATTAAATGCGCCAACTTTTTATGGCACTTGCCAAGGCACTCTAGTACATTTTTTTTAAAGGAGGGCCTTTCAAAGTCGACAAATTTTGAAAATTTTAAATTCATAGTTTAACAAATAGTCTTAATTCTAGGAAACTTGGGGCAATTGTGTCATTATTTTTGACTGTGATTCTAGAAATGTTATTTAGGTTTACGATTCCAAAGTTTAAATGAACAAAAGTAATAAAAATTAACCACAATAACCGAAAAATAGTTACAGTTTGACCAAATTTTTAGGTTTTTCTTAAATGCCCATAATTTTCAAACTGCATAGGATAGATTTTTTTTGTGATTTTTCTCATGATGGTTACAATCAATCCTGTCGCCCCGTTTCGACTTGACGTTGAGTTCTGGGACACCCTGTATAGATGTTTTTATTTTTGTGTTCACATATCTCTGGAACTACCATTCCGATTCCAGTGATTCTTTTTTTTGTTGTACTAGGTATTGTTCAACTTAGGGAATAGTGCAAGTTTCATCAAAATCGGTTCAGTAGTTTTGGAGATAAGGAGTTTTAATTCTCAATTACGTACAAATTTGAAGTCGGTTTTATCTTTTTAAAATACAGTTATTATTTTACTAAGCAGAATGTATTTGAAATGAAAACCATTAAAAAGACACAAGTTTCTTTAAACCGTATGAAGTATAAACGTTAATTACAAACTATAAACTCAATACTGCTTTTTGAATCCCGTATCCTGAAGAGTAATCTGAAAGTAAGGTTGAGCCATACAATGCTTTAAATTTTCTTAACAGTTCCGCGGAACAACCTCGGGACTGTAGATCTATGTTACTTTACCCCAATGGGTCCTTACGTTGGAGACACTTAGACAAGGCCTGACCTTACGATAGAAATCTCAGGATATTTTCAGGTATTGAAAGCAGGTCTAGGAGCCTCCATCTTGCTGTAATTAGGCTATTCTAGACCAAAGCGCTTCTGTGGTAATGGTTATAGAAGTAAGGTTGTGAGGCTATGGAAACTACTTTTTTTGGGGATGAAAACTAACCATATAAAGATTATACTTTCAGTCATCAGTTCTATTTTCTACATTCTGAGTTTCGGTAATTATTTCATCAACTACTCAAATGAACAATAGAAAGAGTTACAAATACGTTTTTGCGGTTGGAATTTTGAGCCTTTGTCACTCTTACTCTGACTGACTGATTTTCATCAAATCGTATTTTTATCAGCTAGCATCAACAAATTAACCAATTAATATTACTATAGAAAAAAAAAACTCCTATCAGAAACTGCAGGGCTTAATAAAACGAAAGGCAATTGATTATAAATGAAGATAAATAAAACTAAAAAAATGGTATGAGAAATTTGCAAAAATATAAGTACCTACTATATTATTTAGTACAAATTTTGCAAAAGGATTCTATTTATTTAAACTTTTTAGGTATAGGTACGCTACGTCGTTATAACTGCAAAGTTTAAATAAGCCGATGCCATATTAACTTACCACTATTTTTAAACCGAACAGTTCTTTCAAGCTTGAGACGTGAAATATTCAAATTGGAAGAGAATGTAGGGTTGATAGTGCCCGGCACAGTCGACCAAAAAATTGCACTTCGGATCGATACCTACTAATTTATCGGAAGCAAGGGTGTGCATTAAAGGACGATATGTCCACCCATCAATTTCGACACTTAAATCTGGTATTATCGTTGCAAACGTCGAACAACACGTTTTGTTTATTGTCTATTCTGGTGCTGCCTCTAGCGTGAAAACATTGAAGTAATGTATCGTATTGCAATTTTGACAAGACAGTTGAAAAATCTAAAACAGATGAATGTAATGTCAATGCACATCCTAATAATGAAGCGATTTACGTAAATTGTACGTATGGAGGATTGTCATTCTCAATACAGATAAAGTTGATGAGGTGTAAGCGATAAGGCGTAACATACACTGAATTAAGCTAACATTATTCGAAGTGACATTCGTAGGTATGAGAATTAAGCCCCTGCCACTAATTTAAGGGCAATCATCAGTATCAACAGCGACAAGCGGCATTTTCAGGCTCAGCCTTTAGGACTTAGCGGTTGACGTGAGTAAAGAATTTTCTTGATTTCGTGCGTATTTTTAATCACGCCGACTTAAGCTTTTGGTTAATCTGTAATTACCGTTCTGTATCGCCACACTATTTCACATAATCCTAAGCTATGTTTTCTTTAATCCGATTATTCAACACGGCATTAGATATAGAAGTACGATAAAAATGTTTAAGCTTTTTTCCCTTAATTGAAAGAAATACTCGTTTCGTTTTATACAGAAATAAGAAAAGTTATGATATACGAGCGTTGTATAAAATTCATTTGAATAAAATATAAATAGCCTACGGATTATAAATACTTTTTTTCGTAGGATATCGTAATACATTGTTAAAAAACCTATATTCTATTTATTTATTATTGTAATATCGGTCAAAACTTTTGTATAAAACAGCGCGTTGCTTCTCTTAATATTTCCAGCTGTTTTACAGATCTTTACTATCAGAACTACTTTTACAGATCAAGACATTTCTATCTGAAATCAAAACTTAAAAACCTGTAGAGGCAGATCATAAGAATATTATGACATCGAGATCATATAAAATTTCAAAAGATTGTCCATTGCATTGTAAAATTTTTACAGAGAAGTGCTTTATTGCGGACTATTGGTACAGCTGCTTTGGGAGTTCACAACCGTATCTATATTTTTACTGGAAATGCCTATTCAAATAAAATAGCAACGTCTAACGACAAAATATGAAATTTTGACATGAGTTCATCAGTTAATCACTACTTTGTGATTGGTTCATGTCAAACACATTATAGTCAAAATGATTTAAAATGCGAATGTGTGTCTGTCAGTCTGTTACGTCTTTATGCCCAAACCTCTCAACCGATTTTACTGAAATTGGGTATGGAGATACTTTGAGTCCCGGGATAGTTATGCTTTTTATCCTGAAAAATGTACAGTTCCGGCGCGATTAACTAATTTCGGCGCAAGTCGCAACGGAGTTGCGGGCGTCCTCTAGAATATTATACATAATTATATAAAACTTGTGTTAGAACTTTTCGCATCTAGTCTTCTTATGTCTTTGACTTTAATACAATAGCCTACATCTATTCAGTAGATAGCTGACAAAGCACGCCAGAAGCAATAAGTATAGAACCTTCTAATAGACTCTAATATTCTTGCAAAATATTAAGCAACTACCTTAGATTTACCTACTGACGCAAAAAAAATAAAGAGCAAGATTTTTTTTATTTCCATTAAATAGACATAGAATGATATTGGACTGATTTCGATGGATTTTCCACAAATATAAATTTATTAGTACACCACTGAGAGAAAATCACTTTTGACCAAAAAAAAAAAATGAAAACGTAAATTATAGGTCTACCAGAATCTGATGGCAAAAAGTGAGAAAATAAATTGACTCTAGCAATACCGGGGTATTTGGAATAAAACATTTTGATCCTTTTTTTTCTTATAGAGGCTGATTCTGTGTGATAAACATGCAAATATAAAAATTTATCCAATGATCAAGGATATTTTTTGAAAATCTGCTGTCAAAAATTGCCATCAGATTCTGGTAGACCTATACTTAATATAATAATAGAATTTACTACTCATCTCATTAGATTAATGTTAAAGTTACTTTGCGCTATAGGATATGATTACATTGGATCTGTCAACAGAATAATTATGTTAAGTAATATGAAACTAACAAAACTTGATAAGGCATTAGAGCTGAAACATAAACATGATGACAATAAAGCTAATTTGAAATTTTACAATATTAATAATAGCTCTTTTATAAATCAAAATATTATTCATAACTGAACACTGAACAGTGAACATATTGCAACGGAACGACGCGACGCTTATTTTAAACTAGCTGTTGCCCGCAACTTCGTCCGCGTGAATGTATGTTATTATAATCGAGATTTAGAAAATTGGATACCCATCAACGACTATTTCATTTGGATAAGGATTAATATTATATTACACACGAAATGTTTAATTTACATCAAAGACCCAGGAACATTGAAAGTTTTTAAGCTGTAACTTTCATCGGCGGGTCTTGAACTAAGAGGATTCGAGGATCCCGGGATTCGGGATCCCGGGATCCCGGTCATATTTTAGTACCGAAAATTTCGGGATTTTAATTTAATAAATCTCGAGATTTTCGGGACTGATAAATATTTTTAATTAAGTTGATAAAAATGTGCGTCAAATAAAACGCACTTACTTTTTTGACGTTATGGTGGCTATTTTGTGAATACACTTAATTTCATTTGTTTTTGCCTACGACCGGTATCGATTTATCTGTAAAATTGTGTAAGAACCCCACTTTGCGTCGTGTAAGTATTGATATTTGTGTTAATTAGTGAAAATCAATAAATTTATTTAAAAAAATCGGCCAAATGCTAGTCAGACTCGTGTACGAAGGGTTCCGAACCGTTGTAAGTTAAAAAGTAGTTAGGAAGTAGGCAAAAATGTGTTTTTTTATGTGAGTAGCCCTCAAATAATAGTTTTATTTTAATTTAATTATAATTATTAAAATACAAAAATAATTAAGGATTTTGTGAATATTTTAAATTACTACCTGTTGCCATTATTAATTACGAGCAAATAAGGTCAAAAAATCACATTTGTTGAATGAGAGCTCCCTCAAATATTAATTTTATGTTGACTTTAGTATTTTTTTTATAGCGACAACTAAAATACATAATCTGTGTAAATTTAAGAAGTCTAGCTATATCAGTTCTTGAGATATAGCCTAGAGACAGACGTACATATGGACAGACGGACAGATACCGAAGTCTCAGTATTAGGGTCCCGTTTTTACCGTTTAGGTACAGAACCCTAAAAATAACAGTGTATTGATGTGTCTTAGTCAATATAGATCCAAAATGACGAGTATTAGTTGTCATTTTCTATTACCAATATAATCCCGGGATTATCCCGGGATCCCGGGATTCATTGTAGATAATCCCGAAATCCCGGGATTAGAAAAATCGGCCGGGATCGAATCCCCTAGGCTTGAACCACAGATATCGTTTTGAAAAATCCTTTCTTCGAAGACCGCTTGGCGTGGACAGGGGATAGGGGCCACAAGACAGGGGACAGGAACATGTGACGGAGATAGAGGATAGACGACAGAAGACGGGATATTTAATGTGGCATCTATTCCTCTTTAACCTACCTCTAACTCTCAGATTCCTGACCTACAATTAAACCAGAATAAAATAACGCTTGAAGTTGTTTACTTCAAGCGTTATTTTATTATGGTTTACTTGTAAGTAGGTCAGGAATCGTGATGATTCCCTGAAATGCATTACATATCTATAAGTCTAATAAACAATTAACTATATAAATAACTATCTATAAAATGACAATATGAAAAATATTAGTCCTTATCCAAATAAAAGCCTTGTTATTAAAAGTATTTAATTTTTTAATCAAGATCATATAATAACATAAATTGGTATATGCTTGCAGTTCTTTAAGCAAAAGTGATCCAGGATCACCCTTTATCTGAAACTTATCAACTCGGCATTATATGCGCTACTTAAAACTACATGATAAATACTTTTTTTCTTTATGGGCGTTGGCCCACCGGCCTCCACACATTCCCACCACTGTAGGTATCTCCTGTGTCGCCAGGATCGACAGCGGTATCTAACCAAGAAAACCCTTTGATATAATCTTAGGGAGCCCGAAGGACATGCTCAAACTGGTTTGCAACCCGCAACGAAATTAATCAGAAGAAAATATAAGTTTGAAGAATTCTAATTCCCCTTCCCATTCAAAGCGGTGACTGCTCAAAGTTGCAGTGACCGAATGTCAATTAACTTAAGGGGGAGCACCACGGACAAAAACTATAATAATAATTGTGACTAGTAAGCTATCGCTAAATTAATATTGGAATTTGTAGTATAATTGTGACAAAAACGCTTGAAGGCACGGAAGGCGCTGTCCACGATATCACCGTAGTATGCGACATGATTTACAATGTGGGTTGTCTAATGTCTAGCATTGTAGTTCTTTCGTCTTGCCAGAAAAAACTACCCACAGAACATGATGAGTGGTTTGTTCAAACATTTTATACGTGGGAGAGCCATGCTTCGGCACGAATGGGCCGGCTCGACCGGAGAAATACCACATTCTCACAGAAAACCGGCGTGAAACAGCGCTTGCGCTGTGTTTCGCCGAGTGAGTGAGTTTACCGGAGGCCTAATCCCCTACCCTATTCCCTTCCCTTCCCTCCCCTATTCCCTTCTCTTCCCATCCCTACCTTCCTCTATTACCCTTTTCCCTCTTAAAAGGCCGGCAACGCACCTGCAGCTCTTCTGATGCTGCGAGTGTCCATGGGCGACGGAAGTTGCTTTCCATCAGGTGACCCGTTTGCTCGTTTGCCCCCTTATTTCATAAAAAAAAAAACATACTGCCTTCGGTCGAGCACATATTAGGTGATCAGATGCTACTAATTTAGATTCGTTCACGAATATTAGGGAAAAGTTATAAAGATGTCGACCTTTGCTAGAATTAATAATCACTATGTGTGTCATGTCGTTGTAAATTTCGAGGAGTTCCTTCAATTTCATTACTCATAGATCCTATCATGAAATTTCCACCTTCGCGACCATAACTGCGAAAGATTTTGAGGAGTTTCTTCAATACCTCATGGATCCCTTTATGAAATGTCCACCTTCGCAACCATAGCATCAAATACAAACTATAGCCCTTAAATTAATAAAATAATTTTACAAAGAATTCGCACAGAAACGGCGAAATAACTATCAATTTCGATTCTGATCCTTTCAATGCTGTATTGTTAGCTGGTGCTTATAATATATAAATAATAACACGTAACGTAGTTTAGTGAAATGATAGTATATTCATGTTTAAATATTACTTTATGGAAAACAACATATGTAATTAGTACCTAATAAAAGGATTCTTGAAGACAAACATGACGCCATCTTGACAGGACGCGTAATAGTGATGTTCCCTAACTAGTGAAGGGCATCTATACTCATAACAAATGCAAAAGAATACAAACAAAAAAAAAACAATAAAAGCATCATAATGTGGTTCATGGGCGTACCCAGGTAGGGGCAGGGAGGGGCAGCTGCCCCCCCTAGAAGATAAAATAAACGTCCATTTTCCTGGCAAGTGGGAATTAAAAACGTGTTACCTACTCTGCGCTCTGCGCAAAATTAAGTGTTGGAAACAAAATATATTTTCAGCCAGAATAATAAGTCAATTTTCATGTTTTTTTTTTCAATATGACAGACCGACCATCTTCTCGAAACAGGTTACATGCTGTTTCAAAAACAGTTAAGATGTGTTCTATTACACTTCTAACATGCCCCTGACTCGTTTTTAGGGTTCCGTAGTCAACACCCTTATAGTTTCGGTCTGTCCGTCCGTCTGTCCATCTGTCCGTCTGTCTGTCTGTCTGTCTATCCGCGGTTTTGCTCAGAGACTATAGGACCGACAAAGCTGTAATTTGGCATGAATGATGCCGACAAAATGGTACATGAAATCTTAAAAAAATATTTTTTATGGTACCTTCCCTGGACATCAAGCGAGGATGAATTTTTTTTTTTCGCGTTCACCCCATCATGTGGGGTGTGGTTGTATAGGTTTTTTAAAAATATTATGAGTATTCATAGATCATTTTCCGATTTAGGGATCCGTTTGTGAAATATTAAGTTTTAAAGTGGAAAAAATCGTTAGAGTCCAGTGTCCCCCCCCTTCTACCAACTAAATGGTTGCTTCTGGAAATGAGAAAAAATTCGCGAGAGTAGGAAATATGCTGAATTTAAAAGGAAAACTATCACGGCTAAGAAGACTTCATAAGTTATTGAGTAATAGTCGGTCAACTAAAAAAAATGTATTCGGCGAAGTATAAAGGAACTTTTCGTTCAAATTCCTTTGAATGTAACTGAGATAATGTTATTAGTAGCGTAAAACACGTTATAAATGTACATTAAATGATCATACAAAAATTAAAAAAAACTAGCTGAACTACGGAACCCTATATTGCGCGTGGCCCGACACGCACTTGGCCGGTTTTTTTGTTTATTTTCAAGCATTTTAAGCTAGACGGTTAGTCTAAAAATGACTGCTGCAACTCTATATCTAAGGTAGTGCTTTTATAATACAGTAACATAAAACTCTACTCAAACCTGCGATTTTCAAAATAGCTATAATTATTGCCAACCTCTCAAATGGGATAGCACAGTTAGATTAAGAAAAAAATAGAGGCAAATTATACTAATTCCGTTAAGCTTTAGAATTAGTTACCCAATTTACTGATAGCTCGTTAGAACAAAAAGTTAAAATCTTTTAATATCACAGTTTCAGATGAGATAGAAAGACGTCTGGAGGTCACATCAAAACTGCAAATACAATGAAAATCATACTTTCAGATTTGAATTTGGTTTTTTTTGTTTCAATAGCACATTTTTCTTTGCATATATATTATTATCTTGTCCAAATGTTTTTTCTTGTACATATACGTACAAATAGTATTGTATTTATTATTATTGTGTGCAAACTAATAATTATTCATGTATTACATGCTATTATTTTTTAATAAAAATCTAATACAACAAGTTCTATTTGTGCAGTAATACTACAAAAATTAATTTCAATTTCGTATTTGAAGGTGTGAAAAAGGGTACTTATGCGTAAAATTCAGAGACCTCGAAAAAAGAGACTTTTATGGGTATTATATTAGCAAGCATTTTTTTTAATTTCTGCAGTACTTAATGTCTCAAATTCGAAGAAAGATTTATTAACTTGAAGTTTAAATTGAAATTACATTAACCAAAGTCTAACAATTACACTTTTATGAAGCTTTTGAATTGTAACAAAGAAATCTTTGATCGAGTTTGCACACCAAAATAAGAATCGCAATGTAAATTTTCGCGAATCTTCTACGTATATAATATTGTCTTACTATTTAATATTCTCACCAATTACATTAAATTTCAAATACTATTACTCAATTTTAAATTGAACCTTATTGAATATAACTAAAAAAAAAATACAAAAATTTTGGAGCATTCTCCGTTAATAATTGATTTTATAGATCCTATTGTTTTTTTTATTCAATTTTAGTATTCAATTCATATTATAATATAGTCAACAAAATAAAATAATATTAAATCTTCACCCCCGATAATAGCCGGTTCCACAGTTGCTAAACATATCCGTTAAACCAGCGGTCGGCAACCTTTTTGCAGGGAAGGGCCACAAGGTGGCAAAATAAACCAAAGGCGGGCCGCAGACCTCATACTCGTATTAACCCTAGAAGCTCAATATACCTACACATAATGAGGGGAAATAAGTGTTTGTTATAAAATGACACAAACAGCTAGGTTCTTAAGTGGCGACTGGCGATAACTACTGGCAATATTAGAAAACATTGTTTTTGATACATATAACTTTAATTCACCAAACATTCACGGGCCGCAAGTAAGACGTTCGAGGGCCGCATGCGGCCCGCGGGCCGCGTGTTGCCGACCGCTGCGTTAAACGATTTTTTATTCCAATATGAATAAATTAGAAAATTGTAAGTTATTCCTGTCGCAAATGCAGTGCGTATTCCCGGTTTGGTGTGCAAACTCTAAAATACCCTTTAACGACCGAGCTCATTGACGGAGGTCTGACAAATCATCCTTTCTTGATAGAAAAGTCTTTAGAAGCGTATGATTCATTAAGTCCGTGAAAAATTGTATTGTATGAAAGGGAAATGTCTGGATGTGGAAATGTGCTGAGTTAAGAAATATTCTGGGATCCCTTTATTATACTTATATAAATATCCGATTCCATTGAATGCTGTTAAATAGGCATTATGGTAGCATTTTGCGCTGTAATGCTAAAGGTTTGGAAAGAAAATATGGGGTTAAAATGGTTGAAACCTAATGAGGTAGGCCTCATATTATATTATACTTTTTTCAAAAAAATACATCTAAAATAATATACTGTAATAAATAGATCAATGAATATCCTCTTATCAAGAAAATGGGAAAGTATTAATTAAAATATACTGAAATAAAAAGATCAATCAATCCCGTAAAGAAAATGTCGGACCAATTCCGGACTTCACGGGGAATTAGGTAGGTGAAATCTCGATAAACAGTAAACATCGTATCGTATCAGCCATTTTTCCGGACGGCAATAAAGATTTAATGTTTCAGCTTATTTGTGAAGTCAAGGATCGTCAAGTACAAAGCATTACGTCACAGTACAGTTAAATGGGCCGTGACTAGCGAGTTCCCGAAGCTATTAAACTCTGGGACCCAAAGTCGGTGAAAATTATTGCGGTGACAAGGATAAATTGAGGCAAGACAATGCTTATGTACACACGCAGTTTTGATAGTCCCAGGTTATTAATTAGCTGTCGTCAATAGACGCTGTTAGAAGAGTTCTCCAAATGATAAACATGGATGTTCCAAAAGTGTTTATGCAATCCAAAATATGCAGTGAACACACTCTTTTTCTTCACCCACTAACACTTGGCAGATTGTAAGATGAGTTAGTATTTGTGACTTTATATTTTTGTATGAAATCGAATAGGTGAACACTCTTTACCATAATACGGGCTGCGTTGTTGTCATAAAATGATGGTTTACTCCCTCACGGTAAGAAGTAACAAAACTCACGCTCCACACTCAGAGCACCCAACCTACCAGAACAATTCTTGAGGAATGAACTTTATCATTGCTGACGCATTTCTGATTTGCGATTCTTCACATTGGCTCGTGACGAACAAATACTAGTAAACTTGTATACGTACGCGTTGAGCATATTCGTCAACGATTACCCATGATCGACGTCAAACATGCTCTAGACAGCTTCGCAATCTTGGTGGCATTCGTGCTTGTTAATATGCCTTTTAACGGGAATCGACTATCAAATATGTTACATAGAACTAATAAACACAAGCTCAGCGCTCCAGTTCCAGGCGTGTACAAACATACGCGGCGGAGATACTGCCTAAACTCTACACTCTACGGCAGAGTTTTCCAAACTTTTTAGTTTTTAGTTTTTTAATTTAAAAGAATGATTTTCCATATATTTGTTCTTTCGCCCATTCTTCTCGCCGGGCCGGTTACCGAACCTTCGACTTCGATTCGACGTTCAAAAAGTGTTTTGAAGAATATGCATTTCAAAAAAATATTTAGAATTTTTAGTTTCATGTTTCACTTTCAAAACATTACTATGGACTACCAATTTCTTTTTCACAAAAAAGAAAATGAAGATTAGATCTATCCAGGGAGGTCGGGCACTTTCATTTTTTTGCATTCTTTTCTGAGATTCTTAAAATATATACATTTATATGCCTATTTTGATAGGAGAAGTCTAACATTATCTTTACTATAAAAAATAATTTTTATGCATGCTTCCAATTGTGGATCCCAATTCTTGTCACGATGGTCGTAGATCCAGACTTCGATGGATCTCTGCCCCCTGGGGTACACCTAGATAATTTTGAGAATCTCTACATTCTACAAGCTCTACATTCTACAAGCACTATATAAAATGTTTATCACCAGCAAACTGAGCTGAATCTGGTGATCGCGTAAACTATCGTTCAAAGGATAGAAAAACCAAATTGTGACCGCTGAAAAAACGGTTTTTTCGTAGTATTTTTATTTATACAACGAAACGTTACTCAAATTTAACGGTTATATTTGAGTAACGTGCAAAAGCTCTATTATTGTTTGTGTGTCCTGACTTATCACGTATAATACGCAGCTACTCTACAAAATAAAATATGTTAGCTGTTGGTCTTGAGAGTAGCTGCGTAAAAAATAAGTAGAATCGTAAATATAAAATCCAAAAGCATAAAAATTCAAAATAAAATCCAAAAGTAGAATCCAACGCAAAAACCAACTTTACAACTAACCAAGCAATTTAAAAATAAACGAATTGAGGTCCAACAAGGGTACGGGTGACATCTCCTTAAAAAATGATTAGGTTTTGCCTGTTGTTTTCAAGATTGAGGTCCTTATAAATCTGTACCACATGTAATTAATATATTACGTCGCAATAAAGGCGATATTCGTGACCTAGATCCAGCATGTTAACTCCGTGTTCGGGATGTGCCTTAACGACCTCACTGGAGTGTTATTAGGACTTGCTTGTCCTAGCTAAAAAGCAGTAGGTCAGTTTTAGCTTATTGAAATCGGCCAAAATTTAAATACTAAGTACGTAAACTATATTAATTATATTGGGTACAAGTATTAGTCGTCACGAATCGAACTTAATTGCTAAATTCAAAATTTTTAATGCACAAAGTATGAACCAACTATTGACCCTAACATCAACGCCGACTTATCCGTCGTCTGTTTTTGACAATATTTTTTTCCTATAAATTTAAATAACAGTATTATAATACTTGTATGAAGGACATAGTACCCATGATAGATTTATTAAAATATTTTTAACGATTTAATTCAAAATATATATTTTTATCAAATTGAAAACAAAGTTTTTGCTAGGATAATCTTTGCTTTTGGATATTTCTTCTTTGTATTAAAGTGTTAACGTAAATATTTTTTAAGTACGAAACATGAATCGTTTTTTATTTAAAAGAAAATGTTTTAATTATTATCCTTTAAAAGTAATATCTGTATGGCGTATATTTAAAAGCCTTCATATTCATAAAAAAGCCTTATACGGCCTTAAGTGAATTTAAGTTTTTACTATACTCTTTACTTTTTTACTCTTGGCCATAAATTATGCAGAATAAGGATATAGTAAAAAACTTGTTAGAGGCATAATATAGTTGAATATTTTCTATGGAAAAGACGTGAGACCAGCTGTTTCTAAATCTATTTTTTGATATGCTAAGTTTTCTACTCTCCGATGTTGTTTCTCTAACGAGTACAAATGTTTAGCTAGGCTATAGTTAAGGCAAACAATAAATGCTTCCGACCCATCAGAAACTATTTAGATAGTTACTAACTGTCTTGGGATTATAGGGCTGCCAAGTTGCCCTTATATGAGAAAGTGGCCCCCACTTTGTTTATCAAGCTATATTTAAAAAGTACAGGAGCCAGGAAACTAAAAAATACATTATGAGTCTTCTTATTTATTTGTTTAAACTAGTCTTATTAGGGAATAAATAAAACTCGTACAGGATAATCGAAAGTATTAATTATTATTCTTAACTAATCACATTTGGTATCTTGAGATCCAGTGATGGTAATTAAGGCCCGTATAAATAGTCTGCTCTTGACACTTAAGAGCAAAAGGAATTAAAAAAGAAGTCGGACTTAGAAAAAAATTTCGTCGGTTATTTTAGTTTTAGGAGGTTTAAGTTAAAATCCACAGATTAAACTTTAATTCGTCCGTTTTTAACAGCCGATCACTGTCGATCTTGCTCTAAAATTAGCCAATCACAGTTGATCTTGCTTAAAAATTAGCCAATCACAGTCGATCTTTAATCGAATCAAATCGAATTGTATTTTTAACCGACTTCCAAAAAGGAGGAGGTTCTATGTTCGGCTGTGTTTTTTTTATGTATGTTCATCGATTACTTCTCCGTTTGTGAACCGACTTTCAACATTTTTGTTTCGTTGTATAGGGTATAATCATGGATTGGTACCATGTTCATAAAAGTGGTGATCTGATGATAGGATCCGGGAGTAATCGAGGGTACTCCTCAAAATTTAAATGAAAACATATGGTGATTTTGGTTTTATGTGAAGTATTTCGGGCAAATGTTACCATAAAGTGAGATTTTGCACCAAGGTATACCATGATTCGAAGGTGATGAACAGAACTCCGACCTCCTTAAAGATACATGTTTGGGGGTTTCAGTGTTGTTTTAAGAACTGAAAGCATATGCTACTAAGCATATTAGATTATTCGTATTATCATCACTACCCTCACACCACGCATCATCGTATTTTGACCCTATTATTAGTACTTTTCATAGTCTTTTAGGTCGAGACAGATGCCTTTGATCAGTATAAGTACTGTCGTTTGATGAGTGATTTTGTAAAATCCTTTTGTTATTTTAAAATAAAATATAATTGGTACTTGGCGTTATGGTTACCAATGTAGAAATTTGGTAATGGGATCCATCATTAATCGAGGGAACTCCTCAAAATTTAAATGGAAGCATATGCCGATTTTGGTTTTGTATGAAGTATTCCAGGCATTCGTTACCAAAAACTGTAAGATTTTGCACACAGATATACCATGGTTCGAAGGCGCTGAACAGAACTCCGATCTCCTTAAAGATACATGTTTGGGGGTTTCAGCTTTGTTTTAAGAACTGAAAGCTTATGCTACTAAGCAAATTATTTTATTTGTCATCATCAACCCTACCCTTACACCCTGCATCATCACATTATTACTGCAACCTATATTATTAGCACTTTGCAAGTCTTTGATCATTATTTTGTCGTTTGTAGTGAAAATCCATAAGAGATCCAAATGGAATCCATGAGGTATGTAGGGAACTCCTCGGAATTTATTCGGTATAATATTATATATTATGTACTATCAGAGAAGTTGATTCCTAGGCAGATGGGGGACCTGCGTAGTTTGGTCGCGTTACGTCAAACCCAGCCGACAGATCACAATTAACATTGAATTGACATGACCCGACCAAATGACGTTGGTCTATCAACTGCCTAGGAATCATTTTCCTCGATGGTACATTCTACACGTATAGCGATAACGACTTTGTTTTAAGTAGTTTAAACACTGACCTCCATTATACAAGTACGCTGGACTAATGATACCCTTTGAAATGACAGCTATTTTTTGTGCCTATTTGAAGCGGAATCAGCTCCCCCGATGGGAGGGATAGGAACTAAATTTGACCATTGACCAAATGTATTTGTCTATGATTTGACGTAAAAATGACGTTTGAAAGTCGCCATATTGGCACTGATAGCAGTAGTGGGAGTATTTGGAACTAATACTAGTGATGACAACCAATAACGATTAAGCGGCCATTTGCAAGTTACGTCAAATTTAGTTCTTTTCCCGCTCACTGGGGGCGCTGATTCCGCTTCAAATAGGCACAAAAAAAAAGTGGTCAAATCATAGGTCCAGCGTACTTGTATAATGGAGGTCAGTGAGTTTAAACATGTATGTTGACTTGATATGTTTTCATGCAAAATTGTATCATAGATCCAAAGTCTCTGAGCAAAAATCCCGGGTGTTTAAAGATAGGCGTTTGAAAATTTCAACATTGTTTAAGGAACTCGAAGCATTTACCATAGCCTAAGGTGATGAGTTTACATACGAAAGTGCATCCCAGATCCTAAATTACTGATCAGAACTCCTGAGTATTTGAAGGAAATTGCTTAAATAGCTGCAAGCATATTATATCACTTTCTGATTTGATGAGTTTTTATACAAAGTTGTATTTTGGCTCCGGGTGTCTCATTTAAAAGATCCATGTGATGTGCAATTATTGAAACCCGCATTCAAGTACTAAGTAGTTAAAAGTTCTGTTTACATATTATAATCTAAAAAGAGAAAAAATATTATTTTAAACAAAAAATTGAAAACCGACTTCCAACTCACAAAAAAGTGTTAAATAATTGTTATTATTAAAATAGTGGCTTTTTCAGAACTCTCCTATAATATATAATAATTCAAAATTTTCTCTACTCAATCTTCACACTTTTGAAGTCGGTGCCAGCCCTAAAAATTGCTAAAATCCTTTGATATAGAATATTTACTCATGTTGGCTGGTACCGCCTTCAAAAGTGTGAAGATTAGGTAGAGAAAACGTTGAATTATTGTCTTCTAAGTCCCACTTCTTGTTTATATTCTCTTTGCTCTTATGTCTTAAGAGCAGACTATTTTTACGGGCCTAAGTGACCCCCTGAGGGTCACATTAAATGTATTACACAAGTGAAACATAACGGCAAAAATCCCAAATGTAATATTAGCCACCTTCAGAGCCTCCACAAGCTGCATGAGGCCATAAGTCCCAACTTTGTCACTGTACCCATGGCTCTCCAGCTCTGTCATTGGAATAAATTGTGTCGCGAAACATACACGGCACGTCCACGTTTTCAGGAACCATATTTGTATATGAGTCGGTATTTACGGCGTCTTCGTCACTTTCAGAGCTACTGCTGGATGTAGCGTACCTACCTCTGGCGTCAAACGGCATTCCTACCAGCGCCTTCTACATCGTGGTTACGTCTTCCACGTCATAAAACACTCTTACATGTAATGTGATCCTCGGAGCCATATTACGACTAATTACAAATATTGCTAACTAGATGACGCCCGCAACTCCGTTGCGCCGAAATTCGTTTATCGCGCGGGAACCGTACATTTTTCCGGGATAAAAAGTATTCTATGTCCTTTCCCGGGACTCAAAGTATCTCCATGCCAAATTTCAGCAAAATCGGTTCAGCGGTTTGGGCGTGAAGAGGTAACAGACAGACCGACAGACAGACACACTTTCGCATTTATAATATTAGTATGGATATTTAAACAAACGTACCAAAAATATTTGTTAAACGTTGAATTTCATATTGACCTTTTAAATTCCGTAGAAGAACAGTTTGATGTATCCGACGTTCGAAGACAAAAGCCAAATCTTTCTATTTTTTAACAACTTTCGATATAAAATGACACACACTAAAAAGTTTCGCCGGTCGCAAGTTTGAACTCGATCAGATGACAATCGAACGTGACCTAGCCTCTGTTAGATTTGTTCGGTACTAAATTATTAGCATACCGCAAGCATCTCGTTGCGCCAAAATTGTATTAGATATCGTTATTAAAACATTAAAATATTGAAGTGGGGCAATATATTATGTGCAGGGGCCACGTTACAACCTTTTCCCAATAATATTTTGGATAAAAAGGCCGGACCCTTATTACTGTTATTTTGACATTTCGTTATGAATATTTATAAAATAATAAGTTAAAAAAACATATCTCGACTACGTTAAAATAATATAGCCTATGTCACCAGCGGAAAAATTAGATACTTTATCAGGGCGAGCGAAGCGAGCCCTAGTATATCCCACAACCTGAACATTTTGTGGTACACTTACGGAGAAACTATCACGCCTATTGATTTGTGCTTTAACATAGTCATTTTTATTTACATGTAGATGTGTTATCAGCAGTCAGTCAAGCTCGGCCTCACAAAGCTCGGCTTTAAGCTAGTTATCTATTGCCACCTCATTAGTAAAGATCGATTTAGTTTATCCGCTACGAGGGCACATACATACATACACTGTAAAAATTATAACTTTCCTTTTCGATTCTCCGTAGTCGAGTAAAATACTAATATCAAGTTATTAAATGTTTAGTACAAAACATATTTATTAAATTTTATCGAAAATTTTTATTATAATACAGGATGTTACAAAACAAACTGATGCTGTCACTTTCACAGAGTTCATTGTGAAAGTGGCAGCAATTTTTTTTTGTGATTTGTATGGGCAAGCTCCCAAGCGTCATGAATTCGCCCAGAAAAAAGTAAAAAAAAAAGTAACTTCATTTCAGCGCTGCTTCTTTGACCGTGAAATCTATAAAAAGGAGGAGGAATACTCGCACTAAAATATTATAACTTTGTTTTGTTACACTCTGTATATTGACATGGTAGTAAGGCATAGTTTTCTCTAAATAATAACTCCCACACCGGTTTCGGTGACGGTGGCCGGTTTCATTGAAACCAGGCCTGCAGTTACGCAGGAGTAATTTTATAGTGCCCCAGTGTGTGCGCAGTACACAAGAGCACTCTCTATTCCTTTTACTCTCATAACCCAGTGGGACGGAAGACCGACACGACTGGCGAGAGATCAGGCGCAGGACCGACTTTTTATATGCCCATCCGACGCATGGATTACTTGTCAGACGATCAGGTGATCAGCGTGCATTGTCCTAACCAAACTTGGAAATAACATGTTCCCAATGCGGGAATCGAACCCACGACCTCCGAGTCGAGAGCCACGCTCTTAACCACTGGACCACGGAGGCGTTTAAATGCGTCTTATTAAACGATGAACACCTTATATCGTTAAAAATTCGGACAAGACACTATTTAATATTGTCGGACACGCAACCAAAACCCTACTTTTTCCAGCATTATCAGGATGCCTGACAACCCTAGATTAGGAGGCTTAAGATTATACAAAATCCTCTATCCACCGTGACTGTTTATTTCGTGATTGAGTGCTAATGTTTTTCAATGAAACGGACCAGGAAATGAGCAGACGGTTCACCTACTAGTAAGCGATTGCCACCGCACATGATGCAACATGAGTGTAGTTAAACTAGTAATTGCTCTGGTGTTGCGCAGTAAGGGTCCTATAAGCCCTTGGGTCACTGGTCACCTTTCTGACTCAGCAGGTTATACTGAGCATTCCTTTAGGGCGAAGCCAAATAAGCGTAATTTGTGAGTTGTGAGTCGCAGAATTTCTGTTCGGCAGAATTTTGCTGCATTCAGTTCAGTCCTATTTGATTCACACGAGCGTAATTTTGTGAGTCATGATTTGTATGAAAAGATATTTATGCGGCAGAAATTCTGCGACTCACAATATGGCTCATATGGCTTCACCCTTAATAAGAAAGATACATAGTTTTCGTTGAGCCAAGAGTCACGCCATAAATGAGATGAATTTTTAAATTTGCGCATGTAAGTGAGTAGAGTCATACTCGTTTAAAAGTTTAATATAATTATAAGCAGTAGATTATGTACACAAAATATCTGTAGTTGACATTAAACCATGCATATTAATATTATTATTAGCGCGTGTTCAGACTAAACTGACTATACGCCGCCGAATGTGAGCAGGCTCACTGTAAGCCCCAGTGTGAACGTGAAAATATACGTTATCGAATGTCCGCGCCTACGCCTAGCGTAATGGCGTATTGTCGGTTAGGTGTGAACGAAAAAGTGAATATGTATGGAAATACAATAAACTGCGTAACATTCCCTCAGAATCGGCGGCTCACAGTCGGTTTGGTGTGAACACGGCCTTAATGCGAAAGTGTGTCTGTCTGTCTGTCTGTTATCTCTTCGAGCCCAAACCGCTGAACTGATTTTACTGAAAGTTATGGAGATGTTTTAAAGTCGCGGGTCATGTCGCGGGAAAGGACATATAATTCTTTTTATCCCGGAAAATCTATGGTTCCCGCGTGATAATCGAATTTTGGCACAACGGAGTAGCAGGCATTTTGTTTTAGTAAAAAAACCATTCAAACCATCATCTACTATATTATATAGATAATATGAAATTTAAGACCACTTTAATTATATAACTAACCGACTAAAATAAACAATACTCGTCTATTTACTTACTTACACTCAGTTATTTTCGTAGCTAGTTAAGTAGAGGCGGGGATAATCAAATCATTTTGTTTCATAACTAAGGGATAGTTGGGGGTATCCCCTATTATTACATTACTGGCGAAATTTCCTTTTAGAACGTAAGTGGAATAACAAAATGTTACTTAATTAATGTGTTCGAGTTTATTATAAATTTTTCAAGTGTATTTTTAGAGTTGGGAAGGTATTGCTGGATATAGTCTTTTCTCTTTAGCCTAAAAATCGCTGTCTGCTGCCTAAGCGTAGGCCCACCGAGCGTCAACCATCCCGATCTTGTGCAGCCGTCATCCATCCGCTGCCTGCCACCTTCTTCTAATCCTATGTCCATCGAGCTGCTGCGCGTCCTACGCTACTTTTGCCTAATCGACTCCACTCCAACACTTTCCTGCTCCATTGACCGTCTGTCTTTTTGCAGACATGGCCGGCTCAATTCCACTTTAGCGTGATAATCCTTTAAGCAATGTTGGCAACTTTAGTTTTCTAGTAAATTACATCGCTATAAACTAGGCCTTTGCATCCGTTGTGGATGATTTATACAGTACTAGCTTTTGCCCGCGGCTTCGCTCGCGTGGAATTCAAAAATCGCGTAAAATACGAATATTCTTGTAAACCTCCTTTGGAAACATGATGTTTTTCCAAGACCAAAAGTAGACTATGTTATTCTACATCCTTTCAACTAAGTATATGCCAAAAATCAAGTCGATTTGTTGCTTCGTTAGGCCGTGAAGGAAGGACAAACAAACAAACACACTTTCGCATTTATAATATTAGTATGGATAGTCATGAAAAGCTTATAACCAGCAGTGGACGGTAGATATACAGGAAGTATAGTAATACAGAATACTAATCAAACGATGAAAAATGTGTATGTTAAGTTTAGGTTAGAATAATTTCATTTTTGATTATTGACTTAGTTTGTTCTTAAAGAGGAATCAAAACTCAACACTAACGACTCGACACCATTTTGATATAAGCTGCATTTCCAGGAGTGAGGGGGGGGGGGGGGGGTTGGGGGGGCGCAGCCCCCCAAGTATTGTCCTGAGCCAAAATTCCCCTCCCCCATATCATATTAATCAAATGACACTCAAAAACTGTATGTTTAGTTTAGGTTAGAATAATTTCGTTATGATCACCGCGACACCACTTTGTTATAAGCAACATTTCCAGGAGGGGGGGGGGGGGGATTAGGGGGGCGCAGCCCCCCCATGCAGGGTCGAGGGGGAAATCCCAGGTGCGGGAGTTGAAATGAAATGAAATTTTGAAATGAAATTTTATTTGTTTTTCCAAACAGAATAACAAAATAGACAAAAACAGTTACTCGCGATGACACTTATAGTAGCCCATAAGGGCTGTGGCACAAGTGTCAACGCCCACCTTCGAACCAGTTAGTACCAAATTAACGAATTACAATAAGTATAGCTTAATTGAAACTAATTTAAAGTATTACAAGAATGTGAAAAACAAAACAGAAATAAAAATGTAGTGTGTGTGTGTGTGTGTGTGTGTGTGTGTGTGTGTGTGTGTGTGTGTGTGTATGTGTGTGAAAGAGAGTGGGTTTCTGTGTGTGTTATATATATGTTTGTCATATTATTTTATTATATTATGTTTCTTTATATTGCGTTTATGTTACAGTTTTAGTTAGATCTTCCGTTTCTTCATACGAAAGTGAGGTCAGCCACTCTAGAATTTTTTTCTTGCACTTTCGGTTTGTAAGATGGTGTATGTTTAAAATTTTATTTGCTGTATTGTACAATTTTGAGCTGATGTACGGATAATGCCGGCTTGCGATCGTTGTTTTTCTAGGGAGGATAGGACAAACTAAATCAGATCGACGCTTTCTGGAGCTAGCAGATGGATTAAATGGGATTTCAGTATGCTTTCTCATAATTGTTTTAAATATAAATAATTGCCTAACTGAGGGCACTTGGCACAGAGCATACAGCTCTTTAGTTGGGAATCTGTATGGCTTATTGGCTAGAGTTTAAAGTACAGCCCGATTGGCCCTTTCTAATCGTAATATTAGAGATTTTGGAGCTCCACCCCATGAGGTAATGCAGTAAGAAGTGACAGATTGAACCAAGGCGTAATAAATCATCCTTAGTTTCTTGAAATCCAGAATTAGTCTAAGCGATTTGAAGACATAAACTAATTTTCTAATTCTAGAACATACAGAGTCGATCTGATTCTTTGTAACCCTTTCTAATGGAGTGCAGGTACATGATACATTTTCATTACAATCAGATGGGCAGTGGGCAAGAATTAAGAATGAAGATGGTGGAAGTAATGTCGTCTTAGCGGCGAACGTAATGTATTTGCTTTTAGACAAATTTAGGGTAAGAAGGTTTTCATTTAGCCATTTTATGACGGATTTAAGGGCAAATTCAGCCGACTGGCGTACTTCATCCCACGTAAGGCCATATATGATGAGTTATGATATATATGACGCGTTACCATTTTGTTATAAGCAACATTTCCAGGTGGAAGAGGAGGGAGGGGGGGGGGAGTGGGGTGGGGGGTTGTTAAGTTGGAAAACACAGTAAATAACATGAAGTAAGTCCATTAAAGAAAAAAGTTTGATACAAAATCTGACCCCCTCTTTGGTCCCCTTAGGTGGGGGGAATTTTTTTATGCACCAGATATTACGTTAGAAAAAGACAAATTTATCTGCGGAAACCGTATGCAAATCGAATCAGTAGTTAACGTGTTAAAGAAAAAAGTTTCATACAAAATCTGACCCCCTCTTTTGTCCCCTTAGAGGGGTGGGGGAAAAAAAAATTATACACCAGATGTTAAGTTGGAAGAAGACAAATATATCTGCGATAACCGCATTCAAATCAGCTCAGTAGTTTTCGTGTGATGCGGGAACAAACATACAGACAGACAGACAGAGAGACAAAAAAGTAACCACATTTTTGGCTTCCATAGCGATGTAGTAACACCCCCCGCTTATTATTTTTTTAATATCTTTAACGTACAGAATTTTCATTTCTACAGTTTTATTATATGTATAGATTAGATACTGATACGTTCAAAATAATATATTTACATCTTCCATCATCCCTTATTTTATCCCCATGGGGGTTGAATTTATCAAAATCCTATTTAAGCGAACGTTTTCATCATAGAGGCTCAAATCTTAAATAATTTCAGTTCAATCAGTCGAAAGTCTAAGAAAATTTATAAAAACTTTCATCCCCTATTTCATCCCCTTAGGGGTAGAATTTATTAAAATCCTTTCTTAGGGGATGTTTACGTCATAGTAGCTTTATGCATGCAAAGTCTCAGCCCGATCGGTTTAAAATTGAGAATTTCATATAAAATTTCATCCCCTATTTTACCCCCGTATTTTTTTTTTAATCCTTTCTTTGAGGATACTTACGTCATAGTAGCTTTATGCTTGCAAAGTCGCAGCCCGATCGGTTTAAAATTGACAAAGTTTTATACAAAGTTTCATACCCCATTTTATTCCCTTGGGGGTAGAATTAGGGGTGGAATTTTTTAAAATCCTTTCTTAAGGGATGCTTACGTCATAGTAGCTTTATGCATGCAAAGTCTCAGCCCGATCGGTTTAAAATTGAGAAAGTTTCATACAAAATTTCATCCCCTATTTTACCCCCTTTAGGGGTTGAATTTATTTAAATCCTTTCTTAAAAGATGCCTACGTCATAGTAGCTTTATGCATGCAAAGTCTCAGCCCGATCGGTTTAAAATTGACAAAGTTTCATACAAACTTTCATCCCCTATTTTACCCCCTTGGGGGTAGAATTGATCAATGATCAAAATCCTTTCTTAGCGGATGCCTACGTCATACCATCTACCTGCATGCCAAATTTCAGCCCGATCGGTCCAGTGGTTTGGGCTGTGCGTTGATAGATCAACATGTCAGTCAGTCACCTTTGAGTTTTATATAGATAGATTTTCGGAGCGAAGTAACCACTCCTCAAATACTGTAGTGCCTGGGACAAGATTTGTAAATGACCGTATGGTTGCCCAAGCAAATACGGCATTCTCGCAACATAGTCGGCCTAGTCCAGAGGAAAGAACTAGTCAATACGCCTGGGACCAACCATGTGCAGGTTTCCTCACGATGTTTTCCTTCACCGTATGAGTGTCCGTATTATGTACTTGAGATCAGAAAATGTCTCATTGGTACACGCCTCCACCCGGGATCGAACCTGCACCCTCTAGGAGTGCGAACCAAAGGTCTACCCATTAGGCCACGGACGCTCACACAAATCGCTATGAGCCCATGAATATTAGCTATGAATATTTTAATTTAATTTCATAATTTTTATATACTAGATGACGCCCGCAACTCCGTTACACCAATTTACGTTAATCGCGCGAGAACCGTACATTTTTCCGGGATAAAAGGTATCCTATGTCCTTTCCCGGGCCTCAAAGTATCTCCATACCAAATTTCAGAAAAATCGGTTTAGCGGTTTGGGCGTGAAGTGGTAAAAGATATAGAGACAGACAGACAGACACACTTTCGCATTTGTAATATTAGTATAGAAGAATGGATCAACTTAATTTTAGGTAGATAAAAGATACTTAATACAGAATTAATCTGACGGTCTCACAGGAAACACGTTATGTTAGATTTTTAATAAAATCTAGATTGAAACTGAAAACTTTTTTAATTGCGTATTTTTACGTGGTGTATCGTTTCATCAGGTATTACAGCGAATCCCCTCTGGAGAGGTGGGATTATCGAGCCAGCGAGTTAAGGCCATCCCCCGAGCAAACGACCATACATTTGACGCGTTGCCGAGATCGCAGAAAAATCCTATTTTTTTACTCATCTTAGTTCAAAATTGATCTAAAAAAAATTTAAAACGGGGAATATGTAGTTAATGAAATTGTCTATCTATTGTCGTGTGTTTCAAATAAACGTAATTTGTAAATACTAGGGAGATGCTGAAAGTATTCTTTAATTTTAATAAATTGGTATTACTTTGGGAGCTTATATCATGAGTATAATAAACAAAAATAGAAAATTTAAAACGGGGAAAGGAATGTTGATATACTGAAGATTATTGCTGTATTTTTATTATAACTTTGTAGCTTTCAAATTATGAGTTTATAAGGCTCTAAATACGGTAAATTACGGAATCTCCGTAGGGGAAGGCACTTAACTTTCAACAATATTATACAAATTATTGTTAGGTATTTTAATATCCTTATGGCCGGCTTATATTATTCCAATCCAGTGATCCAATAATGTGAATATTCGCGGCGACGCTGCAATAATGTAAACGGGCCCTGGAATGCAATTCATTACTTTACAGTTCATAACCGTTTACATTATTCCAGTAAAAATCCTGTGCTGGATTGGATCACTGCTTTGAAATAATTTAAATCCATTATTAGGTAGATTTTATGTGACTGGAATATAAAATAGAAGAGTAGTGGCTCACTAGCCAAAAAAACGTTTACTGACCATTACATTCCACAGAATAAAAATAAAAAATAACTCCCACACCGATTTCGGTGACGGTGGCCGGTTTCATTGAAACCAGACCAGTTACGCAGGAGTAATTTTTTATAGTGCCCTAGTGTGTGCGCAAAACACAAGAGCACTCTCTATTCCTTTTACTCTCATAACCCAGTGGGACGGACGACCGACACGACTGGCGAGAGATCAGGTGCAGGACCGACCTTTTACATGCCCATCCGACGCATGGATCATGGCCCATCTTACTTGTCAGACAATCAGGTGATCAGCCTGCCTTGTCGTAACCAAACTTGGAAATAACATGTTTCCAACACGGGAATCGAACCCACGACCTCCTAGTCAAGAGCCACGCTTTTAACCACTGGACCACGGAGGCGTTCATTGCACAGAATGTAATGGTCAGTAAAAGTTTTTTTGTTTTCATAGTAATTATACTTCAAAACTAGCCAATAGGTCGATTTTGGTAAACACAAAATTAAGTAGACCTTTATTAACACGTAGGTTTCTTAGTGGGAAGTATATTTTGATTCCTACGAAATATATTACGCACATTAAATCGTGAACATTTAAGCAATAGCACAGAACTTCTGCGACAGTATCAAGTTGTGTCTCATCTCATAGTTTTGGCTATAGTATTTAACATTTAGGGAGCTACCCTCGTTTGCGGTATCCGGATAAACAAAAAAGGTGTCGAGAAGTTTGTTACATAAAAACTGAACTGTGACCCCCGCGAGCTTGCGGGGACTTTGCAAGAAACGATAGTGTCAATAGTGTGACCATATTCGCGGCAAATATTTAACTTTGCCGTTTTTTAAAGGACCGCACCAGAGGCTCTATTTTCATGCCTTGACAGCCGCTTCGAATGCGGGATGTCGCCTGCCACACTTTCGTGTGTGCGCGCAAATTATACATCCAGCGCTCGAAGCGACCATCGAGTCTTCAGTATGGGTCGGATATACAATGCGTAATTCGACTCACATTCGACAACTATATCACGCGACAACCAATAAAGGCCGAACGCGCTTTGAGTTGGCCAATAACCACAAGGAATTTTTAATCATTCGGTTTTTTCGGGTTTTGCCACACTCTGTTGCCGAAACTGCTTGACACATATTTTAAGCTTTAGAAGTATTGCCAGTATATTCGTTTTTTTACTAATTTCACATCGAAACAAAACATAAGGAGAACGTCACACTAATCGAAATTACAATTTTGTATTAATATTGTATTTTGATCCTAAATTCTCCGAACGTTTGGTAACTATACTGCTGAAAGCCAAACTTTACTTTGCGACAAACTCTAGCTGTACACAGTCTAATTATTATGCTTCGTGTAGTTTTCTTTAAAATATTAACATGAAATCTTCTAGATTCATAGCGAACTAAAGTTCTGCCTAAAAAGAGTAAAAGAAAGACGAAAAAAGTCTCAATAAGACGAAAATACCAAAATTTTAAATATAACAAAAGAAGGTAATAAATGATAGTATTTTAGGGTGTGTATGAGTATTAAGTACCCTGTAGAGAGTTTATAGTGAAAGTAGCAGTGCTGAAAGAGTAACTTCTTTTCTAACTTTTGTAACGAAATTGGCGTGATTAAAGTTGTATTGTTTTTATATCAAGTTTGGCATTGTTTTTTTAACTTGAAGGAGAGTTTTGGATAGTTATTTGGAAGGCTAGTTGATTCGGAAAATGATCTACAGAATGTAAGCTCAGTTATGAAATATCTCAGAAAATCATTTGCTGATGAAAATTTTGTATAATATACACTTTTATTATTGTAATAAGTTTGACAATAAAAGATTCAGTTAAGATAAAGATCTTTTATGGCAACAACCACCTCTGGTTAAAAATAGGTTGATAGCATCATTTTAATAAATCTAGAGTCTCGACCAAAAAGTTGTTATAATTATTGTAACGCACTCATGATAATCGTACTTTTTGCAATGACAAGTAGCATTTTCATAATCTTATTTTTCTTTAATTTGACCATTGATTCAATGGTTCCGGAGAAGACAAAAATTGCGGCTCATTACATATCATAAAAATATAGCGGGTATTTTATTGTCAGGAGTAGCAAAAAAGAAGCAGAATTTTTCTATTTAATGCAGCGCCCAGAGGTTTTATTTAACCTCCGAAAATTGTTATAGTGAATGAATATTTTTTTTAGGTGCCATTTTCTTTTTTACACTATACCTAACTTGCAAAGTTTATCAAAATTTTTTTGTGCTTTTAATTTTGTTTAATAATTTAATTAAAAAATAGTATTTTATCATAATATATAACACCAGTCAAGAATATTTTTTTTTCTTGTTATTTAATGACTCTTATCCGATTGTTTACATTGAAAATTAACCAATGACACAATTTTAAAACAAGAAAGTTAGCTTTGCTAGTTTAGGAGAAGCTAAATATAAATATAAGATTTTTGCAAAGTTCTTAGAGATTAACGCTTGTCGTAACCAAGATGAAAGGGTTTGGGAGAATATCAGGGTTGAAAGGAAAAGTGTGTTATACGCACTTATTGTGCGTATTTAATTTTTAGAGAAATGATGAGTTTTAAGTACTTTAAAACGTTTTAATATCTCCAAAAATGTGTAAAATGGACGAAAAATTTTTGCTACATTTGTTGAGAATTTATTGAAGTAAGAGCTTAAAAGTTAAATACATCGACAAATAAAAGGCTTTGTCTAGCCTTTGAAATATATTTAAACTTCCTATTAAAAGCCAGAAAAAAATTGGGTGCTACATATCTCACGTACATACTAAAGACGTATGCTGCAACCTATGTTTGGAAAATGCTTACCTGAATACAAAAAATACCAGTTCTTAACCTTATTTGTATTTTTTTTCTTTTAAGTATGTTTTAGTGAATGTAATTAATAATATAAAATAAACAAAAAATAGGAGCGCCATTTATCAGGTACTTACTGCCGAAGCACACAACAAGCTTATTTGGAGGTATGCTCATCTAGATACAAAAATATTAATTTTAAATCTAAATTATTTATTTTTTCTACTTATTTTTTATTTTTCAGAATATAAGCAACGGTAGAAATCAAAAAAATATTAATATATTTTATTCTTTTGCTAGATAACTAACTGAAAAAAATAAATGCAGGTTTTTTCAAAATTTTCTACTCTTACATTTCAAAAATCTTAAATAAATCTACAATTTTACTCAAAGAAATGCAAACAGCACAAAATTCAAACAAACCATCATTTTATGTAAATATCTGAAGTGGAAGAGAATATTTGATGCAGATGAATAATTAATGTAAAATGCCTAAATAAACCAAAATTTTATTTTAAGTGTTACCTTTTTTATCGATTTTCCTTGAGTCACTCCATTTTAGGGTTCCGTAGCCAAATGGCAAAAAACGGAACCCCTAATGATTCGTCTGTCTGTCTGTCTGTCTGTCTGTCCGTCCGTTTGTCACAGCCACTTTTCTCCGAAACTTTAAGAGCTATACTATTAAAACTTGGTAAGTAGATGTAGTCTGTGAACCGCATTAAGATTTTGATACAAAAATGGAAAAATTATTAAAAATGAACTGAAACAAAAAATATATATATTCATCTTACCTATGCGTGTGGGGTATTTATGGATAGGTCTTCAAAAATCGAAACAACTTCAAAAAAGGTTTGCGAGAGACTCTTTCAAAGTGGTAAAATGTCCCCCTCTAACTTCTAAAGTAGGGGCATGATAAGTCTAAAAAAATATATGATGTACATTACTATAAAAACTACCGATGAAAATTGGTTTGAACGAGATCTAGCAATTAGTTTTTTTATACGTCATAAATGGTAAAACCTTAATTTAACTTTCATTAAATTAACTGAAATATAAAAATAAATCAAAAACCTTTTAATTTCATAAAAATAAACTTTATTGCTGCTGCGGAACCCTTGATGAGCGAGTCCAACTCGCACTTGGCCGATTTTTACTAATTGTACTTTAGGATGTCATCATGTCACATACACATCCTAAAGAACAATTAGTAAAAAATGTCCTTTGCGTAGTCGACTGTGAAAGTAGCAGCGCCAAAAGAGCATTTTTTGTGATTTGTAATTGCAAGCGCCTCAGAATGAATGAATTTTCCTAAACAAAAGTGAAAAAAAATACTCTTTCAGCGCTAGCAGCTTTCATAGTGAATTCTTTACAGGGGAGACGTGTACACCCTAAAGTATTATCACTCAGTTAATCTATACATAATATGGGTTTTATGTTTAATATAAAGGTGTAAATGCAATGTCTACTCACATCATATTCAATTTGTTGTTGGAAAATTTGTGCAGCGTCTTAATGTATATATATTTTTTAGTGTTTTGTTTACCTATTCACATTTTATATTATTTAGTATGAAAATAAAAGATGTTCTTAACTTATTTTATAAAGTCAGTTGGCGGGTGGTGATGACAGAGCTAAGCAGTAAAGTAATAGAACGACACATATTTATATACAGTCATAAATATTTATTTATATTAAATTTATTTTATTATTTATTATATTTATTGTAGTTATTATATTTAAAGCAACATATTATAATGTCTATTTCGGGCAATGATTCATTTTATTCTGCCAATAATTCATCAATTAATTTATCTGTAGATGACAGCTGGGATTCTACAAATGATATCACTCTAGGAGAACTTTCGCGAGAAAATTTTAATCCACAGAACTACAAATTACTAAATGTGTGTAACATAAACGCACAAAGTGTACCTAGCCACTTTAATGACATCCTAAACACTTTATCAGATATCAACATTCATGCGCTCTTAATTTCGGAGACCTGGTTAAAACCTAATCTCTCTTCCACATATTACAGTTTGCCCGGGTATATCTTAATACAAAATGATCGTATTAACAGACGTGGGGGTGGTGTGGCTATTTACTTACGGAGTGATCTGCCTTATATAATAATAGCTAGTTCTCCTCCAAATTATTCAGCAACTGCCGAATTTCTTTTTCTTGAGGTCTCCGTTAAGGGTACGAAGCTTGCTCTTGGTGTGGTATATTGTCCTCCTTCAATTGACTATTTTACTCAGATTGAAACAGTGCTCGAGTCTTTAGTAACTGAATATAGTCATCACATCATTATGGGTGACTTCAATACCAACCTATTGGATATTAACTCCCATCGTTCTAGTAAACTACTACACATCTTAGAATCAACTAGCTTACATAATTTGGCTCTTCAAGCCACACATCATAATGTTAATGGAGAAGACACTTGGCTAGACTTAATATTAACATCTAATCCACTACTAGTTCACTCGCATGGTCAGTATCCTGCGCCCGGCTTCTCGCTTCATGATCTTCTCTTCCTTAGGTTTGTCATGAAACCTCTTAAGAAACAATCTAAAATAATATTTGCGCGCAGTTTTTCACGCACGAACATTGGTCAACTTAAGTCGGGTGCAGCTTTAGTCAACTGGGATAAAGTTCTAACCATCACCAACGTTAATGATAAAGTGCAGGTCTTTAATAATGTAATTCTAGCCCTTTATTATGTTCATGCACCAGTTAAACGAATTAGAATAAAACATACTCCGGCACCCTGGATGTCGTCTGAGATAAAGGAGGCAATGAGACGACGTGATCGCGCCTTTCGCAAGTACAGGGCTGACCGATCCGACATTAAGACGTGGGAGAAGTTTAAGAAGGCAAGAAACAAGTGTAATCAGTAGGTGCGCAACGCCAAACGCCGACACATCTCCAGTAAAATAATTAATTATTCTTCTTCAGGTGCTAACCTGTGGAAATTTCTCGGTACCATGGGCTACGGTAAATCGCGTCATCAGGAGTTGCCAAGCACAGTTAGTCTGGATAACATTAATACCCACTTCGCCACTTCTCCTATCATGGATACATCTACTAAATCTGAAACAATAGACTATTTAATCGGATTACCTCGAGCAAATATAGATAATTTTCAGTTAACACCAGTTACTACAGGCGAGGTTAAAGCAGTAATTATGTCTTTAACTTCCAGAGCTGTGGGTTGTGATGACATCAGCCGTCAAATAATCACTCCCATCCTTGAATATCTTCTTCCAGCCATTACTCATATAATAAACTTTTCATTCGAGTCCTCCACATTTCCCGACTTATGGCGTAAGGCTTATGTCCGCCCTTTACCGAAAGTACAAAATCCTACACAACCCTCCCATTTCAGACCAGTTTCCATCCTCCCCTTCCTTTCCAAAGTGATCGAGGCATATGTTAACAAGCAGTTGTCCCGGTTTGTGTTCAAATATAACACTACAATCAGGATTCAGACCGGGACACAGTACCACTACAGCTCTTTTGAAAATTACAAATGATATAAGAACTGGTATGGAGGATTCTAAAATCACTATTTTAGTGCTGATCGACTTTTCAAACGCCTTAAACAACGTCAATCACCACATTCTTCTTGCAATCCTCTCTCATATTATGATCTTGCCCGAAGCTCTAAAATGGTTTTGTTCTTATCTTCGGGGTCGTCAGCAGCGTGTGCGCGTAGATCAGTCTTTTTCTGATTGGCGGACTCTCGAGGCTGGCGTCCCACAAGGCGGCATCCTCTCTCCCATTTTATTTTCATTATTCATAAATTTCGTCTCCTTTGTAATTCGCAGTGCGCATCATCTGTACGCTGATGACTTGCAGGTGTATGATCAGGAAACAGTGGAGAATCTACCCAATGCTATCGATAATATAAATCGAGATCTGAATGCTGTTAACACATGGTCCACCAAGTTTGGGTTGTTTGTAAATGCCGCTAAATGTCAAGCGATTTTAATAGGAAGTCCGAGACTACTGAGAAGAGTCGACACCAGAACCTGTAATTTTCGACGGAAACGTTATTCCTTACAGCCCTAGTGTAAAGAATCTCGGTTTGTATATTGATGCTAATCTTGATTGGCGTACTCAAGTGGCTCATGTTAGTAAAAGTGTTACTAGTTGCCTGCGATCTCTCTATCGCATGAAATATTTCCTGCCTTCCAGTATAAAAATATTACTAGTACAAACCCTTATACTCCCAGTACTGGACTATTGTGACATATGTTACTTCGACCTTAATGCAGATCTCCTCAACAAACTCGACCGGCTTCTTAATAATTCTATTAGATTTATTTTTGGCCTCCGTAAGTACGACCACATCTCCCCTTCCCGTGCCAAGTTGCAGTGGCTGCCGATACGTGAACGACGATCGCTACGGGCACTGTGTACCCTCTTTTCCCTGCTCCACTCTCCCTCTGCACCTGACTATCTGGCTGCCCATTTTAAATTGAGATGTAGAAATCACGATAAAAAACTCCGGTCCACAAATAACATGCTCCTTCTTTGTCCACCCCATAAAACATCACTCGTCCATTCCTCCTTTCATATCCAATTTATCCTCCTCTGGAATGCTATCTACCTCATCTTTTCTAAATTTTGTAATAAATCTATTAAAATAAAGTGGAATAAGTGCAAGGAAAGTGTATAATTATTTAATTGAACATGAATTTCCACCAAGAAGTAACAGTACATTCAATATCATATCTATGTAATTGTACTTTGCATCTACCTCATCTTGTCTCAACATCACCCAAAGGTTAGCTGGAAGAAAATGCCTAAAGGCATTAAGCCCGTCTCTGTACCTTTATGTGTGCAAAAAGTATAATAAAAAAAAAAAAAAACTTTCCTTTTTTTTTTTTTCATCCACTATAACAAAAATTGGAGGTTTCCACGATTTTTACGCTCTATAGGCGCTCCACTAATAATTGTAAATTGACAAATTATTATTTTATGTGCATACTACATAAGTGTTGTATTCCGCTAATTAATATCAATACTAATACTAATTACTAATTTACTAATTTAGTAATATTACTAATATACTAATAATATTATAAATGCGGAAGTGTGAAAAGTGTGTGTGTGTGTGAAGTGTGGAAGACATGTCTGTTACATCTTCACGCCCAAACCGCTGAACCAATTTTGCTGAAATTTGGTACTGAGATTTGGAAAGGACATAGAATACTTTCTATCCCGGAAAAATGTACGGTTCCCGCGCGATAAACGAATTTTGGCGCAAGTTGCGGGCGTCATCTAGTTATAAAATAAATTCAAGAAAATCTAATCTATTATTCTCATAACCCATTTTTCTTGAACTATTAGGTATACTTATAGATAAAGCGAATAGAGACGACTTCCGACTGCTAATGATCCGAGTAGTTTGCCATTCAAACCCCTATTTCCCGAGGGAAAAGGATCATTTTCATTTGCGAGTAAATTCACATTTGCTTCCATCAAGTAAGTAATGCGGAAGGTTTAAGTCCCATAAAACAATAGGGATCTCATTATTAGAGATTACTCAGTCAGGATACAGAGCTCCTTGTAGATACAGGTGAATTTTAAAATTGAATGTGGTAGGCATTTAATAAAACTATTGGCATTGATTCAAGATCAAGAAAAAAATATTTTTATACATAAGATAGTTAATGTACTTTCTGAAAAGAGTTGCAAGATTTATTTTATCTTAAATTATAATTAGCTTTTAGGGAATCAGATTTGTGGTGAACAAAATATATACGCGGCAATGTTTCCACCTACGAATAATAAAAACTAAGGAAACGTAACTCCCATACTTACCGATTTAAATTTGGTTCCTTTCGAACTGTCATATATAATAACGTCAGCCTGATACCACTGAAGGTCACCTAAATATTGCAAATGTATTGAAAATGTGTACCTAGGACCTAGGTACCATTTTCGACAAGTATTGTAGAACATGTTTTTGACGGAGTTACTTTTCCTTAGTTTTTATTATTCGTAGGTTTCCACTAATACTTCCACAAATTGACTCATTTTGGAAAAAAAAAACTTAATAAATTAGTTCAATAGTGCTGTAATTATTAATAAGGAATTAATTCTCTTCTAAGTTAAATGAGGTCTGTTACATGTGTTTTAATAAATAATTAACACACTGGTCCATTTTTCGCAATTTCCTACAATTTTGAATGTAACATTTTGTACGGGTTGAATTTTTTAAAATCAGCATTTACGTGCCAATTACAAAAAAATCACCCCGTATGAGTGACTGAGCCTAGACATAACATAGAGAGACTAACGAATGAGACGATCCAGATATGAATAAACGTTATACGACTGATATTTTAAACAAAAAACTTATGCCTTATATAATTATTTCTAATGGGTCGTTCGTCTAATGAAGTTACACGTGTATAGTTTTGTATTAATACGTGGAAAAAGCTTGTCATAAAACCGAGCCTTTTAACAGTTTATATTTATGTTGATTATTTTAGACTAAATGCAAAATGAAATACCACCAAAATCGGTACAGTTACAGCCTATTCGATGCAATCAAACATTTTCTCAAAGTAGTATAGACTTAACGATGAATTCATGCCATTGTTATAAACTGTATCATAAAAAGTGATTCAATAAAAATACAATACTACTAATTAAACTAGGTAGCTTTCAGTTTACACAAAGCTTTGCCATTCACTTGGAAATCTATTGTGTGCATAATTAATACAACTAGAGGTCGCCCGTTTTTATGAAAAAAGCATAATTTTAAAACAATATTGGCTCGATGCACTCCTTCTCCATAAAAACTATCTCTGTGCGAAATTTCATGCTCCTACGTTTCCGCATTTTTCGTAAAAAGGGGTCCAAAGTTTTTCGCTCGCGTATTAATATATAGATCATACACTCGTATTCTAGCGAATTATAACGATACATAAAGCTTTAAGCGTCTCCCAGACAGACGCGGCCTGCGGTGGCGGTGGCGGTCAGTTGGATGACATGAGAGTTCTAGGGACACAGACACACGCGGCCACGCGGTCAAGCCATTCAACTGACCGCCCGCGCCACCGCCACCGCAGGCCGCGTCTGTCTGGGAGACGCTTTATACGAGTACGTACTGTTATGATAAAGTTGACTTCAGAATGAAATATTAAGGGTGGGTTGCACCAGAGGCGTTGTTATAGTTACAGTTATGGTTATAGTTTAGGTTAACTTTAACTTTAGCTTTAACAATGACCACAGAATTTGACAGCTGATATGTCAGTTGCAAAAGTAAATGGTATTGAGGGTATAAAAATGAATTATCCATACAAATTGAATTCAGGAAAAAATAATTTGTTATGGCGACACTGTGACCCTATTTCAAATTTAATCCGTCCATCGTGGGTATCACAGACACAATAGATTTTCAATTGTTATGCTGGCAGCCGGCATGCCTAATTTGTTTAAAGCTCTTATTTCAAGCAATGGAATCCACACTAATATTATTAATACGAAAGTGAGTCTGTCCGTCTGTCTGTCTGTTACCTCTTCACGCCCAAACCGCTAAGCCGACTTTGCTGAAACTATAATATACAACTTGTTTATATTATGAAAAAAATAAGTTTATATTTAAAAACTACAATAGTATTACTTTAAATAATAACTTGGATTCTTGGTAAAAAATATAATAAAGAAAAAAATCATAATGATTATAATATTTGTATGGATAATTAAAAACGTCTTTTAACTTATCATGAAAAATGTCCTAAAATTAATTACAGCAATGAATAAATATAATTTAATCAAAAGATTTATTTCAGGAGTCTTGAGACAAATTAATTGAAGAGAGTGGCTGAAAAGCTGAAAGTCCTTACCAAATAATAAGTGGAAATATCAAGTTAGGATTAGGACTATAATAGTTAAAGTCGGTGCGAAACAACTTTTATTGCGATAAATATTAATTGAGTACAAAATGTACCAATTTATGAATGAGTATACGACGTTGAAAAGGTCAATAACACATATTGTATGTTATACAGCTGTTTTGATTGTGGTTATAAAATATTTTGAAGCTATTGCATAGCTTTAATCGCGGGCTTCGAGCGTGGCGACGGAATCAAGAAATTCCGTAACGCTAATAAACCTAACAACCCTCACTCAATACAATACAAATTTGCCAGTCGGTGCGTCGTAACATCAGTTCGGCAGAATTCGGCACGGTGTTTGTGTGCGTGCGACTACCGACTAGACGTATGTGATTTATAATTGCATAAGTTGATAAAAAATGCTATGCAATATGCTTTACCGCGGCAGTCCCCGAGTGCGACACGTATTTTTTTGTAGTAATATTAATTTATTTCAAATAACCTAGGAGATTCCTTAAGACCGGGCTCCTAAAATGATCTAAACACGCTAGCCCCGCCTACATACCCCGCTATCCTCCAATCGTGATACAATGATTCCATGAATCGTGCCCGCATGAATTGTATTTTGCGCTGCAGCTAATAGTGGACAATATCGCGTAACAACGCTCCGGCGCATTATAGCACGAAAGTAAAGTTCGCTAGTCCCAAAAATAGTTTTGATGATTACTTAAAAATTAAATACAATATTAATATTTCCTTTAGCTATTATTTTCTAAAGTGTGTTATTGTAGTAGTGCAAATTATTTAATGATAGTAACACAATAAGTGTAACAGATATTTGTTTTGGATTTTCGCCCAGAAATATTCATAATTTTGAAAAATAAAACTATAGAGTCAAAATAAGTGAATAGTGTTTTTGGTTAGCCAAATATCAGATAAATATATAATGATTAAATAAATCTCAATTTCATTTAAGTCAATCGTCTTCCGGGATCGTAATACCTATTAGAAAACACAGCAAAATTTGACAGCCCGGTCTTAATAATGCGTTGTTATTAATCAGGATAGATGTGCGGAAGGAAAGAGGGGAGGCCTTTGGCCAGCAGAGGACGCCATCGGCTATTGTTGTTAATAGTAATAATATTTAATAAGTTGTTTTTTTTTTTAACATAGTAATTTTTATTTATATTATGCAGATGTGTTATCATCGGTTAGTTAAGGTTTGGTTACTATTATCCGGTCAGGCAGAATTAAGGTGGGCCCCAGGGGCGCACGGAGCGCGTGGCTCCACGTCCCCAATGCTGCCGCCAAGAAGTTAGTTGCTTCTGGGCGGCTACAGGTGGGATGGGTCTTGACAAAGGTGCTGCTGGCCGCGAGGCCAAAGCGGTGCTACCGGTGTCTGGGCACCGGCCACCTGGCATCGAGCTGCCAGTCCCCGGTAGATCGTAGCGAGAATTGCTTCCGTTGCGGGAAGCCGGGGCACAAGGCCGCCGACTGCGCAGAAGAGCCTAGCTGCTTCTTCTGCGCAGAGTTCGGCAGAGAGAGCGGCCACGTGCTGGGGACTAACGGCTGTACCACAGCAGCCAGCAAGCCTCCCGGCACGAGGCAGAAGCGTAAGGCTCCCTTCAAGGCTAGGCCGCGTAAGCGGTCTGAAGCCGATAAGGCCGGGGCGAGTGAAATCGCCCCCGCCATGGAGGTGGAAGCCTAGGCCTGTGGGCGGCTGATTGGGGGATCACCGCCCACTATAGGCTCCCCCGGTGCCCGGGGAGCCTCTCGGTGAAGACAGGTGGCGGCATAAGCTGCTGCAGTGATTGTGGTGCCGGAAGCGGCAAGCGCTGCGGAGGACGCGGTAGAATGCGTAGCGATCCCGCTCCTCCGCGTGTAGCGTTGACGAGGGCATGGGGGGGTTTTAGTCGGTAAACCTCTGCGGAGGACGTCCGACATACCCCTGCCCCTTCCCCCGAGGGGGCGGGGGATGCGTAATGCATTTCCCCTCCTTAAAAAAAAAAGGTTTGGTTACTATTAAAATATATTAAAAAAAAACTGCCTTTAAAGATTAGTTATTACCATTTACCACGCAGAAAAACGACGCGAGCCCTCACAAAGCTCGGCTTTTAGCTAGTATTTTAGATAGACCGTATATCGTTTGATTGATAGCCGAATTCCATGACGCAAACGACTAGGTCCTCAGATAAACCAATAAAAATATTTCATTGTGATGCAACGCATGTGAGATATGGATTATGGATATCCTTTTATATCGCATCCGTATTCCGTAGTCTAGCAGCTTAGAGCGTAGGATTCAGAGCTCGTGGGCTTGATTCTCGCGTTGGAAATAATTGTTTCCAAGTTTGTTTAGGACAATGCAGGTCGATCATCTGATTGTCCGAAAAAAGATAATACGTTAGCTCCGTTGCGACAAAATTAGTTTGTCACGCGGGGACCGTACATATTTTATCCGAAATAAGAAGTATCCTATGTCCTCTCCCGGGGCTCAAAGTATATCCATATCGCAACAAAATCGATTTAGTGGTTTCAGCGTGAAGAGTTAACAGACAAACACACTTTCACATTTCTAATATTAATATGGATTGAGATAAAAAAATATATTTTATTAATATATTTTTATTGCCCATTTTGGCTTTACGCACCACTAAAGTATTGTATACTAGACGTTCCGCGCGGCTTCGCCCGCGTAAATTAGATATTTCACAGAAAAATTAGTCCACAAAAAATAGCCTATGATCCTTCAGGTGGTCTACTTCTTATCTGTGCCAAATAACAGAAAAATTGCTCCAGATATGCCCTTTCAAATAATTTCCCCCGTTTTTCCACATTTTCCTCTATTTCTTCGCTCTTATTAGTCTTAGCGTAATAAATTATATTAGCCTATAGCCGTCCTCGATAAATGGGCTATCTAACACTGAAAGAATTTTTCAAATCGGACCAGTAGTTCCTGAGACTAGCGCGTTCAAATAAGCCCTTTCAAATAATTTCCCCCGTTTTTTCCACATTTTCCTCTATTTCTTCGCTCCTATTAGTCTTAGCGTGATAAAATATAGCCTATAGCCTTCCTCGATAAATGGGCTATCTAACATTGAAATAATTTTTCAAATCGGACCAGTAGTTCCTGAGAGTAGCGCGTTCAAACAAACAAACAAACTAACAAACTCTTCCGCTTTATAATATTGAGTATAGATAGTATAGATTCTACCCGTCACCGGCTTGTGTTCTAAGTTCTACTACACGTGTAAGCAATCCCCCGACATGTAATAATAAAGTTAGAACTGTAAAGTTTGGATGTAATAGTACAGTTTAACATCCATACTTATATCATAAATGCGAAATTAGAAATGTTGCCTTCCCGCTTAAACCACTGAATCGATTTTGGTGAAAATTGGAGATACCTACTTCGAGTCTTAAAAAAGAACAAAGGATTATGATCGTTTTTAGCAGCGAAAAGTTTACGGTTTTTGGCCGCAATGACTATTGACACGTTCCTAGTTCATATTCACCAATTTAAGTAAATAATACAACAAGTGAATGAAGACACGTTAAGGCAGCGGTTCCCAATCTTTTTCAGCCTGCGGCGCAGTTATTTGTCACGGTGCCCTACTCTACCTAGCTATTAGAAAAATACATATACATAAATAAAAACACCTTTATAATTAGGTTAAGCAGGTAAATAATAATAAACAAAATATATTTAATCATCTACCTGCTTTACATAATAATTAATATTATAATTTTATTTGATAATAAGTATTTGTGGTTTTGGATAATGATGGAGGATCGATTCTCGGTGCCCCTCTTGCCTTTCCACGGCGCACTAGGGAGCCGCGGCGCACACTTTGGGAACCCCCGCGTTAAGGCCAATTCAAAATTGCAACGCCGCGAGGCATGCATCGTAATACCTCGATCGTGGGAATCGCAGACACAATAGATTTTCAATTGTTATGCGGCAGCCGGGTGCCGCTTGGGGATTGATGGGTTAAATGAGCCAGGCACAACCACTGTTGGTTGTGCCTGTCCCAAAAAGGGTTCAGACAGCAAAAACTCATCTAAAATCACAATATCTTGCGGTGGTATTATAATGTGAATTGACCCATGGCCTCATTGATAAGTTTTGAAAGTTCGCTGAAGTGACACTACACAGTTAACCCTAAACGTGAATTGACCCCATTATTGAAAAGTTTTGACATTTCGCTGACGTGACACAGTTAACCCTAAACAGCTAAAACATTTGTGTATATAATATCCGGATCGGACTCGCCGGATCACCGTCCTGTCAATTCCCCATATTGATGCGCGGGGTCCAATTAACCTTCCGTGTAGGTCAGCCCGAATCAACTGCGCGATGGGGCAGAAAATACCCTTGTTAGTGTCATACCTAAATACGGATAATGTCCATACAGACAAGCGGCGAAGCGTTGCGAGTTTCCAAATGACATCGGATTTGTATACGACGCGTTGTGTGGAAACGTATGCTTTATATTATACTAGCGACCCGCCCCGGCTTCGCACGGGTATAAAATATATAGCCTATGTCACTCACGGAAAAAATGATTAAAATCGATTCAGTAGTTTTGATTTATATTCATTAGTACCAGTGGCATTGGTCGGTACCGCCGCGCCGCAAAAGCTACGTCCCGCAATTTTTAAATCTGTAATATCTTCGAAAATGTTCATTTAAATCATATGCTGTACAGGACCATATAGATCTACATTAAATCAACAATGTATTTAAGGTATTTAATTGGATAAGGATTAATGCTGTATTTATTAAAATTGCTTCGAAAATTAGCCATTATTTGTCGTAAAAAGTAAATGACAAAAAAATGTTATTGTGGGATATCCATAAGAGATAGACATATACCATCGCGGAGCTTTCTGTAGACCTTTTCATTGTGTACAATACTTGGTACATTATTTTGATAAATCTCGTAGGGTTCAGCCTGCGTTTGCAATGTTAAGGTGGCTTTCGGATCTTTGCCGCGAGCGACCGCGACCGACGAAAATTCAAACGAAATGCCACTTTATGACATAGGCTATAGGTATTCATTTTAATCTACCACAAGCTTTTACGCCGCCGCCGGCGGCAGCGTGGGTCGCCACGCAAATGTCAGTAGAAAATGATACCTATAGTGTATGTCATAGAGTAGCATTTTATTTATATTTTTACCGGTCGCGGTCACTCGCGGCAAAGATCCGAAAGCCACCTTAAGCGGAAAAAATATAATTATTTACGACATCACATTAGAAACCCCAACAATTATAGTATTTCTCCACTATTTAATGAATTTTATTAAACTTAATAACCTTCCTCTTGAATCACTCTATCTATTAAAGAAAACCGCATCAAAATCCGTTGCGTAGTTTTAAAGATTAAAGGGAACAAAGGGACATGACGGAAAAAAAGCGACATTGTTTTATAATAATTATGTATAGATTTGCAGAGTCGGCTTATGTCAATTCAATGTTAGCTGTGATCGGTCGGATGGGTTTGACTTAACGCGACCAAATTACTTAGGTCCGCCATCTGCCTAGGAATCAACTTCTCTGATAGTACATAAGATACCAATACCATGTGCCCTCTGTATTTTACTAATCGTTTTATCTGTAGGCTTTTATCTACGATCCAAAACAAAAGTAGAGACCAAAAATTCACATCGAAAGTGATTTTCACATAGTAAATACTCAATTCCAATGCTAATATTATTCTACATTACCCTATATTAAGGAGGATGATTATTTATTCGGCTAATTGATTAACCAGACGCCACGAAAGCTGATTGGAGTGCTTATTAATGTTACACATAACTGTTATCATCACTATATTCTGCTGACAAGCAATTACTATATAACTAGCTTATTATCCCAATTTATGGCTGATAGAATACAAAATATTGAGTCGATGCTATTTTTGTTCGACCCCTTTACAAATAAAAATATTTACATTGCGATTTGCGAATGTAAAGCTCTGCAATGTCTGATGAATTTGAAAAGACACGTGAAGACAAACAGCATACCTTGTATCGGTCGTGTAGGTATTTTAAATTTTAATAAACATATTAACCAAACTGAGGCTTTATGAGGCATATTTATTTTTAATTTTAGACTAGAAGAGATTATTTTATGTACCAGCCTCTTCTCTTAACTATCTAGCTAGATATTAGAGGCTTAGGGCTACCGCACACCTGAGACACGACTGTCTAAAGACAGACTATCGCATAGTAAAATGCACTAGATGCGCACATTTGAGACAAAACGTCTCATAGACAAAGTTGTCTAATGCGCCCCGCGACAAGTCTGACTAACGACTGTCGGCTTCCCTTTGAAGTGTATGCGAGCGCGCACATCTAAGACAAAACTGTCTAGCCACAATAGACATAACTACCAGTAGTTCGACTCAGGGCTCGGAAACCTGGTTAATCTTCGCGATCCTGTTCGTTAGAAACGCCATACATTTCCAAAAGAGCGTTTTCATTTCGATTCCGCTCTGAAGGGACCGAAATTATTTCTGGTTTTGTTCTAAGAGCAAAATTAAATTGCTCACTGCTCAAAATAGCGTTTAGAACCGTTCGCGGTTATGTTCGCCCCGCCCACTCACACACACCACGACCATCACCCATTGTCCACACATAAACAAGTTATGGCCTATTGGCTATTAGATGGTGCATTAGAAAGGGATAGAAGATATCACTGCACTAGTTACTTTCCGCGAGAATTTAACCAGGTTAATTTCAGAAGCAATAACGCTCGCATCTCTATTTCGCTCCAAACGAACACTTATCCAAAAACCTGGTTATAGAGTGTTTTAACCTGGTTAAAAAAATACCGGTTCCGAGAGTTACTTTCCGCGAGAAATTAACCAGGTTAATTTTAGAAGCAATACCGCTCGCATCTCTATTTCGCTCCGAACGAACACTTATCCAAAAACCTAGTTATAGAGTGTTTTAACCTGGTAAAAAAATACCGGTTCCGAGAGTTACTTTCCGCGAGAAATTAACCAGGTTAATTTTAGAAGCAATACCGCTCGCATCTCTATTTCGCTCCGAACGAACACTTATCCAAAAACCTGGTTATGTAGCGTTTTAACCTGGTTAAAAAAATACCGGTTCCGAGCTCTGAACTTTGACTGCAAAGAGACGGACAGGTTTCAATATATTATGTCAAATTCGTCGGGTTTCACTAAGATTATGAATGGAATGTGCCTCGCGCTGGCTGATATAATTTATTTTTAAATACTAATTATATAATATTTTAAAATAAGATTCTGACAATTTTAATCACATGTGCCAAAACAAGAGTCCAGCGATCCAAGTACCTACTATTCTTATTATTTATTTCCCGTCGAGTCTTTCCCGTTTATTTTTTAAGTTATTTTTATCAGAATGAGAACTTTTCTATCTATATCTATAAAATCTTTCAGAACTGCTCGCAATAGACGCAAAATATATTTTTCAGTAACGTAATACAAAATTTTTTGTTCTTTTTAACCAACTTAAAAAAAAAATTCAATTTGAGCCTTGCGTATGTATAATATTTCTAGAACTGCTTAGTTTTCGTATATTATGAGTATATTTCATCAGCATCTGAACAAACCGCCATTTTCAGGCCGCTTGATGTTCCGTGAACTATCAAACTAAGGCACTAGTGATGTGGTGTGATGCAGATTTTGGTATCGATATTTTTATCGTCATTTTTATGCGGTTGCGTTATTATCTACACTAATATTATAAAGCTCAAAAGTTTGTTTGTTTGAACGCGCTAATCTCAGGAACTACTAGTCCGATTTGAAATTTTGAAATATTCTTTCAGAATTAGATAGCTTGTTTTTATATAAAGTAATAAAAGTTAATGAATATTTTTTTGTCATTTCAGTATTTATTTCCGTTATTTTTGAAGTTTACCTTACTTTGGCGGACGACTGGCGAAGAATAAATTGATCCTGTTTTTTAAGCCAAAGGCTTCCCGCTTAAAACAAACATTTGTGTGCATTTAAGATGTTTCTCTTGGGTTTCTGTAGTATATTCTATAAATGTATGAAAATAATCGGCCAAGTACAAGTTCGTCTCGCGCATGAAGGGTTCCGTATCATAATAGAGCAAAAATAGGCGAAGAATGTGTTTTTTTGTATGGATCCTTAATTATTTAGTTTATTTTAATTTTATTATTAATTGTTCGTCAGTTTCGTCTTGATGTGCGCCACGTGATAGACACAACTGTTTCTCTTTAGGGTCAATTCAGACCGCAACTTGACGAGGCGAGGCGCGACGCGACGTGACCGTATGGATTTGACAGATGTCGTGAGCATGAGACGTCTTGCGAATCTGTCAAATCCATACTAATTAACGGCCGTTCACAATATTCAATCTATCTCTGGTTTGACATACGACCGATCGCAGCTAACATTGAATTGACATAAAATATATGTCTCTAATGTCTAATGAGAGCTATTCCTATCTCTAGTAGGGCAAAACCAGAGATAGATCAAATATTGGGAACGGCCGTTAGAAATGCATCTACGCGTCGCGTTGCGGTCTGAATTGACCCTTAATCGTAAGACTGACTTGTCTATGTGAAACAAGACTGTCTAAAAACTGTCGTGTCTCCAATGTGCGGACTGCGGTCGCACTACTATTTTCGTATATTGTGAGTAAGTCACAGGTTACACGGTCAAATTTTCATCAATCTGATCCATCAATCTGATTGACGGAATATTGATGGTTATAAAAAGTTCATATTAAAAATACGATCAATCCATCAATCCGTGGGTTAGACGATCAAATTTTCGTCAATCTGTACCGGATTGATGGATCAGATTGATGAAAATTTGACCGTGTAACCGGCGACTAAGTATATTTAATCAGCATCTGAACAAATGCTGCGGAGCTACAAGTCCGATTTAAGTAATTCTTTTTTTGTTTTGTTGACTTTGTTGTGATAGGTATTGTTCAATTTAGGTAAGTTTCATCAAAATTGGTTCAGTAGTTTTGAATTCGGTTTTAATTTTATTAATATACAACTTGTTATTTGTAATACCTAAGTTGTAAACATAAATTATTTCAAATTGACGTGTTTCACATCCCGTTTTTAACGTGTTTAACATGTTTAACATCCCAGAGAAATACAGTAATAGGAAACCCTATTAATGCCTGTAATATGTTATAGTTTTAAGTTCGTAGTGACAAGTTAACAACCCTAGCGATTTTCGTCATAATACGTCAAATTTAAAAATTTCTAACTTCTAAGTCGGCATACTCTATAATTCTGTCTACTCTGTTCGGACGTTCTCTACTGTTTAATATACAATTGTATGCGTTGCGTCATCGTAGTCAAGACAGTTTTGACTTGGTGTGCGCCACGTGATAGACACAACTGTTTCTCTTTAATCGTAAGACTGACTTGTCTATGTGAAACAAGACTGTCTAACTACAGTCGTGTCTCCAATGTGCGGTCGCTCTTAGTCGGATTAGGCTTTGTCGGATATATCTATGATCTGGTTATCATAGATTTATACTTCTCTAGAACTATTTACCACATCTGAAATAATATTACTTAATTATGAGATTCTTAAAAGAAAACAATTTCTGAAATCGAATCGAGAATTTCTAAAATCGTTAATTTGGCAGCAAATAAATGAATTCTTAATCGAAGAGTTGAAATAAGTGGAACGAAGTTCCTTATCGCGCGTTGCGAATGGGGGCTAGACGGAAAAAGTTGTAACGACACGACACTTTTTGACCGACACTTTTTGTCACAAACGCAAGAAGATAGATACCGCATGTGTATGTACTTCGCGGGACATGCGGTATCTATCTTGATCTATGTCTGTGCTTTTTGCTATAGTTGTAAGCCGTGCGGCGTGGGCATGTTTCTCTGTCTCTCTCTCTATCTCTCTCATAGAAAGCAAGCCAGTTATGATTTTTTTATAACTTCGTTCCATCCGGGTGTCCCTTGACACCTCTCAAGTTTTTTTGTGTATTATTGTTGAAGTATGAACGAAAACTATTTGGAATTCATATTTGGAATTTAGAAGAAAATATTTTACTTGTCAGGAAAATATTCGTCTTCATGACATATAATAACATTTTACCTAGCTACGTCCGTGTACAATATATTTTGTGTTTCTTTCAATAATATAATATATCATTTTAGTCCTCGCGTGTATCATTTCATCAGGTTATGGGTCGCACTTTTATTTTTTTCAGCTTATAATAAATAGAAATGGCTTCAAACGCATTTTCTATTCCGAAGTTGATGGGGCGAGACAATTACTCCACCTGGAAGTTCGCGATGGAGGCGTACCTCATGCACGAGGAACTATGGGAGTGTATCTCCGGGGACTCCGACGATCCTAAAAAGGATATTAAAGCTAAGTCCAAGATTATACTCTCTATCGACCCGCAGCTCTACGTACATGTCCAGGACGCAACGACGGCTAAGATGGTATGGGAAAGTTTATCAAAATCTTTTGAGGACTCAGGCCTGCTCCGTAAAGTAGGATTATAGATAGACCTTATTAATACAACCCTAGACACAAGTACAAACGTAGAGGAGTATATTAACGAAATAATGACAGCCGCTCACAAACTGCGAGGGATAGGTTTTAAGGTTGACGATGAGTGGCTTGGAACACTTATGCTAGCCGGCTTGCCAGAGAACTACAAGCCGATGATTATGGGTCTGGAGAGCTCCGGAATAAAAATTAGTGCCTATCTAATTAAAACTAAATTACTACAGGAGGTTAAATCGGATGCTACTACCGCTTTTTATTCAAATTTTAACAAGTATAGAACTCAATCCCATAATAATTCTAGCCAGTCAGACAAACCAAAAGGGCCCCGGTGCTTCAATTGTAACAAATATGGCCACGTCAGCAAGAATTGTTGGTTTAAAAATAAGAAAGAGAACAATAACGCTCAGATGGAAACGTTTGTTGCCCTTTCAGCTTTGTCAAGTTGCGATAGTACAATCTGGTATGTGGACTCTGGAGCATCGGCGCACATGACGATGAATCGCCACTGGCTCGAAGACGAGAAGGTCCCGCCTGTTGACAAAATAAGAGTCGCTGATAACAATAGTTTGCAGGTACAAAGTTGCGGAACAGCAACTATCAGAGTACATAATAAAGTTACTGGAGGTATTCAGAACATTCAGATAGAAAACGTGCTGTACGTACCTGAATTACGTACAAACTTACTGTCTATAAGTAGAATGATTTCTAAAGGACACAAGGTCGATTTTAACAAAAATGGTTGTGTCATAAAGACCATTGACGGAAACGAAGTTGTTAATGCAAAGTTAGTAGACAACCAGTATAGAATATTAACTTATAGAGAGGAAGAACTATCTTCCAATACTGAAGTCAGATTTATAAAAAGAAGCAAATATGAAATTCGTAAGAATAATATTGAAGATCGTGCGCTAAATGTGAATACTGTAAATATAATGACTAAGAAATGTAAAAAGATTGTAAATATTGGAAAGCAGACCAGACTAAAGAAGGGAAAACAAGAGTACAGCACATGCTCTGTCGATTCCAATTGTTATGAAGATGAAGAGAGTAAAAGAAAAGGAATAATGAAGGTTAAAAGACAAGATCCCAATGATAGTACGTACATTCCTACTGATAGTTGTAGTTCTCCAGGAATGACTCATTTAAACCTACGTCCCAGGGGACAGTTGAGAGAAGTTAATAAAGGTAGTGAAAATGACACATCCAACTATGATTTAAATTCATTCTTGTGCATGAACGCAGAGACTGCTATGAGTCTTCTAGACAACAACCCACAGACTCATGCTGAGGCATTAAATGGAGAAAAGTCAGAGAAATGGAAAGATGCTATGGAATGTGAATATCAATCTTTACTTGAAAATAATACCTGGACTGTAGTAGACCTGCCTGCCGGTAAGAAACTAATTCCATGCAAATGGGTTTTTAAAACAAAAAGAAATGATGTTGGAGATATAATACGTTACAAAGCACGTCTTGTTATCAAAGGATTCAAACAAACGAAAGGTATTGATTATCATGAGGTATATGCTCCAGTGGTACGCTATACATCAATAAAATATTTAGTTGGCTTGGCTGCTAAATATAAACTTAAATTTCATCAGATGGACGCTGTGACTGCTTTTATACAAGGGGAAGTAGAAGAAGAAATTTTTATGTGCTTTCCACCTTGTTACGAGGTAGAGAACAAAGTTTGTCGTCTGAACAAGGCATTATACGGTTTGAAGCAGGCCAGCCGACAATGGAATAAGAAACTTAATGTTGCTCTCATTGATATAGGTTTGAAAAGATCGGTCGTTGACCCCTGCATATAGCAACATTGATTTATTATTTATAGCCGTTTATATTGATGATTTACTTATATTCTTTAACAATGAAAAGTCTGTAAGCTGTTTAAAAGAAAGACTGCAAGAAAAATTTAAAATGAAAGATTTTGGCACGGCTCAACAATGTATTGGACTGAAGATATCACAAGCTGAAGACTGTGAAGAAATATCTCTAGATCAGTCACTGTATATCAAAAAAATATTACACAGATTCAATATGCTTGACTGCAAGCCTGCTCCTACGCCATTCGACACAGGGACTGAATTAAAGAAAGCCGAAAATAAAAAAAGAAGTTTTACATAATGTTCCTTACCGAGAGGCCGTAGGGGGTTGCTATATTTATTCCAGGGTACGCGTCCAGATATAACGTACGCTGTTAATTCTGCAAGCAGATTTAATAACAGTCCAACAATGCAACACTGGATTGCTGTTAAAAGAATTTTTCGGTACCTAAAAGGAACAATAGATATGAAGCTAACCTTTATTATTGGTTATTGTGATGCTGATTGGGCCAGCGATGCTACCGATAGACGATCTTGTACGGGATATATTTTTATGTTTCAGGGAGCGTGCATAAGCTGGAATTCCAAAAAACAAAGCACAGTCGCCCTTTCTAATACCGAAGCGGAATATATGTCACTGTCTTCAGCGGTACAAGAAGCGCTCTGGCTCCAGCAGCTCGAGAATGATATTTTTTATAAAGCTTCAAAGTCACCGATAATCTTATGCTGTGATAATCAAAGCGCCATTAGCATTTCAGGTTCTGACGCTTATCGTGCCCGCAGTAGGCACATTGACGTCAGGTATCACTTCGTTAAGGAAAAGGTTGCGGCCGGTCAAATACGAGTCAAGTACGTGCCCACGGAGGGCATGGTGGCTGACGCGCTGACAAAGGGCCTCCATCGCTGCAAGCTGCAAGCCCTCGCTGCTGCCATGGGTTTACGTTCAAGGGGGGATGTTGAAGTGTGAACGAAAACTATTTGGAATTCATATTTGGAATTTAGAAGAAAATATTTTACTTGTCAGGAAAATATTCGTCCTATGACATATAATAATATTTTACCTAGCTACGTCCGTGTACAATATATTTTGTGTTTCTTTCAATAATATAATATATCATTTTAGTCCTCGCGTGTATAATTTCATCAATTGTAAATGAAATATCATGTACATATTGCAGATTGTGGTCATAACTAAAATACGAAATCCTATGATCCGAAAAACATAAAATACACCCTTTTATTCTGTCTGCCCTTTACTTGACTCCTTTTAATCTTGATAATATTGTAAGAGTATAATAATTATAACAATAAACACAATAAATATTATGTTTATAATAATTATTGTTTCTTTTATTACGAGTAAAATAAATCACACTGTTGGCACATTCCACTATATTTGGAAGGATTTATTTTTTGGAGAAAAACAAAAATAATATGATCTTTAGAGGTATAGTAGATTTAGGTTTTGGCTGATGCCTGATATGAAGCAATGATATTTTGGATAAAATATTAATTTAATAAATATATTTATGTTTACAGATAATGTACTTATGATACGTAACATTAATTTGTTGGTACACAAGATATTACATTAAATCTGAAACCATTTCTAAGTACCTATAATGTTAAAGTACCTAACTATTATAATAAAAGTTAGGTTAGGGCCTTTTCACACGACGTACTTTTTGCGCACTGACGACCCGCGTTTGTGATGCGCTCGTCTTCTGCGCGTTTTCATCGCGTTTTTTCAGATATAAAGTTTAACGTGTCGGCTTCCTTGCGTTTGCTGAGCGTTCAACTTACGTTTGTATCGATACAAACGAGCGTAAAAAGCGTCGTGTGGAAGGGCCCTTAGGTTATCTATCTTGCCCCTAATTAACTTATAGATATATCTTATAACCACGTCTGCAAATAAGACTGTATCGCAGCATCACACAAACCTCATTGGTTTATAATGATGTTTAAATTAAGTTAAATTTTATATAATTATTTAGTATATAAATTTAATAAAAATGCAGGTTCCGCTTAGAGATTTTATTAATCTATACTTGTTATTTGATCCTGTTATGTTAGTCCGTTACCGAGATTATAGATATTCGTTTAAGACGTGGGAACCGTGATTTTTTCCGGAATAAAAAGTATGCTGCGTTCGTTCCCGGGACTCAAAATATCTTTATGCCAAATTTCATCAAAATTGGTTCAGTGATTAAAGCATAAAAAGGTAACGGACAGACACACTTTGGCATTATTAGTATGGTTTTACTGATCTTAAAAACCTTAAAAATAATTGAAAAAAATACGTGTGGCACACATAGCACTTTTTATTAACTTATTCAATTATAATTCGCATATGTATAGCCGCACGCACACAAACACTGTGCCGGAATGTCAGGTGTTTTTCGTTACGGAATTTCTCGATTCGGTCGCCGCGCTCAAAGCCCGCAGTAAAAGCTTTGAAATAGCTTATGAAATCCTATAGTTTCGATGCGCCGTTGTCGTAGCCATGGCGTAGGTCGTAGCCAGATTTCGTAGCAGTTCTACGGCGAACTCACGCGCGAAATCAACGCACGATCCTTGTGTTATGTCTATTGTGCTTGTGTAGCTATACTATAACGGCGCGTTCACACGACCTCATTTTTTGCTGTTGACACGTGCAATATTAGTTTTGCGCGATAAAAAAATAAGACGAACACGACTATTATGAGTCGTGTAATTCTTCATTATTTGCTGGGAAACTACAATATTGCTTTTTCGAAAATTTTAAATTTTAAAAAGTCGACAGCAAGCATAAAACTGAGGTTTTCTAGATGGCCTATTATATAATATTATAATATTGAGCAGAGAGAACCCGGATTTCTTTGAATTTATTACTAAGCTCTAAAGGACTTTTTAATATTATGTCTTACAAACTTGTATTCAGACATTTTCGATTATCTAACAGCTAACTAATATAATTAGGATTTTGCCAAAAAATTATAAACATTAATTGCAAAACCTAAGTCACTAATTAAATGCGTTAGTAATTGTTTACATGTATTCAACAGTAGTCAGTGTGTCAAAGTAACTTTGCGAAAAGTTCACACACGGCAAATCGACGGTAATGGCAAAGCGCCAAAACCTTTTCTTTATTAAAAACATCTTTGCTCTTTATTAAATTAGGTATTCCCGGAACAAACATTGAGAAAAGAGAGCAAAACTGTGTTTTTGTCAGACGTCAAATGAAGTGAATACATTTACATACATCGGGAACTACAGCCAGTTTCATTTTGACGGTAAATTATAAATTGTTTCCGAGAAGCCTCGTATTCTTTGCATTCTTTGACGTTTGTGCGCAATTTACTTCGAAATTGACTTTAACAATCGATAATTATATACTATGCTTTTTTACATAATCTGTCTGTAAGTACCTGTAATATATCTGTATGTAACGCTTAAACCCTGAACTGATTTAGGTTTTTTTTGGTAGTACTTGGGGAAGCAAAGAATAAAGGATAGTTTTTATTGCGGAAATAATATAGGTTTCTCTATTCCCTAGGTAAATTGTTGTTAAAGGCAAATTAATTGGTGCGCAAAATTGTGTGCATTAGCAAGTCAAATGTTAGGTTATTATTATTTATTTCTACTATTAAGTCCCAAATAACCTTAATATGGTTGTATTGTATGACTAAATACCATTCATGATGCTGTTTTTATACCATGCGTACCATTTAAATTTTCTTATGCTTCTTTGTTTCTGTGTAGATATTATAGTATTTGAACATAGTATAACTAACATTCATAACATTGTAAACTTTTGAAAACACTCTCAGCCAGTCGTATTATAGTGTCAATCAAAGTAAAGTTGTTATTAATTGTAATAAATGATGCAAGAAAATTGTTGTTTATTATCGTCTGTATCCACTATAGTCTATACAATAAAAATGTGATTGGCGATAATTAAAACCAATACTGTGTAACAAATATTGTGTTACCTATTAAAATAATTGTCAAATAAAATATTTAATATCGTAGTGTATAAAATTTATCGATACTTTTGTCGATAACCCCTAATACTATAAGTTTTTTAAAATATTGCGCTTATTTATACACTTTCAATTCTTTCTCGTGTATAGCAGACTATGTTGTGTCTCATACTTCAGTTAAAACATAAAATACGAGACCAGAGTATATATTTTGTCTATGATAAAATGTACCGCACATAAACAATCACATCAGCCCTAGTAGACAAGTGGCAAGCGATTATCGTAAACGCCAACAAAATGTATGCGATTTGACAAGTCATCGCTTCGCTAGCGAATACCTGTGGCGAATACTAATGTCAAATCCCATACATTTTGTTGGCGTTTACGATAATCGCTTGCCACTTGTCTAGGCACGTAGAGCGGTCCTAGAAACAATACAATTTATTATATTATTTGCATTGCATTTTAATAAGTTATATCTCAACAATTAATACAATTATATACATTATACAAACGACTTCACTGCACGGAAAGAATTTATTGACTATTGTAATTTCTGAAAAGCTTTATGTGGTTAAAGTACTTTAAAACGCTTTCAAATAATATTATTCTAGATAGTAAAATAGCAATAAAAATGTCTGCCACTTATTCCTTATTTTGTTTTGATTTTGGACTGTTTCATTTCATCAGAAAAGCTGTTTAATATTTTCCAGCACCGTAAGCCCTACGGCATAGGCACAACTGTTGACATCGTTTACCATCTGTCGACATTTGTCGACATATTTTCTAAAAACTTTTTTAAAACAATACGTGAAAATACCGGGAGCATCACTAATTTAAAGCGACTTTATGAAGTGTCGGATTATAAAAAGCCATTCCGAAAAACTTTTAGAGTAAACATTTTGAACAATTCTCCGCGAACTGGTACCTAGTAGATTTTCCAATTCATTAAAATGTTACAAAAACTTTTGAATAAATTGGAAGACCCGAATATTCCATTGCTCGGCCCGAACGTGAAATCATTAAAATTTTGGGGACTGCTCCTGCCCAGTCACAAATTATGGAAATACGTTTATATTTTCCTCCACATTACTGTCATAATTTTTACCGCGACGGAATGGGTGGATATTTGGTTTGTAAAGAGTGATATCAACTTACTCCTAAACAATCTGAAGATAACGCTACTGGCTACGGTCAGCGTTAGCAAAGTTCGCAGCTTCCTGCTGTCTCAGAGCCATTGGAGAGAGATAATTGAGTACGTCACGAAATCAGACATCGCTCAGAGGGTAGACGATTATCCGAAGAAGAAGGAAGTGATACAGAAATATACAAAGCACTGCAGAAGAATGTCGGTGTTATACTTCTGTCTGATGTACACTACGGTAGTGTTTGTTATGATTCAACCGGTCTACAAGTACTTCTTCATTGAATCCTACAGAATTAACGTTAGGAATGGCACTGAAGCTTACGCTCAGGTTGTGAGTTCCTGGTTGCCTTTCGATAAAAACACGTTGCCAGGTCATTTGTTGGCCTGCGCCTATCAGAGCTATGCGGCGATATACGGGGGAGGTTGGATTACGTCGTTTGACTCGACTGCGATCGGCATTATGGTGTTCTTCAAAGGAGAGCTGGAGCTATTGAGGATTGATAGCGCGCGTTTATTTGACAGGGAATATTCGAAAGATGATAAAGAGCGCTCGAATCGCCTGAAAGACTGTCACAGGAGACACATAAAATTGATCAAGTGAGAGATTTTATTTGAAAACTATACGTTGCCTGTAACTTTATAATATTCATGTATCGCTTTGAAATTGGTAAAATTAAAGAAACCTAATATTTACTTTCCGGAAGTTTTTTTTCTTAACTTAACTTGAAGATTTCGAGGAAAAAATTGTTTTTAACTCGAAACCTTCAAGCTAAGTTTCATCAAAATTGGTACGTGGGTTTTAATATAAAGAGGTAATAAACAGACATAAAGACAGGCAGAAAGATAGCCAGGCAGAATATCACATTTGTAACATTAATATGGCTGAAACTGCATGTATTTAGGCTGGATATATTCTATCTTTTTTATTAATAGTTATAATATTTCTAGGTACTGCCGCCTGTTTGATTCTTGCTTATCTCCAATAATGTTACTCTACGTCTTCGTTTGCTCCGTCATGATTTGCTCTACGGCGTATCAATTGAATGTAAGTCAATCGTTAGATATTTTTTTTTGTCTCATCTTCAAGGAAAAAAGAATGAAAATAGTGTAACGTAAGCGGGCCCCTAGACCTACAATAATATTGAACAATATTTTATTGAACAACATATTTGAGAACAATTACAAGCGGGCGCGTTCAATATTGACCCATTTTATTTTTTTTTTCGTTGGGGGAATGCATTTACGCATGGGGGCCTGGGGAGAACCACCGAGGTATGTGGGACTCCCCGGGGCAGACGCAATATCCGCACCCGGGACTACCCACTAAAACCCCAACGGTGTTCCTGCTCCTGAAGGTGGGACTACGGGAAACGCGTGATACACGACCGCAGCCCCACCACCTCTGCCTCTTTGGGCGCCACTCATGGAAACACCACATTTCACACCACTCCGTGACGATGCGCAGGAACACCTAGCGCATCGTGGCCTACCTGGGACTCGATGTCATGGGCGACGGCAGCCCCATGCCGACGCCCCGAGCTCCCCTGCGAAGGCGGGACGTCGTGACCATGTCTGGCCCTTGGTCTCCGCCTCGGCCTTCTCCGAGGATCGTGCACCTCCGCCTCTCGCCTGCGCTCCGCCTCCTCCTTCGACGACATCACCGCTTCAGCGAATGTCTAGACTGCCCTCCAAAGGTGTTGGCTGTCCAGCATCGCACGAACGATGGCCGGCAGCGTGATGTCGGGTCCAATAGTGGCCTGTAGGGCCGCTCTTTGTCTGCTCCAAGCGGGACAGACGAGCAACGTGTGCTGCGCCGTGTCCCGGTCGTCATTGCAGTGATGGCAAGCAGTGTTTTGCTCGCGTCTGGCCATGTCGCACAGGTACTGACCGAAGCAGCCATGCCCGGTCAGCACCTGTGTGAGACGGTACGTCAACGCACCGTTGTCCCTGTCCACCCATTCCCTCAGTACGGGACGTATTGCGGCTAGCAGTTCGACGCTGACTGGGGACTCATTTAGACGATCGAGCCAAAGGTCTAAATCTCGGTCCCGTGCTGTTCTTCTCCATCGCCGTATCTGATCTGGCGGTGGGATCCGTCCTTCTTCGCGTTCCGCACAGCCAAAATATTTCTGCCAATGATTCAGCTTCGATATCCCACGGGATACTGCCGGCAAGGACACACGCGGCATTTTTGGAGATGGTCCATACCGGACCTTATCGCCCTTATTGCCATCGTCCGTTGCAACCCAGTTAGTATCCTCCTGGTCTTGGTTGTCAGTCGCTCGGCCCATAATTCAATATTGACCCTAGGTCAATAACATTGCACTATACGTGATATTGCACAATAAAATTTCTCGTCTAGGGCAGGGGTCACCAAATGGCGGACCGCGGTCCGCATCCGGACCGCCGACTCATTGTGTGTGGACCAAGTATTTTCGAAGATAAACTTCGTTAAAAATAAATTCCGGTCTCGACTTACTGATAAAATCTCAATCTCCAGGATTGAATGTCAATAGCTTGCACCAATATTTCACTCCAAACTTGAGAGAGATAATTAGCTACAAAATTAGTCACTTTTCTCATTGAAAAAGTAAATAAATACCTTTGTACATTCCCTAATTACCTATTTGTTAATTTTTTTTAAGGTGTGGACCGCGAAGACCATTTCATTTCTTAAACCTTCAACTCCGATAAGGCCCACCTGGGCTGCGAGAACAATAGATTTCCAAGAATCCGCGATCGAAGGATTGATATGGACCCCGAGCGAAACTAATTGGTGACCCCTGGTCTAGGGCCTCGCTAAGACGTAGCGTAAGATGAAGTAAACACTACGACATCACGTTCATACCCGAAAATTTGTCTGTATAATATTTTGTACAATGTGCAGTCTTTGTTTCAGATCGAAACAAGCGCGCTGCAGCGGCTGATAACGGCGGAGTATTTAATGTTTGGCGTCGCGCAATTGTTTATGTATTGTTGGCACAGTAATGAAGTGTTTTATATGGTGGGTAACAAATTTGTTATATTTTACACCCCGTTTGTTACATAAATGTACATATTTTGTTTGTTACGCTTTCTACGATAAGCAAACTACGATAAATACGGTACGTAAAATATACGATACACCATACACAAGCATACAAACAGATTTAAAACAGACGTTTATTTGTAGTATTAATAAAAAGTGCGAGCGTCTGTCAGTCTTTCACGTTTTCACCACCGAACCGATTTTGATGAAATTCGTTATGGAGATACGCCTAGAGTCTCGGAAAATCAAAATCAAAAATCAAAATCAAAATATTTATTTCTAAATAGGTTAACAAAGTTAACACTTTTAGAACGTCTATATGAGGCCTACCAAAAGAATACAATATAGTTTTCGGCCCAGAAAAGCGCACAGTTCAAACAAAATAACCGGTATTATCAATGCGAATGATTTTGCTAACTATAATTGGCAATATTAGAAGTTAAGAGGATAACCAATATGTCACTTACTTAACTGTGTCGATTCTATTTCAGAGTATAAGTTTATTGAGAGGGCCTTACGAGAGCAGATGGTATACCATGCCTGTACGAAGACAAAAAGACATGAACATGCTGAGCAAACAGTTCAACAGAACCATCATGTTCAGTGCTGGACCATTCACGAATCTCACTGTTGCTACTTTTGTGAGCGTAAGTTATAAAAACAACACTTTTCCATGCATGAAAGTATGCGATAGCCAAGAAAATATAGTTATTACTTAGTCATCAAAATATCTTTCTTAGGTCGGCCGCATACACACGTTTTCCTTACGCGATTTTCGAATTCGTTTTCCGTATTCGGAAATCCGAATGCATGGGATCAATAGAAAATACATTAAGAGGATACACCAAGGACTAGAGAAATGAAAAACAAGTATTTGTAAAATCTATTGATGTCTCCCTAACTTCAAGCCCCGCAGAGCGCGATAGAGACAAACAACTACGGCTTGAATTAAAAATTCTGAACAGAAAATCAACGATTTGTTGTCCCCTGATTTCTTCTCCAAAATTTAACCGATTTAATTTATTATTATTATTAATTAACGTTTGTTGCACACCAGACACTATTTACATAAAAATTGACATAGAAAGACGACACAAAGGAACTGCTTATTTCAAAATAAATTTCTTACTGCAGCCCTACGGAGAGAGATGCGATATAAGACATCAGATAGAGCGTGCACAGTTATAAAATTAAACTTTAAATCTAAATACACTAGATATACCAAGCATACATGTATAAAGTAACCAAAATTCATAATAAATAATACAATATTAATAATAAATATGATCAATTATAACCAATACGTCTATCATAAATAAATACTATATGTATATTTAATAACGGTATTTAAATGGATTGAGAGTCTTGAAGATAATGCTCTTTTAAGCGTTTCTTGAAGACATTGATGGTGGAGCTATCACGAACTGTATGGGGAAGCGAGTTCCACAATCTGACTACATGGACGGTGAAGGAGTAGGAGTAAAAGTTGGAACGATGGAGTGGGAGTGAAAGGTATTTAAGTACTTTACCACGATTTAAGTACTTTTTTCAGTAAAAATTAAAGCAAGACTGAGCTGTGTTTGAAAACAGCGGAAAATCTGGCCATTTTTTTGGGTTTTCGAACGTAACTCTACCGGCATTATCCACGGAGGAAACAGAGGACGTTTGTATGGAAAAACGGCCCTAGTGTCTCCTCTTAACTGCCGTTCACGTTAGTTTTTCTCCGCGCTGAACGAATTCCGCACGTATGTTTCAAGTGCAAGCCAGCGCGTTCGCGCGTGAAAAAAATCGAACGTTTGCGCTAGTCCCACGGAATTTCGAATACGCGACGCACGTTGCGTTTGCGGCCAGCCTTATAGAAACATTTGCGTTTCGTAATGTATTGAGACTTCTTTGGAACCATATCGAAACTTCATTATTGTAAGAATATTAATTAAAACAATTGATCTGCTGTGTAAAGACTAGCTTTACTGATTACTGTATTTTATTTTCAGATCCTTAAAGGAGCTTACAGTTACTATACTTTGTTGAGTCAACAGCAAAACAAGTAATAGATCTGATTTACAGAAATATGTCACACATACCACATACATTTTAAGATAGAGGTAGTAGCAGGGAAAATCATTATTTTGGAAAACAAAGCGTTTTTCAAACTCTTTACTCTACGTCTTATTATAGTTACAAAATTTTAAATTTCATACCAATTTTTGACATTTACGAAGTTTTGTGACTCACCGTGTTGTTTCGACGAAAATAACTCTCACCGCTTTATAACAGAATCCACCAATAAAACGATCCAAAACAATATCATTGTTTTTGTCACTAAATTAAATTGACCAGTTCTTAATCGGTCACCGAAGTAGTGACCGCTTTATAGTAGCGTCTACCAATAAAATTATCGAAAACAATACCATTGTTTTTGTCACAAAATCAAATTGACCGGTTCTTAATCGGTCACTTTTATCCAACAAGTTCAGATTTCAAATCTCGAAGCTTGACCGTGTTCTCGTTTCGTTCAATTTTCTTTTCAGGTAGTTGTTTACTTCCACTTTCTTTATTTAGCTTCTCAAAGAGTCTTTCCCCTAGTAAACTATTTTCTAGTATGAATTATTAAGTTAGGTAGGAAAAGTTTCGCGTTTCAAACAACTTTTTGTGTTTCAATTGTTTGCTTTGCACAGGAGACCTCGCGTACGTTTTCGTTGTTCTCTTGACTCAGTTATACCGATATTAGAAAACTTTGTAGATAAATATAAATAAAGGATAGTCCATTAACATTGGAGTATGTTCCAAATACTATTTTCAAAGTTGCCGCAAGACTAGGCATACGATGAAAATATAGCTTTACGCCGCCGTTGAGTTGTGTGCACACACACATGTAAAACATAGTTCGACTACGTCTGTTGTTATGCGAATGCAAATTTTGGAGCTGGTTTAACGCTAACTTCATCGATATTGTGCAAGATGACGTAGGTTTATCTATCTATACATATATTATACGCGTCGCGTTGCGGTCTGAATTGACCCTACGACAACTGTAGTTATGGCAGGTTATGGTCTACCGACAACTTTAATCAACTTGTTCCAAGATATAAGTATTATAGCTTTGTTTACTTGCTACTGCCAACTAATAAAATTTAAAATTTATTTTTATTTATAAGTATATAAATAAAAATAAATTTTAAATTTTGTTAGTCTCACTAAAACTTGAAAACAGGTGAACCGCCTTGCATTGCTTTAGTCTTGGCATATTCGTAGAAGTACAGGGAAGGTTTTTATTTGGAGAAAAGTGATACAAAGTTTACCGGGTCTTCTAGTAATCTTATATATTAACACAAGCACGAAATTTAAGGAATTAAAAGTGCACATAATTTGAACAACAAAAAAATTGATATCTCATCTCGTAATCCCATAAATCCCGGTTCCTATCCCGTATCACCATTCGTCCATTTATCTATACTTAATATTATAAAGTGGAAGAGTTTGTTTGTTTGAACGCGCAAATCTCAGGAATTACTGGTCCGATTTGAAAAATTCTTTCAGTGCTAGATAGTCCATTTATCGAGAAAGGCTATAGGCTATATTTTATTACGCTAAGACTAATAGGATCGAAGAAATAGAGGAAAATGTGGAAAAAACGGGGGAAAATTATTTGTAGGGGTTATTTGAACGCGCTAATCTCAGGAACTGCCGGTTAGATTTGAAAAATTCTTTCAGTGTTAGATAGCCCATTTATCGAGGAAGGCTATAGGATTTATATTATTACGCTACGACTAATAGAAGTGAAGAAATAGAGGAAAATGTGGAAAAAACGGAGGAAATTATTTGAAAGGGCTTATCTCACGAACTACTGAAGCAATTTTTCTGTTATTTGGCACAGATAAGAAGTAGACCACGTAAAGGATCATAGGAATTTTTTTGTGGACTAATTTGTCTGTGAAATATCTAATTTACGCGGGCGAAGCCGAAGCGAAAAATTGCTCTAGTAGTTCGTGAGATAAGCCCTTTCAAATAATTTCTCCCGTATTTTCCACATTTTCTTCTATTTCTTCGCTCTTATTAGTCTCAGCGTGATAAAATATAGCCTATAGCCTTCCTCGATAAACGGGCTATCTAACACTGAAATAATTTTTTAAATCGGACTAGTAGTTCCTGAGATTAGCGCGTTTAAATAAGACCTTTCAAATAATTTCCCCCCGTTTTTTCCACATTTTCCTCTATTTCTTCGCTCCTATTAGTCTTAGCGTGATAAAATACAGCCTATAGCCTTCCTCGATAAATGGACTATCTAACACTGAAATAATTTGTCAAATCGGACCAGTAGTTCCTGAGATTAGCGCGTTCAAACAAACAAACAAACAAACAAACTAACAAACTCTTCCGCTTTATAATATTAAGTATAGAAAGTATAGATAAAGGTTATATTATATCCTTTACGTCATATACGAGATGCGTACAAACAACGTACATTACGTTACAAATGTTTCGCACGTATTCGTAATTGCCGTACACCTCACGATTCATACGCACGGCCCCGACATTAATTTTATAATAAATTAAATTATTTTTAATACCAAACCTGGGATACGTGCTTAAATTATAAGTGATAAAGGATGTCGCTACAATGATTTTTTATTCATCTGAAAATAATTAAAAATACATTAATTTATACTGTACGATTTTTAAATCTTTAATTAAGGAGCTTAATCAGTACTCAGTAGTCAGTAGTCACTAGTCATACTATAAGGTATGCAGGGGCTCTTAAACTTTTAAGACTATAAAATAATACTTAACTTTTTTATTTTATGGAACAGGGACCAATTATGCCCTAGTGCAAAATGACTTTTTGCTGACCAAATTGTAATATTATGGGTTAAAAAGGACTTACATAGCGTATAATATGCACTAATTCAAAACAATATTCAAAACCGTGGCGCCATATTATATTATATAAATTAATATACACAAAATGAAGTGTAAAATTATTTTTGGCCGACGCGAGGGAACCTGCTTGGGAATGCCCGCTACACAATATTATGTCTATGGGAATTGTTAACATTTCGGGGTCGTAGCGGGGTATTCAGCGCTCTGAATCGTGCTATCAAAATTATTTCAGGCTGGTCGCTACACTATCTACGGTAGCAGATTCTGGTAATATAAGCCACGTGGGCCGTGGCTTATATTGCTACCGTCCACGTGGATCCGTTTGTCAAAAATTTCGATTACAACAGTTCTGGCAGCAGCAGCAGCAGCAGCAGTATCTTGCATTACGTTTAATCACTCTACACTCTCTACAGGATATATAGAGATACTTTATACCTACGAATTATAAAAACTTAGGAAGAGAAACTGTGTCAAAAAATTTGTTCCACGAGTCTGCAGTACCGATGCATGCATACTTTGTAGTTTATGCATGTGTTCAGTACACAATGTTGTGTATTATACAAGTGACAATTTTTGTCAACGTCTTTATTTCGTAAATTTGAGTGTTAGGGCCAACCCACACTTACCACAACCACACCACAACCACACCACACCACAACCACACCACGTGGTCGGGCGTATATTTCGTATTGTAAATGAACTGGACTGTTCACACGTACCAAGCACATTTTGCAGTAGTTGTCGACCGCGTGTGTGATACCGACCACATCGCAACCACAAGCGAACTAGTGGCCGACCACATCGCAACCACAATGTTGCGTCGATACAACGACAGTGCGCGCCTACGAATAATAAAAACTAGGGAAACGTAACTCCCATACTATTACCGTTTTAAATTTGGTTCATTTCGAACTGTCATATAACGTCAGCCTGATACCGCTGAAGGCCACCTAAATATTGCAAATGTATTGAAAATGTGTACCTAGGTACACATTTTTGACAAGTATACAATACAACATGTTTTTTGACGGAGTTATTTTTCCTTAGTTTTTATTATTCGTAGGTGCGCGCACACCGCCCGCGGCTCTTCCCCCTCCGTTTTATTGACTTTTGACTTGCGTACGTTACCACATCGCAACTACTGGCAACAACGCAACCACGTCGACATTTTGTCGGTACCACAACGCAACTACAAAAACCTGCAACGACAACCAAATTCAAAACGGTTGAAGTATGGGAGTTACGTTTCCTGTTTTTAATATTCGTAGCTTTATACTGTAATCATACTACTCCGGGTTCCCTAGAACAATTTTTTTTTATTACTATCAAGCTAATTTTTCGTCAACAAAACTTGGTTGACTACGGAACCCTAAAAAGGAACCCTAACCAGCAGATTTTTTGTAAGTATATTGATAGGTTAATAGTTATAATGCATGACTGGTGAGATATGTGCAATACTTAAGGAGAGTACTCGGTACTTGATTCTCAATATAATTATGTAATAAAATTAGGTAAGTACTTAATTTTTTACCAAATTTCCCTTTTAGGGTCAATTTATATTAGCGCAGAGTCGAAGCGCATCGAAGCGAAGTATCAAATTAAAGCACAGGCTGCGCCTAGTTTGGGGGACTGCCACTTTTTAAAATATTGTAAATTCATTTATGACAATTAAAGATTTGTATTTGTAATTGTATTTGTAAATCTGAACATAGCAAATCGAACCTTAACTCCAAAGCATTACATCTGAGAATTTTAAAAGGCGCGCGCGCGTCCGGCGCATCTGCGCGAATTTTCTGTGTACAGTTTTTGGGAATTCGCTTCGCTGCGCTTTGACTCTGTTCTATTATAAATTATTGACCCTAAGCACAGAATATATAATAGTACCTTACTGTACAGAAGTCTCACTCCCGAGTTTAGGTATGATAAACGCAAGCGTCCGGTCACCGGACTAGTCTCGATAGGCTGGCACTCGCTCGACTTGTCAGTTGTCGCACACGCAACGCACGCATCCGCGATACAAAAGTAATAGTACCCGGCCCCGCGCCGCCGCGCCGCTCGCTTGACAGCCCTGGCAGATTGAAGCGAGACGGCAGACAGTTATTGTACTATGAACGCTAAGCGCAATGCAAAAGGTTGAAATTAGGTTGTTTTACAGAATAGTAGGTAAATATCTCGGTGATTTCGGGCCGTTTGTATGGAACTGAGACAGGCCTGCCCTAAGTAAATGAATCATGGATCCAATGAAGTGAATTACGCGGCTAGGCAAGTAGGCATACTATGCGGCCGGCGCGGCGGCGGCGTGCGCCATCAAGGAAACACCGCGCCGCTACCCTTCCCGCGAGCGGTGTCCATGCGTTGGGTAAATAATTATTTAACTTTAAGCTACATTTAGTATTTACTCAATAATCAATTTATATTATTTTTTTCATCTAATATAAAAGCCAAATACCACGTCGTCGAATATTGAACATGTCTCACCAGTCATGTTGTATAATTTAAGAGTAACATTGTCCTACAAATAGAACAATCCATATTTTAGGACCATCCAATCTAAATATTAAATCCTTTCTATCTCTGTTAGCTACAACTTTCGAGAACTTTCGCAGTGGAGATTGTTGTTCGTCTTATCAAAATGAAGCTACTCACGAAAAATTAGCTTGATAGTAATAAAAAAAAAAAAATTGTTCTAGCGAACCTGTACAATTTACAATCAAGGAATAAGGATGCTTTGATGTGTGGATGACATGGACATGTCACATGGGGTAAGCAATTACAGACACCTAAAATTACTAATTCAGTGATATTTCATAATTCAATCATATGCAAAACAATAGGAGTGGATGATATTGACAGAAGGACATAGGTGTGAAATAGCTGTCTGTGGAGTGACACTTCACAAAATGACGGAAATACTTTTAGACACGTTACTAAACATTCTTGTAGGATTGTCAGCCCTGGATTTATAAATAGGCCGCGGCCTAGGGACGGCAGCGTCCTAGGGGGCACGCAGATTCGTACAGGGAGCGGCAGAAATAAAGTGGCCTACACTCATAAAAAATGTAAATCCTGATTATACTTACCTATATATCAATGCCAAATTCTTCGAGTTTTTTTTAACATAATATTATGAAAATTATTTGCATAAGAGCATCGACTTATAAACTCTTTACCGATCATTTTGACGTACACGTGCCTATAAACTCGATAAGCAAACAAAATTTTCTTACTAACAACGCTTTGCTTGTCTTAAAAGTTATTTAGAAAACTTTGCGCAGCGCTCCGGAGCTTGTATGAGCAGTTAAAAATTAAAAGCCCAATCATGAGTATACCGCTTAATTACATGAAAACGTGGACACACGTACAGAAAGATTGAAGAAAAATTTTATGTTTTTTTTACCACGGCGGATCAAAAATCTGATTGTATGTCGCGACCATAAAGGAAGCTCTCGATCGCCTTCTGAGTATGTTTCATCTTAGCTCCTAAGCTACTGAAACTACTAAAAACTTTTCGTGAACGAGGTGTCTAAAGATAACATTTCGAGCATAGGCATACATAATTTTGGGTATGTACGCTATGGCTACTTTTGACTATTTAAATGTAGACGTGTGTCGGCAATGCATAAGATTTGCAATATAATTGTTTAGTATCAATTCTTATACCGGTAAGGAGGGGCTTTTTGGAAACCATAGGGCTATTAAAAAAAAAAAAAAAGAGATTTGGTAATTTATAATTTTTGTTTTACTGGTATTACATTTTTTTTTCGTCTGGCAATACTTCAACTAAAACTGTAGTGGGGGTACGAAATTTTGAGGTTATGAAACTATCGTGAGCACAGATTAAGTATTATCTCAATGATCGTGAGTGCTGCAAAACTGATTTAGAAAAAAATCGTCTAAATTGTACTTATTTATGTGTGCCCTACATTTGGTGTGTTACGAGACGTTTTTGGAAGTAAGATGAATATGGGATTTGTCACATATCGTACGTTTTCTTGTGATTCTAATGATTTATACCGGCGTTTCCTAACGTGTTTACATCACCATATTTGTTTTGTTTTATAAATTGGGGCTTTTTGAAACCGTTTTAGGGTTATTCGGAACAAAATTCCAAATAGGCTGGTGATAGTTTTGCCAAGATTATAGGTGGTGTAGCAAATGGGTTATTCGGTACACCACTTGTACACCACCTATAATGCAATTTTCGAGTATTTAAGGGTAGGTTGCATTTTGTTTCAGTTTTATGAACATGGTGCGTACGTATGTAAGAAAATATACAAATACACGAAATGGAAAGGCATATCTGCCGTTTCAAAATTTACCCGGGGTTGACTGGGCCCGAAATATTCTAAAATGACAGTAATATAGTTTTGAACCGCAAATCTGTGAATATCTCCACTCCGTAATTCCTTTATTCTATGGGACCGGCCATGTTTGTATAAAAAAAAAATATAATTGATTAATAAAAAATGCGTCAGTCATTTTATATTTTAGTAAGCTACTTCCTCTTAAATTGTTCCAAATATATCCCACATACTTCATTAAAACTATAAAGGAATCGCTATATTTATTCCAAATAACCCCAAATTTAGCACTACCATATCTTTATATAAATGTTTAGTATGAAAAATATATATTTGCAGTGTTAGTATGGACATAGTAATGTGAAGTGTTATTGTTCCAATTATCGCCTGATGAGATTAATTAAAACAAAGCCAGAATATTTTAAAATTTAGTTATTTTGTGTCAAATTTTGAATAGCCCCACTATTGCGATATTTGGAACGGCACCTTTGAATTAGGGTAGCTTCGTTATTTTAATGAATAAGTATTACGTTTAATATGTACCAGTATGGGAAGTTAATACCAGTGAGATATGTTACTAGTAATCATTAAAGTACAATTACCTGTACTTAGTTCGTTTTAATAATAATTTTTCACAAAATGTTGTACCAAGTAGCCCCACTTCACGGTATTATTATATCATAATATCATCATTGCTTTCTTAAACATGCAATGGATATTATATTGAAAGAGTGTAAATCGGAGTTGCTTACCTTCAGTAGAAATATCATCTTGTATTTTCAGGAAATATCTTTAAAGTTATGAAAGAAGTCGATTAATTAAATTCGTTTTGTATTTAAAGTCAGATTGTTACAATCAGTAAAAGCTAAAATGATAGCCTTCATTATTAAGTTATAAGCCTATCCATTTTCTTTTGAACCGTTTGCATTTAGCGAGGTTTAAGACCTGAAACATTGCCCTATTAATATTTATTATCAGCCAAGTTATTTGTAGACGTAAATACCGTTTAATATGCCTTTGACGCTTTATTACCGAGTGCTAAAATCAGACGAATTTCAATTTAACGGCCGCATTTAAATGTCTTTGAATACTGAGGGATTAGAAAATCATTTTGATTGAAATTTCTCTAATTTCTCTAATGGGTAAGGAAAAATTTTAGGACAGGTAAGTTTGAAATGTTCAATTAATAATGACAGCAATGCATTTAGCACATTTATAGAATATTTGATTTCTTTCTTATCTTGAAAGCAAAACAAAATAAGTTTGAAGTTAAAAATATTATGAACTAGACGTTCCGCGCGGCTTCGCCCGCGTTAATTAGATATTTCACAGACAAATCAGTCTACAAAAAATAGCCTATAATCCTTCACGTGGTCTACTTCTTATACCCAACCTACCCAACCCATACCCAAATAACAGAAAAATTGCTCGTAGTTCGTGAGATAAGCCCTTTCAAATAATTTCCCCCGTTTTTTCCACATTTTCTTCTATTTATTCACTCCTATTAATCTTAGCGTGATAAAATATAGCCTATAGCCTTCCTCAATAAATGGACTATCTAACACTGAAAAAGATTTTCAAATCGGACCAGTAGTTCCTGAGATTAGCGCGTTCAAATCAAACAAACAAACTAATAAACTCTTCCGCTTTATAATATTAGTATAGATTTTAACTTTAGGCGAATTACTTCTAAAAGCAAATCTCTTAACGTATCATTTATTAATGTATCTGTTATGTGTGATTCCTATAATTCGAACCCCAACTTTGACCATATATTTTACGATTTCAAGGAAATTTTCTCTCATATATAACTAGGCTTCTACAATAAACATAAATATATATGTGTTATGTTCGAAGTTCTTCCGAGCAGTGAGTTTACGAGCATATGCCAATTGCCTTGGTAATGAGTTCTGAACAACAAACAAACTTGTACGCTGAAACCAGTACAAATCGGGGTACATAATAAGGTAATAACAAAAATATTGTTTAGTCCAACCAATTTGAACCTTGTCGCGAAGGAATATGCACATAAATGGTTTGATTTATTACCGACTCTCTGATAAATACGTTAAACTACTTATTGAAGTGGCATAAGTTATAAAATTGTTGTTTGATAATATGTGTAAATGAAACAAAACAAAAGATAGACTGTACAGGATATTACAAAATTAGGTGCACAACCCCTACACTAAGAGTCTTGTGCTGTAGGGGTTGACTAAATTCAATGTACATAACTAAATGGATATTATAAAGATGACAGAGAGAGGGCTTAAGGTAAGTATTTACTATTTACTTTTATTATTTGTATTTTGTGTGTATATGTGTGTGTGTGTGTGTGTGTGTGTGAGTGTGCAAGTGGATCTTATTTTATTATTTGTACCATTTTTTCAGTATCCTCGTAGTTAAGACTACCAAGCCAACGGGTGACTGCTATCTTGTCCTGTGTTTTATTCAAGGTGGTGAGTTTTCCAATTTCTTTTTTAGCTAGCGGTCCTAGGAACAGTTGATGATGTTGTGCGATTGTTGTACATGTTTTGGGTATTGTAAATATTTTAGGTTTTCTCCTTTTGCTATCAGTAAGATTTAAATTATTAGTTGCATGCTGTTGTACTAGTATTATGTTTTTAATATACAGTTGTCTGACTGTCAGTTACTGTGTATCTTTATAAAGAGCACCTGACGGAAATAGGTATGGCTTAAATGTAGCTACTTTAATGACTGCTCTTTGAGCTTTTTCTAGCAATTTCATGTGCGTTTTACAGGCGCCTCCCCACACGGTGATACAGTAGCACAGTATTGACTCGCATGAAGCACGGTAAACTTCTAATATTTGCTTTCTGTCGGCAACACTACGTAATTGTCTTAAGTCTCTCCGTACTCTATTGCTAATTGTAACAATGTGTTCTTTCCAAGATAAATGTCGATCAATAGTAATACCGAGATATGTTATGCTTGGAACTTCTTGAATTTTGGGACAGTTGATGCAGTTTGTGAGGTTACAGTTGTTGTTAATAGTTATATGTAGTGGCGGTACCCGTCTCCGGTTTAAGGTAAATTTGAGATATTTAGTCTTGTCTACATTTAGTGTTAATAGATTATTTGATAGCCAATTTGCAACAATATTTAAGCCTACTTTTGCGTGAGTCCGAGCCTCTTCCCAAGTTTTATCGCTGAAAACTAAGGCTGTGTCATCAGCATAAGAGAACACTCTTCCATTGGTTAGACGTGTATTGCAGAGATCATTGACGTAAATTAGGAAGAGGATAAAGAATAAAAATACACAAATAATCTTCATTGTATGAACATTCCTTTCCACGTTATTAATTTCCTATTTTTGTTTAAACTCATGAAATCAGCTTTGAAAGTAATATCAATTTGTTTAAATTCAAGTATACTTTCAGTATCTCCCTAGCATTTACAAATTACTTTTATTTGAAACACACGCCAATAGATCGACAATTCCATTAAGTACATAGCCCACGTTTGAATTTTTTGTAGGTCAATTTTGAACTAAGATAAGTAAAAAAAATGGATTTCGGTGCGATCTTGGCAATGCGGCAAATATATTATGGTCGTCATGTTACACACGTCCAGAATATTGACAGAAACTTTATCAAACGTCGAAAAAAACTTTTTTTTTTTTTTATAAAATAAGGGGGCATACGAGCAAACGGGTCACCTGATGGACAGCATCTTCCGTCGCTCATGGACACTCGCAACATCAGAAGAGCTGCAGGTGCGTTGCCGGCCTTTTAAGAGGGAATAGGGTAATAGGGGAGGAGGGAGGGGAGTAGGGGGTAAACTCACTCACTCGGCGAAACACAGCGCAGGCGATGTTCCACGCCTGTTTTCTGTGAGTATGGTATTTATCCAGGCCCATTCGTGCCGAAGCATGGCTCTCCCACGGTAAATTGTACTGTAGTAATATAGTATAAAGGCCAACCCACACGTACCACAACCACACGACAACCACAACCACACCACAACCACACCACGTGGTCGGGGGTATATTTCGTATTGTAAATGAACTGGACTATTCACACGTACCACATTTTGCAGTCGTTGTCGACCACTTGTGTGATACCGACCACATCGCAACCACAACGTTGCGTCGATGCAATGACAGTGCGCGCACACCGCCCGCGCTCTTCGCCCCCTCCGTTTCATTGACTTTCGTACGTAACCACGTCGTAACTACTGGCGACAACGCAACCACGTCGACATTTTGTCGGTACCACAACGCAACTACAATTCACACGTAACCACTGCAGACTGCTTGACGGCATTTTCTCGTTGCGACGTGGTATGATTGTAGCCATAAGGGCCAACCCACACGTACCACTTCACTTTTTGGTTTGAACTTACCCTGAAATATTGTTAAGAGCGAGACATAAAAAGCAATAAAACTAAATTACTATTCAATACTTTCGCGTAATTAATCATGAACTCGATATCGGGGTTATTACTGTTTTATTGCATGCGAAGATAAAAGTCGGTTACAATTGTTGGAACAGTTCCAGATTTTTAATTAATTCCGCATATGTAGACAATTCCCGGCCTCTAATGAATGCTCAGATTCGCAATATATGCGATGACTTGAAATGTTTTTAGCAATACTGATATTCTGGCAAACCCCCAAAATGTTGACAACAGCTGACATTGCGCTGCTTTGTTGCATTTTGCTTGTTTTAAATACTAGGCGTTTTGATTTATGATAAAGATAATTTATTCCTTACTAGATGACCCGGGAATCGTACTTTTTTCCGGGAAAAAAGTACCCTATGTTCTTTCCGGGGACTCAAAGTATCTCTCAGAAAAATCAGTTTTAGCAGTTTAGGCGTGAAGAGGTAACAGACAGACAGAAATACAATCACATTTATAATATAAAAGTATGGATAATGAATGTGGTATCTTAAAAAAAGTATCTTCGCCATGTGTAGCGTTCAAGTTGGTCCTTGAGGACACGTCAAGAAATGCCACGAAATTTTGGGCAGGTGTGAAGTGACGGGCATTATGTTTCAATATAAAGGGACCGATAGTTTATTATGTTAGGGACTCAGGTGGCGTCCTTAAAGGTTATCTACTGATACCAATGAAGATCTCTATTAGGCGACTATAATAACTAGGCTTATGTAAATAGTGCTGGTCATTCTTAGTTACGAGGTACTTGCAAAGAGCAGTAATGTTATGACGTTTGTATGAAAACAAATTTTGTTAAAACGCTGCAAAGCTAACTGCGTTATGATTTGTAGTATTACAGTGTTTTGGTCGGGTTAAAATAAGCCAATTACGATATAACATTGACTTGACATAACACGACCAAATAGCATTGATCCGCCATCCATACTAATATCATAAATACGAAAGTGTGTCTGTTACCTCTTCACGCTCAAGGCGCTGAACCGATTTTACTGAAAGGTATGGAGATACTTTAAGTCTCGGGAAAGGATACAGGATACTTTACCCCGGAAAATATACCGTTGCCGCGCGATAAACGAATTTTGGAACAACGGAGTTGCAGGCGTCATCTAGTCTGCTTATAAATTCATTTACTGATGGTACTTTCTTTCAACACACGTATCACTATCTTTTTCAACACATACACGTATATCTCATTTTGAACTAATACAGTCCAAAGTCTGAGGTTTAAAAGCCAAATGAGATTTATGCAGCAGAAACAGCATAATGTTAAGGCTGTTCGGAATATTCTCGATAAACGATGCGGTGTTGGTTATGCGGTGGGCAATTTTGGTCTTCAATAAGCAGACTGCATTCACCAGTTATCTGTTTTCGAATTACCGAATTTTAACCAGGAATTGAAAAGCTAAGGCTTGTGATCTCGCCGTGTAGCGGACAAACCGCTCGTTCGCGCGGACGCATATTATATTATATCGAGCCTACGCTTAACGTAAATTACATCACAACTAAAGATTAACCCCCTTACTAATAAACGCTGTATAAGCTTTGAATAGTTATACAGTGTTTTTTCTTCTTCAATCCAATTAAAAATGTCACTTGTGTGACAGGAACAAAACACTGTATAACTATTCAAAGCTTATACAACGTTTATTAGTAAGGGGGTAAGAAAATACAACCCTTGTACTACAAACATTGATAATAAGAGGAACTAAGGTTTTAGTAGAGTCGCATTAAGGATATTCAAGGATAAAAATATCGAAATTAATGCTCAATAGCTCGGGATTTTCCGGTAAATCTGTAGCTAATTCTGCCGGATTCCGACTTCGTCGTTTACGCATTGCGGATAAGCACTAGAAACTTGAAGCCAGATAGAAAGTATACAGGACGTAACAAAACAAAGTAATAATAGTTTAGGCCCTAAAGTTTAGGGCGTGTATGTGTCCGTTATAAAGAGTTCACTGTGAAAGTAGCAGCGCTTAAAAAGCAATTTTTTGTGTATGGCCAAATGCCCCGACGTCATAAATTTGCCCATACAAGTTTAAAAAAAAACTTTTTCAGTGCTGCTACTTTCATAGTGAACTCTATGTAAGAGACACACATTCACCCTAAAGTATTACTACTTTGTTTTGTTACACCTTGTTAATTAAATATTTCTGAGAAATAAAGTGAGGCCGGTTTTACAATAACGTGTGAAACTGTGCAACTACATGGACCATCTACGTCTTTAAGATAGCGCGACGTAGTTTAGGCTCATGCATATGTGTGCCAAATCACACATGCATAATCAAACTATCTTTGGTAATAAGTTATAATAAACGCGCTATCTCAACCTTTTTTTAATTTGAGAAGAACGACTAAAGATTCCTTACTCTCGGATCCAGCCCGTCATTATTCTGATTATTCATTACAAATACACATCTTTCCATTTAATTTCTTTCATAAAATGTAAATTTTATATTCGTTCTCCAGTAATTATAACTTTGATCATAAAAGTTTCGGCAAGAGTTAATAGTAGAAACATTAAATACCTATGATAAAATCCTTTCAAATTACATACTCTACTAAATACCGAGATAGAAGGGAGTAAATTGCAAAAGTTTGAATAATGAGACAACGGAGCCCCCGGCGTTGGTTTTGACCAAATTTTCAAGCGTGTTTTAGGCCACATTAATTTTTGTCGGCATAGTGAAAAACTTGGGTTCACTTCCAACGTTTTTTATTTGAAAGTTTTTGTCTGGAAAATTGTAAGAACACATTTATTGTGTAATAGTACATTACGCACCTAGGGCAGGAAAATAAGAAATGTCTCAGATTGTATGTGTATAATTGTTGGCCGAGGCGAAGCCGAGGTCAACAAACATGTGATCTGAGGCTTTCTTATTTACTGCCCATGGTGCGTATACTATTTTTCTCATCGACAGAGGCGGAAAACGGCAACATCGGTAAGCGCAGCGGGAAGGAAGTTGACGTTTTCCGCCCGGAGGTGAGAAAAAGCTATATCCACCTAAGTACGTAGGCACTAAATGTCAAATGGCTAACCACAAATACATTTTCATACTAATTGAATAGTTGTATCTTTAAATATTTTATCAGTTAGTTTACTAGCGATATATTTACGTTTACCTTACGAAAATGGTCACCTGACGTTTAGGATACCCGGTGGGCGGTGATGCGATTTACCGGGATAAGGGTTTAGATACTTGGAGCGAAAAATTATATTCCCAACCTTTCATCCAATTCCATTAAAATTGTGCGCGATTAAGACATTCTCATTTTGACATGATGGTGTATTATAATATTTTATGAATATCTAATATATAAAATTCTCGTGTCACGGTGTGCGTGGTTGAACTCAGTTGCAAATAATGCATTACTTTAGTTAATGCATTGACGTTTCATTACTCATTACTTCTAGTAATAAGTAATGTGAAATTTCCACTACTCATTACTTTTAGTATTGAGTAATGGTGTCAGTACCCATTACTCATTACTTTTTTTTTAATGGCATAAAAATAAAATCTTATTACATTTTTTTTGTAATGAGAAAAGTATCATCATTACATTACTCATTTTTAAATTTAATGTGTATTTTAAAAATGTAGATTACAAATTACAATTTTTAATGTTAATGAGTACCTACTGTACCATTACACATTATTTTTAAAAGATTTTATTTAACTTGCTCTGTATGTATGTATGTAATTTTTTTCAAAGACCCCCCAAACACTCCCCCACGAAACTTCCCCCCCCCTCCCCCCCAAATATAATCACTCTCGAGAATATAAGCACTGAAACTTTGACATTGACAGCTCGGCAACTGTCAAACGTCGAACAAAAGCAGCCAAAACTCCGCTCCCAATAGGCCTAGAGGAACGGGATTTCTTCTAACATCAAAGGCAACACTTCGGCTACCCCCTCCCCGAATTTGAACTAAATCGGAGACATCAAATTATTTCTCAATTCTGAGGCCAGGATCCAGGAAGAACAAGCCGTAGGGTTAACCCCATATCCAAAACAAATAGTTGCCGAGTTACAAGCATTCAAACTTTGACATTGACAGCTCGGCAACTGTCAAACGTCTTACAAAAGTAGCCATAACTCCGCTCCCAATAGGCCTAGAGGAACGGGGTTTCGTCCAACATCAAAGGCAATACCTCGGCTACTCCCTCCCCGAATCTGAACTAAATCGGAGTCATCAAAACTTCAAGGAGGAATTTGGGGGGGAGACCCGGATATCTGAAAAGTACTTGAAAAATCCAGAAGAACGAGCCCAAACTCGGCCCAATTATCCCAAAGGACGAGGAGACAGCGAACGGTCTAATTTTTAGACATAAATTTGGCCGCCATCTTGAAAAATTTAAAGTGTCTTCCACTATAGGTACTTACAATACTTTTAATAGTAATATAATGGACAAATTTTACATTACTCATTCTTTGCATTTAATGGACAATGAAGGTAGTAGTAGTAGGACGTAGGCATCTCCTGAGAAAGGATTTAAATAAATTCAACCCCCAAGGGAATAAAATGGGGTATGAAACTTTGTATGAAACTTTGTCAATTTTAAACCGATTGGGCTGAGACTTTGCATGCATAAAGCTATTATGACGTAAACATCCCCTAAGAAATGATTTTAAAAAATTATATCCCTAGGGGGGTTAAATAGGGGATGAAAGTTTGTATGAAACTTTGTCAATTTTAAACCGATCGGGCTGAGATTTTGTATGCATAAAGCGACTATGACGTAGGCATCCCCTAAGAAAGGATTTTAATAAATTCTACCCTTAAGGGGATGAAATAGGAGATGAAAGTTTTTATGAATTTTCTTAGACTTTCGACTGATTGAACTGAAATTATTAAAGATTTGAGCCTCTATGATGAAAACGTTCGCTTAAATAGGATTTTGATAAATTCAACCCCCATGGGGATAAAATAAGGGATGATGGAGGATGTAAATATATTATTTTGAACCTATCAGTATCTAATCTATACATATAATAAAGTTGTAGAAATGAAAATTGTGTACGTTAAAGATATTCAAAAAAAATACGAAGCTGGGGGTGTTACTACATCGCTATGGAAGTCAAAAAATGTGGTTACTTTTTTGTCTGTCTGTCTGTCAGGTCCACCAAACCCCCCCCCCCCGCTACTCCTGGAAATGCAGCTTATATCAAAATGGTAACGCGTCATATATATCATAACTCCCGCACCTGGGATTTCCCCCCGGACCCTGCTTGGGGGGGCTGCGCCGCCCCAAACCCCCCCCTACCCTCTCCTGGAAATGTTGCTAATAACAAAGTGGTGTCGCGAAGTTAGTATTGAGTTTTAATTCTCCTTTTTTTGGAACAAACTAAGGTATTAATTAAAAGTGAATATCATAACGAAATTATTCTTCCCTAAACTAAACATACAGTTTTTGAGTATCATTTGATTAATAAGGGGGAGGGGGGGTTTTGGCTCAGGACAAAACACCCCGCCCTCACACTCCTGGAAATGCAGCTTATATCAAAATGGTGTCGCGTCGTTAGTGTTGAGTTTTGATTCCTCTTTAAGAACAAACTAAGTTAATAATTAAAACTGAATTTATTCTAACCTAAACTAAACATACACTTTTTCATCGTTGATTAGTATACTGTATTACTATACTTCCTGTATATCTACCGTCCATTGCTGGTTATAAGCTTTTCATGACTATCCATACTGATATTATAAATGCGAAAGTGTGTTTGTTTGTTTGTCCTTCCTTCACGACCTACCGAAGCAACAAATAGACTTGATTTTTGGCATATACTTAGTTGAAAGGATGTAGAATAACATAGTCTACTTTTGGTCTTGGAAAAACATCATGTTTCCAAAGGAGGTTTACAAGAATATTCGTATTTTTCGCGATTTTTTAATTCCACGCGAGCGAAGCCGCGGGCAAAAGCTAGTTGATATTATATTTTAATACATTTATTAAATACTGAATTACGGACAGATTGTTAAGTCTCGCGACAAGCTTTTATTATCATGCAAATTGTATAATTTATATTGAGGTTATAACTTAATAGTTAAATTTTTTAAGGAGAAATTTATTTTCTTATTTTTGCAGTATTTAAATAAAAGCTTTTTTTCAAAAAGTTTTTTGCCTATAATTTATTTTTTGTTTTCTAGTTATCTCTGGCTAGATTCATTAGTCTATTTAATTGTAGTTTGTTTTGTTTTAAGAATTTGTTAATATCTGATTAACATAAGTCCTTAAGAAATCGTACTTGATCAGTGAAAAAACCGTGTCTATATTTAGCGAGTTGTTATATTCCGTTTATTTCTGCGTGACTAAAAAGTTAAATTTCACTTAACAAAAATGACCGGATTCAACCGGGCATTTTCTAAAACCCGGCTGGATTTGACTTGACATAACATGACACGTCACGTCACGTCACGTTACAGCACGACACGACACGACACGACACGTCGCATCGTGTCACGTCACATCACGTCACGTCACGTCATGTCTCGACACGTCACGTCACGACACGATACGATACGACACGACACGACACGACACGACACGACACGACACGACACGTCACGACACGACACGACACGACACGTCACGACACGACACGACACGACACGACACGACACGACACGACACGACACGACACGACACGACACGACACGACACGACACGACACGACACGACACGACACGACACGACACGACACGACACGACACGACACGACACGACACGACACGACACGATACGACACGATACGACACGACACGACACGACTCGACTCGACTTGACTATTTTCAATTTACTCTCAATGAGCCCTTTTATTTGATACCCATATTGCAGAAGTGCTTTAAAAATAACTATTCCCTTATCTTGGATGAGCCGCCATATTGGATGTAGAATGACATTACATTCGCTTTCGAGTTACTCGCAAAAAGCCCTTTCATTTAATATCCATATTGTAGGACTGCATAGAAAATAACTATTTCGCCATCTTGGATGGTCGGCCATATTGGATTTAGAGTGATGTCACATACCATATCGTGCATTGTCATCCAAACTAAACGTGTATGCAAAATTTCAGCTCAATCGATTGAAGATATCTACTTCAAAATAGAGTTCCAAAATTCCACCGTAACATACTTACATACATACAGAGCAAGTTAAATAAAAGCTTTTAAAAAAAGCTTTTAATAATAATAGTAAATTATTACAACTCGAGACTGACGGCGACCATTGCTTGTGCGACGGGATAGCGATGGACGTTGCCATGGTGACATACTTATTTAGTCACTTCAATAAAATAATGTTACGTGTTAGGGTTCGAAGGATTTGGAGAAAAAGACCTGCTGACTCTTATAAAGACTTTACTAGCACTGACACTAGCTTACACAAATCACCAAGTCCAAACACTAAGCACTAGCTAGTCCTAGGTCGTAGCCGAGTCGTAGGTTCACTGGTTCACTCACTATTGATCACTTGTTTTCACTTTGAAGTCGCCTCGAAGATCGCTCAGATGAAACTGAATTGCCGGGCCGTCTACCTACGGCTATTTATATGGCGAGACGAATTCTAGAAAGATCCTTCCCCCGATTCATGTGAACAAGTAAACAAGTGTGGGAACTTTCTAGCAAACACGCGTAAGTAAACATATTACACCTAACGCCATCTAGTATTAAGTAGGGGATTTATGTTTTCTGTGTTTCCCTGATCAGTTTCGCCGGTTTGACGCTAGATGGCACTACGTGTCCGTCTCCGTAAGACCACTCCCCTCTTAGAGGTGCTCGTCCCGAGCATCGTTATTACTGCCATGGTAACGCGCCAGACGGTCTATGTGTACCACTTTGAATGTCCCTCTTGGTTGCTTTTGAATCCTGTAAGTCACATCATTCAATCGGGTAACCACTTTGTATGGGCCGTCCCACTTGGTCTGCAACTTTGGAGATTTCCCTTTTCGGCGAGTTGGGTTATGCAGCCACACCAGTGACCCTTCTTCGAAGCCGCTCGTGTTCGATTTCCGGTCGTATCTGGTCTTCATGTTTTCACTTGACTGTAACCCATTTTCCCGAACCATGGCGTGTATATAGCGCATCTTTTCCCTTAAATCGCAGACATAGTCTTGTACGGTCTTTGGTTCCCCCGGTGACCCTCCAGTCAAGAGGTCTACTGGTACTCGTAGTTCTCTACCGTAATTGACATACGCCGGGGTAGCTTTTATGCTCTCATGCTCGGCGGTACGGTACGAGAGAAGGAAGAGTGGTATATACTTGTCCCAATCTTTTTGTCTGTCATCTACCAATTTCGCCAAATGCCTCTCAAGGGTCTGGTTAAATCTCTCAACCATTCCATCAGACTGTGGATGGTACGCGGTGGTCCTCGTCTTATGCATTCCCAAAATTCTGCACACTTCCTGGAAGACCTGCGATTCGAAATTCCTGCCTTGATCAGAATGGATTTCCAGAGGCACACCAAAGCGAGATATCACTTCTTCGACTAACTTAGAAGCGACTGTTGTAGCTTCTTGGTTTGGTATCGCGAACACTTCGGGCCATTTGGTGAAGTAGTCCATGACGACCATAAAATACTTGTTTCCCGATTCCGTTACGGGAAATGGCCCAGCTACGTCAACTGCAATTCGTTCCCACGGTGCGCCAACGTTATACAGCCGCAGGTTCCCACGGCTCCTGGTCTGTGGTCCCTTCACTGCAGCGCAAGTAGTGCATTTGCGGCACCAATCCTGTACATCATCTCGACAATGCAACCAGTAGAATCGTTCTCGCACTTTTGTTAACGTTCTCTTTACACCTAAATGACCTCCTGATACGCCATCGTGTATTTCACGGAGAACATCTGGTACTCTCTTTCTTGGGACAACTATCTGAAGGTGGAACTCTCTGCCGTTAGTCTTCTCCCATTTCCTGTAGAGTATTCCATTCCGAAGAATCAGACTGTCCCATTGCGCCCAGTACGCCTTAGTGACAGCGCCAGTGGGTGCAACCTCACTCCAGATTGGTTTCACGTCACCCCGTTTCTTCCATGTGATGATGTGCCGAAGGTCGTCATCTCTTTCTTGAGCCTCCCTCATAGCATCATTCTCCCATGGACCCAAAGGACTTGTTTTCGTTAACTTTAATGTTACTTCATTAGATTCCTGCTTAACACAGTGTTTGCAGTCTTCTGAACACGGCCTTCGTGAAAGTGCGTCGGCATTCCCATGCGCCTTTCCGCTGCGGTGTTCTGTCTTGAAGTCATACTCCTGAAGTTGTTCAATCCATCGAGCTACTTGGCCTTCTGGGTTCTTGAATTGCAGTAGCCACTTCAAGGCTGCGTGATCAGTTCGCAGTAAAAACTGTCTGCCGATGAGATATTTGCTGAAATGTTGTAGCGTCTTTACAACAGCCAATAGTTCTCTTCTTGTCACACAGTAGTTTCTCTCTGGCTTAGATAAAGATTTGCTGAAATATGCAATTACAACTTCTCTTTCGCCCTGTTTTTGAGATAACACCCCGCCAATGGCCGTGTTGCTTGCGTCCGTGTCGACAATAAACTGACCTTCAGGTTGTGGATACCCCAGGATTGGTGTTTCACACAGATGTTTCTTCAGTTTCTGAAAAGAATCTTCAGAAGTCTCGTCCCAAATAAACTGTCGTTTATCTTCTGTCAGCCGGTGTAATGGCTTGGCTATCTCCGAAAATCCCTTAACAAAACGCCTGTAGTAGGAGCATAGGCCGAGAAATGCCCGCACTTCGGTTTTGTTCTTAGGGGTTGGCCAATTTTGAACTGCTTCCAGTTTCTCCGGGTCCGTCTGGATTCCATCACTGGAGATAACATGGCCGAGATAATTTACCTTACTCCTGAATAAACGACACTTTTTCGGATTCAACTGTAGCTTGGCCCCCTCTATTTTGGCGAAAACTCGTTCTAAGTTTCGCAAATGGTCCTCGAAGTCGCGGCCAACAATGATGACGTCGTCCAAGTAGACTAAGCAAGCCTCTCCAACTAAGCCTGCCAGTACACACTCCATGAGTCGCTCAAATGTGGCAGGTGCGTTGCACAATCCAAAGGGCATGACGTTAAACTGCCATAAACCTTTACCGGTGGAGAAAGCTGTCTTCTCCTTGTCTTTTGGATGAATTTCCACCTGCCAGTATCCAGATTTCAGGTCCAAGGTCGAGAACAATTTCATGCCACTCAAGGTATCCAGAGTGTCGTCGATTCGAGGTAATGGATAGCTGTCCTTCTTAGTGACATCATTGAGACGCCTGTAGTCCACACAAAATCTTGTGCTGCCATCTTTCTTCTTCACTAACACAACAGGTGAGCACCACGGACTTGCAGACGGTTCAATAATCTTATGCCTTCTCATGTCCTCCAAAAGGCCTTCAACTTCTTTTTCCTTTGCAATGGGTATCCGTATTGCTCGTTGACGAATTGGATTCTCGCTTCCGGTATCTATCCTGTGCTGAACCATCGACGTTCTTCCAAGGTCGCCTTCCTGACTGGAGAAGATTTTCGCGTGGCGTTGTAAAAACTTCTTAGCTTTCATGCACTGCGAATAAGTCAGATTACTCTTGCAGTCATCGAGTAGCTCGGTCACTATTCCGTAGTTGCTGCTGTCTGCTGAGTCTGAGCCTGTTATCGAACTACACTTTCTCATCCAGACAACTTCCTCGCACTTTCCAATGACGTCACCTTTGTTCAAGCAGATCTCGCGATCACCAAGATTCAAAACCCTGACCACAGCGTTACTGCTTCCACTAACAAGGGTTCTCGCCGTCATCAGTTTTTGCGCTGATGTCTTGGTAGGTGTGTCTTCGATCAACACGCATCTGTTTGATTTCTTCTTTCCAGCTGGCGGTAGTTTCACCAGCACTCTAGCTTCTGCTCGTCCAGGTATAATGACTTCCTTTACACATGCGACTTTCCCGCAGGCGCCTCCAAGAATGAAAATTTCTTCTTCGCCACACTTGAAAACTCCGTCAGCGACATTAATTTTGCAGTGGTGTTTCTTCATGAAATCCAAACCCAAGATGCAATCATCCATAATCTCAGCCACGATAACGTCATGAGGGTATGAGTAACCCCCTACATTAATCGTAACTGATATTTCTCCCAGGACGGGTATTGGCTGACCGGAGGCAGTAAGAAGCCGACAGTTAATTCTCCTCTTATGTCTCCTTGCGGCTTTCACTAGATTTGGGTTCACTATCGTTCTAGAGGCTCCTGTGTCTAGAGTCATTTTGCAATCCGTCCTGTTAATAGTCCCCTGAATCACAAGACTATTCCCGCTGCATGCTTGGGAGATAACAGTTATCGGGGCTTCCTCCGCGTCAGCCAGTACTCGCCCCTTAGTCCTGGCTTTTATTCGTTTCCCTGATCCCGGGCAGGGGACGAAGCTCCTTGCTTCTTCAGCTCCGCTACTTGTTCCTCGAGCCTTTTCATCCTTGCCATCTGGGTCTCCTTCTGCGGGCAGTTGAGCTGAAGATGGCCCCTCTCACCGCACTTGTAGCACATGGCTCCAAAACTTCTCTTCGTGGGAGCCTTGACCTCCTTAACTTCTTCAGAGACCTCGTGGATCTTATGGGTCTGTCGTATGTCACGGCGAACAGCCTCGACCTCCAAAGCATGCGCCAATGCTTCCTTTAGCGAGGTGTGGTGACGTAGCCTCACTGCAGCTCTGACTTCTAGGTCCCTGATTCCGTCGACAAATGCTTGCACAATATTCGTGTCGATCATCTTGGAATCGGCTCTTGGGTGTGCCTTCTTGACCAGTTTTTCAATTTCCAACGCCCATTGTTGTAGTCTCTCTCCTGAGCGTTGGACTCTGTCACGAAGTTGAGCACGGAACACGTGCTCCAGGTGTCGCTCCCCGTATCTGGATTCAAGGGCCTCCATCAGGTCTTGGAACCCATTTCCTGTATGTGCTTCTAGGACCGACAAAGCTTGCCCTCTGAGCGCAACAGTGAGAGTGGTCAGGCATTGTTCGTCAGTCCATCCGTTGGCAGAAGCAACCGTCTGGAATTGCTGACGATAAGCGTTCCAAGAAGTAGTACCGTCGTATGGTGGCACTTTAACTCTTGGTCCTTGTACCACTACTCCGGTAGTTCCACTAGACGTCGCGAGTCCTGTGGTTTCCAGGCGCACTTTCCACTTCTGTAGTTCTGTGAGGCCGGTTTTCACATTTTCCATATCCACTCCTAGCCCGGTAACGCGTTCTTCCATTATGTCGACATCTTTTCGAAGCTTAGTCACCGTGTCACTAACATCCTTTATTGCCAATAGCGCTTTTTCTTGGAGGTCCTTTTGTTGCTCTTGAGACTCCTGTAAGGCGCCGAGCTTGCGGTCTTGTGACTCTTGCAAAGCGCCGAGCTTGCAGTCTTGTGACTCTTGCAAAGCGCCAAGCTTGCGGTCTTGTGACTCCATCATTGCCCTTTGCGAATTTTGCAAAGCCTGACTTTCAGCTCTTTGAGACTTCTGTAAAGCCTGAATTAACCCAATTATGCTTTCCAATTGAGGAGCCATTTGAGGGGCCGTAGAAACTACGGGCGTGGCAGGATGGATGGAGCTAGTCGACGGAGCCCAGTGGGCGGGGCCTGTGGGCGTGGCCTGAGTGGGCGTGGCCTGGTGGGCGGAGCCAGTGGGCGTGGCCATGTCCAGAGTGGGCGGGGCCTGAGGGGCGTGGTCAGTGGGCGGGTCCCGGTGGGCGGAGCCAGTGGGCGTGGCTTCACCCGAAGTGGGTGGAGCCTGATGGGCGTGGTCAGTGGGCGGAGCCTGGTGGGCGGGGCCAGATGGTGGGGCCTGCCCCGCCGTGGGCGGAGCTTGGTCCCCAGTGGGTGTGGTCTCCGCAGCCCGTCGCGCTCTTGTCCTGATACTTCCCTCGAAGTCTTCTCTCGGAGTCGATGGCACAGCGCCCTTGTCCTCACACTCCCCTTGAATTCCTCTCTCGGAGTCAATGGCAGCAGCGCGCTGTGCCCTTGTCCTGACACTCCCCTTGAAGTCCTCTCTCGGAGTCAATGGCATCTCCAAATCCCACTTCTGACACCAGTTGTTACGTGTTAGGGTTCGAAGGATTTGGAGAAAAAGACCTGCTGACTCTTATAAAGACTTTACTAGCACTGACACTAGCTTACACAAATCACCAAGTCCAAACACTAAGCACTAGATAGTCCTAGGTCGTAGCCGAGTCGTAGGTTCACTGGTTCACTCACTATTGATCACTTGTTTTCACTTTGAAGTCGCCTCGAAGATCGCTCAGATGAAACTGAATTGCCGGGCCGTCTACCTACGGCTATTTATATGGCGAGACGAATTCTAGAAAGATCCTTCCCCCGATTCATGTAAACAAGTAAACAAGTGTGGGAACTTTCTAGCAAACACGCGTAAGTAAACATACACCTAACGCCATCTAGTATTAAGTAGGGGATTTATGTTTTCTGTGTTTCCCTGATCAGTTTCGCCGGTTTGACGCTAGATGGCACTACGTGTCCGTCTCCGTAAGAATAATATGGGCGAAATACAATTTATATGGCAAAACAACTTTTGCCGGGACAGCTAGTCTCAAAATATAATATTTTAGCTTTAAGGAATGAATGGCGATGAAAAAATAATGTTCCTATGATTTTTTAAATTTATACGGGAAAAAATGGTCTAAATGAGTTTTATTAGATAGTACTTGCCCCTCAGGGTCAACGGATGTTTACGTGTGATATCCAGACGCCAAACGTCTTCTGACGATAAGACGTGTTCCCTAGTAGTCTTTTAATGCCATGTGTCTCCTAAAACAAACATATTTTTGAAGAAACTGATGTTCATAATTTAAGTTCTTACTCCGGACGAGGACGGGACTCTAAAGGACGGGTGACACACAAAAATTAGTAAAATCTTGAACCATGTACCCTGAATTGCCGCTAGAGAACTCTAAGATACTAAGCCTTTGGTATCCGTTGTGGATGATTTATACAGTGTTTTCTGAGTGAAGTAACCACTCCTCAAATACTGTAGTGCCTGGGACAAGATTTAAATGTCCGTATGGTTGCCCAAGCACATACGGCATTCTCGCGAAATAGTCGGCCTAGTCCAGAGGAAAGAACTAGTCTAGAGGTCCTTCACCGTACGAGCGTCCGTATTATGTACTTAAGATCAGAAAATGTCTCATTCGTACACGCCTCCACCCGGGATCGAACTTCACCCTCTACGAGTGCGAACCATTAGGCCACGGCCGCTCTTACCGTTGAGGAAACCAGGCATTTGGGAAACTTACGCGATTGCCTACTTCAAATATTGAATCCTTAAACATTGAAATCTCTGTGATTGCATAAATTAATTATGAAATATCAATTAACAAAGAAGCGGTGTTGGGCCAAAACAAACAGCGTCTAACGAGCTAAATCAATGGGATATTTGTTTAGGATTTGATGGTTTTATAAAATTTACCCAATAACCCTTGTTTGGGTTTTGAAAATCACAATTTAAATTCCATTACGATACATAACACGTTATTCAGGGATTTGCTTTTTGACTGATTTGCTGATGACGTCACGTCACATTGAAATCGGTAGCTTTGTAGAATGAGCACACTTCTGAATTAGAACAACTTGGCAAAGGTGTTTCGAACGAACGGACCTAAAAATCAGTAGTTTCATACAAAAGTCCACTTTTGTATGAACTATACTGATTTTTAGGCTTCCGTAGCCAAATGGCAATAAAGGAACCCTTATAGATTCGTCATGTCTGTCTGTCTATTTGTCTGTCCGTATGTCACAGCCACGTTTTCCGGAAACTATAGGATCTATGCTATTGAATCTTGCTAAGTAGATGTATTTTGAAATTTAGCCCCCCTTAAATATTAATTTTATTTTGTTTTTAGTATTTGTTGTTATAGTGGCAACAGATATACGCAATCTGTGAAAATTTCAGAAGTCTAGCTTTAGCGGTTCTTGAGTTACAGCCTGGAGACTGACAGACAGACAGACAGACAGACAGACAGACAGACGGACATACAGACAGACGGACAGACAACGAAGTCTTAGTAATAGGGTCCCTTTTTTATCCTTTGGGTACGGAACCCTACAAATGATAATATTGAGGTTTCTTACATCTTTTTTTAGCTGAATAGTTTTTATTTAGAACTCATTGTAATTTTTATGGTATTAATACATCTGTAACGAATTTAACTGAATTTGATCCTGCACACTTGGTAACTTAGATTTAGCAACTTAGCAACAGTTTAGCCACTTCTAAGTTACTTAGAGGACAATTGTCAAAGTCTCACATAGCAGGATCATGAACAGTTCCAGAGTTAGTAAGTGATCCACTTATATGAATCGTACGAGTCTCATTTCAAGGAAATAGCCTGACGTGTGGGAAGTGTAAGGGGCAGTTTGCATTGAAACTAAAATGAGAAATATAAAGGCCTTGTATACGTTGGACCACGATGGATAACTATGATTGTGAAGCTGCAATACCTGTGTGGCGGTACCCACAATCCTGCATCGCGCTATCGAAGTTACGGAGCACAACAAGATATTATATACAACGTCTGAAATGACAATGGTGGGCTTCGGCCTGACCGAGCACGCTCTCTCGCTTGGTCGGAAGATCTTCCTTTGCATGCTTGCATGCTATCTTGTGCTCAGAAACTTCGATAACGTGATGCATCATGCAGGATTATGGCGTCGTTGTGGGTACCGCCACATCTGAAAGCAAAAGTTTTGATATTGACGTCCATCATGGGCCACATTCAGCCAACCACAAACATAGAACATAAGTTGGTTAAGTACTTTTTTCTCACAAGAATATGGTAATAAAGTTTTGAACTAAAAATATTATGTTAGGAACCACGGCCACAGCCAAAATTTTATGAAGTTTAGTAACCTCCTTAAATAGTTCAAAGTTGCCATCAAAATGGAAACATAAGAATTTATTGATAACATTACAAATGAAAAATGCCGATACACTGACGACATTGTACCTCGTATAAGTCGTATATGAGAGACTCTTCCTCGAATGACGGTAATATTATCACGTCAAAGGGATGCCTGGCAGACTTCATATTTTGGTGCAACGCAATATACATTAATATGGGACTTCTAGGTGCTCCAGCGATAGAAGCTCTCTTTTACATCCATGGCAATAGAGATTCAATTCTCATACGACTGATTTCGGTTCAATGTCTCTCGGCTAAATCGACGCAAGCAGAATTACTGAACGAAGCAGAAATACTTGGACGAAAATTCTAACTGATATTCAACGAATGAGAATTCTGCCCCGTTTACCTTCGTTCGGAAAACTCTGACCAAAGCTTCTTGGTAAAACCAATTATTCTATGACGGCCTTGAAATTATTTTGATCAGGAGCAAAGACAGCCAAATTCCTTGAAACTTGAATGAAACAGAAACTTTAAAATATTTATTCTATTGTAACTGAGTTTAAGAACAAACTAAACTTATTTTTACAAAATATATATTTTCCATGTAATTCTGTAACACTTCAGCAAAAATCGTTAGCGATAATAATATCGTTACGATGATATCGTTAACGTAACATTCCAAGTAGAGTGTGTCACAGGATGTGCGCTTATCTCGCTCGTTTGCTCGCACCGAGTTAGAATAAGCGAGAATATAATTTAGGAGATCATAAATCGACCGTCGGGCACTGTAGTTTCAGCGCTAATTTGACATTTTTGTACGATATTCTTAAAATGTCGTATGCTCATTGAATTCATAATAGTGAGCGCTAGAACATATTTGTTTTAGCTGTCTGTCTGTCTGTTACATCTTCACGCTCAAACCGCTGAACCGATTTTGCTGAAATTTGGCATGGAGATATTTTGTACTCAAAATATCTCCATGCCGAGAAAGGACATAATATAGTAGTTTTTAAACCGAAAACATATTGTATGCTTCCCGATCGATAAACAGATTTCAGCACGGATTTCAGTCATTTAGTATCATTACCCAAACCAAAGTTACGAGGGTTCAAAAATACGACGAAACTTTTCGAGAAAAGGTAGGTAATGCCCTTGCGCTTCGCTTGGCTCGTCTTGGCGGGGGTACTACCGTGCACCCAGATTTAAGGCCATCATCCCCTGAGCAAACGACCTTGACCATACATTTGCCGCGTTGCCGAGATCGCACCAAAATTCTATTTTTTTTTTACTTATATTTGTTGAAAATTAACCTAATACAATTCAAACGTCAAATATTATGTAGTTAATGAAATTGTTGATCTATTAGCGTGTGTTTCAAATAAAAGTAATTTGTAAATACTAGGGAGATACTGAATGTATGCTTGAATTTAAATAAATTGGTACTACTTTGGAAGTTGATATCATGAGTACCTAAATAAAAATAGGAAATTAATAACAGAGAAAGGAATGTTCATATGCTGAAGAATATTGCTGTATTTTTATTGTAATTTTGTAGCTTTCAAATTATGAGTTAATAAGACTCTAAAAACGGTAAATTACGGCATCTCCGTAGGGGGAGCATCTTAATTGGAAAAAGTAGTGGAAAAAGCAGCCAACGGTCGCGGTCGTCAGTCGCCAATACATGCAGCGCCTTACAGCATTTAACTTCGCGGTACCACAAAATAGCATTTCCGGAAACGAGTAACATGTATTAAACAACTTTAGTCAAACATCATTATAAAGTTTGATGTAGGCTATAATACATTCGATTGGAAGTTACCGAGTATAAGAAGTTAATAATAAGTTACTAATACACCTCCCCAGAACTTTGTGTACAAACGTGGCAAGCATGTTTTGTGTACAATATTTTCCATGAATAGGATGTATTACTGCGATTTTTTCACTTTTCACGCTAGACGGCAGCACAGACAGTAAACAAAAAGTTGTTTTCAACGAACGACAACGATTCTGTCAGTATTCTGCTATGACGTGTGCAACATGTCGGATTTGGTTCAGATTATTTACTACACAAATAAAACACAATATTACTTGCACTTTTTCCACTATATTCATTAATTACTACAATTTTTAATTAATTACGACCGGTTTCGAAATAAATCATCATAATAAATCATCACCTGATGATGATTTATTTCGAAACCGGTCGTAATTAATTAAAAATTGTAGTAATTAATGAATATAGTGGAAAAAGTGCAAGTAATATTGTGTTTTATTTGTGTTTAAAATGAATTTCCATCAAGAACCGACAGTACAATCAATTACATAGATTATTTACTGTATATGCTAGTAGTGCACTTTGCGTAATATTCTCTATTCGAAACATATTATTAGGTATCAAAGGACCAGTTTTAGTAGCTCCATAGTATTGTAAGTTTGCTTGCAATCAAAAAGGGAGACGCAATATTGGACTGATTTTGATGAAATAAACAGAGAGGTAATATAGATATTACCATGATATTACGATAAAAATGTGCACAATTCCGACGAGATTTTGGGCACACGCGTCTGTGTGTGCGCAAAATCTCGTGTTATATTTGTAACTAAAATAATAATATTAACTTATATAATATTTCATTACGTCAATAAAGTATTAGACTGAATTTAGGCGTGATAATGACAAAATTTCCACGGAAAAGTTTGTGCAGTAAAAATAGTTTTTATCCAGAGGCGAGAACAGAAGAAAATTTGCATATAAATTGTGTGAGGTCGACCGCGTAAAAACTTTTACAGAAGTTAGATAAAAAAAAGTTATCCTTTACAGCGTTTGAAAGAGGTTTGGCAGGGACGAAATGTTTTCTTTTCAAATATCCACGTCCCCAGTTTAATCTAAGTTTATTTAAACTATTTTTAAACTCTTATTAAATACTTTAAATAGTTAAAACGCGTGGCTTTAAATACAGTTGATATATTTAATAAAATATTTTTAAAGTTACAAATAAAAATATACATTATACACGTTATATTAATTGAGTTTTAGGGTTCCGTCCCCAAAGGGTAAAAACGGGAACCTATTACTGAGACTTCGATGTCTGTCCGTATGTCTGTCTGTCTGTCTGTCTGTCTGTCTGTCTCCAGGCTATATCTCAGGAACCGCTTGAGCTAGATTTCTGAAATTTTCACGGATTGTGTATTTCTGTTGCCGATATAACAACAAATACTAAAAACAAAATAAAATTAATATTTAAGGGGGGCTCCGTCCTTTTTTGCTCGTAATCAATAATTGCAACAGCTAGGCACTTGAAATTTTCACTTAATCCTTAATTTTATTTGTACTTTAATAATTAATAAGAAAATAAATATAAAAAAAATAGTTAAGGGTTAAGTTCCCATACAAAAAAACACATTTTTTCCTACTTTCGCTCTATAACACTACGGAACCCTTCGTGGGGAGTTCGACTCGCACTTGACCGATTTTCTATGTTTAGTTACTAATATACCTATACTTATTAGGATCAACATAAATATTCATTTCATTCTATTAATTTTCAACTGAAAATTTGAATCATCCATCAGAGTTTGGAAAAAATTACAAAGCACTAATTTGTTTGGGTAATTTTTCTCACAATAATAATAATGTTATGTGACCGCACTAAGTGACAATTATATTATAGTATTACTTAGGACGCTCAGTGCCTACATTAAACTACAAGCAATCACGCATTAAGACGTAGCAACTAAAATAAAGTAAAGCTGATTATGATTATTGTAATGATTATTATATTTCAGCACTATTTACCTACGAATAATTAAATTTAATGTTAAATTCAAGGTGCAGTTATGTGTCCTTAAATTGTTTCTACAAAAACTAACTTACATAACAAACGCAGTTAACCCTTAAATTTGTGACAAAATAACTACAATTCAATTATGAGAAACACAATGGTGAAATATATCTTGAACAATAACAAAATTGTAAAAATAGTTATTATAACAATAAGCTTATTTCAAGGTTAATTGTAACGTATTTTTAAATACTCATGTTTGTCAACCAACATGATAAGAGTGTGACAAATCGCATCATAGCACAAACGTGGTTAAATTAGAATATTTGGTACCCAGTTTACTACATTTAGCAAGGATTTCTCTTTCGATGCTTTTCATATTTACAACAATGAGAACAACCATCATAGACGGGTACTTAAATCTATGTATATATTTAAAAATACGTGTGGCTCTCGGGAACTGCCGCGGTAAAGCTATTGCATAGTATTTTTTATCAACTTATGCAATTATAATTTGCATAGGTACGTCTAGTCGCATGCACACAAACACCGTGCCAAAGTCTGGCAACGTTGCACCGACTGTCGGTGCGGCGAGCACTATGCCCCAAGCCACACCGAGCCGAAGTCTGCCTAACTGGAACGACGTTAGACGAATGTTAGGTGTTTTTCGTAACGAAATTTCTTGATTCGGTCACCGCGTTCAAAGCCCGTGATAAAAGCTATGCAATAGCTTAAGGCCATCCCCAGAGCAAACGACCTTTACCATACATTTGCCGCGTTGCCGAGATCGCGCCAAAATCCTATTTTTTATTTATCTTAGTTCAAAATTGACCTAAAAAAATTCAAACGTCCAGTATGTAGTTAATGAAATTGTCGATCTATTGGCGTGTGTTTGAAATAACCGTAATTTGTAAATACTAGGGAGATACTGAATGTATGCTTGAATTTAAATATATTGGTTTTACTTTGGAAGCTGATATCATGAGTATAAAAAACAAAAATAGGAAAATAACTATGAAAGGAACGTTCATATACTGAAGATTACTGCTGTATTTTTATTACAATTTAAAAATAATGACCAAATTGTTAGTTTGGTATCAGCCGTCATAATCGTCCAGTGTTGTTACACGTTGGACGGTTATGAATGTAAGTAAATGTAAGGACGGTTAAGAATACATCAGTAATATTTTACTGACGTATTCTGAACCCATCTTCCTTTTTAAACTAAGTTTTCCACAAATACACTTGAAAATCAAATTGGGATTTCCAATCCAGATGTGACCACTGGTCAGTGAAAAAAGTAATTTAACGCGGTAAAGCGGAATAGATTTCCCGCGGGAACAATCAAACAAGACGCTAGTCGGTCACCTCGGGCCTCGGAGACCTCTTTGCGTCAACCCTAATCGCTCTTTTAGATCGTTCTAGGTGAATTTAAAATTATTTTAAACTCATGCTAACTACTAGCGTGACTGAAAAAAATATCTGGATTCTACCCCTAACCTAATGGCCGGTTTACATTATTCCAATCCAGTGATCAACCCACCGTTTTTCTAGCAAAATTGCTTTCCAAGTGCTTTCCAGTGCCTGCTTACATTGTTTCGTTAGTAATCTAGCACCGGATTGGATCATTGGATTGTAATAATGTAAACCAGCCGTAACAGTATTTGAATCTGATAATAAAATCATAAACTTTTTCACCCTTAAGTCCACGAAAGTATACAATAAACAAAATAAATAGGAGTCATCCACCAATAAAGTATTAATAATAGATAAGCGGATTAAATTCTGTCCGTTGAAGAAATCTCATCATCTTAAGAATACAAATCCTATCCAATGATTGGCTCGGTAATCCCTTTTGCGGTCACGTATAAAATTATTTCTGTTTTGGGTCTATTCTTTCATTGGTTATATCTAATGTTAGAAAAAGATAATGGGAACGTATCCAAGGGTTGAGTATTTCAGAGAGCAATTATTACCATTGTCATTTATTGCCGTTTTCAGTCTATTACTGTCAGAGTATTTTTGAATAATGACAAAATTACTATATCATTGCATGCGTTCATAATATAAACTAATTCAAATTAAAAAAATAATAATGTATAATAAACATATAATTTTTTTTGAGCCGGCAACATTCGTTGCTAGACGTTTTTTAACCTCCCGACTAATAATTTAATTTTTTTTAAGTTTTAAGCTGTAATTAGTATGGTAAATGTGTTAGAAACTAAATTTATACGTCTAGTCATTAATTACAATATAATATTTTGTCAACATACCTACCATAATGTTATATTTTGTGAGATACCGTATCCGGATTTTTGAGTAAACCAGAGTAACATACTGACCCAATAAGCATATCAGGCGATATATCAATATAATTGACGCGTCCAAGTGACGTATCTGTTAACATCTGATCGCACACCGGATGCCGGACAACCGGACGGCCGGACCACCGGACCGTCCGCCCGATTGATTGTGTCAATAAACAGCACTGCTAATTTGAATACACCAGGAGCTCGTGGAAAAATTTCGAGTGGATTTTCCTGTTGTTCCTCGAGAAAACAACTGCATATTACTGTATACAACAATGCAAAATATGTAAATGAAACGAGATTGTTGAAAATAATAATAAGAATTTGGTTTAATTGAAGATAAAATCTTTAGGTCTTACGTTTTAATTGCTTAAATGCTAGAGCATAGAATACTTTATGCACTAAAACACTAATATTATACTTGCACACTTTCACACTTCATTATCACTTCATTAAGATCTATGTTTTATTGCATAGAATAATACAACTTAAATTAATTATAATATTATCTAATTTTAACAGTAAATTAATTAAGTATTGAAATATTATGTTACATTATAATTTTTTTTTGAAAAATTGGAGAATTCATTTAATTTGTAATTTTAAAGTAAAAATACATAAAAATATTTTTTTCGTTAACTACAATAAAAGTGGCCGCTGGCTTAAAATGTCAGCTGACAGTGCTTTGTCTAAATATTTTGAGTATAATTTTCTGCTGCTTAAAATGTTTAAAAACTGAATACTTAAAATATATTTGTATACCCAAGCCCTGAGTTGCTAATCGAGAAAACAAAGCCTTGATAAAAAATTAAAAACCTTATGTCGGCTGTACACTCGCCGAGACACAGCGAGGCGGCCCCAGTGCGAGAGTGTAAATGGGTGCGCTCGCCTCGTCACGCCTGTCTCGGACCCTCTCGGTCCGGTATCGGTATTTTGCGCCCGAGTCAAAGGGTCTCGCGCGGAAAGCGAGCGCATTACTGTACACCATAGATAATACAGATATATATAGAGACTGTACACTCTCGCGTTTTTCACTATTAGTCACGCCGCTAGACAGTGCAGAACAGAAAAATAACAATAATAAACGTCAGTCAATATCTGTCAGAAATAAAATTAAATATGATTAAAGGTCTTTGGATTACCATGATCGCTTTCGATGCATGGTGAATGGTAATCATCCACCGACCACCATCTACGTTTTCGCCATTTTTTTTTTTTTGTATTTTTAATGTGTAAATATTTGGTAAATATTTATAATAGCTCATAGCACAGAAAGCTACGGCAGCTGCAAGAGAAGTGTTTTCGTCCATCTCATAGAGAAAAATAATGGTCCATCTTCTCTGAGTTCATAACTGCGATTGAACTAAGCAAGAATGTACATGATCGCACTCGGGCACAGAATAGATAATAGTTGACTCGGGTAAGGGGCTCTCGCACGAGACTCTCGCCCGAGAGCTCTCGGCGACAGTGTACAGCCGACATTATACTTACGTTTAATTGTTAGTTGCGAAATACGCCCTCCACCTCTCGGACTATATTACGAATTCTCTCAATTTAATATTACAGCTCGACAAGGTTTCAAATGAATGTGGCGACAAAAGGAACTAACGCTGCCATCATACAAAAACGCCATTTTTGACATGTTTTTGACAGTTCTCCTTTACCAGCAGCGCCCCGTCCACGTTCATTTAAAGCCTTGTAGCACTTTACGTGCTGCCTATTGTAATTTAAATATACAATGTTCATATTATGTATAAATCATTTGAAAGTCTTTTGTAAAGCTTTAAGAAAAAAATAAAAAGCGCCTTAGTAACTAAAGACGTGAGTGGAAGAACCAGTTAAGTAACATTTTATAACATAAGGACAATTACTATTTAAGCAAATAATAAATTTAATCTACAATCGCCCACTGCAACAAAAATATGCATTATGATTTATGTGTGATTATAGAGATTACACGGACAAAACACATATTAACAAAACTAAAGTGAACTTTCAGCAATGTCTCAGCCAAATTCAACGTTAGTGTTAAAATTAATTTGAATCCCCAAAGCTCTTGTTTATTTTAAACTTCTGCGCGGAGCCAAGATGATAATATTGTATGTTCAACTTCACTTTAGTTTCTTTAAGCTTCCCAACTCCCTGACTTGCGCTAAATTATACTTTGTAGATAAAACAATAATTGTTTTACCAGTCTTTAAATTGATCTTGAGGTATTTTATCAATAACAACGTTTAAAATAAATATAAACAGAAAACTACGTCAAGAAACACTTTAAGGGTGTAAAATTTGAATTTGATACTTGATTCTTTTTGTCTTGTGTGCTCCTTCTAAGCAGTTACCATTATTTTTGTTATGTTATGCCACCTCAAATGCTTCTTTCTTCTTCTTTGCGTGTTAAACGCACGCAAATAAGTTTTCACTTCATATTTTCATTATGCATTATTCAAATTTCAATAAGTGTGACTTAGTGAACTTCTTATCCCTTCCCTCCTTATAAAAACAACAAGAAAAACTTTCCCTGGACTACTACGAATATTTTAATAATGACTAAAATTAACCAAATTTTTTCAGCCGTTCTCGAGTTTTAGCGAGACAAACAAAATTAAAAATAGTTTTTGTTAAATAGAAAATTGACACAAACCGACCGTGACCTTGGCATCACTTGCCATCAGGTGAACTACTCTTGCCTTTCACATGTGTCGATTTCATATAATCTAACGAAACGCGTTACGCACTAAACCAGTTGAGGCTTTCCGCTTACGCACTCCGCGTGTAATGTCGTAACTCATAACTTAAATATTTCAAATATACGGTTTGCCATGCTATAAATTATAAACATACTAGCAGCTGTTGCCCGCGACTTCGTCCGCGTCTACGTCAACATATTTTTTTTAAATAAATATTTTTTTTAAATAAAAAGTATCCTATGTTACTTCTGATACCTCCAAGAGAAAGTATGCATACAAAGTTTCATGATGATTCGTCAAGTAGTTTTTGCGTGAAAGCGTAACAAACATCCACGCTTTCACATTTATATTATAAGTAAGGATTAGTAAGGATTATACTGCCGCACTCAGAGACGAACATTAATTACTTAAATGTAATTAAATGAAAATTTTGACTCAAGTCCCATACATTGTCTGTTAAACTCTTCATTAAATTAAAGGTTAATCATAATTAAATGTCGCTGAATGCGGCTGTAAGTCGCTGGTTAATAATTGTTGGTCATGCCTTCTCTTTCATTAATATGAACAACTTGTATATCAAAATACTTAAAACCGACTTCACAATAATTATTGTACTTAAAAATCCCTATATCAAAAACTACTAAACTATATTTTGATAAAACTTGCAGTATTCCCTAAGTTGAACAATCCTTACTACAAAAAAAAAAAAAAAAACTTAAATCGGACTTTTAGTTCCGGAGATATGCGAAAACAAACATAAAAACATACGTACATAAACTTTTGAAATTTGGCACATTTGTTCAGACTGGGCAGTTCTGAATATAATATATACATACGGGTCGAATTGATAACCTCATTTTTTTAAGTCAGTTAAAAATGAAGAAGATGGCTTATCATTAATTAATAAACAGTCGTTATTAGTATTAACACTTAGATTTCCATGATGTATTCGTAATATACATACAAGGAAAATATTTTAACATTAGAGGTTAGTAGATCTAGCTCTCTCTAGCTTATTTGTATGGTAAATTCTTGAAAATAGGAACTGAAACTTTTAGCAATTCTGTTCTATGGGGTTGATAGTAAAATAAGTTGTGTATGTTTAATTATACATAATGTAAAATAACGTGTACCTCGAATGAAATAGTAAATTTTGTTGCTATAAAATACACCTAGGTTTCGTGGTCTTACCCAAATAGGTAAGTATATATTTACCTTGTAAAAGGTAAATAAGTATTTACAGCCTACTAATTAAGATGACACCGCGTTAAAGTAAATAATCGTTTTGGATATGTTTTAGATCGCTTGTTTTCTATGAGAGGCCGGCCCGCCTCTCATAGAAAACAAGAAATGGAAACGCAAGAAATGGAAAGAGCATAAGCGACAAAATGGTTTTTGTCGCGTAATTTAAAAACGATAAATATATTTCATATAAGCTATGGGCAAATTATAGTGTATGCTTGAATTAATTCAAGCATACACTATAATTTGCCCATAGCTTATATGAAATATATTTATCGTTTTTAAATTACGCGACAAAAACCATGGATTAATCCATGTACTTACAAATTTTGGAAGCTTAAATCACTCTCCTATGTTGGCAAAATTAGAATCCCTGTTTTTATAGAGGTATTTTTGATTCATTATTCTGTGTTATAAAAGTTGACCAATCGTGTTATGCTATGGGTAATTCAAAGATAAAGACATGATGAATACTGACAATGAACTAAAATTTCTTAGCTTTAGTCATTGTTGAGAAAAATCGATATCGCTCTAGCCAAATTATCAAGGCGTCACCTTAATAAAAAATAATGAATCGTAAGAAATAATATATATCTTGAAGTAAACTTTGATGCAATCCTAACTTCGCAAGGTCGGTGCTTGTACGTTGGCCCAAATTTTCCATAATTACAAAATACAACTAAACAATTACATACACATATTTCATAATTAATTATTCATATAACATTTATTAATAAATAAATAAATAAATGAAGCTGCGGATACTTGCGGAAATCAATCAATTACCTCGGACACATCGATATTAATCAATTTTTGTTTCGACAGAAAAAAAAAATACTACTCACATTTTTTTACTTTTTAGGGTTTCGTACCTAAAAGGTAAAAACGGGACCCTATTAACTACTAAGACTTCGCTGTCTGTCCGTCTGTCCGTCTCCAGGCTCTAACTCAAGAACCGCTATAGCTAGACTTCTGAAATTTTCACAGATTGCCGCTATAACAAGTACTAAAAACAAAATAACATTAATATTTAAGGGTGGCTCCCATACAACAAAAGTGATTTTTTCGGCCTTTTTTGCTCTATATCAGTAATGGCAACAGGTAGGCACATGATATTTTCACGAAGGCCTTTATTGTATGTCTACTTCAATAATTGAGTGTTATTTTACAAGATCGTATTTAATTTTTACAAAAACGTAAAAAAACGCTACCCAAAAGACAATGGGTACATATATTTTTCCTAAAAAATCATTAATGGTATCAAAGTATTACATAAAGTACCATTAGAATTAAAATGATACATACTTTTTTTTATTAAATTTTGACTAGTTTAATCATAAACCCCAATCGATATACGCGAATTTCAGTTAACGCGATTTTTTCCGGAACGTATCCCTCGCGAAGCGGGGTATTACTGTAATATGGATTGTCCTCATTCAGTTGAAATCAGCTGCGTGAAGTCAGTGACCTTTCCAGCACCGTAGAAACGTAAATGCTCATTGTTAGCTAAGATTTTATACTTAGAATTTTATTTTTTTCGTTCTTGGAAATAGGCAAGAGAGAATGTTACCTTGATTCTAAAACAGCTGAGTCAGAATGATAATCAGTTAATAGGTTGTAAATAGAAATCGCAAATAAACGCAATGTGTTCTGCCGAAATGACTAGATCACACTATGCTGCGACACTATATCTTTAAACGATATTGGTTCTTGCGGACAGTTAATAAAGTTTATATTTGCAAACAATTGTGTGCAGAGACCATCAGTTACTTTCGTTCAAGTTTGATCATTACTGTTTGGAGTTAAGGTGGAGTTTACTTTAACACTGTGGTGCTCCAATGGAGCAGCAGCACGGCGAAATTCTCTTCATCTTGTCCTTGACATAATTTTTTAATTTTTATGTTCTTTGACAATTTCATAACGGTCATTTACACTTAACACTTAAATCCAAAGTTTGATCGCTAAAAGATAAAGTATTTTGTAATTTGCAAAATAATTTTATTCAATCAAATTAAAACAGTTTGGAAAATTCTACTACCTATTCCTAACTGTAAAAGCTGTATCTTAATATGTAATAGTAAAATTAAGTTTTCCTTAACAGGCTTTAATTTAATTAATTAATTCAGTTTTGCTCTATACTTACATTATTTAATCATAATATTCATATTTTTGTGATTTGATAATATTATCTTGTTTCTCAAGCTTTTGGGATGTTTATCAAAGGACCGTGCTTATTAGAGGACAGAGCTTTTTACATTTTCCATCGTGATGTATATCTACTGTATACTGTAAGTGTACTGTGGTCTGTGAATGAAATTATATTAAGGGCCTTCCCCTACGGAGATTCCGTAATTTACCGTATTTAGAGCCTTATAAACTCATAATTTGAAAGCTACAAAGTTATAATAAAAATACAGCAATAATCTTCAGTATATCGACATTCCTTTTCCCGTTTTAAATTTTCTATTTTTGTTTATTATACTCATGATATTAGCCAATTTATTAAAATTGAAGCATACTTTCAGCATCTCCCTAGTATTTACAAATTACGTTTATTTGAAACACACGACAATAGATAGACAATTTCATTAACTACATATTCCCCGTTTTAAATTTTTTTTAGATCAATTTTGAACTAAGATAAATAAAATAAAAAAAGGATTTTTGTGCGATCTCGGCATCGCGTCAAATGTATGGTCGAGGTCGTTTGCTCGGGGGATGGCCTAGAGTACAACTGTTATTACTCGACATTTAAAGTACTGTTCTATATATTATTATTACTTATAATTATTTATATATTACATAACTTAAAAAAAAGTATGCAAATAAATAAAAGGAAACATTTTTATTGTGAAAACTGTTCTAGGTATAAAAGCAAAGGAGCTTTTTAAGGGCTTATATTAAAAAAGTTTGTGAAAATTAAAATGATTTAGAGCAGGGGTCACCAATTAGTTTCCCTCGGGGTCCATATTAAGAAATGAAACGACCGTCGCGGTCCACACATTTAAAAAAATAAAATATTAAACACAGGAAATTACGGAATTTGCAAAGGTATTTATTTATGTATCAATTAGATTAAAAATTTCTCTCTGATGTTTGGAGTGAAGTTGGCGCAAGCTATTGATATTAAATGCTAGAGATGTTCATCAGTAAGTCGAGACCGAAATTTTATTTTTAACGAAGTTTATTTTCGAAAATGCTTGGTCCGCATACAATGGGTCGGCGGTCCGCCATTTGGTGACCCCTGATTTAGAGCATTACTCATAGCTTATGTTACCTGTAGTGAAAAACAGAAAAGCTTTTTTCTAAAATAAATACTAACTACATTTCTTTATTTACTACTTTCTGAATTTAACTTCTTGGCCTATTTTTTTCATATTTTTTTAAACTTTAGCCCTTTTATTATTATAATAATTATGAATCAATTTTATAAGAAAGCACATTTATGTAGAGACTAGTGCTGACCCCGCGAACTTCGTTTCGCTGTTTTAAGAAAGTCAATATAATTAACTATTATTTATTAAACAAATGCACTTATCAATATTTAAGTAGATAAAAACCTATTCTCAGGCCTAACGAACGTACATACAAAATTTAATTAAAATCAGTTGAGCCGAGAACTTTATACACGAGAATTTTTTATATTAGATGGTAGTTTTTTTCACTTGTAACCTTTTCATAACCAAGTGCGAGCGAATTTTTTAATTCACCTAACGAGGCCTATAATTGCTAATAAAGCAAATTTGACGTAATTTAAATGCCTCCTAATGTTGCTCAAGTAAATATTAAGATTTGGTAACTGGTTCCCCACCAGAATGTTGCAACCGCCGCCCGCTGCACGCGCGCTTCCAGCCATAGTGGTGAGTACCGACGGAAAATGTGGTGGCTAGTGTTGTGTTTTGTGACTGCTGTCACCTGTCAAAACATTACTGAAGGTAAGTTTTGGCGCCAAATTGATATAGTTTTTTTCTTTCTGTAAATACTTTAGGCCCATGAATATTTAATAGGTTAAAAAAGTTGTTTTTGTTGTTTATGTATACAAAGTTTATTTGAAGTTTGTTTATTATGTAATAACTGATAAGTGATAACAGCTGATAAGAAAATTGTTGAGTTGTATTATATATTTAATCCGATTCGATACAATAATGTTATCAAATAATTAATGAAGTTAATATAATATTTAATTTATGTAATAACTTAGATAATTTTAATCTTATAAATATTATAGTTACATTTGTGACAATATTTTTGTAGTTTCCTAAAAACTTTAGAGTACCTTATTAATAAACTCTATAGTTTTTATTAGAGAATATTGTATTTTTGTGCCTAGATTGTTCATAATAATATTATAACCCTGCATTTCTTACCCAGCTTCATTTTTTATCTACATGTAAACAAAGCTAGTGATAAGCCGCTATAATGCTACCGATTTCTGGTTTAATATATTTATTGTTTTTATTGTGATTTGTGTACATCAAAATGAAATAAAATTAAGAGCGGACTGTCAAATTTTGCTGTGTTTTCTAATAAGTATTACGATCCCGGAAGACGATTGACTCAAATGAAATTGAGATTTATTCAATCATTGTATATTTATCTGATATTTGGCTAACCAAAAACACGATTAACTTATTTTGACTCGATAGTTTTATTTTTTGATATTATGAATCTTTCTGTGCTTTTCAACAAATACCTGTTACACTTATTGAGTTACTATCATTAAATAACTTGCACTACTACAATCACACACTTTATAAAATAATAGCTAAAGAAACTATTAGTATTGTATTTAATTTTTAAGTAATCACCAAAAACATTTTTAGGACTTACGACCTTTACTTTCGTGCTATAATGCGGGAACCGTTGTTACGCGATATTGTTTACTATTAACTGCAGCGTAAAGCATATTGCCCGGGAGCATGATTCATGGAATCATTGTATCACGATTGGAGGATAGCGGTGTGTGTAGGCGGGGCTAGCGTTTTGACAGTATGCTCTAGTATGGTTGGTAAATAGTATTCAGACAACTTGGTCAGGAATCCCGTTTGCTAAATGCTTGCACCTTTAATACCAAAGCATTTAAGGTATTCACTGTCTCCGCGCCCGCAACTTTTCAATATTATGTAACTGTTAATACATGACATTAAATCCAATACCAACTCTTTATTGGTAACCTAAATATCGGCAAAGTTGCTTCTTGACCAGTTTCCAAAGTTCGGTAGGGCAGTGGCTAAAACGATATCTCTTACTCAGCTTTTACTGGAAAAACAAATAAAATATTTGTTTACGTTGTAATTATTGGAACGAAGTTCCTTATCGCGCGTTGCGAAAGGGGGCTAGATGGAAAAAAATAAGACCAAAAAGTTGGAACGACACTTTTTCCCACAGACATAGATCAAGATAGATACCGCATGTGTGTGTACTTCGCGGGACATGCGGTATCTATCTTGATCTATGTGTGTTCTTTTTTTCTATAGTTGTAAGCCGTGTGGTAGCACATGTTTCTCTCTCTGTCTCTCTCTTTTTTTTTTGTTGAGTGTATACAGGTTTTTTATACATAAGAAATAACTTCGTTCCATCCGGGTGTCCCTTGACACCTCTCAAGTTTTATGTGTGTTTTAATGGCTATGTACTAAGAAAGAAACTTTTCATACCTTACTACTACCTAGATATAGAGGTTGTTAAGTAAGAAAGTTTTTGTAGAAAATCTTATTCCCTATCTATATCCCTAATATGGGAATAGTACTGACAACTGGGAAATAATTTAGAAAAAAAAAACTCCTTATAATAATAATATACCCTTTCACCTTCACCAGATGTGACTTTTAGAAGCAGAGAAACCTCTAAACCTCTAATAAATATCAAGGCTAAGTACAAAAATGACACAGAGGGTTTAAGTTCTGCAATGTGATGAGTGTCTTTAATAAATTTAAATTTGCAATTCTAAATGAATGCCGAAATAAAAATTTACTCATACAAAGAGAACGACCGAATATATTACGCGAAATTACTTACAAAAGTAAGTATATGACCTTTCAACCTAACAACGTATACGGCTCGAGAACCTTAAAAAATATAGTACCTACAATTAAAGTAAACAGCCTGCCATCAAAAATCCAAGACATCGACCGACCTAAATTTATTAGTTATTTGAAGAAGTATTTGGTAACTGGAAGCGTTTAAAAAATAGTGACTACTGTAATTTATGAGATGTCTCTTCAAATCTATACTAATATTATAAAGCGGAAGAGTTTGTTTGTTTGAACGCGCTAATCTCAGGAACTACAGGTCCGATTTGAAAAATTCTTTCAGTGTTAGATAGTCCATTTATCGAGAAAGGCTATAGGCTATATTTTATCACGCTAAGACTAATAGGAGGGAAGAAATAGAGGAAAATGTGGAAAAAACGGGGGGAAATTATTCGAAAGGGCTTATTTGAACGCGCTAATCTCAGGAACTACTGATCCGATTTGAAAAATTCTTTCAGTGTTAGATAGCTCGTTTATCGAGGAAGGCTAAAGGCTATATTTTATCACGCTAAGACTAATAGGAGCGAAGAAATAGAAGAAAATGTGGAAAAAACGGGGGAAATTATTTGAAAGGGCTTATCTCACGAACTACTAGAGCAATTTTTCTGTTATTTGGGTCAGACAAGAAGTAGACCACGTGAAGGATCATAGGCTATTTTTTGTAGACTGATTTGTCTGTGAAATATGTAATTTACGCAGGCGAAGCCGCGCGGAACGTCTAGTAAAATATAATTTTTGAAGAGACATTTCATAAATGTATATTTTGTGACTAATTAGACACATATGTATATGAATAGTGAATCGGTGGGTTGAGTTTGGCTATAACTGGCGTTGTCAAAATCTTATTCTTGTAACCGCCAATAACATTAATTAATTAGGTATATTATATAAATAGTCATTGATTTCACAACTTAATATGAAATAATTATTACAGATTAGGCTGGGCTAAATTTTTTCTACATTGTATTGTTTATACTTTATAGGTAGACTATAGTTATTCAAGTTTAATTATCTCCATGTTGCTGTGTGTCGTAATTTACGAGTAGCAAAATAATATTTCTGTTATACCTTTTCCTATTTCCATGTCCTAAAGCTTTTTACATACTTGTTTTACCCTAGCTTTAGTTTTTAGTATAACTTTACTACTTTACATCAGTAAATAAGTTAACCGTATACATATTTAATTTGCAAAGTCACATACTTGTGTAAATGTAGTTTTAGTTTATTATTGCGTCTTCGCGATAATGAACTAAAATTACATATAAAAAGAATATTATTTCTATAAATTTGCATCGTGTGTGTGACTTAAAATTGACTTAGGGTGGGTTGCACCAGAGGCGTAGTTAAAGTTAAAGTTAAGGTCAAATATGGCGTCCATAATGGACTTTTACTAGGGATTTGACAGTTCATTTGACTTTTTGTTATGGTTAAAGTTAAAGTTATAGTTAAAGTAAGTTGGTGCAACCCACGCTTAGTCTAATATTGTGTGTTAAAAAGCAAATCGTATGTTTTGTGCGATACCTAGTGCCCAGATAAACTGATCCGGTTTATGGCGCACTGTAATCACTTGTAATTATATATAAGATGTTAATAATGTAATTAAAATTAAAAAAAAAAAACTCTACAAATTTTACCAAAACGGGTTCTTGAACTGGTTTTTTACCGGCTACAATAAAATATGTTACGGTAAAAAATTGGATTAATTTCACTTATTGACTTTATTGTGAAAAAATATAAACAATATAATTACATAATAAGGTGTTAGTTTCATACTAACCCCCTTACTAATAAACGTTGTATAAGCTTTGAATAGTGTTTTGTTCCTGTCACACAAGTGACATTTTTAATTGGATCGAAGAAGACAAAACACTGTATAACTATTCAAAGCTTATACAGCGTTTATTAGTAAGGGGGTAATAGTATAAATGCAACAGTATGTCTGTTTTTCTACTACCTTTTTACGCCTTAACTACTCGTACCTACTAAAACGATTTTGACGAAATTAGGTATTACAATACTATAGGTAAGGACAATATAACAAGTAGGTATAATATTATTGTGATATTTTTATATTTATTGAATGTATTGTTGCTTTTGCATTTTTTTATTAATGGAGGCTAGGGGCTTAAGGGCTTAAGATATACAATTAAAAAAAAAAGAAATTTGAAGTGGTTTACTACTATGGGCACTCCAGCCCTACGAGGCTACGACGTAACTATAGTAGTAAACTATTCCTAGGTCTATTCCAGGCTTTGAAATGTAGAATTGATCATGGCTTCGTAGTTGCCGATATAATGATATTTGCATTGTATCATGATTCATGGATGATCCCTTTTGACGTACCTTGCACTGTACTTAGTTTCTATTTATTTGTTTTAGTATTAAGGGTTTGTTTCATAATCGTCTATAGTATTGGCAATATAATCACTTTTCATTTTGTAACATCGCGAGGCGTTGCGATGCATTTTTATATGAGCCCTTAAAATTTGGAACAGGCAACTCCACCGCGAGCGGGAAGTCAGTTATTTCAATAAGCATCTTCTTGTGAAGTAAATAAAGTTAAATTTTCAATTGGTCATTTAAATATGCATAGTATTAAATAGATGCGTCAAGTTGCAATGTGAACTGACCCTTATCAGGAAGTTTTGTCTCTACCGCTAAGTTTAAAAATGAATTAAAATGTTGTATTTTTATCATCCATATTTAAATGTTTATTTCGACCCATTAACTATTCAAGAACATTGTTTTACAATTAATATTATAAGCTGGATAGTTTTCAATAACGCCCGACGAGAGTAGTTTAAAAATAAACATTAAACAATTGTTTCAATATCCCTGTGAACTCATAATACATTGTAAAACCATTAAACATGCATTAAACAATAACAAAAACTATATATTTTATAATGACGCAACTCGCAAGTCACAATGTACAATTACATAATATAGGTTATAGGTATTTATTTAATAAAATCACATTCAATAGGAAAATTGTAAAGTATTGAAAGCCTACGCTTTAAATCAGAATTCAGAACGCAATGAAAGGATATAATGTATCGAATTCACATAACATATTTTAATTTAAAGAGTTATAAAAAAGTACGGTTTTGGTTGCTTTCAATATTTTTGCTTCATTAGTTTTCTGCGCCGTTTGAAATATTATGAATTCCAATAAAAAATACTGTGCGGTCAAATAAAAATCAACTTTTTGACCTGGATTCCTTGGAAATAATATTCAAAAGTGTACACGTGTCACATACTTTCTTAGATTTTATAGATAAGAATGCTATCCATACTAATATTATAAATACGAAAGCGTGTCTGTTTGTCTGTCTTACTGTTACCTCTTCACAGTTAAAATGCTAAACTAATTTTGATGAAATTTGGTGCATACCAAATTTTATATTACCATTTTGTGCATACCAATCATTTTTCGGGGACAAAAAGTATCCTATGTCCTTTCCCGAGACTCAAAGTATATTCTGCATAGAAATTAAAAATGTACGCTTCCCGGGCGATAAACTAATTTTGGCGCAACGGAGTTGCGGGCGTCATCTAGTTTTCTATAAGAATTATATTTTATGTATCTTATGTTCAATACATGAAAAAGCCGACGTACAATTAGAGAGATTGATTCATAGGCAGACCTTTGGTCGACCTTTATTCGGTCGGGTTTTGTCAAGTCCTGGGTGACATTGACTTTATAAAACGCGACCAAAAACGTAGGTTCACCGTCTAGTGACTACCTGTGTATTAGTTCCTCTAATGGTACAATAATAACATTCTTTGATGATAAATCATTATTATTGTACCAGTTGAGCGACCGTGGCCTAATGGGTAGACCTTTGGTTCGCACTCGTAGAGGGTGCAGGTTCGATCCCGGGTGGAGGCGTGTACCAATGAGACATTTTCTGATCTCAAGTACATAATACGGACACTCATACGGTAAGGGAAAACATCGTGAGGAAACCCGCACATAGTTGGTCCCAGACGTATTGACTAGTTCTTTCCTCTGGACTAGGCCGACTATGTTGCGAGAATGCCGTATGTGCTTGGGCAACCATACGGTCATTTAAAAATCTTGTCCCAGGCACTACAGTATTTGAGGAGTAGTTACTTTGCTCTGAAAATACTGTATAAATCATCCACAACGGATGCAAAGGCCTAGTTTTTTTGAGGCCCGCAACTCCGTTGATCCAAAATTCGTTTATTACGCGCAAACCGTACATTTATTCGGACTAAAACTATCCTGTATCCTTTCCCTCGACTTCAAGTATCTCCATACCAAATTTCAGTAAAATCGGTTCAGCGGTTTGGGCCTCAAGACGTGACAGACAAACACATTTGCATTAATAATATTAGTATGGACAAAAAGATTAAAACCTTTAGAGGTAACTAAGACTGTCTGGAAATAAGGCTTTCCTGATTTTAATTTTGATTTTAGGACGTTGCTTTACAAAACTACGCCTAAAATAATAATTTTATGATGATACATCACGTATTTCAAAACAGCTTTAGAATGTCACCTCAATAGCGCAACTCGCAGCAAATATATGGTGACAGCTCTTGTTTTTATGTTATTTTGCTAGAGATCCGCCTGTAGACTAATTTCAAAGAACCAACATTTTAATTCATAAAATAATCCTCACAAAATACGGTCTTCAGATTTTAGACGAAAATGTCAAATTATGTTTTCATCATTTATAACAGAATGACAAATATACAGGGTGTAACAAAACAAAGTGATAATACTTTAGGGTGTATATGAGACCCCTGTATAAAGGTAACTGTGAAAGTAACAGCGCTGAAAGAGCAATTATTTTTTGTGATTTGTATGGGTAAGCAATAAAAAAATAATTTACTCGTTAGCGCGAGTTGATGACGATGAATTATTTTATTGTTAAGAACATTCTCGGTCATGTTTGATGCCATGATGCCTGATTATTAAACAGACTCTACAAATTTGTGACACCAACGACTTTTTTTCGTGGGGGGGGGGTCAAAAACGGACGGTAGTAGAGCAAATCTGTGATAGTGTTTTGTGCGTTGTTTTGCTTTTAACAAACAATTACATGATCTTCGAATATACATAATTGAAAATTATTTTTTTGCTTACAATATAAACAACAAAAAATGCACAAAATTGCTTTTTAATTTCAAATTTCCGTCCAGCCTAATCCTTCTCGTCGATGTGTGCAAAATTTCACATTCCTCCGTTCCCGCAATTCACGTAGATTACCTATGTCCGCACTGTGCACTTTCATCTTCAATTTTCGTCATCTTCTTTCATTCAACTTTCGTATTGGTGCATTCAATAATTGAATGCGTCAACGAACGCAACGCCAACATTGTCATTAAAGAACAAAGCGAAAGTTTTGGATACGGTCAGAGCGCATGCGTCGCGGGTATGCCTCACGTGCGCTGTTGACTGCGCTATGATGCATGCCCTTAATGAACAAAAAAAGGCACGGTGTGGACATAGCTATTGCGTCTTAAACATTTGTTCGTAATAATAAATTAAAGTTGCACTGTCATCGCACTTATGCATATAAAATTGTGGGTCAATAGTCTTGAGAAATAAGCCTACTTCTAACGAAGGCCGGGTAAGAATTGCTATCAAAATTAGCGGCAAATTCCATGATTTTCTGCGATCTACTAATTATTTTATTGTGATTTGTGGTCGATGATCCTTGCCTCACCAATATAAAAACAAAATCAATGTTTGGAAAACTTCGTTTATGTACACAAATTTTTGAAATAACGACTTATTAACTTTAGGGGCATTGTGTACTTTTTGGGATGGGTAAAATTTTTGAAACTCGTTTGGTTACAATTCGTAAGACTGAGGAAGAGTAGACCGCTGACACGACGTAGGACAGGATGTAATATCTTTCTACCACGCGGCGAAAATTTATCCTGCTTGTAAGTTTAAAAAAAAAGTTATACGGTTTTTTTCTGATCCACATTATCGTAATTTTTAGAAGTTATCTTATATTAAAGAGGGCGAATAAAGCAAAAAATCGAACATCAAACAGAGAAGGCTCTCTTCACACTCACGCCCGTCTTTATTTATATTATTATGCCAGGTGAAAAATGACGACGCGAAATTATCGCCAAGTTAGTTTTTTCTTAATAACTCGATAAGTATACAAAATTTTGAAAATCCCTGCCAGGTCAGTCCCTTGGTGATAGAATTTTATACAATTTGTAAAAATATTAACTCAGTTTAATGCACGGTTTTGGTAATATATGAAAAATTCTTGATAATTAGATGCATCTTTGTGATTTTTTCCTATCGAGAAAGATATCGTATCGTATTTAAGATATTGTGTTCTCGCTAGGTCAGACCCTCGGAAATATAATTTAGTATCTATTAAAAAAAAAAAAAAACAATTCGGGGCTTATATTTTTCAAGTATAAAAATGAATTATAAAATCGTCAATTTTGATTTAGTTGCCTTCTTAACCGCGACTCCACCTTAGAAGGTGTCTGTTTTACAAATTTCGTAATTGTATTTCTCTGTTCAGGGAGACATGTGAACAATAAAACTAATAATAACAATCTACAATGCGTTCTCGATATTTTGGCTCACGTTCAATAACAAGTTGTGAAAGTATAATAACCTTTGCCATATAGAAGGGCCATTACATAACGCTTTTGCCGTGCAAATTAAGAAACTGCGTTTTTATAATTCTGCCATTATATTGTGATGAAAAGCATATTTTGTGTACTATATATTATTTTGTAGTATAAATTGGGATAGCAGTATTAGTTATTACCAGTAAATAATGAGTGACTAAGAGGTCTAGCTTTGCCAAATGTTTTGTAATATAAAAAAAAACAAATACAAATAAAATATAATATAAAGTTGAAAAAAGCTTAAATAATAATAATAATACGCTAATAATACGTAATTTGTTAAAATTTATAATAATTTCTTAATATAGTGGAAAAAGTGCACGAAAATTTGTGTTTTATTAGTGTTCATAATACGCTAAGCTTATGCACTTACAGCCTTTTAGCAAGTTTTTTCTCCATCCGAGGACTTATTGACAGGACTAATCGTTAGCGTCAAAAAAGTAAAATCTAGTCATGTAGGTAGCAAAATATTATCATGAGCTGACAAAGGCGTTGATGATATTTATTATCTACGCAAAAAAATAAAGTAAATATAAATTAGTAGATAACGCCCGCAACTCCGTTGCGCCAAAGTTCTTTTATCACGCGGGAATCGTACATTTTTCCGGGATAAAAAGTATCCTATGTCCATTCCCGGGACTCAAATTATATCCATACCAAATTTCAGTAAAATCGGTTCAGCGGTTTTAGCGTGAAGAGGTAACAGACAGACAGACAGACACACTTTCGCATTTATAATATTAGTATGGAAGTATGGATATGGATTTAACATTGGCAGTTTCTACGGGATAGCATATTTAAAAAACCACGAAATATTAAATGGAGATATTATTCAGCTATATGTATAGTCAGGGAATCGAAAAAAAAAAATATACAAGAACATCCATACTATCTAATATATAAAAATAAGTCGGGTTTTCCTTCCTGACGCTATAACTCCAGAACGCACAAACCGAATTCCACGGTTTTGCTTTCGTTGGAAAGGTCTCCGGCTACGTGAGGTTTATAGAAAAAAATATCAGAAAAAACTTCAAAAGAAAAGCAGGAAAACAGGGAAAACAGGCAAAACAACGTTTGCCGGGACAGCTAGTACTTAATAATATCCATAGTTACTATAAATGCGAAAGTGTCTGTCCGACTGTTACCTCTTCACGCTCAACCGGTGAACCGATTTTGCTGAATTTGGTATAGATACTTTGAGTCCCGGGAAAAGACATAGGATACTTTTTATCCCGGAAAAATGTACGGTTCCCGCGCGATAAACGAATTTTGGTGCAACGGAGATGCGGGCATCATGTAGTTTCGTATAAAGACAAAATAATCGGCCAAGTGCGAGTTGGACTCGCGCACGAAGGGTTCCGTACCGGTATAGAGCGAAAGTAGGCAAAAATTGTGTTTCTTGTATGGGAGCCCCCCTTAAATACTTACTTAATTGAAATATTATTATTAATTATTAAAGTACAAATATAATTAAGGATTTTGTGAAAATTTCAAGTGCCTAGCTGTTACCATTATTGATTACGAGCGAAAAAACCTAAAAAAATCACGTTTGTTGTATGGGAGCCCCCCTTAAATATTAATTTTATTGCATTTTTAGTATTTGCTGTTATAGCGGCAACAGAAATACACAATCTGTGAAAATTTCAGAAGTTTAGCTATAGCGGTTCTTGAGTTACAGCCTGGAGACAGACGGACAGACGGACAGACGGACAGACGGACAGACGGACAGACGGACAGACGGACAGACATCGAAGTCTCAGTAATAGGGTCCCGTTTTTACCCTTTGGGTACGGAACCCTAAAAATTATTATAATAGCCTGTACCGTTTTAGTAATTCGGTCCATGGACTCACGCCGTGGAGGCACGTAGAAGTTTCCATCGCGACCTTCCTACATATAACGTTCATAAACTTGCGACAGAAACAAATCTAACGGGGACAATTTCGAATTATGTAAATATACACGTAACGTGGTTGTGCCTATTTAAATATTTTCATGACAAATAAAATCTTCATGGACGCTTTCATCATGTCAAGGTCACACAATATTTACTATTATGGAAGAGCTTTAGAGTTTAGAGTATGTTTTAATATAGGTATGTGCATAACCTACTATCCCAACGGTTACGGTGGATAAATAATGGCCAGTTTACTAATGTAATAATTTCCAATCCAGTAATCCAATCCGGATCTGGATTGCTAAAGTCACTGGAATGCAATGTACATTCCAGTATTCGTAAACCGGTTTGGAATAATGTGAATCCGCTATAAAATAAAATTACGTTAAGGTGCTCCCTCACCGGGAGCATTCGCTTATAATAAACTTTATAGAGTCGAGCATTACATCAGTAAGGGTGAAGCCAAACGAGCGTAATTTGTGAGTTGTGAGTCGCAGAATTTCTGCCGCGTAAATATCTGTTCATACAAATCATGACTCACAAAATTACGCTCGTGTGAATCAAACAGGACTTTTGTATGAAACTGAATGCAGCAGAATTCTGCCGAACCGAAATTCTGTGACTCACAACTCACACATTACGCTCGTTTGGCTTCGCCCTAAGGGAGGAGAGCCGAGCATTACAATGCGCAACTTGTAATGATACAGTGTGTAATATCTTGATACACCTTGTAACATCAACTGGCTATGGAAATTGGAATACTCAAAGTCGAATGTTACATTACACGCGAATGCTCATCAGTCAGGGAGGTAGTATTGTAATGTAATGCTCAAAGTCGAATCTTTAATGTTACATTACACGTGAATGCTCGTCGGTCAGGGAGGTATTTTTGTAATGTAATGCTCAAAAACGAATCTATTATGTTACATTACACGAGAATGCTCGCGGTGAGGGAGCACATTTGGGTCATCGTAATAAAGTTAAAAACATTAAAAACATCAGATCTTAACACTAGCTACATTAATTATAAAGAAAAATGGTCTGTTTTTAATACGCTCCGAACTACGTGAACTCAATTTTAAAAATAGAATTGACCACGGAAAAGTAGTAAAATGTAGTCTCTGAGTGATTTTATTTGCGCATTATAAAATTTTTGGAATTTATAAAACAACGTTAAATTATTAAATTAAAATCATAATATCACAGTCATAGTGTAATAGGCCTATAAACTTAAAAATAAAATAGAACAGTCACGAACCTTCTAATCTAAAACGCAAACCTTGACTATCACTTCGACATAATGATGATGGTCCATTGACAGCACTACTGCACTAGCTTATATTTTGTATTATCTACTAATGCAAGGCTATTTGATGTCGCAGTAAGTATGAATCTGGGCAATTATGAAAATGTCTGGGTGCTGATTCAAGGGATCATCGCGACGGTTACATTTCTTATTCTTATTCTTATTCTCCCTACCGACCTGCACTCAAGTCCTATCTTCCTACAGCCTTTAGGAAAGTAAAGTACCCACAGGTACAACAAGGTCACACATTGTGAACGTTGAACCACGACCCCATTTTTAATATACCTATTTTTCACTTGATTTCTAAATTCCTTTAATTTAACACACTCTAACATCTAATAAGTGTTACAGTAGGTATGTCCCAAGTTACAACAACGTCGCCATCTTGTAAGGTGTCAATTGAAAGACATCTACTTACCCTTACGCTTTCATAATTATTATTATCAATGTCATCCAAGCTTAATTATGCATGTGGTCAAATAATGAATAACTAGATTATACACGCAACTCCGCTGCGCAGAAATTTCTTTATCGAAAGGAGGGGCCGTACATTTCTCCTGTATAAAATGTATTTCATCATCCATGACCTTTTTCGGGAATCAAACTATCTCCATACCAAATTTCATCAAAATCGGTTTAGCGGTTTAAGGTGACACCGCGTTAAAGTAAAAAATCGATGTGTTTTAGATCGCTTGTTTTCTATGAGAGGCCGGACCGGCGTCTCATAGAAAACAAGAAATGGAATAGCAAGAATGGAAAGGGCGTAAGCGACAAAATGGTTTTCGTCGCGTAATTTAAAAACCATAAATATATTTCATATAAGCTAGGGGCAAATTATAGTGTATGCTTGAACTAATCTATGTACAACAGGGATTCTTATTTTGCCAACAGAGGAGTTGGCAAAATTAGAATCCCTGTTTTTATATAGGTCTTTTTGATTAATTATTGTGTTATAAAAATTGGCCAATCGTGTTATGCTATGGGTAATTCAAAGATAAAGACATGATGAATACTGACAATGAACTTTAATTTCTTAGCTTTAGTCATTGTTGAGAAAAATCGATATCGCTGCAGCCACATTATCAAGACGTCACCTTAAGCGTGAAGAGATAACAGACAGACACACTTTTGCATTTATATATACTAGCTGACTCGGCAAACGTTGTTTTGTGTTTGTTGTTAAATTATTTCTAGTATCAATATAAAAAGTAGATAAAAAGCTAAGGCCTAACGAATGTACCATCGAGGAAATTGATTCCTACGCAATTGACAGACCAACGTCATTTGGTCGGATCATGTCAATTTAATATTAATTGTGATCTGTCGGCTGGGTTCGACGTAACGTAACCAAACTACGTAGGTCCCACATCTGCCTAGGAATTAACTTCTTTGATAGTACATACAAAATTTCATTAAAATCGGTTGAGCCGTTTTAGTCGGAGTTCGTGCACAAACACTGTGACACGAGAATTTTATATATTAGAAAGAAGATAGTAGGGAATACTGGTGTAATTTCGAGTGACATCTCGATTGTCAAATGCCAAACCAACCTTGTAGGTCTGTACAATTAAAAAAAAAAAAAAAAAGGTCTGTACAATTTATATATTTTTTATAATTATTATGAAACTCATTATAAAAGGATTAAGGCATTACGTAGGCACAAGGTCACGTGATCTATAGATCAGTAGCTGATTGAAATATATTGATGTTTACATATCAGGCTCCTGTTTTCCTGTTTTTTGTCGTTACAGGAGTCAAATAAGGTTTTTTAGTGACGTTATTTATGTTAATTTGCTGCCTAAATAAATATCTTCTGAGTAATACGGCAAATTTTATTGAACAACATTATGTTAGTAACGTTTGCTTCTCTTACTGTGCAGGTTCTTTCGTCAAATATTTATGTATTATCTAAAATTAATAACGTGCAACTTTTTTTGACCCCATTATATTTGTGTTTTTTAATAATAAACTTTCCATGTTATTCCCTTCATCTTTTCTATTTTTAATTTAAAATTTCTAATATTTATGATTAATCCTATTAACTGTATTTTTAAGTTAAACATATCAGAATGAGTTTAAAATTCCTTTTGAAATATATAAAATGAGACCACATGAATATTCTCAGAGTATCCGGGAGTTTCGTCACGTAAACGAGACAACTTACGTCTCGTCTGTATAAGGCGTCCTGGATTTACCACTTTTATATTTTAAGATACCTACGCTATTCTGAACTCGGCAAACGATATTAAAGCTGGAACTCGAACTCTAAATAGTAGTAAGTTGAAGTATTAGTAATAAGGGGTTACTAAAAATTGACTCAAAAACTCCGTATTAGTATGCCTATAACAAACTTTTTTAATTAAGGCTACTTACAAGATATTGTTTTTTACATTAGTTTAGGAAATAATTCAGAAGAATCGCGCGGGACTACCGAGACAGTTGTCAAATCTTTCTCGATCGTAGTTTTTATAAAAATCATAAGTTTATCTAGTTCAAGATACACCCCTAAATCAGAGTCTTGTGACGTAATTTATCTCAGAATTTTTAATGTTTGTAAAACAATTTAAAAACTTACTCGCGTCTTTCAAGAGACTTTTAGCCCAACTTGCGCCAGTTTCAGCTATTGCTAATAATAATTGTTTGCCTTAATACATGAAACACCTTCTAACGACCGAAACAAAAGAGACAGAGTAAATGACAAACAGGCTGGTAAATGACACTCAAATAATTTGACAGGAGAGAGAGATAGATAGAGAAAATAACATTTAATCCTGAACCCAAGCGGATGTGGGCCTAAGCAAGCAATTTTCTTGAATCATCGGTGCTTATACTGATATCCGATTTTGTAAGTAGTACGTTGCGAACGCATGGCCGGCAACGCGTGACGGTTCGCACGCGAAGACAAATTAAATTGCCCTGTCGTTGCATACCTTACACAACTTCATTCACAACAAATATTTGGTACAATCAATTAAGGACCTTACAAATGGGAGCAATTTCCCATTGTATTCGAAGTGAAACTTCTGGCGTATTGAGAGTGAAATTTCAAGGTCGCGTCATGAAAAAGATGGTCGAAATAATAACAATATTTCGTCACGACGCCGTCACGATTTTGGACAGAAGTTTCACTTCTGAGTTCCGACACGTACACGCTCTTTTTTGCCTAAACGCTTTGTACTTTTTAAGAAATTATCAGATTTTCTTCATCAGACATTGATTTATAAGCAGCATGAATATACTTACTTGCACTTTGTTCTTCTAAATCAGTAACTGAGTGCAGAGCGCTATGCGCATGATCTATGCCAAAAATTACTTAAATTATTACCGATTTTATCAAAACTTTTAAGTGTACCAACACTGAATACCTAATAAATGCATGTGAAAAAAAAAGCCAGCTGCTTAGTATTAATATTATATAATTATGCAACTATAATGCATAAGAATTATAAGTATTATGGATTATAGTTATGCATAATAATTATAATTGCTTATTTTAATGTAAACAATTTTGTTTACATTAAAATAAGCATATTTTATATAACTGCTATCAATAGTTTTAGGAGCTAAGTTTTTGTTACAAATAATATCAAACTTTATAATGCTGGTTCTAAATTTTAGTTTTACGAACCGGTTTATACCAATATTAGATGCAATTGTGTATTTTTGGAAGAAATCCCAAAAATAATGATTATAATTCGTCGAAGCACCCATAGTCCTTATAAAGCATTTCGCTTGACAAATTGAAGGAGATAAACTGAATTGATGGCCAGTGCTTATATGAAATGTTAGTGGCATTCATTAGGTAAGAGGTCAAATTATTTCTCTATCTTTACCGCTTTGTCAATGAAAAAATTTAGTTAAAATACTACATTATAATATTCGGTTGATAAAAATAAAAATAAAAACTCGAGAGACAGCTATTTCACTTCCTGTGCAATTTCAAATCAATGCAAATAGGGAATGCAGAGGGCGCTACTAACATGTACTGTAAATAATCCAACCAAAATACGACATGTTGCACATGTCATAATATCAGAATATAACGCCTCCGTGGTCCAGTGGTTTAGAGCGCGGCTCTTGACTCGGAGGTCAGGGGTTCGATTCCCGCGTTGGAAACATGTTATTTCCAAATTTGGTTAGGACAATGCATGCTGATTGTCTGATAAGTAAGATAATCCATGCGTCGGATGGGCATGTAAAAAGTCGGTCCTGCGCCTTATCTCTCGCCAGTCGTGTCGGTCTCCCGTCCCACTGGGCTATGAGAGTAAAGGAATAGAGAGTGCTCTTGTGTACTGCGCACATACTTGGGCACTATAAAATTACTCCTGCGTAACTGACCTGGTTTCAATGAAACCGGCCACCGTCACCGAAACCGGTGTGGGAGTTATTATTATTATCAGAATATTGACAGAATCGGTGTCAAACGTCGAAATAACCTTTGTTTACTGCCTATGCTGATGCTGCCTCTCGCGTGAAAATACTCCAGTCGTATAGGATATAATTAATACTGAATTATTGAACGGAAATTCTTTTTCGAAAGGATCATTAAAAGTTGTGGGCGACCTTTTAAAAGGTAAAGTAAATAACAAAAAGGTAAGTACATAATATGCCTAGCAATTGCCCAGCATAACAATGTAGAACCAGAAACAGTTACATTAATATTATAGCTAATTAATGTAGTTCAAGTTTAGATGGTAGATCTATTGGTAAACACAGGATTCATACACAAATTATTACCGGATATTTACTGAAAGGAAACCAATAAACATGAAATATTACCAACATTGATGTATACCTATATTACTTTTGTTTGTGCAAAATTATTAATTAATAATTAATGCGAAAGTTTGTCTGTCTGCTGTTTTGTTACATCATCAAACCACTAAACTGATTTTGATGTTTGGCATGGAGTAAGAAAAGAGATACTTTGACAGCCGGTTTCTGAAAGGTCTGTCAAATCATTGATCAACTAACACTACTGTTAACTTAACATGGATGTCAAATGAATTTTTTGATCAGACGAAAATTAACTAATCTATGATCATTTTTAATTTGACTTGCGATTCGTTTAATTTCGTCCAATAATTCATTCATATCTGTCAAAAATGCCAATGAAATGTCAAAAAAAAGCTATTGGGGACTGTCATTGTTGTCAAAAACGTTCTGGGAATTTCAAATCTGACTTTCTGAACATTGATCAAATGAAAATTAACTAATCTGTGATCATTTTGATTTGACATGGGATTTGTTTATTTTCGTTCACTTGTCAGATTTTCGAATTTCAATTTTTCAGACGGTATCGATTCTTAAATTCTTCTTCATTTATTGATTATAATAAACATTGTTTGCAAATAAAACAAGTATTGCAAATAAAACAGTTTTATTTGCCTCATCAGCATATATTTATTAAGAAGTTTTATTAAAACTTCATAGTAAATATGTTTTGACAAAACTCAGTAACATAGTTTTAAAAAGAAAATGTGGATTAACGTAAAAAATCAATTGAGTTCATAAGTTAATTCGCCGACAATCACCGATTAGTTGACACGGCTTTTGACAAAATTTAATCTATGATCACGGCTTGACAAGCGTTTCGGACACCCAAAATGGCGGTTGACACAATATCATTCTCGAGTTACATTGAACAGCTATGTCAACTGACACGCTGATTAAATTAAAGTAACTAACCATGCTTCTAGCAACCCAATTGGTATTTGACAAGATATTTAACAGGCGATTAGTTAATTTTAGCGTTGATCAGCCTTTCAGAAACCGGGTGTGAGTCTCAGAAAAGGATAATCTGTGAAAAAATTAAATATGTTTTCTGGGATTTTATTGTAAAGGCGTATACATTGACCTTTAAAGGATTTACTGACTTTACTAAGTCTGATCACCGGCATATCTAGCTTGTGCTTATTTCTAGTATTTCTACAGTGAATATCACTTTTAACTTTAAATTTACTTATATTTTTTCTAACATATATTACATTATCCAAAATGTATTGAGAAGCAACAGTTAGAATACCAATTTCTTTAAATTAATCTCTCAGAGATTCTAAAGCAGACATTTTATAAATAGAACGTATGGCTCGCTTCTGCAGCACAAATATTGTATTAATGTTGGCAGCGTTTCCCCATAAAAGGATTCCATATGACATCCTACTATGAAAATAACTAAAATATACTAATCGTGCCGTGTCTTCGTCAGAAATTTCTCTAATTTTTCTGACTGCATATGCTGCAGAACTGATCCTACCTGCAAGATTAGCAATGTGAGGACCCCACTGTAATTTACTGTCAAGTGTAATACCTACGAATACAGTGTTATCTACCAAATTCATCTTCTCATCATTTAATAGTACATTGGTTTGGACTTGCCTAACATTGGGCAAAATAAACTTTATACATTTAGTTTTACTAGAATTTAAAAGTAAGTTATTAACATTAAAACAATATACTATTTTTGAGAGAGCACTGTTTACCTCGTCGTAGTTCGACTGTTGTCGCTTCACTTTAAAAATAAGTGAAGTATCATCAGCAAAAAGCACTATCTCATTATTATTATCCTTTACCAGAAAAGGTAAGTCATTTATATAGATGAGAAAAAGAAATGGGCCTAATATACATCCCTGTGGGACGCCTAATTCTATTTTGGTTCCATTGGACCTTTTACCATTTACCTCAACCCTTTGAGTCCTATTTTAAAGGTAAGAAGTCAAAAGGCTGAGAGCAGAGTCCTTTATACCGTAGTGGCGCAGTTTCCTGATCAATGTAGCATGCTCAACACAATCGAAGGCTTTAGAGAGATCGCAAAACACACCTAAGGCATCCTGCGACTCCTCCCAAGCTTCAAAAATACTACAAAGAAGTCCTATACCAGCATCCGTCGTGGATCGACCCTTAGTAAATCCGTATTGGTTATCGTAAAGATTTTTAAAGGAAGACTTAAGTGGTGTCAGAATAACCAGGAGCAGTTAAAAATGAATGCATTAGCCTCCCATTTTTCTAAAGGTGATTTTGGACGTTTTTGGAAAGCCACGAACACTTTAAATGTTCTCCTTCTGGTCTCCTTGTGAGCGTCGATGGTATTAACGACCCCAAAGATATTGCAAATCTTTTTAAAAATAAATTTAATATTAAGTCTCGTTTAGGTCAGTCAATAAGATCGCTCGATGCTGGACCATCGCGGACAGGCCACCTTGTCTCGCATATTAAGGCAAAGACTATCGAGTCCATAATAAAATCTATGAAAAAAGGTAAGTCGCCTGGGCACGATGGTCTCAGCATTGAGCACCTAAAGCACGCTGGTTTTCATATATCTAGGGTGTTGGCATTGCTATTTAATTTGTGTTTGGTACATTCTTACCTGCCCGATGAGATGCTAAAAACAATTGTAGTGCCAATAGTCAAAAATAGGACTGGGGACATATCGGATGGAACTAATTATAGGCCAATATCACTTGCGACTGTTATAGCCAAAGTATTTAACAGTGTGCTTAATTCACAGTTGGACGCTTTTCTTAAATTACATTACGGACAACACGGATTTAGGCGTGGATTGTCCACAGAGAGCGCCATCCTCAGCTTGAAGCACACTGTCAGATACTATACTGACAGGCGTACTCCTGTGTATGCCTGTTTCCTGGATTTATCGAAGGCATTTGACCTGGTTGAATCTCCTATGGGATAAGCTAGAAAAGACGGGCTTATCGAGAGACTTATTGGAGGTCTTTAAATACTGGTATGGCAGACAAGTGAATTTTGTTAGATGGGCGGATGAGTTTTCTGAGCCTTATAAAATGGAGTGCGGGGTGAGGCAGGGGGGGTTAACCTCGCCAAACCTCTTCAACCTGTACGTAAATGAGCTGATCGAGGAGCTCAGCAGCACACGTATTGGCTGTCACATTGGTCACATATGTGTGAACAATGTGAGTTACGCAGATGACATGGTGCTGCTGGCCCCCTCGGTAAGCGCGCTCAGAAAACTTTTAAAAATCTGCGAAACATATGCAGGTATCCATGGACTTGTGTATAATGTCGCAAAGAGTGAGTACATGGTGTTTAAAGCTGGTAATAAGTGTCCAAATATCATACCTCCAATAAATCTGTATGATAAGCCTCTAAAAAGGGTTAAGCAATTTAAATATCTGGGTTATTATGTGACTGAAGATTTAAAAGATGATGTTGACATGGAGAGGGAACGCAGGGCGCTTTCGGTAAGAGCAAATATGTTGGCACGCAGGTTTGCTCGAGCAGTCTGTGCGTCAAATACACGCAAAAATCGTACAGCGCCTTGCGGGTCCAGTATAATAATGCCTTCAGAGCACTGTTAAAGTTGCCTCGTTTTTGCAGCGCCTCATCTATGTTTGCTCACGCTGACGTTGATAGTTTTAGCGCCATCTTACGCAAAAAAGCGGCGTCATTGCTACATCGCATAAGAGGCAGCAGTGACGGTCTTCTGAAGGAGATAGCCGATGGCGGGAGCTGTCCGTTTGTTGGCAACTTAATTAATATAACGAAGTCTTTAGTTAAATATAAGTACTAACACAACTAGATATATAAGGCTATACTAACTTTTTTATTTTTTTAATTTTTAATTTTTTTTTTTAATTTTTTTTTTATTTTTAATTTTAATTTTTATATTTAATGGATCCTAAGTTGTCCGAAAATAAACATTTTTATTTTTTATTTTTTTTTCATTTTTATTTTTATTTTTTATTTTTATTTATTTAAATAAGAGTACTTATCCGCACTGAAAAAAAATATCTGAATAAATTCGCGCGAATAAAATCCGCGCGGTTAAAATTCGCAGTGTGGACAGGGCCTTATACTCCAAAGTAGCAGTTTCAATAAAACCGTCCAGCGTCATCAGAACTGGTTTAAAATTGGACCCTATATTTCAATGGTATATTTGTTTGTTCCAGATGCATCCACAACACTGGACTACTACTCCATGCCGGCTCTGTCCGAGCTGGACGACTTCGACCTCTGCCTCAGAAGACCTGACGCCGTCTACTGCATTGTTGACATGAATCTGCGAGAAGATGATACCCCGCTCTACCAGTTTATAAAGGTACGTTACTGGTACTATCAGAGAAGTTGAATCATAAGCATATGGCGGACCTACGTTATAATTTGGTCATTTTTTGTCAAACCCAGCCGACGGATGACGGCTTACATTAAATTGACATAAACCGACCAAACGACGTAGGTCCGTCAACTGCCTGAATCAATTTCGATGTTACATAAATATTATTCTAGTACATATTGATGTCATAATTCAAGGACACTAAGAAAATTACCATCGCTTTTTCCGATTTTTTAAAAATAAAATAACGGGGCAAACTATCTAACGAGTCTCCTGATGGAAAGCAACTACCATCGCCCATGGACACTACAAGAGCTACAGGTGCGTTGCCGGCCTTTTAGGAGAGCATACGCTCTCTTCTTGAAGGTTTGTCTCCACTCATCAAGGTGATGAGGATGGTATATTGAGATCGTAGATTGAGATGGTATTTTCGTTCATCCTAAGTTGATATTATGAAGTCATTTAAAAAATATAACATGCTTACTTATATTTTAAGCTGGGAATTTTATACAAGATAATTATTAATACGCACCATAACTATCTACATTTCTACATACAGCTTTACAAGGCTCTAAGGGATGCCATCTTGTAAAGTATATGTCAATGTCACTGAGATATCATTTTGCATGTTGCCAAAGTGATAATAATCAAAGCTGGTTAGAGGAGGCGCTGGATGGAGTTGAGTATCCTTCCAGCTTTCTCCAGGGCCTGCTCTTGGTGCCATTTTGAGTGATTCGTATCGACGCCCCTATGACAATGTCATCCAAGTACTTAGAGATTGTAAGTCTGTGTGTATTAAACTTTTAAATCTTCCTAGGACTATTCACAAAAGACCTACAAAAACTACAACCACTCGAAGCTACATCGAGGAATATGCGGCTCTCAGCACTGCGGCCTGAACCTGACTCACGCAGTAGAACTGGTCACGACGGCAGAGGTCCTGAAAGACTGCTTCAACACCTCTATACATCAAGGGTTCGGCTTGCAGGTACGTAATATATTTTGATTTTTTATGAAATAAGGGAGCAATCGTGCAAACTGACCTCACCTGATTGAAAAACTACCCTTGCCCATGGACAATCGCAAGAAGAGTTGTACTCTCTTCTTGAAGGTTTGCAGGTCGCAATGGTCCAGAAATACTGCTGGCGACAGTCCATTCCAGATTTTAATTTCCAGTTTTCTTATGATAAAATCGTAGGCACAAACAGACATGGCTGCATATCTAGCTAAAAAACGTTTAATCTGAAAGTTATACTTAACATAACTTTACAATAGGGTTTCGTTCCACCGTTAATAAGTCTAAATGTGAGACCACCTACAAACGTCAGTGAGGCGTTTTACAAACGTCTATTTCATGAAACGTAAGTGACGCGTAGTGTGGTCTCACCTTTAGACTTATTAACGGTGGAACGAAACCCTTAACTGGTATTGTAAAGTTATGTTATGTATAACTTTCAGATTAAATGTTTTTTAGCTAGATAGAGATAAAATTGCTATGTTGCAACTGGTGACTGACTGCCTGTGCAGGGCTACAACAATTAATAAATCATCCTGACTTGGTCAACTTAAAGGAAAAAAACGATATTCACTCGCGATCGCCCTTAATATATTTTTTTGCGTAAACAGCTTGACAACCCATAATAAAAATTAAATATTCCTTACTGTTAATTTACTGAACGGATTTCTCACACTCCAGAGTGAGTACGTAGTTTAAAACAATTAACATACAATGGAATTTTTACTAGTTATAAACTTTACAAGTTGAGCTTGAGTCACGATTAAAGGAAAGTTTCAGACTGTGACGCTTAGTACAGTTTTATTTAAGATAGTGGCAATTAGTGTCTATTAACTAATGAACAAACAACAGTACAAAGTAACAAAAGTTTTAGTCGGATCCTTCTATACGTGTTTATTTCGTTGTATTTTAGAGACCTCTCTGCTGCTTGTTATCTAGTTTCTATACTCGCTATTTATGTCATAATACTAGATGTTGCCCGCAACTTCGTCCGCGTGAATGTATTTTATTATAATCGAGATTTAGAAAATTGATTACCCATTAACAACTATTTTATTTGGATAAGTATTAACATTATATTACACACGAAATTTTTAATTTACATCAAAGACCCAGGAACATTGAAAGCTCTTAAGTAACTTTCGTCGGCGGGGCTTGAACCACAAATATCGTTTTGAAAAATTTCTTCGAAGACTACTTGGCATGGACAGGGGATAGAGGCCACAGGACAGGGGACGATAGACAACAGCACCCGTAGCACGGCTACAGTAGAAATACGAAAGTATAGCCAAACAGCGGAGATAAACTGCAGGTGCCGTTCCGATCTTTACCGCGGCTAGCCGCGATCGACAAAAATTCAATTAAAATGCCACTTTATGACATAGACTATAGTCTACGTTATAAAGTAGGATTTTATTTGAATTTTTAGGACTATAATCTATGTCATAATGTGGCATTATATTTAATTTTTTGTCGATCGCGGCTAACCGCGGTGAAGATCGGAACGGCACCTTCAGTTTATCCCCGCTGTTTGTCTATACTTTCGTATTTCTACTGTAGCCGTGCTACGGGTGCAGAAGACGGGATATTTAATATAGGCATCTATCCCTCTTAAACCTACCTCTTAATCTTAGATTCCTAACCTACAATAATTAAACCAGAATAAAATAACACTTGAAGTAGTTTACTTCAAGCGTTATTTTTATTCTGGTTTAATCGTATAGGTCAGGAATCGTGATGCTTCCCTAAAATGCATTACATATCTATAAATCTAATAAACAATTAACTATATGAATAACTATGTATAAAATAACAATATGAAAATATTAGTTCTTATCCAAATAAATGCCTTGTTGGTAAAAAATTTAAATATGCTTGCAGTTCTTTAAGCAATGCCAAAAATTTCAAACGTTTATATTTAAAGACCCAGGAGTTCTGTTCATTGGATCCAGGATTACCCTACATCTAAAACTTATCACCTTGACATACTATGCGCTGCTTAAAACTACATTATAACCACGAAAACCCTTTGATGTGATCTCAGGGAGCCCGAAGGACATGCTCAAGCTGGCTGGCTGGCATTAATAAGGAAATTAATCAGAAGAAAATAGAAATATGAAGAATTCAAATTCCACTTCCAAAAAACTTATGGTGGACCACCACGAAAACAAACTATAATAATGGTGACTACTAAGCTATAGCTAAATGAATATTGGAATTTGTTGTGTAAGTCTGTTGTCAATAATAATTGTGACAAAAACGCTTGAAGGCGTGGAAGTTCCTAGCGCTGTCCACGATATCACCGTAGTATATTATGACTTAAGATTTACAATGTAACCTACATCTCAATCAATCTAGCATTGAAGTTCTTTGGTCTTGCCAGAAAAAAACTCTCCCTGAGTGTTTTGCTCAAATATATTGCCTTCGGTCGAGCACATAGGTGTTGCTACTAGGGATGTAAAGCGGTAAAATTACTTTCGTAAAATTCGGTAAATTACGATATTTTACGTAAAATATTATATTTTACGGTAAATTACGGTAAAATTGGGTAAAAAAAGATTTGATTTCGTGGCATAATTTTCATTAAGAATGTGGATATAAACAATTAAACAGGTTACTTAATGCAAGTCTAGACTGCAGTAAGTCAAAACAACATAATAGCCAGCCTGCCGGCTTGCTGTATGCTCTGTCGAGTGTCGTCAACTGTCAACAAGTCGCAACAGCGCAAAATATTATGGCAAACAGCACTAATCGGCAACGTCACAACTCACACCGTGCGACGCGCACGCAGTACACAAATTACAACTTGCAACACGCTCGCCCCGCCCGCCGTCATACCACCATTCTGCATACATACGTAGCCGTTAATTTTACCGTAATTTATATAAATTACCGTAAAATACGCGTATTTTACCAGCGTTTTCGGTAAAATTACGTAATTTTGCAACCCTAGTTGCTACTAATTTAGATCCGTAAAGTTTGACTTTAAAATTTCCATGGCCGGTAAGGAATTGAGATACGCAGTGTTTGGATAAATGTTCACGAATATTAGGGAAAAGTTATAAAGATGTCGATCTTTGCTCGAATTGATAATCACTTTGTGTGTCGTTGTAAATTTGGAGGAGTTACTTCAATTTCATTACTCATAGATCCTATTATGAAATTTCCACCTTCGCGACCATAACTGCGAAAGGCACACTTTCTAAATTTCGTGGAGTTTCTTCAATACCTCATAGATCCCATTATGAAATTTCCACCTTCGTGACCATAGCATCAAATAAAAATTATAGGCCTTAAATTAATAAAAGAATTTTCCAAATCGACACAGAAACGGCGAAATAATTATCAATTTCGATTCTGATCCTTTCAATTCAAAATAATACAAAATAAAAAAAACAATAAAAAGCGTCATAATGTGGTTATGGATGGTGTAATTATGGTGGTGATCATGATGATTAATATAATTGACATAGTGGCATGTGCTTCCAGTACTTTAAACAACCCCAACATAATAATCTATAAGGAGTCAGGAGTTCCGTTCAGCAGCGGAACCTTCGGAAGCCCTATACTCTGGGATATGCCTTGGTGCAAATCTTACTTTTTGGTAGCATATTACGTTAATTTTACTAAAAAAAAGTGAAAATTATTGTAATGTTTTTGTTGTAAAGGAGTTCCGTCGATATCTCGAGGATCCCGAGATGATCATTATCAAGTCACCATTTTTGTAAACAAGGTATTTAATTCGGGTTTACAATCTATACAATAAAAAATAATTTTGATAATCGGACCACAAATAGCAAAGTAAACATGAACTCCTCCTTTTTTGGAAGTCGGTTAAAAAGTATCTAAGATATTGACCGGGGGTGTATTTTCATTGAAATCGGTCCAACGGATTCAGAGATTAGCCTGTACAAACAGACAAACAGACAAACAGACAGAGAAACAAAAATTTCAAAAACAACTACTTCCAGGCATTGCACAGGCATTTCAAACATAAACATACTTTTAAATTATTGTCGTTTGGTCTGTTTGCAAAAGTGGGACAATTTCGGCCTCGCGGGGGACACCGGGACAGACTGCCTGAAAGCGGGACTATCCCGCCCAAAGCGGGACGTATGGTGACGTTATTTATACTCTGCTTATACTTCATGAATATATTATTACTGAAAGTAAAATCTTATCTTATATATAAAATTCTCGTGTCACAGTGTTAGTTACCGTACTCCTACGAAACGGCTTTACTGATTTTTACAAAATTTTATAATATGCATATTCAGTAGGTCTGAGAATCGGCTACTGGCTACTTTTTATATTGATAAGTGCATTTGTTGAATAAATAATAGCAAATTATTACAACTCGAGACTGACGGCGACCATTGTTTGTGCGACAGGATAGCGATGGACGTTGCCATGGTGCCATACTTATTTAGTCACTTCAATAAAATAATTTATGGGCGAAATACTTTATATGGCAAAACCACGTTTGCCGGGACAGCTAGTATAATAAATATAATTATTATTGATAGTCTCTAATTTTGTTGACATTAAAGATGTGAATTCACGTTTGAGACAAAATTTAATTCATCTGAAATTACAGACGCGTATATGAACACGCTAATTTATTTGATAGATTAATCAAAGATGCCGATTAATTATTCATCGAATTTTATCAATCTCGTTAAATAATTTGTATTAGTGAGTAGATTTATATACCTATATTTACTTTATATCCAAACAACTATAGTAGGTAATATTATAATGTGAAAGTATGTCCGTCTGTCTGTTACATCTTCACGCTTAAACCGATGAACTGATTTTGATTAAATTTAGTATGGATATACTTTGAGTCCCGGGAAAGTAAATAGGATACTTTTTATACCGGAAAAAATTTCCTTCCCGCGCGATGATCGAATTTTGGCGCAACAGAGTTTCGGGGGTCATCTAGTAATTATCATTAAACCAGGCCTGTCCTACTCGCGCGTGTAGGTATCGAAATGTAAGTACCCCTTTAAAGGGGCAGATCACTAGGGACTCACAAGCGAGCGGTGACGCACGCGCAAGATTTTTTCGTCGCATATATCTACGTACTGATTTAACCGCTGTGACAGAATCGTTATTAATCTGATAAATATGAACAATTGAAAAAAGGTCAAAGAAATATTTCAATAAGGTAATTTAAGACTTAAAATACAAAAAAAAAAAAGATAAAAAATACAAAAACAGCAAATAAACCAATTTGTTACAAACAAACCACATACTACACAGAAATAAACACAAGTTACTATGTTTAAGTTGTAAAAAATTCCAGACCAGCTCCTGCACTATAATCGAATATAAAACTATTATAAAATATAGGTTGGGTTACTAAAATTTGATTACTACAAACTTTATTGTATCTTAGCATGAGTCGTTATTTCTTTAAACGGGTTTCGCGAGTGGGAATTCTGTTGGTACTACTAATATATATATTCTGTGATTAAACTAACAAACAAAGTTTAATCTACCAACGGACATACATTCTACTTGAGCTTTTTAAAATGCTGATAACACTAGTCAACACGATTTTTGTGCCTGTGTTCTGTGCACCCTATTTGGATGTATTACAACTAATTAATTATAGAATCAGTGATTTTAACTCAAAAAGTTTGCTTTTATAGAAACGGAGACCTTCTAAACTTTCAAATTTTGAAGAAAAGCTGAATTTTCTTCTTTCAGTTATGTATGAAAATAATAAAATATATCATTATTTTTTTTATTTATATCGTTGCTTATATTCCCAAAATAAAAAAATGGTAAAAATATATAATTTAGATTTAAAAATTAATATTTTTTGTTTCTACATGAGCATTACCCTAAATACAGCTTGCTGTGTGCTCTGGTATGGATATGTGGCGCTCCTATTTATTTTCTAATATTTCATATGCTTGACAAAGTCTTTAATTTGTTGATCCAACTATCTTTTTAAGTCTTATTTTTATAAATCTCTAAGAATTTTGCAAAAATCTTATATTTTTATTTGTCTTCTTCTGAAAAGTTACCCAATTTTTCTACAAAAATTGGGTAACTTTTAGGGATATTTTATTAACTGTAGTTTTTTTGGTAAATTTAGATAAGTTTGGGTTTATAAGATAGGTAATAATATAATGAATATATTTTTGCATAACGGGCCAGTCACTTTTTAGAGTAGTTTTTAAAATATTTCGATTTTTTTTAATTTGACTGCCAGAGGACTGACGAGAGTCACACAGACTGATAGATAATGCAAACTCATTAGACATATATGACATTTAGGCATTTATTAAACCCTTATAAACTATGATTATAGCACTTTAATTATTTTTATGTATCAAGTTCTTGGTAAGTTAAACATCGAAAAATAATTTGTAATAATGCAGGGAAAACACTATCACAATCTTTATAATAATTTTGACAATAATTGTAATAAACATATTTTTTTTAACTTTGAAGTACTTTTACTCAACAGTATACATTAATAATTAAATTAATCAACCAACAATAGAATTAAAGTTTTTGCTTTTTGTCCATCTGTCCGTCAGTACGTCCATCTGTCTATCTATTTGTCTGTCACCAGGCTGTATCTCAAGAAAAGCGATGGCTAGATAGTTTTTATTTTCACAAATGACGTTTGATTGTATTGCAGCAATCAAACGTCATTTGTGCATAAATAAAATACAAAAATAATAATGAAATAAATATTTAAGTGGGCTCACATACTAGAAACGTGATTTTTTGCCCTTTTTTGCTCGATGTCCATAATGCAACCAGATAATTTTAAATACTCTGGAAATACTCAATTTTGTTCTTACTTTAATATAAATAATTAAATGATAACAAAATAAATATTTAACGGGTCTCCTATACAACGAATATACTTTTTGTCCTTTTAAATCAATGTCTATAATGGCAGGTGGGCATTTCAAATTTTTACAAAATACTCAATTTTTTTCTTCTTTATTAGTAAATAATAAAATTAAAATAAAATTAACACTTAAAAGGAGCTCTAATACGAAAGAGCCATTTTATGGCACGAGGGCTTCGTGCCGGAATCTGACTCGCACTTACCAATTTTTTCAAGTCAACCGTTGCTTTTGAGGTTTCTTTAAGATTTTTTCTTTGCTCTTTCTCCTTTTTATAAACTGCACATTTTGTAATCTATGTTTTTCTTTGCTAATGCAGCTATATAAATCGACATAAGTTTAAGGTTATAATTAACGTTAATGTTTCTTTTCGTATTTTCTAATATTTAAAATATATATTATTTTTTTACAAATTATAGTAAACAATATAGAAATTAAAATAAAATTAAGATTTATAAGGAATTAACGACTTACCCACAGTACTGAGTTTTTGACTGTACCGGCGCAAGATTATGTCATATCCGACGAGCTAGCTCACTCACACTGTAATAGTGGCAAAAAAGTGCTGCAGTTCTTAGCTGACAATATTATTACCAACTAAACATAATTATAGGTATTTGCCCACGAATACGTGTTTTTTGGCGAAAAATTTCGCATTTGAAAGGTACACAAAGGACTGACGAAAGAAACTAATGACAAAGCTTCCTCTTTTTTTTTAATACAATGTAAATGTTTTTAAATTACGAAAGTCCTGACATTCATCATTTATTACATTAAATATTGTAATTATACATCAAGTTTTCTGAAATTAATCGTAAAATCTGATGTACAGTCTCTTGATTGAACATTTTTGGGTTTGTGACAGGCCAAAGAACTGACGTTTTGAGCATACTCTTTTAATTTCATATAATATGAAATTTCTATTAAAAGTAAATATCTGAAATTGAGTAACCAATTAAAGGAGATAACATACTTTTAAAATTAAGTATAAAATCTTTAAAATATAATGTGATTTAATATATTATTTTGAATAGTGACACTGAGTTACCCAATTTTTGTAGAATCACCCACCTACATGATACACTTTAAAACATAATCCTCCTTTTGGCGCATTCTGGTAAAGAGGTCACTCGTATTTTAAAACTAAAACATCTTCATACTAATGAAAGTCGAAGTTGGGAGCTTAATATCGCAGTCCGCACCAACTCCCAACAAACTTTAATGAAAAATTACCTACTTCTGATAGCTGCTAATGACTACCGGTGTACGTTAGTTGGACTAATATTTGTTTTTAATAAAACAAGAACTTCCAACTATTAAATAGTGTAACTTTTAGTTTCTCCTAGTAGTTATGACATATTACGAGTAGTGAAACATTTTTGGAACGAAGTTCCTTATCGCGCGTTGCGAAAGGGGGCTAGACAGAAAAAAATAAGACGAAAAGTCTTAATTTTTTAGCAAAAATCCTATAGTTGGTAGCGCGTGTTTCTCTCTCTCGATTTTTTTTGAGATTATACAGGTTTTTTGTACATCAGATATAATAAACTGGAACTTCGTTCCATCCGGGTGTCCCTTGACACCTCTCAAGTTTTTTTAAAAATCTTAGTGGTATCTTTTTGTGGTATGTTTCAGTGGTTATAATTGACTATTGCAGACTATGATATTATATTATGAAAATAGCAGACTACGAATAATAAAAACTATTTATTATTCGTAGATTGCAGAAGTAAAAATTGCTTCGATTGAATAGCTAGTATAGTCTCGCAGAAAACCGACGTGTTTATGAGTTCTCCATTTACTCTATTAGGCGCCAATTTAGACGGTCTTGTGTGAATGAAAATGTTAAATCGCTGAAGTAGTCGTTAGTCGGTAATTCAAAACATATTTCGTAACATACAAAGTCATATTCCACATAATTTACACTTGCGCGTCTAGGAAAAGTCAATTCATCATCCCACGAACTTCGTATACGATTTTACACCTAACTTCACCCGAACATAATTAATCTTCGTGTAAAAAATGTAAGACGATGACTCGGCAATTATTTTTATGAAAGTATTCGATTTTTCAAGATTTCCTCTCCCGTTGCTACGTTTTTATTGGGGTACATTAAAATTAGATTAGGAAGTTGTAGTTGCGTTATTAATGAGTTTTGTTATGAATTTTGGAATTAGTTTGGGTGCTTGATTACCCGACTGTGCAAAAAGGGTAGCTAGGTTTTTCAAGTGTATAATAGTTGCGAGTTAAAGAAAATGGGTCGTCCTATCAGGCTCTAGCGTGAAAGATTGTCGCGGAAGTCTTGATGTCCCCGTGGCTTCGCCAATGTCAGTATTGTTAGAGTACCGCTGAGTTTTAGTGGGTTGGCCTTGGGCTGTGTTCACTTATCATCTTTTTAGGCGCAGTCTATCATATACGCGGTAGGAGATCTACCCCTCGCGGAATGCAGAATGGCATTTCTCGATGTAGGGTCTGAAAATATTGTAACGATTATCTCATTTTAGCTTGGATTGCTGCGTAATTGCAGTACTCTAAAGCCTTGAGGCTTATAGGCAACTGCAATTATGGATGTAGCAAAACGCGCGCGTAAGAATAACTCTTTTTTTAGCAAGGTATATATTGAAAAAAAGATTGACAGAGACAGGAAATAATAAGTTTTCAGCCTCGATAATAATTGCAATAGCCTATACGCATCAAATAATTAATTCATGGCATTTTCTTTAACCAGGTGGATACCTTATCAGTAAGGTACTGCAAGACACAAGATGACTACGTACCACCAGACACCCTGGACTACGTCATCGGGGTGATACTCCTGGTGATCCTACTGGCCAACCTGGGCTGTACTGCCGTATACTTCTTCTGGCCACCAGAGGATGGTGAAGGTGAGTTGATGGTGAAGACTACATAATATGTTTTGACTTGATCGATTTATCATGTCACAATGTAATAAGTCAATCAATTTAGATGTGAATGGGGCCCTCGGAATTTTAGACGGATTTTTTACCTTTGGCTTAAATGGTCACATCAGGTGCGTTCCTCATTCATCGCACTCGAAAAATCAATATATTATGGTAACTATATCCAGTGTCAAAAGGTCTAGAAATACTTTAATAGTAGTACGTTTGACGTTATATATTAACATTATTGGCTTTTTCAGGGAACAAATTCATGTTGGCTTTTTGCGTTCAAAAGAATTGGAAGGCCCTGAAGTACGGAGGTAGCGCTGACGGCGGCATCTTCAAATGTTTTCAGGCGATGAGGTAACTAAGTATAATAATTTTTAAGAATTCCTTTACAACTTTTAATGTTAGAAAACACTAAGACTTCATTCAAGACAATCTAGTCTCATAGACTATTCTTGCAGGTATGAAAAACCACTAAAAATCAGTTTTGGCAAAGTATTCAATAAATATTTTACTTCACGTGTGAAGGCGACGAACAAAAGGTTTATACTTCTAATACACAAAAACTTTGCAAAGGGCTTGAATAAAACATATTGTATCTTTTATGAATATCTCAGCCATATTTATTTTTAAAAGTTTTTAATTAAAATTCCTCACCATTTTATTAATTCAAAACTTTCAAAGTGAAGAGGTAATGCAACTTTTATTAAATGTTTAATTAAATTTCATTAAGATTCTAGCTTTGGCTTAAAAGGCACATTGCCAAAAGCATGATAAATAATTTTAATCTTCCGTCTGAGTTATTTTGCGAAAGCTGAAACTTAAACAATTCAGATTTGAGAAAGATATTGCGAACACGATGTTGAAGAAAAAGATTCATACACCTAATGTTAAGATACTGTATTTTATCGATAAACCTCATACCTATAATTATTGCAGCATTCTATTAATAAAAAGTTTAATTATTGTCAACTATGAAATAGCAATAATTATTTATTAATTTCGCTTTCCAATTTATTCAAAAATTATAAATAAAATTTGCCTTTGGCATTATTTGTACTATCGGAGAAATTGATTCCTAGGCAGATGGGGGATTCCTACGTAGTTTGGTCGCGTTACGTCAAACCCAACCGACAGATCACAATAATTAACAATAAATTGGCATGATCCGACCAAATGACGTTGGTCTGTTTGTCTGCCTAGGAATCAATTTCCTCGATGGTACGTTTCAAACATTGTGTGTGTTTAATATTTATGTCAAATATTTAATTATTTATCTGTGACATGTTGACTAAAATGCGCTTTTTACGCAGCATCTGCCTAGTCGCCTCTACTCCATTCAAATAGTGACTGTCTTTAAAGTTAAATATTGTAATTTTTCTGTTTTTATAACGCCCTTTATTAAGTTCGATGCGTTGATTTATGTTTTTAATATTCCAAATGAACACTCTATCATGATTTTATACCCGTGGTCGTCAAATTGCGGCCCGCGGCCGTTATTTATGCGGCCCGCGACAAAGTAAATTATTTGAATGGTCAACTATACTACACAATGGTTAAAATTACGCCATATTTAACGATAAACGTAACCGGCCAAAATTCGATATTAATGTTTATTTAACAAATGTCATAATAATAACCTAATCCAGTTGTTTTATGGTGTGGTGCAACTCACTCATAGGGCCTGATTACACCTACCGAGTAGAGTGGCGAGATAGTGTTCTCGACCAATAAAATTTGCCGAGAATACTGTCTCGCCACTCTACTCGGTAAGTGTAAAAAAGGCATTAGTGTGGAACCGCTCTTGAAGCGCCCTGCACATACTCTGCGGCCCAGTGCTGGCACTCACATTGTCATGTGTGGCCCTTGGCCAGTAAATTGTGACGACCGCTGTTTTATACCGTCGCGGTCGCGCTGACCGCTCGCTGACCGACGCGCGACGGCGCAGACACCGAAAGTTATGACTGTATAATATCATCGCAGACCGCTACGTGATATTACGCTTTTTATAATTTCTCACATCTCGGGCCATCAGCGCCAATATTGCGCGTGTGGTCGGCGTGAGCATAAAATCATCTCATTGAATAGGAAATATTACGTAAAGGTCGTGGAGCGGAGCGCAACAAGCACATACAAGAAAATAATCCGACCAAAGTCCTATTTTTTAACCGACTTCCAAAAAGGAGGAGGTTATATGTTCGGCTGTGGATATATATATATATATATATATATATATATATATATATTTTTTATGTTCAACGATTACTCCGCCGTTTGTGAACCGATTTTCAAAATTTTTGTTTTGTTCTATTAGGTTTCCCTCCAATTTGGTTCCATTTTCGCAAAAGTGGTGATCTGATGATGGGATCCATGAGTAATCGAGGGAAATCCTCAAAATTTATATGGAAATATATCGTGATTTTAGTTTTATGAGAAGTATCCTTAGCATATGCTACCAAAACGCAAGATTTTGCAACAAGGTATACTATCGTTCCGAAGATACTAAGAGAACTCCGGATTCCTTATAGATACAAGTTTGGGGGTTTAGGCGCTGTTTTAAGAACTGAAAGCATATGCTACTATGCAAATTACATTCATCATCATCATCATTACCACGTCAGGGTCACCAGTGTCACATGGTTGTATATGGATACAATAATATGCCCCCACAACACCATAATTATATCATCTCGTTATGTCCTTATAATAATTAGTACTTTTCATAGCGATTTTAATAAAAATATAATGTTGTTTAAAAATAAATGATTCAAGTTCTAAGCGACTTATGTACCACAAAATTGAACATAACAAAGTCAACCTTAACTCCAGAGCGTAAGGCACACATTTGACATTACTTTTGAGATTCGAAAGAAAAAAGAGAAGTAAAGTTACTTCGATAGGTACTACACTAGTTTAACTATTAACCCATCAATCCCCAAGCGGCACCCGGCTGCCGCATAACAATTAAAAATCTATTGTGTCTGCGATTCCCACGATCGAGGTAATAAAATTGAACCCTTAGTATGAAAATACTTACATAGGAAAACAATCTACATCGTAATAGGAATAAGAAACACAATCGCATTGTATGTGACTCTTAACAAATTGTAATAAGATACGTAGAATATACGCGATGGTTTACTAGGTAACTAAAAAGAGTGAAATTATTATTTTTAACAAAAAATTAAAACCGACTTCCAAGGTAAAAACAATAATAACATCCTTATAATATGAACTAAAAAGTATTAAATAATGTTTCCTATCTAATAGTGCCTTTTTCCGAATTCGGCTAAACCGAATTATCTATTTCTGTACTCAATCTTCATAATTTTGAAGTCGGTGCCAGTTCCAAAAGTTTCAAATACCTATTCTGTCAGAGAACTGAAGATTCAGCTATATCTGGTACCGACTTCAAAATGATGAAGATTGAGTACAAAAATAGTTGAGGTTTAGCCGAATTCGGAAAAAGGCACTATTAGATAGGAAACATTATTTAATACTTTTTAGTTCATATTATACCTTGGAAGTCGGTTTTAATTTTTTGTTAAAAATAATAATTTACTTATCTTAGTTCAAAATTGATATTTAAAAAAAATAAACGGGGAATATGTAGTTAATGAAAATATTATTGTCGATCTATTGTCGTGTGTTTCAAATAAACGTAATTTGTAAAAAAGGGAGATGCTGAAAGTATGCTTTCGAAACTAATATCATGAGTATAATAAACAAAAATAGAAAATTTTAAACGGGGAAAGGAATGTTGATATACTGAAGATTATTGCTGTATTTTCATTATAACTTTGTAGCTTTCAAATTATGAGTTTATAATGCTCTAAATACGGTAAATTACGGAGTCTCCGTAGGGGAAGGCCCTTAATCTATTACGTGAAATATACATCACTTAACACTATCTAGTCGAATTCCGAATACGACAGATTTGCGTAATGAAATTAACGTGAAATAGAATTAACCACTATTACCAGGTAAGAACCGAATTGAATTTATGGGATTCCATGTAAATTAGACGTATGTCCATTTACATGATTAATATCGGTATTCGGTACCTCGATTATAGTATGTTAATGAAACATTTATCCAGCTTTAAAGTACAGTTAAACATGCTTATTTCAAGCACGCAGCATCCTTAAACCGAGCAAATGCTGATTACGAGCATTGTGAAAGTTGTAGCGCAAAAGACTGAATACTTGTACCAATACGTATAATATTTAATATTTATATAGGTACCTTCAACTATGCAGGTACAAATTATATTATGTAATAATTGAATCCGATTTGCTATCGCCTATCGCCAGCTTTGACATAGGGTGTGGAGTGTGGAAGCCTATTATATTGTGGCTGTATGGTCTCTGACGGTCAGTCCTACAATATGTCGTGTTAATTAATATATGACTAGGCAGCCCTTTGAAATGAAATAATATTTCGTCAAATTTGGCCTTCATTCATTTCTACATATCGATCTAGGCTGATTTTAGAAGGTTGCTTTTTTGGTAATTGTTCAATGTTCAATTTTATCCACTCTCAAAGAAAAACTAGTGAAATAAAGCATTCATTCGAAGTCATAAAAAAAAAAAAAACAATAATAATGTGTAAACGTAACTCAATGAAATTGGGTTAGTTGCTGGATGAGATCTTGGAAATGGATATTGGACATGGTCTAAATTTATGTGAAAATTACAATCTTTACAAATAAATATTATGTAGACAATATCTATTGAGTATATATCTATGGTTACAGGTATAATAATATTATATCAGTAATCATAACACAGGGTATCGGAGGCATACAAACGAAATTGAAGTTGCGATATGAAAAATCAAATTAAGTTAAATTTTGCTCCTCTTGAAATTTGAATACACTAGCCAATATTATTGTGAATTTGTATTGCTTGCTACGTTCTGGCTGAAGTAATTGGAAAGGACATTGTATTTTTTTTTTTATTATTTAGCCTAGATATTTCTGATAACGTGAAAACATTCTAAGGGACAAGACATAAATAAAAAAAGCATATTGTTAAATCTTATAGAAATCCTTATGAGTCGACACTCAAAAGCCGTGAATGAAAAAGCAAAAAATTAGTTTCGCAATATACAGGCTTAGTATGTACCTGATTCTAAAGATGATCTAAGAATGGATTGTCTGCTCTCGCCGCAGTCGTGTCGGTCGTCTATCCTGGGTTAATAGAGCAAAGAGTCCTTGTGTGTATAATATTATGTGCGCGCCGAGATATTATAACCTTGTTAAATGACGTAGTATAATAACTCCCACAACGGTTACGCAAGAGTGATTTTTTTTAGAGCCCAAGTGTGTGCGCAATACACAAGAGCACTCTCTATTCCTTTATCCTCATAACCCAGTGGGAAGGACGATCGACACGACTGGCGAGAGATCAGGCGCAGGACCGACATTTTACATGTCCATCCGACGCATGGACCATTTTACTTGTCAGACAATCAGGTGATCAGCCTGCATTGTCCTAACCAAACTTGGAAATAACATGTTTCCAAAGCGGAAATCGAACCCACGAGTCAAGAGCCACGCTCTAAGCCACTGGACCACGGAGGCGTTAAATGTAGTATTTGTTGTGCAGGTTCTACACGATGGTGATGATCCTTGGACTACACTCTATGATCTTCATCGGGTACGGCTACACCGCGAATCCAGAATTCATTGAGCACGTAAGTTGAAAGTTAAAGACCTTTTCACCATGTCTAGGCCTTACTCTAACAGCAGCACATAGAAACATTTAGTGCTGACTTAACTTTAATGTACCATCGAGGAAATTGATTCCTAGGCAGTTGACGGACCTACGTCATTTGGTCGGCATGTCAATTCAATGTTCTGCTGTGATCGGTTTAATGTTTACCAAATTACTTAGATCCGCCATCTGCCTAGGAATCAACTTCTGTGATAGTACTAAAGAGTTGGACAGAATTTTATGAGTTTAAAATAACCATACTAACATTATAAATGCGAAAGTGTGTCGGTCTGTCAGTTAAGTACCTCTTCCCGCCCAAACCGCTGAACCGGTTTTGCTGAAATTCGGTATGGACATACTTTGAGTCCTGGGAAAGGACATACTATACTTTTGTCACGAAAAAATGTACTGTTCCTGCGCGATAAACGAATTTTGGTTTAACAGAGTTGCGGGTGTCATCTAGTTCATAATAAGTTAAAAATTAATATATCTCAGTGAGTCGTGAGTCGTGACTCACGACCTGTGAGTGTCCCTCTAAGGTTATCAAGAATATTTACCTATCTCTTAAAATTTTAACAGCATTTATTTGGAAACCTAACTTTTTATTAAGTCTTATGAAATAATAATTACTATTGTCAGTGCTTTATACTTATATGTATACTTACATACCAAAGAATGATGGGCATTTTGGTATATAGTCTCAACCAAGATAAATTATACACCATTAGATAGCTCTTAGTTAGTAGGTAAAAAAGTTATATGGCGCCTAGTCCCTAACATTTGTCCATTTCGAAATAATGTAAGTACAGTCAACGTACAAGGCCGACGTTACCGTCGTAGTTTTTATAGTCTTATGAGGTAAGATTTATTTGTGCTTAAAACTTAATATTTCACAAGTGTATCCCTAAATCGGAAAATGATCTATGAATTTATATTTTTAAAAATTTAAAATATATTTGTGGGGATATGCGTGGTGGCCACAAAGGAAGATCTTCCGACCGAGCGAGGTGTTATGCTCGGTCAGGCCGAAGCCCACGTGATACATTTCAGCTGTCGTATATATACCGACGCGCTCAGAAAACTTCGATAGCGCGATGCAGGAATGTAAGGCGAATTGTGGGTACCGCCACATATTATTAAAAAACCTATCCAACGACACCGTCCAGTGGGGTGGACAGCTTTAATAATATTAGTATGGATGTAAAATGAACAAGAAACTGACAGTGAATGCACGGAATATTGGATTTAAAGTCAGCACAATTTCCTCTGATAATCTTTTGTGTAGACAGCAGATCCACTTTGAGAAATAAGGCTTTAAATGCTATTAAGTTCCTGAATTTTGCCGTAAAATCTCAATGGACGCCATTAATTATTCTTAATTAATATCGGAAACAAATTAAGTAGAAACGTAACGATTCAATGAAATATCTTCGTCCAATTTGTTTGTTTTGATAATTCCCTCTCCCCTATAGGTATCGGTGAATTTGTTAATTTGTAAACAAAACAATTTTGTTATGTTAAGACTTGAGATAGAGTTGAATTTGGTTTTAAGGTATAAATAAATAGAAATATTGTGATAATATTTTAATGGAGAGGTATTGGCAGGAATTTGCTGTGTTTTAAATCTTGATATACCTTTCTCGGGTGTACGTACCACCGGAATATTTTCAAAATGGGAGACGGTTCCGATATTCTGACCATTACTATATGAGCAGCGGCATCATTAATGTCACAACGTGTTGTGTGAAATTTTATTTGCTTATTCTTCAAGTCTGAGAATCAGGGCCCTTCCATACGAAGTATTTTTTACTTACGCACTGACGACGCGCGTTTTTAATGCGCTCGTCTTCTGCGCGTTTTCATCGCGTTTTGGCAGATATAAAGTTTAAAACGTGTCGGCTTCCTTGCGTTTGCTGAGCGTTCAACTTGCGTTTGTATCGATACAAACGAGCGTAAAAAAAACGTCGTGTGGAAGGAAGCCCTCAGCTGGACTATTTTTTCATACCCGCAATACCGAATATTTTAAAACAACGTTTACCAGATCGCTAGTATTATAATAATAATAAAAGACGCCTACAACTCCGTTATGCCAAAATTCGTTTATCGCGCAAGAACCATACATGTTTCCGGGATTAAAAGTTTCCTATGTCCTTTCCCGGGACTCAAAATATCTCCATACCAAATTTCAGCAAAATCGGCTTAGCGGTAAGCGTGAAGAGGTAACAGACAGACAGACAGTCAAACAGACGGAAAGACAGACAGACGCACTTTTGCATTTATATCTAATAAATATTAGTATGGAATACGGATGGATTTAGATAAACGCTTGTAATATCCACGATCCGCTTCGCAGCAACTTGGCGCACCTGCTAACGAGCCCTTCTAAACATTTTGCAATAATGGTGGGGCTACACCAACACGATTAAAGGTCGAATGCCACTGAGTTACGCAGTACTATTAACTTAATCCGAGATATTATGCTGACTTTTGTTTCATTTACGTATTTGTGAAACTAATTATAATTTTTCGTAAATATTATGAGTGCTTACTATTACGAAGCAACATCATTTTATACTACATAGTATAAAACAAAGTTGGTTCTAGATGTTTTTCCCTATATAATGTGTATTGGAAGATTTTTATGTTGAGTGTTTCAAGAGTAAGGTTTATTATACTACTAAATACTAATGTTATAAAGGCGAAAGTTTGGATGTATATTGTATGTATGTATGTATGTATGTATGTATGTATGTATGTATGTATGGATGTATGGATGTTTGTTACTCTTTCACGCAAAAACTACTGATCGGATTTTAATGAAACTTTACAATAATATAGCTTATACATCAGAATAACACATAGGCTACAATTTTAACCGACTTTCAAAATGGGGGTTGTGTTATCTTTGTTTTTTTATGTTCAACGGTTACTCCGCCGTTTGTGAACCGATTTTCAAAATTTTTCTTTTGGTGTATAGGGTATCATGCCAATTTGGTACTTTATTCATTAAAATGGTGACCTGATGAAGGGATCCATAAGAAATCGAGGGAACTCCTCAAAATGTATATGGAAACATGTAGTGACTTCGGTTTCGTGAGCAGTATTCTAAGCTTATGCGACCAACAAGTAAGATTTTGCACCAAGGTATACCATGATTCGGAAGGTGCTGAAAGAACTCCTGAAGTCCTGACTCTTTATAGATACAAGTTTGGGGGTTTAGACCTTGTTTTAAGGACGGATAGCATTTGCTACTATGTAAATTACATTCATCATCATCACTACCATAAACCATTATAGAACCATGTATCGTCCCGTTTTGACCCTATTATTGGTACTTTTCATAGTCTTTTATTATATATCACTTAAACCGCGGTTAACACCGCGGGGCACAGCTAGTAAATTATAAATGCATAATATAGATTCGGGCAAAATAATATTTGCCGGGGCACCTTATTAATGTTGTTCCTAATGGAGAGTCCCCTAAAGGATTAAAGGCCTTTCCACGTTTTGCTATAATGGATTAGGCTATTATTACCACCACTTCGCAGCTGTCTATATTAACTATGCACAATCGACGCATAATACCATAAATATTATATTATTATTTTGACAATAGTATGCTTCTGCTTTTTTATGCTTTTGATCGTAATCACTATAAATTTAGTGGCAAACACGTGGTTAATACAGAATTTGAATCATTTGAATTTGAATAGCTGATACTTGATTAAATATATTTTGACACGTGTAAAATGGTAAACTATGTCTACATAATTACGTAGGCATTTTACACGTACTACGACGATTTGTGTCGACTCACATTATAATATTGTCACATAATAATTGGATATCTAATAAATATTAGTATGGAGAGAGTTAGGTAGTAGGCATTTTACACGTACTACGACGATTTGTGTCGACTCACATTATAATATTGTCACATAATAATTGGATATCTAATAAATATTAGTATGGAGAGAGTTAGGTAGTAGGCATTTTACACGTACTACGACGATTTGTGTCGACTCACATTATAATATTGTCACATAATAATTGGATATCTAATAAATATTAGTATGGAGAGAGTTAGGTAGTAGGCATTTTACACGTACTACGACGATTTGTGTCGACTCACATTATAATATTGTCAATAATAATTGGATATCTAATAAATATTAGTATGGAGAGAGTTAGGTAGTAGGCATTTTACACGTACTACGACGATTTGTGTCGACTCACATTATAATATTGTCACATAATAATTGGATTATCACTAATTAGTACCATTATAACAATAGCTCCAATTAGAAAATCATTCAGGATATTAATAAGAAAACTTGCTAATTCAGGTGTAGCATAAGCATTTGGAGATTAAAAAGTGATTGAAAGCAATAAAGCGGTTTCATTGACACTATTGTGGCCGGGGGAGGTAATAGGCATGACGATTTTTTTTTTCTTGTTGGTAAGTAAAGGACCATTCAAAAATAGAAATATCGATGAAAACATGTCACACAGAGTTTTTAAGCTATCAGCTTAAAAACTCTCCAAGATATCACAATTCAAAACTCACATAAAATAGACCTTCCCAAAACGCTCCATACAAAATGTCAGCTAACTGTGACGTCACGCCTAGCACCTTGTATACAATAGTTTGCATCGCGGGAAGATTTTGTTCGATAGCTATGTTAAATATTGCGTTTATGAAAGTGGTCTCAAAAGAAAAATTGTTATAATATGCATAACTTATCGAATGGTATACAAAAATTTAGAAAATTTATTAAAAATTAAATCGACTTGACTATCCAACTTTGAAGGCTCATAACAAAAAAATACATAAGTTGTGAAGCTGAAATTTTGGAAATACTTATTTTTTATCGCTATGTCTCTATTTTATTTAAAAAATCAGCTAATCTTTGACCTTGTCGTCATTCCTATGGTTACGAAATTCCAAACTCAAAACTTTAGGCATCCAAGTTTTCTCACATACAATACATAATAAACTTGTGGTTGTTTGTGGAAACTAGGGTTACCGCTCAAGGATGTAATAAAATATATTTTACTAGCTTTTGCCCGCGGCTTCGCTCGCGTTAAGAATAATATAAGTACACAATCTTTCATCGCCTATTTTACCCCCTTAGGGCTGGAATTTATCAAAATCCATTCTAAGAGAATGCATACGTCATAACATGTACCTGCATGCCAAATTCAGTCCGATCCGTCCAGTGGTTTGGGCTGTAAGTTGATAGATCACTATTTCAGTCAGTCAGACAGTCAGTCAGTCAGACAGTCAGTCAGTCAGTCACCTTTGAGTTATATATGTATAAGGTTATTTCTTAGAATTTTCGACGATTATGTAGTAAATAACACAATTGGGTTTCTGGAAAAAAAACAAAGAAACGACATTTAGTGTTATTAAATTAACAATCGCCGAAATCAATTAAAAATGCTTTCTAGTTTTTAGTCCATTCGGCCATCTTTTCTGTTCATAGATTACATAGAAGTCGTAGAACAGAAGTATCTGTCAAATAATAATCTAAATGGCGGCAAAATTCAAATAAAGAAAAATACATTTTTCTTTACATATGTTACCGTTAGAATGCACAATACTTTAACGTGCACATTACCTAGGTAATCTGCAGATTCCCTGATACCATCCAATAAAGTGTGAAATTTAAATTTAAAAAATCTTGTATTTGTACTTTACCTAGTTAGTTTGCATTATCTTCCTTCGTAAAAGTCCTAAAAGCTTTGACTTAAGCTTGTCAACCTAAGATTGTTGTTGTTTTGATTGGTTTTTTTGTAGTTGATACGATCTGTTATATTTTATTAGTGAAGTAACATTTTACTCAAAATTTAGATAATAATTTATTCCTTTGTTTATGACCAAACATTACATTGAATAATTCTCTACAACTAAATAACATGTTTTATTCAAACAAGAACAAACAAACTTTTTGCACTTTAACTGACTCACCCAGATAATCTACAGAATACCTTGTTAATCTGCAGTCTAACTGATTTACGCACATTAACGGTAACATATTATATACTAGACGTTCCGCGCGGCTTCGCCCGCGTAAATAAGATATTTCAAAGACAAATCAGTCTACAAAAAATAGCCTATGATCCTTCACATGGTCTACTTCTTACCTGACCCAAATAACAGAAAAATTGCTCTAGTAGTTCGTGAGATAAGCCCTTTCAAATAATTTCCCCCGTTTTTTCCATATATTCTTCTATTTCTTCGCTCCTATTAGTCTTAGCGTCATAAAATATAGCCTATAGCTTTCCTCGATAAATGGGCTATCTAACACTGAAAGAATTTTTCAAATCGGACCAGTAGTTCCTGAGATTAGCGCGTTCAAACAAACAAACAAACGAACAAACAAACAAACTAACAAACTATTCCGCTTTATAATATTAGTATAGATTAAGATTAGATACAAATGGCCCTATTGCCAGCCCTATTAGAATAGATGATGCAAATTGCAATGCGCTGCATTTGCAACATTTTCCGGTCCTAAACGCAATAAGGTTGATTCCGCAATAACGTATGTCTAGACACTATTACCCTGTCAATCCCAGATATTTAGCATCCACATGAATAACTTAGTATTCTGACAGTAAAACATTCTGGTCGGAAATAAAGTGAATGCGAAACATTGAAATAACAATAAAGTATAGAACGGTAACTAACATACAATAAAATACCAAAAAAAAAAACAAATATGGGCTACAATTTCTAAAAAATGGACACATAGCTTGGCCCTTGGGTAATGAAAAAAAAAGCCTGACTGATCCGAGTTTGATAACCAACTAAAAGTACGAAAGTTCCACGAAAGTACACCTAGGTGTTCATAATATAATTGTGGCACTATTCTTTGACTCAGTTACTCTTCTATAGTATTTATTATTCGCGACGAAATATTATTCCAAAAGCTTTTACAGGGAGTTCTTTAAATATATTTATAGAGGAACAGCATAATTTGCAATTGTACACAACTTGGTCTATCCAAGGTCTATCAATATTGGTTTGATCTAAGGAATTTACAGAATGGAAAGACAAAGCGCTTTTAGTTCAAGATATTAAATGTTTATTTCATGTCGTAATAAATAATTATATTTCGCTCGTTATTTTATTTATTGGGGCTACGACGTAAAACTACCAGGTTTAACCTTAGGTAAGAAAGTTGGCGTATTGATACAATTTTTGTCATGATGCGGTTCAATGGTAGTTGGCGTTGTTGTTCTCTTCTTCTTCGTCTCTTCTTTCACTATAATATGAAAGAATAAATTAGAAAAAAGAGGAAACGTGCGTGTGGCACTCGGGGACTGCCGCAGTAAAGCTGTTGCATAGCATTTTTTATCAACTAATGCAGTTATAATTCGCACCGCTGTGCCGGTCGGAGTGGGGTGTGTTAGGTTTTTTCGATACAGAATTTCTTGATTCGGTCGCCGCGCTCAAAGCCCGCGATAAAAACTATGCAATAGCTTAACTAGAGAAAGAAAATATTTAAAGTATTGAAATATATCTGCTGATGTTACGTAGCTTATTGGTTTTATTTACTTTCAGTCATACGATGATTTCTTCAAGTCACTGCTTTTCAACGCGAGGATCATCGTGCAAATCTTCTTCGTGATGGGTGGGTTCTTGATGGCCTACAAGATGATCGTATACGCTGAGACCCATCAGTTCTCCTTGAAGACTGTCCCTATGGCCATTGTTAATAGATGGTTGAGGTAAGTCATATAAAAGACGGCGGTTGTTTCGACAAAGGGTTCGAAAAGGCGTCTGTCCGCCGCCGTCACCGGGAAGCACTGACAATTTTTTTTATAAATTGCCACTTTATGACCTAGGTTTCAGGTTTAATTTTGATCTACGCCATTACAAAGCAGCAGCGGTATGGGTTGCTAGACCAATGTCGGTAGAAAATGAAACCTAGGTCATAAAGTGGCATTTTATTTAAATTTTTGTCGGAGACGTCCCGGAGATGGCGGCGGTGGACAAACGGCCTAAGTGTGTAAATCAAATATTCAACAATTTTTATGGCGTGTTAAAATCAATTTCTTCATGTTTATTCAAAATCCACTGCATGTTTTATTATAACCGTTTATCCATTCAAAGTCGTGTAAACAAGTGGAATAAAATGTTCGCACCAAAAAGCCAGATCTAAAAACACAGTAATAAAACTCAGTGGAAAAATTGTGGAAATAATGGAAGAATTATTCTTATTTTACTGTAAAACATGAATTTCTACATTTTTCAAGAACTTGCAGTGTAATAAATTAATATCATACATATGCAAAAACGACCAAATATTATAACATTTGAATGATTTCACACATTTTTCAGGCTGATTCCACCAGTGCTGGTAGTAATGGGTCTGGCTATGACTTGGGTTCCCCATATGGGATCTGGGCCCATGTGGGACGCCGTGGTGAAGAGGGAGAAGGACATGTGCAGGAGCAACTGGTGGCAACTAGTTATACTGATGCCCAACTTGTTCCCCTTCGAGCACCTCTGCTTGCCACAGGCTTGGTAAGTGTTTTTGTGTTTTTAGGCTGATTAGAAATTGTTACTGCCGCCCGGCTCATGTCATAGGTATTTAATAAGAGTTAATGGATGACTGCAGTATAATATTTAACATCTCTGAGTAGGCTTATAACTAAAAAAGTTGGTTAACAGTGAAGTGATCAAAGTATTAAAATCCCTGTATTTTTTATTATTCGTTAAAATCCATCTTTTTTTTAATTAAACCCGATTAAGAACAGCAAGCTCTATTCACATTCAATATACTGTTAAAGCATTCAGAGTTTATTCTTCCTTATTCAAGTCTAAAGAAATAAATAATTCAGAATCTGGAAGGAAAGATGTTGCATTTCTAAGAGCATCCGGACTGAATGTACTGTGTAATCTCCTTAAGGTTTTTGTTCGCAAAAACGAGGCTTGTTCAAGTCACTAATGAATAGGCTGAGAAACGGCACTTCTGAACTCGACCTTCAAATTATAATATGAAAAATGGGAACCCGAAAATGATTTATTTCTTCCTATCTTACGTTTGGAGACATTCTTTTTAGTGGAATATTTTAATAACGATTGCGATGGTAAATGATTTTTAATGGATGTTTAGATTGATTGATTTTAAATTGTAATAGACTAGCTTTCTTTCGCTCAGTTTTGATAATCCGAACAGCTTTTTAACCCCGGACAAAAATAAAAGGTGTAAGTTTGACGTCTCTGTCTGTCTGTCTGTCTGTGTGTGTGTCTGTCCGTGGCATCGGAGCATCCAAACGGGTGGACCGATTTAGATCTAGTTTTTTGTTTGACAGCTGACATTATCGAGAGTGTTGTTAGCTATAGTTCATCATCATCAGCCCACTTAGTGCTGGAACATTTGTGTTAGATCAACTTAAAGTTTTTGGATTGAGGGTGTTTTTAAATTTCTTAATTTGACGTTTTAGTGATAACTACTACGAATGAGAGCAATTACAATCATAATGTTTTACCCAGGATTAACTTTGACTGAATTAAGTGGGCTTAAGCAATAAAAATACTAACAAAGTGGATAAAAGGTGGACTATCTTGTCTATAATATTACATTTACCATGTATCATACACCACAGACCTTGTCTTTGGTGAGTAAATACCTTTGCTAGTATGAAGTTAAAGGTAAGATTGAGAGATTACTCAAAAGGTAAAGTTAATTAGAAGTTATTTGGCTTTGCAACACCCTGCCCTTGTAGAGTTCATCATTAAACACCACCGCAAAATAAAACTTATGGTGTCTCTCACAATTCATTACAACACTTTCATCAAGGTCGTGTTTTCCACGTTCCGAGTTACCACAGCCTAGTGGCGTTATAATTACGTCTGCGGGGCTAAAATGGTCGCTTTGGAGAATCGTATTATGAATCATAATATAAATTCTTTTTTTAAAAATTGCAAATTTGACACTGTCTTGGCAATTCAGATATCTAAATTCGTACTAATTTGACATTCGTGAGTTTGACAGTTTTGACAATTCATTTTGTGCATTGATTGAGAGGAATTACTAAATGTGACCATTTTAGCCCCGCTGACGTAAAGTTGATAAATTTTCGTAGTAATTCTGTGGTGGTGCTTTTACGTTTACGGAGTGATCTATCAAATAATATGGCACAGTATTTCTTAGAAGAAAGTTAGGCTACGAATGTATTGTTTTTTCGAAGCATGATTTTGTGGATAGGTAACTCCCAAAGGACTGATAATAAATATTTAGGTCGTCTACCTGTTTTGTATCGTCGTGAGACAGATCTTCAGATTGTTAATGAGTTGTATTTCCATACTAATATTATAAATGCGATAATGTGTCTGTATCTGTCTGTTGCCTCTTTACGCGTAGAGGAGAGTGAGTAAATGTGGGCTAGTGCTTTATTATGGGCTAGCGAAAATTCTCGAAAACATACAATCAAAGACGCAAAAAGTGACGATTGTCTGTCGCATTTATTCTCTTTAACACCACAATCACTCATTTTCGTAAGTAGCTCGCGAGCTGTCGCCAGTTTTGGTCATACTTATAGTGCTGCTGTCGAAAAACTTTCGGTGGTACAAATCAATGAGTTATTTAATTAATAAAAATTTGGTGTAAATACTGTAACTGCGTGTTTTCTTGTAGACCATAAGTTTAATGATTTTCGGTCGATTTATTGTTTACTTTACATGATTTGTAATGTACACGATCATGATAATTTTAGTAGAAAATTTCGAATATGGGATATCTATGTCTGTGGTCCTAGAGAAAGACAGCTAATAAATCCATAAATGCTGTTGTAGCCTAGATTATAACTTCGCCTCTGACCAAATAAGAAGAAAATAAAATAGATAATTAATATAAGATATAAGAAACCCAAGACAAAGAAAAGAAGTATAGAAAATATGAAAGCCAAGCCCAGGGATGAAAGTAAAGGTGAAGAAGATATATCCAATTTGATTTAGATACTTAGATAATTGTTATTTTCGTAAAAAATATTATAAGTTTCTGTTTGTAGCCCATATTTGAGTACCATGTCCATATTTAGCGTCCATTTTTATTTTTTATTTAATGCTCAATATAATAAAATATGATAAAAATAAGACCAAAAGATGGTTACTAAGGGGTTTTAAAAATAAATGCGTGATTATTTCGACGCCAAAAACTAGCTAATTTTTTAATAGTTTTCTATTTATCAGGAAAAAACAAAATGGTAGCCCATATTTGGTTCCTTTCCTCTTAACACACGTAAATTTTTATTTGCAAGCCGTGAGCAAAAATTAGGAACCTTGAAAATGAGATAGAATCGAATCATCGATAACTGAAAAACAGGACACGAGTTTCATAATATGTTTCCAGTCTTCTGAAAACTGTGTGTACTTCATGCGTCGTTACGTTAAGTATATATTGAGTAACTTTACACATCTCTTATTTATTTAATTGAACCTCTTACAAGGTTGGAGACGGTTCTAATAATATGACATTACCGTACATTTATTTGTGTAACCACATTTGAACTACCAATATTACATTAAGGCACTTCGGTGATGGATTTCGACAGAGTAACTTATCAATCGAAGGTTCTAACCAATTATGACGTAAATGGTGATGGCTTTGTCAGAGCAATAATAACGAAATTATTGTTCCATAAAAGCTTATTATGTCATAATGACTTGACGTTTTTGGTTCAATATTCTGAGTTCTGACCCTCTTCTTTTTCCTTATGTAATTTAAATATACACCAATATTATGAATGTTAAAGTGTGGCATCCTATAATATTATATTTATCTTCTCATGAATTTGACCCTCTTCTTTTTCCTTATGTAATTTTGATACATGCTAATATTATAAATGTGAAAGTGTTTGTCTGTCAGTAACTTCTTCACATTAAAATCGTTAAGTTGATTGAGAATTGATAACTGATTCTCAAGAAAAGACATACTCGTAGGAAAATTAGAAGTTACGGGCAACTCTAGTAACTTACGAAATACCGTTAATAATATATGTCTTTTAATTTTACGTAACATATCTACCGGGTGACTAGTGAGACTCGAACAATACTCGAGGACGTGATATTTGGCTATTATATTAGATGAAAAAAAAATATATAAAAAAATAATATCAATTGACCACTGAGTAAATGTAGCTTAAAGTTATAATTATTTACCCAACGCATGGACACCGCGCACGGGAAGGGTAGCGGCGCGGTGTTTCTTTGACGGCGCAAGCCGCCGCGCCGCGCCGGCCACATAGGTATGCCTACTTGCCTAGCCGCGTAATTTACTTAGTGTCTATGATTCATTTATGTAAATGGAAATTTGGTCAAAAATTGAGTACCTAATTTTATTACATAATTATAATGAGAACGAGTACCGAGTACTCTCAATTAAGTATTGAACATGTCTCACCAGTCAGTCTGTAGTGATTTAGAACGATAATATTGTTTATCCGTATTTTTATTTTACAGACATAACATAATATATTTATACTTATACTTCGTTAAAACAGTAATAAACTCTACTCTGATTTCACAATAATAGAACTCCTAGAATGTCCTATATTTTTCATTCATTTATTAATGCCATCCCCCGAGCAAACGACCTTTGACCATGCATTTCACGCGTTGCCGAGATCGCACAAAAATCCTATTTTTTTACTTATCTTAGTTTAAAATTGATCTAAAAAAAAATTAAAAAAGGGGAATATGTAGTTAATGAAATTGTCTATCTATTGTCGTGTGTTTCAAATAAACGTAATTTGTAAATACTAGGGAGATGCTGAAAGTATGCTTAAATTTTAATAAATCGGTATTACTTTGGAAGCTAATATCATGAGTATAATAAACAAAAATAGAAAATTTAAAACGGGGAAAGGAATGTTGATATACTGAAGATTATTGCTACATTTTTATTATAACTTTGTAGCTTTCAAATTATGAGTTTATAAGGCTCTAAATACGGTTAATTACGGAATCCGTAGGGGAAGGCCCTTAATTATCTTGTCTTGTTTGATTTCAGGTACTTGGGAACAGATACGCAGCTTTTCTTCGTGACACTCATCATTATGCTGGTCATATGGAAGTGGCCAAGATCAGGTGTCCCTGTCCTGTCCATCGTCATGGTTGTCAGTCTGATTATTCCGTTCTTGCAGAGCTACCTCATGAACCTGTTGCCCATCAGAGTGAGCATATTCCCGGAGTAAGTAAATTCTTCTATTTTTATGAAATGCAGTGATGGGAATTTGTTTATTTTTGACTGAATTGTTGCGTAAATAAACATTTTCATGAAATTGTTATATACATAATACAATGGAGTGTTACTATTTCATTGTATATTTACACCATTATTGCAGATTTCTATGTCATAGTCAGGTCACATAAAGTAACCTTTATTATTATACAATTTATTAACACATCTATACATATAATAAAACTGTAGAAATGAAAATTCTGTACGTTAAAGATATTCAAAAAAATAATAAGCTGGGGGTGTTACTACATCGCTATGGAAGCCAAAAATGTGGTTACTTTTTTGTCTGTCTGTCTGTCTGTCTGTCTATCTGTCTGTCTGTATGTTTATTTCCGCATCACACGAAAACTACTGATCCGATTTGAATGCGGTTTTCGCAGATAAATTTGTCTTTTCCTAACGTAACATCTGGTGCATAAAAAATTCCCCCCACCCCTCTAAGGGGACAAAAGAGGGGGTCAGATTTTGTATCAAACTTTTTTCTTTAACACGTAAACTACTGATCCGATTTGCATACGGTTTTCGCAGATAAATTTTTCTTTTTCTAACGTAACATCTGGTGCATAAAAAAATTCCCCCCACCCCTCTAAGGGGACCAAAGAGGGGGTCAGACTTTGTATCAAACTTTTTTTTAATGGACTAACTTCATGTTATTTACTGTGTTTTCCAACTTAACAACCCCCCCCCCCCCACTCCCCCCACGTAGGCAGATTTTGTATCAAACTTTTTTTTTAATGGACTAACTTCATGTTATTTACTGTGTTTTCCAACTTAACAACCCCCCCCCCCCCTCCCTCCCCTTCCACCTGGAAATGTTGCTTATAACAAAATGGTAACGCGTCATATATATCATAACTCCCGCACCTGGGATTTCCCCCCGGACCCTGCTTGGGGGGGCTGGGCCCCCCCAAACCCTCCCCCCCCTCTCCTGGAAATGTTGCTTATAACAAAGTGGTGTCGCGTAGTTAGTATTGAGTTTTAATTCTGTGTTTCTTGTTACTTTTTTGTCTGTCTGTCTGTCTGTGTGTTTATTTCCGCATCACACGAAAACTACTGATCCGATTTGAATGCGGTTTTCGCAGATATATTTGTCTTCTTCCAACTTAACATCTGGTGTATAAATTTTTTTCCCTCCACCCCTCTAAGGGGACAAAAGAGGGGGTCAGATTTTGTATCAAACTTTTTTTTTAACACGTTAACTACTGATCCGATCTGACTGATCCGAATTTAATTACTAGGTTTCGCCCCCTCAGCCCCCCTACTTAGTGGCTGCGCCCTCTTCCTACCTGAAAATGATGGTTATAACAAAACGGTGTCGCGGCGTTAGTGTGGCGTTGTAATTTTGCTTTTTAAGAACAAACAGAGGTATTAATTAAAAGTGAATATCATAACGAAATTATTCTAACCTAAACTAAACATACAGATTTCGAGAGTCGTTTGATTACTATGCGGGGGGCTTTGCCCCCGGACACTACTTGGGGGGGCTGCGCCCCCCGAACCCCCCCCCCCCCCCCCCCTCCTGGAAAAGTAGCTTCTATCAAAATGGTGCTGCGACGTTAGTGTTGAGTTTTAATCCTCCTCTTTAGGAACAAACTAAGTTAATAATTTAAAGTGCAATTATTCTAACCTACACTCTGTGGCCCTAGTGAAAAGGGGTTTAAGTCTAAAATGACAACTTTACAGGAGATGCAAAAAACACTCAGCGCGCAGAAATTTCGTGTTTGTCCTCGTGTAGCTTCTTTAAACTGCTAGCTAAATAATACATGTCATATTTTTATAGGTAAAAAGAGTATGCTCTTTATTACTATTAAGTTGTTTTTTATGTAAATTTTATATTTTTTAAGATAATGACTTATACCCACGAAATAATAAATTCCTCAAGGGTATAAAATAACGTATACCCTTTATCACATAAATAAATTGTGAATTCTGTTATGTGAAAAGGAATACGCATTTGGAATAACTTTTATAATAAGTAAGTAATTAGAATAAATATTTAATGGCTCACTTAATAAAAAGTATGTGTTTGACTGTGTACTTTGATTCGACTCAAAAAAAAGTCAAAATTATGAAAAAAAATCACTTATCGTCTTTTTCACAAAGATTTTATACGTTGCGTGTGGTATATCTAGTCTTCTAATCTTATATGAACTACTTTGTGCAACTTATATCCATTATTTTAACAAAAATAAAACGAAAATAATACAAAATTAATATTTTATTTTTTTATTTTTCACAAAATAAGAGTTAACTTAAGATAACGTAGTTAAGTAACAATCTCTCTTTTAATACAATACAAAAATAATTTGAGAGAAACTCACATTTCTCTCAACTAAAAATAAAATCAATGTTATGTAGATTCACACTCACAAAATCACAAATTGAGTTGAAAACAAAAGAAAAAAATCCTCCTGAACATGTTTAAGTAGGTACTTATCTATAACCGCTTAGTATATCTAAACGATCCGTGTGAAGGATATAATGTTTGAAATTTTGGAAAAAGCTTAATAAACTTTTAACTTAAGTTACAACAGTCACATTTGACTGTTGTAACTTAAGTAAATTACAACAGTCAAAAGAATTTTCATATTGATTAAGTTTATTAACTTTATTAATAAACTTAATCAATATTTACAATTTATTTAAAGCATGTTAACAAAATAAAAATATTAGGAAATCTCATCTGAACAGTCATCATCAAGAAGAGGATGCTGATCATCGTTATCGTCACTTATTAGATTCGTATAAAAACCAATTTTCTTTGATACTTTTCCTAGGTTTACGTTTTCGACCTTGTATTACACCTTCTTTATTCCAAAATGATGTATCATTGCTCTCGTCTAAATCTGATTCGGGAATGACAACATTAAGCCTTTTTTTTGTACGCCTATTTACTATTGAACAATCCGAGTCACTTGTATTGGGTGTATTTGGTATGTAATCATCACTACTTTCACCAGAATAATCGAGATCGGGGTATGGTAGATTATCAACTAACACGGAAACAATATCAAGACATATCAGATATGTTTCCTCAGAATCAGTAAAAAAATTATTGACATCTTTGTCCGGGTCCGCCATTGGGGCAAAGTTTTGGGAACATCCAGGCATAGGAGAACATACCTTTGTACCGATGGGGGAAACATTTTTTAAATTTTCATATATTATCGGGGAAAAGTCCTTCGAACACCCTGGGTTTGGAGAATAATCCTTAGAAAATCTTGGCTTTGGAGAATAATCTTTTGAAAATCCTGGCTTTAGAGAATGATTCTCGGTTATTGGAATCGAAAGAGGTATAGGTTTGTCAATAATGAAATCTACGCCATCGACCATTTCCACCTCTCGATAAATAAGACCCATCATTCGGCTTATTCTACCTCTACCAGCCATCCTAAAAATAAAATAATCATTTAAGTAATATTAAACAAAAAGCCATAACTACGACTATTATATTATACTGTACTCGGCGAAACATGGCGGTAGCTGTCATTAACTCCCTGTCAAAAACTTGTCATTTTCTATACAAAGCCGCGATTAACAACATCTGACACTTCATTGTCAATCGCGGTTTATATAGAAAATGACAAGTTTTTGACAGGGAGTCAATGACCGCTACCACCATGGTTCGCCGAGTACAGTATAGTATTGTAGAACAGTATAATATTATTATTCGACTTGTACAAGTGTTAGAGTATACATTAACTACGACATAAATTACAAAATTATGTGTAAAACTATCTAACTTACGTAATTTTCTCTATACTCGCAGCGCGTCGACACACCTTCTGCTCAGTAGAGTGCGCGAGCGACTGAAGGGGCGCGGGCGCAATGCGCCCTCCACACACCCTCACCAGTCCCCCGCATCGACGATTCATATCGTTTTACACGTAAAATGAATACTATTCGTAGGATACAACTAGAGTAGTACTACATTACATTTATTGATTTCACAATAGCGTATTGTGAATACTGATCTAAACTGAGTTATATTAGACTTTTGTCATTTATTTTGGTGAAAACAAATTGATGTCCATAAACATCATTACTCACTAAGTCATTTTTAAGGACCAACTCTTGTTGTAGTGGTAAACACCAATTATATAAAAAGGAAGGTAGTTTATGTTAATTTAGTTTAAAAAACACAATTTCTTTTTTTTATTTTTCAGTTTAAAACAATACAGGTGTACTTGGATCCGACTTTTGTAGTTTTTTTGTGTTAGTTAGACCCATATACACCAAGAAACTTTCTTCTTTTTAAAGATAGCTCAGATCCGTTTACACCAATCGATAGAGCATTTATTTCTCATAATTTTGGTATAATTAACTCATTTTCGACAAAATCGGACTTGTACCCCTTTTCACTAGGGCCACAGAACTAAACATACACTTTTTGAGTGTAATTTAATTACTATGTAGGGGACTTCGCCCCCCGAGCCCTGCGCCTCCATCCTCCCGCACCTGGAAATGTTGCTTATAACAAAACGGTGTCGCGGCGTTAGTGTTACGTTGTAATTCTCCTTTTTAGGAACAAAGTAAGGTATTAATTATTAAAAGTAAATATCATAACGAAATTATTTTAACCTAAACTAAACATACAGATGTCGAGTGTCGTTTGGTTATTATGCGGGGGGCTTTGCCCCTGGACACTACTTGGGGGGGCTGCGCCCCCCCCCCCCCCCCCATTATAGTTATTCTAACCTAAACATACATTTTTTCATCGTTTGATTAGTATACTGTATTACTATACTTCCTGTATATCTACCGTCCACTGCTGGTTATAAGCTTTTCATGACTATCCATACTAATATTATAAATTCGAAAGTGTGTTTGTTTGTCCTTCCTTCACGGCCTAACGAAGCAACAAACCGACTTGATTTTTGGCATATACTTAGTTAAAAGGATGTAGAATAACATAGTCTACTTTTGGTCTTGGAAAAACATCATGTTTCCAAAGGAAGTTTACAAGAATATTCGTATTTTACGCGATTTTTGAATTCCACGCGAGCGAAGCCGCGGGCAAAAGCTAGTTATTAAAATATAATTGTATTAAAAATGAAATAAATTAAATTTAATAAAAATTTAAATATAACTAAGAATTTATGACCATTAAACATTTTTTATGTATCACATGATTTGAGCAAAATTTATTGTATTGCTATTAAAGTCGTTGGGTTAATTCTAATATAGTTTCGTCATATTGCTAATTGAATTACCATACCCTTTGTCAAATTTACATATTAAACGGAGGACTGATTGGAAGCTCTAGGACACGCCTCGGTGGTTATATAGGCTAAAATATTTCATTGAAGGTCAAAAATTAATCTAAAATCTAAGTTAAAATACCTCCAAAATATATTTAACTAATAACTATTGACAACATTAAAAAATGAAAGCGCGGGCGACTAAAGCAAATAATCATAAATCGTCCTTCTCTCTTCACACTCACGCCCGTGTTTCATATGCCAGGTGAAAAAGAATTTTCTTAATAACTCGATAAATATACAACCTTATACAGCCTTCTTAAATCGAGGTTAGTAGTTCTAGTTTGTATGTATATTGTATAGTCCGATTTCTTAAATTCTTTACAAAAAAAAGCTTAAATAGGGAATCAAAGTATTTCAGGAATACTATTTTACTCGGTTGAAGCCGTTGAAAAAAGCTAGGAATATTAATATATATTTTGTACCTTAATCTCCCAATATATTTTCCCCAATCACAAGTTTTTGTATGATTCCTTCTATAAATATAAACTAATCAAATGCCAACAAAAAGGTCACGAAAATATTATGATAGTATAATAAAATTATGATTATATCCTGAGTAATACCTTTTATGAGAGGTATCAGTACTTTCCAAATCCAACTTTCATACCAAGTTTAATTCTAACTAGCTTAATCCGTTTGAAACCACACGGATGCTAAGTAGTAAAGTTGAAGCTATCTGATATCACAGATTTTAAGGTAAATCCTTTGAACATTCTACACCTACGATTTACTGTAAATTATTTTAAACGACTTCAAATAGGAGGTTCTATGCTCGGCTCGTTGGCTGTATATTTTTATTTTCAAATTTTAAAATTTCTTTCTTGCTTTATACAAAAATATTAATGCCTTTTTTTTTAAACAAAGCGTTTCCATATTATCCTTTATAAAGTTTTTTCTTTTTTTCCTTCCTCTTTCATAATGAAGGATTTTTTACGTGTTAGATGAATCATTACACTTTTTTGTTATTTTACACACTATTAAATAAGCCGAAAGTTCTTATGACCACTTTTGAAAAAGAAATCATAATATTACCCATATTTTCCAGTAATTTGGAAATTTAGACTAAAAAGTCACAGGAATCGTCAAATAGCATAAATTACTACAGTATAATCTCTATTTCTAGGTCTATAAGAGACATTTTCGGATACAACGACACATTCTACCACGCATACGTGTCAGCGCAAGGCAACTGGGCTGGTTACCACCTGGGAGTTTTGACAGCCTGGTTCTACCACAGAGCCCAAACTAAGAAGTGGGGTTTAGCTGATTCGTGGGTAAGTTCACCAATTCTTTGGTACAAGACAAATTGGTAATAACTCCCACACCGGTTTTGGTGACGCTGGCCCGTTTCATTGAAACCAAGCCAGTTTCGCAGGAGTAATGTTATAATGCCCAAGTGTGTGCGCAGTACACAAAAACACTCTCTATTCCTTTACTCCCATAACCCAGTGGGACAAAAGACCGACACGACTGGCGAGAGATCAGGCGCAGGACCGACTTTTTATATGCCCCTCCGACGCATGGGTCATGTTACTTGACAGACAGTCAGGTGATCAGCCTGCAATGTCCTAAACAAACTTGGAAATGACATGTTTTCAACGCGGGAATCGAACCTACGACGTCCGAGCCAAGAGTCACGCTCTAAACCAATGGACCAATAAATAATATTATTATTATTATTAAATAGGCAGATTTTTTATTGGTCCATATTTATCAATTTGTTGATAAATGTCAGAGACTAGTATATTTTCCTTAGTCTATGTAAATATCAACAATTTGATAAATAGGCAGATGGCGGATCTTAAAACGTAGATACGCTATATTCTGCCCATAATTTTTTTATAAATTTTCTCCGATGGGACATGTTTGTTTGGCTCTACTAAGTTTTGAATGCTTTGGTTAAACAAATCAAAATATTCTATATATCAGAGTTTGTTACCATAATATATTTAGTATTTGTAGAAATGAAATTATACAGGGTGCAATTAAACCTTCCAGCCAAAATTCGATATAGGTATTGATCCTTGATAAAAATAAACATACACGTATTTTTTCTTTTATAATCACCCAGTACTAAAATGTTGAGAAATATCTTCCGAAAGTTTTCCTAAATAACACCACAATTAATGGCCACTACGAGTCGCCGGCGCGTGCCGCGGCAGGCCTGTCCCACTCGCGCGTGTAGGTATCGAAATGTAAGTACCCCTTTAGAGGGGCAGATCAACAAGCGAGCGGTGACGCACGCGCAAGATTTTTTCGTCGCATATATCTACGTACTGATTTAACCGCTGTGACAGAATCGTTATTAATCTGATAAATATGAACAATTGAAAAAAGGTCAAAGAAATATTTCAATAAGGTAATTTAAGACTTTAAAATACAAAAAAAAGATAAAAAATACACAAACATAGCAAATAAACTAATTTGTTACAAACAAACCAGTAACCACATACTACACAGAAATAAACACAAGTTACTATGTTTAAGTTGTAAAAAAATCCTGACCAGCTCCTGCACTATAATCGAATATAAAACTATTATAAAATATTATAGGTTGGGTTACTAAAATTTGATTATTAGTATAAAAAAGTTTGGTATTAGTAGCTATAATAATTAAAAGAAGATTATTTTATTTTCTAAAAGGTGACAATATTGATTTCGTCAGAAAGGGTACCTCTTACACGATAGAAAGAGAGCGCACATGTAGGTAAATATAATTGTAGGCACCTAGCACTGCGCGGTCAGAATTTGAACTTTATAGTATCGTAGCATGAGTCGTTATTTCAGTAAACGGGTTTCGCGAGTGACCGCAGCTGGACCTCCCGCGCCACGCCCCGCGTCACCCCCGTTCTACCCACGGCCGCGAAGTGACCGTTCTGCAACGATTTTGAGTGGGATGAAATTTATTGTAAAAAAATTAACACCCTATTTTTTTTTTTTGGTAAAATTGACTCTCCTACCTCAGCTCTTCAAAAAAATTTGGCCGGTAGGTTTAATTGCACCCGGTATAAGTACAAAACATCATAATTATTTAACCCATCAACTCCCAAGCGGCACCTCGGTGCCGCATAACAATTGAAAATCTATTGTATCTGGGATTCCCACGACCGAGTTATACAGTATCATTTTCATAACTAATTATTATAATCTCTCAAACCCAAAAGTTATGCCATATTTTCTTTTATGATCGCTTTGATGATCAATTTCGAGATTATGCTACAGCTACCTAAATATATATATATATACAAGCATTTTTTTTTTAGGGGAAAACGGGTATTAAAGTTCATAATATGAAATTCCTGTGTGTTTGAAGTAATAGGCTTAAAATTCAATCAATTTTTTGTTACAGCTCTTCAAAATCATTTACCTGGTGTCGATTCCGATTGCATTTGGTAGCGTCCTCATGGGTACCGACCTGCATCACAGAGAAGCTTCAGCCCTGGAATCCGCCGCCTTCAACGCGTTGAATCAGAATTTCTTTGCGCTATGCATGTGCATCTTTATCATTGGATGCTTTTATAAATGCAACAGTAAGTTTATTGTGCCATTTATATTACCCCCATGATAAAATGATGCCATTTAAGTCCTAAAAATCATGTACACGTTATAGAGTAATTTATTTTATTTTTTGCATCAAGAATATTTTAATGATGAAGTTAGGCACAAAATATGTTTCTTTTCCGAAGTCAAAGTTGGATGGATCCCTTTAAAAAGTGAAAATTAACTTGTCTTTATTTTGATTTTTTTTAATTTTATAAAGAGTCATAAATAATTAGAGTCATAAGTAATTAGCTGCACAAAAATTAACTATAAAATATTTAAACACTAAATTAATATTCCTAAACCTGTATTATAAAATATTTTTATTGTTTAAATATTTTCTAGTTAATTTTCGTGCAAGAACCTAGGTAATTACTATTTTAAGCTGAAAAATAACTCAAATATGTTAAATATTTTCGTATGAGAAAATTATTTTGATATTACGTTGTATGAGAATTTCGATGGCACCCGGCCCCTTAAGCATGTAAGTCATGAAAATTAACGTGTGTATTGTCAATTTAAGACAAGACTAGAATCTAGGACATTATTTATTCAGGGATATACGTCGGCGCCGTGGAATGGGGTCCCCTACAACCGCTGGGCAGGCTGTCCTACTGCGCCATGTTGCTGCACGCAACCGTACTCAGAACCTACGGCGGACAGATGAGACGTTCGTTCTACGCAACGGACTATACTGCTGTGAGTTTTTTATTTCTTTTAGACTTGTTTTTTTAACATGGGGAAGGTCACAATATTGTTAAATTGGCAACTGTTATTAATTTTGCGTAAGAGTTCACGCGTATGTTTGCCGTTGCGCTATTGTTTTCACTCCGACGACTCAAGACTGTATATTTTTTACGTTTGGAGATATAGGTTTGTTCTATGTTTGTTATAAACACTGTTTTTTTGTTTTATGTATGCAATAATAAAGTTGGTATCAAAACATTTTACTACGTCTTGATGTAAACTGAATCTTAAACGCAATATCCACACACACATCCGCACATCTAACGTCTATTAAATTCTTAATTTCGAAACAGCCTTTTAAAGTCTTCATTTCGTAACAATCTTCTCACTCCATAAACGCTGATAAAATACATAAATTCCACCCAAATTCATGTACATCCGTTGATAAAATTACTCGTGATATAACCATTACGTCCAAATCTCATGGTTATTTGAAATCGAATGTAAATCGAGTTCCTCCCGCGAGGTTGTTTTTAATCCAAGATTCGATTCCGAACTCGATTTGAGAACATTTGAATACATTCGTTTTTGTATTTCCTTTTGGATCGAGGAATTTAATGAAAAAGATTTCCGAAGAAAAGAATAAGGCGTTTTTTTCATAAATTGGAACTTGATCGGAACACAGTGTGAAAATCCTATTTTTAGATTTAGAAACTTTCGGACTTTATCTTAGCGAAGACAGTTTTTCATTTCAACTTCTTGTAATCAGAATTCAGAATTACAATATACCAAAGAATTTATGAATACTGTTTATGTAATAATTGTTACTGTCGATGGAGCAGACAAGTGTCGGAGTGAAGACAACGATTAGGAAAACGTAACGTAGGATTTGAAGAAGATGATAGGTAGCGGTTAGGTGTGGGCATCGAGATGATTGGTTCTCATTGAGAGGCTTACGTTCAACAGTGGACGGGGATAGGCAGATGATGATGATGATTTTTACTAAGCAGTTCTCTCTTTTCAGATAATGCTGTTCGCAGGGATAGTGTGTACCACTTACTTGTGGTCACTCCCTCTCCATCTGTTCGTCGAAGCGCCAGCTTGCCAGATACAAAAGATCTTCTTCGGCGCTAAAGTCCAGAAGAGGGAAGGAGAAGAGAAGAGTACGAGAGTAAAACCAGGGATCTCCAGTGTTTCAGTATCAACCGTATCTACCCATATCTAGGCTATATTGTATTCCTAAACCTGTATTAGAATAAATATGTTATCTTAGGCTACCGACTTATTGCGTTTCATTTAAACAGTTAAAGAATTTGCACATGAGTTTTGTCTTCCAACAAATATTATGGAGAAATAATAGCAAGTTGCTTATATAATCTTCACGGCGCCAGCAATGTTAATTCAGGCGCTATAAACGGGTACAAACAATGAGTTTCTGAAATACTAGAGTAGCAACGTCTTACAAACGATTCTCAGAAATGCGTAACCACTTGATAGTTCAAAAGATGATGTCAAGTCATTATGGCATTATATTGTAGGTCAGATATCCCTACAGGCATCTTCGAAGTGGCAACGCGTTTCTGCCGTAAACTGCCAATCTAGTTACGTTAGTAACATAGAATATCATTGGGTACAAATTATTAGATAGAACGTTTAAAAATTTTGCATGAGTATTATATGTAAGGATACTAGATTTGTAGATACGTTTAAATTTTTTAAGTAAAATTCAGTTTATCAATGTTAGGAGCTAGAACACTTTACCAATTTGATATACTATTATATTATCCTAGTACACTCTATAACTACAATGTACTTTAGTATACTCTAAACTCTAAAGTATATTGTATAAAAGGGTACGTATTTATATAAATACTTAAATGTTGCTAGTCTCACTAAAACTCGAGAACGGCTGAACCGATTGGCTAATATTTTAGTCTTGAAATATTCGTGGAAGTTCAGATAAGGTTTATATTAGGAGAAAAGTGATACGAAGTCCGCCGGGTCATCTAGTAAAAAAGCAGGTAATCTAGTAAAAAAAGCAAGTAAATCTTATAATAAACATTGCCCATTTATATGACGTAAACGACGTGGAAATTGCACAGGAAATGGGTTCTGGTATCTGAGTCAAACGACAGACTCTTCCCACCTAACTTCAACACATGCTCAACTTAAAAATAAACAAAAATATACCTAATTAGCGAGACATAAAGATCTTGCTAAGTCATGTCAGGATAAGAGTATATTAGGGTCTTGGCACAATTAATTAAAAAAGAAAAAAATATTATTTCATAAAATTTATGGAGTTGGAATTAGGTTGGAACACAATAAATTTTTGAAATATTATCTTGATATGATTATCTAAAAATACACCAAAAAGACGTCTATTCAGAGTAATTTCACCTATTCTCGCGAAAATAATATTTATGTCTTTGCCACAAAGTTTCCATACCCCCCGCTGAGGAGGTGCATGGAGCTTAAGATCATGTCTAGCAAGTTCCTAGATTACTACACAAAATTACCTTCTAAGACTTAAGCTAGAACTACTCTTTCTACGTCAGCTCATAGATGCAGATAAGATAGTCCACAATATATACAACTTTGTATTTTAAAAACTGGAGCTCTAGCTAAAGTTTTAGAAATTCCTGGATTAGATTAGTTTTTATATTCTCTAAAATAAGCGAAGATATGGAACGGGGAAACGTGGATAATATAATATATTTTTAAACTGCAAAAGCGGTTGCTATTTTCGGTTAGACAAGACATCGCAACGGAACTTTGTGATTAAATAAACAATAGAATAAATTTACATAAAATAATTGAACAGCGAACTAAACCCACTCGTGTATAAAACACGGTCATTTAACGCAGAGGACTTCATAAGTCCCAGTATTATACTTGGCAAAAGTATACACAATGGCTGCTGAGCTAGACTATAGTCTACGAACACCTTAAATATTTATTGCAAGAACTAAGCGCTGTGGTAAAGTAAACTCTGTGAGATACGTGTTAAAGATGAAGATAGATTGGCTTAGGCCTAGAGTTTATCGATTATCGACGGTTCGATTAAGGATGTCACTTACATGGGATTTGCTTAATTCATAGTGCAAGTGTTGCGTCACTCGCACTCGGACGTGTATGGAGGGCGACTGTGACACCGTTACAAACAAGGAAAATGAGTATTATATATATGTAGTATGTATTGTAAGTCATAGGCGATACCAAGGTTTATTCGTAGATTAAAGAAAGGAAAAAAAAACAAATAAAAAAATGGCTTTTTTCAATGACCTTGATCTTTTTTGAGAAAAAAGATCAAAAGTATATTAGAGGTATATTAGGATCCTAATGTACTTCATGTCAGGGATGTAATAATAATAATAATAATAATAATAAAGCCTCTTTATGATCCTTAACTTTACAAAAATATTTTTACATAATTTTGATAAACATAATAAGTACATATTTTTATTTAAGAGGTAAAGTAAATAAAGTTAAGGCCCCTGTCGGGTATAGGCCTCCTCCAAAATTTTCCAAGTTTTCCTTGATGCAGCTTTCTTTGTCCAGTTACTCCCAGCGTATTTTTTGATTTCGTCTACCCAACGTTCTTTCGGGCGGCCTCTAGGTCTTTTGCCGCCAGGGCCTGGCCAATTTGTGGTTAGGATTGTCCATCTCTCGTCTGTCATTCTCGCGATGTGGCCAGCCCACTTCCATTTTTGTCTCTTCATGTGTTGCAAAGCTTGTTGCAAATTTGCTTTTGCCTGATGTCTTTTGCTCTTATTTTGTCTTTTAACCTTATATTTAAAATACTTCTTTCCATTGCACGTTGGGTTTTTTGTATTTTCTCTATTGCCTTTTTATTGTAGATCCAGGTTTGTGATCCATACGCCAAGCAAGGCAGCAAACATCCATCCATGATTATTTTTTTAAGTTTCAGAGGTAGTGTGGATTTTAATATTTCTTTTAGGCTCCAGAACTTATTCCATGTCAGGTTTACTCGCCTGTCGATTTCATCTTGGTTTCTAGAGCTTTTAAATGAGATGGATTTACCCAAATATATGTAGTTTTCTACATACTCTAGTTCGTGTGTATTGTTGACACAGATAGGCGTTGGTCGATTATTGGTCATTACCTTAGTTTTTTCCGTATTTAGATATAATCCAATTTTATTGCTAACTGTACATAGTTCTGATATCATATGCTCTAAGTGTTTTGGTGATTGTGAAAAAAGAACTATATCGTCCGCAAATCTGAGGTTTGTCAGGTTTTTTCCGTTTATGCATATACCTTTACGGTTCCACTGAAGCTGTTTCATTATAAATTGTAAGACCGCTATGAATATGGTGGGAGAGAGCGGATCGCCCTGTTTTACGCCTCTACATATCTCTATTTTTGGTCCAAGTCTGTCCAGCTTTACTCGGCTTACACTTTTGCTGTAGATATCTTTCAGAATATTTATGTAAGTTTCTGGAACATTTTGATCTTCAAGCGCTCTCCATAGGCTGTTATGTGAGATAGAGTCGAATGCCTTCGCGTAATCAATAAATGCTAGGTATAAAGGCTATTGATATTCCTGGTGTTTTTCTATCACTTGTTCCAGAGTATGGACATGATCTATTGTGCAGAAGCCTCTTCTAAAGCCTGCTTGTTCAATAGGTTGGTGCTGCTCTATCACTCTTTCGATTCTTTTATTCAAGCAAGCTGCGAACAGTTTGTATAGAGTAGGTAGCAGACTAATGGGTCGATAGTTGTTCATATCTGTGGGGTCGCCTTTTTTGTATATAAGTGTGATTCTTGATTCAGTCCATTTTTCAGGAACTTTTTGTTCTAGTAGGATTTTGTTGAAAAGGTTTGTAATGTGACCGATCAGTATCAACTTTCCAATTTTGATCACTTCATTGGGTATATTGTCATGTCCGGGGGATTTTTCTTGTTTTAGTCTGTCTATTTGTTTGATTATTTCTGACTCTTGGAAGGGTTCGATTGGTATTGGTGGTAGAGTATTTGAGGTATGAGTTTGTGGTAAGCTTGTGATGTCATTGCTCAAGTTCTGGTAGGCATATAAATCCTTGTAGAAATCTGAGGCAGTTTTGACTATATCCGATCTTGATAGAGCGTGTTTGCGAGATGTTTTTGACTGGAGCTTTGGTATCCATGCTTTGTTAGTGTTAAGTTGCTTAAATGCTCTTTTTTGACTTCCGGACTTTAACAAATTCGATTCTATTATATTTTCATTCTATAGTTGTTGAAATCAGTTTTCAGTTTTTTGTTTGTTGCTTTATATAACAAGGACAGCTCTAGCTTTTCTTCTCTACTTTTTGGTTTTTTACATTGTAGTTCAAATCTTTTTTTAATTAACATCTTAGTTTCTTCTGAAATTATATGCTTATTCTCTTTTTTTGAGTTTGTTTCCTTTATACTTAGCAATATAGCGGTCTCTATTTTGTGATAGTAGGACTCTACATCTTCATTTTCATCCAGACTTAATTTGTATATTTCTTTTTCTAATGAGTTTAAGTATGATTTTTTATTTTCTTCTCCCTGTATCGTGTTCGACATATTGCAATTAAACATAGCTCTACATTTCTTTTGTTTTCCTAAGTTGTAAGTACCTCGTACTAGTTTATGATCGCTCCCAAATAGGTTATTATTTAGTGTCTCTATATTTGAAAATTTTTTTGGCTTATTGCTGAGAATGTAGTCTATTTGATTTCTAAACATTCCGTTGGGGCTTGTCCAAGTCCATAAGTCCTTTTGCTTTTTCTTAAATAAAGTATTTATTACAGTTAACTTGTTTTCTAATGCATATTGTAAGAACCTATTTCCTCTTTCGTTTCGGATTCCGTAGCAGTACGGTCCCATTTCTTTGTCCTATTTTAGCGTTTATATCTCCCATTACAATAAGAATGCCAGTAGCGAGTAAATGAGCCTGTTGTATGTGCTCGTAGAAAGTAGAGATGTTCTCTTCTGATGCATCACTGGTAGGAGCATAGAGCTGTATTACAGAAATATTTGTTGTTTCGAATTGCAGGTTTAGTATACACACTCTTTCTGATATTCCAATGTAATTCTCTATGTTCGATTTATATTTCTTTTTAATCAGAAAGCCGACACCATGAAGACCTTGCTCCTTTCCAGTGTAGCAAAGAATGTCATCTTCGAGCTCCAAAATTTGACTCCCAGCTCTCCTTACTTCCGACAATCCAATGATATCGTATTTTATATTTTCAAGGGAATGTTTTAACAAAATCAATCTTTCCGGTGTCAGCAGCGATCTAACATTGTACGTACATAAATATATTTTTATTCTTTTATTTTTTGGAGGGTTACAGTCTTTATCTCCTGCGGTGACCAGCCGTGGTAGGAGATTGAGAGGGGCCTTTTGTAATTGCTAGTTAGTGCTTTCTTTGCTTTGCTTAGAGTCGGTAGAGTTATGAGCGGAGTTTAGTTTTAAAATAGGTTTTTTAAGCAGAAAATTTTCCATATTATTTGTTTTATTTATTTTTGTAGGCTGCTTTTCGTTTGGTTTTCCTTTGTTCGGAGTACACATTTCTGGGGATTCCGATAAAGATCTTTTCTTTTTTTCTTGTATTTGTTTCCAGTTTTCCTGATTTTTATTGTGTAATATTACAATTTTATCGTACTTTATTATCGCACGACGCCCTTGCTCTCTTTCCTTATTAACTTCTTTTTGAAGCTCTCTCCGTTTGCTGAGTATTTCGGGAGGAAAGTCTTCTTTAATATAATAGGTTGTTGATTCTAGTTTTTTCTTATTCATGAGTATTTTAATTTTAAGTCCCATTGTTGTGAGTGTTGTAACAATTGGTCTGACCTTTTCGCCTCGTTTTCCAACCCTTCTGACACATTCGATATTATTACTGTCGCATTTGATGTCTAAGGTGTTATTTAAAATGTTAAGAACACTTTTCTCAAGATCCCAATAGTTTCGTTCATTTTCCGTGACTCCGAATATAATAATATTTCTTTTCCTTAAAGATTTTTCTAAGTTGTTCATTTTAATAGACTGCGACTCCAGCTTCTGTTCTAATATCTTGTGTTTCTGTTCAAAATGCTCAAATTTTTCGTTTATATTGCTGTTAATAGCTGTTTTTATATCTTCCTTCATGGCTTGCATATCGGATTTTTGTTGTAATATCTCGTTTTACATTTCTCTTAGCATATTCTTAATGTCAGGGATGTACTATCAGAGAAGTTGATTCCTAGGCAGATGGGGGACCTACGTAGTTTGGTCGCCTTACGTCAAACCCAGCCAGATCACAGCTAACATTGAATTGACATGAACCGACTAAATGACGTTGGTCTGTCAACTGCCTAGGAATCAATCCTCGATGGTACAATATAAGACATTGACAAACATTAAAAAGACTATCATGAAAAGTCAAATCGTTCTATTAATAATTGCAGCAATTACGTATTTTAATTATTTAGATATACCTAGTACATTATAGGTGCTAAAACTAAATTACATAAATAAATTTACATGAATATAAATTAACATTACAAAATGCTATAACTGTGCAAGTAACTTCAAAAGCTAAGGCCTCCTTAGGGTATATATCAACACATAATAAAAAACATAAATGCAAAACATTCATTTAACCAAGTAAAAGTTTGAGTAAATTCGCAGCTATGTCATAGACGGAACCAAAGGCTTAATATTCTAGAGATTCGTCTCTACATTTTGCATACCAAATGTATATCATGCTAACATTTTCATCGACATGAGAGAGATCACAACGATCTATAGTATCACACTAAATCAAGAGAGACTTTCAATTTATTTTGATCTTTATTCAAACAAAAATTAAAACTCGATGAAATCCTCGTGCCGTTGGTTTCTTACGTCTGAATATTACTATATGCTGTCATAGAATAAATCGCTTTTAACTAAATGTTTCAAAAATAAATCCAAACCATTCACAAAAGCACTTCGTTTTATGAAACGCTATTCTGAATGAAATTTATTGAAAAATATTATTTTGCCAACATTTGGGAAGGTCATTTACTGATTGGGCTCTTTATCTGATTTAATGATGCTGATATTGCCGATCAAAAAATGTAAACATTATTTCATTATTATATTCTATTAATACTTTTTATACCAATCATTTCTATAATTGTTAAAAATGATTGATGACATAACTGATACTTAGGCCTTATTAATAAACCGATCTCATTATCCTACTTAAAACCAATCTTGACTGGTACACTCTCACTGTCTTTAAATTTATAGTTAGATATAAAAAAAAAATAGACTCTCAAGTAACAGTTTGATAGCAGAGCTGAGTGCTGAGTTTCGTTTATTACTGTTCGCACTCAGTTGATACGCCACACAGACCACAGTACGGTTCTTAAGTACAACCTATTGATAACTTCCCAAAAATAATCTGGAGCATAATCTAAGAGGTTAAACGAGACATTTTGGCTCGTGGTATAAACCACTCTGTTTATACCACGAGCCAAAACTTCTCGTGTTATCCTCATCACCTTAATGAATGCTAGTCTTCCACCGTGCGTTTTTCGCGTAACTTTCTGCCACGCTCAATAAAACTCTGGAACGAACTATCTCCAGCAGTATTTCCGGACCAATACGACCTGCAAACCTTCAGTAGAGCGTATTCCCTCTTATAAGGCCGGCAGCTCTTTTGAAGTTGCGAGTGTTCATAGGCGACGGCAGTAGCTTCAGTTCACTCCTTTGCTCGTTTGGCCCCTAATTTTATAAAAAAAAGTCAACTTAATTATTTGCATGGTATTGGCAGTTTGTATCAATCTTGCTCTAAACCAATTTAAAATAATTGGCAACAGCAACAGCAAGAACTGACTAGGTTCCAACACAAATCATTATACAAATCACGATAAATTATACTTATTTTTTAAATCTTCCTCGGTACGGATAAATTGCGTACTTGGTCTTGACAGAAGAGTCATTACGGGGGAGTTTTATGTCCCCCACTTTATCAATGGGACGATACTAGTGCTGTGTTTAATTTAAACTCATTTCCATGGTACATTTTATATACTTTATTCAAATTCTGAATCTCAAGAAACTGGTAAATTTTTGGCTGGATACATTTAGATTATAGGAAGTATGAAGTATCATACGGCATTCATATTCCTTGAGAAAAAAATATAATGTAGTTACTACTACACCTCCGTGGTCTAATGGCTGATAACTTGGCTTGGAAATCATGGGCTCGTTACCCGAGTCCCGAGCTCTCAGGTTGGTTATGATAATACAGCCTGATCTGATTGTGTCACAAGAAATCTATAAGTCATTTATATATGCAAAAGTCTTGCGCCTATAATTAAATACTTGTCGGTCGTGTTGAATATAATATATCACACTAAGACCTAGAGACCTGAGACCTGAGAGTAAAGAGAGAGTTTTGGTATGTTTTCAATGAAATAGGCACGAATAGGACAACGAAATCTGTATGAGAGCTGTAATGTTGCTAGTACAGATTAAACAGATTTTTTAAATAATTATTTGGAAATCTCTTCTATCATTTGATAGCAATTTGAAATGTATCTATGTTTATTGTATATTGCTAGCCGTTGTCTCTTGGTCGTAATCCAGGAATATGAAACACAAGTTTGGACGGCAGTGTCTTGTTTCTAAATCTCGCAAGTTCCGTGAAAGTTTAGAACTCTAATGCGGGACGAAGCAGGAATTGAATCAACACAATAGTTTCTGCGAATCAGCTATTCCCACGTAGGACATAATATTGTTTGTAGGTATCTCTTATAAATAACTAGGCAACGCCCGCAATTCCGTTGCGCTAAAATTAGTTTATCGCACTGGAATTACATTTTTCCGGGAAAAGTATCCTATGTCCTTCCCTGGAACTCAAATCTCCATACCAAATGTCAGCAAAATCAGTTCGGCGGTTTGGGCGTGAAGACGTGACAGACAGACAGATAGACAGACATATTTTCCCATTTATAATATTAGAGTATGGACTTCCCTCCCTTACTATTTAAACAAAGCGTTAATCAATATTTTGTCAGAGATTTCGGGCTCTATCGAAGGCTCGGCTGAGCTTAATAATCCTTATAGTTCTGGTAGGTAAAGACAACAAATTAAATGAAATTAATTGATTTTAAAACCTTTTTAGACACGTATTATAATTTACTATGTCACAGTATCAATATCAAAGCTTTGAAACGAGTAGTTGGTTTTTATTTCTCTTCAAAAAATTTATTAAAACAATTTTCTTTAACACGAATAAAACAAAACAAAATAGTGAGGTTCTTATCACAATCCTATGGTGCGAGGGGGACAAAGTGTATGAAACAGTTGACGGGGCGCAAACGTTTTATCGAAGCTGTTATGAGAATGATATATAGCTGGCAGGCAAGGGTCTGACGTAGAAAAATGTTGGAGAGTGGTACTCAGTCAACATTTATGAGATTAACGTTATTGAAATAGCTGAGGGTGGATAGCGTTTGTTTAGTTCTATTTGAAAATCGTCGTTGAAAGATCACAGAAAAATTTATATTACCGTTAAAGAAAAATGACAAAAATATATATTTTATGTACATCTTTCCTATCAGCAGATACCATTTTTAATAATAATAATAATTCAATAATTACTAGGCTATTGATAACCTCGTTATGTTAAAGAAGCTCTGTCATAGTTTCCTCGTGTTTTCCGCGTCTACAACAAGGAAAACATTGTATTTTCCAAGTTTCTACATCACAATTTTCCAATCATTGAGCAAAATAATGTGTTCATCCAGAGAATTATTTATTTTATTTTAAACTGAACGCAATATGAAAAATCTTCATCTTTTGGTTGTGTCTCAAGCTTCTGCAGTTTTTTGTGATGGTGCAGGGGTCACCAATTAGTTTCGCTAGGGGTCCATATTAAGAAATAAAAAGACCATCGCGGTCCACACATAAAAAAAAAAATTAAACAGGTAATTACCGTATTTACAAAGGTATTTATTTACATAATATAATCGATGAGAAAAGTGTCAATTTTCATAGCTAATTATGGAGATGTTCATCAGTAAGTCGAGACCGAAATTTATTTTTAACGATGTTCATCTTCGAAAATGCTTGGTCCGCACCCAGTGAGTGGGTCGGCGGTGCGGATGCGGATCGCGGTCCGTCATTTGGTGACCCCTGGTCTATACCAAACCGACTTGCTTGGGATCCACAGTATCACGTTGTATTCACTGATATCTCTAAATTAAAAAATTGGATACAATATGCCATGAAGAATCATTAAGTTGTTTCAAGAATAAAGATATTATAGTAGCCTTGTAAGCCTACCTTAAGACCTCATTTCTTTGAAATTGGAGTCATTAAATACAATAAAAGGTTATTTTTCATTATTCAGTAATTTATTAAAAAATATTATATTTAGATCCTTTGCTTTCCTGTCTATTATTTGAAAAGGACTTAAAAGTAAACATAATTACTTCTTAAGCAGTCATTAAAAGACCTTCAAGTAAAAACAAAATGTGTTGCATTAAAACTTAAACTCAACTTAACATCTTTTACGTAATTTATTTGGTCAGCATTTTAATTAATATTAGCATTGACTATAAGAAGAGTTATAGTTACATACTTTTAAGAGGTCACCTTTAAAACTAGTTCTTTATTAGAAACTTTATAAAATTTAAATATCTAATAAATCGAAAAGTGCAAAATATACGAGAATACCGGTCATGCATGTATGTATCTTGCACTTGATTGAACAAAGGAGACAAAAAATCTCGAAACACAAGCGTGATATCTCAGTATTTGACCTCAGCATGACGTATTCGTAAACACTTCGATTTGATCTGAGTGAAGTTGAGCACGGTATAGATTATATTTTTTATCTAAAAAAATACTTGTACTAAGATGTGTTCAAAAATTGTGGTGTTCTTAATAATTTTTAATGTTTTGAGCGTATTTGGTATAATAGCAGATCGTAAAGAAGTGTCATGGGGAGTTGTCGGTAATCCATTACTTAACGCTCATCCTTGTAATGGTTCTGATGAAATTACGCTGACATTTGAACCCAATCTACCGCCTGAAGAGGAGAATCAATACAGCCTGGGTATAAACATAGATTTTCCAGTATCTACTAAAATAGAGATCCAGTTTGATGCAGAAGCTACTGTTACATTAGTAAGTAAAATAGAAGATCGTTTTACTTAAGATGATGACAATAACCTTAGTTTATTTTAAGATAATATTTTTAATCGCTTAGGTCCATAACGATACTGGTGTATGGATAAACTCAGATATATAACAATGTTACCTTTTTTAATTTGCTTTGACCGAAACCTATATTTTATAAACTTGAAAACCTCATATTTTAATCTTTTTGGGTGGTAATACAATATGTTTTGGAAACAGAAAAAGTATAGAAATAAAAATATAGGACTGACTAGATAGATATTATCAATTGTAATTTTAATGAATAGTTCTCAACTTTACAGACTACTTCACTGACAAGATTCGGATTATGCTTGTGAACTTTAATGTTTTGGACTCTTTTTAGCTATCATTTTATTATAAATTTTAACATAATATTTTATATTTTTTTTTAGTTCGACAAAACGTATGCAAGAATCAGGTCTTATGGCGATAACAACCAATTCCTAATTCATTTTTATAAGTCCCACAAAGGAGTATCCTTTAAAGTTCAAGGTGTTACACAAGGCGTAATACCATATATTAAAAGTTTGATTATAAATAAATATGAATACTGCGACCATCCGCTTATTGTAAGTATCATGCGATTTTTGATTGACAAGATCAAGAATTCAAGATCAATAAGATAAATAATGTAATACAATATTTTTGAAAACAATATTGAGTAGTTTTGTGATACGCAATGTTATGAAATCAGTAGTAAAGTCAATTGGTTATAGGGTTTCCTCGATGGCCAAATACAAGGGTATGAAGACCAAGCCGTAAGCCATAAAAGCAAAATAGATTCCTCTTGTGGAAGACGCAAAGTAACTCATACAGAATTGATAGTAAATGGCGAAGCAACAAAAGCGGGAGACTGGCCGTGGCACGTTGCACTATATAAATTAAACCGGGACACTCTTAAATACATTTGTGGTGGAACTTTGCTGTCGAAAAGTTTTGTATTAACCGGTAGGTATATTTGTCTTATATAAATAGAACTAAGGTTATTTATCGGTCATTACCGATTATAAAACATAAGTAATATTTTCTATTAAATATTTCATTGTAGCTGCTCATTGTACCACTGTACGTGGCGTCCCGATATTACCAGAAGTTCTAAACGTGGTACTAGGCAAACACAACCTAATAGGAGGTGATGTGGCTGCTCAGGAAAGGAGTGTAAGTCTGCATTTTGCTCAGCGTGAAGTAAATAATTTATGAAAGATATAATTTGCATAAAATATTAAATAACAATAGAGCTTGTCTATTTTGAAATGAAGCGCCCCACCACTTCACTAGTTGATATAAATGAAAAATTTTGTACTGTGAATACGAGGGAGGGGCGCGTCATTTTAAGTTAGACAAGCCCTACTAATAATAAAAACTAAGGAAAAGTAACTTCGTCAAAAAACATGTTCTACAATACTTGTCAAAAATGTGTACCTTAATCCTTAGGTACACATTTCAATACATTTGCAATATTTAGGTGGCCTTGAGCGGTATCAGGCTGACATTACATGACAGTTCGAAAGGAACCAAATTTTAAACGGTAATAGTATGGGAGTTACGTTACCAATATTTTAATTATATTAAATTTTCAGGTACACGAAATTATAGTACATGAAGAATTTGACATTAAAAACTTGGAGCACGATATATCACTACTAAAACTGAGCACTATCGCGGTGTTTGATGACTATATTCAACCAGCCTGCATATGGGAAAGCAGCGTTGTGGAAAGACTTCCAACTGGTAAAATTCTTGGAACGGTAAGTTTTATAATAAGTAATAAGATTAAAAAGATTATAGAGATGATTGAATATTCATTACATGTTTTTTGCTTGCTTGCTATAGGTCGTTGGATGGGGTTTTGATCAAACGGACTCACTTGCATCTCAACTTCAACGAGCAACATTGCCAATTTTACCAGACGCTACGTGCATTCGAAAAAATCCCTTGTTTTATGGAAAAATTTTAACGGAGACTAAATTTTGCGCTGGCGTATCCAACGGTTGGTAAAAATATCAAACTGTATTCAAATCCACCGCAATGTTTGCTTTTAGAATAAAATGTACAACATGAAGGAAACAATGTTAAAAATATTCGATACTAATATTAAGTGTACAATACGAAAGTTTGTCTGTGTGTTTATCTGTCTGTCGTAACTTATTGAAGCTGAAACCACTGAACGTAAGTAAATTTTATTCTTAATGGAGATATTTCGAGTCTCGGGGAAATACATCTAAGAATGTTTTTTTACCATAAAAATGTACAGTTCCTACGTGATACACGAATGTCGGCACAACAAAGTTGCGAACATTTATAGCTTGTCAAAAAAGAGTAGAATACGCTATACACAATTTTGAAATCACATAAAAAATATGAAAACCTTATTAACCCTTAATCAGGCACAGTACAATTTATCGACCACCTAGGTAATTGGAGTTTTATAGTGATCTTTGTCTTTTTTAAATTCATAAAACCTTTTTTTTATTACCAATATTTGTATCTTTCGTATGAAGCTAAACAATTCATTTTGGGAAAAATCATTATTCAAAGTAAGTGGTAATTATATGCCCGTCTGGCGGTAGTATGATATGGACACTCTTTCCATTATACAAGAGATGATTTTGAAATAAAAATATAATGATAAATTATTAGGTATATTTTTAATAAAAACAACATTCTTCTAGTCGATACGACGTGTGGTAATTACACGCTTACAAAATAGTAATCTTAGGTAAGTATTCAAAATTCATTGTCAGTGTGTAACAATATTCATTGTCAGTGATAACTAAACGTAAAGAGATAAAAGTTCAAAGTATGCAGTTTCCTAATTAAAAATAGGGATAATGGAAACAAATTATAAAACGCCAGAGAGCTCCTTAACAGGCAAAAACTAAGTGGTCGTATTATGCCCTATGCATAATACGACCACATAGTTTTTGTCTTAATTTTAATATTTTTTTAAGAAACAGTTCTTAGGTATACATAGTACAGGTAAAAATTAAGACCACACCATATTTAAAAATATTTTTAATGCCAGTGCACATGGGGCCTGATTAAGGGTTAAATCGAGATAAATATGTGCAAGGTAATAATATTTAACGTAGTATATAAGCGTTCTCTGTGGAAATACAAAGAAAAAAAACCACCTTTTGAGCGTGATTACGTTTAGAAAATTTTGTACTGCGTCTGCTCTTTCTCGACAGACTGTACTAAGTTAATAAATAAAAATAATTGGAGTTTTCCGTTATTTTAAGGCACATCACCTTGCAATGGTGACAGCGGCGGGGGTTTCGTAGTTTTCGTACCAGACACCCCAAGGGACGAGTCACAGAGTGCAGGGGCGTGGTACGTGCGAGGAATAGTCTCAACGACAGTTGCCAGAACAGACGCACCCATATGTGATCCTACCCAAAATGTGGTGTTCACTGATATTGCGAAACATAAATCGTGGATCAAGAATTACATAAAGAATGATCTTAAGAGCGGTTAAATAAAAAGTTGATAAAAAATTGTTTTCATTGATAATTCTAAGAATTTTAATATTGTAAAACCGGACCATGAGAATATTATGAGGACGATGCAACTGGCAATATGTGTGTGATTGAGAATAATAATATGCATGATGACTATTTTTTTTTTCTATTGGTAATAAAGTAAGACCTTTCAAAAATAGAAACATCGATGAAAGAATGACTCTGATAACTTAAAAATTCACCAAGATATGACAATTCAAACATCTCATAAAATAGACCTGCCCGAAACGCTCCATACAAAATGCTACTCGATTATGACGTCACCTTAGAGTAGCTTGTAGGCATCGCGGGAGAACTTTGTTCGATAGCTATATTATTTATTATTATTTAATGCGTTTATGAAAGGAGTTTCATAACAAAAGTTGCTTTAAATTACATTAGTTATCGAAAAAAATTAATTGACAAAAAATTAACTTAAATATCCAACTTTGAAGGCGTATAACAAAAAAAAAATACAAATGGTATCAAGCTGAAATTTTGGAAACACTTAGTTGTTACCGTTATTTCTTTATTTTATTAACAAAATTCGCTAATCTTTGACCTTGTCATCATCCCTAAATGTTATGATCGTATGTAACATAGCATGCAGTACTTCAATAATAGCTGGCTTGGATTTCATTCAATCAGTGTTACTCTGGCACTAAAATCAGGTATAATACTTAAGCTTAGGTTATTTTCGGTGGCAATTTAAAGGTGACCTAAATTACCATTGAGTATTATTTCGAAATTGAGTTTGTTGTATAAAATTTGGTTTTCTTTAAATTTATTTAAATTTATATTAAATATATATTAAATAAGTTGATTATTTAGTTTAATGTGCAGACGCATAAATCTTGTTTATCCTTTACTCCCGTCATCAAAACCAGTTGTTATTGTATGTATCGTATTGAAAGACGTTAGCTGTTACGTTTTCCTTATTCAATGTGTTTATTATTAGATGTTTAATCTCGTGCACATCTTCAATAATATTCTTGGATCTTTATTGAAAAACGGTTAAATGGGAGCAGTGAAAGAAAATATGTTGTTATTTTTAAAAATTATGTTATTGGTGGTTCCTGTATGTATCTCGGAAAACAAAGGAACGGGATCGCTCGTCAGACGGAACCCCTGCGAGACAGGAAATGAGGAAATAACAGAAGCGTTTGAAGAAAAGACTTCCACTGGTACACATTCACTCAACAATTTACAGCTCTATCAAAATTTCAATTGGAGTTCAATTCTGATGCTAATGTCACTTTGGTATGTTAACAAAATATTACTAAAATTGACGGTAACGTATTTCCATTAAATTATTGACTTATTTTATGTTGAATGGCAAGTTTTATTCTTCAGTGTAGTTACACTAATAAAGTTTTATTGAAGCACGATAGCTTGAGATATTTAATATAGCAGCTCCTCATAATTTTTTATTTACTTTATTGATTTTTGCAAAATTTACAGTTTGATAAACGCACTGCAACTATTTCAGTATCAAGAGACAACGTTTTTAATGTTTTGTTTTGAGACCAACAAATGAAATTATCGTCTTGGCAAAATCGTTGAATCCCAATGAAGAGCCAACAGTGAAAAGTATAACAATTGACGGATTGGAAGTTTGCAAAAATCTTACAGACGTAAGTGCTCACTTTAAAAATATGAATTTATTTGAAATTGTAAGCAGTCAACCACTTTATGCGTAAAAATAGCAGCAATTGCTTTTTATTTTATCACTGTTTTTATACTATGACTAGGTTAATGAACTCTTCTTTGTATTACATCTGAGATCTCTGTGTCTTTGCAGGCAGATTTTCAATATACGGCTATAAGCTAGAGAACAAGGAAGGGTTGCGGCAAACGTCAAATATTTTACACCGAACTGATAAACAATGGAGTGTCCACAAAACCCGGGGACTGGCCTTGGCATGTCGCTTTATATAGACAGGACTCCGCAATCATAAAATATATTTGCGGGGGCACACTGGTGTCCAAATATTTTGTGTTAACAGGTGAATAAATTTGACCATCAACACGCTTAAAAAAGTGTAATGTAATTTAAGTAATAAAAAAATTAAAACATTTAAATTTATCGTCGAACATCTAAGATTTAAATAGAGTACAATTTTTTTTAAAGTGTATAACTAAAGATTACTAATACGAATGTACTTTCCTGATCTCTTTTCAGCAGTGTTCGCTTGAAACAATAACAAATAATATATTAGAACTTTTGAATAACAGTAGAAGTAAATTCTATAGAACCTATAACAGTCACAATTTTTATTGCCATAAAATTTTTCAACACGGCTGAACCGCGCTTTGTGTCACAATCAAAGGCAAGGTCATTGTTCCCGAAATACTAAGTGTGGTGTTGGGTAAATACAACTTGAAAGGCGGTGACTTCTCATCTGAGGAGAGCCAATAATATGGATTCAAAGTTAATCTCACTTAAACATTCAAATAATGTGAAATAGTGACTTTAGTCCAGGTTGTCTAGAACATTTTTTTCATTTGCTTACTATCAAGCTAATTTTCTGTGAGTAGCTTTAGCTTTATTTTCCAGTTTGATAGTAATCAAATGACAAAAATGTTCTAAGGAACCTGGACTACTTTTTAGCTTAATCTCTTAAATTATTTCTAGGTTCACAATATAACGATGCATAAAGAATTTCAACAGAAATATCTGGAAAATGACATAGCAATGATAAAACTAAGAACAGAAGTGACATTAATTAATGATTACATTCAGCCAGCATGCTTGTGGCAAAAGCAAGTGGTTGACAAATTGCCTTCAGAAATGTATGGAACGGTAAGTAATGAAAATAAACAACTATAAAGAAAAGAAAGCATAATTTTTTTAACAATAAGAGAAGTTGATAAAACGCTGTAATAATTATAAAAGCAACATGTAAAAAAAATGAGACGGCAAAAGTTGTTGGGAAAAAACTATTGGAAGTTCGCACAGTGAAATTAAAAAAAAACTTGCTTACTTAATACACAGTCTTACTGCAAAACTGTCAAATTAGATATATTTTTACTAATAATCAAAATTAATTTATTTAACAGGTAGTTGGATGGGGATTCGATCATACAAATAACCTTTCAGCTCAACTACATAAAGCAGTTTTACCCATCTTGGCTGACCATCAGTGTTTTAAAAGCAACTGGCTCTATTACTCTATTTTAAATGGTAAAAATTTTTGCGCCGGCCTTAATAATGGTAAGTTCTTTTAAGCCACTGTAAACAGGAGTCCCAAGTAACCGTTTCCTTTAATAAGTAAAAATATAATATTTTTTTTTATAATCTTTATTTAAATAAAGGGCTTTTGCCATACATGGCATGCCAGCCCAAATATAATATTACAAAAAATAGAAACATATTAAATTTTTTCTTTAGGCGAGCACTTACCTCAATTCCAAAAAGATAACCTTGCGAAAGCGAATGGGAAGCGTGTACGCATCGCAATAAGATTCATTTTAGCTTAGCATAAAATTGTAAGTTACGACGGGCGGATCTTCTCTATTTTATTTTTCGTGTGTTTTTTTTAAATATCTTTCGAAATAAATATTAAGCAAATATTAAGCAAAAAGATAATTCGTTTCAGACCTTTTTAAAATAATTCATTGACAATTTATTAAAATAAAATGTAAGTTATTCTTATTAATACTTATATTTAGATGACAAAGACCTTTGTCGGAGGTGAGTTTGTAAATTAATTACAGCGAAAGTATTATTTTTTATTAAAATGTTTTTGATTTAAACCCTTTTAAATATTGTGCTCTATATCTCATATTTTTTTACATTTCGTTATTATATTGGAACTAGGTAAATCGGGTATCAAGAAATAACAAAATGGGGTTTCAGCCCGCCTTAAGTTAGAACATTTATGGCGTAATTATTTGGGTACGTTCAAAATGATTTGCCTGATAAATAAGTTGAAGTTTTAATCGATATTATTTTTATTCTAATATTGTAATAATTATTAATTACTCATTTCGATGAAAAAAACACGAAACAAAGAAACTTAACTGAGCACATAGGTTATTTTATTTTTCAGGCACATCACCTTGTAATGGAGACAGTGGGGGTGGTCTGACGGTGTTCGTCCCTGATGACATTCATGAAGCAGACAATGAAGCAATAAATTCCTCTGGATCATGGTACATTCGTGGCATACTCGTAGTATCCTCCACTGTGTCTAAACCGAACACAGTAATATGTGATCCTAATCAGAACGCAATCTTCACTGACGTCGCTAAGTATGTTGATTGGATAGAAGGAATCATTGAAAACAGTTAAGCTGGAAATGTGGGCAGTAAATCAATAGAGATAAAGTTGAAAAAAAAAGGTTACATTAACCGAAATATTGAGTTGGTTATTGCATTGTCACATCCTCTCCCCGTGCCGAAGCAGCACGAATTCACTCACACCATCTTAAGGCGACGCCTTGATAATTTGGCTGTAGCGATATCGATTTTTCTCAGCAATGACTAAAGCTAAGAAATTAAAGTTCATTGTCAGTATTCATCATGTCTTTGTCTTTGAATTACTCATAGCATAACACGATAGGTCAACTTTTATAACACAGAATAATCAATCAAAAAGACCTCTGTAAAAAAAGGGATTCTAATTTTGCCAACAGAGAGTGATTTAAGCTTCCAAAATTTGTATATTGCTTGGACCCCTTGGAATTACGTCGAGATGTAGCTTCACTCTGCATCCTCTATCGGTTGTATCACGGGGAGTGCTCTGAGGAATTGTTCGGAATCATACCAACTGCAACTTTTCGCCATCGTCCCACGCGAAAAATATACCATCCTCATCACCTTGATGAGTGGCAGTCTTCCACCGTGCGTTTTTCGCGTAACTTTCTGTCGCGCACTGTAAAACTCAGTAACGAACTGTCACCAGCAGTATTTCCGGACATATACGACCTGCAAACCTTCAAGAAGAGAGCGTATTCCCTCTTAAAAGGCCGGCAACGCACCTGCGGCTCTTGTGATGTTGCGAGTGTTCATGGGCGACGGTAGTTGTTTTCCATCAGGTGACCCGTTTGCTCGTTGGCTCCCTTATTTTATAAAAAAAATACGCCTCTGGGTTTTATTTTCATTATAATTGTTCTCTCTTAAAATCTAACACGTTACACGATTAATTAATCATAAATAACTAGCCATAATTAATTTCCAATGCTGAAATGAATTGGCATGTAGTTAATTACACTGGATCTCTGTATATTTGTAAACATATTTACTATCTGTACCAATCAAGGTAAAAATAATATTATTTTGCTCCTAAATTCACGGAAAATGACAAAATATTATTTGCTTTCATGAAAATATTTTATCGATTCACCTGTTTCGAATTTTGTTTGTTTGTAAATGAAACTGGCAAGTGAAATTTGACCCAGTTTGTAGTGTTTATAGAGCTAGAATAAAATAAATGAGAAATAAAACAACATGTGTTATGAAGTGAAATGTAGATATGAATGGACGAAATGGGTAACTCATTTTTTCCCTTATAATTTGAACAAACATTGTTACTTATCTACTTCATCAATTAGCTACCTAATATTCTATCTTCATCAGTAAGCTATAGCATATTTATAATTTATACACACCTAATTTATACACATACACATATTAAAAAAAAAGTGTATTCCTTGTATACAAGAAATACACATATTTTTTATTTTTTTTTAAATCATTTTCCCAGTCCTAGCATCCTGCATCCTGGCACCCAGTCCTGCATAAATGGAGCCTCTATTTATGCAAAAATTCAGTTTTCAAATTGTTAGTTACCCATTTCATCCACTCATGTCTTCGAATCCAATAAAATATGTGGAGGTGATTTGTTTATACCAAGGACATGATTTTTTTTCTGAGAAACACGAATATTATTAATTTTACTCGGACATCACGTTATATAGTTAAGTTATGTACGCCTGTACGCCATACACGCAACGGTTTACCGGAGAGGTCTACCTGCTCAGGTATGCCTGCGCAGGTAGACCGGAACGTGTGTGGGAATAGACCTGTGCAGTTTTTTAGGCCTACGCAGTCGACCGGAGCAAAATCGAAAATAAATTATTTCAACTGATACCTGCACAGGCGGCCTCTCCGGTAAACCGTAGCGTGTATGGCGTACAAGATTTGTTAAATTGTTACTTAAAGTCATCCAAAAATACTTTACACTAGCATAGCGATAGACAGTAGGTATGTATTATCAGGAAATAACATTTAATAATACTAGATGACATCCGCAACTTCGTTGCGCCAAAATTCGTTTATCTCGCGGGAACCGTACAATTTTCCGGAATAACAATTATCCTATGTCCTTTCCCGGGACTCAAAGTATCCCCATACCAAATTTCAGCAAAATCGGTTTAGCGGTTTAGGCGTGAAGAGGTAACAGACAGACAGACAGACAGACAGACACACTTTCGCATTTATAATATTAGTATGAAGTATGATTATATTCGGTTCGGTCGAGTCGAGTAGTCAAAAGGTTACGACTAACATTAGCTTGATATAATCCAACCAAATAACATAGATCCACCACTTGCTTATGAATCAGTTTCTCTCATAAACCGTGTGTATGCTAAATAAACTCTTTGCTTCTCTCCAATAAACAATGATAGAACAAAGCAATAACATTTTATAGACAATAATATCATTAAATAGTTTTACTTTTTCATTTCAAATCAATTTCCCTTCCAATGATCTACATCACGGAATAGTTAAAGGCTCGCATTACCGTGTCGTATCTCGTTAAGTCTCGCTATAATTAATCTGCTTTTTAACGTAACTATCCCATTAAGTATTTATTACCTCGCGGTAAACTGAAGCCCCTCCTCGCATACTAACACCGTCATGTAATTTTAACGAAGGCTTAGAACTTAAACATCTTAGTAAAACGAGTTTTAATAAAACGAAAGTATTTTATCATTTTCAGAGTAATTAAAAAAAACTAATTTTAAATGAAGAAATAATTAGGTATGTTGTTAACAGCTAATGTCACTAGATTTATTAAGTATAAGGAACTATAATTATTACTAGGGTGAATTCCTATGTCGCTGCAGTTTTCGCCTCAGACGGGTCCAGCGGCCTAGCACAAAGCGGAGGAGAGGGCACGGACGGGTTTTAGTGGGTAGAGCTGCGGCCAACTTACCATCTTCTCGACCGCAGCGAGTCCCACATACCCTGTTGGTCCTTCCCCAATGCTGCCATCCCCAATGATGCTTTAAAAAAAAAGGGTGAATTACTATACCCGTAGACAATAGAATAAATATTTTTTAGAGCTATGACCAATAAAACATGTAAGACATTTTATTAGTATACCAATTTTTATTTATCATACCGAATGTCGATTATCACATTATTTAGCTGGATTCAATCGAAACGGTCGGCCCGTTCACCAACTGATATAGAGAATCAAAGAATATTCAGTTGACTTGCAGTGTTCCCCAGTTAGTTATCGTGGTGTGAAATTTCCAAGAATTCAAATCATTGATCCGGAAAAATAGTCCACTTTAAGATAAGGAAGAAAATTGTTCAGTGGTCAGGGTAATCAATGGAGGCTGCCACGGATTTTTCTTTTTGTCGGTTTCCCTTTTCTTTGACAGATACGTTGCTTTAATTATTTTTGAATCGAAAAAAAGGTTGTTTAAACCTTTAATTTCAATAATCTAATAGCAGTATATCTAAGATTTTTTTAAAACGATAAAATTTCATTCGACAAAATCAGTAGATAGTCAATGTTTTTTTTACAATATATAAAATGTTATATTATTAAGTATTTATTTCTTCTTCACTACTAAATCTCTAGAAGCGCCTAAGACGCGACTTCCCAATATAAGAGACTATATTGTATCTAAATATTGGGAGATACTGAGGATCAATTCTCGTAGCTCGATTGTCAACCTGCTTATTATCTCTTGTATGATCGTAGATTCACTGGTACGCTGACGCCATCAAAGTAACATCTATACTTATCTATTATACTTTTATAATATTACTAGACGTTCCGCGTGGCTTCGCCCGCGTAAATTAGATATTTCACAGAAAAATTAGTCAACAAAAAATAGCCTATGATCCTTCACGTGATCCACTTCTTATCTGTGCCAAATAACAGAAAAATTGCTCTAGTAGTTCGTGATATAAGCCCTTTCAAATTATTTCCCCCGTTTTTTCCACATTTTCTTCTATTTCTTCGCTCCTATTAGTCTTAGCGTGATAAAATATAGCCTATAGCCTTTCTCGATAAATGGGCTATCTAACACTGAAATAATTTTTCAAATTGGACCAGCAATTCCTGAGATTAGCGCGTTCAAATAAGCCCTTTCAAATAATTTCCCCGCGTTTTTTCCACATTTTACTGTATTTCTTCGCTCCTATTAGTCTTAGCGTGATAAAATATAGCCTATAGCCTTCCTAGATAAATGGACTATCTAACACTGAAATAATTTTTCAAATCGGACCAGTAGTTCCTGAGATTAGCGCGTTCAAACAAACAAACTAACAAACTCTTCCGCTTTATATAGTACTATATCTATACTCATATTATAAAGCGGAAGAGTTTGTTAGTTTGTTTGTTTGAACGCGCTAATCTCAGAAAGTACTGGTCCGATTTGAAAAATTATTTCAGTGTTAGATAGCTTATTTATCGAGGAAGGCTATAGGCTATATAATATGATAACGCTACGACTAATAGGAGAAAAAAAACAAAGGAAAATGTGGAAAAAACCGGGAAAATTATTTGGAAGGACTTATCTCATGAACTACTGGAGCAATCTTTATGTTATTTTGCACAGATAAAAAGTAGACAACCTGAAGGATCATAGGCTATTTTTTGTGGGCTAATTTGTCTGTGAAATTCTTATTTACGCAGGCGAAGCCGCGTGGAACGTCTAAAGTTTGAGATATTGGAATCGGGCCCTTATCCCCAGCAGTAACAATCCACGATGATAGTGAACATTTAAACAACAAAAACATGAAAATTGCAGATAAGTAGTTAAGTATAGTTTACAGGATCACGGGATGAAGCAATTAATTTATTTACATAATCCCAACATTTATCGTTCGTTATTTCACAGAAGCACAATGAAAACTAATGAACGAATAAATTCAATTAAAGAAAACAGTTTATTCATTTCTAGAGGTCGTCCTAGGACAGACACTTAGAGACACTTTAAAAACTTTTTGTCTTTGACTTTGTATTTATTACTTTTGGTATTGTCAATGCGAAAGTATTTCTGTCTGCCTGTCTTTTACTTCTTGACTCTTAAACCACTGAACTGATTTTGATTGTTTTCTTATTTGATTGATGAAATTTGTTATGGATATATTTTAAGTCCAGTGAAAGGACCGTAAAACAGTATTTTTATTTATTTATTCCGAGAAAAAGTACAGTTCTTGCACGATGAACTAATTTTTGTGCAATGGCTTCATTTTGCCGCTTTCTCAAAGGTAGGCTTTCATAGCGAGCATCTATAGCGTCAGTGACGCCGCGACTGTGCCGCCACGACAGAGCGACAGATAGCTCATATTCTAATAGATATAGAAGCATGACATCCTAGGAAACGACTTTCGAGCGCAGAGGCTTCTTAGGGTCAATTCAGACCGCAACGCGACGCGTAGATGCATTTCTAAATTTGTATGGATTTGACAGATTTGCAAGACGTCTCACGCTACTGAAATCTGTCAATTCAGTACAAATTTAGAAATGCATCTACGCGTCGCGTTGCGGTCTGAATTGACCCTTACAGACGAACGGCAACGTTAAGGTGCCATACACGGGACAATTATCGTGACGATTTGTCGCCTCAATGTTAAAATCGAACGAGTAATTGTACGTGTGTGGCGATATTGCCACACACGTACAATTACTCGTTCGATTCTAACATCGAGGCCACAAAGTCCCGTGTATGGGCACCTTTTTTGCACCGCGTCGACGGCGCGACGGTCGACGCGTGCCGTCGACAAGTGCCGTTCGTCTGTAAGCGCTCTAACGCGGCGTCAGTGACGTCACCTTAGCTTCCTAGTCATACCGTAAATCTGACAATAGTGCTCACGGTAATGACGTCACGTATAGAGGACAAGGGCTGGAAGTTATGGACAGTAATCCCCCTATTTTGGCGTCCCGGGGAAATTTACTGGCGAATTTATTTGAAAAATTTACCCCGGTGCCGACGTGACTGGCTTACCGAGTGACCTACAAAAGTTTAGACTCGTTTAATTGTCAACGGATGTGCATCTGACTTGGGAGTTTTGATCGAAGAAAACTTGAAGTGAAAGAGACATTTAATCGTGGTAATAAAGCTGGCCAATATCAAATTATATTTCAAGAAAGTGGTCTTGGATGCTACTTTATACAGGGTGTAACAAAACTAAGTGATAATACTTTAGGGTGCGTATGTGTTCCTTATAATATATAGATAACTGTGAAAGTAGCAGCACAGAAGGAGACATTTTTCTGTGATTTGTATGGGCAAGCGCCCCAGCGACATAATTTTGCCCATACAAAAGTTGATAAAAATGTTACTCTTTCAGCGCTACTACTTTCATAGTAAACTCAATACAGGGGACTCATACACGCCCTAAAATATTATCACTTAGTTTTGTTACACCCTGTATAGTTACAAACAAAAGTCCTTGAGAATTAGGGTCTCCCAATCAGGCGTACAGGAAAATTGGGATATGGATGCGTATGCATAATATTAGGAAGTCGACCGTAACAACTGCAGACAAGGCTGTTTACTCAGTAGTATAAAAATACGGTGTGCATTCACGCTATTCAATGGTGCCTTTGACAATAAAATAAATTGCTATCACCTATACTTTTAACAAACAGATGTAAATAAATATTCATGACAATATAATTATTATGTAAATATAATCACTTTTTTTTTAATAATGTTTAAAAAATTATTATGTTTAATTATGTTTTAAAAATAATTATTACGCTTGTTTTTAGTAACTGAAACAAACAACTGCACATTAAATTTATAGCTGTCACGTTTTCTAAAGTATAAAATCTGAAACATCTGTGCTTAGATTAATATTCTAAGTTAGATGACAAAGTTTGACCTGAACCTTTTAGTCGAAATTCTATATTTTGCGACGTAAAATATATTATTATCTAAGACAAAATAATTTGTTAGTCTGGAAAACTAACTGCCGCACTCGGAGACGATTTATTAACCGAGTTCAAAAAAGGAGATTATCAATTCGACGCGTATGTAAGGAATGTTTCCAGAATTGCACAATTTTCGTATATGATAGTCTATATCAGCGTCTGAACAAATGTGCCTTTCAAAAGTGTATGTATGTATGTTTTTATGTTTGTGTGCGCATATCTCCGAAACTACAGGTCCGATTTAGGTGATTTTTTGTTGTACTAGGTATTGATCAACTTAGGGAATACCTACTGTAAGTTTCATCAAAATCGGTTTAGTAGTTTTTGAGATACATAATTTTAATTCTTTATTATGTACAATTTTAAAATCTGTTTTATCTTTTTAAAATACTATTATTTAACTGTAATTAAATGATTTTGACAAAAGCCCAATTATATTCTGTAAAACTCTGGATTACATTGAAGTTTAATAGCTATGTCCACACTGTGGACTTTCATCTTCAATTTTCGTCATCTTCTTTCATTCAACTTTCGTATTGGCGCATTCAATAATTGAATGCGTCAACGAACGCAACGCCAACATTGTCATTAAAGAACAAAGCGAAAGTTGATACGGTCAGAGGGCATGCGTCGCGGGTATGCCTCGCATGCCTGGCATGATATGTCATGCGAGGCATGCGAGGCATGCCGCCACATTTAATGATCATTAGCTATGGCTAATGATCATTAAATGTGGCGGCAGTGCGGCAGCAAGCATCAGTTTGCATAGATAATAAGTCTCAAAAAACAGTAAAATTACAGTGAAAAACATACAAAAAATCTGAAATGAGCGCATACTAACAAACATGAATGTGATATGTTGAAAGTTCCCAACTGTGTAATAAAGTTATTATGAATAGCCCCAATCCCGAGTATAGCCAAATCCGCTTTAAACGTTTAACTTGTGGCTTATCGTTTGTTGTTCTGTTCAGGTCGGGTACAAATATTGTATGTTCAGATCTAGTTTGTTACCAGTGTTACCAGTATTCTGTAGTTCCCTGAGGTTTTGCAAAGTTGTGCTTCGAATAGGATTTGTTTATTGTTGCATTACCATTAGCTGCATCCTACTAATATTATAAAGGCGTAAGTTTTGATGTATGTATGTGTGTATGGATGTATTGATGTTTGTTACCCTTTCACGCAAAAACTACTAAACGGATTTTAATGAAACTTTACAATAATATTGGTTATACATCAGAATAACACATAGGCTACAATTTTAACCGACTTTCAAAATGGAGGAGGTGTTATGTTCGTTTTTTTATGTTCAACGATTACTCCGCCGTTTGTGAACCGATTTTCAAAATTTTTCTTTTGGTGTATCATCCCAATTTGGTACCATATTTAAAAAAGTGGTGACCTGATGAAGGGATCCATAAGAAATCGAGGGAACTCCTCAAAATTTATATGGAAATATGTGGTGACTTCGGTTTTGTGAGCAGTATTCTAAGCATATGCTACCAACAAGTAATCTTTTGCACCAAGGTATACCATGGTTCGGAAGGTGCTGAGAGAACTCCTGACTCTTTATAGATACAAGTTTGGGAGTTTCGACGTTGTTTTAAGAACGGAAAGCATATGCTACTATGCAAATTACATTCATCATCATCATCATTACCATAAACCATTATAGAACCATGTATCGTCCCGTTTTGACCCTATTATTGGTACTTTTCATAGTATTTTATTATAATATATCACTTAAACCGCGGGTAACACCGCGGGGCACAGCTAGTAAAATATAATGGTAATTTATTAAGTCCTAGGTCTTACCGCGGGCCGCAACTCAGTAGCATGGAAATAAGTTTGGTGGGAACCGTTTTTCCGGGATAAAAAATATCATACTACCTATGCCCTTTCCCGGAACTTAAAGTATCTCTTTACCTTCCATCAAAATCGATTTAGTGGTTTGGGCACAGACAGATAGACAGTTATACCCTATCTGTGAGATTTTATCTCGTAGATATGTTTATTAACTTTTCTATTATTGTAATTTGTAAAAAAATCAGACTAAAATCGTCTTTCATCGCCATGTTACTCATAAATATTAAAGAACACTTTTATCTATGGTAATAGACTGAAGCAGGGCAAGTTTGTTAGTCCACGATTTTAGAACAAATAGCGCAATCCTGTACTAATTTTGGAAATCAGCTCAAATATATAACCGCAGGCTTTACAATCTCAATTATCGTACCATGATTTCGTTCCACAATACACGAATTAGGCTAACCTTTATGCAATGTGCGCCAAATGAGAGGGTAAATAAAACTCTAAACGTAGCGTAGTACCTGCTGACAGTAACGTAGTAACTATTACCATAGGCCTATAATTACCAGTCCTAAGTCCTTACTGATCGATCGGCCTTCCCGTATATAGGGGCCTCAAAGTGACCACGGAACATAAAAAAAGCGATAAGACGCAACAGAAGCAGCGCATCGTATAAAAAATACGTGTGGAACTCGGATACTGCCGCGGTAAAGCTATGGCATAGCATTTTTTATCAACTTATGCAATTTAGTACCTAGAATACGTCTAGTCGCACGCGCACAAACACCGTGCCGAATTCTGGCAACGCCGCACCGTTGTGCCGGTCGGAGTGGGGGTGTGTTAGGTTTTTTCGTTACGGAATTTATGGATTCGGTCGCCGCGCTCAAAGCCCGCGATAAAAGCTATGCAATAGCTTAAAAGGCACTGAGAATGCATTTTAAATGTAACATGTTAACAAGAGAAGATTTTAATGATCCATAAATGATAAAGCACACGAAGTTTAAATTAACTTCGGAACTTGTTAACCATTCGTAATGTCCAACAATCTCGCAGATTACAGATAAGAAAGTTATTTCGGTGATGGAAGTTTCTGTTTGCCAGGGATTTTGTTTAGTCTAGGCCCTAATTTTCTCTTTATCTTTGTTGCAATGGAAATAAGGCTTTTTAATATAATGTAATTAATAATTATATTATATTTATTTACGACTTTAATCATTAAACATTTGTTATTGTTAATATTATTTTTGGAATAATAATAATAATATGTATTACCTGATAGCTGCACCTGATATTAAAAATAAATTTCGCTCTACATACTCCTAATTTTAATCTTCCTAACGGCCTATCACTTTTAACAGCTAGTACAAAATCATAAAATTATGTTTATAAATAATACCATCGGTGTCCCACTACTAGGCAAGGGCAGTAAGGTTTCCATGTACAGACAGTCTTTCGCAAAAAAATATATTTGAAAGTACATAATTATGATGTCGGTAATTTTGCCACATTCATAAAATACGTTTAGCAAAGCAAATGTTTTGAAATGAACATTAAAAATGTTTTTAGTTTATAAAACACTTGAAACTTAATGCTACGTAATTAACCAGCACGTAAAGTTTGTTGAAACTACTGCTAAATGTTTAGCAAAACGCTTCAGAATTTTCACAACTCGAATTGAAAAGTTAATGTTCGCTCTAAGCCTGCATTCAGGAGAATTATGCATATTTTATAATTAAACTAGATGACGCCTGCAACTCCGTTACGCAGAAATACTTTCATCGCGCTGGAACCGTACATTTTTCCGGGATTAAGGTGACGCCTTGATAATTTGGCTGTAGCGATATCGATTTTTCTCAGCAATGTCTAAAGCTAAGAAATTAAAGTTCATTGTCAGTATTCATCATGTCTTTGTCTTTGAATTACCCATAGCATAACACGATTGGTCAACTTTTATAACGCAGAATAATCAATCAAAAAGACCTCTGTAAAAAAAGGGATTCTAATTTTGCCAACAGAGGAGAGTGGTTTAAGCTTCCAAAATTTGTACATAGATTTCAAGCATACACTATAATTTGCCCATAGCTTATATGAAATATATTTATGGTTTTTAAATTACGCGACAAATACCCGTTTTGTCGCTTACGCCCTTTCCATTTCTTGCTGTTCCATTTCTTGTTTTCAAAACAAGCAATCTAAAACATATCCAACACGGTTTTTTACTTTAAGAGCCTACTGTCAAAACGCTAGCCCCGCCTACACACACCGCTATCCTCCAATCGTGATACAATAATTCCATGAATCGTGCCCCCGGGCAATGTGCTTTACGTTGCAGCTAATAGTGAACAATATCGCGTAACAACGGTTCCCGCATTATAGCACGAAAGTAAAGGTCGTAAGTCCTAAAAATGTTTTGATGATTACTTAAAAATTAAATACAATACTAATCTTTCCTTTAGCTATTATTTTATAAAGTGTGTGATTGTAGTAGTGCAAGTTATTTAATGATAGTAACTCAATAAGTGTAACAGGTATTTGTTGAAAAGCCGAGAAAGATTCATAGTTTCAAAAAATAAAACTATCGAGTCAAAATAAGTGAATCATGTTTTTGGTTAGCCAAGTATCAGACAAATATACAATGATTAAATAAATCTCAATTTCATTTGAGTCCATCGTCTTCCGGGATCGTAATACTTATTAGAAAACACAGCAAAAGTTGACAGCCCGCTCTTAACGCGGCGTCACCTTAAACTAGATGACGCCTGCAACTCCGTTACGCAGAAATCTTTCATCGCGCAGGAACCGTACATTTTTCCGGGATTAAAAGAATCCTACCTCTTTTCCTTTTCCCGGGACTCCAAAGTATTTTCATACTAAAATTCAGCAAAAACGATTCAGAGGTGTGGGCGTAAAGATATAAAATATATATACAGACAGACAGACGGTAGCAACTATATAGCTTTATTTTCTTTATTTGAAATATCTAATTAAACAATTTTAATTAAGAAATGATTATTAATATCTTTCAAATTAAGTATTATTATTTTATGTGTTTTAATAAGAGATGTCCCGATCATGACTATGGCCGACTAGCCGACTAGCCGATTAGTCGGTTGCAAAGAAGCCGACTAATCGACCGATTAGTCGGCCGATCATGGTTTCGGATGTTTCCGTGACGCTTCGTTTACTGCTGATTCGGGGGTAAGTCGCATCGCCGCCTGCGAACGTGTCGGATAGTGTTTTGGTTATGTTAACACCATGACACAGTTGATGGTTTTCAGGATATATTTTTACTGTACATCATGTGTAACATAATTACCTAATTTGTTGATACAATATTTTATTAAAATAAGAATAAATTTTAAGCTATTGCATAGCTTTTATCGCGGGCTTTGAGCGCGGCGACCGAATCTAGTTATTTTAAAAATAATCAAGTAACTTAAATGTAATATCAATAATAGTAAAATAATAAAAGCCAGATAGTCGGCGCTTTTTGCCGACTATTCGCCGACTAGTCGCCGACTACGAAAGTGGCCGGATAGTCGGCTTTACCGACTAGTCGGCACATCTCTAGTCTTAATGCTTCTTCCTAAATCAATGTTCAAAGTTCTAATGCGCTACACGAAATAGTTTGGAAGTAAATTTTGTATAATATTATGTTTCATCAAAATTACTTGGAAATTACAATTTGACATAGACTGATACATAAAATAATAATTACAGCTCTCTTCAGCCAAATATTAGCCTGATACAAAATGGGTTTAACAGTGTTTTTGTTATTATACAAAGCATAATAATAAATAAAGAACTTTAATCTTATATTTAAATATCTCGCTGCGATGTGAAACATTTTAAAACAGGTCATTCAAAATTAAGGTTCTTTTACAACACAAGAAGATATTATGTCCTATTAAATTGTCAAACTAATAATTGCCGTCCGCGGTTTTGGGCTGCAAATTCCAATCATTTAAAAATGCATCGACATCGCTTCGTCAATCGTCACGTTGCGGCGCTGCAATTTTAAATAATCTTTACTAGAATAGGTATTTAAATCTTATTACAAACCTCAAAAAACCAGGACAAACGTCTTTATTATACATGTATTTGGAATATTTGAAATAAATAAGTAATACGAGGACTTTTTCTGAATACAAGTTTGCTACGTTATTACTAAGAATAATTTTACGTCCCAAGCTACGTTCCAAGACTAGATTGTAACTAAACTAGCCCCGAATTTTGATGTAGAATGTTTCAAAATTTCAAAATTCAAGCAATTTGCGGTTAAAAATACAAAAAATAAGTATTTAAAGGCTAAAGCAGACCACAAAAGTTTATACGTCGTGTTTTAGGTATGTTGTCTACTTTTTTCAAAACAGTTTTAATGATGGTATCGTTGAAACCGACCGACATGACCGGCGCGCGGCGAGAGATTAGGTGGGGGGTGTGCCAAAATCTTTTCGTATTCGCTTCGTTATAGAATCGCCGATGAATATGTATGGAATTGACATAAGCGTTCGTTAGTATGACATTGACGTTCGACTTGTCTTATGTCAATTCCATACATTTTGATCGGCGATTCTATAACGAAGCAAAACGAAAAAGTTTCGGCTAAATGGCCAGGGGGGTGTGCCAAAATCTTTTCGTTTTCGCTTCGTTATAGAATCACCGATGAAAATGTATGGAATTGACATAAGCGTTCGTTAGTATGACGTTGACGTTCGACTGGTCTTTCGTTAAAAACGATGACGAAATTCGTTATCAAAATGTATGGGATTTGACATTAGTCTTCGCAAGCGAAATGTCATTTAGCGATGACTTAATATGTCAAACTGCATACATTTTGATAACGAATTTCGTCATCGTTTTTAACGAAAGATACTTTGTCTAGGGCAGCTGGTCCGACTTTTTATTTGGCCATCGAATGAGGACTACTTCTTGGCAAACAATCGGTGACCAGCTTGTATTGCGCTAACAAAACTAGGAAACAACATAATATTTTTCAACGCGGTAATCGAGCCCACGACCTATTCAATAGCCATGTTCTAAGTAGTGACTTATAGGTTCAGAGGAATAACGGAGGCGTTAGCGCTGTTACATAATTTTTATTACTAGCTGTTGCCCGCGACTTCGTCCGCGTTAGCATAGTAGATCACGTCCCAAGTATTATTTTTCAAAAATATTCAATGTACAGAATTGACTTTCCTACGATTATTTTTTTTGATGAATCAAAAGAAGCAAAATTTGAAGTAAATCCATTCAGTACTTTCTGAGTTTATCCCGGACATACATACAGACAAACAGACAAAAATTCCAAAAACTATATTTTTGGCTTCCATATCGATTGTAGATCACGTCCCAAGTATTAATTTTTCAAAAACATTCAATGTACAGAATTGACTTTTCTACGATTTTATTATATGTACCTATAGATCATCCAAAAGCCTTAATTAAGTACCTCGTTTGCATGCTACGAGTTTTGGAACTAACTTTTCTCAGTTTATTCCGTGGATTCCGAAAAATGGTTCCGGAATGCATTTGAGTCCGCCGCATTTCTATTCAGGCGTACTCGTATTGGGATAACTTTTGCAGGCAACTTTTTGCCTGAACGAGCAAAAAGGCGACATCTCACCAGTCAGACTTGTATGCCTACGACTATACTCATATTAACTATTGGAAAACAGAATTTACTTTGCACAGCGCACGACGAGAGTTTATTTTGTTTGTTTTTGGTGACCAACACACAACCGATTGATCAGCTTGGTTTTGAGCCAAAGATCGATAGGTTAGATAGGTTGGCTTGTTCACTTTTATACCCACTTTTTTCCTTTGGGGGTAAGATGAACACACTAGCATAAGCTATAACAGAATTGCCGAATATAAGCGCATTACATCGAGTGATGGCAATAATCCTTTGAAACGACATCTGACAGCTCGAAATTGTGCCAATTAGACCAACAACAACTAGAGTAACTATTATCGGTATTATTAGCATAGCATCACGCAACAGCTGTTTGAGAACAAGCGGGTACAACACATAAGCCACATCACAGAAAATCGACAAATCGAAAATTAACGATGACAGCTGCCACTTGTATTGACCAAGTAACATTGACGTGTTACACATAATATCATGGTTTGCCATATTAACGCCTCCGTGGTCCAGTGGTTTAGAGCGAGGCTCTTGACTCGGAGGTCGTGGGTACTGGGTTCGATTCCCACGTTGGAAACATGTTATTCCAAGTTTGATTAGGATAATGCAGGCTGATCACCTGATTGTCTGACAAGTAAGATGATCCATGCGTCAGATGGGCATGTAAAAAGTCGGTCTTGCGCCTGATCTCTCGCCAGTCGTGTCGGTCGTCCATCCCACTGGATTATGAGAGTAAAAGGGAGAGTGCTCTTGTGTACTGCGCACACACCTGGGCACTATAAAATTGCTACTGCGTACCTGGCCCTTTTTCAATGAAACCGGCCACCGTCACCGAAACCGAAATTAACACTGTACGTACAGAGTATTTTGAATAATGAGTCAACAACTTGCCACTTCGGAGAAATAGATAAAGAATGTTATTTATTAAAATCAAAATTCAAAGCGATATAAATTCTCAAAATAAGGCTTCCGAAACACCTTTTCCTACAAACGTGTTAATATTTCAAATACTTAGCCCCAGGTTAAAACGTGCGTTGTTTTCCAAAGAAATTGTATCATTTATTATTTACTTGTGGGGTGTGCTAACCTTGATTTATAGATTCGAAAATTACATACGAAGAAATACAAAAGATATACCGACTGAACAGTATTTTGGGTGGATATAAACATAATATTTTAGGTGACTTATTACATAAATCTATACCTCTTATATCGAAAATGTATCTGCCTGTTGTATTTAAATAACGTGGAATAGTTTTAGTAACGGAAACAGTGTAAGTTTTCTTTACAATTCCTACATAACAAAATATACTTCAGTGAGATAGCAAAACAAAAAAAAACCCTCAATATAGGGTTCCGTAGTACCGCTAGTTTTTAGGGTTCCGTACCCAAAGGGTAAAAATGGGACCCTATTACTAAGACTTCGTTGTCTGTCTGTCCGTCTGTCTGTCTCCAGGCTGTATCTCAAAAACCGCTATAGCTAGGCTTCTGAAATTTTCACAGATTGTGTGTTTCTGTTGCCGCTATAACAATAAATACTGAAAACTAAATAAAATTAATAATTAAGGGGGGCTCCCATACGACAAACGTGATTTTTTTGGCCTTTTTTGCTCGATATCAATAATGGTAACAAGTAGGCACTTGAAATTTTCACAAAATCCTCAAATATAATATGTGTAATTTAATAATTAATAATAAAATAAAATTAAAATAAATATTTAAGGGGGGCTCCCATACAAAAAACATAATTTTTGGCCTATTTTTCTATATCCGTACGGAACCCTTCGTGCGCGAGTCCGACTCGCACTTGGCCGATTATTGATTATTTTTGTATGGTCAATTATATATAATAATGTACATTTATAACGTGTTTTGCACTACTAACAAAATGATCTCAGTTACGTTCAAATAATTTGAACGAAAAGTTCCTTTATACTTCGCCGAATACATATTTTTCAGTTGATCGACTATTACTTAATAACTTATGAAGTCTTCTTAGCCGTGATAATTTTCCTTTTAAATTCAGCATATTTCGACCTATGCGTAGAACAAAGTCCGATCTGCAAAATCACTACTTTTCAGTAGAGCAATCAGAGATTCCAAGTTGAAAAACTTGAATAGCTTAAAAACTGTAAGACTTTTATTTTGAATTTTTTGTATGTTATTAAGAAATTCCTCTTTATTTACATGGTATATATTATTTCTAATAATTCATTATATTTACCGAGATAACGGGTCCGATATTTACTTAAGACATTTTATAGCGGAAAAACGAGGGTCCGTATTGAACACCAGACATTGTTTTATGGAAACTTCGGAATGAAATTACGTTTTATATTCATATCACTCGTTTTTTGTTGGAGTTATCTGTCATTTTTATGTCCTATGTAAGTGTCCTTATTACTTCATATACAAAAATAAGTTTTTTTTTCCTTTAAAAAAACGTTTATTAATAAAAAATCTCAAAATAGGTGGTGTTTTGAACAAAATTTCTAACATTAAATCACAGTTGGCACTAACGAATCTATAATACTTAACTAAATCTGTAAGATATTTTTCGACTGCTCCTAGGTTTTTTTCCTAAAAAAAAGGGGGCAAACGAACAAGCGGGTCACCTGATGGAAAGCAACTACCGTCGCTGAACATCAGAAGAGCTGCAGGTGCGTGGTCGGCCTTTTAAGAGGCTCTCTTCTTGAAGGTTTGTAGGTCGTATAGGTCCGAAAATACAGATGGCGGCAGTTTGTTTCAGTTTTACTGTGAAAGACTCATCAAGGTGATGAGGATGGTATAATATATTATCGTGGAATGATGGAATGTTGCAGGAGGTGTGATTGCGAACAATTATTCCTCGGAGCACTCCCCGTGATTCAGCAGATAGAAGATGCAGAGCGAAGACACGTCTCAGCGTAATTCCAAGGGGTCTAGCTTGTTTGAAACACAATGGCTGTCTACAATCCAAGCAGCCCTTCGTTGGTCCAGAGTGGTAGTTGATATTTTGTCGCCCCTGCCCAAAGATGAGAACAGTATTCCACGTGAGGCCGAATCTTCACCTTGTAGAGTTATAGGCCTTGCATCGGACTGAAATACTGTCTCGCTCTGTTAAAAATACTAAGCAATAAGTTTATTCAAGGCTAACTTGGCCTTAAGTCTTAACCGTTTATCGCCCAAGAACTAAACATTTTTCCGACATGAAAAGTATCCCATGTCCTTCCCCGGGATTCAAAGTATCCCCATTTTAAGTATCAGAAAAATCGGTTTAGCGGTTTGGGCGATAGGAGGTAACAGGCAAGTAGACAGATAGATAAACACACTTTTGCATTTATAGTAATCTCTTCTTTCGGCCAGAAAACTCAGGAAGTAGTATTATACTAGTATCCTAAGTGATCCTATTCCTATAGTCGTATTCCTCATGTCAGAGGGTCGTGACCTCCCCTTTCTATAACCTTCCTGCTTATGATGTTACGCCAGCTTTTCCTGTCTTCGGCTACTCGAAGAGCATTGTAGACGATTGACTCAATAATTATGGTATGGATTTGATCGAACTAACGCATTGAACGGCGGCCCCTTGGTCCTTCTCCCTCAGTCTTGCCAGTGACTATCTTAATATTGCCTCCGTCCTTTTTGGCTATGTGTTCATAGTATTCTGATACATTTATTTGAGGCATGTGGTAGAGAGCCTTGTTTTTATGTTCAGCTTAGCCAGAATAGATGTGTTGGTTATGAAAGCAGTCCATGAAAGGAGCATTTTCCTCCATTATTACATCTCGAAGGCGTCGATTTGTCTGCGGTTTGTAGACTTCAGAGTCGTAGTTGGAGATGGGGTAGGAATTTGTACTAACAATTCTTGATCAAGTAACGGAGTACACGTATTGTCGGAAGTTTCTAAGTCTTCCAGCTGTATTAAAGGTGAATTTTCGAAACTAGAAGGCGCTTCTAAAGAAAGTAAAGATGGTTGAATGCTATTAACGGTGAGGTCAGCAGATGGATTAGGCTCGTCGTTAATTTCATGCCAAACATCGTCCAGTTGCTGGATTATTTCTTCTGTACCCGGAGGCAAAGGCGAATGTTGCGGTGTTATATTGTTCTCATCAAATGAAATGACAAAAAATGTATTACAAGCAAATCAAATTTTACATATGTATACATAGTATTGTATTTTATAATACTTCATTTTGTTTATAAATAAAATATTTAAAAATAAAGGTACTAATAATATGTTGCTATAAGTAATCCTCATATACGCACAAAAGTGATAATTTTATGATTTTGATTTGTCACACACCATAAGTTGTAAGGTAATACAGATTTAAACAATTTTGATATATAAAATTAAAAAAATATTTACATTTGACAATATTTTTAATCGTACAACGTCTTATCTTATGATATGATATAGGTGATAACGTCCCATCTGCACAACGGACTCACAAAATGCATCAGTCATTCCGTAAAAAAGCGTCCTATAATTACATGTAACCCATAAAAGCTCTAAAGTATTTGTTCAACATCGTCCTATCATTACTTATAACGTCAACTTTTTACGATATTATTTTTGATGATAACTCGACGAATATTTACCTAACATATAAATACTAAGCAATTCTCACTTTTTACACTTAGAAACGTATTTTTCTAACCCTCCATAAAACAACGTCTGATATCAATATAGATTTCCCATGACTTCAAACTCTTTTAGTAGCCAATATTAACTATAATCAAACAACTTTTATCCAAGCAAAAATTTCTACGCAAATGACGCAACAACAACGTTGTCTCCGCACAACAACGCTCCAAGTGACAATGGTGCGCCACGCGCGCTCCCCTCTCCTCGTTCAATGTACGCTTGGTGCATTTTAAGACGGAGCTTACTTCAAAAAGGACGTTTTACGATTCTGTATCTCGGAAAATAAGTAAGATATAAAAATTCTGAAAATGAGAGACTGTAGTGCTTTGATTTCCTATTTCATTTATACAATAAAATCATTTTGGTCCTATTATCACATAGAACTCTGTTCTACGCATAGGTCGATTTCCTACTCCCGTGAATTTTTTCACATTTCCAGAAGCTTTTTAGCTAGTAGAAGGGAGGGGGACACTGGACTGTAACGATTTTTTTCACTTTAAAACTTCATATTTCACAAATGGATCCCTAAATAGGAAAATGATCTATGAGTAGGTACTCGTAATATTTTTAAAAACCTATCCAACGAAAATCAGAGAAGTTGATTCCTAAGCAGATGGGGGACCTACGTAGTTTGGTCGCGTTACGTCAAACTCAGCCGATAGATTACAATTAATATTGAATTGACATGATCCGACCAAATGACGGTGGTCTGTCAACTGCCTAGGAATCAATTTCCTCGATGGTACCATAAAAAATATTTTTTAAAATGGTATACACTATTTCGTCGGCATCATTAATATGTGTATTCATGTCGAATTACAGCTTTGTAGGTCCTATAGTCTCCGAGCAAAACCGTGGTCAGACAGACGGGCGGACGGACGGACGGACGGACGGACGGACGGACGGACGGACGGACGGACGGACGGACGGACGGACAGACGGACAGACGGACAGACGGACAGACGGATAGACGGATAGACGGACGGACAGACCGAAACTATAAGGGTTCCTTGTTGACTACGGAACCCCTAAAAAGGCATTCAAATAATATATTAAATAATACTACTTTTATCTTTCAATTTACGCGCCTAGTATGCGGATTCTCCAACGTACGGCCTTGACGGATATACAGGAGATCGCGTGTAGAATGTTCGTCTTTACTTGTCCATATTCGACATGTATGGCAATAACGACTGCACAATGCTGGTTATCCCTTATGGGCAATCGTGATAATCATACGGGGTATAAGCATGGTAACGAAAACGGATCGAACCTCATAGTGAGATGTGAGTTATCGTCAGCACGCGTTCGAAGGGCGAAGAAGGGGTGAGGGAGGATGATTGACGATAGTTCCTGTTCCCTTCAAACATACATTATGCAGATAGCGTTTGATATTACTATTACGATCTGTCGGCACTATGGCATGCTCGAACTCACTTCGAGTATGAAATGGAACAGTTTCAATAGCTTGGATCTTGGTTCTCAGGCTTTCTCCACACATAGCATGAATAATATTATGATTTTAACCGAGTTTCAAGAACAAAGACCAAAAAGGTTTCAACCCTTTTTAGTCGTAGAATTAATTGGTAAGTTTTTTTAAGTTTTTGAGTGTCAAAATTATCAAATACTCCCCTCCGTCTTACGAATTTACAATCAGTTTACGTGTCCACATTGGCACATTTTAATCCACCACAAAGAGTGTAAAGCGCTGCCAAAGATTTTCACCTCAATATTATTATTATTGGATGAGGCCTACGTTCAGCAGTGGACGGCAATAGGCTGATGATGATGACGATAATGATGATGATGAAAAATATTATAACAGTCCAGATGCAGGAGAGTTTTCAACCCTTCCATATCATTTTTTTGTTTTATCACCATCGTTGAGAAAATATTTAGGCCAAGCAGTTGACCCTTTGTTTTTATACGTAATAGAAAATAATTTTTACAACTGACAAAATACATTCACGATGATAATCTTATTCGGAAGACGGAACAAAAACAAAATGACATTTTTATTTTATTTGCGACTCCATGAATATCATAATGAATCAATGAATAAAGTAACGAATCAAATTTCACGTGTATTATAGGAATTTCATTGCTTGCTATCTGGAGACACGGTAGTGTCCCCGCCGAGACGAGCCAAGCGAAGCGCAAGGGCACTACCTACCTTTTCTCGAAGTGTTTCGCTGTTTTTTTGAACCTTCATAGAATTGGTTTCCGTTGTAGCAGATAGTTCATATTTTCAGGATATGATGTCATTAATAGACTTATTAAGCATACAAATTCTCAATTGAACTACTCTAATACTTTAGATTTTATAGATATCTAAAATACGCCGATTTCGTCACTGACACACTGATGATCATCAAAATGTTCGGCTACTTTCTGAAGTGCTAGAAAGCCGAAATTTGGTATGTAATCTAAGTTTAGTAAACAAAAAACAAAAAAATGCATAAACTTGTAATTTTCGCCGCCCATCCCCTAAAATGGGGGGGTGGAAGTTGACCCTCATAGAGTTGGTTTCCAATATAGCAGATAGTTCATATTCTCAGGATATGATGTCAATAATAGACTTATTAAACATACAAAGTCTCAATTGAATAGGTCTAATACTTTAGATTTTATTGATATCTAAATTACGCCGAAATTTGGTTACGCCGTAAAATAAGTTTAGTTGGGGTAATGGAAGTTTAAATATGAGACTTTCACCAATCTTATGAATTAGGACATGAAAGTTTACACGGGATAGACATTAACTAAAAACCTCTTAATTAAAAATATTAAAAAAAAAAACTAAAAGACTGCCTAGCAAGTAGCAACTTACAAAAAGGACTGAAATCTCACCAAAAACATTTCATGTAAAATGTTACCTCGACGACCACAAAAGGTTTGCCCTGTGAAAAAGACATCAGATCTAATGTGGAGCCAAGCTTCTGAATATACACGGCCTAACTCTATCGACCCTAACTCCAACAAATTCTACATATCAGTAAGTATGTATGGCTTGGCTGTTTCGTTACTTACTTTAGATCAGAAACTAAATATTCGTCTCACCTCCACGACGACGGTAGCGAAACAGCGAAGCCATACATACATACTTTCTGATATGTAGAATTTGTTGAAGTTAGGGTCAATAGAGTTAGGCCGTGTATATTCAGAAGCTTGGCTCCACATTAGATCTGATGTCTTTTTCACAGGGCAAACCTTTTGTGGTCGTCGAGGTAACATTTTACATGAAATGTTTTTGGTGGGATTACCCTTTCTAAGAAAGGTTTTATGAGTGTCTAGTGCAATTTATAGCTGGCCTGATAAACATTGCTTTGGTATACATTTTTGAGAGTATGCTTAAGATCTTCAAAGAAAGGTCTTTCGACCGACGGAATAATGAATACTCACTTGAGAATCTTTAACTGCTAGCACGATTTGGGATTGCGCGCAGCAGTGCGCGTTAGTTTGCTACCACGTCATTTTAAGTACGATAAAATCGATTTCAGCTGAGCTATTTACCCGATAAGCACACAAAATTAAAACTGGTTTTGTTAAAGTGAAACGACAAACAGCGTGATACTAGAATTTTATATATTAGAATAGGTAAATGTGACGGAAATTAGTAGTAACTGTGACGTTAATCACCCTTCGATACCAAGTTTGTTCAGGATTGTCTGTATCTGATGATATAAAATTTATTTCCGAGGGATATGAAAGTTCCCAACGATTCTTGGATTAGAGTTGTTGCCGTTTTGTATTTCTAACTTTTTTGTTACTTCTCAACTTTGAATGTCGCTCATTAAAATTGTATCGAAACAAGAGGAAATGTCAATATTCATCAGACGCTTCAGATAAGTTTGCAGGCTATTTTCAGAGGCACGCTTCTTAATAATTACTTTTGAACTATGCGCAAAATAGGACCGCCGGAACCGTACGTCTTTACATGTTCTTCTTCCATAGTCCCCTTACCAAATAATGTAAAATATACTTGGTAGATTTAATCGTATAAAGAATCTACTTGTTACGTGCCAGTATTTTTGAAATCTACTTCAAATTTCAAGCCATACTATATTCAATGTAATATATAGTATGGCTTGAAATTTGAAGCCAAAGAACAAATATAATTTCAATACATACAATACACAAGCCATTTTTAAAACTACTTTTTTAACAATAATAGGAAATTGTACACACGAATTTAAAACAAATTTTTGCGTAATTTTATTGATGATTTTTTAAATCTTATCCTAAATTGGCGGCAAAAACTACCAAGGATACCAAAACGGGCTGATCATGCAATCGAGATAACAACTATTTTAACATACTAACAGATGCGAAAATAAGAAAAGAAGTGAAAGATTTATTCATAAATAAGTTTTGTACACATATTTGGAGGAACACAAGTGGTTCGTAGGTTCCAAGATAAAGGATTATTGTTTTATTGCTATCGACGAAACTTTGTGGTATCAGCGCCGACCCTTTCACATTTCCATGCAAAAATGTAGTAAGCCACTGGAATAACGCTGTATTTGTATTCTTTTGACTTTTCTGAATCTTTTATATCGTTCTTTGAGGATTTTAGATTTAACAAAGTTGGTAGTATTTTGTGAAATAACTCTTTTGCTTCTTAACAAAACTCAACACATTGTTGTAGTAACGGTCTACTCACAAGCTGGCTTATTTCTAATAATATATTATACTTAAGGGCCTTCCCCTACGGAGATTCCGTAATTTACCGTATTTAGATCCTTATAAACTCATAATTTGAAAGCTACAAAGTTATAATAAAAATATATCTTCAGTATATCAACATTCCTTTCCCCGTTTTAAATTTTCTATTTTTGTTTATTATACTTATGATATTAGCTTCCAAAGTAACACCAATTTATTAAAATTGAAGCATACTTTCAGCATCTCCCTAGTATTTACAAATCACGTTTATTTGAAAAACACGACAATAGCTGATGACAATTTCATAAACAATATATTCCCCGTTTAAAAATTTTTTTAGATCAATTTTGAACTAAGAATAGTAAAAAAAAAATAGGATTTTTGTGCGATCTCGGCAACGCGTCAAATGTATGGTCAAGGTCGTTTGCTCGGGGGATGCCCTAATAGGGAATACTACGCAGGTCAGAGCAGAGGGCGCTACTAACACATACATTTATTATTCGTAGACATACAGTAAATAATCCGACCAAATTCCAACACGGTGTAGATATGTCATATATAATTACACTAATCTACATCTACACTAATATTATAAAGAGGAAAGATTTGATTTTTTTGTTTGTTTGTTTGATTTGAATAGGCTCCGAAACTACTAGACCGATTTGAAAAATTCTTTCACCGTTCGAAAGCTACATTATCCACGAGTAACATAGACTAAATTTTATTCTGTAAAAAATAAGGTTCCGTAACATATTTGGGTTTTTCGGACACAAGGTGTAAAAAATCAACCAGAAAAGTTACTTATTTTGCGTACGCTGCCTAAACTATAAAAGATAGAACCATAAAATGTTCTAATTAATTGTAGATCTTATAAATATCTACAAAAAAGTCCGCAACATACTATACCTATCTATGTTGAGTGAGTCACAACAACCATTTTTTTAATTTAAAAATCTTGAATTTTTTTGGACTACATTTAAACGCGTTTATTTTACTCATGCTATTAATCCTTATCAAAATAAATTATTTCATCACTAAGTACAGTTTATGTACATAATATTTGGTCTTGAAATGATTAAAATTGGACGTTTGGTTTTGAAGTTATGGCGAAATTAATATATTACGATTTCTGCTGTATGGTCCGTTGCGAAGTGGGCGTCACTAAGGCGGGGGTGCGCGTGCGGGAGCCGGGAGGAAAATTTAGATCTATGAGTACCCGCGAGTTGGTACTACTAATATATATTCTGTGCCGCGAGTACGGGCACAGTACGTACGGGTACCTACCCGCGTGGCTCAGACGCGAGGTCAGCTCCTTTAACATCCACAGAAAGACAATCTGTGCAGCCTGCGGATAATGACTGCGTCGTCGATGTTAGTGTCGGTGTCTGAGAATTGACCTGGGAATCATTTTGCTGACCGTGTCTTTCCTGGGTAGGCTTTTTGCAACGGTAACCGACACAGCCGCGGGTGACCGCTAGTCATTATATAAAAGGCTTTGTCCTGAATTTCCACAAATGACATGACGTTTCAAAATTATAATCAGGATTCAGAGCTTATTTGAGAGCTATGTATAACAAAAAACATATGTTTGTTACTAATTTGTACTTTTTTATGTGAAGTATAGATAACTTTTTTATTTGTGAAATAAATGAGCATGCGGATCGCCTGATGGATAGCGAAAACTGTCATCCACGGACTAGTACGGGAGCCCTTGAACAACATTTTTTTTATTACTATCAAGCTAATTTTTTGTAAGTAGCTTCATTTTGATAAGACGAACAACATTTTTATTTGCGAAAAATCTCAGTCCTTTTTGTAAGTTGCTACTTGCTAGGCAGTCTTTTAGTCTTTTTTTTTATATTTTTAATTAAGAGGTTTTTAGTTAATGTCTACCCCGTGTAAACTTTCATGTCCTAATTCATAAGATTGGTGAAAGTCTCATATTTAAACTTCCAATACCCCAACTAAACTTATTTTACGGCGTAACTAAATTTCGGCGTATTTTAGATATCAATAAAATCTAAAGTATTAGTTGATTGTTGATTGATGTTGTTGCTGTTGACGAGAGATGATTTTTACGCTCTAGGCACTCCACTAGTATAAATATGGAGAAAATTATCTATGTTTGTTATTATACATATACTGACGCAGACGAAGTCGCGGGCAACAGCTAGTATTAGAATATTAAAAGAACGTTGTTAAATGTCGAACAACACTTTTTGGTTTACTGTCTATGCTGGTGCTGCCATATAGCATGAAAACATTGCAGTAATATATTCCATTCCCAGAAATTGTGAAATTTTAGACTTGGGTAACAAAATTTAGATCTAAGCATGTAAATCTCTGCACGTAACAAAAAGATAACGCCGAGTTTGCAACCGTGCACGTTTCTCTAATGCCGTGTGTGGTCACACATGCAGCGATTATTGTACAAAACACAATAATTGCGTGTCTGTCTGTCTGTTACTTCTTCACGAAACAAGTTAAGGGCTTAGTTACACCTACCGAGTAGAGGGGCGAGACCGTAGTGAGAGAGTGCTCTCGGCCAACTACATTGTCTGTTTGCACTGTTTCGCTACTCTATTCGGTAATTTTAATCAGGCCCTATGCGATTGAGTTCCAATTAGGAAAATGGATAGACACATTTAAAAATATTTTTTGCGTACATTAATAATTAATGTACGCAAAAAATACGCACTAGAAATAAGAATTGTTTGAATTACAATCATTGTAATTCAAACAATAAGAGCCCTTCCACACGACGTTTTTTACGCTCGTTTGTATCGATACAAACGCAAGTTGAACGCTCAGCAAACGCAAGGAAGCCGACACGTTTTAAACTTTATATCTGAATGATGAAAACGCGCAGAAGAAGAGTGCATCAAAAACGCGCGTCGTCAGTGCGCATAAATACGTCATGTGGAAGGGCCCTAATTCTTATTTCTAGTGCAACTAAAATACAGATTAGGTTAGTAAGCGCGTAAATTGTTAAAAGGTATTTAAGGCTAGTTCTAAAGCTTTACATAGACTATTGTGTTTTCCTATTGTATCTGGTGATATTAGAGTAAGAGTCAGCGATAGCCAGACTTTCTTCATTTTATAAAAGCTGAAAGTTTATCTGTTTATGAATCCCCTAAAGAGGCGAGAACGATAACGAACGACGTAAAGCGAATTTTTTTATCTTATTTTCTTCGGGTTATCCCAGTAGAAATCTCGTCTTCCACTGCCGGACATTTTTGCCAGCTGCTTCCCACGACCACACCATCTCAAAGTCTTATACTTTAAGGCAGTTTTAGCGTTCAAATATATCAAATAAACAATCGTTCCTTGTTGTAGAATACACATCGTGCACTCCGCGTACACTGTGGCCACACCTTTCTAATACTGGCCGATAGTGTCACGTAGCTTGCTTAAACGCAAGATTTTACTTACACAATCGCATCTTATCAGAGCTCTCTTAGCACCTGAGCTCGCTCACAAAATTACTACACGTGTTATCCCTTGAGATTGTCTGTTCAGATAAACGTCGGGGTATATCCTAGTATTATAAATGCGAAAGTTTGGATGGACATTTTCTTGAACATGTCGTGTTAAAAACGCGGTGATATTCGATTGAGATATAAATAATATTAGTTATTTAGAGGCTCGTATTTTTTATATTTTCAGACTTTTGTCTGAATTTTTGTGTGGTCGTGGTCGCAGACTCATCAAGACGCAAAGCATTTTAGCTACGTAAGTATGAAATAGAGCTCCTTTTTGTTCGAAGCTCGCGTGCAAAGTAAAAGTAATGATTGCTTTACATGCTCTTGTAAGTTCACTTAAAAGCATAAATGACTACTGTAACTTTTACCAGTCTCTATATAAATAAAGCTCTAGATTCTAGAAGCAATCAGCTAGCTTAAAATTGCTGTTTGTTTCAATATAAACAGCTTAAGACGAGCAACCTTATGAAAAATAAATCGGAGCTTTAAGTTCGCTCGAGCTTTACTGATGTGCTTTGAGCTTTAGGTCAATTGCTATTTGCTGCTGATTTTAAATGCAAGAATTAATCTTGAAGCTACTGGTTTTAAGTGATTGAAATTAGACTTAAGTCGATTACCGTTAAGTTTGAAGTTAATCATCGGTTAAAATGACAATATCTAGTGAATAAATCAGACATACGGAGGTTACAATATATCCTGCTTTATAATCAGTAATCGATAATAATATTATGCCTTGCCTATTAAGACAAGAACAGGTTTTGATTGGGTGTCTCTTATGCATCTGAATTATACCATACTTAGATTATATTTTAATCGATTTCGAATAAATAGATATGTCATTAAGTCATACTTTTCTACATTGGTGTAACAAAAATAAAACAGTAGCACGGCAGAAAAAGTGATTCAATCGTCCTCATACTTTAGATTATTATAGATTTTATTAATACCCTTAATTTACAACGAAAGAATATTAAAAAATGTTAAAAAGAAGCCTACCCTCTTCTCAAGTTCCAAAGTTTTAAAAGTTGACGTCGACGCGTCACCGGAATGTTTGATATAATTTTATGAACTTCCAAATTTTAGTACGATTATGATTTGAGATTTAAGATACCGATCTAAAATCATGTATTAAACCAAGACTTACATAGATTATTAAAGTAACAGTAATTTATAAATAATTAATACTTATTTTTAACTCATATTCTAAAGAGGTTAGGTACTAATTTTTATCCAAAAATATTTGTAAAATACCATCTCCAGATTTATATACACTTCGTGCATAAAATAGAAAGCGCGGCCGCGCGGCGATCTATTTATTCTTCTTCCGTCTTAAGAATTTTCGATCAAATCACGTGTCATATAGTTTTGACGTAAAAGCACCGTTCCGATCAACGCGGCAAGCGATCGCAACCGACAAAAATTTAAATAAAATGTAATTTTATCAACTAGCCTTACATTATATTGAAAGCCTTATATTATAGCCTTACATTATATGTTTCTTATACTTAGGGCCTGTTTCACCACTTCCTGATAAAGTGCCGGATAGGCTATCCACAACTTTTTTGACAGATTCTTCATACTTCATCTGTCAAGTTAATTGGTGGATAGCCTATCCGGCACTTATCAGGAAGTGGTTAAACAGGCCCTTATAAGTTTCATTTTCTGCTGATATCGGTCTAGCAACCCATGCGACCGCTGCTTTGTAGTGGCGTAGAGCAAAATCAAACCTATAGCCTATGTCATAAAGTGGCATTTTATTTATTGACGACCTCTGTGGCTCAGTTCGTGGGAGAGTTAGTAGCTCAAGCTAAAGCTAAGCTAAGCTTAAGCTCGTGGGTTCGAATCCCGCCGACGGAACAAAAAGTTTTCAATGTTCCTGGGTCTTGGATGTGTATTAAATATATGTATAATATAATAACAATCTTAAATATATGTATATGTATAATATAAAAGTATTAAATATATTTCCGTTGTCTGGTACCCGTAACACAAGTCCTTTGGGTACTTAGCACGGGGCCGGACTGACGTGGTGTGAATCGTCCATATACAGTGTGTAACAAAAATAAGTAATAAATAATAATTTAGGGTGTGTACGTGTTCCTTGTAGAGAGTTCACTGTGAAAGTAGCAGCGCTGAAAGACGAATTTTTTTTTTCACTTTTATATGGGCAAGGGCCCGAGCGTCACGAGTTCCCCATACAAAAGTGACAAAAAAAATTGGTCTTTCAGCGCTGCTACTTTCGCAGTGAACTCTCTACAAGGAACACGTACACACCCTAAAGTATTATCACTTATTTTTGTTACACCCTGTATATTATTATTATTTGAATTTTTGTTGGTGGCGGTCGCTTGCGGAAAGGATTGGTAAGCCACCTTCACTTTTAGAATTGAAACTCTCTGAGAATAATAACTCAGAATCAAATAAAAACTGATCGAGTCTCTAAAAAATTTCATTTCCAGCAACAAATTCACATTCTCAATATCAGCCTCTCGTATGCAAAACATGTGTGCGAATGCAGTGGCGAACATGCATTCCTCGGATTTATACTTGGGGCAGAACGGACGGCATTAGCTACGTGATCAGAAGCCAGATTCTTGTTATTTATGTAACTATAATATGGATTTTAGGGCACGTAGCCCCAGATGGGGATATAAGCTTAACATAGTATTATTTGAAAGTGTTTTACTTTAAAAATATTGTGGGTACCGTGTTATATTTTAATTTGGAGCTATGCCATTGAAAGGTTTTTCCTATAGTTCCGCCCTTGCAACTGTGTCTAAACACACCATGCCGAAGTTCCGCTGCGGAAGTTCGGAATGATTCCGCCTGCAATGTATTTTAAATTACCGATGACACACCATGCCGAAATTACGTCGCGTTATATTGTATGCGTTTGACATTGCTGACGTAATCATGCCGAACTTCCGCCGCGGAACTTCGGCATGGTGTGTTTAGTCACTTATATTATGGCTTGTAAATTTTATGTAACTGTAAAAAAGTGAAACAACTGTGAAAGCATGTCTATCTGTCTGTTATCTCTCCACGCTTAAACCACTAAAACAATTTTGATAATATTTAGTATGGAGATACCTTGAGTCTTGGGAAAGGACGTAGGATACTTTTTATTCCGGGAAAACCGTACATTTTCCCCCGCGATAAACGAATTTTGGCGCAACGTAGTTGCGAGCATCACCTAGTAAGCAGATAAGTTGAGCAGTGTGAATTGTATACTGGAAAACACAAGAAATATGCGAGACGTAAAATCTGCTTTGATTACAAAATACTTTAAAACCAACTTTAGATTGCAGTGGTACAATTTGGTATAAATGATCAGATAATGTCGGTAGAAACTTAGTCTAGTGAGTCTACCTTACTGCTGGATATAATTGTAATCCAGGAGATCGCTCGACTGGAGTTTAAACGTAGATGCTTTCTTAACCGTCGTTAAAGAGATTATGCATAAGTTAACTGGGTCTAAACCTTATTTTCCTGTTCTTGGATAGATAATTTAAATTCATTTTCATGGTTGCTCACTTTAGGTACTTTTATTGCATAAAATTTTTATGTTTTCTTTGCTAAGAACATAGATTGGAGTTCCGTATACGGGATGTGTAAAAACGTCGATATAAATTTTAATGGCTCACTTCAATTGGTCATTATGAACCCTTCGGCAACAGCTTCAATCTGTCCGTTTTTAGGGCTATATTGCCTATTTACTCCACGATACCAATAAATTGTACGGAACCCTTCGTGCGAGAGTCTGACTCGCACTTAGCCAATTTCTAACCTAAAATGGCACGATACCGTTTATAGTCCTGATAAATGACATAGGATAGTTTTTATTTTAGTAAAATGTACGGTTACCTACAATCATCGAATTTCTGTGCAAGGCTGCGGGCGGCATTTAATAGAATTAGTGAAAAATGAATATTGAATATGTACAATGCACAAATAATACACAATACGATAGTCGAAATGGTTAAAAGTCAAACGGTAAATACAATTAAATTATTGAACAAGCCATTCGTAATTAATAGTTGCAAACGAATTATTCTAAATCGAACACATAATTTGTAATCGAAATATAACTTTATAATATTATGACTGCTTACAATTTGCTGAGTTTATAATGATTTTGAGTCTACAAATCATAATCATAGTTAAGGGTCAATTTTGACCTTATTGTATATTATAATATAAATATTCAGCAAAACATAATAATATTAGCGGCAACAGAAATACACAATCTGTAAAAATTTTAGAACTCTAGCTACAGCGGGTCTTGAGATACAGCCTGGAGACAGTCAGAGAGACGGACATAGAGACGGACAGGCATCGAAGTCTCAGTAATAGCTAAGAAACATCATTACAAATCCAATATGGCGGGCTCCCCAAGATGGCGGACAGGCTATTTGAAATGCCCCCCCCCCCCCCCCATGATATGGGATTATACTGAAAATAAATGAGTCTGATTCGAGCATTTAGTTTAACTAGAGGTCGCCCAATGGTCGAAATTCGACCTTAGTTTCAACGACATTAGGACTTCTACCTATATTTTGTAAAAAAATATTGACTTTGTCATTTATATTTTTTCAACTCTTGTCTCTGGGATTCAGCTGATCTCAGACTGGCCGTGTAAGCATTGTCTTATAGTATCTCAGATTCAATAAAAAAAACTATAATCCATTTTCAATTTGTCAACTTGTTGTCAACAGACATCAACTGTAAATAAAAGAGTATAATTCGTATGTATAGGCAATTGTCACTCCACACAAAATCTGTCCTAATCTGTCCTAACCTAGTGTGTGTGTTGTAGTGTGTGTAATGTTTTATTTGTTAAAAAAATGTATGGTAAAAGCATAATTTCAAAATAATATTAGCTCGATGCACTCCTTCACCATATAAACTATAACTGTGCAAAATTTCATTCACCTACGTTTCCCCATTTTTCGTCAAAAGGGATACAAAGTTTTTGCTCGCGTATTAATATGTAGATTCATATACTCTAACGGATAAGCTATCGATTTATTTCATTAATATGAAATTGTCTTTTAAGTAAAATATAATTTTTTTATCACATTTTCAAATATCTTAGATTTTTGAACATTTTTACAGTTTTGAGCACTTGCGGATTTAATCGCCAAGCATTTTTAGCGGCTGTGGTCACAAGTCACGTTTCGGAACTGAAAAGTAGGCAAAACGTTGGAAATAAGAAAAGTGGTCCGACTATAATAGCCCGCAAGCGTTTAAAACTATTGTGCCATAATGTACAACTTAAAAAGATAACGTCGTATTTCATGTATTTAGTTATATAAGTAGACTAGCTTTTGCCCGCGGCTTCGCTCGCGTTAAGAAGTATTATTGTTATTAAGGTATCAAAGTTTCAGCCCGATCGGTATATCCTCTATTTTATCCCTTGGGGGTGGAATTGATCAAAATCCTTTCTTAGCGGATGGCTACATCATAACATCTACCTGCATGCCAAATTTCAGCCCGATCCGTCCAGTGGTTTGGGCTGTGCGTTGATAGATCACTATGTCAATCAGTCATCTTTGAGTTTTATATATTATTTAGATTTAGTGAATAATCAAGTATTATTTCAATCATCATTTACTAATAGATCTAAACTCCCTCCCGCACGTGCACCCCCGCCTTGGTGACGCCCACTTCGCAACGGGCCGTACAGCAGAAATCGTAATATTTTAATTTCGCCATAACTTCAAAATCAAACGTCCAATTTTAATCATTCAAAGACCAAATATTATCTACATAAACTGTACTTAGTGATGAAATAATTTATTTTGATAAGGATTAATAGCATGAGTAAAATAAACGCGTTTAAATAAAGTCCAAAAAAAATTCAAGATTTTTAAATAAAAAAATGGTTGTTGTGCCTAACTCGACATAGATAGGTATAGTGTGTCGCGGACTTTTTTGTAGATATTTATAAGATCTACAATTAATTAGAACATTTTATGGTTCTATCTTTTATAGTTTAGGCAGCGTACGCAAAATAAGTAACTTTTCTGGTTGATTTTTACACCTTGTGTCAGAAAAACCCAAATATCTTACAGAACCCTATTTTTTTCCAAAATAAAATTTATCCTATGTTACTCGTGAATAATGTAGCTTTCGAATGGTGAAAGAATTTTTAAAATCGGTTCAGTAGTTTTTGAGCCTATTAATTACAATTAAACAAACAAACAAACAAAGTTTTCCTCTTTATAATATTAGTGTAGATATAGAAGAAGAATAATTTTATGCAGCATCTACTCATAACTAAAATTAATAATAATAATAACTCCCACACCGGTTTCGGTGACGGTGGCCGGTTTCATTGAAACCAAGCCAGTTACGCAGGAGTGATTTTATAGTGCCCAAGTGTGTGCGAAGTACACGAGAGCACTCTCTATTCCATTACTCTCATAATCCAGTGGGACGGAAGACCGACACGACTGGCGAGAGATCAGGTGCAGGACCGACTTTTTACATCCGACGCATGGATCATCTTACTTGTCAGACAATCAGGTGATCAGCCTGCATTGTCCTAACCAAACTTGGAAATAACATGTTTCCAACGCGGGAATCAAACCCACGACCTCCGAGTCAAGAGCCTACGCTCTAAACCACTGAACCACGGAGGCACTTAACTTAAATTATAAAAGCAACTGTGTACAATATAGCTCTATGTCTTCACTAAACCTCAAGTCCAATTTTGATGAAATTTGTAAAGACGTACACGGAGACCCGGGAAAGTAACCGAGTAATTGGAAAAGTTTTCGCGCGATTTCCAGCGCAACGAAGTAACGAGCAATACATGGTGTAACAAAACGTAATATTTTAGGGTGTGTATGAGTCCTTTATATTGAGTTCACTGTAAAAATATTAACGCTGTCAAAAGAGCATTTTTTTGTTATTTGTATGGGCAAGCGCCCGAGCGTTATGATTTTCCTCATACATAAAAAAAGTTACTCTTTAAGTTTTGCTACTTAAGGCGCTCCCCCTACGGAGATGCCTAATTTACCGTTTTTAGGATTCCGTAGCCAAATGGCAAAAAACGGAACCCTTATAGATTCGTCATGTCTGTCTGTCTGTCTGTCTGTCCGTCCGTATGTCACAGCCACTTTTCTCCGAAAGTATAAGAGCTATACTATTGAAATTTGCTAAGTAGATAAGTAGATGAAGTCTGTGAACCGCATCAAGATTTTGATACAATAATGTAAAAATTATCAAAAATTTTAGGGGTCCCCATAGGTACAACTGAATCAATTTTTTTTTCATCTAACCTATGCGTGTGGGGTATCTATGGATAGGTCTTCAAAAATTATATTGAGGTTTCTAATATCATTTTTTTCTAACCTGAATAGTTTGCGAGAGAGACTCTTCCAAAGTGCTAAAATGTGTGTGTCCCCCCCCCCCCCCTCTAACTTCTAAAGTAGAGGCATGATAAGTGAAAAAAAAAATGATGTACTTTACTATAAAAACTACTAATGAAAATTGGTCTGAACGAAATCTAGCAAGTAGTTTTTTTTTGTATTTTTATATTTTAATTAAAAAAAAAATTTTTCATCTAACCTATGCGTGTGGGGTATCTATGGATAGGTCTTTAAAAATCATATTGAGGTTTCTAATATCATTTTTTTCTAACCTGAATAGTTTGCGAGAGAGACTCTTCTAAAATGCTAAAATGTGTCCTCCCCCCTCTAACTTCTAAAGTAGGGGCATGATAAGTCTAAAAAAAATATATGATGTACTTTACTATAAAAACTACAAATAAAAATTGGTTTGAACGAAATCTAGCAAGTAGTTTTTTTTTATACGTCATAAATGGTAAACGTAATTTATCTTTCATTAAATCAACTGAAATATAAAATAAATCAAAAATCTTTTAATTTCATAAAAATTAACCTTATTGCTGCTGCGGAACCCTTCATAGGCGAGTCCAACTCGCACTTGGCCGGTTTTTAGAGCTTTATAACTCATAATTTGAAAGCTACAAAATTATAATCTATATATATAAAACTCAAAGGTGACTGACTGACATGTTGATCTATCAACGCACAGCCCAAACCACTGGACCGATCGGGCTGAAATTTGGCATGCAGGTAAATGTTATGACGTAAGCATCCGCTAAGAAAGGATTTTGATCAATTCTACCCCCAAGGGGGTATAATAGGGGATGAAAGTTTGTATGAAACTTTGTTAATTTTAAACCGATCGGGCTGAGACTTTGCATGCCTAAAGATACTACTACGTAGGCATCTCCTGAGAAAGGATTTAAATAAATTCAACCCCTAAAGGGGGTAAAATAGGGGATGAAATTTTGTATGAAACTTTCTCAATTTTAAACCGATCGGGCTGAGACTTTGCATGCATAAAGCTACTATGACGTAAGCATCTCCTAAGAAAGGATTTTAAAAAATTCCACCCCTAATTCTACCCCCAAGGGAATAAAATGGGGTATGAAACTTTGTCAATTTTAAACCGATCGGGCTGAGACTTTGCAAGCATAAAGCTACTATGACGTAAGCATCCTCTAAGAAAGGATTTTTAAAAAAAATACGGGGGTAAAATAGGGGATGAAATTTTATATGAAGTTCTCAATTTTAAACCGATCGGGCTGAGACTTTGCATGCATAAAGCTACTATGACGTAAACATCCCCTAAGAAAGGATTTTAATAAATTCTACCCCTAAGGGGATGAAATAGGGGATGAAAGTTTTTATGAATTTTCTTAGACTTTCGACTGATTGAACTGAAATTATTAAAGATTTGAGCCTCTATGATGAAAACGTTGCGCCCCCCCAAACTCCCCCCCCCCCCCCTCTCCTGGAAATGTTGCTTATAACAAAGTGGTGTCGCGTAGTTACTATTGAGTTTTAATTCTCCTTTTTTTGGAACAAACTAAGGTATTAATTAAAAGTGAATATCATAACGAAATTTTTCTAACCTAAACAAAACATACAGTTTTTGAGTGTCATTTGATTAATATGGGGGAGGAAAGAACTAAAGATTCAGCTATCTGGTACCGACTTCAAAATGATGAAGATTGAATACAGAAATAGTTGAGGCTTAGCCGAATTCGGAAAAAGGCACTACTAGATACGAAAAATTATTTATTAATTTACTTTTTAGTTCATATCATAAGGATGTTATTATTGTTTTTACCTTGGAAGTCGGTTTTAATTTTTAGTTAAAAATAGTTGTTTATTATACTCATGTTATCAGCTTCCAAAATAATAACAAATTAAACTTTAAGCATACTTTCAGTAGCTCTCTAGTATTTACAAATTACTTTTATTTAAAACACACACCAATAGATCGACAATTTCATTAACTACATATTCCCCGTTTGAATTTTTTTAGGTTAATTTTGAACTTAGATAAGTAAAAAAAAAAATAGGATTTTGGCGCAATCTCGGCAACGCGGCAAATGTATGGTCAAGGTCGTTTGCTCCGGGGATGGCCTTAAACAGTGAACTCTATACAGAGGACTGATACATTCCCTTAAGTATTATCACTTTGTTTTGTTACACCTTGTATATAATATAGTTTATTATTTATTTAAAACACTTTCAATAATACTACACGAGCTGTTAGCTCCAGTTAGATGCAATTACTCATTAGTATTTAAACGTTGCAATTAGTAGTTGCATCCACAGTAATTAACATAAACGCTCAGGTGCCTATGTAATTGTAGTGACGTGTCTGCCCTTTTATTAAACCTTCTGAAACACACTGACTCATTCACTCATGTGACCCGAAATACAGGTTTATCTAGTTCGGACACAGATGACTTACATTAAGTGTATATTAATAAGGGCAAATGTTTACTATGGGGCATAATAGGGCAAATAAAATATTTCACCACTTATAGAGTGTTCTCTACCGACTCTACCTATCAGATTAGTTGTGGATAGCCTATCCGGCACTTATCAGGAAGTGGTGAAACAGCCCCTAAATATCAAAATTATTCTGTCAAGCTTATATCTCCAAGAAAATGTATGTTTAATGTATAACTAATTTTGATGATGAATAAATTATAACTATTAATTTTTGTGCACAGTAATGGTAAGGTAGATCAAGAAAAAATTTCACTATTGGAATTTTTGTAAATTCTTTGATAAAGTTTTAGTTTTATTAGAATCGGACTCGCGAATTACAGCATATTTTGAGACAGCGGCATCCGGATTTTTATAGTTTTGGAATTGCTTTGCCAACAAAAATGTACTTCTGTACCTAAATTGTCGTCGTAGATCAAAGTTTGAAACAAAGGCCACATAGAAATGAAGACTCTTCCTTCGCTAATTATTACTGAAATATCAAAGCTGAAATGTAGGTTTTGGGTTAACTTCTGTTGCATTGGTCCACTAATAATTTATGTGATTTATATTACATGTATTCTTTATTATAATATTAGATACATTTTGCCTGCTATAAAAACTGCAGTTGTCCCCCAATATTGTTTTCTAATCTATAGTCTTGGGCCTACACTATAAGCTGAGGCCTATAATGATAAAATATTGTGAGTATCGTTACTCCACTACATAAAAATATTTTAAGTGCTTACAATATTAATATCGTTCATAAAGAAATCGATATTGTTTATAATATTTTCCCAACTCTAGACATTACAGTACATATTATAAACCACCACCACCACTTATGGAATGCTCTTTAACATTAAGGGGTTCGTAGCAAAAATGCTTAGACGATTCCAGAATCATTTCGAGGATCCCAAAATACCTTATCTTGGTCCTAACGTTAAACTATTAAAATATGGTGGTCTCCTGTTCTCAAGAAACAGTCTTGTTAAATATTCATACATGTTGATAAACTACATCGTATTCGCCGTGTTCGGGACAGAACTGCTAAATATATATCTCGAGAGATCAGATACAAAAGTGGTCTTACAGAACTTACAGTATTCTATGGCCGGTGTAGTGATTTGCTTGAAGGTTTTCACGTACTTCAAATATCAGAACGATTGGGTTACGATAATAGAGTATATAAACAAAAGAGATGAAGAAAGACGTAATATGAGGAATGATGAGATGGATATTATTATACAGGAGTATACGAAATACAGCAGATGGGTCACTTTCTCGTACATTTACTTGCTTTTTGTAATGACGACTTCAGTGTGCTTGCAGCCGATGCTTCTTTTTACGTCGTCAACGTTCCGATACAATCTCCGAAATGGTACTGCGAATCTACCAGAGATAGCTAGTATTTGGATGCCGGTAGATAAGACAACTGTAACTGGTTACACGTTGTATATCTTTATGGAGATTTTCGCAACCATTGTATGTGTGTTATGGTTTGCGATGGTCGATACTAACGCGGTCGCCACCATGATATTCATAGAGGCTGAGTTGAGAATGCTAAGAATTGACGCTCGTGATATTTTGGGAACTGAAAAAAACCCGGCTACTTTAGTTGAATCCAAGCAGCGTATACGGAAATGCCACGAAAATCACATACAACTGAGCAAGTCTGTTTTATTTTTGTTCGCTTAGTATGTTATTTATTTGATTTTAAATACTTTAATAATTTAGTCATTGTTTGAGTAATTATTATAGAGTGATTTGTTAAAGATGTAGTTTAACCAAATGTTTCATTTGAATGAAATAAAAAAAAAAACAGGTAAGAAAGCACGTATTCGAAAGTCGGTATTGACTCCCAATTGTTTTTGAAGGGTTGGATTTGATTTTCCGTGAAAATATAGCGTGTAACGTAGTTGTGGTTTTCACCCAACCAAAATTTCCGAAACAACAGAGTAAATGTTAATTTAGTACATCCGATTTCACTTACCATATTTTAATATACCTGTATTTTAACCCCCACCGAGTTTTAACACCTCCAAACGGAGGGGTCTTAAAACTTTTACGTATCTGTCCGCCTTTCTGTGGAATCTTAACACTCAAGTGGATGAACCAATTTTGATGAAGTAATTTTCTTTGCCTCTTTAACCTAATGTTTAATCTTTTCAGAATATGCAGTTTATTCAACAGCTTCTTGTCGCCGATATTAATGCTATACACTTTCGTCTGTTCCGTCATGCTTTGTGTGACAGCGTATCAAATACAGGTGGTTATTAAGCTTTAATCGCGGGCTTTGAGCGCGGCGACCAAATCAAGAAATTCCGTAACGAAAAAAACCTAACAACAACCGTTAGCGTTGCGGCATCGCCAGACTTCGGCACGGTGTTTGTGTACCGTGCGATTAGAAATATGCGATTTATAATTGCATTTAAGTTGATAAAAATGCTATGCAATAGCTTTACCGCGGCAGTCTCCAAGTGCCACAAGTATTTTTATAATATTTTCCCGATCCCGTACGCAATTCTCCCACCTTTACTTTCAGCTCAGATACGAAATCTATACTAATATTATAAAGCGGAAGAGTTTGTTAGTTTGTTTGTTTGTTTGAACGCGCTAATCTCAGGAACTACTGGTCCGATTTGAAAAAATTTTTCAGTGTTAGATAGTCCATTTATTGAGGAAGGCTATATATAGGCTATATTTTATCACGCTAAGACTAATAGGAACGAAGAAATAGAGGAAAATGTGGAAAAAACGGGAGGAAATTATTTAAAAGGGCTTATTTGAACGCGCTACTCTCAGGAACTACTGGTCCGATTTGAAAAATTCTTTTAGTGTTAGATAGCCCATTTATCAAGGAAGGCTATAGGCTATATTTTATCACGCTAAGACTAATAAGAGCGAAGAAATAGAAGAAAAAGTGTAAAAAACGGGGGAAATTATTTGAAAGGGCTTATCTCACGAACTACTAGAGCAATTTTTCTGTTATTTGGGTCAGATAAGAAGTAGACCACGTGAAGGATCATAGCTATTTTTTGTAGACTGATTTGTCTGTGAAATATCTAATTTACGCGGGCGAAGCCGCGCAGAACATCTAGTAATATATAATACTAGAGTCTAGATTATAATAATAATGTATTACTATCTAATACAAAGCACATAGAGCGTTTATTTTACCGTAATCAAGACTAATCTAATTATGTATTTTGCTGACATGAAAGGTTTACCATAATATTATATAGTTTACTGTACCATAGTTTCTCTATGTAGTAAATTGATTTGCCGGTTTAAGCGTAAAAACGACAGACGGACGGACAGACACATTTAAACATTCACCTAAAATGTTAGTGTAGAATAAAAACATAATTAAATCATAACAATCAGTATCATTTTTAGCTGTGCAATATGTATATATATTTATATATATATATATATATAATGGTTAAAAATAATCGACCAATTTGCTAAATATGCACAGATTACTATTACAAAATATGTTAAACTACGTAAACTATAGTACAAGCAACATTTTAATTTGCGCCCAACATCTCTACTAAATCGAATCACGGTAAAGGCTCTTGAACGCTGCCGGTTTTAGATTAATTTAAGTTCCACGTACGTACCACGTATATTACCTACTCAAATATATTTTTTTACCTTTTTATTCGTTTCACAAACATTCGTAATCCTTCACTTTCGCGTTTCCATGTACTTGTGTTTTATAAAATATATTTTTATGTTTTTTTAAATTTACAGGAGGAAACGAGTACTTTTCAGAAAATAGTATCTTTGCCGTATTTATTGTTTGGCTGCTTACGGCTTTTCATGTATTGCTGGCATAGTACTGTCATGACGCATTCTGTAAGTATGTACTTACTGTTTTTTGAAGTAGTGATCAACTTACCTGTAAAAAAGTAAAAAAAAAAACAATAGTATTAAGTATTTTATAAATATAATGTTTAGTACCAGAGCGCTACTGCTACTTCTACTTACTATGCGGCCTCTCTACAATTATACCAATTCAGACGACTACGACCACGTTCGTCTAACATTACCTACATTTGGTGTCGGTTGTGCAATGTGCATGCTGCTGTGCTTTTAAAACATTTTTTTAATTACAGAATGTGTAGCGTTTGACTTTAATTTTTAAATTCTTGGATTGGATTTTCTTCATTTTCAGAGTATAGATCTGATGATGGGGCCCTATGAGAGTATGTGGTGGACTCAGCGAACAACTGTTCGGAAGGAAGTACTACTTCTGGTGCACCAGTTTCGGAAGCCGCTGGCCATCCACGCTGGGCCTATTGCTGACTTAACCGTAGTCACATTTATCAATGTAAGTTTTAGAAGTAAAACCTCTTTGGTCATGGAATAAGGATAAAACCGGGGTGGTGTTTTGCGACAAATCTTTATTTGTTGACACTTCTCTGCAGGATGCTTAAGTCATCATTCTGAGTAAGTTCTGAAATAAACGCCAGCACACTGGTCAGGCCTATAACGTAACCGATGCTATAATAATATTATTATACTGGTGTGCCAATGGTGAGACAAGTGTGACGTTGTATAATGAAATCCGAACAACTACTTATATAGATATTACCATGGCCTGTATTTTGGATCTTACGCTCTTAGTTCTGTCGTGTCAGTGATAGACAAAGCAGTGTTTCTAGATCGACGACAATCGAATCAAACGAAACGGTGCTAGAAACTGCACAGTGAACACAAAAATGATAATTTACATTATTATTTTGATATTTATTTTGCAGATACTAAAAGGCGCCTACAGCTATTATACCTTGCTGCGAGAGATGAAATAAAATAACTACGTCAAAGAATATAAGCATATTTTATGCAGTTGAAAATATTTATTCCGTTTCAGCACATTTTTAATACCACAATATTTTACAATTTCTTTTTTAATAGCAATGATAAACATAACACAAAAAAATGTGAAAGTAAAAAATACTTTTCTTGTGAAACCTATGATCTTATTGTTTTTTTTTTTTATAGCCTATTCTAATGTGGAAGAAAATTCCTTTCAAAAATTCCTTATCATTTAACCCTTCGTCGCCTACCGTGTTTGTAGTGCGAACATATTGTGTCAACAAGATTGTATCTACGAGATTTAAGTGTAGCTTGTCCTTAAATCGTGCTTCGTCACTAAAGTGTACCTACATTTTGAACCACAATAGTTTAGTAATTTTACCAACTTCAAATTAATACGCTAACCATGTACAATTTTTATTATTTGCAATAAACTTCATTTGAATTATGAATAACTAGCTGTTGCCCGCGACTTCGTCTACGTTAGCATAGTATAATAACGGAGATACCTCAAGAACCGCGCTTGACAGTTGTAGTAGTCCCAAGTAGGAGAGGGGGCGAAAGCCTCTGTCTGTCTGTATGTCTGTCTGTCTGTCTGTATGTCTGTCTGTCTGTCTGTATGTCTGTCTGTCTGTCTGTCTGTCTGTCTGTATGTCTGTCTGTCTGTCTGTCTGTCTGTCTGTTACCTCTTCACGCCTATATCGCTGAACCGATTTTGCTGAAATTTGGTATGGAAATACTCTATATATGTATGGAAATATCTATATAGTCCCGGGAAAGGACATAAGATACTTTTTACCTCGGAAAAATGTACGGTTCCCGCGCGATAAACGAGTTTTGGCGCAACGGAGTTGCGGGCGTCATTTACTTGTAGATAAACGGAGAAAATTTCAAGAAATAATAACGACCAAACGATTAAATAATATAACCGGACCAAATAACGTAGACATCCGTTATATATGTTTATGAATAAATATTGCAATATTGTTCACGACACAAACTGTCTGTCTGTATGTCTACAGACTAAACAACATAACCGGACCAAATAACGTAGACGTCCGTTATATATTATGTTTATGAATAAATCGGTTGTGAGTTTTAACACTAATATCTCAAATTCTCAATTGCTTATTGCATCGGGCATTTACAAGAGATGAGTTTACAATAATTATTATTATTGTCAGTTCGATTTCAACAATCAATAATTGCATTGCATTTGCAAATTCGTTAATATATCGATTGTAAAATCAATCAACCATTTCAGTTTCAATAGCGAAATTAAACACAGTAAAATAAAGTAATATCTATTTATTTTATTTATTCACGGTTTTCACGATTTAAATTCAAATGTTAAATTTTATTGTAATGAAAATCATCATGACATTACGTAAATAAAAAGCTCATTAATTCGGTTGTATATCATACGATAATAATTATTATGATGATTATATTGTAAAAGGAAGACATAAGAGCACAGATTAATGAATATTTACTAATAATATTATTAATGAATATTTACTAATAATATTAATTTGTGAAAATTTTTAAAGGCAGAAAAGTTAATAATGCTGCGAACATTATTTACTTTTTTACATTGTAAAATACTTACTTTTTTATATTGTTTTTCTTAAGACACTGTAAAGTACATCTTACTAGGAGTAATATTTAAAAACATTAATTTGTAAAATAATGCATTTTATTTATTCCTTTCAGAGAGCATCTGATCTCATAAAAATGAATCGCTAAGGGTGGGTTGTCAAAGTTATGGTTATAGTTAAGGCTAACTTAACTTTAACCTTAACTTTGACCATAGAATTTGACAGATGTCTGTTGCTGGTGCGACAAGGCTTTAAATGAACGTGGGTGGGGGCGCTGCTGGTAAAGGAGAACTGTCAAAAATGGCGTTTTAGTATGATGACAGCGTTAGTTCCTTTTTTCGCCACTTTCATTTAAAGCCTTGTCGAGCTCAAGGTTATGGTTAAATATGGCATCCATTATTGACCTTAACCAAAGATTTGACATTTTGCATTGTAGTTAAAGTTAAAGTTATAGTTACAGTTATAGTTAAAGTAAGTTGGTGCAACCCACCTTAAATGTGTTGCAAGCGGATATCTTGGAAATGGCTGAACCGATTTTGCTAATTATTTTTTAGCATATTCCTTGAAGTACGAGGATGGTAGTTACGGGGAGATTTTATTACGTAGATAATTAAAAAAATATTAATACTTTACCTTTTAATACAATGCCTTTGACAATAATTTAAACTTCATAGATATGCCGGGACGACGTCCGTCGGGCCCGCTAGTTTCTGATAAAAATAGTAACTTTCCTATTAACTGTAGTCGTTGATACAATAACATGGTATTTTATGTTATTAAGATATTATGAAACGAAAAATTTGATAAAATATTCAAGCATAAAATAATTGTAACGTTACCATCAGATTAAAGTTTGATAGCTATTCCATTAGTGTATATTAGCGAAGTGTTAATAATTTATTAAGTGCTCTATATTCAGATTATATAATATTATGCATTCAAATCTTTCAAGCTTATAATTAGTTAGCTGCAAATTAAGTTACATTAAAATAATTAGCGGTTTATTATTATATTATTTTATTTTATAGTGATGGATTTAATACGATAAAGTTTACTTCATTAATGTAACCAATTTTGTTTTTTTTTTGTATGGAAAATGGAAATACTTTAAGTTTCGGGGAAAGACATAGGGATCTTTTTATCCCTAAAAACGTAAATAATAATAATCAGATCCAGATCACATGAATCTCTAATATTATATTACTAGCTAACCCGGTAAACGTTGTTTTGCCATATTAATTATTTATATCTAGTATCAATATAAAAAGTATATAAAAACCTATTCTCAGGCCTAACGAATGTACATACAAAATTTCATTAAAATCAGTTGAGCCGTTTTGGTGGAGTTCGTGCACAAACACTGTGACACGAGAATTGTATATGTTACGCTCAAAGACCGAAAACGCTCAGTGAGCGGAAAAATAGCTCACAACGCGTTGTGGTCACAGTGAAACAGCCACGACGCGAAATTCGCGTTGTGGCTCTAATGAAAACGGCCACGACGCGTTCTGGCAATCACAAAAAGACCATAACGCGTTCTGAACATTAATTCTTACCATATCGTCGCTTGGTAATAATACCAACGTAAGTCAAATTTGAAAAGTTTTCAAGACAGACAAAAAACTTCGTATTCCATAAGAAATAATTTTAAATTAAATATATTAAATAATCGTTTTAATATTATTTTGTGTTCAGTAATTTACTACTTCATATTATGTTTTTTTTTAAGTAAAGTAATCTGATCTCAATAAATAATAAAAATATAGTTTTATTTTAATTTATATAATTTAGATATAATACTACTAGTACTACTATGCCCGCAACTCCGTTGCGCCAGAAAGACAGACAGTAATAATATTAGTATGGAACTATGGATTTTTTAGAAATAACTAGAGATCGCCCAATGGTCGAAATTTGACCTCAAATAAAAAATTAAATTAAAAGTTTCAAATTTCAATGCTTTTCTATTGATATATTCTATTGTCAAAATATTGACTTTATTATTTTTTAGACATAATTCCTGCGACAGTGTCAGATTAATAAAGTCAAATGATGACAGACTGGCCGTGTAATAATTGTCTAACGACCACTGACATATAAGTACTACGTACTAGACTTGACACCGCAATGTTTGGTCACATTCAACAGAATCTATATAGCCGCAACGCACTTAGTCGGCCGCAAACTCTTATGCGCACTAGACGTATGACATTTATAAAAAAACAAAATAAAGGTCAAAAAAATGCCTTGGTGTGTCTTAAGATATTGTAAAAATAATTCCAAAAACACTTCCAAATGCGACGGAATAACATTTCATCGGTTAGTATTCTTATTTAATTATGTTCAATTAAAATACGAACATTAAATTACTAGGCGAAGACGCGCGCCATTTCGCATTGTCATAGAGTAGTAGATTCAGAGGGGAATGTAGGCAGAATACACATATCTATGATGAGACGACGATGAATGTAGTATTCACGTAGACGAGTTTGTATTTTGGTAATATAAATACGGTATTACGTGTACATTATACATGCGTACATTATAATTGTATTTATAAATATTTAAGTAATTTAAATAAGGTAAGTATGTAGTGGATTTTGGGTCTATACTTATTAAAATATAATTATTATAAATGCGAAAGTGTATCCGTCTGTCTATCTATCCGTCCGTCTGTCGGTCTGTCCGTCCATCTGTCTGTCTGTCCGTCTGTCCGTCTGTCTGACCGTCCGTCTATCTGTCTGTCTCTCTCTGTGTCTGTTACCTCTTCACGCCCAAGCCGCTGTAACGGTTTTGCAAAATTTTGGTATGTAATATTTTGGTTTTTGACTGACTTCCAAAAAAGGCGGTAATACGTTTGGCTTTATGTATGTTTATTTTTATTATTTTTTGTATGTTCAACGATTACTCAGCCGTTTGTGGTCCGATTTTCGAAATCCTTGGTACGGAGTTAACTCGACCGTTTGTAGCTCCAAAACTGGGGGGTTTGTATAAGTATGGCCGCCAGGTACGGAGTTAACTCGACCGAGTTGTACTCACCTTTAAAACTTCTATGTCCTTGAGAAATCGTACTTGATGTTGATTAGTGAAAAAACCGTGTCTATATTTAGCGACTTGTTATATTATTATTATTTCGTTTATTTCTGCATGACTTAAAAGTTGGATTTTACTTAACTATTTTTAACTGAAATCCAATTCTTTAGTCATGCAGAAATAAACGAAACTTTGTTTGTATTCCCCTATCTTAGATGAGCCGCCATATTGGATGTAGAATGACATTACATTCGTTTTCGAGTTATTCTCAAAAAGTTCTTTCATTTAATGTCCATACTGTTATTATAGGACGGCATAGAAAATAACTATTTCGCTATCTTGGATGATCGGCCATTTTATATTTATAGTGATGTCATACTGTATCGTGCATTGTCATTCAAACCAAACGTGTATACAAAATTCCAGCTCAATCGGTTAAAATATTATATGCACATACATACTTCGAAATTGGGTTCAAAAATTCCACCCGAACTTACATAATAATATGTACTAATATATTTAATAATATGTACATAATAATATACAGAGTAAGTTAAATAAAAGCTTTTAATAATGTTTAGTAAAAATCTTTGTTTTATTTTATCCACTTACTCAAATAGAGTCTGCGTTCATTCGAGTGTAGGCACAAAACTTTGTCACTTCTGCGGTACTGATCTATAACCATCACCGCCCCGCCTCTCACCCCGCTCATGCCTCAAGTGTGACATGTTTTTTGTTTGCAATGGCGCCTCCAGTACGTAGTACATAGTATCTCTATGCTAACGACTAACAGTATTTAAGATTCAATAAATAAATATCTTTTTTAAATTTCACTACAGACTTCAACCATAAACAAAAGAGTACAATTCGTGTGTATAGGCTTGTCAATGAAAATCTCCTAGTGTGTGTGTTGTAGTGTGTGTAATGTTTAAATTGTTTAACTTTAGAGTACTAATCATCGCCGGACAGGCCGCGTGCGGTCAGTTTTTTTAATTATTTCTAAAACACGTTCTTGGGTCAAATTGTGCTTTCGCGCCAACTCCGCATACACTTTGCTTCAGACCTGAGACCAATCAGAGTCCGGCCCAGACTCCCCATTTTCAAAATATAAGCACCTCGATCGCCTGGGAGGCGATCATTAGTATTAACCATTAATTTTTTTCGTTCGTAACATGTTTTGTTTTGCGACTTTTACAGCTTGTAGTATATTATAATCTACCAAATGCTTTTTTTATTTTTATATTATTCTTAATGAACACCAAATCGTAGATATCTACTAAATGAGAATTCGGACAGCGAAACTAAGGACCAACTGGCGTCGATCTGTATGACTATGACGATAGCGCGGCAGATCCTTCTTCTATTCCATTCTGGCTGAAAGAAGACCTACAATATAATGTAGTAGGTATTTTTGAAACCTCGAATATTTCAGTAGTACATCAAACCACAAGTAATTCGTCAAGTTCACCAGTTCAGATCGATCGATTGATCTCCAAATAGTAAGAATTTAAAGGCTAACTTCAAATTAGTGTGTAATAAAAGTATCATGTTACCAACAGTTAAATAATGTGTTTAATAAAGTATGTATATTGAATATTAATATTGATTCCAAAAAAGTAAAAATTTAAGAGTATTTTTTATTCTACAACACTTGTAAAAGACCTACTGTTACAAGAAAAATTAATGGTAAGCTTAAGTTTGAAGTTTAAGACTAATGCTATTCTTAAAGGAGGATTTGGGTTTTGGTTTTTAAAAAGTAAGGAGTTGGCCTTTTAATTTATGCTGTGTTTGTAAAAATGTAATAAAAAATAATACAATAAACAAGTTTTATTAGAAAAGTAGCCTCCCAGGCGATCATTAGTATTAAGCGGTGGAAATTTTATATTAGTACTCTAGGGTTAAAAAATGTATGATAAAAGCAAAATTTCAAAAAAATATTAGCTCGATGCACTCCTTCACCATATAAACTATAACTGTGCAAAATTTAAATCACCTACGTTTCCGCATTTTTCATCAAAAGGGATCCAAAGTTTTTCGCTCGCGTATTAATATATATACCTAGATAATGATAAACACGTTATACAGTGATTTAGTAAGAGAAAAAATGTTGTGTAGTACGTGTGGTAATTCAAATATAATCTTCCATACCTATGGACGATTAATCAATCAAGAAAAATGGAATGGAATTCATGTCCTATTGGGTCAAATAAACTTTTATTTATTTATTTTATTTTATTTATTTAAAAACGAATAGCATATCAGCCACGACACGAATTTCGCTTTTTGGTCTTTTTGTGATGACGCGTTCTGGCAACGCGTCGTGGCCGTTTTCTTTAGAGCCACAACGCGAATTTCGCGTCGTGGCTGTTTCACTGTGACCACAACGCGTTGTGAGCTATTTTTCCGCTCATTAAGCGTTTTCGGTCTTTGAGCGTAACATATATATTAGATTAGGGAATACAATTCAACTTCTATAGCAAAATCAGTTCAGCTACACAAAATACTTTTCCATTTATTGTTTGTACTCTATAATAATAATAACTCCCACACCGGTTTCGGTGACGGTGGCCGGTTTAATTGAAAAAGGGCCAGGTACGCAGTAGTAATTTTATAGTGCCCAGGTGTGTGCGCAGTACACAAGAGCACTCTCCCTTTTACTCTCATAATCCAGTGGGATGGACGACCGACACGACTGGCTAGAGATCAGGCGCAGGACCGACTTTTTACATGCCCATCCGACGCATGGATCATCTTATTTGTCAGACAATCAGGTGATCAGCCAGCATTGCCCTAACCAAACTTGGAAATAACATGTTTCTAACGCGGAAATCGAACCCACGACCTCCGAGTCAAGAGCCATGCTCTAAACCACTGGACCAGGGAGGCGACACTTGTACTCTAAAGTACAAACAATATGAGGGAAAGTATTTTATACAGGGTGCAAAAAACTTGACTCGTGGATGGGAAACCTTATCGAGTTCGGATTATGCGGCCCCGTGTGAGGAATCCCGTTTAATATTATCTCCCGATCCTCGTGTAATCCACCGACGTGGGGCATATTTGAGCCGTGACGTCACTGACAGTAATTTTGCACTAATCGATATATCATCTAAATACATCTATTTTATACAATGACTAGATGACGCCCGCAACTCCGTTGCGTTGTTGATAAAAAGTATCCTATATCCTTTCCTGTGACTCAAAGGATCCCCACACCAAGTTTCAGCACAATCGGTTCAGCGGTCTGGGCGTGAAGAGGTAACAGACAGACGTGTGCCTGTCTACACTTTTGATTTTATTTATCAACTAGCTGTCCCGGCAAACGTTGTTTTGCCATTTAAAGTATTTCTACTTCATCAGTTGATACAAAATCTTACCCCCTCTTTTGACCCCTAAGAGGGGTGGGGGGAAAATTTTTATACACCAGATGTCAAGTTGGAAAACACAGTTAATAATATGAAGTAAGTCCATTAAAGGAAAAAGTTTGATACAAAATCTGACCCCCTCTTTGGTCCCCTTAGAGGGAAGAGGGGGGGGGGGTTATACACCAGATGTTGAGTTGGAAGAAGATGAAGACAAATATATCTGCGAAAACTGTATGCAAATCGTATCAGTAGTTTTCATGTTAAAGAAAAAAGTTTGATACAAAATCTGACCCCCTCTTTCGTCCCCTTAGAGGGGTGGGGGGATTTTTTTTTATACACCAGATATTAAGTTGGAAGAAGACAAATATATCTGCAAAAATCGCATTCAAATCGGATCAGTAGTTTTCGTGTGATAGTGGAACAAACATACATACAGACAGACAGACAGACAAAAAATTAACCACATTTTTGGCTTCTATAGCGATGTAGTGACACCCCCCGCTTATTATTTTTTGAATATCTTTAATGTACAGAATTTTCATTTCTACAGTTTTATTATACATAATAAATATATGTATAGATAGCCGTCAAACATAATCGCTCAAATATGTCTCCAGGTTTACTGTAATAAATACGCAGCTAGAACAACAAAAATTATATGAGCGATCGTAGTATGGCAACCAAATAAAATTACGCCTGTAAGCCATTTTCGTTGAACCATTTTTGACTCTGTTAGTTTTTGTATTTCGTTAACTAAAAGAATTTTTTTTCATAGCATATTATGAGGGACCTAAGTTACTTAATCGACCAATTTTAGCTTTAGGTAAGCTTAGCTACCCACTGAAGAAGGTAAAGTTTTATTAATCCTTTAATATTGAGAGAATTTGTTTCAAAAACATCAAAATATGTCAGTAAGAATGGATGAGAAAATTATAATAAGTTGCCTTCCCCCTTTATTTCTAAGAATGTGGAGTTCAAAATTACTGTTCCTGCTAGTTCGAAAAATACCAACATACCTATAGATAATAATAATTGAACTCTAAGTCCATGTATATCACGAAAGCATACAGCATAGCGCTCCCTATAAGTATCTCTGAGGGGCTTACTACCCGACCAAATTAGGTAGGTCCGCCATCGGTACGAATCAATATCCCGGATGGTGCCTAATATTTGAATGTACTATTGCTCGAGGCGACTCTTGGAAACTGATGCTTCCTGGAAAGTCTGTAAGCACACACGGTTCCCTAATAAACTGAAGTAACTATAGTATTTAGCCGTGAGAGCAAGCTTTGGAGTAGTAAATTATGAGCATGTCTCCCGGTACTCAATCATAGCTCTTATATATAAAATTCTCGTGTCACAATGCTAGTTACCGTACTCCTCCGAAACGGCTTTACTGATTTTTACCAAATTTTATATGCATATTCAGTAGGTCTGAGAATCCGCTACTGGCTACTTTTTATATTGATAAGTGCATTTTTTGAATAAATAATAATAAATGATTACAACTCGGGACTGACGGCGACCATTGTTTGTGCGACGGGATAGCGATGGACGTTGCCATGGTGCCATACTTATTTAGTCACTTCAATAAAATAATATGGGCAAAATACTTTATATGGAAAAACAATGTTTGCCGGGACAGCTAGTAATATTATAAATGCGAAAGTTCATTTGTTTGTTATCTTTTCACGCCCAAACCGCAGAATCGATTTTGTTGAAATTTGGTATGACGATACTTTGAGTCCCGGGAATGGACACAGGATACTTTTTATTCCAGAAAAATGTACGGTTCCAGCGTGATAAACGAATTTTGGCGCAACGGAGTTGCGGGCGTCATATAAATACTAATCAAAATAACAACTGACAATTTCTAGGCCCCTCTTCACATCGGGATGATGATTACAAATTGTAAAATAAATGACCATGATGGATGGATGCCTTCGATGCGCAAAAATAGACAAATATAATATACGTTATCGCTTGTACCATCGAGGACATTGATTCCTAGGCAGTTGACAGACCAACGTCATTTGGTCTGATAATGTCAATTCAATATTAATTACGTAGGTCCCCCATCTACCTAGGAATCAACTTCTCTGATAGTACATCATGGGCCAGCGTAGCGATGTATTAACCGTCGAATAATCTATTAAAAAAAAAAAACATAAAAATTTCTAAGATGTGAGTTGTGACAACCCTAAATAAGTATTATGATAATACGTCTAGGGATCAAGTAATATAAACCTACTTTAGACACATTTTCAGAGTAAATACTATAGGTCCTGATCCTAATCCCTCACTTTACGTGTCAATTCATATACGTCTTACATTAGTTCAATTCACAGAACCGCTTATCACGTTTCTGTATGTAGAATTGAATTTCTGATTTCACCTTTGTGAATACCCAAATAACTCATTTTATAAATTACTATCTTTATAAATACTTAAACACAAATAACTGATTTACTTTGAAGTTACAAATTCAATTGATAAAATTACAAACTACTATTTAAAAATGTATGTGATAGTGAAAGGTCTGTAAAATACAAGAATGATAATTCACTTTTATTTTATTATAGGCATAGGTATCATGGTAATTTAGATTGAGTATCCAATATAAATGCATAAATACGTAATCTAGGATAATTATCAAAATTATATTGTTATCTACAAGTTTTTTTTTTTTTTTTAAGTACAGCAACAAAATTTATAAAACGAAGTTTTAATGACTATAATGCATGACATAGCAATATACATCACTCAATCTTAATCCTGTGTAAAAGTTAAACAAAAATTTTAAGTTATAGAAAAAAATAAAATGCAGTGTCGACAGTCATTTCGCAACCCTATTTTATAGTAAAGCAATTAACTAGTATTTAAATATGAAGACATTCAATTATTACACGATAGATTAAATCAAGGAGCGACAATGTTCAGGCGTTTTACAAGCAGATTGGAAGATCCTGAGAGACCCTTTTTGGGACCAAACGTCAAACTTTTGAAGGCTGGGGGTCTTATATTTTCGAAGAACAAATTAGTAAAATATCTCTACATAATATTCGTGCACTACTTTATTTTTGCCTTTTCCGTCACCGAAATGATCGATCTGTGGTACGAGAGATCAAATTTGGAGATCGTTCTACGAAACTTAAAGTATTCCATGCTGAGCGTCGTGAACTGCTCCAAGGTTTACACGTACATAAAATGGCAGGACGACTGGATGCATATCATAAACGTCGTCACGGAAAAAGATAAGGAGAGACGAAGCAGGAATGACAAGGAAATGAACGGGATTATATGCAAATATACCGAGTACAGTAGATTCGTCACGTTCGCTTACTTCTATTTGGTCGCGCTAACCGCTACGTTCGTTTGTGCTCAGCCGATGCTGTTGTACATTTCGCCGACATTAAGGTTTAATATCCAAAACGGTACAGTAGAGAGGCCAGAGATCGTGCACTCGTGGACACCGTACGACAAAACTAATATTGTCGGCTACTCAGTCACCATGCTTATACAAGCGTACTCTAGTTACGTGGCGGCGGTCTGGATCGTCACGTTCGATGCGAACGCTTTAGCCGTAATGGTTTTCATAGAATCAGAGTTGAGAATGTTGAGAATCGACGCCCGAAATATTTTTGGGACTGAAAAGAATCCGGTCTCTGTTGCCGTGTCGAAACAACGAATTAAAGATTGCCACAAGAAACATTCGGAGATTTCGCAGTATGTATTTATTTATTTAGGTATTAGTAAAAACAAACGGCGAATACGTACAATAAAATATACGAAGTTTGTTTTTTTCGCTTTCTTTGATTCTATAAAAACAGCTTTAATACTTATTGCTTAAAACTGAAATCTATGTACTTCAATTTTACAATATTTTAAAAGTTTTGTTCCACGTACGATTCAGCCTGTTTCTTATCAAACTAAAAAATCTCTTGTAGGATTTGCAATTTATTCAATACATTTTTGTCGCCAATAATGCTGATATACACTATTGTATGTTCCATTATGTTGTGTGTTACTGGCTATCAGATACAAGTGAGTATAGAAAGCTTTCTATCTATAATTAGCTAATTATAATTGCTATATTGATGCTATTGTTACTGTTGTCAAGGATAATTTAACACTTGATTGAATCAAATTAGCTAAGTGCTTACACGCAAGAAGAGCTTTCTTTCTTTAGTTGCTGGAACGGTCTTAAGGAGGTAAAGGTTTGGATAAAAATATGTTGTAAGCATAAGCATATTATTATTAAACATAAAATTTAAGTACCAAATGCCAGAATGTGAGTCTTTCACGTGAATATGATTTTGTAGATGTATTGCGGAATTATTAGAGTACCTACATACAAAATTAAAGTAGTAAAAAAAATGTAATAATAATGTTTTTTTTAATTTCCACCACGAATCTACAGTAATAAAACTTAATTAATTACAGTTTATTAAACAAACTAAAACAAAAATAGCTAAAACAAAATTTGGCTTCTATTTCAAATTTTCATGTCACTGACGTTACAAGCTGTCCTGTAACATGGAAATATCAGTGAATTTTATTTTCGGTTAGGGGTTTAAAATAATAAAAAAACTATTTTACAGGTTGAAACCAGTGCGTTTCAGAAACTGATGTCGGCCCAGTATTTAACGTTTGGCATTTTTCAACTATTTTCATACTGCTGGCACAGCAGCGCGATGCAATATTCCGTAAGTACGCTGTAATGAGGTTAAATTAATTAAAAATAAATTCACCTCGTGAAAAAATATTTGACCTTATTTTACAGCAAAAGTTAGCCCTTAATCCTTCAATTAAGTTTTTAGAGCGAGAGTTTATTTAATATTCGTTTATCGCGCGGGTGCCGTAAATTCTTCCGGGATAGAAAGTATCCCATATCCTTTCCCGGGACTCAAAGTATCTCCATACCAAATTTCAGCATAATCGGTTCAGCGGTTTGGGCGTGAAGAGGTAACAGACAGACACACTTTCACATTTTTAATATTAATATATATTTTGTTCAATAATGAGACAATTTAGTTCGATTCCGCTAATCCAAAGGACTTCTTCTAGCAGCTAAGCGTTGCTCTACGAATAATAAAGAGCTGTGCTCTTTATGTATAAGTACCTAGTCAATTATATTTCTTCCTGAATGGTAAAGACAAATTACAATACTTACAGTAAAACTAGCTGACCCGGCAAAAGTTGTTTTGCCATATAAATTGTTTCTAGTATCAATATAAAAAGTGGATAAAAACTTATTCTCAGGCCTAACGAATGTACATACAAAATTTCATAAAAATCGGTTGAGCCGTTTTGGACGAGTTTGCGCACAAACACTGTGACACGAGAATTTTATACATTAAATATGTACTTAAAATAACAAGATTTAATATTTACAAACAAAATTTTAATAATATGAAAGCTGCATTCTTCTAACTTTGCTTTCTTATAGAGCCATGATCTAGCTTTGGGTCCGTACGAGAGCCTCTGGTGGTGGCAGCCAGTAGCGCTGCAGAAGCAGCTGCTTCTACTGGTCTATCAGTTCCGAAAACCGCTGGCAGTCCGAGCAGGACCGGTTGCTGATCTCACTGTCCTCACTTTTATCAGCGTAAGTAGAAAAATACGTAAGAGCTGGCGCGCACTACCTCTTTTTGCCGCTCGATTATTTTACCGACCTACAAAAATTCAAATAATTTGTCACTTTGCGACATACTCTATAGCAGCTGTGTCACCAATTATATTAATTTCGCACCATTTTGAAAAATGAAATTATCTTCGCGGTCCCACACGTTTTATAAAATATTCATTATACAAATGTACTCGTAATAATTACGGAAATAATAAACTTTATTCTTCGCCTTCTTTTGTCCTGCCCTTATTCGAATTCCTCTGTGATGTGTTCCGTGGTCCGCACACAATGGGGTGGTGGTCCGGATGCGGACCGCGGTCCGCCATTTGGTGACCCGTGCTCTATGGGTTTCATTTTGCACTACCCCAATAAAAAGCAGCGGCGGCATGGATCGCTAGATCGGTAGAGCCCACTAAGCATTTTTGAAAAATCCTTGGAGTTGACTGACTTTACTCATATAGACGTACTAAATTATATCTAAATAAAATAAATCATTGCATTCTACACCTTTACCTACCTGTAGAGCAATAATAATAATTGTTTGGGGGTCAAAGTGGGTAGGGGGTAAAAACCCTGTTTATTAATAATCAAGGCATGATGTTATGACGCAAAAATCCATTGTAACCAACTATTGTAATTAAAAATAATAGAGGTGTAAATGAAAGAAAATGTTATTAAAATATTGTCGTTCTTTACAGATTCTCAAAGGGGCTTACAGCTATTATACATTATTGCGGGAAATTAATTGAAAATTCTTCGGACATTTATTAAAGATATTTCTGTACTCGTTGATACTTGTTTAATTCATTTAAATATTAGCCAATTTATTTCGATGCAAGCTTAATACAAATATATTTTATACTCTGTTATTTCGGATATGAAAAACAGACGTTATAGTTTATCAGAATCCCGGTCTAGCCGTTTCGGAAATGTGTTTGCCAACATGTTTGGTGTTTTAATTCTAGTTCGGTGTGTCGTGTGCTATTGTGCGTGTCTAACCCAAAATTGCTGAAAACCATTCGACCAGTGTAGGTTTCAAAATGTATTTGTTGTCTGTCCCTATTTTAAGCCAGCTCTTCAGGAACAGGCAGCCCGACACCGCGGCAAGACTCTCAATTCAATGTACCATCAAGGAAATTGATTCATAGGCAGTTTACAGACCATCGTCATTTGGTCGGATCATGCCAATTCAATGTTAATTGTGATCTGTCGGTTGGATTTGACATAACGCGACCAAATTACGTAGGTCCCCCGTCTGCCAATGAACAAACTTCTCTGATAATACAATATTTCTTTTGTAAATAAAGACCAGTTTCGAAATATTCACTTAAAAATGCCTAGCATATCGTATTGCCGCGTCAGCTTGCAAATTGCAATGTGAACTGACCTGACTGTCTTACCCTAACTAAACTAATAGGAATTCTAACAGGGATTCTAAGTAGTCTACAAGTTCTTATAGCCGCGGACAGTTTTATTACAATTAATGGGAAGAAGGATGGAGAAATCCATTTACTTTTACAACTATCTTTGGTTTTAGTCCTTTGTGTGTAGTAATTTTAAGCGTTTGCTTTGATAGCTAAACTTGTGGACTACGCTTTATGTTTTATGTTATGAATTTCGTGTCTGTCTGTCCGTCTGTCCGTCTGTCCGTCTGTCCGTGTGTCCGTCTGTCCGTCTGTCCGTCTGTCCGTCTGTCCGTCTGTCCGTCTGTCCGTCTGTCCGTCTGTCCGTCTGTCCGTCTGTCCGTCTGTCCGTCTGTCCGTCTGTCCGTCTGTCCGTCTGTCCGTCTGTCCGTCTGTCCGTCTGTCCGTCTGTCCGTCTGTCCGTCCGTCCGTCTGTCCGTCCGTCCGTCCGTCCGTCCGTCCGTCCGTCCGTCCGTCCGTCCGTCCGTCCGTCCGTCCGTCCGTCCGTCCGTCCATCCGTCGACCTTTTATTTTTTGCTTTATCCGCCCACTTAATGTTATCAGCAACTGTCTTTAGTGTTATCCTATTGCCCCATATTTTGGGTCATACTAATAGTAAATTTCATTACTGTCATAAGATTGTTCTCAATATACTGTAATGATGGTATCGTCTTACCAATTTTCGCTTTTACGAATAGAATTATCTTGAGAAGTAATGGCTTAAATTAGGGGGAACCTCCGATGTCTAACCAGCAACTATAATAGCTTTTGTCTTCAATTTATGAGTAGTATTTAATGATAATATAATGCTTCCCACGCCGGATTATTCTAGAATCTAGGCTCAACTAAAAATGCCTCCTTGATCTAGTAACTTTGGCTCTTGAATCAGAGGTCTTGGGTTCGATTCCTGCATTTTGAAAATGTTGTTTCCTAGTTTGGTTAGGCCAATGCATGGCAAGAAAGGTGATTCATGCAACGGACGGACATGTAAAAAGTCAGCCCACTGCCTGATATCTCGCCAATTGCGTCGATCAGCCGTCCCACTGGGTTTGAGGTTAAAGAAAGAGATAGTGTTCTTATGTACTGCTCACAACTTGGGTCACTATTAAACCACTCCAGTAATTGGTCTTGGTTTTCAATGAAATTAGCCATCGTCACCGAAGCTAGTTTTGAATGGTTTTGAAGCCATTATACTGTAATACTATTATGGAGTCGTCGGTGTGGGAGGATACTGCATACTAGTATAGATAAATACATGATGCTTATCTGAGCTCATTTGACAAACTGGCGATTACGGGCCCAAGTAATTACAAGGATTGCTTCACTTTACCAAGCTAACGGCGATCACATGTAAATGCCGCTTTATCTTGGCCTAATGTCGCACCCCATAAATTGCCCAATTGCACCGATGAGTATTTATTGCCGTGGGTCCCGGAAAATGGCCGCTAATGTCTGTCAGTGAATAGTGAAATCACAGGGACAAAAACATAAATGTATTAAAGCGAATGAATTTAGTACATCAAAACAAAACAGCAATAAGCAAAAACTAAGAAGAGTGAAAGATCTTTTCGCTTTTGTATGATGTCCCTGTTTTGGAGTCCAAAATCAATAAGTGTGTCTCTTCCGATTCATTCCAATTTTTAAGGCAGAATAAAGTCGTTCATTTCGTTCAGTCGTATTACAAAAAGTTTAATCTTAACGCCTTCCGTCTAATGAAGCGTATTCATGGAAATTTTTAGCAACAAAATTAATTTACAAAGTTACCCCCTCATCTGCCTAACAAACAGGACTTGACAATGGCGAGAGGCCGAACTTTGAGGTACTCGGTTACTTAAAAACTGTTTCCGACGCTCTAGTCCGGCCCTCTGTTTCCTTAGCCTTATTTTAGGGTATTGTTAACAACATTCCAAATTTAAATATTATATTACTTTCATTTTTAAATTTCTTCCGCGAAGTTCTTAATACTTTTAAACAATTTTGTAAACAGGGGAGGCGAACTTTTGGTAATTCCATTTTTGCGTTGTAACATTAACCTTTCACTTAAAAGGTTTTCATTGGTTTTCAATTCGTCTCGGAAAGTTTTTTTTCAGTTGAAGTTAATAAACTTTTGATTTTCCTTCAAAGGAGTCACGAAAGGAACAGCTTTTTTTAAATTAGAATTTATTTCATATTATTCATACATTGCACTTAATTAAAAGCTAAAAGTGTAACAAATTTGCCAGTATCAAAATTTCACAAAGGTAAAAATTCACAGTATATTTGACTGAAAATTAACAGTATACTAACTTTTAATTATTAATATACACATAATATCATCAAAAATAATTAGGAATTATTCGTTGTGGTAGCCTAGTATATCATACTAAATATCACATCAGTACATCACTGGTAGCTTGCACAATAGTTATGAGATTTCAGTGTTGTGTGTCGAAGCGTGACATTTCATTTATGAGATGAATATTGTACGTTTGAATGGGCTTATATGACTATAATACATAGTCGAATTCCAATAAGTAATAACATTGTAACGCTACATGGTAATAGGAGAAATCAGCAGAATTTAGACCCGCTACACACGCTTATTACGCTTAACTGGACCGTTTTACACAGTGTTGATATGTATAGTAAGCTCATATTTATTTTCCTAACTAACCTAACTTCATTTTGAAAAAAACTTTGTTGAGCACCATATAACAGTTTTTCATGATAATATATAGATAATAATAAATTCAAAGTCAATTCAAATTTCCTGAAAATTTATTCATCGGTTCAAACAAGAAGTGATACTGAAGACTTGAAGTGTCTTGTTTATCCATCTCTTACTGATGTAAGATATGGATAAACACAATTTTACATTTATAATATTATTATAATATGTTACGCAAATGAAAAACTTTCATTACACTATTTATTCAAGAATTGCAAGCAATCTACTTTGAAAAATTACGATAACTGTAACTATTTCTGTGGACAAATTGAGCAGGTTGTATCATCGCATTGTGTAAATAGTATTTTATGTATATCGTATAATACGGTTCTAGATTATAGGCTAGTATTTGGGTAACCGATTATACCAGATGTAATGTATTGTATACCTACCTTTAATGGCGTCTGTACCACAGAATACATATTAGTACAAGGCTGTACACACTCGTCGAGACATCCCGAGACAGAACGAGCGCGAGTGTGTACAGGGCGCTCTCGTCCTCGTCTCGTTGGCTCTCGCGAGGAAAATCTGGGGGGGTGAGCCAAGATCTTTTCTTTATAGAATCGCTGATCAAAATGTATGGAATTGAGTATTGACATAAGACGAGTCGAACGTCAACGTCATATTAACGAACGCTTATGTCAATTCCATACATTTGATCGGCGATTCTATAACGAATGGACAACGAAAAAGTTTTGGCTAAATGGCCAGAGCAAGTATGTCTCGGCGAGAGGCTCTCGTGGAGTGTGTACAGCCGCCATAATGTATGCGTTTCGGAATATAGGTGCTAATTTACATTAATACAGTAGCTGGTGCCAGCATCACTGCTTTCGGCGCTGGATCAGCTAAGTAAACAATTCGTACTGGATGCTGTCTGTTTACATACAGAGCTGATCCAGCGGCAGAGTCCAGTGCTTGCTTTATTTAAAAGTCATTATTACCCATTAGCAAAGAGGATTTTCCTGTAAAATTGATTTTAAAATTGAATTATTTCGTCGCACCTTTTCCATTAAACAATATTTCGCTGTAAAGTCAGATTTTGCTTAAAATGGCAATTGGCACTTTATTTTTATACCAAAAATTTAACTTTAACTCCATATTTTTATAGGGGCCCATAAAAAAGATGAGTCAAAGTCAACTTTGGGCTGCGATGTATAATGACGATTGCTAACATGCTTCCTGTCTATCTTTAAACATACACGATGGTCAATCGCGACAATAAGGAATATTACGAAAAGGGTTCTACTAGCATAATGTGTGCTAAGAACATACAGTAAATCAATGAGCTTATAAAATACTAGAGTAGCAACGTCTTAAAAACGATTCTCAGAAATGCGTAACCACTTGATAGTTCAAAAGACGATGTCAAGTCATTATATTGTAATTTCTAGACGTTCCGCGCGGCTTCGCCCGCGTAAATTAGATATTTCGCAGACAAATCAGTCTACAAAAAATAGCCTATGATCCTTCACGTGGTCTACTTCTTATCTGACCCAAATAACAGAAAAATTGCTCTAGTAGTTCGTGAGATAAGCCCTTTCAAATAATTTCCCTCGTTTTTTTACATTTTCTTAGCGTGATAAAATATAGCCTATAGCCTTCCTCGATAAATGGACTATCTAACACTGAAAGAATTTTTCAAATGGGACCAGTAGTTCTTGAGATTAGCGCGTTCAAACAAACAAACAAACTCTTCCGCTTTATAATATTAGTATAGATGTCATTATGTAAGTCAGACTGATATGCCTGCAGGCATCTTCGAAGTAGCAACGCGTTGCTGCCGTAAACTGCCAATCTAGTTACGTTAGTAACATATAATATTATTGCAGTAAATAATCCTACCAAAATCCGACATGTTGCACACGGACATTATTGACAGAAACGTTGGCAAACGTCGAACAAAACTTTTTGTTTACTGACTATGCTGGTACTGCCTATAGCGTGACAACTAGTCAGTAATATATCCTATTAGTGTACACCTCTACATGTCCGTAATTATTATTGTAAGTAATTGGTGTATCATGTGCCAACGCGACGTGGAGAAATCATCTTACGAGAATACAACTATAGCAGCTCAAAAATAGCAATCACAAATAAAAAATCGGCCAAGTGCGAGTCGGACTCGCGCACGAAGGGTTCCGTACCGTTATAGAGCAAAAATAGCCCCAAAAATGTGATTTTTGTATGTGTGCCCCCCTTAAATATTTATTTTATTCTTATTTTAATATCAATTATTAAATTACAAATATAATTAAGGATTATGTAAAAATTTCAAGTGCCTAGCTATAGCCATTATTGATATCGAGCAAGAAATAGCAAAAAAATCACGTTTGTTGTATGGGAGCCCCCCTTAAATATTAATTTTAATTTATTGTTTATAGCAGCAACAGATATTATACACATTCTGTGAAAATTTCTGAAGTCTAGCTATAGCCGTTCTTGAGATACAGCCTGGAGACAGACAGACGGACAGGCAGATGGACAGACAGACGGATAGACAGACGGACAGACAGACGCACAGACAGACGGACAGACAGACGGACAGACAGACGGACAGACAGACGGACAGACAGACATCGAAGTCTTAGTAATAGGGTCCCGTTTTTACCCTTTGGGTACGGAACCCTAAAAAGTATCCAAGTTTATTCTTATAAATTGTTCACAGCGCTTCCAAAGGTTTTCGATGTTGGAGCGTCTTCATCATAATCGATCTCGAGCCGAGAGGTTTTCTCCAAGCCGGCCACTTCAAACACATTCAATATTCATAAACACTCGCGACTTGTCGCTTATAGCCGTTTGATGTTGTGGACTTTTGAGACACTTTTTGATAGTAAGTCATGCTATTGAAGAAAGCTGAAGAAATTAGTTATATTGTATTAAATATTTTTAGGAGTTTTACTCGATTGAAAAGACAAAAAGATGGATTTTGGCAGTCTATGTTTCAAGCAAAGTTAGTAATATATTGATAAGCAATTGCGACTCGTCGCTTACAGTCGCGACCTTTTGATGTGGACTTTTCAGACACTTTTTGAGAACAGTAAAAGTAAGTCATACTTTTGAAGTAAGCTGAACAAATCTGTAATATGGTAGGTAAGGGCGTTATTTAGGACTTTTAAGTTTTAGCCGACTGCGTTGACAATGGAATGGGCATTACAATCTTTATAATCATCATCGTTAGGGCCCTCTTTGGGACTTTAAAGCGATTGTAAAAACAATAAGTTCAAATATTATAGCACAATATGATAATGCAACTAGTTTCAAACTAAAGAATATTAAACGATGTATTATCGTTTAAAATTTTAAAATCTAATCTAACGTCTAATTTTTGAACATTTATCACTAACTGGAGCTTCTAATAGTGCAAAAAAAAAGGTTGGGTTATTCGTTTAGCACCCACCTTTTTGTACACAATCGTAAATTTTCGGATCTGAAAAATCGCACTGCTTAGCGGGCAAATCTTGAAAAACAGCTGGTAACACTAAAAAGGGAGGAATAAATAACGGATAAACGTTTTCCTTTTAATTTTCCAGTCCGTTTCGCATTTCCTTCTGGTAATACCCTCCCGCCTTTATACTATAGTGATAAATGAACACAATAACATATTGTGTATTTTATTATATTTATAAACTACTACCGTGCCTGACTTCACACTGATAGCTCAAGATTTATAGTAGGAAGTTAGGTGTTATGTTCTTGGAAAAATGCGTTAAAATTGTATATTTTTATAGAATAAACTATCCAATCGCAACCTATTATTGTACCTTGGCAATAACAGGTTGCAAACGATTGCACCCTAGATGGGATAACATGGATAACACCTGTAGCATGAACTTTTAAAGTAAATAATTGGGTGTTTTCTGTGTATTAAGCTTGACTTGGGCCCAAAAAAAGACTTTGTTTTCAACGAAATCTAGCTCACAACTTTTTATAGTTTCGACTACCTAAGGCTCGATTTAAATGCATCCGCGCGAACGAGCGTTTTGGCCGCTAGACCGCGAGATCACAAGCAAAATATGTATGTAACGATCGCGCCGCTATTTACACACAATTGCCTGCGATCTCGCGGTGTAGCGACCAAACCAAACCGTTCGTTCGCGCGGAGACATTTTTTTTAAATATCTATGGACGCTTCACACCACGTCAGTCTGGCCCCGTGGTAAGTACCTGAAGGACTTGTGTTACGGGTACCAGACAACGGAAATATATGTAATGCTTTTATACTATACATAATATTTAAGATTTTTATTATATTATGATATACATATTTAATATACATCCAGAATCCAGTCGGCGGAATCGAACCGGCGACCCTCGGCTAGAGCTACCAACACGCTCATCCACTGAGCCACAGAGGTCGTCAAATATATTAATTAAGCCTACCTTTGCCTATTTCGAATTTCACTTTGTATATATTAATTACTATTGTACTATTCTATATTATTCAGTTCTATGCAGAGACTCAGTACCAGATAACGGCAACCCTGATCCGTTACGTGTCTATTGGATTACATTTTCATTCGTCTGCCGTCTGACGCATGATAGACAATGATATTGTTGAAGTGTATTACAGAGATATATTCAATACTAGCCGTTCCTATATTTTTAAAGGTAAACCTTTGAAAAATTCTCACTAATCTCTATACTAACCTCTATAGTCATCTATAGGCTATCTATACTAAGTATTATTATGGACGCTGTTAAGCATTTGTGTATCATCGCACAAAAAATACGTGTTGAGTTATTAATGTAGTCATGTTCTTTAGATCATTTAGAACAAGACTGCATTCTAACAAGAAAATTTTTCATAACTAAACAAGAAAATTTTTGTGGGTTTGTACACTAATGCTATACACAATGCAATATGATTTAAAACGTATTTTATTACCGATCAAGTCATAATATTCTTTTAAATCATTTTATACGGAGTGAAATCTGACAGAATCGTTAATATTTAACAAAGAATTGTTAACAGTGTTTCGGAAAATAGACTTTTGAATTTAATGTTTTACAATAAAATACAAGCAAAAATATTTTTTTATATTTAATGACTGTGATGTAAATTATTTAAGTCTGCATCTCTGATTTAAATAACTATTAAAACCGCTATTCCTCGTAAATATAATTATTACATTACAGTGTTGTTAGCAGCGCGTGAATATGACAAGTTTACTGCTTCCATGAAATACTACCTTAACTGTACGACGTACGATACGATTAACTATCCTTACTAATATTATAATTGTGAAAGTGTGTCTGTCTGTCTGTCTGTCTGTCTGTCTGTCTGTCTGTCTGTCTGTCTGTCTGTCTGTCTGTCTGTCTGTCTGTCTGTCTGTCTGTCTGTCTGTCTGTCTGTCTGTCTGTCTGTCTGTCTGTCTGTCTGTCTGTCTGTCTGTCTGTCTGTCTGTCTGTCTGTCTGTCTGTCTGTCTGTCTGTCTGTCTGTCTGTCTGTCTGTCTGTCTGTCTGTCTGTCTGTCTGTCTGTCTGTCTGTCTGTCTGTCTGTCTGTCTGTCTGTCTGTCTGTCTGTCTGTCTGTCTGTCTGTCTGTCTGTCTGTCTGTCTGTCTGTCTGTCTGTCTGTCTGTCTGTCTGTCTGTCTGTCTGTCTGTCTGTCTGTCTGTCTGTCTGTCTGTCTGTCTGTCTGTCTGTCTGTCTGTCTGTCTGTCTGTCTGTCTGTCTGTCTGTCTGTCTGTCTGTCTGTCTGTCTGTCTGTCTGTCTGTCTGTCTGTCTGTCTGTCTGTCTGTCTGTCTGTCTGTCTGTCTGTCTGTCTGTCTGTCTGTCTGTCTGTCTGTCTGTCTGTCTGTCTGTCTGTCTGTCTGTCTGTCTGTCTGTCTGTCTGTCTGTCTGTCTGTCTGTCTGTCTGTCTGTCTGTCTGTCTGTCTGTCTGTCTGTCTGTCTGTCTGTCTGTCTGTCTGTCTGTCTGTCTGTCTGTCTGTCTGTCTGTCTGTCTGTCTGTCTGTCTGTCTGTCTGTCTGTCTGTCTGTCTGTCTGTCTGTCTGTCTGTCTGTCTGTCTGTCTGTCTGTCTGTCTGTCTGTCTGTCTGTCTGTCTGTCTGTCTGTCTGTCTGTCTGTCTGTCTGTCTGTCTGTCTGTCTGTCTGTCTGTCTGTCTGTCTGTCTGTCTGTCTGTCTGTCTGTCTGTCTGTCTGTCTGTCTGTCTGTCTGTCTGTCTGTCTGTCTGTCTGTCTGTCTGTCTGTCTGTCTGTCTGTCTGTCTGTCTGTCTGTCTGTCTGTCTGTCTGTCTGTCTGTCTGTCTGTCTGTCTGTCTGTCTGTCTGTCTGTCTGTCTGTCTGTCTGTCTGTCTGTCTGTCTGTCTGTCTGTCTGTCTGTCTGTCTGTCTGTCTGTCTGTCTGTCTGTCTGTCTGTCTGTCTGTCTGTCTGTCTGTCTGTCTGTCGTCTGTCTGTCTGTCTGTCTGTCTGTCTGTCTGTCTGTCTGTCTGTCTGTCTGTCTGTCTGTCTGTCTGTCTGTCTGTCTGTCTGTCTGTCTGTCTGTCTGTCTGTCTGTCTGTCTGTCTGTCTGTCTGTCTGTCTGTCTGTCTGTCTGTCTGTCTGTCTGTCTGTCTGTCTGTCTGTCTGTCTGTCTGTCTGTCTGTCTGTCTGTCTGTCTGTCTGTCTGTCTGTCTGTCTGTCTGTCTGTCTGTCTGTCTGTCTGTCTGTCTGTCTGTCTGTCTGTCTGTCTGTCTGTCTGTCTGTCTGTCTGTCTGTCTGTCTGTTCTGTCTGTCTGTCTGTCTGTCTGTCTGTCTGTCTGTCTGTCTGTCTGTCTGTCTGTCTGTCTGTCTGTCTGTCTGTCTGTCTGTCTGTCTGTCTGTCTGTCTGTCTGTCTGTCTGTCTGTCTGTCTGTCTGTCTGTCTGTCTGTCTGTCTGTCTGTCTGTCTGTCTGTCTGTCTGTCTGTCTGTCTGTCTGTCTGTCTGTCTGTCTGTCTGTCTGTCTGTCTGTCTGTCTGTCTGTCTGTCTGTCTGTCTGTCTGTCTGTCTGTCTGTCTGTCTGTCTGTCTGTCTGTCTGTCTGTCTGTCTGTCTGTCTGTCTGTCTGTCTGTCTGTCTGTCTGTCTGTCTGTCTGTCTGTCTGTCTGTCTGTCTGTCTGTCTGTCTGTCTGTCTGTCTGTCTGTCTGTCTGTCTGTCTGTCTGTCTGTCTGTCTGTCTGTCTGTCTGTCTGTCTGTCTGTCTGTCTGTCTGTCTGTCTGTCTGTCTGTCTGTCTGTCTGTCTGTCTGTCTGTCTGTCTGTCTGTCTGTCTGTCTGTCTGTCTGTCTGTCTGTCTGTCTGTCTGTCTGTCTGTCTGTCTGTCTGTCTGTCTGTCTGTCTGTCTGTCCTGTCTGTCTGTCTGTCTGTCTGTCTGTCTGTCTGTCCTGTCTGTCTGTCTGTCTGTCTGTCTGTCTGTCTGTCTGTCTGTCTGTCTGTCTGTCTGTCTGTCTGTCTGTCTGTCTGTCTGTCTGTCTGTCTGTCTGTCTGTCTGTCTGTCTGTCTGTCTGTCTGTCTGTCTGTCTGTCTGTCTGTCTGTCTGTCTGTCTGTCTGTCTGTCTGTCTGTCTGTCTGTCTGTCTGTCTGTCTGTCTGTCTGTCTGTCTGTCTGTCTGTCTGTCTGTCTGTCTGTCTGTCTGTCTGTCTGTCTGTCTGTCTGTCTGTCTGTCTGTCTGTCTGTCTGTCTGTCTGTCTGTCTGTCTGTCTGTCTGTCTGTCTGTCTGTCTGTCTGTCTGTCTGTCTGTCTGTCTGTCTGTCTGTCTGTCTGTCTGTCTGTCTGTCTGTCTGTCTGTCTGTCTGTCTGTCTGTCTGTCTGTCTGTCTGTCTGTCTGTCTGTCTGTCTGTCTGTCTGTCTGTCTGTCTGTCTGTCTGTCTGTCTGTCTGTCTGTCTGTCTGTCTGTCTGTCTGTCTGTCTGTCTGTCTGTCTGTCTGTCTGTCTGTCTGTCTGTCTGTCTGTCTGTCTGTCTGTCTGTCTGTCTGTCTGTCTGTCTGTCTGTCTGTCTGTCTGTCTGTCTGTCTGTCTGTCTGTCTGTCTGTCTGTCTGTCTGTCTGTCTGTCTGTCTGTCTGTCTGTCTGTCTGTCTGTCTGTCTGTCTGTCTGTCTGTCTGTCTGTCTGTCTGTCTGTCTGTCTGTCTGTCTGTCTGTCTGTCTGTCTGTCATTTATCTCTTCACGACTGAACCGCTGGACCGATTTTGCTGAAATTTGGCATGGAGATACTTTGAGTCCCGGGAAAGGACATAGGATACTTTTTATCCCGGAAAAATTTACGGTTCCCGCGCGATAAACGAGTTTTGGCGCAACGGAGTTGCGGGCGTCATCTAGTAAGAAATATACGGCGATGTACAAAATAAATTGTGCATTTGCAAGGCTATTATTCATTTATCACTCTAACGGTCACACTCAGAGACATTAAATGATGATTAAACTTCAATTTAATGAAGAGTTTAACAGATAATGTATGGGGCTTATGTTTAAATCTTCGTCTAAATACAGGCAAGTAATTCATATTTATCTTTGTGAGCGATAATAAAAGTAGAAAGATAATTGGCTCAGCATATAGCATCTGAAACCACAGGAAGATTTTGATAAGATTAAAAAAGGCTGACCAAATGCAAAGTATCGGTAAATCGTCTGTCTTTACGGGATAAGTGTAGTTGAAGGAACGTCTTTACAGATTATCAATTGAAGACATGAGTGGATGAACCGGGTATACAACATTTTACAACATACGGGCAATTACTCATTTGAACAAACCTTGTAACTTACCCACCTCATTATCTGGCTTATATATATAGCTATACATGGAATCTACATTTTTTTATTTCAAATCAAATTTTCCTAGTCTTGAAAGCCGGATTTTTTGCAAAAATACGACGGTTTTCAAATTGTTACTTACCTGCTTCATTCACTCATGTCTTCAATAATTAATACCTCGTCTTGAAGATTCTTGACAACTTTTTTTCATATGTAATTGATTGTACTGTTGGTTCTTGGTGAAAATTCATGTTGAACACTAATAAAACACAATTTTTCGTGCACTTTTTCCACTATATTAAGAAATTATTATAAATTTTTACAAATTACATGACCGGTTTCGAAATAAATCATCTTCAGGTATACTTAGTGTAGGTCTAGGGTAGGACCTAATAATTTCTTAATATAGTGGAAAAAGTGCACGAAAAATTGTGTTTTATTAGTGTTCAACTTTTTTTCAGGTTTTTTTGGCGCACAAACGCGTTAAGGTGACGCCTTGATAATTTGGCTGCAGCGATATCGATTTTTCTCAACAATGACTAAAGCTAAGAAATTAAAGTTCATTGTCAGTATTCATCATGTCTTTATCTTTGAATTACCCATAGCATAACACGATTGGTCAACTTTTATAACACAGAATAATTAATCAAAAAGACCTCTATAAAAACAGGGATTCTAATTTTCAGAGGAGTGTGATTTAAGCTTCCAAAATTTGTACATATATTAGTTCAAGCATATACTAAAAATTTGCCCATATCTTATATGAAATATATTTATGGTTTTTAAATTACGCGACAAAAACCATTTTGTTGCTTACGCCCTTTCCATTTCTTGCTGTTCCATTTCTTGTTGTGATATTGAATGAAGGCTACTTCCATTTCGTGTTTGAGGCCGGCCCGGCCTCTCATAGAAAACAAGCGATCTAAAACATATCCAAAACGTTTTTTTTACTTTAACGCGGCGTCACCTTAACCAATGAACAATACTATATAATACATAAACACCTGTCAAAAAAAATTAGAAACCAGCCGTCAACCATGGTAAAGATATTTTAATTTATACACGCCGGAGTCTGGACGGAGATATTGGTTATTGATTTAGGAATTTAAAGCTCGTTGGAAGCAGATGCCACGTACAATGTAGCATCTTCAGCTCGACGTAAATTTATTCACAGATACTTTGAATTTCATAATCAGCATCTTGTGAATTCACAGTTTTGGTTACGCGTTTGATATTAAGTTGTATTATGATAAGCATTTTGTAACATTGAATGGGAAATCTGGTAGCTAATGATAGATTATACTAATAACTGGACGTCCCGTGCGACTCCGTCCGCGTAAATAGTAAACTCCGCGGAAACCTTACTTTTTTCAAAAATAAAACCTATGTCCTTCCCGTGATCACCTCTATGTGTGTTGGTCCAGTATTTCGTTAATAAGCGCGCTGCGCGTCAAAACGAAGAAACTAACCAACAAACTCTTTAGCTTTTTATTAAGTATAGATTTAATAGTGGTTAATAACATTGTTTGACGGTCAAAAATATTAAAAATTCCATCCGATATTTTTTAATTTATCCTCACATAGTAGAACAAGTATTGAAATCGAATGGTAGGTATCGGAGGTCGGTGTTCTCGGCCCAGTTATTAATTTCTAGGAAATGTCCCAGAGTATGAACGTTAATGCATAAAGGCTCAATAGCATTAATATGTGTTTAGTACTAATATTTCGTTTTACGTATCAGTTTATAAAATAAATATTATTCTAACGATTGGCACTGACTAAAAATGGTGTGAGAGGGCCTGAATTATATTAACTTGTTTTGATTGAGAGGTTTATATTAAGAGGAAAGTGATACGAAGTTCACCGGGTTATCTAGTGAGTAATATCAGAACGAGCGAAGCGAGCCCTAGTATATCTCACAACCTTAGTACTTTTGTGGTACACTACGGAAAAACTATCACGCCTATAATTATTGATTTGTGCATAGTAATTTATATTTATACTAGACATTCCGCGCGGCTTCGCCCGCGTAAATTAGATATTTCACAGACAAATCAGTCTACAAAAAATAGCCTATGATGCTTCACGTGGTCTACTTCTTATCTGATCCAAATAACAGAAAAATTGCTCTAGTAGTTCGTGAGATAAGCCGTAATTTCCCCCGTTTTTTCCACATTTTCTTCTATTTCTTCGCTCCTATTAGTCTTAGCGTAATAAAATATAGCCTATAGCCTTTCTCAATAAATGGGCTATCTAACACTGAAAGAATTTTTCAAATCGGACTAGTAGTTCCTGAGATTAGCGCGTTCAAATAAGCCCATTCAAATAATTTCCCCCCGTTTTTTCCACATTTTCCTCTATTTCTTCGCTCCTATTAGTCTTAGCGTGATAAAATATAGCCTATAGCCTTACTCGATAAATGGACTATCTAACACTGAAATAATTTTTCAAATCGGACCAGTAGGTCCTGAGATTAGCGCGTTCAAACAAACAAACAAACTCTTCCGCTTTATAATATTAGTATAGATGTAGATGTGTTATCATCAGTTAGTCAAGGTTTAGTTGCTATCAAAATATTAAAAAAAAACTGCCTTAAAGATTACTACCACGCAGAAAAACGACGCGAGCCCTCACAAAGTTCGGCTATTAGCTAATATAAATTCAATTTATACATTGTGATATTGATAATTGAAAGCAAGTTGGAGTCAAATTTCGGTCGGATCACCCTCTCATGATAGCTAAAAGGAACCCAAAACATGCAACTGTACGTAACAAATCAGAAAGATTTACTATCTTGCAACAGCTGCAAAATATGTCCGAGAATGAAATCAAATGCAACTTGTCGTTTCAGCCATAAAATATACAATACTCTTTACATAGGAATCTGCAGTGCGAGGATTATCATAATAAAATAGTATAAAGTAGACCGTTTCTACTCGAATGCCCGATTTAGTCGAATATTACGTACATAATATAATGGTGATTTCAGTTAACTTGAAGAAGCGTTACAATAGAATATCCAGTCAGGCCCACTTGAAAACTGTATTAAGAGAGTTTGATTCAAATGACACAGATGAGTTATTCTACTGAATAATATTAACCCATCAATCCCCAAGCGGCACCCGGCTGCCGCATAACAATTGAAAATCTATTGTGTCTGCGATTCCCACGATCGAGGTACCTATACTGTGATTTTACCCGTGTCTCTCAAATAAGTTTTACGTGCGAAGTTTTGGAATAAAGTTCCTTATCGCACGTTGCGAAAGGGGGCTAGACGGAAAAAAATAAGACCAAAAAATTGTAACGACACTTTTTGGCACAGACATAGATCAAGATAGATACCGCATGTGTACTTCGCGGGACTAGGTTAACTTAGGTTACCATAACACTTTGCAAATGACAAACTTTGCTTCATTGTTACTGACAAGATAGATATTCCTCTTACAAGGTTTAGCTACTGCCAAATCTTTTAGCTACGGTTTTACCTGCGTTTTTCTGTCTACTATGTCTGTAATTTCAGGACAAAGAAATGTAATAAGAGAGCGGACATTTACGCTATGTTATGGGTTTTCTGGATGTAGATGATTTTTCTTTACCAAAGGAGCACAAAATAGCTTTCCCTTAGTATTCATAACGATAGATGTTAAAATTAAAAAAATCTGAAAGTAAAGGAAAATTTTGCTAGTGGATTCGGCCATTGTACCCAACCAGTACAGTAGTGTTTCAATCACAATTTTTCCGTCTTTTTCACTAATCTACCACTTATTTGTTATTTATTATATAGATAACAATGTATTCAATAAAAAAACAAACACATAAAGTGGTTAAATATTATGTGATTAAAATAAACTGAGAATTTATGAGCTTACTCATAAAGGTCGCAAAACTATATAAGTTTCAAACTTAGCTTATGACTAAAAATATTGCTTGCCAGTATAAATTTGATAAAAATGTTGAAGCTATATCTTTAATTAAATATACAAAATAAAAAACTGATATGTCATACCACAAAATTTTGAACTAACCTTAATTTTGTATGTGTACCCAATTGGGTACGGCGGCGGTAAATTATGTATTTTACTATATTTATACTTATTAATATGAATGTGAAAGTGTTTCTGTCTGCCTGTCTGTCTGTCTATTACCTCTTCACGCCCAAATCACTGAACCGATTTTTCTGAAATGATGCATGGAGATACTTTGAGTACCGAAAGGACATAATATTATGATACTTTTTATCGCGGGAGAATTTACAGTTCCCGCGCGATAAACGAATTTCGGCACAACTGAGTTGCGGGCGTCATCTAGTACTGTCTAAGTTACACTACTGTATAATATTAATACTGTGATTTTACAATACATTGTTATATGAACAGACCGTGTCTCAAATACGTTTTACGTGCGAAGTTTTTATGTGATGTTACTTTTTCATAGAATAGGTTCGTGCTTGCTTGCTTACGATCATGTGATGTTTCAAAAATAAACATATATTTTCATAGATGTATCAATATTAAATTATTATGTTACTAGGTTTATTATAATTGCTACCTATATCAGTGGCCCGCTTTATTGAAACAAGTCCATTATTTCTATGTCTTCAAAATGACTCAATGTGTAAAAGACCATATTTTTCATATTTTAATAAAAGTAAAAATTTCATTTTGTAACTTGTGTTGTAACTACTTAAATATAATATTATGTAAAAGAGAATTGTGGTATTTTTACAATTTTTTTGTTAGAATTGTTTTTCTGACTATGAAATAGCTCCGTTAGCCGGTCGTTGCTCTTGAAAGTTTGCCAACCGAACTACCAATAGTTCAATGAACCCCGAAATGGCCAGTCGATTTCGATTCAAGTCTTTTAAGTTGTGATCAAAAGTTAAGCTATACAATGGACAACGCTGAGATTAAAACCGGTGACCGTCTATTGATATGAACGCTTAGTCTCGGATATTATAATTTTACCAGAGAAATTTGAAATAGAAGTTATAGAGCAGTGTTTTTCAACCCTATTGCATAGCTTTTATCGCGGGCTTTGAGCGCGACAACTGAATCAAGAAATTCCGTAATGAAAAAACTTAAGAGCGCGCTGTAAAAACGCTAGCCCCGCCTACACACAACGCTATCCTCCAATCGTGATACAATAATTCCATGAATCGTGCTCCCGGGCAATGTACTTTAGGCTGCAGCTAATAGTGAACAATATCGCGTGACAACGGTTCCCGCATTATAGCACGAAAGTAAAGGTCGTAAGTCCCAAAACTGTTTTTGATGATTACTTAAAAACTAAATACAATACTAATATTTCCTTTAGCTATTATTTTATAAAGTGTGTGATTGTAGTAGTGCAAGTTATTTAATGATATTAACTCAATAAGTGTAACAGATATTTGTTGAAATGCCCAAAAAGATTCATATATTTCGAAAAATAAAACTATCGAGTCAAAATAAGTGAATCGTGTTTTCCGTTAGCTAAATATCAGATAAATATACAATGATTAAATAAATCTCAATTTCATTTGAGTCAATCGTCTTCCGGGATCGTAATACTTATTAGAAAACACAGCAAAATTGCACAGCCTGCTCTTAACACAATCTACTCCGACGGGCACAGCGGTGCGGCAAGGCAGACCTCGGCACGGTGTATGTGTACCTGCGACTAGACGTATGCGAATTATAATTGCATCAGTTGATAAAAAATGCTATGAAATAGATTTACCGCAGCAGCCCTTGAGTGACACGTATTTTTTATGATGCGACCCCCTTCCTCTGGTATGAAAAAATGTTTTGAAACTACTCTGCTTTTTTATCACGTATGAATGTTTATGAATATATTATGGTTTTGTTAAAATACTCCTATTTCATATTATATCAATTTTTTATTCTTTATTGATTTTTTACTGAAATAGTTCTGTACCTCTGGCGACCCTGTTATAGATTATAGGGTTCGGAAAGGAAAGTAACACTTTATCTCATTGACACACTTTTAAAAATAAGAGTGTATTTTATAGAAAGTTAAAGGTGAAGATACTTGTATTGAGAAATATTTTGACAACATTTAGGTGAGGTAAGTTTTTCAGATTGATGTTAAGCTATGAATAGCTTTCAGTTTAAACTATAGTGTTGTTTTATGTTTTGTTAAGCTCCTTACAATTATTGTTCTGGCTTCGAAGAGGCTTGAAAATCAGTAATATGTACATAATATTGTTATTATTGTTTTTGTAATATAATGTACTATCAGAGAAGCTGATTTATAGGCAGATGGTGGAACTACATAATTGAGTCGCATTAAGTCAAACCTAAAACGTAATAAAAAAAACTAAAAATATAATATTAAATCACAAATATAATATTTAAAAAGTAATTTCCATGAAGCTCATAACTGATGTCCTCCTACTGTTCACCTTGAATAGTTTACTACTACATTGTAATATAACAACTGAACCTTGCAACGCGTGACCTGGGGGGTGTGCCAAAATCTTTTCGTTTTCCCTTCGGTATAGAATCGCCGATGAAAATCTATGGAATTGACATAAGCGTTCGTTAGTATGACATTGACGTTCGACTCGTCTTATGTCAATTTCATACATTTTGATCGGCGATTCTACAGGGTGTAACAAAAATAAGTGATAATACTTTAGGATGTGTACGTGTTCCTTGTAGAGAGTTCACTGTGAAAGTAGCAGCGCTAAAAGACCAAAATTTTTTTTCACATTGTATGGGGAAACTCGTGACGCTCGGGCCCTTGCCCATACAAAAGTGAAAAAAAATCGTCTTTCAGCGCTGCTACTTTCACAGTGAACTCTCTACAAGGAACACGTACACACCCTAAAGTATTGTCACTTATTTTTGTTACACACTGTATAACTTATTATTATAACGAAGCGAAAACAAAAAAGTTTCGTCTAAATGGCCGGGTCTGCTAGTATCTTTAATAAGCATAGCAAGTTCATCTTCGAGGATATACATATTCAATAGCGAGCTTTTTTTGTAGATCTAGAAAAAGAGAATATTTCCGCCATACATTGTTTTGTTATGTCTCATATCATAATCTTAGGCAGCGTTTTCGTCGAAGCAACCTCTGACAATTAATGTTAATATATTTTACTCAATACACAGAAACTAAAAAATATGCCTAAACCTCCCGTAGAATCATTCTTTCGATTGGAGGAAAGTGCATGAAAATCCGTGCAGTGGTTTTTGAGTTTACCACGATCAGACAGACAGACAGACAGACGGGACCGAGAACTTTGTTTTTATAACATATAGTGACTATTAAAATTTAAATAAAATTGAGTATCTTGTGGTCATATTGTATAGTGCCTACCTGTTGCCATTATTATTATTGACAAAAGGCCAAATTAAGTAATTTGTTGTGTCCAGGGAGCTTCCTTCAAATACTTACTTTATTCTGTTTTTAGTATTTGTTGCTATAGCGGCAATAGAAAAACTAAATTTATGAAAATGTCAACTATCTAGCTAGCGTGGTTCTTGCGATACAGTCTGGAGACGGACAGACAGACAGGCTGCAAAGTCTTTGTAATAGGGTCCCGTTTTTAGGGTTCCGTAGTCAACAAGGAACCCTTAGTTTCGGTCTGTCCGTCCGTCTGTCTGTCCGTCTGTCCGTCCGTCCGTATGTCTGTCCGCGGTTTTGCTCAGAGACTATAGGACCAACAAAGCTGTAATTCGGCATGAATGCACATATTAATGATGCCGACAAAATGGTATATATTCAGATCTTTAAAAAAAATTTAAGGTACCTGGGGAGGTACCTTAAATTTTTTTTAAAGATCTGCACCCCTACACATCGCTTGATGTGTAGGGGTACACATCAAGCGGGGATGAATTTTTTCTTCGCGTCCACCCCACCGTGTGGGGTGTCGTTGGATAGGTTTTTTTTCTCTCTATCTGTGAAATATGAAGTTTTAAAGTGGAAAAAATGTTAGAGTCCAGCCAGTGTCCCCCTCTTCTACGAGCTAAACAGTTACTTCTGGAAATGTGAAAAAATTCACGGGAGTAGGAAATATTGAATTTAAAAGGAAAACTATCACTGCTAAGAAGACTTCATAAGGTATTGAGTACTTAATAGTCGATAAACTAAAAAAAAATGTATTCGGAGAAGTATAAAAGAACTTTTCTGAAGACTTTTCAACTGAGATGATGTTGTTAGTAGTGTAAAACACGTTATAATTGACCATTAAAAATATATCAAAAACTAGCGGCAGTACGGAACCCTATATTGCGAGTGGCTCGACACGCACTTGGCCGTTTTTTTTTACTATTTGGGTAAAGAACCCTAAAAGGGGAAATTTTTTAGTGTTATCTTCTTGTATTTGTTATCACATTTTGCGGACGCAGACGAAGTCGCGGGCAACAGCTAGAAATAATTTAAAAAATATAATATTAAAAAATTAATACGCAGGACTGTTTTTTTTTCAAAATTAGACCAATTGATCCGGTAACTAAGGATTTGAATTTTTAAGGTGAGTGTCATTTTTATAAAAGTAATCATAATAATATCTCATTTTCCTTCTAATAATTAAAGTTACACTCGACATTTTCCACTATTTTATATTTAGGATCCAGTTTCCATTTATAAGATAATGTTGCATGTATTTTTAACACACACGTTCAGTGCTAAAATTATGTAATTAATTATATGAGACAAATTACGATAAGCGGGGATCAGACATTGGCATTAATAGGCAAGAAATCCTAAAATGTTGAGGCCGCTCTGCGCATGCGTCAAACTTACACCCTTGGTGGGGGATAAGGTCTTCTGTACCATGCGGACATAGACGTGTCCCTTGCAGCACGCGAGTGAAATACGGTGAAGTGAACGAAAGTGAAGTGGAAAGACGAGTGAAGTGAAACTTTTGCGGGATTTAGTGATGTACTGGAAGAAGTGATTGGGTGAGTTTCTTTCATTTATAGAGTTTGAAAAAGTTGGGTAATTTTGTGATGTTATATTAGAGTTTTATACGTATTAAAATAAACTTAGAGTTAAGCGCTATTACTGCTACAGATTTGCAGATTACGCGTAAATACGAATTTTACCACTGGATTATTAAAAAAAAATAACGAAAATATTATATACTTATTTATAATACTATTAAAAAAATCTTTATATAATAAAAGATACTTACATTAAATATTTAGCTATTAAGTTAGCTAAATATTTAGCTATTAAAAGAACTTTTTACAGATCTCATGGAAGCGAACGTTACCTATAGTGATAAAAGAGTCTGCTATCTCTTCACACTTAAACCGCTAAACTGATTTTGATGATATTTAGTATCGAGATGCTTTGTATCCATAAAGGGACAATTATTTTTATTTTTATCACGGAAATTTTTATGATTCTGACACAGTACCCTAGTTTCTATGTAATAAAGTTGCGGGCATCATCTTGTCAGTTATCAGAACTAGATGACGCCCGCAACTCCGTTGCGCCAAAACTCGTTTATCGCGCGGGGACTGTACGTTTTTCTGGGACAAAAAGTAATTTGTCCTTTCCCGGGACTCAAAGTATCTTCATGCCAAATTTCAGCAAAATCGGTTCAGCGGTTTGTCGTGAAGAGGTAACAGACAGACAGACAGACAGACACACTTTCGCATTTAGAATATTAAATATGGATTTATAATATCCATGACTACAGATCGTTTTATTGAGTTCTAGTTCCTAACTTTCTAAGGCCTAACTAGAATGAGCAAGGTTTATTAATACGTTGTAGCGTTTGACCTTAATCAGAAGTAACGGGGACTTTACTAAGCTGAGCTCAGTAAGAAGCTTATAGTTCCGTTGCTTAGAATGCCGTAATTTACTGTGACCTTATTGTATGGCCCGATCCATTCCCAGGATCCATTTTCTCACCGCGACCTTTAGCTTAACCCAGCCTTAATAGTTATAGATTAGGATAGACAATTTTTCTTATCGATTGTACTATCAGAAATGATTTATAGGCATATTGCGGACTTACGTAGTTTTGTCGTTCTGTCAAGTAATACTAAGTCAAAGCCGACGGATTACAATCAACATTGATTTACCATAACCAGACCAAATAACGTGGGCCCATTTTGAGGTCATAGGTTTAAAGGGTATTAAATTAAGTTTCACAGAATTTCATTCGCGCCGAAATTCGTTTACCACAATGACGGTACATCTTACTGCAATAAAGTTATTTTAATAAATAATATTATGTCCTTTTTTGAAACTGAAAGTAACTCCATAATATTAAATTTCATCAAAATCAATTCACTGATAATATAAGCTTGAACTGGCAACAGACAGGCGCAGTTACGAAAAACAACATTATAATAATAATAATAATAATAATATCTATGGACGCTTCACACCACGTCAGTCTGGCCCCGTGCTAAGTACCTGAAGGACTTGTGTTACGGGTACCAGACAACGGAAATATATTTAATAATTTTATACTAAACATATATTTAAGATTTTTTATTATATGATACACATATTTAATACACATCCATGACCCAGGAACTTTGAAAACTTTTTTTTTTGTTCCGTCGGCGGGATTCGAACCCGCGACCCCCGGCTTGAGCTACCAACAGCCCACCAACTGAGCCACAGAGGTCGAACATTAATTAAAATAAATAAGATAATATTTATGTTTGTTACCTAATAATATTGCTAGTCTTGCCGACGATATTATTTTTGTAATAGTTCTAAAAAGACAACTAAAGTGGCCGAAAAAAAAGAAGCAAATGAAATATTTTCGCAAAAATTCCTCGCGTAGGCCGTCTTCCATTTCGAAAGAAGATTCGAGAACGTTTCCGAGAAATGGGGAAATGTTTTTTGGTGGTATGCAATAAGGACGAGTGGCGCATATAATCTAATTGTAGCTATATAATATTTTATTCTTATTATAAAGACAACTGTCGCCCACATAAGCATCTAATGACTCAACTTTAATTTAGTAAATAGTTTAACAGAAAATGTATGGACCTTATGTCAAAATGTTCATTAAATTAATGTTAAATAATCATTATTTCGCTCCGTGTTCGGCCGTTAAATTGGTACAAAATAAGGAAAAATAATGTTATTTCGTCCGAGCTTGTAGGTTCGCGATAGTGAACAAACAACTATAAAATAGACAAAATATTGCCGACACTAATATTACAACGAAAAAAGCTTTGTTTGTTTGCGTGGAATGATGATAATGTAAAATAATGATAGTAGTATCAGAGGACATTGTATCGTAGGATATCCTGTCCTCGTATCAATTTTGTTCCACTACTGGAATAATACAGGATGACTGGTGATTCTTTTTTAAAAGCTTTTATTTAACTTGCTCTGTATGTATGTAAGTATGTGTGTTACGGTGGAATTTTGGAACTCAATTTTGAAGTAGATATATTTAACCGATTGAGCCGAAATTTTGCATACACGTTTAGTTTGGATGACAATATACGATATGGTATGTGACATCACTCTAAATCCAATATGGCCGACCATCTAAGATGGCGAAATAATTATTTTCTATGCAGTCCTACAATATGGATATTAAATGAAAGGGCTTTTTGAGAGTAACTCGAAAACAAATGTAATTTCATTCTACATCCAACATGGCGGCTCATCCAAGATAGGAGAATAGTTATTTTTAATGCACTTCTGCAATATGAGTATCAAATGAAAGGGCTCATTGAAAGTAACTCGAAAACGAATGTAATGTCATTCTACATCCAATATGGCGGCTCATTCAAGATAAGGAAATAGTTATTTTTAATGCACTTCTGCAATATGGGTATCAAATGAAAGGGCTTATTGAGAGTAAATCGGAAACGAATGTAATGTCATTCTATATCCAATATGTTAGCTTAGCCAAGATAGGGGAATAGTTTTTTTAAAGCACTTCTGCAATATGGGTATCAAATAAAAGGGCTCATTGAGAGTAAATTGAAAAGTAATAGTCAAGTCGTGTCGTGTCGTGTCGTGTCGTGACGTGACGTGTCGTGTCGTGTCGTGACGTTACGTGACGTGACACTAAAGTGACGTGTCATGACATGACGTGACGTTACGTGACGTGTCGTGGCGTGACGTGACGTGACGTTACGTGTCGTGTCGTGACTTTACGTGACGTCACGTGACGTGACGTGAAATGACGTGACGTGACTTCAAGTCAAATCCAGCCGGGTTTCTGAAAATGCCTGGTTGAATCCGGTCACTTTTGTTAAATGAAATTTAACTTTTTAGTCACGCAGAAATAAACGGAATATAACAACTCGCTAAATATAGATTTCTCAATGGTCAAAGTCGAGTACGATTTCTTAAGGACTTAAGTTAATCAGATTTTAACAAATTCTTGAAACAAAACAAATTACTATCAAACAGACTAAGAAATCTAGCCAGAGATAACTAAAAAACAAAAAATAAATTATAAACAAAAAACTTTAAAAAAAAAAGCTTTTATTTAAATAGTCTAAAAAGAAAAAAATGAATTTCTCCTTAAAATTTTTAACTATTAAATTATAATCCTCAATATATTATACAATTTGCATGATAATAAAAGCTTGTCGCGCGATTTGTAAATAAACTAGTAAGTACCAATTTAACTGAGTAAATTGACATTATAATATTTTTATTTTAATAAATTTATCAACTGATAGATTGTTAAGTCTCGCGAGTCGCGAAAAGCTTTTATTATCATGCAAATTGTATAATATTATATTGAGGATTATAACTTAATAGTTAAAAATTTTAAGGAGAAATTTATTTTTTTCTTTTTAGACTATTTAAATAAAAGCTTTTTTTTTCAAAAAGTTTTTTGTTTATAATTTATTTAACATAATATTACCTAAGAAATGTCACTACTATACAGAAATATGAAAAGATAATATGATAGAGCAAGTTACCCTAAATTACTTAGGATTATGACATGTTCATAACAAAACTGAGTGATAATTACTTTAGGATGTGTCCCCTCTATAGAGTTCACCGTTAAAATAGCAGCGCTGAAAAAGTAACTTTTTTTACTTTTGTATGGTAAAAGTCATGACGCTCGGGCGCTTGTCTATATAAATTACAATAAAAAAAATTTGCTCTTTGAGCGCTGCTACTTTCACAGTAAACTTAATATAAAGGACACATACATATCCGAAAGTATTATCACTTTGTTCTTAACCGACTTCAAAAAAGGAGGTTATCAATTCGACGCGTATGTATGTAATATTGCCAGAACTGCCCAGTTTTTGTATTATATGTTATTCTATATGTCAGCGTCTGAACAAATGTGCCAAATTTCAAAAGTGTATGTATGTATGTACGTATGTTTTTATGTTTGTGTTCACATATCTCCGGAACTACAAGTCCGATTTAAATATATTTTTTTATTGTACTAGGTATTGTTCAACTTAGGGAATGCTGCAAGTTTCATCAAAATCGGTTCAGTAGTTTTTGAGATAGGGAATTTTAATTCTCAATTTTGTACAATTTTGAAGTCGGTTTTATCTTTATAAAGTACTATTATTATACACAATGTATATCATAATTCAAACTCATAACAAAACTTCATAGCGAGATTCACTAAGGTTTATTTTGTCCTTGAATATTTTACAAATTCCGAAATATTAAAACTAAAACGCATAAAAATTAAACTTTCTCAAGATTAAATACATCTTGGGAAAAATGCGCGGCAAATGGACGGAAAGTAAATAATTTTCTTGAAATTTTCGCTGTATAAGCTCGGAATTCAAGCTATATATTACTAGAATGGCCCTCAACTGCAGCACGGATGGTATTTATAACGGAACTATTTTCCCACAACACACATAAGTCTCACATAACGTTCACAAAACGACATACTGTCTTAGATTTATATTGCGTCATACCCTCATGACAAGATCACCACAATATTATACAACATGTTACTAAACACGTTCTTAACACGTGTGGCGCTTACAAAATGACACAGTGTCTTAAATTTATATTATGTCACTTATACACTGTCTTAATGGACCACCACAAAAATCTTATATATAAAATTCTCGTGTCACAATGTTAGTTACCGTACTCCTCCGAAACGGCTTTACTGATTTTTACCAAATTTTATATGCATATTCAGTAGGTCTGAGAATCGGCTACTAGCTACTTTTTATATTGATAAGTGCATTTGTTGAATAAATAGTAGTAAATTATTACAACTCGAGACTGACGGCGACCATTGTTTGTGCGACGGGATAGCGATGGACGTTGCCATGGTGCCATACTTATTTAGTCACTTCAATAAAATAATATGGGTGAAATACTTTATGTGGCAAAATAACGTTTGCCGGGACAGCTAGTAATATTATAATATATAACATATTTCTAAGCACGTGTGGCGTACGGAATGACACAGAGTTTATATCATGTTATATACACTTTAATCAAGATTACCAGAGAAATACTAGACAGTATGTTTCCAAGCGCACGTGGCACAAAATGGCGCAGTGTTTTTTTTATGTTATTATTAATATATCGTTTTGTCGGGATCACCACAAAAATATCACATAATGTATTTTTAAAAACGTTTGACGCATACAGATCGTCATAATATTATCAAAGATTTTGATTATTTCTATCCATAAGATCGACACAAAATATAATTTTGCTTATTAACAACTCACCATAAATAGTTGCAAATAATAATAATAATAATAAAAATAAGTTGCAAAGCTTATAATATGTATCAAATTTCGTATTCTTTATCTGAAACATAGCCTCAGTATGATAGAAATATATAACACAAAAACAATTTATATTTTTAGAAGAATAACGTTTCGATATATTTTAATTTTTCATACAAGAACTAAGATGAATTCTTCTAAATACTCAATTAAAAACGTCGGAACTTAAAAGTACCCATTCAAAAGTTTAAACGAAGAAACTTATTATAAAATAAATCATTATTCAATAAGATTTACAGAAATACAGGACGATACGATTATTTATTAATTTTAAATAAAATAATTAAATTGGGCCTAATTTGAGTGTGACGGTCTTGATATTATACACAGAAATTCTGTTTTGCTACGGAATGAGCAGGAAAACCGCACCCTCAACAATTTGACGGCATTTGAATCATTTAACTTTGATATATTTTATCAGAATAAAATATTATGATAGCTATTAAAATTTCAGATTTAAGATATTCATGAAATAATATTTCTTAGATGGATAGATTCTTAGACATTACAATAACAATAAAAACACAAATTTGAAAGGATATTGGTAAACTAAGTCAACCCAAAATGGTTAGTCAATTAGTCAAAAAAAGTTTAATAAAAATAAAACATGATAAAAGGATCTAAATTACGGCTTGTTATATTTAATTGACTTGTTATATACAAAAAATGTTGTTGATCTTCGCAAAAAATTTTCGACAAATGTAACAGATTTTTTACAAACCCTAAATCTCTTATACAAAATCAGTACAGGCTGTTTATAGTTTCAAAAAAATCTGCTTTGATTTTTTTTCTACGTAATATCGACTTGAATTAATGTCGGAAAATATGTTTATAAAGGTGCCGGTTGGCAGCGGACGACATGAAGCAACCGCAGACGACGTGTCGTCGCGACTCTACTGTTTCTATGTATTTCTATGAATAAGTGTCGCTAGCTTCGTGTCGCTAGCTGCGCAGGGATTTCATATAAATACATACAAACCGGTAGTGTCATTACGACACGTTGTCTGCTGCAACTTCATGAAGTCGGCTTCCAACTTTTTTTTTTTTATGAAATATGGGGGCAAACGAGCAGACGGGTCACCTGATGGAAAGCAACTTCCGTCGCCCATGGACACTTGCAGCATCAGAAGAGCTGCAAGTGCGTTGCCGGCCTTTTAAGAGGGAATAGGGTAATAGGGGAGGGTAGGGATGGGAAGGGAAGGGAATAGGGGAGATTAGGGAAGGGAATAGGGTAGGGGATTGGGCCTCCGGTAAACTCACTCACTCGGCGAAACACAGCGCAAGCGCTGTTTCACGCCGGTTTTCTGTGAGAACGTGGTATTTCTCCGGTCAAGCCGGCCCATTCGTGCCGAAGGAGGCTCTCCCACGTATAAATTGTACCTTTATCCATCAAAGGAGGCCAGTTATTAATAAAATTACAAATATCAGGAATATATATCGTAATATTATACTATTATGGTGTATATTCCTGACATTTTGTTGTTATTTTAATAACAAATATTGAACATCCTACGTGTGCACGTAAAAAGTGTTTTTTTCGAATATTTTTCGGGGTTTTGTATTTGAATTATATATATTGATTATTTACTCAGTTATATTTATTTTCCAACAAGGCTCACTAAAAATGACGTCGGACGGTTTACTCATATAATTATTCACTTGGAAGAACTTAATTACATTGCGTTACACCGCCTAAAACTATTTTTTTTAATGAAAAAACAAATATTCAATATTATGCCTTTAGTAAGTTTTTATTATAAAAGTATTTTACATATTTTTCTACAATATAAAAATTAACGGGTGAATGTGTTTCTTATTTTTTTTTGAAGAACTTGTCTTGACGTAACTTTTCTACTTTAGACAATTACATCTTCATAGATATGACGCGTTAACGTCCGTTGGGCCTGCTAGTAAACGAATTAAATAGCAAATTAGAATTCATATTAAACATTTAATCTAAAAGTCTCTGGCCGTTACATCGCTACACGTACAACTTTGTGTTCTAGAATTTCTGGCTCATGATGGAATGTAGATCATGGTATGTGACCTCCGTCTGATACGCACGTATGTACAATACCCAGACACGTCTCTTATGTAAGGGAGTAAACACCATAATCAATTCGGCTTTATCGTAAATAAAGACGGGAGTGGAATAATCAGATAATTAACATTTTACAACGTAAAGACATTTACAAATTTTTTTCCTTATATATCGAGTCACACATATAATTCACATTTGTGTTATTTCAAATCATTTTTCCGGCCCATTTATGCAAAAAAAAATGGCAATTTTTTAACTGTTACTGCTTAATCCACTAACGTCTTCAAATGAGGATAGACAAAATAATTTTGCGCTTATAATATTATTACTAGACTAGATGACCCGGTAAACTTCGTTACCTTCCCTGAACTTCCACGAATATTTCAAGACTTAATTTAGTAAAATCGGTTCACGTCGGACTTGACGGACGTTGTTCGTAGAGTCCACATCCTGAGGATGCTCCGGTGTTGGGGCGAAACCGGCGTGATGAGAGGCCTTGCACGAATTTGCTAACATTATTGCTTGTATGGTGGTGGTGTTTGCAGGTTCTTGCATGCGAGTGTACGCATAGGCAGTGTGGGAGAGGAGGGAGGTGCTGTACGCATGCCTATGCGTACACTCACTCATTTACTTACAGGTTGAGGTTTATTTCGCGGAATATTGCTAAAAATAATAACATACTAAATTTTAAAATCGGTTCAGCCGTTTTCGAGTTTTAGCGAGACTAAAAAAAATTTAAAATTATTTTTTATTCATACAGATAGAATATATACTATGGAAAATTATTTTATATTATAATATAAGAAGTAATACCAGCAAATTTTTTCTCGTCCAAGAACCTTAATAAATCAAATGTCAGTCATGAACTCATGATCGTCTTAACATAATTCTAATTTGCTACGGTGGTGCTACGATGTGCGTAGCAGAGTCTACAGAATTCTACTAAATTGCTACGGCGCGGCGCGGCGCGGTGGCGCGGTGGTGCTTCGATTCGCGTAGCAGAGTCTACAGACATTAAATTTACTAAATTGCTACGGCGCGGCGCGGCGGCGCGGTGGTGCTACGATACACGTAGCAGAGTCTACAGACATTAAATTTACTAAATTACTACGGCGCGGCGCGGCGGCGCGGTGGTGCTACGATACGCGTAGCAGAGTCTACAGACATTTACTAAATTGCAATTTCGTAGCGCGTCTCTGCTAAACTGCAGCTACGTAACCATAGTATAAATAAGGAGTGGAAGTAGGTTAGCTCCGGCCCAATCCGCGATATACTTGCCTACTGTCTTAGGGTTGTCAATTTTAGTACTATAACACATCTCTTATTAGACAATAAAGTTCAACAATGGTTTTTCTATCAAATATAGAAATGGATTTAAGATATAGAACAGCATTATTTATATAAAAAAATTGGCCAAGTGCGAGTCGGATTCGCGCACGAAGGGTTTCGTACCGCGGTTATAGAGTGAAAATAGGGAAAAATTGTGTTTTTTTTGTAAGGGAGCCAACCTTAATTATTTATTTTATTTTAATTATATTATTAAATATTAAAGTACACACATAATTGATGATATTGTGAAAATTTCAAGTGTCTACATGTTGCCATTATAGATTACGAGCCCAAAAGACCAAAAAAAAACAACGTTTGTTGTATGGGAGCACTCCTTAAATATTACCTTTATTTTGTTTTTAGTGTTTGTTGTTGTAGCGGCACCAGAAATACATAATCTGTGAAAATTTCTACCTATAGTGGTTCTTGAGTTACAGCCTGGAGACAGACAGATAGACAGACAGACAGACAGACAGACGGACAGACAGACGGACAGACATCGAAGTCTCAGTAATAGGGTCCCGTTTTTACCCTTTGGGTACGGAACTCTAAAAAGATAAAATAAACCGGCCGGCGGCGGCGGCAATTCTGGAATTTATGAATTATTAAGACACCCAAACACACAGCAATAGTTTCTCCTGCGATTATCAGATATTTTTTATTCATTTAGCGGTGCCGAAAAGCCGTGACGCGCGAACCTCGTGCAATGTTAGCCCCGACTGGCGCACTGAGAAACGGGTTGAGATTTTGTTAAGTGTGCGTGCGGCGACGCATAGATATTATGGCGCACACATACAAGCCGCGCGCGGTGCCTTTGTATAAAGATAACTTACTTCCCCTCTTTATACTTTGACGTAATGGTCGTGCTACAATATATTGTGTAGCAAAGTCTACGAGAATTGTTCTACGCGCTACGAACAACGCGATCACACAATATAGTCGAAATATTATCATAATATCTCATCGGTGGCATTATATTTTGGTTGCATATCTATCTAATATATAAAATTCTCGTGTCACGGTGGTTGAACTCCTCTAAAACGGCTCGACCGATTTTCGAGAATCTTAGCGATCACATCGGCTGTTTGTGTGATGGGATAGTGATGGACGTTGCCATGGTGACATACTTATTTCGTCACTTCAATAAAATAATATGGGCGAAACAACGACTTTATATGGCAAAACAACGTTTGCCGGGGCAGCTAGTATAATATAAAATTCTCGTGTCAAAGTGTTTGTGCGCGAACTCCTCCAAAACGACTCAACCGATTTAATGAAATTTTGTATTATATTCGTTAGGCCTGAGAATAATAATAATAATAATAATATTATCTATGGACGGTTCACACCACGTCAGTCTGGCCCCCTGAAGGACTTGTGTTACGGGTACCAGACAACGGAAATATATTTAATACTTTTATACTATACATATATTTAAGATTTTTATTATATGATACACATATTTAATACACATCCATGACCCAGTAACTTTTTTTTTTTTAAACTTTTTGTTCCGTCGGTGGGATTCGAACCCGCGACTCCCGGCTTGAGCTACCAACAGCCCACCAACTGAGCCACAGAGGTCGTCAATAGGTTTTTATCTACTTTTTATATTGATACTAGAAATAATTTATGTGGCAATACAACGTTTGCCGGGTCAGCTAGTTTTTAATATAATTCCCCACCACAGGTATGTGTGCTCCAGTATGACATAAGACGTTGTATAAGCTCAATGATTCTATTTTCACAAGATTATTTTCACCACATGTTAGCTTTACATATTATTATTATGTAAGTTCGAAGTAAACTACATTTAACTACACCGAACTAAACAGTTTCACGACCTCCCAGTAGTAAAATGTACAAAACAATTGAACTTGTGGAAGAAATAGAGTAAATTAGGTCTTAACTTTGGAGTCAGATAAACCTACGTGGTAGTTCCAGTGAAATATTGAGCCTTTAAAAGCTTTTACTACTTTGAATTCACGGCAATGGAGACTGGAATTGCTCAATTTCATTTGCAAAGAAAAACTTGAGAACATGGTTTTTCTTTTAAGATAAAAGTACTTTGTTTAATCCAATATCTACATACTCGATTTCACGCTGGCTACGAGTGTGAACTATTCATATTCTTTTATCATAGGGTCGTGACTTTTATTGAAGTATAACACTAGTGAATAAAACAGTTGTTAGATTATGTATCCTGTGGTAATAACATGGTACTATCAGAGGAAAGTGGACCTTCGAAATTCGATCGGATCGGTATGATGAGCATTGACTTGACATAATCCGACCAAATAATGCGGCAGGGCCATACCATGAATCAGTCTTTGTGATAGTACCATCGAAGACATTGATTCATCAATTCAGTTTCGTCAATTCAGTGTTAGCCGTGAGTTGCCTATTGGATTTGACATAACGCGAATCTAATATCAATTTTGTCCTGTGATGTACTATCAGAGAAATTAATTCATAGGCATATGACAGACCTACGTAATTCGGTCGCGTTATGTCAAACCTAGATGATAGTACATCAGGAGCCAGGGGTACTATAGTCAGAAGATTGGACGTGAAATAAGCGAGTCAGTCGAGTGTGAATTTAAAAAGGCATACCAAATATTCAGCCACAACCGTAAAACTTTCAGATCAAGTTGAGCGCGAGCGTTAACGAATTCGAAATTTAAATTCGCTTTATGAAAACGAGCGTACAGTTTACACTGTACAGGGCTAACCGAAATTATGCAATCGCTTTTCCCTGTCGCGCCGAATGTTAACGTTTTACTTTTCCTTCGTTCCGAAAACGTTAAAATAACTGAATCGTGTTAAGAGTACTCTTCTGTATTTTAAAGGTTTTTGCAGTAAAAGCTATAACCGAATTATTTGACCACAGGAATATAACCTCATCTTTAACCAGAGAAGGATTCGAAATGAGTTCTTTGGAAGCTAAATAGGGGTATAAAAACGCTAAACTTTAGTGAATTTTAAGTCTTTAGCAGCAGAAAATATAATCTTTACCAAATTATTTGACTACATGAATATTATCTCATCTTTAACCAGTTTAAAGGATTGGAATGAGTTAATTGGAGGCTAAAACAAGTTAAACGCACTTTTAATTCCGTTGGTGTAGCGGGTTTTCAAGGTGACGACAATTAGTTCCATATTGCGTATAAATTAAAATTTTTACATTGTAACAGTGAGTGAAAGTTGTAGGGCAAAACTTTGCAATAAAACTTTATGTATTTTTCTTCTTTTTTTTTCGACAAATCGACGTGTCGGGACAGTGTAAGGTATGCTCCACTTTTCGTATTTACTTTAGTCGTGTTTGATTTGGCTTTCGATTCGCCATTGAAAATTGTGTTTTTAAAGTCAGCAGCCTTCGGCCCGAGTCAACAATTAAAAATGGATCGTTTAACTTTTTTTTTTCAATATTTATGTTTTAAACCCTGAAAGTTTTATTTCTTATAGTTAAACGCTACTTGTGGTACATGCACCAGGGAGTGGAAAAACAGAATAAGTAGCCTCTTTTATGTTGTTTTGTTACTATCTTTAATATGCAAATATGGACTTGGATTACGATTTCCAAGTCCATATTTGTTATATTATATTCTCCCTAATCTTAGATATTATTTATTTAACAAAATAGACTTTATAAGAGATTATGACAATAAAACAAGTAAGTTGACTATAAAAACAGACATAAAAAAATTTTTTTAGAAAAAATAATGGACATTATAAGTATTAGCAGTTGGTGAATTAGATAAATAATATTTATAATGATATAGACAATATTCTAAATATTATAATAATGACCGCGAGGCTTATAATTAAAAAAAAAGTTAGGTATTTTTGTTTATTGGAATTGTCTTAGATGATAATATCACTATTTAAATTAGAAGTTGCAATTATGCTTAATATAATAAGATATAATGAATGTTGTGAAGTTTAAGTTTTTTTTAATGTTTTTGTGTTTTTATGTTTTACTTTTTTAAAGTTTTTATGTTTAGCGAATTTGTTATTTGTTGCCAACAAACTGCTACGCAGTTTGGCAAAGGAGTATTTTGAAAATGTATGGAGTCTGGTCCAAATTTCCACCACTAACGAGACCTATATAGTAAAATTGTCTACAAAATACTGAATCATTATAATCAGACCGCAATCAAAAATACCCTGTCAGTGAAAAGTTATGGCTGAATGAAAAGTCATGTTTTTTTAACATTTTGTATGAAAAATATTGTAGATGTAATAAAAATGTATTGAGTTTGGTGCAAATATCCACAACTATAGGTCTACCAGAATCTGATGGCAAAAAGTGAGAAAATAAATTGACTCTAGCAATACCGGGGTAATTTGAATAAAACATTTTGATCCTTCTTTTTTCTTATAGCGGCTGATTCTCTGTGTACATGCAAATATATAAATTTATCCATTGATCAAGGATATTTTTTGAAAATCTGCTGTCAAAAATTGCCATCAGATTCTGGTAGACCTATAATAACACTCACGTAATGGTCTGCTAAACACGAAATCATTATAACTGGACCGAAACCAAAAATATTCTGTAAGTAAAAAGTTATGACAAAATGAAAAAAAAAATCTACCATTTTAATCCATAAAATAGTGTTAATATGATCCATTGCACTTTTTAACTACTCAATCTATGTTATGTCATTGGCATTTCCTATTAGGTTTTCACTGAAATAGATGAATATCAATATCAATATTTTCACTCAAAAAAATATTTTTTCATATTATGGCCATAACTTTTTACTGACAGCTTATTTGTAATTTGTCTCATAATGTAAGTTACTCTATATTTAATGGACAATAAGTCAATATGGGTCTCGTTAGTGGTGGAAATTTGGATCACTTTACTTCATTCTCCTTTTAAGGTTTATTGTAAAATACAAATTTACTCTGAATAAATAATTTAAAAAAATATATTCAATACTTGGTAATTTATGTATGCTTTTCTTTAATACTATAAAACAAAAAACAAACAGTAAATAATCAATATTAAAACGTCATTAGCGTACAAAATATTTTCGTACAAAATATAGATAGTTTCATCTTAATTTAGCACATTTTTGTGGCTCCGTAGTAAATACAAGAACACTTTGTTTTGGTCAACCTGTCTGTCCATTGCTTGCTTCGGTAAAAATAATTGAAGCTTCGGTATAAATAATTAGATGACGCTCACAACTTTGTAGCGCAAAAATCCATTTATTGCGCGGGAACCGTACATTTTGCCTGGGTTAAAAACTATCCTATTTCGTTTCCCGGAACTCAAAGTATCTCCATACCAAATTTCAGCAAAATCGGTTCAGAGGCTTCGGCGTGAAGAGGTAACAGACAGACAGACACATTTTCACATTTCTAATATTAGTATGGAAGTTTGGATGATTGAATAATTTGTTAATTTACTCCGACATAACAAAATTAACTTTTGTGCAGAATAAGCACAAGGTAAATTTATGAAGCTCTAATGTGATTGGTCCCTAAATATTCAAACGGCCGAAATAAATAAGTGAACAAACTTATTCTTGTACGAGGGACTGGCCCACTTTACATGCCATTATATAAATATGATTTTGATTTTGCACAATTTCGTTGGCAGAATTCGATAAAGGTATATTTTCAATTTTGTATCGGAAAATTCACTAACTGAATTTTCAAAATAAATAAAATTCATTTATCTTGGACGGACTGTTTTCTACTGATGAAGCCAAAAGAGGGTAATAATGACTTTATATTTTTATTTTTTTGGGCTTAACGTCTATAATTATTTATCAATTATATATATCGTTATGATGGCCCTGTCATGTGTCTCCGTGATCGTCCATCATGGTACTTTTATGTATGGTGTATGTATGTACCATCGAGGAAATTTATTCCTATCCTAAGCAGTTGACAGACCAACATAATTTGGTCGGATCATGTCAATTCAATGTTAATTGTGATCTGTTGGCTGGGTTTGACGTAACGCGACCAAACTACGTAGGTCCCCCATCTGCCTAGGAATCATCTTCTCTGATAGTACTTTGATACATCAGCCAAATAAGGCTACACTGTATCAAACAACTAGTTTATACAGTGTAGCCTTCATGGTTATCCCTGTCGTTGCAAAACCATTGCCAAATTTATTAAGCCGCATTACTCGTCTAAAAAATTCCTATCATCCCTACTGATCAAACGTGCTTAGCTAATAAGGCTTTTACGCACACTAATATAAGCCCATCTATACACCACCGCAAATAGCAATCGCTGGCTAATTTTGTATTCACAGCTGTTACGCTGCTGTGGCTACACTAGGCCCTATTAAAATAGACGTGGGTTCTAATTTTAAAGCGCTCCACACTCACCAATGGCTAATTTTGGACCACTTTATGCTATCAGGTGCAATAATTCGTTTTCATTTGAGGTTGTTAGCTGATAAACGTAATTGTTATAGCTAAAACCCGATTCCAGAAGCTTCCAAACATAATATGTTACCATAGTGGGAGAGCCATGCTTCGGCACGAATGGGCCGGCTCGACCGGAGAAATACCACGTTCTCACAGAAAACCGGCGTGAAACAGCGCTTGCGCTGTGTTTCGCCGAGTTAATGAGTTTACCGGAGGCCCAATCTCCTACCCTATTCCCTTCCCTACCCTTCCCTATTCCCTTCCCTTCCCATCCCTACCCTCCCCTATTACCCTATTCCCTCTTAAAAGGCCGGCAACGCACTTGCAGCTCTTCTGGTGCTGCGAGTGTCCATGGGCGACGGAAGTTGCTTTCCATCAGGTGACCCGTTTGCTTATTTAATAAAAAAAAAAGTGAAAATATTTTTCAACTAGATGTTGCGTGGCTTCACCCGCATAAAAACAGTATTCCGCGATAATCGTGATTTTTTCCGCAATAACAAATATCCTGTCTTTTCCTGTGGTCATCTTTTTGTTTATGTCAAAATATCTCATTATCGGCCTAGTGGTTTCAGAGCCTTTTTGCATCGGGCAAACAAACTATTAATCTTTATAATTTGTATGGAATAAATATATATTTTACATTGATAATAGTGCTTACACGTGTAGTATCACTTACGTCACGTCAAAATAATACTCTACGCCACAAAATAGAAAAAAAGTGTTCTTTTGATGTATGCCCTTGCCACGACCTGTGACACAAGTCACACAAAAAAGGTTGGCTAAAATATTCATAATATTGTTTATATAATATTATTCTTAAAAACCTCTACCTCGAAACATCTGGCGATAAAAAGGAAAGTCGGGTCCAAAATCACGTCGGTTTTTGCTTATTCATTCAACGACGCTAGTTTTAGGCACTTTAGTGAAAATATATTCCGAGGTCCTCCATTTTCCGTATAAATTTCCCTTTTTACCCTAATAAAGTGAAAATACTTGGAAATTTGTATAGAAATCACATTATGCAATAAATTAATTATACATTGCGAGTTTTTGGACATGGGTTGTAATTTTGCACTTGAAGAGGTATTTTTTCTTGCTAATGTTAAAAATATTTTGTGTCAAAGGCTTTACTAGTTGCAAAATAAAAACATCGCTAATTCATTAGTAGGTATTATCAGAGAAGTTGATTCCTAGGTAGATGGCGGACCTAAGTAATTTGGTCGCGTTATGTTAAACCCATCCGACCGATCACAGCTAACATTGAATTGACATAAGCCGACCGACCGTCCGTCACCTGCCTAGGAATCAATTTCCTCGATGGTACTTACTTAAAAAATAAAATCAAATAAAAATACCTTTTTAATTAAGCTTAGAGTGACCTAAAGCTATTAGAGGTGTATGTTTGTTTTATGAGCATAACTTTAAATAAAGAACAGAGCAATATTGAATAGAATATTTAAAAGATTTAGGAAGACTCCGATTTCGCCCAAACAACTCACAAACTTTTAATCCTCCGAAATTTTGCTGTGGTGTTTAAGAAAATTTCGTTAATAATAAAATTATGTTGGAAAACTTCAGTTTTAGAGTTTACTTTAATATATTATTAAATTTAAAATATACTTTTGTTATCTTTAAAAACGCCTATAAAACGAAGGGTAAAAATAAGCAAATTATTTAACAAAAATTCTCTGCCTATGAGTGAAAAAAATACTTGTTTCAATATATAATTTAACAACACAGTAAACGAAAGGTTTCAAATAAAAATGTGAATGTCAGAAATGAAAATATTTTTATATTTCTAATGCGAGCTGAATATAAAAAATCTCGACATGCAGTGTGTAAATTAACATTTATTTTACAATCGCTTCAAAGCTAATATTACAAGTGAAATACTTTATTTAATACAGAAAAGTATCAAGAATATTTTTTATAGTTGGCTGGCTAAATTCTTTTCAGCTTTGGCATTTTCAGGTTTGAGTTTCCATGAAATGATAAAACTGAGCGGCCGGCGGCCCGAAAGTTTAACCCTTGTCATATAATTTAATAATATCAATAGGCAACTAAACTTAAACTATGAGAAGAAATATAAAGGGAATAAATCGGCCAAGTGCAAGTTGGGCTCGCGCACGAATGGTTCCGTACCATTACAGAGCAAAAATATGTAAAAATTGTGTTTTTTTTTATGGGAGCCCCTCTTAATTATTTATTTTATTTAAATTTTATTAATAATTATTAAAACATAAATAGAACTGAGTATGTTGTGAACATTTCAAGTGCCTACCTATTGCCATTATTGATATCGAGCAAAAAATAGCAAAAAAATTACGTTTGTTGTATGGGAGCCCCCCTTAAATATTTAATTTATTTTGTTTTTAGTATTTGTTGTCATAGCGGCAACAGATATACACAATCCGTAAAAGTTTCAGAAATCTAGCTATAGCAGTTATTGAGATACAGCCTGGTGACAGACAGACGGACAGACAGACGTCGAAGTCTTAGTAATAGGGTCCGTTATTACCCTTTGGGTACGGAACCCTAATAAGGTAGGAAAAGTATGACAGTGCAGGTCAAGGTAAAAAAGAATTTGCTCTACCTTCAATAATCATTTTTAAAGAACTTCTGAGAAGAAAAACATTTCCGAGTTCGAACAGAATCGAGACGTAAACGATACATAATAGTTATGTCAAAAGGCTTTCTACTAGAATCAGACAAGTTTATTCTGTACATCATACAACACAACATTAATAAATGAGTGAAAAAACAATAATCGGCCAAGTGCGAGTTGGACTCGCGTACGAAGGGTTCCGTACCAATATAGAGCAAAAATAGGTAAAAATATTTTTTTTTGTATGGGAGCCCCTTAATTATTTATGTTATTTAAATTCTATTAATTACTTACCTATATATATAAAAATGAATCCATATTCGCGTGGTCACGACATCACGCCTGAACGGCTGGACCGATTTTACTATTTCTTTTTTTGATGTGTTTGTTATTGTCCGGAGAAGAAGAATATGATAGAAAAAATTTAAAAAATTGCGCGGAAAATTAGAAAATTTAAAAATTCTTATTTCTGCTCTAACTTTACCGCTTTGGACAATATGTATAAACTTTTTTAATGTAACATTATGACATTTGACATAGAATTGACAGAATGCATTTTTTGTGCGACGGGATAGCGATGGACGTTGCCATGGTGCCATACCTACTTAGTCACTTCAATAAAATAATATGGGGGAAATCGGAAATATTGTATATGGCAAAACAACATTTGCCGGGACAGCTAGTAAAAATATAAATATAACTGAGTATTCTGTAAACATTTCAAGTGTCTATTGCCATTGATATCAAGCAAAAAATAGCAAAAAAAAAAAACCTTTGTTGTATGGGAGCCCCCCTTAAATATTTATTTTCTTTTGTTTTTAGTATTTGTTTAGTATTTGTTGTTATAGTGGCAACAGATGTACACAATCTGTGAAAATTTCAGAAATCTAGCTATAGCGGTTCTTCAGATACCTACAGCCTGAAGACAGACGGACAGACAGACGGACAGACAGACAGACAGACAGACAGACGGACAGACAGACGGACAGAAAGACGGACAGACATCGAAGTCTTAGTAATAGGGTCCCGTTTTTACTCTTTGGTTACGGAACCCTAAAAAGACAACACAAATAACATAACTTTATATTGTGTGATGCCAAAAAGCACCCTAGCTTAGCAGCTCAACATTAGCATCATTAGCATCAAGTCTGCTGCACATTACGTCATTAGAGTTTTGTATGGCTTACGCATTGCTTACTCGCACATCAATCACTACATCTCGTTTCTTAAACGTCTTTAAGCACCCCAAGATAAATCGTTTAATAATACACCTAATATTTAATATTCCTGTCGATCGAGTAAAAGTATTATCAAAAGATACCGAAGACAAAGCGGTAAGTCAGAAAGCGAGAGTTTTATCCGAGTAATTTGTGCCGAAACGACAAAATGACTCATAGCCGCCGCCTCTTTGTATGAGCGGGAGTATTTTTCACGAACCGTATCTTACACCTCCACGGACCACGCTGAATGGGTTATAAAAACTGAATAATGTTTTTTTGTGACTTTTTTATTGAAATGAAAATTTGCAAAATATGAGCTCGTAAAGATATGAAATTTTGCTTTATGAATTGAAGGTTGTAGTTTAACATAGAGTTGGTGTTTTTATTGAATGTTATTACACTATATGACTTGAATCGTTCATAAAATCTTCTAATAAACAATAAACGCACTTTTTATACGGGAATAATAATTGCGAATGTGTGCTTGTTACTTCTTTACGATAAAACTGCTAAGCTAATTTAGATGTTTATGTATGTGGATATTTTGAGTTTTTTTTAACGATACAAGATAGCTATTGTTACAAAAAAGTTTAAGGCTTCAGTCTCGAAATCAGTGGGCAGCGGGGCGGGAGCGGCGGCGGCGCGTGATAATGTATAGATTTATATTATGGTCGTCTAGTACACCGCGTCTAGTCCGCGTCCGCGTCTAGTACAATTTTTGAGAACCGGTCCATATAAAATATCTTTACATTGGTACGCGCCGCTCCCGCCCCGCTGCCCGCTGATTTCAAGACTGAAGCCTAAGGTTGACGCGAGATAAACGAATTTTGGTCCAACAAAGTTGCGAGCAACATTATAGTAAGCAGATTATAACGTAATAATTTGTTACCAAATAATATTATAATGTAATTTCTATGGAATCTTGTTATTTTCTTCCAGGCATAGATGTTTGGAATACACGTGATTTGCTTACAAAGTAATTGATTCTCTCAACGAAACGAAATTTCCCTGTCGCAAAAGCAAAACGCTGAATCGAAAATAAAGTCAGAATATCAAAGAGCAAATGCAAAATTAGATTTCACTTTTTGTTACAATACTAAATTAATTTTTGAAGTCCCAAATAACATTTTTTTTTTCTGTTTTTGAAGTCTCGAGATCACATTCGAAGTTTTAAGGCTATCGAAGTAAAATACGAAACGGATAGATTAAAAAGAGGAAAAAGGCCATCATTTTTTCAAGAAAAATATCTCTTTCTTTGACAACGGACGCTTCAAGATCCGATTCCTTAAATGAAAGTACTTACGTAATAGGAAATCTGTCTTCGACTTAAAATATCATGACACTCGCGCTAATTTGAACATTATGTCTTTTCTCTTAAAGCTCATTTTGCCTATGTATATTTTAGTAATCCATAACTTTTTCTCATTGTCTTTCTTTCTCACTCCATTCTTATTTTGTGAACTTATTTGTCATTAATTAATTATGGATTGTTCGGAAATGAATTGTTCACAAGTACTATCAGAGAAGTTGATTCATAGGCAGATGGCGGACCTACGTATTTTGGTCGAGTTATGTCAAACCCAGCCGACAGATAATTAAGTTCAACCCATCAATGCCAAGCGGCAGCCGGCTGCCGCATAACAATTGAAAATCTATTGTGTCTGCGATACCCACGATGGAGGTGCTACATACATTAAGAGCGCTTACAGACAAACGACTTGTGTTGGCGGCACGCGTCGGCGGCAATCGACGGCAGGCGACGGCAGGCGACGGCAGTCGACGGCACGTGTTGGCGGCAATCGACGGCAAGTGTTGGCGGCAGTCGCCGACAGCCATCGACAGTTTATCACGCTTGCAGTTTTGATCGTCGGTATCGTACGCAACGGACGTCTCGCATCAAACGGATAATTTTTCACAGTACGTCCACTGTACTGTACTGTGTGAAAAAATTATCCTTTAGGCGGTACGTCACAACTGGGGGCCTACCACCACCTCTACTAAGCGAGACCGTCTGACAGAATATGAGCAACTAGCTGTGCCCCGCGGTGTTACTCGCGGTTTAAGTGATATATAATAAAAGACTATGAAAAGTACCAATAATAGGGTCAAACGGGACGATACATGGTTCTATAATGGTTTATGGTAGTGATGATGATGATGAATGTAATTTGCATAGTAGCATATGCTTTCCGTTCTTAAAACAACGTCGGAACTCCCAAACTTCTATCTATAAAGAGTCAGGAGTTCTCTCAGCACCTTCCGAACCATGGTATACCTTGGTGCAAAATCTTACTTGTTGGTAGCATATGCTTAGAATACTGCTCACGAAACCGAAGTCACCACATGTTTCCATATAAATTTTGATGAGTTCCCTCAATTTCTTATGGATCCCTTCATCAGGTCACCACTTTTATGAATATGGTACCAAATTGGGATGATAATCTATACACCAAAAGAAAAATTTTGAAAATCGGTTCACAAATGGCGGAGTAATCGTTGAACATTAAAAAAAACGAACATAACACCTCCTCCATTTTGAAAGTCGATTAAAATTGTAGCCTATGTGTTATTCTGATGTATAAGCTATATTATTGTAAAGTTTCATCAAAATCCGTTCAGTAGTTTTTGCGTGAAAGAGTAACAAACATCCATACATCCATACATACATACATCCAAACTTTCGCCTTTATAATATTAGTAGGAACTTAGACTTTAACGTCAAACTAGCGATCTTAAAAAAGTTGATATTTCATAGCGTATGTTTTGCATTTTTTTACCGATTTTAGTAAAATTATATTTGAAAAGTGAGTAAGTACGGTAAATGGTAATGTTATTTTAATCTTACAAGAAAGTGTTCTGGAAACGTGATAGTTTTAGGAAAGGTCGTGGTAGGCCCTCTGCAAGCGTCATAAACTGTCATGGGTGCCGCCGTCGACTGCCGCCGATCGTGCCGCCGAACACGTGCCGTTCGTCTGTAAGAAAGCCTAAGTTGACCTAATCCAATAAAATGACGTAGGTCCGTCAAGTGCCTATGAATCAATTTCTTCGATGGTACATTTCTGCTTAAAGGAGGACGAGGAGGAAGTAAGTGATTGACATGTTTGCTTTAATACTGAGGTTTGTAAAAACAGCCTTGTAGACTTTTTAGACGTATAATGTTGTAACTTGTAACTTTACCAATAGTAGAGAGTCAAGAGTGCTGTTCGTGTATAGTTACTGGAGGGTCATGGAGACCTAGTAGGTTCTTTACGTTACGTAAAACTGATAAAAAAATAATGAGAGCGTTTTTAGGGTTCCGTAGCCAATAAGGAACCCTTATAATTTCGGGTCTGTCCGTCCGTCTGTCCGTCTGTCTGTCCGGCTGTCTGTCTGTCTGTCTGTCTGTCCGTCTGTCCGTCCTTCTGTCCGCGGTTTTGCTCAAAGACTATAGGACCTGCGAAGCTGTAATTTGGCATGAATACACACATTAATGATGCCGACAAAATGGTACATAAAATCTTATTTTTTTTTTATGGTACCTGCCCTACACATCAAGTGGGGATGATTTTTTTTTCGCGCCCACCCCATCGTGTGGGGTGTTGTTGGGTAAGTTTTTTTCACTTTCCGATTTAGGGATCCATTTGTGAAATATTAAGTTTTAAAGTGGAAAAAATCGTTAGAGTCCAGTGGTCCCCCCCTTCTACCAGCTAAAACGTTGTTTCTGGAAATGTGAAAAAATTCACGGGAGTAGAAAATATGCTGAATTTAAAAGGAAAACTATCACGGCTAAGAATACTTCATAAGTTATTGAGTAATATTCGATCAAATAAAAATAATGTATTCGGCAGAGTATAAAGGAAATTTTCGTTCAAATTTCTTTGAAAGTAACTGACATGATGTTGTTAGTAATGTAAAACACGTTATAAATGTACATTCATTGACAATACAAACATTATCAAAAACTAGCGGTACTACGGAACCCTATATTGCGCGTGGCCCGACACGCACTTGGCCGGCTTTTTTATTTTAGCGGTGGGTTCAGAAACTGCAGCCATTTAAAAGTTATGAAAAAGAAAATATTATATGAACAGAAAATTGCTTATTTAAGTAAATTATAACAAGATTTTAGCCAACAAGGACTAAATCATTTAGTTTAGTGCAACATAAAATATCGGGCCACAGGCTCACCTAACCTTTTTATATGGAAGCTTCTTTGGGGTATACTAAACATCCCCTATCTTAATCTGACAGATCCGATGACATTTCAATACTCAAAAATAATTTTTTAGGGTACCATGCCCAAAGGGTAAAAACGGGACCCTATTACTGAGACTTCGTTATCTGTCCGTCTGTCAGTCTGTCTGTCTGTCTGTCTGTCTGTCTGTCTGTCTGTGTGTCGCCAGGCTGTATCTCAAGAACCACTATAGCTAGTCTTCTGAAATTTTCACAGATTATGTATATCTGTTGCCGCTATAACAACAAATACTAAAAACAAAATAAAATAAATATTTAAGGGGGGCTTTCATACAACAAACGTGATTTTTTTGTCCTTTTTTGCTCGATATCAATAATGGCAACAGGCACTTGAAATTTTCACAAAGGCCTTAAATTTATGTGTACTTTAATAATTCATAATATTTAAATAAAATAAAAATTTAAGGGGGGCTCCCATACAAAAAACACAATTTTTGGCCTATTTTGCTCTATACCGGTACGGAACCCTTTGTGCGTGAGTCCGACTTGCACTTGGCCGATTTTATTTTTAACCCACCACGTGAGAAATCTGATTTATTTATCATAATAACTAGACACATGTTAAAAACCTCTACAAGCTTAATCTGACACACTCGAGCATGTCGCGAAATTCTCCCTTGGGCTCCCCTACAATATAATATAGTTTTGTTAAGTTTACAAAAAAAAAATAACAAATAAACTTTACTTCAAAATAATACAAATAACTCTTAAAATAAAACCGAAAAAACGAAGTAATACAATATTTCTGTATTATAATCAGATAAAAGAACATTTTATTTAAAATGACGGTAACTGGAAAAACAATATGTTCGTTCGAAATTACAATATATTTCTGTATAATAGTCGTAACATTTCACGGGTAAAACAAGCTGTGACGCTGGCTTGACAAAAACGAGGGGCTGTGAAAAACATAGCAATAAATATTTATTAATATTATGGAAAATATATTTTGTTTGCGCGCCCTAATGTGGAGTAATATGGACCCGAGCCGGGGCAGGAGTTAGGACAAATTGAAGAAAATACAATACGAGATAAAAGCGTCACAGAACGACTCTAAGGATTCTTATCTGAGGAAACTTTGGTAATGTAATCAGGGCGTGTGTGCTCCGGCTTGATTAAGAGGCCCAGGGACATTGTCGCTTACAAATTGAGGGTATTTTTAGTGCAAACAGCGTTTTTGGAATGGGAACAACATTTTGGAGGAAGTTTTTACGACTTGAAAGATGAACCTAATATCGTACGAGTGTAATTCGATTTAGAAGAAAGGTATAACGTGATAACAGCGGGCGGGGCATCTGCTTGCTAAGGTTTATAAGACCCGCCCAAGCTACTTTCTTTTTTATGTGCTACAATCTATTACGTCGCTATACACCGTGCTACGTCGTGTGGGTTATGTTTTATCACCGGTAACAATGCAACTTGCATCGTTGCCTTATTACGTCCAACATTTACAATAATAGTTGTATTGTATATTATACTTACTACGACAACATGCTAGCTGCAGCTACCTCGACACACGTTTTTCTACAAAACAACAAAATGTTCTAAATCTACCTATACCTACTTGCATTTTTATATAATTTATTCCATTTTTTTTATATTCAATATATATTACGTACGTAAATCTTTTTTAAACGTCCAAAATTTAAAGACCATTTTTTCAAATATAGCCAAGATGGGACCCGCTGTTGAAGTTATAGCCAGAGAATGAGAATACGATCAACATTGATATTACAAACTAGATGTCGCCCGCAACTCCGTTGCGGCAAAATTCGTCTATCGCGCGCGAACCATAGATTTTTTCCCGGATAAATAGCATCCTATGTCAAAATTTCAGCAAAATCGGTTCAGCGGTTTGGGCATGAAGAGGTAACAGACAGACACACTTTCGCATTTATAATATTAAGTATGGATAATGGATATGGATGTTAGCACAAGATTGTAGGCTACGATGTACTTCTTTCTCAAAATGTGTTAGAGACGGGTACGCTGATTGGTTAATTTTAACTTTAAAACAATCTGTTAATTTATAGCCTCTTGTTAAATTGCTTTTCCAATTCGAAACTCGTTCATCGATCGCAGCAATGCTTCTTTTACTATCAAACAACATATTAATTGTTTTTTACCTTTCTGTTTTGTTGGTAAACTATTTTCTTATATTATATAATTTAATATTTATTGCTACTTTCACCTTTATCAGTATGCTGTAAAATTATTATCGGAAGCTCGCGTCATACAAATTAGATATTCTACGTTCAGTCGTATTCCATTGAGACGTGTCTAGAATGTACGATGTAAAAAAATCGAGAATGCCGGTGAAATAGTTACAGATATTGCATTAAAGCTAGATATTGCCCGCAACTTCATAAGCAGAATATTTTTAACTAGACGTTCCGCGCGGCTTCGCCCGCGTAAATTAGATATTTCACAGACTAACCAGTCTACAAAAAATAGCCTATTATCCTTCACGTGGTCTACTTCTTATCTGACCCAAATAACAGACAATAACTCTAGTAGTTCGTGAGATAAGCCCTTTCAAATAATTTCCCCCGTTTTTTCCACATTTTCTTCTATTTCTTCGCTCCTATTAGTATTAGCGTGATAAAGTATAGCCTATAGCCTTCCGCGATAAATGGTCTATCTAACACTGAAATAATTTTTCTAATCGGACCAGTAGTTCCTGAGATTAGCGCGTTCAAATAAGCCCTTTCAAATAATTTCCCCCCGTTTTTTCGACATTTTCCTCTATTTCTTCGCTCCTATTAGTCTAAGCGTAATAAAATATAGCCTATATGTAGCCTTCCTCAATAAATGGACTATCTAACACTGATAGAATTTTTCAAATCGGACTAGTAGTTCCTGAGATTAGCGCGTTCAAACAAACAAACAAACTCTTCCGCTTTATAATATTAGTATAAATAGTACGAAAACCGATACCATTTCACACTTTCTGGATCTCAAAGTATTTTCATTTTAATCTGTTGAACGGTTGAGGCGGCAAGTGGTAAGAATCAGTGAAAGAGTTCTTCAGACAGAAAAAATTAATCTATCCATACTAATGTATATCTGTCTTTCTGTCTGTCTGTCGTTTATATAATTATAGTGTTCAAGCTTGGGCCAATGTGGAAAGGCCGCATAATTTACATTGACGTACCCTATTAAAATAGAAACATGGTCGGCTTCTATCCAAACGGACGTACGTGCGTACATTTTTCATACATTTTGGATAATTGACCGGCCATTTGGTTGAATGAAATGTTTGAAAATAACCCTTAAATACTTAAATATTTACTGAACTGCTAAAAGTAAATTTAACAAGAACCTTCTCACATTAAAACTTATAATACCGATACAAAAAATTTCCTTAAAAATACAAATGGGAATACTTAAATTCGTACCACATATCTACCTGGCAGGAAAATTGGCGCGTTGCCAGCACTTTTAGCCAGTGAACCTAAATGGATCAAACTTACCTCTGACTTTTTACTGCATCATATGTTTCTTTTATTCTCATTTCGTCCTCTTTATATTCTGTTTTAAATTATAACGTTAGGTAAATTGCGAGCTTAAAAAGAATTTAAAATATAGAGTCCCTCGGTAAAACAAGGGCATGGATTTTTTAACATGTAAATTGGAGTCATGTTTGAGCTCTCCGTTCATATCCTTTTTGGCTTACCAATACAATAACTAAAAAATAGATAATTAAAATATTCTCTTTTAAAATTTTATACGAAGAGTATATTATTAAAATAATATTTGCCTTCAAGAGCAGATTCTTTAAGACACTGACTGAAGACTCGTTTGATCTGACTTTAATGAAAAATAACTTCAATTTGTTCACCTGCTGATGATGATTGCAAATTAGATTTTCCGTAGGTCGCAGATTAGCAACTTTATTTCGCCAAAATTTTCAGGTCAACATCTCATTTGCTTGAAACGTGTACGAGTGCATTTCATATTTTTTGTGCCTCCTGGACATCGTTATTACATCAAGTATGTTTAACGCAGATTAATATTTGCGAAATATTACAGACATTAATATGACTGAAGTTAAACATTAATCGATTGAAGTTAAATAAAATCGAGATTTAAAATTAAAATTATAATAATTGAATTATACTTATTTTTTCCACGGAAAATGTTGTCATATAAGTCGGCTAAGCGATTTAAGCGTGAAGAGACACCAGACAGATACACTTTATATCAGTTTGTTTTAATTTTATAAGTATTTTAATTTACCCAGAACATTAAGGCGGGCTGAAACCCCATTTTGTTATTTCTTGATACCCGATTTACCTAGTTCCAATATAATAACGAAATGTAAAAAAATATGAGATATAGAGCACAATATTTAAAAGGGTTTAAATCAAAAACATTTTCATAAAAAATAATACTTTCGCTGTAATTAATTTACAAACTCACCTCCGACAAAACTCTTTGTCATCGAAATATAAGTATTAACAAGAATAACTTACATTTTATTTTAATAAATTGTCAATGAATCTATTTTAAAAAGGTCTGAAACGAATAATCTTTTTTCTTAATATTTATATGGAAAGATATTTAAAAAAAACACACGAAAAATAAAATAGAGAAGATCCGCCCGTCGTAACTTACAATTTTATGCTAAGCTAAAATGAATCTTATTGCGATGCGTACACGCTTGGCATTCGCGTTCGTAAGGTTATCGTTTTGGAATTGAGGTAAGTGCTCGCCTTAAAGTAATAATGAAGACGTTAGTGGAAGAAGCACGTAAGTAAAAATTGCTGGTGTTTTGCATAAATGGAGGCTTTAGGGTCGGAAAAATGATTTGAAATCAAAAAACTGTCGATTTTAATTCTATCCAGAACTATATATATTAGCTAGATGATGAAGAAGGTAACTTACAAAATTTGTTAAAATTATAAGGAGAAAAATTAGTAATCGTCCTTATGCTATAAAACGTTAGTTATCTAGTTCTTTCACTCACGTCTTCGATTATGGGTTAATACTTCATGTTTACCAATAGGCGCATTTTTGTGTATAGACTTTACATAGCTTACGATCGACGGGCTCATTCCCCAAACACAGCATAGCTTTCAGCGGGGCTTGTCAAAAGGCGAGATAGTTAAGTTCATTACGGCCAGGCTCCGTGTAATTACGCCTGAAATCCAGTCGCATGTCATGATCGGAACGGCGTAATTGCACTGATGTTTGATTAAGCTAAATCACCACATTTCAGCGCTAACTGCACTCCGCACGAAGTTCAGCTTGGTTTCGATGTTAAACCTACCCTCGGTTTACTAGATTGTTAAAGGATACTAGATAAGTCGATGATATTCACACAAACCAAATGACTATAAACGAATTTTATTTACAAAACAAAGCTATATTACAAAGTGACATAATGTACTACAAACATTACTTAGTGACTTAACTACCACTTACTACTTAATTACAGTAACATTAGCTACAGAAATGTAAAACTGCAGCGCAACTACCAAAAATTTACACGTTTTCAAGTTATGAAAGTCAATAAATACAGAGCATAAAAATTCGCATGAATAATCTTGATTTCAAATGAAAATAAAATGTTTTTCATCTTAAATATATATATAATAGTCAGGGTTCCCTAGAACAAATTTTTTTTTGATTACTATCAAGCTAATTTTTCGTGAGTAGCTTCATTTTGATAAGACGAACAATAATTTCCTCTGCGAAAATTCTCGAAAGTGGTAGCTAACAGAGATAGAAAAGATTTAATAACTTAATTTGATGGTCCTAAAATATGGATTGTTCTATTTGTAGGACAATGTTACTCTTAAATTATATAACTATTAACCTATTAATACACAAAAAATCAGCTGTTTAGGGTTCCGTTTTAGGGTTCCGGAGTCAACCAAGTTTTGTTGATTACAGAACCCAAAAACGGAAAAAATCAGCTGGTAAGTGTTCCGTAGTCAACCAAGTTTTATTGATTACAGAACCCTAAAACGGAACCCTAACGAGCTGTTTTTTTTGTATATTGATAGGTTAAAAGTTTATAATTTAAGAGTAACCTTGTCCTACAAATAGAATAATCCACAATTATTTTAGGACCATCAAATCGAAATATTCAATTCTTTCTATCTCACTGTTAGCTACCACCTTCGAGAATTTTCTCAGAGGAAATTGTTGTTCGTCTTATCAAAATAAAGCTATTCACGAAAAATTATCTTGATAGTAATAAAAAAAAATTGTTCTTGGGAAACCCGGACTATAAATTTAATGATAAATGGTTTGAAAGTTTCTTTAGCATTACTCTTGGGATGATGAACTAATCAGAGAGAACAAAAAGTATGAAAAGGATAGCATTATGTAAGTAAATAGGTTAATTATGTGAAGCTTAACCTGATCCTAATTATCCCTTTGGATTCGGCGAAACTGCGAGGGATTTGGACGAATTTTCCTGCCTTGATATTACGTTTAATGTATTTTTTTAACATTTATTACTTCCCGCGGTATCGCCTCCATAAATACTCACAAACACACTATTATTACAATTAAAATAACAGTAAAAATATCAATAAGTTACAAAAAAACAATTTAATGTGAGAACTTGCCTACTGGAAGTAACTTATGTACCCGTGCGTTTTTTACGCCGGTTCTTTTCGTCTCATTATTTCCCAAGCTGATGGTAGGCCCATAGAATTAGAACGTTAGTATTTTGATATCGTTGGGTAGGCCTGCAAGAAACACAAAAGAAAAAAAAATAGACTTTTAACGCCATTTTACTGCAGGGGAATTCACAGACTATACAGGGTACCTGTCTGTGTGTGAATTTATAGGTCTACCAGAATCTGATGGCAAAAAGTGAGAAAATAAATTGACTCTAGCAATACCGGAGTAATTGGAATAAAACATTTTGATCCTTTTTGTTTCTTATAGCGTCTGATTCTGTGTGTTAAACATGCAAATATAAAAATGAATCCAATGATCAAGGATATTTTTTGAAAATCTGCTGTAAAAAATTGCCATCAGATTCTGGTAGACCTATAGCAATTATTGTGTCCTTCTGCTAATCTGTCCTCCTGAGATTCCGCCCAGAATAATAGTGTCGGTTGTGGCGAAGCTGAGGAGTTACAGTGATTAAAGAAAGGATATAATTACGTTATGTTATTAGTTTTTAACTAACGTAAACTAGATTAGACCTACATTGATCAAGCAATGTTTATTTTTTTCCTTATTTACTTTTGTTTAACTATGCAGCTATGTAGGCGTTAATATGAAGAGATAAAAGTTATTACGTCTGTCTGAGTATTTATACTATTATAACATTTCTGTTATGGTGTTATTTCTATTATAATTTATTGAACGTTATTGACCGTAATCACCTTCAGAGATTCCTAGCGAGCCTCCAGCCACATTTCAAACTGCTCGAATTATGGTCACACGGGTCGATTATAGTGGTTCATTTGCTTATTATTTTCATCTTTTGTGGAGTACACAATATTACATAATGTTTTTATGGTTTCACAACATTTTTTTTTTGTTTATCGTGATCATGAGCTTAAAACAAAATATTTATTTTATTTTCCTGCTTTATGTTCTATTGAAAGTAAAGTTCTATTTTTGAGATATTTTTTCAAAGTAATTTTTACAAGTCAAATATTGATTTCAAAATTTTACCATTCCAGAAAAAAATATTATAAAAGACGATAAACGGACAACAACTACAGGTTATAGCTAGGCTTATAGAGATTTTTAGTACGTGTCGCGTCACATTTCCACGAGACATGGGCGTAAGACAGAGCTATCACGAAAAATGATACCAGCTTTAATAATTCGCATAATACTAGGCAAATATTAAAGGTACGTTAGTGTATCTGAAAAGCACCATATTTTGTTAAATAAAAATTAAAGCTACGTTGATAAAATCACCCGGTGTGCGACCGGCTCGCAGTGAATGCGGTCACGCGCGTCTTTATAAGATAATATTTGACGCTTCTCCACATTACAGAAATATAGAAGGGGAATATAAAATTATTTATCTACTAAATATGTAAATTGTCGTATTTACATGTGCGAACGCCACACCGAGGGACCTTTTATCGGCCTGACCTAAAAACCTAAATATAACTATCAGCGATCCCACTCATGAGAAAAATCTTATTTTACATATAAAGTGCTCAATGAACAGCGATTGTCTATAATTGTTCTTACGTAATAATTAATGCAAGTCTGCTTTTGTAACATTTTTTGACAATACAAGGTATCGAGGAAATTAAACTACATCCAGAGCAAAACACAGCATTGCGCATTGTGTTTTTAGTGACTAATTATTGCGCATGATTACCCGACTAGGTCTTGAAGGGTCTAATTACTAATACCTATTATGTTTCTAATAATAAGCTATTGCAGAGCTTTTATCGCAGGCTTTGAGCGCGGCGACCAAAAAGCACTGGCTGTGCTGGTCGGTTCGGCGTTGCCAGCGCGGCACTTCGGCACGGTGTTTGAGTGCATGCGTCTAGACGTATGCGAATTATAATTGCATAAGTTGATAAAAATGCTAAACACGTTAACTTTACCGCGGCAGTCCCCGATTGCCACACGTATTTTTTTTTTTTTTTTTATAATAATGTTGGTATTTTTTTAATGCTAAATGCATACTTGTATTCGATCTACAAAAGTATCATTAGAAATCAAGCTAATGATAGTATTCTGAACTAAATCAAGACTACCTCAACTTTTTTTTTAATCTTAATTCTATCAATCTACAATCTATCAGGGCATCGCTATACAAAACGTTATACTCCGGTATAAAAATCACAATCACGGCGTTATTTATCATACCAATTGTTTCAAACTGAACTCTTTTGATTGATTGCGTTTCGGGTTTTTTATGAATATTTATAGATGGGCCCGCGGAAAAATCTTTAATTTTACACCGGTTTTGTCCCGTAAATCAATGTCGTTTACACAGAACACGCAGATGAAAAATAAATTGGGCGCCGTAGTTTTAACCGGAGAGAAAATATTTGAATATGAATTTTATTGTTATGGTCTTATATCATGATGTATGGGGTTCGACCTCATTGAATTCAATAAGTTCTGATTCATTTTGCTTCTTTAACGGCATCGTATATATTTTTTTTTATAAGTAAAAATGTAAATTTTTCCATCAGGACCCGCGACATTCAACATTCCTAAAACGGAGGAAGATTAGACCACCGATATGGCGTAAGAGAGCATCAAAAAGCGCTCAAAAGAAAGCTGAAACAGAATTATGATGAAAAATGCCTCAGACTTGATCTAAAGGTTTTTTAACAATAAATACATAACACGTCATATGATAATTAAGTTTCTCGACAATATGTACCTGCTTTCAGTAAGACTAAAATCTAGAAAAGAAAGCCTAAAATACGTCCTTACTTTCAAATAAAATATGACAAAATTATATGATAAATATGATAAAATTGTTTTATTTTTGCGTACAATAATCTGATTCATGGAAATATAATATTACTAGCTGTTGCCCGCGACTTGGTCCGCGTTAGCATACTATAATAACGGAGATGGGTAATTTTCTCCTTTTTATGTTTCCTTACTCAAGGGGTAAAAACGGGGCCCGATCACAAAAATAAAATATCAGCCTGTCCGTCTGTCCATATCCAAGCTGTACCTCAAGAACCGCGCTTGACAGTTGATATTTTCACAAATTATGTATTTCTGTTGCCGCTATAGTGTATGTATATAACAAATAGTAAAAACAAAATAAAGTTAATATTTGAAGGAGACTCGAAGAAGCCCGCATAGTAATCAAATGACACTCGAAAACTGTATGCTTAGTTTAGGTTAGAATAAATTCACTTTTAATTAATAACTTAGTTTGTTCCTAAAAAGGAGAATTAAAACTCAACACTAACGACGCGACACCATTTTGGTGTAACCAACACTTTCAGGAGGGGGGAGGGGGGGTTTGGGGGAGGGCGCATATATGTACATACGTACTTCGAAATTGAGTTCAAAAATTGCACCTGAACTTACATAATAATAATATGTACTACATACATACAGATCAAGTTAAATAAAAGCTTTAATAATGTTTAGTAAAAATCTTAGTAAGGAGTTATTGGGCAAGCGTGAAATAACGGAGGTGCGAACGAAGCCTTTCCTGTAACAGATAATAATATTCGTATTAGACGCCTTTATATCTCCAAGGATTGGAAAATGAGAAAACCCTTAACTACGGGGAAATTTCTCTTTATGCGCAACTGAACAACCTTTTAATATTTTAATACAGCCGGCTTATCACGGTGCTTAAGCGAAATTTACGGCTACGCTACTTTATTTTAATATTTACGTTTTATCAATAGAAACACAAAAGTGTGCAGTGGATTTCCATAATGGTTTCTTTTCACATACAGCGCAAAATAATGAATTTGATAGTCTATATTCTATATAATAACTTATACCTACGTACAATATACATACTGTGTGTGCATCGACTACTTTTTTAATTATTACTTATAAACTTACTTGAAGTTTTAATAGAATTTTATTATAGAAAGTATAATAAGGCTATGATGGAATTAGAATTTTCACAATCGTAATTAAAATCAATATAATATGCAAAACCAATATTGAGTTCTGTAGTCGTTTAAATTTATTCTTGTCGTTTTCGGTTATCGTTATTTAAATCAGAAGATTTATCTAATATAATAATTATAAAATTCTCGTGTTTGTGCACGATCTCCTCCAAAACGGCTCAACCGATTTTAATGAAATATTTTTGTATGTATAATTGTACATTCGTTAGGCCTGAGAATAGGTTTTTTTCTACTTTTTATATTGATACTATAAATATGGCAAAACAACGTAGCCGGGTCAGCTAGTTATATAGAAATATACAGGATGTAACTAAACTAAGTGATAATACTTTAGAGCTTAGGGTGTGTATCCCTGTAAAAAAGGCCTAAAAGAGTAACTTTTTTAAACTTTTGTATGGGCAAAAAAATGATGCTGGGGCGCTTGCCCATACAAATCACAAAATATTTGCTCTTTTAGCGCTGCTACTTTCACAGTGAACATTATGTAAGAGACTACACACCCTTAAGTATTATCACTTTGCTTTGTTGCAATTGTTTAATTTCTTCGACAATCCATCATACTTCTTTCTACAGCGAAACACTTCAACAGTTTTTATGATACATAAAATTATACAATACTAGCTGTCCCGGCAAACGTTGCTTTGCCATAATATAAAGTATTTCGCCCATATTATTTTATTGAAGTGACTAAATAAGTATGTCGCCATGGCAACGTCGATCGCTATCCCGTCGCACAAACAATGGTCGCCGTCAGTCTCAGGTTGTAATAATTTACTATTATTTATTCAACAAATGCACTTATCAATATATAAAGTACCCAGTAGCCGATTCTAAGACCTACTATTCAGTAGGCATATTCATGCATATAAAATTTGGTAAAAATCAGTAAAGCCGTTTCGGAGGAGTTCGCTGACTAACATTGTGACACGAGAATATTATATATAAGATAATATAATGTTTTCCATGAGGGTCGGACCACAACTATATTTAGTACGATCCTGACACGCTTCTTTCGCTTCATTAGCATTCACAACCTTTTTGCTCGCCGCTTCCTGACGTGACTTAATTGAGAGTGTTCGTATTAAATATGAATAAAATAGCAACAAAATTAGTATACTTAGTTGCTTTTATATGTAATAACTTAATGAAATAACAACAAGTAATTATAATATTAAAATAAGCATAGAAGCCGCTATCATGTTTAACAATAATAATTGAAAATCGATTCATCATAACTATAGAAGTGTTCTTAAGCTTATCATATTATAGCATAGTATTGTTAGCATCACGATCATGCTGCTGCATCCTTTGGTCCTCCTTACTCCATTAGTAGGTATAGACCATGAAATGAAGTTTTGAAAACATTTTTTCTGCCTTGTCTAAAATTGAATGTCTTGGTAAATATGATACTTTTGCTATATGATCAAAAATACAGTAATAAAATGATCCGGACATAAAAACACAAATATATATTCAAATATATATTCTATGTGATATAACATACGATTTTAAGGAAAAGTAATATTTTGGATGCGTAAGCTTTTACTTTACTTAAACATCTGCGAATGGATCAAAAATATTACGCGCGTGTGTATTGAATTTGGGATGAGAGATTATATTATAAGGTATCAAGGATGTATATTATATTATAGTTATAGGTATAAGATATAAAATGACGTCAAAGTATTCTTTTTAGGGTTCCGTACCCAAAGGGTAAAAACGGGACCCTATTACTAAGACTTCGTTGTCTGTCCGTCTGTCTGTCTCCAGGCTGTATCTCAAGAACCGCTATAGCTAGACATCTGAAATTTTCACAGATTGTGTGTTTCTGTTGCCGTAATAGCAACAAATACTAAAAACAAAATAATATTTAATGAGGGCTCCCATACAACAAACGTGATTTTTTCAACATTTTTTGCCCGAAATTAAGTATGGCAACAGTTAGGCACTTGAAATTTTCACAAAATCGGAAATTACATGTGTATTTTAATTATCAAAAATAAAATCAAAATAAAATAAATATTTAAGGGGGGCTCCGATACAAAAAACACAATTTTTGGCCTACGGTACGGAACCCTTCTTGCGCGAGTCCTACTCGCACTTGACCGATTTTTTTAAATAACAATTGAAATACCTTTATAAATAATATTAGAGTTTTATAATATTTATCTCAAAAATAAAACTCTAGTTGGTCACAAACGATGAATGAATTTTTCTAAAGAAGTCCAAAAAATTCATATATTTTGTTTCTATTAAAATAATATTATTTACCTACTTTCCCTGGATGTAATTGTACCGAATTTTATCAGAAATGGTTCAATCGTTTTAGTGCGAAGAGGTTACGACGAACAAAGAAAAAAATTATTGGACGTTCTAATATGGACGCCAACATTACCAACGAAGTTCAACATCCGCTATAGTTAAATACAATATATTTTTATATTTGTATATATTATATTATCTATTATAATTCTAATAGTTTTAAACTACAATAATTATTCATGACGTAACCGTACGAATTATGATCCTTGAGATATTGTGATCTGTGATTACGGTGAAAGCGAGTGTTGAGCACACATTAAAAATTCAGTCAAGGGACACGTCTTGCATTCACCACAAACGATTATATACCCTCAGGTCTAGGTAATAGGATTCGTTTTAGAATATACTAACGCAAATACGTCATTATAACCTTTTAACGGTTATTGCGGAGTATGAATATTTCACAACCACTGAAGCAAATGGAAACAACCTCAAATCGTTGGCAACCATTGAGGTTGCGGTTGAAATAGCGAGCATTTCTAATTAGATAACGTTTATTACCTGGGCTTTATTATTCACTTCGTTTTTCTTTTATTTAGCAATATATGTAAAGTGTTATGGGGAAAAAGAAGCATTGTACTTATTTTTCTATACACTTATGGAAATATTGAAAAATAGGCGGAATGTTGGCTCTACCGTCTACGTAAGATCTGATAGCTTTTTCACAGAGCAAGCAAGTGTTCTTGCCGTTTTACAAGAAAATTTTATGGAAGGATTTTTCTTCGCTCAAAATATGGTTTTCTTTGTGGAAAAACTGCAATATTTTAATTGCTGTGAAAATAAAATATTTATTGTTGGTATACAGGCAATTAGTATGTTTCTAAATTGACTTATTGCAACGCGAGGTAATGCGATGCATAGACACCACGCGACATATCATGACGCATGGCAAGATAAGACCATCGTGATTACAGCTTAAAGAATCGTGGCAAGTGTCATATTAGGTTTAGCTTAAAACTATTTTTAAATAGCAAAAATATTAAGATTGTAATTATCTTCAAGATACGCTCAAATTACTATAGATTCTTATGCTTAAAGCTAAAATTAAATAAGTTTCAAGAGCTCTGCAGGCTTTTTTATTTCAACAAAAAAGTATTGAATATGAAAGAGCTTAAATTTAATATTCTTTCTCAATTTACATAATCGTGAATTATTCATGCAGATGACGCAAGGTCAAGACTATATTTATCGATGAAGATAACAACATATAAGAACGAGTCTGATGATATAAAAATAAATAAAATAAAAATAGTTTTATTTCTGAATAGATTTTAAAAAAATGCTTTCAGAATGTTGATACTACATGGTGCCTACCACCGGTTCGGGAACTAACCCGGCGAGAAGAACCGGCGTAAGAAACTCGCACGGGGCCCACTTTTTTACCAAAAAAAGTGAGAAAAAAATTAATCTTTTAAATAAAATTTACAATGTTGTAACTTAAAATTATACAATGTCAACATAATTGTAAGTCATACACTAATGTAGAAGTAGCCTTGCAAGAAGCCATCCTACTCCCAAGATGTGCCATCGTTTATGAAATCATTGACCTTATAATAGGCTTTGGCACACAAACGTTCTTTGACTACTTTTTTAAATTTATTAATGGAAAGATTTTGAACGTTTTCTGGGATTTTATTGTAAAGGCGTATACATTGACCTTTAAAGGATTTACTGACTTGACTAAGTCTGATCACCGGCATATCTAGCTTGTATATAAACACTTTATAACATTATTAAATTAAAATATAGTATATATAGTCGTAGAGTCTACGATAGCAATTTTGTTGCACGTAGCGCGTAGCACAAGCTACGCGCTACGTGCTACGCGCCTGCACAAACGTAAGCGGGCCCATAGACGATCAATTTTACTGTGTCATATCACGCTTAAATTTTATAGAACTGTTTATTTTACAATAAGATTGAAAGGCAGGCGCGTGCAATATTAACCATAGACGGTCAATAATATTGCACAATAAAATTGATCGTTCAGGGGCCCGCTAAGACAGATCTGGATGTGGTTACTAATTATAAGTTTCAAAAGGAAAAAAAAAACTTATCAATAATAATTATTGTATATCTTTTACTACAAAGCCGTTTACTTATACATTCTGAAAAAGTAATTTTATACATTAAAGAACATTTACAAATACATCACAGACAGAGAAGCTTAAAGATGATTATAGCAAATAAAGGCCAGTACGCGAGCATCCAACAAAGATAGTTCTTGTATATCTTTAATAATACACTAAGAAAATAAATTACAAGATTAACTCAGACGTTATATTTACCGTCAGTAATTTTCGAAACTAAACTCTATATCAGTGTATTAAAATTCAAATCATGTTTACATTATGTAATTATATTAAATCTCTAGTACAATGCTGTGATTGTTTTCGCTGTAACAACACATAAATAAAAAATAAAAAAAATGTTATGATTTCAAATGTTATTCTGTGTTATTACTTTTCATACACAATGAAATTATATTGTGAACATATTATGGCTTCAAAGTTACACATTTGTTGTTCATATGCCATTAATGAGGTTTCATACAAATAATGTATCTTTGTGTATTAACTATATTTTGTTAACATGGTAAAATTTTTGTATGTAGTATTGTTATGCTCCATATTAAAATGTTGATTTTGCTAAACTCTTTTTAACTTAACTGTGAAAATTTATGAAAAGAGATTTAAGATAATAACTAAACCAACTAGGCACAGATCTAAGCTTAATTATTTTTTAATTAGTTTGACTGATCTGTAATTTAAAGTTTTGTAAGATTAAAACTTGTAATTAATTTGAATTATAGCAACTAGATTTTAAACAATATAATTATTAATTATTATTAAACATAATTTCAGTGTCTGGAAATATTCCTTAGAATTTGAGACAACTTATCTATACTAATATTATAAAGCGGAAGAGTTTGTTAGTTAGTTAGTTTGTTTGTTTGTTTGAACGCGCTAATTTTAGGAACTACTGGTCCGATTTGAAAAATTCTTTCAGTGTTAGATAGTCAATTTATCGAGGAAGGCTATAGGCTACATTTTATTACGCTAAGACTAATAGGATAAATAGAATAGGTTTACCTATTACAACAAGCGGCTTCACAACACCATTAGTTCCTGAAATTAGCGCGTTCAAACAAACAAACAAACAAACAAACAAACTAACTAACAAACTCTTCCGCTTTATAATATTAGTATAGATTTGTATAGTCCGAAAAATCTTGTAAAATAAGACGCGCTTCAAACATACAAACACCGAAAGGTTTTTATAATATAAATCTAGAGTAAATTGCTTTTTCTCTACCTACCCACTAACTTGGACACTTTTATGTAAGATTAAATCAGTAAATATAAATTGAATACATGAGTGGATGAAGTGTGTAAATAACGATTTGAAGACTGTCGTTTTTATGCCTTAATGGAAAAAATGTGTGTGGATTTAAAAAAATGTGGATTTTGTGTACAGCTAATGTATACTCGGGGAATCGAGACGGTAGCGGTCATTGACTCCCTGTCAAAAAACTTGTCATTTGTCAGATGTTCCTAGTCTAAGGGCGATATCATATTTTGCATACTCGATGTGAACTGAATATGAAGCATATCACTTCGAACTCATAAAAAGTTGGAGATTATCATTCTAAGAGTTACCAAGAAGTTTTCCGATGAATCTGTAATAATCTGTGTCTTAATAAGAGGTTAATTTTATTCTTAAATATTCTAAATACAGTGCGAGCATTTTTCATTTAGCGCCTAGACTAACGGCCGTTCCCAATATTCAATCTATCTCTGGTTTGACATACGACCGATCGCAGCTAACATTGAATTGACATAAAATATATGTCTCTAATGTCTAATGAGAGCTATTCCTATCTCTAGTAGGGCAAAACCAGAGATAGATCAAATATTGGTAACGGCCGTTAAGGACAATGACTGCTACCGCCTCGTTTCGCCGAGTACGGTATAGCCGAGTACTAGACGATGTCTCAATTTTGAACTCGTTTTGAAATAGTATATTTTTGAAGAGGTCCCATGTAATCCACTAAAATTTCAAGCTAGTGATAAATATTAGAAATTATTGCAAGACACATTCTAAAGAAAATTTGAACGACTTTTTCATAGAGCATTGAATACGAAAGTCCTATTTTGGTACGAAATTCACGTTTATTTTTCGAGATCCCTTGAGGAATAACACTATGTAATACCAATACCAGTAAAACAACGGCAATATTTTTGAGCTATTTATATCTACTGTTTGGTTGAGAAGGTCCACAACAAATTTTCACAAACAGCCTAAAATGTGCTTTTGATTTTAGTAATTGTTATTATTAAGATATTCCCAGAGACCAAGAAGAAATGGCTTAAAAATGGCCTTTGATTTTAACCGACTTCCAAAAAGGAGGAGGTTATATTTTCGTCTGTTTATATATTTTTTTTTGTATGTTCAATGATTACTTCGCCGTTTGTAGACCGATTTTCAATTTTTTTTCACTGTTGTATAGGGTATTATACGAATTTGGTACCATGTTCAGAAAAGTGGTGGTCTGATGATGGTATCCATAAGGAATCGAGAGGACTTCTTGAAATTTATATGGAAACATATGGTGGTTTATATTTTTCCGAAGTATTTCAGGCATATACTACCAAAAAGTAACAGCAGTTTACACCAGGATATACCCTGGTTTTGAAGGTACCCAACAGAACTTTTAAACCCTTATAGATACACGTTCGGGGATTTTGGCGTTCTTAAAACTGCTCCAAGCATAAACCAATGTATCAATTTAAATATCATCATCATCATACCCATAATTATGCTATGCATCATCACATTATGACACATTAATTGGTACTCCTCAGGGTTTTTAAATCGAAACATATGTCTTTGCTCATTATTCCGCTGTTTGTGGACCGGTTTTCAAAATAAAACAATGCGCTATGCGTCCCGCTCCTCAGCATTTCTTATAGATGTAAATACCGATCAAAAACTATGCTAGTCACTTAATGCTTATTTTAGGTTATTGGCGTAATACATTTCTGGTATAAAGTATGTTTTGAATATTTTGGCACTTAGACCCTTTTTTATTTCCGGTATTCAATTATTGAATTATTTAATTTATTAATTTACTAACATTTTATATATATTTATTAATTTACTTACATATATATAATTTATTAATAAATTAATTAATTTAATTTTGTTGTTGTATAGGGTATAATCCGAATTTGGTATAATTATTTCGAAAGTGGTGATCTGATGATGGGATCTATGAGAAATTGAGAGAAATCCTTGAAATTTATTAAAACAAAGATAGTGATGATGGAGTTGTTCCTAGTTACTCAATCAAATGTGACTAATAAGTGAAATTTCATACGAAGGATTTGTGGATTCTAAGGCACTGAACAAAACTCCAGAGCCTATAAAGATATAATAAGTTCGGGAATTTCAGCATCGCTTAGATAACTGCAAGCATTTACCACTATCTCGCTTATCTACAGGGTGTAAGAGAATAAGTGATGATACTTTAGGGCGTGTATGTGTTCCTTATATAGAGTTCACTGTGAAAGTAGCAGCTCTGAAAGAGCAAAAATTTTTTTTGTTCGTCATGAATTTTTCCATACAAAGGTAAAAAAAAAGTTACTCTTTCAGCGCTGCTACTTTCACAGGGAACTCTATATACACACCCTCAATTAGTATTATCACTTAGTTTTGTTACACCGTGTGTACTTATATTTTCAAACTGAAGAGTTTGTTAGAATTAAAAAAACCTTTTTGTGTTGGTTAGTCTTCTTATCGAGGAAGGCTTTATGGCTATATGTATAACATCACGCTGTGACAAATAGGCACGAAGAATCAGAGGAAAATGTAAAAAAAAACATGGAAAATTATTATATACATACCCTTGTGGTCTGGTAGATAACTAAAAAGAGTAAAATTATTATTTTTTAACAAAAGTAAGTACTTACCTAATATTCTTGAAAATGATCTAAAAGGGATCAAATAATTCTTATTCTTTATTGGTGCCGTTTTCAGACTTCGACTAAACCTCAACTATTTCTGTACTCAATCTATATGCTTTTGAAGTCGGTACCAGCTCGGAAATTTTCTAAGATCCTTGACATAGAACTTACGCTTAAGTAAGCTGGTACCGACTTCAAAAGCATGAAGATTGAGTACAGAAATAGTTGAGGTTTAGTCGAAGTCTGAAAACGGCAGTAATAAAGAATAAGAATTATTTTATCCTTTTTAGGTCATTTTCAAGAATACTGGGTAAGTACTTTTGTTTTTACCTTGGAAGTCGGGTTCAATTTTTTATTAAAAAATAATAATTTCCATTTGATATGTAGTTAAAAGTTTAGTAAAATCAAAATATCGCAATCGGTCCAGTAGTTTCGAAACCTATTGATATGTGACAAATTTTCTGTTTGTAATATTAGACGTATAGATTTTTAAATAATCGCTAGGTTAAATAAAATCATGGCAATAATAATTTAGTCGGTTGCTTGCCGCTCATCCATAGCCCAGTTGTTTAACGGCCGTTCCCAATATTCAATCTATCTCTGGTTTGACATACGACCGATCGCAGCTAACATTGAATTGACATAAAATATATGTCTCTAACGGCCGTTCCCAATATTCAATCTATCTCTGGTTTGACATACGACCGATCGCAGCTAACATTGAATTGACATAAAATATATGTCTCTAATGTCTAATGAGAGCTATTCCTATCTCTAGTAGGGCAAAACCAGAGATAGATCAAATATTGGGAACGGCCGTAATGAGTGCTATTCCTATCTCTAGTAGGGCAAAACCAGATATAGATCAAATATTGGGAACGGCCGTAAGCTGCTGACTCGTTTATACTAACCCTTATACAATACGACCAAAACAACAATACCGATGGCGTTAGTTTTAAACAGGGGAGGTCCGAAAAACCGCTGCTTATTGTAACTTAGAAACCTTTATCGGAATTTCCTATAAATTTTCATTATTTGAAACTTGTGGTGACAGTTTGTCCTTTGGGGTTTTATTTATGTGGTGTAATTGTGACTATGAGAATTTATTTCGAAATCCTTGGGAATTGATAAAGTAGTTTTGTATAAAATATATTTTTAACACGATACAACATTGAATATTTATTAATTCTTCCAGTTGTTTTTATTAAACTTTCATCAATATTCCATTTAATAACTCAAATATCACTCATAAAATGTTGATAAAAATAATAAAGTTTTATAGTTCCCCAAAATAAAATCCAAAACTCATCTTTAGAAAGCCTAGCCAAGCCAAGAAGAATGATAAAGCAACGAGGAATAAGTGAATGAAATCACATTCCTCGTGGAGCAGACGGACGTCATTTTCAAGGCAAATTAAAGATCTTTTGTAACTCTCATAGGACGTGTTTCAGGAACTGGATCTTAATACTATCAGTCCCTAGAGCCTTCCCCCTCTTTAATCAGATTAAGAGGCTAACCTCATCCTAGTTGACTTTAGAAATCTGACGTTGGCTAGTAAATACATTATTGATTTTACGTTTATGCGGGCCCCTAGACGATCAATTTTATTGTGCAATATCATTGAACAATTTATTTGAAAATAAGATTGAAATGCCCGCCTTTCAGTCTTATTGTTCGTTCAATTTCAACCCTAGACGGTCAATAATATTGCACAATAGGTGATATTGCACAATAAAATTGATCGTCTAGGGGCCCGCTATGAATGAAAGTGGTGTGTTTTAGCGAATGCGCAGGAATATATTATTAAATCGTCAGTCGTCACGTTATGTTTTCCTTATTCCTCGATAGAACATGACGAATCATTAATAATATTATTACCATCTAATAGTTTAGATTGTAATAAATAATAACATTAAAAATGATTCGTCATATTTTTCTTCAACTAAGTAGCTAATATTTAAAATTAATTCTACTACTAATATTGAAATTAAACTAATATTATTACACAAACAATTTACAAACATTCATTACAAAGTTCATTGACTTTTTGTAAACAATATGAAAGGAATTATTTTTAACAAAAAATTAAAACCGACTTCTAAGCTAAAAACAATAATAACATCCTTATAATATGAACTAAAAAGTATTAAATAATTTTTCCTATCTAGTAGTGCCTTTTTCCGAATTCCGCTAAACCTCAACTATTTCTGTATTCAATCTTCATCATTTTGAAGTCGGTACCAGATAGCTGAATTTTCAGTTCTCTGACAGAATATTTGAAACTTTTGGAACTGGCACCGACTTCAAAATTATGAAGATTGAATACAGAAATAGTTGAGGATTAGCCGAGTTCAGAAAAAGGCACTACTAGATAGGAAAAATTATTTAATACTTTTTAGTTCATATTATAAGGATGTTATTATTGTTTTTACCTTGGAAGTCGATTTTAATTTTTTGTTAAAAATAATAATTTCACTCTTTTTACTTACCTAGTAAACCATCGCGTATATTCTACGTATCTTATTACAATTTGTATCCATATACAAACCATGTGACATTGAGATACAACCATGTGACATTGGTGACCCTGACGTGGTAATGATTATGATGATGATGATGATGATGATGATGGATGTAATTTGCATAGTAGCATATGCTTTCAGTTCTTAAAACAGCGCCTAAACCCCCAAACTTGTATCTATAAGGAATCCGGAGTTCTCTTAGTATCTACGAAACCATAGTATAACTTAGTGCAAAATCTTGCGTTTTGGTAGCATATGCTTAGGATACTTCTCATAAAACCAAAATCACCATATGTTTCCATATAAATTTTGAGGAGTTCCCTCGATTACTCATGGATCCCATCATCAGATCACCACTTTTGTGAAAATGGGACCAAATTGGAGGGAAACCTAATAGAACAAAACAAAAAATTTTAAAATCGGTTTACAAACGGCGGAGTAATCGTTGAACATACAAAAATAAAAATAAAAAAAATAAAATCCTCCTTTTTGGAAGTCGGTTAAAAATACATTTTGTGTACTAAGTATAATAATACAAATAATAATTAATTGCTGAGTTCATTTACGAAATACACAACAAATGAGCTGTAACTTGACTGGTTACATCTCGCATAACATCGTTGTTTGCGCAATCGTTAAGTTTTATTGGGTTTTTCAACATTTCGGGATCGAGGTCTGTTTTATGTTGTTATTGACTTACTTTTATTACAAGTTTGAACTTGTGTATTCTGTTTTATTGAATCATTTCTACACTTTGTATAGCTACGCATTATTTTAATATAGTTCGGTTGCCGAATCAAAAGCAATTCGTGTACTATATTTAGACGCATATTCAATTTTCGTTTTATTCAGGTTACTTGTGCAGGTTGAAATGAGTTACCAATATTTTGGCTTGCGTAAAACAAGCAGCCATAGTTCAGCATACGAATTTCTCTCCAGCGACTATTATTACATTTACTACTAGATGAAGCCCACAACTCTATTGGCAAAATTCGTTTATCGCGCGGGCACCGTACATTTTTCAGGAATAAAAAAAAAGTATCTCCATACAAAATTTTAGACAGACAGACAGACACACATCGCGTTTGTAATATGAGTTATATACTTTCATAAGTATGAAAGTTTTAGAGTTTTCATTACTTATTCGTAAGTGTAACTTTGAATAAAAAATTATAAATACATAATAATATGGTTGGAATAATTTAGCTCGTCTTTCATACCCTCAAGCTCTAAAAATTCGTCACTAGGACAAAATCTTGTTGGAACATAAAACGGACTACTGTACTGAGCATAAAATATCCGATATCAAACTATAACACATTACTTACTACGTTCAACAACGAAACTAAAAACTACTTAATAATTTAATTAGTAATGAGTATTTGTTGTTTTCTATTTGTTCTACTCGTGTCCTCGTCAGGAAACTTTCCAATACTCAACGTTAATAGTTAATGCGTACATCAAACAATATTTGAAGAGCACTAATGAGTTTAGAACAAAAGGGTCTATCAACAAAACGTTTCTAACTACAAATTACGATTCACCGTTCCCTTAACACGTTTGCAATACAATGCTGTGGTTCTTACATTGACATTAAAGGCCGAGCGTTGGTTTAGATAGTGAATCCGTTACCAACCTGAAGTTTAAAGTGATCTGCTAGCTGCGCACGTCTACGCGTATTGACACACTGACCAGCTACAAAGTCTTCATTAGTTTCATACGTATCTTATTATCCATACTACTTACTTTAATACTTAAAATGCGAAAGTGTGTCTGTCTGTCTATATGTCTGTTACCTCTTCACGCCCAAACCGCTGAACCGATTTTGCTGAAATTTGGTATGGTATCTCCTTTTTTTGAGTCCAGGGAAAGGACACTTGCATACTTTTTAATTTTTATTAACATAGGAAAAATGAACGGTTCTTGCGCGAAAAATGAACACCACCAAAAATATTTTCATGTAAAAATGTTGCCAAGACGAGAACATATAGTTCGTGGTGTCAAAAAGTAGTGAGATCTCATGTAGAGTCAAGTTTTTGATCTTACATACTCAGCCCTAAAACTAAAAACATAATTTTACACTTAAGTCGCGGCAAAATACTTGATATAATGTGTCAGCCGCACGAGAAGAACCTAAAAACTCTACACATTAGTCAAAATCGGTGGCCTGGCCATTTTGTTATTATATAAAAAACATATAAAAGTTATTAAGTACAACAGAAAAGTAATATATTAGGTTTAAAGACAGCATGACGAATAACAAAATGGCCAAGCCACCCATTTTGACTAATGTGTAGAGTTTTTAGATTCTTCTCGTGCGGCTGACACATTATATCAAGTATTTTGCCGCGACTTAAGTGTAAAATTAAGGTTTTTAGTTTTAGGGCTGAGTATGTAAGATAACTTGGCTCTACATGAGATCTCACTACTTTTTGACACCACCAACTATATTATGTTCTCGTCTTGGCAACATTTTTACATGAAAATGTTTTTGGTGGGATTTCATTTCTTTTTGTAAGTTTTACCACACACGTTTTTATGAAATTAAGGGGCAAACGAGCATGTGCACTCGCAATATTAGAAAATGTTTTGCCAGCCTTTAAGAGGGGATCGGTTATATAAAATTAGGGGACAAACGAGCAAACAGGTCACCTGATGGAAATTAACTACCGTCGCAGAGTTGCCAGCCTTTTAAGCTGCGCGTCCACTGGATCGGAATCGGAGCGTACGCAGCGGACGGAGCGTCGTTATTTACGAAATGCCGATGGGGTGCGTCCACTGCATTCGGATTCATCATCGGCAATTTTGTTATTTTTAGTCCGTCATAGCCTGTTAACCTGCATTTGCATTATGGAGGATAGTGGCGAGGGTATTGTTGTAATGGAGAATGTTACTAGGTATGCCAAATGGCTTGAAATTTTGTCACAGTAAAGCCTGTATGTATACAAATACACTAGTTTTTGTTGTAGTCAAAAATACCTAGTGGTTTTGATTTTATAGGCATTCAAAGTTTCGAAAAATATCGAGTCCCGCTAGCAGTCCCGTGACCGCTTGTGACGTTATATCACAGTGCGCCGCGCGGGCCCCATATAACAAATGTGATTTTTTGGCTTTTTTTGCTCTTTATCAATAACGGCAACAGTTAGGCACTTGGAATTTTCACAGAGGCTTTAATTTTATGTGTACTTTAATAATTAATAATAATATTAAAATAAAATAAAAATTTAAGGGGGACTCCCATACAAGAATCACAATTTTTGGTCTATTTTTGCTATATAACGGTACGGAACCCTTCGTGCGCGAGTCCGACTCCCTTTTGCTGACTTTCTTTTTTTTAGTAACTAAATACGTAAAGCCATTTATTTTTATTTGTAACTACTAACTTATTTCAGATCGGCAAAAGACAGGTATGGCGATGATGCTATTGGTTATGTTCAAGTAAAAAAAGTATGTGATGTATGTATGGTTAAATGTAGAATCACGCCAGAACACCGCGTACGTACCACACCTTATCATTGCACTTTAAAATGCAATGAAAACGATCAAGAAGTTTCAAATGTAACTTGCGAAGATTGTGCCGCCAGCAGAGGTGGCTGTAAACATAATATTTAATATAGCATTTTTAATATGGCAATATGGCTACATCGTCAAAGCGAGCAGCCTTCAAAGACTGCTACCAAGTGTTATTAAAAAAAATTGTCTTCACAACAATAAACTGTACTTTTATCTCCAAATGGATCTAACCTCTTCTAAGCTTTTCAGAATGGCGCGTTCACTGCGGATGACGTCATCGGCATAAATACCGGTCTCAGGCGCAGAAATGCCGATCCAGTGGACGCAGTACAATAGAAATCAATACAAAGAAGATACAAAGCAATAAATCCGTACGCTGCGTACGCTCCGATTCCGATCCAGTGGACGCGCAGCTTTAGAGAGAAAAGGCTTAATAATTGAGGGAATAGGGAAAGAAGAATAGGGAAAAGGGGTGTCCCTATTCCCCTGTTCTCTTTCCCTTTTTTATGAAAATGGGGAGCAAACAAGCAGACGGGTCGCCTGACGGAAAGCAACTGCCGTCGCCCATGGACACTGTAACATCAGAAGAGTTGCAAGTGCATTTCCAGCCTTTTTATGAAGGAATACGCTAAGGGAATAAGCAGAAGAGAATATGGATAGGGAATAAGGTATAGGGTGCAGTTGGGCCTCCGCTAAACTCACTCACTAGACGAAACCCATCGCAAGCGCTGTTTCACGCCGGTTTTCTCTGAGTCTGTGGTCTCTCAAGGCTAACACGTATTTTTTAGGGTTCCGCATCTAAAGAGTAAAAACGGGACCCTATTACTAAGACTTCATTGTTTGTCCGTCTGACCGTCTGACCGTCTGTCCGTCTGTCTGTCTGTCTGTCTGTCGGTAGTCGGTAGAACGGTAATAGCTAGAGAGTTGAAATTTTTACAGATTATGTGTATTTGTTGCCGCTATAACAACAAATAGTAAAAAAAATTAATATTGAAGGACAATATACAACAAACGTTATTTTTATGGCCTTTTTTGCTCTTTATCAATAATGGCAACAGGTAGCTACTTAAATTTTTCTCAAAGTCCTTAGTTATATGTGTACTTTAATATTTAATAATAATATTAAAATAAAATAAAAAAATTAAGGGGGGCTCCCATACAAATGCTCTATAATGGTACGGAACCCTTCGTGCGCGAGTCTAACTCGCACTTGGCCGATTATTTATTTGTCACTAGAAGTATTTTATACTATTTTTAATGTTGTTGTATCTCACAACTTTAATGTTGTATGCACAAGAAACGGCGGTATCTCATACTAACATCCATCAAGGAGATGGGATAGGTTAGGTTGGGTTTGATAATTTTTTTGTTGTTTCTGTACTAATATTATGTTACATACCAAATTTCAGCTTTCTAAGACTTCAGGAAGTACCCTAACAGTTTTGATGATCGGTGAGTCAGTGACAAAATTGTGGGTTTTTGGACACCTATAAAATCTCAAGTATAATAGCTACGATATTCAAACTTTACGCATTTAATAACTATACTCATGTCACTATATTATCTTAAAAATTTGAACTATCTAGCATTATCCAAACCAAAGTTACGAGGGTTCAAAATTACGACGAAACGTTTCCAGAAAAGGTAGGTAGTGCCCTGGCGCTTCGCTTGGCTCATCTTGGCGGGGGTACTACCGTGCCCCCAGATTTTGGCGCAATGGATTTGGGGGCGAGATCTAGTAATATTATATTAATAGTTACTGGAAGTATATTGACACGATTACTGAGAGTTTAAGCGCAGGATGGACTTTTCCAGTGCTGGCTTCTCACGGTGTGAGGGGGTGGTTCGAGGTGGCAAACAATCGTACGAGAATACCGCGTCCTACTCTAACAAACGAGAAATTACGTTGTAAGAGAGGGACGCGGCATTCTCAGCCGATTGTTTGAGTCTCAAAACGGTTTCGTAGTAGGCCTATGCGCGTCTATGCGCGTCCGATCCGATTGAAGTCGGTAACTTCAAAGACGTGGCTCGGCGCGGTTCGAGCGGCTCGTGATATTACGCGCCGTGAGCTTTACTTTTCAGACAATCAGGTGATCAGTCTACATTGTCCTAACATCATGTAACGGTGTTACGTACCTCGTCGTTTATAATCTTTAACTAGACTTGTTAAAAAATATATTATTTATAATAATTTTATAAGTATGTAATACACACTCAACACTCTTAATACGATGCGCGTCCTTATCTTACCAAAGGAACAAATTATTGTATCTCATATAAGGTGAAATTTGCGTAGGAGCTACTATAAAAGATGATGAAGTTTAGAACAAAAGAGCATCAAAATGACCTCACTGAATAGAGCAAATTGCGACAGAAATATGCATTTCAATACGAAGTTACGAAGGCGTGATTCTGTGAATTAGGATTCACACTGTCTAGTTCAAAGTTTAATATTTGTGACAATAATAGCTGAGTAAATTTTCAAGGGTTCTCGCAAAGTTATACCGAAATGAGCGCAAGATTTACTGACAGTAACTTCGCAGCACTTACATTTCTTGCTTTGTGCTACGTTCTTTGATTTGAGCGTTACGATTAAGCTTAAATACAATCCATATTTACTAATATTATAAGCGCAAAAGCCTGTCTGTCTGCTTGTCGTCCTTGCCGTCCGTTACCTCTTCACGCCTCAAACCGCTAAACAGATCTGCTGGAATTTGGTATGGAGATACTTTGAGTCCCGGGAAAGGGTATAGAATACTTTTTTCCCAGAAAAATTTACGCTTCATGCGCGATAAAAGAATTTTGGCGCAACGGAGTTGCGGGCATGAACTAATAACTTATAATTTCTAATTAAATAACAAAACGCGATTTTAATACACGAACGACATAATTCGACTCTAAAATTATATTTTCAACATCTAAAAGCAACATAAATAATAATTATTATGTCACGATCCCAAAAGACAAAATAATGAGTTTTCGGTTGCATTGTGTGAAGCACTTTGTGCGGTTTCAAAGAGTTTCAAGACAATAACAATACAACCGGACTTGGTTTGTTTTTAGAATATGTTTCAACATTGTTTATACTCGTCTGTGTTTGTTATTTTAATTTTCGTTTATATTTCGAAGACGTGAGTGGATGAATTGGGTAAGTAACAATTTGAAAATTAAAGTTATTTCTATAAATGGAGGCTTTAGGACTAAAAATGACTTTAAACAAAAAAAAAATGTTTTTATGTATAGCCATCTAGCTATTTATTACCTACTTCATCATCTGGCTAATGTATACATATTTACTATCTATATTAGCCAGATGATGAAGTAGGTAAGTTACAAGGTTTGTATAAATTATAAGGGAAAAATGAGAATTTGCCATTATGTTATAAGATATTAGTTATCCACTTCTTCCACTCATGTCTTCATTTACTAACAGTTGTTTTTCGCATATCCTTTAAGGATACATTTTCGCCCATATAAAATTATCTTACAACGTTTTTAGAGCTGCTTGTTTATTCATAAACAGCTCTATCATAATCTAAATAATATTACCCACGACATTCCGTATAACATATTGCATTCGAAAATAATATTTTGCTTTATTTATAATTTTAGCAGTAACCCTCTAATTTTAGTTTCATCATCAGCTACATAGTATAAAACAAAGTCGCTTTTTCTGTCCTCATGTCCCTTTGTTCCCTTTTATCTTTAAAACTACGCAACGGATTTTTATGCGGTTTTCTTTAATAGACGCGAGACGTTGCAATGTGAACGGACCCCTACTATAACTATATGTATTGATTAAACTCGATCAAATCGAATGTTCTTTCGATTGATTCGATCGAACAATAACTTCGTCATAAGTGAGACAGGACCCTAGCTCTCATGGGTGTGTAACTTTGACTCAATTCCTAATGGACCTGATGAAATCGAACTTCAACTAAATGAGACCACTTTAGTGCTATTGTTACTCACTTTAACAACTTGATAGTAAAACTTGATTTTCGAAGATCCTGATAACCAATCTCGCTTTAACTAAAGTAAGAATCTGTTTGTGTTAAGTTTACAGTGAGTTATTAGTGAAAATTTTGAAATCCATATTACTATTACTAATATTATAAATGCGAAAGTGTGTCTGTCTGTCTGTTACCACTTCACACCCAACCGCTGAACCGATCTTGCTGAAATTTGGCATGGAGATACTTTGATTCCCGGGAAAGGATATAGTCTACGTTTTATCCTGAAAAAATGTATGGTTCCCGCGCGATAAATGATTTTTGGCGCAACGAAGTTGCGGGCGTCATCTAGTAAACTAATAATTTTAACCTTTTAATAATACTGAGAGCGTCCGTGGCCTATTGGGTAGACCTTTGGTTCACACTCGCAGAGATGCAGGTTCGATCCCGGGTCGAGGCGTGTACCAATGAGACATTTTCTGATCTCAAGTACAAAATACGGACGCTCGTACGGTGAAGGAAAACATCGTCAGGAAACCCGCACATGTTTGGTCCCAGACATTTGACCCGTTATTTCCTCTGGACTAGGCCGACTATGTTGCGAGAATGCCGTATGAGCTTGAACAACCATACAGGCATTCAAAAATCTTGTCCCAGGCACTACAGTATTTGAAGAGTGGTAACTTCGCTCTGAAAATATTGTACATATAAATCATCCACAACGGATGCAAAGGCCTAGTTTTTAGGGTTCTGTAGCTAAATGGCAAAAAACAGAACCCTTATAGATTCGTCATGTCTGTCTGTCTGTCTGTCTGTATGTCTTTATTAATACCACAGAATACATATTAGTACAATTAGTATAAATACATACTATCATAATGATTCATCCGCGTGAACTATCGGTTTGGCCGTACACTGCGAAATCACAAGCAATTGTATCTAACGATTTATTTAAATAGCGGCACGGCCCCGCAGATATTTTCATACAATTACTTGTATGGTATTATTATAATTCATAATGTTTTGTTGTGACATTCAAAACTGAATCCAGAAACAAAACAAATTCACGAATTGTAACAGTCGTTTAAACATTTGCATGCACATTCACAGCAACCAAACAAACCGATAATATCTAGTTACTTAGTGCCTAGTGGTGAACAGTAGCCCGTTTCGTTAGAATAATTAAGAAACAGGGAGGTATCTTCTTACAAACTTCTGACACTAACTATCAAGTTAGTACAACTGTAGGCGTTCCTGTTATTTCAAGCGTACTAAACTTGCGGCGTTGATAAAACTTAGACATAGATTCAGACAAGCATGAGGCTTGAGTAATATAAGGTATTATAGTAACTAATCTTCTTGAAGTCTGGCACAATCTGTGGGAAGACCGTTCAATAAAATATATTATTAGATGTGTGTGTAAGTAATGACCGACATTATAATCATTCTAAAATTAGTTTCGCAATGTCGATGACAATTGAATCACAAAAGTGAGTAAATTGACATAATATTTTCCTTTTTGCACTTTGCTTTGCTGCTGGTAAGCCGGCCGAAATGTAAAGCGTCCGTGGCCCAGTGGATAGATCTTTCGCACTCGAGAGGGTGTACGCGTCCACATTGGTACACACCAATGAGACATTTTCAGATCTCAAGTACATAATAGGGACGCTCGTACGGTGAAGGAAAACATCGAGAGGATATCCGCACATAGCTAACTATATGGGAATAATCCCAGACGTAATATTCATTCCTCTGGATTGAGCCGAATATGTTGTGAGAATGCCGTATGTACTTGGACAACGATACAGACATTTTAAAATCTTGTCGAACACTACTGCAGTATTTCAAGAGTAGTTACTTCGCTCTGAAAATCAGGATGCTAAGGCCTTGTACTTCAGCCAGTATTTCATACGTAAAGCGCTTTTATATGACCAATGACCATATTATTTTATGTTTGCCTTGCACAACCTAATATTACTATACTAGCTGTGCCCCGCGGTGTTACCCGCGGTTTAAGTGATATAATATACTTAATAAAAAAACTATGAAAAGTACCAATAATAGGGTCAAAACGGGACGATACATGGTTCTATAATGGTTTATGGTAGTGATGACGATAATGATGATGAATGTAATTTGCATAGTAGCATATGCTTTGCGTTCTTAAAACAACGTCGAAACTCCCAAACTTGTATCTATAAAGAGTCAGGAGTGCTCTCAGCACCTTCCGAACCATAGTATACCTTGGTTCAAAATCTTACGTGTTGGTAGCATATGTTTAGAATACTACTCACGAAACCGAAGTCACCACAATATGTTTCCATATAAATTTTGAGGAGATCCCTTCATCAGGTCACCACTTTTATGAATATGGTACCAAATTGGGATGATAACCTATACACCAAAAGAAAAATTTTGAAAATCGGTTCACAAACGGCGGAGTTATCGTTGAACATAAAAAAACGAACATAACACCTCCTCCATTTTGAAAGTCGGTTAAAATTGTAGCCTTTGTGTTTCATTAAAATCCGTTCAGTAGTTTTTGCGTGAAAGAGTAACAAACATCCATACATACATACATACATCCAAACTATCGCCTTTATAATATTAGTAGGACTAATAATTTACCGTAGTTCAAACTTCGTAATTTTACAGTAATACCACAATACGAAGTATACAGCAGACGATTAGGCGCCCAAACATTCAACGCCATAATTAAGTAAGCGTCTCGCGAGCCACGAGGATAAATTAATGTTTGTATAATACACATCCATCAAAATAATTTCATTATACTTCTTGTTATTTTTATTTTGTGGTCATCCTTCTTCTGTTTTCAATGTGAATGACTACATGGCCGCTTATTATTTTGCCATGCAAAAACTCATTTTGAATTGAATTTTTACTTATATTATTGTAGTATCGGTGTAGGTGGTGGTTGATACTAATGTGATGTTGGGTAAAGGAAACGCAGTCGGATCAGTCACCAGTGTATTCACTCACATCAACTTACACGAAGTTACAACATAAGAACGGGTATAACTTGCTCAGGACTCTGTACCTGAAGAACTCTACATTAGGACTATCCGCACTTTTCTAAAGCTTATTTGGGACTATATCCTTCCGTCTTGAACTCTACTTTGGGACTAACTCAATACAATCAAAACATCTTATTTATACTCGGGCTTAAACCCCTCAGTTCTTATTTCCCACACTATCAATACAACAACAGGTGGTAAACAAGGTAAAAAAAAAATCAAAACAGTAAACAATTCTTAAAAACCGGCCAAGTGCGTGTCGGGCCACGCGCAATATAGGGTTCCGTAGTACCGCTAGTTTTTGATAATGTTTGTATTGTCAATGAATGTACATTTATAACGTGTTTTACATTACTAACAACATCATCCCAGTTACTTTCAAAGGAATTTGAATGAAAAGTTCCTTTATACTTCGCCGAATACATTTTTTTATAACAATAACTTATGAAGTCTTCTTAGCCGTAATAGTTTTCCTTTTAAATTCAGCATATTTCCTACTCCTTCACACATTTCCAGAAATACCTACTTTTTCCCATTTCCAGAAATAGCCGTTAAGCTTAAACAACGTCATAAATCGTCGGCTCTATTCTAAAAACATCAATAAAAAGGGTTTAATATTTTAACTAGTATTCTAACAATAACTTATTAATTATGACCCTATTTGTTTACTGTTTACATCTTACGACTACTTCTAAGAACACAACAATTATAGACAAAGGCTAGTAGAATAATATAATTCTTATAATCAAACATTAAAAACAACAACAACTGTGTACTCTTAACTAAACCAGGATTCTCACGATCCTACATCATAAAATATGTGAAAGTAGAAAAAAGGACTCGACCGTTGATTGAAACTAGGCACAGATATAGGGTAAGGGCGCGACGGGATAAGTTACTTTTAATCTCGGTAAAATGCACGGTTCATCTATACTAATATTATAAAGCGGAAGAGTTTGTTAGTTTGTTTGTTTGTTTGAACGCGCTAATCTCAGAAAATACTAGTCCGATTTGAAAAACTCTTTCAGTGTTAGATAGTCCATTCATCGAGGAAGGCCATAGGCTATATTTTATCACGCTAAGACTAAAAGGAGCGAAGAAATAGAGGAAAATGTGGAAAAAACGGGGGGAAATTATTTGAAAGGTCTTATTTGAACGCGCTAATCTCAGGAACTACTGGTCCGATTTGAAAAATTCTTTCAGTGTTAGATAGCCCATTTATCGAAAAAGGCTATAGGCTATATTTTATCACGCTAAGACTAATAGGAGCGAAGAAATAGAAGAAAATGTGGAAAAAACGGGGGAAATTATTTGAAAGGGCTTATCTTACGAACTACTAGAGCAATTTTTCTGTTATTTGGGTCAGTTAAGAAGCAGACCACGTGAAGGATCATAGGCTATTTTTTGTAGACTGATTTGTCTGTGAAACACTATTTTACGCGGGCGAAGCCGCGCGGAACGTCTAGTGTGTAATAAAAAAGGTTCCACAGGGAACAGCTATTCTTATTATAAAAGTATATAAAAGTATGTCTCGTCTGTCTGTTACTTAGCGGATTAAGGCCATCCCCCGAACCAACGACCTTGACCATACATTTGATGCGTTGCCGAGATCGCACAAAAAGCCAATTTTTTTACTTATATTAATTCAAAATGGATTAAAAAAAAAAAAAAACGGGGAATATGTAGTTAATGAGATTATCTATCTACTAGATGACGCCCGCAACTTCGTTGCGCCAAAATTCGTTTATCGCGCGGGAACCGTACATTCTTCCGGGATAAAAAGTATCCTATGTCCTTTCCCGGGACTCAAAGTATCCCCGTACCAAATTTCAGCAAAATAGGTTCAGCGGTTTATGCGTGAAGAGGTAACAGACAGACAGACAGACAGACAGACAGACAGACAGACAGACAGACAGACAGACAGACAGACAGACAGACAGACACACTTTCCCATTTATAATATTAGTATGGATTGTCGTGTGTTTCAAATAAACGTAATTTGTAAATACTAGGGAGATGCTGAAAGTATGCTTCAATTTTAATAAATTGGTATTACTTTGGAAGCTAATATCATGAGTATAATAAACAAAAATTTAAAATTTAAAACGGGGAAAGGAATGTTGGTATACTGAAGATTATTGCTGTATTTTTGTTATAACTTTGTAGCTTTCAAATTATGAGTTTATAAGGCTCTAAATACGGTAAATTACGGAATTGCCGTAGGGGAAGGGCCTTAAGGTTGATTAAAATACTTTTAGTCCTGCAAAAGGATATAGGATTGACCTCTGCAAAATGGACGTTTAACCCGCGCAATATACGTCTTATTTCGGCGTAGGAAAGTGTTATGCAAAATTGAAACTTTACTTGTTTTCATAAATAAAAATCGCCAAAAATATAAAAGCGAATTCATAATAATAAAATGTGGGATATAATTCTCATAAAAGGAGATACAATTATTTTGTACTACGGTCTTTCTTTTGTTATTACTTTGATCTTCATACTTTATTGCGGCTTTAGACTGTAAGTGCAAAAATTTAATAAAGACTGTTTACTTTTATAGGCCTAATAAAAGACTAATTTGAAAAGCGTAAAACTGTGCCTCGCATTTTAACGTTGTTTGTTCCTTACACATTATTGCGTAAGAACCTTGAATATTAAAAAATATATTATGCGAATATTACGCAATAGAAATTTATTAAAAATACTTATCGTTTTGTAACAATCTAAATTGATTTGTTAATTCTTAGTTGTAACCATAATATTACAAAAAGGAGGAGTTATAGCAGACAAAATATTACCAAATTGTCTTCAAGTCTTTGCCTAGATGCCTTTGGTGCATCACCTTTAGCTATGGTGAAACTTGTTATCATTATGTATCAAAGAGAGTGTGTCGAACAGTACATCATACAAAATATTTTGTATTTTCAAAAAATAACATGCATGATTCCACAGTACTACTAAATAATAGGTAAATCGATCTGCTGCGGGAAAACAACCACTAAAATGTCACGTTGTATATTAACTGAATAGAAGCAATACCGGTAAATACATATCTACAAGAATGGTATAGTGTGGTGATGGGGGCATAGAAAGTATTTCAAAATTACATTATAGAGAAATCAGAATCGGCCTGAAGATCTTGACGTGTCGTGGTCCATGTCAAACATCAGCTGTCTTTTAGCCCGGCGGCACATTATAAGAATTTCTGATCAGAAAAAATCGGACGCCCGCCGGATACCATACCGCACACCTATGACCTATCAGAAATTTCTGATAAGTGTGAGGGGTCTAGTACAAAATGTATAGAGAATGCGCGGTCCAAATCATTTCTGCCATCCGATCGATGGCGGACGTCAGACACGTCAGAATTCTGATGGTATGCAGGGTCCACAACAAAACATATGAGCAGAGTGCGTTCCGGCGGGCGTCCGAATTTTTCTGATCAGAAATTTCTTAATATAATATGCGGCCGGGCTTAAGCGCCACTTTACAATATGGCGTTGTTAATTCTAATGATAATTTGACTACAACAATAAATGTCTGCCAGATTCAAATTAAAAGAAATTATTGTGATTATAAATCGTCGCTGCATCCTCGAGACTTTATAATTAACATGGTAGTCCGCCCCTAGCTTCCGGCATCGAACACTTTTCAGAGCTTCCTGAAAAAATAAAATAGATGGCGTGGCAATGGCGCGGGCGGGATTTTTACCCCACCGCCACCGGTTTCTCCCCACCAGTTTACCTCGGAGGTTCACTGCAGATCGGTCCTCATTCGTTTCTAGTGTTCGGGCATCGAAACATCTCTAACTAGGTTATATTGCTTTAATTTTGTGAAGTGAACAGTGAAATAACTTAATAATTTATTAAAGTGTTTTTAAGTGAATATAAGTGCATAGTAAGTTTAAATATCAAGTGTAAGCGAAAACTCCATAAATCGGAGGACGAAATGAGCAGGATTCGTTGCTTGGAACGTCGTTTGAAAAAACGAATGGATCGGAAGTTGGTGAAGCTAAAAACAAAATATGTACGAGTATGTTTAGAGAGTCATGATGCGATCATGGCCACACATACTCTTTTCAAAGGTATGTTTAGAGAGTCATGATGCGATCATGGCCACACATACTCTTTTCAAAGGTATATTTAAAGAGTCTTGATGCGATCTTGACCATATATACCAATTGACTACCCCTTTTTAGGGGCTGATGAAAGTTTTATTGTTCAGTCTTTCAGACTGATAGTGAATGCGAGTATTTAATTTCACCCGCACGGAGTGTTCGATCCGTTGTGCGTATGCCTTTTGAGGCTGATGCAACCGGAAGTGATTTAATTAACATGACGCTCTACCGGAGCTACTAAATAATAATTCATCTGTCTCGACCTCTCAACTCTCAAGGTGACAGACGCAGTGCCCAATGCGGTCGAACCCATCCCATCTTTATCAAATGATATTTTAGAAGCTTTGGGTTCTTTGAAAAACAAAGTGGATGTTTTTGCGCCGAAGATTAGGGATGAGATCTCTGAACGTTGGGGACCAATTTGTTGTGGACTCCTAAGTAAGGAGTGTATGCAAAAATGAATGGAAAACATCCATATACATGAAAATTTAACCTTATTAAAGCTCCAGTTGTTAATTCGGAACAAACGATTAGAAAAAAGCACAATTATCTTGGACAGTGTATTGCGGCGATTGATCTTACATCAACTCGTTACCGTTATTGTAATGTTACATCAAGGCTACTAAAATGGCAGAACGTTCGGGTCTACAGATTAAGTTTAAAAAGTCTTATGATCCACAACAACCTTATACATCGTCATATCAGCATAATCAACCGCTGCCTAACAGGCCGGTAAACTCTCGGGGCCCACCTAAATAAGAGGCAGAAAGAGTGGGCCCAGGAATACGGAACCAGCTCAGACAGGACAGGCAGTGGCCGTTTGTGCGGCCACGCACTACGACGACGCACACCGATCGGAACGAGCCATACGGACAGAACCACAGGAACTAGAGGTTACTGCTTTAGCAAAACTGCCACATCATTGTAATAACTGGAAAGTTATCACTAACGATCCTGTCGTTCTCGAATATGTATCTGGATTTATAATTTCTTTTTCTCATTGCGTAACACAAGTCTACGTGCCACATCAATCTTTTTCGGCCAATGAAATAGTAATTCACATGAATAATGAAATCACTAGATTATTACAATTATTAGGCGCTATTGCTGAATGTCAGGATGTTCCTGGACAATTTATTTCTATAATCTTTCTCATTCCTAAGGATGATGGAAGTTACAGATTTTTTCTGAATTTAAAAAAAAAAGCTAAATTTATTTATAAAAACTAGTCCCTTAAAATGGAGGACATTAAGACTGCTATCAAGTTAGTATCGAAACTAGACGTTACAAATATTGATATAAAGAAGCTTATTTTTGTATTCCCATACACAAATCAAGCAGAAAGTTTTTGAGATTTAAATTTCTTGACCTATGAATTTCAATGCTTACCCTTTGGTCTAAGTTCTGCTGATTTATTTCTTTGTTCTGCACCATTCGTGTTTACAAATCTTATGAAACCTGTCATAACTTACTTAAGAAACCGGGGCCATCGTCTAGTATACTATTTAGATGACATAATATTATGAGTAGACAATTTTCACAATTATTCCTGCAGTGATAACGTTAATGAACTTATAATTTTGTTTAATATAATAATAATATTAATTAGGCTTTGTAATCAATGAACAAAAAAGTGACATATTTCTGAGTACAAGAAAAAGATTTTTAGGTCTCAAAATAAATACTTACAGCTAAAATGACTTTGGAATTAGGTACACCATAATAAAAGACTTAAAATTTTGGGCTTAAGTAGTAAAAAAAATAAATGTATATAATATAAATTCATAGATAAATTCGATATTTATTAGAGACTTTGCAAAGTTTTTAGGCCTACTGACTTCTTATGGTTGACGGATTATGGATAACTAAGTATACAAGTATTCAGGAAGCGGTTTGGAATCGAGAAATTGTTGGCTCTTAGAACATCAAATGATAATTACTATGATAAAGTAATGTCATTAATACCAGTTTTGAAGTCAGACTTTTTATGGTGGCAAAACAATATTACTTATATTGACTACTTTCAAACCTCTTCGCTATGGGCAATATCATATTGAAATATTCTCGGATGCTTCCCTCACAGGATGGGGAATAGCTTGCGATGGGGAAACATCAAATGAGTTTTGGAACAAAGAAGAGTCACAATATCATATAAATTTATAAAAGTTACGGGCAGCCTTAAAATTATTAAAATGTTTTGCAAATTTCTTGTATAAGTAATAAAGAAATTCTCTTGAGAATTGATATTAATATGGACTGCAATCTCCTACATCAACAGAATGGGAGGAGTGTAGTACGAACATCTTAATAATGAAGCACAGCTAATTTAAAAATGGACAATGGTGCGAGGAACGCCACTTTATTTTTGCATCATATATCAATTCTAAAGAGAAAATTGACGTAGACGGAGTCAAGATGGCAGTAATATAGATACTGAATGAAGTTTGTCCATTGAAGTCTACCACAAGTTTACTGACAAATTTGGTCTTCCAGACATTGATTTATTTGCCTCCTGTATTAATGCCAAATGTTATAAGTATGTTTCTTGGAAAAGACATCCTAACGCATAGAATATTGACACCTTTACAATAAATTATTGGAGTAGTTACTTCTACTGTTTTCCCCATTTTCTTTAATATTAAAATTTTTAGGTACGTAAAATAATCAACGATCAGGCATCTGGCATTATCGTCTTCCCTTACTGGCCTAGTCAGGCGTGGTATCCATTATTTTTAAAACTTATATTATCGTCCGAGGTTATCTACTATAGACCAGAATATGATCTTTATTATCATCTTTCAGAAACGCACACCCCTTGTGGTGAAGCCTTACCCTGGTGTCGTGCCGTTTATCAGGGAAGCGTTTTCACATGAATCGTTTAATCTGGAGACAATTTATCTAATGATTTCGTCATTATCTAGTAACACGCTTAAGCAATACGATACGGCATTAAAACAAATTTGAAAATTTTGTACTGAAAATAAGCTTACTGATTGTTTCAGTGTTTCAAATTAAATAGCATTACAATTTATAATTGAACAATTTAGATTAGGAATTTAGGATCTAGGTATTCAGGAGTGAATACCATACGCTCGGCTCTTTCTCTCATGTTAAGTAAAAGGTTTAGCACAGATAGTAATGTCAGTAAATTACTTAAAGGTGTCTTCAAATCCTGACCATGTTTTCCTAAACATCAGAACACTTGGGACGCTAATATTATAGTTCTTGATTTTGTGAGTAATTGGTATCCAAATGAATTTTTATCACATAATAATAAAATAATAATAATAATATATAATAATAAATAAATAAATAAATAAGTAACGCTACTCGCACTGACAACTGCTCAACGCGTGCAGACACTCTCTTATAAAAGCCTCAAATATAAATAAATGCAACTCCACTTTTCAAATACCTATCCAAGACGAATTTATTAAACCTCTAATCCTAAAAAAAAAAAACAACCTAACTTAATCGTTCCTTTTTATAATCATAAAAAAGAAAGTTGTCCAGCTTTTCTACTTACAAAAAACACAATCACTTAGAAATAGTGATAAAGCTGATAGACTAATATTGACAAAAAAAAGAGCACTTGACAGTTTTCGGCACATTGCACTCGTCATGCCTCTACATCGGCGGATTGTCGTGGCGGCGTTTCCACTGAGACTATGAATAGAGTCGTAGGGTGGTCAGGTAGATCTCTCTTTTTGGTAAATTCTATAATAGACCTCTTTTACCTATGTTTTACCTATAAATGGTAATGCATTTGCTAATACAATTTTGAGCAAGAATAATATTGTTAATACTATGATAAAATATGCATCTCAGACTTAAGTATATCATAGAGAAATTATTTTCCTTAGTCTATGGTTCTATACACTGTTATATTTAGGTATAAATAATTAATTTAAAAATTTGATTTCTACAATATATATTTTTAATATTACAGTGTTAAAGATTTGAATGACGATTTTCCATAAGAACTCTGAACATCTACCATGTTAATTATAAAGTCTCGAGGATGCAGCGACGATTTATAATTAGTGGTTAAACAAACTTACCTTAAGTGAAGTTTGACCATAATTATGAGAGTCGCTGCATCCGAATTGACTTTATTACCCTCCCACCCAAAAAACCCTAAAATGTCTTTGGAAAATCGTAATTTATTTAATTGTACCTTCTCTAAAAAGAATGAGGACCGATCTGCAGTGAACCTCCGAGGTAAACTGGTGGGGAGAAACCGGTGGCGGTGGGGTAAAAATCCCGCCCGCGCCATTGCCGCGCCATCTATTTTATTTTTTCAGGAAGCTCTGAAAAGTGTTCGATGCCGGAAGCTAGGGGCGGACTACCATGTTAATTATAAAGTCTCTTCGGATGCAGCGACTCTCATAATTATGGTCAAACTTCACTTAAGGTAAGTTTGTTTAACCACTAATTATAATATAAGAGTTCATATACAAAGTCTACCTCTACGTAGCCAACACACACTTGACAAAAAAAAACATATTATTTTTCTAACAAAAACAGCGCATCTTCTAATAATCTAATATTAAATTAAAGTTATCGATATAATATTAATCGTCGAAAAGTCGATTCGGAATTTCCGACACAAATAACGTGCCGGATCGAGCGTTATCGCGACAGACAAGATACACCAGCGTGATAGCTGTCAAATGCATCTGTACTAACGGCCAGTGACAGTTCCCGTAATATCGAATTTACCGGAAAATATCGATACGCGCTTCGTATCGATATATCGAATAACGATACGATATACGAAAAACGAATATATTTGTTTTTCGCGATGCATTTAGTGATGTCGCAATACAGTATAATATCGGTAATCTCTCCTAACGATCCCTTTGTCAGTTCAATCAAGAACTGATTGTTGTTTCAATTTTGTTTTGATATTGAAAAAAATTTTTTAAACATAAAACTGCATATGAATTTTACACATTTTATTATAATGGTGTGTAACGCGTTATTTGGATCAGGATGAATATTTTTTTCGATTCGAAATGAATATAATATACACATGAACTTCAGCATTTTTTCTATGGCAACAACTTGAAATAAAACAGGCGTTTCATATAAAAAGGGCTAACTAACATTTTGGTATAAAACATAATTTTGTAAGCGGTTGATTTCTCAGAAAATATTGATCATATTTGAGACTAAATTAATTATACAAAGTCTGTAAATGTAACAAAAATTTACCCATATTTAGCTTTTATATTATAATCGCCAATAAAATTTTCTCAACGTGCAAACAAAATTTCATAATGTAGCTTTACTCGCCTACATTTATGTGCTTAAACGAAATATCAATACAAATATTTTCTTAAATAAACATAAATTTAATTATGTTAACGTTGGCAGTCTCGCGTTAGATAATTTCTTAATATAAAAAGTGAAATATTGTTCATTTTCCGGCAACAGACATGCAAAATTGAGCAATTTAGACTAATTTGATATTGTGGTATGTTATAATTGAAGACGTGACTGGATGAAGTGGGTGACTAACAATTTTAAAATTGACGTTTGTTGTATCAATGGAGGCTTTAGGACCAGAAAAATGATTTGAAATCAAAAGAAAATGTATTTTATGTATAACCGGATATATTAGCGGCTAATATATCTGGTTATACATAAAATCCACTAATAATTAACCAGATGATGAAATACATAAGTTACAAGATTAGTTGAAATTATAAGAAGAAAAATGAGTAATTGCCCATATGTTATACAATGTTAGTTATCAACTTCAGTCACTTACGTCTTTAATTATTTCTTGAATATAAAGCATAATAAAAGTATCCGAACTTCTGAAGTGGTAAATCGTTAGAGAGCGCTCAAAAAAGGGTTTTTCCGTGTTAAACCTTTACGTTTTCGACCCTGGCCCTATGTAACATCGTTATGTAGATCGAAAATTTGATGGTTGGATATGGAATATGATATTCAAAAATCAAAAGTTCAATCAAGTCTACTAAACTGCCTGTAATAATTATTATTACGCCTAGGTTGTAACTGAAGGATTCTTACGGTATAAAATATGGAACCGCCTTACAATTAAAATATATATATTTACTAATATTTATACAAGGCCAGCTTATCTTTATCTGGTATGCCTAGAAGCGTTTCAAGACGTACACAGACAGCAGACCTTAATAATATTATAATATTTTAATAGTTATGAAAGTAGGATGATTTTTTATAAGATATATTATACTTCTTATGATTCCTCTAACATTCCTCTGTCCTCAGCAAAATGAAAAACACGTGTACTATGCAACATAAAAACTAACCCCTGCGTCACATACATTTTCATAAGAAGGTTGTCCCGCAAGGATTTTCACAACATTCACAGGTAGTAGGGTTACCCTTCAAGGGTCTAAGTGATTGATATTTGACTGCCACTTAAGATGTGCCTTTTCACATGTCACTTTAGGGTTTTTACATAAACCATAAAAACAGGTAAATAGCTTTCAACCACTATGTGTAAGTAGTTTTATTTTTTTATTTTTTATAAAAACTTCAGGTCTATTTTTCTTATCAAGCATAATCTTTATTATTACTTTTTACAATATTTTTGTTGACGAACAAGATTAAACAAGTGCGAGTCGGACTCGCGCACGAAGAGTTCCAACCGTTATAGAATGAAGTAGGCAAAAAATTGTGTTTTTTAAGGTTCCGTACCCAAAGGGTAAAAACGGGACCCTATTACTGAGACTTCGATGTCTGTCCGTCTGTCCGTCTGTCTCCAGGCTGTAACTCAAGAAATGCTATAGCTTGACTTCTGAAATTTTCACACACATAAAATTAATATTTAGGGGGGGCTCCCATACAACAAACGTGATTTTTTTAGGTTTTTTCGCTCGTAATCAATAATGGTAAGCACTTGAAATTTTCACAAAATCCTTAATTATATTTGTACTTTAATAATTATTAATAAAAATTTAATTAAGTAAATATTTAAGGGGGGCTCCCATACAAGAAACACAATTTTTTGCCTACTTTCGCTCTATACCGCACAGTGTGATAAAAACCTCGATTTTGTTTCACCTCGTTTTTCTTTCAAAATACTATAGTTGATAGCTATATAAACATTACAGTAAAACTCCGAGATCGATATTCTTTGTAATTTTTATTTTAAAGAGTGTCAAAGTTGTCATTTTTCCGGGTCATAAATTTGCATAAAAAATTAATAAAAAAAAAACTAATCAAGTAACATTTTTTTTTATACCCATTGAATAAGCACTTAATACTTTACTTTTTCTCCAAATATGGTTAACCTACTGTGATCAAATAGGGAGATATTAATTTATTTATTAATTTTAGTCTTTCATTTTTAATTTTGCGATTAGATCGAATTAGAAAAAGTTTTAAGCATGAAACGATGGCGTGAGTAATCCTTTATCAATATTATTAAAAATCACACTTTAATAACCTCTGTGTCAGAAGTTTTATCCAATTAATTTTTTTTTTTACCTAGGGTTGTCACTAAAGGTTTTTCGGTTGATATTTTATCTACATCATTATCTACATCAGAAGGTGATTACTGATTAGATATTGTAATGTTATTTTTTTCCATTAAGATTAAAATTATATAGCCTTTCATTTTAATTTAGATACTATTTAGATTACAACTTTTTAATATACTTTTTATATTAAAAATATATTCTATATATATATATATATATATATATATATATATATATATATATATATATATATATATATATATATATATATATATATATATATATATATATATATATATATATATATATATATATATATATATATATATATATATATATATATATATATATATATATATATATATATATATATATATATATATATATATATATATATATATATATATATATATATATAATTTTTTTTTAATTAATTAATAATACATGGTGACGGAGCAAACATTGTTTATCCATAATTATACGTCATTTCGGGTAAGCAAAACAGATTTTGGTTACTTCTCAGAACTATCCGATAAACAGATAAAAGTTCAACAAAATCGGACCATCCATTTCAGATGAGCTTGGCATAATATTAAGACACAAATATTTTATTTATACATATTAGATTACCCGTAGTTGAGTGAGAAGGATCTTAAACGAAATTCATTATTCCTCAAGCTACGGAACCACAAAAAGTAACAAGAAAACAAAACAATATCGAGGAAAAGAAAACATCAGACTACATTAGTTACTATGAAGATAAGTAACTTTTATCTTGGCATGTGGCTAGTAATTCTGGCAACATCAGCATATTTGTATGTTAATATAACTTTTCAGATACAATTTATGAGTATGTCAGGAAAAATATTCATATTTATAACGCACTCAATTCGAATTAGCCAAAGATTGTAAACTCAGCATATAATAATAATATTAATAAATTAAAAATACTGTATATTATAATATTTTCAGAACAAAATCTTCGTCATTGTGTACCAGCTACAGCTACTATAGGAAAAAGAAAAGCCATATTTCATGCTAATTGAAAAATTGTAATGTCAAAATGTCCTGAAACAACTAGAACAATTGGATAAGTTACTATACACAATTTTGCAATTATTTTATATGCTACTTTCTAACATATACATCTTTAAAATTAGTAAGACTATTTGAGAAGAATAAGTTCTAAGAATATGTTTGCTTTTACGTCTAAATAGGCCAGGGGTTTCTGTGGGTAACAATTACACTTAACTCTTTTCCTTAGTCGTGTAGCCACTAGAGAGTTTATTTAATTTGTGGCCTTAGTTCACGCCCTAAAATAAACACATGGCTTTTTTAAGTAGAAAACAAGTATCTGCTAAATGTAGACGCTAAAAATGTTTAAACTATTTTGAGACCCGGGAGTGAAAAAATACAGTACCAGTAACATTTGGTAATAATTAATATTATATCAATGTCCAGAAAACTTAAAATTATCATAATGTTGTGCAAAAGAAAAAAATTTTTATCAAATGAATATGAAACCTACTTTTTAAAATGTTTTCCCAAAGGAATACTTTAAGTTTTTCCATCTCGATAGTTCTTTTCAACAGTAATTAAATTAGTAACTAGAAGTTTAAACGTTCAAAGTTAAATTTTAAAACCTTACATATATGAGACTTCACAGTCGAGAAACTTGTTACTACTATAATATGAAGTTGACATTGCAGTGCAAACAGTGCCAAGGGTTCCTTATGACTTTCTCAAACGACCTCCGTGGCTCATTTGGTGGGCTGTTGGTAGCTCAAGCCGGGGGTCGCGGGTTCGAATCCCGCCGACGGAACAAAAAGTTTTCAAAGGTTCCTGGGTCATGGATGTCTGTTAAATATGTGTATGATATAATAAAAATCTTAAATATATGTATAGTATAAAAGTATTAAATATATTTCCGTTGTCTGGTACCCGTAACACAAGTCCTTCAGGTACTTAGCACGGGGCCAGACTGACGTGGTGTGAAGCGTCCATAGATATTATTATTATTATTATTATTATTATCAAAGACAGTGATTAAAATAAAAAGATGCTATCGTCTAACGGGACCAGAATCAAAATCCATACTAAAAATATAAATGCAAAAGTGTGTCTATCTGTCTATCTGTCACCTCTTCACGTCCAAAGCGCTGAACCCACTTTGCTGAAATTTATTAAGGAGGTACTTTAAGTCCTGGCAAAGGACATAGGATACTTTTTATCGTGGAAAAGTGGATGGTTTCCGCGCGATAAACGAATTTTATCGCATCATATACCTAGTCTTATGTAAATAAGAATTGACTTTATACAATATTTTAATGATTTGTTTGAATCATAGTTCTCGATGGTGTGGCAAAAAACTCAAGTTTATAGATTTTCTTTGTTCTTTAATGTTTTTAACCGGCTTCAAAAAAAGAGGAGGTTTCTCAATTCGACCGCATATATTTTTTTTGTTTGCGAATAACTTTGCCGTTTGTTAATCGATTTTGATGATTATTTTTGTTGGAAAGAAGATACTTCACAGATGATAAGGAAATACAGTTTGAAGTCGCTTTTTTTTTTTTTTTGTAATTTAACTATTTTTGTTTTCGAATAGTATAAATAAAAACAATAAGTACGTTAAAAAAAAATTGACAAGTGAGCGATTTTATAAGGTGCGGATCTCTAAAATAGATATCGGTACTACGACAGACTTGACAACTTTGCCTTAGAACAAGTTTTCAATGTTCGTTCTATGAAATAACAAAGTTATAAATTCTACTCTAAAACTTATCTTATATACCATGGGCGTCTCTTAGAATAGAATCTCTGACCTGTTCTTACTATATAATATTAGTTTGATTAGTGTGACTATGCAAGTCAAAAGTTGCTTATTCCTCGTGTTCTACTTTAAACGATGTATAAGCTGATGCTAGAATGTCAAAACTAGTACAATGGTTTAATGGTTTATGGTAGTGATGATGATGATGATGATGATGAATGTAATTTGCAGTAGCATATGATTTCCGTTCTTAAAACAACGTCGGAACTCCCAAACTTCTATCTATAAAGAGTCAGGAGTTCTCTCAGCACCTTCCGAACCATGGTATACCTTGGTGCAATATCTTACTTGTTGGTAGCATATGCTTAGAATACTGCTCACGAAACCGAAGTCACCACATGTTTCCATATAAATTTTGGAGAGTTCCCTCGATTTCTTATGGATCCCTTCATCAGGTCACCACTCACCACTTTTTGGGATGATAACCTATACACCAAAAGAAAAATTTTGAAAATCGGTTCACAAACGGCGGAGTAATCGTTGAAGATAAAAAAACGAACATAACACCTCCTCCATTTTGAAAGTCGGTTAAAATCGTAGCCTATGTGTTATTCTGATATATCTGGTGACACGGTAGTGTCCCCGCCGAGACGAGCCAAGCGAAGCGCAAGGGCACTACCTATCTTTTCTCGAAGTGTTTCACCGTTTTTTTAACCTTTATGGAATTGGTTTCCATTATAGCAGAGAGTTCATATTTTCAGAATATGAATATCCCACCAAAAACATTTCATGTAAAATGTTACCTCGACGACCACTAAAGGTTCGCTCTGTGAAAAAGACATCAGATCTAATGTAGAGCCAAGCTTCTGAATCCACGCGGCCTAATTCTATCGACCCTAACTCCAACAAATTCTACATATCAGAAAGTATGTATGGCTTCGCTGTTTCGCTACCGTCGTGGAGGTGAGGCGAATATTTAGTTTCTGATCTGAAGTAAGTAACGAAACAGCCAAGCCATACATACTTACTGATATGTAGAATTTGTTGGAGTTAGGGTTTTAGGACATGAAAGTTTACACGGAATAGACATTAACTAAAAACTTCTTAATAAAAAAAAAAAAACACCAAACAGGCTGCCTAGCAAGTAGCAACTTACAAAAAGGACTAAAATCCCACCAAAAACATTTCATGTAAAATGTTACCTCGCCGACCACAAAAGGTTTGCCCTGTGAAAAAGAGATCAGATCTAATGTCTCAATCAGAGCTAAGCTTCTGAATCTACGCGGCCTAACTCTATCGACCCTAACTCCAACAAATTCTACATATCAGTAAGTATGTATGTCTTGGCTGTTTCGTTACTTACTTCAGATCAGAAACTAAATATTCGCCTTACCTCCACGACGGTAGCGAAACAGCGAAGCCATAGATACTTTCTGATATTATGTAGAATTTGTTGGAGTTAGGATCGATGGAACTCTATCGACCCTAACTCCAAGCGAGCCAAGCTTCTGAAGCTTGGCTCTTCATTAGATCTGATCTCTTTTTCACAGGGCAAACCTTTTTTGTGGTCGTCGAGGTAACATTTTACATGAAATGTTTTTGGTGGGATAAGCTATATTATTGCAAAGTTTCATTAAAATCCGTTCATTAGTTTTTGCGTAAAAGAGTAACAAACATCTATACATCCATACATATATACATACATACATCCAAACTTTCGCCTTTATAATATTAGTAGGACTAGTTAATGCCCGCAACTACGTTGCGCAGATTAGTTTATAACGTGAGAATAAAAAAATTCCGGGATAAAAAGTACCCTATGTCCTTTCCTGGGACTTAAAAACCTCCATGCTAAATTTCAGCGGTTTGGGTATGAAAAAGTAACAGACACACTTTCGCATATAATATATAATGTTAGTATGTATTGATTTCAAATACGATTGCTAAGGGGCTTACCATCAGTCGATTTTCTTCATCCATTTTACCAATAAGGCTTTCGATAGAGGAAAATTTTATTAATATGGAGGATACGGAGATTAGCAGAGTGAATCTCAACTACGAGAGATTATTTACGATTCAGCTCGCATAGTAGCCGAGAAAGCAAAAGTAGGTAATTATCCGGGGTCAAGGCATAACCTTTGTAGAGCTTATCGCTTCTTCTTCCAAATCCTTTAACAATCATATTTTTTCCAAATATTTTAGCAATATATTTCAATAAAAATAAGTTTTAATATTAATATACATGTAAGCTTTGTACACCGTATATTGTGTACCTAACCTAATGTTCAAAGTGTATCGGGCCTTATAAGCATGACGTTGGACACTAAGAATGACAATGACAAGACGCTGAAGATGGAGAACTGAGCCCGCTCGTGAAGTGATATTTTTTATGTCCAACTCTAAGAGCCAACCCACACGTACCACAACCACACCACGTCGCAACGACAAAATGCCGTCAAGCTGTGGTTACGTGTGAATGACGTCGCTGCAGCTTTTTGTAGTTGCGTTGTGGTACCGACAAAATGTCGACGTGGTTGCGTTGTCGCCAGTAGTTGCGATGTGGTTACGTATGAAAGTCAATGAAACGGAGGGGGGCAAGAGCGCGGGCGGTTTATTATAGAAATACAGTGATTACGAGTATTAATTATTTATAAAAATCAAATATTGTAACGCACACAAGGACTAATTGTGGTGGAAGTAACAAACCTTAAATTGTCGATGTTTCTCCGCATCCGCTAAGAAAGGATTTTGATCAATTCTACCCCCAAGGGGGTAAAATGGGGGATGAAAGTTTGTATGAAACTTTATCAATATTAAACCGATCGGGCTGAGACTTTGCATGCATAAAGCTACTATGACGTAAGCATCTCCTAAGAAAGGATTTTAAAAAATTCCACCCCTAATTCTACCCCCAAGGGAATAAAATGGGGTATGAAAGTTTGTATGAAACTTTGTCAATTTTAATCCGATCGGGCTGAGACTTTGCAAGCATAAAGCTACTATGACGTGAGCATCCTCTAAGAAAGGATTTTTTTAAAAATTACGGGGGGTAAAATAGGGGATGAAATTTTATATGAAATTCTCAATTTTAAACCGATCGGGCTGAGACTTTGCATGCATAAAGCTACTATGACGTAAACAAGAAAGAAAGTATTTTAAAAAATTCTATCCCTAAGGGGGTTAAATAGGGGATGAAAGTTTGTATGAAACTTTGTCAATTTTAAACCGATCGGGCTGAGATTTTGTATGGATAAAGCGACTATGACGTAGGCATCTCCTAAGAAAGGATTTTAATAAATTCTACCTCTAAGGGGATGAAATAGGGGATGAAAGTTTTTATGAATTTTCTTAAACTTTCGACTGATTGAACTGAAATTATTAAAGATTTGAGCCTCTATGATGAAAACGTTCGCTTAAATAGGATTTTGATAAATTCAACCCCCATGGGGATAAAATAAGGGATAATGGAGGATATAAATATATTATTTTGAACCTATCAGTATCTAATCTATACATATAATAAAACTGTAGAAATGAAAATTCTGTACGTTAAAGATATTAAAAAAATTATAAGCGGGGAGTGTTACTACATCGCTATGGAAGCCAAAAATGTGGTTACTTTTTTGTCTGCCTGTCTGTCTGTCTGTCAGTCTGTCTGTTTGTATGTTTGTTCCCGCATCACACGAAAACTACTGATCCGATTTGAATGCGGTTTTCGCGGATAAATTTGTCTTTTTCCAACGTAAAATCTGGTGCATAAAAAAATTCCCCCCACCCCCTCTTTGGTCCTAAGGGGACCAAAGAGGGGGTCAGATTTTGTATCAAACTTTTTTCTTTAATGGACTTACTTCATATTATTTACTGTGTTTTCCAACTAAACATCCCCCCCCCCCCTCCCTTCCCTTCCTCCTGGAAATGTTTCTTATAACAAAGTGGTGTCGCGTAGTTAGTATTGAGTTTTAATTCTGTGTTTGTTGTTACTTTTTTGTCTATCTGTCTGTCTGTATGTTTATTTCCGCATCACACGAAAACTACTGATCCGATTTGAATGCGGTTTTTGCAGATATATTTGTCTTCTTCCAACTTAACATCTGGTGTATAAATTTTTTTCCCTCCACCCCTCTAAGGGGACAAAAGAGGGGGTCAGATTTTGTATTAAACTTTTTTCTTTAACACGTTAACTACTGATCCGATTTGCATACGCTTTTCGCAGATAAATTTGTCTTTTTCTAACGTAACATCTGGTGCATAAAAAATTCCCCCCACCCCTCTAAGGGGACCAAAGAGGGGTCAGATTTTGTATCAAACTTTTTTCTTTAATCGGCCCGCGCCCCCCCGAACCCTTAGTATACTGTATTACTATACTTCCTGTATATCTACCGTCCACTGCTGGTTAAAAGCTTTTCATGACTATCCATACTAATATTTTAAAAAAAAATTCGAAAGTGTATTTGTTTGTTTGTCCTTCCTTCACGGCCTAACGAAGCAACAAATCGACTTGATTTTTGGCATATACTTAGTTGAAAGGATGTAGAATAACATAGTCTACTTTTGGTCTTGGAAAAACATCATGTTTACAAGAATATTCGTATTTTACGCGATTTTTGAATTCCACGCGAGCGAAACCGCGGGCAAAAGCTAGTAATTATATAAGCCTTATTTCAGAGCTAACAATTGTCTAACTTAATACAAGGTCCAGCAGCAGCAGCAAAAAGGGATAACACGATATTAACCAAGGATTAACTTTAAAACTCCAGACTGGAAGACCCAAAAATATGAAAGAAATTGATATAGGGAAGTAACGCACATATTATTTCGTTGGTTAATGTCCTGTCAATGTTAACGGTGATCTGACGCCTGGACTTAACATAACCAGACCTGTTTAGTGTTTACGTAGGTCTGTCATCTGCCTATGAATTTATCTGATAGTACAATTTATTTAAGGAATAAAACAAGAAAATATGAAATGTACGTTCGTGTTTCGAGTTAAACTATACCTATGGTTCACTTGGCTGCTTTCCAGGGGGTTTATCGACGGTACATATAATTTTATTTATGGCGATGGTAAAACAAAGTGTTGTTAAGCAAACAATTATAAACTTACATAAACTAGGAATATTAACTGCCTTGCTAATCAAAGATGAATTAATTTTATATATTACTTGCTGATCTGGTATGTTTTGCCATACATTACGTTGAGATTATATTATGCTTCAGAGCTTCACAGGAAGATCTTTCGACGGAGCGAGGAGTAGTCATTAACTTTGAATAATATTCGATGACAATGCATAATTATGGACCGAGCGAGCTATTTTTTTTTTTTATGAAATAAGTGGGCAAACGAGCAAACGGGTCACCTGATGGAAAGCAACTTCCTTCGCCCATGGACACTCGCAGCATCAGAAGAGCTGCAAGTGCGTTGCCGGCCTTTTAAGAGGGAATAGGGTAATAGGGGAGGGTAGGGTAGGGGATTGGGCCTCCGGTAAACTCACTCACTCGGCGAAACGCAGCGCAAGCGCTGTTTCACGCCGGTTTTCTGTGAGAACGTGGTATTTCTCCGGTCGAGCCGGCCCATTCGTGCCGAAGCATGGCTCTCCCACAGCCAATTTCCAGACCTACTAGATGAGGTTACAGAATTTCAACAAAATCGGTCCAGCTGTTTTGAAGGAGTTTCGCAACAAACACGAAAATTTTATACATTATATGAGATTATTTTTTTTGCCGATTGTACCTCTCATAATTTATCTTTTTTTATAAATTAATAATAAACAGCGAATCGCCGCGAATAAATATTAAAGATAAAGAATAATTATTAAATCCTCGCTCATTACCAGAATACCAAGACCCGCGGTCACCATTACTTTGATTTACGATCGAGGCGAACTGTACGCAGTCGCGGGGGTCCAATTATTATGTTTTTAATGTTCTCAGTTCATTGTGCGAAATAAAAATCTCCCCGAATTCCCCTTAAATAAACCTTTTTGAAATTCAAGTGTTTTCTTCTCGTTAAATTTTAATTATGTAATAATAATTAACGCCCTGTAATTAGGAGTAATTAGGCAATCAAAGCAAATGTCAATGACGTGTCTGTTGGAATAAAAATATTAGTTAGGTGCCAAAGATGAGGTTTGCCAATTTTAAGGACGCGTCTGTAATTGGACAGAAATTGGCTGTTTAAATGTTTTTTCAGACGTCAGGTAATTTTAGTATAAGGAGTGAAACTTTGAATTTTTAATTCTAATTATCATACAAAACATGTCAAAAATTTATTTGACATTAACTGACAACACTTTGAAGCGTGTCCCAGACAGACGCGGCCTGCGGTGGCGGTAGCGGTGGCGGTCAGTTGGATGACTTGAGAGTTCTAGGAACGACACAGACACACGCGACCACGCGGCCAAGCCATTCAACTGACCGCCACCGCCACCGCCACCGCAGGCCGCGTCTGTCTGGGAGACGCTTGAAAAAGGTGGATTTTGCAACCATATTTAGCAACAATTATTTTCCGACAAAAAAACTTTGCGAACGAGACATAATTTATACGTAATTTAAGCTATTGTTGTAATTATTGTATTATTATGTCGGGTTTGTTTTAATTATTACATCGCACTGTTGTATTACGAGTGCCCTCAAGCTGTAACACACTTGTCAACGACCTTCTACAACAAAAGATCCCGTATAATTGAATCGTTTGCGACCATGGTATTATAATGATATTAAAAGATTGAAATCAGCACACCTGTTGTTATAGTCGCTATATACAGGGTGCAATTAAACCTTCCTGCCAAATTTTCATATATTGATCCTTGTTAAAAATAAAAATACACGTATTTTTCCTTTTATAGTCACTCAGTACTAAATTATTGAGAAATAGCTTCCGAAAGTTATCCTAAAAAACACTACAATTAATTGACACGATGCTTCGGCCGCGCGTGACGTGCCCCCGCGCGCGTGCCTCATCCCGGCGTCACCCCCTCTCATTCCCCCGTGCCGCGAGTGACCGTTCTGCAACGATTTTAAATGGGATAAAATATGTCATTGAAAAAAAACACCCAATTTTTTTTAGTTTAATGGACTCTCCTAATGATACCTAAGCCCTGGAAAAAATTTGGCAGGAAGTAGTAAGTAAGTAATATATAAGTGAATCCATATTCGCGTGGTCACGACATCACGCGTAAACGGCTGGACCGATTTTGCTGAAATTTGGCATAGAGATACTTTGAGTCCCGGAGAAGAAAATAGGATACATTTTGTGCCGGAAAAATGTACGGTTACTGCACAATATACTTTTATGATTTTCGCGTAAACTATTCAATCGATTTTTATGAATTTTGGTATAGAGATACTTTGAGTCTCGGGAAAGGACAAAAGATACTTTTTGTCCTGGAAAATGTACGGTTCCCGCACAATAAACTTTTATGATTTTCGAATAAACAATTTAATCGATTTTGATGAATTTTGGTATGGAGATACTTTAAGACTCGGAAAAGAAAGTTTGGGATGAGTGCACGATGATAAGGAAAAATAAACACATTTTTTTTATTAATTATACCAATTCGAATTAAATAATCATCGTTAAGACAGGACAACGTCTGTCGGGTCAGCTAGTCTATATAATATATAAAAATGAATCCATATATCCCGTGGTCACGACATCAAACCTGAACGGCTGGACCGATTTCACTATTTATTTTTTTGATGTGTTTGTTATTGTCCGGATAAGAAGAATATGATAGAAAAAAAATTAAAAAGTGCGCGGAAAATTTGAAAATTTAAAAATTCTTATTTCTACTCTAACTTTAGCGCTTTGGAAAATATGTATAAACTTTTTAATGTAACATTATGACATTTGACATAGAATTGACAGAATGCATTTTTTGTGCAACGGGATAGCGATGGACGTTGCCATGGTGCCATACTTATTTAGTCACATAGAGAAAAATAAACATACAGGCTTAGACACTTCAATAAAATAATATGGGCGAAATCGGAAATACTTTATATGGAAAACAACGTTGCCGGGACAGCTAGTTTTATTATAATTTAATTGCCGCTCTCGGAGACGAATATTAATACCTAAGTGTAATTAATAATAATAATAATATCTATGGACGCTATCTTTTCTAAGGTATGCTTTAACGTGGCTTTAACGCATGCATAGCTTAGCGGAGGTTTTTTCTAAGAGCCTAAAAAGAAACTTTTTTACAGCTGAAAATTTATTAAAATTAAGATAGCACAAAAATTGTGTTGTCGCATTGAGGTTTAAAGCTACTCTGACTTATTTATTACGAAATGAAAGAAAGGGAACGAAAAATTATGATTCTATGATATATTGCACAAGCGTGAGACCGCTTGCTCAGCTTTTCACCTTGAATAGGATAACCGTGGAACCGTGGAATCATAACAAAGCCTTATATTATAATTACTAATCAGCCATGTTCTTGTTTAGGTTATAGCAAGTAAATGGAGGCCTTCCATAAAAGAGTGTCTTTGGTCAGTATATAAACTATAAAGTATAATGTTTTGTATCAGTTTCAATTTTTAACACATACTTTTATTTTAGTTAATTTATCAAGTAACCGCAGAACTGCAAGCTATATTAGACAAGAAGAAGTAAAAATTTACAAAATTGGCGGTGCCAAGCAGAAAATAGTAGAAAAGAACAAGAAATCAAATTAACTGATGCAGCATAATAAATATAATATACTACTTAAATAATTTCTTTCTTTCAAACTACCGTACCTACTATAGATAGATATGTAATAAACATATTAAAAGGTCTTAGAAAAAAAGATGTTCATATTGTTTTTTTATAATATTTATAATAAATACAAATTTTGAAGTTTCTAAGTTTTACAATTTGGATTATATGAATAACCTGTCTACTATTACCATTTTAACCTGCCAGCACCCGCGCCCCTAGAAATTGCTAGAGCACTCGCGCGGAGAGCATTTTGCTCACGTTTATAAATGTCCTTAAATGCAGGTTTTACAAAGTAATATTTTACTTTTTTCATTTGATTAAATAAAATACACTTTGTTTACATAAAAAATATGTACTTAAAACTTTAAACATTTTTTTTTTAATTTTCATTAACATTCATGACAAGAAATTTTTCAGGCTCCTAAGGCAGTATGAAGGAAAAAAATTCACAAATAAAATGTTTTCAAAAAGAAAACTTAGATAATATGTGGGAAATATTCATCTTCATTACATTTCCGAGCTTTACACAATATGTCACGAGATGTATGACTTTGCTCGATACATAAAAATTTTTGGCAATAAATGTAAGCCTTTTTTGGTCTTCCAGTTATTGCGTCTTGGGCAAACCACTCAGATTCTATTTGGATTTTTTTATCCTGTTAACTCAGATTCTATTATTAAACATTAAATGACGTTAAAATACGATGTTTCTGTAGAGAATATACAAGGTTTGCAAGGTGCTCTACTTTGGATATGATGATGATATGATTTAGATAGTTTGAAAATGCATTCATCTTTTCGATCCCGATCCATCTATAATAGAAATACGTAATAGTTTTCCGTAACAGTAATTTAAAACCATAATATTACATAAAAGTAGCAGTAAAACTGTGAATATGATGAAAAATAATTTATTCATAAGGAAAAAAAGTACTTACATCGATACCCGCGCGATGAGCAAAATGCCGCATGAATGATGGTACACGGCGCAACAAACCTTCTCGTACGAGCGAATAGTGCACCCTGGCGAGAAGTTATCTGTATCCAGGGGTGGGGGATGAAACAAAACTCAGCTACTGAAGAAACGATGGCCATAAACATAATTTTGTCAAAATGGTACGTGTTTTAAATTTACTGTGAGCAAAATACTCATAGCGCGAGTGCTCGCGGGTTAAACCATTGCTATTAGGAATTTTTCATAATTGTAACTAGTAAAAATACTTCAATTTCAATATTTTCACAATTTGGTGGCAATGTTCTTTGTATATTTTGTTTGTATGGAAGTGACTATACTTTTCACGTGAAATACTTCTATTTATTTGCAAGAAATGGTAAAAACAGCTGTACTTAGTAGGCATGTATTGCACAAAAATGCTTTAGTACTATCACAGTTATGAAGTTCTATGTTTACTGTGGCGTTATCTAATATATATTATTAACACTTCAAATAAAAACCTGAACCCTTGTAACAACTTAAAAAAATTAAAATTTAATTTTTTTTTAAGAATAACCTAAGACTTGAACATGAAACTCTGCAATTAGCGAATTTGACATTTTTAATTGTCATCTCTGAGAGTGTCCCTCTTAGAGATGACAATGATGACTTTTTATTTTAAATAAGCCTTAATTGACGTCTCTGATTACGGCGGAATTTAGTAAAAAATCCAGATCATTATAAAATTTTATAAGCTTGCAGAATTAAAAGCGTGTTACAATAATACCTACATCCTGTGAATTTGACCTAACAAAATTATGCCTATAACCTTTAACAATTATTTTTTAACGTTGAAAGATCCATTTTTGTCTTTATCGTCGTTAATTGTGCTAAAGTACTAATATTACAATGTATGATTATAACAATTTGTTTGAATTAAACATATTATTTAGTTGTAGAGAATTATTTAATATATTTTTTGGGTATAAGCGAAAGAATAAATTATAAAATTTTAAGTAAACTGTTACTTACTGTTAATAAAATACAACAGATCGTATCAACCAGATAAAAAACCAATCAAAACGTGCAACAACCAATATGCAGATTACCTAGGTAATGTGCACGTTGACGTATTCTGCATACTAACGGTAACATATTATACACTTTTATTTCGGCCACTCGCCATAATATTGTATTGTGGGAATGCTTGTCATATAGTTGACATGTAGCTGTCCACTCGAAATATCGATAAAGTTGTACAATAGTCTAGTAGCAGAATCGATTCAGTAGTAAAATTCTAAAGGAACTGAACGTTGGTCTACTCGATTTTACACTCAATTTACGTCTTTCATATTGTATGCACTTCTCGGAGAACATTTGCTCGGCCCGGGCAGTTATAAACATATGTTTCGGAATGAAATACACTTCAATATGAAATATGGTCGCTATACTAATTAAAATATTTTGTTTTGTGTCATTGAGAATGCAATAAAGTTAAACCTTCATTGTATAACCCGTATAAGTAGACCCGGTGAACTAAGTATGTATCACTTCCCTCCTAAGTAAACCTTGCCTGGACTTCCACGAATATTTCAAGACTAAAATTAACCAAATTGGTTTAGCCGTTCTCGAGTTTTAGCGAGACGAACAAAATTATTTTTTATTTATACAGACACTAGCTGACCCGGCAACGTTGTTTTGCTATATAAATTATTACTAGTAATATCAATATAAAAAGTAGATAAAAACCTATTCTCAGGCCTAACGAATGTACATACAAAATTTCATTAAAATCGGTTGAGCCGTTTCGGAAGAGTTCGCGCACAAACACTGTGACACGAGAATTTTATTTATTAGATCTGTATGATCCTCTATGGAAAGGGAACTGCATTTTCCTGAATATTTGCTTCAATATCTTGTACTCCCATGTGGTAGGAAAATAAAAACACTCACCTGGAAAGACGGGAACTAAAGAAATATCACCAACATCAGAAGGCTTCGAAGCCGACCAGCAAATTTCTCCGTAGCTCACCCTGGTGGCGATAAGAACTTATATCAGCATGTACACAAAGATAAATTTGGCACAGTTCAGTCAGTAAAACTGTAGCACAGTTATTAGATTTATATTTTTGAATTATTACCTCAGAGACGAAAACACCCAAGATACTTTGGGCGGCCATTTTTTTTCTAATTGCAACCGAGCTTTTGATTGGTCAGCGCACGCGATGACGCAAATATTTGAATTTGGAAGGTGAGAGAGTGGGTAGATACTAGATAGGCTCATGTCGATACAATATCATTGGACGGTTTACACCACGTCAATTTGGCCCTAGACTTTTCTTCAGATTTACAATAACAATAAACTATTTAGGTTCGGTTTTTGGCTTATACGTATAAATTACACATCAAAGAAAGAATTACCATCCTATAGGATTGGCCCCAGCATTGAAATGGACTGCAGTCCACTTCGATGTTGGGGCCATTGTGACATAACAAGAGGTAAGTTACTGATACCATTGACGTTACTTTTTCTCGTATTCAGATTTTTTCAGTCAAATAAATTATATACATCTGAGTAATATTTGGTTTAAAACACAGAACATCACCTTATTTTGTAATTAAGATTGAAAAATATGAGTTATTTTATCGAGACGTGATGATCATGAAAATATAGGTCGGACTATATATTAATAATTTGCAATAGCCATTTATTACTAGATTCCCGAGCTAGAGTTAGACTATAAATTGGATCTGACCCTAGATTGTTTTAAACGATACCAATAAATTTCGTAACAAAGTTTGGTTTTCGATATAGCTCTTTGCTGATGTTATGAAATATTTAATTTGAGCTACAAGAGGGCTATTTTTTGTCGGGTCTTATAGTATTTAGATGGGTTTGTTAAAATATGTAATAATATACAGTAATGTTACAACCGTCTTTTGACAATTACTTAAGTTATTCATAAGATTTTCAACTAATAACTAATAAGTATTACTTCTTAAGGCCATCCCCCGAGCAAACGACCTTGACCATACATTTGACGTGTTGCCAAGATCGCATAAAAATCCCATTTTTTTTTTACTTATCTTAGTTCAAAATTGATCTAAAAAAATTTAAAACGGGGAATATGTAAGTAGTTAATGAAATTGTCTATCTATTGTCGTGTGTTTCAAATAAACGTAATTTGTAAATACTAGGGAGATGTTCAAAGTATGCTTCAATTTTAATAAATTGGTATTACCTGCTTTGGAAGCTAATATCATGAGTATAATAAACAAAAATAGAAAATTTAAAACGGGGAAAGGAATGTTGATATACTGAAGATTATTGCTGTATTTTTATTATAACTTTGTACCTTTCAAATTATGAGTTTATAAGGCTCTAAATACGGTAAATTACGGAATCTCCGTAGGGGAAGCCCCTTAATACACTAAGTGAATAAATTATGATTTTTTTCTTTTTGCAGAAAGTATTCAAACAAGCATTGTTATCCTGCTAATTATAATAATTTTTCATCATGTAGAATGTAGATCATAACAATCCTACTAATATTAAATATAAAGGCGAAAGTTTGTATGGATGTATGGATGTATGTATGGATGTTTGTTACTCTTTCACGCAAAAACGACTAAATGGATTTTGTTGAAACTTTACAATAATATAGCTTATATATCAGAATAACACATAGGCTACAATTTTAACCGACTTTCAAAATGGGGGAGGTGTTATGTTCGTTTTTTATGTTCAACGATTACTCCGCCGTTTGTTAACCGATTTTCAAAATTTTTCTTTTGGTGTATAGGGTATCATCCCAATTTGGTACTATATTCACAAAAGTGGTGACCTGATGAAGGAATCCATAAGTAATCGAGGGAACTCCTCAGAATTTATATGGAAACATGTGGTGACTTCGGTTTCGTGAGAAGTATTCTAAGCATAATAATATGCGAGTTACCAACAAGTAAGATTTTGCACCAAGGTATACCATAGTTCGCAAGGTGCTGAGAGAACTCCTGATTCTTTATAGATACAAGTTTGGGAGTTTCAGCGTAGTTTTAAGAATGGAAATCATACGCTACTACGCAAATTACATTTATCATCATCATCATCGTCACAACCATATTATAGCATGCATCGTCCCATGATTATGTCGAGCCTATTATGACCATATTATTGGTACTTTTCATAGTCTTTTAGATTGAGACTCGAGTTTGTCAAGCGATTAAAAAAAATCTATACTAATATAATAAAACTTAAGAGTAGACCACGTGAGGGGACATACGCTATTTTTTTGCAGGAAAATGTACGGTTTCCGTAAAATTCCTAATTTACGCGGGCGAAGCCGCGCGGGACATCTAGTCTGTTTATATAAATTAAAATAAATTTTCAATTTCATTATTTTCTCTAAAATTCGAGAATGCTTGAACCGATTTGGCTAACTTCAGTCTTGAAATATTCTTGGAAATCCAGGAAATATTTATATTAGGAGGGTAGTACGATACAAAGTTCACCGAGTCATTTATAGTACATTATAATAATTAAAGACGTAAGTGAATTAAGTTTGTAAATAACTAACATTTTTAACATAAAGGCAATGAATAATTGTTTCCCCAATAATAATATGAACATAATTATTATTATATCTACTTTATCATCTGGTTATTAGCTGTACCTACACAAATTCCACATTTTTCAAATCATTTTCCCAATCCTAATTTTTTAATTGTTCGTTACCCACTTACATCTTCAACTATAAGCATTAATTTATCTCGAAGAATCATTTAATAATATTGATTAATATACCGGCTGTGAACGGTCATACATTCGTACCGGCAAATAAACGTTATTTGCCTAAGTAATTAGTTAATTTACTTAATTACAAGTAAGAAGCCAATAACAAAACAGTTTGTATAGCAAAAGACCGAGCCATTACTTACTGAGTTTTGTACTGATGAGCCTTACACTTTCAACTCATTAGTAGTCCTTAGAAGACGTTATTGCTCTAAAGAGAATGCAATTAACTAACCTTTTTTCCATTTCCCATTCGCTACGGTATTTTAAATAGGGAGAAATGGAGCACTATACTCAAGAATTTAAATGAACTAGAATTATTTTCGAACTAATTTTGTATGTATAAGTGTTTATAAAGTTAAACTTAAATGAGTATTTCATTCGTAAAATAAATTTATATGATGAGGTGATAAAATTGAAAATATAAAGTTTTCTACTATAGCAAATAAAGCAAAAATGCAGTTTATATCCCGAACTAGAACTTTGGCAACTCTTTATCAGGAAAAATATACGGTTCCCCCGAGACAGACTGGAATTCTTCCTATTTGAAATATTCGCTGTGCAAAATCTAGTTTAAAATAAAGCGTCTGTGGGACCCCTGCTAAAAAACATATTTTTATTAAAAAAATCGTACTTAGACACTACTATAATACTCTTTACTTAAAAAATAAAAACATGAATATCAACAACATTTTTCGAATAATACAGTATATTTAGTACAATCTCGTGTTTTTGGTTTACCCACTAACACTTACAGAAAATAATTTCAAAAAAAAAATAATGAAAGTATTAAGAAATTATACTTACGTTTTTATATTATTAAATTAACAAGAAACTTTAAAAGAAACAATAATACGCATTATAGTTACTAATTCTACAAAATTGCAAGCCCCGAACTTCTTAGTTTTCAGGCCGTGAAGACACTACTAGACACAATAGGTGCTTTGCTTTCAAAAAACATGTGTTGTATTTTTATATTCGTCAGTGTAACAGTTTTTACGCCAATCACTCTTCATTAGTACTGCTGCATGAAATATCTGCTGGAAGGTCAAGTTAATCTGAAGGATTATGTTTTATATTATCTATATTAATTATATCACGTTGCAGTTTTACATCACTTTTTTGCCATAAGCGTTATCTCGTTAGCTGTTCAGCCAAATTCTTAATAATACTTACGTGTAATTGTTAACTGCTTTCAACCTTTAAATTTGTCTATGTGGCTGCACAGACAGGTTCACTAGAGTACAATTTCAGGCAGGGCAGATGGCCAACGAAAGTGATTCTTGCCAAAATAATTCTTCTTCCTATGTCTAGATCGAATTTCCGGTAAAGACACATTATCTTCAAATGAAAACTCTTGGTTACTTTCTGAAGAAATATCACTTTGTGATGGAGAGCTTATGTGCATTACATTTGGTTCTTCGCATTCCGAATCAGATGCTCCACTATCATCTCCAACACACGATTAATTTTGACCGGCTCCACATCGCTGCATTCGTCGCTCAACCATCGCTCAATAAGAACGTAACAGAAAGCCATTATTTCCAAAACGATAAAAAATAACAATTTAAAAAACTTAAGTAACCTCCTGACAGGGGTCTCTCAGACCCCCGCAAGTCTTTATTTACATAACTAAGACAAACGCATGCACGCCTAACCTTGCCGAGTCGTTGGATGGTAGCTAGGGGCGCGGGGAAAAGGTACAAAGGCGAACGAGTCTATCTGTCTGTCTGTCTGTCAGTCTGTCAGTCTGTCAGTCTGTCAGTCTGTCTGTCTGTCTGTCTGTCTGTCTGTCTGTCTGTCTGTCTGTCTGTCTGTCTGTCTGTCTGTCTGTCTGTCTGTCTGTCTGTCTGTCTGTCTGTCTGTCTGTCTGTCTGTCTGTCTGTCTGTCTGTCTGTCTGTCTGTCTGTCTGTCTGTCTGTCTGTCTGTCTGTCTGTCTGTCTGTCTGTCTGTCTGTCTGTCTGTCTGTCTGTCTGTCTGTCTGTCTGTCTGTCTGTCTGTCTGTCTGTCTGTCTGTCTGTCTGTCTGTCTGTCTGTCTGTCTGTCTGTCTGTCTGTCTGTCTGTCTGTCTGTCTGTCTGTCTGTCTGTCTGTCTGTCTGTCTGTCTGTCTGTCTGTCTGTCTGTCTGTCTGTCTGTCTGTCTGTCTGTCTGTCTGTCTGTCTGTCTGTCTGTCTGTCTGTCTGTCTGTCTGTCTGTCTGTCTGTCTGTCTGTCTGTCTGTCTGTCTGTCTGTCTGTCTGTCTGTCTGTCTGTCTGTCTGTCTGTCTGTCTGTCTGTCTGTCTGTCTGTCTGTCTGTCTGTCTGTCTGTCTGTCTGTCTGTCTGTCTGTCTGTCTGTCTGTCTGTCTGTCTGTCTGTCTGTCTGTCTGTCTGTCTGTCTGTCTGTCTGTCTGTCTGTCTGTCTGTCTGTCTGTCTGTCTGTCTGTCTGTCTGTCTGTCTGTCTGTCTGTCTGTCTGTCTGTCTGTCTGTCTGTCTGTCTGTCTGTCTGTCTGTCTGTCTGTCTGTCTGTCTGTCTGTCTGTCTGTCTGTCTGTCTGTCTGTCTGTCTGTCTGTCTGTCTGTCTGTCTGTCTGTCTGTCTGTCTGTCTGTCTGTCTGTCTGTCTGTCTGTCTGTCTGTCTGTCTGTCTGTCTGTCTGTCTGTCTGTCTGTCTGTCTGTCTGTCTGTCTGTCTGTCTGTCTGTCTGTCTGTCTGTCTGTCTGTCTGTCTGTCTGTCTGTCTGTCTGTCTGTCTGTCTGTCTGTCTGTCTGTCTGTCTGTCTGTCTGTCTGTCTGTCTGTCTGTCTGTCTGTCTGTCTGTCTGTCTGTCTGTCTGTCTGTCTGTCTGTCTGTCTGTCTGTCTGTCTGTCTGTCTGTCTGTCTGTCTGTCTGTCTGTCTGTCTGTCTGTCTGTCTGTCTGTCTGTCTGTCTGTCTGTCTGTCTGTCTGTCTGTCTGTCTGTCTGTCTGTCTGTCTGTCTGTCTGTCTGTCTGTCTGTCTGTCTGTCTGTCTGTCTGTCTGTCTGTCTGTCTGTCTGTCTGTCTGTCTGTCTGTCTGTCTGTCTGTCTGTCTGTCTGTCTGTCTGTCTGTCTGTCTGTCTGTCTGTCTGTCTGTCTGTCTGTCTGTCTGTCTGTCTGTCTGTCTGTCTGTCTGTCTGTCTGTCTGTCTGTCTGTCTGTCTGTCTGTCTGTCTGTCTGTCTGTCTGTCTGTCTGTCTGTCTGTCTGTCTGTCTGTCTGTCTGTCTGTCTGTCTGTCTGTCTGTCTGTCTGTCTGTCTGTCTGTCTGTCTGTCTGTCTGTCTGTCTGTCTGTCTGTCTGTCTGTCTGTCTGTCTGTCTGTCTGTCTGTCTGTCTGTCTGTCTGTCTGTCTGTCTGTCTGTCTGTCTGTCTGTCTGTCTGTCTGTCTGTCTGTCTGTCTGTCTGTCTGTCTGTCTGTCTGTCTGTCTGTCTGTCTGTCTGTCTGTCTGTCTGTCTGTCTGTCTGTCTGTCTGTCTGTCTGTCTGTCTGTCTGTCTGTCTGTCTGTCTGTCTGTCTGTCTGTCTGTCTGTCTGTCTGTCTGTCTGTCTGTCTGTCTGTCTGTCTGTCTGTCTGTCTGTCTGTCTGTCTGTCTGTCTGTCTGTCTGTCTGTCTGTCTGTCTGTCTGTCTGTCTGTCTGTCTGTCTGTCTGTCTGTCTGTCTGTCTGTCTGTCTGTCTGTCTGTCTGTCTGTCTGTCTGTCTGTCTGTCTGTCTGTCTGTCTGTCTGTCTGTCTGTCTGTCTGTCTGTCTGTCTGTCTGTCTGTCTGTCTGTCTGTCTGTCTGTCTGTCTGTCTGTCTGTCTGTCTGTCTGTCTGTCTGTCTGTCTGTCTGTCTGTCTGTCTGTCTGTCTGTCTGTCTGTCTGTCTGTCTGTCTGTCTGTCTGTCTGTCTGTCTGTCTGTCTGTCTGTCTGTCTGTCTGTCTGTCTGTCTGTCTGTCTGTCTGTCTGTCTGTCTGTCTGTCTGTCTGTCTGTCTGTCTGTCTGTCTGTCTGTCTGTCTGTCTGTCTGTCTGTCTGTCTGTCTGTCTGTCTGTCTGTCTGTCTGTCTGTCTGTCTGTCTGTCTGTCTGTCTGTCTGTCTGTCTGTCTGTCTGTCTGTCTGTCTGTCTGTCTGTCTGTCTGTCTGTCTGTCTGTCTGTCTGTCTGTCTGTCTGTCTGTCTGTCTGTCTGTCTGTCTGTCTGTCTGTCTGTCTGTCTGTCTGTCTGTCTGTCTGTCTGTCTGTCTGTCTGTCTGTCTGTCTGTCTGTCTGTCTGTCTGTCTGTCTGTCTGTCTGTCTGTCTGTCTGTCTGTCTGTCTGTCTGTCTGTCTGTCTGTCTGTCTGTCTGTCTGTCTGTCTGTCTGTCTGTCTGTCTGTCTGTCTGTCTGTCTGTCTGTCTGTCTGTCTGTCTGTCTGTCTGTCTGTCTGTCTTAGCTATAGTTCATCATCATCAGCCTGCTCATTGCTGAAATATCACGGTTTATCTGGTTCGTGATAGGCCGATTTGCAACTTGCAGTCGTTTGATGGGTTTTGTATTTTGCATTCTGGTTCGTGACACTTATGAATATATACATATTAATGGAAAGTTTACCCTGGTGCTGCAGCATCACCTGGTAATCAGTAGGATACCCAACTCCTCACCAACTTAGAGCAGAGGTTTCGTGTTTGGGCTCATTTTAATTGCGACAACCAATAAGACGTATCTACGTCTAATAAGCAGTAAATATTTGCATGCTGCTAATGCAGCATCACCTGGATTGTATAGGAGCCGAGCTCCGAATGAACCCAGGGTGGAGGTTTCATGTTTGGGCTCAAATTGACGGCCTCATCCAAGAGGATATTTATAGATCGTATTCATTGGGATATGATCCTGTTGATAGGAACAATTCTGCACTATAACCAACACAAGTTTAAAAAGCATAAAATAAAATTAAATTAAGAAATTTAAAAAAAACCCCCGCCAAACAACTTTAAAAAGTAATGGAATAATATTTACTGACTTTAAGTTTAAATAATTCCTAAGTGTAAAGTAATATTTTAGTCCATAATTGTTGTCAAGGTGTATCGGGGGACCGCTAATGTAGATGTTTTATTTCACATTTAAACATTATAGTTTAAAGGTCAGTTCACAGCGAACTGAATCGAGACAATCAGCGATACAAAATGCAAAAGTCGCTGTTGTCGTAGTTAACTTTAATTTTTTTCAATTTAGTATCGATTTCATGGCCTACATACAACTCGTCAAACCTGTACCACTTTTGTATTGATCGAAATAAAATAGTTTATTTTATTTTATTTCCAATTAGATTTTAAATTAACACTTTTAAAACTTCAACATGAAGCCGAACACCGGTTTGGGACCTGGCGTAATGAAACACGCACGGAGCCAGCTTTAAGCAAAAAGATGTGAAAATTTTTTAAAAAAAGTCTTACAATATTATCATATCCCACAACCTGTACATTTTGTGGTACACTTTACGGAAAAACTATCACGCCTATTGATTTGTTATTTAATTAACATAGTAATTTTTATTTACATGTAGATGTGTTATCATCAGTCAGCCAAGTTTTTTTATATGTAGATGTGTCAGTCAAGGTGTGACGACGCGAGCCCTCACAAAGCTCGGCTTTTAGCTAGTTACTTATTTAAAAAACCATAAAGTCTCTTCCTAAAACAACAATGTAATGTTTTATTAGTAATTCGCTTATAAAAATAACTTTTCAAACAAAGATAGTACAAATTTTCTTTTTCACTCCGCACAAAACTTTATAAACCTCTTTTCGATACGCATAATAAGAGTTTAGAAATATTTCATTGGTACGAGAAACTCCGGTAACAATATAGAAAAACAAGACCCGGAAAACATGAATAAAATTTGCATGCATCTTTGTAGAAAAAGTTTACATTGAAAGCTTTCCATCTAGAAAGTATGTTTTAACTTTATACTTGAATCCATTAAAATCGAATTTTGAAATTTTAAAAAATAATATTATTTAACTAGATGACGCCCGCAACTCTGTTGCGCTAAAATTCGTTTATCGCGCGGGAACAGTACATTTTTCCGGGATAAAAAGTATCGTATGACCTATCCCAGGACTCCATGCCAAAGTTCAGCAAAATCGGTTCAGCGGTTCGGGCGTGAAGAGGTAACAGACAGACAGACACACTTTCGCATTTATAATATAAAGTATATAAGTATGGAAGTATGGATATGTTCTACTATGAAAATAATTTTAAATTATATTGGTTATTATTATTACTTATCCAACAGTCTTCTGTGAGAAGAGATTATGCGACGAAAGTGACGCGCTTTTTGAACGATGTATAAAAATTGAATGTTGAGTGAGAAAGTTGCAATAATCTTTTTCTTTTTCTTTTCCAGGTTTATCCCTAAACAGCGATGTCAGAGGGACAACGGTGTTTATACATCGTTGTGCTCCTCATACATACGACCATCGGTACTGGAGAAGGTACGTAAGAATTTTAGACATGTACTTGTTGTTGTAAACTTGTAACTACATGAATTTGATTCCTAGGTAGATGGGGGACCAACGTAGTTTGGTCGCGTTACGTCAAACCCAGCTGACAGATCACAATTAACATGCAATTGACATGATACGACCAAATGACGTTGGTCTGTCAACTGCCTAGGAATCAATTTCCTCGATGGTACCTAATTGCTGATCTGGCAAACTTTAATGAAAAAAAAAATGAAAGACGTAAATACATTATTCCAGTAATTAAAAAAAAAAAAAATACCACGACGAAAATATTATAATTGTAAAAAAATTGATTGTAATTTGTTGTTTTGACGATTTATGTGACCTGTGAAATTACCAGACTGTGAAAAAAAAAAAGAAAAGTGTGTTTGAAAAATAAAAACTACTACAATAATATGTTTTAAACCGTTCAATTATAAACAAAACCATAACTATTTAAAACCATAATATTAGTTATAAACAGTATTTTTTAACAATTGCTACTTTTCACACATCGTCTGAAGTACTGCAGCTTACTCGTCTGAAGTACTGAAGTACTCCAGTTTTTGATTTATTAACAATTATTTTGTTTTTTTTTTTTAATTAATTTTATTTAAATACAAGAAATATACTGCCAAATTGCACCTTACTTGTTGTTAATTAGTGTCGTTCTAGGGCGCTACTGTCTCTGTATCTACGTTTCGATTAAGATGCACTCTGACGCGATTAGCACATCCAATTTAATGGTGTCACGTTAAATTGCAAATTGATTACAGCTGCATATGAAACAGAATCCATGCGGCAAAAGGGGCAAGTGCGACTTTCTATGTTGGCCCATGATGGACAAACGATTACGAAAGTGGGTAATCTTCGTCTGTTATCGACGTCGATTACATGCTGTAGACCAGCCATTTTCAGCTCCACTCTAGGGCTCCGCAGAGCTTATTGGCTCCGGAGCAAGCCATAAAATATTGTTTTTAGAAAATATGTCATCAGACTTGGAGACAATTCATTCAAGACGAAACATATTTGTTTTTTTCGAAGATCCGTCATAAATGTCACTTCCTAAATGGATTCCGCCGCCAAAAAAGTTTCAGAACCGTTGCTATAGACAGCTGTGAATATGCCAATAATAGTTTATCATGACCGAAAGTTGAGAGTTGCCTTAATAAAATTTAATTTCGGTCCGCACATTTTATTTTATTAAAACCTTGTTGAATAATTGACTGTATTTCTGTAGAAAAAACTCTAAATTTTAACACAAGTGCCGTTTTAAGTGTAGCTTAAGTGATAAAGTTGTTTGGGTTTTTGTGAAAAATATTTTTACCTGGCCACTTTTATTTTAAAATACGCGGGCAATTCATGAAAGCTTAATCAAACCGTAGCCTTACTAATGAGCGTTTTGGGGCTTGAAAAATGCTTGAAAATGTAACGTCACAAAAAAAACTGGCAGCGTTTAGCAAAAAATCCCGTCGGTCCGTGAAAAATTATTTTAACATATTTTACTTTTGCTTCTAGGACTACTCAGCAAGGGCGTTGAGTTGGGCGTATAATTATTAGTTAAGGCGAAGACATCTGCCAATTCGACATCTTTGTGCAGTTTTCTAGACGTATGTATTTCATTGATTGGCACAAAAAAATATATGTGATTTTTGATTATATTTGGAAAAGCTTGTCTAATTTAAATAATAAAATAATGTACTCCTACTGGATGAAAAAAAATACCAAAGTCACATCTTTCAGGAACTTTAAACAGTTCTAACTAAAGTAATAATACAATCTATGCTTTAAAAATTTGTCTATTTAATACCTTTTACAAAAATCCAAAGATTGCCAGATTTAATTTTCGGTTCTGACATCTAGATTTCCCATAATATTTATTTTTTCCTCTAACAAACGAAAAATGTATCCACGCTACCGAGTGAACACTTCACATCTCTGTCTCTCTGGCATGAAAATCGACAGTGGTGCGAGAGTGATGCGAGATCAAGGTCATTGGCAGTTGTCAGCGTCTTAATAGATATAAATTGAAATCGGTGACGACACTATAGCTTATGCTTACAGCATACATATTTTTAATTTTTCAACATTATAATATTACAACTATTACATAATATTATATATATAATACCTGAAAAAAAATACCCAAGTGCGAGTCAGATGCGCGTACGAATATTTCAAGTGTCTACCTGTTGCCATTATTGATATCAAGAAAAAGAAAAAAAAACATGTTTGTTTTATAGGAAATACTAAGTTTATATTGTTTTTAGTATATGTTGTTATAACAGCAACAGAAATGCATCTGTGAAAATTTCAGAAGTCTAGCTAAAGCGGTTCATAAGATACAGCTTGGAGACAGACAGACAGACGGACAAAGTCTTAGTAATAGGGTCCCGTTTTTACCCTTTGGGTGTGGAACCCTATAAATGGGTATTACCCTCAAAACTCCAATAATAATAATATTACTCTCGACAAACTTATATAAAGTTTATGAATAAAATAAATAGTGGAATATTAAGTTTTCAACTATAAAAAGCTTCCAGTACATTCGTTAGCGATCACTTTGACATACTTCAACAGGGGACGTCCAAGTTAGGGACAAACTCAATGATTGAAAACGATAAAGTGTGGCTCCAGCCCAGTGGCGTAGCTAGGTAACCGAAGACCCCGGGGCATAAAATGATCCATCCATGGCAACCCATTTATTCACGGGAAACCTTGTGATTTCATTTAGCAATAAAAAATCAAATTATTACTTTACTTATAAGTAGTCCAAAGAAGTCCAGTAAAGATATGTTATAAAAAATAGGATCTTCAAAACATCTCCAAACCAGAGAGTAGGCCCCATATGCTTGAGGGCCCGGAGGTACTGCCCCACCTTGACCCTTAGTAGCCACGCCACTGCTCCAGCCGACAGAAGGGTTAATTTTTCCCCAACTATTCACTCGGGACCCGAACTTTCTTCAACTCACATTAGTGGAGTTATAAAGACAATTATCGCTATCAGATTTTGAGATCGTTCAAGATTCTTAAATACAGTGACTTCTCTGGAAAGTGACCTTTGAGCTTAGGATTTGTACTGGGTGTTTTCAAAATGTATTGTGTGTAACTTCCGCACTCAGAGACAAATATTAATTACTTCAGGCTGCCTTCACATTATGTCGCGGGTACTGCCGCAGCCGCGCGGCAGCCGCGCGACTTTCATACTAAAGCGAGTCGGGCGGCTGCGGCGCGAATCTGTTTAGTATGGAAGTCGCGCAGCTGCCGCGCGGCTGTCGCAGTACGGGTACTGCGACAGCCGCGACATAATGTGAAGGCAGTCTAACTGTTATTCAAGGAAAATTTTGACAAACATATTAATCTTCATACATTATCTGTCAAGCCCTTCATTAAATTGAAGTTTAACTATCGTCTCTGATTACAGCCGTTAGTTTAGAATTCTGCATATTGTTTAGTGGTTTAATCAATACTTTTCGATAAAATTAAGTTTAACAGTACCTTTATGGAAAATTAGCTTCGTCATTATGTCCTACCTTCCAGCAAGATAAACTAGTTAACAAAATGTACACTAATCTTAAATCATGACTAATTGGTAGAATAATTAAAATAATGGCTAAGGGGTTCGAACATTTTTGTATGGAGCCTGGCATATCTAGCCGCCGTCCATTTTGATTTCATAGAGATATAATGTACTACGTACTAGAGGCGCCATTGCAAACAAAAAAACATGTCACACTTGAGGCATGAGCGGGGTGAGAGACGGGGCGGTGATGGCTATAGATCAGTACCGCAGAAGTGACAAAGTTTTGTGCCTACACTCGAATGAACGCAGACTATATTTGAGTAAGTGGATAAAATAAAACAAAGATTTTTACTAAACATTATTAAAAGCTTTTATTTAACTTGCTCTGTATATTATTATGTACATATTAATAAATATATTAGTACATAATATTATTATGTAAGTTCGGGTCGAATTTTTGAACCCAATTTCGAAGTATGTATGTACATATAATATTTTAACCGATTGAGCTGAAATTTTGTATACAAGTTTGGTTTGAATGATAATGCACGATACAGTATGACATCACTATAAATATAAAATGGCCGACCATCCAAGATAATGGAATAGTTATTTTCTATGCCGTCCTATAATAACAGTATGGATATTAAATGAAAGAACTTTTTGAGAATAACTCGAAAACGAATGCAATGTCATTCTACATCCAATATGGCGGCTCATCTAAGATAGGGGAATACAAACAAAGTTTCGTTTATTTCTGCATGACTTCATTTGAAATACTTCAGAATTCAGATTATGAAAATCACAATATCATTCAGATAAATGGGATTTTAGTATAAATAGCGAGGAATTCCCTCGATTACTTATGGATCCCATCATCAAGTCACTTTTTTTATGAACATGGTACCAAATTCGGAGTAAACCCGATACAATAGCGAAAAAATCTTGAAAATCGGTCGACAAATGGCGAAGTGATCGTTGAACATACAAAATATATATATAACCTCCTCCTTTTTGGAAGTCAGTTAAAAAACATCATCATCATCGTCACTCTACTCTGAATGCATCACTCCGAAGAAACACTCCGCAAATTGCCGAGAATAGAATATGACGTTGCCTCAAAATTCCGAAAATTTCAATGGAGCTACAAACCCCCCAGTTTTGGAGCTACAAACGGTCGAGCTAACTCCGAACCAAGGATTTCGAAAATCGGACCACAAACGGCTGAGTAATCGTTGAACATACAAAAAATAATAAAAATAAACATACATACAGCCAAACGTATTACCTCCTTTTTTGGAAGTCGGTCAAAAACCAAAATATTACATACCAAAATTTTGCAAAACCGTTACAGCGGCTTGGGCGTGAAGAGGTAACAGACACAGAGAGAGACAGACAGATAGACGGACAGTCAGACAGACGGACAGACGGACAGACAAACAGATGGACGGACAGGCCGACAGACGGACGGATAAACAGACAGACAGACACACTTTCGCATTTATAATAATTATATTATTAATATGTAGTGGACTTTGGATCCATACTTATAAATACAATTATAATGTACGCATGTATAACGTACACGTAATACCGTATTTATATTATTACCAAAATACAAACTCGTCTACGTGAATAATTCATTCATCGTCGTCTCATCATAGATATCTGTATTCTGCCTACATTCCCCTCTGAATCTACTACTCTATGACAATGCGAAATGGCGCGCGTCTTCGCCTAGTAATTGAATTTTAATTGAAAATAATTAAATAAGAACACTAACCGATGAAATGTTATTCCGTCGCATTTGGAAGTGTTTTTGGAATTATTTTTACAGTATCTTAAGACACACCAAGGCATTTTTGTGACTTTTGTTTTGTTTTTTTTATAATTGTCATACGTCTAGTGCGCAGAAGAGCTCGCGGCCGACTAAGTGCGCTGCGGCTATATAGATTCTGTTGAATGTGACCAAGCATTGCGTTGCGGTGTCAAGTCTAGTACGTAGTACTTATATGTCAGTGTTTGATTTATTTTTCAAAATTTCCGAGCACGATAAAAGTGATATATAGTGAAATACCACTTTTATCGTGCTCGGAAATTTTGAAAAAAAATCAAGATGGCCTATGCCACAAAGGTTCGTACCCCTTTACTATGAATATTTATTTAGAACTGGACAGTAAAATATATAAAAAATGCAATAAAATAAACATGTTAAGCCATTGCAATGGCTGATCTCAAGAAAAAATATAACATTAAACCAATGTCAAAAATAATAATTTCTTAAAACACAATTCTTACTGGCCAGTGCGGCAACCTCTTTTACAACTCTTAACACTAATGTAATAAAGAGCTAGAGTTTGTTTTTTTGTTTGTAGGAGATAATCTCTGAAACTACTGGTCCGATTGCAAAAAAATTAACACCGATAGAAAACTGGTGTGTTCCTGAGTGACAAAGGCTATATTTTATGTGTAAAAAGTTTTCAAATCAGTTTAGGATGCCTGGCGCCGTATAATACTGGATGTTTGGCATGTTTGGCATGTTTAACGACCTCTGTGGCTCAGTTAGTGGGATGTTGGTAGCTCAAGCCGGGGGTCGCGGGTTCGAATCCCGCCGACGGAACAATAAGTTTTCAAAAGTTCCTGGGTCATGGATGTGTATTAAATATGTGTATTATATACTAAAAATCTTAAATATATGTATAGTATAAAGGTATTAAATATATTTCCGTTGTCTGGTACCCGTAACACAAGTCCTTCAGGTACTTAGCACGGGGCCAGACTGACGTGGTGTGAAGTGTCCATAGATATTATTATTATTATATAACATTGTGTAGATCATGACTTAAATTCGGACGCACACAATGATTTTTTCCCTGAAAATATGTCGTTCTCAGAATTCCACGCAGGCGAATCGCGGGCAATACGAGTACCAAATTATTTTTATGCCTTTTCTAAACTGTACTATGTGTCCTAAATTACTTTAAAGCCTTTTTTAAACTTTACTGTAACAAGTAGAAAATCTTGAAAGATGTAAGGAGGAAATATCTGCGGATAAACTCCACTTTCAGGAGTTACCCGAGCGCTCTGTTTAGACACAGTCCCAGCGGTGCGCTGCACCGAATCCCGACGATTTATTGCAGAATCTGCAGTTGCACCGATGTGCTTGTGGGAATATTAAAATTGTCAAGTAATCCAGTATAAATTTTGCAGTTGAGGTTTTCAATGTAATATGTTGTAAAAATATTATGTTATGCGATAGAATCGAATTAAGATAAAAATATTATGTTATAATCATAAACGCATTATTTGACGATTTTTGACGAGGACTTGTTGATTACATAACCCTAAAACGGAACCCTAACCAGCAGATTTTTTTATTTATTTATTTTTTATGTACAATTTTCTTAAACTTGCTTAATATACACTATACATTAATAGAGTACATAGGTGTGCTTATCTCTAGAAGAGATCTCTGGCAGCAAACCTACAACAAGACATTGAGAAAGGTAGAGACGTTACAGATACACAAGAGAATAATTAAAACTTAATAAAACTAAGCGTGCACTAAAAATAAGTTACTTACATAAAATAACATCATACATACAATCAATATTCATAAAAATATTATATATATTAATATATAATAAAATAAAATATTACATATACGACTAAACTATATTTTAATGTATACAGTATAATATAATATATTATATATAACATATTAATGTTATATATAATATATTATATTATACTGTATACATATGGAAATAAATATATAATCAGTTTATGTAGGTTTATTTATTAAAATAAACCTACATAAACTGATTATATATTTATTTCCATAGTTGACATAAAGTGACTCTTCAATCTTGTTTTGAAGATGCTCACCGTTGGACTCTGCTGAATATCTTCAGGCATAGCATTCCACAACTGGGCAGCTCTAACTGTAAATGAGTTTTCATAAAAAGTTGTGTTGTACCACGAAGTGTCTATAAGTACCTTCCTTTGATGGCACGAGCGTGCAGGCCTTTCACTTGGAGCAGTATAAGAAAATCGGTGAAATAGATACGCAGGAGACGATAAGAGTTTAAGTATTTTAAAAAGTGACATTAAAATATGCAAATCTCGCCGACTGCAAATAGGAAGCCATTGCAACTTGCTACGAAACTCAGATATATGGTCGAATTTACGCAATCCATATTATATAAACCGAATGCACGAGTTTTGTAGCCGTTCGAGTTTGTTGAGAAGCTCTTCTGTTACATCTAAATAACACACGTCAGCGTAGTCTAAAAGAGGAAGAAGTAAGGATTGCGCTAAAAGCACTTTTGTAGGAATGGGAAGAAAATTTTGCATCCTCTTCAGTGCATGCAATGAGTGGTGAAGTGTCTTGCTGACTTCGTTAATATGTGGAGACCAGGAGAGGTGGAAGTCAAAAACTACTCCCAGGTTTTCGGCTTTGTCACTATACTCCAACACGCTGCCACTATAAGTAACCTTCGCTATAGACTTAAATTCAATTTTTTACTTGACTGACTTAAATTGCCTACTGCCAATTAAAAGAGCGCGTGATTTACTCGGGTTAGCAAGTAGACCAAATGTGTTGGCCCATTTTTCAATATTTAAAAGATCGGTATTAATCGAGCCAATCGCGAGCTCAATATCGTCAAAAGTGAAGTGCCTATAGATTTGTAGATCATCTGCATATAGATGATAAGCAGAGGATAATAATTTAGTTACCTCATTTATAAAAATAGCAAAGAGCAATGGAGACAAAACCCCTCCCTGCGGGACCCCAGCTAATGTATAGATCCAGTCAGAGCATCTTTCTGGAGTGGATATACGCTGTTTACGTCCTCTTAGGTATGAGTCAAACCATGTGAGTGCAGATGGAGAAACACCAATGGATTTCAGTATGGCTAGCAAAAAGTCGTGATCAATGCGAAATAGAGTTAAAAGCGCATCTGAAATCCAGTAAGACCAAAATCGTCGTTTTTTTGTATATTGATAAGTTATTATTTATATAATTTAACAGTAACATTGTCCTACAAATAGAACAATCCATATTTTAGGACCAACAAATCGAAATATTTAATCCTTTCTATCTCTGTCAGCTACCACTTTCGAGAATTTTCGCAGAGGAAATTTTTGTTCGTTTTATCAAAATGAAGGTAATCACGAAAAATTAGCTTGATAGTAATCGTCACGTGGGAGAGCCTTGCTTCGGCACGAATGGGCCGGCTCGACCGGAGAAATACCACGGGCTCACAGAAAACCGGCGTGAAACAGCGCTTGCGCTGTGTTTCGCCGAGTGAGTGTTTGCCGGAGGCCCAATCCCTTTCCCTTCCCTACCCTCCCCTATTTCCTTCCCTTCCCTCCCCTATTCCCTTCCCTACCCTCCCCTACCCTATTACCCTATTCCCTCTTAAAAGGCCGGCAACGCACTTGCAGCTCTTCTGATGCTGCGAGTGTCCATGGGCGGCGGAAGTTACTTTCCATCAGGTGGCCCGTTTGCTCGTTTGCCCCCTTATTTCATAAAAAAAAATCAAGTCAAAAAAATGTTCTAGGGTACAGGTTGTACTATACGTTTTTCCGGGATAAAAACTTATGCTTTGTCCCTTCTCGGGACTCAAAGTATCCATATCCGACAAAATCGACTCAGCACTTTGGGCGGTAAAAAGTAACAGACATACAAGCACACTTTCGCGTTTATAATATTAGAATGGATTATCATTTTATTCATCAAAATTGGATTAGCAGTTAAAGCACCAAAATTATCCTAACGTTTGGCTTCGCCATAATCGTATAGAAAGGGTTAAAATAATATCCTTTTTTGGGGTTGAAAATAGAGCAAATGTTAAATCTTTCGCTTATCCAGACTATGTTAAAATAAGTGTTGAACCATAAATATTTTACCCAGACCGCGCGTCAGTGGCTACTAAAGATCCCACAAAAGATTTCTTTGTCGAAAATCTGTTTTACTCTAGCAACTCCTTTGAGTCTGCGAACTATAAAATCGTTCATGCTCATTTAAGCATTTTGTAACGTAGGTATTATAAATATTAGTTCTCTTCTTCCTGCTTAAGTTTTAAAGTAATAAAATTAGTATTAACTTAATAGGTTAATGTCATCTTGTTGATTACGTAAATTAACTTAACTTCATTTTAAGTAAACTCAAAATACAATTAAATTTTATAACTTACGCTAAGATATTATTCTCAAATCGCTGAATTCTGTCCGTAGCGGTAATTGACTCCCTGTCAAAAAACGTCATATTATTTCATGGTTTTCTATACAAACCGCGATTGACAATGAAGTGACAGATTTTTCTAGTCTAAGGGCGTATCGTATTTTACATACTCGATGTGAACTGAGAAGGAAGTATATCACTTTGAACTCATAAATAGTTGAAGATTATCATTCTGAGAGTTACTAAGAGGTTTCCCAATGAATCTAGTCTGTATCTTTATAAGAGTTCAATTTTTTTCTTAAGTTAACAGAATACAGTGCGAATATTTTTCTTACAGCTCCTAGACTAAAAAGGTCAATGACCGCTGTTGTCACCTTAAAATATTTTAACCATAGTAAAGTTTCATTTCGCAATTACTTTATTCATAAAAAAATAAATTTCTAGATGCCCACAAAAAAAAACGTATTACAGCATTCAGAATTCAATGTCGTAAATCATAATATTCAAATGTCCGACTCTCGTATTTACCTACAATTTGAAACGTTTCTATTACGCGTATTACACAGCTAACACATTAACAACGCTCATTCATCACAAATAAATCAGGCGAACCGATTTGTCGTAGGTTAAAAGGATTAAAGCCGCATAAATATTTTTTGATTTACGACAAGCATTTATATGACACAAAATAAAAGCCCTTTATCCACTGAACAAAGCTCTCCATACGCTGAATGTGGAGTGAAAAAATGTCTAAGGGCGCTTCCTCATAGCGATTCCAGTTTCATGTCGGCTATTCCAAATAAGTTATTGTTCTAATGCCATTAAGAATTTTTATACTTTACTAAAGATTAAAGATGAACCGCAATCTAAAATTACTTTAATATTTTATCGATAACTAGACGTTCCGCGCGGCTTCGCCCGCGTGAATTAGATATTTCACAGACAAATCAGTTTACAAAAAATCGGCCAAGTGCGAGTTGTACACGCGCACGAAGGGTTCCGTACCACACAGAGCAAAAATAGGCTAAAAATTGAATTTTTTGTATGGGAGCCCCCCTCAATTATCTAATTTATTTAAATTTTATTAAGTATTTTAAGAACATTTCAATTGCCTATGTGTTGCCGTTATTGATTAAGAGCAAAAAAAATCACGTTTGTTTTATGGGAGCCCCCCTTAAATATTTAATTTATTTTATTTTTAGTATTTGTTGTTATAGCGGCAACACGTCATATACATAATCTGTGAAAATTTCAGAAGTCTAGCTATAGCGGTTCTTGAGTTACAGCCTGGTGACAGACAGACGGACAGACGGACAGACATCGAAGTCTTAGTAACAGGGTTTCGTTTTTACCCTTTGGGTACGGAACCCTAAAAATAGCCTATGATCCTTCACATGATCTACTTCTTATCTGACCCAAATTTCTAACCGAAAAATTTCTCTAGTAGTTCGTGAGATAAGCCCTTTCAAATAATTTCCCCCGTTTTTTCCGCATTTTCTTCTATTTCTTCGCTCCTATAAGTCTTAGCGTAATAAAATATAGCCTATAGCCTTCCTCGATAAATGGGCTATCTAACACTGAAAGATTTTTTCAAATCGGACCAATATTTCCTGAGATTAGCGCGTTCAAATAAGCCCTTTCAAATAATTTCCCCCCGTTTTTTCCACATTTTCCTCTATTTCTTCGCTCCTATTGGCCTTAGCGTGATAAAATATATCCCATAGCCTTCCTCGATAAATGGACTATCTAACACTGAAAGAATTTTTCAAGTCGGACCAGTAGTTCCTGAGATTAGCGCGTTCAAACAAACAAACTAACAAACTCTTCCGCTTTATAATATTAGTATATATATTGATATTATGTGCTGTCATCTATAGTTTCTACACCAAGAAAATGCTGCCTACTGACGTCAAAAAGTTATAATATAATATCATTTTCTTGACACATGCTGCCACCTAACAATGGTAGCTTTATTCCTGCACGTTTCCTTTAGAAGCAATGAATGCAGCGCATTGATATTATTATAGTTAGCTCAGTCGCAGCTACTTTACGTGACGGCTACGAGGCTGCTACGAGACGTCTACGCGGTTGCTACGTACTGACTAGGGCATATTGCATTATTATTATTATTATAGTGAAAAAAAAAATTTTTTTTCGCTAATAAATCCGTCTGTTATAACGCGCCCTAATCGTAAAAAAATATCTAACAGTGTTTCTAATCCAAGAGAAATGAAAATTCATTTTGCAATTTTGTGAAGAGCGTAATTTAATTTTTGTTCATCATTTCCATGATATTCTTGTGCGTTGTGTTTGCATTCTTTCGCTTCAAAGGGCCTTTAACAAGCCTGTTAGTGTTAAGTGTTATTTTAATTAAATCCTGCAAAATTAGGGCCCTATTTTTGACGTGTTCTTTTATGTTATGTTGTAAACTGAAAATTGAGAAACATGAGTAAAAATTACGTAATAACACATTGTAAAGTTTTTACTTGTATACTTATTAATTATCTATTGTGTTATTATAGGTTAAATTATAAACATACTAAATGATGCCCGCAATGTTGAATAAATTTTGAATAAATTCGTTTACGTATATATTGCTGTCTAAAACCTATCCTTATTTTTAGCCCCCGACAAGAAGAGAGGTGTTATAAGTTTGACGTGTCTGTCTGTCTGGATGTTTGTATCTGTCTGTGGCATCGTAGCATCCAAACGGGTGGACCGATTTTGATCTAGTTTTTTTTGTAGCAATGGTTTCGTATTTGTGCTCATTTTAACTGCAACAACTAGTAAGACGTAGATAAACAGTAAATATTTGCATGCTGCTGCTGCAGCATCACCTGGATTTTATAGGAGCCGAGCTCCATATGAACCCAAAGTGGAGGTTTCATGTTTGGACTCATATTGACGGCCTCGTCCAAGAGGACATTCATAAATGGTATTCATTGGGATATGATCCTGTTGATAGGAATTATTCTGCACTATAACTAACACAAGTTTAAAAGCATGAAATAAAATTAAATTAAGAATTTAAAAAACCCCCGCCAAAGAACTTTAAAAAGTAATGAAATAATATTAAATAATTCCTAAGTGTAAAGTGATATTTTAGTCCATAATTGTTGTCAAGGTGTGTCGGGGGACCGCTAATATAGATGTTTTATTTCACATAACATTATAGTTTAAGGGTCAGTTCACAGCGAACCGAGACAATCAGTGACTTGGCGATATAAAATGCAAAAGTCGCTGTTGGCGGTCCCCCGACACACCGTGACAACAATAATTATGGACTAAAATATCACTTTACACTTAGGAATTATTTAAACTTAAAGTCAGTAAATATTATTTCATTACTTTTTAAAGTTCCTTGACGGGGGTTTTTTTAAATTTCTTAATTTAATTTTTTGCCGGAATACGAAAGTATCTATAGATAGATCTACAGAGCGGTCTGAAGTAAAAGTGCTGTTACATCCCTAGTTAGTTAGTACATTTCGTTTACTTAGCATTTCTATATTCTTCGATATTTTTCCGTTTGCGTTGCAGTTTTCGTTTAGCATTCATTCTAGTCCAATTTATCGTGCAGTTAGATTCTGGAAGCCGGACCAATAAGGTGTGGGAAGTCGTAGTAAAGTGTAATTAATTAATTTTGGGTTAATAAATTAGTTGGGGTGAACTTTGGGTTTTTTTTTTTAACTGACACAGAGGGTGCTGCAAAACAGTGCGAAAAGGTAACAGAAAGACGTGTTTCTTATAACGACGACTTTCTTATGAATAAGAAGTATTGAAGACGTAATATATGCTACTCACTAAGCAGTTGTAGAACACATGGAATTTTTAGATAGGATTCCCTAGGGCCGACAATAAACTTGTAGGCTGAACTTCATCCTGGATCAAACTTAGCACAAGGTCAAGCGATGCCCGGAGGACGATCGGTTATAACGTAAGTTGTCCGACTTATACTTCACTCGGTAGACCATTTTCTTGTAAGTTGTTTGAAATAAGAAGTATGTCGGGGTCACCGCTTGTGGGAGATGAAGTCCTAAGGAAGAATCTCCAACTTAGGTAGAATGGTTACCGTTAACGTTAGGCAAAAATATGTAAATATGTTGTTTAATACTTATGTAAGGTCAAGCCAACGCTATAAAAGATAGCACGATCTAAGTACCAGCATATTGTGCAATTTTATATTAAACGCGTGGCTGACCTTATAGTCCCTAGCCATAAAATTCACCCTCTAGATTAAAACAGTATGTTTACTGACATTAAGGGCCGAAACACATAACCGCGTAGGGGCGCGGCGCCGCAAATTCCAGCGTTGTGACTTGTTTCTGGGATTCCTAGTGTAGTAAATATCAATAAAAAGTATTTGTTTTATTTAACCTTATAGTCAAGCCCAGCATTTCCAAAGCAGTAACGGGATACCTTTCTTTTACATAATTTTCCTGTATATATTTTGATAACTCGCTTAATAGCTCTACAAATAATGATATACTCATTCTAAAGTAGGCGAAAAAAAATTTCTCGTCTATCTTTAATGCTTTGTATTTTCGAGAAAAGTACTCGCCATCGGGATTCATAGCCTTATTAAATAGATATATCCAGTATCTACTGTGTCGTATATTTAAAACCGAGTAATGTCTTCTTAATAACAAATAAGCAATAAGTTTCTTTCGACGATCCATGCTAGAGACACGTCCATTCACAATAAAAAATCACAAGGAACTGGTTACCCTACCAAAACGCTGTTTTTCGCGACGCCGCGCCGCTATAATCGGCAGTGGCGCCACTGCCGATTTCAGCGGCGCGATGCCGCAACGCGGTTATGTGTTTCGGCCCTAAAGGTGTTTTTCACAAGTATCTGCGGCGTTGACACACTATTATATTTTAGAATAATATATAATGGCCCTCTACTTTTGTACGTGTGTTGTTTCGGACAGCTTAGAATAAAAAGTGTAATATTTATGGTTTCTACAGTATATGTATATACCCCCCCACTAGGATATGAGAGTAAAGGAATAGAGAGTGCTCTTTTGTACTGCGCACACACGCGCACTATAATATTACTCCTGCGTAACTGGCCTGGTTTCAATGAAACCGGCCACCGTTGCCGAAAGCGGTGCGGGAATAATTATATTGCGTAGCCAACTTGTACATCACGTTTGCCATTTACAGCAAGCATAATACTCTTATTCTTTTCAGGTCCCACGTCACCTCCCTCGCCTCGGTCCTCAACGTTCAGTATAGAGGACAATGAGCTGACGGGGACCTTCCCCCCATTCGAGGACATCTTCGGCCAGGTCTCCGAGAAGCAGTTCGCGACTGAGAACAACACAGTAGTGACGTCACAGATTGGCTCCACCGCACTCATACCGTGCGTGATCAGGAACATCGGAGATGGAATCGTGAGTATTTCTTTCTCTGTTGGTTGTATGTTGGACGATACTTCTATCTCTTTCTAACTTCTAGCAATGGCTTATTTTAGTCCTAGAAATTTGGTAGTAAAAACTGAGTCAAATGCCAGCCCTCCTAGTGAGAAGGACTGGCATTTGACTCAGTTTTTACTACCAGATAGAGCCCAGTGGGGCCAATTTCCGAACATGTGTTCATTGTAGACTCGACGTTCAAAAATAATAATATTGTACATGTTATTGATATCGTACACAATTTAATGCATCCAGTAATATACTAGGATTAAAAAATAACAAGAGAAATTGTTAATATACTTATTTGATATTATTTCACTACACATTGTAAAACAAAATAATAACGTCTACAATATTAATATTAATTCTTATTGTTTACCTCATCCAGCGCTTTTCTTCTTGATATTTATTAAAACCTCAGCATATTTCTTAAAACGTAAAAAGATACTCTAGTTATTTTGTTAACGAACCTTGTAAAAATACTCGTTAAAAATCGAAACGTGGGGATCGTAAAATAAATTGAGTTAAATTGTTCTTTCCTTAAATGTAATTAACGGGCTTTTCGTATTAATAGCACTTTACATCAAATGCTTGAATAACATTTGTGGGGGTAAAATTACAATAATTAAATGCTAAATAAATGATTCATACCACGTCGATCTAGCAGTTGATTTATACTCGGGACATGATCACGGCGAGTTGACTGGATATCGGGGCGTTACAGGAAACTGTCGTTCAAATATTATACGATGGGTATATATTTGAACGACTTATACGTGGGAGAGCCATGCTTCGGCACAAATGGGCCGGCTCGACCGAAGAAATACCACGTTCTCACAGAAAACCGGCGTGAAACAGCGCTTGCGCTGTGTTTCGCCGAGTGAGTGAGTTTACCGGGAGCCCAATCCCCTACCCTATTCCCTTCATTTCCCTCCCCTATTCCCTTCTCTTCCCATCCCTACCCTCCCCTATTACCCTATTCCCTCTTAAAAGGCCGGCAACGCACCTGCAGCTCTTCTGATGCTGCGAGTGTCCATGGGTGACGGAAGATGCTTTCCATCAGGTGACCCGTTTGCTCGTTTGCCCCCTTATTTCATAAAAAAAAAACTTCTTAATTTTATTAAACTAGCTTTATCCCGCGGCTTCGGCCGCGTGGAATTCTGATAACGACATGATTTCAGAAAGAAAAAAAAAAAACATATTTTTTTTATACACAAAATATTATAGCCCATGACACTCAGGAACACACCAGCTTTCTATCGGTATTAAAATTTTAGCAATCGGACCAGTAGTTTCAGAGATTACCGCCTACAAACAATATACAAACGTTACCTCTTTATTATATTAGTGTAGATGAATTCATACTAATTTTAATATTATAAGTGCGAAAGTCTGTCTGTATGTTATCTCTTCATGCTCAAACTGCTGAACCGAGATACTTTGCGTCCCAGGAAAGGATACTAGGCCACGTTCAATAGGCCATGTATGCCCTGAAATTCAACACAATAACTGATCTATTTTGGTTACACTTTCTTTAAAATCCGTAAAAATCAAGTTAAATTTTTTATCAATTTTTGTATCATTTGGATAGGCAGAGTAATCTCTGCCTATCCAAATGATACAAAAATTGTATGGCAATCAAATTATTTGTGACAGCGAAAAGGTTTCGAAAAAAAGCAATTTTACCACCACCTTTTTTTACGAAGCTGCCCAAGAACATTTTAGTTATATTACTTTTTCTTGAATTTTCCTGGATACGGAATACACTTAAATTACTCAATTTAAGTGGACCCTGAGTAAATGGTATGTTATAATTCGATACCATATCAATAAAGATATCTGAGCTTACTGATTTCATCGAAATCTTTTATATATCGTAAGTTTTTCGAGCAAATATTTCCAGCAAATTAAGATTATTTTTCCGGTCAATGTTTATCAAATGGTACGTGATATTATGTGATTGCGTCGGACCCGCAAATAACAGCATTATTCTAAGTGCTGTAAGATTCAAAGTGCAAACGCGAACGTACTAAAATATATTGGAACAAAGACTTTGTTTTATTACAACGTAATAATATAGGCTCCAAATACATAATACTTATCTACTGCTGATTAGTAGTCGTAACTACTGATTAGGGACAAAATTTACGGTTTCTTATGCATGCCAATGAACGTTTTATTCGTTATCAATTATTATAATAAACGTTTCTGTGTTAATATTATATAATAAAGGGATATTTTTTTTCATAGATTTTAAGCCCCTGCCCCGATTTTGATAAATTAAGGCAGAGTTTTTTGGGTAGCAAATTGCATATTTACGTTATTCTTATTACATAATTAATAAATTTTACTATGTCCAAAAGAATCGCAGGCTTAAGTTCACAAAAAAGTATTTTTGAGAATGATAATAATATTGACATCATACCATTCTCGAAAATATTTTTCTTATATTATAATCTGCAATTCGTTATTACACTGACAGTATACCATGAGATTTTGGTAAATATGTGTCTATATAGGTGATCTGTGACAACTTTAATTCCGGCCATAATTAGTTTTCTAAAGCTACATTTTCTCATGAGTTGCACAATCTAATAGCAAGTCCGATTCAACTGTTCCGGACCGATAGGAAATCTTTTAAATTAGGAAAACAGAATCTCATTAAAATCCAACTGCGTTTCAAAGGAGCACATTCATGTATGTAAATTAAATTGATTATTTTCAGTTCCAGTGAGTAATGAAAATATCTTCATTTAATGTTAGGAATCCTTTAAATGTTTGGGCTTTCTAAACTTTACTCGTGTATTATTTTTTCTGCTCTGTAAAAATTTATAGTAGGATATAATATTACTGAAATCACGCTAGAGGGCAGCACCGGCAGAAACAGTAAACAAAAAGTTTTGTTCGAAGTTAGACAACGTTTCTGTCAATATTCTGATGTGACTATGTGCTAGTAGAGTCCTCTGATCCGACCTTATATAATATTGTTCCCTATTTCGTCGATTTTTACTTAACGTCTAAGGGCGGCATGTCCATTCGATGTATAATATCTTCTTGTGCGATATGGGCAGTTTTGATGCCCCATTTATACATGCATCGCGTCGCCTCGCGTCATTAAAATGTGAACTGACCGTAACAAAGGCGCTGTACTAAAACCCGAAGACAGAGTACAAGATGTATTTTTTAATTTAGGGTAACGTCATGTTCCGCATTTCCCGGAAATCCTTTTATATTGTACCCATATCAAACTTATTTGGGAGGCTGCCATGCATTGTCATGAGAACAAAATGTGTACGCATAACAAAATTAAAATCTAACACATAAAAACCGCGTTTTAAATTATTAAGTTTCGCTACGAAAAGATTTAGTTCTTCTTAGTATACATAATAATTAATGTGGTAGATATTGAAAAGCTGCTTTTTATTTATATATTTTTAACCCCCGACCAAAAAGAGGGTGTTATAAGTTTTAAGTTTGACGTGTCTGTCGGTCTGTCGGTCTGTCGGTCTGTCGGTCTGTCGGTCTGTCGGTCTGTCGGTCTGTCGGTCTGTCGGTCTGTCGGTCTGTCGGTCTGTCGGTCTGTCGGTCTGTCGGTCTGTCGGTCTGTCGGTCTGTCGGTCTGTCTGTCTGTCGGTCTGTCGGTCTGTCGGTCTGTCGGTCTGTCGGTCTGTCGGTCTGTCGGTCTGTCGGTCTGTCGGTCTGTCGGTCTGTCGGTCTGTCGGTCTGTCGGTCTGTCGGTCTGTCGGTCTGTCGGTCTGTCGGTCTGTCGGTCTGTCGGTCTGTCGGTCTGTCGGTCTGTCGGTCTGTCGGTCTGTCGGTCTGTCGGTCTGTCGGTCTGTCGGTCTGTCGGTCTGTCGGTCTGTCGGTCTGTCGGTCTGTCGGTCTGTCGGTCTGTCGGTCTGTCGGTCTGTCGGTCTGTCGGTCTGTCGGTCTGTCTGTCTGTCTGTCTGTCTGTCTGTCTGTATGTATGTCTGTCTGTCTGTCTGTCTGTCTGTCTGTCTGTCTGTCTGTCTGTCTGTCTGTCTGTCTGTCTGTCTGTCTGTCTGTCTGTCTGTCTGTCTGTCTGTCTGTCTGTCTGTCTGTCTGTCTGTCTGTCTGTCTGTCTGTCTGTCTGTCTGTCTGTCTGTCTGTCTGTCTGTCTGTCTGTCTGTCTGTCTGTCTGTCTGTCTGTCTGTCTGTGGCATCGTAGCATCCAAACGGGTGGACCGATTTTGATCTAGTTTTTTTTGTTTGAAAGCTGACATGATCGAGAGTGTTCTTAGCTATAGTTCATCATCATCAGCCTGCTCATTGCTGAAATATCACGGTTTATCTGGTTCGTGATAGGCCGATTAGCAACTTGCAGTCGTTTGATGGGTTTTATATTTTGCATTCTGGTTTGTGACACTTATGAATTAATTATAAATTAATGGAAAGTTGACCCTGGTGCTGCAGCAGCACCTGGTAATCAATAGGATACCCAACTCCTCACCAACTTAGAGCAGAGGTTTCGTGTTTGGGCTCATTTTAATTGCGACAACCAATAAGACGTAGATAAGCAGTAAATATTTGCATGCTGCTGCTGCAGTATCACCTGGATTGTATAGGAGCCGAGCTCCGTATGAACCCAGGGTGGAGGTTTCATGTTTGAGCTCATATTGACGGCCTCATCCAATAGGATATTTATAGATCGTATTGATTGGGATGTGATCCTGTTGATAGGAACAATTCTGCACTATAACCAACACAAGTTTAAAAAGCATAAAATAAAATTAACGTAAGAAATTAAAAAAAAACCCCCGCCAAACAAATTTTAAATAGTAATGAAATAATATTTACTGACTTTAAGTTTAAATAATTCCTAAGTGTAAAGTAATATTTTAGTCCATAATTGTTGTCAAGGTGTGTCGGGGGACCGCTAATGTAGATGTTTGATTTCACATAACATTATAGTTTAAAGGTCAGTTCACAGCGAACTGAATCGAGACTATCAGCGATACAAAATGCAAAAGTCGCTGTTGTCGTAGTAAACTTGGCGGTCCCCCGACACACCGTGACAACAATTATGGACTAAAATATTACTTGTCACTTAGGAATTATTCAAACTTAAAGTCAGTAAATATTATTTCATTACTTTTTTAAGTTGTTTGGCGGGGGTTTTTTTAAATTTCTTAATTTAATTTTATTGCTTGAGGAACTGCGGAGCTGCCTAATCAAAGTTATTAGATTACAATTATTTTTTCTTAGATTATTCATGATCATTAAAGCTACTATCTGGCTCCATAGGTTGGTATAGTTATGTATAATTATATTCATAATGCCTTCGTCAACGTTGCTACGAGTAGATTTCATTTATATTGGCTTGAAGAAAAAAAATCTATAACGATAATATTTTACACTTCGTTAAACAAAATACATAACATTATTAAGTTAATTATATTAGTGTAATCTGGTCCTGACCTTTAAAGATATATCTTTGTCATAACGAAAGGGTTATTTTGGTTTCAAACGGTCCCATTGTGGTCATGAAAATAATCATTAATCTGTCAAATTAAAATCGATTACATAACTTTACAGACGCGATTATCTTGGGTGAAAAAATGTCGGAATCTCATCTCGAAATTACTCTCTAGAGGCAAAACATACAACTCATGTAGGCAAATTTTTTTCATAAACTTAATTTTGAACGTAATAAAACTCTTACTTCTTATAGCACCTTTTCCACTCTAAATAATCGTGTCTTTTCCAATAATAGTTCTAAGACGGCGCTGTTTATTTTTCGCCCCAACTAAGAGACCTATAAAATCGAACATGGCACATTCATCTTCCGTTGTTGCTTAGCGATCTTAAACTCATGCGTGACCACTAAGGGTCAATTCAGACCGCAACGCGACGCGTAGTAGTAGGGGAGCCCAAGAGGGGATTTCGCGACTTGCTCGAGCGTGTCAGATTAAGCTTGTATAGGCTTCCGACATGTGTCTACTTATCATAGTATAGAAATCAGATTTCTCACGTGGTGGGTTAAAAAAAAGTTATTTTCGAGTATGAAATGACATCGGATCTGTCAGATTAAGATAGGGAATGTTTAGTATACCCCAAAGAAGCTTCCACATAAAGCACTGACGATTTAAATGGTTAGGTGAGCCTGTAGGGACATTTTAAAATATAAAAAATAAAGTTTCATATTTTCCTAACTAAGCTTCGCAGATATATATTTTATGTTGCACTAAACTAAAGGATTTAGTTCTTTTTGTCTAAAATCCTGTTATTATTTACCTAAATAAGCAATTTTCAGAATATATTTTCTTTTTCATAACTTATAATGGCTGCAGTTTCTGAAGTCACCGCTAAAATAAAACACGCTCTTATTTTTTTTTTATCAGTTTTACCTAACGTATAAAGCCTACTAGGTCTCCATTACGCTCGAGTAACTACACGAATAGCACTCTGGGCTCCCCTACTATAGATGCATTTCTAACTTTGTGTTGAATTGACAGACTTGCATGACGTCTCACGCAATTGAAGTGTGTCAAATCCATACAACTTTAGAAATTCATCAGACGCGTCGCGTTGCGGTCTGAATTGACCCTTAATCCTAATTTACTGATTGAAATAATAAATTATACAATTATAGATTACTAGATGACGCCCGCAACTTCGTTGCGCCAAAATTCGTTTTTCGCGGAAATCGTAATTTTTCCGAAATAAAAGGTATCCTATGATCTTTCCCGGCACTCAAAGTGTCTCCGTACCAAATTTCAGCAAAATTGGTTTAGTGACTTAGACGTGAAGAGGTAACAGAAGGACACTTTCGCAAGTATAATAATATCGATTAAGTAAGTAGTAAGTAAAGTAGTATAATTTAATAGCAAAATCTACGTTCAGATTATGAAATGCGACCCACTTACCAAATGAGTTAGGGCTCAAAGGTAAATTGACCCCAGAAGGGCGTTTGCGAGATCGATATAAAATATAAGTAGCCCCTAAATAACACCTATCTGTTACCACACGCGCCCGTTCCAGGGATTACTGTGTTTTTACGATAACCTCCCTCAAAATTAAACTATTATCCGGGGTCAATTTTTCCCCGACAAGAACCTATAATAATAAAAGTAGTTATAGCAGTAGAGATTAGGAAATCAATTATGTTTCTCGACTCTCGTCTTGTACTTATCAGTATTTTAACCTTTGTAAGTGTTATGTCACTTATGATAGCGGGCGCGCTATATTTCTGGTATAAGTAATCTAAAAGTGTGTTCAGATTTACAACGGTCTAGTTTGCTATATACAGAATTTACGCCGCCATCTTGTGAAGTGTCACACGATGGACTGTTTTTTTCGTTCAAATCCGTTTGGCAGTGATTTATAAACAGACATACTCACAAAATTAAACTTTAGAATTAACATAATATTATGATCCAAAATACGGTTCACACATTCTTTTGACACTTAATATGATTTTTTTATTCCCTCGCGGTGTTGACGAAAGCACGATAGTATTAATATTATTAGTAAGAACCAAATTTCGTCGGATAAGAAATAACTATTCAGCTTATGTAATACTCGGGGTGGAAGTCCGGCGTGCTCTTTAGGTTTCCGACGTTTAATGCTAACAAGACCTTTTCGTGGGCATTCATACATTATTTATAAAGGATGAGTAACAGACGATAAGAAGGAGACCTGTGATTTGTGACCAATGGATTATATTATACTCGAATTTAAGGCTGGATTGGTATGCGTCCCGAACGCGCGGTTTGGCGGGTACATCGCGAGATGACAAGCAAATGGAAGGGTCAAGGCGTAAGGGGCAACGCGACACGTAGATGCATTTCTAAATTTATATGGATTTGACAGAATTCAATTGCGTGAGACAACATGCCAATCTGTCAATTCAATACAAATTTAGAAATGCATCTACGCGTCGCGTTGTGGTCTGAATTGACCCTAAGGATTAATTCAGACCGCAACGCGACGCGTAGATGTATTTCTAAAATTTGTATGGATTTGACAGATTTGCAAGACGTCTCACGCTCACGAAATCTGTCAATTCAGTACAAATTTAGAAATGCATCTACGCGTCGCGTTGCGGTCTGAATTGACCCTAAGTGGATGACAGAGCGACCGCGCCGCTTTTTGAATAAATTGTTTCATACATTTGCTTGTGTGGGGATATGCGTAGCGGCCGCAACGGAAGATCTTCCGGTGATCTCGCAGTATACTCGCCGAACCGCGCGTTCGGGCGGACGAATATAAATCCAGCCTAAAAGTCTGAGGGAATAGAAGATATTCAAATTAAACAAGATATATTTTACAAGATCTTTCGAAATTCGTTCACACGGGAATTCTTGTCGGGGTAAAAGCTTTCCTATTTTATTTTCCCGGAACACAAAATCCTACTTCCTACTAATATTATAAAGGCGAAAGGTTAGATGTATGTATGTATGGATGTATGGATGTTTGTTACTCTTTCACGCAAAAACTACTGAACGGATTTTAATGAAACTTTACAATAATATAGCCTATACATCAGAATAATACATAGGCTACAATTTTAACCGACTTTCAAAATGAAGGAGGTGCTATGTTCGTTTTTTTATGTTCAACAATTACTCCGCTGTTTGTGAACCGATTTTCAAAATTTTTCTTTTGGTGTATAGGTTATTATCCGAATTTGGTACCATATTCATAAAAGTGGTGACCTGATGAAGAGATCCATAAGAAATCGAGGGAACTCCTCAAATTTTATATGGAAACATGTGGTGACTTCGGTTTCGTGAGCAGTATTCTAAGCATATGCTACCAACAAGCAAGATTTTGCACCAAAGTATACCATGGTTCGGAAGGTGCTGAGAGAACTCCTGACTCTTTATAGATACAAGTTTGAGAGTTTCGACGTTGTTTTAAGAACGAAAAGCATATGCTACTATGCAAATTACATTCATCATCATCATCACTACCATAAACCATTATATAACCGTGTATCGTCTCGTTTTGACCCTATTATTAGTACTTTTCATAGTCTTTTATTATATATCACTTAAACCGCGGGTAACACCGCGGGGCACAGCTAGTATCTGCATATTATCTTTCTTCAACATGGAAACGTAAAAGAACCTATTCAGAGTTCAAAAAATACCAGCTGTTTATGCGACAAAACATAACAGACTCATTTCCGCATTTATACTATTACTAGATGACGCCCGCAACTCCGTTGCGCCATAATTAGTTTACCGCGCAGGAACCGTACATTTTTCCGGGATAAAAAGTGTCATATGTACTTTTCCTGGACCCACTGTATCTCCATACTAAACTTCAGCAAAATCGATTCAGCGGTTTTGGCGTGAAGAGGCAATAGACAAACAGACACACAGGTAGACACACTTTTACATTTGTAAAATTAGTATGGATTGTGGAAGTATCTATTTTGATTCGATATTTAAAACCATGATTTTTAGGCTATGCCTAGTGAGTGCCAAGTGTATTAGAAAATTCAATACTTACGTCATTTCAAATTATTACCCTTGTTTCAGATATCATGGATAAGAAGAAAAGACTATCATCTACTTACAGTAGGCCTGACGACGTACAGTTCAGACCAGAGATTTCAAGCGATACATCTCCAACATTCAGAGGTAAGAAGCCAGCTAAATGCATTTGTTTTATAAAATCAGGTGGCAGACGAGCGAACGGGTCGCCTGATGGAAAGCAACTACCGTCGCCCATGGACACTCGCAACATCAGAAGATTTGCAGGTGCGTTCTCGGCCTTTTTAGCTTTATGCGAATTTGCTCCCTTTTACGCTTGCAATGGATGTATCTTTTAAAAGCTCACTTGGCAAACGTTGCCATATAATATTATTACGCTGCCCTAGTGCTTGAATGGCCAACCGACCATGGGGGGTATGGGGGGTTTGGTCGGTTGGCCATTCAAGCACTAGGGCAGCGATTAGTAGCTGACCCAGCAAACGTTGTTTCAACATACAAATTATTTCTATTATCAATATAAAAAGTAGATAAAAGCCTATTCTCAGGCCTAACGACAGTACATACAAAAGTTCATTAAAATCGGATGAGCCGTTTTGGAGGAGTTCGCGCACAAACACTGTGACACGAGAATTTTATATATTAGATGTACGTTGTAGGGCAAAAACAGATGCCAAGTTGTCCAACTTTCAGACATACCTAATAAGCATACAAAATCTTATAAAAATCAGTCCATCCTTTTCGGAGGACCTTGGCAACGAACGACATGATACGAGAATTTTATATAACTAGAGATCGCCCATTGGTCGAAATTCGACCTCAAATAAAAAATTAAATTATAAGTTTCAAATATCAACGCTTTTCTATTGATATTCTATTGTCAAAATATTGACGTACAATAATTGTCTAACAGAATGTAAGATTCGATATAAAAAAAAACTAAAATCTATTTTCAATTTGAGAACAGACTTCAACCATAAATAAAAGAGAACAATTCGTGTGTATAGGCTTGTCATTCAAAAGATCGTAGTGTGCACATTATAGTGTGTGTAATGTTTTATTCGTTAAAAAAATGTATTATAAAAGCATAATTTCAAAATAATATTAGCTCGATGATGCATATCCTGAACCATATAAACTACTGTGCAAAATTTCATTCAACTACGTTTCTGCATTTTTCGTCAAAAGGGATCCAAAGTTTTTCGCTCGCGTATAAATATATTATAGATACTAACAGACCCAACAGACGTTGTCCTGCATGAAATTTCTGAATCTGGCTGAAACACTCTTGTAAAAAGTTTGTAGTTTTGTAGTGATCATGATAATGACTATTAATGTACAAATTAATCATTCAATCGTATCGTTATATCCGTGATTAAATTTATCAAGCGTTAATTTTGCACACCAATATATTTTACACATTTGTAATTATTACAAAATATAGTGAAATCGTGTTTTTGACAGTTTCGTATATGTTACGCTCAAAGATCGAAAACGCTGAGTGAGCGGAAAAATAGCTCACAACGCGTTGACCGTTGTAGTCACAGTAAAATGTCTACTTCACGAATCATCAGCCACGACACGAATTTCGCTACCTATTTGGTCTTTTTGTGATTGCTAGAACGCGTCGTGGCCGTTTTCATTAGAGCCACAACGAGAATTTCGCAATGTGGACATTTTACTGTGACTACAATGCGTTGTGAGCTATTTTTCCGCTCACTGAGCGTTTTCGATCTTTGAGCGTAATATATACAAAATATTACCAATAATATTACACACAACAAAATTCATTTTTGCCGGGATTTTTAGGTAAAAACTATCTTAATACATTATTTCCATTTTTATATTAATATATTATATCTTTTACACATTTGTAATTATTACAAAATATAGTGAAATCGTGGTTTTGACAGTTACGTATTATATGTTACGCTCAATGATCTAAAACGCTCAGTGAGCGGAAAAATTGCTCACAACGCGTTGTGGTCAAAATATTACTTTAATTAAATATTAAATTAAGAAATTTAAAAAAACCCCCGCCAAACAACTTTAAAAAGTAATGAAATAATATTTACTGACTTTAAGTTTAAATAATTTCTAAGTGTAAAGTAATATTTTAGTCCATAATTGTTGTCACGGTGTGTCTCTGTAATCTATCTGTCAGTCTGTTTCTCTGTAACTTCTTCACGCTTAAACTGCTGAACCGATTTTATTGAAATTTGGCGTAGAGCTACTTTGAGTCCCAAAAAGGACATAGGATACTTTAATTCCGGAAATTACGCTTCTAATGCGTCAATTAGATTAGATTAGGTAGTTGCGGTTGTCTACCGTACCGTACCGTAAAAGTACATTATAATTTAAGTACCTAATTAAAATGAGAACTTCAAACCGAAATTAGTCTAGAAAGAATTACAAAAATAACAGCAATTTATTTAAAAAGAACTATTCTATAAGTTGTACGAGTAAATAGGTAAATTGATATTTTGATTATATACAAATTTCGTTTAAGTATAGAACACGATATCGTTGTTAAACTTCTATACTCCAAAACACTTTCACAGCATCAAAAACACATGGCTCTTTAGTTTTCATGTCTACGTTCTTAGAAGGTAACAGGAAGAATAATAATATTTAAGGTAAAACACTGTAAGGGCACAAGGGTTAATCCCATTTTATTTCTTTTGTTCTTGTTCGTTGTATTCAATGATACTTAGGATAAGGAGAATTATTAGAGTTTAGTATCATAAAATTGGTATCACCATATTTTGTAATAGAAGACAATAAAATATGTAAGGTTACAAAAATTGGCAAAATTAGTAAGGCTGCATAATAAAGTTTGCGCATTTTCGAAGTCATTAATCTATAGCCATTGGCCATGAGATGATATTCCGAACCAGCCGATAAGGTTTTGAGAATCCATATTATTTTTTCATATTAATCCATATTATTATGGTCAAAATAATTAAGGTGGCACCAGCGGTCATTGACCTTTCTAGTTTAGGAGCTGTGAGAAAATGCTCGCTCACAAAAACTATTAACTTACGAAAAAAAATGAACTCTTATACACAATATCTTATACACATACTAGTATAATATATTCATCAGAAAACCTCTTCGTAACTCTTAGTATGATATAATTACTGCGACTATTTATGAGTTCGAAGTGATACCTATATAATAATTTAAAAATATTTCGTTAGTCTGGCCAAATGAGTCTGGCTAAAGCTTATAAAAGCTTATTCGACTACGTATACAAAGCCAAGTCCAAAATAGCATTTTTTATTGCATCGTACAGATTCATTTATTGTGACGCATATTCCTACATTTTTTTTATATCACGATTAATTCAAAAGATAAAAAGATGTAAATGACGACAAATTGAAAGTTGTATAGATTTTGGTGCAGTAGATGCGGACATCTCATACTTACCCTCTTGTACCGAGTTTGAAATTACGCTGCAATTCGGCGTGAACACGGACATCACACATGTCATACTTGTTGTTATTTACAGGGAGCGCTGCACGCGGACGTGTTCGTTATAGTTTGCGTGCAAGATTGTTGATTAATTTGATTATTTAGTAAAGTATTTTCAATAGTGAATTGCTAATACAGTGGGTGGCCAAATTATTATACTCAGTGTGACATTTTTACGTAGATTCGTATTGGTTGATTGTTTTTTGAATTGCGAAATTAGCAGGCGTTTCTCAGTGAAAAAAAGTGATGGACGTAAAAAAATCTTTGTCACCATAACGAGTTGGTAGAAAACGTCTTACGACTGCTTGAATAGAAGGGGAAATAAGGAGTATTACTGTTGAAAACAGAAAAAAGCCCCAAAAAGACATGAAAGTTTTGTTAGATTATGCTGGTGTAGTTTTATCTAACAGAACGTTAATTCGAAACTGAAGAAACTGAAGTTTAGTTGTTACCGTCTTTTGAAAAACAAAAGTTTAGCCAGACAATGCGTGCTAAACGATTGGAGTTTGCTAAAATGTAATATAAACATTGGACTCAGGAATATTGGAAAGACGAAAGAAAGTTATTTTAATTGCATTTTTTTAATTATAAAGTTAAAGGCGTGACATTAATATGACCCAGTTGATTCAAATCCTTCAAGACTATTCTCAGTTCGTTCATGAAAATTTTGATGAAAGCGGTGTTGTTCCTCCTCCTGCCTCCTTCGTCGGTTATGATATGGGGCGAGATTCGTTTAAAGGGGAATGGTCGATTATATTTGGTTGAAGGAACCATGCGTTAAGACCAATATCTGCAAGTTTTACAAACTCATCTCCATCCCCAGATGGCTGAACAGGAGCCAGGCGGTACCTGCATATTTATGCAGGTACCGCTTACCACAAGGCTTAAAAAAATATTAACTTTTTTTAAGATAACAATGTTACCTTATTAGACACAAAAATGTATCGTTTTCAAGTGAGTATAATAATTTGGCCACCGACGGTATTAATAAGTGACAATATGAGTAACAATAGATCAAGCATACTAGGTGAAGATATTAAAAACTCGAGAAATCCTATTTTAACTGTTTGAAAACTTAAAAATTTTGACAATATTAATAATTTTATGTAGTGCTGAATTAATTTAATGTTTTAATCGTTTCAACGTAAAAACGGACATGTACGACTTAAACATTAAGGTAGGCTTGAATTATCAGCGTAAAAACGGTCATTTTGCAATTATGGCGGAAATATTGTAAATAATTGAAATTATGTTACATCATTACAATGGCCTACATTAAACTTTACAGATGAATAAAAAATATTGTGTTTATGTTTTATGATAATACACAGTTACAGTTTGAATCTTAAAAACGCTCTCCTAAAAACCATTACTTTTGACATGTCGCTTTATACGTAGGGACCATCGAAATGTTCGTGAAAGTCCAGGGAAGTTCACCAGGTCATCTAGTGTGTAATTAATAAAATATACACGTAAGAAATGAATGATATTTTAAATTTTTTACCTAACAAATTTTAGAATAACACTCGTTACATTGTCATCAAAAATACCTGGAATACTAGACTCCATTTTCTCGCAATCTCTGAAACACTAAAATGTATCACTTTCAGCCATTCACTCCCTTTGAACACAAGTTTTTCGCTTCGGCGAGTTACAAATAAAATGCAACTTCACTTACAATAGATATTGATTTTAGACGGTTTCATTCATACGGTTGAAAGTTAAAAACTTCTGGAAACGTGACGGCAGAACAAGAACAACGTTAAAATCGTAAATTTTTAGTTTTCCCCAGCGTTGTTTGCGGTGATATGTCTATTTTTACGAAAAACCCAAAGCTAGGTTGTTTTTGACCGTCATAGAACCAGGTCAATCAATGCCTCCCACACCGATTATGGTTACGGTAGCCGGTTTCATTGAAACCAGGTTATATATGTAATAGTTATTGTATATTGGCTAAATGCAAGAACACTCTTCCTTTACATTCATAACCTGACTAGAGACAGATCTCTACCAAAATTTTACTTGTCTGTTTTATATGCCCCTCTATATACAAGATTATTTAATAAATCTGCAATGTCTTAAGCAGAGAGATGTTTATGATCTACAAGTATATTATAATAATGACGACCTATTTATAAACCCTAACTTGACTTTCAAAGACACTGTAGTAAGGGCCTTACACTAACTCGCCACTGTCTTGCCACTCTACTCGGAAGGTGTAATCAATAGACCTACTACGAAACTGTTTTGAGACTCAAACAATCAGACGAGAATGCCGCGTCCTGCTCTAACAACGTCATTTCACGTTTGTTAGAGTAGGACGCGGCATTCTCGTCCGATTGTTTGAGTCTCAAAACAGTTTCATGGTACAAGGCCAGGTCCTAAGCTCTAGGTGTACACTCACTCACTCAGCGCAATATAAACTCAATTATGAAACGTCATGTCTCAGATTTTCACTTTGATCTTTTAAATAAACACATGTCTCTTTTCTAAGTTAATCAAAAGGACCTGACTACATAAGGTAGTAAAATATACAAAGCCGTAAAGATACAAATAACTTACAAATCCGCTTATGTGTTCTTTTATTGTCATTTTCGGTACAAAAAAATAAACAAAGAAGTCGAGTAAAGGAAATTCATTTCTCGAAATTGTTTGTTAATGGAAAAAATCGGCCAAGTGCGAGTCAGACTCGCGCACGAAGGGTTCCGTACCGTTATAGAGCAAAATAGGCCAAAAATTGTGTTTTTTGTATGGGAGCCCCCCTTAAATTTTTATTTTATTTAGAATATTATTATGAATTATTAAAGTACACATATATTTAAGGCCTTTGTGAAAATTTCAAGTGCCTACCTGTTGCCATTATTGATTAAGGTTAAATCACGTTTGTTGTATCGGATAATCTGTGAAAATTTCAGAAGGCTAGCTATAGCGGTTCTTGAGATACAGCCTGGCGACACACAGACAGACAGACAGACAGACGGACAAACAACGAAGTCTCGGTAATAGGGTCCCGTTTTTACCCTTTGGATACGGAACCCTAAAAAGGCAAAGCGTAGCTTGCAGAAGTGGACGGTTTTGTTTCACAATTCTTAATTTGAAAAAATTCGTGTGGCACTCGGGGACTGCCGCGGCAAAGCTATTTCATAGCATTATTTATCAACTTAAATGCAATTATAATTCGCATGAGTCTATATGTACGCACACAAACACCGTGCCGAAATATGGCACGGTGTTTGTGACTTGTATGCGTATATATATTTTTTTTATTTAATTCCATCCCCCTAACAGTATCAGGGCTTGTTTTTGTAGCAATTAGTTTAATTTTTAGCTTTTTTCTTTCGTTCTTTACAATATTATAACTATTACAATTTAAATTATTTTGGTGTGATTGATTTCAACAATGTTTACAATAAGATTAGACAATCAAATTATTAATAAAATCCAATAGTAAAACAACGGCACAGGTACAAAAGACTAAACTAATATCACAGCAAATAAAAAAATAAAAAAAACCTCACTAATATCACATAAAGTACTACAGTTTCGCTTATTAACTACCCTCGCGACTGTCTTGCAAAAAACCTGGAAAATATCCCGTTTTTTGCCCCCCAGGATGGATGGCAGATTTTCACCCGTTATCAATATGCCCAATTTCTGTTAAATGTCATATCTATTGCTAGCAAAAATTGGGCACTCGAGTAACAGGTGAGGAACCGTCTCCTCGACTCCCGGCTGACACAGACACGACGGATCCTCCTTCAACTTGAATCTGTTCAAGTAGAAGGCGAATCCGCCGTAGTCGGTCAGAATCTGTGTGGTATAGTGTGTGTGCGTACATATTATAGACTTGTAGACTGGGGTGTTAGGTTTTTTCATTACGGAATTTCTTTATTCGGTCGCCGCGATAAAAGCTATGCAATAGATCAAAGGTTATAAACTTATAGAAAGTGTTTATTGCATTAAAATTACATTCATCATTTGAGTAATATAAATACATTGATTGGTATTGATAGTGTACTGTTTCGAAGAACATCCTTAAGGGGTCGGGTGCCATCGAAATTCTCATACATACATAATACCAAAATCATTTTCTCATACGAAAATAAATATTTAACATGTTTGAATTATTTTTCAGCTTAAAATAGTAATTACCTAGGTTCCTGCACAAAAATTTACTACAAAATATTTACACACTAAAAAATATTTTTTAATGTGTTATAGTAATATTTTGTAGTAAATTTTTGTTCAGGAACCTAGGTAATTACTTTTTTTAGCTGAAAAATAACTCAAACATCTATACTAATATTATAAATGCGAAAGTGTGTCTGTCTGTCTGTCTGTCTGTCTGTTACCTCTTCACGCCCAAATCGCTGAACCGATGTTGCTGAAATTTGGCAAGGAGATACTTTGAGTCCCGGGAAAGGACATAGGATACTTTTTATCCCGGAAAAATGTACGGTTCCCGCGCGATAAACGAATTTTGGCGCAACGGAGTTGCGGGCGTCATCTAGTGTTAAATATTTTCGTATGAGAAAGTGATTTTGGTATTACGTATGTACGAGAATTTCGATGGCACCCGGCCACTTAAGTCCCGCACAATAATATTATACCGGCTCCATGCCCAGATTTGACCGTCATTCACCGTGGTCACAGACTCAGCGGGCCCCTAGACGATTGAACGCGCCCGCCTTTCAATCTTACTGTCAAATAAATTGTTCAATAAAATTGAAGTGTGATATCCATATCCATACTTACTTACTAATATTATAAATACGGAAGTGTGTCTGTCTGTCTGTTACCTTTTCACGCCCAAACCGCTGAACCGAATTTGCTGACAGAACTAAAAAATATTTTTTAATGTGTTAATATTTTGTAGTAAATTTTTGTTCAGGAACCTAGGTAATTACTATTTTTAGCTGAAAAATAACTCAAACATGTTAAATATTTTCGTATGAGAAAATGATTTTGGTATTACGTATTTACGAGAATTTCGATGGCACCCGACCCCTTAAGTCCCGCACAATAATATTATACCGGCTCCATGCCCAGACTTGACCGTCATTCACCGTGGTCACAGACTCAGCGGGCCCCTAGACGATTGAACGCGCCCGCCTTTCAATCTTACTGTCAAATAAATCGTTCAATAAAATTGAAGCGTGATATCCATATCCATACTTACTTACTAATATTATAAATGCGAAAGTGTGTCTGTCTGTCTGTTACCTTTTCACGCCCAAACCGCTGAACCGAATTTGCTGAAATTTGGTATGTAACATACTTAGAGTCCCGGGAAAGGACATAGCCTACTTTTTATCCCGAAAAAATGTACGGTTCCCGCGCGATATCCCGGGCGTCATCTAGTTGCACAATAAAATTGGTCGTCTAGGGGCCCGCTATCATAATAATAATATTATACTCCCTGTCCTTACTAATAAAATTATTATTTACACACCGGTTACCTTATTCATAGTTGCTGCCTTTGTCCACCCAACAACATTTTAAACGTTATCGGACACGATCTCTGAATAAGGTATCCGATATATAAATACAATTATTATTGTGCAAGTAAGGGGATTATTTTATTGTATCATGTAAGGTTTCAATACTTGCATTGCCGGTCTGAACATTAATAACACAGTAAATATTATGTCGTTTTTGAGCATATTTAAGAGCGATTCACACTAACTGCGGTGCGATTTATGTAATAAACTATTAGACAAATACCCTTAACGTTATCTATACTTGTATAAGAAATTGATTCATAGGCAGTTGACAGACCCACGTCATTTGATCGGATCATGTCAATTAAATGTCAATTGTGATCTGTCGGCTGGGTTTGACATAACGTGACCAAATTACGTAGGTCTCCCATCTGCCTATCGATCAACTTCTCTGATAGTACATTGATGTGGGTTTTGTTTTTGTTTTTATAAAACAAGCTCCGAAACTATTATATTAGTGATTTTGATTTTTTTATATTATTTTTGAGGGATTTTGCGTATGAAGTAACATCAACTTTGCATAATTATATTTTGCGCGTGCGCACAGGAAAGGTTGTGCAAAAATACGTTTTTTGCACAATGGACTTCGAACCGTACATGTTTCCGTCATAAAAAGTATCCTATGTCCTTTCCCAGGGCTTCAATACCATCGATTCCATTCCATACGTTCGGGCGTCAAGTGGTAACAGACAGACATACACACTTTCGCATTTATAATAATTATTAGTATGGATGTAAAATATCGCATTCGATGTGAAGGTACATAACACTCGACTCAATCCGTTTCTCGTTTCTCAACCTCATAATTACTTCATTTGTACTTAACGAACAAGTACAGTCGCTGACAAACTCATTGCGCCAGATTTCGATCGTATTCCTTTAGCCATAAGGTTCAAAAGACGTTTAGTTTTTGTGGCGGTACCGTTGCGGATTTTCATTACTTCATATAATGAGTTTAAACGAGGTTTCAAAGTTTCAACAATCTTATACAATTTTGTAATGTTTTCTTTGGTGTACGTGGGATGTTTTTGAAGCTTACGTGCTTTTGTCGTTTTGCAGTCAGCATCACTACGTATAAGGGTTGATTCAGACCTCAACGCGACGCGTAGATATGCATTTCTAAATTTATATGGATTTGACAGATTCGCAAGACGTCTCACGCAATTGAAATCTGTCAAATCCATACAAATTTATGCCGCGCCATGCCTCGCCTCGCCTCGTCGCGTTGCGGTCTGGATTGACCCTTAGTCATAACGCTGTGAACATGAAGGTTTACAAACATTTACCTATTATCGAAACTTCGAATCAGAGGAGAGATTTATCATGTTTGCACGAAATAGGCTTTCACTACTTATTTTGCTGAGATTACTGACATTGTAGACTAAGACAGGGAAGGAAACTTTGTATCTTTTTCCGTGCGGACGGTTACATAATATTATGCCATCAAAAACATCCTGTAAAAAAACCAAGTCTCGCAACTCAGTTTTTCTACCGTAAAAGTTGTAAGATCCATGTAATACCAAGTCGGTTAATTTATTCACTCTCTACTTAAGCTTCTGTCTTAAGTTATTATCATATCAATATTTTTTTATTTTTTTAAGAGCCTATACTATCCCACTGCTGGGCAAAGGTATATCAATATTAAAAATCTTTTATGTTTTAAATCATAGAATTATAACCTTTAGAAGAGGCATTCCATACAATCGTCAGCGCGAAAATGTGTCACCCTCAAAATGAGTGAGCTCACTCATCTGAGAGCAGTGTGCCTTGGGACGCGGTGACAGTCGGACGTGTTTAATGCATTGATTACGTAAAATATGCATTGAAAGTGTGAATGAGTGAAAGAGATAGTAGTATATGCTATTACTGTAAGACAAAAAAGGATGACAATATTTTCTCGATACACATTTTGCATGCAAAAACATTGCTACAGTTTTGATGGCGTATGCCATATCCAAGTATTGACATCGTTGTTTTAAATAAACAGATCGACTTGGCCATCGCATGATTAGATTGTTTAGTGCAGGGCTTCGATCAAATATTTCTGGACTTTAGTAGGTATCACACAGCACTACGGGCCAGCAACCTGGTTTCTCATTTCTCGCCAAAGTCCTTCCGAATGGATGTGGAATGATCTTAAAGAAGTTAATGGTCCTGAAATTTTAATGGTTAATTTGAGTATTAGTGAATAGGTTGTACTCCCTGTACTCGCACTTGTGTGAATTGAAGATCCCGTTCCTACTTCTGGGTGACATGTTGTCATCCGATGAGCCGCTTGGAAAAGTTATACATTCGTTTAACGTTTTGGAGACAAGTTTCAATCGCATGGAGCGCAATAGAATAATAGATTGTTTAGCAATCTAATATAATTATATATAAATTGTAAGACACGTTGTGTTTTCATGCGATGGCCAAGTCGATCTATTTATTTAAAACATAAAAGATTTTTAATATTGATTTGATAATAACTTACGTAATAACTTAAGACAGAAGTTCCCTTAAGAAGAGACTGAATAAATTAACCGACTTGGTATTACATGGATCTCACAACTTTTTACGGTAGAAAAACTGAGTTGCGAGACTTGGTTTTTTTACAGGCTGTTTTTGATGGCATCTCAATTCTTTTTGTAGAGTCCTACTTTTTTTATTTTTGGTACCTTTTACTTCTAGAATATCAATAACGATTTTTCTTAAATCCATCTCAAGTTTTTTTCTTATTTTTGTAGATAGTTTTGTATATCTACCGTCCACTGCTGATTATAAGCCTTTCATGACTACCCATAGTCCATACTAATATATTTTGTTTGTTTGTTTGTTAGTCCTTCCTTCTCGGCCTAAAGAAGCAACCAATCGACTTCATTTTTGTCATAGACTTAGTTGAAATGATGAAGAATAACAAAGGCTACTTTTGGTCTTGGAAAAACATCATGTTTCCAAAGGAGGTTTACAAGAATATTCGTATTTTACGCGATTTTCGAATTCCACGCGAGCGAAGCCGCGGGCAAAAGCTAGTACCTCATATATATACAAGGTGTAACAAAACTAAGTGATAATACTGTAGGGTGTGTACGTGTTCCTTGTAGGCAGTTCACTGTGAAAGTAGCAGCGCTGAAAGACCAATTTTTTTTAACTTTTGTATGGGAAAACTCGTAACGCTGGGGCGCTTGCCCATACAAAAGTGAAAAAAAAAATTATCTTTCACCGCTGCTGCTTTCACAATGAACTCTCTACAAGGAACACGTACACACCCTAAAGTATTATCACTTAGTTTTGTTACACCCTGTATAGATACCTATCTACACTATTATTCCTTCCATTATACGTACGGGAGATATCGATGGTACGGGTACAATGATTCATAAACTGCAAATGTAACTTTGTAATCCTATACATTTATATGGGATTACAAAGTTATTCACGAAGTTAGTGTATCTTCTAGATACACTAACTGGACAGAAAATATGAAATATTTAGGTTTTTCCGTGATTAAGACACTAAACACTTACTAGATATCTATCTACCGATGATATACCGGAGATATCGATGGTACGGGTACAATGATTCATAAACTGCAAATGTAATCTTGTAATCCTATACTATTGTATGGGATTACAAAGTTATTCACGAAGTTAGTGTATCTATAAAGCTGGACAGAAATTATAAAATGTTTAAATTGTCCCTTGATTTAGATACTAAACATTAATTACATTCTAAATTTTAAGGTTCTATGTCTGCTAGAAGTGCCTTAGATTTTTGATGATCGGTCAGTCAGTCAGTCAGTGTGTGACAAAATTAAGAAAGTTTAACAAGTTACAGATCTTAAACTACTGGATCAAATTGAATGAAAATTTAAACATACCGTGTTTATACAATGCTTGCTTAGCAACAGAAAATTCAGGCTTGCTGTTTTATCCACAACGAAGTTATAGGGGGGTTTATAGGGGGGTCAAAAAGAGCCTGAATTGCTTCGAGAAAAGGATGGTACGGCCGTGCCGCTTTTTTGCTCGACTTGGCGGGCGCACTGCCGTGCCCCCAGATATTGTAAAACTAAAAACAAGAGAACGCAACCGCAATTTTGTATTGTGCGTAATATATATTTTTTCGTATTTGTGTAATATTTTACTCCGCGTTCAAGTAAAAATGCTCATAAAATGTTATATTACTGCAATGTTTTCACGTTAGAGGCAGCACCAGCACATACAGTAAACAAAAAGTTTTGTTCGACGTTTGACAAAGTTTCGGTCAATATTCTGATATGATGTGGGCAACATGTCGGATTTTGGCCGGATTATTTACTGTATGTGCTAGTGGCGCCCTCTGCTCCGACCTTTGCGTATTATTCCCTATTGGTAAAACCCAATAAATCTGTAGTTCAGCGTTTGTTTGACTTAGATAATACTTTTGGTGTTTGAGGTCCGGACTGGATTGAAGCTAATATTGGATTAAGATAGAAGAATCGGGGTACAAGTGCTAGAATCAGGGTGTGCTACGATAAAAGTTTGAGGTGAAAAAATCGGTGTAAAAATTATTCCGCTCCCGTGTAACCTACTTCATCTACTTGTGATTCCGTCGGGGTAGTCATTTGCATAATTGTGTAGTACTGAGTTCTATGGTGTAGTGAAAAGGCTCCTTGATTTGTACTGGATGGATGCAGGCTCGATTGTAAGGTAGCATTACAATATTCCAATTTTGAAAACGTGAGGAAATCCAGTAAACTAACTATCCTTGAGTAAGTTTTACCGAAAAAAGACGTATCAAACGTGACGACACGATGCGATAAAGAGCGACGCAAAATTAATAAATCAATTATCAAGCGCTTTCTTATCGCCGTCTAATGGTGCTCCCTCACCGGGAGCATTCGAGTGTAATGTAACATTAAATATTCGACTTTGGGCATTACATTACAATGTACAATACTACCTCCCTAAATGACGAGCATTCGCGTGTAATGTAACATTCGACTTTAAGCATTCCATAGCTAGTTGAAGTAACAAGTTGTATCAATATATATATATTTTTTTTTTTTTTTTTTTTTTATTTATAATGCTCTTGTCCCTGATTTTTATTCGAGGGATTTATGTTCTGTATACAATTTATAATGTCCTATGTCTACACATTTATCTTCTATTTCTATTTTCTGTTCTGTTGATATTATTTACTTCTTTTATTATTTTAACACAGTATAGCAAAAATTCTTCCCTGTTTTTCTTATCTTTTATAATTTCCTTTATGCTATCAACATTTATTTCTAGTCCTATTTTCATCTCCAGATCATATTTTGGCCTTGAGTATATTGGGCATTCTGTAAGAAGATGAGGTATATCTTCTATTTTACTAGGATCACACCTGCACGATGGGCTCTCTTTGCACTTGAAGCGGTACAGATCAATATATTACACACTGTATCATTACAAGGTGCGCAGTGTAATGCTCGGTTTTGTATCATTACAAGGTGCGCATTGCAATGCTCGGCTCTTCTCCCTCACTGATGTAATGCTCGACTGTGTAACGTTACATTACAAGCGAATGCGCGGGAGTGATGAGAGGGAGCACCTTTACAGTTTATCCATACTAATATTATAAATGTGAAAGTGTGTCTGTCTGTCCGTCTGTTACCTTTTCACGCTTAAACCGCTGAACCGATTTTGCTGAAATTTGGTATACTCTGAGTCCCGGAAAAATGTACGGTTCCCACGCAATAAACGTGTTTTGGCGCAACGGAGTTGCGGGCGTCATCTAGTATTTTCTAAAGGCCTCAATGTACGATCAGGCCGATCGTTTCAATCGGACTGATCTTAGGACGACCTGAGGGCCTAGACAAGCGGCAAGTGATTATCGTAAACGCTAACGCCAACGCCACAAAATGTATGGGATTTGACATTAGTATTCGCTAGCGAAGCGATGACTTATGTCAAATCGCATACATTTTGTTAGCGTTTACGATAATCGCTTGCCACTTGTCTACTAGGGCTGATCGGGCTCGTTTTGTGCATTCTCGTGTGAAACCACGATTCTTCGGTCAGTTTGGGTCAGTCAGAATACAACGATCGCCAGTATATAAGGGCCTTGAGCTCTGGATTTTTGTACAGGCAGTATAGGCCATGGCCTATGGGCGGCAGCGTCCTAGGGGGGCGGCAGAGTTCGTATAATATAGGGGCGGCAAAATTACAGTTGCCCCTACTCATAAAAAATATAAATCCGGTCCTGGCTCTAAGCCGTCCTTGTCAATATTCTTGGCTGACCTAACCCTAATTTTCTCATTCAGGACTGGACACTGAAGGTGAAGTTCGTCCAGAAGCGCGACGCCGGCATATACGAGTGTCAGGTGTCATCACACCCGCCCACCAGCATTTTTCTGAGGCTGGATGTTGTTGGTAAGTTTGTTTGTAATAATTTTCTGAAGATACTGCAGAGTATAGTTTAATATAATAATCGGATTCAGGCAAAAACGGTCTAACATATTATACGTATAATATAACTGGGTGCATCAACTGCCAAGTTTGCAAAGGCAGAGTTATGGTGCTCCCACATTGCCATTAGAAAATGTTTGTAAACATTTTCTAGCATAAAAACATTTACTAACAAATGTTGTCAATTGTTACATTTTTTTAGGAACTGTTGAACATGTTATTAGTGCTCCTACACTAAAAGAAAATGTTTACTAATGTTTACTAACATTTTATAACATTTAAATCTGGTATTGGCTCACCGCATACCCCGCCGTCACCTATAAAAAAGGTTTAGAAACAAAATGTAACACATATTTTATTTTGTTATAATTTGTTTTGTTATAATTTGTTAACTTAACGTTACTAAACATTTTCTAACAGGAAAACATTTTTTAACATTTGTGATTAAATGTTTGGTAACAAAATATGTTTACTAACGTTACTAAACATTTTCTAACGGCAATGTGGGATTTTGTTATAATTTGTTTTGTTATAATTTGTTAACTTAACGTTACTAAACATTTTCTAACAGGAAAACATTTTTTAACATTTGTGATTAAATGTTTGGTAACAAAATATGTTTACTAACGTTACTAAACATTTTCTAACGGCAATGTGGGAGCACCATAAAACAAAAAAATATTAAAAGTGAAAATGTAACGTACAAGTTCAGAACATGCAGTTAATTTTATAGAGACATAATATACCAGTCATGTACTTCAAGCTTTTGTAATTATTGTGCCTCGTAAGGCATTAAACTATAGAGGCCTAAGCTCTAGTCTATAGCAAGAACAATCGCGTACTTAATACGCATTTCATGCGCCTTCGCGCATAATATATTCGCACGTATACGCTATATTTTGTATTTTGTGAAGACTTTGACTCGAAATTAGATAAAATATTGTAGTATAGTGTGTAGATATATAGCACGAGTTAAGGAAAGGGAAAGGACGAGGCTTAAGGGCCTTCCTCTACGGAGATTCCGTAATTTACCGTATTTAGAGCCTTATAAACTCATAATTTGAAAGCTACAAAGTTATAATAAAAATACAGCAATAATCTTCAGTATATCAACATTGTTTTCCCCGTTTTAAACTTTCTATTTTTGTTTATTATACTCATGATATTAGCTTCCAAAGTATATACATTCCAAAGTACATACTTTCAGCATCTCCCTAGTATAATTTACAAATTATGTTTATTTGAAACACACGACAATAGATAGACAATTTTATTACCTACATATTCCCCGTTTCAATTTTTTTTAGATCAATTTTGAACTAAGATAAGTAAAAAAATAGGATTTTTGTGCGATCTCGGCAACGCGTCAAATGTATGGTCAAGGTCGTTTGCTCGGGGGATGGCCTTAATATAATAATGCTGCCAGCATTTTAATCAAATAATAATTTGCCCAAATGGACGACCGCCAAATAGTTAATAGTGAATGTAAATAAACGGGCGAGCAACGGCCGGCCTTTGACAAAGGCAGGCAGTTAATTATTGTCTTTATACAAAGCTTTCAGATTATTAAAAGTAATTCCTTTTTTATTACTGTAGTTATTAAAGAAAGTCCTTTTTTATTAGTACAGTTATGAAAGTAATATTTTCTAAGGAAGTACTTAGTTCTTGGCATCATAAAATTGTTCGGCTTGACTTATATTCTGTACAAGATGTTCCTTACAACTTCGTTGCTGTCTATAAAAGCAAAATATATATTTAAGATTATACGTCAGAATATATGGTCCCTATTAATAATATCATAAAAATCTAACTGCAAATACTATGACAAAATAAGAGTATTTTATAAAGATAAAAACTACTTTAAAATTGTACGTAATTAAGAATTAAAATTCCCAATCTCAAAAACCACGGATCCGATTTTGATGAAACTTGCAGTATTCCGTAAGTTGAACAATATCTAGTACAACAAAGTAGTAGTTCCGGAGACATACGAACACAAACATAAAAACATACATACGGGTCCAATTGATAACCTCCTTTTTTGAAGTCAGTTGAAATTGTTTAAAATCATATCTTTTATTCTACCCCTCTATGAAAAATGTTTTACTGTGAAATGCGTAAGGCTGTAACGATTTTATCTGAGTATATTCCACGGTATACCTAAATATCATAATATGGAAAACTCCGATAGGACACCGCAGGCCCGGATACCCACAACCCGAGGGTCAAATTTTCGATGACTCGACCACATAAATCGGAACATCGGTTGCGTTTTCATCCTCGTATATTCAAATGTAAAATTCAAATCTTGCGTTTTATGTAAAGCCACTGACCGCCTTTACCTTTTAATGTGTTTTATAGTAGTACGCTTCTGGTATTTCAATTAATATCTACTATAAAATATTTATAGGTATTTTATAGATGAAAAATATTTAAACCAACTTAAATCCCTACTAGTCAATATACCATTGATAAAGCTGCTTGACCAGGCAATTAAAGATATTAATTTGTGGACATTGCATATAACTATGTCTATAATATAATATGCATTAATTTTACTAGTATTTAAATATTAAGGTTTCATTTAGTTAGAAGGCAAAACTTTATAACTATATTCGAGCAAGATACAAATTCAAGTTCCGTACACCGATGAAGATGTTAAGTCCTTTTATTCCAAACATTTTCAGGATTCAAAAGAAAAGAACCGAACACAATAAATTCTGTCCTTACAAAGGTTTTTATACCTTCTAGTACAATATTTACAGCTATTTGATTCCAGAAATACGTCCGAATTGTCCCGTAGAAGCAGTATTTTGTGTTTGTATTTGAAAACGCTTCGGGGTTTGAAAATAAATATCGACGTGAGAAAAAGACGGGCTAGAATTTATTCCGTATAAATCGCATTTTATTTTTGTTTAGAAATTTCAGCTGAATACCTAATATGGTTGCTTACTGGACGTTGTTTGTATTTGCTATGGTTTGAAATAAAATAAAATTAAGTCGTATGCAAATAACATGAAATAATGATTTTAAATACAATAAAAGCACCGTGACTGCAATAATTAAAATGAGATACACCTGATACATTACGAAATATTTTATAGAAGCATCTATTAAATATTTTACAGAAGCGTCGAATTGGATCAAAAATATTAAATCTTAGTATATTATAATATCTGTATTTACGTAGTTGTTGCTATAGCTTACTTGAATTTTAAGTGCCTTTGGCTGTGTAGAAATCCTGAATTAAAAACGGTAATCCAATTAGTACATTACATAAATTATACACATGCAACTAATGTAAGCAAACAAAATTATATTCCACCAAAAACATGAAATGTAAAACGGACGGACGGAATTTTTATATCGTAAAAAGTTTTCAGATCACATACTGTAATTGTAACTTTGATCAACTGTAACTGATAAACTATTTATCAAAATGTCATGATTAAGCCGCGAACCGCTTTGAAAAAAGTAATACGGCCGCGCCTTTGCTCTAGACTTGGCCGAGGCACGGCCCTGTACCTACCCAGAGCAACTTAATTTACTAGAGATCGCCCAATGGTCGAAATTCGACCTTAGTTTCAACGACATTAGAACTACTACCTATATTTTGTAAAAAAACTTGGACTTTATCATATTTTTTTTCAACTCTTGTCTCTGGGACTCGGCTGATCTCAGACTGGCCGTGTAAGCATTATCTAATAGTATCTAAGATTCAATAAAAAATTATATAATCCATTTTCAATTTGTCAACTTGTTGTCAACAGCAATATCATTGGTCAACAGCTGTGATCAACAGACTTCAACCATAAATAAAAGAGTACAATTCGTGTGTATAGGCTTGTCAATCAAAATCTCCTAGTGTGTGTGTTGTAGTGTGTGTAATGTTTTATTTGTTAAAAAAATGTATGATAAAAGCATAATTTCAAAATAATATTAGCTCGATGCACTCCTTCACCATATAAACTATAACTGTGCAAAATTTCAATCACCTACGTTTCCGCATTTTTTCGTCAAAAGGGATACAAAGTTTTACGCTCGCGTATTAATATATCTAAGATTCGGCAAATCGAGCTACAAAACTTCATAGTACGGGAGCCCTAGAACAATTTTTTATTTTTATTACTATCATACAAATTTTTTTGTGAGTAGCTTCATTTTGATAAGACGAACAACATTTTTATTTGCGAAAAATCTCGAAAGTGGTCGCTAACAGAGATAGAAAGGATTTCATACTTTGAATTGATGGTCCTAAAATATGGACTGTTTATAGGACAATGTTATTCTTAAATTATATGACGATTAATCTACCAATTTACAAAAAATCTGCTCGTTAGGGTTCCGTTTTAGGGTTCTGTAATCAACAAAACTTGGTTGACATGATGAATACTGACAATGAACTTTAATTTTTTAGCTTTAGTCATTGCTGAGAAAAATCGATATCGCTACAGCCAAATTATCAAGGCGTCGCATTAATTAATTCAGGAAAAGATTTTTTTTTTTTGACATGAATATTGAGTAATTCCCTCGATTCCTCATAAGTCCCATCATCAGTTCACCACTTTTGTGAACATTCTACCGAATCCCTTACTACAAGAAAATAATTTTGAAAACAGACCACAGTCTTTAGAGTAAGACATACTAAAAATAATAAAGATATATAACAGCTAAACATACAATCTCTTCCTTCATTGGAAGTCGGTTAATAAAGTTCCAAAATCACTTCAACGACACAAAAAGCGAGCTATTTCATACTATTCGGAATTAATTTAATTCTGACATTGTCAGAACAGATTAGCGAATATTCGGAAATAGAAGTCAATGTACCAAAATTCCTATCGATTTTCTATTTTAGACTAAAGCTGGACTAAAATTAAAGTGTCCGGAAAATGTACCTAATTGACACGGCGAGGGCTGTGCGGTTTTTAATGAGATGTCGTCTAGCGTTCAAAAATAGCATTATTTTGACGTTTAATTTGTTGCTGGGTCATATTACTATAATGTTTGAAATTTGGTTAGCACAATAATTAATAGTACAATTGAGTAAAAATTAAAAAAAAATACGAAACTGAGCACATAATTTAAGTTTTGACATTTTAAATTATAGTAAGTACATAAAAAAAAATTATTCTAGGGCTCCCGTAGCCCTAGATTTTTTTTTTTTTTTTTTTTATTACTATCAAGCTAATTTTTTGTGAGTAGCTTTATTTTGATAAGACGAACAACATTTTTATCTGCGAAAAATCTCAAAATCTAACATATTTTTTCCATTAATTGATGATTGTGATTAATTTTTATTGTTTTTTTTAATCAATTAATATATTACCATAAATTATTCAATAATTAATTTACTCATACCAACATTTCCTCCAATATTAAACTTCATATTTGTTATCAAAACTCTCAAATTAAACATACCGCCAAATAACTAAAGAAACGTTATTTCCTCCCGGATGAAAATTTATCAGAGAATTGTTAAAATACTCTAGTAAACAATAAAAAAAACAGCTAGCTGTAAGTCAAGGGAAAAGTCGTCAGCTGATAAGTTTCAGTAGGTCATAGATGCTGTTGGGTTACACCTTTCAAGGTACCAGCTGACAAACTTTCCACTGAGATACAGCAATCTGACATTAATTTTCAGTCATAGTAGCATATAAACGATCACCAGGTAAATTTTATTTGAGAGGAAATCATTGAATATATATATATATATATATATATATATATATATATATATATATATATATATATATATATATATATATATATATATATATATATATTTTTTTTTTTTTTTTTTATTTTTTTTTTCATGTTCAAGGAGCCAGCTGACGTAGAATCCACCGTGTTATGGTCAGCTGACTATGTTATGTCGCTAGTATTCATAGTATAAGAACCTTATTCATTTTACGAAGTTTCGATTGGGAGGGACTTGGTCATGAAAATCTGTCACTGGTTCCAGGACCATTAAAATCTAGCCTCCATTTACGTATGTAAGATCAATTTTCTAAAACAAATACGAAGTCATTAACGATAAACGGATCTATTGAAAGCCGTTTAGTCTACCGTCATGTATGTACGGTTGCCAGGTCGCTAAACCGAAAAGCCGGACAAAGCAGTCGTCAGCTTAGCCGGACATTTGTAAAAAAAAGCTGGAAACCCTGCTATCGAGTACTTAAAATCTATATTCTTAGTATAGCAATGCGTTCGACAGCGCGTGTATAAATTTTCTGTTTTATTAAAACCAATTTACATATTATTAAATGTAAAACCGTCAAAAAATAGTAAGATTTTGAAATAAAATGTAGATTCCAAGCTCTACAAAAGCCGGACTCCCTTTAATTTTGGTCCGACATTCAAAAAGTCTGACTGTATCCGGCTCTATTCAGACGCCTCACAACCCTACGTGTATGTAAAGTGTGTATGCAGTGATCGAGGTCGTGTAATCAGTAACACATTTATGGGATTTTCGCCATGGGCTAACGTAAACTAGCTTAGAATAGCGATACGTGAAATTATTTAAAGCTCCCATGCAGGAGGCCGACCCAACCCTACTAATAAGCCTGGCGTCTTTTGGTGCATTTTCGTTTATACGAGTTCTGTCAGTTTGGCCTGCAATCAGGCATACGCACCTGCACCGACGCGCAATTATTTTTTTCCACTCAAGGACACTAATTAGGACTATTCCCATAGATAATCTTCGAAGTAATTATATTATTACCTACTTTAAAATTAAAACCTCTTCATCACCAATCAAGTTACAGATCTTCTCTATATCTGAGACGTTAAAAAAGAAACAAAAGCTATTTTTGTCTGTAAATTTTTTAGAAATGTGTTCTGAAAGATTTCTGAAAGATAAAAATAGCGTTTGTGAATAGGATAAATGTAAAAGATCCGTCGTGTAATATTTTTTTAAGAATGCAGTTGTGTAAACAATTAAAGGTGGACGTCGCACAGGTATTTTGCAACTTTACATTTTTTAATTTGTCTTCGCTACGGCTACGGCGTTAGTATATGAACTGACCCAAAGATGGCCCTAATTCTCGTTACGGATCCATTTCTGGAGCATAAAAAACTCTCCTGCTACGTATGCTTCAAGAATTTACGCTAAAATAGGCCAGTTAAAATCTATCTGTAACACGTTACGTTTAGATTTGACTTTAGATTTCCAATTTCCAATTTCTAGGAATAGGGAAGTTATCATTTCCTAAAACAGACGAAAATTGTGTTGAATATTCAATATTTAAGCATTGAAAATTTATAATAAACGCAAATAAGTATAATTTTAATAGATCAAATTACAACAGAGTAATCTTTTAAACACTTATCGTTCAACGCCTTTTGTGTTACACTTACAAGCAAATCCTTCGTTTTTCACCTGTACCTAACTCACTTAAGGACCCTTTAATTAACTGAATTATCCATATCCATACTAATATCCATACTTCCATATCCATACTAATATTATAAATGCGAACGTGTGTCTGTCTGTCTGTCTGTCTGTTACCTCTTCACGCCTAAACCGCTGAACCGATTTTGCTGAAATTTGGTATGGGGATGCTTTGAGTCCCGGGAAAGGATATAGGATACTTTTTATCCCGGAAAAATGTACGGTTCCCGCGCGATAAACGAATTTTGGCGCAACGAAGTTGCGGGCGTCATCTAGTTCTTAATAAATAATAATATTATGTTGTGCATATATTTAGCAATTTTAAACAAGCTTTTAATATATGGAAATGCAAAAGCTCAATCACATGTTCAAGTCAGAATATCCTGGATAAAACAAACCGTCTAGATAAGAACGCAATATTTTATCCCAGTCGTATAAAGAAACGAGACCACTGGTAATAAAAATTGAAGGAAGCAAAACTCCGTTGATTGTGAAACGAAAAAAGCTCTCACGATATCACTTGAAAGTTTCACGGTTTAATATTTTAGCTTGGAGCTTTTACAAGTTACAACACTAAATATTGTTGGAAAAGTTTTGAATGGTACATTTTTACATGAAATACATATAAATAGTCTATTTACACACTATATAAAAAAAAATTGTGTTAAAAACTTTTGAATGGTATTAGCCTATTAGGTATATCTTTGTTTGAAATAATAGTATTTCATGTAAAAATGTACCATTCAAAACAAAACATTCAAAAAGTGTGTGTGTGTGTGTGTGTGTATGTAGTTTGGATAATTTTAATATAGATATATTCGTGGAAGTCACGAAAAGGTTTATATTAGGAGGTAAGTGATACGAAGTTATCATCGGTTCATCTAGAGAAAAATATTAATAATAATTATTATATCTTTTACATCATATCTACTCGAGGACTTTAAACTTAAGGATTTAAATATACTATTTACTTCCTACGTCAAGTAGATTACGATTTCTTTATTCACTTAGTGAACATATTACTAAAGCTTCCTTGGAATTAAAGAGGAAAGCTCGTCTATATTCTTTATAGCCCATAAAAGCTCCGCAAACGACAAACTTTTTCAGCATAGGAACCGATGGAATCCTTAGCTCATTCAAAATGGTGAACCAGTTAAGATAAGGGACCAAGAGACGGATGGTTTATGCGTGATAGAGCTTTTGAGATTTGAGCCTTCTTGTTATTTTCTTGTATATCCTAAGCTTGAATTTAAATCAACGTTAAGGATATTGTTAGAGCAGCCCAAAATGTTAACCAGTTCAAGAACAGACTTGACACATATATGAAAAACTAAATGACGCCCGCAACTCCCTTGCGCTAAAATTGGTTTATCGCGCGGGAACCGTACATTTTTCCGGGATTAAAAGTATCCTGTATCCTTTCCCAAGACTCAAAATAACTCCATACCAAATTTGAGCAAAATCGGTTCAGCGGTTTGGGTGTGAAGAGGTAGCAGACAGACAGACAGACACACTTTCGCATTTATATGTTAAGTATGGATTACTAACTGAAATCCACTAATAACAATATTTGAGACACAAGCAGTTGAGAAAACTGATGTTGCCTGCATCAGACAGGCGATATCCGTTTGTCTCAACTGCTTGCCTGATTAAAATTAATAGTAATAATAATATGATAAAGAGAAAAGATTGATATCTGCTTCTATGAATAGTCATGGCATATCGAGGCAAATAGCGTGGTCATGTGACTTTGGGGCGCGATTTTGAGGTTTAAAATTTTAACTTTGACAAAGTAGGCGTTTTTAGGGTTCCGTAGCCAAATGGCAAAAAACGGAACCCTTATAGATTCGTCATGTTTGTCTGACTGTCTGTCCGTCCGTATGTCACAGCCACTTTTCTCCGAAACTATAAGAGCTATACTATTGAAACTTGGTAAGTAGATGTAGTCATTATAATAAATTTTAGGGGTCCCTATAGGTACAACTGAAACAAAAGATTTTTTTTTCACCTAACCTATGCGTGTGGAGTATCTATAGAGTGTGGAGTATCTATAGATAGGTCTTCAAAAACTCTCAGAGACTCTTCCAAAGTGCTTAAATGTGTGCCGCCCCCCCCTCCTAACTTCTAAAGTAGGGGCATGATAAGTCTAAAAAAATATATTATGATGTATTTTACTATAAAAACTACCAACGAAAATTGGTTTGAACGAAATCTAGCAAGTAGTTTTTTTTATACGTCATAAATGGTAAACTTCATTTAACTTTCATTAAATCAACTGAGATATAAAAATAAATCAAAAACCTTTTAATTTCATAAAAATTAACCTTATGGCTGCTGCAGAACCCTTCATGAGCGTGTCCAACTCGCACTTGGCCGTTTTTTTTAATATTATGGATACAATAACCCAAGAGTCAGCGTCAACCAGACCTTCATCATTTTATAAAAGCTGAAAGTTTGACTGTATATGACCCCTATAGAGGTAAGAACTACCAACGACCAGCAACTATGGAGTTTTGGTAGCGGTAACTTTAGGAGTTATGGCTGTAGCTGGCTATCGGGTTAATAAATATGAATATATTATTATAAGTAAATACTATATTTACTGTAAAATATACATCAAAGTCAAAAATCTTTGATCTAATCAGGAAACGTAAGCAGTAAAACTGCTGAGTATAAATTATTCAAGCTTCACATGAAATACGAAATTTCATCAGGCCAACAACTCACCCGAGGATGACATAGTTTTAATAAAATACAGTAGAAACCATACTAGACCGCTCGAATCGACAAATGCACACGTTTGCGTGATTTCTGATAACTTAGGCGCACTTGCGCCATTCCGAATTAAACCCTGCTTTAAAATATCTTATGCTTTTTTTCATAAAATCAAAAAAGGAGAAACAACATAATCTTAAACCCAGGGCTATCCTTAACTCAGATTAGCTAAAGGCCTTAAAGAAGCAAAACAATTAATGCGTAACAAGCGTGTAATAGTTTTACGCGCTAGTGACGCAATAATATCTCTATTACAAGAGTTTGATTTCAAGAACAGCCGAATCTACTGTATATATTTGTATTGTGACGATACTTTGTACTTTGCATGCAAGCTTAAAAAGTATTAAACAAACTTATGTATAATAATTTCTAAGACGCGTTATTTAAGAAGAAGCGACATCATAAAGTTTACTCGTCATGATAACATTATGATAACAGCTGAAAGTAGGATACAAAGAGCAATATACAAAATGGATGCCTTGATAAGGAGCGTATTTTCTGATGTTCACCTTTTTTTATAATTTATTTGTATTTGAATGTAATCATAACGTACATAAGAATATTTTATCTTTAAAAAACTATATGTCATGGTAGTTGTTAACATAATTCATTAAAAATCGGTCGAGTAGTTTCCAAGGAGTGTGTTGACACAGAACAGACACCGCTACATCAGAATCTTGTATATTAGACAATGTTATATCGTTAAATAATAATCAATTAATAATAATTGGACGTAAAACTCTTCATTTTATTGGATTTTACTAATTGTACCATCGTAGATTCGTTGCTCTACGTCAATTGGTTGAGTCGTGTCAATTTCATGGTCGTGATCTGGCTGGGTTTGACATACTGTGACCAAATTACGTAGGTCCGCTATTTGCCTATGAATCAACTTCTCTGATAGTACAAATGCATTTGTTATCCATTTTCGGATTACTCTATCACTTATTAACTAAATGGCAAGTGAAATGAATTATTAATGGTTCATTATATAAAATGTTATCTTTCAATTACATCAGTATATTTCATACCATAACAATAATAATAAATGTTTATGAATTGTAAATACAGTGATAACAAAAACAACGAGTCGCTGGTTGTTAATTATTTTGAATTTATTTAGGCTTAAATGTAGACATCGAGGTTAATTAATTTTAAATAATGAATTATAAAGACGTAATTATTAAATATTTAAAGGCCACAATTCGCGCGTGGGCCTAAGAGTGATCTTAAAATTCGTTAAGGTCTAAGTAGAGACCACTTGGAAAATCTGTAATTAACAGGCTTGAGGGCACTTAGCGGAGACGTCATAATATTTTGGCTAAGGGCTATTTTCGTCACGATATAAATAGTGTCCGACCGAATTAATTTTTGGCTGAGCCGACTGATCAGTGACAAATAGTTTGGAGAAACACAAACAATTAACAGCTTAAGTAGATATTTTTGAGCCCTACAAATGATAGTACTATTATTAAGTACCTATGAAAATCTTATGAAGGCAAAATATATGGTTTCCAGGTGACATGCATACGAAGCTGATAATATGTAGTAGTAATAAATCTAAAAATTGAAGAAGATTTAGAATCTGAACAAGATGAAGATTATTTAAAGCTGAGAAATGTGTGTCACTAATGTAGGTCACACTTATTAAGACTCACAAAGATGCTGAGGCATGTGATTTCTTACCAAACATCAACATACAACATGCAGAATTTTGGACCAATTTATTTGTATGAATATCAATAATAAACTGATTTAATATGGAGTATATTTTTATGCTCCCCTTTAGTGCATTCGATTTGAAAGTTAATCAAAAAATATTTGATATTTTTGTTTAAAAAAATATTGAAATGACAATATTTAAACGTATTTGGAACCAATCGGCATTCCAATAAAATGAATTGCTTTTCGATCAAAAGTTAAGTGTATCTACATTGTTAATACAGTGACGAAAATGTCTAAAAATATTTTTGATGTTATCAATTCTATAGAGCTATAATAATACAATGAGTAATGACTCAATGATACACAATTAATTGTACTTCTATATTACTACTATTAAATACAGTGGGTGGCGTAATTATTATACTCAGTGTGAGATTGTTTAGGCATTTAGTGTTTTTTTTTTTACTATTTTTATTTATTTTTTGTTACTTTAGGCTGTCTTCATTTTGTAATTCACTAACATTTATATTCAATAATAATTTTGTAATAGTAACACCATTTAGCACGACAGTCACTTTAGCCTGCAATAGGGAGTTAGACGAAGGAGCTAAAATGTATTTAGCGTGAAACCTGTTATAAAAACCAACACCTAAGTCTTATCTATTTTATTATAATTTATAAATAATAGGTATTAACACATGTTTCTAGTGTTTCTTGGTTATTTTTTGTAATAATGTACTTTTAAGCTAAAATAATGAAAGATTCAGCCATGGGAAAGAGTTCAGACATTTCAAGTAGAAAGAAATCTAAAACTAAGAATCATACCAATCATTCCCAGAGAGAAATTTCGAAATTAGCAGGTGTTTCCCAGTCTAGACTTTGAAATATAAAAAAGTGATGGACCTAAAAAAATCTTTGTCACCATAGCGAGTTGATAAATATAGTAGAAAACGTCTTTCGACTGCTTGAACAGAAGAGGAAACAAGGCGTTTTACTGTTGAGAACAGAAAAAAAACCCTAAAAGTCATGAAAGTTTTGTTAGATGATGCTGGCGCAGCTTTATCTTACAGAATGTTAAGGCGAAACTTTATTTTACGAATTTCAGTTGTTGCCGTCCTTCGAAAAACCAAAGTTTACCCAGACAACGCATGCTAAGCGATTGACGTTTGCTAAAATGTAAAAATACTGGACTGAGGAATACTGGAAGTAGGGAAATAAGTAATTTTAATTGTATTATTTTAAATTATGAAGTTAAAGGCGTGACCTTAATATGACTCAATGGATTCAGATCCTTCAGAGTTCAGAATAATTCCCAGTTTGTTCACCGCAGGCGACTTGAATATTTTGATAAAATATGTGTTGTTGAACGAGTGAAACCTTCGTCGGTTACGATATGGGGCGAGATTACTTCAAACGGGAATGGTCGACTACATTTGGTTGAAGGAACCATGCGTCAAGACCAATACCTGCGAGTTTTACAAACCCATCTCCAACCCCAGATGGCTAAATAATAGCCAGATGGCACCTGCATACTTATGCAGGACTCTACACCTTACCATAAGGCTAAAAAAATATATTAACTTTTTAAAGAAAACGATGTTACCTTATAAGACACAAAAATGGATTTTTTTCAAGTGAGTATTAATAATTTAGCCACCCACGGTAACTAGCTAAAAGCAGAGCTTTGTGAGGGCTCGTGTCGTTTTTCTGCGTGGTAATAATATTTAAGACAGTTTTTTTTATATTTTAATAGTAACAAAACCTTGACTGACCGATGATAACACATCTACATATTATTAACTAGCTGTCCCGGCAAACGTTGTTTTGCCATTTAAAGTATTTCTACTTCATCGGTTGATACAAAATCTTACCCCCTCTTTTGTCCCCTAAGAGGGGTGGGGGGAAAATTTTTATACACCAGATGTTAAGTTGGAAAACACAGTTCATAATATGAAGTAAGTCCATTAAAGAAAAAAGTTTGATACAAAATCTGACCCCCTCTTTGGTCCCCTTAAAGGGAGGGGTGGGGGGGGGGGGGATTTTTATACACCAGATGTTGAGTTGGAAGAAGACAAATATATCTGCGAAAACCGTATGCAAATCAGATCAGTAGTTTTCGTGTTAAAGAAAAAAGTTTGATACAAAATCTGATCCCCTCTTTTGTCCCCGTAGAGGGGTGGGGGTATTTTTTTTATACACCAGATGTTAAGTCGGAACAAACATACAGACAGACAGACATACAGACAAAAAAAATAACCACATTTTTTGCTTCTAAGTATAGCGATGTAGTGACACCCCCCGCTTATTTTTTAAATATCTTTAATGTACAGAATTTTCATTTCTACAGTTTTATTATATGTATAGATAAAAATTACTATGTTCAAGCACAAATCAATTGGTGTGATAGTTTTTCCGTAAACTGTACCATAAAAGTGCTCAGGTTGTGGGATATACTAGGGCTCGCTTCGCTCGCCCTGATAAAAAAGTATACAGAATGTAACAAAACTAAGTGACTAGCTAAAATTTAGCTCGAGCTTTGTGAGGGCTCAGGTCGTCACACCTTGACTGAATGATGATAACACATCTACATACAGGATTCAATTAAACCTTCCGGCCAAATTTCGATATATTGATCCTTGTTAAAAATAAAAATACACGTATTTTTTCTTTTATATTCACTCAGTACTAAAATGTTGAGAAATAGCCTCCGTAAGTTATCCTAAAAAACACCACAATTAATGGACACTACGCGTCGCCGGCGCGTGACGTACCCCCCGCGCGCGCTCCACTCCCCGCGTCACCCCCGCTCTATCCACCGCCGCCGTGAAGTGACCGTTCTGCAACGATTTTAAGTGGGATAAATTATGTTGTTGTAAAAAAATGAACACCCTATTTTTTTTTTTTTGTTAAATGGACTCTCCTAATGATACCTAAGCCCTAAAAAAATTTGGCCGCTATGTTTAATTGCACCCTGTATAAATAAAAAGTACGATGTTAAAGCACAAATCAATAGGCGTGATAGTTTTTCCGTAAAGTGTACCACAAAATGTACAGGTTGTGGGATATATATACTAGGGCTCGCTTCGCTCGCACTGGTATATTGAGTATCGTGAAATCACCGTGTAAATAGCAGCGCTGAAAGAGGAACTTTTTTTTTTCTTTTGTATGGGTAAATTCATGACGGTGGGGCGCTTGCTTTGTCTATAAAAGTGACACATGAACATCCTAAAGTAATTTTGCTTCGTTACACCCTGTAAATATTATAATGTAATCTTAAATCACCTTTAAAATATATTTTAATATCACCTTAGATTAAATTATTTATTTAAATTTAAGCTTACTGAATCTTAAACATTATCATATATTTAATACTTAAATTATATTATTAATCGACTTCCAAAAAGGAGGAGGATAATAATAATATGTTTGTCCGAACCTATGTTATTTTGTTTTTAAGTATTTAATTATTGTTTCCTACCTTGATTCGTCTTTTAATACATCGGAAAAATTCTTGCTAGACCCGTCCCAAAACTTTGCCTTTGCATTAAGATGCCTCAGAATATATTATATTATGCACAAAAGAAGTGACCGCAGCGGCGGCAGACTTGGAACTTTAAATTACCACGTATGTGTGCGAACGCATGATTCAATGGCGCTGTAAAGTGATTTTCATCATAAGCCTGGAGAAGCGGCAGCTTCGCCAATAGTACCATCGAAGAAATTAATTCATAGGCAGTTGGCGGACCCACGTCTTTTCGTAGGTTTATGTTAATTCTTTGTAAGTCGTGACCTGTCGGCTGGGTTTGCCATAACGCGACCAAATTACGTAAGTCCGCCATCTACCTATGAATTAACTTCTCCGATACATGGAGAAAGTCACACAACAGAAAGTTCCGGTATACCCTCATGGCGACCGGAAGTTGTCAAACATGTCATAACTCATACCTCTTTTACCTGCATTAAAACTTTTCAGTTGTTGGTATAGGATATTATGGCATTGTGATGATACGTCAAGGTTTTTGACATGATAAAGTGAGAAAATGACCACAATGAAACTTTTTGACGCGTTCGTATTTCTTTTTATAGAGATACGTCTTGATTATTATTATTAACTGCTTACAATACTGTTTTGGTACGTGAATGACATTGTCATGGAGGGTGAACGCAAAACAGCTGGTACTCAAAATGTAATCTTCGATGTTTGGCGCTATGTAGCCGTAGGATCTATCGTGTTAATTGTCGTGTCGTACGTTTGACACAAAAGACCCTACCGTCTCTCTGGTGACAAATAATATATCGAAAATCCTCATTATCATGACATGTAAATCAGCCGTCTTTCAAGTGAAAACTTACTTGTTGAATTTCTAAAAATTCTAAGATATTTGGCATAATTGAAATAAAAAGTTTGAAACACATAGAAAAAGTCTTAACCTGTATTTGGAGAAAGTAGTATTTTTTTACACGTTCAGTGATAAAGTCACATGTTTAAGTATTATTTTATAGAAAAATCACTTCGTTCAAAAACTTAAAAGCGAACAAAATGAATGATGGTGATAAAAATAGACAACTTGACCGAAAAACGTCATAGAAAGTCGTTAACTCGTGCTATAAAAAGGTCGCAAACCGCAGTTGCGGCCTGCGGCTCGTCGGGTTCCGTTCCGGATTGTTTTAAAATACCCTCACATGAATTTCATATACATTACTGAAAGAAATATTTGAATTTTGAACTTCAAATGCGCACATGTTTTGATATAGAAACGTTTTAAAATAAAAGTTTGTTGTTTATACTGTTAAGGTTATTGATTCACAGGCATATGACGGGCCTACGTAACTAGCTCGGGATATAACCACGACCAACATCGACTTGATATAATCCGACCGAATTACATAGATACTCCATCCATGTATCATTTTATATCAAGTACATTAATTCACAGGAAGATGAAGTGCCATAAATACTAGTTATAATGCTATTTGCAATTTAACTCAGATTGGCGCAAGTGTGGGTATGTTTTTTTAGTTTCATTGTGTTAATTATGGCATTTAACTCAGTTACAAAAAGGATATTATAGATAATAGGGATGATCTACTTAATTGATATTAAAAGGGTCAGGGCTTATATATTTAGGTTTTGTTACGGTAATGTGATGGTTTAATATCTACCTTAATTAGGAAACCTTTTCGGGTCTGGAAATTTTTTGACGCACCTTAATTATTACATAATATAAAACCTACTTTTAAAGATATGCTTAGATTACCTTTTTATAAGTAAGAAAACATTTCCTGTTTGTAATGATATCAGATTAAAAAAAAGATAAAAAATCGGCCAATTGCGAGTTGTACTCGCGCACGAAGGGTTCCGTACCACTACAGAGCAAAAATAGGCTAAAAATTGTTTTTTTTTTGTATGGGAGCCCCCCTCAATTATTAAATTTATTTAAATTTTATAATTAATTATTAAAGTACAAATACAATTAAGTATTTCGAGAACATTTCAATTGCCTATGTGTTGCCGTTATTGATTAAGAGCAAAAAATAGCAAAAAAAAATCACGTTTGTTGTATGGGAGCCCCCCTTAAATATTAAATTTATTTTATTTTTAGTATTTGTTGTTATAGCGGCAACACATATACACAATCTGTGAAAATTTCAGAAGTCTAGCTATAGCGGTTCTTGAGTTACAGCCTGGTGACAGACAGACGGACAGACGGACAGACGGACAGACTTCGAAGTCTTAGTAATAGGGTCCCGTTTTTACCCTTTGGGTACTGAACCCTAAAAACTAAATTATTTCTAATTTCTATCGTTACATTTCAAGCCTCACATAATTATCCTTATTATTGAAAGTTAGCTTTTACTCATAATAATTGAAGACGTGAGTGGAAGAATCGAACAAGTAACATTTCGTAACATATGGACAATAACTCATTTTTTCCCTTATTATTTTCATAAAACTTGTAACTTATCTACTTCATAGCCTAGCTTATATATCTGGCTACACATATAATCCACAGTTTTTCTATTTCGAATAATTTTTCCAGCCCTAAAGCCTCCATTTAAGCAAAAAACGGGAAGTTTTTTCATGTTACTTACCTTATTCTTCCACTCACGTCTTGAATTATTATTGCAGTGAAGTAAATTAAAGGTCAGCTTCATAATTTTCAAATAATCTTTGAACTTTTATCCATTATATTCATCTAAAAATATTTAACCCTCAAATAGTTTCCTTTGATATTTCAAGCTAGCTTCGACACAAAATGACCCATGTTATAACGAGCATATTAAAGCAAGATGGTTTCAGAGTTCCTGTATAAACAGAACGTGACTAAAATAACGAGAGGCTTAATTCTGTATTACCAAAGCACAGGTTCCCAACCAGAGGCCCGTGGACAATCAGTGGTCCGCAGAAACCATAACACCCCTCATTTTTGTCAAAAGTTAAAAATGTGGTCCGCGGCAGATTTTGAAATTTAAAGATTGTCTGCTTTTTTGGTAAATAAAAACATGGCGAAGAATCGTTTGAAAATAAGTGATGCGTGTAGATAGCCGACCTCCTCAAGAAGAATATGCAAGCTCAGAAGTCACATTAATAATAAAATATCATAGTTTTTTGTTTACGTATTTTCCTAGTGATCTTTTATTAAAATTACATAGATTATTACAATTTATTTTATTATTCATAGTGATCTCTGATAACAAGAAAAATATAAGTGGTCCCTGACTAAGAATAGGTTGAGAACCTTTGTACTAAAGGGTCAATTTTTCAGAGGCCCGCGCGCAAATTTCCGGGCCGACGGAGAAATATCTGAAGCCGGGGTCTACGCTTCGCCTCCAGTGTTCGGTGGTGCAGACAACAGAAGCGCCCGCATTTGTCTTCTGGTGAGTATTAGAACCATAGACAGAACGTACCAGTAGGCTGACTTCAAACAAGCTGACAAATCGGCGCGCACTATGAACGGTTCAGCAACGCATTGACAGGGCGTGCGCCGACCGAATACTACGTGAAACGTATCAATTTTGAAAACACTTCTAAGTCTGCCTACTGGTTCGTTCTGTCTCTGTATTAGGCTATGCCTCGAATTTTTCGGAAAGCGACACCATTTTGGTACTGCGCCAACACGCCACGCCACTAGATTCGAGGAAAAATCCTCTAAAATGTGGCTACTAAGATAGACTAAGTATAGTAACACACAGCACGAAACTTTTCTTGATCTTTTGTGAGTCCCATGCTACGTTGTATGTAAAATATTTGTTCCTTATTTAAAGCTTCTTGTTCTATTCAAGAAAATCTTTTTTTGCTTCAACGATTTGAGCCCCTAGCTAACACGTTTTCTTTCTCGATTCTTTATAGAATCGCCGATCAAAATGTGCAGAATTGACATGACATGAGTCGAACGTCGACTTCATAATTATTGAACGCTTATGTCGATTGTAAAATTTTTCAACAGTGATTCTATAAAGAAGCGATAAAGGAAACGAGTTGGATAGGGGCTAAGTTTGTAGATTAGTCTAAAAGAACAAACATCAAACATGTTATTTGGAAAATTATGTTTTCATAATACATTCATGAACACGACGTAAAAAGCTCACTTCAAACATGTTTCGCTCTCACCTTTTATGCTTTTAATTACCATTACAAAGCCTTAAAGCTAAATACTTCTTGCCAGTCATTTGTGCTAGACTATTACGCTTTGTACGCAAATAAACGCGGCGAACGGGGCTTTATTAATACAAAACTCAATAGAAATCCCTTGAACTTTTCCCCCAAGGTATTTGCCCTGCAGTGCCCTTCCAGTCTAGTGAATATCGGTTCATTCCAATAATTTATCACTAGCTCCTGACAGCGCCGAGATCAAATACGATCTGCATTTCTAAATTCAAATGCAAAATAGAAAATAATTTATATTTTTCTCATATTTTAACATCATCACCCCTGTGAAGAAGTGCGTTTTTTCTTCTCGAGAATAGAACTGACGGTAGAGAAATTACAGATTTCCTTTATCAATCTGTCATCTTCTGTAGAAAACATTTCTATAGCGGTCATAACGCGTGCTGGGACTAACAAACAACAAATTTTCTTCAAATGTTTTTGTAGGCATCTTAATCGCCTCAAAAAATACTTGAAGATTTGTTGCTTGTTATACTAATCCCAAAGTGACTATAATAATTTATAATAGTTAATATTTCTGGTCTCAGAATTTGATTAATATTAATATTGATAGTCGTACAAACAGATTATACCCATCTTTAATCACGCAATAGGGAATAACTGCTTTAGGGTCGAACATTCGGGCTTGAAATACATTTAATTAAATTTGGCTAATATAACAATGCCAGAAATAATTTATTGTATAGCTCTTCTTATACTTGGTGAAGTAAAACAGCTGCGATTCTATAGCAATACATGAAAATATTATGTATCTTTATTTAATTCATCCTTCAGTAAAAAAAATCAATAATTTTGCGATAAGACTTAGCTAACTAGATTTAATTAAGAAGAATTTATCCTGCATGCTTATTGGATCCTTTTTAAAATTCAAAATGTAATTAATAGGTAATGAAGATACTAAATCAAGAATAACTGGAATAAATTATAAAATAATTTCATCGGAATAGTTGGCTTTTAAAATCGGATTAAACAATTGACTTTAGAATACGGTCTATTATACCGAGAGAGTTCAGTGTTCATTTCAGAAGTGGTTAGACGGCGGAGGGTTTCACCGCAAGATCGGGAACGCCAGACTGTTCAAAATTAGATGCAATCGCAATTTACAATCGATTTATAGCCCAATTACTCAATAAATGAACTACTGTGGATATATTGCTTAAGGAAATTGGAACAAGTTAAAACAGTTTACACACTAATGGTAGGTTTCTGTGGTTTTTTGATTGGGTTTTATTTATTCACTAGTGCTTTTACTGGCTTACGTCAAAAAGTTGACCAATAGCTATGTCCACACTGTGCCTTTTTTTGTTCGTCAAAGGCATGCGTCATAGCGTAGTCAACGGCGCACGTGAGGCATACCCGCGACGCATGCGCTCTGGCCGTATCCAAAACTTTCGCTTTGTTCTTTTTTTTCTCAAAAATGTCAGTGTTGGCGTTGCGTTCGTTGAAGCATTCAATTATTGAAAGCGCCAAACAAGAGCTGATTACAAAGAAGATGACGAAAATTGAAGACGAAAGCGCATAGTGTGGACATAGCTAATCAACGACGCTATTGAAAAGATTGATTTCTTTTGTATGTATTTGACAGACTTCAATTATTGCGTGAGACGTGATGTCAATTCAATACAAATTTAGAAATGTATCTACGCGTCGGGTTGCGTCTGAATTGGCCCTAAGATTTACGCACAACGTCTTGTGTGAACTATACTTACTTATTTACAAGAGATTGGTAAAGATAACTGACTACTCGTATTCAGATAGTAATAGACATAGCAACAACACAATGGTCAATATTTGTTGCTATTAATTTAATTGAAATCTCCAGTCTGGACTAAACCAGTTTAATATTAACATTTATCTTGACATTTGAGATAAGTGATTGCTCTATGTACCTCACTTTAGGCTGAATTCATCACCAAATGGGCCGTGAAGACCGCTTCATCTAGGGATGTAGTGCATACTCAAACTTAATTAAATTCAAACACGCTCTTCAAACGGATTAAACGCTCCAGATTTGATCGATATCTTGACATTTGAGCGACATTATGCCATCTTAAACGTTTTTTAAGGTAACCTTGAATTGAAATTTAAGAGCAAAAAAATGTACAGGTGATGGCAGATTTAATAAATAATAATCTATACTTATAGCCTATACTCTTCAGCTTCGTATATATTATCTTTATTTTAAAGCTGAAGGGGCTGTTTAAATGCGATAATCGTAGGAACTACAGGATCGATTTGAAAAATATTTTATAGTATTTCAAATCGAACATGTAAATAGTATAATATTCAAAAAGTGATATACGGTATATAGCGTAAAAATTAGACTGTTATAAATAGGTATTATTCTTTTTAAACATGACGTCACAAAATATTATATCTTCCCAAATCATCTAAGATTGAATAGATCACAAAACTAAAAAAACTTTATTGAATTTTTATGTAGGTACTAAAATGTTTTATGTTCCGGCAAGTCACAAAATAAGCCAAATGGAAAAGTCTCCTGTCAAAGTCAATATGCTCACATCAATTTAAAAGCTTACGTTTTATTCGCGAGTTTAAAAAATACTGACCGTGGAAAAGATTTTTCACACAAAAAAATTCTGTTGAAAAATAAATCTAACAAGAATTGAATATATTTACAATGAATAAAACAAAATATATTGTTGTATTTTTATTTTTCCGCAAAGTTTGAGTGAGAACCATATTTTTATGATAAAAACAGCTATATTACGTCTTTTCCCAGAACTTAAAGCATCTCCATACCAATTTCCGTGAAGAGATAAGAACTGACAGACTGCCTTTCACATTTACAATATAAATGTGCTGTTACCAATTACTTACAAGTTTACTAAGGGTGGGTTTCACCAACTTACTATAACTATAACTTTAACTATAAACTACAATGCAAAACGTTTAATTTTTGGTTAAAGTCAATAACGGACGCCATATTTAATTGCGCCTCTACACCATCGTAGTGGCCCATCACGATGGCCCAGCGTGCGGAAGACGTAGTGGTGTAGGATGGCTGATGGCGCCAGCGATGGTCGTGGGATGGCGGCGGTGTCAGTTTTTCGGCCGCACATCAAAGGGAATGGCCTAGCGATGGCGGTTCGCATCTACACGTGGCCCATACCACAGTCTGTGCCAGACCGCGGTCGAGTGAGGACGTCGTATGAGATTTTACGAATTTCATTCAAAATGACGAGTACGTGGTCTCATAATGAATGAAGTTATATCCTTTCATCTGTCACGAACTGTCAAGATAAGACGCCCATTTTGGGCGCTTGACAGATGAGCTAATAATATTATAAAGGAGATAGTTTTTATGGATGTATGGATGTTTGTTACTCTTTTAATGATGTTTGAAACTTTACAATAATATATCTTATACATCATAATAACACATAGGCTACAATTTCACCCGACTCTCAAAATGAAGGAGGTGTTATGTTCGTTTTTTTTTTTTTTGTGTTTAACAATTACTCCGCCGTTTGTGAACCAATTTTCAGAATTTTTCTTTTGGTGTACCTATAGGGTATCATCCTAATTTGGTACCATGTTCACAAAAGTGGTGACTTGATGAAGGAATACATAAGTAATCGAGGGAACTCCACAAAATTTATATGGCAACATGTGATGACGTTGATTTCGTTTGAAGTATTCTAAACATATGCTAACAACAAGTAATATTTTTCACCGAGGTGTACCTAGTATACCATGGTTCGGAAGATGCTAAGAGAACTCCTGACTCTTTAAATATACAAGTTTGGGAGTTTCGGCGTTGTTTTATGAACGGAAAGCATATGTTATTATTACATTCATCATTATCATCATCATTACTACCATAAACCATTATTTTAATTTTAGTCTCGAAATAATTATTCGTAGAAGTCCAGGGAAGGTTTATATTAGGAGGGAAGTGATACAAAGTTCACCGGGTCATCTGGTGAAGTTATAAATTTTTGAAAAACTAGATGTCCCGTGCGGCTTCGCCCGCGTAAATTAGGAATTTTACAGAAACCCTACATTTTCCCGCAAAAAAAAATAGCTTATGTCCCTTCACGTGGTCTACTCTATGTCTGTTCCAAATAACATAAAAATTGCTCCAGTAGTTCGTGAGATAAACCCTTTCTAATAATTTTCCCCGTTTTTTCCACATTTTCCTCTGTTTCTTCGGTCCTATTAGTTTTAGAGTGATAATTTATAGCCTTTCTCGATAAATGGGCTATCTAACACTGAAATAATTTTTTTAAATCGGCAGTAGTTCCTGATATTTGCGTGTTCAAGCAAACAAAGAAACAAACTCTTCAGCTTTATAATATAATATCTAGTATAGATTTTTTTTAATCGCTCGACATACTCGAGTCTCAATAGACTATGAAAAGTATCAATAATAATAGGGTCATGATATTATGCTCGACATAATCATGGGACAATGTATGGTATAATATAGTAGTGATGATGATGATGATGATGATGATGAATATAATTTGCGTAGTAGCGTATGCTATCCGTTCTTAAAACAACGCCGAAACTCCGAAACTTATGTATCTATAATAAAAGAGTAACAAACATCCATACATACATATATCCATACTCACAAACTTTTGCCTTTATAAATATTAGTAGGATATCTAATATAGATTTTTTTTTTAATATGCTCGACATAATCATGATTCATGGGACAATGTATGGTTTAATATGGTAGTGATAATGATGATGAATATAATTTGCGTAGTAGCGTATGTTTTCCGTTTTTAAAACAACGCCGAAACTCCCAAACTTGTATCTATAAATATCAACTCCCAAACTTGTATCTATAGAATCAGGAGTTCTCTCAGCACCTTCCGAACCATGGTATACCTTAGTGCAAAATCTTACTTGTTGGTAGCATATGCTTAGAATACTTCTCACGAAACCGAAGTCACCACAATATGTTTCCTTATAAATTTTGGGGAGTTCCCTCGATTACTTATGGATCCCTACATCAGGTCACCACTTTTGTGAATATAATACCAAATTGGGATAATACCCTATACACCAAAAGAAAAATAAAAACGGCGGAGGAATCGTTGAACATAAAAAACGAACATAACACCTCCCCCATTTTGAAAGGTGGTTAAAATTGTAGCCTATTTTTTATTCTGATGTATAAGCTATATTATTGTAAAATTTCATTAAAATCCATTCAGTAGTTCTTACGTGAAAGAGTAACAAACATCCATACATACATACATCTATACTCACAAACTTTCGCCTTTATAATATTAGTAGGATGTACGTTTTGCATTGCCGCAATGGCTAATGCTTACACGTCCATCTTGAAAGACGTTTAGATCTCAACTGAACGCGGCCATCATATAGAGGCGTTGCAACCATTGTTTAGCCATCGCATGCGCCATTTGATGGGCCAGCGCTGGCCCATCATGTAGAGGAGCAATAACGATAACCATAACCGCAACAGCAACATACATCTGTCAAATTCTGTGGTCAAAGTTAAGGTTAAAATTAAGTTAGCCTTAACCATAACTTTGACCATAACTGTAACTATAACCACGCCTCTGCTACAACCCACCTTAAAGGTGAAAAAAAAGTTAAAAACATACTTTATTTTCTAAACCATTACGCGTTACACATACAAACAATTTACAACATAGTACATTATGAACTTAAGACGAAAATACACATAGGCTTTAATTACTAAGCAGCAATTTCTTCAAGACAACTTAAATATGAGAGGATTCGACTAACGTGCATTTTAAAACTATAATATTAAAATATTAAGACTATTAAAAGTTATTTAAAGGTTTGAATATTTTTGATTTAAAAGCCATGAATACCATTTTTTGCTTTACCACAAAACTCAATCAAGAGCACAGATGCTGGCGTTAAACCTGTTTTCGATCGGACGAATAATGACCGAAGTTAGGCTATATATTTTTCTGATAAACTGCATTTCGAAGGAAAAAGGATTTATCTATGTGGAATTCTTTTTCAAGTCAAAAAATATGGGTAACCTTTTGTTCGTGAGTTGGCAAGAGGTTTTTGAGGTTAAGAAAACTTAGTTTAGTCTCTTATATTGCTCTAAAATTATGTGGGACCGTCCTACCCTACAATCTATCCTCTATAATTATTATATCTTTTGATACGATCAGTATTAAAAATAATCTTATTGAAAAGAAAATGTGAAGTAATATTAAAAAAAAAGTGATGATTTTCCATCAAACTTACTATTATCATTTTGACAGTTATATTTCATTAAGAATTTTTTTTAATATACTACAAAAATTCGTGAAATTGTATAACGTGACAAAATATGAAGATTATTTTGTAATATTTTCAGAAACGCTTTATATTTCGTGTGCAATATAGCCTTTCTGGAAAATGGAAACACTGATGATCCAAATTTTTTCAGAATTCGTTTCTAGGGCATTATAGTATTTTAATGAAGCACCAAAGCTTCTTTATAAAACAAACAAGAAAGAATAAAACACATCAGCATGCTTATGCTAAGCCGGACGACCCGAATTCAGTTCCTTATTGCCAAGTTTATAACTTTCTGTGCCAAATTACAGCTGGCTAAAGTTATAAAGTGTTTTATAAAAAAAAAATACTTGATAAAATACGAAAAAAATATTAATTGATCATCCGCATTGCAATTAAAGTAAGGGTCAATTCAGACGCAACGCGACGCGTAGATGCATTTCTTAATTTGTACTGAATTGACAGATTTGCGTGAGACGTCTTGCAAATCTGTCAAATCCATACAAATTTAGAAATGCCGCGTCGCGTTGCCGTTTGAATTGACCCTTACTTTAATTGCGATGCGGATGATCAATTAATATTTTTTTTATAAAATTAGGGAGCAAACTAGTCACATGATGGAAAGCAAGTAACGTCGCCCATAGACAAAAATCGGCCAAGTGCGAGTTGGACTCGCGCACGAAGGGTTCCGTACCGTTTGAGCGAAAGTTGGCAAAAAATTGTGTTTGTGTTTGTGGAGCCCCCCTAAAATATTTATTTAATTTTAATTTTTTTATTAATTAGTAAATAACAAATAGTATAATTAAGAATTTTGTGAGTATTTCAAGTGCCTACCTGCTACCATTATTGATTAATTGATTGATTAAGCAAAAAAGGCCAAAAAAATTACGTTTGTTGTATGGGAGCCCCCCTTAAATATTTATTTTATTTTGTTTTTAGTATTTGTTGTTAAAGCGGCAACAGAAATACACAATGTGTGAAAATTTCATATAGCTACTTACTTTTCAATATAGCTGTTCTTGGGTTACAGCCTGGAGATAGACGGACAGTGCGGACAGACATCGCAGTCTCAGTAATAGGGTCCCGTTTTTACCCTTTGGGTACGGAACCCTAAAAAAATTGTACGCATGACTCACTGCCGCCTTAAAGGGAAGAGACTTAATATGTCGTGACAAAGAAAATATTTCAGGAAAACATAAATCAGATTTGTTTTATGTCGAATCCTCGAGATAATAAAACATCCTTGTCTTAAGTAGACATCGAAGTGGGTCGCCAATTTTTATATTCCGACATCACATTTTTATTGGGTATTGAAAGATAATACTCTGTGCTTATAAATTATTTTATCACGTTTATAAAACGATAACGCAAAAATAAAAATAAAATATCGAACGTTTTTAATTTTTGTTGAGCATTTTACCGGAGTTTGGATACATTCTATGTAACTTTAGTAGTCAAAAAATGTTGCAATAATTTTATAAATATATTTTATAAAAAACATGTAGGACTTGTTTATATGTTTACCCTAGTTTTATTAATTTAACTTGTTTACGTAATATTAAGTAACGTGGGGTTCGTACGTGTCTTAGTCCTTGACCCTTTTACATTTTTTTAGGCCGATTATATTCTTTTGGCATTTCTCATGAAAATATAGATCAAAAGTAACTCATCCACTGCTTTCATAATGAACTTTAAATGCGAGAGACTCATCAAAGTGCACAAAGTGCGTCGAAAGTGTCGAAACGGTTCGTGTAAATAGTGCACTATTTACACGAACCGTTTCGACGCACTTTTAACCCCCCCTGTAGCTCAGTGTCTATTGCGAGTGCAAACATAAAATTAAACCTACGTAATTATATACTAGTACTTAAGTAGTATACTTAATTTCATAGATATAGTTTCAGTAGATCTTGAAATATGTCCCTGTAAAAATAGCTAATTTTGGCACTCACTCACTCACTCACTGACCGGTAATCAAAACCTCTAACGGCCGTTCCCAATATTCAATCTATATCTGGTTTGGCATACGACCGATCGCAGCTAACATTGAATTGACATAAAATATATGTCTCTAATGTCTAATAAGAGCTATTCCTATCTCTAGTAGGGCAAAACCAGAGATAGATCAAATATTGGGAACGGCCGTAAGCCACTTCCAATTATCCTAGCGTTATGAAATTTGGCACACAGGTCGTGTGTTTTATGTAGATTAACAAAAAATTGAGAAATTCAAATAATCTGTCACGCGTGAGTCGGTTCATCTACGAACTTCAGAGGCAACTTCCAATTGTCCTAGCGTTATGAAATTTGGCATACAGGTCATGTGTTATATGTAGATTAACAAAAAATTAAGAAATTTAAGAAATCAGTCTAGCGTGAGTCAGCTCATCTACCAACTTTGGATAAAAATTCTTATGTACCAGTGATACAATGAGAATACGATGAGGAGAGTGGGAGGAGGAGAGGGGGGGGGAATAAAATATTGTCATGTATAATGCACACTGTATAGCTTATTAAATAAATACTATTTACTTAAAAATTTGGCTTCTATTGATAGTTTAACAAATATCATTAGCGCCATCTATCGAAAGTATTGTTTATATCGAGCGTGGCACAAAAAGAAAAAAATAAGTATGATTTCTTGAAAAAAAGTACTGAAATCTCACCAAAAACATACCTGTTAAAATATGGTCAAGTTCCTATCGGCTAATTTGAACTTGGCAGGTTAATTTAATTATATAAATATTATCTAATTATACAATTAATCAAGTGTTACGTATAGCACGAAAACCTGCCAAGTTCAAATTTAGAAGTATTATGGATCAGGCTGTTGATGAAGATGATTACGATCGATGAAGTGCATTTAAACTTGGCATTGGCTTGGATTTCAACTCTTTTTTTAGGCCAAAAATTAGCCGATAGGAACTTGGCCATATTTTAACAGGTATGTTTTTGGTGGGATACACTATACACAACCTAAAGTGTTATCACTTATATATCTTACCCCCTTTATAAGTGCTTACAATAATAATTATCCTTACATACTTAGTCAAGAAAGCATGGAATACAAAAGTAAAAATAGCCAATTAATCTTTTGCAATAAAGATAAGAAGTGCAATTGAATCGCTATTTGTTACTCGAAGTCACTTGGAGTCGCCATTCTTTACGGTCAGTACAAGACTCTGAACTGAATGGGTACTTGTGATTATTCAGACCGAGTCCTGGTCAATAACTTCGTTTTTATGAACTTTCCGGAATTGTTTTTTTTTTTTTTTTATTCTTCTTGCACTTGGGTATTAAATTCTGTAGTTTTGTCATAGGTAAACGTACATTATATAAGTAGGTACGTATAGCAGGGTCTCCGTGGTCCAGTAGTTTAGAGCGTAGCTCTTGACTCGGAGGTCGTGGGTTCGATTCCCGCGTTGGAAAAGAAAATGTTTTCCAAGTTTGGTTAGGATACATATTATATACATTGTCCTGTTAACCTGATTATCTGACAAATAAGATAGTCGGTCGTCCGTCCCACTGGGTTTGGAATAGAGGGTGATCTTGTGTACTGCGCACATACTTGGGCATTTCGATTCAGTAGTTTAATCGTGAAGAGAACAAAAACCTAAGGAACAGTCATATACAGGGACTAGCACATACAGTAAAAAAATCGACAAGTTGCACGTCATGTCAGAATATTGACAGAAACTTTGTCAAACGTTGAACAAAACTTTTTGTTTAATGTCTATGCTGGTGCTGCATTGTAATAAAACGTTAAAATTGCAAACGCACTTTAGGTGCCATGGGTATAAATTGATTCTTCGTTTCACATTTAAACTCTGGTAATAGTATTTTGATAAAATAAGTCTTTCCCAGAGAACTTTTAATGACAAGAAAAGTATGATAGGCAGCGGGCAACTTCCATGCGGACTAGATCCGCGCGCGAACGATAACCAGTATGACAGTAAAAGCGCTCTAACACAATTCTCATGATAAATACATGCATATAATTGTTGTAATATTTACTATTTTTCTTAAAACAGCCATCGTCTCCCCAGGTACCACAACAACCGCATGATCATATCGGGGGGGCACGGCAGTGCCCCCGCCAAGTCGAGTTTACTATTCTTCTTAAAACTGCCATCGTCTCAGGTACCACAACAACCGCATGATCAACTACGACGCGGAGCGCGGCGTCAACGTGACGACGGACCCCGAGCAGCGCCTGTCTGACCTGCTCATCCCGGTCGCCGGCATCAACCACGCCGGCAACTACACCTGCGTGCCCAACAACGCCGTGCCCGCCAGCATATACGTCCATATATTTAACGGTATGAATTTCATATATCTTAGTCTAGTTATCGTCTATACGTCGTAACGACGTATGACGGCTGAAATAGAATCCAGTTCATTATCAAATATCCATATTATCTGATATTATAAATGCGATAGTGTGTCTATCTCTCTGTCTGCCTGTCTGCTACCTCTTCACGCCCAGACCATTAAACCGATTTGGCTGAAAATTGGTATGGAGATAGTTTGAGTCACGGGAAAGGACATAGGATACTTTTTATTCCGGAAAAATGTAAGGTTCCCGCGCGATAAACGAATTTTGGCGCAAAGGAGTTGCGAGCGTCATCTGGTATTTTATACAGGTTGTAACAAAAATGAGTGATAATACTTTAGGGTGTGTACGTGTTCCTTGTAGAGAGTTCACTGTGAAAGTAGCAGCGCTGAAAGACCAAATTTTTTTTCACTTTTGTATGGGGAAACTCGTGACGCTCGAGCCCTTGCCCATACAAAAGTGAAAAAAAAATTTCGTCTTTCAGCGCTGCTACTTTCACAGTGAACTCTCTACAAGGAACACGTACACACTCTAAAGTATTATCACTTATTTTTGTTACACCCTGTATTTGTTTCCACAAAAGTTTGCTTAACCTAGTTGCCTTAGCACCTGAAACTTGCATTCCTTTAGGAAATCTGCAAACCAGTAACATTCTTGGCGAATACAAAAATAAAACACAGGTTTTAAATACAACCACAAGGACTAGCATAAATAATATTGCATATTTTGTCCCTTGAACAAAGAGTATTAAACTACGTAACTCTTGAAAGCAATGATGTATAAAGTAAGTACTTGTAAGTTAAAACACTGCACCGTATATAACAAGAATGTAACATTCGTCATTTTCAAACCACTTCAACATAATTTCTAGCTGTTTCTACTCTAAACACTTGTTTTAATGCACGCTGCATTTTGCATTAAAATCTTACAATGTGCGTCTATACCAGTGTATTTGGATGATAGCCAAGCCCGTCTAACATATGCCATCCATTCTGTCCCGTGGTATGTCAGTTTCTAGTACATAAATGTTGGATTAAGCGAGTTTATATCCTTCAAATTCTGCCCGACTTTATTTTTCGATCAACAAAAAATGGGCTCACATTTTTTAAATTATAATATTATTATTCTTTTTTGCAGAATTTTTTGGGTATCGTCTAAACGATTTAGCATTTTTGCAAATTGATTTGTAGATAATTATTGCCGAATAATAATAATTATATTTATTACATCGATTGTTTAGCCTACTCGTGTTCTATAAAATATCTTCAGTGTTAGGTTTTAATATATTTGAATTTCATAGGAACGGTTGATCGTAGAACAGCCCACATATAATACTTTTGTAATGTAACAATCATATTTTGAAAATTAATTTTCCACACCATTCAACCTCAAGCCATTATTTACGATAATGACATTATACGTTCATTATTTACGTTCATAAATGTTAATTATTAACTAATTACAATTTAATAATCTTTTTCATGCAAGATTAATACTATCAAAAAGGGTATTTTGCGGAATTATGACGCCAATATACAATTGTATCGCGATTTAACGCAATGGCATAAATTAAGTTTTGGTTTGCATAAACCGATATTTTCTCGGAACCGTTGGCGGGAACTATTGACATTATCAGTTTGCTTCGTATAGCCCGGGATTCCACTTCAATGGTGCTGTGAATTTGTAACGTTAACATATTACGTAATTGTTATTATTCATGGTACAACAAACACCATTATTTTGGAAGAGTATTGGATTTTGCTCCTCCTACCTCTGATCAATTTTGTTGGGGCCCCTAGTCCTGAGACTAGAGAGTGGTTATTCCGCTGTCCATCTATTGAAAAAAATAGTACAAAGGATTAAGAAATCGATAAATGCAAAATTATAATACACCAGTTCTTCTCACCCACAGACGTTTTAAGCCTCGACTTAACACCAAAGTAACGTATTATTTGCATTTTGCAAGATAAAGCTTTATCATTAATATTACCTGTATGAATAAATTAACCTCAATTTATAAAGAGCCTTCAATTTGGGCCTTAAAAAATTTGTGGTGAAGACCCTTTTCACCCCTTTTGCGTTAATAAATTGTTTCATGTGGTGTTAATTCATAATTGGATGGTTAGGGAACCTTTCGAACCCTGCAAAGGTTCGCTACAAACGGACCACAAGCGAGGCTACGTCTAGTCGTTCTACACAGAGTTACTTTGACCGACTATTATTGTAGGTAAGCGTGTAAAAATTTGTACACTGAACCATCGTTGCTTGTCTTTAAAATTAAAAGAAACAAAGCAAAGCATACATTTGCGCCGTAGGAAGATAAACTTCTATAATATGGGGAAAATTACTTCCTTTATAAAGCGTCGCCAGTGGTTTACTCTCCATCCGTACGAAATTCTGACCATGTCACGTGTTTAAAATATAACATTTTTACCCGTCCCAGAAAAGTGCACAAAGTCGCTTAAAAGTTTTTACCTCTAAAAAAATTAGTAATACTCCATCTAATTTCGATTCGGTTCTTTCGTACTAAGGATTCACACGTTAGTTTTACGTTTATTTTGTAACCTGCTTTTAGAACTTTGTGTGAGGAAAGAGCGTACTAACAACATAGTGTATCTTAATGAAAAATGCATGCCTCGAAACAGGAGATCACTTATTTCGTGATAGAAAACCTGTTAAAATAATGTTTACATAACTTGTTATGATATATTGTTGTTAAAAATCTACAAAGAGAGTTTTACTTGGCATTTAAGTGAAAAATTATTTAAGCTTGCTTTGAAATGAGCATCTTTTATACGATCAAATAATATTATTCCTTTCTCAAATTAAATCCAGGCTTTATTCTTAAAAAAAATTCCTTTCATATTTACGATTAAAATAGTAAAAATATTTATTTCGTTTTGAATCCACCTGTTTCTTTGTTTTTTATCTTAACGGGTTAGTCAGTTCGCATTGCAACATAAACTTCTTAGGCGCGTTGGGGATGCAATTTCAAGATACTTACCGCGTCTTATCGAATTATCAGACTTACCGCGCACCGTGTTGAACTGCCTATTTCAATTTTGAATGGCTCTAATGTAAGCTGACTGTAAAAAGTACTGATAACTAGTACCTAACATAATTCGTAGCGGCTACAAAATGACCTATCATCAAAGCAATTAGTGAGATGACATTTACGTAATTACGATCAATTTACGAAAGAAATTCAGGTACGGCCATCACGTTGCTAATGTAACAAGAACGTGTAGTAATTGGACTGTCTCCTCGTCATTTATTTTCCCGGACAATTTCGGTGAATCATAGGTTTGAGGACTTAGGATAGGTTCACACCAAGATGAGATAAGGAAGGACACGTTTTTTTTTTTCTTTTTTATCTGTGTTTGACAGATCCAGGATACGGAGAGATGTCCTGGATCTAAAAAAGACGTTAGTTTTAGTGCGTTTGTCCGTGCATAGTACACAAGAGCTGCCTGCCTTTAATCATGTAATGGGTTACATGATTAAAGGCAGGCAGCTCTTATGCACGGACAGCTGGGGCTAGCGGGAGATCGTTCAACGTGAGAATCGAACCCACCACTCACTGAGCGGAAAAAATAAATGCTAAAGTATGAACGGAAATAATAGTTTCAAAATCTAACAGCCTTTAAATACTTTGGTTTGTTAGATTTGTAGTGTTTTAGACTTCAACTGAGGTCGATGTTGATGACTGAGAACAAAAAGGCAATTGTTTCAATATAAAAATTGTACCATGATAGCGTTTTTACCAACTAGCCGCAGACACAAAAAGGCAATCGGACCAAAGAATTGCCATGTCGTGTGGGCGAGTAAAAAGTATTTGTATAACAATCGAGCCGGATTTTGAATATTGGAACTATGAAGCACTTTTACCGAAACAATCAACGCGATGTGTTTTTTGGATACTGACAAATATTTTTTTACGATTGTTAAACTCGAAAACATTGTTAATGTATTTTACTAGTGAAGATGTTTCAAGATGAATTTAAATAAAACATAAGAAACAAAAAAAATATGATGTGACACTTAGTTACAATTTACATTATACAGGATGTAATAAAACAAAGTAATAATACTTAAAGGTGTGTGTATCCCTTGTATACAGTTTACTGTGAAAGTAGCAGCGCTGAAAGAATTACTTTTGATTTCTTTGTTTCTTTGAAAAATGCCCCAACGTTATAAATTATCCATTATATTATATATGTTATAAATTAATATATAATTAACCAAAACTTTTCTTGTCGGCTTGCAATTGACGTCCGCAGCAGACCGCAACTTTTGCTCTTGCACCTTTATCCCAAACGCCATAAGGATCACTCCAACAAAATTAGAGGTATACTAGCTGTAAACGGACTTGTTATACGTTTATTCTGTAACAAACACTGCTTCTCACTTAATAAAGGCCATCCAACGTTCGCTTCACTACGCTGATTTCACTCCAGCTGAGCTCTTGTGTAAATGTTACGTGTTTTCCACTCCATGATTTTGTGTTTTGATACGGGCCAGTTAGAAAGGCTAAATTAGTTTTGACAGTTGAGGCTTTAGAAACATGACATATGATGTTGTTTTCTAAAATTCAGTAACATTTTTCATAGAATAAATTATTGTTACTAATGAAATTAAATAAAGCGGCCAGCAGGCAGTTTCGCATTTGTATATTGCCGTTTAAGTTATAACTTAAAAAACTTTTTTGGCAAGAAAAGAAGTGTCAGATAATAAAATAAGTAGAAACCAGATATTGTAGAAATTATAAAAATAAAAAATAATGTAATCAAAAAATAAACGGTAAATAAGTACACGATCAAAATATTATTATTAATTAATAATATATTGTACAACAGTTGAATAAAATTCGTTAAAACAGTGCTTACTTTATAACTAAACCACAAAGAATATTTGCCATATGATTAAAGTTAGACAAGGCAAGAGCTTTCCACTTAAAACATTTCAAATATTAAAATGTTAGTGTTGGCTTTGACGAGCGACGTGTCTATTTTTTATCAGAAATTATTCATGCCACTATAGCTTTGATAGCTTCAGCTTTTACTTTTTCCACCAATTTTATAAATATTCGATAGAAAAATATGGAGTTTTATTGAACCGAAGCTGACATGGTTATTATAGTAAAAAACCGGCCAAGTGCGTGTCGGCCCACGCGCAATATAGGGTACCGCCGTAGTACCGCTAGTTTTTGATATTTTATTAATTGTATATTTATAACGTGTTTTACACTACTAACAACATCATCTCAGTTACGTTTAAAGGAATTTGAACGAAAAGTTCCTTTATACTTCCGTAAGTTCCGAATACTTTTTTTTTTTTAGTTAATCGACTATTACTCAATAACTTATGAAGTATTCTTAGCCGTGATAGTTTTCCATTTAAATTCAGCATATTTCCTACTCCCGTGAATTTTTTCACATTTCCAGAAGCAACCGTTTAGCTGGTAGAAGGGGGGGACACTGGACTCTAACGATTTTTTCCACTTTAAAACTTTATATTTCACAAATGGATACCTAAATCGGAAAATGATCTTTGAATACTCGTAATATTTTTTAAAAACCTATCGAACGACACCCCACACGGTGGGGTGGACGCGAAAAAAAAAATCATCCCCGCCTGATGTGTAGGGGAGGTATCTTTAAATAATTTTTTTAAAGATCTTATATACCATTTTGTCGGCATCATTAATATGTACATTCATGCTGAATTACAGCTTTGTAGGTCCTATAGTCTCTGAGCAAAACCGCGGACAGACAGACGGACGGACAGACCGAAACTATAAGGGTTCTTTGTTGACTACGGAACCCTAAAAAATTAGGTGTCCCCAGCGGTCATTGACCTAAATATACATAGATTAAAAAAGCTCTAATAATTATTTATTACTTTTTAAGCTTTCTAAATAATGTTTAATTTCTAATTTAAAGGTCTGTTAATTTCTTGGTAGAAAGCAATATTTTATGTCATACAACATATTGACCGGTGATCATCGTATCACTTCCCATCTAATGTAAACCTTCCCCTGGACTGCCACGAATAATTCAAGACTAAAATTAGCCAAATCGATTCAGACTTTCTCGAGTTTTAGCGAGACTAATGAAATTCAAAATTTATTTTTATTTCTAAAGATTCTATAGATAAATACATAGACAGATAGAGAAGAGAAGTTAGAGAAGATAAAAACACAGATGTTTGTGACTTTGTATAAGTCAATACGAAGGAATTTGTATTCCTCGTAAACACAAATTCCGTGAAATGACAGGGAGCTGTGTAAAATATTTACAGTATATTATTTCCTTCCTTTTTAGTCACGTAGAGACGTGATTCAAATCATATTTTCATAACTCACTCGTGCAAAGTCAATATTATTGAGAATTTGCGAGCAAAAAACACGGTTCCAGAAAATAAACTGCCGAAGAAAAGGGGACTTAAGAGGACGAATAAAGCAAAAAATCAAACATGGACCATGTTTGATTTTTCTCTCTTCACTGGCTGCCATACATGCTACGGTCTATCGGAGAGGTCCACCTGTGCAGGTATCCCTGCGCAGGTAGACCGGAATGTGTGTGGGAATAGACCTGTGCAGTTTTTTGGACCTGCAGTCGAAAGAATTGATTTTCGATTTTGCGCCGGTCGCGGCGCAAAATCGAAAATCAATTCTTTCGACTGACACCTGCGCAGGCATAACCGCACAGGTGACCTCTCCGGTAGTCCGTAGCGTCTATGGCTTACATTAGACCCGTCTTTTATATGCCAGGTGAAAAAGTACGACGCGGAATTAGCGCCAAGTTAGTTTTTTCTTAATAACTCGATTAATATACAACATTTAAAAAATCCGCTGGTTCAGTCCCTCGGTAATAAAATTTTATATCATTTATTAAAATATTGACTCAGTTGAATGCACCGTTTTGAAAAGAAATGAAATATTCGTGAAAAGATGCATCTTTGTCATTATTTTCTCTCGAGAAAAATTTAAGATATCGTGTTTTCGCTAGTACAGACCCTCGCAAACATAATGTAGTATCTATGTTTAAGAAATGAAACAATTGGTAGCTCATTATCAATTATCTAGTATCTTTTTTGCTTTAGTCGCCCCCTTAACAACAGTATTTCAGTCAAATTAAGTAGTGACGTAAAGATAAAAGTTGCCATTAGAAACAACAGTAAATGTAATGTCCTAACCCGAATATATAACCACCTCCTTTTTAAGTCGTTTAAAAATTTCAGCAAAATTGTTCTGCGGTTTGGGCATGAAGAGATAACATGCAGACAGACAGACAGATAGACAGACAGACAGATAGACAGACAGACACACTTTCGCATTTATAATATTAGTATGGATGGTCGAAAATGATTAAAATAGGGATAATGTTGATGATGCTAATTTATATCTTACCTATAGCTAAATAATTTTGGTTGAAGCTCACATGACGAGCGTTTAATTTACCGTACTTAGGATTTACCGCACCGCTTTTACAGTTTTATGACATTACATGTTGTGTGATTACTAAATTAGTGACATGACGTGTTATTCTTAAGGCGACGCCTTGATAATTTGGCTGTAGCGATATCGAGCTAAAGCTAAGAAATTAAAGTTTATTGTCAGTATTCATCATGTCTTTGAATTACCCATAGCAATAACACGATTGGTCAACTTTTATAACATAGAATAATCAATCAAAAAGACCTCTGTAAAAAAGGGATTCTTATTTTGCCAACAGAGGAGAGTGATTTAAGCTTCCAAAATTTGTACATAGATTGGTTCAAGCATACACTATAATTTTCCTATAGGTTATATGAAATATATTTATGGTTTTTAAATTACGCGACAAAAACCATTTTGTCGCTTACGCCCTTTCCATTTCTTGTTTTCTATGAGAAAACTCTCATAGAAAACAAGCAATCTAAAACATATCCAACACGGTTTTTTACTTTAACGTGGCGTCACCTTAATCCAAATCATTAACTATACGATTACAGTATTGTACTATCAGAGAAGTTGATTCATGGGCAGATGGCGGACCCTACGTAAATTGGTCGCGTTGTGTCAAACCCATCCGACAGATCAGAGCCACAATAGATATAACTACCAGTACTATGAATTAAAACAAACGGACCGATTCTTTCGGGTTTTCGCCATGCTATGTTCAGGGCTGGCGCGCTGGCTGATATAATTTATTTTTAAAATGAAGATTTCACAATTTTAATTTCATGTGCCAAAATACAAAGGGAACAAATATAACAACCACCAAAAAATGCTCTGATACCACTGACCTCCATTATAAAAGTACGCTGGACTAATGATACCCTTTGAAATGACAGCTATTTTTTGTGCCTATTTGAAGCGGAATCAGCTCCCCCAATGGGAGTGATAGGAACTAAATTTGACCATTGACCAAATATATTTGTCTATGATTTGACGTAAAAATGACGTTTGAAAGTCGCCATATTGGCGCTGATAGCAGAAGTGGGAGTATTTGGAACTAATACTAGTGATGACAACCAATAACGATTAAGCGGCCATTTGCAAGTTACGTCAAATTTAGTTCTCTTCCCTCTCACTGGGGGCGCTGATTCCGCTTCAAATAGGCACAAAAAAGTGGGTATCATAGGTCCAGCGTACTTGTATAATGGAGGTCAGTGTCTGATACCCTAAGCTTGTTTACCAAAAAAGATACTTAACACCAAAAAAAGAAAGTCTAAAATTGCAATACAAGCTAGCTAGCTAGCTAGCTATTTTAGTCACGACTACACTTCAAATTGTAATCGAACGCCAAATTTAGTAAATGATCACCATTTATAATAAATGATCACTAAATCCTAGCGAGCGAATCAATGCGATATTTCTGTCCAAATAAATCACTACGATTGACAAATAATGTAAGCATATTAACAAAAAATTAAAATATTAGCATGGATGATGAGAGTTATACATACTATTATTATTATAAATGCGAAAGTGTGTCTGTCTGTCTGTTACCACTTCACGCCCAAACCACTGAACCGATTTTGTTGAAATTTGGTATGGAGATACTTTGAGTCTCGTTATCATTATATTATTATTAAATTAAAATGTAGATCAAATTTGCTTTTTATTATTTATTATTTTCCGGTTAGCAATGATTTTTTGGTTCATTTTTCTTTAATAGGATAGCAAAATGAAAATACTTTGGTTATAATTTTACATTAAAATGCTAGTATAATGTTGGTGATCATTTAGTTATTTTGGTGATCATTTACTATTTTTGGTTTAACAATGATTTATTTGGAGTCATTTTGCATAAATAGGATAGCGAGATGTTAAATCTTTGGTTATCATTTTACATTAAAATGGTGGTCTGTATTTTAGTGATCGTTTACTATTTTTGTCTGTGTAATGTTACTATATCTGGTGGTCAGTTAATTATAAGCCAAATATAAACAACAATTAAAACGGCCATTGTTGCGGTCCACGTATATTTCCCGTCGAGTTTTGTGCCGTAATAAATAATTTAAAATCAACATGTTTATAAATGTAATCCCAGAGAAATACAATAATAATATTGCATAGCGTTTTTCTCAAGTTGTGCAATTATAATTCGCATACGTCTAGTCGCACGCACACAAACACCGTGCCGAAGTCTGCCGAACTGAAACAACGTTAGCCGGCACGGCAACGCCACACCGACCGGCACAGTCAGAGTGGGGTGTGTTAGGTTTTTTCGTTACGGAATTTCTTGATTCTGTCGCCGCGCTCAAAGACCACGATAAAAGCTATAAAAACCCTGTGCCTACTACTACCTATAAATTGGCCAAGTGCGAGTTTCACAGTGAACTCCACACACGAAAATATTATCACTTAATTTTATTACAAGTTGTAGACTAAGCACGACTGATGGCAATCCAAAAACAATAGCGGAAAGCGGAATTTTCTATTTTTAGGACTTTTTGGTGGAACCCTAATGTTGGATCTAGTGATGAGCAAAACAAGACTCAGATAGTCTTGGTTTTGGTATTTCTAGTACAATATTGGTCTTGGACTTGGTCAAATCTGCCTGATCTCAGTCTTGGCTTTGGTTTTTTTAGTTTTAGGATAGTCTTGGTCTCGGCATTGCTTTTTTGCAAGACCAAGACTGAGGCTGCAAGACCGAATTTGCTCATCACTAGTTGGATCAGTGATCAAACGGGACGTTATCGGTAATAATTGTAATAATCTGCCTATCACCCACTCCAGTTTCGTCAAGACATCTTAAATTTTATATATTTCCAGGCTGTATATTATTAACCAACCTATGTGTTTTCAGGCTATATATATTAACCAACATGTTTGTTGCAGGTGAAAACCCGGCGGCGATGCAGTCGTCCTCGCCGAAGTACCTTCAGTTAAGTTCCGTAACATACATCTACACGCTCACCGCCACCTACCTTATAATACGGTGACAATTATACTAAATAGAATTATTTTGTGGAGCAACATGGTGTAGCGATGGTTCGGAGCAAAATAACAGTTATCATCTTATCGATAAGAACTATTATGCTCTGAACCTTCGGTGCGCCAGATTGTCCCACTATCTTCTGCTAGGTAACTGGAAATAAACTATGATTTATTGCGATATGGTCTTATTTAGATTACCCACCAACTAAAAAAAAAATATTTTCAGTATGAAAATAGAATATATTCATAGAAGCCTAACGCTACTTCTCTTTCAGGCGCTCACGAAAAAAAATCTTGTCCCTATTTTACGCAAACATATTATTGTGGAAACAAGATAGTGTCGAATTTCTGCACGAGGGAAAGTGACAAATACTGTATTTCAAGGCCTCAAAAATTTCTTGCTATTCCTTGGCCGGACTTTTGCTTCGATGACCTCATTTAACGAGTTTTCCACGCAAAAAGTGAATGAAGAGATATTTCATTTTTAATTATTTATTTTAGATAAAATTATGCGTATCTTAACTTAAAATTAATAAGGTGCAAATGTTTTTTCACTCCAGTAACTTATCAAAACTTTAAACTGAAAGCAGATAAAAAACTTCGACCTCGCTTCGTACGTTTTATTTAAAATAATTAACAGCAACTATTAAAAGTTTAGTAACAAGAAAATGTTGTAATGCTTTCATAACATTCGTTAACTGCAAATTTGTCTAACTATGAAAACGAATATTTCTCGCAAATACGTGCAGTTCATATAAAGCAAAAGAGCTTTACATTTTGCCACTGTTAAAATAAGTCTAAATCTATCCGAGTATATAATTCTATCAAAATTGTTTATTCGCATTTACACTGACAGTGTTACTCTTAGATCACAATCTAGTCGTATTACATAAGAGCAGCTTGACCTATTTTGACGCTTTTTACCTATTGAAAAGTGATTAAAGAAAGTTAATATTTTTTTATTGTATCAATTTGTATCATATCTAAATAAACTATAAAGTAATAAACGACTGTAAAGTATGATAAGAAACTATGTACCTAATCAAGGGAAGTATATTTACAAGTCATAAGCAGAACAGCTTTAGGCATAATGGTCTCCTTTGTCACATAATGTGTGGAAATTCTACAAAGGTAACACAAGTTAAATTTTAAACCGCACGCGGGGGATTCATCTTGTAATCCGTCAGATAATGCCACGAAATTATGTTGTCATTATTTAAAGCTGGAGTCATTAAGAATTTGTGCATAATTTCGTGTGTTTTTCACGTAGTAGCGTTTTGTGTCGTGTTTACTTTTTTTCTCACAAATATGAGGTTAATGCATCTTTATTACGTAAAAGTAATAAAGATGCATTAACCTCATAAACATAAAATTTTCGATCTTTGTTATTTTCAAGCGTATCCAAGAAATACCTGAATGATTTACGAATGAAATATTAATTATTATTTGTATAAATAAATACCTACTCAGGTGTATTTTATTATTTTACTCAGGTGTATTTTATTATTTTATTGCTAATCAAGGGTTGTAAAATATAGATATGATTTTATCTCAATGGTTAATAAAATCAACACTTGGTTAGTGAACTTTATCGAGACAGCAATAATTTCGTACACGAGGCAAAGTTTCATAATTTCGGTTCTCTAAGTACCGACCTGTACAAATAAATCAAAGTTTATTTAACTTTAACAGATTAAAATACCCAGTGTTTTATAATGAATATTAATGTTATTAACAGTATTTAATAAATTTTATTATTAACTTCAATGTGAATACATTGTTAACTATAATAGAAAATGTACTAATAGTAATGTAATCATACTAGTTTTATATTAATTTTGTTGAGTCCATATTGAAGTAACTTTGAAAGTTTCATTGTTTCATTGCTAATCAAGTTAAAATTGTTTATGATTTTAATTTTAACGAGACCCGACAGATGCTTTAACAGATATTTAATTGCTGATATCTAAAAAACAAAGAGTTGGATATTCCAGGGGCGCCAGAAAAAAGTGAAAACAAAACCACAGGCTACCCTTTATTTAAATTTATTCCTCTCCTACACAGTTGTGGTCAATTACTCTCCCCCCGTCTTATAGATTTTCGATCAGATCAGGTGTCCTAATGTGGGTTTAACATTTCTTACCCATCCCGAAAAAGTGCACAATGCCACTAAAAAAGTTTTCACTCCAATTATATTTAAGCCGTGATTACAGGTAATAAAATTGAAAATCTTTCCGATCTATCGGACCAAAGATTGAATCGATTGTCTATATTGTCTGAAATGCAGTCGCTTTAAAATCTATGTGGCTAAGACTTTCTAGACTTTAGTAAATCGAACTGAGCTAGGTCTTAGCGATTTTCCGAGCTAGTCTTTTGTTAAGTCGATTTTGATACTTGATCAAACGTTTTGTTCTAAGATTTCTAAGGAGATATTATATTGAATACTTTTATAGATTTTGGCACGATTTCTTTGTTGGCACTTTAGATTTCATCAGTTATTTGAAATTGTTATCAAGTAAATGTTTTTTTTTTTTAATTTACTCGACACTGTAAATAATCATAACTATTATTATCATTGTGATATGTCACATTAATTCATTAATATGCATTCAAATGAAGAACAATATTGTCTAATGATAATATATTATGCTTTAAACTAATTAATGCTACTTTCCTCAGTTTTGTTTCATTCTTTAAAGAAGTTTAAGGGTCAGGTCACACATAAACGAGTTTAAATAAATAAAACGTAATTTCACAATGCATAAAAGCAATTTTGTGTCGCTATATTGCATCGCTGCGTCGGGCATCGCTTCGTCTTGTTTCGATGTGACTGACCCTAACAATTAATTGCTCCTTATTACACAAATGTAAAGTAATCATAACTCCAATGTAATATTTACTTGTAAAAGACATTTTTTAAGTAAACTATCATATTAAACATAATAATAAAGATATGTTATTAATTGTACATATTTAGGTTATCTAATTAAATAAATGTTCATATAAAGGTTGGGTGTTTTATTGATTTAAGGTTTTAGTGTTTTTTGAAGAAAGGTGGTATCAACAACTTTAAGTTAACACCTTTGTGGGGAAATAACTGAACAAGAAGGCGACCCACAAACTATCTTGGCTAAGTCAATTTTAATGATTCTTCAGTCTGACAAGTTCCCTTTATTCCATAAGCTTTGTTTGCAAAGTTACTCCATTATCTGTAAAAGAGAAGTTGTATGAAGGCTGTCTTATTTATTGTTGAGTGTATTATAAGTTTAAAAGTATGAATTTTATAGTTCGTAGCAATACTTTGGGACCTTTTGACGATTTGAAGGTAAGTAAGACTTTTTAAGATCTGAAACAAGTTTTCGCAAATGATTTCATTATAATTTTGTCATTATGTAGCCTTTAAGTTTTCTTAATATAATGTCTTATAAACTTCTAAAAGTTGAGATATACTGTACAGTCAAATACAGATCTAGTTTACTTCGACCATATATAATAGCTAAAAAATTGGTAAACTACAAAATTGTAATAATAATTTAAAATTATATACCTAATAAAATCAAAGACAAAGATTATATCAAACATATAATGTTTGACTGTACCTATTATGAAAGATCTATTTACACACAATGCTTAAGAGAATATTCGAAATAAACCAAGACGCTCTTTTCATCGAGTTTTAAATTACAATACAGTTTCGACATAAAATCCATTGAGAGACCAAGTTTTGTTCGAGCTGGGATTTCATTTTGAGTTTATTTGGATTTTGTATCAAAGGCTGTTGGTTCTTGAATAGATCAAACGTGTAACACCTATCTGACACTGAATACCGTTTGTGTTTGTAAAACACTCGAGTCGAAATGTTAGGAGTTTGCCAGCTTTAGTTTTGTGAGTAATACTGTGGTAAGAAATAATTAACAATAGCTTTTCCAGTTGAAACAGTTGCATCGGAAGTCAATTTAAGTATCGTTATATCAGAGAATCTGCCAACGGGAATCCATACAAATCCATAATAATATAAATGCGAAAGTGTGTATGAAAATATTTCGAGTGTCAAGAAAAGACATACACATAGACAGCATAGTTAAAATCAAGGAAAATTAACGGATCTGCCGCCATCAATAAATTTCGGCGTGAAAGGTCGATAAAGAAAAAGGAAATATAATAAAGAGTTAAAGTTTGTTTTTTTGTTTGTAGGAGGTAATCTCTGAAACTACTGGTCCGATTACAAAAGTTTTAACACCGATAGAAAGCTGGTGTGTTCCTGAGTGACATAGGCTATAATATTTAATGTATAAAAAGCTATGTCTTTTTCCTGACATTATGTCGTTCTCAGAATCCCACGAGTTCTCAGAATCTCAGAATATAATTGCCAGTCACTTAATTGCCGTGGACCTATATAAATTGCATAGGTAAGTACATAAATTGTATATAGAGCTTAAAACTTGGCATTATCCAGCTGACCGCACGCTGAATTAATGGCACGTGGCAGTTAACGATGTGTGTCGGTGGACAAACGGAGTGAAAAGGTTCTCTTTTTAATGAGACGTCCAGGGTTGCCAGGTTTAAGAATTTCCTCAGGTATGGGAAAAATTGTATCTTCAATTGGTAGATCACACAATTTTTATTTTATTCTAATGGAGTTATAAGACACTAGAATATATGAAACAAAAAAAAACAGCTAAGGAGTATAATTTAATAACATATTCGAAGGATCTCTGTCAACCCTAGGTACAATGAGAAGTGAATATAGTGGCACAGAAAATTAAATATTCCTAAATTTTTTCATTCATACAGTCTCAAAAATGTACTTTTTTTATGAAATAAGGGGGCAAGCGAGCAAACGGGTCACCTGATGGAAAGCAACTTCCGTCGCCCATGGACACTCGCAGCATCAGAAGAGCTGCAAGTGCGTTGCCGGCCTTTTAAGAGGGAATAGGGTAATAGGGGAGGGTAGGGATGGGAAGGGAAGGGAATAGGGGAGGGTAGGGAAGGGAATAGAGTAGGGGATTGGGCCTCTGGTAAACTCACTCACTCGGCGAAACACAGCGCAAGCGCTGTTTCACGCCGGTTTTCTGTGAGAACGTGGTATTTCTCCGGTCGAGCCGGCCCATTCGTGCCGAAGAATGGCTCTCCCACGTATAGAATCCTACTTAAGAAGGTTTTTATGAAGTGTAATTAAGTTTAGTTCGTATGTTGGTATCAGGCACTGGGCAACAAATGCGAACATTACAATATACAACGATTTATATAAAATTCGGTATTTTGTATTAATTTACAATCAGTAGCTAGGCTAGGGCCTGATGCTTAAATCACTATTAAAGAACTTAAAAAATATTAAATTATAACAGAATATACTTTATAGAACGTAGTTTTATCAAACCAGGCCGACACGCTGATAAATATATCAGCGTGTCGTAGAGCTTCGTAGCTCTTCGTAGCGCCGCGTAGCATCGCGTAGCACGTAGCAAACTAGTGCTATGAACTGCTACGTTCCGCTCACAGACATAGATCAAGATAGATACCGCATGTGTATGTACTTCGCGTGCCATATCGCGTTCCCAAACGACGAGCAATGCTCGTCTTTCGAAATTCTGTTCTTTAGTCTGCTATCGGAATCGGACGTCAATCGGAATTTTAAAAATGCCTAAATGCTCATTTTACCGTATTGAGCTATACAAATTCGAATAGAAACGTTGGCCTAGATAATGGACATGTTTCTTATCATCGGTACATCACAGTAGGTAGAAAAAAGTGGCATGCTCGTTTTCATACAAATGGAGGGAGATGCGGTATCTATCTTGATCTATGTCTGTGGTTCTTCTAGATATTCCATAACTTGTCTTGCACTAAAGTATACAAAACTGCGGTACGAAGTTATGACGTCACATATCCAGGGCCCTGAGCCAAGATGTCTTCGTTGGTGTGAACAACGGGTTTGGACTATTGAAGATTCCAAGGGAATAAAAATGAAGCAAAGTTACCAACATCACGTGCTAAAATAAATCCACAGCCAAAGAAATTTTTAGAAAACTGATAAAATTTTATAGTCTGAAAAAACTCCTGTCAAAAAATTCAGAAGGTATTAAAAATTTTTATAGCAATTTATTACATTACAGTCTTGGCGCGAATACTTTACAAATAAAATTGCAATATCCGCGGCCACGAGGGCGCGTCCCATCGCGTAAAAACGTCAGATATTTCAAAATAAAACTGTGAATCTGTAAAATACAGCTTAATATTATGAATAAAATATTTTTTTCAGACTAAATAGGTGAGTAAAAATTTTCAAGTGTTCTTCTTCTTATTATAATAGTATATTATAGATCAAAGGTTTTCCTTGTTTGTTTTTCTACATCTTTAACCTTTATACTTCAACTGCTTAACCAAATTAAAAATATGGAAATTTAGACGGTTATACAGGCTATAACAAATCAAAGTGATAATACTTTAGGGTGTCTATGTGTCTCCTATATAGAGTTCACTATGAAAGTAGCAGCGCTGAAAGAGTATTTTTTGTGATCTGTGTAGTCAAGCGCCCCAGCGTCATGAATTTTCCTATACAAAAAAGTTACTCTTTCAAAGCTGTTCCTTTTGTGTGAACTCTACATACACACTTTAAAGTATTATCACTTTGTTTTTTTACACCCATACAAGCCTTGATTTATATCTGAGGGCCTAGACAAATGGCTAACGCTTAGAAAACAATGGCAAAATTCGTTATCAAAATGATTTGACATTAGTAAACGCTAATTTAGCGATGACTTATGTCGAACCGCATACATTTTGATAACGAATTTCGCCATCGTTTGGGAAGCGTATGCCACTTGTTTAGGCCCTCAGAAAAGATGGTGCCCGTTCCGTTGCGCACTTGCATCGATATTCGTTTATCGTGCTGTATCGTTAATCGCCGTTTTAACGATCTGAGAAAAAACTAAAAAAAGGGATCTTTAACCCCCTCCCCCCACCGCTATAATATAATAGCGTTATAATATGTAGCCTATATGTTGACCCGACCTCTTAGTAATATTCATGCAAAATTTGAAGTAAATCCATCCCGAAAATACATATAGATAAACTTGTCTGTTTATCTATATCAGTGTTTCCCAACCTGTGGTCCGCGGACTTCTGGGGGTCCGCGAGTATTTGTATGGGGGTCCGCGGTGTCATCTCTGGACCATACATAATCAGATTTTTTTGCTGTTAATTTTGTTACGGGGGTCCGTGAAAACTGTACTTGACTTCCTAGGGGTCCGTGGCTGAAAAAGGTTGGGAAACACTGATCTATATGTATGAGATCAATCTTCAGATCATTCAGATCAAAATTCTAAAAACTATATTTTTGGCTTAGATATCGATTGTAAATCACGCCCCAAGTATCTTTTTAAAAATATATACAATGTACAGAATTGACTTCCTACGAATTTATTATAATATGTGTTGATTCTTTCATACTACCTCTATACATATTATAATATGAGCAGCTGGCGAACAAAACCGGACAAGTCCACCAGAGTGCGAAAGTATATTTATTTTCGAATCGTATTCTATTGACCCAACTGCGTCAATCCCTGTTAATATGTTCAATCAAAACCGGTTAAAAAGGCTTTAAAACGTCCATTTTCAAACAAAACCGGATTAGTTCAGTAGTAGTAGTAGTATTTGATAATTGATATTAGTTTTTAGCCACTGTGTAATTTTTTTTCTCGCGGACTAATCCGGTTATGGTTAATGACTTATGTCAAACCGCATACATTTTGATAACGAATTTCGTCATCGTTTTTAACGAAAGATACTTTGTCTAAGGGGCCTGTACTTTTACATCCTAACGATAATGAACTACTGTTTAAGCCTCAGTTTCCGTTATCTGCTCCGTCCCAACTTTCATAAAGACATAAAAAACTAAGAGCAAACATCGACTGAAATCCTAGAGGACTTATTAACCTGGCAATATACCATAAGTTGCCCTTGGGGGAGCTCTAAATTGGCGGCTTACAACAATGCCCGTTATTCCAAGGCTCAGGGGCTATATTCAGTGCGACATTATATTTAATGGTAATACGCCACCCAAATTCACTTTTAACATACACGCATCGAAATACGACGGTATGGAAGCATTAAGCGTGTCCCAGACAGACGCGGCCTGCGGTGGCGATCTGCTGTTGCCTTCTTGCTTGACCGTGATAACAATACACTGCCGCGGCCGCGGTGGCGGTCATTGTAACCTACGGCGGCACATTAGCTCTCGAGTCTCACCTGCGAGTGGACGTTAGTAATGGCCAATCGTAACGAAGTTTTATTGCTTTTATTGGCGCTTGAAGAAGATGAAAGAAAAAGGTAAATAAGTTCAAAGTAATAAAAGCACAGTTTAGAAAGAAAAATTACTAACGTCGTTGTATTTAATATTTTAGTTATTCTTTTCAGAAAAAGAGAATTGTGGGTCCATGAAATTAAAACAGAACGGTTGCATAATGGGGAATTCTGGACATAGGCATAATTTCACGCGGTACATGCGGCCTGTTGTAAATATTTACAACTGATCGCGTAATGGCCGCCTCATGTCCGCGCGCTCATTCACACAGAAGCGGTGGCGTGAAGGTTGTAAGTCGGAATACTTAACAACAAACTGCGCGGCTTATGTTTGTGTCTAAGCACACTAGGCCGAAAAAACGCGACCGAAATTCGGCATGATTACGCCTGAATGCGCTACGCATACAATATAATGCGACGTAATTTCGGCATGGTGTGTCATCAGCAATTTAAAATACATTGCAGGCCTAATCATGCCGAACTTCGGGCGCGTTTATTCGGCCTAGTGTGCTTAGACACAGACATAAGCCATTCGCGCCTAGTGTGTTTAGACACTAAGGGTCAATTCAGACCGCAACGCGACGCGTTGATGCATTTGTAAATTTGTATGGATTTGACAGATTTGCAAGACGCCTTACGCAATTGAAGTCTGTCAATTCAGTACAAATTTAGAAATGCATCTACACGTCGCGTTGCGGTCTGAATTGACCCTTACTCAGAATTATGAACTAAAATATGTAAAATAATCTATACTAATATTATAAAGCGGAAGAGTTTGTTAGTTTGTTTGTTTGTTTGTTTAAACGCGCTAATCTCAGGAACTACTGGTCCGATTTGAAAAATTCTTTCAGTGTTAGATATTCCATTTATCGAGGAAGGCTATAGGCTATATTTTATCACGCTAAGACTAATAGAAGAAAATGTGGAAAAAACGGGGGAAATTATTTGAAAGAGCTTATCTCACGAACTACTAGAGCAATTTTTCTGTTATTTGGGTCAGATAAGAAGTAGACCACGTGAAAAATCATAGGCTATTTTTTGTAGACTGACTTGTCTGTGAAATATCTAATTTACGCGGGCGAAGCCGCGCGGAACGTTTAGTATGACAATAGTTGTCACACATGGACGATACTATGGGTTACCGCAGCTCAGTCTCCTTTTTGTGGAATACATTTTGACGCAGTTACGTTTCTATAGTATCGTATTTCAATGCACGTTAAATACAATTGAACGATACACACGTGGAAATTGCGTGTTTAGCAGTTTAGTAAGGTTTCTATTTGCTGAGGCTATCATTTGAGATGTTAACTAAACTATTATAATATAATGTTACTAGGAACTGCCCCAAATCTCAATTTGCTCTTTTATCATACTTATACTTAAAACATAATACATAAGTTTTTACATCAAGGAACTATCAGGTGCTTTTGCTAAAAAACTCGTGTGGGAATAAATGTATAGAGTCTGCTATGTTACTATGTTTTTCAAATAATTACTATTTAAAAAATCCACTAATTCTCGTCTTTTCAGGCATTAACTTTTACAATCTAAAATTTTATATTATTCTGTACGCAAAATTCCCGCAAAATTATGTCTCAATATTTTCGCTACATATAACTTTCTAATATCTCTATGTCTGAAACATCACAATTTTGCGCTATAACAATTCTGAATCAACTTCATGCCCTCTGTTTGTAACTATTTATCTTGTATAAACATAATTAGAGTGTGTCGTCATAAGTTAATGAAGGTCGGAAGCGGCGGGTCGGCAAACATGAGGTTCTTTCATCAACCCTTCCGCCGCGTGCGTAATTAATAAGGGCAGAAAAATCTGCGTCCAACAATTATTTGTTTAGATAGTTATACAGGGTGTAACAAAACAAAGTTATATTACATTTTGTTACAATAGAAACTATCCTAGATCTTTTTTCAGAACTCAAAGTATCCATACCAAACATTCTGACCGGTTCAACAGTGTAAGTCAGATTTGAGAGATTTTTTTAATATTATTATCAATGTGAAAGTAGTCTTTCATGTCTGTTACCTCTTCGAGCACAATAAAACTTCGTATGTAAAAACTAGGTCCTAGGTAGATAGTCCTAGAAAAGATCATAGAATAGTTTTTACCTCGAAAAATGTATAGTTCTCGCCCGCTAAACGAATTCGACGCTACAATGTTGCGGGCACTAGTTTACAATGTAGCCAAATGCGAGTCGGACTCGCGCACGAAGGTTTCCGTACAATTATAGAGCAAAAACTTGACAAAATTTGTGTTTTTTTGTATGGAAGCTTAAATATTTATTTAATTTTATTATTATTTATTAAAGTACTCATATAATTGAAAATTTCACGTTTGTTGTATGTGAGCCCCCTATAAATATTAGTTTTTTTTTTTTTTTTTGGTATTTTTTGTTAAAGCGGCAACAGAAATACACAAGCTGTGAAAATTTCGGAAGTCTAGCTATAGCAGTTCTTGAGATACATCCTGGAGACAGACAGACAGTCGGACAGACAACTAACGGCCGTTCCCAATATTTGATCTATCTCTGGTTTTGCCCTACTAGAGATAGGAATAGCTGTCATTGGACATTAGAGACATATATTTTATGTCAATTCAATGTTAGCTGCGATCGGTCGTATGTCAAACCAGAGATAGATTGAATATTGGGAACGGCCGTTAGTCTTAGTAATAGGGTCCCGTTTTTATCCTTTGGGTACAGAACCCTAAAAACTTAGTCAATGCAAACGTCAGCTGATGATGATGAGTGACACGTTAGTTAGTACGCGCCCGCAGGTTGTGATGCCATCACACCGCTATGACCCAAATCGCGTCGGCTCTGAAATACTGAATGAAATTTGAATATGCTGTGTTCTACATAGATCGCTTTCGCATCGTTTACCGAGAAATAGTTGCAATCGAAACTATACGTCATATTTATACACTGGCTGACCCGGCTAGCGTTGTTTTGCCACATACGTTTTTTTTTTTTTTTAAACGAGCAAACGTGTCACCCATGGATACTCGCAACATTAAAAGAGCTGCAGGTACGTAGCCGGCCTTTTAAGAGGGAATACGCTCTATTCTTGAAGGTTTGCAGGTCGTATTGGTCCGGAAATACTGTTGGTAACAGTTCGTTCCAGTGTTGTATAGTGCGCGGCAGAATTTTACGCGAAAAACGCACGGTGCAAGACTGCTACTTATCAAGGTGAGGAGGATGGTATATTTTCCGCGTGGAACAGGAAATTTTTCAAGAACATTTTAGGAACGTTCTTGAAAATCTCAAAAACGATCCAAACGTCCTCATAACTCCCTTTAGAACCCCCAAGTTTAAAAAAAAACTTCGACACCGCGATTCAGGATTGTTTGTTCCGCTAAGACTTTATAAAATATTCAAAAAATAAAGTTACGGGAAATAGCGTTATATCAAAATTTAATATACATTTTACACTAACGTCGTAAAAAATACAAGATAATGTGATGTCAAACCAGAGATGGATTGAATATTGGGAACGGCCGTTAGTCTTAGTAATAGGGTCCCGTTTTTATCCTTTGGGTACGGAACCCTAAAAACTTAGTCAATGCAAACGTCAGCTGATGATGATGAGTGACACGAGAGTAGGCAAATTTAATAGGCAAATTTAATAGGCAAATTTAATAGGCAAATTTTTATCTCGGAAAAATGGCGGTTCCCGCGCGATAAACGAATTTTGGCGAAACGGAGTTGCGGGCGATATCTAGTATGGTATTCGAGAGTAGTATAATTGACATTTGTAAACGTAAAGACTATAGTATGTAGGTGAAGCAATATGTAGTGAATTCTAGTGTATGATTATAGTGACAATAGGGGTGCATTAGGTTCTGCAGGAACGTCACGTACATGCTCGCGTTGGAGTATTATGCCTCTATGTCCTTTATAGAATGTTTTAAAGTTTTAATATTATAAATGCGAAAGTGCGCCTGTCTGTCTGTTATGCCTTCACATCTAAACCACTGAACCAATTTGGTATGGAGATACTTTGAGTCTCGGGAAGGACATAGGCAAATTTTTATCTCGGAAAAATGGCGGTTCCCGCGCGATAAACGAATTTTGGCGAAACGGAGTTGCGGGCGATATCTAGTATGGTATTATAAAAATCGGCCAAGTGCGAGTCAAACTCGCGCACGTAGGATTCCGTACCGTTATAGAGCGAAAATAGGCAAAAAAAATGTGTTTTTTTGTATGGGAGCCCCCCTTAAATATTTATTTTATTTTATTTTTATTAATAATTATTAAAGAACAAATATAATTTAGGATTTTGTGAAAGTATCAAGTGCCTAGCTGTTGTCATTATTGAGTACGAGCAAAAAAGGCCAAAAAAAATTATTTTGTTTTTAGTATTTGTTGTTATAGCGGCAACAGATATACACAATCTGTGAAATTTTCAGAAGTCTAGCTATAGCGGTTCTTGAGATACAGCCTGGAGACAGACAGACAGACAGACAGATGGACTGACGAACAGACGGACAGACAACGAAGTCTTAGTAATCCCGTCCCGTTTTTACCCTTTGGGTACGGAACCCTAAAAATGGTTGATGCTGTCCGCGACTTTGTAGAGCTGAAATTCGTTTAGTCAGTTAGAACTGTCCGTTTTATATGGTAATACTATGATCTAAGTTCCCGGACACGTTACCCCAGACTGCTTAATTTGGCCTTTCCCATTCCATTTCCATTCTTTCAAACACAAATTTAAGGTGTCAATAAGAGGATGACTGTCTTCGGACTACGATGCACCTATTTTAAACTTTTTAATATATTACTCGTATTTTACGCCAATCAATTTATTTATAATCGATATAAATACGAAAGTGTGTCCGTCTGTTATCTCTTCATGCCCAAACCGCTGAACCGATTTCACTTAAATTTTGTATGGAGATACTTTGAGTCACTGGAAAAGACATAGAATACTTTTCATCCCGGAAAAATGTTCGGTTCCCGCGCGATAAATTTTAACCGACTTCCAAAAAGGAGGAGGTTATATTATGTTCGTCTGAATATATATATTTTTTTTGTATGTTAAACCATAACTTTGCCGTTTTTGGACCGACTTTCATAATTCTTTTGTTGTTGTATAGGGTTTAATTCGAATTTGGTATTATGTTCACAAAAGTGGTGATCTGATGATGGGATCTATGAGGAATCGAGGGGACTCCTTGAAATTTGTATCGAAACATATAGTGATTTCAATTTTTTCTAAAGTATTCGAGGGATATGCTACCAAAAAGTAAGATTTTGCACCAGATTATACCCTGGTTCCGAAGGTACCGAACAGAACTTTTGAGTCCTTATAGATACAGGTTCGGGGATTTTGGCGTTGTTAAAATAACTGAAAGCATAAGCCAATATATCAATTTGATTAATCATCATCATCTTAACCATATTTACACCATGGGTCATCAAATTATGACCCAATTATTGGTACTTTTCATGATATTTTGCATCGAAACAGATGTTTTTGATTATTGATGATTATTTCGGTGTTTGTGGACCGATTTTCAAAATTATTTTGTTGTTGTATAGGATATAATCTTAATTTGGTATAATTATTACGAAAGTATTCATCTGATGATGGGATCTATGAGCAACCGAGAGAAATCCTTGAAATTTATTAAAACACACATGGTGGTTAAGATGTTGTTCCTAGTAACTCAAACACATATTACAAATAAGTGAAATTTCATACGAAAGTGTCTCTGGATCCAAGGACACTGAACAGAACTCCTGAACCTTTAAAGATAAAAGTTTGGAAATTTCAGCATTGCTAAGATAACTGCAGGCATTTACCACAATTTCGCTTACAGTAATATAATGTGAATAGTTAACTTTTTTAGTGGTTATTTACACATAAAGCCTTGTGGTCTTGTAGATAACTAAAAAGAGTAAAATTATTATTTTTTAATAAAAAATTGAACCTGACTTCCAAGGTAAAAACAATATTCTTAAAATAATCTAAAAAGTATGAAATAATCCTTATTCTTCATAAGTGCCTTATTCAAAATTCCACTAAACCTCAAATAATTCTGTACTTACTCAATTTTCATTCTTTTGAAGTCGGTACCGGCTAAGTTCTATGTTAAGTATCTGAGTTCTGGGCTGGTACCGACTTCAAATGAATGAAGATTGAGTACAGAATCAGTTGAGGTTTAGTGGAATTTTGAATTTTTGAAATGGCACTAATAAATTATTTTAAGAATATTGTTTTTACCTTGGAAGTCGGGTTCAATTTTTTATTAAAAATAATAATTGGGCAACGGAGTTGCGAGCGTCACCAAGTTTACTTAAATATATTTAAAATACAAAAAATCTTAAACTAATCTCTAAATTCGTCATTTAGAAACATTACGAAGAGCAGAGTGACGCAGATTTACTTGGCAATTCATTCGAGAAAAATCCCGTCACTAAGTCAGCTTGATTAATGATATTTGTGGACACAAAAAATGTTCGTTATTTCGAGAGGCCTCGTGATTATTAAATAATACCGTTAAAATACAATCGCGTTATTAAATGCTGAGTTATAACGAGCTCCGTTATTTGTTTCAGTTGTACTATTACCAAGCGCTTTGTAGATTTTCTAATGATAATTAATTTGTGTTTTTATTATACTTATGACAATAATTATTATTCCTACTAGGTATAGATGATATTCGTAAAGTTTTTATACAATATTATTTGTAAGTTACGATAAAAAAAAGTATGAAACTACAAAACACTTGTGTTGTTGTTTTATAGAATTTAGATTGTTATGGTAAATTATATTATGCTGAAACTAAGTTGACTTAATTAATTACTGTAAACAGTAAATAGGTAAGTTTATGTTTTACGAAGTAAAGAAACATCTATGTAGGTATATTAAAATTCCAACGTTCCCTCCCGCAATATAAGTAATTAAAAATTCCGTAAAAACAGTTAAAATGTCTGCCGTAAAGGAGACATCACGGTAATTGTGCGTTAAATTGCTTCAACGGAATCCATTATTTTGTTATTTTTTTCCCTTCATTCGGGGAAATTGGAAGTAGGTCAAGTTTGACCTGAATTGCAGCGGGAATGGCGCAACTATGTAGTGGACAACGTTAAACGCTATTTAAGTTTTAGGCTGGACTTAAATGTGGCGGCGCGAACAGCTACACGGCTACACCGCGAGATGACTAGCAATGTATGCGAATGACAGCGCGACCGCGCCGCTATTTAAATAAATCGTTACATGCATTTGCTAGTAATCTCTCGGTGTAGCCGCCAAACCGCACGTTCGCACTTCGCCCGCATATAAATCCAACCTTAGCCCACTGCGCCACGAGGGTTAATTTTTTAATAAAGAAAGATTTTTTTTAATAATAGGTATTATGAATACTCTTTTTGAACGTCAAAACTACATTTGTGCCTACCACCGATTCTGGAACTAGCCCCGCGATAATAACGTATTTGATATTAATTTGTATAGTCGACACTTAAATTATTGAAAACATTTTTTGTCCATTTTGGAATTAGAACAGCTTGAAAACCAAGATTAGAAAAGTATTCAAATCATTTGAGAAAGGTGACATTCTGAGAAATGAAAATACATTATCGGATTTTGGAGAATAATATTTTTCGCAAAAACAACGAACCCGATACCAGCGCGAGACAGGTGTAGCTTTTATAGAGTTGTGGTCGGTAAATATCGATAAAAATTTATTACATTCATGCGGGAATTTCGAAAGTAAGGATGGGTTATGACAAATATTAAAAAATCATTGAAATATACAAGTCCAAAGTGACTATCTTTCAGTGACGCTACTTTTACAGTGAACTCTAGTAATTATACATATAAGGAACACATACATAGTTATATACATACGAATGTACATATTATTATCACTTTGTTTTGTTACATTCTGTATACGAAAGATACATTTTAAGACAACAGTTGTTAAGTCGAACCAAAACTCAAACCAATATTATATCCCAGTCGTTTTAAAAATTTGTACCACGGCTCGATACTGCATGGGAATGTTGAATAATTTTCAATACCGTAGCATCACTTCCCACAGGCCCGGTGGGGGCTCATTTGTTAGCTGTCGGCCGTGTAGATAAACCCCCCACCTCCAATTTTTCACCAGCAATATATCAGGGAATATGTTCTCCATTTGCATTTAAAGTACAGCCTAATACATTTACACCGACAGAGATTTTGATAGCACGAGGCGAAAATTAAGCGATAGAATCTTTTCCTTGTATTTTATCATTTAACTGGCTGTCAGTTCCGTGACCAAGCCTAGAATCTTATCTGGGACTTCAGAGTCGTGAATTTGCTTGTCTTAAAGGGAGACCCCTTTAAGACAAGCAAATTCCTACAACAAAATATTATATCGTACTAAATAGATGCCGTAATCCGTTACATAGAAAACAGTTTTCCGCGCGCGTCCATACTAAAATCTATTTAAAACAGTTGAGCCTTTCAAGCGTGAAGAAGCAACAGACATGCTTTTTATTTATAAAGAATTGACAATTTAGCTTTAAATAAAGTAAAATCAACTAGCAAGTTAATTTAACATTAGATATTTACAGCAAAATTGAAAATTATTAACAAAATTATACTATTTTACTATTCGAAATGTCATCAGGATTAACTTCGATGAAATACAGAACTTATAAGATAAACTAATTAGTAGTCTAAGTAAAAAGTACTCATAGCATAAATATCTCATTAGTCATTTCACTGAAGTTAGGTGCAGGTTAAGATGAAGCTATGAAGTTAGCTACGGACTAGAACTAGATTCACGCCAAAATGTCGGTCACTGAATGGCGGATTTATTTCATTTCTATCGCCTTAATTACTTTTCGCTATCAAAGGCTTGCGTTTTCCATTCAACTTCTATATATTATTTTAGAACGGAGACCTAAATTTCATTTTTATTACTTCATAGTTTCTGCACGGGCATAACGTGTTATCTTCTTTTGAATTTAGACGTTTTACATGTAGTTGTAATTTAAGGGCTTAAAGAAATATTTTAGTCTACCTAACAAGTAAAGTATTGTTCTTCTTTCTTATATTATTCATCTTTGAGTCTTCTTGTTCATTTCGAGTTTGTAATCTGCTTAACAAATATTGTTAGATTAATATTATCAGCTGCATTCTATAAATTTTAAAATTATAAACGCTATGGTGTGATTTGGGATGGATATTTAAGTATCGGAAAAAGCCAAAGGATAGTTCTATAGGAAAAATTTTTAGATCATCTGTAAAGGTGACTTTCCGATCTTTATCACAAGCGACCGCAACTGACAAAAAATTGGCCAAGTGCGAGTCGAACTCGCGCACGAAGGGTTCCGTACCGCTATAGAGCGAAAGTAGGCAAAAATTGTGTTTTTTTGTATGGGAATATTTTTTATTTTTATTTTATTATTAATTATTAAAGTGCAAATAAAATTAAGGATTTAGTGAAAATTTCAAGTACCTACCTGGCCTTTATTGACTACGAGCCAAAAAGGCCAAAAAAATACGTTTGTTGTATGGGAGCCCCCCTCAAATATTAACATTATTTTATTTTTAGTATTTGTTGTTGCGGCAACAGAAATACACAATCTGTGAAAATTTCAGAAGTCTAGCTATAGCGGTTTTTGAGATACAGCTTGGAGACAGACAGACAGACGGACAGACATCGAAGTCTCAGTAAAAGGGTCCCGTTTTTACCCTTTGGGTACGCAACCCTAAAAATCAAATAAAATGCCACTGTATGACATAGGTTTCATTTTCTATCGACGTTGGTCAAGCCGCTGCTTTGTCTTGGCGTAGAGCAAAATGAAACCCATAGCCTAGGTCATAATAGTCATAAAGTGGCGTTTTATTTTATTTTTTATCGATCGCGGTCGCTTGCGGCATAGTTCGGAAAGACACATTTACAAAATTTGTGCGCATACGAAGTAGCATGCAACTTTTACTCACATTAAAATCTGAAGTGGTTTGTGAGATGCAAACAAGTAACTTCTGAAATAACGCGAAACATGCATGTAACATACCAAGAACAAACTAAATTAAACTAACAACTCGCCGAAATATTTAAACTCGTAATAGTTGATGTTTTAATCTTAAGATGTGTGATAGTAAATTACTCGGGGACCGAGAATGTAAAACAGATTGCTCTAAACTTCAAGATGTTGGAATAGTTGCATGTTGGGCTCGCTTAGGAGTAGGGTGGCCATTCTGGGGAAGTGACACCTGTACCTATAGTACTACTAAAATCAGTGACGCTTCTGCATTACGGCTACATGACGAGGCGATACAAACTTTATTACCTACACAAGAAGATACACATTGAATTGACAGATTTTCCGCTCTCAGTGTTGGGCTGCCAGTTCCTAATTTAAAATCGGAATAGGCAGTGGAACACCAGGAGTGTTGTGGCAGGTCTGTTGAAGAAAACTTGAGTGGTTGGCGCAGCGCGATGCAGCTCAAAAGTCAAACACTTGCAGTCGTGTCTTCAGATCCCGTCTCCGGGTGAATCAAATCCATACTAATATTATAAATGCGAAAGTGTGTCTGTCTGTCTGTCTGTCTGTCTGTCTGTTACCTCTTCACGCCCAAACCGCTGAACCGATTTTGCTGAAATTTGGCATGGAGATACTTTGAGTCCCGAGAAAGGACATAGGATACTTTTTATCCCGGAAAAATGTACGGTTCCCGCGCGATAAACGAATTTTGGCGCAACGGAGTTGCGGGCGTCATCTAGTAATACTATAATGTTGCGATGGCAATGCTCCAATTTACCAAATATCTGAATCTTTGACGTGCTATATTACGTAGATTGACGACAGGTAGGTCACGCAAAGTTTTAATGTCGCCAGGAGAAAATGTATGGGGAAGGCGCATAGTTCGATTTTCAGGTGTATTTCGTGGAACGGGGAGTGAGCAGCAATTTCTTACCATTAGGCGAACCGTCTGTTATTTCCTGGGTTTCATAAATAATTCACTCGGCTACCTGCAAGTCCTAAATTAAAACAGAAGTTTGGCCAACCTAATTAACATCGTGTTCAACTTTTGCACAAGATTGTTGTTGTATAAATAATGCAATTCACCAAGTGTTTCAGAGATTGAAGACATTTTAGAGTGCTACTTGCATCTACGTGAGAAGAAAATGTCCATGAGTAGGGATGCCACGCGTCCGGATAAAGCTAGGATTTTGATTGAAAATCCGGACAAAATAAACGGAGTTGTTGTCCAACTTTTCATATTTGACAGACGAGGGAGCACTAATTGCTCATTTCTAAATAAATCAATAGAAATAAATGCTCAAAAGAATCTAAAAATATCTTAAAATATTTCTTTATTATTAAACAATATTTATGTAGTAGTTAATTCTTCATTTTGAAACACAAATTACAAAATATTCTAGACTTTTCCTGCTAAGCTGACTATTAGGTTTTGTGCGCTGGCAACCCTACATAAAAGCTACCTTGGCGGGTCTAAAGTTTAGGTAAAAAAATTAACAAGAACTGCAACTAAACAACATACTATAAATTAGGGAATGCAATCTCGTTCTCGCGAGATCTCGCCTTTTTTTACTACTACAAAATATATACTGTCCTACAGTATATTTTGTTACTAACGTCATCGCGTCTCGGAGTGTAATCCATACTAATATTATAAATGAGAAAGTGTGTCAGACTGTCTGTTACCTCTTCACGCTCAGACTGTTAAACCGATTTTGCTGAAATTTTGTATGGAGATACTTTGAGTACCGGGAAAGGACATAGGATACATTTTATCCCGAAAAAATATACGGTTCCCGCGCGTTAAACGAATTGATATACATTAAATGACTTAAAATTTTACTATGTTCATTATATTATAATATAAATACAGGTGTTACAAAACTAAGTGATAATACTTTAGGGTGTGTATGGGTAATCTCTATATTATGGAGTTCGCTATAAAAGTATCAGTGCTGAAAGAGTAACTTTTTTATACTTTTGTATGGGAAAACTCATGACGCTCGGGTGCTTGCCCATATAAATCACAAAAAATAGCTCATTCTGCGCTGCTACTTTTACAGTGAACTCTATATAGATGTCGCAGGCGGATTGTATATTTCGCCGTATTACATTACGGCTAGCCGTTTTCAAAAACAGGGCCGTTTTGTAATGCGGCGTGTCGACGATTAGCCGGATTGAATACGGCTGAATAAAAAACCGCCAGAATGTATTCGGCGCTATACGTGATTCAATACGACTGCCGTAATGTAATAAAGTGAGAAACTAGTCGCCTTTTTGAAAGTTTTAGTTCCGTTTCTTAATACTCGTGGCGCTGCCCGTGTCATAACAAAAACAATGGCGTTGGATACCGAATGTGTGGTGCTAAATTGCGAAGTTTTAAGTGAATTAAACAAACAAAACAGTGAATTTAAGAACAATTTTCAGTTGCAGTTAAATAATTTTTATTCTTCTCGATGTGGAACAGTATAAAAACCATGGAATAAGATCCGAGTTTTAGAGTTTATATATAATGCACATCAAAACTGCTAAAGTGGCTATGGATTCTGGTGTTCGGCGGAATGTAGCCGATGAAGATTATTATTTAATAATCTTCATCGACTACTTTAGCAGTTTTGATGTGCATTATAACCTCTAAAACTCGGTCATTAGTCCATGGTTTATTTACTGTTTTTTCAAATTTTGATCTTAAAGAAAAATAATCCCGAAGATCCTCCTACTATTCAAGTAGTAGTATTTTGATGATTTAATGAAAATTCACAAGGAAAGTGGCCATGGCGGTCGAGACAAAATTCTGCACGCGATCAAAAATAAAAAGGCAATTGAAATATTCGTCTCGTTATACCCGGTCTGCAAATGCAGCAAATCCAAGCGAAACTTATCAAAATAGCATCCAAACAACAATACCATCTAATAAGTAAAATTGATTTTCATTTTCAACATTGTTTTATTTTGCAATCATGGTCACCCTATAATTTAAGTAGGAATACGATGCGGCTAAACGTGGGCCGCCTTATTGAAGAACGTATCGCAATGACAATCCGGCTAATCGTCGACACGCCGCATTACAAAACGGCCCTGTTTTTGAAAACGGCTGACCGCCGCTGCAGGAAAGTAGCTGAAACGTTGGGAATATCGCCAGTGATTAAAGAAGATTGTTGCTCCAAAATTCGTTTATCGAGCTATAACCGTACATTGTTTCGAAATAAGTAGTATCCTATGTACGTTTCCGGGACTCAAAGTATCTATGGAGATACTGAAATTATATATGGATGATAATAATATATGGAGATTGCTGAAATTTGGTATGGACCAAATTTCGGCAAAATCGGTTCAGTGATTTTTGCCTGAAAAGGTAACAAACAAATGGACTTTCGCCTTTATAATATTAGTGTGAAGTATGATAACACTCGCGAAAACTTAAAAAATCATTATTTAATTTCAACATTTAAAGTTTAGATTCTAAATTTTAGTAGTGCTTAAAATGATGTAGTGTTTTCTGAATAGCTCGCTGAATATACCGCTTCAATCAAATCAAATTTCCGCTCAAACATTTGATAGTATGCGCTAAGTTCAGCACAATGAGTAACGAAAATAACATAGAGACGTCACATCATAAGAACGGCATTATAGAATTATTTTTACAACCTACAACTTGGTAGTTGTAGGTTGTAATAATAATTCGTTTATCGCGCGAGAACCGTGCATTTTTCCAGGACAAAAAGTATCCTATGGCCTTTCCCGGGACTCAAAGTATCTCCATATCAAATTTCAGCAAAATCGGTTCAGCGGTTTGGGCGTGAAGAGGTAACAGACAGACAGACGGACGGACAGACGGACACTCTTTCGCATTTATAATATTAAGTATGGATACGGGTTAGTTCACGATATCATACGTTTTACAGCATTTTCTATTTTCCTAATTAGTAAATATTTTGTAACTTTTTACAATATTAACAATTCTTTCACTCGAGCGCTAAACAGATAAGTTAGAAATTATTTAAAAAGAATCGGAATAAAACTGGGAAAATTCTCTTACGACGTGACATTTTTGAAAAGCTCACTAATTGATATCTAATTTTAAAAAAGTCAAAGGTATCATTAAAGCCAGACAAACTTAACGATTTCAGAGGGGTCCAGTTTCACAACAGGAAAAATAAAAGTATGTCCCATAATTGAAGTTACGGGAGGTCGAACAAATAAAAAAGCATTTTACGGGGCTTCCGCGTGAATTTTAACCGCGGGAAACACGCAATAAGAATCTTTGATTGATGAAGCCCAAGGTGTTTTCGAGCTCCGAATGTTCGAGCAATGATTACCTTGTTAGACAATGGGGGAAATTGAAAAATGTTTAGTAGAAAATTGAATAGAAAATTATAGAAAAGAGATAATTAAATAGAAAAATAATTTAACTTTATAAAAAAGTGAATATTATTAAAAAGGTAAGTGTAATTTAATTTCTATTCCTAAAATAAAAAAAGTATTAATCTACGGCAAGTTATATTTACACTATGAGTAAGTTTACAATGCAACGTGACGAGGCTATGCGATGCATTTTAAATGCGCCATTTGAAACTGAACTTTATTTAAAAGAAGATACACAGAAAAAGAACATATTAAATACGGTCGAAGTCGGTTAATAAAGTGACAAACCTGTCGCCCGTGGTGTCGAGCTGCGTTTTCCAATTTTGAAAAAACTAAATGAAGCTTCATTTAAAAACTCATCGCAATACCTCACCACGTTGCAATATCAATTGACCTTAGTGTAAATAGCATGCCATAGATCAGGGGTCACCAAATGGCGGACCCCGGTCCGACCCATTGTGTGCGGACCAAACATTTTCGAAGATGAACTTCGTTAAAAATAAATTTCAGCTCGACTAGTAAGTCGAGACCGACTTACTTATATTACATCAGTAATGAACATACAACCAATACTTGCACCAATTCACTCCAAACTTCAGACAAATAATAATTAGCAACAAAAATTGTCACTTTTCTTATTTATAATATGTAATATCCTTGTTGATATGTTAATAAACACCTTTGTAATTTCCGTAAATACCTTTGTTTAATAAATATTTTTTTTATAAAATATGTGGACTGCGAAAGTCATTTCATTTCTTAAAACGGACATCGAGCGAAACTAATAATTGGTGACCCCTGCCATAGATTATAATATATTCTCGTGTTAAATCTACTTGAAGAAGCTCGCTTGAAACGCCTCTAGATTAAATGTAATTTTGTTGGAAAGTTATAAACCACTGAAGAAGATTTTTAAATTGACACCACCCTCCTCCTCCCATTTAGGCTCTGATGAGAACCAAAGTCATAATTTATTCATTATCTAATTAAATAATCTCGGATAATACCTGCGTAAACTTCAAATAAAGTTAAACTTTCGTTAAAGGACTTTCAGCGCGAACGTTTACGTACCAAAGTTGTATTGAATTCTAGAATTTTCCAACGGGAATGTTACAATTTTAGACTGATTTATTACGACTGTACATTTGTGTATTGTAACGGAGTGCTATGAATAAATATAAAGCTTTAAGCATATTGCATTACACTTTTGGATATTTTATTTTAAGTTGTAAACTTTAAATATAATTCTTACATTATTTTTTAAATAAGTACTTCTATAACGACTTGACAGAATTACATGGACAATTTAAAGAGTTCTATACTGTACTCGGCGAAAGGAGGCGGTAGCGGTCATTGACCTTTTTAGTCTAGGCGCTAAATGAAAACTGCTCACCCTGTATTTAGAATATTTATGAATAAAATTGACCTCTTATAAAGACACAGATTATTACAGATTCATCGGCAAACCTCTTGGTAACTATTAGAATGATAATCTCCAACTTTTTATGAGTTCGTAGTGATATGCTTCATATTCAGTTCACATCGAGTATGCAAAATACGATATCGCCCTTAGACTAGGAACATCTGACACTTCATTGTCAATCGCGGTTTATATAGAAAATGACAATTTTTTGACAGGGAGTCAATGACCGCTACTGTCTCGATTCCCCGAGTACACCTTAGGATTATTTACTCCTTTTGTTGTTGACAGTCTTCTTCTACAATAACCGAACAAGTAATGCAATCTACGCTTAATAGTATACATCCTTGCAGAATATCAATGCAGCGGACTTGCTTGCTGCGTATAGCTGAGCTGGGGCCAATTTTGACATCACATTATATACATATATTATTCCTTTTTATTATTATTTTTTCTGTTTTGTGTATGTTGTGTGTTGACAAAATATTCTTATTCTTATTCTTAAATTACTTACTACCCTTTCTTGGTGTTGATTTACCAATCAACGACGGTATTGAATAAACTAGCTAAAAGCCGAGCTTTGTGAGGGCTCGCGTCGTTTTTCTGCGTGGTAATAATCTTTAAGGCAGTTTTTTTTTTTAATATTTTAATAGTAACCAAACCTTGACTGACCGATGATAACATATCTACATGATATAAATAAAAATTACTATGTTAAAGCACAAATCAATAGTGATGGTTTTTCCGTAAAGTGTACCACAAAAGTGCTCAGGTTGTGGGATATATACTAGGGCTCGCGAAAAACTCTCTCCAAAACAATGACAAACCGGGTATCATTGTCACCTCCACCATAGTAGAAAGCACGTTTGAATAGGGAATATTACGCAAAGATCGGAGCAGTGGGCGCTACTAGCACATAAAGTAAACAATCCGACATGCTGCACACGTCATATCAGAATATTGTCAGAAACGTTGTCAAACGTCGAACAAAACTTTTTGTTCACTGTCTGTGCTGTGCTGCACTCTGGCGTGAAAACGTAATATTATATTATACTAGATGACGCCCGCAACTCCGTTGCGCCAGAATTCGTTTATCGCGTGGGAACCGTACATTTTTCCGAGATAAAAAACTATCCTATGGCCTTTCTCGGGACTCAAAATATCTCCATGCCAAATTTCAGCACAATTGGTTCAGTAGTTTGATCGTGAGGAGGTAACAGACAGACTGACAGACACACTTTCGCATTTATGATATTAGTATGGATTTTTACATATTAGGTATAAAGTAATGTCGCCTCTGGCCGCTACTCTTAGTCGGTTGACAATTGTAGGTCATTAATTCAGCGGGCCACATTTCCGCGCCCTGATTGATTAACAATCAGCTGACTGCGGTTCCCTGTGATTTATAGTGCACTATATCTAAATAATATTATATTCATCTTGTGTGTCATATTTTTGTTGGATATCAACTATATTGTAGATAGTGAGTGTGGCAAAGCGCGCCTACCTGGCAAGTGCGCCATAAAGCTTATAGCTTTATTCCATACTGCTATTTGGAAATCTCCAATCAGCAGTATGGAATTATAGCTATGGCGAACTTGCTGGGTAGGCGCGCTTTGCCACACTCACTTTATTATTTTTAGGAACATTTGACGACCTCTGTGGCTCAATGGTTAAGAGTGTATGGCAGCTCAAGCCGGGGGTCGTGGGTTCGAATCCCGCCGACGGAACAAAAAGTTTTCAATGTTCCTGGGTCATGGATGTGTATTAAATATGTGTATCATATAATAAAAATCTTAAATATATTATGTATAGTATAAATGTATTAAATATTTCCGTTGTCTGGTACCCGTAACAAAAGTCCTTCAGGTACTTAGCACGGGGCCAGACTGACGTGGTGTGAAGCGTCCATAGATATTATTATTATTATAACATGAATGACTATTGTCGCGAAGCACACTTTGAGAATAGCTGTTATAGAGGCATAGTAAAGCGCTAATAACTTGCTATTAATGTCTTAAACTGTAACACCAAACGCAAACTACACCGCTTGTCGAGTGTCGATACAGAGTTAAGAAAGAACATTGGCAGAGTTCCATACAACGTAATACCTGGATTTTTTTTTTCGGCGTCTAAGGTTGCAAAAATATCTAAAAGATAGCAAATGCATTACATAATCATATTCAAAAACAATTTTGTCTTATCGAGGCCACGAAAAATACTTATTCATATCCTTTAAGTACACGCGTTGTTTTGGGTAACGTTCAGTCACGCGAGGGGTCTAGAAGTATCCCCAATATAAATATACTTATAAATTCAGAATTGTTTGATAATTTTTAAAACCCGTTTTGTATTATAAGAAAGGATATTATTTTATTTATGAAAAGCATTTATAAATAATGAACTAACCATTATTTAGACAGTAAAGAACATTTTTATGAACTAACCAATCTCGTGCATAGAATTTTTAGGGCACATGTTTACTGTACCAAAATTCAACAAAAGTGTCTACTTCTGACTAACTTATTATTTTTTTCTAATAAAATAAGACTTAGAAATAAGTAATCAAAAGAAAAATTAACACTAAACATTACAGAAAAAAAATTAACAATCCTTAAAAAGTACTACCATAAACTAAAATTATTCCTTGAGTAGGCAAGGTAAACAATAAATAATTTTATTGAATGAGGCTTGCAAATAGTTTTATAGCAAGGCTTACGGACAAAAGTAATTAGTTCTGGGATAATAATAGCATCTTCGCTTCATTTTTGATGCACTAGGTCTAGCTACCTCTAACTCTTCCCAAATGTTTCCAAAAACTTTCAGTCATTAAAATTGTATATGATTTGTGCAATTTGATTTTCTGTTATTCGGCAACAATTTTTTCCATTTATACATAGCCAATTCAAAAAAACAAACAAATAAACACATAACCAATGTGAAAAAAAGTATAAACGTTAAATCACGGGTGGGGTCTGCAGGTATCCCCACATAAGCAAAAATGTAACTTCACTTAGCAGAGGAGCGACGGACTTTTACTCACTGAAAGACCTCGCGTTGCATTGAGATTAGCCGAAAACGTGCACTCGTAACTTGCCAATTTAAAAAAATACCGTCAAAAAACAGCGCGTGGGGTCTGCGTAGACCCCGCCCGTGACGTTAAAGGATATATTTGTTTTTTGAGGTTACCTATATGCTATTTTATACTAAACGATAATGTTAATTGTTGACTCCCCGCCTTATTTACGCTTATATTCTTATAATACGATATTATATTAAATTAAAATCTAAATAAATACATCTTTGATTAAAATACATCTATATAGGTATGTAGGAGTTTTACTAGGTAGCGCGTTTTAATTGTTCACGGGCCACAAATAATAAAAACGATTGAATGATTATTCCTACAGGTACATATTATAATATAATATTATATCTAAGTCATAGAAGAAAAGCCAAAAAAATCGTAAAAACTATTTTTGCATGTAAGTATATTAATAAATAATAAGTTGAAGAAATGGCATGCTATTATTATATTTTAGATATCCTATAATATATTATCTCATATTACAAATAAAATGCATGATTTATTTAGCGCTTGTAAGTATTATTATAGAACCATTTACTGTATTAAGAATAATGGCTTAAATATCATTTTTCATGGTTTAAGTAAATAAAAAACTTATTGATATTTCAAAGTATTTATTAATCATCCTCTTATTTAACTATATTATCATCTAAATATTCTCTTATAAAAATATCACTTTGCCTTCGTGCAATAGAACATCCACATAGAAGGCATACACGAATGTGATCTCGTTGGCTAGTTCCAGCTTGATCACTGCTACACTGGTCATGTTTTGCTGCATATTGTGATTAACTGCAGCTATTGCTAGTTCCCAACAAGCTTCACAAACATAATCATCTTGAACAGTTATCTGAAACAAAAGGTTATCATATTATGTAGCTTATTATTATGAAGTATAAAAAGGAACATTATTATTTTTTGGATTAAATAGAACTAAAGGCTGTTCAATAACTAATTATGAATGCATAATATTGCATATTATGCATTAATTGGAAGTTCGAACATCTTGTCGGTGTTAAGATATTAACTAAAGGTGTAATAAAACTTACGATTTGCGGATACACCCAAATGCACAGTAAAGAACATAATCGTGTGTTCCTGGTCAATGATCCGATATCGGCGAAAAGTGTTCAGTGTTCACGCAGATATTGCAATTTACTTTGCGTTTCCATTTTCACAATTCAGTATTCACTATCGTAAGGCAGCCATTGTCCGTCAAGTGAAAACGTCAACTGTCAAGTGTCATCATGTTTTAGATAAACGGGCCAATCATAAACGTTTTATTACCTCATTGGATGCGGCCATTTTATACAAATAAATTGAGAGTTTTTATTTATTTACAAAATAAATCCGGCTTTTACACATAAAAACAATTACGTGAAAAAAACTGCAAATTAAATGATTAGTTTTTGTATATGTGACATTTTTAGACGCTTCCGAAAACACTAAGGTACAATCTTGCCATGACTCTTTACATACTCACCCCCTTACTAATAAACGTTATACAGTGTTTTGTCTTCTTCAATCCAATTAAAAATGTCACTCGTGTGACAGGAACAAAACACTGTATAACTATTCAAAGCTTATACAACGTTTATTAGTAAGGGGGTTAATGTATAATATTGTTGAAAAAAATGTCACTTTTTTCAGAAACCAACAACATTTTACTGAACAGTGAACATTGAGAGTCCTTAAGATTATATTCGTACTTAGAGATCAACTATCTGAATTCAAAACATTTTATTTATTCTGTTTTAAATGTACCACGAGAGAAATTCATTTATATGCAGACTAAATGACGCTCGGAACTCCGTTACGCCAAGATTCGTTTATCGTGCGGGAACCGTTAATTTTTCTGGGATACAAAGTATCTTTTGTCCTTTCCCGGGACTCAAAGCATCTCCATACCAAATTTCAGTAAAATCGGTTCAGTGGTTTAGGCGTGAAGTGAAGAGTGTAACAGACAGACAGACACACTTTCCCATTTATAATATTAGTATGGATGGTAACTATAAAGACACAGTACAAAAACCGGCCAAGTTGGACTCGCCCATGAAGGGTTCCGCAGCAGTAATAAGGTTTATTTTAATGAAGTTGATTTGGTTAAAGTTAAATTAAGGTTTACCATTTATAACGTATAAAAAAAACTACTTGCTAGATCTCGTTCAAACCAATTTTCGTTGGTAGTTTGTATAGTAATGTACATCATATTATATTTTTTTACACTTATCATGCCCCTACTTTAGAAGTTAGAGGAGGGGAAACACATTTTACCACTTTGGAAGAGTCTCTCTCGCAAACTATTCAGGTTAGAAAAAATTTAAGACCTATCGATAGATACCCCACACGCATAGGTGACATATGGACGGACAGACAGACAGGCAGACAGACATGACGAATCCATAAGGGTTCCGTTCTTTGCCATTTGGCTACGGAACCCTAAAAACGGTCGTGTTGTCGAAATATAATAATTTTCCAAGTGGTAGAAATGAACACTATCGCTGGTATAATAAATTTATTTATTGTCAGCTATTTCTTAAAATTATACCAGTATTTTACAGATACTGTCACCCAAGTGGCACTTCCTTGTAGGTATGTATATTAAGGATCTCAAATGTCTAATGGTTCACGTCGCGTCCATAGATTTAAATCATATTTTTATTATGTTAACATTCAACGTTCCTTTACAAAACCCTCTGTAGGAACTCATAAAAATGTTGCCATGTCTATTCCCATTCTGCTCTACGACCATAACTTCTGAACCTGATTCAAATGCTTGAAACTTTCAACTAGAATCAAATCACGGCATGATTAAAAGTTCTCGATGCTAACTTCAGCCGTTACTGCTAATTGAGGTCGCGTATTCCACTATTCCATTGTTTTACAAACATAAGCTACAAGTATTTCTCGACGTCATCCGACTTTAGTTTAGGGTATTGAGTATTTTATAGGCGAACTTAATGTTTTCCGGTTGTCCGCAAATTCGTTGCAACAAAATACCACCTATACATGTCTGGTCTCTGCCTATACTAAGACATGAATATGAACGAATTACATGGAAAAACATGAAGACATAACAAACAGACACACTTTCACATTTTTAAATAAGTATTGATAGATTTTGCCCCGACTAGTAGCAAGAATTCAAGAGAGGCACTCCTATTCCGACAGTTGTACGTAGTCGTCGTACAACTGTGGGAATAGGAGTGGTAGCCGCAAAAGAAGATCTTCCGACCGAGCGAGGCGGTATGCTCGGTCAAGCCGAAGCCCACGTGATTGATTTATTAGCTGTCGTTACATATTTAAACCGACTTACTTACAGCCGTTCCCAATATTTGATCTATCTCTGGTTTTGCCCTACTAGAGATAGGAATAGCTCTCATTAGACATTAGAGACATATATTTTATGTCAATTCAATGTTAGCTGCGATCGGTCGTACGTCAAACCAGAGATAGATTGAATATTGGGAACGGGCGTTAGAAAACTTCGATAGCGCGATGCAGGATTATGCCGCTAATTGTGGGTACCGTCACAAGTTCACTGAGCAGGAATTTTATTTACAAAGTAGATAAAGTTGACCGAAACTTCATTACAACAAAATTAAATCGATTATTATCGTTCAGAAATTATTACTCCATTGTGGAAATTATGTTATGTTCTTTAAGATTTAGGTTATCTCCATACGAAATTTCATTAAAATGTTTAACATGAACCTGAAGAGATAACAAAAAGACAGTTCAGACTTAAGCTTTTAAAAATTGTTTTATTACTTATTAGTACGTATTTTGCGCACCAGTAGCAACAATACAAGAGAACCCGCGAGAAAAATTAAAACAAATGTACAACCTTCTTGAAGTCTTTCAGGGAACTTCTTGGTTACTAAATAACGATTAATACCAAAAAAGATTTTATAAACCCCATCAAGATAATTGTGTAAAATAAAATGGAGAGAAAAAATCTGTTGAATACAATAACGTGCAAAAATCTCTTTTATCCGAACTTTCCCTTTTATTATGATGAAATAAAATTTCTTCTCAAAAGGATAATGGTTTATTACTGTTAAACTTTTCCACGTGATTCAATACTCAATTACCTCTAAATATATTTTCACATGCCCTCGGGCCTTTGTATTTACAAGTCAATTATTCGCTAAACCGAGATGTTTTTAGAAATTGCCCTTGTGGAATATGAAACTGTCCTTTGTTGTATTCGCTGATGCGTCACTGACAAGACAGTCAGAAATTAGAATCAGAGCCCCTAGCGTACACATTTTCTTTATCGCTTGTTTATAGAATCGCCGATCAAAATGTACAGAATTGACATGATTACATTTGTTAAATTCATACGTTAAGTTCCAGTGTGAAGACGAGATCCTTAGAACATCATAAATTCTGGCACATTGGCCACAAATGTAGGTTTGATCGCACAAATAATGCTACTTCGTATATGTACAAACACGGAAAGGTAAGAAGTTTATATTTTTTAAAATACGGCTGACAACTCTCAGTTGTACGTATATTGGCTATAATTCTGATACATTTCTTTTGCGCCTTAAATATATCTTCACGCATGGTGGAGTTACCCCAGAATATGATACCATAACGAAGAGTAGAGACTACGAAACCATTGTAGGCCATTAACAAACCTTTTTCATTAACTATTTTTGAGGTAGTATATAGAGCATAAGAAAATTGATTTACTTTTCTACATACATGTTCTGAATGTTTTACCCATTTAAGATCTTTTTCGATAAATATACCTAGAAATTTTATAACTCTAATATCTTCAATTTTATCCCTATTATATTTGATATTTAATGTTTTTAATAGTGGCTTTCTTTGCTGGAATTTCATTATTTGTGTTTTCTTTTGATTTATGAGTAAGTTATTAGATTTCAACCAATTTATAATGTCAATTAAACTTTTATTTATGTCATTTTCGTAACTACTAATTAGTTTGCGTTTATGAAAGTGGTTTCATAACAAAAGTTGCTTTTAATTGCATAAGTTATCGAATGGTTAATAAATATTTAGTTTATTTATGTAAAAAAACGACTTATCTAACTTTGAAGGCTCATAACAAAAAAAATACAAAAGTTATCAAGCTGAAATTTTGGAAATACTTATGTTTTGTAGTATAGTAAGTATGCACCTAGAATAAGTTGGTATAAGTAAGTGAATTACACTACAATAAAGTTAGTCTTAACCAAGTCGTCGAGTGTTTCATTTCACCTATCAGGGCCCATCCTCATAGTTTTACCGTTATATCTTTATTTTATTAAAAAAAATCTGCTAATCTTTGACCTTGTCATCATCCCTATTGTATGTAAATGATCGTACTGCTATTAAATAAATCGTTATATTATACTATGGCTTGTGATCTAGCGGTGTAGCCGCCAAAACGCGCGTTCGCGCGGACGCATATAAATCAAGCCTTAAGGTACAATTCCATTCATCGCGACCGCCGCACAGATTAGTAGTATATATTGTAGACCGTGGACCGTCGTAAGCCGCGCGCGGCCTGCGACTGTCGTCGGCCGCTCGCGACAATAGTCATTGTATGAAAATGTATGGCACCGCTTCCGATGCACAGACGCGCGCGGCCGTGTCTTGAATTTATGACAGACACGCGCGGCTGACGACAGTCGTAGGCCCCGCGCGACCGTGTCAAAATTATATGACACGGCCGCGCGCGGCTTACGACAGTCGTCGGCCGCGCGCGTCTGTCGCGGGCCTCGGAAGCGGTGCCATATATTTTCATACAATGACTATTGTCGCGAGCGGCCGAGGACAGTCGTAGGCCGCGCGCGGCTTACGACGGTTGCGATGCACGGAATTGTACCTTAAGGTCTGTATTCACCATTATGACGTCACAGCACGGTCAACTCAATGTCGTTCACCCAATGCCAAACATTACGACATAATCTGTCTGTATTTATTTATACAGTAAACAGTTTATAGTTCCATAAAAAATATTACGGATATAGGTATCTCAATTAACACATTTCTGGCGTTGACAATAAACTAGTGCGAAGTACTATTTAATGCTGCCCTTAAAATAGGGTTTGATGTGTCCAACCGACCCTAGGGCCATGAAACGGACGTAAACTTATTATCGTCTCTTCATAAAACTCCTGACGTAACGCGACGAGTAGGCATGTCATGTGATGAACTGTGAGGAATCTTGATGTATGGAATGCCTTTGAGATATATTATGCATGGAGCATAAAATTCACTTGATAAAATTATGATTATTATTTATTTATTAAATTAATACATCTCCAGCCTGTAGATGTATTGTTTTAATAAATAAATAATATAACTCAACACAGAAGACAGTTACATAAAATCTTTTTTTATTTTTTTCAATTTAAGGTCGTCTATCATGGGCTATCGTAAAGGTTTTCGCACCAAGTAGTAATTCTATCTTTCTTATTTTATAACAAGTTGGCGAACACAAATCATTTTACTGGATAAAATTAAATAATATTAGTAAGAACAATAAGTATAAAACCGGCCAAGTGCCTGTCGGGCCACGCGTAATATAGGGTTCCGTAGTACCGCTAGTTTTTGATATTTTTTGTATAGTTAATGAAATTTATAACGTGTTTTACACTACTAACAACATCATCTCAGTTACTTTCAAAGGAATTTGAACGAAAAGTTCCTTTATACTTCGCCGAATACATTTTTTTTAGTTGATCGATATTACTCAATAACTTATGAAGTCTTCTTAGCCGTGATAGTTTTCCTTTTAAATTCAGCATATTTCCTACTTCCGTGAATTTTTTCACATTTTTAGAAGCAACCGTTTAGCTGGTAGAAGGGGGGGGGGACACTGGACTCTAACGATTTTTTCCAATTTAAAACTTAATATTTCACAAACGGATCCCTAAATTGGAAAAAAACCTATCCAACGACACCCCACACGGTGGGGTGGACGAGAAAAAAAAATTCATCCCCGCTTGTGTAGGGAAGGTACCATATTTTTTTTTTTAAGATTTCATGTACCATTTTGTCGGCATCATTAATATGTGCATTCATGCCAAATTACAGCTTTTTAGGTCCTATAGTCTCTGAGTAAAACCGAGGACAGACAGACAGACAGACAGACGGACAGACGGACGGACAGACCGAAACTATAAGGGTTCCTTGTTGACTACGGAAACCTAAAAACGGATTAAACGTCTAAATATTAGGGCTAAGAAAAGTCGACAAAATATAATACTTTAGGTATTTTAAGTATAGGAGGTAGCAACGTTTTCGAGAAAGTATTTCAGGTCGGCTGATTTTGTGATATGTCGTCATTCTTGCTCTTCTGGTTAGAGTCCGGGGGGTCTGGCTGCCGGTAGTGGTTGCGTTCATTAGTGCGCATTTCATTTATCCAGGCGATGCTATTAATATAAGGAGCGCCTGATAAAAAGAAATGGCAATCTCTCGCTTCTGGCTCTTGTCATGTTAAAGGCCAGGTTTTGATAATTATTATTATTATTGTCATAATTATTACGTTTGTGTTAAGCACTCCTTGCTCACTAAAATCATTTAATCACTTAAAATCATTTAAAATCATTTTAGTATGCAGTATGTATACTAAAATGATTTTAAAATCCAGAATTATAACCTGGACAAAAAGGTTGCGCACTAATGAACGCAACCACTAGCGGCAGCCAGACCGCCCAGACTGTAATCAGAAGAGCAAGAATGATGACATATCACAAAATCAGCCGACTTGAAATACTTTTTTTCAAACGTTGCTACCTCCCGTACCAATATTTTATAGAAGTACTGAATACAAAATATAATTAAGGGTACCTAATCCTGCGGCTGTGGAACAATGTTACCATGGCTTCCTTATATTTTGAGTTGTGGTAACCGGTTCCACGTGTACATTCTAATTTTAATTAGAAGACGTGAGTGGATGAAGTGGATGACTAACATTTTATAACGTAAGGACAATTACTAATTTTTTTATTTTTCCCCTTTTAATTTGAACAAACCTTGTAACTTCCTAGCAATAAAATCCACATTTTTTTTTTATTTCAAATCATTTTCTCGATCCTAAAGCCTTTTGCCTTGTGCCTTTGCATAAATATAGGCTTTAGTATTGCCTTTGAACGGCAATTTTATTAACTGTAACTTACCCGCTTCGTCCACTAACGTCTTCAATTGAACACGTGTAGCCGGTTACAAGTCAAAAAGGCAATTGTTGTGGCCCGCCTGCGCCTTACTTTGACCTTTTGTCAGTTTCCAATACACTTAAGTTCGTCAAGGCGATTCACTTACGCACATCAGACGAAGTTTGGATGTATGTATGTATATATGTATGGATGTATGGATGTTTGTTACTCTTTCACGCAAAAACTACTGAACGGATTTTAATGAAACTTTACAATAATATAGCTTATACATCGGAATAACACATAGGCTACAATTTTAACCGACTTTCAAAATGTGTTATGTTCGTTTTTTTATGTTCAACGATTACTCCGTCGTTTGTGAACCGATTTTCAAAAATTTTTCTTTTGGTGTATAGGTTAAAAATTTATACGGAAACATGTGATGACTTTGGTTTCGTGAGCAATATTCTAAGCATATGCTACCAACAAGTAAGATTTTGCACTAAGGTATACCATGGTTCGGAAGGTGCTGAGAGAACTCCTGACTCTATATAGATACAAGTTTGGGAGTTTCGACGTTGTTTTAAGAACGAAAAGCATATGCTACTATGCAAATTACATTCATCATCATCATCATCACTACCATAAACCAGTATAGAACCATGTATCGTCCCATTTTGACCCTATTATTGGTACTTTTCATAGTCTTTTATTATATATCACTTAAAACGCGGGTAACACCGCGGGGCACAGCTAGTTTTATATAATATAGACTAGATGACGCCCGCATTTCCGTTGCGCCTAAATTCGTTTATCGCGCGGGAACCGTAATTTTTTTTTGGGATAAAAAGTATCGTTTATCCTTTCCCGGAACTCAAAGTATCTCCATACCAAATTTCAGCATAATCGGTTAAGCGGTTTGGGCTCGAAGAAGTAACAGACAGACACATTTTCGCATTTATATAATTATGTTATGTACAGATTTGATAGAATTGTGAAGTGGAGTGTCTTTGATACGAAGATATTTATTACTTTAATAAAAGCGTAGTAAAATAAAAGTCGGCCATACTGATTTTGATATATGATAGTGTTATCGCTACTTTTACTTTTACGAGCGTGTACGGAATAATTCGTTGTTTCCCTTACAATTTGCGATGCGCTGGGGAATAAGATTCAATTGGCTAAGAAATTTTTCTTTGTAAACAAATTGCTTAGTTTTATTACGGTTTTCTCCTAACGAGGTCCAACGACCTTTGTCATATTGCTAACTTAAATATATTAATATGAAATTCCTCTGTTAAATTATTAATAAACCTTTAGCTTTTTCTCGTAGCTCTACCCGTAGAAAGACGTTATTAACGGGAAGACTTAGTTTTCGGAATGAAAAGTGTCTATGGGTTTATTGAGAGCCGAAACCATACCTAGTTTTATCACAATAGTGTAGTTTTTACGTGTCAAAGTAACAAACACGTATACGGTATAATATACTGACAAACTTTAAGGAATCGTTCCGTTCAACGCGACAACTTAAGCGCCACGACCGACAAAAAATCTAATAAAATGCCACTTTATGATATAGGCTAAAGGTTTCATTTTGCTTTACGCCACTACCAAGCAGCGGCGGCATGGGTTGCTAGACTAATGTCGATAGAAAATGAAACCAATGGCCTAGGTCATAAAGTGCCATTATGTTTAAATTTTGTCGGTCGCGGTCGCTTGCGGGAATATCTGAAAGCCACCTTTAGACTTTAAGGGCCTGTTTCACCACTTTCTGATAAAGTGACGAATAGGTTATTAACAACTTTTTTGACAGATTCTCCATACTTCATCTGTCAAGTTAAGTGGTGGATAGCCTATTCGGCACTTATCAGGAAGTGGTGAAACAGGGCCTAAGAGTTGTGATATGACTTATTTACAACCTATTTTTAATAGCGGCTCAGCCGCATGAAATAAATACTATATTCTAATCTCAACTCCCTTTGGGAATAAATAAAAAAAATTTAGTGGGTGCCTCTGCCTACATTATAAGATGTACACGTGTATAAAATTTTCTAGTTTCTAGCTTTAGAGCACATGCTAAACCTCTAAGGAATGGACCCGTGCTATGCGTTGGTCTATTAGTCAAACAGCCTTTAAAATATCATTATAAAGATAAGATATTTAACATTTCCGCTGTCATGAATAATTATACTTTCTTTTGAATCTTTAATATTCTGGAGGAACTAGGTACTTATTTACTCTGAATATCCATATTTAAATAATTTTATATCCATACTAGTATTATAGCGAAAGTGTGTCCGTCTATTACCTCTTTACGATAAAACCGCCAAACCAATTTCTATTAAATTTGGTATGAACTTAAATTAAGATAAAGAAACTTTGATTCTCGGGCAAAGACATAGAGTACTTTTGTTGTCGGAAAAATTTGCGGTTCCCGCACGATAAACTATTTTTTGCGCAACGAATTTGCTTGTAAATTGCAATATCTAGTACAGAATAAATAAATAAATAATAATTTTCATAACTTCTAAGGTGTAACAAAACTAATTGATAATACTTTAGGGTATGTATGGTGTCCCTTATACAGGGTGCAATTAAACCTTCCTGCCAATTTTTTTCCAGGGCTTAGGTATCATTAGGAGAGTCCATTTAACCAAAAAAATTGGGTGTTATTTTTTTTTTTCAATGACATATTTTATCCCATTTAAAATCGTTGCAGAACGGTCAGTCGCGGCGCGGGGGAATGAGAGGGGGTGGCATGACGCCGGGATGAAGCGCGCGCGCGGGGGCACGTAACTTTCGGAAGCTATTTCTCAATAATTTAGTACTGAGTGACTATAAAAGAAAAAATACGTGTATTTTTAACAAGGATCAATATATCAAAATTTGGCAGGAAGGTTTAATTGCACCCTGTATAGAGTTCACTGTGAAAATAGCAGCGCTGAAAGCGCTTTTTTTGGATTTGTATGGGCAAGCGCCCGAGCGTCATGACTCATGTGTTTTCCCATACAAAAGTAAAAAAAAAGTTACTCCTTTAGCGCTGATTCTTTTACAGCGAACTCGATATAGGGTACCCATACACACACTTAAGTATTGTCACTTACTGTAGTTACAGCCTGTATACTCGCTATTGAAATTATATTCTCAGTTTAAATGCGGTTTTGACCGACCATTTGTCCCGGCTCGGAGCGACCACACATCGTAGCTCATCACTCAAGCCGGTGGTCCCCGCGGTCAACCGACCGTTACGACCTAAGCTTCTTACACCAACCACTTACATTCAATTACGAAGTAATTGTTTGAAGATTTAATTATTATAATCGTATCCTGCTACTAAAATTATTAGAACTTAACAACTAAAGTGCTAATTTTAGTTGACCAATGATTATCAGGAAAATTGACTCTCGCATTAATCGGCAATAATTATTAATATACATGGACTAGAGTCAAGACTCTCGACAGCAAAAATAATAAATTATGCAACGTATGATTTCTACATAACTACGAGTAGATGTCTCTCGCCACTTGTCGTGTGCCACAATTCGTTTATCGGGGACCGTGCATTTTCACGGGAAAAAGATTGAACTAAACTTATGTCCCTTCCCAGCTTAAGAGCCGGAAAAGGATAATATAACAAGGTATAACATGGTATGTCGATACCAAATTTCATCGAAATTGGTTCCACTGAACCGTAAAGAAGCGTAAGGAGGTAACAGTTATACTTTCGCATTTATAATATCGAAATGTGAATATTGTTGATAAAATAGTACTAAGTCACCAATACTAATTTCAATCAGCAACCGAAACGAACTCGCGAAGTGTTATTTAAGCCACATTTCTGGATGCGGGAATCGTACATAAGCCAATAAAACTTACTCAGGGGCCTGACGTATCGCACTAGGCGTTTATTGCCGTTGGAAATATTTTGGGCGACATTTTGCGACACAAACAGAGAGAAAGCTGACTTGTTATCGCCGAAATCTGAGGAAATGTCACAAAAATATCTATTGTTAATTTAAGGTGTATCGTGTGATTGTAAAGGTACGCGCGTGATATGCCGAACCGCGTGTCGGGGAGGAGCGCTCAAATCACTGGAATACAATTTGTATGAATTATCGCAAAACATAACGAGGAGCAGCGGTTTGTATTATTGCGAGGCGGATTTGCGTCCGTGTGATGCACTGTCCCGCGTTCTGTCATTAATTTTCTTTTGCCAACAAGCGGATAATTGTGTCCGCGCACTCGAGTTGCAATTTTTTGGTATTTCGATGTTCCTGTGCTTAAGTTTTAACAGCAGGCAAAAAAGTGATTTCGTCAAGATCAAAGTCAAAGCTATCCATAACGAACAGCTGTAGTATGCAAATTATGGTTGTACACTGTACATATATATTCTGTGACTGTACTCAAAATCTGTCTTTGTTATGAGCTCCGCGCTGATGACACGCCCCGGCCCGTCTTAGTGTGCACGTACCTTAACAAGTGAGTTTTTACTGTACTGTTATATTTTGTGTCTTTTTTGTGTCAATTCCTATTTGTTTACATCGGTAAAACTATGTGTGGGATATTTAGAACTTACCTACATCCAATTTGGCCCGACTTAGAGACAAGTTTAACGCGTATAACGTGATACTTCATTGTTTTGATGCTTCAAAATAATTTGGCTGTCTCCCGCTTTGCTTGGGGAGGGAAATTGAATATCTCCTACTCCTCCTACTTTTCTTCTGATTAATTTCGTTGCGGGTCCCAAGACAGATTTAGCTTGTCCCTCGGGCATCCCTGTGATCATATCAAAGGGTTTTCGTGGTTGGTTACCACTGTTGATCCTGGCGACACAGGAGTTGCAGTGGTGGGAATGTGCGGTGGGCCTCTTGCTTCAAAATAAATTAAATCCGGCTAATGAATGCGTGTTTTCGTTTCGTGCGGCAGAGTAAAGAAAGTTTACTGAACGAAGGACTTAACCTACTGACTCGATTATTAAACAAGGAATCACAATATGTCACAAGATTTGTAGTACCAGCGAGAACATGAGAATAATATAGCCTATGATTTGCCTTTGAATCCTCTTTTTCATAAAAAAAGAACCACTTCAAATTAACCTTCAAAAACTTAAGTGGGTGTTCTTTTTATTTGCTCCAATTCAATGTAATCGATAGGGAAAACCCTGTCCTTAATCTTAATCTTTTCTAATACGCACATCAGAAACCCTTCAGTCAACAGCTGAGGGCCAAATGAGCGTTAACGCTAGGGACCGCCATCAACATTGAAAGGGTTAAGGGCCGATGCCGGAAAACTGCAAGTGAATTCAATATTCTAGCCTCTAGGTATAATTCAATATTCTATGTATACTTAATTGAATATTCTATCTATAGTTCAATATTCTATGTTTAATTCAGTATTCTGTCTATTTTTAAATATTCTATTTATTATCTAATATTATTTATTTAGGTTTTGTTTTTTTTTAATAGAATGGCTTATTACGGCCTCGTGCATTCTCTAACAGTCTACCTAATGTTCTGTCTATGATTCAATGTTACAAAATCTGCAAATATGGCTGTGAATTGATTAGGATAAATTTATTCAGGTGAAGAAAACGATAGCTTTTCTTGCCCTAGTCGATTATAATTTCGCCGATATTCTATGTTATTGTATTCAAAAGCGAAAATGTGTACCAAAGTGCACAGAAAAAGTCGTAGTAGGTACAATATATCGATAAACTTCCTTCACGACCAATTTCAAAACTTTGCTTCTGAATTGGAACACCATAATACAATATGTATTTGAACAAGGAGCCAAAACTACTCTAAACGTTGAGCTACTTATTTACATAACCGAATATTGTTTTATAATATTGTCTCAAGACAAACATAACAAGTCAACCTACATGTAATGTAATCAACCCTTGAAACTGTAGTTCAAGGAGACCACGTGGTTTTACGTGAAATTGATATAAAACAATTTCAAGGGAAATCAAAGGTTTCTGTCACTTTGAGCCAAAACAAAGCTAATTGTCAGCCAATTTACTCGAAGAACCGACTGTGAATTCGTGCAAATGAAGTACGCGACAGGCCCGACAGGCCCGACGCGTTTGACAAATGATCTGTCTGTCGCATTTGTCGCGTATTCATGTCACACTTTTGAGTTACACTATTGACTACACACATGGAAAAGATACTTAAGGGCATGTTATCCCCCCGCGCAAGTGTTTAGCGCTGTTTGATGGACAATGATGCGACGTGGCGTCAGGCGTGGTGCGCGCCAGCCGTATTTCTCGTTGATATTGAATCGAAAAATATTATAACCTAACATGTATACAATGAATACCCTGTAACATTTTAATAGTAATCGAACTGTCAAATTTATTTTTGATTGGGTCCCTGTAAGTCCTATAAAACTCAAAATGTTTTTCAAATCGACGTTGTTTCTGATTCTTTTTTATCGAGTAAAATTATCTGTATTGTGTTTCTAACTAAAAAAGTCACTAGTCAAAAGATGTATCTATACCACTGACCTTCATTATACAAGTACGCTGGACTAATGATACCCTTTGAAATGACAGCTATTTTTTGTGCCTATTTGAAGTGGAATCAGCTCCCCCAATGTGAGTGATAGGAAGTAAATTTGACGTAAAAATGACGTTTGAAAGTCGCCATATTGGCACTGATAGCAGTAGTGGGAGTATTTGGAACTAATACTAGTGATGACAACCAATAACGATTAAGCGGCCATTTGCAAGTTACGTCAAATTTAGTTCTCTTCCCTCTCACTGGGGGCGCTGATTCCGCTTCAAATAGGCACAAAAAAAGTGGGTATCATAGGTCTAGCGTACTTGTATAATGGAGGTCAGTGATCTATACAGTATACTGTATAATGTATATATTTTTCAGTTTTTTTTTTTTTTTAAATGAGCTTTCTTTAACAATTACTTACTCTAGAAACGTGAATTTCGAATAACCCGCCCTTAAGTATCTACAATTATAATATTATGAGTAAGTATTTTACGTGGATCACAATACCCGCATGCATCCTGACCGCAGGGCAAATACAGATTGGGTACCATACGATCGACGATGCCGTCATGGAATACCTCGAAAAAGATGGCACGATATATTATTATACCTATTATGTCGCAGGAAAATGAGGATATCAGTGATTTCACGAAATCCCGGTAGATGTCGAATATTCTTGTTTATTACGTCTTCTTACTAAAAAATATCTAGTGATATGACAAAATACCAATTTATCGCCAGTGTAATGTCGTTTCACTAAACTAAATCTAGTAAAATGTCAGAAAAGCGGATACCGCCATACATACGAGCTAGGTTGGCCTACTGTGGCGTTATATCGAGAGGAGTGAAAAACTCTAAAGTGCCTATGGGCTATAACTGAGAAAAAACATCATATAGACACCTATTATACCTGTTATTGGTATTCCTATTAATTATTAGTATTTTCCAACAAAAACGTACAGTGCCAATAATAATAGGTTGACTTCGTACGTTTTGCGAACGCGCGATTGATTCGCTACTATAACGCTTGTAACGCACGACTGTAGCGATGCAAAACGCAAGTCGTTTAACGGTCATAGTCGTTGTAATTGTGCTAGATAGTCCTGGCCGTTAAATTCTGTTGTGTCCTCAGAGATTTAAACTTGAAGTCCAACTTTACGACGTTAAAATTACGACACTATTATATCTTAAAACTGATAGCAATAGAAATTTTGGACTCCAAAACTATGACAACCTTAGAAAACAACTAAGAGCAAATACATATTTTTCTCTTTCACTCTTATTGTGTTTTTGCATTTCATGTTCGAGACAAATAACTACTCACACTTAATGCTTTTACACTTTCATGTTCGTTTTCCGTGGCGCTCACTTATTCACGCTAAGGCATAATTCACACTGAATGAAACTGTCAACTTTGGGTCCCGACTGCGATGAAATAAAATGATAATGTGACGTGACCCAGCTTATGGGACACGTGCGTCATATTTTTCATTGTAATGATCTCTGTGACGTAACTTTGATTTTATGACGTAGTTATCCACTTTCCGCTAACAGCTTGTCGGTAACCACTAACCGTAAAGATCAAACCTGCATTAAATTAAATTTATAAAGTTCAAATTAACAACCAGGTCACAAAATCCTCCGTAAAAAACTTAACGTAAAACTCCGTTGCGCCAAAATTCGTTTTTCGGTGGAACCGTACATTTTTCGGGGTTAAAAGAATCCTATTATTCTTTCCCGGGACTCAAAATATCTTCATAACCGAATTTCAGCAAAATTGGTTTAGCGGTTTGGGCGTGAAGAGGTAACAGACAGGCAGACAGACAGACACACTTTCGCATTTCTAATATTAAGTATGGATATGGGCAAAAAAGTGGACCACGGCCTTGAATAATTCAAGACACGCATAATGGCGCCATAGCGGCTTCTAAAGTTGTACAAAAGAAAGTTTGAGGATACTTTTATTTCCACTAGACTTTTGAAGTCCAAGGTGCCCAAACTTTTAACTTTTCTACCCCATTTTTCATTCCGCTCATTTTAACATTACAAAAAATTAATTAAGGGTTAAGTATATTTTTTGAAACCCGACCTTTATATTAAAAGTTCAAAAGATTTTAAATTAATGTAGTATAGTAAAAGTAATAGGTATATTACTTTATATTATAGGTTTGTATTTAAAACTAGCTTTTGCCCGCGGCTTCGCTCGCGTGGAATTCAAAAATCGCGTAAAATACGAATACTCTTGTAAACCTCCTTTGAAAACATGATGTTTTTCCAAGACCAAAAGTAGACTATGTTATTCTACATCCTTTCAACTAAGTATATGCCAAAAATCAAGTCGATTTGTTGCTTCGTTAGGCCGTAAAGGAAGGACAAACAAACAAAGACACTTTCGCATTTATAATATTAGTATGGATAGTCATGAAAAGCTTATAACCAGCAGTGGGCGGTAGATATACAGGAAGTATAGTAATACAGTATACTAATCAAACGATGAAAAAGTGTATGTTTAATTTAGGTTAGAATAAATTCAGTTTTAATTATTAACTTAGTTTGTTCCTAAAGAGGAGCATTGAAACTCAACACTAACGACGCAGCACCATTTTGATAAAAGTTACATTTCCAGGAGGGGGGTTCGGGTGGGCGCAGCCCCCCCAAGTAGTGTCCGGGGGCAAAGCCCCCCGCATAATAATCAAATGACACTCGAAATCTGTATGTTTACTTTAGGTTAGAATAATTTCGTTATGATATTCACTTTTAATTAATACCTCTGTTTGTTCTTAAAAAAGAAGAATTACAACGCAACACACCGCCGCAGCGACACCGTTTTGTTATAACCATCATTTTGAGGGAGGAAGAGGTCGCAGCCACTAAGTAAGGGGGCTGGGGGGGCGAAGCTTAGTAATTAAATTACACTCAAATAGTGGATGTTTAGTTTAGGTTAGAATAATTTCATTTTTAATTATTGACTTAGTTTGTTCTTAAAGAGGAATCAAAACTCAACACTAACAACGCGACAACATTTTGATATAAGCTGCATTTCCAGAAGTGAGGGGGGGGGGGGGGGTTTGGGGGGGGGGCTGCGCCCCCCCAAGCAGGGTCCGGGGGGAAATCCCAGGTGCAGGAGTTATGATATATATGACGCGTTACCATTTTGTTATAAGCAACATTTTCAGGTGGAAGGGGAGGGAGGGGGGGGGGGGGGGGGGGGGGGGGGGGGTTGTTAAGTTGGAAAACACAGTAAATAATATGAAGTAAGTCCATTAAAGAAAAAAGTTTGATACAAAATCTGACCCCCTCTTTGGTACCCTTAGAGGGGTGGGGGGAATTTTTTTATGCACCAGATGTTACGTTAGGAAAAGACAAATTTATCTGCGAAAACCGTATGCAAATCGGATCAGTAGTTAACGTGTTAAAGAAAAAAGTTTGATACAAAATCTGACCCCCTCTTTTGTCCCCTTAGAGGGGTGGAGGGAAAAAAAATTGTACACCAGATGTTAAGTTGGAAGAAGACAAATATATCTGAGAAAACTACATTCAAATCGGATCAGTAGTTTTCGTGTGATGTGGAAATAAACATACAGACAGACAGACAGACAAAAAAGTAACAACAAACACAGAATTAAAACTCAATACTAACTACGCGACACCACTTTGTTATAAGCAAAATTTTCAGGAAGGGGGGGGGGGGGATTTGGGGGGGCGCAGCCCCTCAAGCAGGGTCCGGGGGGAAATCCCAGGTGCGGGAGTTATGATTTATATGACGTGTTACCATTTTGTTATAAGCAACATTTCCAGGTGGAAGGGGAGGGAGGGGGGGGTTGTTAAATTGGAAAACACAGTAAATAACATGAAGTAAGTCCATTAAAGAAAAAAGTTTGATACAAAATCTGACCCCCTGTTTGGTCCCCTCAGAGGGGTGGGGGGAATTTTTTTATGCACCAGATGTTACGTTAGAAAAAGAAAAATTTATCTGCGAAAAGCGTATGCAAATCGGATCAGTAGTTAACGTGTTAAAGAAAAAAGTTTGATACAAAATCTGACCCCCTCTTTTGTTTTTGTGAGGGGAATTTTTTTATGCACCAGATGTTACGTTAGGAAAAGACAAATTTATCTGCGAAAACCGTATGCAAATCGGATCAGTAGTTAACGTGTTAAAGAAAAAAGTTTGATACAAAATCTGACCCCCTCTTTTGTCCCCTTAGAGAGGTAGAGGGAAAAAAAATTATAGACCAGATGTTAACTTGGAAGAAGACAAATATATCTGCTAAAAATTGCATTCAAATCGGATCAGTAGTTTTCGTGTGATGCGGAAATAAACATACAGACAGACAGACAGACAAAAAAGTAACAACAAACACAGAATTAAAACTCAATACTAACTACGCGACACCACTTTGTTAAAAGCAAAATTTTCAGGAGCGGGGGGGGGTTGGGGGGCGCAGCCCCCCCAAGCAGTGTCCGGGGGGAAATCCCAGGAGCGGGAGTTATGATTTATATGACGCGTTACCATTTTGTTATAAGCAACATTTCCAGGAGGAAGGGGAGGGAGGGAGGGGGGGGGGAGGGGTTGTTAAGTTGGAAAACACAATAAATAATATGAAGTAAGTCCATTAAAGAATAAAGCTTGATACAAAATCTGACCCCCTCTTTGGTCCCCTTAGCACCAAAGAGGGGGTGGGGGGAATTTTTTTATGCACCAGATATTACGTTGGAAAAAGACAAATTTATCTGCGAAAACCGTATGCAAATCGGATCAGTAGTTAACGTGTTAAATAAAAAAGTTTGATACAAAATCTGACCCCCTCTTTTATCCCCTTAGAGGGGTGGGGGGAAAAATTTATACACCAGATGTTAAGTTGGAAGAAGACAAATATATCTGCGAAAACCGCATTCAAATCGGATCAGTAGTTTTCGTGTGATGCAGGAACAAACATACAGACAGACAGACAGACAGACAGACAGACAAAAAAGTAACCACATTTTTGGCTTCCATAACGATGTAGTAACACCCCCCGTTTATTATTTTTTGAATATCTTTAACGTACAGAATTTCTACAGTTTTATTATATGTATAGATTAGATACTGATAGGTTCAAAATAATATATTTACATCCTCCGTCATCCCTTATTTTATCCCCATGGGGGTTGAATTTATCAAAATCCTATTTAAGCGAACGTTTTCATCATAGAGGCTCAAATCTTTAATAATTTCAGTTCAATCAGTCGAGAGTCTAAGAAAATTCATAAAAACTTTCATCCCCTATTTCATCCCCTTAGGGGTAGAATTTATTAAAATCCTTTCTTAGGGGATGCCTACGTCATAGTCGCTTTATGCATACAAAATCTCAGCCCGATCGGTTTAAAATTGACAAAGTTTCATACAAATTTTTCATCCCCTATTTAACCCTCTAAGGGATAGAATTTTTTAAAATCCTTTCTTAGGGGATGTTTACGTCATAGTAGCTTTATGCATGCAAAGTCTCAGCCCGATCGGTTTAAAATTGAGAATTTCATATAAAATTTCATCCCCTATTTTACCCCCGTAATTTTTTTTAAAATCCTTTCTTAGAGGATGCTTACGTCATAGTAGCTTTATGCTTGCAAAGTCTCAGCCCGATCGGTTTAAAATTGATAAAGTTTCATACAAAGTTTCATACCCCATTTTATTCCCTTGGGGGTAGAATTAGGGGTGGAATTTTTTAAAATCCTTTCTTAGGGGATGCTTACGTCATAGTAGCTTTATGCATGCAAAGTCTCAGCCCGATCGGTTTAAAATTGAGAAAGTTTCATACAAAATTTCATCCCCTATTTTACCCCCTTTAGGGGTTGAATTTATTTAAATCCTTTCTCAGGAGATGCCTACGTCGTAGTAGCTTTATGCATGCAAAGTCTCAGCCCGATCGGTTTAAAATTGACAAAGTTTCATACAAACTTTCATCCCCTATTTTACCCCCTTGGGGGTAAAATTGATCAAAGTCCTTTCTTAGCGGATGCCTACGTCATAACATCTACCTGCATGCCAAATTTCAGCCCGATCGGTCCAGTGGTTTGGGCTGTGCGTTGATAGATCAACATGTCAGTCAGTCACCTTTGAGTTTTATATATAATAGATGTAGAACTGAGTTGATATTTTTAAAAATTATGGTAAATATTATATTTTCTAAATTGCGCTTGAATCTTTTAAACGCCATTATCGTCATGCGTATAATATATCTTACATCCTATTCTAAGTTATTGTGGCACTTGGGTCACATTTTGATCGGCATGAGTGTCTCAACTTTGCATTTAACGGCTGTCTATCAAGTGACACTTATATTAATTAGAGGTATACTTTACGCGACCAAAGGTTAGAGTGAATGTGTATAAATGACAAAATTTTTCATTGCAATTTCCGTCCAGCAGTCCACCGATTTCAGGAAAACTTTTTGACATTTACATTATTTGGAAATGAAAGGCAAATTATACCTTAATAATATTCAACATTCGCATTTTTAGTAAATAGTTCAATAGCCAGCCAATGACGAATAGGATAGACGGACAGACAAACAATCGGATAGTCTCCGTAATAAGGTCCCGTTCGCCCCTTGGGTACGCCCTAAAATTATCAAGTTTGGCGTTTGCGTTTCCTCCAATCACATTTTTACAAGCTCGGTCGCGGCTCTGATTTATTTATAAAAGGCGAGGTGATTTCGTAATAAAACATTAAACGAAATTAAAATGTATTGGGATGATCCGCTATTTATTGCGCCGCGCTTCCGACCCAATCATAATCCATCTTTATTTAAATTGTAATTGCCACGGAGTAAAATAAAAATCGTCACGTTCCTTTATCTTGGTAATAATATAAAACCAATATTTGAGTGTCGCTGGTTATTGTCGGGCGACAAGATGTTTCTGTATTTTTTATGAAAACGGGAGAAACCCCAAAGATAGCCAACAACCCCAATGGGGTGTTTGTGCTTTTTAGGGTTCCTTACCAAAATGGTAAAAATAGGACCTTATTACTAAGACTTCGCTTTCTGTCGGTCTGTCTGTAAGTCTGTCTGTCAGTCTGTCTGTCCGTCTGTCAGTCCGTCTGTCTGTCTGTCTGTCTGTCTCCAGGCTTATCTCAAGAACGGTGATAGCTGAAGTTTTAGTTTATGTTTTTACAAATTATGTATTTCTGTTGCCGCTATAACAACATCTATATATTAATACGCGAGCGAAAAACTTTGTATCCCTTTTGACGAAAAATTCCCTTTTGACGAAAAATGGGGAAACGTAGGTGAGTGAAATTTTGCACAGTTTTAGTTTATATGGTGAAGGAGTGCATCGAGCTAATATTATTTTGAAATTGCTTGCTTTTATCATACATTTTTTTAACAAATAAAACATTATAAAATAAAATAAATAAAAACAACTTTATTTAACATACAAGGGACAGAACACAGCCAGAGTTAATAACAACACAAGGAATTACAAGTGAATCGACATGACGCACACAACATACATACAACATTTAACTACTTAAAATTAAACTAGAAAAGTACTCGGTTATGGCTGTGCAATGCATTACATACACTACAACACACACACTAGGAAAGATGACAGATTTTTGAGTGACAAGCCTATACATACGAATTATACTCTTTTATTTATGGTTGAAGTCTGTTGACAACAAGTTGACAAATTGAAAATGGATTATAGTTTTTTTTTTTATTATTGAATCTGAGATACTATAAGACAATGCTTACACGGCCAGTCTGAGAGCAGCTGAATCCCAGAGACAAGAGTTGAAAAAAAATAATATGATAGTCAATATTTTTTTACAAAATATAGGTAGTAGTCCTAATGTCGTTGAAACTAAGGTCGAATTTCGACCATTGGGCGATCTCTAGTATTCTGCAAACAACAAAATAAATTGAATATGTATTTATAAATCACGTTTGTTGTATGGGGGGCTCTCATACAACAAACGTGATTTTTTTGCCTACTTTTGCTTTATAATGGTACGGAACCCTTTGTGCGCGCGTCTGACTCGCACTCGGCTGATTTTATTTCAATTAGCTTACCCCTAAGGGTTACGCTTACTTGTAACGCGTTTTAAGACAGACTGTTTCTATACAAAACACACGATGATGACACGTCTTGTAACGACTCAAGGCTATCGTATTTTAAAGTAATCACGAGCCCTAAGTCCGCTTTAATGCGGGGCCCTTTATTATCTTACTGTACATTGGGCGCCGTTAGCCGTATTTTGCGGGAACCGTGTATTTTTAAGCTATTGCATAGCTTTTATTGCGGGCTTTGAACGTGGCGACCGAATCAAGAAATTTCGTAACGAAAAAAACCTAATAACCCACACTCCGACAGCGGCATCGCCGCACCGCTATTACGGTTGGTGCGGCGTTGCCAGGCCATACATCGCCTTTCATCAACGTCGTTTCAGTACGGTAGACTTCGGCACGGTGTTTGTGTGCTTGCGACTAGACGTAAGTATGTGAATTATAATTGGATAAGTTAATAAAAATGCTATGCAATAGCTTTACCGCGGCAGTCCCCGAGTGGCACACTTTTTTTTGATAAAATCTTGTCCTCTCCTTCGACCCAAAGCTATAAGAATAAACATTAAAATCCGTTCAGCTAATTAAGCGTGAATAGTTTAAAGACTTACGTACAAAATATCGCATCAATTATAATAATATTATAGTAGTGTGAAAAAGTACTATCAGAGAAGTTGATTCATAGGCAGATGGCGGACCTACGCAATTTGGTCATGATTAATTGTCAAACCCAGCCGACGGAGGTCTGTCAACTGCCTATGAATCAATTTCTTCGGTACATAAAATTAAATTTGGTAAGCACATAAAATTATTTTGCTGAAAGCTGAAAACTGAAAATTGTTCAGAGAGCTATCCCTTAACAGGATTTAGTTCTAGATAAGCGACGAGTCTAATGACTTACATAATGCTCCTTTAATTTATAGGCAGATGCCGGAAATAGACAAGTATTCCGGAAATAGCTAGGCATATTCCGGAAAAGACCGAAATAGCAACAATACATTTGCCGATCGCCGACTTGACAGAAGTAATTTCGAAATGTTGAATTTATGGGGTATAATAATTTATTATTGTCAAGTTCTACAAAATTCTACAATATAATAATTATTACTTACTTATCTGGTATTATATAACAAACAGAACAATAGTTTTTGTTTTAATATTAGTCCTTACTTCTTAATATGTGATTCAACGTAGGTATTTATGAAATTTTTCAACGAAGGAATATAATAAATTGGAAATTACAAACGCAAAATTACATTATTTCCACCACAAGCTATCAATTTGCCTTTGTCTGATCTGCTGATACGATGTGCGAAGATATTTTGGCTCGTAAAATATGGTATGAAGATACTTTTAGTCCCAGTAGCCCTAGCACGGCGACCAGTGGAAATGCGAAAGTATAGACAAACTGTGGAGATAAAACTTAAGGTGCCGTTCCGATCTTTTTTCGTTCAGAAAAATTCAATTAAAATGCCACTTTATGACAGACTATAGTCACAAACTGTGGAGATAAACTTAAGGTGCCGTTCCGATCTTTTTTCTTTCCGAAAAATTCAATTAAAATGCTACTTTATGACAAACTATAGTATATGTGTATGTATATAATTGAAGTTTTGTCGGTCGCGATTAGCCGCGGTAACCATCGGAACGGCACCTTAAGTTTATGTCCACAGTTTGTCTATACTTTCGCATTTCTACTGATCGCCGTGCTAGGGCTACAGGAACGGACAAGAGAATATTTTATGTACGAAAAAATGTACGGCTCCCGCGCTATAGTCGAATTTCGCTACAACAAAACGGCCTACGTCTATGAGGTGTCTTATCTAGTGATTTGGACTTGTCTAATAAGACGGTGTCACAGGTAAGCGTTAGTCGACTATACCTATAAATTAAACCCCTCCTAATTAACTAAAATCTCGGCATTCATTTAAAAGGGCTTACGTCTACCGCCGAAAATCTTGCTAATTATTTAAGGTTTAACAAATTTTGAACTGAGGACGTAAGTGGATGAAATGGGTAACCAACAATTTGAAAATGTTCGTTTTTTGTGTAATTGGAGGCTTAGGACTGAGAAAATGGTTTGAAATCAAAAAATGTAGATTCTATGTATAGCTAAAAATATTAACCAGATGATAAAGTAGGTAAGTTTCAAGGTTTGTTCAATTTACCTATAATAAACCTACAACTCTACAAGGCGCAGGTTCGGCCTCATATGGAATACTGTTCTCATCATCTGGCAGAGGCACCAAAATACCAACTGCTCCCTCTGGATCGTATCCAACGAAGGGCCGCTCGAATTGTTGACTGCCATAGTGTTTCAAACAGCTTAGACGCCTTGGAATTATGCCGAGATGTAGCTTCACTCTGCATCCTCTATCGGTTGTATCACGGGGAGTGCTCTGAGGAATTGTTCGGAATCATACCTCCTGCAACTTTTCGCCATCGCCCCACGCGAAAAATATAGCATCCTCATCACCTTGATGAGTGGTCTTCTACCGTGCGTTTTTCGCGTAACTTTCTGCCACGCACTGTAAAACTCTGGAACGAACCGTCACCAGCAGTATTTTCGAACCTATTCGACCTGCAAACCTTGAAGAAAAGAGCGTATTTCCTCTTAAAAGGCCGGCAACGCACCCGCGGCTCTTCTGATGTTGCGAGTGTCCATGGGCGACGTTAGTTGCTTTCCATCAGGTGACCTGTTTGCTCGTTTGCCTCCTTATTTTATAATAAAAAAAATTATAAGGGAAAGGATGAATAATTGCACTTCTTTAATAAATAATGTCTGTTTCTCTGTCTGTTACCTCTTCACGCCTAAACTGCCGAACCGATTTTAGTATGGAGATACTTTGAGTCCCGGGAAAGAACATAGGATACTTTTTATCCCGGAAAAATGTACGTCTCCCGCGCGATAAACGAATTTTGGCGCAACGGAGTTGCGGGCGTCATCTAGTATGTTATAAAGTTATAAAATTGTAGCTATTCTACTTCATCCACTGCTCAACTAATTTTGAGTAACGCAATAAGCAACGAATAAGCAATGTTTGTCAACTCGGTAAACGATAACGTTTACCGAGTTGACAAACATTGCTTATCCCCGACTGTGAAATCGTCTAGTGTAACATAAGTTACACTAGACGATTTCACAGTCGGGAAATGCAGCACATTTTGTGCATGTGGATTATTTAATTTTACAGCGGCGTTAAGTAAAACCTACATTAAACTAGCATCAAATGTAAAGTGGAATAACATTTAGAATAAATTTATTAGCACTTGTTTAGCTTATTATTCATACGTAGTCATTTTAAGTATATTATGGAAATATATTTTTATTAGGTATACAGGGTGCAATTTCTAACCTAACCTAACCTAACCTACCGGCCAAATTTTTTTTACTGCTTAGGTATCATTATTACCATACCATTTAACAAAAAAAATAGGGTGTTAATTTTTTTACAATAACATATTTTATCCCACTTAAAATTGTTGCAAAACGGTCACTTCGCGGCGGTGGGTAGAGCGGGGGTGACGCGGGGGGTGGCGCGGGAGGCCCGGCCGCGGCACGCACCGGCGACGCGTAGTGTCCATTAATTGTGGTGTTTGTTAGGAAAACTTTTGGAAGCTATTTCTCAACATTTTAGTACTGAGTGATTATAAAAGAAAAAATACGTGTATTTTTATTATTAACAAGGATCAATATATTGAAATTTGGCCTGAAGGTTTCATTGCACCCTGTATATTTTATTAATGGCTGGTGAAAAATTAACTAAAGTGACTTATGTGGTTAATGTTTGTTTCTAAGCATCGAATTAACAATGAAACTGCTAGTTTCATTTTGATGAAATTTTCCACAGACATAGAGTAATTAGTAATTTCTGGAAAAGGGTTGAAGCAACTTTTTATCACGCCAAAAATACCATTCCCCGGGATGTAGAGACTCCGAAACCGCCAGATCTCAAGCAGATGGAAAGCACAAAAAAAACGTAATACATAAACTACTTGTTTTTTCAAAGAAATGTACAAAGTAACATCAAGGAAATTGATTCCTAGGCAGTTGACAGACTAACGCCATTTGGTCAGTTCATGTCAATTCAATGTTAATTGTGATGTGTTTGACATAACGCGACCAAACTACGTAGGTCCTCCATCTGCCTAGGAATCAACTTCTCTGATAGTACATATTATTTATGTTTTTTAGTGAGTGAGATGAATCAAAATAATATTTTTATTGATTGTGTACATGTGTAGAACACACGGTTACGACCTGATAGTAATCTAAAGGCGTCTAAATCAAACTTTGCATATTTGGTTAATAAACATTATTATTGAATCATGAAAATCTTGGAGCACTTTTTTTTTATGAAATAAGGGGGCAAACGAGCAAACGGGTCACCTGATGGAAAGCAACTTCCGTCGCCCATGGACACTCGCAGCATCAGAAGAGCTGCAAGTGCGTTGCCGGCCTTTTAAGAGGGAATAGGGGAGGGTAGGGATGGGAAGGGAAGGGAATAGGGGAGGGTAGGGAAGGTAATAGGGTAGGGGATTGGGCCTCCGGTAAACTCACACACTCGGCGAAACACAGCGCAAGCGCTGTTTCACGCCGGTTTTCTGTGAGAACGTGGTATTTCTCCGGTCGAGACGGCCCATTCGTGCCGAAGCATGGCTCTCCCACGTATATATAGCACTGTAAGTAAACTGTTAGAAGGCTGTAAAGTGTAAGTAAACATCCTGCAGTCACAGCAGAAGTAACCAAACAGTATTAATGCTTTCATTACTCTGGAGTCTATTCGTTGGCTCGTTTCCGGTAACATTTTAATTAATCGCTACGCAGAGCCAGACTCAAAAGGTTTAGCACTCCTGTTTTTCCAACAATATTATAGAAGTGTCGTATTTAATTAGTTGTTTTTACATGGTTTTAACAACAAGTCATCTTGACTGAATATTTACTTAATATCCATACTAATATTATAAATACGAAGGTGTGTCTGTCTGTCTGTCTGTTACCTCGCGTTAAATCGCTTAACCGATTTTTATGAAAGGTATGTAGATACTTTGAGTCCCGGGAAAGTACATAGGATACTTTTATCCCGGAAAAATGTTCGGTTCCCGCGCGATAAACGAATTTTGGCGCAACGGTGTTGCGGGCGTCATCTAGTTAAATATAATGTTTACATTTTGTCACTGTAAGGAAAAACACAAGGTTTTTCCTATGACGATACCACGGCTCCGTCCACTTAAACAGGACCGGAATCTCACGGGAACTGTACATTTTTTCGCAGAAAAAGTAGTGCTATGTCCTTCCCCGCGGTGAACTCTAGCCAATGACAAGTTTTATTGTAAACAGTCTATTAGTATCATCAGTAATATTACTATAGATGGAAAAGGTTTAAATTATTATATTATATCATCACAAAATTAATATTTTTATTGGCATAATGTGGAGTTCACCAGTTTACTAGGAGAGCCGACCCTTCGTAAAGTGGTAACTGTAAGAAGAAGAAGAATGAGGGATTTACCAACTTCACAAATCACAGATGAATAATTGATTTGGGTCGGTGTCTATCAGCACTTTTGCAGTAACTCAAGAGCTTTCAGAACGCGGAAGTAAAATTTAATATATTCATTGTCATATCTAAAACATTGTAAACTCTATAATTTACGTAACACGGTTGAGGCGTGTCCAGGAAGATCCAGCTTGCGGTGTAACTCCGAGCCACTTCCGCTCCGGAGCTGCTGCGGTTCATATGTAACAAGACCCTTATTTTGTTATGATTTTCTTGTAATTATATGATAATTATGTAACATCACCCTTATTTTGTTATGATTTCCTTGCAATTATAATATGCTAATTTACATTGGTAAAGTACCTAGCTGGCGCCACTGGGTGCTAGAAAAAAAAACATGTTGGGTGCTACTTAGATGCTGTACTCGCATTCAGCGCTGGAATTCAGTGGCACCCGCTATTGTATCAATATTCAATGTGCAGCAAGAGATTGAAGTGTGTTGAGGTACAATTTACCATCAAATAAATTGATTCATAGGCAGTTGACGGACCTACGTCATGTGGTCGGCTTATATCAATTCAATGTTAGCTGTGATCGGCGGATGGGTTTGATGTAACGCGATAGTACATTAAAAAATAAAACATGAAAAGGTAATTTCTAGACACGAACGTTACTTTACATTTTAAGGTGTGAGTTGTGACTTTTACTTAAAGTCAAAGTGACTATGAAATTTTTAAGGGTCCCGTAAACGGGGAGGTAGATCGATTCCGTACTGACTGATTGGAGGCCGGTCCTGTGTGATACCCGTGTGTGTCCAGTGTTAGTCAAATCAGCGCCTCATTTAAATAAGAGCAGTAAAGGCGTACGTACCATTAAAGAAATTAATTCATAGGCAGTCGACGGACTATATAATTTGGTTGGTTTATGTCAATTCAAAGTTGGTCGTAATTTGTCGACTGGCCGGCATAACGTGACCAAATTTCGTTGGTCCGCCATCTGCCTATGAATCAACTTCCCTGATAGTACATAAGCTACATAAGAAGCTTATTATGGCTTTAGATAGAGTCACTTGTTACCTTGAGCTGAGCCTAAAGCATTAAGCACGTAATGGGCGATTTTCATAAGCCAGAGGACAATGTAGTTCCCTTTGATAGTTAAAGTGACTAATCAATCAACCTCCACTCGCCTCACTAATGCTTATCCATGCACGCACTTGAAAGTCCTCTTGTCATTGTTTACGCGCGTGCTAATTAGGACTTCCACCGGTGTAAGTTTAAGTTAACCAAGGATTAAAACATGTTTTGGCGAATAAATCTACTGGTGAGTAAATAAAACTGCAACCGCAAACTGCAACTGCAAACCTTCAAGTGTTGCGAGTGTCCATGGGCGACGGTAGTTGCTTTCCATCAGGTGACCCGTTTGCTCGTTTGCTCCCTTAATTTATTTAAAAAAACGCAGGTAATGCAGTAACTGATGGTTGCATGAAATTGATTGACCGTTATCTGGATATTTTGGTTTTTTGTCATGCAACCATCAATCATGACTTTTGAGTGAGTTTTGTCACATCTGACAAAATTGGAAAAAAAATTAGATACGTATACCTTTGAAAATTTTGGCTTTGACTGACATAAAACTGAAGAGAATTGAGTGACCGTCTAATACCATTCGTCAGTCCATCAGTCACCATCAGTCAAACATAATTCATGACTGATGGAATTGACTGACGCTTGCATGCGCGTATAATGGATGCCTTATAAAAACATAAATAAAAACAAAATTAAAAACACGCTTTTTTTATTTATTTACTTATTCAAAAATTTTAACAAATCATTGCATTCATTGGCTCTTAATACGTATGCAAGGTTTCGAATGAATAAGACTACTGGAGATAGGTAAAAATCGTGCTCAAAGATTCCATTACATACATCGAGGCCAAGCTAATAAAACCGTGTTAAAAATAGGGGTTACCGCAAGGTTACCGTACCTGCGAGCCTGCGAAGTGCGACCTATAAAATGTGTTTCAGTAACATCACAAAATTTCATCAATACCGCCCGCCGCGATAATATCACACAATCTATATTTCACACCTTTTATTACTTTAATAAACGTAATAAATAGCGGTGAAATGATGGAGCCGCAGGGAGTACCCGTTATAAATGCTCCAACTCTGTCACAACTTAATATATATTGTACTTGATCCCTAAGCCCTTATAAACTAGACATGAAAGATTAATTTATGTGATATGCCAATGTTTTTGTATGAAGCTTCTAAAAAAATATTTAGTACCTGTTTAAAGTTGACGATATTTTGTGCGAATGAAAGAAAATCCTGTGGAATCCAACAAAAGTAGTAGTATCATATCCATACTTCCATACTAATATCCACACTTCTATACTATCCATATCCATACTTACATTAGTAAGTATGGATATGGATAGTTATAAATGGGAAAGTGTGTCTGTCCGTCTGTCCGTCTGTCCGTCTGTCCGTCTGTCCGTCTGTCCGTCTGTCCGTCTGTCCGTCTGTCCGTCTGTCCGTCCGTCCGTCCGTCTGTCCGTCCGTCCGTCCGTCCGTCCGTCCGTCCGTCCGTCCGTCCGTCCGTCCGTCCGTCCGTCTGTCTGTCTGTCTGTCTGTCTGTCTGTCTGTCTGTCTGTTACCTCATCACGCTTAAACCACTGAACCGATTTTGCTGAAATGGCATGGAAATACCTTGAGTCCCGGGAAAGGACATAGGATAGTTTTTATCCCGGAAAAATGTACGGTTCCGGCGCGATAAACAAACTTTGGCGCAACGAAGTTGCGGGCGTCCTCTAGTAGTTTAATATAACATTCAGAGCTATGATGCCAAAATTTTGCAGTACCTCTATTAGGTACTGCAAAATTTTGGCATCATAGCTGCTGATGTTGCCAAAATTTTTCAGTACCTATTTCTACTTGACTACTGTGCAAATAAAAGGATATCCTATGAAATCTAACAAAAAGTAGTAACTAGTATCCTATATATTATGTTACGCTCAAAGACCGAAAACGTTCAGTGAGCGGAAAAATAGTTCACAACGCATTGTGGTCACAGTGAAACAGCCACGACGCGAAATTCGTGTTGTGGCTCTAATGAAAACGGCCACGACGCGTTCTGGTAATCACAAAAAGACCATAACGCGTTCAGCCGGCCTAAGATGCGCACAACGAGAAAATTTTGTCTACATATTGTTTTCTCGATGTTAACTGGTTTATCTCTTCATCTCTATTGACCCTAACATGACATACTTTTTTTCTCGTGTCTGTCGTCAAAATTAGAGATAATTGTGTTTTTTTTTTTCTTAATCTGTGCTATTTTTGTCTACGATCCCTAACATGACAACACATTTTTATCGAGTTTTGTCAAGATTTTGACAAACGAGAAGAGTAGTTTGTCGATATATACCTATTATCTGTGAAGCGTGGCATCTTATACGTGGGAGAACCATGCTTCGGCACGAATGGGCCGGCTCGACCAGAGAAATACCACGTTCTCACAGAAAACCGGCGTGAAACAGCGCTTGCGCTGTGTTTCGCCGAGTGAGTGAGTTTACCGGAGGCCCAATTCCCTACCCTATTCCCTTCCTTTCCCTCCCCTAGTCCCTTCTCTACCCATCCCTACCCTCCCTTATTACCCTATTCCCTCTTAAAAGGCCGGCAACGCACCTGCAGCTCGTCTGATGCTGCGAGTGTCCATGGGCGACGGAAGTTGCTTTCCATCAGGTGACCCGTTTGCTCGTTTGCCCCTTTATTTAAAAAAAAAAAAAAAAAAAAAAAAAGCTAGTCTACGAACGAGAAATTGAGAAATGTATCTCTCGACGTACGCATGTTAGGGAAAAAGAGATATATATCGATATCGACAATATAACTACGCTCGAGAGTGAGATATCTCGCTGTGCGCATCTTAGGCCGGCTGAATTTTATTCTTACCATATCGTCGCTTGGTAACGATACCAACGTAAGTCAAATTTGAAAAGTTTTCAAGACAGACAAAAAATTTTGTATTCCATAAGAAATAATTTTAAATTACATATTTTAAATAATCGTTTTAAGTGATTTTCAAGTTATTAATAATATTATTTTGTGTTCAGTAATTTGTTACTTCATATTATGTTATTTTTTTTAATATAAAGTAATCTGATCTAAATAAATAATTAAAATATAGTTTTATTTTAATTTATATAATTTAAATATATAATACTACTAGTTGATGCCCGCAACTACGTTGCGCCAGACAGACAGACAGACAGACAGTAATAATATTAGTACAGACAGTATGTAACTATGGATATTTTATGAATAATATTGATAAACAGGTTATGCAGTGATTTAGTAAAAGAAAAAATATTTTGTAGTACGCGTGGTAATTCAAATATAATCTTCCATACCTATGGACGATTAATCAATCAAGAAAACCGAATAGCATAATATCAGCCACGACACGTATTTCGCTTTTTGGTCTTTTTGTGATTGCCAGAACGCGTCGTGGCCGTTTTCATTAGAGCCGCAACGCGAATTTTGCGTCGTGGCTATTTCACTGTGACTAACAACGCGTTGTGAGCTATTTTTCCGCTCATTGAGCGTTTTCGGTCTTTGAGCGTAACATATACATTTAGATCTTAATTATTGCCTACAGCCGCCGGTAAGATTCCATACCTACTAGTTTCTCACAAAATTCGAAATAAAACATATTATTGATACTTAATTTATTTTCTATATTAACAGGATATTAAAATGTATTGCATAATTTAATCAGGAAAAACAAATATGTTTGTCTGTTGACATGGATCCTGCAGAAAAACATGTTTTTCCGCATGCCATATTAAAAAGAAGACGCACCGACAAAATTGCATATTTTATTATGTTATGTTAGTTACAACACGACGAAGACGAAGCGATAAGTTAGTAATTTTGAATGATTCTAGTGGTGTATGTATGTACGTTTATTACACCGTATCGCCTAAACGTATGACCCGATTTTAATGGATAAGGTGTACCAATAAATAAGAATACCAACTAAAATAATATAATAAGCTATTTAAGCTCAATGCCTTCCGGCTTCACGTTTTTATATAAAATAAGGGGGCAAACGGGCAAACGGGTCACCTGATGGAAAGCAACTACAGTCGCCCATGGAAGACAACATTAGAAGAGCTGCAGGTGCGTTACTGGCCTTTTAAGAGGGAATACGCTCTCTTTTTGAAGGACGTAACGGAGTTTACCTAAAAATATTACATAAGCGTTATCTTATTATATTATTAAATATAGTATGACCCGATAAACTTTATATCACTTCCAGTGGCTTAACTATAACATCCGGGGCCCGTGGCAAAATGATGGGGCCCTATCAGAAAAAAATCGTCACGTTAATAATAAAACAATGTAAAAAAAACTCACGGCCTCTTGGGCCGGGGCCCTTTTGGGTCGGGGGCCCGTGGCATTTTGCCAGCTCTACCACCCTATTTTTTTTTTTTTTTTAAAGAAGGCAGTTCGCTGTAGCCCTGACGTCACTGCGACCCATTAGGATCTATTGTGACTCCTTCGCACTAGAGTATCATCCCCAACCCAATACTGCTCATAAATTGAACGATATGGTTGGGGTTGGTGTCACGAATTTCCTCTGTGGATGAGTATTCGTGGCGACCAAGGTGTCTGTTCCTGCTCTGTAGTAGAGCAGGACAGTCGAGGAGAAGGTGAATAGGTGTTTCATCCTCCTCCTCACAGAATCTGCAAGTCGTTGTGCTACAAATGCCCATTCTGTTTAGGTGTTTGTTGAGCTTGCAGTGCCCAGTTAGGCTTCTGGTAAGGATTCTTAATTGGTTCCTACCCAAGGTGAGCACTAATTCTGATAGTTTCTTGTTGAAGCCAGGAATTAGTGCCTTGGAGTGTTCAAGGCCAGGGGTCTCAGCCCATTGCTTCCTGCATAGTCTGTGACCCCATTCCTTGAGCACTTGTTTTGTGGTACTGGGAGTTATACCACAGACTGGTTCTGGGCCATATATGAGACTCTCGGCCCCAAGCCTAGCCAGTTCGTCAGCGGTTTCATTTCCGGGGACGTTACTGTGGCCCGGGACCCATACTAGGCGGATGTTGTTGTTCCTTCCCAGCATGTTCAACGTCTCAATGCATTCCAGAACTAATTTGGACGAGACTTCTGCGGCAGTCAATGCTTTAAGTGCAGCTTGACTATCGGAGAAGATAAAAACGTTTTTATTAACTAGGGCCATCTTCAGGCTTTCTAGTGAACAACCGAGGATAGCGAAGACTTCAGCCTGAAACACGGTCGCAAACTCCCCCAAACAGGCGTATTTCCCTTTTGGTGGCCTGTCTCCGTAGAATCCGGCTCCCGCACGGTTGTCTTTCCTTGATCCATCCGTGAACCAAACTATGTCGCTAGGGCGGACATCGATTGGGATTTTTCTATCCCAGTCTTCCCTGGAAGGTATAAAAACCTGGTATAGCTTCGAAAAGCTGTGCACCTTGATCATGGCATCTGATGGCATGGCCATGACAGGTGATTCATTGAGAGACTGTTCCAGCTGTCGAAAAGGGGTAGAGGCCCAATTCGTCCTGCCCGCTGTCCTGGCCCTGAGAGCCACCTTTTTGGCCTCTGTCTGAACAAGCAGAGGAAGCGGAGTTAAGTTGATCAGGGCCTCGAGGGAAGCGGTGGGTGTTGACGAGAGTGCACCCGTGATTATAAGACATGCCAGTCACTGTACGCTGTTTAGACTTTTATTACAGTTTACTTGTTCAGCCTTTTTATGCCACACTACGCAGCCATATGTGGTTATCGGTTTCACTACGGCTGTATATAGCCATAGCATTGCCTTCGGCCGAATACCCCATTTAGAGCTGACAAGCTTCCAACAGGAACCCAGAGCACATCTAGCCTTTTTCGTAATATACTCGATGTGCCTATTCCAAGTGAGTCCTTTGTCTAGGATTACTCCTAGATATTTGACATCACCCGCAAACTTAATAGTTTTTCCGAAGAGTGTTGGGGGTCTTAGTCCCTCCAACTTTCTCTTTTTGGTGAAAGGTATCAAGACTGTCTTATCAGCGTTTACTGTTAGCTTGACCCTTTGGCACCAATCCTCGACGACTCTTAGTGCTGACTGCATCAACTCAGCGACCACCGATGCGCATTTACCCACCACCATAATCGCCAGGTCGTCAGCGTACCCTTGAGCGTAGTAACCTAAGAGGTTCAGTTCCCTTAGTAGCTCATCCACTACCAGGGACCATTCCAGGGGTGACAGCACACCTCCTTGTGGGCACCCTTGTGTCAGCCTGATTTTGAGTGTCAGGTCCATAATAGTCGATGAGGCTACCCTGTTGTCGAGCGTGGCTTTGATCCATTTCCTAGTAGTTGGATCTATATTCTTTGAAGCCAGGCCATTTGTGATAGAGCTGGTTGAAGTGTTGTCGAATGCGCCTTCAATATCAAGGAAAACACATAACGCAATCTCTTTATCTTCAATTGCTCTATCAATCCGATCTACCAAGTCCATTAGGGCCGTCTCGGTAGACTTGCCTTTTTGGTAGGCATGTGTGTCTCATGCAGCGGCATTTTAGTGAGATAGGTGTCCCTTATGTGTAGGTTGACCACCTTCTCCATTGTTTTAAGCATGAAAGAGGTGAGGCTAATTGGTCTGTATGACTTTGGTAGAGCTTTGTCCCTGTCCCCACTCTTGGGTATGTAGGACACCCTTACCTTTGTCCATGCCAATGGGATGTAGCCCCACGCGAAACTTGCTCTGAATATTTTCAGTAGCAGAGGAAGGATAATGTCCTTGCCCTGCTGTAAGAGGGCCGGAAATATATTATCTTCGCCGCCGGTCTTGTAAGGCTTGAAACTGTCAATTGCCCATGTGACTCGGTCAGGCTTAAAGATCACGGAAGCTCTCCTCCAATCGTCAACTGCTGGTCTCGTTTTAACAATCGTATGAGAGAAGGCTTCGTGATTTTCGAGATGGATACTGTTGGGGAAGTGGACTTCGGCTAGTAATCTTAGCGTTTCTTCCGCCATTTTAGTATAAGTACCATCTGGCCTCTTCAGAGTGCTGGGATGAGAGCAAGGGGCCTTAGATATGACTTTATATAGTCTGGAGGTTTGCGAGGTGTTATTCACTTCCTCACAGAACCTTGCCCAAGAGCGTCTTTTGGCCTTCCTTAGCTCCCTATTAAACGTCGTCAGGGCGGTTCTGTATGCGTCCCAGTTCCCGTCTCTTTTGGCTCTGTTAAACAGAGCTCGGGTCTCTTTAGTTACGCCACTGATCACTTCCCTCCTAATATTAACCTTCTCTGGCAAATCGGCTCAGCCGCTGTCGAGTTTTTGCGAGAAAAACAAAATTGAAAATTCATTTTTATTTATATATCTATAGATATAGAAGAAAATTTCTCGTGTCGCGTCGTTCGTTGCCAAACTCTCCTGAAATGGCAGGGCCGATTTGGTTAATTTTTTAATTTCTTTTCGTGTACGACAAAAATTTTAAAACCTATTTTTCAAGCCCGAAAAAGGTAGCTATACATATTTTAATTTTATCTGCTTAAGAGTGCTAATGCTACATAGTTTTTAACTTTTGATAACAAGGTCACATAATCACTAGTGGCACAAAATCTATCTATGTACACCACGAATTCAGAATCATTTACACAACGTAGTATTGAACGCGACTGATAGAAAGCGCTGATCTCGGCACTGACGTAGCGTTTTTATTGTAGGTGTGATCCCATTAATGATAGAGCGAAAGCTGAACTCAATATGCAGTAGGCACAGTATTCGATATATATTTGTATCGATAAATTAAGAATACATAAGCTTTGATATTTTAGATAAGAATAATAAGTCGAAGGTACATCAAAACCGGTCGAACTTTTTAGACTACGATGTCATGAACAGAAACAGAGACAGGCGGTCAAACTTACATTAACACCCCTCTTGTTTAGTCTTTTGCCTTGTCGAGAGTTTACAAAAATTAGGCTTTTTACAGAGCCACGATGCAAAACCATGATTGACGCAATGATATCGCAGCATGGGCGTACCCAGGTGCCCCCCCCTGGATCATGTTGATCTCCCTACTAAGTATCTTATCTAGTACTTTTATCCATAAAAATTAAAAATTAAGAAAACGAATTTTTGCCATTTGTTTGCAATACAATATTTTGACAACTAAAAATTACTAATTTTTTATTCTTTATAAACACCTAGGCCCGTATTTTTGGTCAGTAATCAAGATGCATCTCGGTCTCAAGACACGGTTCAGGCTCTGTGATTGGTTGGCTGTCAAAATTTGGACCAATCACAGAGCCGAACCGCGTCTTGAGACCGGGTCGCATCTTAAATACTGACCAAAAATACGGGCCCTAGGTCCTATAGCTTATAAAAAATCTGATTTGCCCCCCCCCCTGGCCCAGAACCTGGGTACGCCCATGGCTGTCAGTATGCGCTATTGACGTCGAACACGGCGAGTAGACGAGTATGGTTTGTAAACGCCTATATTTGTCCATCATACCATACCATGATGGAGTGTAGAGACCATGCTAGAAACTAGGTGTATAATTTGTAGGACAAATATATTTTTTAACTTTTTAGGTTGTAAGTATTCGCATGTCGTAAAATTTGTCCACAAATAACAAAATTTCAGAAACCTCAGGACTGTTTATTGAAGCATCCTGTTTACTTTATTTTAATATTCAAACTTTCATCTTTAAACACATATAACTATATAAATATAAAACAAATAGCGAAGCGTTTTATAGCGACCATAACAATAAATGGATGGCCACATTATTTATTGTTATTGCCAAGACATCGCTACAACTTGGGAAATAAAGTATTGTTTACAATGTCCAATACGTACCACTTAGGGGCGCAGTTCAAAACTAAGTTTTATCGCGATAATAATACAATTTATATTGCATTGGCCCGGCGAAATGCAGGTGTAATAAACAATCTGGTTAACCGTCCGAATTAACACAGTATCTGTCAATGAGAGTACCGGAACGTTACAGAGATATATGCCTAGATGCGCCCAGTTAATTTAACCGACAATTTACATAATTAAATTTTTTTTAATGCTGACTGCATGCCAATGTCATATATCCATACTAATATACCTCGATCGTGGGAATCGCAGACACAATAGATTTTCAATTGTTATGCGGCAGCCGGGTGCCGCTTGGGGATTGATGGGTTAATATTATAAATGCGAAAGTGTGTCCGTCTGTCTGTCTATCTGTCTATCTGTCTCCTCTTCACGCCTAAACTGCTGAAACGATTTTGCTGAAATTTGGTATGGTTAGGGGACCAAACAGAGCACAATACTAAATCGCGTAATCGAAGTTTCTGAGAACGACGCGACACGTCATACAACGTTTGAAATTACTCGCTCCGTCCAAGATATTTCTTTGGAGTTCCGGCACAAATAATTCCACAGCATCTTATCATATTAATAATATAAAAATATAGTAGATATACTCAGCATCAAACAGTTGCGCCTGCGCTGAGAACAATTTCAACTTTTTAATAAACGAAAAAAAATATATATAGAAAAGCTCATACCAACTCCTTTATATTCAAGATTGATGGTTGTGATTATAAACAGCCAAGGTCACTGGCTTGTGCCAGCTTTCAAACAAAAATAGTCTTTTCAACGAAATCATTAATTCATTTGCTTGGGAACGACGATGCCCACATACAGATATATATCAAAACTATATCTTAAGGTAACCTATATCTTCGTTCATTTATGGAATAAGAAATCGCAAGTTTTAGCTAGCGTTGTGCGAGCGATGTCCTTCTCCTTTATACCACACTAGATGACGCCCGCTACTTACGCCAAAATTAGTCAAGCGCGCGAGAACCGTACATTCTTCCGTGATTAAAAGTATTCTATGTCCTTTCCCGGGACTCAAAGTGTATCCACTGGACGTGACGAGGTAACAGACAGACAGATAGACAGACACACTTTCGCATTTATAATATTAGTATGGATATGGATGTGTTCCTGTCATACCACATGTGTTGGACACACATAGGTATCTAATCCATCAAAAGATGCCAAAATTGCAGTTCCCCTCGTCTCTCCCATGAAAGCAAGTTCCATCGGCCACCGCAACCAAAATCGAATCTATTATTCTAGGATCGAGGCGAGCAGATCGGAAAACGTCATAGGCCATTTGTCCACTGCCGCCGTCACCGGGACGTCACCGACGAAAATTCAAATAAAAACTTGAGAGGTGTCAAGGGACACCCGGATGGAACGAAGTTATTTCTTGTGTACAAAAAACCTGTATACACTCAACAAAAAAAATCGTTGCTACACCACACTGTTCAATGCGAGAAAGAGAGAGAGAGAGAGACAGAGAGAGAAACACGCGCCGACATACATAAACGACACAAACGACACTTTTGTGTCGTTACAACTTTTCGTCTTAATTTTTTCTGTCTAGCCCCCTTTCGCAACGCGCGATAAGGAACTTCGTTCCAAAACATCACTTTATGACCCAGGCTTTATGCCTCTACAAAGCAGCGGCGGCATGGGTTGCAAGATCAATGTCAGTAGAAAATGAAACCTATAGCCTAGGTCATAAAGTGGCATTTCATTTAAATTTTTATCGATGATGTCCCGGTGACGGCGGCGATGGATAAACGTCATATGGACTTTCCAATCTCGCTTCTTTTTTTTCGTTCACGATTCACGCGAACATATGACAGGCCACACGCGTTCAATTTTCTAGTAGGCTGTTTGTGAGTTGTTATCGAGCTGCAGCCCAATTCTAACTATCTACTCGTGTCGCATTTCGACACACGGTATATTGCGCATGAGTGACTGGGACAGTAATACATTAATTCTAAAGTAAAAGGATTACGATACTCATAATTCGTACCTTCTGTAAGACAGGCATAAGTGCTAAACGTTTTCAAAAGGATTTGTGCCCTTTTTGTTACCGAAAGCGCGATATGACTACGCACTTCAATTATTGACTTTCGATTGAATAAAGGTATAATATATTTTAAGACTCAACTACTCGTATTTTCCGCTGCTATGTTTTTGCGTATATTTTAATATGATAAAAAGTTGCCTAGAATCACGTTTTCTTATCTAAGTATACATAAAATAAAACTGTAGAAATGAAAATTTTGTACATTAAAGATATTCAAAAAATAATAAGCGGGGGGTGTTACTACATCGCTATAGAAGCCAAAAATGTGGTTAGTTTTTTTGTCTGTCTGTCTGTCTGTCTGTCTGTCTGTATGTTTGTTCCACTATCACACGCAAACTACTGATCTGATTTGAATGCGATTTTCGCAGATATATTTGTCTTCTTCCAACTTAACATCTGGTGTATAAAAAAAATTGCCCCCACCCCTCTAAGGGGACAAAAGAGGGGGTCAGATTTTGTATCAAACTTTTTTCTTTAATGGACTTCATATTATTAACTGTGTTTTCCAACTTAACATCTGGTGTATACAATTTTTCCCCCCACCCCGCTTAGGGGACAAAAGAGGGGGTAAGATTTTGTATCAACTGATGAACTAGAAATACTTCAAATGGCAAAACAACGTTTGCCGGGACAGGTAGTCTATATTATATTGTTTGTACCATGTTAACAGAAAATCGAATCATTTCTCTTCGTTAGTATTACTTACCTGGGACATCTAACTTCAATTTTGTACTTTTGGCAAGTGCTACTAGTAAAATATAAAATATGTACATACTTATTATAGAGTTATAAATAATAATAATAATAATAATAATATCTATGGACGCTTCACACCACGTCAGTCTGGCCCCGTGGTAAGTACCTGATGGACTTGTGTTACAGGTACCAGACAACGGAAATATATTTAATACTTTTATACCATACATATATTTAAGATTTTTATTATATTATACACATATTTAATACACATCCATGACCCAGGAACTTTGAAAACTTTTTGTTCCGTCGGCGGGATTCGAACCCGCGACCCCCGGCTTGAGCTACCAACAGCCCACCAACAAAAAATAAAAAAAATATTTAAGAGAAATAGTAAATAGTGAAATAGAAAGAAGAGAGAATATTTGGCAATATTGTACGAACCCAACCTAAAAACGTATTTCTAAACTCTAAAAGTACTAGCCCATATAAATAGTACTTACTGAAAATATTGAAAATAAAGCGGAAAATATGATATTCATCTGAACCCAGTAGCACAGAATATATATTAGCCAGTAGTAAACATTCATCGAGCAATAAACCTAGCCTGGCAAAATATTCAATAAAATTTCAATATGATTTACACTACCGACTTTTCCTCTTGTGCCTATTTACTACCATTCACTATTCAACGAATACGATTGATATAACTCACGACTTAGTGCTTTCAAATAAAATCCTATATCACACACGGAACCATACATTTTGCCGCTTATAATTTAAGTATCATAATCTATACTAATATTATAAAGCGGAAGAGTTTGTTAGTGTGTTTGTTTGTTTGAACGCGCTAATCTCAGGAACTACTGGTCCGATTTGAAAAATTATTTCAGTGTTAGATAGCCCATTTATCGAGAAAGGCTATAGGCTATATTTTATCACGCTAAGACTAATAGGAGCGAATAAATAGAAGAAAATGTGGAAAAAACGGGGGAAATTATTTGAAAGGGCTTATCTCACGAACTACTAGAGCAATTTTTCTGTTATTTGGGTCAGATAAGAAGTAGACCACGTGATTCGTGAAGGATCATAGGCAATTTTTTGTAGACTGATTTGTCTGTGAAATATCTAATTTACGCGGGCGAAGCCGCGCGGAACGTTTAGTAACTAATACTCCTACACCGGTTTCGGTGACGGTGGATGGTTTCATTGAAACCAGGCCAGTTACGCAGGAGTAATTTTATAGTGCCCAAGTGTGTGCGCAGTACACAAGAGCACTCTCTATTCCTTTACTCTCATAACCCAGTGGTATGGACGACCGAAACGACTGGCGAGAGATCAGGCGCAGGGCCGACTTTTTACATGCCCATCCGACGCATGGATCATCTTACTTGTCAGACAATCAGGTGATCAGCCTGCATTGTCCTAGCCAAACTTGGAAATAACATGTTTCCAACGCGGGAATCGAACCCACGACCTCCGAGACAAGAGCCACGCTCTTAACCACTGGACCACGGAGGCGTTCAAGGCAAGTATTGTGTTTAATTTGTGTTTGTGGGGTTCGGGGATTTTTATCCCGAAAAATGTATGGTTTTCCTATGAAACTATTGTCTACGAGATTTAAAACGCGAGCTATCAATATCTACAATACAAAAATGCGAAAGTGAATCTGTCAGTCTGTTAGTCTGTTTGTTGAAATTTGGTATGAATATACTTTGAGTCCCAGAAAGGACATAGGATACTTTTTATCTCGGAAAAATTTAGGTTCCCGCGCGATAAGCAAATTTCCGCGCAAGTAGCCAGCATCGACTATATATATATATATATATATATATATATATATATATATATATATATATATATATATATATATATATATATATATATATATATATATATATATATATATATATATACATATATATTTAACGATATTATATTATGAAGAAGTAAGGGACTTTGCTGCATGTCTTTACCATAAGTTTGCGGAGATTTCGTCTAAGTTTGACCTTTTCGTCTTATCTTTACTTATCTCTACTTAAATATACGCTTTTATCTGAGCGAAGTTTTACCTTCAATAACTTTTTCTCAAAAAGTTTTTATACATATATCTTGAGTATTTTATTACTATATTTTTATGTATTTTTCATATTTTGGTATTGAAGTAAATTTGCTTAATTGAAGCTTGCAACAAAGCTTAAGTTGAGCTTAAATGATAGCTTATCCCAAGAAAAACGTACATTTTACCGGGATAAAAATTATACCGTATCCTCTTCAAGGTCTTGCGTAAGCCGCATTTTATTAAAGTCGCTTCAGTGGATTAAGCGTGAACAGGTAACAGACAGACAGTCAAACACACTTTCGGATTTATAATATTAGCATAGATAATATACAAGCTTAGCGTTTCAAGCAGATGACAATGATGATGATGATTACGATCGGTCGCAAGTGGAACAGTACTGAGCAATAATATTCCCCGCTAACCGCGCGTATTTATTAGCGAGCCACTTCCGTTTCCGCCGGGGCGTGATTTAAAAGCGTTTTCCCGTTGCATCACTTCGCTGCCTTCCGTTGTTCGTTTATTATCTGAATATATTGGTGCCTGTAAACCACAGTGTAAATTGTATATAGTACACCATCTTCATACTGTAATAATCCGTCGCCTGAAGACGACCGTAAGTATTAATATTAAAATCGCCCAAGTGCGAGTCAGACTCACGCACGAAGGATTCCGTTATAGAGCGGAAGCAGGCAAAAAATTGTGTTTTTTGTATGGGAGCCCTCTTAAATATTAATTTTATTTTGTTTTTAGTATTTGTTGTTATAGCGGCAACAAAAATATACAATTTGTGAAAATTTTAGCAGTGTAGCTATGGCGGTTCTTGAGATACAGCCTGTAGACAGAAAGACAGACAGACATCAGAGAGACGAACAGACATCGAAGTCTCAGTAATAGTGTCCCGTTTTTACCCTTTGGGTGCGGAACTCTAAAAAAATCATATTCAGACTAGGTTGCTTCAGAGAACAGACCAATGCAGTATTACAACGCGTACAGGCAGAACATGTATCTGATTTTCACGAATTTGATATTACCATAAGAGATCGCCCAATGGTTGAAATTCGACCTTTTTAATTATGTTCTACTTTTGGCTCCCCGTTTAAACTTTAAAGTATTGACTATTTCAGATTTAATAAAAAAATAACAATTCATTTTTAATTTGACAACAGACTTCAACCATAAACAAAGGAGTATAATCAAAGTATAATTCGTGAGTAGGCTTGTCAGTCAAAACATGGTAGTGTGCGCGTCGTGGAGGTGATGCGAATATTTAGTTTCTGGTCTGAAGTAAGTAACAAAACAGCCAAGCCATACATTAATTACTGATATGTAGAGTTTGTTGAAGTAAGGGTCGGTAGAGTTAGGCCGTGTAGATTCAGAAGTTTGGCTCTACATGAGTGTAGTGTGTGTAATATTTTATTTATTAAAATAATGTTACATGATAAAAGCATAATTTTAAAACAATATTAGCTCGATGCACTCCTTCTCCATATAAACTACAACTGTGCGAAATTTCATGCTCCTACGTTTCTGCATTTTTCGTAAAAAGGGTTCCAAAGTTTTTCGCTCGCGTATTAATATATAGATAGTAAACAACTATGTTATATTACTAATGGCGGCCGGTTTCATGAAAACTCCAGCAACGCAGAAGTAATTTTATGGTGCCTATAATAATATGTGCGGTGCACACAAGAGCACTACTTTAGGGAATAATAAACACGAGTAGGAGTTCAAGCGTATGCAGCATCCATCTTGTCAGAAAATCAGGTGTCCAGTCATTGTCCTAACCAAACTAGGGAACGAATTTTTTATAATCCTGTCATCATTTCACATCAATCGCAGGAACCGAATTCACGACCTCCGAGTAAGTCAAGAGTCAAGCTCAAAACCACTCGACTACGGAGGCGTTTAACCTACTGTATATATTTGTATTGTGTGTATACTACATGTGTCGCGCCAAAGTGCTTTATTAAACTTGAAGGAATTTTTATTTGCTCGAGGATATATAGAATGCTTTTATCGTAGATAAGTGCGGTATAAAGTAGGTTAAAAATAATCTCTATTTTGCGGTGGGCGGCAGCAAACACTAGTTGGCTTCTTACGTTGTATAATACTTATGTTTAATATTTCACGATACCATAACACACGAAATTGATTTTTAGGGCTCCATACCCAAAAAGTAAAAACGGGACCCTATTACTAAAACTTCGTTGTCTGTCCGTCTGTCTGTCTGTCTCCAGGCTGTATCTCAAGAACCGCTGTAGCTGGACTACTGAAGTTTTTACAGATTGTGTATTTCTGTTGCCGCTATACGTCAGTGCAGGTTGTTATTTCATTAGCCTACTTTTTATGGATATTTATGACTTTCAAAATGATCATGAGTAACAATATTTCTTAGAAATAAGTGATAAATAAATATATTCAGTACACAAATCCGCGATAAATCGTCGGTCCATATTTTAAATTTCATTTTTCGAAGTTTATCTAAGGCTTTTCGCACCCTCGGCCCTTTTTAAACGTTGGATAACTTACGCAACAGATGTAAATCTTATAGTGGTGAAAAAGTTGTGGGCAATATTCTTTTAATAAGGGTTATCAAAAAATAAACATATTATCAACAAACAAAGAATTAAATAATTAATAACAAATCTTGACAGACCATTTCTAAAACATATAAAGATGCACAAGCGGACAAATATTTCATCTTGAAGTTTTAAGACTTGTTGTGTTTCAAATGAGCGCCAATACCAAGTCGAGATAAGTGCAACGAAGTGTATTTCGAAAACCTTGAAATTTTTTACCGCAATGTCTATCGATGTGACCTTATCCTAAAAATCAGAACGCACAGGTACTTATTAGAATAGAATAGAATAGAAAACGTTTATTTGCGCAAGAAAACATACATAGCTTAGCTACAATAAAGTCATAAAGTGTTTTCGAGCACAAGCCGACGCAGCTCAGCATATGCTGACTGCAAGCAATCAGCGCTGATCTTCCGCTGGGCCGACAGGTGACGTCACGGACATCAATCAGGGTTAACAGGTACAAGTTTATATAACTTATGACACAACAATATGGAAAACAGCAAATCACTAAAGTGTATTTTTAAGTTGAAAAGAGTAAAGAAAACATCACACAAGAAAACACAAAAATCAGAAATGTACGTTAAAGTATACCTTCAATAATAATTGTAGCATTTTATAATTAAGATTTAAAACCAGTTTAAATAAAAAGTATAGTTAAAACGGTAAAAAAGGGGAATAACGACATATTAAAGTCTCATGTCATAGATTGGATAGATTATTAACTTAATATTCCAACTTTTTAGCAAAGTACCTAAGGTAGTAAGAAGTAGGAACATACAATTTATAACAACGAAATATTTTTTCACAGTTCCACCAAAATTAAATTGTTTAATCACAATTATTTTGTTTTGTGTTGAAAATTAAAAAGTAATTGGATCCCATTGGAATTTTAAACGAAAAAGAACATTCTTATTCTAAACAAGAGTGCAATAACTGGAAGCATAAGATCGTTTGTCCATCGCTGCCGTCACAGTGACGTCACAGGGACGTCACCGATAAAAATTCAAATAAAATGCCACTTTATGACATACTCGATGATGCCCGCAACTTCATTGCGCCAAAAATCGTTTATCGCGCAGAAACCGTACATTTTTTCGGGATAAAAAGTATCATATGTCCTTTCCCGGGACTCAAAGTATGTCCATACCAAATTTAAGCAAAATCGGTTCAGCGGTTTGGGCGTGAAGAGGTAACAGACAGACACACTTTCGCATTTATAATATTAGTATAGGATAGCCAAGATCCTATAGGTTTCATTTTCTACCGACATTGGTCTAGGCACCCATGCTGTCGCTGCTTTGTAGTAGCGTAGAGCAAAATGAAACCTATTTCCTAGGTCATAAAGTGGAATTTTATTTGATATTTTTGTCGGTGACGTCCCGGTGACAGAGGCGGTGGACAAAAGGCGTTAGGATCGAGCAGGAATTTGTGACAGGCGACAGTTTCATTACCCTGTTCATATTCAAATAATAATTTGCATTCCGTTTTGGTAGAACGTGTTTGTTTACAATTCTCATTTTCCTTTTGATAATTTCTGTCTTAACTATCGGAAGATATTTCATTAAAATTGCTACAGTCATTGCTAGAGAAAAAACAAACATTTTAGTATATGCAATATGCATGCGATACAATAATTATTATTAACCTTCTTTCTTCGTAATGATTAGGTGAAAAAACAGAATGCCGTAAGTACAAAATAAAACAGAAAATATTATACAATCAGGTTTATTTGTAACGCTCAATTTTATATTCAAATTATTTCGTAAAGGATAATATTATATTTCTACTAAAATTATATGCAATTTGTATAATATGGAATTTATTATTCTGAGGGACTGTTTCACCACTTCCTGATAAGTGCCGAATAGGCTATCCACCACTTAACTTGACAGATGAAGTATGGAGAATCTGTCAAAAAAGCTGTGAATAGCCTATTCGGCACTTTATCAGAAAGTGGTGAAACAGGCCCTAAGTATGGAACACAGACATAGATCAAGTCTCAAGATAGATACCGCATGTCGCTCCTTTTGTATGAAAACGAGCGTGTCACTTTTTTCCTAACACTGTGACGTACCGAAGGCCAACGTTTCTATTTGAATTTCTACAGCTCAATACAGCACTTTTAGGCATTTAGACATTTTTAAAATTCCGATTGACGTGCGATTCCGATAGCAGACTAAAGAACAGACTTTCGAAAGAGGAGCATTGCTCGTCGTTTGGGATCGCGATATGGCACGCGAAGTACATACACATGTGGTATCTATCTTGATCTATGTCTGTGGTATGGAACATATCCAGCGAAATAGCGTAGCAATTCGTAGCACTAGTTTGCTACGTGCTACGAGTGGCTACGAGGTGCTACGAAACTTTGTAGCGGCTATACTTGGCGATGTATAAGCCAGCTGGCTTGGTCAGCTCTTAACGACTGCCCAAGACATGAGATTAGTCACAATTTATATTATTACAAGTCACAATTTTGTGAATTTTGTCTCATGATTTGGACTAATTAACTATATTCGTCATTAAAAACATTAATTGTAGTACCTTAACATTTTTGAAATGTTATTTTGACTTATAAAATTCTCAGTTTCCAAACGTCTTTGTCCGAAGTTTATCTATTCAACGGCGTACTTAATAAAAAATAATTTAACTCTAGCTATTTAAAACGACAGTAAAAATATAAACTTCACTCAAAAAACCCAAAAGACCATAAACCCTTCAACTTCGCATTTCAGTTTATATGACGGTAGTTTTGATTCTTCATAACTGTCAACCCGGAAAGTTATAAGCGGTCCGTCGCGGATAATACCCAGCGGGCAGACCCGCGCGTGTCACGATAAACTATGTACAACGTGACAAAACGGTTTAATTGTATCGTTTTTGAAACGTCCGTAAATAAAGACGTGAGTGAAAGGACCAGATAACTGACATTTTATAACATTATTAACACAAACCTTGTATCTTACCTGCTTCATTATCTAGCTAACATATCTGGCTACAGATAAAATCCACAGTTTTTTGGTTCAATCTCCGGTCCTAAAGCCTCAATTTCTGCATTTTTTTACTGTTACTTACCTGCTTTTTCAACTCACATCTTCAAATATGATTGTAATTCCCTCCGTGAACGACATCCAGTGATGGCTCGGAATTCGTAGGTTCGATTTCCACGTTGGACCAACAAAAGATTTTATTTCCAAGATTAACATTGCAGGCTGATCGTCAGCTGATTGTCTGACAAGAATAATTATTATGAGAAAATAAGAATAATATCTACTGTTTTTAATGAATGCTGTACACGCCTATTATTGGCTTACACATAAGTGCATGTTCTAGTTTAACTATGTTTTTAATGTATTTCTGTGTTTCGCTGTTGGCGAGTCTAATAAAGTAATAAATAAATAAATGTAAAATGTCAGTCCTACATATTCTGATCTCTCACAGTGGTTATAATCCCCGTAGGTTGGTAGAGAGTAGGAGTACTTATGTACTCGCTCACGTCTCAAATAATATAAAATTAATGCACTCGACCGCAAAAGCGTCTCACTCATCGTTTTTTTTTTATGAAGGTTCACAAAACCTGCCAGACACTTTACAAATAACATAAAAAGGGAATGAATTTAATACATAACATTAGTGTTTGGCCCTCTCGATGTGAACACTGCATGCATCAAAAAATTAACAATATTAAGTAGGTACACTAACAATCATTTACAAAAATTTTAATTCTAGTTAACAATAATATTATTTTAAGAATTTAAGCAAAATATAATATGTTTATGTCATTTAATTTTTAATACTTGTCGAACTTTCAAAGTATGTAATTCGAAAGAATCTCATAACAGTAGTCTCAATCGTAATCAGTAATCATCCATTGTAAAAGTCCTTCCAATGCACAATATTAACAAAACGCCGTTAAAACGTAACAAAATAAATGGAATAGTGACGTAACGGTCCGTCAAGTCGGATAAACGACACACTCGCGTTCCTTTTTAAATTTTCAAGTTTATTTCTCACAAACCTCGTGCGCTTGATATATAAGGCTATTTGTAAATGCTATTGTAAAGAAACTTAAACATTTCTCTCTACGTTTAGATTTATTTTATAAACCGAGCAATTCACTTAACTGTTTTCAGGTTTGTGTGTAAATCAAACCATAATAATATAAGGTTTTATTGCAGTATTTGAGAATAATTATTGTAAATAAATACATTATTGTGATTTAGGAATTTATTTCTTTCATTTAAAGTCAGCAACATCAGTGATTCCATACTGACATTATAAACGGGTGTCCATGCGTCTGGTTGTTACTTTTTTGTGCTTAAGCCGATAAAAATTAGTATGGAGATACCTTATGTCTTGAGTAAGGACATAAGGTATATTCTGAATACTGAATGACATAAGATGAATTCTGAATGACTGTAAACTTAACAACGCGGTACCTTTACTCATTCATTTTCGCCTCTACTTAAGCTTAAGAGGCCATTATGTTAATATTAATTAAGATATTATAGTAATAACATGTTATACAAACACCGTGTGAAGATCAATCACAAGTTTAATTGAAGAGCATAAGTTTCCATATTATCACTGAGCTAGGTGTTCTGAGTTTAGTGTTAATAGTTCTAGTTTCGCACTTTGAAACAATTGCGCTTGGTTTCATTACTTTCTAAGTGTCTAAGTCACTTAGAGTTTATTATTAGTTTTGAGTTTCCTCTTTGATGCAAATAATCTATTTGGGCTCGGCCATTTTGACTCGGCCTTTCGACCCTTTCTGTAAGTGACCGCGACCGACAAAAAATCAAATAAAATGCTATTTTATGACCTAGGCTTTAGGTTTAGTTTTGCTCTACGCGAATACAAAGCGGCGGCTATGGGTCGCTAGACCAATGTCGGTACAAAATGAAATCTTTAGATAAGTTCCTAAAGTGGCATTTTATTTGAATTTTTGTTGTTGATCGGACCGGTACCTTTAGGGCTACTATTTACTAAGACACCATAGCGTTGCAACCAGTCGCTTGTGCTATATCTCTAAATGTATTTATTCGTACAGTACACAGTTTCAGTTTCGTCATACCTGTCCGTCCGTCCATCTTCGGTCTACCACCAAAACGGTTAGATCTAGAAACAAGTCTCAACATCAACATCTATCAAACTAGACACGTGGTTGCGTGTCAAGCCAAATTTTGATTACGAAATATATTATATTCTATGTGGATGATACGTGCTTGGCCGCTTTTTACCTAAAATATTTTTGGGATCACCTGCCTCAGCCTCGGTTAAAGTTAACCCTGGGTTGAATATTATGTTATTACTCTACTTTATTTATTTTTCTCGTATTAATGTAAGAAAAGGTATCGAACACAGGTTTATCTTGAAATAGGTTTCATGCGTGTGCCTAAGAGCATAAAAAATTCTCATTTCTTATTCCTTTTAACGCCGAAATATAAACATAATATTAGGAAATATTATATTATATACCATCTAACAGTACACACGGGTCAAAGCCACAAAAGGTTCCCAATTTTATGAATGAGGTCGAACGGTTATATGTTTTTACCAAATCTGATAAATCAAATCCCTGGAAGTTGTTTCATCTTAAACCACGTTCGAAAAAGGGCAAAGATGTAGAAAGTAGATATTTAACATAATATCTATTGGTAATATCTTGAGATATCGCTCATTAGTTAAAGTATTACAGCTAGGGTTGCCAGGTGCAAGATTCTTTATTTGACTTGCCAACATCAACAACAAATCATTAAAAATTAGTAATTATAGGTCTACCAGAATCTGATGGCAATTTTTGACAGCAGATTTTTAAAAAATATCCTTGATCATTGGATAAATTTTTATATTTGCATGTTTAACACACAGAATCAGCCGCTATAAGAAAAAAAACGGATCAAAATGTTTTATTCCAATTACAAATGCCCAAGTGTCTATGGCGTCTTTACTCGCATAGAGAAACACAAACACTGTATTCTAAATTACGTCAGTGTACACTATGTTAGCCATAGAGAATATATGGCTGCTGTTTAGCATTGGTGATCTATTCCACATAAAATCGGGTTTTGAGTTAATAATGCAGTTTTATTCTATAGAACATAAGGTTTACGACAGTGAAATCCTTTTTTTTTTGAAAACCCACTGTAGCATATTCTAGAGTACAAAAATGGTTAATGCTTATTCCTCTAAGTGAGGTTTTGTATATAGCATTTATGTACTATGTTTCTAAAATGATTTGCGCTTAAACCGCTGAACCGATTTTGATAAAAATTTGTATGCAGTTACTTTGAATCAATTTAAACGACATTAGATACTTTTTGTCCCGGAAAATGTACGGTTCCCGCGCAGTCAACAAAAATGAATTTGCCTTATGATATCGATATTGAGTAGGTACATGTAGATATTACGTTAGGTTTTGGAGAAGGACATAGGATAATTTTTATCATGGGAAATGTTCGGTTTTCACGCAATAAACTTTATTAATTTGCATTTAAGCTGCTGAATCGATTTTGAATAAATTTAGTTAATGTAGAAATAATTAGTTTATCACGTTCACAGTTGGGCAAACAGTAATTACTTAGTAATTTTAATCAGATTACAAATTAATCAGATTGATGAAGTAATTGTGCATCTGAAATTACCCGTAAGTTGATTAAAAATAATATTAAGTATAAAATGTATTCTAATTTTAGTTTGCAATAATTAGATTAATAATTTAATTAGACTAACGAGTATTTCAATCATTACCTATGTCCAATGTCCAATGCTGGTAATTATAATAAATAAAAAAACTCCCACACCGGTTTCGGTGGCGGTGGCCGGTTTCAATAAAACCAGGCCAGTTACCCAGGAGTAATTTTATAGTGCCCAAGTGTGCGCGCAATACACAAGAGCACTCTGGTTTTGAATGAAACCAGGCCAGTTAAGCAGGAGTATTTTTATAGTGCCCAAGTGTGTGCGCAATACACAAGAGCACTCTGGGTTCAATGAAACCAGGCCAGTTACGCAGGAGTAATTTTATAGTGCCCTAGTGTGTGCGCAATACATAAGAGCACTCTGGTTTCAATGAAACCAGGCCAGTTACGCAAGAGTAATTTTATAGTGCCTAAGTGTGTGCGCAATACACAAGAGCACTCTGGTTTCAATGAAACCAGGCCAGTTACGCAGGAGTAATTTTATAGTACCCAAGTGTGTGCGCAATACACAAGAGCACTCTGGTTTCAATGACACCAGGCCAGTTAAGTGGGAGTAATTTTATAGTGCCCAAATGTGTGCGCAATACATAAGAGCACTCTGCGGGAAGCGCGGGAAGGGAAGAAGAAGCGAGAACTCTCTGTCCTTTCCCGAGACATAACGTATCTGCATACCAAATATCATCAAAATCCATGTAGCGGTATAAGCAGAAATCATTTTATTTAACGCCTGGGAACCGTACATTTTCCGAGATAAAAAGGATCCTATGTCCTTTTCCGGGACTCAAAGTATCTCCATACCAAGTTTCATCAAAATCTATTCAGCGGTTTAGGCGACAAAATAGGAAATTTATAAATATATAAGCACATTCAATTTGTATTGAAAGAACAAATCAGAATTTTGCATTTATGTGAAATATCACAAAGGACATTAATGCTATGTAATAAGCCCTATAGCAATATGTCATTAACCATTTTTATACGTTTTCTCTTAAAACTGAATGTAAAATTAAAATGTTTTTTCATAATCATAATCTACGCATTTCAACAAAAAAAAGATACTGCACAATAACATTTTTTTGCTTAAAATAAGCAGAAAATAAAGATTATTCCAAAAAAACTTAAAACGCCGATTACTCAAAACTAGTCCGATGTGGGATGGTACACGAACGTTTAACAGCATCCAATTATAATATTACTATTTCTCGAAGGTAAGCTCATTTTAAGTTCGCCATTTGCTCTATAGTCTACACATCATGTGCATTTTATAAGCTTAAAAGGAAACCGTACATTTTTGTTCGTTTTGTCGGGTTATATTTAAAGGAAATCTATCTAGTTAGGTGCAATGAAACAAACAAACATACATTTACATGTAAAGATGATATCCATACTATCCATACTAATATTACAAATGTAAAAGTGTATGTCTGTCTGTTACCTCTTCACGCCCAAACCACTGAATCTATTTTGCTGAAATTTGGTATGAAGATATTTTCAAGTCCCGGGAAAGGACATGGGATACTTTTTATACTAGAAAAATATATAGTGAATGTGGCAAAATGTGCCTACCCGTCAAGTGCGCCATATAGCTATTTTTTTCATACTGCTGATTGGAAATCTTCATTCAGCACTTGACGGGTAGGCACACTTTGCCACACTCACTATACGGTTCACGCGCCATAAACGAGTTTTAGCGCAACTGAGTTGAGGGCGTCATCTAGTTATAGATAAAGTCAAGACTTAACGTTATGAATTGGCAGCATTAATAATAAAACTCCCACACCGGTTTCGGTGACGGTGGCCGGTTTCATTGAAACCAGGCCAGCTACGCAGGAGTAATTTTATAGTGCCCAAGTGTGTGCGCAGTACACAAGAGCATTCTCTATTCCTTTTACTCTCATAACCCAGTGGGACGGAAGACCGACACGACTGGCGCGAGATCGCTCAGGCGCAGGACCGACTTTTTACATGCCCATCCGACGCATGGATCATTTTACTTGTCAGACAATCAGGTAATCAGCCTGCATTGTCCTAACCAAACTTGGAAGTAACATGTTTCCAACGCGGGAATCGAAACCCACGAACTCCGAGTCAAGAGCCACGCTCTAAACCACTTGACCACGGAGGCGTTTTTTGGTAGCATTATATTATATACAACTGAATCTAAACAGATTATACGGATTACTAGTCTGCGGTATAGTTATACAAACTTATACGAAGGCATCAGATATTAAAGTTTGGAGACGGCTAAGTCTGCTACTTTCCCTACGAATAATAATATTATTAATTATTATTTATTTATTTATTTATTTATTTATTTATTTATTTATTTATTTATTTATTTATTTATTTATTTATTTATTATAGAAGAATAACGGAGTAAAACAAAATTTTCACCACATGCACTCTGTCATCACTCTGTGACCTTTCCTACTTTCCGTTAGTAGTCAAACTCTAATCAGTTATACAATTATTTTTGTTCGTTTTTAGGACATTAGCTATACGCGATATGCACATTGCACACCTATGTTTACATTTCATGAAACATTTTACTTTTAGTTGGTATTAAAGTTACCAGTTTATACTGGAGTCATATTTGTCCATTTTCAAATGTATCAAAGTTAGCGTTTTTTACTGTAATATTTCGATGTAGCAACCCTATCGAATGGACCCTCGTCAGAAGCTAAAAGTTTCACTGCACTGAATCACTAGATAATCCTCTTAGCTATATCAGACGGAATTTTTAACTGCTCCCAATACTCTATCATTTCTCAATTAACTAAAAATTAATAAAGTTTCTTCCGATTTCTACGTGCACAGTTTGATTTACCTATGCATAGTTATAGTTTTAATCTTTTGCGTCCACTGTCATTTTTTTATTATGTAGTAGTCAAGATCAGACAATTTTCATCATAGATACCTATTTTTTTACTAAAAGGTGCCAGAAATAAAATATAGTTTTTGTTTTAAAAAGATACTACTAGATTGCCTCCAATTTATTTTAATTTGTTAAGAGCAATACATTTACAATTTCTTATAACAAATATTGTCCTATGACCTTTTCCGAGACTCAATTCTGCATTCCAAAATCGAAACTGTTTTAGTGTAAAACACTTATAGTCCTATAAATTATAGAATTTAGGTACTGATTTTAGTAAAATGCATACTTTCGAGACAAAAATAGGGCCATGAAGTAGAGTACTGTGTTATTATAGATTTCTTAAGAAAAACTACTGCTTAATACCGCGCTGGCACTTTAATGTTAACCACTTAATTTTTATTACTTTAGGGAATATTAAAAGTAGCAAAGATGAATATTCTTACCTCTAAAGTCTAACTTTGTAGCTTCCTAAGTTTTCCGTTACACAGAAACTCTTTTACAATAAGTTTAGAAAGTTGAGTAAAAGATCTAAAGCGCTTTTACACTAGGCGATGCGATATCACTTTCGCGATAATGTGTGCTGATTTGCTGATATAATATTATATTTTACCTCTATAGATTCAAAAATATTATACATTAGTAATTTGAAATAATATAATATCAGCGCTATAATTATTGTACAAGCCTATAAGGATGGAGGATTTTTTCATAATGGTGTTGACAGGAAAAAGTTATCACTCATGACACCAGCGTAGCTTCATGCACTATTATAATATTTTAATGAGATCGAGAAGAGGTTGCAATAGTCTAATTAAAAGTCGTCTTGTATTCGCAAATTTCCTTTATTGACTCACCTTACTAACTTCTTAGCTTAACTTATATAGGGGAGAGGTGAGGCTCACACACTACTAGATTGTGAATATGAATCAGCTGTCCCTCAAGTGACACCTTACAAGATGGCGATGCTAGTTCTAGTTTAGGTCACGCACTGACGAGCTTTTTAAGATGCAAAACGAATAAATGTGAAATATCTGTAAAACTAACTTTCCTATACGACATAGAAACATGTCGTAGTAGTAAAACTAAATTAAAACTTACCTACTACAAGTATGTAGGTGGTCATTTGTTCCTAAAATGGAACCACAGTTTAGTCAAGACTAATCGTATCGCGTATAATATAAAGAGCGCTTGATAGGTAGGTATGCAAACGGACGAGTACTACGCTATGCACTTGGAAATCTCGCCTCTTCTTTCAAAGGTTATTTATAAAGCTACTTTTAGAATTTTAAAGACTAATGTAATAAAAGGTATACAAAAGATCGATAATTATTTTTGCCACTCAATCGTCACAACAAAATAGGTTTCTTGTTTTTTTTTCTTTAATGTTTTTAAATATTTTATTATTTTTCAAATTAATTAAGTTAATCAAGTAGTTTAGAAGTCTGCAGTTCTAAAATTAAACTTTTTAAATAATTTTAAATTAACTTATAGAATTTTTAAGAATTTCGAAATTTTGACTTTTGTCAACTATGTTTCGCCGGAAGTTCAATCAGCTTTATCTTCTACTAGACGATTTTAAACGACTTTTAACACATTAATTAACGCGTATACGTTATTTCCTCAGCGTTTACACAAGGGGTTTGGGTGGGAACGGTTTGATTGGTGAACCGTACTCGCAGTGAATTAATCACTAAATAGTGGGCATTGGGGCTCATTTGGGCAACTTTCACAAATCGGTCATTTTGTTGAAGTAAGTATATGGGACGAATTGTCAACAAAGACAATGGCAGAGCCCCTAGCCAACTCGTTATCGCTTCTTTATAGAATCGCCGATCAAAATGTATAGCCTAGGGTCCTTTTAGGAGGGAATACGCTCTCTTATTGAAGTTTTGCAGATCGTATGGGTGTTGTATGAAAATAATAAAATAAAAGTATATTATGTCTCCTGTTTTTTTCTCTTAAATATTCTGACAACTTGAATAACTTAAGGTTAAAATATATAAACTACAACTACAGCTGTAAGGAAGATCGCACGATTTTTTTTTTTTTTGAATACGACAATGTTCCAGTCTAAAGGTCTTGATTTAATGAGAGTGCTTAGCCAAATAGCATTTGCTATAATTTCGATAGCAAAATCAGGTGTCAACAATGTGATTTGACATAACACGTCGCTAAGTGTCATGGCGCTTGCGATCCGTTGTGTCAAATCCCATTTATTATTTTAATAAATAAATATCCACATTTGATTTTACTAGACCTTCATCAAAAAATTAAATGGGCATATTGAGTTCAATATTCAGTAGTAAGTTTACTACCCTTGAAAGTACCCACGTGATGTATTGGCAATAAATAGTGTATTTAGCACAAGAATTGGGCTGTAAAGGGAAAACGTAATAGTTTTACGAAACCAAAGGTCTGAGCTTAATAAAATCCTTATTAAGTACTGTTACACAATATTAGTTATTTTATATCACAATCGACAATTTCGCCCCATACGAATTATTTAATTATTCTTTATTTTTATTCGTCAATTACAAATAAAAAGAATAACATAATATATCATTAACCCGAACCAACACGTAGGAATTGCAATCCGGCGTTATTTTTAAATTCGGCCGGATTCCCATCGATCCAATCGGATCTGGATCGCTTATAGAGCCTTAATCTACTTATAGAGCCTTAGCACGCCTATAGAGCCTTAGCCCGCCTATAGAGCTTTAGCCCGGGTTTATCAAATCCTTAGCTCCCTAATAGACCTTTAGCTGCTCCTAAAAACTCATCGGTGGTCCAGTGGTTTAGAACGTGGCTCTTGACTCGGAGGTCGTGGATTCCCGCGTTGGAAACATGTTATTTCCAAGTTTGGTTAGGACAATGCAGGTTGATCACCTGATTGTCTGACAAGTAAGATGATCCATGCGTCGGATGGGCATGTAAACAGTTGGTCCTGCGCCTGATCTCTCGCCAGTCGTGTCGGTCGTCCGTCCCACTGGGTTATGAGAATAAAAAGAACAGAGAGTGCTCTTGTGTACTGCGCACACACTTGGGCACTATAAAATTACTCCTGCGTAACTGGCCTGGTTTCAATGAAGCCGGCCACCGTCACCGAAACCGGTGTGGGAGTTATTTATCAAACCATATTGATGTTAGATAAACTAGCAAAATCAAGATCTTTATAAAAATTATGCATCTAATTTGAAATGCTCTTATATTTTGTGATGGTGACAACTGACAACTGACAAGTCTACTTAATAAGAAAAATTTTGTATACATTTCAAAATCCGCCTTAGGTTGCCAACTGGGTTAATTAGTCATTCAATGAACGGTCTAGTACGAAAATCTCTTAATTAATGTCTGTTGAAGTAGCGACTATCCCACTAAATTCATTTTTTAAATTTTCTTAAGACTCTGTTTAACTACGTTTACTTACAAAAAAAGATAATATTATATGGGCAGCGTAAACTATAAAAGTTTTGCTGTTATTCTCAAACTTTAATTGTATAATATAAGAATAGATTGATTATAATAAATAATTATTTATTATTTTTAATACGAACCGTTAAAAAATTTCGTACACTAAATCATACATACTTACCTAATTTAGTAGAGTGACTCATTCGCATCCTTAAAATTGAAATCGGTTAATACAGATAACATTTGTAATACTTCCTGCATAGGCAGTATTACAAATTTTGTCTGTATTGCATAGGCATATTTTTACTACATCAAGCTATAAATAAAATCTTTTTATTCAAAACAGGTATCATGACTACACTTTATGAACGTCGGAAAAAGAACGTCGAAACTACGATGCCAGCTACCAGCGGTTCAAGAACTAGCCCGGTGAGAAGAACCGGCGTAAGAAACTCACACGGGGCAATCTTTTATCAAAAAGATACAAAATTATGCTTTTGATATAATATAATATAACAATTTTATGACTTACAGCTATAATATATAACAAAAACTAAAAGTAAAGTAAACTGCATGGAGCCACCCTAGCTAGTCCCATTAAGGTGTACTATCAATAAATGTAGCATCGAAGAAATTGATGCATAGGCAGTTGACGAACCTACGACGTTTGGTTGGATTATGTCAAATTACAATGATAGCTGTGATATGTCAGATGGGTTTGACACAACGCAACCAATTTACGTAGGTCCGCCAACTGCCTATGAATCAATTTCTCTGATAGTACATGCGATCCTTCTGTATTATTTATATCGTGCTAATATTTTTCGCGCTTGTATTTTATTATGCCCCTGTTGCTCGCTGGGTTATTAAAAGCTCCCATTTTTCAAACGCCACGCTGCGACCGAAGGCAACGCTTTACGAATCACATGTAATGCATGTCCCTGGTATTTTCCAGATAATAATGGGTTCTTGTCATATTTTGTCCAATATAATATCATACCTATAATGTAAATTGACACGCGAATATATATTTTAAACTAGATAACCCGTGAACTTTGTATCACTTAACTCATAAATTTCTTACCATATAAACCTTCTCTGGACCTCCACGAATGCTTCAAGACTATAAATAGCAAAATCGGCTTAGCTGTTCTCGAGTATTTGCAAGACTAACAAAATTTAAAATTTATTTTTATTTATATATAGAGCTATTAGCTTTCTGGAAGTACCGGCAGAAGTGAAAATAAAATGGTAATCCAGACTAACATTTTCGAAACACGGTAGGTGGAGGGGCCTATTACTTCCTCTCTACGCCACGCCGGTGGTCTAACCTAACTCCGTCTTACGAATTTCCGAGTTTAATATTTTTACCCATTACAAAAACACAACAACGTTATCACAACAGTTTAATGGCATTTTATTTATGGTTCCTTTCGGAAGCGAAAATGTCTCTTCCAAATTCAATTTTACTACCACAAACAAAAACTCCAGGCTTCTCAGGAAAGTATATCGTTTTGTATTTCGTATATCTTTCGTATATCTTTGATCATTACATAACACCTTCCTAAATATATAATAAAGGGTTTTGTTTTCCGAAGTGTATGTTGTGTGAAGCTCGGCAAATCGCTCGCGGCATCAAAGTATTGGGAAAGTATGAAAAGTTTTACCACATCTGCGTCTGATCCGCCCGTTAATGTGTACATAGTATATATAATACAGTAGAGTAACTGCGCCATGTCTCGGCTAAAACTTGCGCACGGCACAATGTCAATAGGCCCCGTGCGGTGCGACGCGACGTGAGTCGTGACACGTCGCGGCCAAATATTATTTCTTTTAATTTATTTTATGAAATTCGGTAAACTTGCGGCTTAACACAAGATCAAAATATACATAATAGGACACAAACAAGAAGGCAAATTACAAGTTTTCACAGATAACCAAAGAAAAAAAATCTTAGACACAAATATGGAGTCAGTAGTTAACAGCAATAAAATATAAATTATGGTAAAAACAGTACATTGCAACACAAATGAAGTACAATACAATTATTATAAGAAAGTATAAGCCAATTCGCAGCAATCGACACTGAACTTTAGTACCTAAATGGCAATTGAAGTGTCGCATCGCTGCAGGGTAGTTAATATAAGCCTAATACGATTTTAAGGGTACTTTTAGATACTTAGAACTTTAAAAAGCAAAACAATACAGTGCCACGTCGCGGAGTTACAACTAGACTCTGTGCTGTGCAAGTCTTGCTTTACGATATTTTTACATTGCGCTCTCATAGACATAGTATTTACGTGCATGCGACGTCATACTACATAGTTTTATTTAAAGTTATCTATTATCTGCATCTGTCGAGCAGTTTAGTATCAAGAAAGTCTACTGTATATAATTTGTATTGTAGCTTGTATTTACCTCCGACAAGCCCTTTTTAGGGTTCCGTACCCAAAGGGTAAAAACGGGACCCTATTACTAAGACTTCGATGTCTGTCCGTCTGTATGTCTGTCTGTCTGTCTTCAGGCTGTAACTCAAGAACCGCTATAGCTAGACTTCTGAAATTTTCACAGATTATTTATATATGTTGCCGCTATAACAGCACATACTAAAAACAAAATAAATTAAATATTTAAGGGGGGCTCCCATACAACAAACGTGATTTTTTCGCTATTTTTTGCTCGATATAAATAACGGCAACACATAGGAACTTGAAATATTTAAGAAATACTCAATTGTATTTGTACTTTAATAATTAATAATAAAAATTAAATAAATTAAGTAATTAATGGGAGCTCCCATACAAAAAACACAATTTTCAGCCTATTTTTGCTCTATTGTGGTACGGAACCCTTCGTGTGCGAGTCCAACTCGCACTTGGCCGATTTTTTGTTAAAGACATAAGGATCACGCACACAGAAGCCCTAAGATAAAATAAACTACCTCTAGAATGGGTAGCAGCCCTATATTTTTATGACATACTATATTTTGCTAACGGTTCTTAATAAAATTATATGTTTTCCAGGCTCCATAATGTATGCGTATTTACATCTGCTGTCTGCATCAATATAATAATATATAACCAAGCTAGATTTTGTGTCTGATTCACTTGAAACAATGGGGCCACGTGGTAACAATATTACGTGTCCACAACTTTAAAATTCTTTTATAGCGCGAGAACCGTATATTTTTCCAATATAAAAACTGTCCTATGTCCTTTCCCGGGACTAAAGTAGCTTAAATTCTCCATATGAAACGTCTGATTTCATGTTAGCCAATTAAAAACGCTAGTTAATAAATCAACTCCTCTCTAAATATAACTTTGAAAAACGGGCATTAGACGTCCATACTTAAAATATTTATAGAAAGTGGGTCTGTCTGTCTGTTACCTTCTCACGCTTAAAGCGCTAAACAATTTTTGATAAATTTTGGTATGATGATAGTACTTTGAGTCCCGGGAAAGGACAATGTATACTTTTTATCCCGGAACAATCTACGGTTCCCGCGCGATAAACTAATTTCCAAGCATCGGAGTTGCGGGCGTCTAGTCTTCAACAATATTTGTTTACGTCTTAAAATGAGTTTTAAAATATAATAATCCTTTGAAACATCGTCGGTTACCTAAGTGCAAACTTGAACAGTAAAAAGCACTACAAAAGTACAATCCTGACACTTCAATCTTTATAAAACTTTAATTTGAGGGAGAAATTCCTTGAGAGTACTTTTAATCTGTGCTACAACGTCCCGGCTAACTTCAGCTGTATCGTCCGACTTCAAGGAGACCCTGTGACTGTAGCCAAGACGTTTTTTTTATCGCTTCTTAATATAATTGCCGTTCAAAATGTATGGAATTGACTTTAGACGAGTCGAACGTCAACGCCATAGTATCGAACGCTTATGTCAATTCCATACATTTTGATCGGCGATTCTCTGTAGAACCGATAAAGAAAAGATCTTGGCTAAAGGGCCAGTATCGTCCGACTTAAAGGAGATCCTGATATTGCTCGGGTAAGTGCTTTTCATTTCTTCTCTTCATTTATACTTGATATAATATTTAAAACTATAAGCTGACACAATGGGGTATGATTGACAGATTTTTAATTTATATTTTGAATAACTTGGTTGCGACTTGCGATTAAGAAGTTCATCGAAAGTATTTTTTATTTTTATTTTAAAATACGTATTTCATAAGAAACATGTAAATAAAAATTGAAAATTCAAATAAGCCGCCGAAACTTGTAGTTTATTATTTATTGTAGCCAAACATATTTTTGTGTTTTTGGATATTTTTATTGTTATTATATGTATTAAAACTTATGTAAATCACAAGAACCATCATTTTATGCATTTAAAAATATAATATCATTGTTTAAAGCATATAATCACAAACAATTTCTTACTGTGAAATAGCCTATTATGTAGCCTTCTACTAGACTTTGCTCGCAATTTGGCAGAGAAAAGTGTTCAACTCATAATAGCGGATTTACATTATTCCAACCGATGCAATCCAGCGCTTGATCATTGGATTCCATCCAGCGCTTGATCATTGGAATCCATCCAGCGCTTGATCATTGGAATCCATACAGCGCTTTATTGCTACTGGAATAATATAAACGGATACTGGAATGCATTGATTGGAATGTACTGAATTGCGTTCCAATTTCATCGGCCATTTATTATGGATGTGCTCGGCCCAGGGCACAGCCTCGCCACTTTACTCGGTGTAATCACACCCTTGGATCCAAGCTGGTTTTAATGATATTTTGATCGCTATCCCAGGTGCTTTCCTGCAGAGCTTTGCAAATTAACGAGATAATATGTCAAATTATTTATACATTAACACACGTTTGACAACTAATACTTTTTGGTTATTTTCGTACTTTTTGTGTGAATTTTTCTCAACTAAACTTCGTCTTTCAATTTATATTTTGAGTTATTTTTATACTCTTATAAAGTATACATTATAAAGTACTTTATTATATTAAAGATATTTTCACCTTTTATTTACCTAGAAAGCAGATTTTATTTGAAGCTTTTGATACGATCTAAATAATATTTATTTAGGTCTATTATTATTCGTTTTAGGGTTCCGTACCCAAAGGGTAATTATTATTTTTAACAAAAAATTAAAACCGACTTCCAAGGTAAAAACAATAATAACATCCTTATAATATGAACTAAAAAGTATTAAATAATATTTCCTATCTAATAGTGCCTTTTTCGGATTCGGCTAAACCTCAACTATTTCTGTACCTACTAAATCTTCATCATTTTGAAGTCGGTACCAGATATAGCTGAATCTTTAGTTCTCTGACAGAATAGGTATTTGAAACTTTTGGAACTGGCAGCGACTTCAAAATGATGAAGATTTAGTAGGTACAGAAATAGTTGAGGTTTAGCCGAATCCGGAAAAAGGCACTATTAGATAGGAAATATTATTTAATACTTTTTAGTTCATATTATAAGGATGTTATTATTGTTTTTACCTTGGAAGTCGGTTTTAATTTTTTGTTAAAAATAATAATTTCACTCTTTTTAGTTACCTAGTAAACCATCGCGTATATATTCTACGTATCTTATTACAATTTGTTAAGAGTCACACTCAATGCGATTGTGTTTCTTATTCCTATTAAGATGTAGATTGTTTTCCTATGTAAGTATTTTCATACTAAGGGTTCAATTTATTACCTCGATCGTGGGAATGGCAGACACAATAGATTTTTAATTGTTATGCGGCAGCCGGGTGCCGCTTGGGGATTGATGGGTTAATATTTAAACTATTGTAGTACCTATCGAAGCAACTTACTTCTCTTTTTTCTTTCGAATCTCAAAAGTAATGTCAAATGTGTGCCTTATGCTCTCGAGTTAAGGTTGACTTTGTTATGTTCAATTTTGTGGTACATAAGTCGCTTAGAACTTGAATCATTTATTTTGAAACATTATATTTTTATTAAAATCGCTATGAAAAGTACCAATTATTATAAGGAAATAACGTGATGATATAATTATGGTGTTGTGGGGGCATATTGTATCCATATACAACCATGTGACACTGGTGACCCTGACGTGGTAATGATGATGATGAATGTAATTTGCATAGTAGCATATGCTTTCAGTTCTTAAAACAGCGCCTAAACCCCCAAACTTGTATCTATAAGGAATCCGGAGTTCTCTTAGTATCTTCGGAACCATAGTATACCTTGGTGCAAAATCTTGCGTTTTGGTAGCATATACTTAGGATACTTCTCATAAAACCAAAATCACCATATGTTTCCATATAAATTTTGAGGAGTTCCCTCGATTACTCATGGATCCCATCATCAGATCACCACTTTTGTGAAAATGGGACCAAATTGGAGGGAAACCTAATAGAACAAAACAAACATTTTGAAAATCGGTTCACAAACGGCGGAGTAATCGTTGAACATACAAAAAAAAAAAAATCCACAGCCGAACATATAACCTCCTCCTTTTTGGAAGTCGGTTAAAACGGGATATTACTAAGACTTCGATGTCTGTCCGTCTGTCTGTCTGTCTGTCTGTCTGTCTGTCTCCAGGTTGTATCTCAAGAACCGCTATAGCTAGACTTCTGAAATTTTCAAAGATTGTGTATAATCTGTTGCCGCTATAACAACAAATACGAAAAACAAAATAAATTAAATATTTAAGGGGGGCTCCCATACAACAAACGTTTTTGCTATTTTTTGCTCGATATCAATAACGGCATCACATAGGCACTTGAAATATTCACGAAATACTCAGTTGTATTTGTACTTTAATAATTTATAGTAAAATTTAAATAAATTAAATAAATAAGGGGGGCTCCCATACAAAAAACACAATGTTCTGCCTATTTTTGCTCTATTGTGGTACGGAACCCTTCGTGCGCAAGTTCAACTCGCACTTGGCCATTTTTTTTATTTATGGACGCTTCACACCACGTCAGTCTGGCCCCGTGGTAAGTACCTGACTTGTGTTACGGGTACCAGACAACGGAAATATTTATTTTTATTAATACTTTTATACTATACATATATTTAAGATTTTTATTATATGATACACATATTTAATACACATCCATGACCCAGAAACTTTTGAAAACTTTTTGTTCCGTCGACGGGATTCGAACCCGCGACCCCCGGCATGAGCTACCAACAGCCCACCAACTGAGCCACAGAGGTCGTCATTCTTTCATTCTTTCATTCCCGTCGACAAATGCCGTTCGTCTGCAAGCGCTCCTGGTGATGTATAATTTGGCAACATTTTGAAAACTCGTGTCTGAAAACATTTAGGCTAGATTTATATACGTCCGCGCGAACGCGCGTTTTGGCGGCTACACCGCTAGATCACAAGCTATAATATGTAACGATTTATTTAAATAGTGGCGCGTATTAACTTTATTTTGTTTTTAGTATTTGTTGTTATAGTGGCAACAGATATGCACACAATCTGTGAAAATTTCAGAAGTCTAGCTATAGCGGTTCTTGAGTTACAGCCTGGAGACACACAGACAGACAGACAGACAGACAGACGTCGGAGTCTTAGTAATAGGGTCTAGTTTTTACCCTTTGGGTACGGAACCCTAAAAACTAATCATCATCATCATAACACACCGCTTTCTGAAACTGTTATAGCGGTTCTTGAGTTACAGCCTTTTTTTTTTTTTTTATGAAATAAGGGGCAAACGAGCAAACGGGTCACCTGATGGAAAGCAACTTCCGTCGCCCATGGACACTCACAGCATCAGAAGAGCTGCAGGTGCGTTGCCAGCCTTTTAAGAGGGAATAGGGTAATAGGCGAGGGTAGGGATGGGAAGAGAAGGGAATAGGGCAGGGAAAGGAAGGGAATAGGGTAGGGGATTGGGCCTCCGGTAAACTCACTCACTCGGCGAAACACAGCGCAAGCGCTGTTTCACGCCGGTTTTCTGTGAGAACGTGGTATTTCTCCGGTCGAGCCGGCCCATTCGTGCCGAAGCATGGCTCTCCCACGTATACAAAGTGTTAGATATTTAATTTGTTACATGAGTATAATATTGTATGGCAGCGCTGAAAGAGCAATTTCTTTGTGTGATATGTACGGGCAAGCGCCGCAGCGTCATGACTTTGTCCATACAAAAGTTAAACAAATACTCTTTCAGCGCTGATACTTTCACAGCGCATCAAACAAAGGTAAGGTTTGTTTTGTTACACCCTGTATAATTAACTCTGTCACGAACTGTCACCAGCAGTATTTCCGGACCAATACGACCTGCAAACCTTCAAGAAGAGAGCGTATTCCCCTCTTAAAGGCCGGCAACGCACCTGCAGCTCTTCTAAGGTTGCGAGTGTCCATGGGCGACGGTAGTTGCTTTCCATCAGGTGACCCGTTTGCTCATTAGCCCCCTTATATTATAAAAAATAATTACGATTGTTTCTTTGTCATATGTCAAGCTATAGGGATGCGCATTAGCAATAATTAGGGCCATCCGTCCCCGCTCGATTTCCGCCGACACGTCTTCGCGGATACAACTTGTGAAACGGTCGTGTTTCCCGGAAACCGTTTTCCCGTAATATTGTAAAGTAGAATAAAGTTGGCGCTCGTACGTAGTAGGATACTGGCGAATATCTAGGTATACTATATATTATGTACCGTCAAAAAAATTGATTTACTATAGCAGGTGACGGTCCTTGACCGGGTCATGTCAATTTAAACGTCGTATTCTGTCTGTTGTTGGGTTTGGCATAACTCAACCGAATTACATAGGCCCGCCATCCGCCTATGAACTAACTTCTCTGATAGTACTATGATTATTCTCAATGCGAAAGTGTGTCAGCCTCTGCCTTGCTCTCTTTAAAGATATTGTAAGAAATACCTATGCCACTTTCTTATAATACAGGGTGCAATTAAACCTTCCTGCCAATTTTTGATATATTGATCCTTGTTAAAAATAAAAATACACGTGTTTTTTCTTTTATAGTCACTTAGTACTAAAATGTTGAGAAATAGCTTCCGAAAGTTATCCTAAAAAACACTACAATTAATGAACACGATGCGTCGGCCGCGCGTGATATGCCCCCGCGCGCGCGCCTCATCCCGCGTCACCCCCTCTCATTCCCCCGCGCCGTGAGTGACCATTCTGCAACGATTTTAAATGGGATAAAATATGTCATTGAAAAAAAAATAACACCCAATTTTTTTTGGTTAAATGGACTCTCATAATGATACCTAAGCCCTGGAAAAAATTTGGCAGGAAGGTTTAATTGCACCCTGTATATAGAAATACTTTGAGTCGCGAGAAAGAACATAGGATATTGTTTATCACGGCAAAAGTTCAAATACCAGAATATGAAAACGCGAAAAACTATAATCTCACATGATTTTTCGTCGCGGAAGCTTTCGTGTTCATCCGAACCCTAGTAACGCGTGCCGCAGTGCGAACGTGCCCTTAATATAATTTTAATCAGGTGAGGTGGGAATTTACTAGAGATGTGCCGATCATGACTTTGGCCAACTAGCCGACTAGCCGATTAGTCGGCTGAAAAGATTCCGACTAATCGGCCGACTAGTCGGCCAAGCCGATCATGGTTTCGGAAGTTTCCGTAAAACCACGTATTCATTAGTAAACATTTGTTAATAAACACTGTTTTCAAACTGCTCATAAACAATGTTTCATAATGTTTCATCACCTCTTTAAACAGTTCATAAACATAGGTGATGAAACATTGTTTATGATACATGTTGCCGTGTTCCCCACTATGAGTGGAGAGCAAGACGAAACATCTAGTTTATAAACAAGAGTCAACAGGTGTGGACGTGTTTTGCGCGAGTTTATAAACATGGAGAGCATCACTACCTCCTCGGACGACATCCTGTAAACAACTGACAAATGTGGACGGTCAAGTTTCAGAAACATGTGTTTATTGTAAACTTGTTTAACGCTAGTCATAAACAGTTTATCACCAAATGTTTACTAATGAATACGTGGCTTAAACGCTTTTTTTACTGCTGATTCGCGGATAAGTCACACACGCTACCTGCAAACGTGTCGGATCGTGTCATGTTTACTTCGCGTATCTTACTTTTTTTTATTTTTATGATACAGTTGATGGTTTTCAGGAAATATTTCATGTAGTACATGCGATCTTGATTTAATAATACATACTTAATTTGTTGTAAATTATTATTTCTTTACTAGCAAGTAATTTCAGAAACACTTCATTTCAAAGTGTAAGTGTGATATGAACACATTACAAATAATCATGGTTTTTCTTTAATGTAATTCCAATAATAACAAAAATGAAAAAAGTAAAAAGCCGGATAGTCGGCGCTTTTTGCCGACTATTCGCCGACTAGTCGCCGGTCGAGCCGGCCCATTCGTGCTGAAGCATGCCTCTCCCACGTAAAAAAGCACGTCGCCGACTAGTCGCCGACTACGAAAGTGGCCGGATAGTCGGCTTTACCGACTAGTCTCTAGAATTTTCCCAATATCGCTTAACATAAAATTGTGTAGCTTCCTTCAATTAGGTAATGTAATGGAATACCTTGGATATAATATTTAGGGAGTTATCTGAAATCTACGGTTGGTTGCTGATTTCTATTTTGTGTAATATTAGATAATATTTTGATCCATAAATGGTGGGTGTACGTTATTTGGTCAAAAATCACAATCAAAATATTTATTTCTAAATAGGTTAACAAAGTTAACACTTTTAGAACGTCGCGTCTACATGAGGCCTACCACCGGTTCGGGAACTAACCCGGCGAGAAGAACCGGCGTAAGAAACTCGCTCGGGGTCATCTTTTACTAAAAAGATGGAAAATTACAAAAGTAACTTATACTAATTTACAAAAAGTATGTAAAAATATGTAATATTTATATAGAAGCAGTTTACAGTCAGTCAGCTCATTTTTCCCAGGGTGTGCTATGATTCAGAAAATCAGTTATCTTATAATAAGCTCTAGCACACAAACGTTCTTTAACAACTTTTTTAAATTTATTAACTGAAAGATTTTGGACGTTTTCTGGGATTTTATTATATAGACGTATACATTGACCTTTGAAAGATTTGCTCACTTTGCTAAGCCTGGTAATTGGTATATCTAACTTGTGCTTATTTCTAGTGTTCCTGCAGTGAATGTCACTTTTCGTTTTAAAATTATTTACATTTTTTTCTCTCGTATAACACATTGTCCAAAATGTATTGAGAGATTACGTTCAGAATTCTTATTTCTTTAAACTTTTCCCTGAGTGATTCAAAGGATGACATTTTATAAATAGATCGTATATATATCTCGCTTCTGCAGCACAAATATTGTGTTAATATCAGCAGCACTTCCCCATAATAGAATGCCGTAAGACATTCTACTATGAAAATAACTATAATAAACTAATTTTGCCGTATCTTCATCACAAATTTCTCTAATTTTTCTGACTGCATATGCTGCGGAACTGAGCTTATCGGCTTTATAATCTAGTGTTACTCCTAAAAACACAGTAGTGTCAACAAGATTCATTTTCTCATCATTTAATAGCAACCCTTTGAGTCCTATTCCTCAAATAAGATGTCAAAAGGTTGAGTGCCGAGTCCCTTATGCCATAGTGGTGCAGTTTCCTGATCAATGTAGCATGATCAACACAATCAAAGGCCTTAGAGAGTTTGCAAAATACACCTAAGGCATCCCGCGACTCCTCCCAGGCTTCAAATATACTACAAAGAAGACCTATACCAGCATCCGTAGTGGAACGACCCTTAGTAAAACCGAATTGATTATTATGCAATAAATTATTGGAGTTAAAATGTACTAACAATTGTTTTAAATATTTTTTTCTAATATTTTACTAAAAGTCGGTAGAATAGATATAGGTCTATAATTTGTCGGATCAGATTTAATTCCGGCTTTGAATAAAGGTACCACCTTGCTATGCTTCATTAAATCAGGAAAAACACCATTCTTTATACAGTCATTAAAAATATTGGCCAGATAAGGAGCTACGATGTCAATTATTGATTTAATAATCTTAGTAGACAAACCCCAAAGATCAGTTGTATTTTTGATGGTCAATAATTTAAAGGTGGTAATAATATCATTAGAATCAATTTCTCTAAACATAAAATTGACATCACATTCCTTTACATACTCTCTGAGTAATTTTTCAGCCTCTGCAGGCGAAGAATTTAAATTTTTTGTTGTTGAGACCGGAATGTCAGCAAAAAACTTTTCAAAAATCGCCGCAACTTCTATGTCAGTAGTAATTTTTTATTTTCAAAATAAAGTTCAAAATCCGAGTTACGACAGGTGACGTTTCCGGTCTCACCAGCTATAACTTTCCATGTTGCTTTTACTTTATTTGTCGAATTCTTGATTTTATTTTTTAAATAAAGGGCTTTAGCAGCATTACATACTTTCTTAAAAAATTTTGAGTAATTTTTAACATATATTTTAAATGTTTCATGGTTATTTACAGATTTTTCATCATATAATTCATAGAGCCTATTTCTGCTTATTATTATTCCTTTAGTAGCCCATTTAATAAAGTCACTTTTTTTGTTATTAGTTCTAACCGTCTTAGAAGTGAAAATAGAATTAAATTGGGTTCTTATTACTTTAAACAATTTATTATAAGCTTCATCGGAGCTATTAGATTCACCCAATAATGGAATATTTGAAATTAGTTTACTTCTAAATTTCTCAATACGTTTTGAGTTCACAGGAATAAACACAAGCTCTTGTTTTTGTTTTCTTTCACAATTAATGTCAAAAGATGCTAACTGACCATAATGATCAGAGTTAAGCTTATTAATCATTTCTTTTTTGCATGGTGTGAGATTAGTAAATATATTATCTATACAAGTAGCCGTTGTGTCACACACTCTTGTCGGCTCATTAAACAAATAACAAAGGTTATATGATTTAAACAAAGATGTGAATCTAACCGTATTGGAGTCTGAATCTAATAAGTTAATGTTAAAATCTCCACATATAATAGCCTTTTTGTTAGATGCACATATTTTTGTCAATATTTGTTCCATAGTTTGTTCAAACAAGTCATATAACCCTGATGGAGGCCTGTATACGCTAATAATAATAAGCTGACTTAACTCTATGCAGGCCACTTCTATTATCCGTTCAGCAGAGAGACTTACAATATCTTTACGTTCTTTATATTTCAAATTTTTTCTAATTAATATCAAAGAGCCACCTTTGATGGCGTTTTTTCTGCTGAACGAACTTGCTACTTGGTGATCATGGAGATTGAAAATGAGTTCATGTTCCCTAAACCAGTGTTCTGAAATACAAATAATATCAATATTAAACTCTTTTAGAAACAACTCAATTTCAAGCTCTTTACCTACCATTCCTTGCAAATTCTGATGCACCAAGTTAAATACATACTTATTACTGTTATTTATTTTCCTTGTATTACTTTTGGTAGGATTTTGTACTAGTAAACTATTTGTGCAAGAGGCCTTCTCTATTGTCTTATAATCTAATTGAAATAATTTGTTGGAACTTATTCCAACTCGTTACTACTACACTGCTCAAAAGATGTCGTAGTTAAAATTTTATTATTTGGAATATTTTCCAAGTTGTTACTAAATGTCATACTATTATGACTAAACTGTTCAATAGAAGCAGCTAATGGCTTACTAGCCAAGTACTTGGCTGAGTTCAAATACAAAAAAGTTGATAGCGTACTTGCTATAAGTCTACAAAAATAAAAAGATAGATAATATCTACCTAATGTCAACTTACATATTTTATGGTTTAAAATATTGTTAATGTCAATTATATTAAGGTGATTACTATGTCCATTTAATAATATACAATTATTGTTAACAGCAGTATACAATTGGCTGTTAAGCTGATACCTAAGTTTGTTTTCCTGAGGCAACCTTTTTACATAAGGAAATGTAAATAATATAACCTTAATAATATTTTTTAATTTATTTAATAATTCTATGTGATTTTCCATTTATTTATTATTCACACTTCCCCGTCTCCCAACTAATACTATAAGTGTTGTATTTGGACAGTGAGCAGTATTAACAATTTTTTTAATTATTTGTGTAAAACTTGCACCTGGTATGCAGGTGTTACACACTGACTTTTCTATGTATATCTTACTCAACTGCAACCCGACTCCCCGACCAAGTTCATCGCTGTAAATAGCCACTGAACACGGACCAGAGGCCGGTGACACAGTCAGGTTTTTCATTTGGGAGTGCTTTGTATGTGTTTCCATACCCAAATTACTATCAATATTATCAGTACCCATTGAACAATTTACCTGGCATTGACTCGACGAGTTATGTCTCAATAAAGACATAACTCTGTCCTCATTGTAACGACAGTCATCCAGTAAAGTATTCAACGCCGATATGTGACTTGATATTTCCAATTGAGCAAGTTCATATTTTTTTGTTATTGATTCAAGGGACTCATGTAAATAAGTAATTTCAGTCTGATAAGTAATTTCAGTCTGTTATGATAACGGTGGTCGGGTTATGATAACGGGACACAGTATAAGTATCTCCAATCTCCATACCTAATTTCAGCAAAATCGGTTCAGTGGTTTGGGCGTGAAGAGGTTACAGACAGACAGACACACTTTCGCATTTATAATATTAGTATGTAATACTCTCATCATCCATGCTAATATTTTAAATTGGATCATATAATCATAACTCATAGGTGTCCGACTGTCCGTCTGTCATCTCTTCAGGTCCAAACTGCTAAATATAACAATAATATGGAGTTATAATACTTCTTTGTTAATTATATGCTTATATTTTTTGTCAATCGTAGTGATTTATTTGGATAGAAATATCGCATTGATTTGCTCGCAAGGATTTGGTGATCATTTACTATATTTGGCGTTCGATTATAATTTGAAGTGTAGTCGTGACTAAAATAGCTGGTAGTATTGCAATTTTAGACTTTCCTTTTTTTGGTGTTAAGTATATTTTTTTGGTAAACAAGTTTAGGGTATCAGAGCATTTTTGGTGGTCATAACATTTGTTCCCATTTTCAAATAAGTAATTTACTTTATTTTTATTTTAATTAAGAGAGATCCTCGCATACAGAATGCACGAAGTTCAGACTTCAGTGACAATTACTTGAAGAAAATAAAGTTTGCAACATAGATCCGCCACGCCGCGCTGTTACAATGTTATATTTAAATGTGCCTCAAACGAATGTTCTACTTTGTGAGTTCCACGCGAGGCTCTTGGCAGTTGAGTTGAGTTTGAGTTGTTTCATTATATTATTATTAGAATCCATGGTAGACGCAAGGCGAAATGCGTCGCGCTAAAGGCATGTCGATATTTTGGATTCACTTCGATGAATTTTTAGCCGACTTCTAAAAAAGGTTTTTTTTTTAATTTTGACTATGTCGATAGTGAAAATAAGTAATTTTTTTAATTTTTTTTTCCAGTTCTACAAAGACTGACTTGCTTTTCGGCATTGGTTTTCTTTAAAGCTTGCCACAGAATTTGACTTTGTGATTTTCTTCTCGTAGATTTTCTTTTATTATAAGTATTATATTAATTATTTTGAACTTTATTTTAGATAAAAAAATCCTTCGATATAGGCCAGTAATTCTTATATTTAAACAAGCAACAGTTTTAAATGGGCCTCAAACGTAAAAAAAATTCAGTTCCGAGCACACTCTGTCAATAAACAATCCAGCACACCTCACCTAGGGCTGGCAGGTCTTAAATAAACAAGTAAAACGGTAATTTTAAAAAACCAGCCAAGTGCGTGTCGGCCCACGCGCAATAGGGTTCCTTAGTACCGCTAGTTTTTGATAATTTTTGTATGGCCCATGAATGTACATATATATAACCCCCCTTACTAATAAACGTTGTATAAGCTTTGAATAGTTATACAGTGTTTTGTTCCTGTCACACAAGTGACATTTTTAATTGGATTGAAGAAGACAAAACACTGTATAACTATTCAAAGCTTATACAGCGTTTATTAGTAAGGGGAAACGTGTTTTACACTACTAACATCAGTTACGTTCAAAGGAATTTGAACGAAAAGTTCCTCTATACTTCTCCGAATACATTTTTTTTAGTTGATCGACTACTACTCAATAACTTATGAAGTCTTCTTAGCCGTGATAGTTTTCCTTTTAAATTCAGCATATTTCCTACTCCTGTGAATTTTTTCACATTTATAGAAGCAACCGTTTAGCTGATAGAAAGGGGGGACACTGAACTCTAATAAATGATCAAATGAACTTACCAAGTGAAGTTCGATCATTAATATATGAGTCGCTTCATTCAAAGATATATAATTAACCAGGTAGTCCTTTGCTTATCTGCTAGGCAATCGCGTTTTTTTAAAGACGTATGTGGGTACTTGAAAAAAAATAATACTCTTGAACACTCGCTCATCAGCGCGCCGCATCATATTTAGAGAGAGGTAATGCAAAAAATCTTTCTTTCTTTCTTTGGGTACTGCAGCAAACATAGTTTCGTGCAGACTGGGTGGGAGGGAGATTATATCTTTGAATGAAGCGACTCATATAATAATGATCGAACTTCACTTGGTAAGTTCGTTTGATCATTTATTATATTTCTTCGCTTCATTCTTCGATATATAATTAACCAGGTAGATTTTCAGAGTAACGAAAGAAATATTTTTTTTTTTTTTTTACAAAATATAATACTTATAGGTGTACATTATTCAGAATAGTAATCATTAAATTCGAGTAAGAATTAAATATACGGCCCATAAATAATAATAATAGTCAGTAGAAACAAAACTTAAGAGACCTCTATGGTTTGTGATTCAAATGATAACATACTGAGATCATGGTGATTATATTATAACTGATTGAGCGAAACTTTGTTCGTCGATAAAATTATGGCTAAGGAAATTAGCGAAAGTATTGGAGTTGCCAGTCCTGCCTGTCGACTGTCGTCTTACTAATCGTCATACAAATCGTGTCCAGTTTCGGTCCCCGTGTCGACGCCGCCGCGCCGCTCTCGCACAGCACCTGCTTCATCCAGCGGCTAACCGACTGGGAGGTGGCTGTTCTGTGCAGAGCGTTAAACGTTAGCAATAAGGAACCCGTACCTTAGCATTATCCTATTTAATATAATCTTTCATAACCATCGCACGGTGTAATAACTTAAATATAACTTCTTCTTTTTTAATAAAAAAGAATTACATAATTTAATAACATCACCGATCCGATCACGCCCGGGAGTTGATGTATTTGTAATATAAATTCCGATATCGCTATTTAACACCGTATTTTTTTATCTTGCCGAGTTTTACTAGGCAGAAAGTTTTAAGTCAATAATCAGTATTCAGTATTCAGTATTCAGTAGGTACAGAGGGCAAGAAAAAACAAATAATTTATAAGTGGATCCCGGGTACTATACTACTCAGGTATGGGCTAGGATTTTTACCGGAGAGCTTCTTTCGAAAGACGCTTCACACATTCATCTGAGCCAATGTCACCAACCAATAATGTCAACATTGTTCATAAACAATGACAGTGCACAGTGATGGCTGTAGAAGATATCGTATTACAGCCATTGTCAAATTGTTTGGCTAAGGTTCCGATGGAGCGGACGAAGATCTCTGTAATAAGTCTATTAACTAATAAGATTGAAGAGAGTATTTATCTAAAATCTAAGTCGAAGTAAAGTATTTTAGAATAAATTTTAAGGAGTCTACTGCTTTAACTGAGTCCGGCTATGTGGTCGTCGATAATGTGATTATTGCATATTAATATGATTGAAAGTTGAGAATATTGTGTTCTCGGTCCACCAGGCTGAATATTTTAACAATTATTATTCAAGAATAAGTGTGATTCTGTTATCGTATTTATCATTGCATATTTTATTTAGTATTAAATATTTTAATCGCTGAAAACCAGTCGCATTCCGCGGCGGGTGTCAGGAATCAGGATAAGAAGGTGTCAAAACACCTATCAGTTGAGCTAGCTCACGAATTGCGTGAGCTTGTTTGTCACGGTGTGCGTGGTTGAACTCCTCTGAAACGGCTCGACCGATTTTCGTGAATCTTAGCGAGCATATCGGCTAGGGTTAAGAATCGGACAACATCTACTCTTTTGTCTTTATATTGATAAGTGTATTAATTTGTTGAATAAATACTAGTAAATTGTTACAACTCGAGACTGACGGCGACCCTTGTTTGTGCGACGATATAACAATCATAGACTTTGCCATGGTGACATACTTATTTAGTCACTTCAATAAAATAATAATATGGGCGAAATACTTTATATGGCAAAAACAACGTCTGCCGGGACAGCTAGTTATGTTAAAATAATATATATTATAAACGTTAAGACTTAAATATTTACATATTCGTTGTGGCTTTAATACACCCATGGCACTACTAACAATAAAACGTAAACAAAAAAAGGGCGCCTGAGGCTGAAGAATTGTCGCTTAGAACACTGATATTGTTAAAGCGTGGTAAGTCTAGTAGTGATAAAGCCTACGCCTGGTCTGGTTTCCTTCTTTATATTTTTTGTGAAAAAAATGTTAGCGCATCTGATAGTCTGTACGTCAATTTTCCAAATTAACATGTAATTTCGAAATAAACTTACTTAGTGGTTTCAAATTTAAAATAATTCAAAAATTGTATTTAAAATATAATACAATATTTTCCGCCGCTTTGTTTGGGGAAACGAAAATCTTTGTAATAAGGTAACCTTCGGTGGGTGTACACGAAGATATAGTTTTAAATTCTAATAATTTATTGATGTCATGATGTATAATATATTAAGCCAGTGGTCCCCAACCTGTTTTTGTTTTAGAAACGAAGTTCCCTATTTTTTTTTTTTCTTGCGGGCCGCAAACATTTTTGGTCTTGGTGTCGCGGCGGTTTGTTTTGACGGGTAGCTGGGAGGGTTTGCCAGAGCCCGAAAGGTACCCGATTAATAGTATGTACTAATTTGTTTCTCCGAACAAACACTAGAATTATTCAGCGAAACAATAATAATCTCGGTCTGATATTGAGACAAGAGTCTGAGTGTTATAGGTTTCCGTTACGAAGTTGTCTTGTCTGATAATATATTATCTGATAAGTCTGAAAATAATTAATATCGAGATAAGTCAGATACTGTTGATAAGTCTGATAATATCGAGACTTTGTCAGGTGAAATTTATAATGATAATAATAACTGATCGAAATGGAATCGATCTGCAACACTTATTATCAGTAATGTTTTATAAGCAGTAGCTTATCTTAATTGTTTTTGGGATCATTACAACCATAATCTGGCGAATCCAGAGGGCTCACCTAACGTCAGTAGGAGCCCTGGATCTATCCGGATCTGGTTCGGTTCTATCGGCGCCGGTACTCAGAATTGACCGTTGGCACCTAGTTTAGGAGTGGGAAAGCTTCGGGTTCATTCGTAACCTGATCGACCCGTATATCGGTCACTTCTAGTGATATTTCCCCGATTGTCTGGTCTTAGTGACCTAAAAAAAAATATAATATTGGGGTAGCTTAATTGCTCGTTATAATCGACTTATTTGTCGATAAAATATGTTACAAAAATTATTGAGGGTAGTATATCCCATAGTTATCACGTTACGTAGATAATAAGTAAGTTTCGTTATACACTCGCGGTGTATCCCGAATCCCAACATTGGTGCAAACTTTATTTAATAATAATAATTATATACCGGCAGACATAATAAATTATAATCGTAGTTCTATATTTAGAACAAAAGGATCGCGCGGGACGCGCATTGGTTGTTAACTGATGAGACTCGCAGTCAATCTAGTTATTAGCTCGAAATAGCTGTTCTCTATAAAACGGAAAAGATAATAATATTATAATAATAATTATGTAGTTCTATTTATAGAACAAAGAGCGCGGGAAAACGCGCGGTAGTTGCTAATTTTTATTTTTAAACATTATCGGAGACTCGTAGTCAATCCATTCATTATGTTGATTAAAAAAATATCAATATATTTTAAATTTTAAATAGTAACTAACCCGCAGTTAATCCCCTCATACCAGCCAACATATTATACTTCTATTTTTAGATAAAACATCGTCAGAGACCCGCAGTCAATTCCGATGCATAAGGATTGTGTTTAGAGACTCGCGGTTAATCCACACATTATGGCGGTTGATAAAATAACTCGCTGTTAACCCCCAAACCGGCCAACGTGTTTTACGACGATGTTTTATCTGTTCTATAAATAGTTCTATTTATAGAACAGATAAAACATCGTCAGAGACTCGCAGTCAATTCCGATGCATATAAATTGTGTTTAGAGACCCGCAGTCAATCCACACATTATGGCGGTTTATAAAATAACTTAATATAATTAAACACTTGCAGTAATTAACTTGCAGTTATTTCCCCCAATCGGGCAAACATATAGTTCTAAATATAGAATAGGTTAACATCGTCAGAGATCCGCAATCAATTCCGATGCATATAGAATATAGACTGTGTAAAAGGACTCGCGGTCCAAACACACTGTAGGTACTTATTGACTAACAGTCGCAGTACATGCCGGTTAATTAAATAATTACAGTAATCACCTGAAGTTGTTTCCCTCAATCCGGCAAACATATTGTTATATAATTCTATTTATAGAATAGATAAAGCATACATAATATTATAGATTGTGTATAAAGACTCGCAGTTCAAACATATTGTACGTTTATTGACTCGCGGTCGCAGTACATACCGGTTAGTATTGAATATAATTGGCTCGTCTTGGCCTCGGTAGTGCCTGCCGTTTATTTAAGTATTTAATAGTACTTACATGTATTTTCTTATTACACGATAAGATAACACTGACTTTAGTTACTTACAACACTGACTCAATCATCTTAATAATAATAACCAGCTGCGCTTTGGCATGGTTACTGGAATACGTGCTCGCGTTGCCTCGCGTTAACAAAGAATGAGGCGCGCTGGTGAGCTAGTGACCGACAGTGTTATTTGTTTTTCAAATACCCACATACGTCTTTAAAAAAAAAACGCGATTGCCTAGCAGATAAGCAAAGGACTACCTGGTTTATTATATTGAGGTTATAACTTAGTAGTTAAAATTTTTAAGGAGAAATTTATTTTCTTATTTTTGGAGTATTTAAATAAAAGCTTTTTTCAAAAAGTTTTTTGCCTATAATTTATTTCTGCTAATTTTCTTCCTATACTTGCAAAATATTCGTTAACGTAGTCTACTGATTCGTTGGCCGAGTGTTTTATATTTAGTAGGTCTATGTTGGGGGTTTTATTAGAGTTTAGATTAGTAACGTCTTTTATTATATTCCAAAGTTTCTTAGTATTTTTTTTATATTATCATTAATTTGTTTTTATCATATTTATTTTTCAGTTTATTTATTAATTTGTTGCAAAAATTACGATATCTTAAAAAAGTTATTTTTAATATTTCATTATAATATTAAATAATAATAAATCTTTATTTCGGACTTGAGTGTAAATTTGTGATACAAATTACAAACTTATCCATATTAGAGCAAATTACAAGTCAAAAAATAACAGTAGCTTTAAACACTTAAAAATAAACTTACTTCAACTTACGAACATATTACCGAAAGCCAGAAACACGCAACGGACGAGTTAAAACTGTTATGTATAAAACTTATAATAAGGTTTGTACTTTCAAACACTCTCTTTCTGAGAGAAGCTATTCTCTTTCGAAGCACAGCAGCAAACCCGTCCGTACGCGCCAAGCAAAACATCTGTGAAGCACTACAGTATCTGGGCAATTTAAGCATCGCTCTAAATACATTATTATACTGCACTCGTAGGACACTGTACGCACGTTTAGTATAATTAGTCCAGAGAGATTATGAGGATCTTGTTTTAATTTTAATTACATTTTGTTGCGAAGAAATTGTTTTTTATATATTATTTTTTTAATTGTAAATTGTTTTTTATATAAACTGCAACACCATCACTTTTTTTAGTTGAAATATGAATATAGTTGGAAAGAGACGGGATTGGCTTATCAGCATTCAGCCAGCACTCGGTAAGTATTAATATATCAACATCAATCCCTAACAGAGTGAGAAAAACAAACAATCTGCTGCCAATCGTCTGCTTTGCCCAAAAATCGTCTGATACTCATTGCTTGAAACAACAAAGTGTTGCTACTCTCAAAATGACATGAAGTCGGGCAATATGCGTTGAAACTATTTCACAATAACCCACCTCGTTACAGACAATTTCCATCAAAATATCGTGCATGCCGGGCCGTGGTTATTGCAATTTGTCACAAAAGTGATACCAGATATTGGTACGGGGAATTTGCCATCAGCCCTGCGGTTTTTATAAAGGTACTACGTCGGTTAGCAAATTGACGGGTATGTAAATATGTATCATATCGATTGTACTGGTAACACTGATTTATATACTAGATGACGCTTGCGACTCCGTTGCGTCAAAATTTGTGTGTCGAGCGGTAACCGTACATTTTCCTGGATGAAATGTGTTTTTAAATGTTCTTTCCCGGGACTCAAAGTATCTGCATACCACGTTTCATCAGATCGGTTCCGTGGTCTTACGTAACAGTCTTAGCGGAATCGGTAACAGACAGACAGACGATCATACTAACCTAACCTAGCCTATCTAGTGTTACTAGAGATTGGAGAATCGGTACCAATTTTGAGAATGATAATTTAATTCAATTCATGCTTTAACACCCGCGGAAAGTGTTAGTTATAGAATGAAATTCCACCGTATTTACCTTACGACCTACATCTTTAAAGTGATGTGTCATCGTAATAAAGGACGTACCCCCTTGATCTGCGGGTGATGACGTCCGCAACTCCGTTGCGCCAAAATTCGTTTATCGCGCGAGAGACGTACATTTTTCGGGATAAAAAGTATCCTATGTCCTTTCCCGGGACTCATACCAAATTTCAGCAAAAGCGGTTCAGCGATTTGGGCGTAAAGAGGTAACAAACAGACACACTTTTGCATTTATAATACTACTAGATGACGCCCGCAACTCCGTTGCGCCAAAATTCGTTTATCGCGCGGGAACCGTACATTTTTCCAGGATTAAAAGTATTCTATGTCCTTTCCCGGGACTCAAAGTATCTCCATGCCAAATTTCAGCAAAATCGGTTCAGCGGTTTGGGCGTGAAGAGGTAACAGACAGACAGACACATTTTCGCATTTATAATAGTAAGTATGGATATTAAAGTATGATATGGACTAGTATGGATGGGGTTATAATATTATTTTTTATTTATTTATTTATTTATTTATATCAGGCTACGTAGGCCCATACAATATATACCTTAATAACTGACATACACATAAATTATTAGTACAATAGTCAATACATGCATACTACATTCATTAACTGCCTAATTTGTTTCCCTTTAGCTTCGCCGTAGTCGGGTAAAATAGGGGCAGTAGGCACAACGGGGTAAACGGCCCCCATTCTGGGATTAGATCTAACTGAGCTACTCCCTTAGCATAATATCATCTGAGAACCTGACCTAGCTTCCAAATCATTATGCCTCGAAATATAGGCGACAGCGAAATACATAAAAATACTTTTTATTATCCCATTCGAGTTTAAGTGTGCAGTGCGTAAATTGCAAACGTCAGAGACTCGAATAGTATTAAGTAAGACCTAGTCCTATTCTAAATGATAGCTCCAAAACCTTCGATGATTCCGTAGGCGATGGAGCTTGTATAAAAATAAGTATACATTTGGTTTTAAATATACCTAAATATTTATTCATGTTGGCAGTTGTAACAAAAGTTAGGATTTCAAAAGAAAAGTAGACAGCACTTACCTTTTTCTCTGGAACTGCTTGTAAAGGTGCCTTCTGGATTCATGTTCTTTCAACTTTACACACGATAATATTTAAGTAATAAAAACTAATAATTTCAGCTGACTATGCGATACGAATAGGGAATATTACGCAACGTCAAACAAAACTTTTACTGTCTGTGCTGGTGTTGCTGTCTAGCGTGAGAAGTGAAAACATTGCAGTAAAATATCCTATTGCGAATGCGGCGAACGACGCGCGCGGAGTCGCCGCGGGTACTGTTTACTGGAAAAGGTGAGGGTAAGTAGGAAACTTAGCCGCTAGACTTCATTATACTACCCTATGTATAAAATTAAAATATTATCATCTTACTAAACACATAATTTGACGACCTCTGTGGCTCAGTGGATAGCGCGTTGGTAGCTTAAGCCGGGGGTCGCGGGTTCGAGTCCCGCCGACGGAACAAAAAGTTTTCAAAGTTCCTGGGTCATGGATGTGTATTAAATATGTGTATCATATAATAAAAATCTTAAATATGTGTATAGTATAAAAGAATTAAATATATTTCCGTTGTCTGGTACCTGTAACACAAGTCCTTCAGGTACTTACCACGGGGCCAGACTGACGTGGTGTGAAGCGTCCATTTAAAAAAAAAAAAAAAAAAAATATCTATACCCAAAAATTATACCTGCATTATTTACTTACCTATTCAAATGTGACTAATATAATTTTGGGGCACTAAGCCATATCTTTAAGCTCTGTAAAACTACAAACAGCCACCTACTACATAATTCTTATTGTATTTTGTAAACTGTCTTAGGCCCCTTACACACTGTGTGTAAGGGGCCATATCTACGGACTTCGCGGATCCCACAATATTTATTAAAATATTTAAAAACAAATATAATATTTTATTGCGATTAAAAAAACAAAATGAGTGATATGAATGCTTTTTTTTTGCCGCATTAATAATATAAGTAGGTATTTACTAACAAAACAATAACAAAATATGTTTGTGTATCTAGGCTTGGAATTTCGCTATAATTTTAAACTTGAGGCACGCAATATTTTCCTTGAAGAACATGATTTATGGCAACGGTCCTCCCATTTCGTCCAATTTACGGGAAAATCAGAGACTGTTATAAAATATCAAGAAATACCTATATAATTATTTAACATAGCCCCTCCTTAATTGTGATAAATTTTAATTGTGTTGACATCGGGCGCGGTCCAAGGGGAGCTTTAGTAACACCCGAAAAAAACCTTGGTAATTACTAACTACCGTCGGTGGCCAAATTATTATACTCACTACTTAATTCTTTATTGGCACTTTTCAATACACATTTATCGCAAAAACTTAATAAATAATAATAAATAGAATATCGTTACAGCTAATTAGTTACATATTATTATGTATACAAAATTATAAATTTATTGTAATAATTAATATAAGTATTAAATACTAAAATATAAAACAAACGAACAATAAAAAAATAAAGACTATAATATATAAAAAACTAAATGTAAGTCGGAGGCTGCGGGCAATGTACCCAAGAGGCTGGCAGCATTACCTCGCAATCGCAAGACATACGTTGGCCGAGGTAAGCGCCAGCTCTGGGATCGTTGGTTATACTCACTTGAAAAAAAACCTTTTTGTGTCCTATATAGTACCAGGGCTCGGAAACCTGGTTAATCTTCGCGATCCTGTTCGTTAGAAACGCCATACATTTCCAAAAGAGCGTTTTCATTTCGATTCCGCTCTGAACGGACCGAAATTATTCCTGGTTTTGTTCAAAGAGCAAAATGAAACTGCTCCTGCTCAAAATACCGGTTAGGACCGTTCGCGATTATGTTCGCTTCGCCCACTCACACATACCACGACCCTCACCCATTGTCCACACATTCAAAACAAATGGCCTATTGGCTATTAGATGGTGCACTAGAAAGGGATAGAAGATATCACTGCGCTAGTTACTTTCCGTGAGGAATTAACCAGGTTAATTTCAGAAGCAATACCGCTCGCATCTCGGTTTCGCTCCGAGCGAACACTTATCCAAAAACCTGGTTAAAGAGCGTTTTAACCTGGTTAAAAAAATACCGGTTCCGAGCCCTGATATAGATCTACCAGAATCTGATGGCAATTTTTGATTTTCAAAAAATATCCTTGATCATTGGATAAATTTCTATATTTGCATGTTTAACATACAGAATCAGCCGCTATAAGAAAAAAAAGGATCAAAATGTTTTATTCCAATTACCCCGGTATTGCTAGAGTCAATTTATTTTCTCACTTTTTGCCATCAGATTCTGGTAGACCTATAGTAACATTGTTTTTTTTTAAGTATTTTTTTTAACCTTATCGTCGCCTCAATGCTTATTTGTACTATCTACCATTGGTAACTTTTTACAGGAGTCAAGTTTTTTTCTGTATTTTCAAAAAGAAGCCATAATTTTAATATTTGAAAGTCTTTAATAATACATCGGTAACTTTTAAATTGATTTTTATAATTATCATCTACGGCTAGTGATTAATTATACCTTATTTTTTAATTTTTATATGGAGTTAGAACAAACATGCACAAATATAATTACGACAGTGGAGTTAGAACATCACCTCTTTAGAGATAGACCAAAATGACTGTTCCATTTTTGCGTGCTTATTTGTTCGATATGCCAAACTCATATACAGGATGCATAATTTTTTCGCATTCTCATCAGAAGTAGCCTCTGATTGATTTTAGGGAAGTCCCGGTAAGTGGTAACTAACTTGTAATAGACATTGAAATAAATCACATTTTGTTTTTAATATTTATTTACGATTTTAGGTTTTTTCACATTTTGCTGTTTTTTAGTTTTATTTACTTTATTTATTGTCTTCTTTTTATTGTTATTCTCATTTCCTAATGCACTGGAATTATAATTACAGTAACACCCTGAACCTTCCAAGTTAAGAAATATGTAATTTTCTTAATATGACAAAACGGGAAACAATCATAAACCTTCTGCGTCTCGAATGACACCATTTTCTTAAATGCAACACCCTGTTTCAAATTCATAACGGAATCGAGTGTAAATTAAAAAGTAGTCACTACTCAGTGTCCGGCTGCATCTTCCTATATTTAGTTTTGCGGCCAGTTACAGACATACTTAATCACTTGTTTAAAACAATTTAGGCACAAACACACAACGATTTAATGTTTTTTATTGGGTTTTTTTCGAGAGACCCGTGACGTCTCTGACACAAAATTAATCAAATAAAATGGCGGACGTGGCGTCACCGACTGTGATTGGTCAATTGAGTGGACATAGAACACTCAAGCACTTAACTTCTGTTGCGAAGTAGGATATCAAACAAACACTGGACATAGAACAAATAAGCACAAAATTTTCATTGCGGTGTCGTGTCACAAATAATATTTAGAAGGTTTTTTTGTTGTTTTAAAAGCAAAAAGTTCTAAGTCTTTCTTTACCAACAGGATCGAAATTTAAGTCTTAACAAAACTGCATTTAAAGTGAATTTTCGAAAATTTGGTCGATAGAACAAATAAGCACTGAGACGACGTTATGGTAAGGTGTAGAGTCCTAGATAATTATGCAGGTGCCCTCTGGCTACTATTCAGCCATCTGGTGATGAAGAGGAGTTTGCAAAACTCGCAGGTAGGTATTGGTCTTGACGCATGGTTCCTTCAACCAAATGTAGTCGACCATTCCCCATTGAGCTAATCTCGCCCCATATCGTAGCCGACGAAGGAGGTTTCACTCGATCAACAAGACAGCTTTCTTCAAAATTTTCAAGTCGCCTGCGGTGAACAAACTGGGAATTGTCCTAGAGGATGAGTCCATTAGGTCATATTAAGGTTATGCCTTTAACCTCATAATTAAAAAAAATGCAATTAAAATAACTTGATTTCCTCCTTCCAGTATTCATCAGTCAAATGCTTATGCATTTTAACAAACGCAAATCGTTTAGCACGCATTGTCTGGGTAAACTTTAGTTTTTCAAAGGACGGCAGCAACTGAAATCACTCACACTGAGTGTATAATAATTTGGCCACCCACTCTATATTGTGTCTTTTACTATCCTAAGGGTTAATTTATTCGCGTCCACGCGAACAAGCGGTTTGGCTGCTACACAACGAGATCACACCACAGCATACTAATATTATAAATGCGAAAGTGTGTCTGTCTGGTCTGTATGTCTGTTACCTCTTCACGCCCAAACCGCTGAACCGATTTTGCTGAAATTTGATATTATGGAGATAGGTACTTTGAGTCCCATAGGGAATGCAAATCTCGCGAGGTTGGGGCTCAAGCGAGATCCCGCGAGTTTATGATAACAATACTGCGAGATCTCGCCAATTTCGAGATCTCGCGAGATTAGCAGTTTGGTGGGTTTTTCTTTTGCAAATATTATTTTCACGAATTTTGTCAATAGACTTTTATGCATCAAACATTGTTTGACGTATCTGTCTATATTTTTTATTAACTTCGAAGTAGTGAACTTTGACATACGTATCTATCAAATAACAAATGAAAGAAACAACCAGTCGTCTCTTCTAATAGTTATCAAACACCTATAATGCGAGTCTCGTTACGTGCGCACCTGACAAACGCTGAGCCTAAAATAAAGCCTAAAATTGACAAACGCTGAGCCTAAAATTGTACTGACTTAAGCCCCGACCACAATGATGACGTCAAGAGTCAGGACCTGGTTGAAAATCACAGTGCACAGTTGCTTAGGCCAGCTCCTTTTTGTTTTTACTCCGTGATCGCAACTCCGTCCGTGTCAGTCCGCGCTTCGAATGACGTTTTTATGCTCAAGTGCAATCTCGTCAAACTCGCGAGATCTCGCCTTTTTTTCGTCCGAGATCAATCTCGCTAAAAAAGGCCGAGATCTCGCGAGAACGAGATTGCATTCCCTAGTCCCGTGAAAGGACAAAGTATACATTTATAAACAAAATAAACATTATTATATTTTTATCCTGTAAAAATGTACGGTCCCTGCGCAATAATCGAATTTTGGCGCAACGGAGTTGCGGGTGCCACCTAGTTGTACCTATATAAATGACAGCACAACCGCACCACTATTTAAATAAATCGTAGGTAATGTATAATACTATTGCTTATGATCTCGTTGTGTAGCGGCCAAGCCGCTCGTTCGCGCGGAATCATAAAAATCGAGCCTTATCCGTGTTACCGCCGCCTACGATGTTAAGCTACCTATTACAATTTTGAATGGCTCGTTTAAAAATGGCATCGTCTCGTCACGTTGCAATGCAAACTGACCCTAACAGTAAATTGATTTCAAGTCAGCCAAGTACACTAGCAACAGCCACGAACTCAATGTAAATCTGCCTACACTATGGTCAGCGCCATGTCAGCACTGACACGCCAGTGGACAGACGTCAGTTACTGACTCAATGTAAATTTTTTAGTTGTAAATTCAAAACAGATATTATGACCATTTATTACAATCAGTTTAAGCGTACATTAATTCTCTCAATATAGAACAGTAACGAATAACGATGTCATTACATTAACTTTTCTTTGAAGCGCTTCTCTAATGTGACTCACCTATATCAGGAAACATATATTATCGGCGATACAAAGCAATTTCAAAGCTTTGACGCAATATGTAGGCACCGAATTCCCGAATGCCTTGTTAAAAATCTGTTGAGCTCTTCGTATATTGCGCACCTCCGTAGATCTAAGTTTCTAGGATATTAAAATACTGACAGACGGACAGACAGACGATTCAATCTCAGTCTAGGCGTATGTTTAATAACTTTCCTATTAGGATTGAGGTGTCTGTTCGGGGACCTAATCTCCTTACGAGATTTCATCCGAATTGGTTCAGTAGCTTTTAAAGACGAACCAGTTTCAGACACTTTCACATTAGTAATAATATCTACTAGACGTTGCCAGCAACTTCGTTTACTTTAACTGGGCGATAGTTTAAGTAAAGCGCGGAATAAAAATTATCCGCCCTTTTCTCGAGAATATGATCAAAATTAGCGGCTTAAGAGATAAGAGGTAACAGACAGACTGACAGATACAGTCAAGAGAGGCAAATAAACAGACGCTTCCGCATTTATAAATTATTAATACGAAAGTAAGGATAACTTCTACAGCGTATCTTGTTTGAAACAATTTGTCCCGTGATCATTATCTGAGTCCTCTGTCATTTGTAACTGTGACAGCTCACATTCCCAACTTTAAATTGCTTATTGATTTAAGGCCGTTCCCCTACGGAGATTCCATAATTTACCGTATTTAGAGCCTTACAAACTCATAATTTGAAAGCTACAAAGTTATAGTAAAAATACAGCAATAATCTTCAGTATATCAACATTCCTTTCCCCGTTTTAAATTTTCTATTTTTGTTTATTATACTAATGATATTAGCTTCCAAAGTAATACCAATTTACTAAAATTGAAGCATACTTTCAGCATCTGCCTAGTATAAATTACAAATTACGTTTATTTGAAACACACGACAATAGATAGATAATTTCATTAAATACATATTTTTTTTAGATCAATTTTGAACTAAGATAAGTAAAAAAAATAGGATTTTTGTGCGATCTCGGCAACGCGTCAAAATATGTATGGTCAAGGTCGTTTGCTCGGGGGATGGCCTTAACATCAGAACTCCGATAGGCAGGTACAACCGCGGATTCTTCGGTCTAATAGGTACCTCAGGAAATGTTTGTAGGTGAAAAATAATATTTTATTACGTATGCCTAACTAAAATAACATAAAAGATGTCGTGAAGTCAATTATCGATATTAATATATTAGGCATCTCATGACTACGACTGGTTTTATCGCTAAGCGTTTCGGCAGCGCCGTTGGAGCGCGCGCGTTCGAAGATGTATGGGGGTAGTAGTAGCGTTCAAGCGTTGAGCATCGCGCTCGACTATAAAACGCTACTGCTCAACGCTTCGTCAATTTTCCTGGCAAGTGGGAATTTAAAACGTGTTACCTACTCTGCCCAAAATGAAGTGTTGGAAACAAAATATTTTTTCAGTCAGATTAATAAAAGTCAATTTTCATGGTTCTCCCTCCTCCCCCTCCTGTAAAGTACACTTTTATGAGTTAACGTAGTATAAATTGTTGGTGTCGATCTGGCCTAAGCCGAACTGGACCCTTTTTTTGGTCACATCTAGGCACAATTTGTTTTTATACTAGTTGCTCTATGTTTTTGATATTATAATTGTGCCTTGTATCATGTGTGTATTGAATATAAATTTTCCTTTTTTTTACTTTCTTTCTTCTTTGCATCGAAAATGAGATCTTAACATGATTTATTATTTTACCACACATGCATATAATATTTAAATACTAAAGGCTGATGTTCGTGCATTTTTGGGTTCCGTAGTCAACAAGGAACCCTTATAGTTTCGGTCTGTCCGTCCATCTGTCTGTCCGTCCGTCTGTCTGTCCGTAGTTTTGCTCAGAGACTATAGGACCTACAAAGCTGTAATTTGGCATGAATGCGCATATTAATGATGCCGACAAAATAGTATATAATATCTTTAAAACAAAATTTTTTTTAAGGTACCTCCCCTACACATCAAGCGGGGATGAATTTTTTTTTCGCGTCCACCCCACCGTGTGGGATGTCGTTGGATAGGTTTTTAAAAAATATTACGAGTAGTATTCACAGATCATTTTCCGATTTAGGGATCCATTTGTGAAATATGACGTTTTAAAGTGGAAAAAATCGTTAAGAGCCAGTGTCCCCCCCTTCTACCAACTAAACGGTTGCTTCTAGAAATGTGAAAAAATTCACGGGAGTAGGAAATATGCTGAATTTAAAAGAAAAACTATCACAGCTAAGAAGACTTCATAAGTTATTGAGTAATAGTTGATCAAGAAAAAAAATGTATTCGGAGAAGTATAAAGGAACTTTTCGTTCAAATTCCTTTAAACGTAACTGAGACGATGTTGTCAGTAGTGTAAAACACGTTTAAATAAATGTACATTCGTTGACCATTAAAAAAAATATCAAAAACTAGCATTACTACGGAACCCTATATTGCACATGGCACGCACTTGGCCGGTTTTTTTTTATTGTCATAATTTTGAAATATTAATAATAATTTGCCATGTACATTGCTGTATAGAAGTTTAATTAGTCTGAATCAAATTCTTCATAATATTAAAAAAGATCTTAATACAGAGTAGACATATTGAAGACAATTTTAAACACTTCAAATTTTCATATTTCATAGTTTAACAGTTTTATAGCTAATACAACTTCAACATTAATAATAATTAAAAATATCTAAGAATTAATATTACTCCTTACGTTGCCGGACTTTTTATTAATTCTGATAATTTTTCCTTGTGCCTCCCGAGGTATACCATGCCGTTCTGTCATATGCCGTCTTACTGTTGAACTTTTTGCATATGTAGCATCACACTTAGTACACATATACATATACACTCTCTCGTGGACGCTATTAGCATGCGCCAGCATCTCACCACGTTGGAAGAACTTTTTGTTACATTGTGGACATTGCACCGTCTTTTCCGAGTGAATAACCAGATGCTTCCTCCATATTGCTCGTCTGCGGAAGGTGAGGCCACATTTTTCACATGTGTATGGTCGCTCTCCGGTATGGATGCGTTCATGTTCTATTAATTCTATTGTCCTTGAGGCCTTGAAGGGGCACTGCGAGCATGGAAGGCCAGGGCCCGTTCCGTGTCGACATACCTGGTGAATATGGAGCTCCTTCAATACAGGAAAGCCTTTTCCACAGTGCTCGCAAATGTATCTGCAAGAAAATATAATTAATTTTAAATATTGTTTAGTAAAAGGAAATGCATTACATATAATAAGAAATAACATTTTCATAAACTTTAATTATAATATAGCATTTTTGTTAATCACCATCTATTTAAAAAAATGTTTTCACCCTCTATTTAAAAAAAACTAACAATACCTGCAACCAGTATGTCGTTCCATATGATGTTTATATGTGTGTGGATTTGCCAAAACCTTTCCACAAACATTGCATTTTAAATCTTGTTTTTGTTCATTCTGAGTGTCATTGTGCCCATTTCGGCTAAATTTCATTCTTCTGCGTCTTGCGCTTATAAAATCTTTGCTATAAGGCTCTACGGTCTCTCCCTCATCCCTTGATGGTGTTCCGAAAAGCATTTCCAGGTCCTTAATAATATTGTCACACTGAGTGTTTGGTTTCCTTCTTAAACCAGATACTACAGGTTTTTTTAATTTCTTAGGCATTTTTGTTAGCTTTTTTATTGGTATGTTACACTCTTTTGGTACAAATATTTTTTCCAAAACATCTAACATTTTTATTTCATTTTCTTTTGAGTTTGGTGTTTTTTGAAGCGGTTTTACTATAATATAATTTGCATTATTTTCAATTGGCGCATAATCTGATTTTGTGCCATTAATTGAATCTTGACCAACATTTTCTAAATGTGAATTTGTTACAGAATTATTATCCATGGAACCATCAGTGTCATAATGTAAATTTACCTCATTATTTTTGTCACAATCTTTTTTGCTACGTTCACAAGTATCTCTTTTTTCTAAAGTAGCCGAAAATGAATATTTGTAGTCAGAATAAAAGTTTTGCTTCGCAAAATCAACTATAGCTCGCATAATATCTGTATTTTCGCAGTGGTGACGAGCGATGTTTTTGAAAATTTTATCAGTGTGTTCGCATTGCAGTTTGATGTACACAGCTTGTTTTAGAAGATGCAAACAATTTTGGCACATATTGCTCGGCAGCGGATCTAATTTATTTATCACGACATTCGTTAATTGAGAAACTCCTTTCCCATAGCAACTTAATCCATCTTCATTTGTATTATCAATTAATGATACCATTTTTTTAGAGTTTTCAAACCTCAAGCACAAACGACATATTGCTTTATTTAAATCTTCAATAGAATTCATCGTTAAAACATAAATATTTCTGTTTAACACTAATTCAAAAATTATTTTTAACAAATCTACAAGTCTACACGAAAGGACATTTGAGTTTTGAGTAGGGATGAGACGTATTTACGCTACCAGGTTTTAATACCAGGTTTTCACTTCAAAGTACGGCGCGGCGCCCTGGTACGAGCAGAAAATACTTGCAAGTATAAAAAAAGTACGTGCTTAAGCGCGAACTTGAAACACAAAACTTGAAAATACATACATAGGAAAACAATCTACATTGTAATAGGAATAAGAAACACAATCGCATTTATGAGTAAAAATACTTCGTACTTTAAAGTATTTTTATTTATTTACACGATTTTGCTCCTTATTCTCATACATTTATAGATTGAATTCCTATGCAAGTATTTTCAGGGTCCCTATTTATTTACACGATTTTGCTCTTTATTCCCATACATACACAGATTGAATTCCTATGCAAGTATTTTCGGGTGTCTTACGGGGCTCGGCGCGTTTTCGAGTCGCAACTTGAAACGCCCGGCGCCCGAGGAGCGGGTTGCCAGTCTATGATACTACCAAATACTTGCAAGTATTTTAAAACCTGGTTTTCGACCCTGGTATTTTTACGCACTCGTACTTAGAAGCCCTGGTATTGAATTTTGCAAGTATATCACATCCCTAGTTTTGAGTTTTGACACGCAATAGACAGTTGACTGTTTTTTTTTTTTCTTATTATGGCACTTCGGCAGTGTTTCCACTATAATGATTTCGTTTCCCCACGCCTCAATAGGGGTGTAGACAGTAAACGAAATATAACACAAATTATTGTTTTTTTGAAAGTTTGTATTATAAAATTATCGAAAATGACATATTTTTACTCATTAACTTTATGATATTTTTTTAATTTATTTAATAAAAAGTAGTGACCGACCGAACTTTCGGTTTCGGTTTCGACCAGTTTCGGCCAAAAATTCTAGTTTCGGCCTTAGTTTCGGTTTCGGCCCAAAAATAGCCGAAACTTTCGGCCCCGCCGAAACTCCAGTGTTCGTGAATTTTCGTGCGTCGTTCGGTAAACTTCGCAGTTAACTCGTGCTTGTTCGCCGGCGACGCCCCGGCTGATTTTGCCACCGTCCACTTAATTGTGTTTTGAGGTTATGTTTTGCAAATTAGTGCCAAATTACTAAGTATTTATTTTATTATTATAATTATTAATACCTTTTATTTAATTTTATCAAATTGTCTAATGTCATTCTTATCGAACATTAGAGGTATATTGTTGAATTTTATTGCTAAACGACAAACACACTTTGCAAAATAAAATATATGTGACTGTTGGTGAATTACGTGCTATGTTCTTATTTTAACAATGTTTTTCAAACAAACGATAAAGTAAATGCTATGATAAATTGATTATATTGTGTGTGAACTTCATTTACTTAACAAATAACAATTTTGTTACACTATGAGATATAGCTTGCGAGATTTTTATAGTCAATCATCTCGCCTCATTCCTTTCCTTTTACCACGCTTTTTATTTATATTTAAAATAAACAACCTTTAACTATGGACGCGCTGCCTCACAGACCGTTCCTACACTGCTAGAATCTTATCTACCCCACTTCCCCGTAAGCTTCACACTTGCGGCCCTCATTACACAAGTCAACAATTTTTTTTCTTACTTATGTTATTTGTTATATTACTTTATGACTATTATCCGATTATTTGCATTGAAAATTAACCAGAAACATAAATTAAAAAACATAGTTTGTTTTTATATTCTTGGCGAAGATAAATAAAAATATAAGATTTTTTTTTAATTCTATACGTGGGAGAGCCATTCTTCGGCACGAATGGGCCGGCTCGACCGGAGAAATACCACGTTCTCACAGAAAACCGGCGTGAAACAGCGCTTGCGCTGTGTTTCGCCGAGTGAGTGAGTTTACCGGAGGCCCGATCCCCTACCCTATTCCCTTCCCTACCCTCCCCTATTCCCTTCCCTTCCCATCCCTACCCTCCCCTATTACCCTATTCCCTCTTAAAAGGCCGGCAACGCACTTGCAGCTCTTCTGATGCTGCGAGTGTCCATGGGCGACGGAAGTTGCTTTCCATCAGGTGACCCGTTTGCTCGTTTGCCCCCTTATTTCATTAAAAAAAAAAAATCTTAGAGACAAACGCTCGTCGTCGTGACCAAGATAAAGGGGTTTGGGGGGACATCAGAGTTGGAGCGGGAAGTTTGCCGCTGTGCGTCTTTAATTTTAAGAGAAATTATAAGTTTTATTTACTTTAAAGCGTAAAAATGTGACGTTATCTGGGAAAAGGGACCTTGTTGTCGGTTCTAGTTTCCGAGATAATCGCCTTTAAAGTAAAACGTCGAAAAAAATATTTTTTTCTTTTTTTGCTCCATATTAATAAACAGACTCTAAATTTTGATATAACAAAGACACAGGCTTTAAAAACGATTTTTTATAGTTTAAAATTGAACCTAAAGTTTAGTAAAAAAGTTACCTTATTGTCGGTGCAGCAGCCGAGAGTCGATTGCGGCTTTCTGTCGGCACGGCATCGGGTTAAAAGACTTTGACCAGTGGTTCCCAACCTTTTTTTCATACGGGCCACAAATATCTTTTGGTCTTAGTGTCGGGCCGCAACAAAAATTTTTTAGGGCTAAAAAACAAGTTTCTTCAAAATTAATGATTTAAAAGTGGAAAAAATTTCACGACTACATTATTTTGCCGGTGGGCGTGAATTTCAAAATAGTTTAACATCACGCGGGCCACAGTGCACAGATACGCAACGGGTTGAGGATAGCTTACTTCAAGACGGTACTAGTGACTAGTCGGCGAGACACGGTGGCGGCGTGTATCAAAGGATTTGTCGACTCTTTCTGATTCGTGGCGTCGGTTCTGCCCACTCGCTCACTCGCTGCGTACCCTGCCTGCCTGCCTGTCAATGGGGCATTTTCTTATTTTTTTAATTTGATTGTCAAACAGTTTCCATTTCAGTAACTAGATGGCGTATGGGTAGACAACTATCGGTAATACCAGGTGATACCATCAACAATTGCTACAAAACTGGGAAAGAATATAAAACTTGATACATTTCAATTTGAAAAAGACACAATGATATTCCAACGAATAGAATAATAAAGTTATTATAACGATGTTTTAGTTAAAACTCACGGAGAGAATGATCGCTTAGGTTTAAGATATTTTTATTTATGTCACACTTGACAGTACACTGAAATTTTTAGAAACACAACCAATATGTAGTCAGTGATGCCAACCTGCAGATAATTTCAGATCAGTGGGGAACCAATAGAAAATCTAGAAGTGTCTACCGTCGCGCCGTCAGGTGGAGATTTAAAAAAGAAAACAACCCATTCGTTTTTTCGTTACTTGTCAGTGCGTCAGTTGGTGCTCGAGCTTGTTTAGTATAATGAGCCTAGTGAGTGTCTACATACTAACTAGTTTAAATTTTATCTAAGAGACTCTAGAAGCCTATACTAAATAGTAAATACCTGTACCATAGAAGTTTGCACGCTATTTGCGATCTTTTACATTTTTTTTTTTCTGTTTATTGCTCATGTGGCAAAGCTATGTTGAAAAGGCTAGTGCGGGGTTTACACGGGTGACTATAGTCGCACGATTTACGCCGCACGGCGAAAATCGACTATCTAAATGGCAATTCGGCGATAATGGCAAATCGGTCATAATCGTCTTAACTGGCCACATAATATTATGTGGTCAGTTACGACAATTTACCCTAATTGGTTTATTTAGAGGTTGACCGCCCGTTGATTTATAATTAAATATTGTATAAATAGAGAGACAAATTATAATTAGTTGTTACAACTACGAAATTAGTAGTATTTTTGTATCTTCTTTTAACTTTATTACTAAAAATGTAACGACCGACATTAAGGTCCCTTTTAATATATTTTATAGTAAGATTAGTAACTAAGAGAAATTGCATGTTTTGGTACACGTCTTGTTACTAAAGGATAATTAAAGTTATTTTAAAAATAAGAACTTCAATGTTAATCAAAATTAATATTCATTTTTATGTTATATCACTAAATTTTTAATCACCGACAATAAGGTCCCTTTTATAAATTGTTTAGTGTTTGTACCAGCTTTTTACTAAACTTTAACTTGAATTTTAAGACTGAAAAAAGTGATTTTTTTAATAGAACTTTATATATTTGATCTCATTTGACAAATTTTAAGTATAGTAAATATATATTTTTGTTGATTTTGACTGATTAATAAGATAAGTGAAGCACAATGTTTCATTTGTTCAAAGAATTTTTTAATTAATAAACAATGTCGTTTAATATTGAAGTCTTTTTTATTTAGTAAAAACTTACCCGTTTTATATTATTCTTTCATAAAATACTATAGAAAACATACTATAAATGAAATATTTAGTAAAAACCATCTTGGGCATTTTCATTACATCATGCACTTTGGCGTGGTAAAAAACGGGAATAAGGCTATAAAATTATATAATTGAAGTTAAAATCTAAAAGACCATATAATGTATTTCTCAAAAAACATAACATCTATGTAACTTCCCACAACAACATACTTTTTTTGGGTTTCGAAGTTTGAATGCGATTTTCTCAATATCACCTTTTACGACTTTCGAGTTTCAACATTTTTTAAAAAAATATTTGCCAGGCCTACTCGCATGTTATTTACATGGTTCGATAGCTTATTAAATGTAGATTATGGGGATACTAATAACTCAATACCGACAATAAGGTCCCTTCACGCTGATAACGTCACAAATATCTTCAAAAATGTGCAAAATGGACGTAAAAAGTTTACATATACAGCAAGTATTTGCGGAAAATTTATTAAAGTAAGAGCGAAAAAGTTACTTGCACCGTTACTAATAAAAGGCCTAGCCTTCGAAACAAACTTTAAACTTCCTATTGAAAACCAGAAAAAATATGGGTCAAGCCTATGAAATAATTTTAAACTTCCTATTTAATACCAGAAAAGAATAGGAGCGCCACATACCTATACCGAAGCACACAACATGCTATAATATTTGGGGTATGCTCACCGAGATACAAAAAAATATTAATTTTTAAATCTAAATTATATATTTTTTTCTATTTAAATTTTATTTTGGGAATATAAGCAATGATATAAAAAAAATATTATATTTTATTCTTTTGATACATATAAGATAACTGAAAGAAGAAAATTCAGGTTTTCTTCAAAATTTGAAAGTTTGTATAAAAGCAAACTTTATAAGTTAAAATCATTGTTTCTCTAATTTATTAAGTGTAAGACATTCAAATTGGGTATGCAGAACTCAGGCACAAAAATCGTGTTGACTAGACAAGTGTTATCTTAGGTTTGTGGCAAAACGTCTTCTAAAACAAAAAATTGTGATGCCAACTGCAAGTTTATTTAGTAATTTCGTTTTGAACTTCGATCGCGGTCTGTGAGACTGCATGTCCGTTTTTCTCATACAAATAATATGACTGTAATTGATTGTATTTTCAGTAGTAAATGTCTTGAAATAAATTCTGCTCATGTTGTTTAGGGTAATCCATCGTACTAATACATTAAAAACTTGGAATCGGATATAAAAACGGAATATGATACTGAAAAAATTCTAGGGAACATATTCGAGTAAGATTAATAATATTTATTTTAAGAAATGTCACAAGAAGTAATTTTTCTCATGTGTTAACAAATGTTACAGAACAGTAAATTTCACTAAATAATCGACATTTTAAATGTTTTATCAAGATTCGGTTTCGGTTTCGGTTTCGGCCGAATCTGAGAGTAAGGCCTAAGTTCGGTTTCGGTTTCGGCTGAAAAATCAGTTTCGGTCGGACACTAATAAAAAGTAAATATTTAATCCGTAATATCATAGATAAAGTATTATAGTATAGATGTAATCTTAGCCCGTCATCGCGTGGCCATTTTGTGCTTATTTTCATACAAGTAGTATGCGTGTATTTTCTTGAATATTTCTATTTGTCGATCATTTCGAAGCACATTATAATCCAGAAAAGAAAGTCATTTAGTTCATAATATCGATAAACTATAGTTCAAGTAATGAGAATCCGTAAACACACCTAAAAAGCAATGCAATTTTTGTAGCCAAATTATTAATTGATGTGACATTTTTAGCACTAATGCCTTATATAGCAGGAATAAGGGATTATTAAACTTATAAATATTCTTTTTAGCTTACAAAAATACCGATTGAAAAGCCCAAAAAACGTTGTTCAAAACTATTTAATTATTAATATTTATAGTATTTAATGTCAAATCCACGTGTTTTAGGCATTCATTGGCCGTTCTTATGGTTTATTATTTAGCGGAACCACAAAACTCAACAATATCTAGCATAAAATGTTACTAAAAACCTTTATTAACACTTTTATTACATAAATATGCAGACCGACTCCTTTGTTATGTCCTGGTAAGTAGGACATAACATTACACGCTTTTGACGCTTATACACCGATATAAGGCTCTCTCCTATAGTCTATCTCAATGCGTAATAAGAAGGATGTGACAACTGACATTGTGTGTGACAACTGACAGTGACATTTCGATGTCATATAACCTCATTGGTCAAACCCATACAAAGATTTTTATTGTTTATGGTTGTTGGAGGACTTGTGGAGGACCGTGGTCCGTGACGTCATAGCGACGCCATGATGAACTTTAGCCTTTTAGCGGGAAATTTTGAAACGAAATTTAATAAGTGACTTTTTTAATTTAAATAAGAGTGTATTTATTTTTTATATATATTTTTAGGTGTAACACATGTACATCTGTAAAATAAATATATTCCCTAAAAATAGTCCACACCTCTATTCAGATTTCCCCTTTTTAGGACTTTTTCCCCTCAAAAATTATTTTGCCTTAGTTTTAAGTTTTGGCACTAGTATATTAACTAAAAAGAGACTTTATCGTTTTTAGGGGTTCCGTACCCAAAGGGTAAAAACGGGACCCTATTACTGAGACTTCGATGTCTTTCCGTCTGTCTGTCTTCAGGCTGTATCTCAAGAACTGCTATAACTAGACTTCTGAAGTTTTTACAGATTGTGTATTTCTGTTGCCGATATAACAACAAATACTAAAAACGAAATAAAATAAATATTTAAGACGGGGAATTGACTACCGGGGCGCCCGCTACGGGCCGCCCGTTACGGGCAGATCTGCCGCATGTCTGCTCGTCAATTCCTAGGTACGGGCACAGAGTACAGACCATGCCCGTCAGCCTGTGCCCGCAGCCTGCCCGCGAGATCGCATTTTTCCCGCGCGGGCACGGGCAAGTCTGACCATGAATGGTCTCAACGTGCGGCCCGTCGCGTCGTCATTCGCGCCTTGGAGAGCGATTGGAGTGCTCTGAAATATTATTTAACTCATCAAGCCCCATACGGGCACCGGTGGTCGCGACAACAATAGAATACAATAGCATTTCCAAGAATCCGCGATCGAAGGGTTAAAAACATGACTGTAAGCACTACAAACAATAAACTAAAGAATGAATGAACAAAAACAATTTTGGCATTCGTTTATTTCCATTTACTGGTCGCATCCTCGTTTGTGGAAAGTTAAAAGCAAGGGTTACATGAACACCGATCTACCTACATAATACCGCTTACAGCGAACTTATTGAAAAATCCAAAGAAATCAATGTCGATGCTGATCTATCATTTATTAAAAAGAATATCGAGTCCATGAGCCCACGACCGAGCTACAGCTCTCTATATATTTGACTGACTTGCCTGTTCTGTTTGTGTTCAATAGGGGCAAGCGGCAGACTTGTGCCAGACCGGGCGGCCCGCGGGCAGCCCGGTAGTCAATTCCCCGCTTAAGGGGGGCTCCCATACAACAAACGTGATTTTTATTATTATTATTATAGGTAATCAGGCGAGCAGTTGACACAACTGATGTTGCCTGTATCAGGTTGTTCTCTGTGCATTTTAACAGTGATTTTTCATATATCTGTCAAGTCAGTTCTTGAAATTATTTACATTCTGGGTCATACAAAACCTCACTTAGAGGAATAAGCATTAACCATTTTTGTACTCTAAAATATGCTACAGTGGGTTTTCAAAAAAATGGATTTCACTGTCGTAAACCTTATGTTCTAAAGAATAAAACTGCATTATTAACTCAAAACCCGATTTTATGTGGAATAGAACACCAATGCTAAACAGCAGCCATTTAGCCTAGGGCGGTCAGAAGTCTTGATCAGTCGCTGAATGCACGATATGGTACCGACCATCCAAGATGGCGAAATAATTATTTTCTATGCTGTCCTACAATATGGATATTAAATGAAAGGGCTTTTTGAGAGTAACTCGAAAACGAATGCAATTTCATTCTACATCCAACATGGCGGCTTATCCAAGATGGGGAATAGTTATTTTAAAATTTTAATGCACTTCTGCAATGTAGGTATCAAATGAAAGGGCTCATTGAAAATAACTCGAAAACGAATGTAATGTCATTCTTTATCCAATATGGCAGCTTAGCCAAGATAGGGGAATAGTTATTTCAAAGCACAGTTTCTGCAATATGGGTATCAAATAAAAGGGCTCATTGAGAGTAAATTGAAAAGTAATAGTCAAGTCGTGTCGTGTCGTGTCATGTCGTGACCTGATGTGACGTGAAGTGACGTGACGTGACGTGACGTGACGTGACGTGAAGTGACGTGACGTGACGTGACGTTACGTCTCGTGTCGTGACTTTAAGTGACGTCACGTGACGTGACGTGAAATGACGTGACGTATCTTCAAGTCAAATCCAGCCGGGTTTCAGAAAATGCCCGGTTAAATCCGGTCACTTTTGTTAAATGAAACTTAACTTGTTAGTCATGCAGAAATAAACGGAATATAACAACTCGCTTAATATAGATTTTTCACTGGTCAAAGTCGAGTATGATTTCTTAAGGACTTAAGATAATCAGATTTTAACAAATTCTTGAAACAAAACAAATTACTATCAAACAGACTAAGAAATCTAGCCAGAGATAACTAAAAAACAAAAAAATAAATTATAAACAAAAAGCTTTTTGAAAAAAAGCTTTTATTTAAATAGTCTAAAAAGAAGAAAATAAATTTCTCCTTAAAGTTGTAACTATTAAGTTATAATCCGTTATGCACAGGCAGCAAATATTAATTATTAATTAATATTTTCGAGAATCGCGCGGCTAATTGCCGCTGCACGTCACCATGGCGCTCGTGGCGAATGAGTTGCTGGCGTTTATCCAGCACGCCATTGACACAATGGACGAGGTGAGCATACTGCAGATTTGCAAGTCCTCCTTCACCAGCGAGGAGATTTGCCAGGGGAAGAATTTGCTCTACGAGACGCTCGGCCAGAGCGCGAATATGCCATCGCGACGGAGGGATGGAACAGAAAGAAGCGTGCAGGATATAATATCCTTGCTGAAGCAGACGGATCCGGATGAGGTGCCGGCTTTTGTGGCGAAAAAACTGCACAAGCTGCCGCCCGTGACGCTGGACCATGTCGACGTCGTCACCCTCTTAAAAAGGACATCAGATTCCTGAAAGATGAGTTGGCCGAAGTTCGAGGTAGACTGCAGGCATCAGAGTCTACGACCAGCGATCTACGTAATGAATTATCACAATTAAAGAGTGGTAATTCAATATAGTAGGTCACCTGATGCCGCCAACGTCACCCGCCCTCGAGGTGCGCAGGTGATCACGTTCAGCCCGTCAGCACTTTCAGACGGGTCAACGCACGCGCACGTCATCGCCGCCGCCGCCGCCCCTGCCGCCCGCTCCCCACCTACAATGGAGCCGCGGCCGAACTACGCAAGTGTCGCCGCTTGCCCCCCGCCTCCTCCCCCGCGTTCCAAAAACAAAGGGAAAAAGGAGGCCCCTGCAAAGGAGTGTCCTCTCTCCGAAAAGGGCCGAAAGTGGTTTATAAAAGTCGAGAGGAAGAAGAAGAAACCCGTCGTCCGCAACCATCACCGCACCCGAAGGACTCGAGCAGCTGTTGCGGTGAGACTTCCGCGACGCCGCTGTACGTGTCCAGACTGCCACGACGGCCGATCAGGTCGTGGACTACATCAGGAGCAAGACCCACTTCGTCTTGAGAGTCGAGCGCTTGGAGACCCGCCACAAAGTGAATTTTAGCTCCTTTGTGGTGAGAGTCCCGACGCATCATCTATCGACCTTCGAGAAGGAGGAGTTCTGGCCGATTGGAGTCGTCTACAGGAGGTTCCGAGGACGACCTCCGAACACGTCGCGCCCCACGTCGCAGACAATACGTGTTTAGTGTTTAGTTTTAGTGTTAGTGTTAGTTTTAGTATAATTATATGTATGTTAGTCTATAAGGTATTTATAATATAGGCTAAGATGCCTGAATTAAATGAATAATTAAAAATAAAATAATATTATATTATTTACTCTAATTTCTAAAATATTTCAGGCTAGATATTTTTATATTATGTAAACGGGCCTCGGCCCCCCACACATTCCCACCACTGTATCTCCTGAGTCGGCAGGCTCTACAGCGGTATCCAACCACGAAAGCCGACTAATATGATCTGAGGGAGCCCGAGGGACATGCTAAAGCTGTCTTGAGACCGGCAACGAAATTAATCAGAAAAAAATAGGAGAAGTAGGAAGAATTCCAGTTTCTCTAGGTTTTATATATTATTATGATTTCCCGCAATTTCCCCTTTTATAGTCTTTCCACTTTTTCTTTTTCCCCTCATTGTGGAAACACCGCTACTGTATAGTAACCATTGAGACTTATAACCACTATAACCACAGAAATGAAATTTTAACTGTATGTTGACTTCTGTTTTTTTTTTCTTTAATTTTGGCAACTTGACACAGATTTGCCTATAATATTGTGCCACAGACAAGGGTATGAATAATTTTTATCATCGTTTATACAATGACATATTAGAGCAATAGAGATATTTGGTTTTATATAATATTGTCATGTCTAAAGTCTAGTCAAAGTCTAAGTAAAAGTCAAAGCAGTCAAGAAGTCAAGTCGGTCATATCAGTAAAGTGGTAGACGCTTTACTGAAACTTTCGACGGAGTTTTGGAGGGAACACAAAAAAGTTTCTCACGTTTCTGGAAGTTGCAGCATTTGCCTACACGTCTTGTGCACGATAACGAATATCTAATGGTTAATATTCTACCAATATTACACATTAAAAACCCAGATAACACAATTTTTGGAAAATAATACAAAAACACAACAGCACTCTTTCACATTCCCGGCAAACAAACCCGAATTCAGGTTAACTGTATGGGTTTGGCTTCTTCTTCTTCTTATTTTTCCTTTTATTTGCCTGGGACCCCCAACAACCCCCCCCCCTCCCCCCAACAACTCCGCCCCCCACCCCTCTCCCCCCCAACAACTATGCGCCATGCCGCATAGTGTCCATATTTTGTGGTGTTTTGTATAGTAGTGAGTGATTATAAAAGAAAAAATACGTGCATTTTTATTTTTTACAAGGATCAATATATCCAAATTTGGCCGGAAGGTTTAATTGCACCCTGCATAGAAAATGACAAGTTTTTGACAGGGAGTCTATGACCGCTACTGTCTCGATTCCCCGAGTACACCTTAGACACCCTCAAAGTCTACTTTAAGAAAGTTTAAGGGTGTCAAAAATGTCAAAAATATCCGGCACTGGAAGACGAGATTCCTCCACTTACTGCGAAGAATATAAGCTATGAAATTGAGCTTTACTATTTCGGGAAGGTCAGGAAAACCTTCAGAACTGGATACCTCATAAAGTAACCGCGACCGAAACTCCATAGTTGCTGGTCGTTCTTACCTCTGTAAAGGCCACAAACAGGTAAACTTTCAGCTTTACGAAACTGAGGAAGGTCTGGCCATCGCAGGCTCTAACTCTTATACTCTTCTTCTAAAAAGAAGAGAAGATACCTACGCAAAAAATCAAAATGAGTTTTAAGGGTTCCGTAGTCAACAAGGAACCCTTATAGTTTCGGTCTGTCCGTCCATCTGTCCGTCTGTCCGTCTGTCCGTCTGTCTGTCTGTCTGTCCGCGGTTTTGCTCAGAGACTATAGGACCTACAAAGCTGTAATTTGGCATGAATGCACATATTAATGATGCCGACAAAATGGTACATGAAATCTTAAAAAAAATATTTTTTTTATGGTACCTTCCCCATAGAATTTATTAAACCTTTAGAAGAGGCATTCCATACAATCGTCAGCGCGAAAATGTGTCACCCTCGAAATGAGTGAGTTCACTCATCTGAGAGCTGTCATGTGCCTTAGGACGCGGTGACAGTCGGACGTGTTTAATGCATTGATTACGTAAAATATGCATTGAAAGCATAAAATGAGTGAAAGAGAAAGTAGTATATGCTATTACTGTAAGACAAAAAAGGACGACAATATTTTCTCGCTACACATTATGCATGCAAAAACATTGCTACAGTTTTGATGGCGTATGCCATAACCAAGTATTGACATCGTTGACCTTCCCTGCATGGTACCTTCCCTACACATCAAGCGGGGAGCGGGAAGCGCGTCCAGCCCATCGTGTGGGGTGTCGTTTGATAGGTTTTTAAAAAATATTATGAGTATTCATAGATCATTTTCCGATTTAGGGATCCGTTTGTGAAATATTAAGTTTTAAAGTGGAAAAAATCGTTAGAGTCCAGTGTCCCCCCCCTTCTACCAGCTTAACGGTTGCTTCTGGAAATGTGAAAAAATTCACGGGAGTAGGAAATACTCATGCTGAATTTAAAAGGAAAACTATCACGGCTAAGAAGACTACATAAGTTATTGAGTAATAGTCGATCAAGTAAAAAAAATGTATTTGGCGAAGTATAAAGGAACTTTTCGTTCAAATTCCTTTGAAAGTAGGTAACTGAGATGATGTTGTTAGTAGTGTAAAACACGTTATAATGTACATTCATTGACCATACAAAAATTAAAAAAAAACTAGCGGTACTACGGAAACCTATATTGCGCGTGGCCCGACACGCACTTAGCCGGTTTTTGTATTTTCTATTTGTATTTCCACAGAGAACGCTTATACACTTTGAATATTATCACCTTGCACAATTTTATCTCGATTTAATAAGGTTTTCATATTTTTATGTGATTTCAAAATTGTGAACAGCGGCTGTTCTTTTTTGACAAGCTATATCTACGCTTGCGTCAGTCTATTGATGTTCCTGTTTTTGTCTGATACGTTGAAAATTCTACCTAACCTAACCTATCACTCATTTCATTCACAAAAATAGAATGCAAACAATATAAAGCTCACAAAAAATCCATTTAGATTTTAGGTAAATTATCATTTCTTCCCTGACAATACTCTATTTTTTAAAAACCGTTAGCGTCGAGTTCACAATAAATTTTCTTTAGCGATGGCGCCTTTCAGGTTTCCAATAATTTACGGCTCGCATTGTGAAGTTCACAAAGACCTCAAAAGCTATTCAGGACGATTGATCAGCTTTATTTAAATTATAAATAAAGTGTTGTAAATAGCAATCATTTTGTAACTGTGCACCGCAGACCATCGATGGTGCGCCCTGAAAATTAAGCACCAAACTTGTTGAGTTCATGTAAGTCATGCTTAGTTCGTTCTTGTTTTCAAATTTTTACGCACTCAAAAACTTGACATATTCTATACAAAGCCGCGATTGACAACATTTGACACTTCATTGTCCATCGCAGTTTATATAGAAAACTAGACGTTCCGCGCGGCTTCGCCCGCGTAAATGAGATATTTCACAGACAAATCAGTCTACAAAAAAATAACTTATGATCCTTCACGTAGTCTACTTCTTATCTGACCCAAATAACAGAAAAATTGCTCTAGTAGTTCGTGAGATAAGCCCTTTCAAATAATTTCCCCCGTTTTTCCACATTTTCTTTTATTTCTTCGCTCCTATTAGTCTTAGCGTGATAAAAAATGGCCTATAGCCTTCCTCGATAAATGGGCTATCTTATACTGAAAGAATTTTTCACATCGGACCAGTAGTTCCTGAGATTAGCGCGTTCAAATAAGCCCTTTCAAATATTTTTCCCCCCGTTTTTTCTACATTTTCCTGTATTTCTTCGCTCCTATTAGTCTTAGCGTGATAAAATATAGCCTATAGCCTTCCTCGATAAATGGACTATCTAACACTGAAAGAATTTTTCAAATCGGACCAGTAGTTCCTGAGATTAGCGCGTTCAAACAAACAAACAAAGAAACTAACAAACTCTTCCGCTTTATAATATTAGTATAGATGACAAGTTTTTGACAGGGAGCATTGACAGCATAAGCAGGCTGCACTCGAAATGACATTCGAATTATTAGAATCGGCCCCCTGAGGTGGAGAAACGGGCCGCGTTCGACTGTGGTCTGTGACAAATTACCCCGTCCAACCGCCGCGCCGCACTCCTGAAATTTCCACCAAACTTAAACTGTCGCAGTCGAAGATATTCAGTTAATTTTCAGAACTCTTTATAAAGCAAATATTATAAATGCAAATTGGTGTATGTATGTCTGTTACCTCTTTACGCCTGAACCGCTGAACCGATTTTATGTTTGTTACTTTAAGTGCCGTAAAAGGACATAGGACGCATATTTTTATCCCGGAAAAATGAAAAGTTGCCGTGCGATAAACGAATTTCTACGCAAACGGCGGACGTCATTTAGTAGCAAATAAAATATTTAATTTAGCCAATTGAACAAATCAATGATATTCAATATCAGGAATATTATATACCAGCGGGAATCCGCTCCCGCTCAATATATTACATTCCGATGTCTCGCCTTCTTCACTTTAACTCAGCCCTTCCCAAAGTGGGCAATAACGCGCCCTTGTGGGCGCTGAAGGTCTAAAGGGGGGCAGTGTGGGACCCGGAAAAAAAATGAAGGCGTTGTGTGGAGTCTTAGGGGGTGATTTGTAAATTATTTTCATCTGGATGCATTTTAAATTGAAACAATGGGGGGCGCTTAAACATAATTTATTCTCTAAATGGGTAGTCGACAAAAAAGTTTGGAAACCCCTGCTTTAACTCGACCTCATTTGAACGAGTAATTTGCCTAAAGTTTTATTAAATTATACAAAACGCTATCATTCCAAGCGACTTGATTGTACAAACTGAATGAAATAAAAGCTCACTCAAACTAAAATGCGGAAGTTTTTTTTATGCATGTAGCGCACGGAACGGGACGGGACGGGAATCGAACCCACGAGTGGACCAAGACTGGACCACGAAAGCGAAGCAATGTTTGTGTCGCAGCCAAATGGTTAAAATAGCCGTTCAATCAAACAGCTAGCCCTTTGACTGAACAGCGCCATTCAACCACACGCCTAGCTTTATAATTGAACGTTTGAGTCGCTCAAAACGTTCAACACTATAGCTGATTCATAGGCCGCCGTCTAATTCAATTAGTTCAGCGCTCACCACCGCGGCACAAGGTGCGTTAATTTGTTTTCAATAATATGGCGTCAACTAGCCGGTGTTTGTAATTTTTTTCAAATATTTTTCGGAAAGAAGGATTGTTTTGAAAGACTGATTTTACGTTATTGATACATATAAAGAAGATTTTTTTCATGAAAGAGTTAAGATTTCTGTTAACTACTTTTTAATGAATACGAAGCTTTTTAAGATAGTATTTTTGTTCGTTTCTTAAAAGAATAAATATTACGAACAAATGATATTATTATATAATTTTTCGTAAATTTTTGAGTTTGTAATTTTTTGCTTCGGGCAATAAAAAATATTATGATGAATAATGTGTTTTTCATTGTTACTTATTTCATAAAACTTTTGGTCACCTCTTATAAGTTTAAGAATAATCCACGAATAATCTTCTAAGAAATTACAAATAGTTTTTCTATTCTTTTAAATTACATACTAAACTAATGATCACCTTACTTAATTTGCCATTTAACCAGTTGGCTAAGCGTCGTCTAGCTGTAGTGTTGAACGTTGCAGTCAACAATTCGGTTAAACGACGTATAGCCGTGTGATTGAATGGCGTTGTTCAGTCAAAGGGCTAGCTGTTTGATTGAACGGCTATTTTAAGCAGTTGGCTGCGACATTTATATCCTTTAAGGCTGGCCGCATACATGGGTGATTCAATTTTTTCGGTCCCATTTGCTTTCCCGGTCAAAATTTGATATTTACGAAATAAAATTCGTCGATCAAATACTTTTAAAATATTACGTCTACAGTGTTCTACTTTGCCGAGTATTGCGTATTACCGTAAGATAATTAATCAAAAAGATATTAAACATCAAATTGCCAAAATTTTATTTCCATCCACCGTCCATTCCCAGGTTGTTTAGCTTAGACACCATTTCCTAAAACATTTCGAAAGTAATCTTATTATGTTTTGTACTATTATATTAGCTAAAATACTCATATTAACCATTTTAAACATAAGGATGACCTCGTGCATCTGCAACATTTAGAGAACGCAGGTTTTAATTTTGTCACGCGAAATATTTCATTTACGTCCGAGCAAATGGTTTTTATGTTTTTGACCAAATCCGCATCTGTAGATGCACGTGGGAACATGTTTCGCGTCTCCCGCGCCCATGTCTGTCATGACGTATTATAAGCGAGATATGATGTGCGCATTATTTCTCGGAGAAAATTTAATTTTTAGTTGCAAATTCTCGTTTTGTTACAGGTCAGCCTTCATTACTATCCATTGCCTATTTAAATGATATTTGTTGCGAGTGATTTTTATAATACATTGTGATAAAGGCTATTCAAATACCTTCTAAAGGTATGTCACATGGCTTTGAAAAATATAAAAATGCAACAAAAATTTAAATTAAATGACAAAACTTCATTTCTCTCCACTTCATTCCCATCCGTTCCTTCCGATTTATAAATTAATTTTCCAATTTTTTTGGTGTTTTTTAGTATTTTTAATACAGGTCTTGTCTAAATCCTATATATAAATTACATTCAATTTTTAATATTCCTTGCTATGAGTCATTTTGTATCAAGTTACCGGTAATCTCAAAAAACATAGAATGGATTGCTTCATCATCAGTTTGTTCACTTGAACGCCTCTATTTTGGGGGTTTGTTCTCTGTCTCATCACTGTTATCTACCAGTTGATAGATAATGGGGGCTTAATTATAGTCTGAGACAAAATTTACATAGGAAAAGTAACTGACGTTCAAGACAAAGACTTTTACGTTGCCTGTGGATTGTGGAACCCGATATACATAGATATTGTAGATTTACGCCCTATCAAGGATATGCTTCTGGAGCCTTCAATGAACCAACGAACACAAATTACTGACAAAAAGATTATGAAAAATATGTCTTCGAATAGTATAATTAATGTTAATCTCATAATGAAACTAAATGTGATTATTTTCAAATAACTAGTTTTTTTAGTAACACAGGGATAATCCTGTATATTTTCCCTTTAATTAGTGCTTATCTACGTAGTACTAATCTAGCTAGTACTTTATAATTGACTGATTAAACATAATATTTAAGAGTTTTGAACTATGTTTTGAGAATTTAAAATTGTATTACTTACAGGGTCAGAATACATATTATTGTTGCCAAACATCACTTGATCTATCACTTGTTAATGTTAAAAGTGGTGTGAAACAAAATGGTTTATTATTTTCAAGAAATTACTAAAGTTTACTAAACTAGTGGGCGCCAAATAACATAGAATTGTGATATGTGAAACTATTTTTTTAAATATTGTTTTCCTTAAAAAAATCTAGTAAGCTGATGGTTAAGTAAAGCACAAAGAGTTGTGAATTGTGATTGTATACGATTATATAGTAGAACCTAAGATTAGTTGCATTTTTTTTTAATTAAATAATAATGTCTTAAATTGTTTCCTAATTTTTAACAAAAGTCTTATATTTTTGTTAATTTTTTTCGTAGAGAAGACTTAAATAAAAAAAAACTTGAGAGGTGTCAAAGAACACCCGGATGGAACGAAGTTATAAAATTATTTAAAAAAATCGTTCCAAAAAAACGCCATCTATTGACGCCCAGGAATACTAACAACGACACTTTTGTGGCATTGTAATAAAATTTATTTAAACGTCCGGAAGATGTCGCTGTTTATTCTCAAAAACGCCATCTAGTTGACGCATAGGAATACTATCAACGCCCTCTGCCCCTACTATGCAGGTACTAATAAAAAAGTGTCGAGGTCAAGTGTCGTTCTGTCTAGCCTCCGCGCGCGCGCGAACGCGCCATAAGGAACCTCGTTGCAACTGGTCTTATTACTCTTAAAAGTAAAACAACAAGTATTCTGCTCATTTAACATTACATCCCTTAATTTTTTTCGCTTCCATATAACTGTTTTTTATTTCCTTCCAATCCTTTTAATTTCCATCCTATCGATTTTCATTTCCGTCTGTTGCATCATTACTGTCCATCTATAATTTATATCGTAAATATAAATAGTAGATTAAGGCAATTCAGGGCTCAAAGTAAGTATACGTATTACGTACACAAGTATAAATAAAAAATTCAGTGCATTCCAGTGGATCCCAGTGCTCGTTTACATAATCCAGTAGCAATCCAGCGCTGGATTGGATTTTTGGATCGGCCATTACTGCAGTGCTACATTACATCACGGAGCCTCAAAAAACGACTGTCACTTAAAAAATCGTTAACCAATTTTCGGCGCGAAATAAATCAAGTGACGTCTTAAGGGCCAGGCTTTCATCTTTTAATCTCGCACTCAGCGGAACCGGGCTCGACCGTATCCCTGATAAACGACGCCAACCCAATTTCCTGCCAAGAAAACACATTTAGATGTAAACGAATTTGGTATTATACTGTTAATTTTAAATTAATTTTCCCTACGCGATTTCGCAAATCTAATAAACCCGATATAAGTTAACTAGCTGTGCCAAGCATGGTTACCCGCGGTTTAACTGATATAATATTATAAAATTCTATGAAAAGTACAAATAATAGGGTCAAAACGGGACGATACATGGTTCTGTAAGGGTTTATGGTAGTGATGATGATGATGATGAATGTAATTTGCATAGTAGCATAATATGCTTTCCGTTCTTAAAACAACGTCGAAACTTAGTAGGAAGGATACTTCCTCGAATCGGAGTATTGATCATTTAATCTTTTCCGATGATTGGGAAACTTCGGGCATTTTCCACCGAAAAAAAGGGATGTTGCTTTGATTACAGTATTTTCAAAGCAAAGTATCAACTCTTCAAATACTGTGCCTGGGACAGCACTTTAAATGTCCGTATTGTTGCCTACAGCCTAACCACATACAGCATTCTCGCAACATAGTCGGTCTAGACCAGAGCAATAATAACAGCAATCTTTTTATCATATCGTTGGATAAGTCTTTATAATTCAAACTCCTTTGTAATAAGTACCTACGACTACGAGGCTTCGTACATTTTCGGAGTTGCGGTAGGTTCTATCGCACCCGCAACTCTGGGGGTTTTAGTATTCAGCTCGCGTGTTTTCTGCGTGCGCGGATTCAGCTCGCGTTTTCTGCGCGCACCGTTAGTGCTCGCTTGTTTTCTGCGCGCGCGGATTCGGCTCGTGTGTTTTCTGCACGTGTGGATTCTGCTCGCGTGTATTCTGCGCGCGCGGATTTTACTCGAGTATTTTCTACACGCGCGGATTCAACTCGCGTGTTTTCTGCGCGCGCGGATTCGACTCGCGTATTTACTGCGCGCACAGATTCAGCTCGCGTGTTTTCTGCGCGCGTGGATGTTGCTCGCGTGTTTTCTGCGCGCGCGTATTCCGTCCGCGTTTTTTCTGTCCGCGCGGATTCGACTCGCGTGTTGTCTGCGCGCGCGGATACAGCTCGTGTATTTTTTGCGCCCGCGGATTTGGCTCGCGTGTATTCTACACGCGCGGATTCGGCTCGCGTGTTATCTGCACGCGCGGATTCGGCTCCCGTGTTTTCTTTTCCGGAATTTGACAGTTGATTTAACATTTTGTTATAGTTAAAGTAAGTTGGGGCAACCCACTCCTAATAAATCCCCTATGATAAGATCCAAAATACAGGAGAGGTAAAATAGTCGCTTTGATAAAAGTAGGTATGATACGGCCGTGCCCGTTTACTTCAGACTTGGCTGGACACTGCCGTGACCCCAGACTATGGTATTTAAAAAGGATTTTACTAGATACTAGCTGGCAATCGCAGAAAATGATATGTAAAGCATTAACGCATTGTTAATTTTTGAATTGTATAAAAACCCGAAAAAAGCTCGAAAAACCAGGGTTTTGAAAATTGGGTCCGGGTTTCGATGCCCTAGTTTTAGTGTGGAATACACATACCCCGCCAAAGTCCCCAATCCGCCGAGGATGCGTAAAACCATAAGGAAAATAGGCTCCGTACATTTTGCCCGTGATCCTTTATAAGTAAATAAAATATTTGTCTGTTTCCACGTAAACTCCCAAAACTTCAATTTAGCTTGCTTATGAGGCGACACGTTATCATACTTTCACTTCATATCTCGATCTAATTACGAAGCTTCGCACGCTCTCTTACAGAATTTAGTCACGTACGTTGTTCCTATTGCCTGGGCCCACGTGCCCGATTCTCATAACTCGAATTATCGCTTCGATCTCAACCTGTAAAACTCGCGCTTGAGACACCAATGCACAATGTGTGGGAATGAGTGAGAGGGCCTGCGATCGAAGCGGCGTTTGATGTATAAGAATCGAGTTTCGAGCCTCAATCGCGAACGCTTGATATCATGCTTACTGGCGAGCTTTCCAATAGAACGAAGATCGTAGGTACCAGAATAGGTACCGAGGACACTTGTCATCAGATCCTTAGCGCGTATGTGTTATTAATTACGTTATTACCGTGACTCAGCACGGGGATATTACGTTCCATACCAAGAATTTTCTGCTCCTAATACCTGGTATGAAGCATGATCATTAGCTATGTCCACACTGTGCCTTTTTTTTGTTCATCAAGGGCATGCGTCATTGCGCAGTCAACAACGCACATGAGGCATGCCCGCGACGCATGCGCTCTGACAATTGAAAGCGTAGCGCGCGCTATGACACTCTTCTTTCCAACGCGGGTGAATTTCTGTGCCACAAAGCGTTCAACAACAAGATGGTGGAGCATGCAATAAGCTGACAGACACTACAACTGAACAAAAATGACAATGTTGGCGTTGTGTTCGTTGACGCATTCAATTATTGAATGCGCCAAACGAAAGTTGAAATTAAAGAAGATGACGAAAATTGAAGATGAAATTGCATAGTGTGGACATAGCTATTGTTCAGAGTGGACATAGGCAGTAATTTTACCGCTAGTATATAAGAATCTAAGAATACGTTCACAATTCGAGCCAACTCTACGCTCTACTCTACTCTACGACATAGGAAAATATATCTTGTAACTTGTATGGCATTGGTAGACAAGATTCAAGAGTCAAGAACCTAAGAGGATGGGTTTGTTCAGAAATATACGCTAATGCATTGATATATAATATTATGACTTTTTTGGGATGTCATTATAATACGACTCTCTTGTTATATGTCTCACCAGGAGCACACGTGGCGTCAGTTATCGACGCCTTGAGCACTGGCCATTATACTGGGTTTTATTTCGGAACCTAGGAGATCTTAAGGTGACGCGGACGTTACCGCGCGATAAACGAATTTTAGCGCAATGAAGTTGCGGGCATTATCTAGTATATTATCTAGTATTTTTTTTGTGTTTATTTATTTATTTAATAATTTATGAACACAAAACTGTTTATAGTGAAAGACTTAAAACTAGAAATACATTCTAGTACAAAGGTACTACTTATTCCGATTGGAATCTCTTCCAGTAGACCTGTTACTGGAAATTTAGAAAAAAAGGTAACAATAATTAGTGCACACAACAATTGAGTCTTTAAAAAATAATTATAATTATGTACGTAAATAAAATAAAATATAATCATAAATTATAATAAGGATAAAGTATAAATGTAATACTAATATATAATTATATCAATAATAAACAAACAAATATTTAAGTGTTTTGTATGGGCAAGCGCCCCAGCGTCATTCAAAAGCCAAAGAAAAGTTACTTTTTCAGCGCTCCTAGTTGTGACTTATATATATGGGACTCATACACTTTGTTTTGTTACACCCTGTATAGAAGTAAAGCTTATGTAGAGCATTACGTGGCACATCCCCCTGCGCCTGTCGACAACTCTTACAAACTTCCCCGACAATCCTGTAATTGCACATTCCCGTTTCATCAGCACCCCTCTCCCCCCCCCGGCCCCCCGCGCCTCAGCCCCATCAAATTTGTCAAACCGTCTCTGAGTCACAGATTGACAAACTTTGATTACCTTATAATAATTTCCAAGTAATTAAACTATGGCACGGCGAAAAATTAATTTTCTCTTGTTTATAATAATTTTGTTCCAGCGTCGGGAACCAAATTCTGTCTAAAACTTGTTTGTTTATCGGGAGTTTTACTCAACTTTTACAAATTGCTTCATCGTGAAGTTTTTAATTGCCAAATGGGGCTCTTTATTGCGTTATATTTTAGTTGTTTAAGACAAAAAGGCGAGCTAAGGTAAGATAAGCCGATGAACGGAGTTTTTTGCAGCATTGTTTAAGCCCATTGTGTCTCTGTTACGAAAAATGTAAAAAGTGTTCAGTTACATCAACACGAGATGCTCGCTTAATTTTATCCGCGACAAAAATGACTAATATAATTTATAACTATAAATACAGTTATTTTTATAATCATGGCGAGCAAAGCGTTACATACCTCAACCTGTACATTTTGTGGTACACTTTACGGAAAAACTATCACGCCTATTGATTTGTGCTTTAACATAGTAATTTTTATTCATATGCATAGATGTGTTATCACCAGTCAGTTAAGGTTTTTTATAATTATGTAGATGTGTCATCATCAGTCAGTCAAGGTGTGACGACGCGAGCCCTCACAAAGCTCGACTTTTAGCTTAATTTAATACCGCTTTTGCCCTTAGCAGGGCAGTATATATAGGATAAAAACTATTAAAAATTGTCTACACGTGGTTTTTTCATTGTATCTGGGTGCACGGTAGTACACCCGCCGAGACGAGCCAAGCGAAGCGCAAGGGCACTACCTACCTTTTCTCGAAGTGCTTCGCCGTTTTTTTGAACCTTCGTAGAATTGCTTTCCGTTGTAGCTGATAGTTCATATTTTCAGAATATGATGTCATCAATGGACTTATTAAGCATACAAAGTCTCAATTAAATAGATCGAATACTTTAGATTTTATAAATATCTAAAATACGCCGATTTCGTCACTGACACACTGATGATCATCAAAATGTTTGGCTACTTCCTGAAGTGCTAGAAAGCTGAAATTTGGTATGTAATCTAAGTTTAGTATACAACCTACAAAAAAATCATAAACTTGTAATTTTCTTCCCCCATCCCTTAAAATGGGGGGTGGAAATTAACCCTCATAGAGTTGGTCTCCAATGTACCAGATAGTTCATATTCTCAAGATATGATGTCAATAATAGGCTTATTAAACATACAAAGTCTCAATTGAATAGGTCTAATACTTAAGATTTTATTGATATCTAAAATACACCGATTTCGTCACTGACACACTGATGATCATCAAAATGTTTGGCTACTTCCTGAAGTGCTAGAAAGCTGAAATTTGGTATGTAATCCAAGTTTAGTATACGAAGTTGAACCTCATAGAGTTGGTTTCCAATGTACCAGATAGTTTATATTCTCAGAATATGATGTCAATAATAGACTTATTAAACATACAAAGTCTCAATTGAATTTTATTGATATCTGAAATACGCCGAAATTTGGTTATAGGTACGCCGTAAAATAAGTTTAGTAGGGGTAATGGAAGTTTAAATATGAGACTTTCACCAATTTTATGAATTAGGACATCAAAGTTTACACGGGATAGACATTAACTAAATACCTCTTAATAAAAAATAAAAAAAAACACTAAAAAACTACCTAGCAAGTAGCAACTTACAAAAAGGACTGAAATCCCACCAAAAACATTTCATGTAAAATGTTACCTCGACGACCACTAAAGGTTTGCTCTGTGAAAAAGACATCAGATCTAATGTAGAGCCAAGCTTCTGAATCCACGCGGCCTAATTCTATCGACCCTAACTCCAACAAGTTTTAAATATCAGTAAATATGCATGGCTTGGCTGTTTCGTTACTTACTTCAGATCAAAAACTAAATATTCGCCTCACCTCCACGATGGTAGCGAAACAGCGAAGCCATACATACTTTCTGATATGTAGAATTTGTTGGAGTTAGGGTCGATAGAATTAGGCCCCGTGGATTCAGAAGCTTGGCTCTACATTAGATCTGATGTCTTTTTCACAGAGCAAACCTTTAGTGGTCGTCGAGGTAACATTTTACATGAAATGTTTTTGGTGGGATTCCATTTTATAGGATTTACTCTGATGATAGAGTACCGACGACTCTCGAGTCTCGCCATGCAGTCGCCAGTCGCCACATATTGTATTATCCTGTGCGTACTCTGGCGTACCTACTAGGTTTATGTTGTAAAAATTATATTATTATAGTACCCTGTATCCAGGTTACATACCCAATGTAGGAATGGTATAGAGCGATTTCCCTTTTACGATAAAAAGTTAAAAACAAAAGCATTTAGCCACATTAAAAGAAATTGAAAACTTGTGACAATAAAAACAATTTAAGAGCCTATTTCGAAAATTGCTTTAATTTCAAATATCGAATATTGAAATTATTAACCCTAAAATAGTGTAAGCAAACGTCAGAAACAGGGTTGAAGGGTTGAAGTTATAAAGGAGTGCTTGTTACAGTAACAAGTGCTGAAGACTGTGGAGAGTCTGCGATGGCTAACGAACCCTCCAGGAGTAACGAGATAAGAGGGTGGAATTTTCCAGACTCGGAGAATACAGTGACCATCGTCTTCTTTATTAAAAAAAATACGTGTGGCACTCGGGGTCTGCCGCGGTTAAGATATTGCATAGCATTTTTTATCAACGTAATTAAACATAAAGTGTAAATTTTGCTGCAATAGTAACTAGTCTATCCCCCAACGTGTTACGTGTCAATGAATTCGTTGAATTGTTTTGCAGCTTATTCAATGCAAACAAAAATAAATCCATTAGGCTTGTGGCGGTACCCACAATTAGCCTAACATTCCTGCATCGCGCTATCGAAGTTTTCTGAGCGCGTCGCTATATATACAACAGCTGAAATGTATCACGTGGGCTCCGGCCTGACCGAGCATACCACCTCGCTCGGTCGGAAGATCTTCCTTTGTGGCCACCACGCACGTACCCCACATTGGTGACCCTCGACAGAACACGCCTCCTTCATCATCATCACTCCCCGCCCCTCCGCACCGCGCCAGCCAGCATCGCCTCATCGGGTACCTCGTCCACTAGCCGCAATGTACCGCGGCCTGGGCGACTCCGCATCGGCATCATCGGGCTTTCTCACTACACCGACCGGTCAGCAAGCAGAGCACATCTCTCCTGGTCAGCACGTAGCATCGGCCCCGCACGGCAGCTATCCGACTCACTGGATCCCGTGCAGCAGCATCACAGTTCCGACTTACTGGGACTCACTGCAACAGTTCCGACTCACTGGAACTCTCTGGAACTGGCGACTCAAGCGACAAGACTTCAAGATTCGACCCCCGGTCTTCGGGGGGGAGTGATGTGGCGGTACCCACAATTAGCCTAACATTCCTGCATCGCGCTATCGAAGTTTTCTGAGCGCGTCGCTATATATACAACAGCTGAAATGTATCACGTGGGCTCCGGCCTGACCGAGCATACCACCTCGCTCGGTCGGAAGATCTTCCTTTGTGGCCACCACGCACGTACCCCACAGGCTCAATAATTTACACCGCCGCGAAATGGAATGGAAGCGACTTTTTGCAAAAAGTCGCTTCCGTTCCATTACGCGGCGGTAAAAATTAAGCCCTATTGGCAGTGTGAAATAAGTGTCCCTCGCGTGACACTTTTTAAGTTGGTGATCGTATTTTTATAGATCTAGGTAGAGTTGTATATGTAAAGTTTTTGAAAAATAACCTACTGCTAATAATTAAATTCTTTTGTTTGTTTTCTAGGTAAATAAAATAAACTTAATAAAACGAAATTGTAGAGTTCGGATTATGCGAGCTAATCAGCCTTTTCTGTTCATTAGTACATTCCCAATGCCTCTAATGAATCGCGGTTAACAAATTGAAACGGGTGGTTACGAAACTTGAAAATATTGAATCGTCATACTATTTAGTTTGTAAGTACCCACAACATGGGTATATATTATACTATCAGAGAAATTGATTCCTAGAAACATGACGAACCTGCGTAATTTGGTCGCGTTACGTCAAACCCAGTGGACAGATTGCGAGTAGCAAAGAATTGACATAAACCCGACCAAATAACGTAGATAAGCCATGTGCCTATGTATCAATTTCTTCGATGGTACAGCAATATGGGTAATTAGTCCGGAAATTCCAAAATTCATTCAAACATCAATGCGATGCATTGAAGTGTTAAAAAAACATACGATCCTTGAAAAGGACAATCGAAAAATAGGTATTCGTAATTACGAAAATTTCAAAATTCGGTACTTTATATTCCCCTAATTGGAATAGGCTATGGATTTGGCAATTGTAATTGGTAAAATGAACAATAGATTCACTAGTAAGTCGATGGCGTATTGGTTTGTATTGTTTAATACAGTGTTTTTCAACTTGTGGGTCGCGACCCCTTGGGGGGTCTCGAAGCTTCTGTAGATCGCCAGAGGTCGAAAGAAACAATTCGGCAAAAAAACAAAGAAGATCAGAAATTGTAGGAGAATTTTAATAAAAAGATATTATAATTATAATATTGTATATTCATTATTCATAAATCATAAACATCATACATGAATTAGGTATAAAACAAAGGGTGGGGGAGCGCGAAATATTTTTTCACACCGCGTCATGAAAAAGGTTGAAAAACACTGGTCTTATAGTAAAATATTATTATGGTTGCCTCGAAGAAACTGATTTCAGTAGCAAAGCTACCAATTCGCAGGTTTTCTCCTTTACTTGTGAATTGTAAATCTTTTTATTTTTGTATTAAAAATAGAGTTTTTACGTAGGTTTTTACTAAACTAATTTATTACTACAAAAATATTTCCAAAAATATTTTTATTAGTAAGAAGATGTTCAACAAGGGCGCCTCGCATTTAGACAATTTTACATTATACCATATTGCGTACTTCCAATCAAAATGGGTGCTAGTACATTGTTATTTGTTTATTTTAAAAATTTTAATCAGCTGACAATTCCGTAAATAAAATTAACATAAAGCACCTTCGATTTTAATCAAGCGGCTACCACTTTATTAAGTAGGCAATTCACAATACATGTACGTAGAGCCTTCTATTTAAGACATTTATTATTACCTATTGTTCATATCATGTTCCTGGTACAATAGCGTATTGCAAATCGAAATTCGAATCATATAGGTCAACTATTTCGTTAACAAAGGAATAAAAAAATGAAATATTTATCGTTAACGAAAATGATAATAAAGTTGTTAATTTTGTTAATTATGATAGTGATGTTATTTATACTATCTACGATATTGTACAGTGCTCGATATTGGCGGGATTTACATAATTACATAAACGCAGATATCAAAATAAAACGGATTCCCACAATAACTGAAATGAATATAACGATAGTGGATGAGATTATTTTTAACGCGACGACTGAAGTTTACGAAGATACTACTAGTACTATTGACGATTATAACGACTACTTTTCTCTCAACGATGTAGAGAATAGTAGAGAGAAGAGAAATCACTTCAATATAGAAGATATTGAAGGTGTTAATCCGGAATACAATTTAAAAGTTATAAAGGATTTGATAGATGAAAGCAAATTGACTACTTCCAATCATAATGATGTGGAGATATTTGAAACTCACATTCATCATATCAAGCAGGTAAGTGGTCTTATTTAATTTTAGTCTTCTTCATAACTATTTTAACCCCTTAATTTTTATTATTATCTCTTCTCTTGTTTTTGAAATAATTATTATTATTATCATTATATTAATGTTTAGCATTTAAGTGCTGTTAATATTTTACTCGCAATTTTAAAAATATAACACGATATAAATATTCCCTGTACTGATACGAATATTATAAAACGAAAACTGGCTACTTCTATTCTTTCAGACATTCTTAATCTTTAGCAACACACTCAAATTAAAATTAATTTTGTTGTGTGACACGTCTACTTACACTAAATGAAATTAAGTCAGATTTCAGAATAAAAATTGTACTGACCTAAATCTGATTTCGTCAATTTTAAATAAATCCTCGGCATCAAAAACAATTTGTTATTGATCCTCGTTACCGCAAGCACATCTCGAGTATCATCCTATTCTTGTCTACATTAATCCATCAAAGTCAATTTTGCCACGAAATTCTCAAGGCGAGGCCATTGCGTAACACCAAACATATAATGAGCATGAGCTTAGATCGCTAAAGTTCATTACAACAATACGTACGAGCAAAAATCCCGCGCATTTGTGTACTATCATGCATTAAGTGCTTACGTATTTCAAAATGGCGTGGAAAAATATAAAAATAATTTTGTTTTTTTTATTAATTGCCAACGGTGCGCGGTGTGAGTGCGATAGCTACTCGAGCTGCGTCGGATCGTTCGTGAGCGACTTTTTCGGCACCAATTATTTTAAAAATATAAAAAGTTTAAATACAGGACACGGGGAGAACGATTTGAATAACATCCTCGCTAACGTGTCCAGTTTTTTGCAAACCGAAGTGGATAACGACACGATCGTCAGCCGCAACGTTTTTCGAATCGACAACGATACGTCGGTTCTCGTGCGAGCGATAAACATCGGCGAAGATATCGACTTCTACAACTTTGATGAGAACCAAACCTTGGTATCACCGGAGGAATTCAGCGTAGAAGAATTTTTGCCCGGCAACGCCAGCTCAATACTCGAGACGATAAACAGGAACTCCACATTCCAACCGTTAGTGTTTAACTTCAGTAAGATACTGGTGCCTGTTAATTTCAATACGACACTGTTCCCGCAAATAAAGATCGAACACTACGAACCCGAAAGAGATCAGCGAGAAAACGAAATCTCCGACGTCGATTTCCAAGAGTACTACGATTATAACGAAGATAACAGCACCGATTACCCCATAATCGATTACATAGACTTATACAAAGATACGACTAATGAAATATCGAATTCGACGGACCGGTACGATATCGATGAAGCGGGGAACGAGCAAAACAATGAGGAGATTCACGTTAAGAAATACGAAGACAATACGGTTGACGTAAGTGTTCTACTTCATTCTAGAATGTTCTAATTAGCCCCAACCAAACGTTCTAATTAGCCCCAAAATATTTTGGCGTGTATTGTTTTACAAAGACACTCACGGTTATAATATTTTGATTGTCTTCATTTTAATGAGGTTTCTTTTTGTCATAGAAATGTTAAAAACAGTAACAAATTAAATGAGCAGCATTTAGTGAGAGACGTCAAAATGTATACGGAAAACGTTAAGGCAAGGATGTCCCTAAAATTAGCAGGTCGATGTCTGTCAGTACGAATATCGACGTAAAGGACATTAAAATAACATTCATATCAGCGCGCCTTGTACAGTGGTTACGACGCTCGCCGCGTTCTTGATAGGGCGAAATAGGAGAAAATTATACATTTTATTTTATTTTTTTAATGACCGAATCATTTATTAAAAAACTATTCGATTATTTTGTTAGAACTATAAAAAAGCTATCCTTTTTATAAAAAAATCATATCATTGTCATTGAAAATTACGAGATGTTCGAATTTGAATTGTATTTTTATGGTGATATTCAAGATTTTTTTACAGAATTACCATGCCATTTTTCAATATTCTGTTCAGTTATTTTGTTACTTTGTTCCTTTTTGAGTCTACATCAATTTTGGTGTAAGAGAATTCCACATAATTTCTTCAGACTGGAAGCTTAAAAATCAGTCTTTTCGAACTGGCCTCGCCTTAATAAAACATTTATAATTACTCTTAGGGCCTGTTTCACCACTTCCTGATAAGTGACGAATAGGCTTTTCACAGCTTATCAGGAAGTGGTGAAACAGGCCCACAAAATGATAGACATTATATCGCTTCAAAAAACATAAAAGTAACCACTAGAAGTGTAAGAGAACAAAGCTTTAAACATTTTTTCAACGCGATTTTCATCTTTCTACAGTTAACATCAAATGAAGTACATTTTAGTGGTTCAGTCAAATAATTTTTAATTTCACAAAGTTCTTTGTACGTTAAATCGCTTTAAACATTCACCACTCAGTCCTTTCAATTTACATTTTACGTAACAAAAATATGACTTTGAAATGAAAATTTCATTTACGACTATCATATAAGGCGACTCTCGGACTTTACGATATTTAGACGATAATAACTGATAAATCAATTTAGCATTGTATGCTTTTTAGGGTTCCGTAGCCAAATGGCAAAAAACGGAACCCTTATAGATTCGTCATGTCTGTCTGTCTGTCTGTCCGTATGTCACAGCCACTTTTCTCCGAAACTATAAGAGCTATACTATTGAAATTTGGTAAGTAGATGTAGTCTGTAAACCGCATTAAGATTTTGATACAATAATGGAAAAAATATAAAAAATTTTAGGGGTCCCCATAAGTACAACTAAATCAAAAAAATTTTTTTTTCATCTAACCTATGCGTGTGGGGTATCTATGGATAGGTCTTCAAAAATCATATTGAGGTTTCTAATATCATTTTTTTTTCTAACCTGAATAGTTTGCGATAGAGACTCTTCCAAAGTTGTAAAATGTGTCCCCCCCCCCCCCCCTCTAACTTCTAAAGTAGGGGCATGATAAGTCTAAAAAAAAATATGATGTACTTTACTATAAAAACTACCAACGAAAATTGGTTTGAACGAAATCTAGTAAGTAGTTTTTTTTTTTTTTATACGTCATAAATGGTAAACTTAATTTAACTTGCATTAAATCAACTGAAATATAAAAATAAATCAAAAACCTTTTAATTTCATAAAAATAAACCTTATTGCTGCTGCGGAACTCTTCATGGGCGAGTCCAACTCGCACTTGGCCGGTTTTTTTTTTCTTTTTCACGCAAAAACGAGATTTCTGATTTTAGTGTGATGGTAGCGTTACTCTTGTTTGCTTAAGTAAAACACGTAGGGTCATTATTTATCCCAGTTTAAGTTAAAGTTCGGAGATGCCGTGAAATACTGTAATAACTAACGAGTATAATAAAAAAGTTTCTTAGTGTAAACTTTTTGCTTAAAAATATATTTTACTCAGTGTCAGAACGAGGGTTATTGTTATATTATAACCTTCCCCGGTAAGCGGGCAACCATATTTTATTAAAAACCTAGACCTACGGGTTACGACACATATTTTTGAAATGTATTTAGTTTTACTTAAGCGTAAATAAATTTAAGTAAATAATGGACATAATAGGCCTATAGCACGAAAACATTGCAGTAATATTATTACCGCAATGTTTTCACGCTAGAGGCATCACCAGCATGTACAGCAAACAGTTTTGTTCGACGTCTGACGACGTTTCTGTCAATATTCTGACATGACATGTGCAACATATCGGATTATTTACTGTATGTGCAAGTAGCGCCCTCTACTCCGACCTTTGTGCAATATTTCCTATTGCCAAATAACGTAAATATACGCGAATGTACCCTTAACATACGAACACCGGTGTAGACGTTGTAAAACGCAGACTGACTATGTGGCAGTTTCAGTTTTTACTGCCCTAACTTCGAATCCCATAATAAGCGGTAAATTTTGTTTTGACGAGAACTTTTCATAAAAAACGGTCAAGTTCAAGCCGGACTCGTCCATGAAAGTTATAAAACGGAAAGACACAAAACGGTTAAAAACAAGGCTCACAATTTGCATCGTGACTCGTGAGTCATTATCATGGGCGTACCCAGGATTTTAGTTAGGGGGGAGCAGCATAGGTACCTGTTTCGAAAAGATGGTCGGTCTGGTAATTTGGTCTGGTATATTGAATCAAACAATCATGAAAATTGACTTTTATTAATCTGACTGAAAATATATTTTGTTTCCAACACTTTATTTTGCGCAGAGTAGGTAACACGTTTTTAATTCCCACTTGCCAGGAAAATTGACGTTTATTTTATCTTCTAGGGGGGGGGGGGGCAGCTTATAGACAGACATAACTCATAGTCTCAGTACTTAATAGGATCCCATTGTTTGTCCTTTAGATACGGAACCCTAACGAACGCGTTGATTCAACTTGACTGTCAATATCATTGTTTTGCAGATTCAGCTGAACTTTCATAAATATCGAGACTTTTAGACGAATTTTAATGGGTATTTCTATTTTGCAATTTTTGCTTGATAAAATTATTCGTTCACTGACATTTAACCATGGAAGAGCTAAACAAGATTAAACAAGATTATTATATTTTACAGAATTCAAAGTCTAACATTTTAGGGGTGTCTGGCAGTAGGAAACAACTATTATAAGTGTGAAGGAGGGGATTCCTAGGGCTATCCCGAAGAAAATAAGAAAAAAATTGAGCTTTATACTTTAACGAAGGTTGGGTAGACCTTCAGAACTGGTACCTAGATACCTCCTAAAGTAACCGTGACCGAAACCAGATACAACACTTTCAGCTATTATAAAATGACGAAGATCTAGCTTTCGCCGGCTCTTACTATATATCAAAAAATACAAAAGACATCGTAGATACATCGATGGAGACCTCCACGATCTCTAATGTACACTCACTACCCAGTAGCGGCGTTAGGGGGGGGGCAACTCTGGGCGACCGCCCAGGGCTTTTTTTAACACTACCAGCGCCCTGGGCACCGAAAAAATCTGACCCAGGGCGTTGGTAGTGCTAAAACCTGCACTGTATACACAGCCTAAATTTTGTAATGATCAAACGCGGAACATGTTTTTTGTAAACTATTATCGCAATTAAACACAATTAGTTACACAAAATATACATTTACATTGACGAAATTAATTCACACTATTGTTTATGATTACTTAATTATACTCATGTACGTCTGACAAAACGTTTTCAACTCACAAGCTATAAAATTTATAAGCCAAGAGCCAGCGACAATTAGACATTCGCCATTTTATGAAAGCTGAAAGTTTTCTTACTGTAGAGGTATATGACCGCTATAGAGGTAAGAACGACCAGCAACTATGGACACCCCTAAAGGGCCTAAAGTATTAAACTTTGAGGTGGTCTGGGTGTGGGAAGAAACTGTCATAAGTGTCCAACAGTGGGAGACGAGATTCCTACAGTTATCTCCAAGAAATGAGATAAAAATTGAGCTTTTATACTTTATCGAAGTTCAAAACTGGATACCTCCTAAAGTAACCCTTATAGATATTATAATTATATAAGGTAGGCTTTATTTAAAACGCGGCCTTCATTGAGTCTTATCTACTAAATCTTGGCCTTTCTCACAGATTCGTTTTGTTTTACAAAATCTGTTAAAAGTATTGTATTATCCGGTATACACGAGTAAGTAAATTAGACTTTTAAGAAACAAAAAGATTAGATAAGAATTTCGTTGACTTTAGAGATATTAGGAACTCTAAGTATAAACAACTAGACGTTCCGCGCGGCTTCGCCCGCGTAAATTAGATATTTCATAGAAAAATTAGTCCACAAAAAAGCCTATGATCCTTCACGTGGTCTACTTCTTATCTGATCCAAATAACAGAAAAAATGCTCTAGTAGTTCGTGAGATAAGCCCTTTCAAATAATTTCCCCCGTTTTTTCCACATTTTCCTCTATTTCTTCGCTTCTATTAGTCTAAGCGTGATAAAATATAACCTATATCCTTCCTCGATAAATGGGCTATCTAACACTGAAAGAATTTTTTAAATCGGACCAGTAGTTCCTGAGATTAGCGCGTTCAAATAAGCTCTTTCAAATAATTTCCCCCGTTTTTTCCACATTTTCCTCTATTTCTTCGCTCCTATTAGTCTTAGCGTGATAAAATATAGCCTATAGCCTTTCTCGATAACTGGGCTATCTAACACTGAAAGAATTTTTCAAATCGGACCAGTAGTTCCTGATTTTAGCACGTTCTAATAAGCCATTTCAAATAATTTCCCCCCGTTTTTTCCACATTTTCCTCTATTTCTTCGCTCCTATTAGTCTTAGCGTGATAAAATATAGCCTATAGCCTTCTTCGATAAATGGGCTATCTAACACTGAAATAATTTTTGAATCGGACCAGTAGTGCCTGAGATTAGCGCGTTCAAACAAACAAACAAACAAATAAATTAACTAACAAACTCTTCCGCTTTATAATATAAGTATAGATTAATTCAACAGGATGTATTATTGCAATGAGAACGTATTCTCTTAAAAGTCCGGCCGGGCGTCGGTTAATTTCCATCAGGTGACCCGCTTGCTCGTTTGCCCCTAATTTTATATAAAAAAATCGGCCAAGTGCGAGTCGGACTCGCGCACGAAGGGTACCGTACCGTTATAGAGTAAAAATAGGCCAAAAATTGTGTTTCTTGTATGGGAGCCCCCCTTATTATTTTTGTTAATATTATTATTAATTATTAAAGTACACATAAATATTTAAGGCCTTTGTGAAAATTTCTAGTGCCTACCTGTTGCCATTATTGATATCGAGCAAAAAAGGCTAAAAAAATCATGTTTGTTGTATGGGAGCCTTAATATTATTTTGTTTTTAGTATTTGTTGTTATAGCGGCAACAGATATACACAATCTGTGAAAATTTCAGAAGTCTAGCTATAGCGGTTCTTGAGATACAGCCTGGCCACAGACAGACAGACAGACAGACAGACGGACGGACATACGGACAGACAGCGAAGTCTTAGTAATAGGGTCCCGTTTTTACCCTTTGGGTACGGAACCCTAAAAACATAATCTCCATACATTTTAGAAAGAGTTAGAACCATAGAAATAAATCAAGATAGAATGGCTAAGCGGGTGGAGTACGCGTGTTTCAATCTTGCACTGTAGTGCAAGATTCGTTGAACGTTCATTCAGTTCAACGCGCACGTCTCGACTTGATTACACCGGAGCGGTTGTGCAAAAATGCCTCAAAAATGTCTAATTATAAAAACAGAAGTACGAAAGTGAATCGGTCAAAAGGAGGTATTTCTTTCCACGGGTAAGTTATTTGTTTTAATTAAAAGCAAAGCAAAAATTGACACGAGCGTTTCCTTAGCAACGCACGCGCGTCGCCGTTCTATCGTGATTTATTTCTGTGGTTAGAACTCTTCATTTAATGTCTCTGAGAGCAGCCGTGTTATACTTAAGTTAGGTACCATTGAGGAAGAATAATAGGCAGTTGAGGTCTATGTCATGTGGTCGGATTACGTCAATTCGATGTTGGTTTTCATCTGTCGGCTGGGTTTGACAGGACGCGACCAAATTACGTAGGTCCGCCATCTGCCTATGGATCAACTTCTCTAATAGTACATAGGTAAATGCAATATACAAAAAACAAGAAATAGCTAAGTATATTTCCGTGATAATATATTATTGTGTTTGTATAACATATAATATACAAGTAATGGATTGTTGTGGTTAATTCTCGCCGGCACGCGAGGCAGTACATCAATCACGTGCGTGAAGAAGACAGGCCCTAACGTAGAACGCTTCGACACGAACGGGTCCGCCTTCTTAAATACTACGCCTCTTACTAATAAAAAGTTACACAGCGTGTAGAGGGTGCAAAAGATTTTTTCTACTAATAATCATTTTTTGACATAAAGCTTTTATAATGAATAATGATGCTGTCATTTCCATACTAATTTCTCTGTATAGACTCGGTGTAACGTGTGTGTAACTAAAAAACTCCTGTTTAACTATTCACACGCTGAACACATGTTTAAGAAGTTTTTATTAGTAAGAGGGCTAGGTTATAATAACTCCCACACCGGTTTCGATGATGGTGGCCGGTTTCATTGACACCAGGCCAGTTACGTAAGTAATTTTATAGTGCCCAAGTGTGTGCGCAGTACACAAGAGCACTCTCTCTCTTCCTTTACTCAAATAACCTAGTGGGACGGACGACTGACACGACTGGCGAGAGATCAGGTGCAGGATCGACTTTTTACATGCCCATCCGACGCATGGATCAGCCTGCATTGTCCTAACCAAACTTGGAAATAACACGTTTCCAACGCGGGAATAGATCCACGACCTCCGGGTCAAGAGCTACGCTCTAAACCACTGGACCACGGAGGCGTTGACTGGACTACGGTTATACCATCACGACAGGTCACCACTCACCACCGACGTGAACTTTAATCTTGGTGCGTTTTGAAGTCAAGGGACTAAAGGGCATAATAGAGCAGTAACTAAAGGGCGTTTGAGATTTTAAGGTCAGTAAAAATGTACCCATGGAGTACGCACTTGTGACTTCATAGGTACATACTTAGTGGATGTCTTGTGGATGAAACAATAATATAGATACATATTTTTTTTAACCTTGACAAAAGTTTATTTTTACAACAACGAAGTAATTTTTATTTTACAACACTTTTTATGAACTATAATGATGGTATTGTCATTATGATAATATACTGATGACCCTAACAACAAAGAACCTTGAGACCTCCTTATTATATTCTCACGAACTTTCAAGGATGTACAGGAAAACTGAACTAAACATACAAAAGTGTTGCTGAAACACATTTGTCATTGTTTTGTTTTATTGCGGCAAAAGTGGGGTTGCAGATATTCCCATAATATTATCATAATATAGATATAGAACTGCTTAATAAGTATCTACTTTGAAAGGTTTCTTAGATAGGTTTTTAATAACCACTGGTCCACTTTTGGTAAAATCATGTAGAAAATACATAAATTAATCGACAATAATTACTGGCGACGGGAAATTAAACTATGTCGGACTGGTAGAGTTCCCACGGAGTTTTCTTAATGGCCTAAGAACTAGCGGCAGCCGTCGTGATTCGTCATTTTATAAAAGCTGAAAGTTTTTCTGTACATTTTATTTTTATTTTCAGGACAAGGACAACGTGCAAGATGCGCGAGCAATATTCCCGTGGATCGCGGCCTTATACATCAAGAACGACACCGACGACCAGTTCAACTACTACTGCGATGGTGCTCTACTGTCCAACAAAACTATTGTCACAGGTATGAGAATTAGCGGGATGATTCTGAATCGCGCTATCGAAATTTTCTAAGCGTAATATTATAAGTTTTGCTAAAATTAGCAATGGATGTTTTAGTACATGACAGACCCTACGGCACTGACCTCCATTATACAAGTACGCTGGACCTATGATACCCACTTTTTTTTGTGCCTATTTGAAGCGGAATCAGCGTCTCCAGTAAGAGGGAAGAGAACTAAATTTGACGTAACTTGCTAATGGCCGCTTAATCGTTATTGGTTGTCATCACTAGTATTAGTTCCAAATACTCCCACTACTGCTATCAGCGTCAATATGGCAACTTTCAAACGTCATTTTTAGGTCAAATTTAGTTCCTATCACTCACATTGGGGGTGCTGATTCCGCTTCAAATAGGCACATAAAATAGCTGTCATTTCAAAGGGTATCATTAGTCCAGCGTACTTGTCTAATGGAGGTCAGTGACCTACGATCATAAAATATTAGACTTTTACAAGAGAATATACTCAAGAAAATAAGCAACTTGTAGTATGCAAGCAAATTACTAAGTTGAAAAAAGGTCTATTACAAAAGTGCCGGGGCACTAAGATGTTTTTGTATAGAACTGTTACTTTTATTTTCAACTTAGGAAGTTCACTGCATGCTTAAGTTGCTTGTTGTTATGAGTATATTCACTCTATAATATTTACTCCTAAAAGTTTGTATAATATTTAAAAAAAATACTGTAGTGCGTAGTTACTGGTTGCCACATGCGTATATGCTATTGTTGTCAATTTACCACTGTTTGAGCCACATAACGATTGTTCTCGTTATGTCGTAAGAGGTTTTATCAAATTAGCCGCTTGTGGATGAAAAACAAAATAAATGGCGTGCTTTCCGATGCCAACGCCACCTTAATTTGCCGCTACGATGTAGTATAAACGCTAAATATTGTGTACTTTTTATAAAATGGTGCTCGACCAGATAGCCGCTGCTCAAGCTCGTTTCGATCGCAGATCGTTTCATTCGATGACTGAGAATCTGTCTGTCTGTCTGTTACCTCTTCACGCCTAAACCACAGAACCGATTTTGCTAAAATTTGGTATGAATATACTTTGAGTCCCGAGTACTTTACGTCCTTTACATAGGATACTTTTTACCCTGGAAAAATATACGGTATCTGCGCAATAAACGAGTTTTGGCGGAAAGGACTCGCGGGCGTCATCTAGTAGTTACACTAAACATTTTCTATGACTTTAAATATTTTGAGGCGGTCTATTTCAAAACTAACCACAAAAACAATTTAAAATGGTTACACTCCCACACTATTAAATTATTGTTGTAATTTATTTTCTAATTAAAATACTTACTAATAATATTATGATTGATTCTATGTTATCATGTTTTAGTTATCGTTTTATTCAATAATAATTACATCGCATAGGCGATGAAATGATCATAACAAATATTATGATATTACACAATAATTGTCTGCACTGCGTTGTGTTCTGCGGCTAATCAACCGCATATGAATCTACATTAATTTTGTATCCCATTTATTACTGATCACTGCTCACATACTTGATTATATGAATCAAATATAATAAATTGTTAGCCACAAAATATATTATTTTCATGCAATCGTAGGATATTAATTAATAACAATATTTTCAATATCCATACTTTAATATTATAAATGCGAAAGTGTGTCTGTCTATCTGTCTATCTGTTACCTCTTCACGTCCAAACCGCTGTACCGATTTTGCGGAAGGTATGGAGATACTATGAGTCCCGGGAAAGAGCATAGGCTACTTTTTATCCCGAGAAAAGGTACGGTTCGCGCGTAATAAAAGAATTTTGGCGCAACGGAGCTGCGGGCATCATTTAGATTCTAGTCCATAATAATATTATTATGTCATTTATGTAAAAGTCCATCTCTTAACGTTCAAGCCGCGGAATCAATTTAGATTTTTAGTTTTTACCATCGAAGAAATCGATTCATAGATAGATGGCGGACCTACATCATTTGGATTTTGGACGGGTTATGTCAATTCAATAGTCGTTATCTGTCAGCTTGGTTTGACATTCACGCGACCAAATTACGTAGATACGACATCTATGAATCAAACCCCACTGATAGTTCAATGTAAATTAATTTGGGTTCCAGAAAAGGACACAGGACCGTTTTATGGCGTAAGGTTTCTCCATAAAATGACACTACGCAACGCATTATATTACCATGTTTAATCTATAATTTTACATCGAGGCGAGTGGGGTGACATTTTCATTTTTTAAAGGCACCAGAGCACTAGAAAGGGGATTATTCTCGAAAAGTATAAGGATTTTCCGTCTCGAGATATTTTTTGTTACAATACACAATTATGTATGCCCTTTTTCTTGAATATCTAAGGAGACCGTGGTATAGGGTGTTTTAAGTGTTCTTAGGAACACTCTCAATAAGTGAATTATTTTTTCTCTACATTTTGTTCGAGAGTGCTATATGTATGGAATATTTTGATAATACATACTTTAATACATTTTTGTCGTTGTTCTTAAGCGAATTGTATTTATTTTTAAGACCCAAAATGTAAAACTACTACTACATGCTACTAGTACTGAAGCTAGTATTTTAATGGGACTTGTGACTGTAATAAGTGTGTCTGTCTGTCTGTCTGTTACCTCTTCACGCCCAAGCCGCTGAACCAATTTCGCTGAAATTTTAGGATATTTTCTATCCTGGAAAATGGACGGTTCCCGCGTGATAAACGAATTTTGGTGCAACGGACTTACGGGTGTCTTCTATTATGAAATTATCTCATGACTTTGTATGGAAAGATGCATGTAATTAATGTACCGACTATCATGCTCTAACATACATGTTTACATAATTTAATATCTTGCAGCGGCGAGGTGCATTCGAGGCACGAACCACAGCGTGGAGCCGGACGATATTATAGTGCTGCTCGGCAAAAACTCCCTGCAAGCTACCAGCGACAATGAGAGAGTTTCCAAGGTAAGATGATATTATCGTGAGTTGAAACTTTTTTAATAAGGAAAGATATTAATTTATATGTAATTTGCCCATATTGTTTGGTCAAGTTATGTCAATACAATGTAAGTCGAGATCTGTCAGCTGAGTATGACAAAACCAGCCCGTAGTTCGTATTGTCATTTGCTGCCATTTGCCTATGAATCAACTTCTCTGATAGTGCAATGACGAGGATTCCAATTGCTGGATCCAGCATATCTACAGCAATCCAGCTGGATCCAGCGCCTTTTTAAACATACAGTACGACTGGATTCAGGTCAATCCAGCAAGAATCCAGCTGGATTGAAAACGCCACTGGATTGCAATCCCCAGCAATAGGGAAAGACGGACTTAATGCACTTAATGTCATAGGACATTTTCGCACGTTACAATCGATTTATTGAAGAGCAAATTTTATGAGCGTGTTATCTCAAAAAATGGATGAGTCGATTTACCACCTCGTTCGTGCGATTTAACGCCTCTAGATTTTTTCTTTGGGGCTGCGTCAAGTCGTTGGATAAGCCGACGACGTTGAAAGAGCTCAGAGCCAAAATTAAACGCGAAATAGCCGAAATGTGTGGCCGAGTCATATAAAATTGGGATCAACGAATCGCCGCTGCAAACGTACCTGCGGTGGCCATATGAGCGAAGTCGAGTTTCATTCAAAAATGTTTTTATTGTACTTCAACCAGATACTAACATTTTTGAAATATCTCAAATGGTTTTGATTTTATTTTGAAAAAAAGTTGTCAATTCCTTATTGGAAAACCCCTTACATAGTACAATATTATAAATGCGAAAGTGTGTGTCTATCTGTCTTTCTGTTACCTCTTCACGCCCAAACCGCTGAACCGATTCTGCTGAAATTGGGTATGAAGATACTTTGACTCCCAAAAAGGCCATAGGATACTTTTTATCCCGGAAAAATGTACCGTTCCCGAACGTAAACCCATAAAAATCCCTACACCTGATGATGATTTTATCGAAACCGGTCGTGTGAAACATAATTGTAATAAATTAAATTAATAAAAGTGGAAAAAGTGCATGAAAAGTGTATATTATTACCATAAATATCCCGTACACAAGTTATACTTAAAACTTAACGTTATACGTACATACTTAAAAATCATCCAACTAAATCCATTTCCAGGTAGACGAAGTATACATTCACGACAACTTCACCGGCGGTTCCGAGAACGACATCGCCGTTCTGTCCCTGGAGGATGAGGTGGAACTTAGCGAGAGCATACACCCAGCTCGCCTGGGTGATGAGATGGAGTATGACGAAGCATATGTGAGTAAACTGGATCTATACTAATATAATAAATGCGAAAGTGTGCATGTCTGTATGTTCCCTCTTCACGCTTAAACCGCTGAACCGATTTTGCTGAAATTCGGTATGGAGATACTTTGAGTTCCGGGAAAGGACATAGGATATTTTTATCACGAAAAATGTACGGTTCCTGCGCGATAAACGAATTTTGGCGCCACGGAGTTGCGGTCGTCATCTAGTACTTATATAGAGGTCTGTCAGTGAGGGAAAACCACTGAGCAGGTGGAATTCGGTTAGAGCACTGAGACTGAAACTGACTGTTTTTTTTTTGGGGTTTAAAGTACACAGGGTGTATCAAAACAAAATGATAATACTTTAGGGTGTGTATATGTACATAACTTCTATAGAGTTCACCGTGAAAGAATAGCAGCGTGGAAAAACTTTTTTTTTTATTTTTGTATGGGCATATTCTTGAACTCGCCTTTGGGCATTCATACTCATAGAAACACAGAAGAAAAAAGGAATTCTTTTAGCGCTGCTTCTATCACAGTAATAACTCCCACACCGGTTTCGGTGACGGTGGCCGGCTTCTTTGAAACCAGGCCAGTTACGCAGGAGTAATTTTATAGTGCCCAAGTGTGTGCGCAGTACACAAGAGCACTCTCTATTCCTTTACTCTCATAACCCAGTGGTATGGACGACCGAAACGACTGGCGGGAGATCAGGCGCAGGGCCGACTTTTTACATGCCCATCCGACGCATGGATCATCTTACTTGTCAGACAATCAGGTGATCAGCCTGCATTGTCCTAGCCAAACTTGGAAATAACATGTTTCCAACGCGGGAATCGAACCCACGATCTCCGAGTCAAGAGCTACGCTCTAAACCACTGCACAGTGTTTTTTTCCTCCCTAAAAAGTGACATCCGCCTTTTATTGAATATATCTACTAAAAACATAATTCCAAATGCAAGAGTACAACTCCCATGTGTCAATTTTCAATAATTGTTTTTTAAAAAAATATTTAAATTTTCGTGACCTTTACAGTAAAAATACTGAAAAAACATCATAAAAACTGAAATAATAAATAAATAAATAAATTTGTATTGCAGTTTTATGAAGCATTTCTCGATGCATATTATACAGTTTTTAATTAAAAATGTCATAATTAGTAGCAACCCTGATACAAATTTTTAAAAATCATTTTCTCAAAATCTAGGCCCAAGTTGAATGTGATATTTTTGTGGGTGATAAACCTTAGTATGAGGAATCTTTTTGTGCTAGACAGAGGTGCTACTTCGTGCTGGAAAAATAATAAACAAATAAATACTGTCTTCGATAAAACATTTCTTGTTCATAGCATTTTTCAACATTTTGTATTTAAAAAATCTGCATAATATGCATCGAGAAAGGCTTCATGAAACTGCAACACAAATTTATTTATTTATTTATTATTTTAGTTTTTATGATGTTTTTTCAGTATTTTTACTGTAAAGATCACGAAAATTTAGATATTTTTTTAAAAATCAATTATTAGAAATTGACACATGGGAGTTCTACTCTTGCATTTGGAATTATGTTTTAGTAGATATATTCAATAAAAGGCGGATGTCACTTTTTAGGGGGGAAAAAACACTGTGCACTGGACCACGGAGGCGTTAGGCTATCACAGTAAACTCTATTAGAGGCACATACACAGTACACGCCCTAAAGATAATATTATAATACACTACAAACCAAGTGATAATTCACTTAGTTTTAATACAACCTGGGAGAACCTGTGGAAATAAATTTTGTACCTTTTAGCCTACTACACAAAATCTTACCTTTTACTTTTTGTCGGCAACGCCTATAGTAATTAAATAGATATTAAATTTCGATAGAGAACGAATTCTTAGAAACCTTACCTGAATTATTAAGCCGAGACCTATTTATATTGACGTGGTGTTAAACGCCCCTTATCTCAGAATTTAAACGCCGATTCTGCTAAATAATAATCTTACAAGAAATCAGAGAAATGAAATTAAATAAAATAATTATTTTTTTGCGGCACTCAGAGATATTTAATGATGATTAAATATCAATATAATGAAAAGTTCGACAGACTGATAATGTACGGGGCAGGCGCTCCCCCTACGGAGATGCCGTAATTTACCATTTTTAGAGCCTTATAACTCATAATTTGAAAGCTACAAAATTATAATAAAAATACAGCAATAATCTTCAGTATATGAACATTCCTTTCCCCGTTATTAATTTCCTATTTTTGTTTATTATACTCATGATATCAGCTTCCAAAATAATACCAATTTATTAAAATTCAAGCATACTTTATTACTATTACATATATAATACTTTTATTTGAAACACACGCCAATAGATCGACAATTTCATTAACTACATATTTTCCGTTTGAATTTTTTTTAGGTCAATTCTAACTAAGATACGTAAAACAAATAGGATTTTGGTGCGATCTCGGCAACGCGGCAAATATATGGTCAAGGTCGTTTGCTCGGGGGATGGCCTTAAATATCTAAATTTCCACTTAATTACAGCTAAGTAATAATTAATATTCGTCTCTGAGTGCGGCAGTTAGAACTTAGAACGTCTACATGAGGCTAACCGAACCGAATTAAATTAAGAATTTGAATTTTACGCTCCATACATTATATTCCTGCCTGTTTCACCACTCCCTGATAAGTGCAGGATAGGCTATCCACCACTTAACTTGACAGAAAGAGTATGGTGCATCTGTCAAATAAGTTGTGGATAGCCTATCCGGCACTTTATCAGGTAGTGGTGAAACAGGCCCTAAATGTCTCTGTGGGTAGGTTATAGTGAGACAAGCAACGAAGATGCACTAATGTTGCATTAGAATAGCAGAATCGAGGTATGGCTCTCCAACTACATACTTGGGATAATCGTAGGCCGACTAACCTTGTGAACGTCAATCTACATCATCAATCTACTTCAATCCCTTATCTACACTAATAAATATTATAAAGAGGAAAACTTTGTTTGTTTGTTTGTTTAATAGTAATGAATAGGCTCAAAAACTACTGGACCGATTTTAAAAATTCTTTCACCATTCGAAAGTTACGTTATCCACGAGTAACATAGGATAAATTTTATTTTGGAAAAAAATAGGGTTCCGTAAGATATTTGCGTTTTTCGGACACAAGGTGTAAAAATCAACCAGAAAAGTTACTTATTTTGCGTACGCTGCCTAAACTATAAAAGATAAAACCATAAAATGTTCTTATTAATTGTAGATCTTATAAATATCTACAAAAAAATCCGCGACACACTATACCTATTTATGTCGAGTGAGGCACAACAACCATTTTTTTATTTAAAAATCTTGAATTTTTTTTTTGGACTTCATTTAAACGCGTTTATTTTACTCATGCTATTAATCCTTATCAAAATAAATTATTTCATTACTAAGCACAGTTTATGTAGATAATATTTGGTCTTTGAATGATTAAAATTGGACGTTTGATTTTGAAGTTATGGCGAAATTAAAATATTACGATTTCTGCTGCACGGCCCGTTGCGAAGTGGGCGTCACCAAGGCGGGGGTTCGCGTGTGGGAGGGAGTTTAGATCTATTAGTAAATGATGATTTAAATAATACTTAATTATTCACTAAATCTAAATAATATATAAAACTCAAAGGTGTCTGATTGATATAGTGATCTATCAACGCACAGCCCAAACCACTAGACGGATCGCGCTGAAATTTGGCATGCAGGTAGATGTTATGATGTAGGCATCCGCTAAGAAAGGATTTTGATCAATTGTACCCCCAAGGGATAACATAGAGGATATACCGATCGGGCTGAGACTTTGATACCTAAATAATAATACTACTTCTTAACGCGAGCGAAGCCGCGGGCAATAGCTATCTTATATATAGTTACTTACTTATAGTTAGTTACTGTACTCCTCCTAAACGGCTTTACTGATTTTTACCAAATTTTATATCCATATTCAGTAGGTCTGAGAATCGGCTACTGGCTATTTTTTATATTGATAAGTGCATTTGATGAATAAATAATAGTACATTATTACAACTGACCGCGATCATTGTTTGTGCGACGGGATAGCGATGGACGTTGCCATGGTGCCATACTTAACTAAGTATGTCACCATGGCAACGTCCATCGCTATCCCGTACTAACTAGTCACTTCAATAAAATGATAGTATATGGTAGTATATAATACTTTATATGGCAAAACAACGTTTGCCGGGACAGCTAGTAATTTATATTGTGGATGGTGGTCCATTTAGTTTAGGAGTACGAAAGTGATCTAAAAGTCCTACCTCATAAAGGTTATGTCAGAAGTAAAAAAAAGTCTGAATAGGTTAGGTTAGGTTAGGTTACTGGTTATTTTGGTAAATTAAAAAAAAAATAAGGAAACGGGAAGCTAAGAATAAAACATTTTTTTTCAGACAACAGGCTGGGCGTTTACCGGCGAGCTGTCAGCTATACACTTCCAGCAGGACAGCAACAGCTGTAACCACTACTTGCAAGACAACGAGACTTTCTGTGCCGCCTACGGAAACGGTAAAGCTTTCGTAGCGTTGCCGTTATATAGCGTTAGTTATGTAGCAAGAAGAAGCATTTAAAAAATATATAAGTACTCATTCACTTAAGAGGCCGGGTGCCATCGAAATTCTCATACAACGTAATACCAAAATCATTTTCTCGTACGAAAATAATTAACATGTTTGAGTTATTTTTCAGCTTAAAATAGTAATTACCTAGGTTCCTGCACAAAAATTAACTACAAAATATTTAAACACTAAAAAATATTCTTTAGTGTTTAAATTGGTATTACGTTGTATGAGAATTTCGATGGCACCCGGCCCCTTAACTCATTGAACTTTATGATTAACGCGATACGACGACCGCTATACAACAACTAACATGTTTGTTAATTTTATTTTATTTAAAAAAAAAACAATTTAATTTATGGACTTCAAATTCATCTTCTTCACCTCATACTGTAAGACTCTAAAAAATGACTTGGTTACTCTTCAAATAACTTTGTGGCGGTATCCACAATTAGCGCCACATTCCTGCATCGCGCTATCGAAGTTTTCTAAGTGAGTCGGTATATATACGACAGCTGAAATGTATCACGTGGGCTCCGGCCTGACCGAGCATAACACCTCGCTCGGTCGGAAGCGGAAGATCTTGCTTTGTGGCGGCCACGCATATCCCCACAACTTTATCTGAGGAGTAATCAAGTAATTTTGAAGAGATAGAAATGCGCACTGAAATCAACTCTGATTTCTATGCCGCGATGTTTTTAAGTTTATTTAATTAATCACAAAATTTTGTTCATGAATTGTAATTTTTCTTTACATCCGATTAACTAGAATAGATAGAACAGAATATATTGGTTGCAACACGATGTCACGTCTCGTTCTAGTGTTATCTCTACACAAACTTTTTAACCACTTTGGGGATGAATTTTAAAACTCCATTCTTAGTTGGTAACATCTTCTGGTAGCTTTGATAGATGCGCTAAAAATGCAATCCGTTCATTACTATAAAATATTTTATCTAACAGGTATTATTCTCAGCTATTCGTGTTACGGTTTCTTAACACTATTTTATATTATCCACATGCGAAAATGAGAGAGGGTATCAGTTTGTTTATTTTTTACTTCCCACGCTTAAAGTGTTGAACCAATATTGATGAAAATTAATACTTAGATGTGTTGAGTCCCGGGATAGGACAATGTTTTAAATATTTTCTTTTAAATGTACATATATTATTCGTTTTTGACCCACAGAAATACAATTCACTGCCACCATAACACTTCTTTGGGAGGATCCACATAAGACGTAAGGCTTAAGGGCCCTAGGATCACATTTTAATAGAACCATTCAATTTCTTTCAGAGGTATCAGTGTGTCCCAGCTACGGCGGTCTCTTCGCCGTCCAAGCCAACAGCACCTGGTACCTCCAGGGTATAAGAACAGCCGACCCAACAGAACGGGCCATCTGCATCAACAGACCAGTGGTCTTCACGGCGCTAGAGTATTACTATCCCTGGTTATCGCAGTTCGTTTAATTAAAAAAAAATAATATTAAGTATATTTTAATAATGTTTTAATTTTAGTAGTATTTTAGTAATAAATAATCCTTGTATTTCACTCTAGATATAAACATAAACATATCTCTAATATCCATAAAGTCAGTAATTCCTATTAACTCGCAGCTGGTAACGCGCGATTCGAATTTGAATCGCATTCAAAACCACAAAAAAATTAAAGCTCAATATTAGGCTGCACTGCTACGCGCGTTTCTTTACGAGTATTTGACACTCTCACGAAACTCTCATGCAATCGCTATTTAGTCAAAGATAGTACAAGTTACTTCATTCGCGCCAAGTTACTTAGCAATGTCAAATCCCATATTTTTTTCACTTCTAAATGCTCCTATTCAAATTATCAGCTATACAACTTGACTTGTCGAGTACCTTACTCTTGAGGTGACTGTTGCCCACTTATTTCATCAACAAGTAATAATAAGTTCAAAACGGACCCGTGAAGGCATTTAAATTACTGATCTGTTGACACCTCATTTATCAAAATCGGACCAGCAGCTTGCCCACTATGAGAGCACATACGTAGACTACCATATTCTATTAGTCATAGCCGGGTAAAAAATTCGCATTTTCAGTCTGATCATTATACCATTAACAGCGGGGCTAAAATGGTCACATTTAGCAATTCCTCTCAATCAATTCACAAAATGAATTGTCAAAACTGTCAAACTCACGAATGTCAAATTAGTACGAATTTAGACATCTGAATTGCAAACAGAGTGTCAATTTTGCGATTTTTAAAAATGAATCATATTATGATTCATCATATGATTCTCCAAAGCGACTATTTTAGCCCCGCTGTTCAGCTGGATACAAAGCACCCAATATCCTTGTTAGACGCGAATCGTTAATTATGTGAGGTCACATGCCGGCACTTAGGTGGCGGCGTGCTGCTGGATAATGCACCTTTTATTACCTACTACTCCAATATACCTGTAGCAAAGGAAATAATATGTTAGTGACAAGAAGCCGGATTCTTATTGCATAAGTATTTAAATAGGGTGTAACGTAAATGAGTGATAATTATAAAGGGGGTGCGTGTCCCTTGTGTAGAGTGCACTTTACACGTGCTTCGGCACGAATAGGCTGGCTCGACCGGAGAAATTCCACGTTCTCACAGAAAACCGGCGTGAAACAGCGCTTGCTGTGTTTCGCCGAGTGAGTGAGTTTACCGGAGGCCCAATCCCCTACCTTATTCCCATCCCTTCCCATCCCTACCCTCCCCTATTACCCTATTCCCTCTTAAAAGGCCGGCAACGCACCTGCAGCTCTTCTAATGCTGCGAGTGTCCATGGGCGACGGAAGTTGCTTTCCATCAGGTGACCCGTTTGCTCGTTTGCCCCCTTATATCATAAAAAAAAACTATGTAAGAATGTAGCGCTATCCACAATAACGTAGATCCACCACAATATTTCTCACACTTATCTGATAAACACAAAATTGTATCAAAGGTAGAGAAAGGTAAGAATTTAATATATTATACTGTATATACGTGTATTAGATTTTGCTGTCGTGTGCAAGTTAAGAAAAAAAATTTATTGAACGTAAGCTCCGTAAAATTAAGCTAGTAATTATTTAATGGCCGAATGCTGAATGTAACTAGTTGTCACAGATGTGTATCCAGTCTAAAATACAGTGCTAATGCTGGTAGCCGGCTGTCCCACCGTTCCCACTAGGAAATCGGAGCTTAATCGATTCGCTTTGTTTCGCACAATGGCTCCTTGCCCATATTGTTGTGTCAATCACACGGTGCGGGCTCGGTAAGCTAACGTTTTGGTGCTAAATCGTCGTGACGCAAACCTGCATCTATTTTTTACCCGACTACGACGAAGCCAAAAGGGAGAGTAATGATTTTGACAGTCTTTGTAAGCATGTAAAATTAATAAATTAATATAAAACTTGATATTTATTTATACATTTTAATATGTGCGTAGTCGTTTAACGTGAAAATATTTACATTTCCATCAGCTATCCATTATTTAATAATTTCCTAGACACGTTCCGTCGTCGCTCGACAGAAAATTCATTTGTATGATAATCAAAATGTGTTGCCATATGCGACAAATTCACCACATTTTCAGTAAATTCTGATACGAAACTACACCACTTTAGTTTTGTGTAAAAGGCTATATTTTATTTATTACTTTATTAATAGTACTTCTAACTTCGCATGTTTTTAACAGACAAAATACTATGTTCTGTTTTGGAGAATATAGTATTGAAATAATATCTATACATATAATAAAATCGTGGGAAAGTCAATTCTGTACATAGAATGGGTGGTGATGGTGGGGGGAGGGGCTTAAGTTTCAATATTTTTAGTTTTTCGCTCATATCGCTAAAACGGTGCGTTGTAGAGAAAAAATGTAAAGTACATAATGAAAGCTCATAAAATTTCCTACAAATTTGTCTGTTACATTTTGTATCTATCTTCACTCCTTGCCTTACTATGAGCTTTTATCTATCTTATCTATACAGATTTCGAGTGTCGTTTGATTAATATGCGGGAGCTTAGGCACCGGTCATTTCTTGGGGGGGCTGGGCCACGCCCCAAACCCCCCCCCCCCTCCTGAAAATTTTGCTTAAAACAAAACGGTGTCGCGGCGTTATATTTCTCCTTTTTTAAGAACAAAGTTAAAAACTAAACTAAACATGCGGTTTTTGAGTGTCATTTGATTTGGGGGGTCTGCGCCCCCCCAAACCCTTCCCCCTCTAGGAACTGTTGCTTATAACATATATAATAAGAGGTTTTTTAGTAAGTGACTGATATGATTTGTATATCAAAAATTTATACTTAATTTTTCATGTATTTTTGTATAGATAATATTTCGAGTAATTAAGTAAGAAAAAAAAAATATATACTTATATTTAGAGTAAGGATATAATGTTGTATCAGTAGATAATGTTGTGTGTATACTGTGAGGTTGCTAACTATGTCATATTTGTCTAATAATGGCTTTCTGTTTATATAGTATTGGTTCTATTTTATTATAATCATAAGCTGTTGGTTTTCCAAAACAAATAAATAAATAACGAAATGTTGTCATGGCCTTTGTATTGCGTCTTATTTCTCCTTTTTAGGAACAAACTAAGTCATCTATACATATAATAAAATCGTAGGAAAGTCAATTCTGTACATTGAACATTTTTGAAAAATAATACTTGGGACGTGATCTACTATGCTAACGCGGACGAAGTCGCGGGCAACAGCTAGTAATAATATAGAAATTGGAAGGTTCAAGTAGAGCTATAGTGTAGTTTAAAATTATGCCACGAAATTCAAAAGTGTGTCTTCTGCCTGTTACAACTTTACACTTAAGTCACTAAACTGATTTTCTTGATTGTGATACTTTAAACCCACGAAACACAGAATATATATTAAAAGAAATGGACGATTCTCGCGTGATAAACTAGTTATGAAGTTGCAGCGTTGCTAGTGATGAAGTTGCAGGCAACATTGAGTATACTCCGTGCCGTGGATTTGTAGAATTATTAATTTATAAATTAATAATTCTACAAATCCACGGCTACACAACCGCGTAGGCGTAGCGTGTAGCATTGCAAGTTGCATTTTTTTTTTTTGTTTTAGCAAGTTTTTTTTCGAGGCTGGTACTTTGTACCCCGTGCCTAAAATCAACAGGCTTTAGGTTACTTGCCCAGCGAGTGCGAGCACCATTACAGGTACAAATTCGCCCTCACCCCTTTTTATAAAGTTGGAGGCTTCAGGGCGAATTGATATCACTCCATTTGAGATAGCGCCATATTTATCGCGCAGAGTTCGGCTTTTTAGATTACAGCAATAATTTAGCCAAGCCAGTAATTTAGCCAAGCCAGTAGCCAACAGCTAATTATGTAGATTTACTGCGACTTTCATAAATTACCAGCGAAATTGTTTTAAACATAAATAACGTGATAATTTTATAACATTGATTTATGTTTCTTTCCTCACTTCCAAAAACTCAATTTGTTCTAAATTTAAGTTACGTAGTTAACAAGAAAACACTTTAAGTACTAGGGTCCTTGGGCGTATCTCTAGAATATTTTGAATAGTCTTTGTTTCCGCAACGTCTTTGAGCCTAAACTAAAAACCCCTCAATTTATCATTTAATGTATCTTCATACTCATCAAAATCTGATAAGAGATAACAGACTAACAGGCAGACAGATAAACACTACTGTTTTTATAATATTAGTATGGATTAGAGTCGCTTAGTACTATAATATCCAAACACTCAAACTTCAGTATGGTCTGCACTGTGTCTACGCAATACACATTGAAAAGGTTTTGCTCTACGTAGCGCCTGTGCTACGTCATTATTATACGGTTCAGAAAAATAACGGGACATTTTAGACAACTTCTTATAATATCTGAATAAATTTAAAGAAAGGTATTAAAAATGAATCTTCGAAAAAAAAATTCGCCTATATTATAAAAATGGGTGATTCTCTACCAAACTCTAACTCGCTCGTTGGTTTTGTAGATTTTTTTATAATATTTATATATTATAAAAAAATATAATATAATTATATGTATATATATATATATATATATATATATATATATATATATATATATATATATATATATATATATATATATATATATATATATATTCCCTTCCCTTCCCTCCCCTATTTCCTTCTCTTCCCATCCTTACCCTCCCCTATTACCCTATACCCTCTTAAAAGGCCGGCAACGCACCTGCAGCTTCTCTTCTCTCTTCTGATGCTGCGAGTGTCCATGGGCGACGGAAGTCGCTTTCCATCAGGTGACCCGTTTGCTCGTTTGCCCCCTTATTTCATAAAAAAAAAAAAAAAAACTGATAATTGTTCCTATTTACGTAAACAGTAGCTCCATTTGGGAGTAGATCCATTTGATTCGGAATGACGTCAGGGCTCTACAACCTGTCTTAGAAAACTTTGCCTTTGTCGTAGAAACGCATTTTTCAATTATATCTCCGTACTTTTTTTATTATAAAATAGCCAAAAACCTTCGTACGCCTTAAAAACTCTTTGCTCATTTCAATTTTCTTCCCGAAAATTTTTGTCAAAAAACAAGACGCCTCGAAATTCAATGTAAGTTTTAATTAAAATATACATTGGCAGGATATTGGTAGGAAATAAGATACGTGACTGACCAAGGGCAGGCCGAGGCTCTATACATTGTAGATTCACCACACGTCTGTAATAAGCGGGATAAACATCGTTGGTTGAAGTATGGTGAACGGTGACGCATCTGCATACAAATTCCAAGTACAATGATTCCGTGTCCATGATTTTTAACACCCGTGGACACAATTTTTATGCGGAGGACTACGGCAAAAAAGTGAAAGCAAATGAATACGATAAAAAGTAAAATTCTAAGTTTGCAAGCAGCTAATTTCAAATTTAGGGCCTGTTTCACCACTTCCTGATAAGTGCCGAATAGGCTATCCACCACTTAACTTGACAGATGAAGTATGGAAAATCTGTCAAAAAAGTTGTGAATAGCCTATTCGGCACTTAATCAGGAAGTGGCCCTTAGAAATTTGCTACATTTGAATAATTAAAACCTCACAAGATGCATTTCAAAATTTAAATATCTAACAAAACTGAAGTTTTCGAAGTTCGAATTTGGATTTAATTTTTTATTTCAAATTCATTTTCCTACTAATTTGGTTTCATCACAATTTAAGTACCTACTTTTGTGGTATAGGTTTTATTTTAAAAAAAGAGTAAGTTCATGTTTATGTCCATCATTTCGATACGTTTATGGATACAAAAAGACTTTTTGTACCCATTCAAGACAAGGTAAGTTCTCTGCACGTATGAACACATTAAGTACTCGCTTGACAAATTACTTTTGAACTAGTACAGATGAAGTTTACGTTTTTCATTAAACTTCATAATTACTACAAGTGATTAAATATCGATTGATTGATGTGTTGTGCAAGGAGAAAAACCTCCTTGCACAACAATAAATACAACCGAAAATCACACTACCGTACTTATTTTTTTTGTGATTGTGATCTTAATTCTTGTGATCTATAAGCATATTAATGGACGCTGTTAAGTATTTGTGTATCATCCCGTAAAAAATGACGTATTGAGTTATGAATCTGTATGCTCTTTAAATAATTTACAACAATACTGCATTCATAATTCAACTAATAATATTTTGTGGGTTAATACATAGAATTATAACCTTTAGAAGAGGCATTCCATACAATCGTCAGCGCGAAAATGTGTCACCCTCGAAATGAGTGAGCTCACTCATCTGAGAGCGGTGTGCCTTAGGACGCGGTGACAGTCGGACGTGTCGGATGACACTACGATGTTGCCACTTTTTAATTTCTTCACTTTCATGACAGACTATAATTATTGTTTGCTGGAAACATTTGTTAATTGGACGATTTTCATGTTTACTGGCCGTGATCACAGAATATAAAGAGACTCATGTGTTCAAGGATTTTTTAACCGACTTCCAAATAGGAGGAGGTTATATATTCGGCTGTGGATATTTTTTTTTTTATATTTTTTTTGTATGTTCAACGATTACTCCGCCGTTTGTGAACCGATTTTCAAAATTTTTGTTTTGTTCTATTAGGTTTCCCTCCAATTTGGTCCCATTTTCACAAAAGTGGTGATCTGATGATGGGATCCATGAGTAATCGAGGGAACTCCTCAAAATTTATATGGAAACATATGGTGATTTTGTTTTATGAGAAGTATCCTAAGCATATGCTATCAAAACGTAAGATTTTGCACCAAGGTATACTATGGTTCCGAAGATACTAAGAGAACTCCGGATTCCTTATAGATACAAGTTTGGGGGTTTAGGCGCTGTTTTAAGAACTGAAAGCATATACTACTATGCAAATTACATTCATCATCATCATCATCATCATCATTACCACGTCAGGGTCACCAGTGTCACATGGTTGTATATGGATACAATATGCCCCCACAACACCATAATTATATCATCACGTTATGTCCTTATAATAATTGGTACTTTTCATAGCGATTTTAATAAAAATATAATGTTTCAAAATAAATGATTCAAGTTCCAAGCGACTTATGTACCACAAAATTGAACATAACAAAGTCAACCTTAACTCCAGAGCGTAAGGCACACATTTGACATTACTTTTGAGATTCGAAAGAAAAAAGAGAAGTTACTTCGATAGGTACTACACTAGTTTAACTATTAACTCATCAATCCCCAAGCGGCACCCGGCTGCCGCATAACAATTAAAAATCTATTGTGTCTGCGATTCCGACGATCGAGGTAATAAATTGAACCTTTAGTATGAAAATACTTACATAGGAAAACAATCTACATCGTAATAGGAATAAGAAACACAATCGCATTAAGTGTGACTCTTAACAAATTGTAATAAGATACGTAGAATATACGCGATGGTTTACTAGCTAACTAAAAAGAGTGTAATTATTATTTTTAACAAAAAATTAAAACCGACTTCCAAGGTAAAAACAATAATAAACTTTAAAGGATATCTAGTATTGATACGATTATTTTTAACAAAAAATTAAAACCGACTTCTAAGGTAAAAATAATAATAAAATCCTTATAATATGAACTAAAAAGTATTAAATAATGTTTCCTATCTAATAGTGCCTTTTTCCGAATTCGGCTAAACCTCAACTATTTCTGTACTCAATCTTCATAATTTTGAAGTCGGTGCCAGTTCCAAAAGTTTCAAACACCTATTCTGTCAGAGAACTGAAGATTCAGCTATATCTGGTACCGACTTCAAAATGATGAAGATTGAGTACAGAAATAGTTGAGGTTTAGCCGAATTCGGAAAAAGGCACTATAAGATAGGAAACATTATTTAATACTTTTTAGTTCATATTATAAGGATTTTATTATTATTTTTACCTTAGAAGTCGGTTTTAATTTTTTGTTAAAAATAATCGTATCAATACTAGATATCCTTTAAAGTCGTTATAAATTGGTGCGTAACTGAATTCGCATTTAACATAAACAAATATTAGAAATGTGAAAGTGTGTCTGTCAGTCTGTTACTTCTTCACTCTTAAGCCGTTGAACCGATTTTGATGAAATTTGGTATGCAAATACTTTGAGTCCCGGGATAGGACACAGGATAGTTTTTTTTGTGTGAAAATTATGTATGGTTCCCGCGTGATAAACGAATATTGGCGCAATGGGGTGACGTCACAAACGTCAAATTAGTAACATACGAGTCTGTGTATTTAATTCAATTAGTTAAGTAAAACTCCGTATTAGCTTTGTAAGAGTTGTTTATTTTGTGCCTAGTGTACTAATCTCGCTGTGTGAGTGTTTGTGGCGCAACAGGTGGACGCATCTCTCCATAAAAGCCATCATCAGCTTTTAACGTACGTACTTTTTTCCCGCGTAGTGAGGGTAGAGTTGGCTCAATGCAATTAGTGGACTATCCATAAATCGATACCCATAGTGACATCTGTAGCTCGAGTTCCAATACTGGTTGATTCGTAGTGACAGCGCCACCTATCGTCGAACAGCGGTACTAGTAGTTTCAGCGCCATCTGCTGTAACCTGAACGAACCCGTTGAGTGTTGGTCTCTGAAGCTGTTGTTGTGCGCCATCTATCGCAGAGTGGCTAAAATTATTTAGCCCGTTCGACATGGATAAGACCTCAAAATGCGGAGGCTGCGGAAAGTCTCTGAGGAAAACCGAGATAGCGGCGCCCTGCAGCATCTGCTCCACTAAATTTCACAAGGCGTGTCTTGCCTTGCCCGCTAAGGCGAATGTAGGCGCGGACTGGGTCTGTCCCAGTTGCAAAAGAAATGACAGACGCGGAGATAACAACCTAACGCCCGTTAGAGGTCTAGTCGACCTTGGTTCTTCTTCTCCTGCGATGGTTGATGATCGGGAAGCAAGCAGTTCACCCGAAGAGAAGGAGAAATTGACTGCTAAAGCTTCGGATGTCGATATCGATCTCGCGGGGTTCAGGCGGGAGTTTTCTGACCTCATTGCTGAGCTTCGCGGGTGCCGCCAAGAGATGGCGCTGCTTCGTGAAACTATATCAGATTTATCAACACGGCTGTCCTGCGCCGAGAAGAGGCTGGACGCGTTGGAGCAGGGCGGCGACATCGGTGCGAAGGCGGAGCGGGTCGATGAGCTGGAACGCTCTGTGGCTGCGCTCAAACTTGAGCTCAACGATCGCGACCAAGATGCTCTTCTCGCCGATCTCGATATCGGTCTGGTGCCCGAGGTGAAGGGAGAAAATATTATGCACACTGTCACCGTCTTGGCTACGCAGCTGGGAGTGCCTCTGGAGTCGCGCGACGTTGTGTTTGCCGAGCGTGTAGGGGTACCGCCGGCAGAGGGCGGGCGCCCGCGCCGCGTCGTGGTGCGGCTGGCGCGTCGAGACCTTCGGGACGAGCTGCTGAAGGCGGCCCGCGTCCGCCGCGGACTTACTGCGGACCGTGCGGGGCGCGTCTTTGTTAACGAGCGGCTCACTCGTCACAATCGTCTTCTGTACCACAAGGTGCGGGAGGAGTGCAAGTCGAAGAAATGGCGCTACTCGTGGACAAGGCGGGGGCGAATATATGCCCGACAAGCCGATGGGAGCCCCGTTCACCACTTTCGCACGGAAGCTGACATCATGCAGGCCTTCAGCCCCTCTCAATCCTGTTAAACATAATAATTGTCAATATCAAAATTTTTTTCTTGTTTTACTCTACTACTTTGTAAGTAAACTATCACTGAAACTTACTACTAATTATATCAGGTCAGGTTTGGGGCTAAGTACATTTTTTCAAATTGATATCACTTTTATTCTCATAATAATTCTAATTTTTATTCTCTGCTTAATAAGGTGTACCACTTTCATAAATGTTACATATATCTATTTACACAATATTATTTTATACTTTATTTTATACCATTGCTACTACCATACAACATCTTGTGAAATTGTCAATTTTGCTTCATTTTACACAATTAATTATAAATCTTTACGTACTTTACTATATAACATTATATATTACATATTATACATTATAATATATTATACAATATTCACTTTCCAATTAAATATATTTTTAATATTTTTTAAGGTTATGTATGCTATTAGTATGTTCTCACTAGTCAGGACAGGTAGTACATTAGTACATTATAACATTGAGTATTCCTATGACTAGCAAACATAATAAATTGTTCACAGTAGGTCTCTTCAACGCTGGCTCACTTGGAACCAGGCATGATGAGTTTACTGCCATGATGGAGCGTTCGTCTGTGGATTTAATGGCTATAAATGAAACCTGGCTTAGACAGGGTGAAGACGGCAAAGCCCCAAAAGTGCCTGGATACAGACTGCGTCACCGTCCACGTCCCAGTAACATTCGAGGGGGTCGTGGAGGCGGAGTTGGTTTCTACGTCAGGCAAGGTGTCAGCGCTCGTCTGATCTCAACTCCTGAGACGCAATCCGTTGAGCAAATTTGGCTTAGTATTAAACTCAATGGATACAGAATTGCTATAGGAACAGCATACAGGCCTCCTTGGATGGATGTGAATTTTTTTATTGATGCTCTTACTCAGTCTTGGTGCTCACTAGCAGCATATGACTATATTATTTTACTAGGAGATTTCAATATTAACATGCTTCAACAATCTGATAATAAAACTAAATTGCTTACTCAGTTTTTCGAGTCTTTACACATAGACCAAATAGTGACTTCCCCCACTCACTTTACAGAGCACTCTGAAACCCTGATAGATATTGTGTGCACTAATGCTGTTGCCCGCTCTGTTAGGCCTCAAGTCTAACGCTGTTGGGGTTGATAATATATCCTTACAAATGTTGAACCTTACACTGCCCAACACCCTTAAAATCATTACTAACATTGTGAATAAATCCCTACTAACCTCTACCTTCCCCTCAATCTGGAAAACTGCACTTATCAAGCCTATCCCGAAATGTCCTAACCCTTCCTCCCTTCAAGACCTACGTCCTATTAGTATCCTGCCCTGTCTGTCTAAAATAGTTGAAAAAGCAGTATATAAGCAAGTTATGAACTATCTTGAAGCAAACAATATCTTGCCTAAGTACCAGTCAGGTTTTCGAAAAAAGCATAGTACAGTAACTGCTTTGCTTGATGTTTTAGATAACATATTATCAGCTCAGGATGAAGGTATGGGGACTGTTCTTGTATTACTCGACTACTCGAGGGCATTCGAGACAATTAATATACCCCTTCTAATTAGTAAACTCAAATATTATGGTTTTGAGCTTTCTGTTATCCACTGGTTTTCTAGCTACCTTACGCATAGATATCAGAAGGTAGAAACCACAACTCGCAATGGCAAAAAATCATATTCGTCAAGTGCTAGATTGGATCAAGGTGTGCCTCAGGGATCGATCCTTGGCCCTCTACTGTATATCCTTTTTAGTGCGGACATTTGTCAAAAAATAGTATACAGCAAGTACCACATGTACGCAGATGACACACAGATTTACTTAAGTTTTTACCCTAAGGACACTACCGAAGCTATTAAAAAAATTAATGAAGACCTTCAACGTATAGCTGAGTGGTCCGCCTCATGTGGTCTAGTTTTAAATGCCAGCAAAACTAAATATATCATATTGGGCTCAAGGAAGCAGGTCGCTGATATTGTGGATCTAAAACCAAGTATTTTGATTTCAGGCCAAGTAATTGATCATGTCAATATAGCGCGTAATTTAGGGGTTTTATTTGATTCATGCTTAAAATTTGAACAGCATATGCTAGAGGTAGTTAGGGGCTGTTTTTATAGACTAAAAACCCTATATAATTACCGTACCTACCTCAGTGAGGATATAAGAATTAGGCTATGTGAGACACTTATTCTATCTAAACTAAACTATGCCGATACAGTTATGGGTCATGCTTTGCTCACCAGAACGGAGAGGCTGGTACAGAGGGTCCAGAATGCCTGTATGCGTTTCTGTTTCACAATCCCCCCTCGAGCTCATGTTACACCATTTATCAACAGGGCCAATCTGCTTAAAATGAAGGAACGCAGGAAGCTTCACTTCGCTGCACTTCTGTTTGACATAATCCTTACACAATGTCCATCCTACTTATATGAGAAGTTGACTTGGCTAAGTGATATCAATACCCGTACTCGAGCCTCCAAATACCGGATCCTGACACCACGTCACAGGACAACAGCTTTTCGTGGATCATTTAGGTACGCTGCTTCCCGATGCTGGAACAACCTTCCGCCGCCTCTTAGGGTGCTAAAAACAAAAAAAACATTTAGTCGTCATTACAGGACTCATTTACTCCAAATCCAACATCCCTCAGCGTAATACCTCTCTGTGTATGCACCTCTGGCAGTGGTGTAGGGTTGTTCGGGTGCCGGGACTATCATGCGCAATTCCTTCCCGTCCGTTATGCTCCGTCCGTCTGCTATTGTACCGCGACATCATTATTTCACACCTTATAACTTCGTACAATGTAAAATATCACTGTTCTCTTCATTAAATTTTTATGTTTAGAGCAGATAAGGGATATGCCACGTCAGTAATGATAAACCACGTGTCATTAATATAACCTGTGAATTGTGACAATAACCCACAATAACCTAGAACTTAGAAGTGTCATGTGTCAGTGTCATAGACAAGAATGTGTTGTTTTTTTTTTTTTTTTTTCTCCAGTTTGTAGTTTGTACCTTATTTCTTTTTTTAATTTTTATTTTATTTTTTTTTCAAGCAAAGTTTAGACTGCCACTTATACTCGTTTTTTTTTCTTTTTTTTTTGTAGTTTTATTTACTTTTGTTTATTTAAGTAATTCATGTGTAGTTATAGAAATTTTGTTTGTGATGTCACACCTTTGGTCCCAGCAGAATATCAGTGCAGCAAACTCGTAGTTGCTGCTAATGCTGAGCTGGGTCCAGTTTTTGACATCACACAATATAATATTGTAATATTGTGTTTATAATTATCTTTATGTATTTTAGATTGTCTTTTAATATTGTGTTGTGTGATTTTCAAAATAAACATATTCTTATCTTATCTTATCTTATCAATGGAGTTGCGGGCGTCATCTAGTGTTAAAATAAAGTTACTAAAAGGTAACTAAATGTTACTAAAGGATAAGTAAAAGTAATTTTATAATAACAATTTTTGTGCTTTTCCAATATGCAGGTTGTAACAAAACAAAGTGATAAAACTGAAGGGTGTGTATGGGTCCCTCGTATAAAGTTCACTGTCAAAGTAGCAGCGCTGAAAGAGTTTTCTTTTGTGATTTGTATGGACAAGCGCAAGCATTATGAATTTGCCCATACAAAAATAAAAAGTAGCTCTCTCAGCGCTTTTACTTTTACAGTGAAGCCTTTACAGGGGACTCATTCACACCCTAAAGTATTATAATTTATCACTTTGTTTTGTTATACCCTTTAGTTGTTAAGGAAAGATATTTTTTTCTTGTCCTTAAATTCACTATCAGTGTGGTGTTAGTGTACTCTTGTTGACCGGGAATTCAGGCTATTGCGCATATTATATGACGAGAACTATCAAGAAAGTATCACAAAAGTCCCCACTTACCAGCTCCAGACGAAGTTAAAACTTGCTACTTTTAAATAATAGTTGGCTCAATTTTAAAATACGGAAAAAAAATTAAAAAACGTTGCATAACAGCTGGGCCATTCCTTTCAAATTTTTGGAGGCCCTAAGGAAAGTTTAAACTACTCAAAAAAATCACATATTGATTTGACGATTTACGCGGAATACAAGGAAATTACTTTTCTTAACTTTGTCATTAGTGAATTTAAAAAATTAACATTAGGAAAGATTTTTAATAATTTTTGCATACGCAAGGGGCCCCATGACCCCGGAGCCCCGGCCCTATACGGCAGATACGGCGGTAGCTACGCCCCTGTACCTACGTAGACATACCATAACGATGATATCTGTGATACGTTTATAGAGTATCAATTATTGTATTGTTCACTCGTTAGAAGGCTCAGTTTCGAGTCCGATTGGGTAGCGTCTAACGGCTTCTGACATCCTAGTCATAAGGAAATACTATGTGCAATCTAAAGCCTATGCAATAGCCTCTTGGGACTTTGGAGATTGCGATCCTAGTACCAATGCCAGCGTGAAAATGTTGTGTAGATTCCTGACGTTCTGTGCTCTAGTGTCTTTGATTATCTTCATCATCCTAGGCTGTATATACAGTCGATCTTTCGAGAGATTCCGTCGGTGCTGTGGCGATGAGATTGAAAACGACCAAGCACTCTTCGAGAGTTTCGGTGATAATTTCCTCATGGAACGCCTAGTGAGTGTCCAGGATAATGAGACTGTGGTGGAAATTGGAGCAACCACGACTGAATATGTTAACGCCCATGACTTGTATTTGAGGAAAAATGTGTGATTAAGGAATTACTAAACAATAAGGAAATAATATGCGTGCTGGGCCCATAACCTTTTAAAGGGAGTCGATTACTAGCTTATTCGGCTCCGGTGGAATGTAAGTACTTATTAGAAAATTTTAACTGTCGTATGTCTATTGAAAACCTATTATACGATTTATCTTATGTCCGTTGATTTTCATTAATTTCATACAAATACTTCATTCCACCGGAGCCGAATAAGCTAGTAATCGACTCCCTTCAAAAATTATGACTGTGAAAATATGTACCTGTTGGAAATAAAAACAAAGGATTATTGTGTAAAAATCTTAATATGTCTTAGGTCTGAGTGTATTTGTATTTTTCTGTCCAAGGATTATGGAATGGATTATAGAAAATTATTATTTTTAACAAAAAATTAAAACCGACTTCCAAGGTAAAAACTATAATAACATCCTTATAATATGAACTAAAAAGTATTAAATAATGTTTCCTATCTAATACTGCCTTTTTCCGAATTCGGCTAAACCTCAACTATTTCTGTACTCAATCTTCATCATTTTGAAGTAGGTACCAGATATAGCTGAATCTTCAGTTCTCTGACAGAATAGGTATTTGAAACTTTTGGAACTGGCACCGACTTCAAAATTATGAAGATTGAGTACAGAAATAGTTGAGGTTTAGACGAATTCGAAAAAAGGCACTATTAGATAGGAAACATTATTTAATACTTTTTAGTTCATATTATAAGGATGTTATTATTGTTTTTACCTTGGAAGTCGGTTTTAATTTTAAAATACGGAAAAAAAATTAAAAAACGTTGCATAACAGCTGGGCCATTCCTTTCAAATTTTTGGAGGCCCTAAGGAAAGTTTAAACTACTCAAAAAAATCACATATTGATTTGACGATTTACGCGGAATACAAGGAAATTACTTTTCTTAACTTTGTCATTAGTGAATTTAAAAAATTAACATTAGGAAAGATTTTTAATAATTTTTGCATACGCAAGGGGCCCCATGACCCCGGAGCCCCGGCCCTATACGGCAGATACGGCGGTAGCTACGCCCCTGTACCTACGTAGACATACCATAACGATGATATCTGTGATACGTTTATAGAGTATCAATTATTGTATTGTTCACTCGTTAGAAGGCTCAGTTTCGAGTCCGATTGGGTAGCGTCTAACGGCTTCTGACATCCTAGTCATAAGGAAATACTATGTGCAATCTAAAGCCTATGCAATAGCCTCTTGGGACTTTGGAGATTGCGATCCTAGTACCAATGCCAGCGTGAAAATGTTGTGTAGATTCCTGACGTTCTGTGCTCTAGTGTCTTTGATTATCTTCATCATCCTAGGCTGTATATACAGTCGATCTTTCGAGAGATTCCGTCGGTGCTGTGGCGATGAGATTGAAAACGACCAAGCACTCTTCGAGAGTTTCGGTGATAATTTCCTCATGGAACGCCTAGTGAGTGTCCAGGATAATGAGACTGTGGTGGAAATTGGAGCAACCACGACTGAATATGTTAACGCCCATGACTTGTATTTGAGGAAAAATGTGTGATTAAGGAATTACTAAACAATAAGGAAATAATATGCGTGCTGGGCCCATAACCTTTTAAAGGGAGTCGATTACTAGCTTATTCGGCTCCGGTGGAATGTAAGTACTTATTAGAAAATTTTAACTGTCGTATGTCTATTGAAAACCTATTATACGATTTATCTTATGTCCGTTGATTTTCATTAATTTCATACAAATACTTCATTCCACCGGAGCCGAATAAGCTAGTAATCGACTCCCTTCAAAAATTATGACTGTGAAAATATGTACCTGTTGGAAATAAAAACAAAGGATTATTGTGTAAAAATCTTAATATGTCTTAGGTCTGAGTGTATTTGTATTTTTCTGTCCAAGGATTATGGAATGGATTATAGAAAATTATTATTTTTAACAAAAAATTAAAACCGACTTCCAAGGTAAAAACTATAATAACATCCTTATAATATGAACTAAAAAGTATTAAATAATGTTTCCTATCTAATACTGCCTTTTTCCGAATTCGGCTAAACCTCAACTATTTCTGTACTCAATCTTCATCATTTTGAAGTAGGTACCAGATATAGCTGAATCTTCAGTTCTCTGACAGAATAGGTATTTGAAACTTTTGGAACTGGCACCGACTTCAAAATTATGAAGATTGAGTACAGAAATAGTTGAGGTTTAGACGAATTCGAAAAAAGGCACTATTAGATAGGAAACATTATTTAATACTTTTTAGTTCATATTATAAGGATGTTATTATTGTTTTTACCTTGGAAGTCGGTTTTAATTTTTTGTTAAAAATAATAATTTCAGTCTTTTTAGTTACCTAGTAAACCATCTCGTATATTCTACGTATCTTATTACAATTTGTTAAGAGTCACACTCAATGCGATTGTGTTTCTTATTCCTATTACGATGTAGATTGTTTTCCTATGTAAGTACTTTCATACTAAGGGTTCAATTTATTACCTCGATCGTGGAAATCGCAGACACAATAGATTTTTAATTGTTATGCGGCAGCCGGGTGCCGCTTGGGCTTGATGGGTTAATAGTTAAACTAGTGTTGTACCTATCGAAGCAACTTACTTCTCTTTTTTCTTTCGAATCTCAAAAGTAATGTTAAATGTGTGCCTTACGCTCTGGAGTTAAGGTTGACTTTGTTATGTTCAATTTTGTGGTACATAAGTCGCTTAGAACTTGAATCATTTATTTTTATTTATTTATTTAACTCTTTATTGCACACAAGAAAAAAAAACATAAAGATACAATTAACATGGAAAGACGACACAAAGGAACTGCTTATTTCTAAAAGAAATCTCTTACAGCAGCCCTACGGAGAGATACAGTGTAGAAGACAGCAGATAGGACGTGCACAATTAACAGTCATTAACTAATTAAATTAATAAACTAAAATAATTAATAATACTAAAACTATAATATAAAACCTATAAAAAATCAATAAATAATAATATGATTATAATATATAAATACTATATGTACACATAATAACACAAATTACAGTGATTGCGAGTGAAGGTAATGCTCTTTCAATCGTCTTTTAAACACAGCGATAGTCGGACTGTCACGAACAGTGTGGGGAAGCGAGTTCCATAATCTGACTGCGTGCACAGTAAAGGAATAGGAGTAGAAATTGGAACGATGGGATGGGAGGGAGAGGTTTGTTCTGACACTGGATCTGCATGGGATTTCAGGAGGGCGGGAAAAATTAAATCTATCGAGCAGATAGGATGGAGAGAGAGGATTGTACAAAATATTATAAAGTAAACAGAGGATATGGGAGTTGCGACGGAGACGGATAGGAAGCCACTTGAGCCTCAATCTGAAGGCTGATACGTGATCAAATTTTTTAAGTCCAAACACATAACGGATACAGAGATTCTGTAAACGTTCGAGCTTTGTTAACAGCTCCTCAGTGAGGTCCAAGTAGCAGGAATCAGCGTAGTCTAGGATAGGAAAAATTAGGGCCTGGACGAGAAGGATTTTAGTTTTCATAGGCAAAAAATTTTGGAGGCACTTCAACTTATGCAACGAGTAGTACACCTTTTTACTAACTTCATTAACATGGGCAATCCAGGAAAGGTTACTGTCTAAAATAAGGCCTAGATTTTTGGCAGTGTCAGTGAAAGGAATGATGGTGCTATTATATACTATACTAGGTATATCACGTACACGCTGAGTCAAGTATTTACTGCCTATGATCATGGCCTGTGACTTACATGGATTAACCATCAGACCGAATGACTTAGCCCAATCAGCTATTCGTTGGAGATCAGCATTAATTTCTGCAATTGCAGAATTAATGTCCTCAATGGGCGAATGACGGTAAATTTGCAAGTCGTCTGCGTAGAGATGGAAATGGGATGCAATTAATTTGGAAACAGTATTTATAAAAATAGAAAATAAAAGGGGAGAAAGAACGCCACCCTGGGGGACACCCGCCTCGATGTCACACCAATCCGAGAAAGCCTCGTCAGAGCGGACCCGCTGCGAACGTCCCCGAAGATATGAGTCAAACCAGTCTAACACAGAGGAGGAAATATTAAGGGAACGAAGGACAGAGAGGAGTATGTCAAAATCTACCGAATTAAAAGCACTGCTAAAGTCTAATAAGACTAAAATGGAGATACATTTATTTTCCATTGCTAGACGTATATCATCAGTAACTTTTAGCAGCGCTGTAACGGTACTGTGACCAGGACGGAAGCCGGATTGGAAGGGAGATAATAAATTGTTTAAGGTGAGGAACTGGGAAATCTGCTTATGGACGACGTGTTCAAGGACCTTGGATAGATAGGGTAATATGGAAATTGGTCGAAACTGCGATAAGGATGTAGGATTAGAGGTTTTAGGGAGTGGAATAACATTGGCACGTTTCCATGCCGAAGGAAAAGAACTCGTTGTCAAAGAGTGATTAATAATGTGTGTGATGATTGGCAAGAGTTCTGAAAGGATAAGGGATATCATGCGGGGACTCAAATTATCGCTTCCCTCTGCAGTAGAAGTGATAGCTCTGACATGCCTTAGGACTTCATCCTCAGTGACAGGCTTGAACAGAAGAGGAGAACAGGAAGGGCGAGGAAGGGAATCGAGATGGGAAATTGTATGTGCTTTAGTAGCCTGGTCGACAAAAACTGGTGAAGTAGAGAAATGAACATTGAGATCATTTAAGCTTAGAGAATTGTCAAAGTGACTATCAGTTTTACCAATGCCGAGGGTTGATAAAAATTTCCATAATTGTGAGGGGTTGCTTTGATCTATTGAGGAGTGTATGTGGCGTCGTTTGGCATCCCTACACAAACGACTGCAGCGATTCCGCAGGTACTTATATTTGGCAAAATTCTCGTCTGTCGGTCTCTTCCTGTAACGATACATTGCACGGTTACGTTTAGCCATAATGTTGATTAAATCCTGTGACATCCAAGGTGCCGGTACATGCTTAATTTTAATTCTTTTGACCGGAGCATGTGTGTCGAAAATATTAGTGATTAAACCGGTCATTATAGCTACCTTTTGGTCAATGTCAGTGGTAGAGTATACAGGAGACCAGTCAATGCCAGATATATCCCGTTTAAGAGCCTCCAAATTTATGTCCTTAAAACTACGCGAGAAAACAAATTGGGTTTTACGACGGGCAGGTCTTATTTTGAAGGAAATGAAAATTAGGTCGTGATGTGATATGGTGGACGGGAATTGGCCAAAGGAATCTATAAGATCAGGCGAGGAGGTGATGAAGAGGTCTAGAAGGGAAGGGGTAATATTTGGGGCATGATGGGTTGCAGTAAGTGGAAGTATGCTTAAGTTCAGGGAGGAGAATAGGGCACGGAGTTTGGAAGCACGCGAATCAGATTTTAAAAGGCACGTGTTGAGGTCACCTGCAAGTAGAGTGTAGTCGTAATTTGGGCAATGAGTGGTCAACAGAGACTCTAAAGCGCTAAAGTAGTCAACACGTAAAGAAGGGCTATAGACCACACAAAGCAGGACTTTTTTGTGGTGCAGGGTGACTTCAACGAACAAATGCTCAGCAGAGCCCGAGTAGTGGTTAGGTGAAACTGAGACAATCTTGGCCACTATGTCTCCGCGCAGATAAATAGCTACTCCACCACCACTTTTACCCACTCGATCATTACGTATCAGCTTATAACCGGGTATAGCGTAAGAAGTGGACGAAAGTGACGGCTTCAGCCAGGACTCGGATACCAAGATCGCATCTACAGGGGAATTGCTAAACATGTCGAGAAGATCTGTATGATGGCAAGGTATGCTCTGTGCGTTGACATGAACTACATTAAAATTATTGCGAAAAGAGGAGAAAGCGCTGCATAGACGTTCATGAGCAGAAAATATTTCCGAACTCTTATCACTATCCGCACTGTAAAAGCTGTCAGACGAAGAACAGCACGAAAGAAAGGCATTATCAATATTCTCATCATTAGTCACTGAATCCATAAAAGTACCGATAAAATACTATATAATATAATAAACTAAAATATATATAATATATATATACTTAATAATACTAGTGTATAATTACAATACTATACTTACACAATAATAATAGCAATATGAACAAATAACTAATTAAAACAATAATTTACAACCCATCTTAGCTCACCGTAGTGAGGGAAAAATTAGACGCTTAAATCAACAAACACTTTACATATTGATTATAACGTTAAAAAAATAGACATATAAACTAAAGCATTGAGATCTAGACTAGAACTAAAGCAAATCTGCACAAAAGTCAAAATTATATATTGGCACTGGCAAGCAAAAGTCAAAGACTACAATATCTTAAAAAAAAAAAAAAAAAACATTGACACTTGACAGACGTCAGTTGTGACAAATTGACAATTGAACAAATTGATTGAATTTTCTACCTACTTTGTAGAATTGTAGCTCAAAAACGAAAATACAATTATTTTAAATTTAGAAAAGTGAGTAGATTAAAGTTAATATTATCGGGTGTACAGAGAAAATAATAATACTACCAATTCTTAAATTCAAAACACAGAACACAAAACAATACTAATAATATAGTTATATATATCTAAGAAGAAACAAAAAATTAATATTATATCTATGAAAACGACTTAGCACCTATAATAGTTAGTTTCTCCTCACACGACGAGAGGAAGACGCTGATCTACTAGACTTTGGGTCACAATCCTTAACACTGGGCTTTGCAACTTCACCCTGGACACTCTTAGCCGGCTGAGGAGATGCTGTCTTGGGATCTTTAACAGCAGGGAATGTACCCATAAGTACATTCAGTTCTTGCATGGACTCAATCTTGCGCCGCGATTTGTCGGGCAAAATAATAACAACCTTCCCATCAGTGGACCAACAATTACGCATCCCAAAGTGCTGGCGTGCAGTTACAAAGGCTTGATGTCTTGCCTTAGTTAGAAACTCGGAGATAACAACACCAGAGCTCTTGAGTGAAGTCTTTGCGTCCCACACTAAGCGCCTCTGCTCAATATCCCGAAATCTAACAAGGACTGCACGGCTTTTAGTGTTAGGGGGACCAAGGCGATGACAAGTCTGAATATCGCTGCAGGTAAATTCAATATTCATTTTGTCGGTGATTATGCTCTTGACGACGTCAAATAAATTTTCATTTTTTGTTTCAGCAACTCCATGAAACAACAGAATCTTCCTGCGGAGGAATGTCTCGTGCCTATCCAGTCCTAATGTTAGAAGATCTATTTGCTTTTTTAATTTTGATAGAGTTTCCCAAACAAAAGTTTTGAAGTCAACAAACTCACGGGCTAAGCTGGAGAGATCTGGTTGCGATGGCATCGTAGTGGCATTGTGGAGACGCTGCTCGTAGGACTCCATGCGTGATTGAAAGAGTTTGGCCAGATCTTCCATGTTGGTAGCAAGTTGAGCGGACACATCCATAGTAGTGAGGTTATAGTGACGACGGAAATTGACAAAAAAGTGTTTAAATGACTGAAAGTTGATTATGTGGCGAGCAAAGAGGGGTTGTTACTATAATTTAGTGCAATACATAGGTTGTTTTAAAAACTGTAAGTATTTTTATTTTTAAAATTACGTTCCTGACTATAAATAAGATGTTCTTGCTACGCCTACCCGCAAAAAAAATTTATTTTGAAACAACATTATATTTTTATTAAAATCGCTATGAAAAGTACCAATTATTATAAGGACATAACGTGATGATATAATTATGGTGTTGTGGGGGCATATTGTATCCATATACAACCATGTGACACTAGTGACCCTGACGTGGTAATGATGATGATGATGATGATGAAGATGAATGTAATTTGCATAGTAGCATATGCTTTCAGTTCTTAAAACAGCACCTAAACCCCCAAACTTGTATGTATAAGGAATCCGGAGTTCTCTTAGTATCTTCGGAACCATAGTATACCTTTGTGCAAAATCTTACGTTTTGATAGCATATGCTTAAGATACTTCTCATAAAACCAAAATCACCATATGTTTCCATATAAATTTTGAGGAGTTTCCTCGATTACTCATGGATTCCATCATCAGATCACCACTTTTGTGAAAATGGGATCAAATTGGAGGGAAAACTTAAATAGAACAAAACAAAAAATTTGAAAATCGGTTGAACATACAAAACAAAATCCACAGCCGAACATATAACCTCCTCCTTTTTGGAAGTCGGTTAAAAATGACCTAGTTTGCAAATTACTGCGAAAGAGTATAAAATATATTTTATAGTCAAAATTCAATATTAGTAAATTGTTGAAAATGAAATAAAATGTATGTTTTTTTTCTTATGTAGGGATTTTATATCGCATCCTTAAATTTCCTAAAAAACTATAACATAAATTGTGAATACATTACACTAAAATAAAATCTCATTTACTAAAAGGTAAAATGTTACATAGTGATAAGGCACAATGTTTCGTTCGTGTCTATCAAGTGAATTTTCTAACTTATCATTATATAAATATTTTATTAGTAAAGGAGCAAGACTACAGGCTGCTCTGTAATAGAAGGCAAAGTAATAGTAAACAAAACAATAATAACAAAAACAACTTTAATAACACTTAAAAATAATCAACAATAACATATTTACAACACACACGCACACATTACTGGCAAATATACAAGCAGACAGAAAAACAGTACCTATCAACTCAAAAATAAAGACCAACTTTTCATTCATTTTGTAAAATGATTCCTTAATGCTATGTTATATGGCCAAGTCTTATTAAACGATGCTACACATAACGATATATCGTTGACGTCTAGTGTAAATAAAATGAATAGAAATAATATGTTACCGCCAAAGTGTTAAATATACTGTAAGATATAATTAGAAATATTTCAATTTGACGATGACATTTAGAGATTTTTCGCATAAGTTAATATTATAGAGAATGATTAGCGCAATTATATCACTATTGACCAATTTTATCTTATGTCTATATTCACAACCCCTAGAATACCAATTAATGCCCTGTCTAAAATAGCAACGATATCGTTACGTGTGACATTCGTCGAATCAACGAATCTTGTGCGAGCCCTTTTTGGTGTGGATGATTGTTTCGTATACGGGTACTTTGAAAGGTACGGGTTTTTCCACAGGCACTATGACGTGTTTCACCACCTCAAAAGGAACCTCCTTGATTTTCGGTACATGCACCGTTTTCTCTACGGGGTAGGGGACAGATTTTTCAACGGGGATCGAAACCTCCTTTATAATGGGAATTACCACGGCCTTAGGTACCGGTACCTGAATTGGGACGGGATGAGGTACAGGAATGAGCACGGGCTGGTGGATTTTGAACTCTACGTTCTTATGAATAGGGACCACTATTTCTTTGTAGTGTTTAATCTGTTCCGGGTTCTCTTCTTCGACGTGCTGGTGGACGGGGTAGGAGTGGGGTTGGGGGTGGCCCCCGAAGTTGTGGTCGTAGCTGTGGTCCTCGTCGCCGTGGTCCTGGTGGTCTTGGTGATCTTGGCCCCCAAAGTCGTAGCCCCCGGAGTAGTCGCTGGGTTGGAACTGGAAGAAATGGAAATTGTTATAATAAAATATGTGTTATAGGTTAGACTTTGATTGAAACTCATTTTAACCCGTCAATCGTGGGAAAACGAGACACAATAGATATTCTATTGTGTCTCGGACGCCGGTGACCGTTAGGGGCTTGATGAATTAAACTTAATACTAATCACCTGTCAAAATATAATGAATAATAAAAGACAAAACATCCATGTAATCCACGCTTTTAGCCTAGACTGGTAGCCTTTAAAAAAGTCAGGTTCTATAAAGTAAACCTATTTCTATGTAAAGAACAATGCGCATATTTTTTTTTTTTTTATGTAATAAGGGGGCAAACGAGCAAACGGGTGACCCGTTTGCTGATGGAAAGCAACTTCCGTCGCCCATGGACACTCGCAGCATCAGAAGAGCTGCAAGTGCGTTGCCGGCCTTTTAAGAGGGAATAGGGTAATAGGGGAGGGTAGGGATGGGAAGGGAAGGGAATAGGGGAGGGTAGGGAAGGGAATAGGGTAGGGGATTGGGCCTCCGGTAAACTCACTCACTCGGCGAAACACAGAGCAAGCGCTGTTTCACGCCGGTTTTCTGTGAGAACGTGGTATTTCTCCGGTCGTGCCGGCCCATTCGTGCCGAAGCATGGCTCTCCCGCGTATACAATACAAGTAATATTATTAAGTAGCTTTCATTATAATCATATAACAACAAAATCCCTATTCAAATAAACATTCCAAACAATATTACCTACTAAGCATTCTCAGAATAACCATAAAATAAAACAGCTCTTGCATATTTAAACATTTATCCGCAAAATAATTAAGTAATAAAATGGGCTGCCGTAGGTAGCTTTCCACTTTTTTCTCATCAATCAAATCCAACTTTATTATTAGTTCACGGAATAATATTAATTATTATATTTCCGAGAGAAGTAATATTGAAATTCGAGCTACTTTAGTATTTTAAAAACTTTTTTCATTTGATTGACTAAATTAGTAATTAATGACTTTAAATACGTACGCGGGTAGGAGTGAAATTCATTGCGAATATTCTTTTTGCGTTTTATATCATATTCCGTATTTTAAACGTTCCCAAGAGCTTCTGGACTCTCTAATATTTTAATTAGGTCATTAAGTTATTATCAAAGCACTGTTTTTTTTTCATATTTAAAGTCAATATCTACAGTTCACTCGTTCTGGAAAACGAGTAAGTAGGTACTTAAGTTACATTTTGATTTAAAAACTAAAAATAAATATGTCCTTTCCCGACACTGAAAGTAGGTAAAAACAAATACTTATTAACTATAAAATAAGGAAACAGACCGACAGAAACTTTCACATTTATTAATATTAGTGTGGATGAAAACGTAAAATAGAGTATACGTAAGCTTTCACAATAGAAACAATTTAACCTCACACCTATTTCTATAAAAGTACTTAAAAATTCTCGTTCACTACAAGTAAGTTATTAAAAGTGCTTCACAAAGGAACCTTTTGTATTTCGGATTATCAAAAACCTATTCAAAAGAGTACGTCGTAACTCAGATTGGAATTGGTTCAAAGATTGAAAATAAAAAATGATTTTCAATCTCTTCGAGCAAATACGGCTGTAGATATAATATCTGCATAACTGGACCGTAGTTTGAAATTAAGATCTGTAATATTTTTTCATTTGAATAGACATTTGCCGCCATTTTCGATTGTTAATCTCGCAATAGAGCGGGTTTTGTTCTTAGACCTTTCCGCGGCTGAAGACAATAGATATGATATCCTTGCATTCTTATGCATTCTAATGCATATCATATATTTAATTGTCGAACAATTACTTTCATAATCAACGAATCGTCTTATATTTTATAAACTGACTTAAGGAGTTAGGGCCAATCAGTTCCAAAGTGAATATTAAACCACGACCTCCGTAGAGCCAAGCTCTGGACCACTAAGCCCCAGAGACAAAAGAGCTATGTCCTAAGACCACAAAAAATCGCTACAAGCAAGAAAACGAACAAGTGATACAAAAGTAAAACATTGTACCGACGCGACGGCGGCGGCGAGCCGAGCACGCCGAGCAGCGAGCTGCATCAGACAAAAAGTAAAAAACCTATACTGTACTCGGCGAAACGAGGCGGTAGCGGTAATTGACCTTTTTAGTCCAGGCGCTAAATGAAAAATGCTCGCACTGTATTTAGAAGATTTAAGAATAAAATTGACCTCTTATAAAGACACAGATTATTACAGATTCATCGGCAAACCTCTTGGTAACTCTTAGAATGATAATCTCCAACTTTTTATGAGTTCGAAGTGATATGCTTCATATTCAGTTCACATCGAGTATGCAAAATACGATATCGTCCTTAGGAACATCTGAAACTTCATTGTCAATCGTGGTATATATAGAAAATGACAAGTTTTTTGACAGAAGTCAATGACCGCTACTGTCTAGATTCCCCGAGTACACCTTAGTCGAAAGTAATTCTGTCGTGTCCAAACGCGGAACTAAAATGTCGTAATTCCTATCGATCTATTGCAGGTGACATAATATTGGACAATGGAGAAATAAGGCAGTGTAATAGGCTAATACTCTTCTATTTATAATATATTTTGATCTACATAACAGCGTAGTTTCAAAAGGTGTTAGGTGCAGCGAAGCCAAAAAAAAAGTTGATTGTGGCAGTGTATAATAGCGAAAATGCTAATAATTCATTAAAACAATAATCAACGATTTTTTGGATAATACACTCGGTACAATGTAAAATGTTTTGTCTGTTTGTGTAGAAGCTACTATTCCTACCAATTAAATTGAAAGGCACATAATATAGTCGACGTAGAAGAAATAGGCTTAAAAATCTGAAATTATCCCGGAAGTAATTTGTCCTTGTACCATCGAAGAAATTGATTCATAGGCAGTTGGCAGACCTACGTCATTTTGTCGGGTTCCGTCAACTGAATATTAGTCGTAATCTGTCCATGCCCCTCCTCTCTGTCTGTCCCTTGTAATGTGACCAAATTATAATTATAATTAAATATTATAAAGCGGAAGTGTTAGTTTGTTTGTTTGTTTGTTTGTTTGAACGAGCTAATCTCAGGAACTACTGGTCCGATATGAAAAATTCTTTCAGTGTTAGATAGCCCATTTATCGAGAAAGGCTATAGGCTATATTTTATCACGCTAAGACTAATAGGAGCCAAGAAATAGAAGAAAATGTGGAAAAAACGGGGGAAATTATTTGAAAGGGCTTATCTCACGAACTACTAGAGCAATTTTTCTGTTATTTGGGTCAGATAAGAAGTAGACCACGTGAAGGATAATAGGCTATTTTTTTTTGTAGACTGATTTGTCTGTGAAATATCTAATTTACGCGGGCGAAGCCGCGCGGAACGTCTAGTTATAATTATATAGGTCCATCACCTCTCTGATAGTACAAAGGCGTGGAACATCTGGTGGTATACCTGCTGGTCCTGTTGTTGCTGCTGCAAATAGACTGCTGGGAGCCTCATGTTCTGGAAGTTCTGGACGAATGGAGACCACTGCTGGTTCCCCGCCACCGCCAACAATACTGCGCTGAGTGTCTGGAATGTAATATATTTACATAGAAATATGTTACAGAAAATATAATTATTTCGGATATTTTGTGTGTATGCTTATCGTGCACGACCCGTTGATTTTTCCAGCAGTCCAGTAGGCCTACTACGAAACTGTTTTGAGACTCAAACAATCGGACGAGAATGCCGCGTCCTGCTCTAACAACGTCATTTCACGTTTGTTAGAGTAGGACGCGGCATTCTCGTCCGATTGTTTGAGTCTCAAAACAGTTTCATGGTACAAGGCCAGGACCCTGTGTTCTTTAATTCCGGAACTTTATCTAAATACCAAATTTCCTCAAAATCAGTTAAGTGTAAGTAAACAGTTAACCGTAAGGTAAAAGATATCTTCTCTGTGTCTCTATTATATGTATATTAATTTACATAATATACTGATTTGACGACCTCTGTGGCTCAATTGGTTGGGTGTGTGGCAGCTCAAGCCGGGGGTCGCGGGTTCGAATCCCGCCGACGGAACAAAAAGTTTTCAATGTTCCCGGGTCTGGATGTGTATTAAATATGTGTATGATATAATAAAAATCTTAAATATATGTATAGTATAAAAGTATTAAATATATTTCCGTTGTCTGGTACCTGTAACACAAGTCCTTGAGGTACTTAACACGGGGCCAGACTGACGTGGTGTGAAGCGTCCATAGATATTATTATATTATCATTATTATATAATAGAGACATAATTATTAATAGACACACAGTCACTTTTTTATAAAGAAATATCCCATAAAATGAATCACAATATTATGTATTACTAGCTGTGCCCCGCGGTGTTACCCGCGGTTTAAGTGATATATAATAAAAGACTATGAAAAGTACCAATAATAGGGTCAAAACGGGACGATACATGGTTCTATAATGGTTTATGGTAGTGATGATGATGATGATGAATGTAATTTGCATAGTAGTATATGCTTTCCGTTCTTATAACAACGTCGAAACTCCCAAACTTGTATCTATAAAGAGTCAGAAGTTCTCTCAGCACCTTCCGAACCATGGTATACCTTGGTGCAAAATCTTACTTGTTGGTAGCATATGCTTAGAATACTGCTCACGAAACCGAAGTCACCATGTTTCCATATAAATTTTGAGGAGTTCCCTCGATTTCTTATGGATCCCTTCATCAGGTCACCACTTTTATGAATATGGTACCAAATTGGGATGATAACCTATACACCAAAAGAAAAATTTTGAAAATCGGTTCACAAACGGCGGAGTAATCGTGGAACATAAAAAAATGTTCGTTTTTTTCCTCCTCCTCCATTTTGAAAGTCGGTTAAAATTTTAGCCTATGTGTTATTCTGATATATAAGCTATATTATTGTAAAGTTTCATTAAAATCCGTTCAGTAGTTTTTGCCTGAAAGAGTAACAAACATCCATACATCCATACATCCATACATCCATACATACATACATACAAACATACAAACATACATACATACATACATATATACATACATCCAAACTTTCGCCTTTATAATATTAGTAGGATAATAAATTTTCATTCGATTACAAATCTATGAATTGAGTAAGATTATTCTGTTATTCATTTTCACGGTACATTTTGGTGTGCACCGAAAACGCTTATCCAAGCATCCAGACTCGTTCAACTGTAATAATCCTAAGATATTTTTGGTAGGTATCCTTCGTCACGTTTATCCATTTTAAATAGAGAATCTACTCAATGGAGCTTCTAAAATAGAATTTCTATATATTTTATGTTATAACCGACCGGTAAATCCTCTAGACGGTTTCAGCAAAGAGTTCTGTGTGTAAAAAGGTTATAAAGTGAAAGAACCGGTCAGGTGCGAGTCGGATTCACGACGAAAAGGTTTTGTATCTTTAAAAATTTTCATCACGTTTGTTAGGAGATCGACTTTATCCTGTTATTACTATTAAGTGACGTGGTTTAAAGAGTGGTTTTTGATGCAAAGTTCATGGGTTTGATTTCCGTATTGGAAAATTTAAGTTTGGTTAAGGGGGTGACAGACGTGCGAGTAAGTACGCGGACTTATGGCTCGACGATCTTAACCCTGTGTGTCAGCAAAGAGCCGCGAGCCGCGAGCCTGGGGGCATGTTAATTCGATGTCACCGACGCGAGCCGAGTAAGTTCGCGAGCTTAAAACCCGCGTGCTTTAAGTTCGTACGTCTATCAGGCCTTAAACAAACACGCAGGCTGATCGCCTACGGATGGATTTATATACGCCCGTCCGCGCAAACCGCGCGTCTACACCGCGAGATTACAAGCGTATATGTAACGATGTATTTAAATAGCGGCGCGGTCGAGCTGTCATTTACATAATGTTATAACAATTGCTTGTGATTCATGGTGTAGCGGCAAAACCGCGCATTCGTGCCAACGCCTATCGAATAGTCATATTAACAGCCGGTCCTGCTCCACGGGTTACGAAAGTAAACGTGCTCTTGTGTAGCTAGCCTGGTTTCAATGAAACCGGCTACCGTCACCGAAATCGGTGTGGGTCATACAGTCTGATGAGAGGCGTCCATAGACTAAGACAAATTAGACAGAAATTTACAGGTACCTAATTGTTTACTTTTTGTGAACGGAACCCTGAAAGTTTAACGTGAGGTTTGTAAACGGACGTTTAACGGCCGACAACACATCAATGGCGTCTAATTAAGGTCAGAGAAATAGGCGAGAGTTTGAGAACTTTATACGCTCGTTCCCAATGAAATTACTTTTTAAACACGTCGCCGTTTGTACTATGTCCCCCGTACTACTAAAGATACGCTGCTAGCCATAAAAGTTGCGCTGTTTTTATGTCTGTCACATGACTTTTTCACTATTCCAGACAAGCAGGACTTGTATAGTTATTCGAATTAAATTTATAATTATTAGTAAGTAGATTACAATTTAAAGAAAATTTCCAAATCTCCTTAAAATTTCTCGGTTCTGATTTTTAACCAGGAAAAATATACTGATCTATCTAAATATTAGGTAAGTACCTACATAAAATGTCTACTATATTCAGAGAAATTCATTCATAGGCACTAGGCAGAGGGCAGAGCGGGCCTACTTAATTTGGTAGGTTTATATCCAAGCCAGCCAGCAGATCACATGTAACATCGATTTGATATTTCCCGACCAAATAACGTAGGTCCGCCATATGCCTGTGAACCAATTTCTCTGATGGTACGACTACATAACATGACATGGCACTTAACAGGGACAGCGCAGGGAATATGGAGCACTACAGCTAAGAAAAATTAAACTGTAAAGCATAATATCCTATCTCTAACATCTTTAGCAAGAGATCTCTAGAAGCTGTAATATTATAAATAATATCGTAAATAGTTAAAGGTATAATAATACCTTCTAAATAACATTTTGTTAGTCGTAACGACGTCTGGATGGTAAAATAAAAAATAAAAATAATAAAATTTTTGTAAAATGGTAAATCTAGTAATTAGTAATGATTCGTGAACCAGAAAGTTATTTTCGCGCTCGTGTTAATTTCATCTTGGTAACTTTTTTAGGCAGGTAATTAAACCCGAAATCAGTTCGCTAGAGTCTATTCAAAAGTATACAAACGAACAACAAACATCATTTTCACCGGCGTAGTCTATAATTATTATTTATCTCTCACAACAAAAGGAACAAAATATTACAAAGAAAGCAGCCAAGAGCACAGAAATGTTACGCAGCAAGGTAAATGCACTTTTTATTTATAAATTAATATGTTCATATGCGCTGAACAAGCAGCTTGAAATGAATTACAAATAAGAGCTAGTTAAGTAGATGTCGCAAGGGAAGAAAATACGAGGCGTAATCCTACATAAAACCTCCTTTGAGGAACGTTTTACTTTTTTAACGCAGAAAGCTACGTAATAGGTACGTTTTACTTTTGAAAATGAAGAGAAATACGAAACAGACTACGAAATAAAAATCGGCCAAGTGCGAGTCGGACTCGCGCACGAAGGGTTCCGTACCGTTAAAAAGCGAAAGTTGGTAAAAAATTGTGTATTTTGTATGGGAACCCTTAAATATTTATTTTATTTTATTTTTGTAATTAATTATTAAAGTACAAATATAATTAAGGATTTTGTGAAAATTTTTAGTGCCTAGCTGTTGTCATTATTGGTTACGAGCAAAAAAGGCCAAAAAAATCCCGTTTCTTGTATGGGAGCCCCCCTTAAATTTATTTTGTTTTTAGTATTTGTTATTATAGCGGCAACAGATAATTATACACAATCTGTGAAAATTTTTTGAACAGACGGACAGACAACGAAGTCTTAGTAATAGCACAGAGTACTATAATACTGGCGTAAGTAATAGGGTCCCGTTTTTACCCTTTGGGTACGGAACCCTAAAAATGACGATATAATGTACCATTGAGGGAAAATTATCTATTCCTTAAGATAATATATATTTAAGTATTTTTTATGTAGACAAAAGTAATATAATGAACTATGAGCAACGTATAGTTGAACTTTAACAATTGTAGAAATGTACGAAAAGTTAAAACTAATCCGAATCGTTAATAGGAAACGTGCGCAACGAAGGTGCTATTAACTGGTAACGCTTTTCCGAAACTATCACACTTACAATTTACTTGACAATTGACATGTGCCACCTATAATAATCCTACACTACACTTACTGCGTTTTAGTGTCTGCACGCCCATCCTCGAAAAAACGCTTTAACAGATTACTATTAAGTATTTTCATTTTATTAAGTAGGTATGTAAAGCTGACAAATTTTGCATTAAATAATAACCGTAATTTAATGGAGCATAATGGTAAATACTTGTAGCGTTTTCAGTGTAAGCGGTGTGAGCGTACAATTTTGGGTCGTGTGTTTACATTTCATATTGTTAAAGCTTTTTACAGTTGGTTTGTCCCGTATGCTCCATGCATGCTGTAGTGGACTTGTTTATTTATACTGGAATTAAATGCACGACTTATTGCGGACTTTTTTAATTCGAAACGACTCAGTCACAAGTCAAACGGCCTTTACATTTCTTTTGAATGCCCCCGTTTGTTCAGTAAATGCTGAGTATACTGTATACAGCCAATTTAAAAAGTATGCTCCTTTAGAGACGTATAAGAGTATGTTGTAAGTAACTTTTCAATATTCCTGCGATTTTATTTTCACAATACGTCGCTTTTAAAATATATTAAAGAATGACATTTCAGATATCAAGACATTTTTAAATATGGCAACACTGCAGTATTCTTTAAAGGGGATTATTCGCGTAAATTAAAAAAATATCCGCAACGTTTCTCACGTTTCAACAAAATGTAGAGTCAATAAGCATTTAACGAAACCACATATAAAATTATATCCGGCACACACTTTGTTGAATATCACACCACAACAAATTAATGTATCGATAAATCGATTAATTACAATAAATTGGTACACTCACATATGCCTGAAGTGCGAACATTTTAAAGAGCGGAACTTAACGCCTGTGTTCGAACTGCGATGACACAACTACAGCGCGCCATTATATAGAAAAGTGACGGGTTCTAATTTTAAACGCATTCTATTTGACTTATTTTTCAGTAACTTTATTAGTGTTGCCAGCACGAAGGCGTTTCCGCTTTCGAAAGCAACAAATCTGAGTGTGGCTACAATCCATACTAATATTATAAATTCGAAAGCGTGTCTGTCTATATCTGTCTATTAACTCTTCACGCCCAAACCGCCGAATCGATTTTTCTGAAATTTGGTATGGAGATACTTTGAGTCCCGGGAAAGGACATAGGACACTTTTCATCCCGGAAAAATGAACGGTTTCCGAGCGATAAACGAATTTTGGCGCAACGGAGTTGCGGGCGTCATGTAGGTATTATTATAATAATGTCAAGTTATTTCAATATGTATCTAATAATAATCACTCAATTCATTTTACAGCAATTTCTCTATTTAAGTAATTTAGTATGTGACTGTAAAATTAGAACACTATGCTTACTCTATTTTTAAGCATCCTATTTCCGTATGAAATCGAGAGAAAAGTCTCAAACAACTTGCAAGCTGGAAATTAGTAGGCACCAGTCTCACTAGGTTACCTGCCTCCTAGAGCTAGCATGCCAGAAATTCAAAAGCTAGATAATTGGCTGCCTTATTTGAATCGTAACTTTTATGCGATCTTTTTTCTTCTTTATTTTCGTTCAAAATTGCAAGCAATTTTAAATTGCAATAAGACTTTTATAAATAAGTGGTAATATAGGTCTACCAGGATCTGATGGCGGATGGCAGATTTTCAAAAAATATCCTTGATCATTGGATAAATTTTTATATTTGCTTGTTTCACACACAGAATCAACCGCTATAAGGAAATAAGGATCAAAATGTTTTATTCCAATTACCCCGGTAGTGCTAGAGTCAATTTCTTTTCTCACTTTTTGCCATCAGATTCTGGTACTTTAATCATAATATATAGATAAATGTCTATAAGTTTGTTTCGTAGTTAACTTATTATTGTCGTTATAATAATACTCTAGGGAGCCCGACGGACATCGTTCCGTCATATTATATATAAACTTTAAATTGTTAAAAGCGATGAGGGGACTTCAAAAGAAATTATTCTGAAATTTTCTCAGTATTCACTAATAATATTTTAATTTTTTTTCCCCGTAAGAACCATCCTAGTACTTCAATGAATATTCTAAAAAAAGAATAAGCTAAATCGGTTCAGCCGTTCTCGATATTAGAGCTTACCTAAACATTTAATGATTCATTTTTATATTAAGTATAGATAATATCATGTGAATACCTACAACATAAGGAATTTCTAGCCTAGGAAATCTATAGAGGTACCTAATGAAGCCGACTTAAGTAATTCCGTAGTCTGATTGGAAATAGATACCTTTAGTGCCCCACTAAAATCGTCATGCTAGGCTTCAATCTTCATAGTATTAAAACCTTATCACTCAAGATAGTACTATTATTATAATAGTTATAATAGTAATTTGGTAGTTTTACTGATATAGGTAACAGTGACCAAGATTAGATCAGTCCTAGCACAATAATATTATTGCTGTTCCATTTTTCATCACATTCATAATAATTCGCCTAATTATTTGGTGCGAGAATCATAATAATATAGTGAACTCATGACTATAAAGCTGCTGTGTGAATTTGTAAACAGAGGCAAGAGTGCCCAAATAATGTTATTAAAAGAATATGTTGGTAATTACAATTTTGCGCCGGCATCACTAAACAAATGGCTCACTCGTACAGTGTACAATGACCTTTCCTTTTTAATCTCGATCGACCAACATAAATTGAGACGCGCGGTCGTACAATTCACTTGGCAACACAGATCTTTAACTGGTTGTTACATTAATGGAACCAAAAATGTATATTTATCTACGTAACGCATCTTTTGTTTTTACAATTGTTAGTATCTTATATCGATTTGGTTCCGTGAGATGATGTAAGTGCATTAAACTATTTCCCATAGCTGCGAATTTATGTAACAGACATTGTGATTTGTGATGCAAATGGTCAAGAATTTGAACGTAACGTTTCCTACCTTTTTTTTTATTCTCAGGGGAAACGCTCTATGCGTATCCCGGGTTGGGGATGTGCCTCGCTTCTGAAGCACCCCGGGGGTATGTGGGACTAGCCAATTTGGGGCAGCGACGAGCGACTGCCGACCAGCCCCTGATTTATAAATAGGCATTAGGCCTTATAGGCCACGGCCTAGGGGCACCGCGGCAGCGTCCTAGGAGGGGCGGCAGCGTCCATAAGGGGCCGACAGATTATGTACCATCGAGGAAATTGATTCCTAGGCAGTTGACAGACCAACGTCATTTGGTCAGACCATGTCAATTCAATGTTAATTGTGATCTGTCGGCTGGGTTTGCCGTAACGCGACCAAACTACGTAGATCCCCCATCTGCCTAGGAATCAACTTCTCTGATAGTACATGGGGCGGCGGAAATAAATTGGCCTATACTCATGAAAAAATATAAATTCAGCACTGCTGCCGACACACTAAAAGCACCTGCCATCAGCCGTTGACCAGAGAGTAACCCGGATCTAACGTTTCCTACGGCTTACCTATATTATATAATATACATCGAAGGTATATAATTGCTACCTTATGTCTCTGATTATTTTGTAAATTGTTATTTTTATTTAAACCGATCGAAACAAGAGAACTCGATCAAATAAGTTTTTTAATCATCTCAGTTACTCCAGTAGCCCTAGCACGGCGACCAGTAGAAATGCGAAAGTATAGACAAACTGTGGACATAAACATAAGGTGCCGTTCCGATCTTTACCGCGGCTAATCGCGACCGACAAAAATTCAATTAAAATGCCACTTTATGACAGACTATAGTATAATATGTCATAAAGTAGGATATTATTTGAATTTTTAGGACATTGTCTGTCATAAAGTGGCATGTTAATTGAATTTTTCGGAACGAAAAATGATCGGTACGGCACCTTAAGTTTATCTCCACAGTTTGTGACTATAGTCTGTCATAAAGTGGCATTTTAATTGAATTTTTCGGAACGAAAAAAGATCGGAACGGCATCTCCACAGTTTGTCTATACTTTCGCATTTCCACTGGTCGCCGTGCTAGGGCTACAGATGGTTTATATAGACGGTAGACTACAAATCAGGACATACGGACCACATTATGACCTGTGACTCAGTGGTAAAAACGTCGACGCTCAAGCTAGAGATTGCGGGTTTGAATCACGCCGGACTCCGGAGGTAACAAAAAGTTTATAAATGGGTTACGTTTTGTTCTGTTGTCTGGAACCTGTAACACAAGTTCCTGGAGAACTTACCATGGGACCAGACAGAGGTGATGTGAAGCGTTCCTTATTATGTACGAATACCTATGATTTGTGAAGCGTACAAGTAACTATGATTTTTTAATACTGAAAACTTAATTTTTATCCCAGCTAACTAAACTTTGTAGCCCATTCTATTATGCTGTAACAAAAAAACTAGGCCTTTACATCCGTTGTGGATGATTTATACAGTGTTTTCAGAGCGAAGTAACCACTCCTCAAATACTGTAGTGCCTGGGACCAACTATGTGCGGGTTTCCTCACGATGTTTTCCTTCACCGTACGAGCGTCCATATTATGTACTTGAGATCATAAAATGTCTCATTGGTACACGTCTCCACCCGGGATCGAACCTGCACCCTCTACGAGTGCGAACCAAAGGTCTACCCCGCTCTTTGCTGTAACAGTGCTGGGGGTGTGCCAAAATCTTTTCGTTTTCGCTTCGTTATAGAATCGCCGATGAAAATGTATGGAATTGACATAAGCGTTCGTAAGTATGACGTTGACGTTCGACTCGTCTTATGTCAATTCCATATATTTTGATCGGCGATTCTATAACGAAGCGAAAACGAAAAAGTTTCGGCTAAATGGCGAGATAATAATTAAAAATTGAGAGTTAAGGAAGAGACAGTGCTCGTGTACTGCGCACATACTTGGGCACTATAAAGTTACTCCTGTGTACTGGTTTCAATGAACGTACCAAAACCGATGTGGGAGGTACTATTATAATACTAGATGGCGCCCGCAACACCGTTGCGCCAAAATTTATTTATCGCGTAGGGAACTGTACATTTTGCCGAGATAAAAAGTATCCTATGTCCAGCAGACTCGTAGTCGCTGCTAATGCTGAGCTGGGTCCAGTTTTGACATCACACAATATAATATTTTGTTTATTATTTATTTATGCATTTTAGATTGGTTTTTAGGATTCCGTAGTCAACAAGGAACCCTTATAGTTTCGGTCTGTCCGTCCGTGTGTCCGTCTGTCTGTCTGTCTGTCCGTCTGTCCGTCTGTCTGTCCGCGGTTTTGCTCAGAGACTATAGGACCTACAAAGCTGTAATTTGACATGAATGCACATAGCCGACATAATGGTACAAAAAATCTTAAAAAAATATTTTTTTTACTTCCCCTACACACCAAGCGGGGATGATTTTTTTTTCGTGTCCACCCTATCGTGTGGGGTGCCGTTGGATAGGTTTTTTAAAAATATTATGAGTATTCATAGATCATTTTCCGATTTAGAGATCCATTTGTGAAATATTAAGTTTTAAAGTGCAAAATATCGTTAGAGTCCAGTGTCCCCCCCTTCAACCAGCTAAACGGTTGTTTCTGGAAATGTGAAAAAATTCACGGGAGTAGGAAATATGCTGAATTTATAAGGAAAACTATCACGGCTAAGAAGACTTCAAAAGTTATTGAGTAATAGTCGATCAACTAAAAAAATGTATTCGGCGAAGTATAAAGGAATTTTTCGTTAAAATTATTCTTTTGAACGGAACTAAGATGATGTTGTTAGTAGTTTAAAAGACGTTATAAATGTACAATCATTGACCCTACAAAAATTTTCAAAAACTAGCGGTACTACGGAAGTCGGAACCCTATATTGCGCGTGGCCCGACACGCACTTGTTGATTTATTTTAATATTGTGTTGTGTGATTATTCTTATTCCATGTCCTTTCCCGGGACTTAAAGGGGATCGGTTCAGCGGTTTGGGCGTGAAGAGGTAACGGATAGACAGACACACAATTTTATCTAATATCTATTAGTATGGATGTAATAATTACAACGGCCTAATTAACGAAATCTACTTTTATATAAACCGTTCTCGAGGCGGAAAGGCGGCATAAGAAGTACATAATTGGGCCATTGTTACCGACGGTATTGTCTCACTAATCAGATCGGGAAGTCTCATTCAACTCCAAATAGATTCGTATTAGATCCACGTTCATTTTGTCACATTATCTCTTCACGTTTTATTCGATAAGTGAGACTCCATTTTGATTTATTTTGTTTTATTTAATATTTACTTACTAGTTGTTGCCCGCAATTGTTACTAATATGTATTCTGTTCCCGCAACTCCGTTATTGCGCTGGAAAGTGGAACCGTACATTTTACCGCAACAAAAACTATCCTATGTCCTTTCCCGATACTCAAAATATCTGCACGCCAATAGCCGCGTACTGACTGAGCGAGCAGCCTCGCGAGGCAAATCCTCGGTCGGTCTGCGGTCAAGACGTGCCTCGCCCGAGGCAAACGCACGCGCTGCCTCGCCCGAGCGTGCCGCGGCCCGAGCCGAGCTTTGTCGATTTTTGTCGATGCTCAAAGGCGCCTCGGTACGTTTGCCGCGCGGCGTAATCAAGAATTTTCGCGGAAACCGTACATTTTCCCGCAAAAAAGTAGCCAGCTAGTCCTGGTGGTCTACTCTATATAAATATTCTCATGTAGTTAGTGATATAAAAGCGTTCAATTAAACAAGCTCTTTACAATATTACGTATAGGTACTTCTATTTTAGAACTTTACTAACTATAATATTTACATAATAAAATTTTCTACATTACATTATAATGTCTTGGTGTGTAGAGACGAACATTTTTCGTTCTGTTTCTCTTTATCGCGCGGATCTTTCGCGGTTATGCGATTGATTTGCGCGATAACTTTAGCAACTCGCGGGCTATAAGCTGACTTTCAGATTTTTGCTGCAAGCGACTGACGAAAATTCATATAAAATGCCACTTTATAATCTAGGCTACAGGTTTTATTTTCTATCGACACTGGTCTAGCGACCCATGTCACCGCTGCTTTGTTGTGGCGTAGAGCAAAATGAAACCTATAGCCAGTACCATAAAGTGGCATTTTATCTGAATTTTTGTCGGTCGCGGTCGTTTGCGGCATAGTTCGGAAAGTCACTTTTATATAAGTTTTTTTTTTCTCGTTATCCATCTATAGAATGGGGAATAGGCCAAAGTAAAACATTTTATAATCTTAGAATCATTTAATATGTTCCTATCTATACACTTATGTACTCTTAAGCTAAAAGTGCGCAGTCAGTCTGTCAATCTCGAATAAGTCCGCCATGATCTCTTCCACTTTTGTGCCTATTTTCTTCGCAATCTGTAAAAAATACAAAAAGATAATAAGAATGTATTATGCGCTACGAAACGCAATGCCGTGTTTAACGCTATAAAAACATCATCGCTGAGTCTCGTTTCGTCTTTATATCAACTACAGTTGTCTTACAAAATTGCAACTTAAATGAACCAATTTGGCTACTTTTAGTCTCAAAATTATTGTATTTAACACTAAATCTGCCCTTAAGATCTAAACGGTCACAAAGTTTTAAGAAAAATTGCGAGAAGCAAAGCTGATGAAGCACGCCAGCTGGCAACGTCGTGCACTGAAGTGCAACGTTGCCGTAAATATTGAGAGACACTTCTATAGATTTTACATAGTGAATATATTATGATAATAAGTTGTAATGAGGGTGTTTGATATTCTATATTTTGCCACCAGGTGCCGCTATGTAGCCTTAGGGTCTATCGTGTCAAACTGCTGTCATATTATGTCACGATATAGCTGTCATGTGTCACAATAATATGTCTAATTGACACGATAGACTCTAAGGCTACATAGCGGCACCAGCATAGCTAGCACGGCGTTGCCCAGTCGATTCTTCGGAAGAAAGTAATGGCAGTTTCTTTCCCATGTCTACTTATCTATTTCCCGAGCATGGCGCCACCTATCGACTCGAGTTTCAGTGGACAAAGACAAGAAACTCTTTCCATAGCAACCATTATAGCAACGGCAATTATTTCTTTCTGACATTTAGTTTCTTGATTCTTTTTTTTTATTATGGCACTTCGGCTATAAAACCATGGCCAGTGTCGAATAAATGGCGGCAAATTCAAAAAATCGACGTGTAGTAATCCTATATATAGCCGGAATTAGTTTCGATCTATGAAATACGAATAATAAAAATTAAGGAACTTTATTATTCGTAGTTCGTAGATCAAAACTATAATTTCAGCTATAGACAGAGTTGCTATATACATCGATTTTTTAAATTTGCCGCCATTTACTCGACACTGGCCATGGTTTTATAGCCGAAGTGCCATAATAAAAAAAAAAGAATCAAGAAACTAAATGTCAAAAGCGGATAAAAATCGTCGTCATGCTTGACATATAGATTTTCAAAAGCGGAAGAAATCGAGATACGAAAGAAACTTTTTCTCCAGTGTTTTTCCGGTAAAACTGTCAAAGTTTAGATTCTTTCGTTTGTCTACTGACGGTATGCTAGGCCAGCTGGTGGCAAATAGAATATCAAACAACCTCATTACTAAATATACTCACATCGTGCTGGTCAGCTAGCGGCATGGAGCAGTACAGCGCAATGAGATCCCCGTCCAGTATACCACGTGCCGGCGCGCTGCCCAGACCGCGCCGCGCGCTTTTATACGTTCTGAAACATAACAATATTGCTTTGAGAGCTCGCGGGTTGAGGCCGGCGATGTGGCAGCAGTAGTTGTTGCAGACGTTCTGCAGCATCAGCAGTCGCCGGTACACCTGCTCCGACACCGGCACCACGTACCCCAGGCCGCCGTCCAGCGTCGTTGTACAACATGAGTGTTACACCTAGTATACAGTGTACCTGTGAGCTCGCGGGTTGAGGCCGGCGATATGGCAGCAGTAGTTGTTGCAGACGTTCTGCAGCATCAGCAGTCGCCGGTATACCTGCTCCGACACCGGCACCACGTACCCCAGGCCGGCGTCCAGCGTCGTTGTACAACATGAGTGTTACACCCAGTATACAGTGTACCTGTGAGCTCGCGGGTTGAGGCCGGCGATATGGCAGCAGTAGTTGTTGCAGACGTTCTGCAGCATCAGCAGTCGCCGGTACACCTGCTCCGACACCGGCACCACGTACCCCAGGCCGCCGTCCAGCGTCGTTGTACAACATGAGTGTTACACCCAGTATACAGTGTACCTGTGAGCTCGCGGGTTGAGGCCGGCGATATGGAAGCAGTAGTTGTTGCAGACGTTCTGCAGCATCAGCAGTCGCCGGTACACCTGCTCCGACACCGGCACCACGTACCCCAGGCCGCCGTCCAGCGTCGTTGTGCAACATGAGTGTTACACCCAGTATACAGTGTACCTGTGAGCTCGCGGGTTGAGGCCGGCGATGTGGCAGCAGTAGTTGTTGCAGACGTTCTGCAGCATCAGCAGTCACCGGTACACCTGCTCCGACACCGGCACCACGTACCCCAGGCCGCCGTCCAGCGTCGCTGTACAACATGAGTGTTACACCCAGTATACAGTGTACCTGTGAGCTCGCGGGTTGAGGCCGGCGATATGGCAGCAGTAGTTGTTGCAGACGTTCTGCAGCATCAGCAGTCGCCGGTACACCTGCTCCGACACCGGCACCACGTACCCCAGCCCGCCGTCCAGCGTCGCTGTATACATAAGTTTTATTTTATAACCGAATAATTTAAAGTAATAAAAAAGAAGTGAAAGTTATAGATTACTAATGATGCCCGCAACTCCGTTGCGCCATAAATGAGTGATTAAACTTTAAAGTTATAAAAAAGAAGTGAAAGTTATACATTACTAGATGACGCCCGCAATGCCGTTGCTCCAAAAACCGTTTATCGCACGGGAACTGAACATTTTTCCGGGATAATAATAGTAGACCGAAATTCTTACAGTATCTTTTACTACAGCGGTCAGTACTCACTGAACATGGTGACGTGTCTGGTGGGCGGGGCGTTGGCGAGCGGGCGCGCGGCGAGACGAAACATGGCGTGCACGGGCTGGCCCACGTGATAGTCACACTTGCGGATCAGACGCTGACCTGGACAATAAAATGCATATCAAATTATAAAATCAAGTTTTATTTAATTAAAAAATACGCTCTAAATATGGTGACTGCTATTTGTTAAATATAATTTAATAAGTTGTATTTTGTCTTATTGTTAAAAGTTACAAGTTTAGGCCGCGTTTTTCATTCTGAAATCGGATAATTTAACTTTTTGAGATAGATAGTGTGTCTCATTCAGTCCGAAATCAAATCCGATAAATTGAAAAAAATCTTTGAATAACATCTTTGAATCTTTGAATAACAAACACAAATTCAATCCATATTCGCCCTTGTATATAATCTATTGTTATAATTAACCGACTTCAAAAAAGGAGGTTATCAATTCGACCCGTATGTATGTAATATTTTCAAAACTGCCCAATTTTCGTATATGTTAGTCTATATCAGCGTCTGAACAAATGTGCCAAATTTCAAAAGTGTATGTATTTATGTATGTTTTTATGTTTGTGTTCGCATATCTCCGGAACTACAAGTCCGATTTAAGGGATTCTTTTTTTGTTGTACTAGGTATTGTTCAACTTAGGGAATACTGCTACTCTGTAGTTTTTAATTTTAATTCGTTAATTAATTACGTACAATTGAAGTCGGTTTTATCTTTTTAATAACATGTAAAACTTAAAGCCGTACCTCCATAGCTCTCTCTAGCTTGCGGCTGGTACATGAACAATGCAAGGTTGCCCTCCGACTCGCTCACTAGGAAACCTAACGTCGTATTGTCCACCATAAACTCCATGTCGTAAATCTGAAACGAATGCATATTTTTACGAAATGTGAAGTTACAAAAGAAGTCAGAAGAAATATTTATCTGAAAACATGACAAGTGCAAAATAGATTGACTGTCTGACTGAGTCTTATTAAATAGTTAAAATAAACAGGTTAAAGTAATTTTCACTTTAATTCTTCTATTTTATTGTCACATTAATGCAGTTCCGTTTCTTGATTAATCTAGTCCATTTCCTATCAAATTATAACACGATATATTATTATCAAATGTCAAACCATCGTTTACAACGATTTTCGACGTATATGAGAATAGTTTTTGATTAGTAAACGGACTAGACCGAACAAAGAAGGAAGCTGTTGCATAAATAGTAGAATCGGGGTACTGCTCTGTATTCTACGTTCGTTAAACGATGGCAATTACCTGAGCCGTCCTCAGATCACGTGACACCAGCGACAGCGTCCTCTGCTTGTCCTGATACCGCAACAACGACACCGACTTGTACACGTCGGCCACTAATATGAGGTTCTTGACGGCCAACATGCGGTGCACGTAAATCTGCGTGTCTATGAACGCCACGCCCACTAGGTCGTTGTCTTTGAGTTGCCAGATGTAGATCTGTGGATTTCGAAGTAAAATGTAGGTTAATAATTAATTTGAGTTGGCGCCTACAACATGACTGTAAGAGCCATAACTCACCGGGACGCCATCGGGACGTAGCCAGTGACGTTACCATGACACTACGTCGCCGCAAAGCGCTGTATTTAAACTTAACTTTAAGAAAAACAGCGCTGTGCGGCGACGTAGAGACGCCAGACGTTGCTTGTGCGTTGCCATGGTAACGTCACTGGCTACGTCGCGATGGCGTACCGATGAGTTAGGGCATTTAATGTTACGTAATACGTTGCATAAAAATATATTTATATGTGACACGTCACATCACATTTATCTATAAATGAAACCCATTTGTCGTAAGCAAAACGATACAATGTTTAATGAGGTCTTATATTTTTTCAAATAATCAGATTTAAAGAAATGACTTACATCTTAAACCATATTAATTTGTACCGAGGTCAATAAGAGCACTTTAAAAATTAACGGTTAGTCTTTCAGTATATTATGTGCCAGTATTTGACATCTCCTAAGGTAAAAAACTATGTAAATATAAACCTTTTGTCCAACAGCTGATATGAGGAACCCTAGAACTTGCGTAAGCGCAGTCACCGGTCCTTTCTGTTCTTTGGCGTAAATCTCCTTAAACCTATTCTTGGTGAGCGGCTGCCCCGGCTCGGGAACCACGTCTATGATATCGTAGATTAAGATCTGGAATACATAATATTATATTATGTGTTAGTACGGTATATAACAAAGTTAAATTATAATGTAGTTCATTAACTACTGAAGTAACTCATTTTATTGCAGTGTATTCGTGTACTGAATGCACCAGTGCAAATATCAAAAATACCAAAATACTATGATGCTTAAGCTATTACTAATAAAAGCTATCCATTTCGACATTGGCACTTACTTATCGCTATAATAGTAATTGTTTACATAGTTTTTAAATAGCTATGAACGGTAATTATTATGCAAACAAATAAGTAAGTTAGGTTCTTAACTTACCCTGCCCCTTGATGTTATATCTTCACCGTAATTATAATTTGTACCTATAGCGATATAACCGCGAAGGCCAGACCTGAGTAACAAAAAAGGAATTTAATTAGCATAGTAACGATTGAACTAACGATTAGTTTGCAGGATTCTTCATAATTTTTGAAAGAGAAGAATAAAAATTTGACAAATCATTAGCTAAACTTAAGGCTGTACAAGTAGACTTACATATAGTATGTTCGCATGCACGCAAGAACGCACACGTACACGCACATGCGTACCAACTTTAAAAGCACACATTACGTCATGTCATGTCATACATACAAAAAATTACATAATGTCACTCACCTAGTCCCCTCGTACGACAGCGACACGTTCTTCAAGCACGTGACGTGTTCCCACTCGTCGAACTCTATTCTCGTGTTGGGAATGACCTCCCACGACACAGGCGAGAACAACATCACGGCGAAACGCTCCATCGTGGGGTACGGGAATCTGAGAAATGTTATGGTGCACTTTAAAGATTTTTCTGTTTATAACTTACATTAAAAGATTAGGTGTATTATTAGTTATTTTATGTATACAGCTCTAATCTGAACATATGTTCCATTCACATTGAAAATGATATGTTTTCATTATTTTCAATTACATGTAGGTACATGTAATTGAAAATAATGAACCGAACCAGGTGGTTCGGTCTCACATTTTATTTTGAAAGTGACAACAAATATTAGTAACGCTATTAGACAAAAAAGCTAAAATGCTACAAACTAATATAATTAAATTTATTCACTATTTAATGCTCACAACGTTTGTTGGACTTAGTTCAAAAACACTTCTCTCCGCTCTGTTCGCCTCAGGTTCTCCGGTACATCTATCAATGTGTTCACCCATGGTGTACAAATATCGAAAGTATCTCACCTATCACCCTTATTTTCGTTCGACTTCTCCTTATCTTCGCCGTTGAACTTGTAGTAGGAGTGTGTGGGCGTGGCCAGTGACGTAACGAGGCAGTACGTGCGCGATTCCACGTGATACGTCACAAAGTGCGGCGTCTCACGGAGCGGCACTTTACGTACCGCCCATGCCGCTTCGTATGATAGATGAGTGGGTAACACGGCGATGCGTAGCGAGCCCTGAAAAGGTTTTATAATTTTTATAACAATTTTAAAAACGTTAACTTTACATAAGTAGTACTTTTATTAACATATCCTAAATTAAATATCAAAAGAAGCCTAAAATATGGCATGTTTAAGTTACGAAAACAGCTTGAATCCATTAGAGAACAAAGTAAAGTTCGTAATCAAATAAAGTGTAACTAAAGCAACTAAGTGCAATCCAAAATCAATAAAAATTGTATCTACAACCAGAGACCTGATTAGTATATCTGGTCTCTGCTAGAACTTAAAAGATTGCATAAAAAAATTAAATCTCAAAAAATAAATTTTAAAAAATCGCTGATATTTGCGATAATATGCGAATTCGCAGCCATGTGAGCCCTTACCTGAGCGTTAAAGTAAAGCAATCCCTGCGGGCAGTTAGCGTTGTTGAACGACGCCATACTGGCCACGGGCGCGGACGTCGAGAGAGGGTGTATACGCAACTCGCCTCTTGCTCCGAGTAGAAGTAGGAGGGGCGTACGCCCGCACACGAATACACCGCTGTAGCCGCCCACGTTACCTGTATAACGGGGCATAAAAAATGGCAATAGTTTTAAAATGGCGGAGTGTGACGTCATATATTAGCAAAATATTAAAGCATCGCGATAGCACGAATTAAAAACGCTTTTCCCCTTACTAATAAAATATTTGCTCAGCGAATAATTCTTATACAATGTCTGCCGGTCTATGTCTAACATTAGAAATGTCACAATAAAGATAAAGAAGACCGAAAACGTCGAACGTCGAATAATTTGCTTTCACATTCGCTCCGTAAATAATATATCCTACTAATATTATAAAGGCGAAAGTTTGGATGTATGTATGTATGTATGTATGTATGTATGGATGTATGGATGTTTGTTACTCTTTCACGCAAAAACTACTGAACGGATTTTAATGAAACTTTACAATAATATAGCTTATACATCAGAATAACACATAAGGTACAATTTTAACCGACTTTCAAAATGGAGGAGGTGTTATGTTCGGTTTTTTATGTTCAACGATTACTCCGCCGTTTGTGAACCGATTTTCAAAATTTTTCTTTTGGTGTATAGGTTATCATCCCAATTTGGTACCATATTTATAAAAGTGGTGATCTGATGAAGGGATCCATAAGAAATCGAGGGAACTCACCAAAATTTATATGGAAACATGTGGTGACTTCAGTTTCGTGAGCAGTATTCTAAGCATATGCTACCAACAAGTAAGATTTTGCACCAAGGTATACCATTGGCCTAAGATCCGACCGTAAAATCCTGCATGAATTGTTTTTTTCGTTGAAATATATTTTAAAGTAATCTTTAGAACGTATGGAATGGATTAATGTTGGGTTCCCTTGTCAAAAGTAGCCGCAAGTACCTCTAATTAAGTTTAATGTTCATGAGATAAATACATAATTTGCATGTATATTTTTTTCAATAAATTTTACATCATTTGCAAGAAAATGACGTGACAAAATAAGGTATAAATGGTTGCCAGCTCTAAGTCGGCCGCAACCTAGGGTTGCCAGCCCGTAAACAGACATAGTTCTTCGTCAAAATTGAAGCATAGATTTTTTTAATAATTTTGATACAAAATTAAAGTTTTATGCATTTTGTACATGAATATGGTTGCCAGTTGCACGATAGCCGCAAACTGGGGTTGCCATCACTTTTGTATACGACACCGCGTGAGGTTAGGAAGCGCAAGAGAAAAGAAGCACGCAATGTTACGTGGGATAAATGAGGATATTTTATAACAGCTGCGACACTGATAGCCTAGTCAACGAATATTTGTGGATGGAAAAGTCCAAAACAGAATTTGACTTAGGAATTTGAGCGAAATCTTTCCCATATACTTCCTATTATATTTTTTTTTTGTTAAACGAGTATCCATACTATACACTTATACTACCTATAATATTATAAAAGCGAAAGTGTGTCTGTCTGACTATCTGTTGCTTCTTCAAGCCCAAACCATTGAACCGATTTTGCTGAATATTGGTATGTCTAATAGATACTTTGAGTCCTGGGAAAGGACAAAAATATTTTTTATCCCCGAAAAATATACGGTTCATTCGCGATACACGAATTTAGGCGCAACGGAGTTGCGGGTGTCATCTAGTTACCAGGGGCGTAGCTACCGCCGTATATGCCGTATCAATTATACGGGGGCCCCGGGGCACAAGGGCCCCCAAAGTGAATAGAAACTTTCCATTTCTTTTATTAATTAATTCATCAAGCCCCAAGCGGCCAGATGCGGCCGCGATAACAATAGATAAGCTATTGTGTCTCGTTTTTCCACGATCGACGGGTTCACAAAATATGAGAAATGTAAAAAAGGCAACCTTTCCTAAGGTTGCCTTTTTTACATTTTGCCCCCAAACAAATTTTATATGGGGCCCCGCTAAGGCACGCTACGCTTCTGCTAGTTACTCAATAAATTATGAAGTATTCTTAGCCGTGATAGTTTTCCTTTTAACATATTATATTTTTTTAAAGATTTACAATTTTGTCTGCGTCAATAATATGCGCATAATATGCTAAATCACGACTTTAAACATTAAAGGTCCCTGTAATCTCTGAGCATAACCGCGGACAGACAGACGGACAGACCGAAGCTATAAATTCCCTGTTGACTACGAAAACCTTAAAAAGTTACAAAATGCAAAAGAACAGATATAGAGATTTTTTTAAGCATTTACTTAGTACAAAAATTATACCAAGTGCCGTTTTCAAGAATTTAATAAAAAATCACGTCTTCGAATAAAATTATAGCATATTAAGTTTATTCTTCGATATTAATAATCATGTTAAAAAAATAATACTAGTAGGTTTTATTGTTTATGCCAAATTGAATGTCGAATATTTTTGATTAGAGTTGAAACGTATTTAACATACAAGGTGTGGGTAGATTAAAAAAATTCTCATCTTGTCTGTCTGTCTGTCTGTCTGTCCGTCCGTCCGTCCGTCCGTCCACCCGTCCATCTGTCTGTCTGTCTGTCTGTCCGTCTGTCCGTCTGTCCGTCTGTCAGTCTGTCAGTCTGTCCGTCTGTCCGTCTGTCCGTCTGTCCGTCTGTCCGTCTGTCCGTCTGTCCGTCTGTCCGTCTGTCCGTCTGTCCGTCTGTCCGTCTGTCCGTCTGTCCGTCTGTCCGTCTGTCCGTCTGTCCGTCTGTCCGTCTGTCCGTCTGTCCGTCTGTCCGTCTGTCCGTCTGTCTGTCCGTCTGTCCGTCTGTCTGTCCGTCCGTCCGTCCGTCCGTCCGTCTGTCTAAGCCGATTTTCTGTCCTAGTCCTAGTCCTGGGAAAGGACATATGATATTTTTTATCCCGGAAAAACATACGGTTCCGATTTTACGGTCGGATCCCATACTACATGGGTCGGAAGGTGCTGAGAGAACTCCTAATTCTTTATAGATAGAGGTTTGAGAGTTCCGACGTTGTTTTAAGAATGGAAAGCACATGTTACTATGCAAATTATATTCATCATCATCATCACTACCATAAACCATTATAGAACCATGTATCGTCCCGTTTTGACCCTATTATTGGTACTTTTCATAGTCTTTTATTATTATTATATATCACTTAAACCGCAGGTAACACCACGGGGCACAGCTAGTTTATTAATAAACTTGTAGACTCAGTCACGCATTGCTGTGGCTAAGGTTCATGTTATATTACGTTATAGTAAATTATTCAAGGGGAACAGTAGGAGGACATCTATTCGGTCATGGTCTTCATGACCATGCTTTTTTACATAGATGCCATATGTAAAAAAACATGGCGACCTCCATGACTGATTTTCTGCTACTGTTACCACTATAATAATTTTCAGTAAAATTATATTGAGAATATAAATTGAGATGTAAGCTATCCTATCTTTCAAATCGAATCAAATTGCACACGGTGTACAAATCAAATTTTAAATCGGTTCAGTAATTTAGGAGTCCATCGCGGACAAAAATTAACACGTAATTTTTATATAATATTATAAATATGTAATATTTATAATACAACAGCAAAGACTTGATAAAAAGTAACCTCAAACAAAACTCACCGAAGTACCGCAACTGTCTCACACCTTCTCTCAAAGCGGACGCCTCGTACGAGTCGTCCGGACAAGATACTACTTCGCTCTTGTAGCCGAACGGGAACGATACCGCCATTCTGGAGAAACGCATCTTAAGGTTCCCGCGGGGGTATTTGTATGCCTGAAAGAAATATAAGTTGTCAATATAATATGTACAAATAGTGTAGCGTAGTAAATAAGCACGCTTTTATAATGCTATCCGTAAAAGTTTAACGCATTTCAACTTATAACTAACTTTGCCTTTAGGCTTTTTAAAGAGGTGACGTTCTTCTACGTTTAGACTTCAACCCACTTATTAATACTGCTTACACTACTCTTACACTAATTCATATTGTGCTTTCTTTAAGGAACTTTTCATTCTTATTTTTACTTACTTAGACGACCTCTGTGGCTCAGTTGGTGGGCTGTTGGTAGCTCAAGCCGGGGGTCGCGGGTTCGAATCCCGCCGACGGAACAAAAAGTTTTCAAAGTTCCCGGGTCATGGATGTGTATTAAATATGTTCATCATATAATAAAATTCTTAAATATATGTATAGTATAAAAGTATTAAATATATTTCCGTTGCCTGGTACCCGTAACACAAGTCCTTCAGGTACTTAGCACAGGGCCAGACTGACGTGGTGTGAAGCGTCCATAGATATTATTATATTATTATTATATTATTAATAAACGAAATGCAATGTTAATTATTTGTCTACACTCTACTCTAAAATAGGCTTCATTATCACCTGATAAATCATCAGCTGGTCGTTATCACACTTCAACAGCATCAATACTCTCCCGCCTTTATGTCCCAATCCCACCACCAATATCTCTTGCAGCTTCTCAGCATTGGCACTGTGGGTGGAGATGAACTCTTCCTCGTCTTCGGGATTCACAGGAATCGGGACCGACTCGAGACTGTCGGCTAGTATCTGAAATGTTGTTTTGTAAGTTGTCACCTGTTTAAAGTTGTTATTAAACAAATCCAGTACATTTGTTAGACATAGGGTTAGAAAGAGACAAACACAATATGCACAACCATAAAGTTAATATACCTAGCGGAATAGAGAAACAAAGGCCTGAGCAAGAGAGATGTCACTATCAGTAACACTGCGTGGTAAAAAGAGACGTGTGATACATGACAGCAGCACTCTTTTTTTGACGTCCAGTCGGCACGTGCCGCACGTTGACAATTTAATCTCATAGAATTCATGTTCAATCATGCTTGTGTAATTGTATACGTACACATATTTTTACACACAGATGAAAACCAATTTCGGTTTCGTTTGACAGCTCGAGATTGTTGCTCTATTCCGCTAGGTGTATTAACTTTATGTGCACAACCCACATAATATTGTGTCTCTGTCACTTAACATAAAAAAAGGATAAAACAGATCAAAAAACAAAATATTTAGGGTGTGTTCCAAAATATAACCCTATATTTTTCCAAAATATAACCCTATATTTTGGAACACACCCATATAAATTACTAGCCATTGCTCATGACGTCATATATCCAAAGCCATATTGTACTTGTTAAGCAAGGTCCTACTCAAGTGTCACATATTAGTGGAACATATTATATTTATATCTACTATTACGTATCATATTTGCAATAATGATATCCTAACGACGTCTATGCTCTGGTCAGAAAATTTAATGAACGAATCAACAGTATGGTCGATTCTTGTCATCATGAGCACTGGCCAGTGTACTGGTTTATACTTCGGAACTCACGCTTGGTCTGTGCCACTTGATATGAAGGAAAACTAGAACAATATGTATAAGAATGTCACGTTTTATGCCCCATCTTTACCTTATGCCCCGCCACAAAATATATATTAGTAGTACCAACAGACTTTCCCACTCGCGAAACCCGTTTAAAGAAATAACGACTCATGCTACGATACTATAAAGTTCAAATTCCGACCGCGCAGTGCTAGGTGCGTACAATTATATTTACCTACATGTGCGCTCTCTTTCTATCGCGTAAGAGGTACCCTTTCTGACGAAATCAAGATTGTCACATTTTAGAAAATAAAATAATCTTCTTTTAATTACTATAGCTACTAATAGCAATTAGCAAACTTTTTTATAGTAATAATCAAATTTTAGTAACCCAACCTATATTTTATAATAGTTTTATATTCGATTATAGTGCAGGAGCTGGTCAGGAATTTTTTACAACTTAAACATAGTAACTTGTGTTTTTTTCTGTGTAGTATGTGGTTTGTTTGTGACAAATTGGGTTATTTGCTATGTTTGTGTATTTTTTTATCTTTTTTTTTTTTTGTATTTTAAAGTCTTAAATTACCTTATTGAAATATTTCTTTGACCTTTTTTCAATTGTTCATATTTATCAGATTAATAACGATTCTGTTACAGCGGTTAAATCAGTACGTAGATATATGCGACGAAAAAAACTTGCGCGTGCGTCACCGCTCGCTTGTGAGTCCCTAGTGATTTGCCACCCGCGGGTGGTACTTACAGTTCGATACCTACACGCGCGAATGGGACAGGCCTTGGTTGCCGTTGTCTCGCACCACGAACGGCCAATTAGACTTCAACCTACGCCCTGCCCATATTATGCGAGCCGCGCTATATGCCCCGCCCAAACGTCCACAATCTAATAAGCCCCGCCCACACTCCCACATTTCTCACCTTATGCCCCGCGCACACATCTCGCACCAGGAAACTCAGCTTCATCTCTGGCAGCGAGTATATCTCGAGATTCCCGTGGTCTCGCACCACAAACAGCCAGTTAGTTACACTTCGACCTCCACCATGCCCATATTATACGAGCCGCTCTATAAGCCCCGCCCACGCGTCCACAGTCTTTAACATATGCCCCGCCCATACTCCCACACTTCTCACCTTATGCCCCGCGCAGACGTCTCGCACCAGGAAACTCAGTTTCATCTCTGGCAGCGAGTATATCTCGAGGTTGCCGTTGTCTCGCACCACGAACAGCCAGTACGTGGGCTTCACGTCGGCGAGGTAGCGCTTCCACCAGCGAGACATGCGCTTCGGTAGACCGGGGTTCTTAGATTGCTCCGCTAACATTATCTGTAGGGAAAGAAAGTTGTTGTATAATCGTAACCCGCATTAGGAGAGTGGTTTCAAAACTTTATACTTTTGACATCTATACTAATATTATAAAGCGGAAGAGTTTGTTAGTTAGTTTGTTTGTTTGTTTGTTTGTTTGTTTGTTTGTTTGTTTGAACGCGCTAATCTCAGGAACTATTGGTCCGATTTGAAAAATTCTTACAGTGTTAGATAGTCCATTTATCGAGGAAGGCTATATGCTATATTTTATCACGCTAAGACTAATAGGAGCGAAGAAATAGAGGAAAATGTGGAAAAAACGGGGGGAGATTATTTGAAAGGGCTTATTTGAACGCGCTAATCTCAGGAACTACTGGTCCGATTTGAAAAATTATTTCAGTGTTAGATAGCCCATTTATCGAGGAAGGCTATAGGCTATATTTTATCACGCTAAGACTAATAGGAGCTAAGAAATAGAAGAAAATGTGAAAAAAACGGGGGAAATTATTTGAAAGGGCTTATTTCACGAACTACTAGAGCAATTTTTCTGTTATTTGGGTCAGATAAGAAGTAGACCACGTGAAGAATCATAGGCTATTTTTTGTAGACTTATTTGTCTGTGAAATATCTAATTTACGCGGGCGAAGCCGCGCGGAACGTCTAGTTTAATATATAGTTTTAATCTCGCCTACTTGACTAAATTAAAATAGATACCTATCTAAGGTTTGTATATTCATCCGCCGTGCAAAATCGCCAATACCACTAGTTTTAATTTGCGTAAGAGTAGGACAAAAATATATTTATATACTTTTATATTATTTCCAAGGCTCCTTGGGAATACATACTTACTACATAATATGATGTAACTTAAATGCATGTGTTTTACTTCTATATAATTTACAAATATGGAAGTGGCAACACCCACAATTAGCGCCACAGTCTTGCATCGCGCTATCGAAGTTTTCTAAGTGCGTCGGTATATATATGACAGCTCAAATCAATCACGTGGGCTTCGGCCTGACCGAGTATAACACCTCGCTCGGTCGGAAGTCGGAACATCTTCCTTTGCGGCCTGCACGATTATTCCCACATTGATGTTTCTATAACGTTACTCACGCTGGCCATAGAGGCGGGTGTCTGGTCACCGCCGTACAGCAGCTCATCCTCGTCGTTCACCTCGTACACGGTGCCCGGCTTGAAGCCCTCCGCCTTCACGTTCTTGCCCTTCATCTTGCCAGTGAACTCGCCTTTGATCTGCGAAAATATGCTCATTTTATAACCCATACAAATAATATGAAAAAAATTAATCTCATGAATGAAACGAAAAAATGAAAAAAGGGTACTCAGACAACAAAAAATAAAGTTTCTCTTTATTTGCATTTATTGCATTCGATTGATTTGATAACGAAGTCAAATTTCATAAATCTTGATATACTGCTTTGTAGTGTTTGCAAAATTGTAGTGGGAACGAGCTCTACACGAAAATGGCCCTTGTTATTTTCAACGTTTCCGGTATTTTATTTATTTATTTTATTTTATTCGAAAAACTTACAGCTTGCAGAAATTACAGTAAGAGTACAGTTAAATTAGAAACATAAAGCCAATTATAAAGTTTATGTATAGTAGAACAGTATATAAAATACTGTTTCCTGAATAACCGCAAGATTATTTTCTAGGTGCTGTGCGACTGAATTTTACACACATTCGTACGATTAAAAATATTGTCACATATTAAATAATACCTGTATATTTTCATCTGGTGGTCCAAACAGGCCGGATAAGTCCCGGAATGGCGCCGCACGCAGAAGCCGCGGCCTCGCCGGCACCGCCTGACGAGTCGGGGCTAGCCGGGCTGACTGCAGACAGAATGATTATTTAACTCAGTATGAAGATTTTAATCACTTTTTTTTTTTATCTATTTTATTTATAGGACCTTTATAACAATACATGTCGGTCCTTTTAGTTAAACATAATACATAATATAAAAACAAACAAAGGAAAGTTAATGCCAAGATTTTAATCACTTGGTCACAATCATTTGGTCACCTTGGGCAATTTTGAAGAACAACTGATATGAGAACTGCCATTACACAAATTATAACTACCAACTATTCAGGGTCCACTTTTTTTTCTGTCTTGGTCTATCATAAGGCGTTTCCAATATGTCAATAAAGAGCAACTTAAACTAAAAATTTTAGTAGTAAGGGGGTATACGAGCGAGTTTGTGTTTGTCTTGGAGAGATAACCTAAAATTTTTATCTCGCGGAAGACGTTATTTATTATTTATCATAACTACTATTTCGTCGTCCACTCTCGGTTATATACAGTATGGCAACAGTATATACACAATAACAACACAGTGTCAGGGGTAGTATACCATGGGGTCTCTGGGCCGCAGCTCTCGCAGCGCTAACACCATCGCGCGGCCGCACGTTGACACCACGCACAGGTACGATCGCGACGCTCGCACTGCGCGCCGTCCACTCTATCTTACATTCAGTATGGCAACACTACATACACTACATGGCAACACAGTGTCAGGGGTACTGTACCGTGGGGTCTCTGGGCCGCAGCTCTCGCAGTGCCAGCACCAGCGCGCGGCCGCACGTTGACAACACGCACAGGTACGGGTCCGCGACGCTCGCACTGCGCGCCGTCCACTCTAGTGCGATGGACTGGAGCATTACGCCGTCTGGAATATTAATATTTATATTAATAAACTTAAGATACTACACGCAATACTAAATATACCTTACCATTCAGATAACCGACATTAAGCTCTTATTAGATTTTCAAGGATAAATAAAAACATATTGACGTTTTTTATCTTAAAAGAACGTTAAAATTCTAAAAATAAAAAAGTGCGTAACGCACTTCCAAGCTGACGTACATCCAAGCTGTAGATCATACTACAAAAATCATGGATTTTTATAAATGCAAAGAACGAAAAAAACATTTTTTTTTTTGTTTGGTTCTTTGCATTTATAAAGTGGAAGGAAGTATATTATCTTAGCAAAATCTTAAGAATGATCCAGAATAATACCGCATAAATACGGTTGTCTTTGTTATCCACCTCGTGGATCTCCTGATCGGTTCACAACGCCCGACCATACCTCAGAGCCGGCGTATTCAAAAGGTTTCTAACTTCTGACAGAGCCATATACAAAATGTTACTCACTTCTGACGAGGCGTATGGCGCCGGTGGTGACCTGCACCACATATGTATCTAGTCAGAAGCTTGCTCACTTCTGACGAGGCGTACTCAAAAGGTTACTCACTTCTGACGAGTCGTATGGCGCCGGTGGTGACCTGCACCATGTACTTGTTGTTGCCGAGATTGCCGGCGAACACAGTGGGCGCGCTCGTGCTGAACCCCGAGTTGTCCACCTCGTTGATCTCCTGACCGGTTTGTAACACCTGCAAAGGGGTTTTTAATAACAGTGTACGTTTACTTACAGCCGCACTCACAAATATTTAATGATTACTCGAGTTACTTACGGTTTGACATGAAATCCTTACATCTTCTGTCAAAGTATTACTTTAATATCTACTCACCACTCTGAGTGCGGCCGTTTATAGCTTTCAAAACGGATTAAAATGATTTTCTATGTTTGTCTTATTTTTCGAAATTTCCTATGCTAATGGTCGTTAGGCAGTTAAAACTTCGTCAGACTTCATATAGTCCTAGGATTTGGTTATCAAAAATCCTAGGGCTTTATACATTGCAAATTGTTAAAGTAGCAATGCATTTGCTATGCATCACCGATATCGTATTCGCCATACGACAAGGACAACAACATAGATGAATTAGTCCTATCTCAATCATCGTTTACTAATAAGGGGATTAGGCTGACCCCACATTAGGCGTGTGCGATCCTCGGGCGTATGAGCGACGCGAACGCCGCGTGCATGCCGCGAGCGCACTGCATAAGCGTCGGACTCGCAGCGTTCTTTCGCTCACACGACTAAGGAACGCGCACGCCTAATGTGGGGAACGCCTTAGATAGTGTACCATAGTGCCGTCCGCCTGTGTGAGTAGCAGGTACGCGTGTGTGCCCTCCATGTCCTTGTGTGCGTCCCGCACCACTTCGCCCGGGTCGCCGATCACGGACCACATGTCGATACACCCTATGGAATAATATAAACATTTCGTAGATAAACATGAATAGTATTTTGAATTAAAAAAACACCTTTTCCAAGGTAACAAGCAAGGACAAATATTGTATAGCTTATGAAATTTTACATATTTTTATTAACAAGGGGCTTAAAGGCTAACCCCCTTGCTACTTTCTAGTAATTTCATTTAAAAAATTCATAAGCAATACAATTTTGTCCTTGCTTGTTACCTTGGAAAAGGTGTTTGACACATAGGACAGAACATTGTGTAATTTTTATTTTAAAGAGACAATAGTTTTTTAAATTGTATACACAGTGTGGATGTTTTTCTAAAGATCCACACTGTGTATACATAGACGTTATTTTTTTCCGAATTCATAGAATACTTACAATAATTTCAATCTAACAACCCTGACAAAATTAGCTCTTCAGTGTAACTCAACACTTTTCCCCTGGCAATCCTCACTGTATTATCTCACCTGGCAATTCAAACGACGTCAGTAACTGTGGGCGCACAGACCGCTGTAGCACTGTCAGCGCGCCGTTTTTCCCGCGGCCGCTGCAAGCTACTAGCTCGAGCGCTCGCCCCTCCCCCGCATCACCCGTCTCCCCCTCAGCTAGAAGTTGTACTTCGCCCATGGACACCGCGCCGATTGGACAGATGTTGAGCAGGGAGTCGCATACCTAGAAACGTTATATTGGAGCCATGTTGTAAATTAAAATGTTAAAAGGTAACATATAATGCACATGTTGATAATTCTAATAAAGAAACATTCGCATGTAATTTACAGGCAAAACAGATGATTTGCCTGTAAATGCATAGATACTACGATACTACAAAATAATGATAAGTAGATACTTATTATTATTTTTTAGTATCTAATTCAGTATGTTTTATGCAAAAAAAAGAATGTAATTCAAAATTAGATAGCAATTTAGTTTGATCAGATTGTAATAAAGGTTTGGGGGACATGCACAATTAAACGACTCCGTTGTAAATATAATTGTTTATTTGTCCCCACATGTTTGTTGCACATGTCCAATATATTATTAGAAACTAACAGGTTTACAACACAGAAACAGTTTTTTGAGTTATGAAAATATGGCGTCCGAATTAAAAGTTTTGCGGAAGTACCTATTTGACAATGTTGCCAGTATTGGCATTACAATTTCCTTTATAATTACATAACGTTGCCATGTAGCAAAATAATATGATGTAAAATAAAGACTAAATATTAACTATTTTATTTGTGGTTCGCCACAAAGGGTCTGACACATGAATAATTGTAGGAGTCTACCCAACTTAGATATTTAATAATTTTGACAATTTATTTTACCATAGCTTAGTGCAGAGGTTACCAAATGGCGGACCGCGGTCCGCATCCGGACTTGGTCCGCACACAATGGGTCTGCGGACCAAGTATTTTCGAAGATGAACTTCGTTAAAAATAATTTCGGTCTCGACTTACTGCTGAACATCTCCAGGATTTAATATCAATAGCTTGCACCAATTCACTTCAAACATCAGAGAGATAATTAGCTACAAAAATTGTCACTTCTCTCATTGATATGTAAATAAATACCGTTGTAATTTCCGTAATTATCTTTGTTTAATAATTTTTTTTTTTAATGTGTGAACCGCGAAGTTCATTTCATTTCTTAAAACGGACCCCGAGCGAAACTAATTGGTGAACCCTGGCTTAGTGTTTCTTTATTTGAATCAAAGGTCAAACCCCTCTGTTTGTAAAAAGTTTCCTTGCTATCAAATAATACTTTAAAATAATAATTACTAACCTCAAACACATAACTGGTGAGCTGTGTGGACGTGCGTATATCAGACCCGTACACCTCCAATTCGTCTTTGTCGCTTATCTCTATAACGTTGGTCGCCACGCAGTCGCTTAAAGTGTCTAAGCGACGTCGCTTGGCCGGCTCTGTGCTTTGGTTATTCTGTGTTTGAGCAGCCGCCTCTTTGCTTGCAGCCGCTTGTTGTTCTAGAATTATTGAGGATCAATTTATGATTTCACAGTGGGCATTATAAGTGAATAAATACTTTTTTTATAACTTTTTATAAAAAAGTATAATATCATAACTTTGTACTTTTTTGGGGAGTCTTGAGCTTCATAAAGCAGTTCCGCCTTTTAATATAATATTCTACACTAATTACTGATTAATATCATTATATCGTGTGACTTATACACTGGGTGTAGGTTTAGGTATATGCCAAATCTATTCATTTTGCTGCTACATAATATTATATTAACCAGCTTCAGATACAGTGAGATCAATGGTCGCCTCCAACGGTTTGTCGACAGAGAACAGCATTCTATTCTCCCTCTCTGTCACTCGCAACAGCAACGAGTTACCGAGCCGCGAGCCCAGAAATAGGAAGTCCTCTTCTATCACACACATCTGAAAATACCAATTTTAATTACTGCCAAATATTTTTTAATATCTGACGGGAACTGTATATTTAGCATAATATTATAACATATTTTTTTTATTATTTTATTGAAGTGACTAAATAAGTATGGCACCATGGCAACGTCCATCGCTATCCCGTCGCACAAACAATGGTCGCCGTCAGTCTCGAGTTGTAATAATTTACTATTATTGCATGCAAATGCATTGCAAATGCACTTATCAATATAAAAAGTAGATGTCGTCCGATTCTCCACCCTAGTCGATATGTTCGCTAAGATTCACGAAAATCGGTCGAGCCGTTTCAGAGCAGTTCGAACACGCACACCGTGACACGAAAATTTTATATATGTGAATAAACTTCTGCTTAGTTTCTTGTTAGAATTATGCACAATTTCTTATTTCATCTGCACACTCGGTTTGCAAACTCCTTACCTTATGTGTACCCGAATCAAGCTAAAATTTATCTACATTCAGTGTCATAGTGTCCTTGCCTAGAGTGTACTCACTAAGTTCATAATATGCAAGTTTTATGTATCTACGTTTTGGCGTTAAAGTGACACGTCTTTAATAAAATGTATAATTGTATACTCACACATGACGTCAGTACAGATGCAGCGGCGCGATCCAAGTGGAAACTTCTGACTGACCGCACGGAGTCAGCGAGTAACGTCAATACGTATAGCTGACCGCCACGCAGCGCTAGTGCCAGGCGGGTCTCCCCCAGTGGCGCCACCTGTGCGCCGTCTAATGTGATGCATGCGCCTTCTTGCACACCTGCAAAAACAGAAAATAATAACTCGGTTTTGTGCTGTAAGTGATTCAAAATAATGCGATGGATACATAAACACCTACCTGTAACCTACGTAACACACTATTCGAATGTTAATGGAGTTTTTTAATATGCAAACAACATAATGTGGTCATTTATCTTGGGAATATGGTAGTAAGCCCCAGCAAAATCCGATCGCTATGCTAGTTGTGGTCTAAGCACACTTACTCTAGTCGTTTCAGATGTTGTTTTCATTGAGTTGATGTCGGAAACCGATTCGGAGACGAATAGACGGAGTCACCGATAATCTCATACATGTATAAATCTCAAAATCATAGATTTGAAAAATTACTTAGTTGAGTAATTTTTCAAATCTATGATTTTGTTGTTACTTATTTTAGTCTACAAAAACAACTTACGTAATGGAAAGTTAGTTGTGTGCGAGGCAATGCTGTTGAGTGACACTCCGTACGGCGGCACCGACTGGTTGAGGTATATGAGAGAATTCACAGCCAAAATTAAACAGCCACCTAAAATATAACATGAATTAAATATTGTGGCCTAAGAAACAAGAAAACATATACCTAGAATAAATGAAAATGTGTAAAATATTATAGTATAGCCCTCTTACTAATAAAAACTTCTTAAACATACATTCAGCGTGTGAATACTTAAACAGGAGTTTTTAAGTTACACACACACGTTACACAGAGTCTATACAGAGAAATTACTGTGTCCGACCGAAACTGATTTTTCAGCCGAAACCGAAACCGAAACCGAACTTTCGGCCTTACTCACAGTTTCGGCCGAAACCGAAACCGAAACTTGATAAAACATTTAAAGTGACGATAATTTACTGAAATTTACTATTTTTGAAATTTATTAACACATAAAAAACGTGCCAAATTGGATTTTTTTTTTACTTTTTGTGACATTTCTATTCTAATGCACACACCAACATAGTCTAGTGATATTTCAATAAAGCTTAAATACTTAACTAAAATTCTATTAACTTTTTACTAAAACACCTACACATTAAAATAAACCTTGTTTAATAGCCTATCTAATCTGATAATCAACTTTTAGATAAACTTAAAAAAAAATTAGAAGAAGAGGAAAAACTCAGAAAAAATATCAATCTTAACTTTATTTTGAAACGTCAAAACCTAAACAAAACACTTGCTAAGATGCAAGAAAAACTGAATTTCATGAACAATATCTTCAGGGAAATTCTTAACAGGTCTTCTCTGAAGCATATCCCAGGCATGCTCAATAGGATTTAAGTCAGGGGATTGTGCAAGCCAGTCTACCCTTGCATATCATGATGTTGTAACCAACTTCTATCGATACGCGCCGTATGTGGACAGGCATTGTCGTACATTAGCTGAAAATGTTGTCCTATTTGCTGTCTGTGGGGCAAGATTAGAGACTCTACCACCTCATCTCGGTATTTTAGAGTAGTCATATTACCTTGTATCCAAACGAGGTGCGTTTTACCGCGTACCGCCGAGACGAATTCCTGCCCAAACCATAATCGTGCCACCTTAATATGCATGAACTTGTTGTGGGTGCTGCAGTCGATTCCAACGTCCAGGTTGTCTCCAGACGCGTACTCTTCGCGAATCAGAATGAAATCCAAACCTGGATTCATCAGTGAAAAGCACAAGTGACCAGTTCCAGTTGGATGGTTCCAGTTTTCGTGTACAATAGCCCATTGTAATCTTCTTCCTCGATTGCCTCTCCTTAGCGCTGGTATCCGAAATGGCCTACGAGCACGTAGGTTGACTTCATGCAGTCGTCTTCTCAAAGTTTGACCGCTTACCAGCAGACCATACTTTCTTTGTAGCATGTGAACCAATTGCATCGCCCGCGCAGTTACATTTGGTTGACTTCGTGCAGCATTTAGGTACTATTAATCGATCCTGTACATGTGTTGTAATGCCTTGATGTCCTCGGTGCCGTTCCACCACTTCCCCCGTGACACGATAACGTGACCAAAGCCTGGATTATGGATATAACGCTCTGACTGGTCCTTATGGCTTCAGAAACCGCAATTTGGGTAGCGCCAGCTTGAATCATGCCCACTACTCATAACATTTCGTTCGGTCAAGTGCCTACGTGGCATGATTAAATGAACACCGGAGATGCGTCTGACAAAGATTTGTAGAAATTTATGGAGTTTTAATCAAGTAAGAAGTCGTACTAACAGCGGAGAACGCTCACCAATTAGACATATGGTTGAGACATACTACACTCATTTCGAGCACATTGATATTTTTGCATGTTCTCTATCTAAATTTCGATTATGCTTATATCATACACTTATGTAAACAATTTACAATTTGTGAAACGTTTCCATAATTTGTGACATAATTTAGTATAGAAGTTGTTATTAGTTATAAGTAGATATTTTTATTGCTCTATTAATATAGTCAATTATTTTAGTTTTCTTACTATTACTTTTTACGGCCGTTCCCAATATTTGATCTATCTCTGGTTTTGCCCTACTAGAGATAGGAATAGCTCTCATTAGACATTAGAGACATATATTTTATGTCAATTCAATGTTAGCTACGATCGGTCGTATGTCAAACCAGAGATAGATTGAATATTGGGAACGGCCGTAAGTGTATCTCACTTTATTGTTACTATTATGCTATATTTTGTAACTAGTGCATGAATAGTAGCCATCTTAGCGTTTATTAAGTAAAATATCATTTAAGAAATCTGTGGACAGTGCTGTGGGCTACACTATTATTATTGTATTTTATATAAGAGCTTTTTATTTTATGTGCATAGTGTAGCTGTTTACTGTTCCTTTTCTAATAAAATAAAATAAAATAAAAGAAGTTCGTGAAGATTTACTTTTTTGGAAAAAATTCAATGAATGCGAATTTCATCTTAAAACTAAACCTTTTATATACAAATTTGAATTTAAAAAAGGAATTTAATAATATTTTAATAAGCTGTCATCAATAGTTTTTTTGTAAGGCTTTTAAGTTATTTAAAAAAGTTTTATATATCCCTAGACCATGTTGTTGTGTATAGTATAAAGCTGAAGAGTTTGTTTGTTTGTTTGAACGTGCTAATCTCAGGAACCACTGGTCCGATTTCAACAGTTCTTCCATAGTTTAAGTCTGATTTTAAATATAAATAAAACGCGTAGTAAAAGGAAAAGAATGAGGAGAGATGATTGACTAGATAAATCTCGCAAGCTATATCCTCCTATTATCTCATAGTCAAACAAAATTATTAAGTAAATAAAGTTCACACACAATATAATCAATTTATCATAGCATTTACTTTATCGTTTGTTAAGGAAACATTGTTAAAATAAGAATATAGCACGTAATTCATCAACAGTTACAATATAATTATATTAAATAAACGTGCGTTTGTCGTTTAGAAATAAAATTCAACAATATACCTCTAATGCTTGATAAGAATAGGCTTAGACAATTTAATGAAAATAAAACGAAGTACTAATAAAAACAAAATAAATACTTAGTAATTTGGTACTAATTTGCAAAATATACCCTCAAAACACGATTAAATGGACGGTGGCGAACTGAGCCGGGGTCTCGCTGGCGAGCAAGCATGAGTTAAGTGTGAAGTTTGCCGAACGACGCACGAAAATTCACGAACACTAGAGTTTCGGCGGGGCCGAAAGTTTCGGCTATATTTTGGCCGAAACCGAAAGTAAGGCCGAAACTAGGATTTTTGGCCGAAACTGGCCGAAACCGAAACCGAAACCGAAATTTCGGTCGGTCAATGATTATTAGTAGAAAAAATCTTATGCACCCTCTATACACGCTGTGTAACTTTTTATTAGTAAGAGGGTAAGAATATAGAATAATCAAAATCTAATAAATCTGCATAAGACTTAGTTTCCATTAAAATCTAGTTTGTAACCCATTCAAAATCATGTTTCGGTTTTACGCAGAACCTAAATCACATTGAATCGCGCTAGTAGGTGTGACCTTGCTTAGAAGGAAACATAATTAAAGACGTGAGTGGAAGAAACAGATAAGTAACATGTTATAACATAAGGACAATTACTCATTTTTTCCCTTATAAACAAACCTTGTAACTTACCTAATTCATCATCTGGCTTATACATAAAATCCTTTTTTTTATTTGAAAATTATTTTCCCGGCCCTAAAGCCTCCATTTATGCAAAAAAAAACGGATTTTTTTTTAACTGTTACCTGCTTCTTCCACTCATGTCTTCAATTGATAAGAGGAAACTTTTACGGATACATATTTTGTTATCTATTTACCCAAAGGCTTTTCTATAGGCACTGCCTGTAGACAGTCAAAAGGCAAACCACCAGTGGACCAGATGACGGGATGCACGCGCGCGCTCATGTTCAGACTCACACCCGCCATCGCGCACGTGTCGCTGCGTACCGCTGTGCGTCTGAAAATAACATGATATAGAATAGAGTTATTATAAAGAATCTAAAATATCTAAAAAAAAATATCTGCGTAACTGTATCATATAGCAACGTTATTTTAACCGACTTCCAAAAAGGAGGAGGTTATAATATAACCTATGCTTGGGATACTTCTCATAAAACCAAAATCACCATATGTTTCCATATAAATTTTGAGGAGTTCCCTCGAAACCTAATACAACAAAACAAAAATTTTGAAAATCGGTTCACAAACGGCGGAGTAATCGTTGAACATACAAAAAAAATACATTTTTTTTTGTTCACAAAAGTGGTGACCTGATGATGGAGTCCATGAGTAATCGAGGGAACTCCTCAAAATTTATATGGAAACATATTATGGTGATTTTGGTTTTATGTGAAGTATACATTTGATGGGGGACTATCTGCTTGCGTCGCATCATCATCATATTCCCCTGTTTCTAGCTCATATTTTGTATTGTCTAAAAAAATCATAAATAAGTAACCAAAGGTTGACAGTCACTGATCAAATTACGATAAATACTTACCTCGGAATCTATTTACTGCCATAATTAAACCTTCAAGACCACAAACACTTCAGAAAACAAAATATATCTTCAGTAACTCAAGAAGGACTAATGAATAAGCACGTTTGAAGTCGAAATAACGCTTTTTATGATTTTACCTCTTTACAGTGCCAGTGAACACACCTAGTGTGCCATGTAATTTCATCCTGCAATGCCGAGAGCACACCTTTCATAGTTTGAGTTTTTAATAGGGCGGCATTGCTGGGATTTTAGAAAATCGTGGTGGCATTGAATGTGTTTAATGTTGTAATGAATGTTGAAACTAACTTAAACAGTAGTTTTAAGTAGTTAAAGCATTTTTTTTTTTAATGGTCAGTTGATGTTTCCATGCGGAAGTGCTATAATAGAACGAAAGTCGCAGAACAGACCTCTTATAGAGCCTTTAAAGATAGGTGTTTGAACATTTCATTTTCAGCATTGCTTCATAAACTCTAAGCATATTATACAGTTGTAGGTATATGCTTGGAGTTCTTTAAGAAATTCTGAAGCGGTAGTGAACTCAGAATATGAGTGATAATGAGTTTTCATATTATGAAGGTGTATCCTGGATCCAAAGTCACTAAGCAGAACACATTAGTCTTTACAGAAAACCTTATAGATATCTAAAAAGAATGAAATTATTATTTTTAACAAAAAATTAATACCGACTTCCAAGTGAAAACAATAACATTACTTATTCTTAAATGACCAAAAAAGTATTAAATAATTCTTACTCTTTAGTAGTGCCTCTTTCAGAATTTTCCTAAACCTCAACTATTTCTGTATAGAATCTTCATAATTTTGAAGTCGGTACCAGTCCCAAAAATTCAAAATATATTATCATAGAATTCACTATTCTGAGCTGGTACCGACTTCAAAATAATAAAGATTGTATACAGAAATAGTTGAGGCTTAGGGACACTACTAAAGAGTAAGAATTATTTAATAATTTTTAGTTCATTTAAGAATAAGTAAGTAATGTTATTGTTTTCACTTGGAAGTCGGTTTTATTTTTTTGTTATATGCCTTAAAATACGGTTATATAATAAATGTTGGATCGAGACGTGTAGCGCCATCTGTTGGCAGGAGTTTGCACACTGGCAATTATTCACTAAACCGTTAACTGCAATCATTGCCAAGAGAGGGCGCTTTATGTCGAGAAGCGCCATACGGAATTCAATGTTAACTTTCTTTCATTAGTTTTGTCATGTTGTCGGAACTTACACACAGTAGGTGTTTTGATTAATTTGTTATGTAATGTTGGCAGAGAATGTTACCATCCTTTTATTGATTTTGATTTGAACTCGAGTACGGTTACTAATTAGATTTATTATTATTTATTTGTTATGTTGTTAGACAGTGCTAACTTTCTCATTAGCTTGATCATGTTGGCAAGCTTGTACACAGTAACTGTATTTGACTTTCTTTTACTACTTTACAAAGCTACTTTAGCCATATTAACACAGAGGCGGCGTAAGGCGTAGGCGATGTGGGCAACCGCCCACGGCCTCGCGGTCTAAGGGGCCTCGCGCCCCTTGGACCACGAGGTATTTTTTACGATTTATCAGTTTTGATACTCAAATATTCATAAATAAAAAGTTTTAGACATAAAAGTTTGAGTATCAAAAAGTTCTTCCTCTCAATAAATCCGTCCTCTTGCGTTATCCATTAGGGGGCCTCGTAAAATTATTTTTAGGGGGCCTCGAAAGATACATCTTGCCCACATCAAATTTTGGTCTTGCCCCGCCACTGTATTGACAAGCCTGTTTATAGTTGCAAATTTGATTAATTTACTAGGTTGGTAAACAATGTAAGATGGTGTATGATTTACGTTGATATGTTGGAAAACCTGTTGACTTTAGCCAATCAGATTTGAAAGATTGTGTATAGTTAAATTTAGTTAAGTTGGTACACAAGATTAAGTTTGTTATGATTGGTGGAACGCAAGCTGAACATGCTTCTTGGCGGGATTTGGTGTTAACATCTTCGAAGATCGAGAACTAAAAAGACAGACATTCTGTTCGAGAGCCTACCAAAGGATAGCCACCAAGAAACTTGTCTGTTCCTGAAGACACTATGTCCGAGGACCAAGAATGTACTGATATTCCTGCTTTATTCTTTTTTCTGTTTCGATATATATATTACATATATTTTTTTTATAATTTTGCATATCTAATATATAAAATTCTCGTGTCACAGCGTTAGTAACATATAATATCATTGTGTCATAGTGTTTGTGCGCGAACTCCAAAACGGCTTAACTGATTTTTATGAAATTTTGTATGGCATACAACATTCGTTAGGCCTGAGAATAGGTTTTTATCTACTTTTTATATTGATACTAAGGTGTACTCGGCGAATAAAGACGGCAGCGGTCATTGACGCTCTGTCAAAATCTTATCATATTGCATAATTTTCTATATAAACCGCGATTGACAATGAAGTATCAGATGTTCCTAGTCTAAGGGCGATATCGTATTTTGCATACTCGATGTGAACTGAATATGAAGCATATCACTTCGAACTCATAAGAAGTTGGAGATTATCATTCTAATAGTTACCAAGAGGTTTTCCGATGAATCTATAATAATCGTTGCGATCTAGATCTTATCATCTTACATTAAAATGTGTATTATATTTGTTTAGCTGGAATTGTAATGTGTTTTGTGCATTTAAATAAATAAATAATTTGTCTTTATAAAAGGTCAATTTTATTCTTAAATATTCTAAATACAGTGCGAACATTTTTTATTTTGCGCCTAGACTAAAAAGGTTAATGACCGCTACCGCCTTGATTCGCCGAGTACACTTTAGAAATAATTTATATGGCAAAACAATGTTTGCCGGGTCAGCTAGTATTTTGTATATTTAGCTGTTGAATCATGTCTCCGTGCAGCCAGATCCTTAGAACAATTAAGATGTGTGAAATCATTGCAATCTAGTATGAGATTGGAGATATCAGTATTGTTACATGCTAGGGTTCGAAGGATTTGGAGAAAAAGACCAGCTGACTCTTAAAAAGACTTTACTAGCACTAAATCTCACACAACTAGGCACTAGATCCAAATCACTAAGCACTATCACTGTCCTAGGTCGTAGCCAAGTCGTAGGTTCACAGTGATTCACTCACTATTGATCACTTGTTTTCACTCCGAAGTCGCCTCGAAGATCGCTCAGATGAAACTGAATTCCGGGCCGTCTACCTGCGGCTATTTATATGGGCGAGACGAATTCCAGAAAGTTCCCTTGCCCGATTCACGTAAACAAGTGTGGGAACTTTCTAGGAGGCTCGGGCATGTACCACCTAGCGCCATCTAGTTTCGAGTAGGGGATTTATGTGTAGTGTGTCCCCTAGATAAGTTTTGCTGGTTGGACGCTAGATGGCTCTGTGTGTCCGTAACACTACTCCCCTCTTAGAGATGCTCGTCCCGAGCATCGTTGTTACTGCCATGGTAACGCGTCACGCTGTCCCCACGACTCCTGCTCTGTGGTTCCGTTACAGCAACGCAAGTAGTACATTTGAGGCACCAATCCTACACATCATCACGCCAATGCAACCAGAAGAATCGTTCTCGCACTTTTCTTAGCGTCCTCTTGACACCTAGATGACTCCCTGATACGCCCTCATGTACCTCGCGGAGAACATCTGATACTTTTGCCCTTGGGACGATTATCTGAAAGTAGAACTCTCTGCCGTTAGCCTTCTCCCATTTCCGGTAGAGTATTCCGTCCTGAAGTATCCAACTGCCCCATTGCTCCCAGTTCGCCTTAGTGACAGCGCCAGTGGGTGCAACCTCACTCCAGATTGGTTTCACATCACCCCGTTTCTTCCATGTGATGATGTGTCGAAGGTCGTCGTCTCTTTCTTGAGCCTTCCTCATAGCATCATTGTCCAATACTCGCCTCGCCAATATCTAGTCCTGGATTCTATTCGTTTCCCCTTATCCCGGGCAGGGGACGAAACTGCTTGCTTCCTCAGCTCCTCTATTTGCTCGATCCTTTCCATCCTTGCCATCTGGGTCTTCTTTTGCGGGCAGTTGAGCTGGAGATGGCCCCTCTCACCGCACTTATAGCACATGGCTTCCAATCTTTTCCTTGCAGGAGCCTTAACTTCCTTGACTTCCTCAGAGACCTTGTGGATCTTATGGGTCTGCCGTATGTCATGGCGAACAGCCTCGACCTCCAAAGCATGCGCCAATGCTTCTCTTAGCGAGGTATGGTGACCAAGCCTTACTGCAGCTCTAACCTCCAGGTCTTTGATTCCGTCGACAAATCCTTGAACAATATTTGTGTCGACCATCTTGGTGTCAGCTCCTGGATATGCCTTCCTGACGAGTTTTTCAATTTTCAACGCCCATGTTTATGTCCTTCTTCTGATCGTTGGACTCTGTCACGCAGTTGGGCACGGAACACGTGCTCCAGGTGTCGCTCCCCGTATCTGGATTCAAGTGCCTCCATCAGGTCTTGGAACCCATTCCCTGTATGTGCTTTCAGGACCGACAAAGCTTGCCCTCTTAGCGCAGCAATGAGGGCAGTCAGGCATTGTTCTTCCGTCCATCCGTTGGCGGTAGAAGCAGCCTGAAATTGCCGACCATAATATGCGTTCCATGAAGTAGTGCCGTCGTACGGCGGCACCTTGACTCTTGGCCCTTGCGTCACTCCAGTGGCTCCACTAGACACCGCAACTCCCGTAGTTTCAAGGCGCACTACTCTCTTCTGCAGTTCAGTGAAGCCGGTCTTAAAATTTTCCACAACCAACTCTAACCCGGATACTCGTTCTTTTACTACGTCGACATCTTTTCGAAGCTTAACCACCGCGTCACTAACATCCTTTAATAGCCAACAGCGCTTTTTCTTGGAGGTCCTTTTGCTGCTCTTGTGACTCCCGAATCGCTCTGATTTCAGCTTTTTGAAACTCTTGCAAAGCTTGCGTTCTTGCGACTCTTGTAAAGCGCCGAGCTTGCGGTCTTGTGACTCCTGTGACTCTTTTAAAGCGCCAAGCTTGCGGTCTTGTGACTCTTGCAGAGCCTGAATTAACTCAATTAAACTTTCTAATTGAAGAGCCACTTGAGGGGCTGCAGAAGCTACGGGCGAGTCAAGGTGGGTAGAGCCAGTGGCCGGGGCTTGAGCAGGCGGGCCCCGGTGGGCGGGGCCAGTGGGCGTGGCCTGAGTGGGCGGGGCCAGAGTGGGTGTGGCCTGGTGGGCGGAGCCTGTGGGCGTGGTCACGCCCAGAGTGGGAGGGCCTGAGGAGCGTGGTCAGTGGGCGGGTCCCGGTGGGCGGAGCCAGTAGGCGTGGCTTCACCCGAAGTGGGTGGTGCCTGGGGGACGTGGTCAGTGGGCGGAGCCTGGTGGGCGGGGCCAGCGGGTGGGGCCTGCCCCGAAGGGGGCGGAGATTGGTCCCCAGTGGGTGCGGCCTCCACAGTCCGTTGCGCCCTTGTCCTGACACTTCCCTCGAAGTCCTCTCTCGGAGTCAATGGCATCTCCAAATCCCACTTCTGACACCAGTTGTTACGTGCTAGGGTTCGAAGGATTTGGAGAAAAAGACCTGCTGACTCTTAAAAAGACTTTACTAGCACTAAATCTCACACAACTAGGCACTAGATCCAAATCACTAAGCACTATCACTGTCCTAGGTCGTAGCCAAGTCGTAGATTCGCAGTGGTTCACTCACTATTGATCACTTGTTTTCACTCCGAAGTCGCCTCGAAGATCGCTCAGATGAAACTGAATTCCGGGCCGTCTACCTGCGGCTATTTATATGGGCGAGACGAATTCCAGAAAGTTTCCTTGCCCGATTCACGTAAACAAGTGTGGGAACTTTCTAGGAGGCTCGGGCCTGTACCACCTAGCGCCATCTAGTTTCGAGTAGGGGATTTATGTGTAGTGTGTCCCCTAGATAAGTTTTGCTGGTTCGACGCTAGATGGCTCTGTGTGTCCGTAACAGTATTATATTGAGTCTGCCATGAGCTGAAATTTCAAATCCAATCCTTTTCCATATTTACATACCTATTTGTAGTATACAATGTTGTGTCATTTTTAACCAAAATTCTGGTAGTTTTATACAGTTGTTTTAATTTTTAAGCACTTACCCAGCAAATGTTCTGACTGGTTCATACAACAATAGTAAGGTTGGCTCATAATATCCATACAAGAATTGTATATCTAGTATATTGTCTATCTTCTCATCTAATTCCTTCAAAACTATCACATATGATGCTAATGTGGGAGATCTTGTTATTGGTTGTTGTGGTTGCTGAAAAACATGAAAAATATAAAAAAATCCAATCAAGAATGCTATAATAATGCAAAAATGTATAATATTGCATTGTGCTTTTTTCATTGCTCTCTAAGACTGAAGCCTTACATAGCTATCGAACATAATACTAATACACGTATAATAACTAGCAAAATAAGAATTCAACACATTTAATTTCACATTCAACTTTCATTTGAAAGCTACACAGTTATTGGCCAACACTATAAGCAGCATGCTGTTAATATGCATTATGAATCATGCTGTAATTTTTTTACAGCTCTTAAGAAACTTCCATAAAGTTAAAATATATTTACAATCTTCTTGCTGTCGGAAAGTGGCTTAGCTTCAAGAGGATCACCATCTTCTGATGTTAAATCTTTTCTAAATGGAAGGACAGCCAATTTCTTTCCATATAGCAGCATAACTGCACACCTGAATTCAGGATCAACTCGGATCCAAGGAATATGTGGATGTGTTGTCCAGCCGCCCTGGAAAATAGAAATGAGGTTATTTGCACACCCAATAGAAATGCAATGTAGCAGTGTTTCCCAAACTTTGTTCTGCTGTGTATACAGTATACACACACACAGTACACACAAAAATACAGTAACAGGTATAGGAGCGGTAGAAAATTGGCACTTGATAAAATCTACAGACACTTTATGACATTCAGGCTCTGTGCAAAGTACTCAAAAAATTACCTTTTTTACAGTTTTTGCAATGAATAGATTGTTTCAATAAAAATTACTATACTGAGATTAAATTTAGAATAAAGTTGAGTCTTTACATTTTGTAACTATAAGTGTAAAAAATAACAATCCAATTAATTACCTTCATATCATCTTCTTCAAAATAGTGCATGCTTAATGTAACCAAATTGTTAATTTGTGGATCATACTGAACCACTGACAGTTTGGCCTCCCTGAAAGACAACAAGAGCAAATCTCTGCCAGCACTTGGGCATTTTACTGCGGCAATTGACATGACGTTACCCCACAGTGTGTATGATGCGAGGCATTCCAACTTCATCTTTGGTGGGATTGGTTGACCAGCTGAAAGTCAAAGATGTCTTTGAAAATAGTAAATACATAGATAAGTTATAGGGTAGCCTACATAATATTATGTTAAGCTTGTTAAACAGATTAGGAATTAAAAGCGAAGTATTTCTTAGACTTACTGTTAAATTAAACCATTTTTAATTCACAAATTCTTAAAAATCGGTCAAGTTCGAGTTAGGACTCGCGCACGAAAGTTTCCATACCATTATATATATATATTTTTTTTTTGTATGGGAGCCCCCTTTAATTATTTATTTTATTTAAATTTAAGGCTAAAGTTTAGAATCATGCCCAACGATTTTGGTGGTGAGACGGGTTGAGGAGGGATAGGTTGGATGAGGAAAACCCCCCCGTACCACTTCCATCCTCAGGAGACTCTCCGTTTATGAGAAATTCGCATTTAAAATTTTCGTAATTTCGAAGTTAGGTCTTCTATTCTCTGGTGTTTACGAAGTGTTTTCATGGCATTGCAAGGCTGTGGTGAGTGAGGGACGAATATTCCGTCATTCCAAAAATAAATAATCCAAGGTTTCTTGATAAAAATTAAGTAAAATTATCAAAATTCACTACTATATAGTAATTGTATGTTTGGCTAATAAATATTTGGCTTCTTCTTCTTCTTCTTTTTCTTTTTTTCTTGTTGGCTTTTGGCACTGATACTGAGTGTACTTTGCCACTTTATTTGACGTTCCGATTTGCATTGTTTTCGTAATTTTTTTGAAGGATTATATTTTACGAATTGTAATATTTCAATATTGATTCATAAATAAATATACTTAGGTAATAGTATTTATTTTTTATCACAATAACATGAATATTTTAAATAAGAAATGTGTCTTTGATACAATGTATAAAAATATTTCTTGAAGTGTTGCCGATTACTTGAGCCTTTTATTTTATTTTATCTGAAAATATGCTTATGAAATCAATTATAACTCAGAAACAAATCTGTCAACCCCGACTCCACGTAGTACTTGTCTGTCAACCCCTAGAGTGAAATTCCTAAGCCGGAGGCGCGGAGGGAGAGCAGCCTCCGCCCGCCGTAACGAAACGAGCCCGCCGTGGCAGCGGAGGCTGGACCAAAAAGCCGGAGCTGCCAAGGCGAGTCCTGGTTTCTTTGTTTCGTTACGCGCCTTAGGCAGCTCCGGCTTTTTGGTCGCCTTGGGCGACCAGCCTCCGCCGCCACGGCGAGTCCTGGTTTGTTTGTTTCATTACGCAAGGGCGAAGGGGCTGCATATCCCGCAGCGCCAGAGACGTGACAGACGGACATGGTCCCAAAAACGAATTTGCCAACCCCTAGAGTGCAATTCCTAAGCAGGAGGCTGCGTTATGATAAAAAAAAAAACGTCAAAGTAATGTCAAGTGATAACACGGTAGATTTTATTTGTAGTTTGTATGTAGTGAATTTTGTTAATTTTACTTAATGTTTATCAACAAAACTTGGATTATATTGTGAAACTAAATTGAAATCATCATCCTTCACTCAACCACAGCCTTGTGATGCTTCAAAAACACTTCGTAAACACCCGAGAACAGATGACATAACCTCTATATTACGAAAATTTCAAAGGTGAGGTGAGTAGCTCCAAAACGGGGGGACTCCTGAGTGTGGAGTTGGTACTGGGGGGTTCACCCCCCCCCCCCCCCCCCCCCCCCTCCCCCCTCCCCCGCCTTAAATCGTTGGGCATGATTCTAAACTTTTACCAAATTTAATTATTAATTATTAAAGTATAAATACAACTGAGTATTTTGTGAACATTTCAAGTGCCTGCCTATTGCCATTATTGATATTGAGCAAAAAATATTATGTTTGTTGTATGGGAGCCCCCCTTAAATATTTAATTTATTTTGTTTTTAGTATTTGTTGTTGTAGCGGCAACATATACACACAATCTGTGAAAATTTCAGAAATCTAGCTTTGGCGGTTCTTGAGATACAGCCTGGAGACAGACAGACGGACAAGCAGACATCGAAGTCTTAGTAATAGGGTCCCGTTTTTACTCTTTGGGTACGGAACCCTAAAAATTAAACAGAATACATACCGGCATTAACCTCTTTCGTGTGGCCTTCAGGGACCAGTCTAAATACTTTTATGATATTGGCGCCCGCGGTAACCAAACATGTTTCATCGTTATTGAAGAAACAACAGCTAACAGAGTGTTCTATCCCCGTGGCGGGGTGCGTTTGTCGGCAAATTGAAAACATGTTAACGATACTAACTTAAAGGTTATGAAACAATCAGATAAGTGACATTATATGAAAGAGTATACTTTTTGTAAGTGAAAGGGACACAGAAATCACAATTTAAGTTGAGTAGGAATATAATTATTGTAATTTGCAACTAAACTCTGAAAGCTTTTGTGTACTTGATTTCAAAATCTTCTTCTTCTTTTTCAAACGTCAAGTGTCACTTTGATAGATTGTACTTTTTATTAATTGCAAAACAGAATATCAAAGACTTATCAAAAAAGTTTCCGTTATCCGTTAATAATGCTGCGGCCGCACATGCGTAGTGCTTCGTGAATCGTGCTTGAGACGATACCATGGGGCATTTTCTTATTTTTTTAATTTGATTGTCAAACAGTTTCCATTTTAGTAACTAGATGGCGTATGGGTAGACAACTATCGTAATACCAGGTAATACCATCAATAATTGCTACAAAACTGGGCAAAAGAATGTAAAACTTGATACATTTCAATTTGAAAAAGACACAATGATATTCCAACGAATAGAATAATAAAGTTATTATAACGATGTTTTAGTTAAAATTCGCGGAAGAAATAGCCCTATTTATCGTTATTCACACCAAATGTCACAGGAATTATAAATTTTAGTTTCGACAACATCTTACCTGCACTTTTGCACGATAACGGATATTTAATGGCCAATATTTTATCAATAATGAACATCAAAAACCCAAATAACACAATTTGGGAAAAAATAATAAAAACCACACCAACAATAAAAAGTAGAAGAAGTTTCAAAGTAACATGGCCGCCAAACCTTTTTCAGTTGTCAGTTTTCAGTTTGACAAGTTTTTATTATGTCAGCGTGTTCCTAAACTATTACCAGTATACTGGCTAGGCCAATGATCGCTTAGGTTTAAGATATTTCGACGCCCCCACCGAATAACCGGACAATCGTAAAAATGAAAGTGTTCAGGAGAGCCAAAAAACTGATTTTTGTTAATAACTCCGTCAAAAAAAAAGCATCAAATACTTTTTATATCTCAAAAGAAAGCTAATTTTTTACCTATATTGCTATCTTAACAGTATTTAGTTACTACCAAAGGTTTTTTTTAAATAAAGCAAAATGCAACTTATCGTTCTGGAGTAGGTCAAGCTCTGATCATTAATGTCTATTGCATGATTACTCGGGTAATTTATGTTTTCGTCTGCAATAAAATGCACGTATCCCATTGCAATGTTATTCGGGGAAATTGTTTAGGATAAGAACATTGGTAAACAGCTATTACTTTACTATTCGGTGATTAAAAAATATTGTACACTTTATAATTAAAGTCATTGTCGTTTATTCCAATGATTTTCTACTATGGGTAAAATAAAAATAGTATGTATTTTTGTTTCAATAGATTCATTATTGGATGACATAAATGACTTTCTTGCAATCGAAACAGCTCTAGGTTTGAAAAAATTACCTCTGGAGACTAGCCCTATCATTTTAATAGTACTTATAATCATTACAGTTAATTTAAATCTTAATCATAATTCATAACCCTCATCGCCGCCTGTGTTGGTGTCACAATATCGTATTATGTTCTAATAAAATTAATGAAAATGGCAGTAAATTGCTTTAGACAGTCTTCCGAGAGCATAATATCCCATTGCAAGACCTTTCTAATATGACGGTGCTTTAATCGTCGACTTCTATCTGCATCGTAATTAGGGATGTAAAGCGGTAAAATTACTTTCGTAAAATTTGTTAAATTACGATATTTTACGTAAAATATTATATTTTACGGTAAATTACGGTAAAATTGGGTAAAAAAAGATTTAATTTCGTGGCATAATTTTCATTAAGAATGGGGATATAAACAATTAAACAGGTTACTTAATGTAAGTCTAGTGCAGTAAGTCAAAACAACATAATAGCCAGCCTGCCGGCTTGCTGTATGCTCTGTCGAGTGTCGTCAACTGTCAACAAGTCGCAACAGCGTAAAATACTATGGCAAACAGCACTAATCGGCAACGTCACACCGTGCGACGCGCACGCAGTACGCAAGTTGCAACTTGCAACTTGCAACACGCTTGCCCCGCCCGCCGTCATACCACCATTCTGCATACATATGTAGCCGGTAATTTTACCGTAATTTATATAAATTACCGTAAAATACGCGTATTTTACGGTATTTTACCAGCGTTTTCGGTAAAATTACGTAATTTTGTAACCCATTCGTAATACACTTCAATGTAATCTTGACCAAAACTATGTTAAAAACTTCTCACGTTACAATACAACAAACACACTATAACCTCACACAACACACTACAACAGCACATCTTATGGTAGCTAGCAATCGCATTCTTAATTAAATACTGAATTGGGTCCCATTTCGACCTGCAGGACAACCTCCACGAATAATGTTTGACTGTCTGACAGCTGCTTGCAGGCGTGAAACTGTAACATGTGCTGTCGTGACAGTTTTAAGCGCTTCTTAGGAGTATTTGTGAAAGAAATACATATCTAAATACGTTCTCATTAATTTGTAACAGATCTCGCTGCTTATCGGTCACGTTTAGTTTATTTTGTAGCAAGTATTGCCCATACATTCTTGTTTGTGAGAAAACCCGCTTGTGGATTACAAAAATCGAAACAGATTATGATATATCCTGAAAACTGCAGAAGAAGACGAGATTCCTACAATTACTATGAAGCATAAAATAAAAATATGAGCGATGTATATAATTTAACGAATATTAGGAAGAACTTTACCACTTGATGTCTCCCAATGTTATCGCAACCAAACCTCCAGTCGCTGGTCGTTCTTACACCCACAGATATTAGTTACTACGTAACTTACATCTATGATGACTTAAGACATCCAAAAAAGCTAGCCAGAGACAGTCAGAAATTCTTCTTTTTTTTTAAATGAAGAAAGTCTGACTATTCCTGACTCTTGGGTCCTGTGTAAATACCTCTGCGATGACTGATCTGATGCTGGTCTGAGATTGGAGACTGGAGGTGAGTGGACTGAGATGATCATCGCGATATGATTGTCGTCCGACTCAGATTCTACAAGTTGCCCAAAATAAACCCCAACCAATATGCCTTCATGCCCCAAAGGAGCACTGAAGACGCCCTCTATAGGTTAGTGAACCACATCAGAAAGAAGAGAGAGGAGGAGAAAATTTCTGTTGTGGTATCGCTGGACACAGAGGGGGCCTTCGACAGTTCTTGGTGGCCAGCTGTAAAAGGTTCGGTTAGCTGAAGTTAGGTGTCTGGGGAACCTGAGGCGGGTGATCAGTGGCTACCTGAGTGAAGGAGTGTGAAAGTGAGATGTGCAGGAGTGGAAATGTGCAGTAGGCAGCAATGTATTTACCCCACTGACCTCCATTATACAAGTACGCTGGACCTATGATACCCACTTTTTTGTGCCTATTTGAAGCGGAATCAGCGCCCCCAGTGAGCGGGAAGAGAACTAAATTCGACGTAACTTGCAAATGGCCGCTTAATCGTTATTGGTTGTCATCACTAGTATTAGTTCCAAATACTCCCACTACTGCTATCAGCGCCAATATGGCGACTTTCAAACGTCATTTTTACGTCAAATCATAGACAAATGTATTTGGTCAATGGTCAAATTTAGTTCCTATCCCTCCCATCGGGGGAGCTGATTCCGCTTCAAATAGGCACAAATAAATAGCTGTCATATCAAAGGGTATCATTAGTCCAGCGTACTTGTATAATGGAGGTCAGTGATTTACCCGAATAATCATGCAATAGTCGTTTATCGTCAAATCGTTTTGACATATTTTTTCGCAATAGTCTATTGCCCAGTTTTTGGTGTGAAATACAATTTTAAGTATTTTTATGGAATAAACACATAATTTTTTATATCTTTGTAAATATCCACAGAAAAAAATCTGAAAAAAATTCACATGATGTATTTTGAGTTCTAGATGCCAAAAATCGCATAACACGAAAAAGCCCACAATAGCACATTGTCCGATTATTCGGTGGGGGCGTCGATTTTTATTTATGTCACACTTGACAGTACACTGAAATTTTTAGAAACACAACCAATATGTAGTCAGTGATGCCAACCTGCAGATAATTTCAGATCAGTGGGGAACCAATAGAAAATCTAGAAGTGTCTACCGTCGCGCCGTCTGGTGGAGATTTAAAAAAGAAAACAACCAATTGGACGATCTGCGTGTATCATCCAATGGTATCGTCTCATAGCACGAAGCTTCGTGACGATAGACGCATGTGCGGCCGCGGTATACGACTAAGTTAAAATAATTCGATAAAATATTACATTAAATGCAACATTACCTAATGCTGCGGCCGCACATACGTAGTGCTTCGTGCTTGAGACGATACCATTGGACGATCTGCGTGTATATGTCGCAGTCGACTGGTTAAAATAGCCGTTCAATCAAACAGCTAGCCTTTTGACTGAACAACGCCATTCAATCACACGGCTATACCTCGTTTAGCCGACTTGTTTACTGCAACGTTCAACACTACAACTAGACAACGCTTAGCTAACTGGTTAAATGGCAAATTAACTAAGGTGACCATTAGTTTAGTGTTATTATTACACAAGCGTCATGATAACCTCTCGTCTGTCAAGCGCCCAAAATGGGCGTCTTAATACGACCTAATATAAATAAACAATATAAGCCAGCTTATATTGTTTCTCTCCTTGTTACACTTCTTACAACGTAAAAAATAAAACAGAGATGCAAATAAAAGCTGCCAACACATTAGTATGAGCCGATATTTCAAGTTTAAACATAAACCATTATTTGTGATGATTTCAAGAGTGATCCACGCATTTCTGACCTACTGCGTAAAAATTTATGAAGGAGTATTATTTTCTCAGTGTGTATTGTTAAAGTGTTTATAAAATACCAAATAAATATAAATAAAACCATTTACACGGCTTTATTTATAATTATTACCTTTAAATACAATAAATCGAGGCAAAAGTTACTATTTCTACTTTGACCACCGATTTAGTATTATGTTTCAAATATAAAACTACAGCTTGGCAAAGAATAGTCTGATGCGGTGACAGCTGGAACTAAGAGTTTTTATTTATGACAACATTACATTACTTGTCAACTCTAGTATATATTGTGTCAAAAGCGAAGCGTAGGGTTGCCAGTATTTAAAGAAAAGCGCCCTCATTTAATCCACACTCTTCTTTGCCAAGCTGTATGTGTATTTGCGCCACTAATAGCTTATTTACTAAAAATTCTATTATATACAGCTTTCATGGTAATTTCTTTAGATAAATTCAGTTTAATGAGAGTAATTAGTAATTGAATTTTTTTCGAAAATGGTTTGACAGTTCGTGACAGATGAACGGATAACAAGCAGAATACAGTCCGACAAGGCTTTATATGAATGTGTCAAACTGTCAATGGGCGCTGCTGCTGGTAAGGAGAACTGTCAAAAATGACGTTTTTGTATGATAAAAGCGTTAGTTCCTTTTCTCGCCACATTCATATAAAGCCTTGTCGAACTGTAAATTGTCTTCAAACTTTTTTTGAACACAATGGGTTGTTTTCTTTTTTTGATCTCCACCAGACGGCGGCGCGACGATAGACACTTCTAGATTTTCTATTGGTTCCCCACCGATCTGAAATTATCTGCAGGTTGGCATCACTGACTACATATGGGTTGTGTTTCTAAAAAATCTCAGTGTCCTGTCAAGTGTGACATAAATCAAAATATCTTGAACCTAGTTTCCGTTAGCATAATATTAACATAAAACTGTATGTATTTATATATTTCCATATATTACTATGTTTTTTTGCTTCGTCCCTCTAGTTTAAATTTCACGAAGAACATACGCCTAAGCGATCATTGGCCTAAGCGATTAGGCCAGTATACTGGTAACAGTTTAGGAACACGCTGACATAATATAATACTTGTCAAACTGAAAACTGACAACTGAAAGAGTTTTGGCGGGCATGTTACTTTGACACTTCTTCTACTTTATATTGTTGGTGTGGTTTTTATTATTTTTTCCCAAATTGTGTTATTTGGGTTTTTGATGTTCATTATTGGTAAAATATTAGCCATTAAATATCCGTTATCTTGCACAAGTGCAGGTAAGATGTTGTCAAAACCAAAATGTATAATTCCTGTGACATTTGGTGTGAATAACGGTAAATAGGGCTATTTCTTCCGTGAGTTTTAAGTTTTAACTAAAACATCGTTATAATAACTTTACTATCCTATTCGTTGGAATATTGTTGCGTCTTTTTCAAATGGGTTGTTTTCTTTTTTAAATCTCCACCAGACGGCGCGACGGTAGACACTTCTAGATTTTCTATTGGTTCCTCACTGATCTGAAATTATCTGCAAGTTTGCATCACTGACCACATATTGGTTGTGTTTCTAAAAATTTCAGTGTAAGTGTGACAAATAAAAATATCTTAAACCTAAGCGATCATTGGCCTAAGCGATTAAGCCAGTATACTGGTAATAGTTTAGGAACACGCTGACATAATAAAAACTTGTCAAACTGAAAACTGACAACTGAAAAAGTTTTGGCGGCCATTTTACTTTGACACTTCTTCTACTTTATATTGTTGGTGTGGTGTTTATTATTTTTTCCCAAATTGTGTTATTTGGGTTTTTGATGTTCATTATTGATAAAATATTGGCCGTTAAATATCCGTTATCGTACAGAAGTGCAGGTAAGATGTTGTCAAAACCAAAATTTATAATTCCTGTGACATTTGGTGTGAATAACGATAAATAGGGCTATTTCTTCCGTGAGTTTTAACTAAAACATCGTTATAATAACTTTAATATTCTATTCGTTGGAATATCATTGTTTCTTTTTTTCAAATTGAAATGTATCAAGTTTTACATTCTTTTGCCCAGTTTTGTAGTAATTAATGATGGTATTACCGATAGTTGTCTACCCATACGCCATCTAGTTACTAAAATGAAAACTGTTTGACAATCAAATTAAAAAAATAAGAAAATGCCTCATTGCGGTCTATTAGACCGTGGAAGTGTGACGTCACAAAAATGGCGGACCTTGACGTTTGGGTAAAAACAAACCGTTTTTGCTAGGGAGTATTATTGTTTTTAGTGTTTTGGGAGGCTTTTAGCATCATTTATCAATTTATTGAGTATATATACGAACTAGTAGATAGTGTTCTGTGTTTAATAATGGCTGTGATTGTGAGCTAGTAGGAAATCTAAAAAAACCTGCAGGTTTCTCTTCTGGAGACATGGTTACAACTGGGAGCAAAACAATATAGCATTATATATCTTGAAAACTAATGCAAACACTCGATAATTTATTCAAAATGTAAATTTTCATACATTTTTTGTGTTTGTTTTTACCCAAATGTCAAAATCCGCCATTTTGTGACGTCATAGCTTCCACGGTCCATAAATACAGTTCGACAAGGCTGTTTATGAACGTGGCGAGAAATGGAACTAACGCTTCTATCATACAAAAACGTCATTTTTGACAGTTCTCCTTACCAGCAGCAGCGCCCATTGACAGTTTGACACATTCATATAAAGCCTTGTCGGATTGTACATTGGTGATGCATTTCATAATCCCGTAATTTCTCCTCGAATATTTGTTTAAACTTTAAATTTTGATTCACTCGTATGTGCCCCCATAATTTATGTCTCTTTAATAACACTTGTAACGTATATTTACGAAAAATTTACAACCACAAAACACCAGCTAGTTGACGCCATAATATTACTATTAGAAATTAGAAAGTGGCAACATCGTAGTGTCATCCCTTTCAAATCAATCTAAGAAAAAAGGGATGACACTACGATGCTGCCCTTTTTATTAATTTCTTCACTTTCTTGACGGACTATACACCACAGACCTATAAAGCTCTTCCTGTTTCCTTTTTCATTGCTATTCTATACACTTGACACTGATTTATTCCAACATGGCCGACCGATTCTGCGTGTGACGTGTCGTAAAAAGTGTCAGTTTTTGTTTTTACTACGATATGATATCGTTTTTCTCTAAACTTTCATTAAAGCAAACTGATAAGCCGCCAGAGGAGATCGCGAAACCAGCTTACATGGACAAAAGTGCATCCCTACAGGAGCTTGGGTACAAAGATGATAACGACTTGAGAGAAACAATTTACGGTTTGTTTTGAGCTATTTCTTGTGGTTTTCGAGACAGTTTGTGAGTCTAATCAGTGTTGTGGTGTTCTAGACTTTTTGCGGACCATTCGAGATCCCGAGAAGCCCAGCACGTTAGAGGACTTGAAGGTGATATATGAGGAAGGAATTTTTGTGAAGGAGCCTACCGCGGACAACGTCCCAGTGCTTCGGGTAGAATACAACCCCACGGTCCCGCACTGTTCCTTGGCCACTCTTATCGGGCTCTGCATCAGGATAAAGATACAGAGGTCACTCCATCATCCTGTGAAACTGGATATTTTTATCAAGAAAGGGGCTCATACAACTGAAGATGAAAGTAAGTAAATATTGTTTTTTTTAATGACTTTTACTCCTGTTGCTTTCAATACTATTGTATGTTAGGTTTGAATTGAATGGAATATATATTATGTATTTACTTACATTCATACACATTGTTTTAATTATTGCTAATCTGATAAAAATAGTACTGTATCTAACAATGGAATATCTAACAAAGAAAAATATTTATCAATAAGAAATCTTAAAAGTATAACAATTTGTTATGCTTTATTGAAGGAAAGAATTTTAATAATAATATTATGGTACTTCATTGTTAGAAATCAAGTTTAATAATTGTGCCAAATGTGCAAACTTGAATTATTTAATTATAATCATACTATACATATATATGCAATTAATATCATACTACTTTAACCCGTCAATTGTGGGAAAACGAGACACAATAGATATTCTATTGTGTCTCGGTCACCGGTGACCGTATGGGGCTTGTTGAATTAAATAGGTAAGCAAATATAAAAATATATACATTTGAAGTCATTCTTGTGCTAATAAAACATTCCATAAGCTATTTTTAAATCAGCATAACACATGATAGTTATCTCTGCATAATTATTTATTGTTTGAAAGGTCAGAAGTCTTAACGCTAGTGATAGCCTCGACAAGGACATAAAATAAAATAACAGCTGTTTGTCTGCAAAAAAATATATGAAGTAAAGGAAAATTATCATTATTTATTATTTAGCCTTTTATTCCGAATTGTCTGTTTTTACAATATTATAAGTGGTTTCTTGTTATATATAATCTCTTAATTCAGTGTGCCTGTTGGCAAAGGCCTCCGCCAGCTCTTTCCAGTATAAATATTTTCTATCCTGTGCTACTCTTGTCCAGTAGGGTCCAGCAGTTAGCTTAATTTTGTCTTCCCATCTTATAGCGGGCCAACCTCTTGTCCTTTTGCCATCTCTTGGATACCACATAATGACTCTCTGACTCCATTTACTTTCTTTGCATCGTACAGTGTGCCCTGCCCATTTCCATTTTAGCATAATATTATCTATTCGTCTGAGGATGTTGACTACTTTAGTTTTCATCCTGATTGTTAGGCTAAGCTGTCGGTCTTGCAGTTTGCAACCCATCATGCTGCGCTCCATGGTTCTCTGGCATTTTGCTAATTTTTCTCTATGCACTTTGGACAGGGACCATGTTTCAGAGCCATAAGTTAGGCAAGGGAGGACACATGTATTAAAAGTCTTGCTTTTTATATGCAAGCTTAAGTCTTTGCTTTTAAGAATATCTTTGAGTGACCAAAACTTGTTCCAACCATGTGCTATACTTTTTTCTATTTCTTTGGTCATTTGGTCATCGAAGGAAATTATCTGTCCAAGGTAAGTATAGTTTTTGACATATTCTAGTTTGTAGCCATTGACTGCAATGTCTTGGTTTGCAGAGTTTGTCATCACCTTGGTCTTACTGGAGTTCAATTCTAAGTCTATGTTTTTGTTGGCAGCTGTTAGATCGCTCAGCATAAATTGCAATTTGTCAGGGTCTTCTTCAAATACAACAATATCATCATCGAATCTGTTCTCTTTAGACGAGAGCCATTTATATTTAGACCGAAATGTTCCTTGTTTTTTAAATACTTTTTCTAGGACAGCTTAGAAGAAGAGAGGGCCTGGGGAAGTGTCTAATTCTTGCGAGTTTATTGCTTTCCTCACCTCGGCTGGGAGTTTTAAAGGAATAGAGTCGCTGCTGCTATATGGTTGATAACTGATTTCTTTAACCCGTAGATCGTGGAAAAACGAGACACAATAGCTTATCCATTGTTATCGCGGCCGCATGTGGCCTCTTGGGGCTTGATGAATTAATGCTGGTATTATCATCAGATGTGTTGCATGAATATAGGTTTTTATAGTAGTTAGTAGCTATATTTTGAATATGTTTACGGTTACTGACGATTTTTTGCTCCTTTTTAAACTTAGGGATCCATTCTTTGCCTTTCTCGTTTAGCATTTTTAGGACTTTCTTAGTCCCTCCTGTTTTTATTATATGTTCTTCTAAAGTTCTTAGTCTGGATTTTTTTTATCATGTCTCATGTTTTTCTTTATTTCTTTGCTAAGCAAAGCTATTTTGGATCTGTTTATAATGTTCTTCTCTAAAATGAGTTGAGTGAGTAAAAGGAAAATTATTTAGGGTGACAAAAAAAGTGTGTCTTTTTTGATCACTTAAATTTAAATGTTTGAACCAATTTAGATTTAACCCGTCGATCGTGGGAAAATGAGACACAATAGATATTCTATTGTGTCTTGATCACCGGTGAGCGTATGGGGACTTGATGAATTAATTTTGAATGACTATACTCTTGAGTCCTGGGCAAGGACTGTTCTTTTGTATGGTCCCTTTTGATAAGTAGATTTTAGTGCAAGGTTTATCTAAGAAAAATATAGTTTTACTTGAGCAATGAATTTGCAATCAAAATATGATAACTGTTTCATATCATTATTGATTTGGCTTTTATGTATTTGGCTTACATTATTATTTTGGTGACTTCCCAAATAACACATTTGTATGTAACTCATTTATGATTTAAATGCATTTAAATAATCATATATTATTATTGCATTATGTAATCATTAAGGCATAAACAATATGTTATTTTACCTTGTTATCATTGAGTGACTGAATAAAACAAACTTTTTTTACAATCTGAGCACTAAATAAAAAATGTGTTATATTTTATTACATAACAACACAATATGACTAAACATACAAAAAGTGAAGAATGTACTATATTATCAGTGTGATAAACACTTGAGCTAGGTGTGTTATTGTAGTCTGCCTCTATAATAACATGGATGGTATGTGAAGGTTATATGCAAAAATAACAAAACATGTCTTAATTTTTTTTTTATATTCATTCCAATTCCTGAATATTTATTATTGAAAATCTAACCTTTTCAACCTAAGTTCTTCAAGTTAAATTCTTTAGGCCACAAATATTTTCCTACTAAGTTATTTGAACTGCACACTGGAAAAACCCTGACTGAATCATGTTAAAATTATTCCTATTGTTATATTTTGTTTGATGCATTTTGCATCCTTTAGTTTATATGCACTCAAGAAACTTTATTGGTAGCATTTATTAAACTGAAGACTCAGCTTTGCTTGGATTGCTTTTAAAAAAAAAGGAAAACATAAGAAACTCAAAAATGCTTAGTTTCTCAGAGATTAGACCTAGCTAGTTAGCTTTCCACACACAACCCGTACATACTTAGGATTTGCAGCTGCCGAGAAAAAAAGTTTTGACTGTATGTCTTATTATTTATGAATGAAGTATAATTTTTTTAACTAGGCAGTAGTGTATAAGTTCTTACTATCAAGAGATGAATCTCACTATAAGCTTCTGTTGATTGTTATGTGTGATACTCAAACAAAATGAAGGATGATTGCTTAATAGTACTACAATTAAGCAATCATTCCTCATTTTGTAATTTTTGTTTTCTATGTATTATTCTGCAACCATTTTTAGGGTTCCGTACCCAAAGGGTAAAAACGGGACCCTATTACTGAGACTTCGATGTCTGTCTGTCCGTCTGTCCGTCTGTCCGTCTGTCCGTCTGTCCGTCTGTCTGTCTGTCTGTCTGTCTGTCTCCAGGCTGTATCTCAAGAACCGCTATAGATAGACTTCTGAAATTTTTACAAATTGTGTATATCTGTTGCCGCTATAACAACAAATACTAAAAACAAAATAAAGTTAATATTAAAGGGCTCCCATACAACAATTGTGATTTTTTTGGCTTTTTTTGCTCGTATTCCATAATGGCAACAGGTAGGCACTTGAAATATTCACAAAATCCTTATACAGGGTGTAACAAAAATAAGTGATAATACTTTAGGGTGTATACGTGTTCCTTGTAGAGAGTTCACTGTGAAAGTAGCAGCGCTGAAAGACCAAATTTTTTTTCACTTTTGTATGGGGAAACTCGTGACGCTCGGGCCCTTGCCCATACAAAAGTGAAAAAAAAAAACGTCTTTCAGCGCTGCTACTTTCACAGTGAACTCTCTACAAGGAACACGTACACACCCTAAAGTATTATCACTTATTTTTGTTACACACAGTTATATTCGTAATTTAATATTTAATAATAAAATTAAAATAAAATAAATAATTAGGGGAGGCTCCCATACAAAAAACACTATTTTTTCGCTCTACAAGGGTTCTCGCGCACGGAACCCTTCGTGCGCGAGTCCGACTCGCACTTGGCCGATTATTTTTTGTATTGTTAACGGATCTAGTATAACACTTGGACCTTATTGCTAGGCAACTAGATTGAAAATTATATAACAGGATTGGTAACTGTACACATCGCGGGTGCAACATCAAAATTCTCAAATCTCTTAAAGGTGAATGAAATGTCTAACAATTTTTAAAATTTTCGACATGGAATATATAATTATACTAGTAAGTTTGTAATAAAACTGCTCCAAATTGTAGTTTTTTTTTTAATTTTCAGTTGTTTATTGGCCTAAAAAAATTAATCGTCTAAATCACTAAAAACGATTGAATAGTGTAATATTTATACAAAAGATTTCGACGTATTGCTGTATAACTATACTACAATTAAACATTAATTTGAAATATATGCTATTTTAATTATTTAAAAATATGGGAAAAAAACATCGCGTCCCTTAGATGATATTGTTTAAAAACGCTCTAAATTATTCGAATTCCATTTTTTACCGATAAAAGTTGTTTTGTTAGTAAATACACATCTTCTTACGTATATTCCAATTAAAAAATGTAACTAATGCCACATTTTAAAAATTCTCGTTGAGGGCCGTCTCTAGCGGATGGCCCATTTGTTAATGCGTAATTTTTTTTAGCTCTTACTTTATTAACTTTTCCGAAAATGTAGTACAAACTTTTCACGTATATTTCGAAGAAAATCTGTATTTTATTTCTTTTGGTTAGGTTTTAACAGATTTTTTTTTGTTTATAAATTATATTCGCCAAAATATACTTAAAGGAAAAAAATACAAATTAGGTTAAGAACTGATATTTTTTGTATTCAGGTAAGCATTTTCCAAGCATAGGTTGCAGCATGCGTCTTTAGTATGTACGTGAGATATGTAGCACCCAATTTTTTTCTGGCTTTTAATAGGAAGTTTAAATATATTTCAAACGCTAGAAAAAGCCTTTCATTTGTCAATGCATTTAAGTTTTTAGCTCTTACTGCAATAAATTCTCAACAAATGTAGCAAAAAAATTGGTCTATTTTGCACATTTTTGGAGATATTAAAACGTTTTAAAGTACTTAAAACACATTATTTCTCTAAAAATTAAATACGCACAATAAGTGCGTGTAACACACTTTTCGTTACAACCCTGAAATCCGCCCAAACCCTTTTATCTTGGTTACGACGAGCGTTAATCTCTAAAAACTTTGCAAAAATCTAATAGTTTTGTTTAGCTTAGCAAAGCAAACTTTCTTTTTTAAAATTTGTGTTTTTGGTTAATTTATCCGATTGATAAGAGTCATTAAGTAACAGGAACAAGAAAAAAATGTTTTTTCTTGAAGTTGGTTTTGTATTATGGTGAAATATTAATTTTTAATTAAATAACTAAAAAATTAAAAGCACAATTTTTTTTTAGTAAACTGCAAGTAATAGTGTAAAAAAGAAAATGACACCTCAAAAACAAAAATCCATTCCCTACATATTCAATTTTTGGAGGTTAAAACCTCTGGGCGCTGCACTAATTGTGTTACGCAAAATATGCATGTGTAGAGACAATTGAAAGGCGGAAAATGAATCTAAATTGGTCCTATCACAGTTTAAATTAACATGGACACCATATCCAAATAGTAGACACCACAAAATGAATTTAACACATTGTTGTTGCTTGTTTAACAAATTGAAATAAGGTAGTTAGTTGCACTGTGCACTAAATGTACTGAATTATTTATCAACAAGCTATTACAGTAAACAAGATGAAGAGATAATATAAAGGTTGAACCTACAATCAAATGATTATGTACAGCTTCTTATGACTTCATAGTCGATATTCCATGTATGCTAAATGTGAGTCTTTGTAACTTCTCACCACGAGGACGTAAAAAAAGACGTAAGGTCCAATTTCATCAACGTCTGGTTAAGTTAATGCTCGAATTAGTATCACGTTACCTCTCTCGTTTTTCATACTAATGAAAGAGAAGACATTAACACTAACAGACGTTAGTGAAATTAATTTAATTTTGTCACTACGAGTACTGTTTTAATCCTAATACAAATTCTAGTTAACATTCTCACGAGCGATAAGTGACAAAACTCACACTCACTCTGGTTGCAGGTGTAGCTACCGCCGTATATGCCGTATCCGGGCCAAGTTAGCGAAAATTAATATATTTTTTTAATATTTTTCATAAATTATTATCAAGTACATAAGGCACCCTTCCTAAGGGCCCCAAACGCACGCTATGCTTTTGGCTGCTACAATATTAATAGCGAATACTAGTAGCTAGTTGATAATTACCTTAATGACTCATTAGCATAATATAGCATCTATATACTAATATTATAAAGCGGAAGAGTTTGTTAGTTAGTTTGTTTGTTTGTTTGTTTGAACGCGCTAATCTCAGGAACTACTGGTCCGATTTAAAAAAATATTTCAGTGTTTGATAGCCCATTTATCGAGAAAGGCTATAGGCTATATTTTATCACGCTAAGACTAATAGGAGCGAATAAATAGAGGAAAATGTGGAAAAAACGGGGGGAAATTGAAAGGGCTTATTTGAACGCGCTAATCTCAGGAACTACTGGTCCGATTTGAAAAATTATTTCAGTGTTAGATAGCCCAGTTATCGAGGAAGGCTATAGGCTATATTTTATCACGCTAAGAATAATAGAAGCGAAGAAATAGAGGAAAATGTGGAAAAAACGGGGGAAATTATTTGAAGGCCTTATTTGAACGCGCTAATCTCAGGAACTACTGGTCCGATTTGAAAATTCTTTCAGTGTTAGATAGCCCAGTTATCGAGAAAGGCTATAGGTTATATTTTATCACGCTAAGCTAATAGGAGCGAAGAAATAGAGGAAAATGTGGAAAAAACGGGGGAAATTATATGAAAGGGTTTATCTCACGAACTACAAGAGCATTTTTTCTGTTATTTGGATCAGATAAGAAGTAGACCACGTGAAGGATCATAGGCTTTTTTTTGGGACTAATTTTTCTGTGAAATATCTAATTTACGCGGGCGAAGCCGCGCGGAACGTCTAATTATCTATACTATAATATTATTATAAAGCGGAAGAGTTTGTTTGTTTGTTTGAACGCGCTAATCTCAGAAACTACTGGTCCGATTTAAAAAAATCTTTCAGTGTTAGATAGCCCATTTATCGAGGAAGGCTATAGGCTATATTTTATCACGCTAAGACTAATAGGAGCAAAGAAATAGAGGAAAATGTGGAAAAAACGGGGGGAAATTATTTGAAAGGGCTTATTTGAACGCGCTAATCCCACCAACTCCTTGTCCGTTTTGAAAAATTCTTTCAGTGTTAGATAGCCCAATTATCGAGGAAGGCTATAGGCTATATTTTATCACGCTAAGACTAATAGGAGCGAATAAATAGAGGAAAATGTGGAAAAACGGGGGGAATTATTTGAAAATGCTTATTTGAACGCGCTAATCTCAGGAACTACTGATCCGATTTGAAAAATTCTTTCAGTGTTAGATAGCCCATTTATCGAGGAAGGCTATAGGCTATAAATTATCACCCTAAGACCAATTGGAGCGAAGAAATAGAAGAAAGTGTGGAAAAAACGGCGAAAATTATATGAAATTGCTTATTATCTTAAGAAGTACTTTGCAATTTTTATGCTATTTGATACACAATATGAAGAATAGATGACGTGAAGGGACATAGGCTATTATTTGCGGAAAATGTACGGTTTCCGTGAAATTCCTAAATTACGCGGGCGAAGCCGCGCGGAACATCTAGTAGTATCTGTTTATTCAAAATGTCAATTAGTTTCCGCATTCCGGTCTTTGGCCCCTGCGCAGGCGCCGCAGTAGTAGACAATAAACTCGTTATAGCTCTGCAGTAGTAAACAGAATACATAGCGAGGTACATAATTACTATACCTTGCAACTAGCCTCTAATTATACTACGAGCTGTCTGACATCCTTCTCTTTCAGCAATATAAACAACGAAAGAGGCATCGTTATATTATACTAGTTATGATGATATCTGCTAGTATCTACCAAACCGGCGCTAGTGGATTTTCTTTCACAAATATAAAAACCGGCCAAGTGCGTGTCGGGCCACGCGCAATATATAGGGTTCCGTAGTACCGCTAGTGTTTTAAAATTTTTGTATGGTCAATGAATGTACATTTATAACGTGTTTTACAACATCATCTCAGTTACTTTCAAAGGAATTTGAACGAAAAGTTCCTTTATACTTCGCCGAATACATTTTTTTTAGTTGATCGACTATTACTCAATAACTTACGAAGTCTTCTTAGCCGTGATAGTTTTCCTTTTAAATTCAGCATATTTCCTACTTCCTTGAATTTTTTCACATTTCTAGAAGCCCCCGTTTAGTTGGTAGAAGGGGGGACACTGGCCTCTAACGATTTTTTCCACTTTAAAACTTAATATTTCACAAACGGATCCCTAAATAGAAAAATGATCTATTAATACTCATAATATTTTTAAAAAACCTATCCAACGACACCCCACACGATGGGGTGAACGCGAAAAAAAAAATTCATCCCCGCTTGATGTGTAGGGAAGGTACTATAAATTTTTTTTTTTTATGATTTCATATACCTACCATTTTGTCGGCATTATTAATATGTGCATTCATGCCAAATTATAGCTCTGTAGGTCCTATAGTCTCTGAGCAAAACCGCGGACAGACAGACTGACGGACAGACCAAAACTATAAGGGTTCCTTGTTGACTACGGAACCCTAAAAACGGAAGGCATCGTTATAATATTATTATACTATTTATGATCTTAGTACATCAGCAGCAGAGGTTTTTTATTTGCAATAACATATTCATAGTAGCTTTCTCTTGTTTCAGTCAACAAACAAATCAACGACAAAGAGAGAATCGCTGCCGCTATGGAGAATCCCAATCTAAGAAACCTCGTCGAGAACTGCATCGCCGAAGAAGAGTAAACTTTAGTTAGGTTAGACGTAGTTTACGTTTGTATACTTGCACATATACCATGGCGCCGGACGCTGCATTTTCGAACACGGGAGACAAGAATGAATTCACGAAATTCGCCAAGTTCCTTGCCTACAAAGGCATTCAAGTTATCGTAGAATCCAGGAAGGGAGTCAAAATAGAGCCGAACACGAAACAAAGAACCAATGCGTCGGACACAGACTGGTTTAACCTTCAGATACCGGACTCGCCAGAGGTTAACCAGGCCACCAAAGGCGCTCTACCGTCTGATAGGATCATGGAAACTCTCAGGAACCAACTCCACGTCGAAATATCTGTCCAGACCGAAGACGGCGATGAGATGGTTCTAGAACTCTGGACGTTACACTTAGATGAGGCATTATTCGATACGTCATTAAAGGCCATGAACACGGTGTACTTTAGAATGGGTATACTCTTGAAATCTCTGATCACGATCACCAGAATCACGCCCGCATATCATTTGTCTAGGAAACAGAGGACGGAAAACTTTACGATATTCTACAGAGTCTATAATGGGGAACCTAAATTAAACTCCTTGGGTGAAGAAAAATCTGTGAAGAAAATTCAAGCTGGCCTGCTAAAAACACCCATGGGCGGATTCTGTTTTACCGTATCCTACAGAACAAATTTTTCTATCTCTCCAAACAAATCGGAGAAACAAAAATCTCTGTTGTTGTACAAGAGTGATCATTTCGAACTCAGTCCAAAGCATGTCATTTTCGACTCGAAGAAGAACAAAGAGAAAGATTGCAAGGCACCAGTAACTCTCGACCTGAACAAACCACTGCGGCTTGCGGCTTTCGTCGATGAAATTGCTCTACAGAAAGCCATCAATGAATTCTTTCAAATATTCCCGATGCCCGCTTTGAAGATACGTCCAAAAACTAACGTCTCAGAAAATAAGACAGTCGATTTTAAAAGTACCCAAGATCTCGACAGTGAAATAATATCGAAGAGCCCAACGCAACTGGAGATGCCTCCGAAAAAGTTCTCGGGATTTCGTAGCGAGAATGAACCTCCTCTGAAATTGCTTCATTTTCCTTTCGCCGACCACCATCCCATACGGGAATTGGCGGAGTTCTATAAGGACTTCTTCAACGCTCCTCACCTGAAATTGAGTAATGACTTCAACAAGAGCAGTTCCGACCAAACCGAAATGACTGACGCCGATTTATCAAAGGATTTGGAACTCCATGAAAGTTCGCTACTGGAATTTGACGAGTTGCTCGCTGATATGTGCCGGTCGGCCGAGTGGAGTGGGAATTAGGGGAACAAGTATGCGGTGATGGAAGACTGATGTAGACTTTTAGTAACAAAATATATTATTGGTATACTATTATTTTTGTTTTAGTAAATTTTATTGCAATCACTTTCCTAGGTAAATGTAATCATACTATTTCGAAATGTTATACGATTGCACTCAGAGACACTGTGTGTCGCCGATAAAGTAAGAGTTTGAAATTAGATTTGTTAAAATTGTATCAGACACGGACCTACGACTTTAGAACTGGGGGGTGTGATTGTTTGTAGGCTTTTCTTGCCAGCATTTAGACTTCTACTTAAATAATGGCCTATCTTTACTTTTAGATCCGAGTCTGAAAAGATTTAGTTAAAGTCTTAACCGCCCATAATTATTTCAAATTACATTATAATATGCACAATTCACAAGTCAAATATTAACAAAATTTTCTGAAATGGAACAAAATCGATTAATTTGCGCTCGCCATAGTCGTCGTGCGACGGCCGACCCGCCTCAACCTAACGCTGCTCTATGGGATGACATAAAACAAGCACGCCTCGCGGGTGGCCGCGCCGGGCGCACGCTTAACGCAGCGAACGCCCTAAACACACCATGCCGAAGTTCGGCAAGATTACGCCTGCAATGTATCATAGAATAACTTATATATTGTAGTGCAATGTATTTTACCGATAAATACCGTAAACTACCGATGACACACCATGGGCGTAGCGAGGTACGGGTAAAAGAGCGATCGGTCGCTAATGCTCACGAGTTTCATACCTAAACGTGGAGCGGAGAGAGTTGCGGGGTAAGAGGGGTTCAATCACAGATTAAGGATATAGGCATATAACCTCATTGGGTTCAATCCCAGTTCGAACATAAAGCGCCATCTTGTGAACTGAAAATGAAGAATTTAACTATTTTCAGCGCTAGTACAGTAGATCATTAATAGGTGGCGTAAATCAAAGATTGCTTAGTACTGTTTTATTATTCTTGCTTTTTCTGAGTAATATTGGATTTTTTTAAATAAATTTATAACTTAGGAAGCATCTACGTTATTATTAGCATCAAAACGAATATTGTTTGTTAACTTATTAGTAGTATTTTGTGAAAGACCAGCTTTGTTATTGACCAGTTTTATTTTGAGGCTGATAGTACTTATTTACTTGTCATTTCAACTTTGTAATTATTTCCACTGTTTGTCATACATCGAATATGATAAAAGTTTAGATTATGTTGTAAAATATTTGCTGTTTATAAATTACGTTTATATTAATAAAATATTTTGCAAATATTTAAATGTTTTAATCACGTCATGACAGATGTAGTACACACTGCCATAATCCGCGTGCGAGCTCTGATAAAATAAGGCCAAAAAAAGTGAGAATCTAATTACTATTAGATATAACCGCGCTCGATGCTCGACTGTATAAATTATGCATGAGTAGAAAAATTTACTAGCTCTCCTTCGTCCCAATATTACCTTGATTTACTTCGTCGGAACTCTGACACAGAGTAGGTACCTATACGGTATACCTGCTTGCAGCACCACAATATATTTTATGACATTACAAAATAATATGGTTCCTCACGAGTACACCTAATTTGAGTTAGGTAGTATTAGTTAAAAATATATCAACAATTTGCCTAAGGCCTAACGCTAAAATTCGCGCGGGCGCACGCTCGCGTGTGTAGGTATCTCAGACCACAGCATAGATCAATACCTATCACATCTTGATCTATGTCGGTGTCTCAGACCAAATAAAAAGTCGTGTATGTTGAAAAATAGTATGGGCAGCGCAGGCGCGTGCGACGGACTGTCATACGCGCGGCAGACGGCGGGCACACAGCGCGGGCGCACTCGCCACGCGAACAGGCAGTCGACGTTGTTTCCGTTGACGTTTTTTTGCCAAATAATAAATTAGTAAATAATCTATGGTAATCTACTCGACACAACTGTACACGCTCCAGATCAAAATTATACTAGCAGCGCTAAATGAGATGGGCGCACGCGACGGGTGCTCCCGCTTACGGATTCGTGGCCCGCGGCCAGGGCCGGATCTACCATATGGCTATTTGGGCCCAGAGTTCAAGGGCCCCCAGCTATGTCAATTAAATTAAACAAATCGTGTGGTTTGTACTTTGTATCACTGCAAATCCTACGATCAAGGTTTATTATGCAATTTCGGTGTTAGTACTACGACTACTACTAGCTGACAGTTAAAAATATGTTGTAGCCCTAAGTAGTTTCAGCCCAGGGCCCCCTAAGCTCACGGTCCGGCCCTGCCTGCGGCGCACAGTGGATCGAATCGAGGATTTCGGGGACATAGGGACCGACTTTTGTTTTTCAAATTTTTTTTTATGCCAATGGGTAGAGCTAATTAATGTTAACAAAAGTTATTCTTTGCAATTTTTTCTTAGGCTTATTATTTAAGTACAAAAAAACATATTTTTAAATTTCTTGTATGGAAAAACATTTAAAATCCCAAATTTTTGCCAAGTCCCAATAGATCCCGCGTTCAAACCTTTTTTTTCTTATATTTTGGCTACATTGCTAGTATTATGTACCATAAATGTGTGCCCAAAGTTGCAACCTTGCCAGAAATAGAGGTGAGAAAATTATAAAAAAAAATAATTAGTAACTATTGACTTTTCTAGTTTCTAAAATTATTGTAGGAACTTTTCATGCAAAAAAATCATTATTCTAGTAAAATAATGCTTATAATTACTTAAAAAAAAAAAAAACTCGATGCCATGTAAATATTATCATCAAACATTAACTTGTAGGTAACTAATCCGTTTGACAATAGTAAATAGTCCTTTCTATTGTGTATTTTCTAACAATCGCTTAATGACAATAAACCGAACAACACTCATGATTAAGAGCTTAAGTAAAGGCATATTAAGTGCTTTTACTATACCCTCATTAGCCAATCATTAATAGTTAATTAGGGTGTCATAGAACTTATTATCTTTGTTAGGTCTGGAAAAATATAAAAGGACCGTAATAGATATTTCAAAATTAGTTAATGCTTAAACGTGCTACTACATACATCATTTCACAGTGTTTAATTTTCTTTATTTTGGTATAATGGAAGGTCTTGTGAATAATATAGATTTATTTATGGTATTAAGAGACCAATTGAAAAGTTTGTCAGATAGTAAAGAACTATTTGATTTTCTACAATCGAAAATAAATGTGACTGAAGAAAATAGTGCCGTGCTTAGAAAGTTCTGTACGCGTTTTTGTTCAAATGTGTGTGCCAGATGGGAAAAATGTAGCCGAACATTAGCTAAATTTATTAAAAATAATGGCGATTGGTTAGAATCGTCAATAAATTGGCCCCAAGAAATCAATTTTGAAGTTGTCAATACTGAACCAATAGAACTCGAAGTTTATGATAATACTGAGAATCTACCACCAGCACTTTCCACTTCAGACGCATCCACATCTACCTTTACTCCGAGGAAACCTTTTGAAGATTTAAGTGATTGACAAAAACGGAGACGTTTAGATGAAATAAATAAAGATCTTTCATTTTCTCCTGAAGAAATGTCTGCCATATCAACAAGAAATTTAAAAAACAGTGGAAACGAAGAAATTTCAAAAATAATGAACCATTTACTCAATCACCCAGAAGATTTAAATAAAGTCAAGGCATGCTTAAGCAACGAGAAGGTTAAGAGTGATACGTATTCACCTGATAAGGCACTAGCTTTATTAGTTTCGCTAAAGTTGTCAAAGTGGCAATATATAAACTTAAGAGAGTCTGCGAGTGAAAATGGTTCAGAGTTGTATCCATCGTATTACAAATTGCAACAAGCTAAATTGAATTGTTATCCAGATAAAAAGGATATAAGTATTACTGAGGACGGGGCTTCAATTAAACTGCAAGCTTTACTCAATTTGACTGTATCAAGACTTTTGGATGCAATATCTATGGATTTGGACGCAACAATAAATTTAGAGCTTGTAAGTAAATGGGGTTTTGACGGAGCTTCTGGTCAAAGTGTGTACAAGCAAAAAATAAACAAAGAATTTGAAGACTCCAGTATTTTTATGGCCAGTCTAGTGCCAGTTAGGCTACAACAATCGGATGGAACTATTGTTTGGGAAAACGAAAGACCATCATCCACGTTTTACTGTCGTCCATTAATGTTTCAATTTACGAAAGAAACCCATACCACTGTAATGTTAATTAAAAACAGAATAACAGAAGAAATTAAAGCGCTTCAGCCATCAAGACTGAATCAAATTGAAGTGTCTCACCAGTTACTTTTGACGATGATTGACGGAAAGATAACGTCATATTTATCAGATACGTCGACAGCCGTTTGCGATATTTGCAAAGCAAAGCCATCGGAAATGAACAATATTGAACTGCTTGACCAAAAACACAAGAATGAAGAAATTTACCAGTACGGACTGTCATCTTTACACTGCTGGATCAGGTGTATGGAGTGCCTTCTTCACATAGGTAACAATAATTATTCTTATTTATCATACCTTAGCTATTAATTACTTTTACAGCTGTGAGTCATTCCTCTTTTACAAAATATTCATTTTCATTATTAACTCATCAAGCCCCATACGATCACCGGTGATTGCGAAAACAATAGAATACAATAACATTTCCAAGAATCCGCGATTGAAGGGTAATGTCCCATTTTTCTTATGCAGCATATCGTATGGAGTTTAAAAAATGGAGTGGCAGGGGTGAAAATCAACAAAAAATTAAGCTTAGAAAGTCTGAAATACAACGAGCATTTAGAGAAGATTGCGGCTTACTAATAGACCAGGTGAAACAAGGAGACGGAACCACTAATGATGGCAACACTGCCCGAAGATTTTTCAGGGATGCAGACACTGCAGCCCGTATTACTGGTATAAGCCAGGAATTAATAGAAAGGTTACATGTAATACTTCAGACTATAGCATCTGGAGAGTGCGTCAACCTTTCTAAATTCTCTTTATTCTGTAGAGAGACTGCAGAACTCTACATAAATTTATATCCCTGGTATTATATGCCTTCTAGTTTACACAAACTCCTAATACATGGCACTGATATTATTCAGCATTTTGGTACAATACCTATCGGCAATCTGTCAGAAGAAGCAGCAGAAGCTCGTAACAAAGATTTTCGGAAATTCAGGGAGAGCTATTCCAGAAAATTAAGTAGAAAAGCCACAAATGAGGATATATTACATAATCTTTTGATATCCTCAGATCCAAAGATCACAAGTCTTAGACCAAGACTATCAAAGCACAACAAAATAGCTCTCTCTTCACGGGCTAAAGAGCTTCTGTTGAATTTGCCGACAGACTCTGAGATAGAGTTTATTGACGTTAACAAATTACAGGATAACGATTCTGATAGTGAGTAAGCTTTTTAAATTTGGGTTTTGTATATTAAAGATAGTATGTACATATTAAGAAATAATTTTATTACTTGTATTATGTATGGTATCGTAATTTTTATGTACTCACTACTTTTTATTTTTCAACTTTATTATTAATAGGGAATATGTACACGACGCTAAAATGGATAAAATATTACTGTTTGTAATCTTTATTGTTAAAAAACCATACTGATAATATTTTTAAATGTTTTCTTCGATACTTAATAATAAAATTTAAGTATCAAATATTGGATTTTTTAAATTCCTTCCCAAATTTTTAAAACACAACGCCATTAGCTAAACAAAACGAGATTTTATAATTTTCCAGACCTACAAAGATAATATATTCCATGCCACACTAATTAACTATAATTACTAATTGGCTAATGAGGGTTTATTTTAAGCCCTTATACAATTACTTGAGCTCTTTATTTTGAATGTTGTTTGGTTCATTGTCATTAAGCGATTGTTAGAAAATACACAATACAAAGGACTATTTACTATTGTCAAACGGATTAGTTACCTACAAGTTAATGTTTGATGATAATATTTACATGGCATCGAGTTTTTTTATTTTAAGTAATTTTAAGCATTATTTTACTAGAATAATGATTCCTACAATAATTTTAGAAACTAGAAAAGTCAATAGTTACTAATTATTTTTTTTTATAATTTTCTCACCTCTATTTCTGGCAAGGTTGCAACTTTGGGCACACATTTATGGTACATAATACTAGCAATGTAGCCAAAATATAAGAAAAAAAAGGTTTGACCGCGGGATCTATCAGGACTTGGCAAAAATTTGGGATTATATATGTTTTTCCATACAAGAAATTTAAAAATATGTTTTTTTGTACTTAAATAATAAGCCTAAGAAAAAATTGCAAAGAATAACTTTTGTTAACATTAATTAGCTCTACCCATTGGCATAAATAAAAATTTGAAAAACAAAAGTCGGTCCCTATGTCCCCGAAATCCTCGATTCGATCCACTGTGCGGCGGTCTTCCGACGCGTGCGCCCTCGCCCGCTTTTTAGCGTTAGGCCTAAAAGGAATTGTGGTTCCTCTACTAAGAGCCTTATCACACTAGCGATTTAGGCGATTATACTTTTATACGCGGCGATACTAATAATTCGCCGCAAACAAATCGCCTGCGATTTTGTGTTCGCAAACGCAACCGCTCCACAGTCCGCCCACAAACCGCTATTGTGATAAGGCCTTACTCATTATTGTCAAAAAACTATAGTAGATAAGGCAGTAATGAAACTATTCATACTTAGCAAGTAATTTTATTAGAATTTTTTGAAGGATTTTTTGGATCCCTTGCCCTTTGAAACCTTTAATACGTTGAAACGGACTGTCTTGGATAGAGGTCTGCATTCACCAATGGTGACAATATCTCCTGCTTCGACGTCCCTGGAAAATGCAATTTCAATTTATTAGTTCAATATTTTTTGCATCATACTGATAGAAATAATATTAAAATGTAATCAGATATTGGGTTAAGAACACTCTTATCGTCAATTAGTCTTCGGAAGACCGTCGTGTGAGTTTCATCATTTGAAAAAAGCATTTTAATATGGAATCAATACTTTTGACAAAAAATCCTCTTAGTATCGTCTTCCTTAGTCTTACAAAACATTGCTAAAATTTTTGCTCATCATAATATGAAAAAACTTAAGAGAGGCAGTTGAGATTACATACCTAAAGCAAGGCGATAAATGGACAGACATATTCCTGTGACGCTTCTCGAATCTGTTGTATTTGGGTAGGTAGTGCAGGTAGTCGCGTCTGATGACAATGGTGCGCTGCATCTTCATTTTCTGCACGACACCAGTCAGGATACGTCCACGGATGGACACATTGCCTGTGAATGGGCACTTCTTGTCAATGTAGGTGCCTTCAATCGCCTGAAAAGTGAAACAGACTAGTCAGTTTCATCAGAATTGGGATTATTGACTAATTGGGGAGTAATGATAAAAAATCAGAATTTGGGTTTAGAACACTGTCTTCATCATTTTGTAATCAGAAGACCGTCGTGTGAGTTTCATCATGATAAATCCATTAATTTTATAAATCCATAAAAAAAGCAATCCATTAATTTGGATGATTAGAGCAGGTTCTGGGTAGAGTTGAGAATGCAAAATTTGAAGACCGCATTCTACGAATGGGATTGAACTCAAGAATAACATGTACATTATGAAAGTTGCCAGGAGTTGTATTGGTCCATTTCCTTACACCATTTTTTTTTATAAAAAAATCTGTTTGCTTTCTTGAGTTCAATGCCATTCACAAAATGTGGTTGTCATATTTTGCAACTCCACCCAGCGCCTGCTCTACAATTGTTGGAAATAATATTTTAATACTTGATAATATTATTTAACAACAAATATAAAAAATCACTATCATAATTTTTTATGGCTAAGGCATTATGAACATTTTGTTAGGACCTTGGATACCCAATTTCAGCATATGAACATAAAGTTTAGACATGCAGACACAATATTCCCCATACTAACAAAATATTTTGTTGTTGTACACTGTAGGTTAGCTGTCTTTCTTCAGATATTAGGTTGGAAAGCATTTGACAAAAAGAAAGCAACTTTATAGTTTACTTGTGTAAATATTCTATTAGCACTGGGAACTATATAATATTTTATACAATAGTAACCATTCTGTACACATAATATCAGCTAACAGAGTTACTATGATTTAAAATTATGATATTATAGTAAAACTTAAAACTAGTGTGAATAATAATAATTATAATATAAATACATACAAAACTTACCTGTTTTAAGAAACTTTACTTAAATTACGAACCTTATACTAACATGAATTTTTGGAACGAACATGGAATAGCACCATTTTATAAAAGAATGGTACACTTCAATGTTTATATTGTAACATGCAATACAAGATAAACTATTTGCAAAAAGTGAACCATTCATTACCCATTGTTAGCAACATGAAAGCCCACCACCTAGCCCAAATATAAAATACTGCTCAGACCTCACGTGGTGTCTTGAAACCTAGACCAACATTTTTATGGTGGCGCATATCCTTCCTCTTCAGGCCACCTTTACGGTTGAGGAAAACCGTTGCCTGTTTTTGAAACGCTTTCTCTGTCTACGAAAAAAAAAAAGAAAACATTATTATCACACAGCATGCGTTACCTCTCTCGGTGTTTTGAAACCGAGTCCCACATCTTTGTGGTATCTCAGTGGTTTGCGGCTCCTTTTAACACCGATTCCCTTCTTACGGTTCAAAAACACAGTAGGTTGCTTTTGGAATGAACGTTCCGTCTGCAATTCAGTTATAAATTAGTTTACAATATACACAATAATATACTCAAACATAAGCACAGTTGATAGAACTACATAATAGAATTGGTAAAAGCAACAATAGTTTCGTTATAATAACTACCCAAGTGGTTAATGAAGAAATTATTGTTTTGGTTCAGGTTAACTCCCGCAATATTTCATAAAATGGTTGTATTTTGTATTACAATTTAAAGTATATAAATTAGGAAACATATACCTAATACCACAACACATTTCGGCAATCAAAAGATTTCAAAATCCAAAGCTAACCTAAAAATAGTGTACTTGATTTTCGCAAAGACCTTTGGTCCTCGAATCTTTTGATTAAGTTGACTTATTTTATTACAAAAATCGATAAAAACATAAAGATTCGAAAAATGCCGAACAATAAATTAATTTTAAGACGAATGAGCTTCCGATAGCGTTTACCCACGTGGAAGAATGTGTTGTAAAATTCAATGTAAATAACATTTTTAACGCAGTCACTTCTAAATCCAATAATTCTATAAATTAATGTTTATATTATAAGCTTTCCTAGCATAAGAAAAACGTTAATTTAATCAGAAAAATAGTATTTTTAAAGGAATTTATCACCACACACCTGATCCGCCATTTTGCTTGACACCGAAAAGAACTGTACGAAACGTCAAAATGACATTATTTGTACAATGACAATTCATTTTTTCATAAAGGGGGTGACAGACTTGCGAGTAAGTACCTACCTAATACCTTATGTTATGGGCTATGGCTCGACGATCTTTATCGCCTGTGTGTGTCACCTAAAAACCGCGTACTTACAGATTGCTGCGCAAGTTCGCCGTCTTGGAATTTTACTCGTAGCTCGTCTCGGCTCGTACGTCTCGCAAGACTGCGAGCCGCGAGCCGCGTGCCGTAGTCCACGAGCCGCGAGCCTGGGCCCGGGGACATGGTAATCCAGTGTGAGCCATTCTCGTGTGTCATCGACGTCGAGCCGAGTAAGTTCGCGATCCTAAAACCCGCGTGCTTAAAGTTCGTACGTCAATCACCGACGTCGAGCCGAGAAGTTCACGAACTTGAAACCCGCGTGCTTTAAGTTCGTACGTTTACCATTACCAATTACCAATGCCAGTTTCAGACACAGCAGGAACCGTACGGTTTGGACCCGTGCGTTTTAGTACTTGTTCAGACATAGTGAGAACCGCGCGTTTCCCGCGCAGAAACCGAGCAGTTTTGAGTATAAATAATAAATAAACTAGATGGCGTTTTTAAGAATAAACAGCGAAATCTGCCGGCCGTTTAAATTATTACAATTCCACAAAAGTGTCGTTGTTAGTATTCCTGGGCGTCAATAGATGGCATTTTTTTTTATAATTTCGTTCCATCCGGGTGTCCCTTGACACCTCTCAAGTTTTTATTATTGAAAGGTGGATTTAAGTGCTTGTTGAGACACAGCGGGAACCGCACTTTTCCCGTGCAAAAACCGAGCGGTTAAGTGTGAACGCTGTAATACAACGCCTTTGTAATAAGCTGCGAGCGGTTTAAGGCAAGCACTTACCTCAATTCCAAAACGATAATCTAGTTCGAGTTAGCGTCATCTATTGACGCCCAGGAATACTAACAACGACACTTTTGTGGAATTGTAATAATTTAAACGTCCGGAAGATGTCGCTGTTTATTCTCAAAAACGCCATCTAGTTGCCCCTAATAGGCAGGTACTTTGCGGCCAGTTACAGACATACTTAATCACTTGTTTGAAACAATTTAGGCACAAACACATAACGATTTAATGTTTTTTTTGGGTTTTTTTCGAGAGCAACGATGAGGTACCCGTGACCAACGATGTCAATACTTGGATATAGCATACGCCATCAAAACTGTAGCAATGTTTTTGCATGCAAAATGTGTATCGAGAAAATATTGTCGTCCTTTTTTGTCTTACAGTAATAGCATATACTACTTTCTCTTTCACTCATTCACGCTTTCAATGCATATTTTACATAATAAATGCACTAAACACGTCCGACTGTCACCGCGTCCTAAGGCACACTGCTCTCAGATGAGTGAGCTCACTCATTTCGAGGGTGACACATTTTCGCGCTGACGATTGTATGGAATGCCTCTTCTAAATGTTATAATTCTATGCCCGTGACGTCTCTGACACAAAATTAATCAAATAAAATGGCGGACGTGGAGTCACCGACTGTGATTGATCAATTGAGTGGACATAGAACACTCAAGCACTTAACTTCTGTTGCGAAGTAGGATATCAAACAAACACTGGACATAGAACAAATAAGCACAAAATTTTCATTGTGGACTACTCTAGGTCCATGACCATGACAAATTTCCTAAATTACAAAAAAAATTCGGCCGAGGTTTCAAAATTATTTCCTGAAAAAAAGAGAGAAGGATGGCGACAATTCTTTTTAAGTTTGTCTCCTTCATCTAAACCCTCAATAGTCTGGAAAAATATCAAGAAATACCGTGGATCACTTTCGGAAAGCAATTACCGTCAGTCCAATGATCCTACTGAGTGGATTGACACATTTTCGCGAAGGTTGGCGCCCCCGACGGCTCCATCTTTCGATGAACTTCGTGTTTTTTCTTCTTTAGGATCATCTTCAAACTGGCTAGACTCACCATTTTCTGTGGAGGAATTTCGTCTGGTTCTAGGTTCACTAAAGGATACCGCTTCTGGTGCAGATGGAATCCCATATTCCTTTATTGTCAACAGCGGACCAGACACACAACATCTGTGTCTCAGGATTCTAAATGATATTTACCAGTCGGAAGTTCCTCCAGAGGAATGGCGTTCACAAATTATCTTACCCATTCTTAAACCAGGTAAACCTAGCAATGATCCAACTAGCTATAGAGTATAGACCTATAGCTCTGTCGGCGACTTTAGGAAAAATCTTGGAACATTTAATCAAGAACAGATTGGAGTGGCTAATGGAGAGTCGGGGTGTGTTATCTAAAACACAGTTCGGTTTTCGAAAAGGCTTTAGCACCACGGACAGTGTAGCAACACTCGTGACCGATATCCGCATTGCTTTTTCGAAAATGGAACATGTGGTAGCGGTGTTCCTGGACTTATCATCTGCGTACGATAATGTCAGACTTCCGGTGCTCAGGCAAAAATTGCTTCAGCTGAGCGGCTCGACAAGGATGACAAACTATATTTGCAACTCCCTTTCTTCCCGTTCCATCGTCATCTCCACCCAAAATTCCCAACTTCCTCCTAGTATAGTTTACCAAGGCATACCTCAGGGTAATGTCCTCAGTCCCAGCCTTTTCAATCTTTATACCTACGACGCTGACCTCGTCGTCAATAGTTTTTGTGAGTTCCTCCAGTACGCAGATGATTGGGCCATGTATATTGCCTCAAAAGATATTGCGGATTGCTCCGCCCGCCTCAACTCTGCCATTCGCTATCTTACTGAATGGATGGATAGACATGGTTTGTCCATTTCTATCGCCAAAAGCTCTGTTGTTGTTTTTTCTCGTTTCGGAACCATACCAGATGTCAACATCGGTCCAAACCAACAAGTGTTCCCGGTAAAGGATATAGTTAAATTTTTAGGCGTTTATTTAGATTCTAAGCTGACTCTTTATTCAAAGCCGGAAGTAAATCGGATCCCACGAATTTCAGGCCTATATCGATTCTACCGACCTGTAGTAAAATATTTGAAAAAATTATTTTAAAACAATTACTAGTACATTTTAATTCAAATAATTTGCTACACGATAATCAATACGGATTTACTAAGGGTCGATCCACAACGGATGCTGGTATAGGACTTCTTTGTAGTATTTTTGAGGCTTGGGAGGAGTCGCAGGGTGCCTTAGGTGTGTTTTGCGATCTCTCCAAAGCCTTCGATTGTGTTGAGCATGCTACATTGATCAGGAAACTGCGCCACTACGGCATAAAGGACTCTGCTCTCAGCCTTTTGACTTCTTACCTTAAAAATAGGACTCAAAGGGTTGAGGTAAATGGTAAAAGGTCCAATGGAACCAAAATAGAATTAGGCGTCCCACAGGGATCTATATTAGGCCCATTTCTTTTTCTCATCTATATAAATGACTTACCTTATCTAGTAAAGGATAATAATAATGAGATAGTGCTTTTTGCTGATGACACTTCACTTATTTTTAAAGTGAAGCGACAACAGTCGAACTACGACGAGGTAAACAGTGCTCTCTCAAAAATAGTATATTGGTTTAATGTTAATAACTTACTTTTAAATTCTAGTAAAACTAAATGTATAAAGTTTACTTTGCCCAATGTTAGGCAAGTCCAAACCAATGTACTATTAAATGATGAGAAGATGAATTTGGTAGATAACACTGTATTCCTAGGTATTACACTTGACAGTAAATTACAGTGGGGTCCTCACATTGCTAATCTTGCAGGTAGGCTCAGTTCTGCAGCATATTCAGTCAGAAAAATTAGAGAAATTTCTGACGAAGACACGGCACGATTAGTATATTTTAGTTATTTTCATAGTAGGATGTCATATGGAATCCTTTTATGGGGAAACGCTGCCGACATTAATACAATATTTGTGCTGCAGAAGCGAGCCATACGTTCTATTTATAAAATGTCTGCTTTAGAATCTCTGAGAGATAAATTTAAAGAAATTGGTATTCTAACTGTTGCTTCTCAATACATTTTGGATAATGTAATATATGTTAGAAAAAATATAAGTAAATTTAAAGTTAAAAGTGACATTCACTGTAGAAATACTAGAAATAAGCACAAGCTAGATATGCCGGTGATCAGACTTAGTAAAGTCAGTAAATCCTTTAAAGGTCAATGTATACGCCTTTACAATAAAATCCCAGAAAACGTTCAAAATCTTTCCATTCATAAATTTAAAAAAGTAGTCAAAGAACGTTTGTGTGCCAAAGCCTATTATAAGGTCAATGATTTCATAAACGATGGCACATCTTGGGAGTAGGATGGCTTCTTGCAAGGCTACTTCTACATTAGTGTATGACTTACAATTATGTTGACATTGTATAATTTTAAGTTACATCATTGTAAATTTTATTTAAAAGATTATTTTTTTTCTCACTTTTTTTGGTAAAAAAGTGGGCCCCGTGCGAGTTTCTTACGCCGGTTCTTCTCGCCGGGTTAGTTCCCGAACCGGTGGTAGGCACCATGTAGTATCAACATTCTGAAAGCATTTTTTTAAAATCTATTCAGAAATAAAACTATTTTTATTTATTTTTATTTTTTTATTTTACTGGTGTACACCATATCAACTATGTAGCGAAAAAATGCGAAAAGAATATGAATGTCCTACGCTCTCTCTCAGGTGTCTGGTGGGGTTCACATCCTTTTACGCAGAAGCTGATGTACAATGCTCTGATCCGAAGCCACCTTGATTACGGTTCCTTCCTTTTAGAATCATGCAATAAAGCACCTCTAAAGACTCTCGACAAGATTCAAGCTAAATCACTGAGGATAGTTATCGGAGCTATGAGGTCCACACCTATTAACGCCTCACAAGTTGAATGTGGGGATCCCCCTCTTAACATCAGAAGGCAGTACCTTGCTGACCGATTTGTGTTTAAGTTATTTCAAAACTCCTCCCACCCACTCCTTAGTAAACTTCACACCCTTTCGCAATTAGTTGGCTCTTCAAGCTACTGGTTGCATAGGGATCCTCCTTGCATCCTGATTAGCTACCAAAAACTCTCCCGTCTACCTTGCCCTATTTTCCAATCTAGATTAAACCCCCTCTTTTCCACTTCCTATAATGCACTTACCCTCCATCCAAAAGTGCTTCTAAATTTTCCAATTGATAAGGGCTCTGTTTTTGCTAATACACAGTTCAAACAAATCATTAATCAGTATTTTAGGGACTGGCTGCTTATTTTCACAGATGCATCTAAGCTCTCGGAGGGTAGCTGTGTTGGAGTGGCTGTATATATCCCTAGAGTCAATGTGGCGCTAAATTTTAAATTACCTCCAAATTCATCTGTGTTTACAGGGGAAACCCTAGCTATCTTAGAGGCACTTACCTTTGTTGAGTCACATCAACTCAATAAATCTATCATATTGTCGGATTCTAGAAGTACCCTGGAGGCCATTAACTCCAATCAGTTTCGCTCCAAGTGCAAATTTCCTTTGGTCTTGAAAATAAGACAGCTTCTCCTTAAGTGCTACACAGAACATATCCAGGTTGTTCTGGCTTGGATACCAGGACATAGTGGAATTACTGGCAATGAAAACGTAGATGCATATGCTAAGGTCGCAATAACAACAGGTATCTCTAGCCACTATATGGTTTATTGCCAGGATTTAATTCCTTTAGCTAAAGAGAACATGTATACCAATTGGAATAATGAGTGGACATGAACCAGTGTGAATAAGGGTAAATACTATTTTGACATCCAGAATAGTATCCCGGTTAAACCCTGGTTTTCTAAATTTAAAGAAGCAAGCAAAACAGTGTGCTCAACAGTTTGCCGAATCAGACTGGATAAGGGCTCTGTTTTTGCTAATACATATTTTGTCACTGCTGTCCACCTGTTTTCTTAGCCAAGATTAGGGTTAGAGACAGTTCCCTTTGTGAGTGTGGCATAGACGAGGGCACTTTAGATCATATATTCTTCTCTTGTCCAAAGTACCAATCCTCACTATATAATATCCTTCCCCCTACCATCCCTCGCCCTATCAATTTAAAATCCGTCCTATCCTTTGTAAATACTCCCTTTGTAAAAACTTTGTGTACATATATACATACTAACCAAATTAAATTATAAGGTGTGGTACTAACTCTTCATGTTTGTGTTTGTTTTAGGTTAAGGAATTGTCAACAGACACCGTACGCGTTTCTTAATTACCGTACCCTTGTTTTTCCACAAAACCTCTCATAAGGCAGAGTATTCGTCAACGCACTCTGACATTGGCGATTCACCAAGGAGCCATATTTTAAAAGAAGAAGAAGAGGAAGACAATGTATTTGCCAAAAACTGCCAAATGCAAAGCCAAATGCCAATTGAAAATTGTTATGAAAAATTGAAAATATTTTGCTACCGTTGCAAGCTTTTCTGCTCCTAAATATTTGTTAATTTTAGTGCAATATAGTATAAATTCATACTGAGTTGTTTTTTTTGTGTATACAATTTTGTTATTACATATTACTTGCATTTGAAGACAACATCTTTCTATTTATGAATACGAGCTATGTACTTAATTTTACTGTTCGTATTTCGATAAATGTATCATTTTGTTTGATGAGCAATGGAAGAAGTGCGACAGTTGGTTCAAGAGGAAGGGCGAGAGGCGCGCAATTTAGTAGCTTTCCATGTTGCGGTGGATAATCCTGGTAAGTCAAAAAATACTCTTTGTCTTGTTTGATACGTTTTAAGTTCAAATCGTGGGCGTTAGAACAAACATTTGATGACTTAAATACATCGGTATTATTATATATTTGAACCTACAAACGCTATAATTATAATTGATTTTCTCATCTCACTAGTCTGTAGTTTATCTCACTATTAAATGTTGTCAAATCTTATGAATAATATCCAACAAAGACTGTTGGTTTAATTTGCTGGTACGTAGTAGGTACATAGCTGGTATTAGAACACTAACCCGTCGATCGTGGGAAAACGAGACACAATAGATATTCTATTGTGTCTCGGTCACCGGTGACCGTTTGGGGCTTGATGAATTAATTTAAAAAAAACATGAAAATATGTTTCTTTGTGTTACAATATACATATATAATAGGTATATTGTAACACAAAGTTAGTAGTAAGTGACATAAATATATGACATCATCTGAAGAGACATAGTATAATTTGTTTACTGTAATAAATGTGTACTTAAAACTAGGCTGTGCTTCAATAACTTTCATATAAAATATGTAATGGTGGCACTTCACATGGCTATTGGTATTTGCTATTTGTTGCATTTGGCAAAATTATTGACGTAATACACAAACAAGCAAATAAAGTCAAATACGTCCTTCCACACAGGACGTCAAATACCAAACTTTTACTTGATTTTGTTTTCTTGCCTATTTGACTCTTTTGATGTGCGTCAAAAACCGACAAAGGTTTGATGTATTTGGTATTGGTCATATTTGTCAAATAGGCAAATAAGGTCAATACTTTCTCAAACATACAGTCTACACATGGTGATTGTTTGGCGAATACATCAAATACGCAAATACAAATAGCCATGTGAAGTGCCACCATAATAATAACCCTATTGTAATGTCATATTGTACAATGGTATGTTAAATTTATTGTATTTCTATTTCTTGTTCACTTGTTGGTCTTATAAAATTGGTCACAACAGAGAATAAGCTTAATTTTATCATATTTTATTATATGCGTTTTTTGTTTATGGCCTTTTTTTATGGAATATAATAGAACCCCTATAAATAGTTAGTTAAAACTTGCCTTTATCAAGTTTATCGGCAGCATAACATACACCAAAACTGTTTAACTTATTTGAACCAATTTTGAATGCCATAAAATATTTTGAATAATTAATGTTAAACATAATTTTGAAATCATGAAATATTAGATAAATTTTTCTCCAACCTAAGCGCGACTAGACAATCAATTTTATTGTGCTATATCATATATTGTGCAACATTACTGTTGAAGTGCGAGTCAGACTCGCGCATGAAGGGTTCCGTTAAAGAGCGAAAGTATTGAAAAAAATGTGTTTTTTGTATGGAAGCCCCCCTTAATTATTTGATTAAACATTAAAGTACACATATAATTGAGGATTTTATGAAAATTTCAAGCGTCTACATGTTGCCAATTACCAATATGGATTACCAGCCAAAAAGGCCAAAAAAATCACGTTTGTTGTATGGGAGCCCCCCTTAAATATGAACTTTATTTTGTTTTTAGTATTTTTTGTTATAGCGGCACCAATAATACACAATCTGTAAAAATTTCAGAAATCTAGCTTTAGCGGTTCTTGAGATACAGCCTGGAGACAGACAGACGGACAGACAGACAGACGGACAGATAGATGGACAGACATCGTAGTCTCAGTAATAGGGTCCCGTTTTTACCCTTTGGGTACGGAACCCTAAAAAATGAGTAATTGCTCTTATGTTGTAAAATGTTACATCATCCAGTCATGTCTTCATATTAGTGCTACATATTAGTGAATCTCTCATATTCTCTTTGTACATTGACATAATTGTATAAGTGTCTAAACACACTAGGCCGAAAAAACGCGGCCGAAGTTCCGCTTAATTACGTCTGCAGTGTATTTTAAATTACCGATTACATGTGCTTAGACTAGGGATGCCACAAATAGTGAATTGGCCGAATACCGAATACCGAATATTCGGAAACGCTGTCGGCCGAAGCGCCGAATATTCGGCACGAAATATAATATACTTTTCGGGGGCGCGGTAGCTGGATTAAGACAAGTCGCAACCTGGTTTCCTCGTTGCGTTTTCAAACGAGTGATTGCGTCAAACGAGTTGGATTTTTATTTGAAAACAGTTCCCCTATTGCAGAAGGCCGATCCTTACAAGTGGTTGTTAGCAAACGAAAAACAATACCCAAACGTTTCGAAATTTGCCAAAGTTTATCTCCTGAAAGTAGCTGGTATAGTGAGAGGTTATTTTCTGAGGCTGGTAACATTTACGATGAAAAGCGTAATCGTTTGCTACCAAGAAATGCTGAAAAAGCTTCTTTTATCCATCACAACTTACCACTGATCAATTTTAATTACTAAAGTGTTGTAATTTGGAAATAAATACATACTTTTAAGTAATATAACGTGTTTTTTTCTTACATGATTTGGTATTCGGTATTCGACTGAATAGTATCTACGTATTATTTGGCCGAATACCGAATAGCAAAAAAAGGAGCCGAATAGGCCGAATACCAAATAGTTGCCGAATATTCGTGACATCTTTAGTTTAGACATTAAGGCTGCGTTTCCACCAGAGATGTGTTGCGAGGAATGTGTTTTTGAGAACCAATAGCATCGTTTTATTGACGTGAGCTTGTCATGACATTGCTCAGCGCGGCGATGCTATTTGATCTTAAAAACACATTCCTCACAAGTCACAACACATCTCTGGTGGAAACGCAGCCTTATACTTATGACATACACATTTGTCAGTCCATTCCTTTTCTGTTAAAAATATAAATAAGTATAAAAAAATATTAGACATGATAATTTTGACCTATGTGATTGAGTGATCAGTGAGCAAAATACTTGATGGCCAATAAAATCTTTCCAGAAGCCCTGTATCTTATCATTTTTGACGCTCCCCCTACGGAGATGCCGTAATTTACCGTTTTAGAGCCTTATTAACTCATAATTGGAAAGCTACAAAATTATAATAAAAATACAGCAATAATCTTCAGTAAGTATATGAACGTTCCTTTAATAGTTATTATTTAGTAATGTCCTATTTTTGTTTTTATACTCATATCAGCTTCCAAAGTAATACAAATTTATTTAAATTCAAGCATACATTCAGCATTTCCCTAGTATTTACAAATTACGGTTATTTGAAACACACGCAAATAGATCGATAATTTCATCAACTACATACTGGACGTTAGAAATTTTTTTAGGTCAATTTTGAACTAAGATAAATAAAAAAATAAGATTGTGGCGCGATCTCGGCAACGCGGCAAATGTATGGTCAAGGTCGTTTGCTCAGGGGATGGCCTAAGCGTGTCGCAGACAGACGCGGCCTGCGGTGGCGGTAGCGGTGGCGGTCAGTTGGATGACTTGAGAGTTCTAGGAACGACACAGACACACGCGGCCTGGACGCGGTCACAGCGCGGCTTACCGCGGCCGCAAGCCCCGCCCCCTCCGCCACCGCTTCCAGTGGCGGATTTACCAATAGTCTGAGTAGGCTAGAGCCTAGGGCGGCAGATTTACAGGGGCGGCAAATTTAGCCCAATTTTTTTTTTATCTTATAGAAATAAAGGCCAGGATATATCCTTATGGGCGCTATGGAAAGAAGACCTAGATTTGAATTATTTTGTGGTAAAATAAGCCCTATTTTTTTTGTTTTAATGTGTAGCGACAGTCGGTAATACCATTTTTATCATCATAATTTTTTATTTTAGAGACACCATTAAAAAGTTACGACCTTTTAAAAGGTGAAGTCAAAAATACTTGTCGACAAAAAAAATCTCGTAATAACCCTATATTTTTTTCGCGCATCGTATCGAGCTCACCACAGGAATCAATTTTACCCATGAGGAAATTTCCGTAGGTCATACCGTTTTCAAGTAAAGCGAGGTTGAAATGTCAAAATGCTTAAGCGATTTTTTCAAAAAAATTCGATGTCCAGTCTCCAGAACACCCAATTATTATTGGCGCATTCGATTGGCACCCTAATGCTAAGTACTCACATACGGTATTACTCGATAGTTTTACTCCAAATCGAGTAAAATTTATCGTGTGGACAGTGGACTGCAAAACTCACAGCTCGAAAGCTCGCATCGAGCCGGCTCGATGGAATTAAATAAATCTAATTTCCTTCGAACTTACTCGACGCGAGCCGTCGAGCTTTAGTCAAGCGTGTGAGTTTTGCGGTCCACACGATTATTTTTACTCGATTTATAGTAAAAGTTAAAACTATCAAGTAATGCTGAATCTGTGGACGAAAGCCCAAACCGTGGTTTTTACTCTACGTGATTGCTCGATCGAGTAAAACCGTATGTGAGTACTTAGCATTATAGCCATCATTTTTTGTTATGTAACATTTTTTCGTGCGGGCCTCGGGGTATCGGAAATAATAGTACTCCACAGTGCCAAAGGGACGCGGGACTAAGAAAATTTTCGGAGAAAAAAAATCACTCCAATTGGAGTGATTTTTTTTCTCCGATAAACACCATCATTTTATTGGCGCATTGTGTCGAGCTCATCAATCATACTAGTAACGGGAAAAAGCCAATGTAATGAAAGCGATAGAACACAAATCATAAAGTTGCAATTTCAGAATAAAATATGCAATAATTAATATGATTATGAACTAAACTAACGTATTCTTCAACGTATTCTTAAACTATCTTTCAAAGGTCAATGTATACGCCTATACAATAAAATCCCAGAAAACGTTCAAAATCTTTCAATTAATAGATTTAAAAAAGTTGTTAAAGAACGTTTGTGTGCTAAGGCTTATTATAAGGTAAATGATTTTCTCAATGATAGCACACCTTGGGAAAAATAAGCTGACAGACCATAGGCCGCTTCTATATAAATGTACCACATTTTTACATACCTATTGTAAATTAGCTTAAGCTATATATTATTGTAATTTTCCACCTTTTTGGTAAAAGGTGGCCCCGTGCGAGTTTCTTACGCCGGTTCTTCTCGCCGGGTTAGTTCCCGAACCGGTGGTAGGCCTCATGTAGACGTTCTAAAAGTGTTAACCTATTTAGAAATAAATATTTTGATTTTGATTTTTTTTTTGATTTTATTGAATTTCAAAGGTTAGTAGGGTTATTTTAATTTATAAATATTATGTAATTTGTATACTTACCTATAAGAACGGCATTATCGTTCTACGATAAAGTCCTTTTTCTTTCCTAGATTTAAAAAAAAGGTCAGTAGGGGCGGCAAAAATTGAATAGCCTACTGGTGGCAAATTTGTAAATCTGCCACTGACCGCTTCTGTGTAAATAAATTATTCCTATGTCCAGAATTCCCCATGTTGCTGCCGTTTTTTATTAATTTCATGGACCCACAATTCTCTTTTTCTGAAAAGAATAACCATATTACATACACGACGTTAGTAAATATTTTTATTCTATTCTTTTTAAGATTTTTTGACCCCCCCCCTGGTGACCACGCGTAGTATATGCCAAGAGCCCCCCCTTCAATTGTTCACGTGGTATTGACAAGAATAATTTTTAATCATTTTGTAATTAGAAAGAGTAGATAGCAAATGAAAATAATTTGACTCATATTTGTGTTTATTAAGTTATTTATTACGAAAGACTCTTTGCATGTTTACAATAATTATTACTACTTAATTAAATATGGAAATAAAAATAACGATCACCAAAAATACATTGAAACCCAATAGTTTGCCAAAAAGAAATACTTGACACCAATATTTATAATAATTATTACTACTTAATAAAATATGGGAATAAAAATAAAGATCACCAAAAAATACTTTGATACCCAATAGTTTGCCAAAAAGAAATACTTGACACCAATCCTACTTAATATTATAAAGGCGAAAGTTTGGATGTATGGATGTTTGATACTCTTTCACGCAAAAACTACTAAACGGATTTTAATGAAACTTAACAATAATATAGCTTATACATCAGAATAACACATAGGCTACAATTTTAACCGACTTTCAAAATGGAGGAGTTTTTTATGTTCAATGATTACTCCGCCGTTTGTAAACCGATTTTCAAATTTTTTTCTTTTGGTGTATAGGCTATCATCCCAATTTGGTACCGTATTCATAAAAGTGGTGACCCGTAGCCCTAGCACGGCGACCAGTAGAAATGCGAAAGTATAGACAAACTGTGGACATAAACTTAAGGTGCCGTTCCGATCTTTACCGCGGCTAATCGCGACCGACAAAAATTCAATTAAAATGCCACTTTATGACAGACTATAGTATATGTCATAAAGTAGGATATTATTTGAATTTTTAGGACTATAGTCTGTCATAAAGTGGCATTTTAATTGAATTTTTCGGAACGAAAAAAGATCGGAACGGCACCTTAAGTTTATCTCCATAGTGTGTCTATACTTTCGCAATTCCACTGGTCGCCGTGCTAGGGCTACTGATAAAGAGATCTATAAGTAATCGAGGGAACTCCTCAAAATTTATATGGAAACATGTGGTGACTTCGATTTCGTGAGTATTATTCTAAGCATAAGCTACCAACAAGTAAGATTTTGCACCAAGGTATACCATGGTTCGGAAGGTGCTGAGAGAACTCCTGACTCTTTATAGATACAACTTTGGGAGTTTCGACGTTGTTTTAAGCAAAGCATATGCTATTATGCAAATTATATTCATTATCATCATCACTACCATAAACCATTATAGAACCATGTATCGTCCCGTTTTGACCCTATCATTGGTACTTTTCATAGTCTTTTATTATATATCACTTAAGAACAGGTAGTATTTAAGATATACTATAAAGGTGTAACAAAACTAATTGATAATACTATAGGATGTGTACATGTTCCTTATAGTGAGTTTACTGTGAAAGCAGTAAACTCACTATAAGGAAGTGAGTTTACTGCTTTCACAGTAAACTCACTATAAGGAACATGCAGCGCTGAATGGGCAATTTTTTTTTCACTTTTGAATGGGCAAGCGCCCCAGTATAACGAGTTTCTCCATACAAAAGTGAAAAAAAAATTAAGTCTTTCAACGCTGCTACTTTCACAGTGAACTCTAAGTAAGGAACACATACACGCCCTAAAGTATTATCACTTAGATTTATGTATGATATATATAATGATAGTCTAAATTTACAATAGAACAATCAGAGAAATTAATTTCTAGGCAGATGGCAGACCTAAGTAATTTGGTCGCGTTTAAAGTTAAACCCAACCGACAGATCACAATTAACATTGAATTGACATGATCCGACTACATGACGTTGGTCTGTCAACTACCTAGGAATCAATTTCCTCGATGGTACATATTAGCTATTTTAGTCACGACTGTAGTTTAAATTGTAATCGAACACCAAATATAGTAAATGATCACCAAGCTTGACAGCTTCACCAAACTTCAAAATGCCTGACAAGTGACAACATTGCCTGTTTTTTTTTAAATGGCTGTTGGCTATAAATAACCATAATAAATGCCACTGTCAAGTATTAAATGGCGAGAAAAAAAATCGTATGACGTTTCTCTCGGCGAAATTGACTACGAGACAAGACTCTAGACCCCCTCCCCCCCTCTTGTGACCGAGCGTAGTATTTTGAAGACCCCCCTCACCCCCCCTAAATGGGTCACGTAGTATGGGTATTTTCCCTAATGTGCCGCCGTAGGTTAGAATGACCGCCACCGCGACCGCGGCAGTGTATTGTTATCACGGTCAAGCAAGAAGGCAACAGATGATCGCCACCGCAGGCCGCGTCTGTCTGGGACACGCTTTATGGGCACCTTCTCCCTAAATTAGCAGGTCGATGTCTGTTCAGTGCGAATATCGACGTAAATGACATTAAAATAACATTCATATCAGCGCGCCTTGTACGGTGGCGGTTACGACGCTCGCCGCGTCCATGATAGGGCGAAATAGGAGAAAAAACCTTTTTACTTAGATAAAAAATATTATAACTAAACATGTATCCAATCATTTCCCTGTAAAATTTTAATAGTAATCGAACTGTCCAAATTATTTTTCGATTAAGTCCCTGTAAGTCCTATAAAACTGTTTTTAAAATCGAGGTTGTTTCGGAATTTTTTTTTTATCGAGTAAAATTATCTGTATTGTGTTTCTAACCAAAAAAGTAACTAGTTAAAAGATGTATCTATATGTATATATTTTTCAGTTTTTTTGAATGGCGCTTTCTTTAAAAATTACTCATTCTAGAAACGTGAATTTGGAAGAAGGTGCCCTTAATGAATATAGTAGCAAAATGACTGATGATGATTTTATGGTTTATCATGACTTATGAGGGCAAGGGTGGCATAATGCCCATACCCATAGCATACCCACTGGTGGGTAGGGTAGGAAAACGTTAGGTTTTTTTATAGGCTTATATGACTTAACACAAACCATATCGTCTGTGTTAAGTCATATAAGCCGAATTGTACAAAATTAAAAATTACATTGTCAAATTTAAAATTGAAAATCATTAAGAGGCTGTTTCACCACTTCTGATAAGTGCGGGGTAGGCTATCCACCACTTAACTTGACAGATAGAGTATGGAGAATCTGTCAAATAAGTTGTCTATAGCCTATCCGGCACTTTATCAGGAAGGGAACAGGCCCTAATTCTTTTAGATAAGCCCATAAACCAAAATACTCAAAACACTTCTCAACTAAAAATTAAACGTGTGTGAACTGTGAATGTTCAAATTTGCGATCCTCTGGGTGGGTGTTACAAGGAATTTTGTTTCTGCCAAATATACAAAAATCGGTCAAATGTGAGTGGGACTCGCGCACAAAGGGTTCGTACCATTATAGAGCAAAATAGGCAAAAAGTTGTGTTTTTTTGTTTAGGAGCACCCCTTAATTATTTATTTTATTTTATTATTAACAATTAAAGTATTAATACAACTAATATTTTGCAAACATTTCAAGTGAATACCTGTTACCATTATTGATATCGACCAAAAAATGGCAAAAAAATCACGGGACATGGGAGCAGCCCCCCTTAAATATTACAATTATTTTGTTTTTACTTTTTAGTATTTGTTGTTATAGCGGCAACAGAAATACATAATCTGTGAAAATTTCAACTCTACTTATTACCGTTCTTGAGATACAGCCTGGAGACAAACAGACGGACAGAGAGACAGACATTGAAGACTTAGTAATAGGATCCCGTTTTTACCCTTTGGGTACGGAACTCTAAAAAGAAAAAGTCGATATAACGAGGCCAACATGGACTCTTTATTTCATCTGTACCAAATAAACACGTGATACACGTGAACGTGGATACTTACAAATATCGAAGTTATTATGCCATGTGACCTCGTGCTGTTTGCATAGGTGTAAAATTTCTCTCCGGTTATTTTTAACGACCCCTTTCCCTAGAATCAATTATTCATATAGTATCGACTTGTAACTTCAGACGTTTATGTCGATGGAGGTTTAAGTAAATTGGCTGTAGTTTTATGTTGTCGCATTCTAGTGTTGGTTTTCCCGCCAATTTATGAAATGAGCTTCAATTTTATATTTTCCTAAAAGAGCGTAGGGATTCTATAGACAAGGATTTTTCAAGTTCTTTTAGTAATGATTATTATCATACATGAGTTTTTAGAGCAGATAGATTAATAGATTAGTTTAAATTCTCTTTTCCACTATAAGCCTATCGTTTCTGTACAAAATAAAAGAAAATAAGTACTTAGCAATGGAACATGAAATCGCAACAATATTATGATCCGATTTAAAATAGTCTCTGGCTGAAAATTCAATTGCATCCGTATCTCTACTTGTGGCTTGCGTTTGATGTGCTTAATGCAAGAGACATGTTATAGCATCGCTGGTTTATTTTTGAATCGATACGGAAACTTGTGTCGAACATATTCTATCGATTTGTAAGAAACTTCCGACCTTGTAGATAAAATGGGAACAATACATACACATTTTATTACACTCGTGTCGATATAAAAGCACTATTGTCGGTACTTAGTTCATACGTCTGTTTTGTCTCAAAGAATGAAGACACTTTAATAAGATCATAAATCTTGCCAATAAAACGGACAACGGTGTTGATTTTTGGATGGGAAACGAGAAAAACAAGATAATTGGTTCCAAAGACGTTTTCTAAAATGCTTTTGCAGTATTTTCTTGTGAAATTGAAATTGGCCTCGTTAATCTAAATATATATAACTCAAAGGTGACTGACTGACTGACTGACTGACAGTGATCTATCAACGCATGTAGCCCAAACCATGGACGGATCGGGCTGAAATTTGGTTTGCAGGTAGATGTTATGACGTAGGCATCCGCTAAGAAAGGATTTTGATAAATTTCACCCCTAAGGGGATAAAATAGGGGATGAAAGATTGTATATAATAATACTCCTTAACGCGAGCGAAGCCGTGGGCAAAAGCTAGTTTCATATAAACCCGAATAAATTGAATCTGCAATCGTCCATTAAGTTTTAAACTACTGCAAATAAAGATTGACTAGAAGTCTGAAGTTACCAACAGGCAAAGGGACCATCCATAAAGTACGTCACACGATTTTTAGACCTCCCTCCCCCCTTGTCACAGGTGGTCCCTTCATTTAAAAATTAAAACCACCTGAATATTTTAAACGCTATTCATTTATTAAATTTAAAATGTGATGTCACAAAACTTAGGACTCCCTCCCCCTTCTTGTCACACCATGTCAAAATTACGTCGACTCCCTCCCCCCCCCTTTAAGTGTGACATACTTTATGGATGAACCCAAAGATATACCTGCTTATTTCACTTTCAGCTCGAGTGTCTCGTAAGCCGCCGAAAGCTCTACCCCCGGCGCGGCGGGCGCCTCCTCGCGCCACTCGACTTCGCTCCGCCTCGGCCGGCCGCGACAAACGCTCCGAGCTCAGAGCCAGATACTGGGCCCTGCTGTTTGGAGACCTGCAGAGATCGGTGAGGATTAAACATTTGATATCTGAAGGTCATGTACTGTTTTCGTTAGGACCATTAGGTTCTTAAATATGTTACAAGTTACAACAGAGCAATTTACGCACCATTTATAAAATTAAACCTATTCTTATTTTGCAGGTGGGAGAAATTTACAACACAGTAGAAGCCCACGAGAATGTAAATGAGTGCCAAGAAGTAATACTTGTACTTGAAAATTATACCCGAGACTTTAAAGCGCTCGCCGAGTGGTTCAGACTTAAATGGGAGTACGATAACACGCCTCCTCTTCAGAGGCCGCAGAGTTTGGCGTGGGAGATACGGAAAACGGACTTCGTGCGACCAGAATCGAGACGCGCGTATTCAGTAAAAAGTTCGCCCTCGGTTTCAGGAAAGAACAGTCCTTGTCTCTCGGGACACAACACTCCCAGTGGCAAAAATAGTCCTAATCTAACTGGAAAAGCGAGCCCCGGAAGTGGTAAGATAAGTCCTAGAATAGTCTCACATAATTCTAGTCCAAAGGGAAATATTGAATTTTTTAGTAACAAAATTGTCGCTTCGAAGATAACAGCCAAACCGGAACCTAAGCTAGCTAAAGAAACTTCTAGATTATCGGATATCAAAGAAAAAGAAACAAAGGAGACAAACGACGAAGATGAGACTTTAAATAACCGTAACAGTCTTGGAGATGAACAGAAACGGCCTACAATCGTAAAATCAAAAGATATGGATAAAGATGGAAAAAGCTCTCCGCTTAAACTTGGTAAAACTAAATTACAAGATGTGGAACCTGCTGCTAGTTTTGCAAATACATCCCCAGTGAACCTTTCTGGTGCAGCAATCACTACAAAACTACTAGATGAGATGGAAAACTCATTTTTAGCGAAAAATCTAAAAGAAAATTATGCCAAAAATGACAATATGATAAATAAAGAGGCTGAAAATCGTCAAAATACTCTTAATTCGCCCCACGCACAAGAAACTAACTCAACTGATTCTAAAGAAACACTATTTACTGAATCTCCTAATATATCTGAAGACAATTTTGCAGATATATCCAACGAGAGTTCTAATAAATCTGATGAAATTAAGACAGAAGTTGCGAAAGATATGAACGAAAAAAAGACACCAGAAAATTTAAAAGAAGGCGAAACCATGAAAGAAAAAACTCAAAACGAGAAAATTAATACTGTTTATGAAACCACCTCACCACAATCGAAGGATGTTCCTGAAATTGATAGGCATACAATACCGAACACGAACAAAAACAGTATAGAAAATAATAAAGTAGACAATCGCCAAAAGCAAGCGATAAAAGTATCTACAGATAAATTACTAATTTCCGATGCAGAAAACGTTAAAAGTAAAATCAATGCTTCTTCTCCATGTAAAGAAAATTTAAAAGATGAAAGTCAGAAAAAAGAGACTGATGTTAAAAAAATAGAACCGAAACAAATTAGTGAAGCAAAACCAACTGTCCGACCAGCTTATTCTCAAGCTGCTGCAAAGCCCAAATCTCCCAATATCTCCAAAGTTGAAATTAAAACTCCAACCAGATTAGTTCGCAGCTCGACAGTTGTTGAAATGCGACCAACGGTTCCAAAAACTCAACGATCATTCCAGAAAAAAGTTCCAACCAATAAATGCAGTTATCCTTTTAACTTAACTACTGGGCGAACTAGCCTTTTTGATACACCCGCAAGTGCTTCAAGTAAGGGAAATACTTTGAAAAGGTCTTTGAACAAAAGTGTTCAAATGGCATCCGGCGATGGAAAGTTTAATACAGTCAGCAAAACAGAACCTAAGAGAAAAATTTCTAGACCAACATCATTGAAAGTGAATGAGAAACCTATAAAACAGGATACCAAGCCCCATAATTCAGAAAAATTGAACGAATACCAAGACCATAGCAGCTCAGAGACTTTGACTGCTCAAATTGAAATATCTCGTATTGAATCAAATGAAAGCCTAAAAACTTTGGTCCCTAAAGATTTCGAATCGTTACAAGATATATCTAGCTCAGTTGAAGTACTGAATATCGACAATAAAAGCGATAATGAAGGCTGGCTGACTGTCAAATCGAGAAGAATAATAAGGGAATCTAAGAAGCATTCGAAGTCTCATTGGGCCAAACGATTTAATCAACCTTCAGCTACAACAAGCTTGCCAACCCTCAATATGTTAGAATCGCCAAAACAGGAGAACAAAAGTATAACTGAAAATGAGAAAGTTAAGAAAGAAGATAGGGCAAAATCCGAACAACCGCATCAAGATGAGAAGAATGAGCCTTCTATTAAACATGAAAGAAGCAAGCCGGTGTCCAAACACAAATCGAGTCATAGAGCCAAAGACTCTTCAATGGTGAGACAAAAGTCTGACGTGACCGGCTTAAAGACAAGGTCTTCCAAAAACAGAGCAATGAGCAGACGTTCAGAAAGAAAAGGTATTCCCAAAGAAGAAGATTCTGAATTGGCTGGCAGTAGATTGCATTCATCTTTGGAAAGCCTAACAACTGCCTTAGCTCGATCTCAAGAGAGTACAGAGGACGCCTTCGATTTTGACAAATGGAAGGCTGAATTTAAATCCACATTCAAATATTTCGACGATGACGATGGTATATCAGAACATAATGAAATATTGAAGACAGCGGATCCATCAGAAATGTCCGAGATAGCAGAAATGACGTCACTCATAGAAGAGAACGAGAGGAAAATGAGCTTAGCACTCGACTTCCAATGCGAAGTGGATCAGCGGAAACTGTGCGAGGAAGAAGATTTATTGAATAGACAAATTTTGGAGCTACAACAAGTATCTGACATAGATATTGATACCGAAACGGATGATACAGAGGTAAGATTATTATTTATTTGAATTTATTCTATAGTCACCTACGAATAATAAAAACTAAGGAAACATAACTCCCATACTTCAGCTGTATAGAATTTGGTTCTTTTTCGCACACTAAAATATGGCAATAGCAACGAAACACTAACACTAAAATTTACGAAATAAAGCCGTTGACATTAATTGTCACTTCTATATTTACACAAAATTGTGTATCGAATACATGCATAAAGTATGCATGTATTCGGGTCACATTTTGTAGACTCGTGGACACATTTTTTGACGCAGTTACTCTTCCTTAGTTTTTATTATTCATAGATAGTCACCGATAAACCTGGTATTCTACTCTGAACTTTATGACGAAACCAATAAAATTGAAAATCTTTTTAGGGTTCCGTACCCAAAGGGTAAAAACGGGACCCTATTACTAAGACTTCGATGTCTGTCCATCTATCCGTTTGTCCGTCTGTCTGTCTGGCTCCAAGCTGTATCTCAAGAACCTCTTGCCATTATTGATATAGAGCGAAAAAGGCCGAAAAATACACGTTTGTTGTATGGGAGCCCCCCTTAAATATAAATTTTATTTTGTTTTCAGTATTTGTTGTTATAGCGGTAACAGATATACACAATCTGTAAAAATTTCAGAAGCTAGACTTCTGAAATCGGTTCTTGAGATACAGCCTGGAGACAGACAGACGGACAGACAACGAAGTCTTAGTAATAGGGTCCCGTTTTTACCCTTTGGGTACGGAACCCTAAAAACAAGCTAAAAGCCGAGTTTTGTGAGGGCTCGCGTCGTCCTTGACTGACTGATGATAACACGTCATCTACATATTATAAAAAACCTTGACTGACTGGTGATAACACATCTACATATAAATAAAAAATACTATGTTAAAGCACAAATTAATAGGTGTGATGGTTTTCCGTAAAGTGTACCACAAAATGTTTGAGATGTGGGATATACTAGGGCTCGCTTCGCTCGCCCTGATAAAATAAAGTAAATAATTAAGGGGGGCTCCCATACAACAGACGTAATTTTGTAGCCTTTTTTGCTCATAATCAATAATGGTAACCTGTAGACACTTGAAATTTACACAGAATCCTAAATTATATGTGTACTTTAATAATTCATAATAAAATAAAAGTAAAATAAATATTTAAGTGAGGATCCCCCCATACAAAAAACACAATTTTTGGCCTATTTTTGCTCTATAGACTATAACGGTACGGAACCCTTCGTGCGCGAGTCCGACACGCACTTGGCCGATTCTTATTTTTAATTTTCAGACTGATGCTGAAATTCTCTGTGAGGGTCCACCAGAATCAACGCCATCTCAAGAATCACTAGGATCTCTCGCTGCGAGTTTGGAAGATCAGTATGAGACGGCTCTAGCAGGCATGTCTTGGGCGGAGCGAGTGGACACATTAGTCGTGTTGGAGGCTCTAGTTGCTAGAGATCCAGGTAAGAAGACATTCCTACATATGTTTTCGCATTTAATTTACGTATTATTATTAATCAAGGTCCGCTGTCTTTATCTGTCAAGTTACTTTTCCAATTTGCCAAAGACAATTGCAGACGTAGTAGAGAGTAAAAAGTAGAGATGTTTTTTATCGCTGTAATGGCGGCTAATAAGTATTTTATTAATCAGTTTATGAAAATTTCTTTTATGGAAGTTAGGGGGCGTCCACAAATTACGTGAGGTGTTTTTTCAAATTTTCTGACCCCCCCTCCCCCCTGGTGAGATTTCGTGAGATTATATTCAACCCCCTCCCCCACCCCCCAATCTCACGTTAGATCTTTCAAAATGAGGATTTCTTACGTAAACGCGTTGGGATTGTTTGACAGTCAGTACTCAGTAGACGTATAACGTCAAAGTATGAATGAAATTATTATTTTTTCGAACGAATTAGTGAATGATCTAATCGTATTACGACTATCGACTGCTGCTATTAAAACTCCGTTAGCTACTTCCCTGAACAACCCTTTCTGATAATCTGCGTGCTGGCAGGCCGTGGGCGGTGGGTGTGGGAGTAGTAGGGTTGGTAAAAAATTGGAAAAAAATGTAGTTTCAGCGACTTAATAGTGTTTTTCACATGGATAATAATGAATAATCGGCCAAGTGCGAGACGGACTCACGCACCAAGGGTTCCGTACTGGTATAGACCGAAAGTAGACAAAAAATTGTGTTTTTTGTGTGGGAGCCCCCCTTAAATATTAACTTTATTTTAATTTTATTATTAATTATTAAAATACAAATACAATTAAAGATTTTGTAAAAATTTTAAGTGCTACCATTGTTGATTACGAGCAAAAAAGGCCAAAAAAATCACGTTTATTGTATGGGAGCCCCCCTTAGATATTTTTTTTTTAGTATTTGTTGTTATAGCGGCAACAAACATACACAATCTGTGAAAATTTCAGAAGTCTATCTATAGCGATTAGCGGTCCTTGAGATACAGCCTGGAGTCATACAGACAGACAGACAGACAGACGGACAGACGGACAGACGAAAAAAATCAAAGTTGCTGAACATACATTTTTTTTTCATTTTTTTCCCACCCACTCCCACACCCACCGCCCACGGCCTTCCAGCACGCAGATTATCAGAAAGGGTTGTTCAGGGAAGTAGCTAACGAAGTTTTAATACAGCTGAACCTACATTTTTTTTAATTTTTTCCCCTCCCCACTTACCACTACTCCCATACCCACCGCCCACGGCCTGCCAGTACGCAGATTATCAGAAAGGGTTGTTCAGGGAAGTAGCTAACGGAGTTTTAATACAGCTGAAGCTACGTGACGAATTTGGTCGCCAGCTCTCCGTCGATTACGTTTACGATTAAAAAAAACGAAATGAGCATACGTACAATCTAGATGAAATGGACCAAAATAGTATATTTTTTTTAGTAACATGAAGCAAAAAATTACGTGAGATTTTCCGAGACCCCCCCTCTCCCCATCGTAAGATTAGATGAGATTAGACTCGACCCCCTCCCCCCCTTAAACACCTCACGTCATTTGTGGACGCCCCCTTATAAAAAATATTTTTTGTACAGGTCGCGCTCAACAGTTACACGCTAAACTGTCACAGGGTATTAAACGACGAGGGAGCTTACAAGACGCCTTGCGCAGGTATTGTATTTAGTCAAAGCATTTTTAAATTTTAATCACTTAGGAAAATTTTGTTCGTTTTTATATCCAGATTCCAGATATTGTATTATAATTTTAATTATTGTATTTTATAAATCTATTCTATTTTTACACTTTCCAGACTTCAAACTAAACAAGCGCGGGCTGAGCGACAGAGAATGGAGTATCAAACAGAACGGGCCAAGAGAATACACCAGCTGTTGGCACGAGTCGAGGAAGTTAAGGTAATGTTTATGTTTTGCCCATTGCAGTCTTTTAAAGGTTTATAAATGAGAAAGCTTGTGACTAAACATACTATTTATCATTGCTAAAATGGCACTGTTTGATTTTTACAGGTTGCTAAAAATCAGCTGATTGAAGGCAAGCGTTTGAGAATGGAAAGAAGGCTGCAGAAAGCTACAGAGAATCGCGATCAACATTTGAAAGTATGTTACAACTTATTTTTTCTCGAATTCCATCTAAATGTCGAGATTACTTCGAAGTTGTGTTTGCTATATATCTAAACTATCCTAAAGCCAGAAAGCTTACTGTACTACCTACCCTCCGGTAATTACGGGTATATTACGCTTAAAATTCACTTCAATTGCGTGAGATATCATTCAAATCTGTCAATTCAATACAAATTTAGAAATGCATTTACGCATCGGGTTGCGCTCTGAATTGACCCTTACTCTTGAAAATGCGAAGATTTTTAGATGACTACAATTACAACTAAATTAATGATAATATTCAATTTCAGGACATAGTCCGCAAAGCTCACGACGAGGAGGAGAAATTGCGGGAGATCGCGTTCATAAAGCAGCTGGAGGCAGAGAACAGGCGACACGAGTTCCTCGACCAGTGCCGCTCTCATACCACGCGGTTGAGACAGATGCGGCGAGACCGCCTCGAAAAACTGGTGGGTATTACATTACCATAAGCTTATTTCATTTATGATCATCAGGAATTTTATTATATTAGTGCAATGAAGTTTTATTAACACGTTCCCTGTCCCAGAACAAAAGTTAAAAATATATTCGTACGTCTATCTACAATTTCCTTATAAGATAACTATAATTATATAAAGGTTTATATTTATATTAATATCAGTTAAAAAATTATATTTTTTCAAGTAAAAATAAAAAATAAAAATTATGACTATAAGGAGTCATGGACGTGTGACTTTAAAATTGTGTGACTTCCTATAGAGTCATGGACGTGTGAACTAAAAACGCGGGCCAAAAAAAGCTATCAATACTATCGGCACATGAGATAATAATAAAAAATCTGCTTGAAATACGAGACAAAAACCGACAGTCTATTGAACATCCATTTTTATCAAGTGTGGATAAACTCACCTTGGAGATCATTACCACAGAGCCAAGTCGTAAGACAAAAAAAAAACCGGCCAAGTGCGAGTTGGACTCGCCCATGAAGGGTTCCGCAGCAGCAATAAGGTTTATTTGTATGAAATTAAAAGGTTTTTATTTATTTTTATATTTCAGTTGATTTAATGAAAGTTAAATTATGTTTACCATTTATGACGTATAAAAAAACTACTTGCTAGATTTCGTTCAAACCAATTTTCGTTGGTAGTTTTATAGTAAAGTACATCATATATTTTTTTACACTTATCATGCCCCTACTTTAGAAGTTAGAGGGGGGGGGGGGGGGGGGACACACACATTTTACCACTTTGAAAGAGTCTCTCTAGCAAACTATCCAGGTTAGAAAAAAATGATATTAGAAACCTCAATATGATTTTTGAACACCTATCCATAGATACCCCACACGCATAGGTTAGACGAAAAAAAAAATTTTTTATTTAAATATAAAAATATGAAAAAAAAACTACTTGCTAGACTTCGTTCAAACCAATTTTCATTGGTAGTTTTTATAGTTAAATACATCATATATATTTTTTTAGACTTATCATGCCCCTACTTTAGAAGTTAGAGGGGGGGGGGGACACACATTTTAGCACTTTGGAAGAGTCTCTCTCGCAAAATATTCAGGTTAGAAAAAAATGATATTAGAAACCTCAATTTGATTTTTAAAGACCTATCCATAGGTACCCACACGCATAGGTTAGATGAAAAAAAATTTTTTTTTTATTCAGTTGTACCTATGGGGACTCCTAAAATTTTTAATAATTTTTCCATTATTGTATCAAAATCTTAATGCGGTTCACAGACTACATCTACTTACTAAATTTCAATAGTATAGCTCTTACAATAGGACAATAGGACAGACAGACAGACAGACAGACAGACATGACGAATCTATAAGGGTTCCGTTTTTTGCCATTTGGCTACGGAACCCTAATAAAAAACGATGCAAAGGGTGTACAACAAACACATTTCAGAGCGACAATCTTCAAAATTTGCTGCTACAAAGGCGTCAAAAGTGATAACGTGGTGATTTTAGTTAAATAAAATACAATTTCTACTAAAAAAGTATAAAAAAAAGTACCATCTTTATATAATAAGAAATTTGCGACATTTTACGGCGGCTCTTTTGAATTTTGTATAACCTTGTTATCTAACTAAACGTCCATGGTAATGTTTTCACTCTTAGTCATACGTTCAAACGCTGAAACTAGAGTCATAGACGTACGAGTTCGGCACAAACGTGACTCCTTTAACATGAAACGATCATGTTGTAATTACATGGTCGCATATTTATATTGTTAGATGAAGTCTTGCTAAAAAGGATAATTAACAATTCTCGTTCAACTCTGATTAAAACTTACCGTGCGGATATTGGTTAACACTAGGCACGCGTTTATTTCCTATAGCGCATTAATCTAAGTCGAATCTGCCATTGTGAATAATTGACCCTTCGACCTATTCTAATTTTTATTTACATACTAAACAGGAGGCGAAGGCAGCTCACGAGGCGGCTGTCGGCGAGCGGCGCGCGGCGCTCGAGGCGGCCAGGCAGCATCACGTCGCCGGCCTGCTTCAGCGGCGCCGCGAGCGGACAGCACATCTCGAGCAGCTGCGGGAACGCGAGCGGCGGCGGCGTGGAGATGCGGCGCGGGAAAAGGTGACAGTGACATTGACGTGTGACGTCTTCTTCGTCTTATTTTGTTAGCGTTTAAGGCAAAGTAAACAGAACTAACGAGTAGGCCGACTCAGAAGAGATCTCGAAATTTATACGTTTGACGTAGTATGTCATTTCGGCCGGCGCGCACCGTACTAATGCGTTACTCAGCATTGTGAAACATGTTGAAAGTGACGGTCGCGCCCAACTCGCGTATATTCGCCCGTTTGTTTGAAGTCGACTTAGTTACTCCTTAGTTCTGTCTACTCTGTTTAAGGCTTTAGTCTCGAAACGTGCGGGCCGGGGGGCGGGAGTGGCGCGGCGCGTGACTATGTATAGATTTATATTGATAAGCCGTCTAGTACGCCGCGCGCCGCTCGGTTTTTGGGGCCTTTCCTGCGCCGCTCCCGTCCTGCTGCCCGCTGGTTTCGAGACTGAAGCCTTAAAGTAGATATTTGCTAGTGACCGCGATGATACCAGCGATTAAAGTTATAATTGTAGAAATTTCGAGTCATAATTTTATAAGGCCTATTAATGATGCAGAAAGTAATGTCACAAACTTATTCTTTGACATAATAAATATTATACAATCTACGTTGTTCCACGATTGAATTAAATTTAATCCAGGGTGGATGTCAATACTAAAACGTTACGTTTCGTCTTAACAACTGAAAACATTCCTGTAGTTTTATATGTCTAAATATGTATTTTATCTGTTCTACAGGCGGAAGGCGTGAAGTCCCGTCTATCGGCATTAGCGGCAGCAGCAGAGCTCGAAGCGGATGCACTGAGATGCCGCATACGAGACAAGCAGGACGCCAGCCAGCTGCGGCTCGAGTCGCATCTACAAGCGATACGCGAGCGCGCTACCGGCCCGAGACAACCGGTATGTGATAGAGACGGAGATAGTAGGTGGAAATTAGAGGAAAATAGTGGGAAGATACAAGGGGCCTACCATGAGCTCTTATCACTTTAATGTAATTTTTAATTTTCGTATAAACTAACGTAATCTCTATTTATATAAACAAAACGTATGCTTTTTGTTTGAGCCAAATCTGAAAGTAATATTAAAGTAATACTGCTATAAGAGCTCATGGTAGAGGGGCAGGGGTACAGAAGGGTTAATGCTGGGCGTTTTGAGCATCTATCTATGGGTCTTTTTCCTATCTTTGTTGAGGGTTAAACAGACTCTCGAGCTGCGACCTATACTGTGTAGGTGTTTCATACATACTAAAGATAGTGTATAATATTATAAAGATGTTTTGAACATTATTATTTATTTTCTGTTTCAGACTACATCTGAAAGCCAAGACCAACCAATTGAGATTAACGAGATACAAGCGGAGGCAGAAAAAAAGGAACAGGAGAAAAAGGAGAGAGAGAAACAAAAGACTATTAAGAAGAAGGCGAGGAAACTTAAACAGAGGCTGCTAGCTAGGTATCTATTTATTTTAAAACTAATGAATAACTGCCTACTCAATATAATACTATCAATGAGGAAGTTAGTCTTTCTGCTTAAACTCTTTACGCTTAAACCGCTGAATCGATAAAGATGACATTGCGTATACCTTAACTCCTGTTGGATAGTTAATATTTGGCGAAATGTACGCCTCTCGTGCGATTAAAGGAATTGTCGCGCACATAGTTGGGCGCAAAATCTTGTGTTTCATAAAATATTCTCATTGACAATTTAAGCTGTACACAGGTTGTAACAAAACTAAGAAAACAAAAAAAAAAAACACAAGTGAAAAAAAATTTTTTTGGTCTCTCAGCACTGCTACTTTCACATTGAACTGTCTACAAGGAACACATACACACCCTAAAGTATTATCACTTAGTTTTGTTACACCCTGTATACCTATGAATTTAAATTTTGCATTTTAATTTCAGTGGCACTGTGTCGCCAGTTAGAGAAGAAGACTTTTCAAGTATCGATCCCATCTTTTGCCTTGCGAGCAACAAAATCTACAAAGTCCTGTCATCCCTCAATAATATGATATCTTCATTGAATGACACTAAACCAGTAAACGGATTCGAAGCCGAAGAAGAAAAACCTAAAAAGAAAAAGAAGTCAAAACTCACTAACGGAGACACAGAAAGCGTAAAAAGCGACGACAAAGATAAACTTAATAATAACAACGACCAGGCAAAAGAAAAAGATGAAACGCAAAAAGATGAGAAATTCACTAACGGCGAAAAGACCAATGAAGATAAAGAACCAAAGAAGAAGAATAAGAAAAAGAATAAGAATAATAACGACGTGCCGAAATTGAGTAAAACTAATTCTGTCTGTAGTTCTATGAGCGATATGAGTAAGAACAGCGGTAAGAGCGAGAAAAAGGTTGTGCTGGATTTGCCGCAGATGGAGAAACAGATGAACGAGCTTTACCGGTTTATGGAGAAACTTGATAAGGTAAGGACTATAATTATACTGTACTTAAAATACTCAGGAAGATTCGACAGCAAAGTTATAAATAAACAATGTATGGAATTTGATTAAACGCGTCGTTAATGCCCGGTTTTTGAAGTTTTTGGACAGCAGTTTATCCAATCAACAGCGTTGTTGATCGGATTAATATTTGAACGTCAGCCAAACTTAGAGCCAGTCCACACGGCGCGTTGCGTTGCGTCGTCGCAACGCAAATATTTTGACGCATAGCCGGCCACACGGACAGGCTGCGTTTCCACCAGAGATGTATTGTGAGGAATGTGTTTATAAGATCCAATAGAATCGCTGCGCTGAACGATGTCATGGCAAGCTTACGTCAATGAAGCGATTCTATTGGTTCTCAAAAACACATTCCTCGCAACACATCTCTGGTGGAAACACAGCTTTAAGCGGGGAATTGACAACCGGGCTGCCCGCGGGCCGCCAGGTCTGGCACAAGTCTGCCGCTTGCCCCGATTGAACACACACAGAACAGGCAAGTCAGTTGAATAGATAGAGAGCTGCAGCTCGATCGTGGGCTCATGGACTCGATATTCTTTTTAACAAACGATAGACCAGCATCGGCATTGATTTCTTTGGATTTTTTAACAAGTTCGCTGTAAGCGGCATTATGTAGGTAGATTCGGATTTCATGTAATCCTTGCTTTTAACAAACAAAAATGCGACCGGTAAATGGAAATAAACGAATGCCAAAATTGATTTTGTTCAATCGTTCTTAAGTAAATAAATATAAATAAATAAATAAATAAGTATTAAGTTTATTGTTTGTGGTGTAATACAATAATGTTTTTAGTGCACTCCAATCACTCTCCAAGGCGCGAATGACGACGGGCCGCCCGTCGCGACCATTCATGTTCAGACTTGCCCGTGCATGCGCGGGAAAAATGCGATCTGGCGGGCAGGCTGTGGGCACGGGCCGACGGGCATGTCTGTGCCCGTACCTAGGAGTTGACGAGCAGACAGACCTGCCCGTGACGGGCGGCCCGGTAGTCAATTTCCCGCTTTATTACGAAGCAGTCTTAACGTCAACACCCCCTCCCGCTTCGTCTCGGGGGCTGCTGTCCGTCATGTGTGCGTTGCGACGACGCAGCGCAACGCACACATGACGCATTACCTTGGTTATTTGTATGTAAAACAACGGAACGGCAGCGCTGCGTCGACGCAACGCTGACGCAACGCGCCGTGTGGACTGGCTCTTAAGCGCTGGAGAACACATAAACTTCTGTCATAAAGTGACTTATCACTTATGTCACATGGCTAAATATCCCACTCACTTCGATTTCGAACTTTGCTGCCAAATTATTATCAAATTCGAGTTATCTATGTAATGCCATGATTCATAATGTCGTTCGACTTGGAATTGGAAACTTATCGAGTGGTTAATGGTCGACGTTGACACGCTAGCAAGCACTTACCAATGACTGGGCGGCATTTTTCGTATCCGAAGCGGATTGAAATTATGATTTTGTGCTGGAAAATGTATTAAAAATATAAAAGTATGAATTGGTAATAACATGACTTTTTTTATTTATTTAGACAATGTCGGACAAAACTTCTGTGCTGCGGTACTACACAGTGAAGGTGATTGGAGATCTGTTAGAGATTGCAGCTGAGAAAGAGGAACTAGCGTCACAGTTGTCTACTAAGTAAGTTTATGTTGGCAATTTTTTTTATCAATGATTCGACCATAAAATATTGGGATCCGAGGCTTACGCCTGTGATACTCACGGTTGTAGCAGTATTCTGCAGTCTGCACACTAGACGTCGGTCGTAGTCGTAGACGTATGCATACCAGTTACCCACTGTTTAGTGTTTAGTATGTCGGTTTTTGTGAGCTAGGTCCATTCAGGGGTAGTATTAGTAGTATAAAAGAGAACGGTTAAAAAGGTGCTTACTACTCTAATAGCCTTATTTTTTTATTCTTACATAATATTAACATCAATAAACGTTGAAGGCAATGTTAAAAATAATGTTAAGGCAGGCTGAAACCCCATTTTGTTATTTCTTGATACCCGATTTACCTAGTTCCAATATAATAACGAAATGTAAAAAAATATAAGATATAGAGCACAATATGTAAAAGGGTTTAAATCAAAAACATTTTAATAAAAAATAATACTTTCGCTGCAATTAATTTACTAACTCACCTCCGACAAAACTCTTTATCATCGAAATATAAGTATTAACAAGAATAACTTACATTTTATTTTAATAAATTGTCAATGAATCTATTTTAAAAAGGTCTGATACGAATAATCTTTTTTCTTAATATATATTTCGAAAGATATTTAAAAAAACACGAAAAATAAAATAGAGAAGATCCGCCCGTCGTAACTTACAATTTTATGCTAAGCTAAAATGAATCTTATTGCGATGCGTACACGCTTGGCATTCGCGTTCACAAGGTTATCGTTTTGGAATTGAGGTAAGTGCTCGCCTTAAACAACTTTCTTCTCCATTTTAATTATGTCCATTCTCTAATATGTTACTTACCGCCGCTCGCTGTCATTCCCACAAAGATGTTAATACTGATTGTGCGTGCAGGTGTATAACAACGGCGGTGACGCTGGCGACGCGCGTGCAGGGCGGCCTCGCCGCCAACTGTTGCGTGCACCTGATCACGCTACTGGCGAGACAACTGGTAAGTGCTTACATCTATAACTTTTAGGCCTCGCACTTCCTTAAGATTGCTCGAAGATACTCGGCATGTGTGTACAATAAATAGTAAACCAATAACATGTCACTTGCTGCTTATCTACAGACTGTCAAGAAAGAGTAGACGCAGTACAAATTTTTCTAAACGTGATCATTAATTAAGCTCAAAGGGTGGTTTTTAGGGTTCCGTACCCAAAGGGTGAAAACGGGACCCTATTACTGAGACTTCGATGTCTCTCCGTCTGTCCGTCTGTGTCCAGGCTGTATCTCAAAAACCGCTATAGCTAGGCTTCTGAAATTTTCACAGATTGTGTATTTCTGTTGCCACTATAACAAATACTAAAAATTAAAAAAAAAGTTAATATTTAAGGGGGGCTCCCATGCAACGAACATAATTTTTTTGGCCTTTTTTGCTCGTAGTCAATAAAGGCACCAGTTGTACTTTAATAATTAATAATAAAATAAAAATAAAAAAATATTTTAGGGGGGATCCCATACAAAAAACACAATTTCTGCCTACTTTCGCTCTATAGCGGTACGGAACCCTTCGTGCGCGAGTCCGACTCGCACTTATTTCTCTTTGTATTTCTACAGAGAACGCTTATACACTTTAAATATTATCACCTTGCACATTTTTATCTCGATTTAATAAGGTTTTCATATTTTTTATGTGATTTCAAAATTGTGTACAGCGTCTACTCTTTTTTGACAAGCTATACTAATAAGCACCGTCTGATCGTTAATCTACCACTAACATATTCTATCACCCTAGTTTTCGTTTTCTAATGTCAATATTCATAATCCAAAGAGTGGGCGACACAGACATATTTTCTGTCGACTGTGTGAGCGGAGTGAAAAGCGTTGCACTGCGTTTTTCGCGTAACTTTCTGCCGCGCACTGTAAAACTCTGGAACGAACTGTCACCAGCAGTATTTCCGGACCTATACGACCTGGAAACCTTCAAGAAAAGAGCGTATTCCCTCTTAAAAGGCCGGCAACGCACCTGCAGCTCTTCTGATGTTGCGAGTGTCCATGGGCGACGGTAGTTGCTTACCATCAGGTGACCCGTTTGCTCGTTTGCCCCCTTATTTAATTAAAAAAAAAACTGATTTAGCTACTTTCTCCATTCGTTATTTTCTTTACTTATCTTTTTACGTCCTGCAAAGCAATCTTTTGCAAATTTTACGATATCCATAAATTGTGTATTGTATTTGCAAACTTTAGTTTTAAAATAACAAAGTATGATTGGTATACTTGCGAGTTGCGACAATATAATATGAATACTTTTATGTTTTCAGCAAGAACATAACTTCGACTTTAACCCTTAGTTTTCACAATACAATCTGTTGTAGGAAACCTAATTTCATGTTATGTTTGTTGATCCGTAGCATTATGTTTATAATAAAGTAGAAAGTTTTAGTTTTGTTTCGTCAAAGGGTTTTCCGGGCGGTTAGTTTTGATGGACCGCGTCAGTCAATTATTTGTGTTACGGTAAAGGGGAAACTTTGTAATCTCATTTGGTGATACGCGTTTTGTACAGATTGATTTTTCCTACACAATATATTGGTATGGGAATGTGCTACGAATAATATTTATAGGTATGAACGCATACGAAAATTTCGCCTCATTTTTAACGAGGAAATAGTAAGCTGGCATATTAAGTATACATACTGAGGATTTACTCACCAAAAGAGCTATCAGCACTTTTGATGAAAATCTTTGTGTCAATTTTCAGGGCATTCCGAAATCACAACTCAGAAAATTGAGGCGCAAATACCTACTATGGTCTATCAAAAAAATCAAACACTGACTATAAAATCTACGCATTTTGTGTCGTGGTATCAAAAAGCACTACATATTGTAAAATAATATAATATTGATGTTAAACAGTTGAATATATTTCAATTTATGCCTGCCCTGTTATGAAATAAGATCCCAGTCAATCAAAACAAAAGCTGTATCTATATTTTAATGTAAAGCACAAAAAGTACGTTTATTAAAAAATATTTAAACGTCAGCACAATAGATTATCGCTTCGCCCGCGAGTACAATAGAACTCTACCGGTCTATTGTATAGGTAGTGGCGGTAGTTGTACCACGATGTTTTATAATGAGAGACTGAAGAAATATCATCTTTAATACATTAATAATACCTATGTAGAGTAAAAACAAAGTATTCGTTTGTTTGTAATTCTAAGTTGTAATCTAATTGTATGTACTATACAAAGCACTATCCTTTTTCCGTGCCATTACTATAATAGAAACAATTTCGCTATAATTGAGAGAAATGACTGTATTTTTGATACTGTTAAAGTCCATTAAATCCGTCGTTAACAAAAATATTATTCATTCTAGTCCACAGGACTACTGTATACATCACGTCAGTCTCCGCGCCGCACCTTCAAATTGTTAGGGCTGTGACAAATCAAGTGTATTTTTTTTAAAATATGGCCTTAAAACTAGACCTACCCCTTTAGCATGGCCACAGTAGAAATACGAAAGTATAGAAACTCTTTTGAGATAAACTTAAGGTACCGTTCCGATCTTTACCGCGGCTAACCGCGACCGACAAAAATTCAAATAAAATGCCATTTTATGACATAGACTAGTCTCTATAGTCTATGTCATAAAGTGGCATTTTATTTTAATTTTTGTTGGTCTATACCACAGACATATTATATCAAGATAGATACTATGCTCGTCTTTCGAAAGTCTTTTCTTTTTTCTGCTATCGGAATCGGATGTCAATCGGAATTTTAAAAATGCCTAAAAGTGCCGCATTGAGCTGTAGAAATTCAAATAGAAACGTTGGCCCTGATAATGGACACGTTTATTATCATCGGTACGTCACAGTAGGTAGTAGAAAAGTGGCACGCTCGTTTTCATACCAATGGAGCGACATGCGGTATCTATCTTGATCTATGTCTGTGGTCTATACTCTATGTCATAAAGTGGCATTTTATTTGACTTTTTGTTGGTCGCGGTTAGCCGCGGTAAAGATCGGAATGATACCTTCAGTTTATCTTCACAGTGTTTCTATACTTTCGCATTTCTACTGTGGCCATGTTAAAGGGGCTAGAGTCAATTTTTAAAAACGGCCAGTTGCAGTGTCGTGAATCTAAGCGTTTTCTTTTTTCAATACCGTACTACAAAAAATTTCATAGTGTCTAAAGATGTTTTCACATCAAAAGGATTCGATTTATTATTCTGTGCTTTATAAGACAAGGCTTTTCAACATACATACTTAATTTTAAAAAATACCACGCGTGGAAAATGCATATTAGAAAGTAAGCCAGAAATACAACATTTTCAGCGTAAAATGTCTTAAAATTTTCGCCGCTACGCCAGCTCAGGTGCAAGCCTGACGTCGAAAATTCGCCCATAAGGAGTACGTGTTTATTTTGCCACAAATAAAAGATAAGAGTCAATATTGGCGGGTGACAACCCTAGCTCTCCCGGTAGCGCGGCGAGTGGGCGGGCGCCTTAAAAGCGGCGCTAATGCATCCGACGGGGGTGTTCACATTTTACGTCTACTTGAATGTAGACTTGACTCGCGTTTTTTTGTTTCTAATTATGATAAGTAGCTATGGCGGATTACGCTATGGTCACTTTGTAAATACAGATCACATAATTTTCCCTGTTATCAAAAAATGCAGAAGTTTACTTGTACCATCGAAGAAATTGATTAATAGGGACATCTCCCGATGTCCCTATGAATCAATTTCTCCAATCCATATATCCATATATGTATAATAGCGTATCCCTATCTACGTCATTTAGTCGGGTTATGTCAATTCAATATTATTCGTCATCTATCGGTTGGGTTTGATATAACGCGGTTCATCCTTCTATCTACGAAATTACTTCATCTAAAAGTTACAAATATAGTTAGGGATAAATGAGCATTTTAGTATGTGTACGAGTATCGATATAATTAAGTAAGTGTATCGGTACTTATATCTGAACAGTACACTTTTTTATCTCACAAATTGAAAAAATTTCGATAAATTCAACGCGCTTTTTAGGGTTTCGTAGTCAACAAGGAACCCTTATAGTTTCGGTCTGTCCGTCCGTCTGTCTGTCCGCGGTTTTGCTCAGAGACTAGACCTACAAAGCTGTAATTCGGCATGAATGCACATCTTAATGAAGCCGAGAAAATAGTATATAAAATCTTAATATAAAAAATATAAAATAATTTTTTTACGGTACCTCCCCTACACATCAATGCGGGGGTGATTTTTTTTTCGTTGGATAGGTTTTAAAAAAATATTATGAGTATTCAAATATTATATATTTCCGATTTAGGGATCCATTTGTGAAATATGAAGTTTTAAAGCGGAAAAAATCGTTAGAGTCCAGCGTGACCATACAAAAATTATTAAAAACTAGCGGTAATACGGGACCCTATATTGCGCGTGGCACGACACGCACTTGGCCGGTTTTCTTTATTCAGGCTACCACGTCAGATTGAGAATTTATCTGTGTCTTTTCACTTATTCGAGTGATTTTATTTCACAGCTTCAACGAGATCTTTACATCATTGCTTGGTCTTGTCAAAAATAAAACAATTCTAAGATTGGCCGCAAACGCAAGTTTTCCGTATTCGATTTCCGAATTCGTATTGCACTTGCACTTGAAACGTACGTTCGGAATTCGTTCTGTACGGAGAAAAACGAACGGCGGCAGTTAATGTATTTTCTACTGGTTCCATGCATTCGGATTTCCGAATACGGAAAACTAATTCGGAAATCGCATATGGTATGTATGCGGCCGGCCTAAACGTGCTAAATGCAACAACGCTGGCACATGTAAGCGGGCGTCAAGGAGCTCCATAATGCGGTATCGCGTTGATAGTACACACGAGCCCCGCCTAATGGTCGGCGTGCGGCGCATTTTTACTCGCCACCTATTTTGTTACACCACACTATTTTATACTTTGTACACTTGAAAACCGTATTTTATAAAAATAGTAGTTCGTACAGTTAAAGAATTGCTCTTGGTGCTTAGTGCCTACTGCCTAGCAATCGTCCATCGTCTGTCTTTTCCTAAAAACCATTGTCGATACGAATGGTCTAATTATTATTTTCTGTACATGTTTTGGATTTACTCTATTATCATGATTTAGAAAAAACTTCGAAATTAGTTATGGTCAGGGAGCTGTCAATCTCAATAGTGCCCTCATAGCGTGCATGGATTTTTTTGATGAAAAAAGATAGTTTAGAACTATAGGAACTCGAAACGCTCGGTTTGCATGGATATGCAAAGCCGGATGTACGTAAAAAAAATTTAAGAAAAAAAAAGTGAATAAATGTTTTGCCCTCACCATGTGCATTGGTTTGCCTTAAGTGTATTCAATAGAAAATTTCTTTACCTTTCAGGAAAAAATTACGCAAACCAATTTTTTTGGCCGGAAGAGAGTCAGGCAAGCCTTTTTAATTGTGTGATGAGGGAGGTCATTTTGCCCTCATTACGTAACATGATTATTTTTTTTTATTTGTTCCTTGCAATGTCTACTTTAATATTATCTTGGTTTGCGGGCTCACAAACGACCGGAAATGTTCGGCAAACCACCTTAAAGTTTATTGACTCTAAACTCGTTTTCAATAAAGTGTAGTCAATAAATATAATCTAGAATAATAATTAATGTTTCTTTGTAAAATTACTATTGTTTCATGATGATTTTAACTTTACATTCAACTTCAATTGATGCTTTTTTTTAGATAAAATAACTTTTTAATTTTTTTGTAACATAACTTTAGAATGAACTTCTGATAGAATAATTATGACACCTTGTTGTTTTTATGATTTGAAAATATGAATAGATAAATGAAGACGTGAATGGAAGAACCTGGTAAATTAAGAAAAGTTGTAACTTACCTGCCTTCATTTATGCAAAAAAATGCATTTTCTTAACTGTTACTTACCAGGTTCTTCCATTCACGTCTTCATTTATCTATTCATAATTTCAAATCATAAAAACAACAAGGTGTCATAATTATTCTATAAGAAGTTCATTCTAAAGTTATATTACAAAAAAATATAATAAGTTATTTTATCTAAAAAAGTATTATCAAATCTAGAGAAACAAATGTAGTGGAATTATTCAAAAGATAGATATGACATCTAAAATCGAATAAGATTACATACAATATCATGATTAGTTCATATGTGTAAAAACATGTTACGTTACTATATCGTCGTTTTTCATACATCGTCTTATTTACTTCATTTCTTGTAGAAAGACGAAGATAGCCAAAAACTATAAATTCGATTTATTCATTTCATATGTAATTCCCAGGAGAAAGACCTGCAGTCGGACCCCAAGGAGTTGGAGCTGGCGAAGCAGCTGTCTGACTGTCTCTCCGTCGCCTTCGACACGGTGCTCTGCTTCACCAGGGTATACCAGGAGATGGACAAGAAAGACAAGAAGAAGACCCTCAGCGTGTTGAGGAATAGAGCGCATTTGCTTATCTGGTATGTGATGCTTGCTTTGCGGCCGTAAGACTGGCCACAGACGGACCGCAAGCTGCAGTCGGGACCGACTGCTCTAGAGCGGTCTGGTTGAACGACTGTTCCGACCGCTCAAGAACTGCTCGAGCGGTCCGTGTATTGCAGATATGAATTAGTATGAAAACTGCAGATCGCCGTGCGGCAACCGCATTTTGCAGTCGCTCTCGACTGCAAGATGCGGTACGTCTATGGCCGGCCTGAGTCAATCGAGGTGTGATAACATTTTTTTTTTTAATGAAATAAGAGGGCAAACGAGCAAACGGGTCACCTGATGGAAAGCAACTTCCGTCGCCCATGGACACTCGCAGCATCAGAAGAGCTGCAGGTGCGTTGCCGCCCTTTTAAGAGGGAATAGGGTAATAGGGGAGGGTAGGGAAGGGAATAGGGATTGGGCTTCCGGTAAACTCACTCACTCGGCGAAACACAGCGCAAGCGCTGTTTCACGCCGCTTTTCTTTAAGAACGTGGTATTTCTCCGGTCGAGCCGGCCCATTCGTGCCGAAGCATGGCTTTCCCACGTAACTTATCTTTGACGTTTGTTCGGTAGATTATGACTAAAGGTGGTCAAAGCCGATGCTTCGGTAGGACACTATTTATAATTAAAAACGCAATCACAAGCAAAAAAGCTTTGGTCAGACGACTAATGTTTTTCGACCTTCAGCCAAAATCTGTCAAACAAATGTCGAAATTGAACGAACTGTTGCCCACAATGGCGCTATTTGATAATGAAAAGTTATTATGATTAACCGTTTAATCTGCTTTGCCTAAAAATCGACCTTCGCTCGGACACTAGTGATGGATCACCTTATGACTTTTCTTGATTGATGAACTTCGTTTTATAAGCCTTGTGGCCTTTGGCAACGCGATATCCATTTAATACAAGTGTGTTATTCATCTGCAAACTTTAAAAATCATTAAGTGATTAGATTTTGGTTTACGATATTTTTAAAAATAGAATTTGTACTCTTTTCCATAAAAAAAATCTAATTTTAAATTGCTCAACCAATTCAAGAACCCTTTAAATTTAATTTCTAACACGTCGACTGCGCACAATATTTTGACTTCAACACGAATTATCCGGGGGAGCATAAAAGAGCTAAAACAAAAGCTGCCGATACGCATCGATAGAACACCCTTATAAATACAAACAAGTAATGAGTGCCAACATTTCTCCACCAATGCGCCTGCACGTCAATCCTAGCTTTGTTAGAACCCTCGTGGACCCCCCAGCAATGACGACAATTGTCAAGGAACACAACACCGGGGCCACATGGACTTTCACATTTTGGAACAAACGCCTTGATTGCGAGTGACTATGTCAAGTGATTCACAGAAATTCATAGCTGAAGAGCAAAATTGAATGGCATTAAACATTATAAAATTGTATGTGTTACTTTGAAGTTTCGTGCCTTTTCTAAAGTCTTTCTCAAGGCTAAGCTATGGTTAAATTTTAAACCGCGAATCGATGCACAAAAATTCATAAATTACTCGTATGTCAAAAGTTTGTACCTCGTTTTTAGGGTTCCGTGGTCAACAAGGAACCCTTATTAAACCTAGTATTTTAATTATGATTATTAGTAGAAGGACGATTAATAGTAGAAGGACAAAATAATTCTAATGCTGCCTGCATTAGAACTATTCTGTCCTTGAGTACTAAAATAGATTTTAATCAAGTTTAAAGCCATTATTTGAGTGGCTTTGATGTAAAAGCAGAATTGATCGAATTATCTGGAGCCTAGCGCCAAATTAGATTGTTCAATTTTGATTAAACTACGCTGTAACTTCATGGTGGAATTTTCTGCATAATTTTATTAAATATATCTAATATTTAAAAAGCTTTAATGATGACAACTTTGCAGTTTTCATACATGATCATCTGTTATTTCCATAGCATAAAGAAATATACGTCTTAAGGGTGTTTATTGACGGTACGTGCAACCGGTCGGTCACAGGCCGGTCAAAACTCCAAAAATAATCGGCCAAGTGCGAGTCGGACTCGCGCACGAATGGTTCCGTACCGTTATAGAGCAAAAATAGGCCAATGGCTGTGTTTTTGTGTATGGGAGCCCCCCTTAAATTTTTATTTTATTTTAATATTATTAATAATTAAAGTACACATATAATTAAGGCCTTAGTGAAAATTTCAGGTGCCTACCTGTTGGCATTATTGATATGGAGCAAAAAAGGCCAAAAAAATCACGTTTGTTGTATGGGAGGCCCTTAAATATTAATTTTATTTTGTTTTTAGTATTTGTTGTTATAGCGGCAACAAATATACACAATCTGTGAACATTTTAGAAGTCTAGCTATAGCGGTTCTTGAGTTACAGCCTGGAGACAGACAGACAGACAGACAGACAGACAGACAGACAGACGGACAGACAACGAATCTTAGTAATAGGGTCCCGTTTTTACCCTTTGGGTACGGAGCCCTAAAAACGTACGAAATAAAAATACGTACATACGTCCGTTTGGATGGATAGCGGCCATTGTATTTCATTACGTAGTTGGGAAGTCTTCTAAACGGTAATTTTGCCAATGCAAACCATAAGTTGGGAAGTATTTTCAACGTCCGATCCGTCAATGCAATGAGAGGTTTTTCGTAGATAAAGCTAAAAACGCTTGTATTACGTAAAAACGCGTGCAATTCAATATACTTAGCGTATTGCGGGTCAGATGTACGAACATGTGGACGGGGATGCTTTGTCCCCATATGGGGACACATCCCCCGCGCCGGGACACAATCAAAACACAGCGACCCGACCGGGACCGTATAATGGCTATAAATTTTTTATTGATACTTATTACTTAGGCTCTTTATGCTTATTGCGGAATTAGGTATGCATCAGACATTTTGTGGAGACTAAAAATTTGGCTTATATAATAAAAATAAAGTGCGAGGGGGAAATATTTAAATAGGGTATTGAGAAAGTCAAGTAGAATCTATCTACATAGTTCAAAATACTTAAAAGATAAAGATAAATTCCTATGTTTTTTTTCTTTGTTGAAAAGACAATGACTGCGTGCGCCCCTAAATTATGTAAAACAAAAAAGCTTTTAAATTATATGTAAGAAAGAAAACCTTATGACGTCATACTATTAGTTACAAGTCACGGCGGAAATTCCTTTAAAATGTTTAAAAGCACCTCTTTTTAAAGGGACATCCCTATCTGCGATATGATTAGGGGTGTGCTACGAATGTTCGGTAGATTACAGACGATAGATAATATTCGATGGCATAGGGACCATCCATAAGGTACGTCACACGATTTTCATGATTTTTAGACCCTCCCCCCTGTCACTGGTGGTCACATTGAAGTGATGAGTGAGAGTGCTCCAGTGTGACGCCCATTTGCAATTTCACATAAATATCATAAAACCACCTGAATATTTTAAATTTCTCTATTCAATTTATTACATTTAAAATGTGATGTCACAAAACTTAGTGTTAACCCCCCACACCTCCTCGGCACACTATATCACACTTCGTCGACACTCCTCCTTAAGGTATGACATACTTTATGGACGACCCTTAATAGGGGTGGATGTTCGGTAGATTACAGACGATAATCGATGGCATAGCGGCCCGATTAGACTGGGGTTAATCAATTTAATGCATTGGGGTTGGAATGGTGCATATAGATTGTTATAGTGACACAAGTTTTACATTGGAATTACTTGTGCTTATATGGAAATTGACCTTCTGTTTGATATTTTAATGGGGCATAATGTGGCAAATATGCGATTTTTTAAACTTTTAAGTAAGAGAAAACAAATTGTATGCATTCAAAAGTAACAAAACTCATAATATACAATATACATAGATAATTATTAATTAAATACTATTAAATATTTAAAATATCAGCTTCTATAAACTATGTGGGTACCACTTGCGTAAAAAAACGTTTTATTTGGTCTGAGCGTAAAAAGAGATAATGTAATGTAACATGTATTTTATTCAGCATCCTTCATATTTATAATAGAGATAACATACTTAATATGAATATTTAACTCAAGGCAAACTAAAAAAAAAATAATAATCTAAAGAATTAAAATTAACCACGAGGCAAGCAACCGAAGCCATCCGTAATGAGAGTTTTATTCTCTGAAGTTTTGTCCACAATAAATTTCTATTTCTTTGTACACTTACTGTTATATTTTTCATCAAAAGAACATGTGCACTAATTGATACATTGTCACTGTTTTTTCGAGTTCCGGCTATTTGGTGAAATCGGCACAATATCGAGAGCTCTCGGCACAATGGAATCGAGTGGCGAATCGAATTATACTCTCCATTCGATTACCACTCGATAATGCCATTACGTCCTTCATTGGCGCGATTTCATTTGCCGATTTGTGCTTTTAAGGTCGATGGAAAATCTTGGAGTAGAATGGAAGAGTCTTTACTGCTGGAGTAGCTAGCTTGTAGTAGGTATCTGATAGATTGATAAATAGAAGAACGCTTACCTGTTTATATTCGACTTTAGAGTTTTAAATTTAGGTATTGATGAATAGACGGAAATATTATCTAAAATCTTTAAAATTTTATTTAAAACCATAGACCACCACAGGTTGCCCAAATTTCTATTTATAATATGATATCTTATAAGCAAAACAATACTATTTCTGTTTACGAGAATAGTGTACTTTACCAGGACTTGAGGTTCTTATAGTAATATTTAAAAATATATTTTAATTTAATTTGCGTTTGACTTCAATATAAGGGTGCACACTGCGACGTCGCGTTTCGCGATTGTTTAAATATCAAAAAGCCAATGAGCCGCTTTGTAATTAGACAGCATGTCGTCCGCTCCCCGCTCCGCCCACCAATTGGGAAATTAAAATGTTCAGCTCTTTATTCTTGGAACGGAATCAGGGTGGTGTGGTGCGAGTGTCATATATGCGGGAGCGTTTTGCTGTAATTGTAATATGTAATAAATATTGCATAATATTGTAATTCCTTGTCCTGTTCAAATTCTTAACTTTTGGTTTGAAAATCAGATTTATTCAAATGATATGATGTTTTGTAAGTTACCTTTTCGTTTGGATTATCAACCTAGTTGACTTACCACTTGCAACATATTAATATTGTTTATAAATTGCCGGCAATGCACTTGCAATTATTTCTCTTATGTTGGGGATGACCCTGGTCTGCTGCAGTCAATTTCATCAAGTTGATTAATTTTCTCCTATCTTCTCACAAAATAATAATAATTTGAAAACTTAAGTTTATCTTTGTTTTGTTTATATAACATTAAAAGGAATATTATGCTGTGAGTCTGTGAACAAAATTATTCGCTTATTGTGGCACCCCACCTGAATCGGCAGTATTTTAACGAGGACATTTTTTAATTTATTAAAGCGCGGGCCGGCGATTACCATCATCAATATTTGTTTTTGATTAGCGCTTACTTTACCTAACTCTGTTCTTATTACAGATATGTATTCAGAAATGATGAGCTTGTTTTTATACATGGTATATTTATTTATACTTCTAGGTAGTATTTTTATAAGCTTTGAAATTATGCTTACTGTAACTTTTATTTCCCTAGGCTTCTTCTAGGATTTCCCTAGGATTCTATTGTCATTGTTTCGGAGTTCTTCCTTCAAGTGGATTAACCACCCGCTTCACCCATGTATCTTTACTAATATTATAAATGGGAAAGTATTTCTGTCTGTTCGTAACCTCTTTACGGTTAAACCGCTAAACCGATTTTGATAAAATTTGGAGTGGAGATATTTTAAGAGACGAAAAGGATATACGTATATAGGATATTTTTTGTTGCGGGAAATGTACGTTTCCCACGCTAACATGTTAAAGATCCTAGAGTGAACTTGAGCAACAGATAAACAAAAGTGCACAAAGTTCACACAATAAACTTTTCCAATTGTAAATTAAACTAATTAAATTATTTACTTATGGGTGGTGTGAGGATACACCAATTTGGTGATCACGTGTCACGCGTGTCGCGTGGTCGCGGTCTCTGGGGTATCTGCCGCGTGTCACACGCTTTTTGTCGCGCCCGGCAGATTGCCGGCTGATTAAAATGTAGAGATGTTATTCTACTTCTTTTATTGAAATGTAGAGATGTTATTCTACATCTTCCATTGAAATGTAGAGATGCCATTCTACATCTTTATTGAAATGTAGAGATGTTATTCCACATCTTTTATTGAAATGTAGAGATGTTATTCTACTTATTTTATTCAAATGTAGAGGTGTTATTCTTCATCTTTTATTGAAATGTAGAGATGTTATTCTTCATCTTCTATTGAAATGTAGAGATGTTATATTCTTAAAAATAACTGAACGAATTAATAGTAGAAGGAGTACCTATCAAGAAGAGAAACTGGTGGATAGCACAAAAGAAAATTCACCTTCATTATGTTTGCAACGACTAACTTCATCTCCCAATGTTAGGGATATCTAGGTACTCTTCGTAGGGATGGTTATGCGTTTGCCTACTAGGACTGAAATTTACTTAGAAGCTCAATTCAATCATTTTGTAATATTTGCCTTGGGACTTTGAATCAAACTGTTCCAAAAACATACCCTAATATCAATCAGAGGCAGTGCCTCTCCTAATTATTATTTCAAGTGACGAACTCGAGGCATCCATTATGCCGGTAGGGAAACGTCACCTGCCATTACAGCTCGCATCATTGACACAATGTCCTGGAGGGGTAGTGCCCTCCCTACAAATATTGTCTCTGCGATTTAAATTATGGTATGATGCAGCGTTTTGAAGTAATAGTATAATGATGTATAATGGACACTGACCTCCATTATACAAGTACGCTGGACTAATGATACCCTTTGAAATGACAGCTATTTTTTGTGCCTATTTGAAGCGGAATCAGCTCCCCCAATGTGAGGGATAGGAACTAAATTTGACGTAAAAATGACGTTTGAAAGTCGCCATATTGGCGCTGATAGCAGTAGTGGGAGTATTTGGAACTAATACTAGTAATGACAACCAATAACGACTAAGCGGCCATTTGCAAGTTACGTCAAATTTAGTTCTCTTCCCTCTTACTGGGGGCGCTGATTCCGCTTCAAATAGGCACAAAAAAAGTGGGTATCATAGGTCCAGCGTACTTGTATAATGGAGGTCAGTGATAATGAATAATGAATGAGTAATAGTATAATGAACAGACTTCTAAATTAGTTTGGACCTGCTGTTGTGAAGAATGGCTTAGCAGTTTCGCAAAACTCGATTAAGATAAACGGGAAAGAATTAGAAACATCAATCACAATGGGTTAAAAATATTCGTATACAACTGAATGCTATACGCTCATACAGTTGTTGTAAGCTTGAAGAGGTAACTTTTCAAGCTTACAACAACCCAAATTTTTGAAACCAACACTTTCGCTTTTATTACATTAATACATATTTAGATCTTATTTGTAATGACTAATAAAGCACTTAGGGTATTCTTAAAATAATAAACATACAAAGGAATTTGAGAATAAAACAATTTAATATCATCAAAGAGGCACCAGGGCAATCGCTAAAAAGTTATAATCACATTAAAGGTTGAAAGCGTAACTAATATAATATTCCTCTCGGTCCATCGCTCAGGTCGACATATGCGCGCGTTGGCTGTGAAATCAAATCAAAATACAAGCGAAAATGAACGAATGACCGAATGTAAGATCGCGCCATTGCACTACACCCCTAATAACTGAACGAATCATTGCCTCGATTGATTATAATGATCATCTTTAGCGATTGTCATCTGTTTTTATTGCGACGAAAAAGGACATACGGTCTTGCTAAAAGTGGACCCTTACTGGTCTTTACAGCTATAATTTTTAGGCTTGAATGGACTGCTTTTATATCATTCCAAGAAGTAGATGCTTTATATACTTGTGAAAAACATGTTATGGGTATTTTTTACATATATTCCAAAGAAACGATGCTACCTTTTAGCAATATTTTTTTAAAGTATTTTATATTATGTAAACTTAACATCATTTTTATCGATATTACTGGTTCCATCCCTATAATTTGAGGTTAAAATAACTGAAAAGTATACCAAATGTTATCCCTGTAACATTACACTCGAGTAACGTTCTTAATTATTGTACAGTAGGCTCATAGTGTTGTGCCGTAATGCGGTTTCTATGTATCCTCCAGAGAGCGGATTCGATTACGGACTCGTGACGCGTCCCCAAAGAGACACACGCTCGTCGTTAATTGTTAAGTTGCAAAATTTACCGCTGTATTATGGTAGAAAACTTTTATTAGCTGTAGTTAAGATAAAAGTAACCGAATAATTTCTGCTAGTGTTTTTAAAATAGTTGTAGTTAGTTTCTGTTCAGAAATATAAATAAATATAAAAATATATATTCTTAGGTTAGTTAGTGTAAGAACAAGTAGTTTGTCTCTGCAAGTCTAGAATTTTTTTGGAAGATATCTTATATTTGATATGGCAGGGGAGGAATACGTGACTTATCTTAGGGGCCAAGAAGATCAATAAAACACCATACTTACTTTAATTTTAAACCCTCAACTTTTAATATTTTCATTGATGTTAATATCCAATGTAAGTCGACCTTAATTTACATTTTACATTTCAAATCGTACATTATAATGATTAATGTGAATAAGAATCAAAACATTTCTTTTGTGTACGTCTTAATTCGCACCCCGTTGTGATGCACAGGGCGCTTTTGTGCGTGTCGACTGTCGAGTCAAGCGGGAGAACTCGACAAATACTTATTATCGACTACTAGCAGTTAGCACAACACTAAATTCATCTGAAAATATTTTTACAGGACCTTTTTCTTTTAATTTAACTAACAAGTACTATTTACATAACAATGACATGTATTATGTATTTGATTTTAGTCGTCGTCGAAGGGTCGTTTCGTTCTTCTATTAATGTAGCAAAAATATTGACTATACTCAAATTATTTATTGCTGAAACCAATTTAACAATCATAGCTGCTTTAGTACTTATTTACAACTATTAATTCTTTATACATGTATTTCTTGCTAGATGATGCCCGAAACTCGTTTATCGCGTGGGAACCGTACATTTTTCCGGTATAAAAGGTATCCTATGCCCTTTCCGGGACTCAAAGTATCTCCATACCCAATGTTATCAAAATCGGTTTAGCGGTTTGGGCGTGAGGAGGTAACAGACAGACACACTGTCACATATATAATATTAGCATGGAAGTATGGATACTTGATGACAAAGACACAGAAAAGTTAATTTAACACTGCTAGATGTCACTTCGCGTTAATGGATTATGCTTATAATTTATAAGATTAGTATTGGGTTCTAATCAGGCCTACGAGCTTTTAATATGTTAACACCTCTTCTACCCCTGTTTGCTGACCGCCACTCAATCATATTGGGACCCTACTGCGCACCTCCTGCTGGGCTGTTTTGCCCACTGTGTTGAGCACAATGAAACTGCACATAATTAAGATGTTTTGCGATATAGAGACGTGCTTTGAAAGAGACTGGATTTTTATGCTACCCACGTTTAAGCATGTTTGATGATGGAAAATTTGTCATAGTAGGAAATAATCTTTTGACTTCATCTAATTAAATTTTTTCCCAAAAAGGCAAAAGTGTCAAGTGATTGATAGGCTCTTGGCTTAACACACAGGCTCTTGGTGTTACAAATTTGATATTATTTAGGCATCCACTAGGATGAATAAAGAATATATGCGCGTGAAATACTAACATTTTTCGCGCGGACGAAACCCAAAAAAAAGCTTACAACGTCCTTCCTATTTAGTTATGAACCAAAGGATCACTTTCAAGAGATTGGTTATGACCTAAATAACGTTATGACAGTGACAGTTTCAACTGTAACTTTCTCATAATTCCTAACTAATAAACGTGTATTTTCAGCATGATGTATTTTTAATACAACTAATACAACGTTGTATATTTTACCCCCAATTGAGCAGCAAGCGGTGTCGTCTCACGGCGCAAGTGTTAAGTCCACGTGCGCTCTCTCACGGCACTTAGCGCCAGATTTGCACCCTCGCTATAGGATTGTTAGGTTCGTGGAAGATCAGAAAACGAGCATATGGATCACCTGATAATGCAGAAACGGGCGTGAAAAGAGGAAGAGTTTTCAGCACTAAAACCGGTTGTGTTGTGTTAGGGCTAGGACTTAGGAGTACCGAAGATTTGTAGGCGGTGTTAACTTACAGGCAATCCAATCTTTATTAGCAAGGAAACCGATAAGTTTTTTATTAGGTTTGTTTCTCATCAATAAGTACTAGAAATTGATTTATAGACAGATGGCGGACCTACCATAATTGTTCGGGTTATGGTCACTTGACCATAACCCGAACAATTATGGTAGGTCCCGACGATGTCCCGAAGATCACGACCAACAACTTGGTTGGTCGTGATCTTGGGCTTGACATAGCCTAGCCTCACTTTGTAAGCCGTCTGTATCAGCATGTACCTACTATAACATATCATTTTATTATTTTATTATATATCTTATAGAATTTAATACGTAAAAGTCAAATCTCTGCTTGTACAAAATATGCTGATGTTATTTACGGGATTTTCTCGTTATATCCTCATAAACAATTTACGGATTTACCGTCCCCATTTTACCTGGGATAAAAAGGACGTAAATAACATTATCCCTCTGATGCTGCGAGGGAAGTTTTTGTGGTTTCAGAAATAATGTATATCGACTTATTGACACGGGTAGAATGTTAAGTACCGTTGTGTTTCTTGTAAGCAATCACGTATATTCTGAAATTTTACAAAGTTTCTTGTACAATTTCAGAATATACGTGAATATACGTTGATATGTAAGGTAAAATTGAAACCTACAAAAATGGCTGTCTTTGCACATTGCACTATACGATTAAAAAATTAAATGTCAAATTATAAATAAAATCGGCCAAGTGCGAGTCGGACTCGCGCACAAAGGGTTCCGTACCGGTATAGAGCGAAAGTAGGCAAAAAATTGTGTTTCTTGTATGGGAGAGATTAAATATTTACTTAATTAAAATTTTATTTTATTATTAATTATTATTAAAGTAAGTACAAATATAATTAAGGATTTTGTAAAAATTTCAAGTGCCTAGCTGTTACCATTATTGATTACGAGCGAAAAAACCTAAAAAAACCGGCCAAGTGCAAGTTGGACTCGCCCATGAAGGGTTCCGCAGCAGCAATAAGGTTTATTTTTATAAAATTAAAAGGTTTTTGATTTATTTTTATATTTCAGTTGATTTAATGAAAGTTAAATTAAGTTTACCATTTATGACGTATAAAAAAAAAACTACTTATTAGATTTCGTTCAAACCAATTTTCGTTGGTAGTTTTTATAGTAAAGTACATCATATATTTTTTTAGACTTATCATGCCCCTACTTTAGAAGTTAGAGGGCGACACATTTTAGCACTTTGGAAGAGTCTCTCTCGCAAACTATTCAGGTTAGAAAAAAAATGATATTAGAAACCTCAATATGATTTTTGAAGACCTATCCATAGATACCCCACACGCATAGGTTAGATGAAAAAGAATTTTTTTTATTTAAATATAAAAGTATAAAAAAACAACTATTTGCTAGATTTCGTTCAAACCAATTTTCGTTGGTAGTTTTTATAGTAAAGTACATCATATATTTTTTTTAGACTTGTCATGCCCCTACTTTAGAAGTTAGAGGGGGGGGGGGACACACATTTTACCAATTTGGAAGAGTCTCTCTCGCAAACTAGTCAGGTAAGAAAAAAATGATATTAGAAACCTCAATATGATTTTTGGAGACCTATCCATAAATACCCCACACGCATAGGTTAGATGAAAAAATATATTTTTTGATTCAGTTGTACCTATGGGCACCCCTAAAATTTTTAATAATTTTTCCATTATTGTATCAAAATCTTAATGCCCAAACCAAATTTCAATAGTATAGCTCTTATCGTTTCGGAGAAAAGTGGCTGTGACATACGGACGGACAGACAGACAGACAGACATGACGAATCTATAAGGGTTCCGTTTTTTGCCATTTGGCTACGGAACCCTAAAAATCACGTTTGTTGTATGGGAGCCCCCCTTAAATATTAATTTTATTGCGTTTTTAGTATTTGTTGTTATAGCGGCAACAGAAATACACAATCTGTGAAAAATTCAGAAGTCTAGCTATAGCGGTTCTTGAGTTACAGCTTGGAGACAGACGGAAAGACACCGAAGTCTCAGTAATAGGGTCCCGTTTTTACCCTTTGGGTACGGAACCCTAAAAAGGAGGTGAGCTCACTTGCAGATCACAGTAACAGATATAATAAATAAATATTAGTCTTGACTGGGGCTTGCGCAATTGAGATGACACATGGCAGCAAAATGGGTCATGTGACCTGTAATCAAATGAAGTGCGCCGTGTCGACTTTTTTGACCCCCTAACAAAATCGGACAGTCGAAAACAACTATATAGAACGCGACAAGCGATTGTTGTTGCGCCGTTAAGTAGTCGCGACAGTAGGGAAATGCGTAGGGTGTGGGAAAGAGATGGCGGTGTTGTGAAAGCAGTTAGAAAGGGATAGAAGTGATCCTGGAGACCGAAGTAGTAGCGACAGATTGGCGTGCACATGTCGAGATACGATGTGCTTTTTGCGAACTCTAGGGTTGTCTATTATCGATAGCTATCGAGAGCTAACTAGCTCTTGTGTCTTCATGTTAACCATTGCTATGTCAATTATTAAAAATAGTCATTAGAGGCTTAAGCATGACTTGACAATGTTAAGTTATATTATTACAAGATGACGCCCGCAACTTCGTTGCGCCAAAACTCGTTACTCGCGCGGGAACCGTGCATTTTTCTGGGACGAAAAGTATCATAAATGTCCTTTCCCGGGACTCAAAAGTATCTCCATGTCAAATTTCAGCCAAATCGGTTCAGCGGTTTGGGCGTAAAGAGGTAACAGACAGACAGACAGGCACACTTTTGCATTTATAATACATACTAGATGACGCCCGAAACTTCGTTGCGCCAAAATTCGTTTATCGCGCGGGAACCGTACATTTTTCCGGGATAAAAAGTATCCTATGTCCTTTCCCGGGACTCAAAGTATCCCCATACCAAATTTCAGCAAAATCGGTTGAGCGGTTTAGGCGTGAAGAGGTAACAGACGGACAGACAGACAGACAGACACACACTTTCGCATTTATAATATTAGTATGGAAGTATGTATGTGTAAAAGTTGGAACTAATCGAAATATGCCTAGGACTAGCTATTTTACAAAATTCACGAGACAAATACGTTACATGCTACCATGGACCTGAACGCAATAAATGATTCATTATCTCCATATTTTTAATAGTAAAGGTCTAAATGAAAAAATATTGTGAATAACCGTTGTAATGAAAAATATTGTAAAGATTAGAAGTACCTAAATGTGAACAGCATTTTCGTCTATAATAAAATTAATCTGTTTATCGTGATTCGTGTCGATAATAAGGTGTGACAGGAGCACATCCCTATGCCTTTACAAGAGGCTGAATGAAAGGGGAGCCGCGGGGCGAATGCACTTGTTTGTGCGATTTAATTTCATTTATCAACGCATTACTTACACAGAGAGAATTACTTACCCGGATTACGGAACCCCCGCCTACTTCGTATGTAAATATGTCACGTATTTAGAATTTAGAGGCCCTGTAGAAGGCAATACATGTTTATTACCAATCGAAATATAGGAGAATTATATACTTAATAAGGCGTAAAAAAGTACAAATAGTTGTTTACATGATCTAATGAGTAATCATCAATCATCATCATAAAGACGTTTAAGCAGAACTGCACTTAACGCAAGTTCGCCCACATTAAAAGGTTTTTTTCGAGTGACAATTATTATTATTCTGCCTTGATGTCTTCCAGGCTGTAACTCAAGAACCGCTATAGCTAGACTTCTGAAATTTTCACAGATTGTGTATTTCTGTTGCCGGTATAACAATAAATACTAAAACAAAAATAAAATAAATATTTAAGGGGGCTCCCATACAACAAATGTGATTTTTTTGGCTTTGCAAGCAAAATGCTTGTAATCAATAATGGTAGCAGCTAGGCACTTGAAATACTCACAATATTCCTAATTATATTTGTACTTTAATAAATAATAATTAATAATAAAATTAAAATAAAATAAATATTTAAGGGGGGCTCCCATACAAAAAACACAATTTTTTGCCAACTTTCGCTCAATAACGGTACGGAACCCTTCGTGCGCGTGTCCGACTCCCACTTGGTCGATTTTATTTTTATTCAGGACAAGTTATCCCCAATCAATATCTGTGTTAGGCTCGCCATCCGTACGGTTTTCCAGAATTTGTCCTAGTTTCGTAGGGGTAGGGTAACTCTATTGAATTATAAAAATATTATTAAATTGAATATTTTTGTCATTCATTTTGGTGGTGCGGTGCCGCATCGTGGTTTTGTGTTTCGGGATCGTTAAGAGTTTCAATAAAAACCACCAAACGAACGACCACGAACGAAATTTAAAAATTCAAATCATAAAATATGGCATACGAATATATTGTTGTTTAATAGTTATACAAATCCAAGCGTGAACCCTTTGCGAGGGTGAAATGTTTAGATTACATTAGCATTTTCATTTGCGTGTATTAAAGAGAAATAAATTTGATGTCTCAATCGGCATTCTGATCACGCCCGCCTAATGCTCTTTTATTGGTTCGCTGTTATGATATGAACACCTGTTGGCTGTTACATTGGAAATGGCCAAATGTAAGGCGACAATTGATAAATCCATTTAGATTTCAGCAGCTATTGTAAAGTGCCGCTTATCGATACAAATGTTTTTCTATATAATTTTTCTTATTATTAGTATTTTTTATATGTAAGTAATAAGATAAATTGCTATAAGCGTGGCTTCGATGTTCATAGCCAGGTGACGCCCGCAACTCCGTTGCCCTAAGGGTGGGGCCAAACGAGCGTAATTTGTGAGTCGTGGGTCGCAGAATTTCGGTCGGCAGAAATTCTGCTGCATTCAGTTTCATTGAAAATTCCTGCTTCATTCACACGAGTGTAATTTTGTGAGTCATGATTTATATAAAAAATTATTTACGCGACCGAAATTCTGCGACTCACGACTCACAACTCACAAGCCTGACGAGCGTAATCGTTTGGCTTCACCCTAAAATTTGTTTATCGGGAACCGTACATTTTTCCGGGATGGATAGGATGCTATGTCCTTTCCCGAGACCCTAAAGTTTAGGGTCTCCGGAAAGGACATAGGATTTAGGGGATACTTTAGGGCCTAAAGTAACTCCATACCAAACTTCTCCAAAATCGGTTCAGCGATATGGGCGTGAAGAGTTAATAGACAGACAGACACACACATTTTCGCATTTATAATAATAGTATGGATGTTATTGTGTTCGCGACTCTACATTCATGAGTCCAGATTGAGAATAGGCAATAATTAGTATGGGCACATTGCACAGTTTTGCAATACAATGGTTTACTAACGCTGGTGATTTAAAACGTTGTCGGATAGACATTTTGGTAGTTAAAAAAATCGATAAGTTACTTCTATCTTGTTATTTCTGTAAGAGTATTTTGTTATTTCCAGTCTAGTACATTAACTCGATAGAGTTTTCGACGTTTGAAAGCAAAACAACTGTTATGGACTTTGTTAATGAGTTTTAAAAAAATATCAACATACGAGCGTGCCAAGAAATGTTACAAATGTGCGTTTCACTGTAGTTTATTATTATATTTCATTGCGGTCTCAAAACAAATCTATTTTAGTTATTAACATGTCTCACTTAAAGTGCCAGAGGAAGATGGCCATTTTAGAAAGAGCTCTATGAATTAACTTCATTTTCATCTTATGAGTGGATGTAAATTGTTGCTCCTTTTCGGTAGCATTGTAAAATCATCTATACTAATATTATAATCTATACTAATATTATAAAGCGGAAGAGTTTGTTTGTTTGTTTGAACGCGCTAATCTCAAGAACTACTGGTCCGATTTTAAAAATTCTTTCAGTGTTAGATAGCTTATTTATCAAGGAAGGCTATAGACTATATTTTATCACGCTAAGACTAATAGGAGCGAAGAAATAGAGGAAAATGTGGAAAAAACGGGGGAAATTATTTGAAAGGGCTTATTTGAACGCGCTAATCTCAGGAAATACTGGTCTGATTTGAAAAAATCTTTCAGTGTTAGATAGCCCATTTATCGAGGAAGGCTATAGGCTATATTTTATCACGCTAAGGGCCTGTTTCACCAATTCCTGATAAGTGCCGAATAGGCTATTCACCACTTAACTTGACAGATCAAGTTTGGAGAACTGTCAAAAAAGTTGTGAATAGCCTATTCGGCACTTTATCAGAAAGTGGTGAAACAGTAAGATTAATAGTAGCGAAGAAATAGAGGAAAATGTGGAAAAAACGGGGGAAATTATTTGAAAGGGCTTATCTTACGAACTACTAGAGCAATTTTTATGTTATTTGGCACGGATAAGAAGTAGACCACGTGAAGGATCATAGGCATTTTTTTTTGGACTTATTTGTCTGTGAAATATCTAATTTACGCGGGCGAAGACGCGCGGAACGTCTAGTTTTAAATAATTCTTGTTGGATCTTTTGTGTGATTTCTTTGGATTTTGCCATGAAAAGTAAGTTAATGGGCCCCGATTTTGTTCTTTTCCGAAATGAAGTCAAGTTTTTTATAATTCATATTCGCTAATTTCATCCACATTCATCTATTATCATTTTTTCGTTTCTTCTGTTTTGTTCGCTTAAAAACTTTTGGAGAGTTAGTTGTTAGGAAATATAAAATGTAATGTCTTATCATTTTCCTAAACGTTAAAACGTACATATAACATACGAAATCAGTAAAGCACAAGCTATAAAATTACTCTATGCCTTATCACGTATTTTCATAATTGCTTGTAAGTTGATAAAGATGAAAGTAACTGGTAGTTACAGAGTTCACCGTTGCGTAGACATTTCTACGTCAATCAGACAGGGCCTTGTAATGGGAGGCCATATTTCACACCATAAAGGCGCCGAAATGAGCCGGCCCGTTTATCTAACTGAAATTAAGAACGAAAACATTTTAAACGAACTTTAAATTTCTTTAGACGAGTGTCAGTGTTGCCAGTATAAGGTGCAACAATTTGGTATAAATAATTTTCGACGAAGAAAGTAATTTTTCGTTTGAAATACATATAAAACTTAGTTAAGTATTAATTTTAATCTGTAAGAAATTTAAATATCTATTTAATCAAGGCATTAGTCATTGCCTATTTGTAACATGATATGAACAAAAATATTAAGGTATTATTTATGGTTATATTTTGTACTCTACATTTTGGCACAACATGTATAATACCAATATTAACATAGCAGTCGCTGTAGTTTAAAGCGGCCTGGATCATATCACCTTCATCATCACGTAGGTTATAGGTATATATTATGATGTTTACAAATATGCGACTATCATCGATATTTTGATACATTTTTTAACTTTTGACTCACAGTATATTTGGCAGAACTTTTAGTGTTGTAACACTCAAATGTCAACTATGCTCGGGCGCCGCCTGTTACCTCGCCTTCCATTAGCAAGTTTGAATTTAGAACGCGATCCGATTGGAGGACGTGAGATATTAATCATTCGCGCTTGTTAGATGCTCGAATGCACTCTATCTTTATTTTGAATTTCTGCACTATTGCGATTGCGGTTGCCATAATTCAAATTAATGTAAAATAGATTATTTGTCTAATCTTAATGTTGTCAATTTTGTGTGTTATTTTGGTTATGCGTGTTATCCATTAGCTTTCTGTTCAGTTTAACTTAAATATTTAACTGCCAGTACGATGGCGTACAAAACATTTTCTCAGTTTCTGATAAACCATGCCACTTATCTTGCTTCAAAGTTTACGACCACGTGACATCATCATTTTCTTCATAATCTCAAAATGTTGAGGTACCTACTCTCCCTAAATTATGTCCTCAATATGAGTCTACTAAAAGCAGTAGGTGATAAAAGTTGTGTCGTACACGTTATGTTCAAAGCTTACTCCTTCCCATCAAAAAGATATAATAACTATAAAGAAAACATACAACATGTTATTGATAAAACTCGTAAAAAATAAAGAAACGAAATACCAACATGGCGCCTCGGCGCGCCGAGAATTTAAATTTCGAATTGCGCACTCTGTCATCTTATTGGTGTTCCGGAGCAAAGAATTAATTTCCCCATATTTTGAATCTTAGTCTCTATTTCTATATACTTTAAAGCTCATTTTAACCGAAAACAAACGCTGGCTGGTATGTTAAACGATGGTATTGGACCTCCTAGCTTTGCGACGGGTTAAGAAAGATAGTGTTATCTTAAATATTTGTAGCTGTGGCCCCAGTTAGGTTCATTGGCGTCATTTTTGTAAGCGGAGATGAAATGTAAATTTAGATAATAATTATTTCGTATTGGACGGTTAGTGTAATCTTAATGGAAATGTTTCTGTAGCCAAGAATGTTGGCAACTAATCTAACGAACTTCAGTAAAAACGGTTCCAAAACTAATAAAGGTACTTCGGATGGTCGTAAAAATGCTTCGGGAGTAATAAAATACCCCGGAGATCCATACTTGAAAGGGTTGAGCTGAAACTAACGTGTCTTTAACCCTTAACTGTAGTCGTGGGTCCACTGGACCCATGGTGATTCTTTAAACAAGCACTAGTAGGGCTGTGGGTGGTGGAGCTCCCCGCGCACCTCAGTACCTTTCGACAGTAAGCCGGCGCATACGCAGCGAGACGGACGTATTTCGCGCGCTACTCCAAGGGTAAGTAAATGATTATGCATGGGTCCATTGGACCCACGACTATAGATACGTATTTTTTATAATTCTTGTTTTGTAGTTGTTTTTATGTTAAATTTCAGTTTTCATCATGGAAAATAATAAAAATATGTCAACCAATCGCGAAGACATAATAGAGCAATGGCTGAATGCTGATTTAAGCAGTGATGAAGATGAAAATTCGGTTTCTGTGAGAGATGCTCTAAATACTCACTCTGATAATGAGTTTTCTGATAATGACGAAGATTTTGTATTGGAAAGTGATCATGACTCGAACTCTGAAATATCTGAAAGTGAAGATGAAAGTGAAGAGAATGAAACAAATAATTCGTCTGATTACTATTACGGAAAAAATAGGTTCAAATGGGCTAAAACGCCGCCATCGAGAAATTCTCGTGTTCGAAACCATAACATCCTAAGATTGCCATCTACTACATCAAGAGCAAGGCCTGCAGACCCATTTATTCCAAATGAGGCATTCAATATACTGTTCGACGAGGATATGAAAAACAAAATACTATTTTGGACAAACAAGAAACTGGCAGTATTTAGACTGAAATATAAATCTCCAGATCGCACTGAACTAAGAGAATGCACTTACCAGGAGTTAAACTGTTTTATCGGTTTATTGCTCTATTCTGCTGTTTTCAAGTCGAACCATGAAGCTGTGATATCCTTGTTTGCAACTGATGGAACGGGACGAGAGATTTTTAGATTATGTATGTCTTCTTTGCGATTTTATATTCTTTTGGTGTGTCTCCGCTTCGATAATCCGGATGACAGAGAAGAGCGTAAAAAAATTGACCCTGGTTGTATAACTACTGAGATGATAAATATGTTCAATAAGAATGCTCAAGCAAATTATTCCATTGGTGCTTATGCAACGATTGACGAAATGCTGGTAGGTTTTCGCGGACGTTGTGCCTTCAAGATGTATATTCCCAGCAAGCCAAATAAATATGGTTTGAAAATGCAATGTCTTGCAGATGCCAAGACACACTATGTGTACAATACCTATTTGTATTGTGGGAAAAATACTGATGGACTTACGCTGACAGATGAAGAAAAAAAACAACCGATTCCAGTACAAGCTTGTCTTCGATTATGCCAACCAATCCTGAATACTAACCGTAACATAACTACAGACAACTGGTACACATCAATGGAACTTCTCACTATCATGCTATCCAAAGGCCTCACTGTAATTGGAACCCTGAAAAAAAATAAAAGAGAAATTCCTAAGGAATTCTTACCTCATAAAGATCGCAAAATTCACTCTTCTCTGTTCGGGTTCACAAAAGACTTCACTATTGCGAGCTATGTTCCTAAAAAGAGCAAATCTGTGATACTTGTGTCCTCTATGCATCACGACAATTCTGTGGACGAATCAACTAAGAAGCCAGAAATAATTCTTCAGTACAACAGCACCAAAGGTGGCGTCGATGCTGTTGATCAAATGTGCTCAGTTTATTCAAGTAGCCGCAGAACACGACGTTGGCCTATGCCTGTTTTGTACAGATTACTGGACATGAGCGCTTTGAATGCCTATATCATTCAGCAGAGCCATGAAAGAGCATCCAAGATGACACGTATGACGTTTTTGAAGGGGCTGGCCAAATCATTATGTGAACCATATATGAAAGAACGATGCTACAATCAAAGACTGCCTACACAGCTTAGAACGAATATTGCCACGGCCCTACAGATCCATCTTCCATCAATTGAACCAGGTGAAAGCCAGAAATTGGACAGGAACAAAAGGAAGAGGTGCTCATTCTGCAAGCCTGCTAAGAGAGCTAAGACTGTTCACTTATGTGCTAAGTGCCGGCAGCCTATTTGCATGACATGTGCAAAAGTTGTTTGCAGTACATGTTTGTAAGTAGGCTAAATGAAACTGGTGTCAAAATTTTTGTTTTAAAATTTATTTCTTTGTTTTTGGTATGCTTTTAGAAAACATATCTTTTTATTATAGAAAATATTTTTTGTTTTTACTTGGCGACCAGTTTTATATTTTTTATAATTTTTTTTCATAAGCTTGTTTTTAGATTAAGGAAACCTGAACTGATTATAAAAAGTACAAATTAATGTTAGAAATGTATGTTCCTATTGTTGATTTTTTAAAACACTATGTTTGTTATATAATATATAATAAATCTAATAAACATTTTATTAATTATTCGGGATACTTTCATTTTTATTGCCTTTTAAAAATACATGGGTCCAGTGGACCCCACAACTATAGAAACGTGATTATTTTTCACCACTATAGTTAAGGGTTAAACTGCCCTGCTTTTCTTTCGAAGACATAGTTCCAATGAGCTTTACGAGACAGGTTAACGGATTTTAATATTTCCCAATTAATGGTCCAAGGTTTTCTATCTCAAGTCAGCTGCACCTTTATTTTTAGTTGCTCTACAATTACTGAGAGTTTTGTTCCTTTATTTTTTTCTAGATATTTACATCAAAAATTTAAAAAGTGACTGCATATGTATGGATGCCGGCAAGATTTGTCACATTAATACACATCTTGAATCACATTCTTACATTGTTTTCAATGAATTTATGTATTACATTGTAATGACACAAGCGTTGGATGCGCAGAAGCCAGGATAAGAGCGTGCTCAAGATATCGACCGTCCAAACTAAATATTGGCTCAGTTATAATTGGAAGAGGGGTAGTACCCTGTACCGTATTTCTTTTAATTTGCAGATTGTTTAACCGGGTTTCTTCGCTCTTATCCGAAGGATTTGTTGGTCCTATCCGTAATTGGGTACTGTTATAAACAGTAATCCTTCTTTGTAACTCCAAAGAAGTGAGCAGTTTGTTGAAGTTTACATTTTCTAAGAATAAAACTAATTGAAATATCTAAATCGATGACTAGTGTATTCCGGCCTGTTAATATAACGACAAAAACTACGAATAATAAAAACTAAGGAAACGTAACTCCCATACTTCAACCGTTTTGAATTTGGTTCCTTTTCGCACACTAAAATATGACAATAGCTACGAAAGACTAACACTCAAATTGACGAAATAACGCTGTTGACAATAATTGTCACTTCTATAAATACACAAAATTGTGTACCAAATACATGCATAAAGTATGCATGTATTCGGGTCTCATTTTGTAGACTCGCGGAACAAATATTTGACAGTTACTCTTCCTTAGTTTTCTTCTTAGTCCTCCTAAACTTTTTGAAAGATTGATTGAGCGAGCATTTCTATTTTTAGAAATTTCTTCAACTTTCATAGGCACTTGTAGAGCAAAAATACTGAATTTAAAACACTCCTGAACTTTTTAAAACATAATTTGAGTTGGCGTTTTTGTATTTGTAAAATTCTAGATACAAACAGTAGATTATGATACAAAAACACGGTGGCTTTCAAGTTTGTTGTGCTTGCATCAGTGTAAACAGGGTTGGCGCATGTTTGTTTTCCATTCGGATTTGCTCGCTCCGCTGAAAGGGTTACCGCAAGCGCTGAAAGGGTTTTTTAATTAGTGCACACCGCGAAGGGTCTGTCTTATTTTTACTGTTAAGTGGATGAATTTAAATAATTGGGTTTTTGTCGAGGTTTATAAACAATATTAATATACGCCTCATACTGAAAGTTAAAAGAACATTAATTCGACTAATTGTAACAATGGTGCTGGATCAATATTTCATACCAAACGATTTTCTTCTTCCTTAGTTTTACCTATCATGACTCCTACAAGATGGCTAATTGGCGACATTCTTTCTCGTTCTATCGAGGCAACAGCAGGTATGCAACCCTGTATTTGAGACTTCATCATAGCATTACGGCTACATTTTTAGGGTTCCGTACCTCAAAAGGAAAAAACGGAACCCTTATAGGATCACTTTGTTGTCCGTCTGTCCGTCCGTCCGTCTGTCAAGACCCTTTTTCTCAGGAACGCGTGGAGGTATGAAGCTGAAATTTATATCAATTACTCAGGTCTACTGTCCCTTGAAGCTGTGAAAAAATCAAACTTCTAAGCCAACGCAATCAAAAGATACAGCCGTTTATGCCGCAAATTTTCGACACTTGCAAGGGAATCAAAACCTACAGGGTGCTTCCCGTGAACTCAGAATCTTGAAATTTGGTACGAAGCAACGTCTTATAGCATAGATAAAGGAAAAATTACGAAAACCATAAATTTTTTGTTACATCACATAATATATTTTTTTTTAATAATTTTAAACTTACTACCCATTTCCTCATAAACGCGTAGAGGTATTAAATTGAAATTCATACCAAATACTCAGGTCTATAATACCTTTAAGCTGTAACAAAATCAAACTTTGTAAACCTTGCAGGTTTGTACGGAACCCTCGGTGCGCGAGTCCGACTCGCACTTGGCCGGTTTTTTTTATTCTTATTTCAAGGAAATAGTATGCAACCAGTTTTCTTTGAGACTTCATGTTAACATTTGTTTCAGCTACCTCTGCGGTAGCGGGTGTATAACCCGCGCGGAGAACGCCGGTGAAGTTCGCGAGAGTATCCAGACGTTGCTGACCGTGTGCGCTGATCTGTGCCATCCGTGTGACGCTGATGTTGTAAGTTACCTTCCTTTAACTTATTTTAACTTGGCCTCTCTAAATTATTTTGTTATGCCTTCTATGATTTATAGATTCTAGAATTTGTTATTGGCGTTGCAGCTGTAACAAAAATCTTTCGAAAATGTAATTAAGGTCAATCATTGATCGCTATCTTGGAGCGTACATTCTGGGGCATCTATCTCTTCTTTATGTAAGGCTCATTACGTTTACTTCAGTGGCGTAACTATAGGGTGTCAGGGCTGGCAAAATGCCACAGGCCCCCGACCAAAAAGGGCCCCGGCCCGAGAGGCGGTGAGGTCAGACTTTTTTAATACATTGTTTTATTATTAACGTGACGATTTTTACTGATAGGGCCAACATCAATTTGCCACGGGCCCCGGATGTTATAGTTACGTCACTGGCTGACTTATTAGTTATTACGGATAGATTCTTTTGTTTGAGAATGAAAAATTCGTACTATGATGGACCGAACTGTAGAATGCCTTGTACAAATTAAACTGTATGCTTTTAGGGCTCAGAAAGATCGTCAGCGAAGCAAGCTCTCCGGTCAGCTCTAGGGAAGAGCATCTGCGGTTCCCGCGCGGAGTTCTGTCTGCTGTTCGCTCAGGGCGCGTCGCTGGAGCAATGCGGCGGTTTCGTACGGGCGGCGCGGACGGCGCACTTGCTGCGAACCATCGCGGAGATGGACCATGAGATACTACAGGTGGGTTCTTGAAGCTTATTCAGGAACAGGGTTCCCGAGTGGAGTTCTGTCTGCTGTTCGCTCAGGGTGCGTTGCTGGAGCAATGCGGCGGTTTCGTATGAGCGGCGCGGACGGCGCACTTGCTGCGAACCATCGCGGAGATGGACCATGAGATTCTACAGGTGGGTTCTTGAAGCTTAGTGTAAGAACAGGCTTCTTCGCGCGAAGTTCTGTCTGCTGTTTGCTGGAGCAGTGCGGCGGTTTGCCACCATCGCAGAGATGATGGACCATGAGATCCTACAGGTGGGTTCTTGAAGCTTACTGTAGGAACAGGGCTAGGGAAGAGCATCTGAGGTTTCCGCGCGGAGTTCTGTCTGCTGTTCGTTTGCATTATATAATGAGTCTTTACTTTTACTATCCTTAGGTTTTTAATACATTCGAGTACCTTTAATAATAATTATTGTTCCTTGCATACATTTGTTGTTACTTGCATAACAAAATAATCGTTTAAACGGCACGTGTAAACATTCTATTTACTAGTTCGTAACAGATTACGTTCTAAACAAGATAAAATTATGATGTTCGACATGAACATGATGTAATTAGATCTTGTATGGCTGCGTTCACACCAAAATTACCGTAAGGCGGCAGTCGCCGAATGTGAGCAAGTTTACTAGCTCAATAGTATAGCTTAATAATGTAAGTTAGGTGTGTACGAAAAAATATGTATGGAAATACCAGTAGTTTACTACGTAACGCTCGCTTACTTTCGGCGGCCGACGTCCAGTTTGGTGTGAACGCAGCCTTACTACAGCTCAAGAAACACATGCAGCAAATAAAACATTGGGAACCTTCCCTCGTAGTAATGTTTGCCCTGCGCACACAGAGCGTCGATACTCCGCTTAATTAAGACCCCGGCAAATACCCACCTGACGTACGAATTAATTGTTGCCACTGGCTGAATATAAAAAAGTTCGAAATTTAAACTTGACAGATCTTACCATAGTGTGCGTTAGGTATAACACGCAGATGTTATGCAGACACCTCGATCTAAGGACACTCTATGGCAGCAGGCGCCAAGTTCATTTCGGCATGTTAGGTAGGAAACAAGGTATATAGAACCTCACTAAAATGTTATAATCCTGTTGTATCAAATAATTTTACACATAATTGTAAAGGGAAAGAGATTTAGCGACATTTGAAACACTAAATTAGAGCATGGTAGAGGCAATTTCTGCAAAATATTTCTCAATTATTAAGATCACAATTTATGTTATATCTTATTGATCTGGTTTTCGGGAAATATCAATCAGGAATTGCGGTCTATCGTGATCGGACTTACAGAGGTCAATTAATTTAAAATCGCTACGGAAACAGACAAGAAGCCAATTTATTATCTGTACGCCGCCTCGTGCTCGAGGGATGTGAATGTCCGTCATAATTTTGACGATATTTTAAGTATATTTCCGTATGTTTAAATGTAAAGAAAACTTCAGTCTTTTAGCTTCTCTAGGGACAAAAAAGAATTGCCAGAAATAGTAGAACAAACGTGTGGTGAATTCTTTGGCTAACCTATATAATAATAAATTTTACTTTTCTCTTATAGCTACTTGTACTAGCCATATTCCATAGTAATAATATAAAATGTGAAACTCTTCAGTCTGTCATTTTTAACCGCTGAACCAATTTTAAACCCGTCGATCGTGGGAAAACGCGACACAATAGATATTCTATTGTGTCTCGATCACCGGTGACCGTATGGGGCTTGATGAATTAAGTGAAATATTGTATGGTGATACTTTCAAGTCTCGGGAAAGGACAGTAATAGTGTTTATCACAGAAAAAAGTACGGATCCAGCGCGATAAGCACGTTTTTGCGCAAGTAAGTTGCGGATAGCATATCGAACGTAACATAATATTCTAGAAGTTTATTTTCAATTAAATATTTCATTTAGACATGTAAGTCAGCGAATTTTATCGATATATACATCTTCGAATAATAAAATCTAAGGAAACGTAACTCCCAAGTCCCATACCTCAACCGTTTTGAATTTGGTTCCTTTTCGCACACTAAAATATGACAATAGCTACGAAACACCAAATTGACGAAATAAAGCCCTTGACAATAATTTTCACTTGTATAAATACACAAAGTTGTGTACCGAATACATGCATAAAGTATGCATGTATTCGGGTCTCATTTTGTAGAATCGCGGAACTATTTTTTGACACAGTTACTTAGTTTTTATTATACGTAGATATAAATAACGTATGATGTCGATAAAATTGGATTCAATTGATATCGACAGGCGGTCTCATCTCTCGTAGACCGCGGTGTTTGCGGATCTCATCACAAATATATTACTGCGGGATTCTGTTTGCCGATCTAACGTCGAGGTGGATCTAACTCGATACTAATGGCATTTGATTTTGTGCCTTGTGTGCATTTCATTAGTGCAAACTTCCAATAACGACGATTTCAATTTGATTTGGATTTTTGTAGTTACATTATTAAAGGTATACGCTAGGTTTACTAGCTAGACAGATAGTTTGTTATCAAGCAAATTTTCACCACCAAACCAACCAAAACCTTTCGTTCTCCAGTGTCTTCAAAATCTATCAAAAACTTCCCATCCATTAATTGCAGAATCACCGCATTTCTAGCTGCTTACTAAATGCTCAGTATTTTTTGACATAATTCTGTTTTTCTCTTCCTTTTGCCTGGCCTAAAAACAAAAAGTTTCTCTTCTCATTCTTCAATACTCCGTTTACTATGAAAGTTAAGTCTTAAATTTGAATTTCAAAGTCGAAGAATATGCACAATTTTAGGCCTATTACGATGATAATGTTACTCGATACTTGTATCAACAGAGTCCTCAAGTAACGAACAAACATCCCCATTGTATGTGCGTATCTGTGACACTCCTGAGGGACCGAAGGGTCTGTTATGTTACACACGTCTACTGTCTACCTATTGTCTCGTGATAGACGGATCTGTACGCGGATTTTTGTATACTGGTACAAACTATACAAGTGACTACTGATATACGAATAACGATTGTTATAGGTCTACCAGAATCTGATGGCAATTTTTGACAGCAGATTTTCAAAAAATATCCTTGATCATTGGATAAATTTTTATATTTGCATGTTTAACACACAGAATCAGCCGCTATAAGAAAAAAAAAAGGATCAAATTGTTTTATTCCAATTACCCCGGTATTGCTAGAGTCAATTTATTTTCTCACTTTTTGAAATCAGATTCTGGTAGACCTATACATAATTTGACGGTCTATATACTCACTAATGCAGCTTTTTAGCCGACTTCCAAAGGAGGTTATATTAGCTAATCCAAATACCGTTAAGTATAATTATTTAAAAGTAGATTTTGACCGTATCTCATATTTTGTTGAAATTTAAACTATCACATATAGTATGGAAATACTAGTTAAAATTGGTTTAGCGGTTTTAGTTGTTACTCTTACTTTTACAGACATACTGTCAAATTTTTGCATTTGTAATATCTGTAATCTAAAAAACATATTCAAATTTTTGTGACCTTATAAAAAGTACCTAACAGTTTCCGGCATGTCTAATTAGTTTTATCTTGTTTATATATATCTATACTTAATATTATAAAGCTGAAGAGTTTGTTTGTTTGTTTGAACGCGCTAATCTCAGGAATTACTGGTCCGATTTGAAAAATTCTTTCAGTCTTAGATAGCCCATTTATCGAGGAAGTCTATAAGCTATATAATATTAAGCTAAGATCAAATGGAGCAAAGAAACAGAGGAAAATGTGGAAAAAACGGGGAAAATTATATGAAATTGCTTATTATCTTATGAACTACTGAAGCAATTTTTATGTTATTTGGCACACATGAAGAATACGCCACGTGAAGGGACATAGGCTAGTTTTTGCAGAAAAATGTACGATTTCCGTGAAATTCCTAAATTATGCGCGCGAAGCCGCGCGGAACATCTAGTTTATTGGCTATCACGTATCACGCTTTTGAAAAAAAAAACTGATTTAGGTACTGGTTTTCCTTAATGTGCCGCACGTGTAAAAGCTACACTCCGTTCATAGTCAATTTGCCTCTTGGTTTCCATAAAAGTAGTCCCTAAGTCGTAGCCATAAGTGTCAGATTTTAGAGGTACGTAACGAAACGGCCTAGTACGAAATGAAATTCATAATCAATTTAGTGATTTTAGCGAGTGATATGGAAGCAGAGGGAGTAGTAATCGGAGCCGGAGAAAGCGATAGGGTGGCGCACCCTATTGTGACAGATGTCAGGGCTGTCACTGCGAGTTGACGTCACCCGAGACATCGATATTCGCCAACCCGTAATCGATATCCACATAATTGTGGGAAAGAAAGAACAAACGACGAAAATAAGTGTATTTAAAATTACTGATGACAAGGGTTACAATAGACCACGGGCTATTTGATGTGAATGGTTTATTGGAAATTATGAAATTGGTTACTGTTCACTTTCCCAGAAAGTCCGTAAATGGTATTCTAGCTAGCTCTCGGCTAGGCATAAAATTAGCGCTACACTAGTAGGTACACGCAGTATAAAAGTAGCGAAATATTAGTTGCCACTGCTTCATATTTACTTTGCTTTCGGAACTCCAATAAGAAAAGCAAATAGACGCCAACATCTATTTACGTAGCAAATTAAAATATTCTATCACTAATCATAACATTAGCAAACATCTTCAAAGCGAAACTAAGGGTATGTAAATATAAAATGAAATAATAATAAAAATCAAACAAAGAATAGGTCCCTGTGGGACACCTCTCCGAACTTTGATGTTGCGCGGAGCCCGGCATGAATAATTGCGGACCCATGGGGCTACTGTTTGTTTGCCTTGTCTATGGTGGGCTGTAATAGATAATAAACACGATTATAAGTTTATTAGCCGCGGTCGCAGATGTGGTTTTCGATTTTGGGGGGAAAATTAATAATGATTGATGGTACATGTGGTCTTCATTGTGATTACAATCGAATATAGTGTTACGGATTATCGTGCTCAAATACATTTTAAGTAGGCTTGTAGACAGTTATTCTTGGCGATCTGATAATGCCTTATTTATACGCGCTTGAAATACTTGTCTACGTTAGACTTCTAACATTTCTAGGGTTCCGTACCCAAAGGGTAAAAACGGGACCCTATTACCTGAGACTTCGATGTCTGTCCGTCTGTCCGTCTGTCTCCAGGCTGTCACTCAAGAACGGTAATAGCTAGAGAGTTGAAATTTTCACAGATTATGTATATCTGCTGCCGCTATAACAAAAAATACTAAAAATAAAATAAATTTAATATTTAAGGGGGGCTCCCATACAAGAAACGTGATTTTTTCAATATTTTTTGCTCGTTATCAATGATGACAACAGGTAGCCACCTGAAATGTTCATAAAATACTATAATAAAATTTAAATAAAATTAATAATAAAGGGGGGCTCCCATACAAAAACACTATTTTTTCTTATTTTTGCTCTTAAAGTGGTACGGAACCCTTCGTGCGAGTCCGACTCGTACTTGGCCGATTTTTTAAAAATTATTATTTGTATCATGTGTCTGATATCTTATATGCTTTATTTTTATCTGATTTATTTTTAATTCTTTTCCCATAATTATAATCACGTTTATTCCTTGATCTTAACAGTATCTCAATTCAATAACAACTCAAGAGAAGCATACGAAGTTTTCCTCTTCGTAATTTATTTGTGTAATCTCCGGAGCGTGGCTGAAATCCCGCCGTTGCGTGACCAGCGCGCGTGAGGTACGCAATGTTGAACAGATTTCTGACCCCATCTCCTAAACTTTACCCCATGTAAGATTTGGTTTCCGCTACTTTAGTCGCATCGTTGGATGAAGTGGTCTCTCTTAGGAGTTGATTTAATGGGGTCTTTCGATTCATAGTTTTGTAGCTACGTGTTTAGTAAAATTTTGAAAGTTTTTTCTCTAGTTATAATACTTTTTAAAAGATAAATGACACAATCATATACTTCCTCAGGAGGCGTTTGGGGAAGGAAGATGGCCGCTGGAGTTCCGTGCGGCTGTAGCAAGACTTCTCTCGCAACATGCGCCCAACGAAAAGGAGGCGCCAAGAAAATGTAAGCTCAGTAATTTATCATCACCGATATACTGATAAGAACCTGAATATAATTCGTTGGTAGTTTTTATAGTAAAGTACATCATATATATTTTTAAGACTTATCATGCCCCTACTTTAGAAGTTAGAGGGGGGGGGACACACATTTTACCACTTTGAAAGAGTCTCTCTCGCAAACTATTCAGGTTAGAAAAAAATGATATTAGAAACTTCAATATGATTTTTGAAGACCTATCTATAGATACCCCACACGCATAGGTTAGATGAAAAAAATTTTTTTTTGTTGGTTTAAGGTTTACCATTTATGACGTATAAAAAAAAGTACGTGCTAGATCTCGTTCAAACTAATTTTCGTTGGTAGATTTTTAGTAAAGTACATCATTATATATTTCTTTTTAGACTTATCATGCCCCTATTTTAGAAGTTAGAGGGGGGGGGGGGACACACGTTTTACCACTTTGGAAGAGTCTCTCTCACAAACTATTCAGGTTAGAAAAAAATGACATCAGAAACCTCAATATGATTTTTGAAGACCTATCCATAGATATCCCACACGCATAGGTTAAATGAAAAAAATAATTTTTTGATTCAGTTGTACCTATGGGGACCCCTAAAATTTTTTAAAAAATTTCCATAATTGTATCAAAATCTTAATGCGGTTCACATACTCCATCTACTTACCAAATTTCAATAGTATAGCTCTTATAGTTTCGGAGAAAAGTGGCTGTGACATACGGACAGACAGACAGACAGACAGACAGACATGACGAATCTATAAGGGTTCCGTTTTTTGCCATTTGGCTACGGATCCCTCAAAAGGAAAAATCCATAATTCCAGACATTCATTTTAATATTTACAATAACTTAGCAGGATACTAAGCCAAAACTTTTGTGTATAGTGAGTGAGCTCCAAAACCCCCGGCTGGACCAGACTCTGTCGGAGACGATGGTGCTGGACCTCATCGTGTTGGTGGGCTTCGTGGTCGTCAACAATCCACAACTACAGGTAAATAACTTAGCTACATGATACCCAGTTGCGCCAGTCTGGGTTCAAGTTAGTCCTTATTTATATGAAAAAGAAAACATTATAAAATCACACTATTATAATCAATAACTAAGATTGGCACGGGTTGGAGTTTTTCTTTTTCTCTTTAGTCAAGGTTTGGCCATTATAAAAAATAGGCCATTGAAAAAAAAATCATCTGAAGCATTTTCTTTTTGGGGTCTTTTTTTTTGCGTCAAAAAATGCCAGGACCTCGTGGACGATGCAAATTCATTCTAACAAGATAAGTGTCTTCATTTTATAGACACTTTTCAAGTTTTTTTAATGAGCCGTTATAAAAACACAGGTGGACTGACCATGTCCGCACCCGCATGGGAAAGTAAAGTAACGTGCAAGGATATTGGTGACACCTTGTGAATCGCTTAGTGTTTTACAACTCGTAAACAAATGGATACCCCATTTGACACCATTATTAGATATCTAAGGAAATTATTAACATAAAGAAAAATTGCTATCATTTTCAGTGTTAAGGTATCAGAAGAAGATGTATGTTCTTTAAATTGTAAATATCTTAATGATGTATAAGGTAGGTAGATAGAAACGGGGCTAAAAATAATTGGCTATTTAGTATGAATTTATAACATGCATGAAAAAATTAACGTACCGGTGCATGGTAAATTTTTCCGCAACGTTTCGCGGAAATGCCCCCAAATAAAATTTATTTGGTTCATTAAATGTTCATTATTACAGAAAAAGAACGAGATAGAAATAATAAAAATATACAATGTATGTAGGGCTCGATTAATAATTTCTTTTCACCCGTAACCATAACATTTATCTCTACTTAACCTTACATGAACATAACCGTATCGAAAGCTTACAAATAGTCAATTAGTAATCAGATATTTAACACCTACATAGCGGCTAATGTATACCGTAAATTCTGTCTATGGCTACTTAAAAACTGCTTAAGTATTCTACCAAATGGGACATCTTTCCTCGGCAAAGTGAATTGTTTTCCCACGGACGCAGGTGTTTTAGCGGGGGTCACTCAAGACAACATTCTAGGGCCATTATTGTTTCTTGTCTTTGTAAGGGGAATGACCATTACTATGAATAGTTAATGCTGTATTCTTCGGGTAATGACTACGAAGAACACATGGGTAACAAGTGACTTTAGGTAAATTATGATTAGGTGCTAGAGTGACGATTTGAGTGCTTCATTAATTATGTACGTTAATATTGTTATGATGGTGATGACAATTGACAACTGGGGATGGATAATGGATATACATGATTATAAAATGAATACTCAATATTTCCAGGCTTTTGAACCTACTGTTTATCAAATACAATTTTTACCCAAGATTATGTGTATAGTTCTTTTAGTGTATGTCTGGTCAGTTTGAGTCATTGAGTTGCAGATAGTAACTGACAGATTTTCTGTACGTGTAGTTTTTTTTTTTTTTTTTTTTTTTAAATATCTATGGACGCTTCACACCACGTCAGTCTGGCCCCGTGGTAAGTACCTGAAGGACTTGTGTTACGGGTACCAGACAACGGAAATATATTTAATACTTTTATACTATACATATATTTAAGATTTTTATTATATGATACACATATTTAATACACATCCATGACCCAGGAACTTTTGAAAACTTTTTGTTCCGTGGGCGGGATTCGAACCCGCGACCCCCGGCTTGAGCTACCAACAGCCCACCAACTGAGCCACAGAGGTCGTCAAATGATGTGTGATATGTATTACAGATACAGCCTACCATTGCTTTATTTTTAACCCCCGACAAAAAAAGAGGGGTGTTATAAGTTTGACGTGTCTGTCTGTCTGTGTGTGTCTGTCCGTGGCATCGTAGCATCCAAACGGTTGGACAAATTTTGATCTAGTTTTTTTTTTTTGTATGCAAGCTGATACAAGTGAGAGTGTTCTTAGCTATAATTCATCATCATCAACTTGCTCAGTGCTGGAAAATCAGGGTTTATCTGGTTCATGAAAGGCCGTTAGCAACTTGCAGTCGTTTAATGGGTTTAATATTTTGCATCCTAGTTCGTGACATTTGTGAATATACAATATACATAAACACATTAATGGAAAGTTGACCTGATGCTGCAGCATCACCTGGTAATCAATAGGATATCCAACTCCTCACCAACTTAGAGCAGAGGTTTCGTGTTTAGGCTCATTTTCATTGCGACAACCAGTAAGACGTAGATAAACAGTAAATATTTATATGCTGCTGCTGCAACATCACCTGGATTCTATAGGAGCCAAATTCCGTATGAACCCAAAGTGGAGGTTTCATGTTTGGGCTCCTTTTGGCATCCTTCGGGTGTAGCGAGTCGTACATTGTACGGAATGCGGAGTAGCATTTCTCGGCGATAAAAAACGGCATTATAACACCAATCTATCCTCTCAGGAGACGATCTGCTCCGGTTGGAGCGTGATCAAGACGTTGTGCACGCTGCCGGCGAACTGGCTGGTGTCTTCGGTGCGGAGCCGCGCGCTGCTGCCCACGCTCGTGGCGCTCGCCGACCACCCAGCCTCCGCCGCCGCCATCTCCGCCGAGCTGAGCATGGAGGTGAGTACTGCGATATATCTCGCGTCGTGAACTGCTCTGGTTGGAGCGTGATCAAGACGCTGTGCACGCTGCCGGCCAACTGACATAGGAAAAGGACCCAATTGTTGGCAGCTATCCTGTTAAAATTGGCACTAAAGATTTTAGTTTGAAAATACTAGGAATGCCTATGTGCCAATAAATGGGTGTTTTACCATAATATATCTTACGTCGCCTTTACGCTATGTAGTCTGTGTATCCGCCGAACTGATTTCATACTCAGGATGTGGTGCCTCTTTGAGATGGTGCGTCGTAACTCGTAACCAATCAAGAAGTTTTAACACCGAAGAGGCAACGCGTGTCATGTGTCGCGCTTATAACTAAAACTCAAAACTCTAATGTTGTCACGCGTTAATAGATTTCTATCGCGAGCTGCGTTCGCGGTGATTGTCAGAAAGCATTTTTTTTTAATGAACATGACCAAGGATTTGCCTCGCGAGGCTGCTCGCTCAGTCAGTACGCGGCTATAATTGGCGAAGGTTATCATAACACACAACGAAATAAAACAATTTGTATATTATAAAATTCTAAAAAAACCTGTTACGTAAATTCACCATGACCACTACAGCCCGGCTAGCTCAGTCGGTAGAGCATGAGACTCTTAATCTCAGGGTCGTGGGTTCGAGCCCCACGTTGGGCGAAATACTTTTTGTTCAAATTTGAACCCTCTGACGTTGTTTTTTTGTACTCAGTAAACTTTTTACTTATTTTGGTATAATATTATCTTATATTTGTTCCAGATGCTTGAAGAGTTCTTAGAAAATCCCGAAGCGCAGACCATCAAACTGATTCAAGTCATCAAACAGGGCAGAACAAAGAACTGCACTGGTAAGAAATAAATCTTATATTGGAAATTCTGGATTATTCTACCTAAATGACAAAATTATCATTTAAAATGTATTCAACTTTATTGAAAAAATATTACATAATATTATTTTATTATGACATTATTTTCTATGTATTTGAAATAATTTTTGGCAATGTTCGAAAATATTTTTTAGGTCTTAAAGACTCGGAAACTTGCCATTTACAACCCGGACAAATATATTTTGACACTGAGTAAAGCAAAACCATCTTGCCCGATTTTACATAATATAAACGCCGACTAATAAAAATATAAACAAGGTCTGCAACTCTCCTTGTCTGTCATATGACTTTTCCAATGTATCAGACAAAGACAACAGACGTTATTGGGTTATTTTCTATGTAAATATTTTAGTAGTGATAGATGATGCTGCTTTGCCGATCGGTACATAAATTTTCAGTCAACATAGGAGTGGATAAAGTGGGTAACTAACATTTTGTAACATAAGACTCAAGAGCAATTACTATTTTTTTCCCGTATAATTTGAACAAAGCTTGTTAACTTACCTAGTTTGTCATCTAGCTAATATATCTAGCTATACATAGAATCCATTTTTTTTTTATTTCAAATGATTTTCCCGAGCCTTAAGCCTCCATTAATGCAAATAATCGGCCAAGTGCGAGTCTGACTCGCGCACGAACCCGGTACCGTACCGTTATAGAGAAAAAATAGGCCAAAAATTGTGTTTTTTGTATGGGAGCCCCCCTTAATTTTTTATTTTATTTTTATATTATTATTAATTATTGAAGTACACATCTAAATAAGGCTTTTGTGAAAATTTTAAGTGCCTACCTGTTGCCATTATTGATATCGAGCAGAAAAGGCCAAAAAATCACGTTTCTTGTATGGGAGCCTCCCTTAAATATTAATATTATTTTGTTTTTAGTATTTGTTGTTATAGCGGCAACAGATATACACAATCTGTGAAAATTTCAAAATTCTAGCTATAGCGGTTCTTGAGATACAGCCTGAAGGCATACAGACAGACAGACAGACGGACAGACAACGAAGTCTTAGTAATAGGGTCCCGTTTTTACCCTTTGGGTACGGAACCCCTTAAAAACAACAGTTTTCAAATGGTTAGTTACTACTTCATCCACCCATGTTTTCAGTTATTAAAATACGCACATTATTGTGCGAATTGAATATTGCATTTAGATGAAAACTGTATTGAAGTTGTGCCACTGATGCTAGCTTTTATGTAGCATTATTAAAGAATAAGAAGCGTCGGACAATTACAATCACCGTTTTATTCGGATTGGTAAAATTTCTACTCGCTTATTGGTCAACGCTTAGAGCGGCGTGCGTTTATTGGCTGTCGTGCTTGACAGCGAGACCGCACCATAGCGACACGACGCGGCAGTTCTTGTTTCATAGAATTGACGTTTGTAAAACGTCAGTGGGCGCTTTTATAATAATTTTGGACGTGACGGTTATATCGTGGACGTCCTCGGCAAATCGATAACACAAGGAAGTAAAATGTATGGATATATATTATGAAGACGATTTTAAATTTCTGTCGACGATAACGTTATAACGTGCACGTTAGAGGCCATGACGACGCCTACACTTTTCTGAACCGCACAAAACCGCGTAAAATTAAAAGGGCATTTAACGTGTCCAACGTTTTATCGTGGAAGTCGGCGTCCACGATAACGTGACGTTCAGTATTATAAAAGCGCCCTGTTGGGCGTTTTACAAACGTCAATTGTATGGAGCATGAAGTGTCGCGTCGTGTCGTGTCGCGTAGTGCGGTCTCACCTTGAAAGTTGAATCCGAATTGAATTACAGAAATTGTGAATTAATATGCAAGAGCTTGGTAATAATTTGTATGAATTTGTGCAATGCTAATTTTGCCTACGTATACGGGCTTAAGACTTAACCGGAACTATAACAAATTCCTTGTGCAAGTTACTATGATATAGCAACACTATAAGAATATTATCGTTGTATTTTTGTCAATACTTTCTGTAAATGTTTGTCGCTATAGCAACTATAATTATTGTACTTGAATGTTCGTAACGGTTGGCACTTAAAATGGCTAAATTTAGTAGACTAAGCCCCAACCATCCAACCAACGTCTGTCAATGTTAACGGCTTGTTAAAATGACATGTATTCTCTTTCATTCAAAAGAAAAACGAAAGAGGTAACGAGATACTAATTCGAGTGTTAACTTTAACAGTCGTTGGTGAAATTGGGGCTTAATAAAGTCGATATACATAGTTTACACTAACTAAAAGCGTGTCAACATAATATTTTCCAAACAATGTACCGTGATTATCTTATTTTATTTATTAATACGGTTTCGATTCAGTCTGGATCCTATTAAACACTAAAATTGCATTCTCATAAACGTCAAACTGATGTTTGGAGTTTCTATCAATCAGAACGCGTATAACGATGTTTGACATTTCATTATGGAAACACCATACTAAATTTACTAATATTATAAATGCGAAAGTGTGTGTCTATTACCCCTTCACGCTTAAAACGGTTGAACCGATTAATTGGAATTTCGTATGGAGCTTGTTCATGGTCGTCATCTACTTAGTTTTATTATAACGAGACTGCATCAAAATTGTATTAATGTTGAATTGAAATATCAGAATCGAGGTACTATTCTTTTTGTGTGTCACTAAATTTAGCCCAGCCGACGATATCGCTTATTTTTAGATGCATGCGTTAGTTTCGCGGCTTGTAATCATAATGTTAAGTCAAATATATTATTATATTAAGACTTAGAGAAATGGACAAAGCCCCTATTCGCTAAAATATTATATTCCCTATACAACTATTAAGTATAATATAAATACGGACTGGAAAGTGTAAGAGAGACGAAACGAGCGTGCGGCCTATAGTTGTCCTTGTCTACACTAGAGACCTAAAAGACAGAGATAAGTATTGGTAGCACGATTATTTTCTCTCTTTCTAGATAGTTGTCAATTTCATTAAAGTGTTGCTCAGTCCATTTCTCTAAGTCCATGAGTCCAATAGTCAATATTTATTGTATGAATACGATTTCTTGTTAAATACAGGACGAAGGTTCAGACTTAACTAATTTTGTACTTAACTGTACCTGTGAATCAATTAAATATAAAATTATTTTTGTAATTTCTGCGACACTGTACTCGTATTTTTCCAAAACTATATTACTAGCGTGTAGGATATTCGAAATTGGAGTAATATAAATTAATTTATTGTGAAAATATATTTATTGGAATTATTTATTTTTCAAAATTATTATTTTATTATATTTTTATAACTCTTAAAAATATTTTATTCCGTGCTATTATTTCTAGAGTTTATTTTGTATTTATGATATTGAGAGAAACGTTGAAGCACAAAAATAGCGCACCTAATTTTGTGACTTTTACAATAAGGAAGGTTCTTGGAGTGTCGGAAGGGGAGTACTCACAAGACTTAAAGAAAGACTCGATAGAGTAGGTGTAGGCAAGCCCGGGAGAAATGAGCAAAACGGATTTTATCTTCGTATATAATATGTCACCGTAAATATCGCTAAATACCGACCAATCAGGTCTTTTGGATCGTTGACAATTTACCGTGTGATTTTGATATTATAATATTGCACTGCGATAAATTATTATGATCTCTCTAAACATAATGCGTTAAATTGTAAGCAAAGTCTACTTGTTGCTTTGAAATTGGAACATTGTAAACTGTTGAAAGGGTTAAAATCTTTCAAAAGTTTAAAATATTCGAATAGAAAGATATATTTTGTTGGTATTTTAAATTTTACGGTGACATGCAAATTGTCTTTAATATTTAAATGTTCGAAACTAGATCAGAAACTGTTGTATATCGTTACTATCGTACATTTGTGAGGCTGTTTCACTTTTTGATGTCTCTATACATATTTTTCTATGAATGTAGTAGGAACCTTTACGCGTATACCTTTAATATATCTCCATATAAGGGTATTTTTTAAATTCATATAAAACTAGTGATGTATTGGCTCTTTACCTTCATTCTGTAATCTCCTTGGCATTGTGTGTATACAATATGATTGTATTTTGAAAAATAAAAATTGTAACATTAAAGACCGTTTAGACGCGACCAAATTTAGTATCTATTGTTTAGGTATCAAAAGATTTCCATTTCTTATCTGTCTCTCTTGTTAAGGTAATCGTCTCTCGATTTCCAATTCTAATCTTACATTTAAAAGCGTCTAATGCTAGTGAGTAGCCAAATGATAAGCTATTAAAGCTTAGTCCTCATTTGGAATACCTATTAAATTTATTACAAATTGTTAAAAGGTGATATGCAATCATATCCCATATGAAAACTAAATTTTGTCGCGTGTAAAAGCTATCTTGATCAAAATTTTGAGAGTGAATTTTGCTACAATGGTACTAATGGCAATTAATATAAAAAATTAAAGGTTGGCAGTAAGATGCGTAGAATTTAAAAGAATAAGGGCCTGAAAGGTTGCCTTGCGGTATGCAGATCGCGGATGGGTTTTCAGCCACAAGTATTTAAGTAGGTATATAAACTATAGGAATGCTGTGATAAAAGAATAGGGATTAATTGGTGAATAACGTTTTATACTAAATTAATGAAAAAACGACAAAAATGTAAAGTGGTGCACACAATCAAACGCTTTACTGAGTTCGACGCTGATTTGGTTTTCAAAGTTTGTGTGAAAAAATTTCCATTACTAAAACTGTGATGTAATTAGTTTATATTTTGTTTAGTTTATTTCGTTAATAACAACGCTGTATCGGGTTGTTGATGTATTAAAACTGTGATTTCTTTTCTATAGCGTAATATTACTTCTGCGTGTAACATTTCATTGTGTAATTTGTGTAAGCGATGAATAAATATTTGTGGAATAATTTAACTTGAAGTTTTATTTAACTGAAATCGTGTATTATTATTTATTACAGATCTGAAATAGTAAAAAAATAAGAATAATATGGACTTACCTCTGTCAAAGTACCAGATATGGAGAATTTCAAGAACAATTAGTGTGCCCGATGTAAGTATTTTTTTAATGTTCATAGACATACCTGCTACCATCAATAATTAATTCAAAGCTATAGTTTTTGTTGCCCTAAATATAAATCTTTATTCTATATTTCTGATGAAACTTTAATCTAGGAGCATCAATCTAAAAGTTTGCTCCGAATTTTTCTACCGATATCGATACTAATAAAAAATGCAAAAGTATGTCTGTCTGTTGCTTCTTTAAGTCTAAACCGCTAAACCGATTTTTCGGAAATTTGGTATGGAGATAATTTGAGTTTCGTAAAAGGACATAGGATACGGTTCCCGCGTGTAAAAGGAATTTTGGCGCAACAGAGTTGCGGGCGTCATGTAGTCTACAATACATCCTACTAATATTATAAAGGCGAAAGTTTGGATGTATATATTATGTATGTATGGATGTTTATTACTCTTTCACGCCAAAAACTAGCGAACGGATTTTAATGAAACTTTACAATAATATAGCTTATACATAAGAATGACACATAGGCTACAATTTTAACCGACTCAAAATCGAGGAGGTGTTATGTTCGTTTTTTTATGTTCAACGATTACTCCGCCGTTTGTGAACCGATTTTCAAAAATTTTCTTTTGGTGTATAGGTTATCATCCCAATTTGGTACCATATTCATAATATTCATAATATCTATCTATCTTCTATAATATCAGTGTTGACCTGATGAAGGGATCCATAAGAAATCGAGGGAACTCACCAAAATTTATATGGAAACATGTGGTGACTTCGGTTTCGTGACAGTATTCTAAGTATAATATGCTACCAGTACCAATAAGTAAGATTTTGCACTAAGGTATACCATGGTTCGGAAGGTGCTGAGAGAACTCCTGACTCTTTATAGATACAAGTTTGGGAGTTCCGACGTTGTTTTAAAAACGGAAAGCATATGCTACTATGCAAATTACATTCATCATCATCATCATCACTACCATAAACCATTATAAAACCATGTATCGTCCCGTTTTGACCCTATTATTGGTACTTTTCATAGTCTTTAATTGTATATCACTTAAACCGCGGGTAACACCGCGGGGCACAGCTAGTAACATTATACAATATACATGCTCGTACTCGCTTCGGCAGTACATATACCAAAAAAATCCACATGCAAAAGATTAAAGCGATATATTTTCGGCTGTCATCTAACTGATAAAATATTTTGAAAAGTAAGGTCGGGCGTCACTGTTTCGATATAAGCTCACAATTAGGTAGTCGGCCGCACTCTCCGCTTTGATCAGACAAATTTACACGCCGCGCCTAAGTGCTGTCAGAGTTATGGCGCCTAATGCACAGGATGATGCTATTTTGATATGTTAATAAGGGCTATATATAGCAAAGTTTTGATATACAAGAGGTTTTAGAGACAAAGGTAAGGTTTGAAGCTTTTAGGAAAAACCTAGCGAGAGATGTACCTAATGAGGTATTTTTTTATTGTTTTTTGTGTACTTTCTCAAGTACATACTATTCGGTACACACAAAAAGTAATGAATAAAGCTGATTATTGTCAAAGTTAACAAACATTGGTTATTTCTTAATTAAAAAAAAATACTTTATATTTAAGTTTTAACTTAATATGAATATGAAAAAGAACAAATATATGGTCGAATTGAGAGACCTCCTCCTTTTTGGAAGTAAATTAATGGAATTTAACAATAAAATATAGTTACAAAACTAAAACACCCTCTATAGAACCAAGATCCTTACGGAAGCAAAAGCCAAGCGCGAACGGAACTTAATGCTACACTTACATTATACTTGTGTCCATTTATTTTATTATTTATGTGCCATACCTTTTGGGGCAACGATGTATTATAAATGTAGAGATTTTCGACTGTAATTTAAGGTTTGTCAATTTAAAAAGCGGCCATTTTGACGTTAACCGAAAATTCTATCAATCAATATCATAATGAATAATATTTCTTATATCTAGTACCTATATATGTTCTGAATTTTTGAAAGGTGTGGTTTTCTAGAAATATAATTAAATTATGGGTTGCGCTAGTGCTAAGTTGGTGTTATTTTTTATTTAAAATGTCACCCAAAAATAAAAATAATACTACAGATTTATTAAATCTAAGCCATCTAAGTAATGTATATCAATATTTTTGATTAAACGCGATATTTTAGACGAAAGTTACTTACATAAAACGAGACCTCTAAGTATTATTTGATTTATTCTAAAATTATCGGGAAAATGCACGATTTTCCGGAATTTTCTGGACATTAAGGGATTACGTACACATGAGTAGACAACAAAAGCGGATGACTTTTAAAATGAAAACCGGAAAACTGATAATACCAGCGCGATGGGTCGGAAAAACGTTTCCGAAGGGGACCACCGATTGAGGGGGCATATTTTTGTTCTTTTTAGTAGTCTGCAGTATGTAAAATATTTAAAAAATAGATGTATTTGTAGCGAAACACTAACATTAGCTAGTTCTAAGGCCGCTGAACTGAGTTTGATGAAATTTTGTAAGGTAACGGTCCCGGAAAAGGACACAGTATATTCTTTACCCCGGAAAATGTACTGTTCCCGCGCTAGCGAAATTCGACGCAACGAAGTTACCAGCAATATTTAGTGTGACCAGAGGCCTTAGTGCGAGTTTTATTCGATCATACGCATCGAGCACGTTAACGCGAATTTATATGGGATCAAAGCAGCGCCATCTACTGGTAGATGAAACCCCTCAGCTGCCAGCAACTTTTTGTAGGAATTGAGTTCGAAACTAGATTTTAACCATAAGTAGGTTTAGAGTATAGACTGTAGAGTTATTTTTTCTGTTAGACAAAAGTTTCAGTCGCCCCTAATAACTAGTTTAGAAAAATTCAAAAATAAAATTTCAAGGCTGTTTTATAAATCGTGAGTGTGCGCCACGATCTAATGACGGGAGTGGCATATTTTACGACTTATGTAAATGTAAAATATATTATATTCCGATTTCCGATTGATATGTTATTTTTAAAACGTCTGGCGCCAAAACAGTTTAGTTAATTTTAGATACAAATTATTATTTCTATACTTGTATGTATATTGTATTTTAAGCAGGTTTGAGAAAGGTAAGTTTCTCGTCATTTTTTTCTCGCACGTAAGTGTTAAATTTAACTAAAACAGTTATAGTTAGTACCTATTAAAATAAAACGATGACTGTCAAATCTAGATACGCGGTAGCGTGTCAAGCCAAGTTCAATATATATATATATATATATATCTATCTATGGACGCTTCACACCACGTCAGTCTGGTCTGGTAAGTACCTGATGGACTTGTGTTACAGGTACCAGACAACGGAAATATATTTAATACTTTTATACTATACATATATTTAAGATTTTTATTATATTATACACATATTTAATACATATCCATGACCCAGGAACTTTGAAAAGTTTTGTTCCGTCGGCGGGATTCGAACCCGCGACCCCTGGCTTGAGCTACCAACAGCCCAGCCACAGAGGTCGTCATATTATATATTTTAGGGAAAAGCTCACTTTGTTTAGTTTTGATATTTCATTCATTTAATAAACTAAAAAAAATATACAATATTTCCTTATCAACATAGGTGAAACCAGGAACTGATTTTTATCGTGGAGAGTTTATAGTGTAATAAATTTTTATATGTTTTTGACATTTCGGTACTAATAAAATTGCTTTGAAAAAGCAAAAAATGGCTAAGTTAATTACATTATATTTTCTATATCGTAACTATACATCGATTCGATGAATCTATAAAATTTTACTTATCCTGATTCCCCTGCGATCTATAAAGATATAGATGAGGCTTTCTAATTAAACAACGTAATAAATGCAAGCACTAGGTAATGGAGACTTTGAAAAATTATATAGTGGTATTTGGGTCTATCAACTCCAAAAGTTGCCGTTGCCGATACCTAATAAATTCCCAATTTCTAAGTTTCTACGGTTTTTTGACAGTAGTTTCTCAATTCAACACCTTAGGTAATGTTCAGGCAATGTTCTGGCTTCAGCCAATCAAAAACCATAGAAACCCTCAGAAACCGATAGACGTCGAGTTTCATCACACCATCTCGGCGGCATCTTTCGTCTTTCGCTTTTGCCAAAAAAAAAAAAACTAAGGATGATCCAACACTCCCTTATCCGTCGATCGCGGCATGTGTGCGATAGCGATCTACACGTAATTACATAACGCCGCGTCACGCTTGGGGCCGGCGCGGCGTTACCAACAGATGCATCCATTCCATTAGAAGTGTAGGTAGGTAATAGTGTTATTGGAAATCAGAACCTGCGGTTGGAATCTGGATTCTTTTGAAAGAAGAAAGTCTTACTCTTAAAACACAGGATGTTTTGAAAATATAAGGTCAAAAGGTACTTGAACTATGAATACTTGTAAATGTTCTTAAAATAATTTTGTAAAAATTACTATTAAGGTGCTCCCTCACCGGGAGCATTCTCGTGTAATGTAACATTATAGATTCGACTTTGAGCATTACATAATACATTACAATACTACCTTCCTGACTGACGAGCATTCGCGTGTAATGTAACATTATTATATAATATCTATTGACGCTTCACACCACGTCATTTTGGTCCCGTCACCCGTGCTAAGTTCCTTAAAGGGGTGACGACGATCGATCGACGATCTTAATCGCCTGTGTGTCAGCAAAGAGCCGCGAGCCGCGAGCCTGGAGGCATGGTAATCCAGTGTGAGCGATTCTCGTGTGTCACCGACGCGAGCCGAGTAAGTTCGCGAACTTAAAACCCGCGTGCTTTAAGTTCGTACGTCTATCAGGCCTTTAAGGGCCGAATCACACCGGAATGGCAGAGCAGCGGCGAGCATTTTCAGTGTCATATGATTTTAAACTTTATCTTCATTATTGTAATACATAGTGTCGCTTGAGAAATCGCAGCCGCGAGACTTTCCAAGTTTCTCAAGCGATAGTAAGTATGTATTACAATAATGAAGATAAAGTTTAAAATCACATGACACTAAAAATGCTCGCCGCTGCTCTGCCATTCCGGTGTGATTCGGCCCTAAGGACTTGTGTTACAGGTACCAGACAACGGAGATATATTTAATACTTTTATACTATACAATATATTATATTTAAGATTTTTATTATACACACATTTAATACACATCCATGGCTCAGGAACATTGAAAACTTTTTGTTCCATCGGCGGGATTCGAACCCGCGACTCCCGGCTTGAACGCTGACAACACGCTCAACTACTGAGCCACAGAGGTCGTCAGATTCATTCATTATAGATTCGATTCATTATAGATTCGACTTTGAGCATTCCATAGCAAGTTGACTTCACTGTCACGTAGTATTGATGTTACAAGTTGTGTCATGATATTACACATTGTATCATTACAAGGTGCGCATTGTAATGCTCGGTTCTCCTCCCTCACTGATGTAATGCTCGACTCTGTAACGTTACATTACAAGAAAATGCTCCCGGTGAGGTGAGTTGTGTAACCTTTAAGGTTACACAACTTTTACACAATTCACAACTCTCAAGTGTGCAGGTAGATAAACAACGATTAAACTTTTCCATACTTCTGCATTACTATCCAAAAGGCAAACTCTATTTTTCGACCATTTTTTTTTTATTTTACCCCGCTATCATGGTTAATAAAAATTTATTGCATATCTTTTATCGCTAACGAGTATGATGATCAGTTTTTCGTTAATTTTCACCCCTGCGTGTTCCCCGGCCCTGGGCATGGGGTAAATGATTAACCGTATAGCATCATTCCGGCGTCGACGCGGTCCGACTGACCGGACATTACCTTCCTCGTAATTAATCAGATGGCCGCCATACTGATTTTATACATGGCGTTGAAGACTACGAAAAAAGGAAATAATATTTGTTTGTTTGCTGTTTCTTTTTAACTGACTTCCAAAAAGGAAGATTTTTTATGTTTTATTGAATATGTCGTATAGTCGGTTTTAAGGATGTAAGTATATATAACATTTATAAATTCTGACCTAAATTCGAAATATATAGTAGAATAAAACACCCTGCATCGATTGATACCAAAAACTCAATACCTTACCGACAAGTTATGTGAAATAATTCATTTTTAAATTTCCATTTATCATACGTAATTTTTGCCGGAAGTGTTACAATTTTTGAGAATTTGTCAGAATTGGGAACTTTGTATCAAAGATAAACGGCTAAAAAACTGCTTATCAATTTCTTTGTACGATTTGCGACTTTTTAAGCTGAAAAAAAGTGGGTTCACCGGTAATTTTGCGGAAATATTTTAAATTGAAATTTATGAAAACCATCTGACTATCTGAATGGCGATACATGTGTTAAGGTGCGACAAGCCTTTAATGCATGTGGGCGGGGGCGCTGCTGGTAAAGAAGAACTGTCAAAAATGTAGTTTTTCTATGATGGCAGCGTTAGTTCCTTTTTTCGCCACATTCATTTAAAGTTGTGTTTAAAGTCTTGCCGAGCTCTAGGCCGCCATTTGTGGTAGTCAAATTACATCTTAATTTTTTTCAATTACCTATAATTAAATATCGAATAATTATATTTTAAAAATCTATTATAAAAAAATCATTATAATTAATAATAAGTGTCTGGGTGTCCAATCGTTTACATATTTAGTACTTTCATAATTTAATTGGATGTACTACGGAATTTGACTTTATATACATCCTTAAAAATGTTTACTAAAACGTTTTAAGTTTTTTTAATAAATTTCTACTAATTTTCTAAATTATTTGTTAGGTACAAATTGTTAGTTGTATGAATAAACTTAATATTATATAACTATTCGAAAGTCTACTAAATAAAAATGTGGTATGATAAATTTTTGAAGATGAAATTACAATAGGTATTGTTAATTTTTTTTGCGATTATTTTAAAGTGAAAAAATAGGCAAGATTCAAACAAAACATGTATTATATATATCGTCATCAAAAATTTTCGCGGTTTGCATTATGTTTACTCTTGTGTACGACACCGTTATAATTTAGTAAATATTTCGCAGCACATCGATGGTGATATTGACTGTGTATGTTTGACTTCCATCCGATGCATCGTCTGTGTAAGCACTCTCCGGTAACAAAATATTCTCCGCCAAAACAAACACCCTGTAGGTGACGTGACGCTACCCCTAGCGCGATACACACTGTCATCTAGTTCATAATTTTCTTGGTATTTTGCAGGTAAATAGTTAAAATATCGTATAAATCCATAATAACAGAAATTAAAGTTTATTCCTCTTCGGTTTCTTGTACAATGTACATGAAGCAATTTAACTAAATGACACAAAAATAGGTATTTAATTTTCTTTTTTATAACGCTATATTTCGTTATGTATTTTTTTGCATCGCGATTAAGTATACTTGCTGTGTAGGCAAAAAACAATAAAAATTCCACCAATATATACTTACCCCAAAATCCTACTATAGTCAGGACATTTTAAGGTGGCACCAGCGGTCATTGACCTTTCTAGTCTAAGAGCTATGTGAGAAATACTCGCACTATATTCTGTTAACTTAAGAATAAAATTGAATTCTTGGAAAGGAACTGACTATTATAGTTTCATCGGAAAACGTCTTGGTAACTCTTCGTATGATAATCTCCAACTATTTATGAGTTTGAAGTGATATAATTCATACTGTGTTCACATCGCGTATGCAAAACACGATATCGCCCTCAGAGCCAGTTGCCAACGGCGCGTTGCGTCAGCGTTGCGTCGACGTAGCACTGCCGTTGCGTTGTTTTACATACAAATAAACAAGGTGTTTACATGACGCGCTGCGTCGTCGCAACGCACACACATGACGGATAGTAGCCCCGAGACGAAGCGGGAGGAGTGTTGACGTTAAGACTGCTTCGTAATAACGCTGTGATGGCGCAGCGCCCGCGTGGCCGGCTATGCGTCAAAATATTTGCGTTGCGACGACGCAACGCAACGAAACGCGCCGTGTGGACTGGCTCTTACGGTCTGTCCACATGTCCAAGTTACGACGTCGTCAATGTGGAACGGTGCGGTAACGTGGCACGGTACGTTGTCGTGACGTGAAAATTAACGTCAACGTAACGGAAAAATGCACGTCACGATGTAGCAACACTGTACGTCACCATGCCTTGTAAAACTACATTAGTCACTACTTATCTAGATATATAGACCGCACAGTACGTATTCTGCTTCTGCTATTGTTAAGAAGACGGAGAGAGAGATTTAAGAAAAAAAAATACCTAAAATGTTGATACACCGTGACGTGCATTTTTACGTTACGTTGACGTAAATTTACACGTCACGTCAACGTACCGTGCGGCGTGCCACGTGACGTGGAGATGTGGACAGGCCGAATGACTAGAAACATCCGTCACTTCATTGTCAATCGCGGTTTGTATAGAAATTTAGAAAACGACGAAATATGACAAGTTTTTTGACAGGGATTCAATGGCCTCTACAGACAGAATTCCGCGATTTGAGAATTCTTAATTTAAACCAAAATATTATACGTGCACTATTACACTAAGTCTCAACTCTCATCAGAGCTACACCACCTATTTTATCAACATACTCTTCTACCATATTAATTCAAACTCGATCATTTACAGGTTACAACCATAACGTCAGCCATAGATAAACAGAATTAGCATTTTATCTCGGAGCTCGTTTTGTAGAACACAGCCTATCGCGATATAGAGGCGGAGCCACGGCCAGTCGGACTGGTCACGAAGATGGAGATATCATAACATGTCAAACTGGGTCGCCTTCGACTAGTTATGGCAAGTAACTGTCTGCTAATAGGGACTTTAAACTCTTAACTACTTGTTGCAAATTTACTTCTATCTAATACAGTCTACAGTGCAAATATTTATGAATAACACAAACAGTTATAATTGTAGCCTTTAATAATATAGCACACTTGAATGAAGCAGGTTCTTTATATCAGTTACCAGCACGCAGCACAACATGACCAAGAACCAATACATGCATACCGTTAAACAGTAGGCTTATCATAACCAACATAATATAGAATTCTATATAGTAGAATTGACAAAGTCTGATTGGCAAGCCAAATATTTCAGTTTGACCCCAAAACCAGTAAGTGTTCTATTAGGCTTAGGCTTTCCTTATTAGTCCAAATGTGGCCTGTGCTAAGAGATTCAACCGATTTTAATAAAATTGCGATGTAGATACTTTCAAAGTTCTGAGAAAGAATAGTCGTTCATTAGTATCCGCAACAGGCAACAGCGGAACATGAGAGTTTTTTTCAGTACCTAGTGAGCGTAGCGTTTCATACAGCAAAGTCCCAATACTCTTATCGAAGAAAAGTCCAAACTGTCCGTCCGTGTGTGTTAATATTTAGTACGTCACCTGGCGTGACGTCACGCGATCGTCATTATATCGGGATTAACTCGTCTGCCGTAACGTGACCGAGGTGTGGCCAGTGACTCCGTAATGATTCACAACTCTTTAAAGGAGGGTGCTGACCGGAGGGTGGAAATCATAGAGACATAGTCAAATGGCGCTTAGGTCAAAAGATTAGTGAGAATCCTGGTGCAGTCAAGAAAATGCAGCAGCGACAACCATCGACATCAAAAAAAAAAGCGACTAAAAACAGAATGAACATGTATTGAGTAGGGCTTCACACGAGACGAGAGTAAGCGAGAGTAACAAAAATCTCGTCTCGGTCTCGTCAATCCTCAAAAAATTTAGTCACATTCAAGTCTCGGTCTCGTCTCGTTACCAGTTGTCTCGTCTCGTCTCGCTTAATTGTAAATAATGATCTATTTCTATATATATAATTATGATAAGAGATGGGTTACTATAAGAAGCGTTAACAAGTTGAAGTAAAAATATGGAAAAATCATACTCGGTTATTGATTTCTTTTTAAATTTACAAAAAAATATTTCACAGATTTTTATATTTTGTAAAATATATTGTTTTCTATGTAGACCTTGTCTGATTTTTCAAATAAAAACTTCATTAAAAAAAATTAACGAGACCCAAAACGAGACTCGGGTTGCCCTGTATGTGGTCTCGGTATTGCCCATAATATTTTCCAAAACGTCTCGTCTCGTCTTGTCTCGAAAAAGCGAGACGAGAACGAGAAGAGACGAGAAAAATCTCGCTCTCGCGTGAAGCCCTAGTATTGAGTATTAAAAATTAAGGAATTTGTGATAAAATGCTAGAGTAAGTATATCCTAGTCTATAATTCTGTAGGTCCATTAATATGTGTTGGCCCGGTAGTATTAAAATTTAATATATGTACTATCAAATCAGGTCCAATGTAATGAAGTTATGACTAGATAAGTGCTTACTACCGGGTACTGATTTTCCTTAGGCTTAAGAAAATCAGTGTCATGAAGTTTGTGGCCGATCTTTGCTCTTCTCTTGCAATCTCTATCTACCCTCATTCAATCGGCGAAATACGAATAAATATGTCTGTAAGACCACGGTAGTCGGTATCTGCCAATAACTGCAAAGTTTGGCGGGATATTAATATAAGCTTACGTATTGATTTAAATTGAAGCGTTTAAAAAAATCTAACACTGCCGATGAAACTGCAGTTTATCCATTGATAAACTGTATATATAGCATGACACTGATTAAATACATTTATTTAAATAAAAAGCTGTAAAATTTTACGTTGCCTTTGAAATGCCTAAAAATAAAAATAAAACACTGGAACTTTCTTCTTTTTTCAAAAATCTAACCTTAAAATATGCCGAAACATTAAAACAATCCGCAACTGAGGATGTCGGGGGCGAACAAATCCCGGGCAAAAATTCGGCCTCCGCCTCCCCCTGCCCGGGTACATTTGGGTACATTTGCGCCCTCGAGGGGCGACGTAAAAGCATATTTATGTTAGTTTCTGATTGACGATGATGTCTTCCCCCTGGTTTGGTGCGGTGCGCCCTTGTTACGCCGCTTTTCGGGTTTTTGCGCGATGTATTGCGATTTGCGAATTTCGACATGGCGTTTTGTAAGAATAAAATTTTAAGTTTTCAAAAATTTGACCAGAGCATTTAATTTTCTGATTCTTTTGTGTACTATCAGTCAAGTTTATTTTCTTACAAATCTTGCAAATCTCTTTGCAGAAAATCTGATAGCTGCAAGTTGTGTAAAATGTAGAATATTATGTATTTAAACGAGAAATATTTGATCGAAGATTTAAACTCAATAGGTATGTATTTAAAATGCTTTTATTTTCCCATCTTCATATACACTTAAACAACGAAAACAAATTTTACTGATCTCTGAAAACTCTAGTGTACAATTTTCGAAAAAAAAAACCATAATATTTTAAATTTTCCATCCTTAACAAAATCGTAGTTAGGAGCCGGCACGTTACGCACTTAACGCTCGGTCTGTGGGTGACATTACTGGGAGACGGTAGCTCTACATTAACGCAAATATACAAACATACATACATACATTTTCCATACGCGCTCTCAAGGTCTGAAGTGGAGGGGTTTGATGATGATGTATTTTAATGACAGTAACAATTTTAGTAAACAAAATCCAGTACACTCTTTAGTTTTAAGAGTGGATCATACAGTATATATAGGTGGCTGCTGTTTAGCATTGGTGATCTATTCCACATAAAATCTGATTTTGAGTTAATAATACAGTTTTATTCTTTAGAACATAAGGTTTACGACAGAGAAATCCATTTTTTTGAAAACCCACTGTAGCATATTCTAGAGTACAAAAATGGTTAATGCTTATTCCTCTAAGTGAGGTTTTGTATATAGCATTTATGTACTATGTTCCTAAAATGATTTGCGCTTAAACCGCTGAACCGATTTTGATAAAAATTTGTATGCAGATACTTTGAATCAATTTAAACGACATTAGATACTTTTTATCCCGGAAAATGTACGGTTCCCGCGCAGTCAACAAAAATGAATTTGGCTTATGATATCGATATTGAATAGGTACATGTAGATATTACGTTAGGTTTTGGAGAAGGACATAGGATAATTTTTATCATGGGAAATGTTCGGTTTTCACGCAATAAACTTAATTAATTTGCGTTTAAACTGCTGAACCGATTTTGAATAAATTTAGTTAATATAGAAATAATTAGTTTATCACGTGCAGAGTTGGGCAAAAAGTAATTACTTAGTAATTTTAATCACATTACAAATTAATCAGATTGAAGTAATTGTGCATCTGAAATTACCCGTAAGTTGATTAAAAATAATATTAAGTATAAAATGTATTCTAATTTTACCTAGTTGGCAATAATTAGATTAATAATTTAATTAGATTAACGAGTATTTCAATCATTACCTATGTCCAATGTCCAATGCTGGTAATTATAATAAATAAAAAAACTCCCACACCGGTTTCGGTGGCGGTGGCCGGTTTCAATAAAACCAGGCCAGTTACGCAGGAGTAATTCTATAGTGCCCATGTGTGCGCGCAATACACAAGAGCACTCTGGTTTTGAATGAAACCAGGCCAGTTAAGCAGGAGTATTTTTATAGTGCCCAAGTGTGTGCGCAATACACAAGAGCACTCTGGGTTCAATAAAACCAGGCCAGTTACGCAGGAGTAATTTTATAGTGCCCTAGTGTGTGCGCAATACATAAGAACACTCTGGTTTCAATGAAACCAGGCCAGTTACGCAGGAGTAATTTTATCGTGCCCAAGTATGTGCACAATACACTAGAGCACTCTGGTTTCAATGAAACCAGGCCAGTTACGCAGGAGTAATTTTATAGTGCCCAAGTGTGTGTGTAATACACAAGAGCACTCTGGTTTCAATGAAAACAGGCCAGTTAAGTAGGAGTAATTTTATAGTGCCCAAATGTGTGCGCAATACATAAGAGCACTCTGCGGGAAGCGCGGGAAGGGAAGAAGAAGCGGGAACTCTCTGTCCTTTCCCGAGACATAACGTATCTGCATACCAAATATCATCAAAATCCATGTAGCGGTATAAGCAGAAATCATTTTATTTAACGCCTGGGAACCGTACATTTTTCCGAGATAAAAAGGATCCTATGGCCTTTTCCGGGACTCAAAGTATCTCCATACCAAGTTTCATCAAAATCTGTTCAGAGGTTTAGGCGCAAAATAGGAAATTTTATAACGCGGTAACCGTACATTTTTCAAGACAATAATTATCGTATGTCCTTTCACGAGAGTCAAAGTATGTGCACACCAATTTTCATCAAAATCGGTTCAGTGGTTTAGGCGCAAATCATTTTTGTTTATCATACGGGTACCGTACCTTTTTTCCGGATTTAAAGTATCCTATGTCCTTTCCCGAGACATAACGTATCTGTATACCAAATATCATCGAAATCCACGTAGCTGTATAAGCAGAAATCATTTTTATTTAATGCCTGGGAACCGTACATTTTTTCGGAATAAAAAGGACCCTATGTCCTTTCCCGGGACTCAAAGTATCTCCATACCAAATTTCAGAAGAATCGGTTCAGCGGTTTGGGCGTGACGAGGTAATTTTATAACATTTTGTTAAAATAAGCACTTAAATTTGTATTGAAATTGAAAAAAATCAGAATTTTGCATTCATGTGAAATATCACAAAAGACATTAATGCTATATTGTAATAAGCCCTATAGCAATATTGCATTAACCATTTTTATACGTTTTTTCTTAAAACTGAATGTAAAATTAAAATGTTTTTTCATAATCATAATCTACGCATTTCAACAAAAAAAAAAAAAGATACCGCGCAATAACCTTTTTTTGCTTAAAATAAGCAGAAAATAAAGATTACTTATTCCAAAAAAACTCAAAACGCCGATTACTCAAAACTAGTCCGATGTGGGATGGTACACGAACGTTTAACAGCATCCAGGTAATAGTTTACAAAGATAAGTTAATTCATTCTTATTAAAATTTTTAAATTATAAATGCGAAAGTCTGTTTATCAGCGAGTATGACGTCCTACCAGTTACCACCTCTTCACGCTTTAACCGCCGAGCTCACCTTAACAGTAGATAGCGCTATTATGTTGGCTATCATAGTTATTCATTAAAGCCCAACGTGGGTCTTTTGTACCAGCAAAGAAATAGATTCGTAGGCAGATGGCGAACCTGCGTTACTTGGACGGATTTTGTCAAGTGTATCCGATAGATGACATCAAACATCGACTTAACAATTAACATAACTCGACCAAATTACGTAGGTGCGCAATCTGCGTATAAGGCAACTTCTCTGTGGCACAAAGTTCTGCCTTTGTACACATATAAATATATTATAATATATACCAGGTACATAAAACCCGTGGATTACCAGCCAATTAGTTGATTGCAGTTAACCCCTTACCGCCCCGAGCTGTTGTGTTGGGCTTTGCTGCTCATGTCATGCAAGTGTTAAATTACTAGCAAAATTTAGGGGCTCTTTTAAAATAAGACGGAATTTATTAACTAGCTGTCCCGGCAAATGTTGTTTCGCCATTAACGATTCCCATAACTACCCAATTAACAAAGTCGGTCTAGCAGTTTAATAAAATTGTTTTGCTTAATTTCTATCAGGTAGAGACAATAATATTTTAAACATTCATTATATTATAGTTTATATTGTTTAAAATATCCAACACAGTTTTAAGCTTTTCAGACCCTTTCTACTAATAGGTTAAATGGAAAGAGGTCAAAATATGTAGAGATCAAATGTTTTTACCAAACATAATGGGTAGACAATGATTGATTATGTCAGAGTGGTGACGCAGGGTTTGCCCCGTAATAACATCTAATGATACATTTCTAACTTCATAGTCATAATTTGTTAAAAGGGTTGGGAAGAGGGACCAAATATAGAGTAACAGTAATGTTACAAAGTTTGGGTACCTATTGTATTTCAAAGTTTCAAGTCTCTGCAAGTACCTTAGAAAGTAAGTAGGTACTAAATGATGCTCGCAACTTTGGGAAATACCTTAAGGCGAGCGCTTACCTCAATTCCAAAACGATAACCTTCGAACGCGAGTGCCAAGCGTGTACGCATCGCAATAAGATTCATTTTAGCTTAGCATAAAATTGTAGTTACGACGGGCGGATCTTCTCTATTTTATTTTTCGTGTGTTTTTTTCAAATATCTTTCGAAATAAATACTAAGAAAAAAAAAAATGTTCGGTTAAAAGTTTTTTAATATAGATTCATTTCTTATATTTCGATGATAAAGATTTTTGTCGGAGGTGAGTTTGTAAATTAATTACAGCCAAAGCATTACGTTTTATTAAAATGTTTATGGTTTAAAACCTTTTAAATATTGTGCTTTATATCTCATATTTTTTACATTTCGTTATTATATTGGAACTAGGTAAACCGGGAGTCAATAAATAACAAAATGGGGTTTGTCCTCGCCTTAATGGTGCGGAACTACATTTTTCATTAAAAATATCCTATGTCCGGAACCCAAATTATATATTTACATCAAATTGAACTTAAAATCGGTTCAGTTGTTGTAGCGTGAAGACGTAATAGATGGACATATATAATTAATACCGATTACCGAGTACCGACACAACATTGGAATTTTAAATATCAGTGTGGAATTTTATCCTCAGCGATTTAAGGTAAATACCTTAGATAATATTATAAATCGTTGACTAATATTATTTAATACGACACCATCAATTAGTAATATTTTGAAAAACTTTAATTATCTAGATATTTAATTTAAAAGGCATGTTGTTTTTTATGAATCCAGATTAAATAAATTTGGTTAACGCCTTATCGGAAAGACTTGCTCTACATTTATAGAGTTCGAATATTCTAGCGAAACCTTTACAAAAACGCGATGCTTACCTTCAATATTTCAAATTTCGAATGGACCTTAATCACAAATTAAAAAAGTAATCTGTCACCCTCGTACCGCGGATCATCCGCTCAACCGCTAATACGCGATGACGTGTCTATTGTGTAAGTAATCTTCGCCATTTTCCGCCATATTGTTGGGCATCGCGCATGAAAAACTTGGTGACAAGTTCCAAGTTCGAATTGAGGGTCGTTTTGTCTTGGGATATTTTTCTAGATTTATATTTTATTCCTCACGAATAATAAGTAAGATTCTCTACGACTTTAAGATGGATAATCAGTTTTTTTTATGAATTCCTCCCCTTAACATGATCAGGGCTGTTTTTTATCTTTTATTTATATCTTTTTCGTTTATTAGGGTTCCATACCCAAAGGGTAAAAACGGGACCCTATTACTAAGACTTCGTTGTCTGTCTGTTTCCAGGCTGTAACTCAAGAACGATAATAGCTAGAGTGTTGAAATTTTCACAGATTATGTATATATCTGTATATATATCTGTTGCCGCTATAACAAAAAATACTAAAAATAAAATAAAATAAATATTTAAGGGGGACTCCCATACAAATAACGTGTTTTTTTTGGCCTTTTTGCTCTATATCAATAATGGCAACAGGTAGGTACTTGAATTTTTCTCAAAGTACTTAGTTATATGTGTACTTTAATATTTAATAATAACATTAAAATAAAATAAAAAATTAAGGGGGGCTCCCATACAAAAAACACAAATTTTTGCCTAATTTTGCTCTATAATGGTACGGAACCCTTCGTGCGCGAGTCCTACTCCTGCTTGGCCGATTTGGCATATTTTATGTAATTTTTCTTTTAATACTTTCTTACATGGCTAATACATCGCATTGTCTTTTATTTCTTACAATATTCTTATTCTCTGTGTCTTTACAATATTCTTTTGTTTTCTTATTTTACATTCTTACATTTTACTTGTTCATTATGTCTTTACATTATATTTATTAAACATGTAATTCTTCAGTCTCAATCAGATCTTGTTTTATATTTTTTTAAATATAGTACAGTTCCCATTATATAATTTCCATACAATAATTTCAGCAATAAAATATACAACTTTAATAAAAACCAATTCAATAATAATACAATCAAAATTCAATAAAATAAAATCCAACAAATGTCAGAAAATAATAAAAACGACAGCACAAACATTATGACTACACTAATATCACATCTAATTATTATCACACAATTTATCACTATGTCTCTTATTGACTACCCCCACGATCGTCCTGCAGAAAGCTAGGAAGATTTCCCGCTTTTTGCGATATTCAATGGTTAGGCAAGTGGTGCTTAAGTAGGAAGTCACGGGTTCGAATTCCGCTGATGGAGCAAAACCCCTTTACTGTTCTTGGATCATGGTCCATAGATGCAACATTATAGTAGTAGTATCTTAAATTTAGTATGTTATAACACGAGTCCTTCGGGTAGTTAGTACGGGGCCAAACGGAAATTATTAAAGCGTCCATAGATACTAAAACAATATATTTTCAGATTCCAAAATATGTAAAACTTTTTTTTTTTTTTTTATTAATTTATATCGCCAAATTTCATCTAACAGTTTCTAATAACATTCTCATCTTTAAGTACATCCTTTTTTTCGGGGATGAAACTTTATCTTCTATATATATCTTGACCGACTTGATCGCCAAATTTTTACCCAAAACACACACCAAAAAAAAAAACTTTAGTGATACATCCTCATCAATATGGGAGCCTGAGCTGTTCCAGGTCATCAGCCAGCTGCAATATCGGCGAGTGGCCACGCACCGCTGCCCACCCCTGCAAATTAATACGCACTCCGATTTTCCTGGTGGCTCATTTTTTTCTATTCTCCCGAATTGTCAACCCTATTGATTGTTTTTTTTTCTGATTAATTCTTATAATTGATTTTTTTAACTTATTTTTTTTTTGCATTGATTTCTTATGCGTTCTTAAGCAGAAAGAATCTTCAGTTCTATTCAGAAATAATTTTCGTTTTATTTATTTTATTCATCGTGACTTGTGACTCTTGCTTGTTACTAATTACTTATATGTATTCTTTGCTCTTGCACAATAATTTTCTAAAAAGTATTTAGAATTAGGGGTGAAGGCAAGGTTTATGTTTCACATTTAAATGTTTTACTTCGATTTACATAAAAAAACATCTAATAAAATTTTATCATGAATCTATTTTGTCACTATATTTTTAGCAACAGTCAGTCTTCAAACGCGTGATCGTGTTCTTTATATTTTGGAACATAAATTAAGCTTATCAGTTGATGCGTTATCAAATTAGACTTTTTAATATCATGTAACAGATAGATATTACGTATTTACGTCAATAATTAAATACTAACATGACTGTATGTTTGCGTCTAGACCTAATAAATTATATTTAAGAAGCTGTTGATGAATATTGCAATGTTAACATGTATAATAATTATATTTGGTATAAAAACAGACTAAATAAAGGACTAAAGAGACCCAGCATTATCAGTGAAACTTTTGATGTTAAGATTTGGTTAAGATTATATAATGAAAAAATTAAATAAAAGAAGTTAGAAGACTAATTAAAATACATGGTGATTCCAAATTCCATACAAATGAGGTAATACAAACAACAAAATATGTTATGTATCTACGTATCTACCCCAACACGATCATGTTAATTTGACCGATAATTAGGAGGATCTCAACAGTTGCGCGCAATGAGCCGCACGCGACTCCCACGCCATGTGGCAGATTGGAGGGTGTCACTTTGACAGATAGTTTATTTTTTTATTTTTTCTGTTAGTGGGCATGACCATGTATGATAAAAATCAATGAAGTGGAAAGAAAATACTATAATTTTGCGTTATCTAACAAAGACTCAAGGAAATATAGACAGCTTAATTAAGAGTTCTTAAGAGTTGACGGAAAATTGGAATAAAAAAAAGAAAGTAAGTGTGCCCTCAAAAGTTTAATTGCAAAAGTTAATAAAAATAACATTTAGCTGTGAAATGTAGTTTGATACAATATGTTCGCAACTTTACTTAAACCTCATAATATTAAACTAAGATTAAATAAAATATTTGGCAACTCACTTGCGCAGATATTCGTTTATCACGCGGGAACCTTACATTTTTCCGGGATAAATGTATCCTATGTCCTTTTTCGGCACTCAAAGTATCTCCATATCAATTTTAAGGCCATCCCCCGAGCAAACGACCTTGACCATACATTTGACGCGTTGCCGAGATCGCACAAAAATCCTATTTTTTTACTTATCTTAGTTCAAAATTGATCTAAAAAAATTTAAAACGGGGAATATGTAGTTAATAAAATTGTCTATTTATTGTCGTGTGTTTCAAATAAACGTAATTTGTAAATACTAGGGAGATGCTGAAAGTATGCTTCAATTTTAATAAATTGGTATTACTTTGGAAGCTAATATCATGAGTATAATAAACAAAAATAGAAAATTTAAAACGGGGAAAGGAATGTTGATATACTGAAGATTATTGCTGTATTTTTAGCTTTCAAATTATGAGTTTATAAGGCTCTAAATACGGTAAATTACGGAATCTCCGTAGGGGAAGGCCCTTAATCAAAATCGGTTCAGCGGTTTAAGCGTGAGGAGGTAACAGACAGTCAGACGGACAGACACGCATTTATAATATTAGTATGAACTATGGATGGATATATTACTAAGGTTACCTAAAAGGGAATAACTTCAATCTATTTCGTCTACTAAACCCGAGCGCGATTGTTTTCGAGTTGGGAATTACCATGATCCACCAATTTGGAGTGTGGAGTGTTTGTGAATGCAAAGTGAGCGACTTCGTCTGCCGTCGTCTGCCGGATATGAAACACATTTGAATGATATTGGACGGTCAAGAGGTACTCGAGATCCGATATTGGATTTGAAATTGGAATACATTGTTAATTTTGTTACTATAGGTCTACCAGAATCTGATGGCAAAAAGTGAGAAAATAAAATGACTAGCAATACGGGGGTAATTGGAATAAAACATTTTGATCCGTTTTTCTTCTTATAGCGGCTGATTCTGTGTGTTAAACATGCAAATATAAAAATTTATCCAATGATCAAGGATATTTTTTAAAAATCTGCTGTCAAAAATTGCCATCAGATTCTGGTAGACCTATAATCTCGCGAATTTACCATAGTTCAAATATAAAACTGCCATAGAGAATATTATAATACTTTATACTAACAAGAGTCGAGAGTCGGGTCTCAGTATTTTATATGAAGCTGTTCTCAAATCCATAATGCGATTAGTAATTTCCTGAAATTTGAAAAAAATAATAATTGAATTAACTGTCTACAAAAATAGTCGTAATTGCGAACAATGGTACTGAAATCATTAAAGTCTAAATTACAAAGACAGAGCTCTACAATACCTATACCCTAGCAATTTTATTTTTTGCCAGGAATCATAATTACATAGGTATTATCATTCCAGAGCTATTTTCACTTTTTGTGCCATTACAAATTCTAATAAGATTTATTTATTTAACCAAAAACTCGATAAAAGCATGATGTAGTATAAAGAACAATAAAATTGACACAAAATAAGTGTTGTAAAAATAAGAAGAGCTCTAAGTATTGCTAAAGGCACGTTTCTTTCTCTTGAAACTACACAATTCTGTACCATTCAGTCACTTTAGAGTACGGTACCCGGATTCTACTATTCATGGAACGTTAATGCAGCTTTCTTATTTGTCCTTGGCAAAGTAGTACAAAATTATATTTTCATAAAATATCAAATTCAAACCAATGATGTTGACATTTCATGTTATACCATTATATCATTTTTAACCGACTTCAAATACAGGAGGTTTAATGTAGTTTAAATTAAAACGGACTGGATCGAACAAGAAACGGAGTATTAGTGTTACATTAAGTAGCAGCATGAGAGTACCTACTACGACAAACCGTTTATAGTATAATATATACGATTGTATAAACTTTATACAGTCGTATAACATCGGAAATATTAAAAATAATTTCATAAACTTACATCAAAGGTGCCGGTGGCGCCACGTTTTTTCCGAGTTCCTCCATCGGAGATAAGAAATGGCACTTGCGAGCTGAGTGCTCCTCAAATAGCCAAGTATTTTTAGCTCCCGGCACTTCTTACGAGGATGAGAAACTTTTTATACGGCTCAGCCAATTAAGTGGAGGCAAAGGTCACGTGATGGTTTATTTTAAATGACAGATATTTGACAGTTGACAGTTTAAGTGTCTTGTTATAGTAAGAGGTATATCGAGATCGTTCTTTAGTATAGTCATAGACTAAGGAAAATATATACTAGTCTCTGAGGTATAGTCAATAGTGTAAACCGTGAGACAAGATTAAAAACTTCATGATTTATTAATATACTGAATTAATTAAGCACATAACTACAGTAGGTATGACCTATAATAAAAGATACCTTTACGGAATTTAGTAGATAATATATTATATTTACTATACGAAGATATGTATCGTCTCAGCTGGGAATTAAACTTTGTATCAGCCGACTTCTTGATGCAAATTCTACGTAACATAATATTATTTTAGTTACTTTCCCAACCAAAAACGAGTGATTATCCTCCACACTCAGAGACATTTAAAATGTTTAAGGGGTTGGCATGAAATGATAAAGCTTGCCATTTCAATCATAGAACCTCTGTGAGTTGACTCCGTTAGACAAGGTGCATTTCTTAATAATAATAATTATTAAGAATATGGTATTATAATTATAATACCAGTATTGCAAAATGGTCATACAAGTACAAGCGACTAACCCAAAAAATCAAACATCGTCCTTTTCTCTTCACATTCACACCCGCCTTTTATATGCCAGGTGAAAAAGGACGACGCTGAATCATCGCCAAGTTAGTTTTTTCTTAATAACTCGATAAATATACAACATTTTAAAAATCCGCTAGGTCGGATTCTCAATGATAAAATTTTATACAATGTGTTAAAATATTAACTTAGTGTAATGCACGGTTATGGCAATATATGAAAAATTCGTGAAAATTAGATGCATCTTTGTGATTTTTTTCTATCGAGAAAATTTTAAGATGTCGTGTTTCCGCTACGTCGGATCCTCGGAAATATAATGTAGTATCTATGTTTAAAAAATGAAACAATTCGGGGCTTATTTTCAAGTATAAAAATTAATTATAAAATCGACAATTTAGGGTTAGTCGTATTTTTCCATAACACAACAACAATACTGTAATGGTGTTCGTTGAGTGAGCCACTCACATAAATCCGTCTACATGCATTAGCGGTGTTCTATAAATATATTGACTACACTATATTCTAGCGCGTGCTAACACTCGCGTTACGGATACATTAACATTTTTGGTAACATCCTCCTAATTGATGTAGAAATTGAACGGAATTTTATTGATTCCCACATAGAATTTTACACTAATTTGACCTCTCCACGTACCAATACAAGCGATCAGGAAGGTGTATATAGGCACATTCGTCTGTAATTGGCTATGATCGATGTCGATTGTACATAATATTATAATAAACAGCTTCGCAAATCGCAATCGTGGTGGCAAACTTAGTATCCTTCATGATTTAATGTAGAAAGGAGTCTTAACATAAAGACGAATGATTGTGTACATTGAGTAATGAGAAAAGTACTGAAAGGATAGAGTAGAATACGGTGGTTGCTTTATGGCGGTAAAATGTACGGTTCTCGCGGGCAATTCTTCGTGCGAAACATCTAGGTGGTTGAAAAATAAGACAAAACCAGATGCGATGCAGGCGGATCATAATAAAACAAGCACGTGCGCTGATAAGGATATTTCTGGCGAGACCGTTCTCGGAATCATAAGTTGTAAAGATAAGCGCAAATGGCGTATCAATCATTTAAACTTTAAAAGTCACTGGAAAAACGGAGCTAAAAAAAGATTTGGAATCATTTGGCTACGCTTGCGCCGGTCGCGTTGACCAATGGCAGCGAGGCCTGCCTCCTCGCGAGGCGTGGTTCAGGCCTTTCCAATAATTACCTCAATTTGGAAGCCTCAGATCCCCGATAAACCTTTTTACCGAGACAATGGCTTGTCAAAATATTTTTATTTGTGTGTTTTAACGTCTTTATGCCGTCGCCATACAGGCTATTTTATGTGAGATGTTATCGTGATCACGTTTTGTGTGCGCTCTATAATTTGCCAGCTTTTATTTTTATGGACTCAGAATTGGCCTTTTAAACGTAATTTGCTGTGTCAGATTCAGGGGTGTAGGTGTATTTATCGAATTTGTAAAATCATTCGAATTTTATAAAAGGTAATATTTTAGAGACCTTTTCGAAATGCCGATTCTCCGACGTTTTTATAGCGAGCTTAAAACCCTAATTTTAGATTGTATATTATTTCAGTAGTCTTAAAAAATCGGGATAGAATAGAAATATTTTTAATTCTTGTACATTATATTAAAATATCTAAAGTTTGTAATTCAGGACCTTAAATATTAAGCATCTACCAAATCTCTCTACCAGCGGACCAATCTTTAGTGTATGTTTGTATGTAAGCTTTAACAATAAAAAAATCGTACAGAAAACTGAAAATATCACATGAAAATCTGTAGGTTTTTTTTTAATTTAGTAACACCGCGTGGAAGGTAGAGCCTTTCAAGTTTCCGATCTCACGATCAGCGGCATACGTCTTTAATTTTTTTACTTGGCTTTTAGCGCACCCCACCATACGTCAAAATAGCGGCCTCTTCACAGGGGTGACTTGGTGTTTTCAATTGCCCTGCTGTCTGTCGGGGCGGAATGCTTTCATCCACTTACAAGTGTATTTAAGATAATTTGATCTTATTTTCTATAGCTACAAAAAGAGGGGAAATCGAGGAGGTCACTATAATGTATCCGGTAGTTTTTGAGCCGTAAAAACCGTGATAGGTCTTTTCTTTTTATTTGATTCAAATACCATTTATTGAAATAATCGGCTTCTTCTTAAAAAAAATAAACTTGCTTCTTTATACCTACCTTTTGTGTATTGGAAAAGAAGAATAGGTACACCACATAGTAAAACTTAATAGATATAATATTCAAGAGATGGATTTGTATAATATGGCAAAACAACATTTGCCGAGTCAGATAGGTAGATATAACTTACGTAGTAACCATTTAGTACTCTGTGATAATATATCAGTGTAGACGCGTCTCGTAGACCCGTTACGTCGCATCTACGTTACGTAGACATTGTGTACGTCTTTTGTATTTCCCAAGTTAAGGTCAAAGTTTTTTGATAAGTGATGATGAATAGCTTTTTGATGTTTTATTAGAGATGCTACTATCAGTTGTCAATCTGACGTTTGTAGTCCGCCATTGTTGCTGCTCGCCAATGCAATGGCGATTGGCGGCGGATCTTTGAATTTCGAATCTATTCTTTTTTTATCGAATGTCTATTGTTTTCGGCCTGATATCTTTAGTTTGTTTTATTTTGTCTTCGCTATATTTTCTTGGAATCAAAAACAAATGATTATATAATTAAACTTTCTTAAATAACTAAGGGCCAACCCACACGTACCACAACCACACCACGTCGCAACGACAAAATGCCGTCAAGCAGTGGTTACGTGTGAATGGTGTCGCTGCAGCTTTTTGTAGTTGCGATGTGGTTACGTACGAAAGTCAATAAAACGGAGGGGAGGAAGAGCGCAGGCGGTGTGCGCGCACTGTCGTTGCCTCGACGCAACATTGTGGTTGCGATGTGGTCGGCCACTAGTTCGCTTGTGGTTGCGACGAGGTCGGTATCACACACGCGGTCGACAACGACTGCAAAATGTGGTACGTGTGAACAGTCCAGTTCATTTACAATAGTGTGGTTGTGGTGTGGTTGTGGTTGTCGTGTGGTTGTGGTACGTGTGGGTTGGCCCTAAAGGTCGACCAAAAGAAGTACCTACTTAGTTTAATAGTTTTTAACCACAATATTTTTTTATTTTATAATTGTTATTCTTTTACTAACAAAGGTACACTAATGCCCGGATTCTGTGGTATTTTTACGATACTTAGTTTATTTTTTTAGTAACATTGTTCATTGGCAATCTTTTCGACTTGAGCCAATCAAAAACACTAGTAATTTACTATGGATAAACTCATAAAAAGGACGACAAAGAAAGGTACTTAATATATTTTGGCCTTGCAAGTTTATATTGAAAGTATTTGAAAACAATATTATGCGACTAAATAAGGAACACCGACTATAACTGGCCGATAGCACCCATGCATAATGTTACAATAGCTGAGAACTCTATTAAAATTAAACGTCATATTGTTCTCACCCCCACAATTTACGAGCGAAAATGTTGCTCTACATTATTTCATGTAGAGCATTCCAATTTTTTTCTTCTTATTTTTGTAAATAAGTAGCTTATTGTAAAGCTGGTGCTTACATTCATGGGAGATGTAACTGAGCTTATTTTGTATAGCTACTATTACTACCGATATGAAAACCTGCTAGAAAAATCTTCGCGAAGGACTCTTACAGACAATACACGAACATTTCCTTCAAGTTGCTCTACTTTCGATTCTACCGTGAGTTGCTATACTTGTTTCACGATGGTAGAGCATCATCACACCTCCCGATACGCCGTGACGCGGCGTGTCGGATCACAACACGGGAGGCGGCGTGGGAACGCGTGCCGTGACGAAACGACACGTGACGTGTTGATGAACTATTTTTAAAAAATCGAATTAATGAACACTTTACATTTACAGTTTTGTTGCAACTTTTTGGTAGACTTCAGTTTTCATTCGTATTTCGAACGCGCATTCGAAAACTGGTTGGCCGCATATACACGTTTTCAGTATTCGTTTTCCGTATTCGTAAAACCGAATGCATGTAATCAGTGGAAAATATAACTGGCGCACACTTTTTTTTTGTTCGCTTTTTTTCGAACCGAACGAATTCTGCACGTACGTTTCAAGTGCAAGCCGGCGCGTTCACGTGTGAAAAAAACGAACGTTTGCGCTAGTCTCATGGAATTCCAAATCGTAATTCCACATCAGTAAATCGAATACTTGTGCATGCGGCCAGCCTAATAAAGTTGACCAAAAACCGCATTCGAAATACGAATGGAACTGCACTGTGAATAACTGTGATATTTTGAAAAGCTTTTATTTTTAACTTGCTCTGTATGTAGGTATGTAAGTATCTATGTTCGGGTGGAATTTTGGAACTCAATTTTGAAGTAGATATATTTAACCGATTGAGCTGAAATTTTGCATACACGTTGAGTTGGGATGACAATGCACGATATGGTATGTGACATCACTCTAAATCCAATATGGCCGACCGTCCAAGATGGCGAAATAGTTATTTTCTATGCAGTCCTACAATATGGATAATAAATGAAAGGGCTTTTTGAGAGTAACTCTAAAACGTATTTTTAATGCACTTCTGCAATATGGGTATCGAGTGAAAGGGCTCATTGAGAGTAGCCCGAAAAAATATAATGTCATCCTACATCCAATATGGCGGCTCATCCAAGATACGGGAATAATTATATTTAATGCACTTCTGCAATATGGGTATCAGATGAAAGGGCTCATTGAGAGTAACTCGGAAACGAATGTAATGTCATTCTACATCCAATATGGCGGCTCATCCAAGATAAGGGAATAGTTATTTTTAAAGCACTTCTGCAATATGGGTATCAAATGAAAGAGCTCATTGAGAGTAAATTGAAAGTAATAGAGTTAAGTCGTGTCGTGTCGTGTCGTGACGTGACGTGACGTGTCGTTTCATGTCATGTCGTGTCGAGTCGTGACGTGACGTGACATGACGTGTCATGTCATGTTATGTCAAGTCAAATCCAGCCGGGTTTTAGAAAATGCCCGGTTGAATCCGGTCACTTTTGTGAAGTGAAAAACTTTTTAGTCACGTAGAAATAAACGTAATATAACAACTCGCTAAATGAAGACACGGTTTTTTCACTGATCAAAATTAAGTACGATTTCTTAAGGACTTAAGCTACGAATAATAATTATTATTTTTAACAAAAAATTAAAACCGACTTCCAAGGTAAAAACAATAATAAAATCCTTATAATATGAACTAAAAAGTATTAAATAATGTTTCCTATCTAATAGTGCCTTTTTCCGAATTCGGCTAAACCTCAACTATTTCTGTACTCAATCTTCATCATTTTGAAGTCGGTACCAGATATAGCTGAATCTTCAGTTCTCTGACAGAATAGGTATTTGAAACTTTTGGAACTGGCACCGACTTCAAAATTATGAAGATTGAGTACAGAAATAGTTGAGGTTTAGCCGAATTCGGAAAAAGGCACTATTAGATAGGAAACATTATTAAATACTTTTTAGTTCATATTATAAGGATTTTATTATTGTTTTTACCTTGGAAGTCGGTTTTAATTTTTTGTTAAAAATAATAATTTCACTCTTTTTAGTTACCTAGTAAACCATCGCGTATATTCTACGTATCTTATTACAATTTGTTAAGAGTCATTCTCAATGCGATTGTGTTTCTTATTCCTATTACGATGTAGATTGTTTTCCTATGTAAGTATTTTCATACTAAGGGTTCAATTTATTACCTCGATCGTGGGAATCGCAGACACAATAGATTTTTTATTGTTATGCGGCAGCCGGGTGCCGCTTGGGCTTGATGGGTTTATAGTTAAACTAGTGTAGTACCTATCGAAGCAACTTACTTCTCTTTTTTCTTTCGAATCTCAAAAGTAATGTCAAATGTGTGCCTTACGCTCTGGAGTTAAGGTTGACTTTGTTATGTTCAATTTTGTGGTACATAAGTCGCTTAGAACTTGAATCATTTATTTTGAAACAACATTATATTTTTATTAAAATCGCTATGAAAAGTACCACCAATTATTATAAGGACATAACGTGATATAATTATGGTGTTGTGGGGGCATATTGTATCCATATACAACCATGTGACACTGGTGACCCTGACGTGGTAATGATGATGATGATGATAATAATGATGATAAATGTAATTTGCATAGTAGTATATGCTTTCAGTTCTTAAAACAGCGCCTAAACCCCCAAACTTGTATCTATAAGGAATCCGGAGTTCTCTTAGTATCTTCGGAACCATGGTATACCTTGGTGCAAAATCTTGCGTTTTGGTAGTATATGCTTAGGATACTTCTCATAAAACCAAAATCACCATATGTTTTCATATAAATTTTGAGGAGTTCCCTCGATTACTCATGGATCACCACTTTTGTGAAAATGGGACCAAATTGGAGGGAAACCTAATAGAACAAAACAAAAATTTTGAAAATCGGTTCACAAACGGCGGAGTAATCGTTGAACATACAAAAAAAATAAAAAAAATATCCACAGCCGAACATATAACCTTCTCCTTTTTGGAAGTCGGTTAAAAACTAAGGAAGCGTAACTCCCATACTTCAACCGTTTTAAATTTGGCTCCTCTTCGAACACTAAAATATGACAATTCAGATTTTCGCCAGGGTCGTTTCTTTATCATAATATTGCGCGCCGGACGACAGCCTGCGCGGTTATTGTCATTGTCATAGTTATGAAACAAAGCCGTTGACAATAATTGTCAAAAGCGGATAGTATTATGCAGTATACACCAAGCACACCTATACTATCACAAAAAAATGAGGTGAGAATTTTTCGTTGGATTGCATTCTTAGGAAATCTGTCAAAATAAAATACTTCATACTAATGCCAGCCAGACCCTAAGATTTCGTTTATGATTAAATTGTTACATCTTGCATAACACTGTCCATGGCGACTTTGTAAAAATTTTGTAATTATATTATTTTTGGATATTGCACTTTTATAATAACATGTAAACAACTAATAAGACAAACACAAAGAGACCAGCTTAATTTTACGCAAAAACCCTAACATCCAACTCAAAAAACCAACTTTTTGGGTTGGAATAAATACAAGAATATTTAAGCATAATTTTTAAAAATTTACTTACAGATGAAAGGTTATTCCTGTATTATAAATACTATCTGTATAAGTTCTTCACCATTTCACAGGGCATTTAGGCATTTTAACAACAAAAATATTGTAAAAAGCTACGTAAAAAGTAAGTAAACAAATTGTAAATTTATGAGTTTGACAATGATTATCATGTCAACCTGGTTGAATGTCACTCGAGTATATATACACGAAAAATGTGTACCGAACACATGCATAAATATGCATGTATTCGGGTCACATTTTGTAGCCTTTTGGTGCACTTTTTTTGACGGAGTTACTCTTCCTTAGTTTTTATTATTCGTAGGACTTAAGTAAATCAGATTTTAACAAATTCTTGAAACAAAATAAAGTACAATCAAACAGACTAACAAATCTAGCCAGAGATAACTAAAAAGAAAAAAAAATTATAATCAAAAATGAAATTATAATCAAAAAATATTAAAAAAAAAAGCTTTTATTTAAATACTCTAAAAAGAAGAAAATGAATTTCTCTTAATTATTTTTACTATTAAGTTATAACCTCAATATATTACAAATATACAATTTACATGATAATAAAAACTTGTACGCAATTTGTCAGTATTTAATAAATTTATTAAAATAATAAATATAATATCAATTTATTCAGTTAAATTGGTACTAGTTTATTTACAAATTGCGACAAGCTTTTATTATCATGTAAATTGTATAATATATTGAGGTTATAACTTAATAGTTAAAATATTTAAAGAGATATTTATTTTCTTCTTTTTAGAGTATTTAAATAAAAGCTTTTTTTTTTTAAAAAAAAGATTTTTTGATTATAATTTATTACTTTGTCAAATTGTGTCAGCTGTTAGTTTCGACAACTAAGTTATCGAATGCGAAATGTCCGAGTACCCACCCCAGGTTCATCAAGTTTCATAATATAGGTACGGTGATAACATAAGCTTATGTATGGGTATAATCCGTTCACGGTGTTGCGCATGCGGCTTACAGATAAACCTATTACCCCGAGGGTGGCCACAGAGTATGTCGGATTACTGATACCATCCATTAAGGAATCTCTCCACGTTGGAAGATAGATTACCATGGTTATGGTTACCATGTTCTGGCCTCTCCTGTATTCCCGTTATTCCCGGTTCGCCGGGCTATTTCCCGAACCGATGCGTGGTGGCAACACGTAGGACGTTCTGAAAGTATTTTCTGCTTTATTCAGAAATAAAACAAATTTTATTTTTTATTGAACAAGGCATCTCGATCTACTCGTACCACGAAGAATGACCATGATTGTAGCTGCTGTCTGCGCAATTGGTATCGACCGTGGGCTGTCTTTAGCCACAACAAAACTTTGTTAAAAAAGTTCTACGTTTAATATCCACAACACGGTAAAAATATAGATCTACAACGACATAGATGAAAAAAAAAAACGATTCACCATGGTGGATTCGCCATATTAGTTCAAACAATAACGCATTACGCGGCGGCCGCACTGTCGCAACACATCTTGTAATTTTCCGCCCCAACGCATATGAAAAATTCATGACTTTGTTATTTTAAGACCCCATGTTATTGAAATGTGTTATGCGAGATGTTACAATTAAATTATGAGGATAGGTACTAGATGACGTCCGCAACGCAAGTCTACCAAAATAAGTTTATCGCGCAGGAACCGTACAATTTTCCAGGATAAGAAGTATCCTATGTCTTTTCCCAGGACTAAAAGTATTTCCATACCAAAATATCAGCAAAATCGGTTCAGTAGTTTGGGAGTGAAGAGACAACAGATAGACACACTTTCGCACTTATAATATTCCTTTTGCGGTTTCGTTACATTTAAAACAATCGATAATCGTTTGTAAGTGCTTAATTTTTTTTATTGTTTTTTTCTTTAAATATAAATTTCCTTTTAGATTATTGGAGCTTATCTATTCAAGCAATTTTGATTGGCTGGTGTCAAAATGTTAACCAATCAGTAACCCCGTTGAATAAATACTTATACACCTCTCAAAAACCACAGAAACCAGGATTATGCCTGGTAGAAAACTCAAAAATATAAAAATAAATATATTTTGTAACAACTCAAATATAACTTACATTTATTCGATTTCTTGGTTCTCTCTCACATGCATCGACATAATAATATGAGTGATTGGTATAATCTGTACCCCGGCCGTTTGCACATACTATTAGCGGCTTACCGCCCGGATTTATTACATTTTGCCACATACTCCATTCCTATTTGAAATTCTTATTAGACTGCTGTCGTAATAGTCTTTTATAATCTCTCAACATTATTTACGTTTCAATCGCTTTATATCCCGTTTATTTTTGGTTTGTTTTAAAACTGCGCTACAAAATTTTAATACATATTTCCAACGACAATCATTTGGGGAGTTTCTAGTAATGTATCATCGAAGAATTTTTTTATTGCAGTTGATGGACTTACAGAATTTGGTCGGATTATGTCGATTCAATGTTAGGGCTATTATAACTCACCGGGAAGCCAATGCGACGTAGCCAGTGATGTTACCATGGCAACGTCAAAGCAACGTCTGGCGTCTCTACGTCGCCGCAAAGCGCTGTTTTTCTTAAAGTTAAGTTTAAAAACAGCGCTTTTAAGCGACGTAGAGGTTACATGGTAATGTCACTGGCTACGTCGCGATGGCGTCCCGGTGTTATAGCTTTTAGTGGTGATCTGTCGGCTGGGTTTGACATAACGCGACCAAATTACGTAGGTCTATTATCTGTCTATGAATCAACTTCTCTGATGATACATTCTTGAAATCGAATTGAACTTAAAGCATAAAAATAATATTTTAATATTATGCCTTAGTCACTAATACTGTTATCAATTGCGTACATTTTTTAATCTATTTTATGTTTACCATAAATAATTTGTATTAATTCGGAATAAAGAACTTTTTTTTTCTAGCACAATGCGCACGTGGCGCGTGGTGTATTAGCGCGGAGTTTCCGACACCACAGGCTTTCACATGATGAATGGTTCCGTCTCGCATACACCACTTCCGTTTTCATCCCGCTAAAGAGAAGTGCTTAACCTTTAATGTCTGTTTTTTCTCGGTCTTGTACCGATGTTTATATGTCTTTTTTTTAATGGACTTCAAAAAAGGAGTAGGTTCTATGTTCGTCTGTGGATATTTATTTATGTACGGTATATTTTTTCATAAAAATATGCTCCTTTAAAAATTTAATCTCTTAGATTTTACAGTTTACCAGATGTTGCCCGCAAATTTTCTGCGTCGAAATTAGTTCATTTATAGGCGACTACTACTTGATTTTATCTCTACAGCCAAAAGAGGTGACCAACAGACAGCTAACAGATCCACTTTCGCATTTATATGTATAAAATTTTCTATTATGAACTCCTTTCAGTCCCTACTCAAGCTCTACAAAAGTCTTATCTTACACAATCTACTGTTCTGTTCTAAAGATATTTTACTGCCCTTCAGTTTCTATCTAGATAGAGATTCAGTGTAAACAAACTATCGTAATTATTAGCTCAGCAATTATTTATGCCGCTTCCGAACCTCCGGAATACATTATTGCTGACAATAAGGATAATTTCATAATGACCACCAATATGTCACTTTTATTGCCATCAAGATTAACCAAAGAGAACGCAATTTTAGTTTCTCCGTAAAATGCATAGAGAACAAATTCACTTGAACACTGATCATTCGATAACCGACTCTACCGATGTTAAAATTCCATCCCCGTCCTTTGGCTATTGAAATATGAACCTTAAATCGCGCTTATAATGATCATTATCAAAGTTTTAAAACGTAAAGTTTTACAATATGTTTTTAAAAGTAAAGTTATTTTATGCGATTTGAAAATTAACTCTATACTACTGGCTTTAGAGTTTAATTTCCAATAAATTGAAAACAATAAGGAAATTTGAAGATGGAACGCACGGAAAACAATAATATCCATTTGGCGCCACGCGGCGACACGCGGCGCGCACGCGCTGGCATGGCGCCGACTTTTGACTGTCATTAAGATGTTTTGTGTTTATTAGATTAATGTGTGGTCGCCCGATCACCACGGTGTTATGGTCCTAGAATTTATCGCCGATACAGAGCTTAAAACATACTCGAGTATTATTTAATAGTATTGTCACCCTATTAAACGACAAACATACACATAAAAAGTTTTAAGATTTTTTTAAGACATAATAAAGTAATACCAAATCATGAATACAGAATACTTTGACTAGAGTCTTCACCTCTAAGCAGGGAATAAGTTTATTTATGGATATTTTATGTCTATTGTCAGGCTTTGTATATTCTATTAATTATTATTTGTCTATTCGCTCTAGTGTGAGGTTGTTCATTGTTACTTTGACCTTTGTTCCTAACTAAATGTGTAAGTAACTATAAAATAAAAATATAACCTTGAACACATTATTCAAATTCTCATTCGCCCGAATGCAATTTTTGCGGTATATTATTCTAAGAATTTACGGTAAACGTCGGGATTCCCTGTGGGACAGTTCTAGCCACGTGCCGAATAATTTTTATTCAACAGATGGACAGGAATAACGGCTATATTATTTTTTCATTACATTTTTTGTACGCCCCCTTATTAAATTCTTCTTCACGCGAACCCCCTGGGTATTGTAAGAGGTCGGAAGGTCGTCCATAGGTAAACTCCAGTGGGAACAGAAACAGTTTTAACACAGAATCAACGAAGTGGTTTACTTTAATCACTTTGGTTGTGTTTGAGTTGATTTAAGTTTAGGTAATTAATAATAATTATTATCAAAGTAGATATGAAATCCGATTACTGTGTGTGTATATGTTAAAGTTTAGTAAGTAAATTATTAGGTAACTACTGTATTTTATTGTAAAATATTAATCTAAACGGCAGTATATGATATTGAAATTATCATTTCAATCAAGTGATGGTCGAAGACATACGATAAATAAAGGAGGCGACCGAGACTGCGCCCTTGCGGTACACCCCTGCATTAACGCGAGTTTTAATCAAAAAATTCATGGGTGTGAAACCCAAACAAGGGGAACAAACTTTCCCATATCGATAATAATGCAGGAATACGAAAAAACATATTTTTTCTATACATTAGACGCGTGTTTTAATCATTTGTGTCAATAATTATGGCGGCAGTGATTCGAGCGATACACCGATGACTCCTCTGATTAGTCTTTGTTTGCGGAGGGACCGCGTTTTAATCATTTTAATGCATTTCCGTTTGTCGGAATATTATTTTTATTATTTGTGTGGCAATCAAGAATGACTTGGCCGAAATGGTAATTTTCGATCACAAAATGCGTTGGATATTGTAAAACTTTTTGTCACTGTGGAAATCATTTTATTTTATTTATCAAGGAAAACAAACAGTACAAAATTACATATAAAACTTCTAGAAATATAACAGTAGACCATTTACATGTTTTCACTTAAATAAGATTCTAAGAAAAACAACAACTTTTGACAAATGACAGAAGATAACGTTAACATTTAAAATAATTAATAAGCGGAAAAAAATCAGAAAGTCTGCATTTATAATACAATATTAGGTTATTAATACTACGAGATAGTTTGGGCATCGCAAGTAAACCAGTGCTTGGAAAGTTTTTGTATTGGTTTGTCACTGAATAGGTCAATATCTAGTATTTCGCTGATAGTCTTGATATTACGTATTCTTATAGTTACATAGCTATTAATATAAATAAAACAATAATCAATATCAAACGTAAGTCTTAGGTCACAGGACATTTCAGAGTCATTATTGAACTATTTCAGAGTCGCTATTAATTAAGAGATTAATACCAATATACAGGGTGTAACAAAATAAGTAATAACGCTTTAGGGTGTCCATGTGTCCTTTAATGTAGAGGTACATTGTAGAGTTCACTGTAAAGGTGCAGTTTTTATATTTTGCATCTTAGTTTTGACATAATATAATCTCACTTGATTACCTAATATCAGTTACCACTATATATAGCTTTAGCACCTAATTGTTTTAATGTTGTATGGTCTGTGGGTAATAGAGCGGAGTGATATAGCGCGCGATGAGGCATGCGCGACCCCATATGCCGCTCCTGAGTCTGTACTGCGCTCGAGTAGATTTGATACTGGTACATGATACATCAATAAAAATACCCTTCAAATAGCTTCTATAGTTTCTAATATTAAAAATGCAGGATATGATTTTTTTTTTTTAATACCGTAATTCAGTTAGGTTTAGTCTACGAATAATAAAAACTAAGGAAAGTAACTCCCATACTATTACCGTTTTAAATTTGGTTCCTTTCGATCTGTCATGTAACGTCAGCCTAGTACCGCTCAAGGCCACCTAAATATTGCAAATGTATTGAAATGTGTACCTAAGGTACACTTTTTTGACAAGTAATGTGGACCATGTTTTTTGACGGAGTTACTTTTCCTTAGTTTTTATTATTCGTAGGGTTTAGTATACAGTTACTGATTGTATATCATCAGAGAAATTTATTGATAGTTCGATGTTGTTTGGTTGGGTCGTGACTTGTGGCTAATTCATGTCAGTCGTGATAACTTGGCTGGGCTTGACATAACCCGATCAAATAATGTCGGTCCGCCATGTGCCTATAAATCCTCTGATGGTACTTTGAAAGTTTAGAAACGGCGTGAATAGTTTTTAAACTTTTTAACCCTCGGCCTAAGTTTTTAATTTCTTTATATTTCAGTTAATAATTAATCAATATTAAGTATAGGTATGGAAATAAATTAAATAAGTAAAATGTTAGCAATATTAATAAGTATTACTATCATAAACATTACACAAAATACCAAACCATTTCAAGTACTTCAATCAGCTACATCGCTCCCTCATATTTGATGGACAACTTAAAGAGAAATATTTTCTATAGCTTTGAATATTAATTGTACGTGAATATAATGTTGGAAATATGCCGGCATTGTGCCTGGCTGTGCACTTTTTTATTTAATTATTCAATAAAGGGTTAATTTCGAGAGGGCGGTATTAAAATATTATTTAAATATCCCTTTGTTGTAGGACTCCGTGTTGGTCGATTGTGCGAGCATAATGGATTAACATGTTTTAATCTGTTACTTTTGACAGCAAAAGATGAAGGTGTACAATACAAATTTGTTTTTATTTAATAAACAACCTTTTAGAGAACATTACTAAATTCAATAAAGGATTTGTTAAACTTTTAAGTGTACAAATTTTAAAAGGTCTTAACAATCTTTGGATACCTAAATAATAAAAAGCATTTAATAATGTTTAAAATAATTTGGTAATGAATACACGAATGTTAAAATATCTAACACGTAAATAAAAATATAATATTTCCGTCATTAGCTGCTAGTCTGAACCACGATCAGCACGATGGAACTCTATTTGTTACACTGTTATCTACCATTAAACATTTTTCGGCAACAATAGCAAAAAAGATCGATTAAAATTATAATATAATAAAATTATAATAAATGTTCAAAAAACGCGTACTCATACAGATTGTTAAAACACAAAATTGATATAAACGAGCCGTAAGCGCTAGTCACGCCAAAGGGTGGGATGTTCAGAATATTAATCATCATTACGAAAGTTTGCTAACTTCACACTATGTTATGTAGAGCAAAATAGAGTCTCAATTCAAAAATATAATGCTAGCCTTACACTATGAATAAAACTTTAAGCTAGGTGAACATGAAAATGAAAATCGAAACATTGACGATAATATTGAATGAAAAACGGTTATGGCAGGACCGGATTACCGTCGAATAAATAGATTCATATAGGCAGATGGCGTTTCTTCGCCTTCGCTTCGATTCGGTGCTTTATTTGGTCGAGCTATGTCAAGCCCAGCCGACAGAATATCAGGATTAAAATTGACCGTACATAATCCACCAAATAACGTCATCTGCCTATATGAATGGATTTCTTCGGTGGTATTTTCAAATATTAAAAAAGGTGTGAAATACTGTGGTTAAACTATATTATCCTATTATAATACCGTTTACATTATTCTTATCCAGCATCCAAAATTCACTGGAAAGCAATTCATTCAATCCAGTGTTCGTAATTCATTCAATCAGCAGCAATCCAGCGCTGGATTGGATCACTGGATTGGAATAAAGTAAACTGACCAGAAATTTTTCGGAAAAAAGTAGTGATACTAATCTTAAAACTCACTTTTAATTTCGTACCGACCGAACCCTAGTACGGGGTCGTACTTTTCGCTCATTTCTAGGTAAGGAAATGACTCTAAGCTGACGTAATCAACCGGACCACCACACTCACACTCACTTTTTATGTCAACTAGAAACAACAGAAACAGCATTAAAAAATGTCAATTAGATTTATTGGGCCCTGGGGTCAGTATTGAAGGACGGACGGGAATTTATTTGTGTGATAAGTGAGTCGCCAGCCCGGAATGTGGCGCGACGCTTGGTCACCCGGTTTTTTACTTGTAAGTATGACTTTACGATGTAAAGTTTTGTTTTTGACGTTAATTATTTGAATATCACCTTCTCTACATAGGTCCTAGAATCGTTGATCCAGTAGACCTAGAGAAGAGAGATAGGTCTAGACTCCAGAGTCTAAACAGTCTATCTAGACTCTTGACCTGTCTAAAACCATCCAGTGAGTTTTTCACCGACTTCCAAGAAGTTCCAACTTTAGAAAACATAATATTATACCTTTATAAAATTAGTTAAAATAAGTAATAACTAACTAAAAAAATAATAATCTCTATGATCAAATAGAGATTTGAGACGTATTTAGCATATGCGTTGACTAATAGTAAACGGATGTAGCCAGTTTTTTGCCAAATACGCTTGATACGTCGGAGGAAAACGCTTACTCAGTCGCCAACATTTGCACTTTACTCTCTCTGTCTGGTCGACCATATTGGGATCTTTTTTAGGGTTCCGTACCCAAAGGGTAAAAACGGGACCCTATTACTGAGACTTCGACATCTGTCCGTCTGTCTGTCTGTCCGTCTGTCTGTCCGTCTGTCTGTCCGTCTGTCTGTCTGTCCGTCTGTCTGTCTGTCCGTCTGTCTCCAGGCTGTAACTCAAGAACGGTAATAGCTAGAGAGTTGAAATTTTCACAGATTATGTATTTCTATTGCCGCTATAACAACAAATACTAAAAACAAAATAAATTTAATATTTAAAGGGGGCTCCCATACAACAAACGTGTATTTTACGGCCTTTTTCGCTCTATATCAATAATGGCAAGAGGTAGGCACTTGAATTTTTTACATATTCTTTTGTTATATATTTTAATAATTAATAATAATATTAAAACAAAATAAAAATTTAAGGGGAGCTCCCATACAAAAAAAAACACAATTTGTAGCCTATTTTTGCTCTGTATCGGTACGGAACCCTTCGTGCGCGAGTCCAACTCGCACTTGGCCGATTTTTTTAATATGTAGTAAGTTTTCAAATTATAATGCACTTAGGTGTTAACTGTAACGGACACAATACGAGTAGGTATGTGCTGCAATATTATATACAAAACGACAAATGGTCAGAATTTTCTAGAACTTTTAACTGGTGTTACAAATGTGCTAAAAGTACTTGTTGCTTTTGCGTTAAGAAGAGACAACAAATACGGTCACAAACTTTTACTATCCATGATATTAGTGTGAATTAAAAATGCGACTGAACGACGTCTGTCGGGACAGCTGGACAATCCATACTAATATTATAAATACGAAAGTACGTCTGCCTGTCTATTCCTCTTCACGCGGAAACCGATTATCCGATTTTGCTAAAAGGTATGGAGAAACTTTAAGTCCCGGGAAGGAACATAGGATACTTTTTATCTCGAAAAAATGCACGGTTCCTGTGCGGTAAACTAATAAATAAATAATATAAATAGCGCAACGGTGTCATCTAGTAAATACATAAACAAAGTCGCTCGTATTAAATAAGGTGGAAAATTCCCAACAGCTCATTAACAGGCACGGACTCAATAAAAGTAAAGTAGAATACAACATAATGTTATCACAATCCATTACCGTTTAATCCCGCGGCGTTATCAGCTGATAGCGACAATTGTGTGCAAACAGTGGTAAAAGCGTTACGCTGTCACGACACATACAGGGACGGACTTGGGCCATTTGCCTTAAAAATGTGACAGTAGAAATTTGACACATTGACAGATTTTAGGGACAAACCCTTTAAGTGGTGCCCATGCTAAGTTAGCAAGGGCACCAGCCATTAATATACTCAACCCAAATATTCCAGCAGTGAGCAGGCTGATAATGCACAACTATTCTTAAGAACACTCGCGATCGTGTCAGCTTTCAAACAAAGCTTCAAGAAGAGAAGAAGAGAGCGTATTCCCTCTTAAAAGGCCGGCAACGCACCTGCAGCTCTTCTCATGTCGTGAGTGCCCATGGGCGACGGTAGTTGCTTTCCATCAGGTGACCCGTTTGCTCGTTTGCCCCCTTATTTCATATATATATATATATATATATATATATATATATATATATATATATATATATATATATATATATATATATATATATATATATATATATACACTCATTTGCGACGACAGACAGACAGACACGTGAAACTTATATAACTGGTACCCCTTTTTATCGTTGGAGTTGAAAATGAAAAATATTGTCAAGGCTGACGCGTAACATGTAGGCAGTTCTTAATACTTATTGTCACCCAAATCCCTTACTATTATACCTATTATTATACAGGCTATGCATTCCTTCTAAAGCTGAAGCAGCTATCTACTACGCTACTGGACGATGGCTTATGAGTTTTTTTTTACTTAACAGTTAGGTTGTTTTAAAACAGTTTATTTTTATATCGGTCATTGACTACTGGGCATACTATTTACTAAAGGGACACACTTCTCTTTTTTGGCACTTGACATACAAATTATGGACATTGCGTGTCGTGTGAGTGCATCTGTGCACTGATAACTCCGCACTTGAATCTCAACGGGCCTTCTTTGTAGCTACTAGCTAGCGTGTGAAATTATTAGGTCCTTTTTTTTCTTTTGATCCCGACTGCGACTGTCTTAAATTCGTTTTTAATTTTTACGGGAAAAGTTAAAAATTTGAGGCAAAGATTTTAAAATACAGTACAAGGTACACCGTAATTTGACATTTAAAATATACACGAATAATGTTTTTCTTAACTCTAAACTATACTGGCCAGAATACTAGGAAAAGATTTCGAAACCTAGTTAAAGGCGCATCGTATTGAACATAAAAAACTTACTAGTGAAAATACTTGTTCTTGAACTCAAAACTATACTGGCCAGTGTTTTCTGACATTTTATTATTTTTTAATTATTCTAGCATTTGATCATCTAAATCCGTCTCTGCTAAACCAAAAATGAAAAAAAAAAACGGCAGAGCTAACAGCAGTTCAGCCAACTTTAATAATTTATGCCAACGTACAAGAACGTACAAGAGAGTTAATCAATATAGCAATATTTATTATTTATTACTAGGCCAAAGCACTCGTAAAATCATGGTATGTTACAATTTTTACGATCAAAATTATTATTTGTATGGAAACCGTCGCTTACTTTTGTATATAATTACTATTTAATTGGGCACTTAAAATTTGCTTATTTATTTTTTACCTCATTATTTTCACACAAATAGGTGTTAATTATAAAATAATTATGTACCTAACAATAGCATTTTTAGCAGGAGGTTTGAGATAATTTTTTATGGGTTTACCAAGGACTAACCTAGCATTAAGTCTTTAAAAAAGTTTATAAAAGAAAATAAACTTGAAAATACTCTATTCTTAGTATTTTCGTAAGTATTTGGTAGTCTGTGGTATTTTAATGTACACAATGTCTTAACTTACTTTTAGGGTGAAGCCAACGTAATTTTGTTAGTCGCAAGTCGCAGAATTTCGGTCGCGTAAATTATTTTTCATACTAATGATGACCAAAATTACGCTCGTGTGAATGAAGTAGGGATTTTCTATGAAAGCGAATATTTTTTTAGCAGAATTTCTGCCAACCGAAATTCTGCGACTCACGACTCACAAAATTACGCTCGTTTGGCTTCACCCTTAAACAAAAACAAATTATTATTATATATAGCCACTACACATACTTACTTTAGTCTTAAAATAAGATGGCATACTACACATTCTTAAGTTCAATATCTAAACAATATCCAACAATGGTTTTTATAGTACTCAAGTCACTTTTCTTCTATAACAAGGGTTTAGTAGGCCACTTGGTTCACGCTTCGTCCCATATAATCCCTTATAAAGGATCGCCTCTAATGGTGCGATTATCCTGTGTCACAATACAAAAAAAATAATTTTATTACAGTATGTGAAATCCCATTTCTGTCGGCACTTTGTGAAGATGTCACTTGCAATGCCGTCTTTCGGTAATATCTTTATTTATATGAAAAGTGCTGTTTTGAAATCTGTACTAGATATTGACTTCGCTGTAAATACCGTATAAAATGAGATACATATTCCAGCGACAGAAGGTAGCCTAAGCGCGCGTTCAGACGTGCGCGTTTTCTGCTCGCGCGGATTCATCATTCAGCGCGTGTCGCGTATTTTTCCGAACGGTGCTGAATCCGCGCGAGCAAAAAACGCGCAGAAAACGCGCACGTCTGAACGCGCGCTTAATGTTTTTCGCCGTGGCCCACGTAGGTACTCTATCCAAAGCATTGGAATATAGAGTGCTAGCTGTAGCGCACCGACGTTCAACTATTTCCTCTTTACTATATTATTAATTAGTCAAAAAATACGTTGAGGTTATATTTACTGATAGAAGTCATTGCAATTACAGCACGCACAAATTAATTTAGCACATGTGTCCATAGAGTTAAAGAACGAGGTGCGAGGTGCGAGGTGAACTTCAACGAGCCAATACATCTAAATTCAACAATTTTGAGTCGAAACACCTCGTATCCAGCTCAAAATTAAAAAAAAAAAGCATAAAAAAAAAACAAAAATGACCAACGTGTAACACAAGACGCGGCTAATCTCGTCAGCGCGACGCGTGAAATCCTCCCGGCCTTTGTCTGGAGGTTTTACCAACTACCCTGTCAGATTTGCCCTACCTCAGTAGCTTAATCTCTTTAACCGGGAGCCCTTTTAACCGACCCTCGACAAAAAGGACAGCGTATACTTTATGCACTGACAAAATAAGAGCGCATAAAGGTTGTTTTTTTGTTTAGTTTTTTTTTTTAATTATGTTTTTGGTGAAGTTCAGCCCTATTTAATTAAGTTTATTAATTAAGAGCAAATATAGCTGTAACTACAAATGTGTGGTATATTAGGTATCAATATTAAATTAAAATCATCAAAACATGTCTATAATAGCTATTAGCGATATTAATAACTACAGTCACCGACATTAATAACAGCTATAAACAAGATCTAAATTTGAAACAGGAATTTAAATCAGAGTCGATAAATTCTAAATTTGACAGATTCTTTAAAATAATTATTTACTGGTCTAATTCAGTTATAATTGGCTGAACGTGCCCCAAATATAAAAAGATAGAGCTTTTTCTATAAAAAAATATGGCTGGACAGTTGAACGGATAACTAGGTTGGGGAAAAAGTTTGTTCGCATTTTATATAAAAATTCAAAAGGTTTTTTTTTTATAAAGTTTATTTACAATTGACTAAAGGATATAGGTGCCATTTTGTTCGATAACTTTTTGCCATCTTGTTGGTAGGGACATGATCCCATTGCTATAAAAATTTTGGGACTTCTGATGAAAAAACTGCGACAAGTGGTTTTGGCAGTCCTCTTGTGATGTCAACCTGACACTTCCTAAAGAATTCTGCAGCAACCGAAACAGGTGGAAATCTGAAGGTGCAAGGTCAGAACTATACGGCGGATGCATTAACACCTCCCAGCCAAACTCCCGTAATTTTTGCTGAGTGGCTAAAGATGTGTGAGGTCTAGCGTTATCATGGTGAAAAACCACACCCCTTCTGTTGATTAATTCCGGCCGCTTTCTCTCAACTTCTTGCTTTAATCTCATCAGTTGTTTGCAGTACAGTTCAGAATCGATGGTCCTGCCTGGCAGTAACAGCTCATAATGAATAATGCCCTTCTAATCCCACCACACACACAGCATCACCTTGTTGCGAGTTAACCCGGGTTTCGCCAGAGTCTGTAAAGCCTGACCGGCCTTTGACCACGATCTTTTTCGCACGCACGTTCTTGTCGTACGTGATCCACTTTTCATCACCAGTTATCAGCTTCTTCAAAATTTGGTTCGGTTTCTTTACGTCGTAATAAAGAATCACAAATGAGTACACGGTTCATTAGGTTTCTTTCAGTGAGCTCATGAGGAACCCAAATATCGAGCTTTTTTGTGTACCCAGCTTTTTTCAAATGCGCCAAAACCATTTTGTGATCAATCCCCAGTTCTTCAGCTACATCATAACTACTAATATGCCGATCTTGCTCCACTTTTTCAAAAATGGCATCGGTTTTGTCTGTAACAGGGCAGGGCGACCAAAACGACGTGCATCTTTGATATCAAAATTTCCGGATTGAAAATGCTTAAACCAAATTTGCGCTACTCTCACAGATACTGCATTAGGTCCATAAACATCACTTTTTTTTTTCGCGGCTTGTGTTGCATTTTTACCTTTTTTGTAATAACATTTTAAAATGTATCGAATTTCTTCATTAGAATCACTCATTTTAACAATAAGAAAAACAAATGAAAATCTCACATTTACCTAATTTGGAATTGTCTTCTGTAAAATTAAAACTTTTAATGATACCAAAATCAGCCAGATACAATTGGTATAACCCAAGAGATTTCATACATACTATAATGCGAAGAGACTTTTTCCCCAACCTATTAGATGGCTTTTAAATGGAAATAAGAATCAGTAGGTAATATAAAATTATTATAAAGATACCTACACTGTTTGAAAATCGAAAATGTTGAAAAAATTGCAAGCGCGTTGTGTTTTGTCACAAACATGGCATTAACACACAAACGAATTTGAATACTTTTTCTTGTTACTACGAAATGAAGTTGTACAAATATTTGTACCAATCACGCACCGAAACACACAAATAATACTCACATTGTCACTTAGGACGATCTCAACTTACAAAAGGCAGTTACCTTAAAAAAACTTATCAAAATAATGGCCACATTTAACACATCGTTTGGCACCATTTCTTTGACGCATTATCTTTTTTTTTTTCTAAGCGGCCAGCGATGACATTTTGCACGTGTATTGTGCAAAAAATACTTATGTTCTTTAACTAAAAATAAGCTTCTTAGCTCCAAATTGTAACGGCGTACATAAATAGCTGCCTATTTACAATGCCTACACGAAAGAGTCAATTTGAGTAAGTAATTCAATTGACATAACATTACATCTTATTTTTTTCCCAATTATTATTGGGATATAACTAGGATATTTTGTACAAAATATATTTAAAACCACAATTACCTGCACCTACGTCCTATTATGCAGAAAAACCACAATTCTGATATTTTATGTGTAATTTAGTCGTACTCTCCCCCCTATCAAATGGGGACTAGCATTAAGCGCTACATACGCTACGCGCCAGAGCTACGCGCTACGAAAAATATTTTAAATCGAAAATTTTCTACTATTTAACTTTAACTTTAAATTTAACTTCAACAATATTTTAAGTTAATAGTTGAATAAATTGTTTATTAAATATTGATTACGAGTTTATTTTTATTAGTCTATTTTATATTTTTTAATCACTATGGGCAATATCAGGTAAGAGTCTCTCTTAGATAATATGGCTACTAATAAAACATATCCTCGAACATAATCCTCCTCCTTTTCTGAAAGGCGGTTAAAACAGTGGTAACAATAACAGGAATATTCTGATTACCGGCATAGTACTACAGTATATTTTGTCCATTGTGTTGCCAGTTCGATCGATACGGAATATGCCGCAGCCATCTACTCAAAAGTAATGATTTTATGCCATTACCCCGGCACGTTGCAAATTGCCTCCATACTGGCTTCTATTGGTAATTCGATTTTAATACACTATGCCACATAAAGGCATATCTTGATCAGATAAGGATAATTTCTAGCCCGTATATACTTACCAGTGAGTAACTTTTGTGACATTCTAGTGTAAATAATTTTTTGGACTTACCTGTTTCGTTCATTGTATAGTAGTGATTCATACTAGAGTATTTCTCGTAGGCTAAGTAGTTCGAATATGATCATTTTACTTAAGGGATATAGGAACGTTCTGACCGCGTCAGAATTGCTCCTGTGTGTCTGACCGCTCGAACGTAGAATGCGAACGCAGAACGCTTGAACCCGTTACGTTGTCTGATAGGTCCATGTGTACTTAAATGTGTAGTTTTAGTTTAGTTTTTGTAGGATTCAATATTCATACAAGATTATTCAAGCAATATAATATATCAATCCGTTCGTAGACTTGGTATTATAATTATAATGTATATGCTGACCTTGCAAGAAAATATTTAATAGTAGGAAAGACTATATATAAATATATATATATATATATATATATATATATATATATATATATATATATATATATATATATTTATTTACAGTGGTGTATTTATAATTGAAGACATGATTGAAAGAAGCAGGTAAGTAACAATAAAAAATTGCCGTTTTTTTGCACAAATGGAGGCTTTAGGGCCAGGAAAATGATTTGAAATCAATAATATTATGTGGATTTTATGCATAGCCAGATATGTTAGCCAGATGATCAAGTAGGTAAAATACGAGGTTTGTTTAAATTATAAGGGAAAAAAATCGGCGAAGTGCGAGTTGAACTCGTGCACGAAGGGTTCCGTACCGTTATAGAGCAAAAATAGGCCAAAATTTTAGTTTTTTGTATGGGAGCCCCCCTTAAATTTTAATTTTATTTTAATTTTATTATTAGTTATTAAACTGCACATATAAATGAGGATTTCGTGAAATTTTAAGGTGCCTATCTGTTGCCATTATCGACATAGAGCGAAAAAGGCCAAAAAAAAATTACGTTTGTTGTATGGGAGCCCCTCTTGAATATAAATTTTATTTTGTTTTCAGTATTTGTTGTTTCAGTGTATATGTTACAGTCATAGTGATTAAATAGATATTATACATAATGACTGGTCATTATATATAATACCTAAATTGACTAGACAAGTTAGCCAAAGTAATAAATACGGTATAACCGACTTAGGGCCAGGACACAATAACACGACACTGGGAATCTGCGACCCGCGTCGTAGGAAATCGCGACACGGCGTCGTACGGCGTCGTACGACGTCGCGTCGTAGAAACTCATCTTTGAATTTCTACGTGAGTTTCTACGACACGACATCGTACGACGTCGTACGATGTCGTGTCGTGGTTTTTTTTACGACGCGCCTCGTGGATTCCCACGACACGGCGTCGTGCGGCGTCGTGCAACGTCGTGTCGTGTTTTTGTGTCCCGGCCCTTATCACCCCTCCTTTCTTGTAAGAATAAATAACAATAATTATGACCCAGTTATTTAATGTCAGTTCGTTTAAATATTTTATTATTGTAGTCTTTAAAGAGTGATACCAAACATGTGTATAATTGATCTCTGTATTTTAAGGGTTCCATACCCAAAGGGTAAAAACAGGACCCTATTACTGAGACTTCGATGTCTATCCATCTGTCCGTCTGTCTGTCTGTCTCCAGGCTGTCTTAAGAACCGCTATAGCTAGACTTCTGAAATTTTCACAGATTGTGTATTTCTGCTGCCGCTATAACAAGAAATACTAAAAACAAAATAACATTAATATTTAAGAGGGGCTCCCATGCAACAGACGTGATTTTTTTGGCCTTTTTTGCTTGTAATCAACAATAGCAACAGGTAGGCACTTGAAATATTCACAAAATACTTAGTTGTTTTTACACTTTAATAATTAATAATAAAATTAATATTTAAGGATTACAACCCAGGTCCCATACAAAAACACAATTTTCGTTTATTTTTGCTCTATATTCTATAATGGTACAGAACCCTTCGTGCACCAGTCCAACTCGCAATTGGCCGGTTTTTTTTTCTTTTTTATGGTTAGTGGGCTTTAAATTTACTTTATAAATTAAAACACAACTATTGTCCTTTGTAACGTATATATTTTATAGTATATATGTATTGTATTTATTAGTATATTATTTTATATTATTTATTTATTTTATTAAGTATATAATATTATTACTGTATTTAAAATCGAATTTATTGTAAGTAGGTATATGTATTTAGTTTAATTTAGTGCATTTGTTCGATTTTTAATTTAAATAACTATACTTTTGCACATCACCGTTGTCCTGGATTTATCACTTATAAGAATGTTAAAAGGTTGCCTGGAAGAAATTGCTTCAAAGTAATAAGGCCGCCTTTGTGTACATGTCTGATTTATCAATAATTGTTGTATATATTTAAGTTTTATTGTAATTTTTGTGCATAATAAAGTATATTTGTTTGTTTGTCTAAAAGTTACATAACTTTATAACAATGTTAATTAACGTAGCTTAATATTATCTATGGAAATGTTATTAATTCTTAAAACAAACTTTATAATAATTGTTACATTAATTCAAATAACAGTATAATATTGTTACACATGTAGTTAGGTATGCTTAAGGCAAATTGAAATATAATTTTATAATCTTTACCTACTTGTTTTATTACATTATCCAAGTCTTTGAAGATATTATATAAAATTGCTAGTTAATGTGATTAATTCTGTTTCAATTATCACTTTATCTAAATTGAGTAGACATTATAAATAATGGCTAGATAGTATATATAATATCCAGATTTATTACTTTGGCTGTAACATATACACAATCTGTGAAAATTTCAGAAGTCTAGCTATAGCGGTTCTTGAGAAACAGCCTGGTGACAGATAGACAGACAGACAGTCAGACGGACAGACAACGAAGTTTCAGTAATAGGGTCCCGTTTTTACCCTTTGGGTACGGGACCCTAAAAATGAATAATTGTCCCTTTGTTATAAAATGTTAGTTATGTGGTTCTTCCACTCACATCTTTAATTAATTTTTACCTAAAATGTCACTTAGATCAGTCTGGTTCTAATATCTCCATTTCATGTATGATTCATACAAGAATATTCAAGCAATCAGTCCCTCCGTAGACTTGTGAGTGAATCGTCCACAATCAATAAATCTGGCCGTGTTCCGTCCGGCTTGTCCGCTACTTCCGGCCGTCCGGCCATCCGGTTCGCTCCCCTATCATTAATTGTTTAAGACTAAACATCTTAAGACAGGAATTCGAGGGTAATTGTTGAAGATTTCTGCGGGTTATAGAAAATTGTCGGAAAATCTCTGTAAGATGATTATAGTGTTTCATGGTTTGGTTACTTAATATAAATGGAACTGGATGCTATTTTTCGGGGACAAAAACTATTCAATGTCTTTTCTCGGGACTTTTTGGTCAAATTCCATCAAAATCGTTTATACGGTTCAAACGTGAAGATGTAACAAACAGACGCATTTAATATATTAGTGGATACTTTGTATAACATTATGGTACTCCCAAATTACTATACTCATTAATTAAGCATGCAAAGAACTTGAACGTAAAAAAAAACTTTTTGAGTGTCCCTTTTTGTCTTTTGCGCAAAATTTTTATCATCTTACGAACATCTGCGATTCACTTCCTTCCTCTAAAATATATCTGTTGTTTTGAACCGTATGCGGCCGTAATAAGGTGCATTTTCACAAATTATCTCTGACATCTGGGAGATAGCTCTATTATCTGTGCGAGTATTTTATCTGTGGCACTTAGACAATGGCGGAATTTTTGGCGCCGATTTTTTCTAACCTCACACATTGTTAACTGCTGATTAGTAGAGTTGACAAATGAGATATGGTGACAATAATACTAAATGAGGCGAATAAGAATTTTGGACCCACAAAAAGAACCCTGATTTTTAAGGGTAGACAAAAAAAAATGTACATCAGGTAAGTATGAGTAGCATGGCTATGTTACTTATCAGTTATACGTACCTGAAGATATAAGTTAAGTAGATATACCTATGTAGTACTAAATGACGCCTGCAACTCTGTTGCGCCAAAATTAGTTCATCGCGCGGAAACCGTACATTTATCCGGGATAAAAGTATCCTATGTCCTTTCCCGGGACTCAAAGTTTCTCCATACCAAATTTCAGCGAAATCGGTTCAGCGGTTTAGGCGTGAAGAGGTAACAGACAGAAGACACACTTTCGCATTTATAATGAAGATTTATAAGAGTATTTATACTAAACACTAAAGTTAAAATATTTAATGTGGCACTAGCGGTCATTGACCTTTCTAGTCTAGGAGCTATGTGAAAAATGCTCGCACGGTATTCTGTTAACTTAAGAAAAAAAATGAACTCCTTTAATGACACAGACTAACATTGATTCCTCAGAAAACCTCTTAATAACTCTTAAAATGATAATCTCCAACTATTTATGACTTCGAAGTGATATACCTACTTCATGCTCAGTTCACATCGAGTGTGTAAAATACGATATCGCACATAGACTAGAAACATCTGTCACTTAATTATCAATCGCGGTTTGTATAGAAAACGATGAAATATGACAAGTTTTTTGACAGAGGGTGAATGACCGCTACGGACAGAATTCGGCAATTTGAGAATAGGTAATATTATTTTAAGTAAACAGCAATAAAGTTATCTAAACTTTGTCCAGCTGTGAGACACCCTAAATTTTTAGACTAGGATCTAAAACACTATCAAAGTGGATATATAAACTAAGTAAGTAACACTATAGATTTTGTTTTAACTTTTTTTTAATAACCTCTTATTCTGAAGGCTTGATGGTTGTTAAAAATGGTTATTAAAAAAAATCTAGCTAAACACTATAGTTGAAATATGTAGTTTGTTTTCAGCCCCCTTACTAATAAAAAGATCCATAGTTCGTTTACTGACGTTAACCCATCAATCCCCAAGCGGCAGCCGGCTACCGCATAACAATAATTATTTATTTATTTATTAAAGTTAATTAAAACGGGTTACCCCAATTACAATACAACTAAGCACTATCTTAACTTTTTTTTTTTTTTGAAAATATATTGTGTCTGCGATACCCACGATGGAGGTGCTACAAAACAACGTTATGTCTTTGTTCGTCAAGCCACTTTTCTAACGTATCAGGCAGGGATACAACATTGTACTATATAGGTATGTATTTAGATAATAAATAATAATATATAAAGTCACACAAAGTAGCTCCACATACAAAGTATACACTATGGATCTTATTATTAGCAAAGGCAAAGTAAAAAAGAACTTTTTTTACATCAAATCAATCACTTTGTATGTGCATAGTGAACCAGGTACCTATAATTTAAACATGCGCTTTACAGGGACGTTAAGCTTGGTGTACACGTGAAAATAAAGATATTTAAAGATTTAGAAACCTCCATGTTTATTTGTAGTGCAATGTTTTATTTTGAATCATTTATCATTGTTAGTGTTCGGTATGAGTTTTGTTATTTGTATTGTATCACATGAGCATTACGTACCAGACAAAAACCTGAGTCACGGCGTAAAAAACCGCCAAACGCCGACACTAGATTACTATGGCCCGTAAGAAACCGCTGATCGAAATCATAAATCATGCTCATTATATTCGAACAGGATTATTTTTTACTCGAGGAAATGTTCAAAAAAGCATCAAAACGCTATAAGGGGGCGCCATTTTGTAAGGGTATCGGAGTATGGGGCGGGAAAATGGTGCGGAGTCGACCAATCCGCGGGCCCCATTTTAAAAGGCGTTCTAAATTCCGGCCAATCCCCATCGCGAGCGGCCCGCTCATGCGCTGTGCCTCCGATCTATACACAAGTAAATATAATGCGGCAGTGTGGGCTCGGCCTCTGACGTGAAAGGATGCGCGTAGATGTAAAGACCAATTTTTTTTTTACTACGAAGTGCCTCTTGTTTTAGTGTTTTTTAAGGTAGTGTCTTTAGTGTTCCTTTTGAACATAATAGAGAAACGATAGAAAGTGTTCCTCGTTGAATTTTTGCGATAAATTTGAGCACCGAACTGATTCGTTGTGTGACATCATCAGATCATCTTCACCAGTGATGGTGATGGCCAACGGCGGTGGTGGGCTGGTGCAGTCCCCACCCGACATGCTGCACCACCACAACATGATGGACACATCTTCCCACGTCGAAATGATGCCCAGTAAGTCCACTAAACAATAAATTGTACTGACATTACCCTTGGCTTACCTATATTACCCTGTTTATGTTTGAGTTTTGACTACTGGCAAATGATACCGTACTGGCACATTGTATGGTAGGTACTTATAGAACTAGTCTATTGACATAATATTCTAGTCTATAATATGTCTAATATTTAGCAAATAAGAAGAACTTAGAGTTTAAACAGACTAGATAACTTTTTATCTTTTGATCTGTATTATTCTTCATGCATTGTTTTCAATATTTGGTTACTTTAGAGCAAAGGCATAATAATTTGAATAATCAATAATTTATTACATTCAATGATAGGTTATGTTGAGTGATGCATACAATTCAAACTACTATCTAAATAATGATTACAGTTACAGTTAACGGACAGTGGTTTTAGCTAAAATACACTTTATCGTTTTCAAGTTCTTAAAGCTTGCTAGATAGCCGTCCACAAAGCCCTAAAAAACTAGTCAGTATAATTTAATTTTGGTAAAAATCTAGCTTATAGCTAGATACTTTTCCAGCCTTGAACTTATTGCCTACTGCCTATTGAGTGTAGGAATTCTATTTTCCATTTTTTTAAAAATTGGCTTATTAGAGGATATTGAAAATTAAAATACAGTTCAGCATAAATATGGACTTTATAATTAGGTAAACTTAGATTACAGTCATATAGGTCGCTTTACTTGTTTGATTGTGTGAACTATGCCTTAAAAGTACTGAATTTGTGGCTATATTTTAAACTTATAAAGGATCAGCCATAATATTATTATAAAAATCAGCCAAGTGCGAGTCGGACTCGCGCACGTAGGGTTCCGTACCGTTATAGAGAAAAAATTGGCCAAAAGTTGTATTTTTGTATGGGAGCCCCCCTTAAATTTTTATTTTATTTTGTTTTTATTATTAATTATTAAAGTACACACATAATTGAGGATTCTGTGAAAATTTCAACTGTCTTCCATATAGTCATTATTGATATCGAGCAAAAAAGGCCAAAAAAATCACGTTTGTTGTATGGGAGCCCCCATTAAATATTAATTTTATTTAGTTTTCAGTATTTTTTGTTATAGCGGCAACAGATATACACAATCTGTGAAAATCTCAGAACTCTTGCTGTAGCGGTTCTTGAGATACAGCCTGGAGACAGACAGACGGACAGACAGACGGACAGACAGACGGACAGACAGACGGAAAGACAGACGGAAAGACAGACGGACAGACAGATGGACAGACAACGAAGTCTTAGTACTGTTTTTACCCTTTGGGTACGGATCCTAAAAATGGTAAAAAATTATAAAAAAAGGGTGAAAAGGGAGTATAAAATAAGGTTGGGCTCATCCTCTTATTAGAGAAGAAGAGTTTGTTTGTCGGTACCTCACACAAAAGACAATACTGTCTGTCAATCTGTTTATCTGACCATCCGTCTGTCGCCAGGCTGTATATCCTGTATCGGAACTAGAAGATAGTTGAAATATTCATAGATTTTTCTTTCTGTTCATCTATCACCAGGCTGTACAGTGTACCTATCTCTTTTAGTATGATAGCTAGATAGCTACAATTTCAGATAAGTATTCATTTTTTGTAGCAACAAAGCGGTTTGGGCGTGAAGACGTAACAGACAAACAAAAAGACAGACAGGCAACGGCGCAACGGAGTTGCGGGCGTCATCTAGTCCTTCCATAAAACAAATGCGCAATCCAACTCACACTTGGCTGGTATTACTTAATAAAAACATTTAGAATGTTTACTTGAATTCTGTTGATTAGGCTGTTTACTATATAAGGTTCAATTCAAAGGAAAATTGGTCCACTAGAATGTAATTAATTTACTTCAGTAATTATTAAAAGTACTCCTTATTCCCTGGACCTATAATATTGTGGGAATATGCGTGGCGGCCACAAAAGAAGATCTTCCGACCGAACGAGGTGTTATGCTCGGTCAGGCCGGAGCCCACGTGATTGATTTCAGCTGTCGTATATAATATACTGACGCACTTAGAAAACTTCGATAGCGTGATGCAGGAATGTTAGGCAAATTGTGGGTACCGCCAAAATATAAAGCTTACCATATTCGCTTTTATTACAAACGTAATTAACACCTTATTTATTAAATTGGATTATTAGTTTGTAATAAAAAACAAACATTTATATTAAAAAAATCAAAAAACATTACCCTTCTAATTTACCTTTGCTTGATGAACTCGGGTAAAACGTGTACGGTCGGCTACGCCTGGGAAATTCCATTACAAGTTATAATGTTTATGAAACTTAGGGCGGGGTTTCCTCACAACAAATTGATGGAGTTTCCCTTTACGCCTAACACTATGATGCCTTATTATAAACTGCTATAATGTGTGACTTAATATAAAGAAGTACCTTATTTTTCTTAATTATAGAATTCTAAAGAGAGACAGAGAGAAAATTTTGAGAGCCAATTTTTCGATTAAATATGCCATAACATTACTGCTCGGACACTGGTGTCGGGACATATTGTATAATATAACTAAAACCTAAAAGCACAATGTTTGAAACGAAATAGCTGTTGTTTGACCACAGAATTTGACAGATGTCTGTTACTGTTGCGGTTATGGTTATCGTTAAAATATATGGCGTCCATTATTGACTCTAACCAAAGATTTGACATTTTGGATTGTAATAGTTTAGTTAAGTTTTATTCAATAATTACAAGCGTGAAGTTAGAAATCAAAAGTATGTGAAACTAAATGATCATTGACCCGGTAAACTTTGTATTACTTTCCTTCATGACTTCCACGAATATTTCATGAACAAAATAACCCAAAACGCGCAGCCTAGCTAACAAAATTTTAAAATAATAATTTTTATTTATATATTTAACACAAGACATCGTAAGCGCCATATTATTATTAACAAGGGTTATGTTAAATCCCATAAACTTTTTGTTATCTAACTTCGCCGTCGATACTATTAAATGCATTATTTATTACCCAGAACGCTGTTTGAATAGAACAGAAAATTAAAAGCAAAATCTATGGAAACACGAAGAAAAAACTAATTAACCCTTTTCAGTCGAGTGGGGTGTAAAGAGCCACATAATGAGTTTAGATAACTGTTTGTTAATTGTAACTAAACAATAACCGTTCACGCCTATTAGATACTACATTATCTACGCATAATTGACAAGAAAATGCAATACTTATCTTCTTCACATGTTTATATTTCTGACAGGCTGCGGCTTAAAAACTTTCCACATTATTAAATGCTAGGTACTTACTCGATGCCCACGACTCCGTTGCACAGAAATTCATTTATCGTGCGGGGCGTACATTTTTCCGGGATAAAAAATATTCTATGTCCTTTCTCGGGATTCAAAGTATTTCCATACCAAATTTCAGCAAAATCGGTTCAGTGGTTTGGGCATGAAGAGGTAATAGACAGATCAGCATGGATTGCACATTGAAAAACCTAAATATGGCGGCAAAGTGTATGAATAAGTCGTGCGTTATAAATACTATTATGTAACTTTTGAAGCAATTAAACACTATTTGAAATACTAAAGATTACTTATAGTTTGACCCAACTATGGTGAAGTTAAAATAAAACTTTGCGTTTACCGGAGAGATCAATATACTAGATGACGCCCACAACTCTGTTGCGTCAAAATTCCATTATCGCACGGGAACCGTTCTTTTTTTCGGTATAAAAGCATCCTATGTCCTTTCCCGGGACTCAAAGTATCCATACCAAATTTCAGCAAAATCGGTTCAGTGGTTTGGGCATGAAGAGGTAACAGACAGACAGAAAGTATGGATTTGAAATACTATTTTTTATCCGACTGCAGCGAATAAAACAGGTAGGGTTATGCTTCAGTCTACCGTTGGTAGTGTATGTTTGTAATTTTGTATGTATTCTTGTAACATCGTACTAGCTAAACTGCTAAACCGATTTTAATGAATTTACGTCGTTAATCTTTAGATTCGTACACATATCTGATAAATGTAAGGTTATTTTAAGGATTTTTCAATGTTTCACCCCATAGGCTAAAAAGTTTGGAAACCTCTGTGCCAGAGAATTTATTTTTTAAAATCCATCCACTGGTCGGTAATATTGTCAAGGATCCTCAAAGACGTTGGGTAGCTTAAGGCGAAGGAAAACTACGACTTGGAAGTTAATTTTATTCAAACGAGTTTTCAAAGTGGGCGGTTGTTTTGGTATTTTAGGATTAACTTAATTTTCATTATAACTTTTTATAACTTTTTTAATTAGCCGACCGGTTTCCCTGGCTAATTAAAAGTTTTATACACGTACATAGATAATAAAAGTGTCGTAAAATCAGTTTTGTATATATCTGCCTTTTTAAAAATAATAAAAATACAATATTTTCTTTATTATCGTTGGATCTTAGATACTTGCTTATATTGTTTAGGTGTCCGTATCGACATTTTATGCTAAAGTTTTTGCCTTTTGTCCTCCTCATTATATTCATGTTACTTACCATTATCATTTTAATAATCATTATTATGACCGCTTAAAAGACGAATGAACCTGATTAAATACCAAACTAAACTTTAAGTGTAATGATAACTGATCAGTGATCAAAAATACACAGTACCTACCTAGATTGCAAGCACAAAATTGCGAAAAAATACGTAAAATTATATATTTTTTTAATTACTTTTTCGTACTTTCTACAATGACTGTGTGGATATTTTAATTAGTAAGAGAGTAAAATAAAAATTAAATATTTTTTAACTACCAAAGCTTTTAGCTTTAAGTTTCTATTCCTTAAACAAAAGATTTCATGATGATATTAAGTAACGAAATAAAAGGGGATGCTTCGTGATTGATTTATAAGTAGCGGGGTCGGAGCGACCGGGGGTATTATTTCTGCTAATGCAAGCGCAACCGACCATTAGAGGGTTAGGAGATTTATTGACAGTATGGGTTAAGATTACGTTTAGTTTTTTTAACCTGTTATTACTGTATAGGTGGTGTGTCATATTGGTGACTATAGGCTTAGTTTTTGCGCTTTAAATATCTTGGTAATATAATATCTAAACTGGTTTTTATTATTAAACTGTACCCTAAATCTAGCTTAACCTAATACCCTCAGCGTAAAAACTCTTCATAGACGATAATCCACACAGAATACGAAAGTGGGTAGGGTTTTATAATTTCTATAGAAAAGATTTCAACGCGAGCATTTTTTGACTTTTTCAGTTAAGCATTAGGGACTTAAAAATCATTCGAAACTTAAATAGTATAATGATACTACCATAATACATGTTGTAATTATTTTACAATTCAGTAGATCTACAATAGGTAAAGCCTAGAATTGCTGCAGCTATACCTACTTAAAGGGTAACGGCAAAATATGTTTTTTTTTTATTTTATTTTATTTATACTACATGATATTATTACCTTTTCATGCCTATTCAGTGAATACAGTGCTAGCGTAGTATATAAGTATAATATGTAACATCTACTGTAGCCTGTAATTTTCATAATATACTGTCCGAAGCAGGCGCACGTACACAACAGCATGATTTCAGATAAGTAACAAAACTGTGCAGTATCACATCGCGTAAAATTCACTGCATTAAGAGAAATTCATTTCAATCTCACGACTTAGTTCCTCTACTGTATAAAAAGAAATTAATTTCAATATCACCCCTGAGTTAGTCTTCTGTATGATATTAATACTGTGGCACACGCATTTTTATTTCTGCATATTATTATATTTTATTGAAATGATCTTATGAAAATGTAAACTAGCTCGTTCGTTAAGTGCTGATATTGAGAAAAAAATAAATTGTAAAAATTATGTATCGACTCCATCAGAGCATGTCCACTTGACAATCTGATATGATATTGACGTCTTATTAACATTTATAATGATCGTCTTACAAAGTTCCATCCAGCTACATAGTCAGTAACGAGTTTTTAACATAATAAAACTTAAATTAACAAATAGTATTTTAAAAAGATAAAACCGACTTCAAAATTGTACGTAATTGAGAATTAAAATTCCGTATCTCAAAAACTACTACACCGATTTTGATGAAAATTGCACTGTTCCCTAATTTGAACGATACCTAGTACAACAAAAGAAGAATTACTTAAATCGGACTTGTGATTCCAGAGATATGCTAACACAAACATAAAAACATACATACATACATACATACACTTTTGAAATTTGGCACATTTGCTCAGATGCTGATATAACATATACGAAAACTGGGCAGTTCTGGAAATATTACATATGAATTGATAACCTCCTTTTTTTGAAGCCGGTTAAAAAACTTAAGTTGAAATATTCCTATGTAATGCTGTTATTAGCTGTGTTTGATATTGGCAAAATGTCTGTATGTTTGCAAGACAATGACGAATAAAAAAAAATTATAAAATTTTTTGCCAATCTTCAAGCATTTAATTACAAAGGCGTGCGAATCGTGGCACGTAACTTCATATAAAATGTCTAAGTATGAAATTCTTTGTCACGTTATTTTAATGATTATACCTTTTTAAACCCAAGCGCCAGTGACAGCAAGACTTTCATTAGAGTTAAGCTCAAGAGTTAGGCTCAATTTTAGTTTAAAGACACCCTTAAACTTCCTTAAGACACCCTTAAACTTCCTTAAAGTATCAGACTTTAAGGTGGTCTGACAGTGGGAAGCAACTGTCAAAAATGTCCGGCAGTGAAAGACGAGATTCCTACAGCTACCCCGAAGAAAATAAGATAAAAATTGAGCTTGACTTTTTATCGATGGTCAGGTAGACCTTCAGAACTGGATACCTCCTAAACTAACCGCGACCGAAACTCCACAGTTGCTGGTCGTTCTTACCTCTATAGGGGTCATAAACAGGTAAACTTTCAGCTTTTATAAAACGACGAAAGTCTGGCTATCGCTGGCTCTTGGGCACTGACCTCCATTATACAAGTACGCTGGACCTATGATACCCACTTTTTTTTGTGCCTATTTGAAGCGGAATCAGCGCCTCCAGTGAGAGGGAAGAGAAGTAAATTTGACGTAACTTGCAAATGGCCGCTTAATCGTTATTGGTTGTCATCACTAGTATTAGTTCCAAATACTCCCACTACTGCTATCAGCGCCAATATGTCGACTTTCAACCGTCATTTTTACGTCCGTGAGTAATTTGTATTTTGTGTTTTTACGTCAAATTTAGTTCCTATCCCTCCCACTGGGGGAGCTGATTCCGCTTCAAATAGGCACAAAAAATAGCTGTCATTTCAAAGGCTATCATTAGTCCAGCATACTTGTATAATGGAGGTCAGTGCTCTTGGGTTAATAGTAAGTTGTCAATACCATAATATATTGACACCTCATTCATTAAATGTCACGTACACTGTCAAAATCAGTCATTAAGGGTTTGCCATATTTGGCTAAAAATAAACTGATAAGTGATAAGTGCAATAACGAAATAGGAGCGCAATTGATCGTACAACGTGGATTAAATATCATGCTGTCTCGTTCTTTGTTAAGTTATGTTAATTATATCGTTACTATTTTTTCTTAGTAAAAAACTAAAATATAGCCGAGATTTAAAATCCATAATTATCTACTTACAGATTTATAGCTACTTCGTTGTCCAATGTCCACACCTTTTATCCAAATCGGTCCAGCGAGGCTTGAAGAGGTTACAGACAGACAGATTCCACGAACACAGTTATTTTAAATTTTAGTATGAATGGGCCATTATAACAATATTTCAAATTAAATTGTAATTTATTTAGCAATGAATTTAAGAATGACAAACATCTTGTTACGTAATTTATGTTATCTATTGCTGCAAGAGTAATTTTGTATACATGTGACAAATAAAATATTAAGAAATAAAAGATTAGATTAGATATTAAGATAAGATGAAGATTAGATTATAAATATTAATTTTCTCATTTTACTAATATCAATAATTTAATATGTTGAAATGCCAGCAGAAAGTATGTTTTTTCGTTGACCTAGCCGACATTTTCATGTATTTTTCTATGTGAATAATATATGTATAGCAATAAATATTGAAATTAAGATAAGGAGGTATATAATATTATACATAAGATACAGATAAGATTAAATTGTGAATTATAAGAAAGGCACATATTGAAAAATATATCAAGAGTATTTGTAGATACCTGTAATCTATCCTCTTAAATTATTTAGACTTCAATGAAGCAGTTTTTTTACAAGTATGCTAAAAAGTCTTAAATAAGTATTCTAATTGTTATAGGTTTTTTTTAAAAATCCATACTAATATTATAAATGCGAAAGTGAGTCTGTCTATCTGTCTGTCTGTCTGTCTGTTACCTCTTCACGCCCAAACCGCTGAACCGATTTTGCTGAAATTTGGTATGGAGATACTTTGAGTCCCGGGAAAGGACATAGGATACTTTTTATCCCGGAAAAATGTACGGTTCCTTCGCGATAAACGATTTTTGGCGCAATGGAGTTGCGGGCGTCATCTAGTTAAGGATAAAAGGAAGTTAAGACTTTAAGAAAACCTTTCAAATAATCTCGTAGGTACCTACTTGTTACAGAAATGATTTCCACGTTTCAAGTTAACCCTTTTTTTCCTATATTTAACAGGATATTTCGTATTTTTGCTTTCATAAATACGAAGAAAGAGAAAGAGATACTTAACAGGGTTGACTTTGACCTAGATTCGCACTTGTGGTCCCTACTGATTAATTACTCATCGGCACTCTAAGTAGGTATATGTAAAAAGGTTGTAACTTGTATCGTTCAAAGTGGGTCTGTAGAGGTACCTACTTTACATCCAGCCCTTTGACATTACAGTAAGGTTTCATCCAGCTATGCTAGAAAAAAAAAATACGTAAGTGTTTGCGGAGCCAGACGCCAGCTTAAACGAAGGCCGGTTTCATATTCCAACTATTTGCAGACATTCTGCATGCTTTATTGCCACAGGACATTCTAAGTAGCTCCGCAAATACCTTCAGAATACGTGGGCCATTAAATAAAGTTCAAAAAACAAACTTGTGAGCCAAAGATATATATACATGTAACATACTTATGAGTTATGTATATAGCAGACATGTCAATGTGTAATCAAAGTAGTAGCTGAAAATATGGTGAAAATCGATGCAAGACAAGTCAGTTCACGGACCACAAAATTGTTTTTTTTTTGTTGTAAAATTTGATACTTACGCAAAATATTTTTAAGGAATTAAATTCACTTTTGTAGAAACCTATTCCATCATAATAATCTTTATTATGTATCCAAAGCATACCGTAAATGACCGCTACGAAAAATTTAAAGCCCGAACCCGGTCGAAGAGATATGTTCGGCCCGCGATCAGTCCGACCATCTCTTCGACCGGGTTCGATCGGACTCCATAATATGATATACTAGATCAGTGTTTTTCAATCTTTTTGATTTCGCGACCCCTTTACAGATTGAAATATACAGGTGACCCCCTCGTGTCATAGAAAACCAAAGAAATAATTTTATTAAAAGGCATATCTACGTTAGGTAATTATTTTTTTCCTAGTTTGGTATATATTTTATCTATTATACCTCAACTTTTTCTTTCTGTCGGCGACCCCCCGAGTAAGGCTTCGAGACCCCCCAAGGGGTCGCGAACCACAGATAAAGAAAGAAGAGGTAACAGACAGACACACTTTCGCATTTATAATATTAGTATGGAAGTATGGATGGGGGAATTGTGGAGGGTTCGATATCGGGCTGTATTAATTACATTTTTAAAAACTGGTGCAGTACGTTATGGTTATTAGTATTACTAACACTTAAGACGCTCCCCCTACGGAGATGCCGTAATTTACCGTTTTTAGAGCCTTATTAACTCATAATTTGAAAACTACAAAATGATAATAAAAATACAGCAACAATCTTCAGTATATGAACGTTCCTTTCGTAGTTAATAATTTCCTATTTTCGTTTTTTATACTTATGATATAAGCAACCTAAGTAATACCAATTTATTTAAATTCAAGCATACATTCAGTATCTCCCTAGTATTTAAATATTACGGTTATTTGAAACGCACGCCAATACATCGACAATTTCATTAACTACATACTGGACGTTTGAATTTTTTTTGAACTAAGATAAGTAAAAAAAAAATAGGATTTTGGCGCGATCTCGGCAACGCGGCAAATGTATGCTCAAGGTCGTTTGCTCAGGGGATGGTCTTAAGTAGCAGAAGGCTATCGCCGGCAAGTAGCAACCTGCGTTACTGAACCTGTTATTATTATAAAAAAATATTTTATGAGTCGTAAAAAATATAGATCGTTTAGACGTTTCATGTGATTTGATTATTCATCTACGCGAGCGAGAAACTTTGAATCCCTTTTGACGAAAATTGCGGAAACGTAGGTGATTGAAATTTTGCACAGTTATAGTTTATATGGTGAAGGAGTGCACCGAGCTGTACTCTTTTATTTATGGTTGAAGTCTGTTGTCAAATTGAAAATAGATAAAGTTTTTTTTATTGAATCTTAAATACTGTTAGGCTGACCTCACACAGCCGGAATGTCTCTCTGAATTCATAATCGGAAATTCATAATCTAAATTTCGGCACCTTGCCTCACACATATCTTAAAAATTCAGATTGATCAGTAGTCTCGTGATTACCGGCACATATAAACGTCTTTATATTAAATTTCCAACCACGCTATGTCTTTTTTTTCCCTGTCATGGTAATCCTCAATGGAAGTGTCCCATATACAAGGGCGGCTTTCAACGCATAAGATTAAATTTTCCGTGTCAGACATCACACCAACAGGTCGCAACTCGTCCAGAGGTTAGCCGCTTGCAGTGTCAACTGAAATAATTCATAATCTGATTCCAGTATGTGTGTGCCGCTCTATTAAAATGTATGGGAATACGCGCGTTATGAAATCATAATCTTAAATACTCCGGTCCGGAATTCAGAACGCTCGTCAGTATCATTCTTACAGATCGATCTGAGAAATTCATATTCTGAAAAAATCAGAATGTGTGTGGAGCATACTGATATTGTATGGTATTCCGGTCTTTCTGAATCAATAATATGAATTCAGATTATGAATTCAGAGTAACATTCCGGCTGTGTGAGGCCAGCCTTAGACTATTATTACACGGCCAGTCTGCTCTGTCATCATTTGACTTTGTCGCAGGAATTATGTCTAAGAAATAATAAAGCCAATACCTATTTTGACAATAGAATATCAATACAAAAGCGTGATTTAATTTTTTATTTGAGGTCGAATTTCGACCATTGGGTGATCTCTAGTTCATTTAAATAAGCCATAAAAAATCAGTAAAGACAGTAGAAAAAACAAGTCATAAAATATTATTTTATAGACTATTTTTATGCATTTTCAATTAATTATTCTCTTTGAAATCCATACCACAATCACTAGTAATAATACCTACAGTTTGTCGTAATTTATGATATTTTAAATGGTTTAAAAAATATATTATACATTTTAATAAATTAGGTTGAAAACATACCGTATTTGCTTTATATTGTTATCGTTTGCATAACATATAATTCATCAACGTTGCTACGAAAATGACAGTCGATCAGATTCATACAGGGCTAAATTTTCATTTCTCGAATGCCTTTTCAATTTCATTTGACACCATAATAATATCTATGGACGCTTCACACCACGTCAGTCTGGCCCCGTGCTAAGTACCTGAAGGACTTGTGTTACGGGTACCAGACAACGGAAATATATTTAATACTTTTATACTATACATATATTTAAGATTTTTATTATATCATACACATATTTAATACACAACCAGACCCGGGAACATTGAAAACTTTTTGTTCCGTCGGCGGGATTCGAACCCGCGACCCCCGGCTTGAGCTGCCACACACTCAACCAATTGAGCCACAGAGGTCGTCAAATCAAAATAACATTTGAGGTATGATACTATGTCTGATCGCTTCGATCGGGATCTTGGACTATGAGAATCAAGGCCTTGAAAGAATTTACTTCTAGCTGTGTTTACGTTTAGATCAAAATGAATTGCAACATACTTGATCGTTAAAGTTCTAAGCAGAATTCTAGCTCACTATTCCAACAAAAGTCGGACAAACTCGGACCATAAAGCTAAGCCCACCTCGGACCACCAGAGCACGTTTTATGAGGGTGCGAAGTCGGTAGCTTGCACCTACTTCCTAACGCAGACGCCGACAAAAAACACGTCACATTTTTTCCTACAAAGCCATGATAAGGTGTTAAAATGTAATTTTAAAGGACTCAAAGTCAGGCACTGTACCGTAGACAGAAGGTATTCATATTCTGTACCAGATTTGAATCTTATTGCTAAGTAAATTGGGTTGATTAAACATAAGCCGATTGCGATGTACGTAATATCAATCTCATGATTACGACGAATCTAATAATATTTTCCTCAAGATCAAATTCGACCAGTGCGGCCTTAAATCATGCAAAAGCAATACATAATATACACGATACATATACAGGGTGTAACAAAACTAAGTGATAATACTTTAGGGTGTGTATGGGTCCCCTATATAGAATTCACTGTGAAAGTAGCAGCGCTGAAGGAGCAAATTTTTTTTTGTGACTTGCATGGAAAAATCCATGACGCTGGGGCGCTTGCCCATACAAGTCACAAAAAAAAATTGCTACACCCTGTACATTTAAAGGGACAACCACAATTTACACCAGGTATTTAGGATTTACTGATCAGAAAGGTCTTACGCAATTTATGGACGCCCCGTAAATGCATAACCTTCCTGGCGCAGTCGGGCAAAAGGTATAACGGATCTCTCGGCAACCGTACATTTTGGGTCAAGTCCAAAACCCGTCTGAGGCCTGTTTAATATAAAAGAATGAATAATTGTGGAATCAGACATTGATTAATAGGTAGCTGTGTTTCTACAACTGGCTTCTTTACTATAAACAAATTACATTTTTTAATGTTATCAATTACTATTTCCTTATATTGAGAGACGCTGCACTTTTAAAATAGCTATTGTCTAACAAACTTTATCATTTAAGACGATGTTCGTATAGTTTTTTAAAATCTTTATTTAAGGAGTTCAGGTTTTTTTTTTTATTATAGCTTGTAAATATTATTAGATTATAGTAATATAATTTAAATTATCAATTAAAACATAGAAACAGTGATAACAGATAACAATCTAAACACAAAAAAAATACAATCTAAAATATACAAATACATACAAACTTATAAAGTATAAAACTATAAAAAGAAAAACTTCCCCAGGTCGTCCCCATCTGGCAGAGTGCCTAGCAAGCTGACAGCATTGCCACGTTGGATTGCAATCGCTATCCGCTGCGCCAGGTAGCTCCCGGCTCTGGGGTCTCGGGTGGCTTCAATAAGCTTCTTAGATATCTGTCTCAAAAGCTTATGTGCCCCCGGCCCCCATGCGCCTAGCGTTTCCACCCCAAACAGTTCAAATATGAGATCTCCGCTGAGGTTCTCATATTTGTGCCGCTTCAGGTTTTCTGCTTGGTTTGCGTCTGCGCCCGCACAGCTCGAGGTTCCCTGGACATGGGACAAGTGTGTCGACACAAGTAGCGTCCCACACAAGGGCCTGTCCTACATTCCAGGGGACCAGGGTCATGCCATCGGGTTTCTTGCCATCGTCGCGCGCCAAACCGGAGGGCTCCAGTATAGCTGGCATACCGGCAGTGACAAGAGCCCGACGAATGAGGTCATTCAGGCTGTGATGCCGCGAAAAGCGTCCAGCGCTTCGCGAGCAGCACAACCCGTGGTGACCGTAACTGTCTACGTGCGCGCCGCAAGCACACTGATGGGGGACGGCATGGGGAGCACCAAGACGCAGGGCAGTGGCTAGGCGGAATGTGCTACGGTCCAGCAATGTTCTTTTGTTTTTAGATGGTAGTGCCTGCAGCCAAGCTCCCGATTCCCACCTCTCCACAGCCAAAAGTCGAGCCCGTTTTGCGACGCTGGTAGACGTGTTTAACAGTTTATTACGTACCAGTTCGCAGACGGGCCCGAGCCAGAGCCTTTGGGATGATGTGTTCTCGGGAACCTTACTGCCGGCACTAGCAATATCCCAGGCATCCTTGGCCTCGTCAACAAAGGGAATAACTAAAGGGCAAGCCGAGGGCTCTAAAATTCTAGCTATTATTGCGCGATTTGCGTGGACTGAGGACAAGAACGCCGGTAATGCTGTGTCTGATGTTTTTCGTATTCCCAGGCCACCGAACCTTACGGGGAGTGTAGCTTGGGTCCATGAACGTTCATCAAATTTGATGTTTAAAATTATGGAAAGCGTATGTTTGTTATGAGCTCGATGACCAGGTGAATCGCTAGACTGAAGATTGCTGGACCTAGAGGTTCGCCCTGTTGACAGCCAACTTCCGATTGGATTAGATGTTCCCAGTAAATAAGTTTTTTGGGCTCTTGGTAGCACTGCAGCATGAAGGACAAAATGGTGGGGGCTTAAGCCTTTATTTGTGCCAACATGGCGACCCTGTCCACAGAATTGAAAGCGTTTTTGACATCCACCTTTAGGTAAACACTGTTGTTGGAATTTTGAATATGAGGAAGGTCACATCTCACAAATACATCGTAATATATTTTCTATCAATGTAATCATAAGCAGAACTTGACCTGATAATGAAAAGTGAAACTTTCTGTGTAGTAAAATATACTGTTTAAACTTCGAGCTCCTTTCAGCATTTTTGATATTATCTTCTACTGTTTCGATGTCTGTTACAATTGGTTATCGTCGTAGCAATATTTTAAAATAAACTTATAATATGTATAATTGGAACGAAGTTCCTTATCGCGCGTTGCGAAAGGGGGCTAGACGGAAATAGTTGTAACGACACTTTTTTTTAGTACCTGCGAAGAAGGGGCAGAGGGCGTTGACTAGATGACGTTTTTGAGAATAAACGAAAACGAAAAGAATTCCTGGGCGAGAATAAACAGCGACATCTACCGGACGTTTAAATAAATTTTATTACAATTCCACAAAAGTGTCGTTGTTAGTATTCCTGGGCGTCAACTAGATGGCGTTTTTTATAACTTCGTTTCATCCGGGTGTCCCTTGACACCTCTCAAGTTTTTTATTTGAGTTTTATTATAATATTTTAGGAAGTGTAGAAGGAGGTCAATAAAAATTAATAGTATCTATTATTATTATATATGTTACCGTTAGATTGCAGAATACGTTACTGTGCACATTAACTAGTTAATCTGCAGTTTTCCTGATACCATCCGTTAAAGTGTGAAATTTAAATCAAAAAAGCTTACATTCGCACTTTACCTAGTTAGTTTGCATAGTAACGAATAGTACATCGTTAAATTGCGGAAGACAGTGAATGAAACTTTTTTGTTTCACTCCTTCAGCTTCGGTAGGACTGCACCCCTCTGTTCCCGCGTTCGATGATTTTATAATATGTTATTTTATTCCTTTGTTTTTTTTTCTTTTATGGCGCTTCGGCTATACACTAACAGTGTGTATAATACTTTAGGGTTTGTATGGATCCCCTATAAAAAGTTCACCGTAAAAGTAGCAGCGCTGAAAGAGTAACTTTTTTCACCTTTGTATGGAAAATTCGTTACGCGGGGGCGCTTGCCCATAAAAAATTAAATAAATTTTGCTCTTTCAGCGCTGCCACTTTCACAGTGAACTCTATATAGGAGACGCATACACACCCTAAAGTATTATAACTTAGTTTTGTTACACCTTGTATAACCATGGCCAATGACAAGTAAATGGCGTGAAAACAATGTTATTGTAACAAATCTTAACATCGATTGTCTATTTGGTGAAATCCAAAGTCTAGTCAAAGTCTAAGTAAAAGTCAGTGCAGTCAAGGAGTCAAGTCGGTCGATTCAGTAAAGTGGTAAACGCTTTACTGAAACTTTCCATGGAGTTTAGGAGAGAACACAAAAGGCACGTTTCTGTAAGTTGTATCACTTGCTTACACTTGTGCATGATAACTAATATCTAATAGTTAATATTCTACCAATATTACACATTAAAAACCCAGAAAACACATTTTAGGAAACTAATACAAAAAACACGTCACTCTTTCATATTCCCGGCAAACCACTTCCTTCGTATAAAGTCCTAAAAAACTTTTATTTGTTTTTTTTTATTGTTTTTTTTTTTCTAGTTGATATGATCTGTTTTATTTTATCAGTGGAGTAACATTTTACATAAAATTTAATAATTTAGTCCTTTGTCTAAAAAATTATATAAAATAAAAATAATTGCCTACAACTAAATAACATGTTTTTATTCAAACAAGAATCTGTTTTATGCAATTTACCATATGCTTGGTCGTTAATCCGCAGATTACCTAGGTATTCTGTAGATTATCGCGTTAATGTAAGAATAGAATAAACTTTTTGCACTTTAACTGGCTCACCCAGATAATCTGCAGAATACCGCGTTAATCTGCAGTCTAACTGGTTTACGCACATATACGGTAACACATATATATATATAAAAATGAATCCATATTTCCCTTGGTCACGACATCACGCGTAAACGGCTGGACCGATTTTGCTGAGAGATACTTTGAGTCCCGGGAAAGAACATAGGATACATTTTGTCCCGGAAAAATGTACGGTTACTGCACAATATACTTTTATGATTTGCGCGTAAACTATTCAATCGATTTTGATGAATTTTGGTATGGAGATACTTTGAGTCTCGGGAAAGAACCAGGGATACTTTTTATCCCGGAAAATGTATGGTTCCCGCACAATAAACTTTAATGTATTTCGCCTAAACTGTTCAATATATTTTGATGAAATTTGGTATGGAGATACTTTGAGTCTCGGGAAAGGACAAGGGATATTTTTTGTCCCGGAAAATGTACGGTTCCCGCACAATAAACTTATGATTTTCGCCTAAACTATTCAATCTATTTTTCTGAAATTTGGTATAGAGATACTTTGAGTCCCGGGAAAGAACATAGGATATATTTTGTCCCGGAAAAATGTAAGGTTCCCACACAATATACTTTTATGATTTGCGCGTAAACTATTCAATCGATGTACGGGAACAACAGCTATAAACTAAAGTCCACGCGGACGAAGTCGCGAGCAACAGCTAGTTTGTTATAAAGTAAGTCAGATGCAAAAGAATGACGGGCAGATGTTCTTTCGCACTTGTATTTTGTTTTGCGGCATGTTTTGCTAACTTTATTCATTTTAAATGACATTTATGTCAGTAAAAAGGTAAAATTGAAATGATTTCAGAAACATATTAACACTATTCAGATTTTGAAGTAAAAACTCCTGTGGCGTTGAGCCATTTTGTTTGGGGTGGGTAAAAAAAATATAAGTACTTCGATTTTAAAACAGAGTAAATTTTTAAAATGTAGTCTACTTCCGAAACTATAAATAACGAATAACACTAAAGAAAACTTGATTGTGATAAAACTTTTTATTTTCATGTTTTCAATATTTATATTAATGAAAACTGCACTATAAATATAAAACTTGTTTAATTATTACAATGCACTTTTCTGCATTATAGTTTGCGGAAAATCTATTTCTGGGAAATTAACCAACTCATTTAAAAGATGATAACCCTGTATTCTTATACCATTTCATAGTGTTGTTTATTTAAGTACAACATATCACGAAAATGAATTTTTAAAAAGTTTTTTTAAGAACGGAACAAAACACGGCCAGTAACAGATTAAAACAACAATTAATAGATAATTTGTATTCATATCGTTAATAAAAAAAATTGGTAATGAATCATTTGCATATAATTAGTAATACAAATCTTTGCCATAAACCATTCATAAATATTTATTGTTATAAAATATAAATTAAAACACGCGTATATTATTATTATTGAACCTAAATACTATCTGTAAATTTTTTGAGTGAAAGAAAATTTAATAATAACATAGATATTATATGTAAAAATGTATAATTATTATAACATAGGGTAGGGTAATCACTAATCAGTAATCACAGTAAAAAAAGATTTTAAAGGTTAGGAAAATTTAATTTCTTGGTAGGTACAAATAATTTTATTAAAGGGGAAAAACTGATAATGGGTGCGTTAAAATATCTTTTTTTAAGGGACAATGCTAAGCAAATATACAAAAATAATTCTAAGATAAATTTGAATATTACTTATTACTTATGCTATTGTACATTCAAAATGTCTTAAACTTATATTTATCGGCTCTAATGTGTTTCTTTATGAATTGCCGAAAACGAACTTCAGACTTTTACGATCGTGGGAATTGAAGGTGTTTTCAACAGTTTTTAAGGAAGCATCACCATGCATCACAAATCACAATATGAATTAGGCTTCAGTGTCATTTCGTCAGTCACGAAAAGCGCACACTGAAAGAAGCAACTTTGACGCCACATAATGGAATATACAATAAGCAAAGGTACAGTGCCATTTATTTTTTGATATAAGTTATCGAGTAATATTTTATTTTTACTTTTAAACCGAAATTGTCTAGACTCTAGAGTAAAATTCTTCCTGAAATTTGAACCAAAACTATAGTAACACATAACAGTACTAAGTTATCAAGTAAATGCTTATAAATATGGATTGCAAAAGTGTGTTCTTGTAACATGGTAAATTCATCAATCATCAGTAATCTTAAGTAGTACCGTATCGATTAGAAAATAATCACTTAGGTAGATACTAAGTATATCAAAATGATTCTATAGCAAAATGTTTTCTTTTATTCATTATAAGTTTAAACTTAACATGTAATTATATTTTGCAATTAGTAATAGGTATTATTAATCTTAATTATGATTTAAAATATTCTAAAATATATTCGTTCTTCTGCGTCGTGTTGAGACTTGAGGTATATGAATTTAATTTATGGAATTTTATGACAGAAGCGGATAAGTATTTTTACTGCTCCGAAAACGTGGCGCGAGCACGAGTCGGCGCATCACAGGTTTACTCCTTTATTGTCTTCCCAACCAAATTTACGGTCACTGTTTTGTGATCGACGCCCACGTGTGATCATGATTCAACTGTAACCTGATCTAGTCTAGAACTTGCTGTCTATTGCGACCTATGTATTAAAAAAATATATAAGTTTTATGCCTAGTTCCGCAGCTTTATTTAATAGCGTTGTTAAATATTTTGACGTTAGCCGTTTAAAAGAACTTGTAAATAGATAACCTTCATTTAATACTTCAGAAACCGACAATAAAAGTAGTTTCTTAGTAGATATAAAACAAATAATTTGATTTGGATTCGTTGACATCTTCGTCCAATAAAAGGCCTACCTTTTTAGTTTGAGTCTTCTTTCTGTAAACCTGTAAAGACAGAATACTCAAACTCATGCTTTTATAACTTCTTTTAAACCTCACGTTTGTTGTCAAAATCAATGCCTAGCTTTGGGCGAGATTTTTCTTACGCGAAACACGGCGCCCCTTTTTATTTTTTTTCTTCGTGGGCACCCCGATGGTCGCCCAACCTCGCCTTACTTTAACGCCGCTACTGTTCAAAAGTATGTCTTGAGTATTTTTTATCTAGATCACTCATCATTTTCTGTCCTTCTTATCGTCAATTAGATAGCTAGGCCTAGATTTAAAGATCAGGCTTCATCCACAGGAAAGTTGAAGGATATCCTTAAACTGTTCACTTCACAATTCGAAGATGTTTTTGTGAGTGCCGTTTCCATCGTACGGTTTTAACTTTCATAAATAAACCGTTGAATTTAAGTATTATAGGAATGTGGGAAAATCTTCAGCCATATGCATACTTTAAGGTGTTTCCTTAAGGCCTTTCATTTGACCACATATTTTGCTTTGACATACCATGTCCATACATCCATATAAAAGTATCAATACTATCTTACTATCACCCTGGATTAAAGCATATGCTAGCTTTTGCATGTAATATAATTAACTAGAAACGAACTGGCGATACATCGGCGCTAATGCGAACATATGTTCCGGAGATAAGCTATCTAAAACAAACATTCGTACATACACCGGTAGTGAATGTATGAAAATCATCTTATCAGTACTTACATTAGATATGCATATGTTTTTGTTTCAAATAGGGGCATTCGGTAAGCTATCTGTTGTTAACTTAAAAGCATTTGTGAAAGTACCGAATTTCATATGTGCAAAAAGCGGCACCAATGATAAGCAACAGCAAAACCCTGCGTCATAGATTTTTATATGTATTAGGGCTCTTACTCACTTCAGATACGACAGTTTTTAAATAGAGTAGCAGTAATTCGTCTTAAGACTCTCGTGTGTCAAGTTTACTGTTTAGTTTACAAAAAAAAAAAAAAAACTATAATTATTACAAAAAATATATTTTATGCAGCACTCTGTATAATTCAGAAGACGCCAGATATTTCATCTTGTGATTAATTATTAATTGTAATCACCAAAATAGGTGATTTCTATTGCTATTAAATAAGCAGATAAGGAAAGGAAGCTAGGAATTCTTTCACTTTAAAGTTTTGCCGCATGACGTCAACAATATAGGTATTTTATTTATTGTGCTTTTATCAGTGTTCAAACCGGGACTACGTGAGACATCCTCTATAGTCTATATTAACATAGCATTAAGTAAACATTAAAAATAATTATACACGTTATTAACTTTAATCTTTGCATATTCACCGCATCAATCTATACGCACTGTCATAATTTATCACTTTATCTGTGCACGTTTCAAATTACCTAAGTATTTAAAATTATAATTTTGAATACTTACTTTTTTTTTTTCGTATTTTTGATATTATTCTGTCACAAAAAAGTCAAATGCGTGAAATTGCCTAAAATATTGCCCAGATATAAATGACAATATTAACGTATTGTTGTAAAAATTAAAACCCACAATAAAATGGAATTCATTTCAAAAATATTATCTATTTTGACAGACTAGCAAGCCGGTTTGCTTAGGCAATAAATAAGGTGTTAAAAATAAAGTAGCTTACTCATTGGAATTTATATCGAGCCAAAATACAATGAAACCGGTAAGTGAATTGGACGGGTTTTCTGTGCATTATATTTGGAAGTAGGCCGACTCACGAGATAAAAAATGGGTCAAGTGCGAGTTGGACTCGCGCACGAAGGGTTCCGTACCATTATAGAGCAAAAGTAGGCAAATTGTGTTATTTGTATGGGAACCCCGCTTAAATATTTAATTTGTTAACTAGTTGTTATAGCGGCAACAGAAAATATACATAAGCTGTGAAAATTTCAGCTGCCTAGCTATCACCGTTCTTGAGATACAGCATGGAGACAGGCGGACAGACACCGAAGTCTTAGTAATAGGGTGCCGTTTTTAACCTTTGGGTACGGAACCCTAATAATTATATCTGTCGCCCGGTCAGTCTTTATAGGGGCCGTCATACAAGCGGAAAGGCCTTATCGAGAGCAAGATCAGGACACTTCTTGACAGTAAGGCGCCGAGATATTCCGGCCATCTAATTAGAGAAAATATGGGGTTTTAAAATATACCTACTAACGACATTCAGTGTGATAAGGAAGTAATTAGATTTTTATTATTCACATTATTCGGTTTGTTCGATTTAGATTTTATCAACATATCTTAAACGCGGTTGTTTTGATATCAGAATGTATTCATATTAAACGGTCTTGTAATTGATATTGTACTGGTGTTCTATGTTAATATATTGATCTTAGACAGCTCATTATAGATAATTATACTATGATGAAGTAGTTATTAAAATACATATTTAGTTTTTCTTACAGATTTACTTTACTGTACCTTCTTCTAATCAGTGTAGGAATGTGTAGAAGAAATTAAGCTAATTCACTCTTTAACATAGAAAAAGAAATATCTCAATATAATATAATATGTAATAATGACATTAAAAATTTTTTTTTCAGTTTCTTCCAAAATAAAAATTAATCAAAAAAAAGGGCAACAAGAGCTTTTTACTATCTGTCTTGATAAAGGTGAATTTGGTTATAAAACATTAAGAATTTTCTGTAATTGTCTTTGATTAGCAAAATAAAATAATTGGGGGCCATTTTAAAAATTAAATTCGTTCGTAATCGAATCGTTGTAAAATTCCGTTGCGCCCTTTATGTATCGATCGGAAAGCTTTAAAAGTTCTCTCAAGATAACATTCACTGGTTCATATGCCGAGGTTTATATCCAATATAGCCTTGATTTTAATTTCGAATCGTATTATTTTAAGTAAAGGCCAGTTTAATCGTCTCTTAAAATGTTTGGTTTCACGAGCTTATGTAGAAATATGTTTGTATTTTTTTATAATTTTACAAAATTATTATTCATCATTATCTCTAGGTAATTTTCTTACTTAATACTTATAAATAATGCATACTCATATTAGAAACGCGAAAGTGTGTATATCTGTCTGTATTACCTCTTTACGCCTAAACCACTAAACTGATTTTGCTAAAATGTAGTATGGAGATATTTTGAGTCGCAGGAAAGGATACAGGATACTTTTTATCCCGGGAAAATGTGTGGTTCCCGTGCGATAAACAAATTGCGGGCATCATCAAGTGAAAATATTTGCTACAAAAACTATATTTCACAAAATAAAACTGTAACTTTTCTTCACGTACATTGACAAAATATTTTATACGAGAAATTTAAGATCTATTATAATACCTTCCTTAGCATTTCTGATAATAATATTATTACAAGGTATTGTAAACACCGGACAGGTCCCCGTAAATTAGAAGATACAGGACAAGCACGTGTCGTTTTTTTTGTTGCGTGACGTGTAACAAAAGACACTAAATTATCTACTTTTTTTGATTTCGCAGAAGAATAAGAAAATAATGCAGAAAATATTTAAATTATAAGATACAGAGACTACCTAGGTCATACAGTCAAAACAGGTGTACAGGTAAACTCGAAAATATTTAAATCCGGAATGTCAAGGAGTTTTTTATTTGGTCATAAAAAAAATCAGTTACACAAAAAGCGGTCGATCATGGGACACACAAGGCAATGTACGGCCCAAAAGATTAGAAAACGAAAGCCCGTAACGACAAACTCGACCAGTTATAATATAAAACCTTCTTTATCAGCTGCGTAAATTCTGTCAATTACGAGGTTGGATTTTCGCTTGGGAAGAATAAAAAAAAAACAAAAAAGGTCCCGCCTCGCTACCACTGGCGCCGGACTGAGATAACGCGGGATTTTTCGAGTCTTTTGTTTTTTTTAATCTGTAGACGTTATAGCTGGTCTTTTATGGGGGACAGTTGATAAGAACCCAGATTACTTTTTTCAAGTCGTCCAGTAATCTCTGAGCTGGACGTCACATAGGACTTAAGTTGACTATTAATACCAATTGTTATTGTACAAGTTATCTTTGTATAGTATATTTTTTAGTGGAAAATTGAGCATAAAAATCACATTTAACTATCGAGATGGTAGTCTAACGATACCATTATGGCTACTATGTAGCTAAACACTTAATATCTATAAGTTTGTTGTCTATAATCAAAATCTATTGGAAATGACAATAATTATGATACTATAAAGTCTAGCTTAATACAAATTCATATTTTTTCTTATAATAATATGACGTGTCAAATATTCATACTAAACTAAATAGGTACTAATCTTTTTTTGTAAATCGTTTGAGTAACAGCAGAAAATTACATGAAGAAACCATAAAATCTAAAAAATATTAAAAAACGCATACAACGATCTTGGAATTATCTCCTATTTCTCACATATCAGTCACTACAAGTAAACAAACTTGATTTAGGTAATGATAACATGGACTTATTACGACTATATTAAGGTTATGGGTATTATTCACTATCCGGGTACCACTGTACCAGCCTTTCTGAATTAATGTGTAAATCATAATTTGCCACAAACAACGCCCCCAAATGACAGCTGTCAAATCATCGGACACCTCTATCAGCCTCTGTCGAGTCTGTTTGACAGATAATAGATTTTTTTTTGTTTTGGGCAGATTTTTTCTCGGTGACGTGGCGGATTATTTGTCATTGTCTAGCCAAACGGCGCCGCAGTTGCAAACTTTCTTTTTTTGTATTTTTTTTCACAAAAATATTTTTACAACTTTCGTGACTTTAAATTTCATTAATCATCATAATTACTGACATACATCTTGTTTATCTTAAGCGTTAGGGAGACTGGTTTCTAATCAGAATTTGTTTCTCCTTAGAATTGTTTCATCGTTTTTATTTATATTATGGACTCTCATACTAGTTAGTACTTTATAGAAGTGGGACTAGATGTACTGATTTTGTACGAGTGCAGTCAGACCATCGACATACGAACTATTAAAAAATGCAAACTCTGTTGAATTTAGGTTGAATTTGTAAAGAAAATTCCGAATTTAAATTGTACCTCAATAACGGGCGGAATGTGAATTTGGTTAAGAATGCTATCTGTAAGTGTTAGCCTAATTAAAGCAGGAAATACTTAGCACGTCGACCCCTTTAGAAATAACTCGGATGTCTCAAATCTCTGTGTATTTCGAGCAAATGATGTAATGCCTAAGAAGCTTTAGCGTATTGTTTGGCTCGAAACTATTATAAAGGAATAAACGTGGTCAAGTGAGCAAGTAGATAAATTGATTTCGGAGTTGTGTGGAGCCATTTTGACATTAGAGTGACATTGATTTGATTGTCGCAAATTTTATTTTATGGCCGGTTTACATTATTCCACTCCACTCTGATCTATGATCTAATCCAGCGCTGGAAGAATGAAAACGGTCATTGGAAAGCACCAAAATGCAATTTTAGGGAAAAAAGCGTTTGATTGGAATAATATAAAACGGCCATTATAACTTTTTTTCGAATAGATTTACATCGTGTACTCGTGACTTGCGCCATATCTTGAGTTTTGAAATTTGAGTTATTTGTAAATATATTTGTGTGTATTTTTTTTTTCCAAAGAACTATAGTCTAAACTCTAAACGGTATGTGTGTCAGAGACCGTTTAGACTTCGTATTGATACGAAGCTTCGTGCCATATCGGAACGAACTATACTGTACCGTCTCAGAGTCTTAACCATACAAACTTTTTACTTTCAAACAAAAACAAAACCGAAGGCGCCACAATTATGTCGCCAGCGCGTTGACATCCGGTAAAAAAATTTGGACCTCCGTAGGTCAGCGTGACAAATATTGTCTGTCCGTACTACCACCGTGATTTATTGATTAATCACTAAGTAGCTGACACACACATTTTTCACGGTCCTTCGAGCCGAGTTGATTTTTTCGAGTAATTAACTGGTTTTATGGTATAATTATATGAATACTGTATAGATCTTATTTTTTGTGTCAGTACCAGTACTACCAGTATAGTTTTGTTTACCATAAAAAACTTATTCCAAATTCAAATTTATTAAATAGAAAATTCGGTAATTTCAACTCAGTCATAAAAAATATTAAAAAGTCTACGAAACCCGAAATATAAAACTACACGTACTTTGTCTTAGTTTCTTGTTATGTTTTTTCATCATCCAGACGATCGTTCGCGTTGTCATAAACCTTCACAGTAGCCGGGATGAGAAGAGATTAAGGCTGGTACACACTGACGAGAATGTATTGTATATTTTTGTTATATTTTTTATAAATATGGAAAACAAATGCATCTTCTTCTTTAATAATAAAACCCGCCAAGTGCGTGTCGGGCCAAAAAGGGCATGTGCACAGCGGCGAAGTATAAAGTACGTTAAAATTACTGAATTGTTTTTTATGACCAATTACACATAAAACTTATAGGGATTCTACTCATAATGTAAGGTGCCCATGCAACTTTTCTGTACCTAGCTAGTTTCTTACCCTACGTCCAAACATTTAAGTATTTGGACTTAAGCTAAGAAGGAAAAAGCTTATTATAATAAATCGAATAATTACTATTTTGATATATCCTTTGAAAAAAAAAAACAAGAAACAATTAAGTTTACTAGTATTATTTAAAAATATATTTTTAAAACATTGTCTATGTGACCTAACCTTTATATTAAGCTCTATTATAATCCGTATGACATTAAAAACTCGGGAGCCTCAACCGCACATAAACATAGAATTAACTCTCTTATGTTGCGTGTAATAAAAACTATTATTGCCTGCTATTATTTCGCATTAATTATATTATTAATGACGTACAGATCGGCTTCTGAATACCTACAGGAGACTTGAATAGGGATTAAGTTCTTTGTTTTTTTTTTTCTTAACATCTTAAGAAAACAGTTTTTAGTTAACTATATATTATTATAGTAGAGTCTACTGTATACTGCACTTATAAATTTAAACTACTATGTTGGTTTATCATGACATTAATACGTCTTTAATTGCTCGGTACTCAACTTAGGTGGGCTAAATTAATCGCTGTTTAACATTTTTGTAACCTTGTCATAGTATTATTTATTTATTTTTTTACCATTTATATTAGACATCTTGGCCAATATTATACAGGGTGAAACAAAACATAGTGATAATACTTTAGGATGTGTATGTGTCCCTTAAGTATAGAGTTTACTGTCAAAGTAGCAGCGCTGAAAGAAGAACTTTTTTTTACTAGGACGCTGGGGCGATTGCCCATACAAAACGCAAAAAAATGCTTATTTTGCGCTGCTAATTTCGCAGTGAACTCTGTACAGAGGACTCATATACACCCTAAAGTATTACCACTGTGTTTTGTTACCCTACAGACCTAACATTCATATATTTATACTAAAACTAATACTAAGCACTAAATAAATAAAATAATATTTATTGTTAGGCATAATATGGGGAGTGTAATAAAACAAAGAGTGAAAGTAGCACCGCTGAAAGAGTAATTTTGTGTAATTTATGTATTGCCAAGCGCCCCAGCGTTATAAATTTGCCCATACAAAAATAAAAAAGTTACTTTTTCGGCGCTGCTGCTCTCATAGTGAACTCCATACTTAAAGGGACACATACACACCCTAAAGTATTATCACTTTGTTTTGTTATACATTGTATAAAAAGATATAATATTTTATATTATACGATGCCCTTTGTAAAGTACCTAAACGACTACTACCTACCAACCTACTCTACGTAGCGCGTAGGTATAGTATCCCCCAATAAAAATATTTTATTAAATTATGATTCTAAAATTACTTAATAAATTATTTTGATTAACACCTTCGTCCTTCGTTATAAGGATATATTTAAATTGTATACAACCGTAGGTATATAAAAGACATGGCAATAGGCATATTTAAGGCAAAAGCGTAGCCAAAAAATGTGCTACGCCTGTATTGTATATATTTTTTTCTTGTAGGAGATTTTCCCAGTCAAATAGATATACGTAAGTGGTGCCTACGTGGTGCCCGTAAAATGCTAGTTTGAAATTTTTGTATTGAACTCTACATTGCTATTCTGTCTTATTGTAAAGTTATACTCATACCAGAATTATAAGAAATAATATTAATTAATTTAACGCTAATACGGTACCGTGCGAAGAAATAGTTACAAGTCATTAGGTGTTTTTATCATATCAATAATATCTACATTATGCCACGCTACTGAAACTCTTGGGGGCCAGGGAGTTAGCGGAAGAGACGCAAAGAGAAAGCGTCACGGATAATCAGATAAAGACACCTTAGCGCACTTATGCTTTTAAAGTATTGTTTAACGTCGAAAAAACTTAACCATATACCTCATTCTAAAATAATTATTTTACTTAATTATAGATTCCACCGTTTCTTACTTTTTGCTTTGCTTAAAAAATGTTTTTTTTTTTTTTTTTTTTTTTATATACGCTAGGCACCATCGTTCTAAGCAAACTATATAAACAGGTCCTAACTCTTAAGTCAACTTCTGCTGTACACAGTTTTTATGTTAAGTCTGCTATGTGGCTGCGTGAAGCTTATGATAACATTAACAGTACAAGTCACATAAGTATTTTGTCTCAAACGAAATTGTTGCCTATTCACCAAAACTAAGCGTTTCAATACATTTTGTTCATTGACACTCATAATTTCATGAGAGAAATGAAACTCCTTGCTAGTGGCCCGACCCTGAGCTTAGATACGATCTTCATCCTCAATTTGACGTCTACATTCAGTATCGGCGCCATCTTGAATTATAAAAAAGGGTTCTCCAAAGTGTCAAATGAATGGAGATTATATAGCAGTGGGAGCGAGACCGATGAATCATTGAATTTTTTATTTAAATCCAAAACTATACGATTAATATTGTGTACTTTTAATACAATGATTCAAAACACAAACAATGCTCAGTAAAATTGATTACTAACAATGCAATGCATCAAGATGCAAGTCTAAACCTACTTTTTGGCAAGACAGATAAGGAGCGAGTACTAAGCTGAGTTAAAAAAAATCTGTGTATATATCCATTATATTGAGTTAATAATTCTAGATATATACCTTAACGTTATACCCTCAGCAATTATGTACAGTCAAACGAAAAAAAATTAATACAATAGGCTACTTGACCTATATTCAATTTCACTGAACAAATGCATATTTCTAGTAGAACTTGGCCTAGGAAATCGTATTTCACCCTTATCATCAAATAAAAGCTTATGATTGAAAATAAAGTCGATTTGAAAATATGATTTTATATTTTTTAATTTGTACTGACGAAAACGCTTTTGCGGTACTTCCGATTTGGATGTGACGTCATCACACTAGTAATTTAATATCTTTTATTTATCGCGCTCGTTATATGTAAGTTTATCTCTACATAAATAATAAGAATAAGCCTAGAAAGATTTGTAAAATATTTTTTCTTAGATAATTTAAATAAAACATCAGTTTTACATATTATCTCCATTTATTGTAGTGCCGAAATGAAATGGCCAAAACTTTTCTCTAAAAGTTTTCAACATTACAAATGATTTCAAAAGTCTTTTCTAATTTTTTGGCACTGTTAGACTCGTACGTTTAGCACATAAAAACATTTTCAATAAAGAAAGTATAAAATACACAAAAAATATGACGTCACACTATGGCGGACAATGTTTTCGGCGCCATTTAAAAGGCACATTTTTCAATCAACATTTTTATGGGTTTCTACTGTTTAAAATATTAAAATATTAGTTTTTTTGGTGAAAATTAATGACTAAGAAGCGATTAGCATGAAGAATAAAAGTAGGTCAAGTAGCCTATTGGTCATTCTAATCAAAGAGGATATAAACTACGTAACAATTCTAATTTGGTACCTAGCTTCGCGACTGTTCCCACTTCCCAGTGTAGAGCTAAGTTCGTTTGTAGCTTTACAGCGAGGCGGCAAAGTATTTTATGTTCAAAAAATTGTTTTGTATACAGTCTCACATTATTTAATTCATTATATTACTTTATAATTCTTTCTTTCATTTGAATTTTTCTAGTATAGTTTTATAAATATCTTAAGCTTTAAGTTTTGTTAAAAAATTCAGAAATTGCGATAAACTAAAAACCGCAGAGGCCGCAATAATTTCGAATTAACATGGAATGGAACATCATTTAAATCTCGTACGGCGACATATCGTATGGCGGTCATTAGAGAGAGAGGTGAGATTGTTTTTTTTATTGGAACGTAAACACATCCTGCCGACAACCTTTGGCGGTCGAAGCCTTTTTAAAGTCGAGTATGAGCGCAAACGATCGACGATGTATGGAACTCCGATCCCTTTTTAGTCAAAAATAAACATACACATTACAGATACGTGAGATGTCTGCTTTTTATAAAGTACCGACTGGGAAGCTCACAGCTCGGCTTTTTCCAAAAGAAACTATGTAGAGACTATTTTACTTAGAGTTTTTAGGTATTCTAGTATTTAGTTTGGCCTACAATCTACGCATATTCGAGTGCATTATCCTCTATGGAATACAGGTGAATTAGAATTTATGAAGTAAAGTTTAATTTTTCTGCTGCCGCGCTATATTTGTATCAGAAACAATGTAGAAAAAATAGTAAGGCTTCTATTTTCTAACCAAATTTTTTCATAAATCTCCAAATTGTTGCCTAGATGTATATCAAGATTCAAGGTATTAAGTATTTTAAAGGACAAAGATGGTTCAATCATTAAGAAAGCACATTAATTCGGTCGATTTTTTTTTTGTTTACGATCAAAATTGAAACGGACTTAACCTAGGTGGCACAATTATTACGGAAAATCAATAAGAAATAAACAAGTTAATTCTAAACGAGTTAGACTCGCGCCTTGGTCAACAGCGGCCATATTTGGCTTACCTATTATAAACCGAGGGTTCTTTTAACCGTACCGCGGTAGTACTCGCTAATTTTGAACCTGCGTCCTTTACAAACATGCTCAAAATCAACAAGCCGACCTATACGGGTCAAAATCGTGCGATACACCCGCTATAGCGACTGAAGTACCTCGTATACAACGCGGTTTGCGCCTCAAAGGAATCGCGCTCTAAACGCCGGGCGAAGTTTATTTAATATGTTTGTACAGTATTTAGAGTTTAAATTCCACTGTTTTATGTTGTGTTGAATATTGAGCAGTTAATTTTACTTAATTCTTGACTTTGTGCAGTTTAGGTTTTACGTTTATACTTACCAAGACCACAGAATACATATTAGCCAAGACAAAAATGTAACTGTATCTTAATAATCTCTTTTCGTATAAAAAAATTATACAATTTATTTAAACTTAATTTTATACAGAAAACAAGGTGATAATAAATCCAATCAACACTTAATTTTTAATTAAGGATATTTGAAATATTTAAATAATTATAAGTTAGTAAGAAACTTACTCGGTAAATTTATAGCTTTGAATTCCAACATATTACTTATTTTAATTATATTTTATTTATTTGCCTAAGGGACACAGATCAACAATACATATTATGAGGTTTTAAACGAATTTTTGACCGATTACCAAAAAATGATAAGGTTCTTTTCTATTTTGAAATTTAGAATTTTTCTAACATTTAAGAGGTTACATTTTTAATTTAACCCAATAATTTACAATGTATGTCTTTAAACACGCCATTACCATATTTTTATGGATATGAGATTCATAGATATACAGTATACTTGATATCTCCTAATAAAAGTTAATTGTAAATTATAATAAAAGTTTTATAACCCTTTATAAGGACAATAGACAAAATATGTAGGTGAGAGCATTCGATTCGCAGCTGACCAACTATAAAATTGTAATCAAACTACAATAAAATAGAAAACAGATGATTCAAGTTCTTTGTTTAACTTTATAATTATTATTATTTATATTCATGATTATTAACAACAATTAATCACTTAAGGCACTCGAAAATGTTTTGTCTTTGTCAGAAAAAGTCTTTTTACTTATTTAAAAAGGAACACCTAGTCCAGTCAAGTTAGACCAAAATACCCCTGTAACCTACGAATAATAAAACCTTGTAACTCCCATACTTCAATCGTTTAAAATTTGGTTCTCAAGGTTCTTTTCGCACACTAAAATAATATGGCAATAGCTACGAAACACTACATTCAAATTGACAAAATAAAGCCGTTGACAATGATTGTCACTTCTATAATTACACAAAATTCTTGCATGTATTCGGGTCTCTTTTTGCATAAAGTATGCATTAGGGTCACAATTAGTAGAATCGGAACAAGTTTTTTGACACAGTAACTCTTCCTTAGTTTTTACTATTCGCAGCCTGTAACCTTGCATAAATTCGCACCAAGCTGAAAATCAGTAATATTTTTAAGAAAGTGATTACGAATAAAATTTAAAAGTTCCCCATAATTCCCATTTGTGCTAAATTTTTTATTCAAGGCCAAAGGTCCAAAAAATTAGTTTTTCACGATTTTTGGCAAAACGGTAAGTTTTTTCATAAAAATACCTCAGATAAAATTTGTAGGCCATAAAATTGTCTGCAAAAATAAAACAATACTTTTTTTAATACAAGTCACCGTTTTTGAAATACAACGACTCGAAAAGTTGTATTTCTCACAATATGTATTATATATAAGTACCTACGCTTCGTAGACCTTGGATATTTTTTTCCATAGAAGGGAATTATTGGGAGCTTTCAAATTTTATTTTTAATCATATTCTAAATAATATTACCGATTTTCAGCTTGGTGGGATTTCATCTTAACTTCGAATTAGAGCTTCGAATATCTAAATTGACCGGAGTAGTCATAAGTAATTCATTGTAACTTCTAAACTATCTAACTGAGAGCAAAGAAGCTGTAGAATTTATTCTAGCTAAATACCTCTTCTATTATTTACCATAAAAAATAACCAGTTTGATAACCCAGTATTTCCACAAAAAGCCAATAATTAAAAAAAAAAAAGAAATTGTCCCTTTTTCCATTCATCTTTGTTTTTCTACGTTTTTTTAAATATATATTTTTTTTAATAAACTACCTGTATTATTGTAGTCCATGAGTTTCCCTATTAAATGCGATCTTTTTCATCTTTCTGGGATACTTAGTTGAGAAACATTGGTCAAATGAAAATAGGGGTCCGAGAAAAAATTAAAATGGCTGCCATTTTAAAACCGAGAGAGACAGAGTGAAAAAAAGAGCCAAGTCGTAGATAATACTATATTTCATAACATTAAAGGATCTGACACTGGTATAGGCATACATTGTCTACGAAGCGTACTTATGCATATTGTGAGAAATACAACTTTTCGAGTCGTTGTATTTAAAAAACGGTGACTTGTATGAAAAAAGTATTGATTCATTTTTGTAGACAATTTTATGGCCTATAAATTTTATCTGAGATATTTTTATGAAAAACTTACCGTTTCGCCAAAAATCGTGAAAAACTAATTTTTTGGACCTTTAATAAATTTTTTTGCACACATGGGAATTATGGGGAACTTTCAAATTTTATTCGTAATAACTTTCTTAACAATATTACCGATTTTCAGCTTGGTGCGAATTTATGCAAGGTTACAGGGGTATTTTGGTCTAACTTGACTGGAGTAACCATCAACTTAAGGTCAAATGACTTAATAATATCCTTTACTAGATTTATTTAGTAAATTAGATATTTCACAGACAAATCAGTCTACAAAAAATAGCCTATAATCCTTCACGTGGTCTACTTCTTATCTGACCCAAATAACAGAAAAATTGCTCTAGTAGTTCGTGAGATAAGCCCTTTCAAATAATTTCCCCCGTTTTTTCCACATTTTCTTCTATTTCTTCGCCCCTGTTAGTCTTAGCGTGATAAAATATAGCCTATAGCCTTCCTCGATAAATGGGCTATCTAACACTGAAAGAATTTTTCAAATCAGACCAGTAGTTCCTGAGATTAGCGCGTTCAAACAAACAAACAAACAAACTAACTAACAAACTCTTCCGCTTTATAATATTAGTATATAGCCTTCCTCGATAAATGGACTATCTAACACTGAAAGAATTTTTCAAATCGGACCAGTAGTTCCTGAGATTAGCGCGTTCAAACAAACAAACAAACAAACTAACAAACTCTTCCGCTTTATAATATTAGTATAGATTTTGTGTACCTCGACTTATTTTGCATAAAATAGTCCATTATTTTTTCTGCGTTTTATGTTTCTCATAATCTTTGGGGGAAACCCCTAGCTGTGCCACTAGACAAGGGTTATTTCTCCAAGTTTTTCCATTCATCTCGCTCTAACGCCTAATTTTTACAGATAAAAATATACCTTTTAAAGTCCAAAAAAAGATCTCGAATTTTAGGACATTTTTGTCAGCCCTAACTTAACAATAAAAAATCTCGATTTCGTCGATATTTTCGTATTCGCTACCGTAATTCAGCGACGATCGTGGTTTATGTGGTCAATAAACGGTATAGTAATTAATGAACTGACTAGACTATCGCTACCCCGATGGTAATCGTGCGATAAGGCGCTCTACACGCGGCGGCGTCTTTGACCGTACTCGCCGACTCGAACGCCGATAGGGTTGACATAAAAAGATTTTATTCGATTCCATTTTTTTTTACCAGCTGACCCGGCAAAGATTATTCTGCCATATACGTATACGACGTATACCAGCTATTTCCTATATATGTAAACCTTTCTCTTGAAACAGTCCGTAAAAAACTGTATCAAAATCCGTTGCGTAGTTTAAAACAGAGGGGTTAGTGCGAGTTTTATTCGATCATACGCATCGAGCGCGTAAACGCGAATTTATATGGGATCAAAGCAGTATCCACGTTAGCCAGTAGATGGCGCTGCTTTGATCCCATATAAATTCGCGTTAACGTGCTCGATGCGTATGATCGAATAAAACTCGCACTAAGGCCTCAGATAACGCAAAACGACTTAGTTTTATATCCACTATGTAGTTTATTAAGGCCCTTCCCCTACGGAGCTACAAAGTTATAATAAAAATGCAACAATAATCTTCAGTATATCAACATTCCTTTCCCCGTTTTAAATTTTCAATTTTTGTTTATTATACTCATGATATTAGCTTCCAAAGTAATACTAATTTATTAAAATTGAAGCATACTTTCAGCATCTTCCTAGTATTTACAAATTACGTTTATTTGAAACACACGACAATACATAAATAATTTCATTAACTACATATTCCCCGTTTTAAATTTTTTTAATTGGGTCTATTGTGGATAAGACACGTAGCATCTAAAAATGCTTAATTTATTCTATTTCGTTAAATGTAATGCTAAAATTACAGCCACAAAAACACTATTCTCGGAGTAAGAGTTATAGTAGCTATTTTAGATAACTGCCTAATGTAGCGGAATATTGGAAAACTGCCACAAGATTTCACAAGAGATTTAATTAAAAAATAAACATTTGCGAGGACCTGAGGTGTTACCGCTGCGACTAGTTTTTTTTTTTTTTGTCTTTAATTTTTGCGAACCAAATTCTTTACTTATCAGAGTTTTATGGACCTTGTGGATATAAAATTTGATTTATTACATACAATAGTATGAATATTCATTACTAATATAAATTCTTTGGTGTTTTAATTTTGCCTTAAGAACAACACTCGTGTACTTTACTCAGTTTTTTTTTTTAACATTTAGACATATCTAATATTATATTATAAATGCGTAAGTGTCTCTCTGTTATCTCTTCACGCCCAAACCCGTCCCGTCCCGCGAAAGAACATGGAATATATATCTACACCTCCCGCGCGATAAATGAATTTAGGCGCAAGGAGTTGCGGGCGTCATAGTAAAATATAATTAATTAAGTTGGTTTAAAAATCAAGAATAATATTGAAAATAATAATTGATGAAACCATTCCACAAATACGTAGAAAAAGACGTTTTAAAACGTCTAGACGTTGTCGTAAAACTGAGGCAACCCCTTTTAAACTTATCACCTGTATATACCTTATCTGTACATAAAACATTGAAAATAATCAGCATGTTTTTATATCAATTGCTTATTTGATAAAGCAGAACGGTTCCAGCTCATCCGATGTTTTTACGACAGGACATGTCAGTTAAGTACAGAGTTTATGCACTTGACCAATAAAAACTTAGTTATTTACTGTCTTAGTTAATTGTGTTTGCTATTTTTTATATTTCCCTTATTGATATCTACTCTTGCTTTAAATATACACCTACGTGGCACTTAGTAAATTTTATTTTTAATTTATAAACAAAATATTTGAACATCATAACAATTAGGTATGAAAAAAATAGAAAATGCTCAATTGGCGGCCTTTAACTGCGGAAGCATTCTCTTCTTCTCTTCTTGCCTTTATTAACTTTCTGTCCCATTTTGCCAATTGCTGAATTTTTAGTAATCAAAATTAGAACAGAATTTAAATTTTCTTCTATTATCCCATTTTCTTAAAACGATCAGTATTTTTAATAGCACAATAGTATGCTAGCCCTGTGCGTACGTCGCGGTGCGGCGTCCATCATTATTGACATAACAAATTCTAACGCGCATGCGCAGCCAGCCTCACACAATGTCGTGTCTCGTGACATCACTACTTATAACCAGTATAAATTATCACTTCCGAAATGACGTGGCGAAAGGTTTTCAAGAAAATAATTGCATACTAGATGACATCCCCAACTCTGTTGCGTCAAAATTCGGTTACCGCGCTGGAACCGTACATTTTACCGCACCAAAAACTATCTTGTCTTTTCCCGGGACTCAAAATATCTGCACACCAAATTTCATCAAAATCAGTTCAGCAGTTCAAGCGTGATAGAGTTAACAGATAGACAGACACACTTTCACATTTATAACATTAGTATGAATGTAACATTTTGTTAATCCTACTAATATTATAAAGGCGAAAGTTTGGATGTATGTATGTATGTGTGGATGTATGTATGGATATTTGTTACTCTTTCACGCAAAAACTACTGAACGGATTTTAATAAAACTTTTAAATAATATAGCTTATACATCAGAATAACACATAGGCTACAATTTTAATCGACTTTCAAAATGGAGGAGGTGTTATATTAGTTTTTTTTATGTTCAACGATCACTCCGCCGTTTGTGAACCGATTTTCAAAATTTTTCTTTTGGTGCATAGGTTATCATCCCAATTTGGTACCATATTCATAAAAGTGGTGACCTGATGAAGATCCCTTCATCAGGTCACCACTTTTATGAATAGGAAATCGAGGGAACTCCTCAAATTTTATATAGAAACATGTGGTGACTTCGGTTTCGTGAGCAGTATTCTAAGCATATGCTACCAACAAGTAAGATTTTGCACCAAGGTATACCATGGTTCGGAAGGTGCTGTGAGAACTCCTGACTCTTTATAGATACAAGGTTTCGACGTTGTTTTAAGAACGGAAAGCATAATATGCTACTATGCAAGTTACATTTATCATCATCATCACTACCATAAACCATTATAGAACCATGTATCTTCCCGTTTCGACGCTATTATTAGTACTTTTCATAGTCTTTTATTAAATATCACTTAAACCGCGGGTAACACCGCGGGAAACAGCTAGTTGTTTCATAATATCATGTGTATGCATCTACAACCATTCGCGTTGGATTAAAGCTAATATATTTCGAGTGAGTCTAGGCTGGTCGCATAGTATCCCCATTTTATCCGAATTCCGTGGTTTATATTAGGTATGGAGTGACATATAGTTTGGCGTAAAGAACTTCCCCCTTACTAATAAACGCTGTATAAGCTTTGAATAGTTATACAGTGTTTTGTCTTCTTCAATCCAATTAAATATGTCACTTGTGTGACAGGAACAAAACACTGTATAACTATTCAAAGCTTATACAACGTTTATTAGTAAGGGGGCTTGACTATAAAATAGTAATTCAGAATTATATCGATGTTAAAGCGATGCTATTTTCGTTAATTATTCTCGCGAAGTAACTGTTTTCGTGCGTTATTATCTGCGCCAGACATTCTTTATTTCTGAGTCTGTTTTAGTCATTAATTCCTTAATTACGTTTTGAAAAAGACCAACAAAGTATTTACTTTGCCGTTCCTTTTAAGAATGTAGAGTAGAATTTTAATGAATACTGTTTTACTCATTTTATTGTAATATCAATATTGGTAATCAACGAAATCCTTATTTTTAATTTAAATAAATGTCACAACAGTGTTATAAACTTTTATTTCTTTTTTATTGCCACGCCGCGCGCCGATCTGTTTATAAAATAAAATTCTTGTACTAAAACATAAGAATTTTTTTGTAATAAAAATCTTTAAAGCTCTGATTATACTATTATAGGTGGATAACATATTTTAATCAATACAAAGCATTCTTATCCTCCTAATAAAAATTTAAACTTTTTTGTCAACCCTGGTGGTAAAACCTGGTGGTAATTAAGTTGATTTTTCCAGTCCCTATTATTTTTAGGGTTCTGTACCCAAAGGGTAAAAACGAGACCCTATTAATAAGACTTCGTTGTCTGTCTGTCTGTCTGTCTCCAGGCTGTATCTCAAGAACCGCTATAGCTATACTTCTGAAATTTTCACAGATTGTGTAAATCTGTTGCCGCTATAACAACAAATACTAAAAATAAAATAAAGTTAATATTTAAGGGGGGCTCCCATACAAGAAACGTGATTTTTTTAGCCTTTTTTGCTCGTAATCAATAATAGTAACAGTCAGGCACTTGAAATTTTCACAAAATCCTTAATTATATTTGTACTTTAATAATTAAAATAAAATTAAAATAAAGTAAATATTTAAGGGGGGCTCCCATAAATAACACAACTTTTGGATTATTTTTTCTCTATAACGGTACGGAGTACTTCGTGCGCGAGTCCGACTCGCACTTGGCCGATTTTTTAAATATTATTATTATAGTAATAATCATAACATAATAAAACTTTCAATTAGACTTCGCAAATGTAATGTAATAAAACGGATTGTTAACCGCAAAAGCATTAATTTGAGAACTTGTAAATTGTAACAATAATAAAATAAATGTTACCTACACTTCCCAACGGTACACTAAGTAAATTACTTACTACTTAGTGTTTAACAAAATACATAAGCGTACACTATATTTATTGTTATAATACAGTTAGTTATAATTATTATTATAATACAGTTAGTTATAATTATTATTATAGGTCCATTATTAAGGTATACTGAATATTATATTTTAAATGATTGGAAAGTCCGTTTTTTCGCACCGAAACTGTAGGCATATTTTCTGGACCTTTCCCTGGATTCGAAGTATCTCCATACTAAATTTTATTCAAATCTGTACAGTTTTTGCATGAATCGTTAAGAGGTGTTACTACACAACATCGCGGTCCATTTTTGAAAAACATTAAGAATTTTACCGAAAATATATATATATATTTATAATAATAAAAAAGTGATAGTTTTACTTGATGCGTGTTTCAACTTTCAACGCTTAATTATTTAATTAGGTACATTATTATGAACAGCATGAGTAATTAAAAACTTGATGCGAAAATTGTTTACAATTATTTTCGTGAGAATATGCTTTTAAGGAAAATAATGGAAATGTAACAATACCACATCCGTTATTATGAGTAATTATTTTATATAAACAATAAAATTTGTAAAGCTTAATTTAACCACTCACAAGTCACACCCATACAGTCAAATGATTGTAAATCCCCTTTTCGAAATCGGTTTAAAATATGTTACAACGCAAAGGTACGTTACGATCAACGCGGGAAGCGACCGCGGCCGACAAAAATTCATATATTAGAGGAGAGGCAAGAGGGGCGCCGTGGCCCGTGAGTCGAACCTCCATCATTATCTGAAACCACAAATATATACTTATTATAAAATAAAAATAATATAATATTGATTATGTGAAGCAAGTAGATGATTCAATATTTGTTTATTATTATTATTTACCTGCATAACGTAACTATAACCAGTAAAGGTGTTTATTTATGTATCTTTTTCTAATAGCTAGGTAGAGTAGGGCGCCGCACAAAATATTGTGACGTGTAACTGCGCCGCAGGTTGAAAAAGATTGGGAACCCCTGTACTAGGCTATTATAGGTTTCATTCCCTACCGATATTGGTCTAACGACCTATGCTACCGCTGCTTTTTAGAAGCACAGAGCAAAATGAAACCTACAGCCTAATTTTTGTCGGTCGCGGTCGCTTGAGGCAAAGATCGGAACGGTACCTACATTAAAATACCGATTCTACGTCGGTATGCATGTCAATTGAATAAAACATAGTATTTGACATGACGTAGCCTGTCTACGACGTAGGTCGTAGACCTCTACGTGTACGTCTACGAGTTCTGCGACGTAGTATTTATACATAATTTCACAATTTGTTATCTAAAAAAAATGGTAAGATTTGATTTACTTTTTAAATACTTATTGATTTTTATGTGATTTTATTTTTAAGATTTTATAGGGATAGCCAATATAACGTTGTTATTAAGTAATTTCATTACTTATTCTTACTTAGGCCAAATAAGAATTTAAAAATTCTTTGAACTAATGTCAGGCTTCAGAAACAGAATTTACCGAGAGGCAGTTCAACATCTTAAAACAATTTTTAAATATTTTGAATACTGCACTTAGCTTATACTAAGTTACTATAATATTATGGTTTATTAAACAATTTTAACACATTTGAAGTTTATATTACGAGATTCTAGAATAAGTAGAGACTTATATTATGTCTTCTAACATATAGATCATCATACACAATCTATAAAACTTCGAACTAGACACAAACTATATAAAATATTATAATACAAAGCTAGAGATTCCAAAAGTCTTTGACTCCATAGCCCATTTCCATCTTAATGATAGCTAACTAAATACGAACTAAATACGGTGCAATATTAAAATTTACAGTTATAATAAAGCCTTAAGGAGCGATAGAGAAGTCGCGTAGAAAGAGACCGCTCTATTCTCTCAACTCCCTCGGCGTAGGGTGTTACGGGCCACGCCCACTATCGATCGCCTCCAAAGATAATTTATTCATATTTTTGTTTTATTTCACGCTTATATCTTTTTGTATGATGTTTTGTAGTTAGTCGCGTTTTTATGTTCGTATGATGATATTGGGAAGCTGTAAGATAAATGCAGTTTGGAAAATGTAGAGTTGTCTGCTTACGGGGTAGAATTTGTGTTATTTCTACGTTGTTAAGGTATACTTGCGTTAATATTATATTCGATATTGATTAGTCGGTTTCGATATTGAAATGTCGGAAAAATCTTCCAATGTGTCCTCGTTATAACTGATCCGGCAAACGTTGTTTTGCCATATACGGTGTGGGAATATGCTTGAACCCACTGTTATCTATTTCACACGTTGTTTTGGAGACATTTTATGTCAAGCCGATCTCAGAAAATTCTCCCACCCCTTGTACCTAAGAATTGGCCACAAGTACACAAAATTTCAATACATTCGACCTAGCCGTTTCGGAGGACTTAGACAACAAATACCGCGACACGAAATTTTTATATAATTATATATTATAAGACAATAATAACTATTGTACGCAAAACTAGGTACTAAGTTAAAGGTGGGCTAATATTATTTTATGCCCTGTCATAAAAAATATAAGGCTTATTAAAAAGTACATTCTAGTTGACCGTCTGACCGTCACAGTCGGTTCATAAAGAGACTGTCATAAACACAGAATTTAAAAGCTTTTTAACCTGCAAAATGTACAATAAAATAAAATAGAAGTTTTATTAGCGTCTGCTGTTTGAAATGTAGAATGATCCACAATATACATATAATATACAGTAGACCCAATTCCTACACGAATCGTACGCACACAGTAACGTCATTTCAGATAACTTCAAGTGGTAAAATTAATAATGTCAGTAAATCACGAATCATGACTCTGACGTGACAGACGCGCGTAAACTTGTCTCTATATTAGGGAAGTAATACCCGGCTTGTGAGGTTTTCTGACAGAAGTTTATCTATTCACTAGCGCTTTTGATTGGCTTAGCGTCAAAAAATTTACCAATCAACAACTCTGTTGAATAGATAAACTCCTGTCAAAAAACGTTGTAAATGAGGCTGAGGTAAAGTTAATATTTTGTCAATTTTCCTGCTCGTAATTCTATCTTGAATTTTGTCATTTTCGTTACGACTCATTATTTTGGTTAAACTACCCACCTGATTAATACCTTTTGCCTCCTAGTTTAAAAAAGGTTTCTTAAATTCAAGCGGCGAATAGAGGCACAGAACTTCTTATACAATGTCACAATTTGTATGAAATTCTGTGCCTAGTTATTTTGATTATACCTTAATTTACCGCTAAATTTGACATTGACGTTTACTTTTTTTCAGAGAAGCTCCGTCTCTCACTTTGCGTGGGCTGCGGCGGGCAGATCCACGACCAGTACATCCTGCGGGTGGCGCCGGACCTGGAGTGGCACGCCGCCTGCCTCAAGTGCCAGGAGTGCCGCCAGTTTCTCGACGAGAGCTGCACCTGCTTCGTGAGAGACGGCAAGACCTACTGCAAGAGGGATTATACTAGGTATGTACTATAATGTAGTATATTATCAATCTGGGAACAGGGTACTTTGACAAACTTACTCATCACTTATTGACACATAGATTATTTCGCCAGTGAAGATAAATATAAAAAAATGGATTTATCGAATGCAAGTTGTCTAAGTACTCTTGTAGAGTAATAATTATAGAGTTGTAATAGCTGATAATATTAATAATCTTCTGTTACGAAAGGTTTCATTGGTATGCCACGAGATGATTCACAAATATTCATATTAATGTCACGTAAAGTAATGTTATGAAATCTTGTAACTAGACCCGTATTTTTTGCTAGATTGTTTTATAAATATCCATGTTTAATGCTTTACAATCTTTCTATACAATATTTTCATAAGTCGTGATATCTTTATATGCCTACAACAAAAAGATGTTCCAATAATATTGGAAGAAAAATGTCTAAAGCATTTAAGTAGCTGCAAAGTTTTATACGATCAATTCAACCTATTAGCGAGGCAGTTATCAGTTATCACAAACAATAAGCGGTTTATTATGAACCTACTCGAAGTAAATTCACACTCACGAGAAAGCGTTCTAATTTCGAATATTTACGTTTCTATTTTAATCTGCGGTTTACAAATATGACGTACAAAAAAATCCATAACCAACGTCAATCATACGCGGCGCCACTTTTTAAACAGAGACAAGATGGATTTACTAAAATAACTCCGATGTTTACCTTTTCACCCTTCCATCTCGTGGCTAAAATATAGAATTACACATCAGCAAATATGCTATTCTTCGTATTATCTTGTCTCTATTGCGAGGGTCTACGGTCGAGAATCGTACACCGAGATGCCAGATACCTTTGGCAGAATAGAGAATTGTCTTTGAACGGTGATGTGCCGAGAAAAACAAACGGGGTTTAGCTCGGCATTATGTATTTTGGCGCCAAAACAAACGTCAGTTTGACAGCGCGGCGGGCGGCGGCGGCAACTCGATACGGTGTGTTTATTTCCGTTTGTACAGCGGAAAACGATTCGATTACCTTTTTTTCTAATGCACTGTTTAAATATTCTGTTCATTTGATATCATTGGTGGTTTATCCACCGCGTTCTATTTATTCTGAATCTAAAATACCAAGCTCGTCGTCCGCTATCAGACAAAAACTTTAACAAAAACCGGACGTATTCAAGTAGCCGATTTATTAATAACGCAAGTCTTTGACAAAGTCGTAAATTTGTATTTTTAATCACGAAGCCATTAATATTAGTAAACAATAATGCTTGTTAAGTAGATAACACCTGTTCGTATCCGCTATCGACACCTGTCGGAATTTTCCAGTAACCGAAGGCCTATGCTCGTATTTGCATAGAGCATTGTGGTAACCGGCCTTAACAGGTACTAAGTAGTTGATAGCATATTGATAGTCTGGCTACCTTTTTATATTAACTTTTTATAACTGCATGATAAGTAAGTGGCTATCTAATATACAGAGCAGTCTGAACTTTCCTTAATTAAACATTTTTTAAATATACATTTGCCACATTGCGAATGCTCTATTGTCTTTTGTTAATATATTTTTTATTCGTATAACTTTTTATTTGTTTTCGCAAACATTTCTTATGCTCTATTCAGATAATATTTTTCTACTTAGATACAATTTTGGCCCGACTGAATGCAGGCGTCTTTTGCGATCGAAAAGTGTAGAATAAAAAAAAACTTTTCCAAACAGTAAGTTCCACAATCCACGGATGCGGTGTTTATGTTGTACATATCTGATGTCCACAATATATTGCTGTATCCGCCCGACGGAAGGATATATCCATTATACGGGGAAAGTGTTATTGAAAATAAATCAATTAGGCTTTTAAACGTTTTTTTGTGAATCATTGATTGAAAAATGGATAGTGTTCTCAAGCCGATAGACAAAAGTTTTGAATTTGGGTTTGGACAAAAAATGTATTCCGTAGTTTTGTAATTTGAAAGTTTTATCTTTGAACGTCACTTTTATTCTCGTAACTTTTATCTTAATTATATTAAGACCAATAACTTCTTATTACTATTAGTAACTATAAAAGCGGCATAAAATCTATAGATTCCTATTATTTCAATTCAAGTCAATAAGTTCCAGAATCCTGTGCAAGATTTTCCGACCACTGTATGAGAACCTAAATCTGGTTGTGTAATATTATATCGATGTGTATGCGTCGCTGTATGCCCATATGATATACTTATGTGTGTACTATGTATGTGTCACTGTATGCCTCTGTATATCTATGTGTGTATAAAACGTCTGGGATGTATGTATGGTATCCAGATTCACCTCGACCCCACCAATTAGCGAAATACGAGACGCCGCTCTCCCGTTACTGTCTAAATATTGTACTGCAAGCGATTACCACCCTTATTATCGCTTGAAAACACTAGTTTATTTCTGTTATTTATACAAGCTAATTAGCGTTATTTGTATTCAAAATAATTACAGTAAATAATTATACCCGTTTATTATTTTTAGTGTCTATTTTTATTTTTCTCTAGGTAGAGTATCTTTTCGTATTTAGAATCTAGTCCCAAAAAAAGTCCCTACGACTTTTAATTTTTTTGGGACAGTGTCTCATTTCCGAGTCCTACTAAATAATGGAGAGGAACTTTTTCGCTACAAAGCTATCCATATTTTTTCGTTCACCGTCTACTATTGTTTTTGTTGCCTAGACTTGTGCAACTTGAAACTTGCTTTCGACATATTTGAATATAGAACGTAATAACAGTTCTACGTTAATTCTAATGCTTTAACAACGTCCACCGTCCATACAATCAGTGCCAAAATTGTTAAAATTGAACTAATATCTGTCACGTCAAAACAGATTATATTTCCAGCACATCTGCCGTTGAGTGACAGGCTTGAACAGCTGGTGGACCACACCGTCTGCGGCTGAAATTTCATAAAGGATTATTATGGAAATTAAAATAGAAACTAAACTTTACACGTGGACCATGGTACTATTTACCTACAAACATGATACGGGATATAAAATCGTAGTTGACTGAAAAGTTAAAATTGGCGTGAACAGTTTCACAAGCCACAGACTTAAAAAATATTTAACCGAATCAACATTTTACTTTAAATAAGCTAGCCTGGAATTAAAGTGGTCTATGATAACATTTTCATCTTTGAAATGTACATAGGTGAATTTAGCGAAAAATGTTACTTACGTCGCTTTAAGTCCAGGCTAGTCTTTTGATGTTAAAACTTTTGATGCGCTGGGTCAGTCTGTCCGTCCATCTCATCGAGGGACTGCACGTCTATCAGGTAGCAAAATATAATTTCTTTAGTATCAAGTACACTATTGATCGTTATTCTGCCATGTTGCTTTCCACTGCTTGTTTTTCAACAAAAAGCTATCTGGCAGCGGTGGGATTCGAACCCACGCCTCCGAAGAGACTGGTGCCTTAAACCAGCGCCTTAGACCGCTCGGCCACGCTACCATAGCACTATAAGCCGAAAATATGTCACAGATGCTGTGAGCAGTTATAAATAGAGACCAGCAGCATCAAACAAATTTAGATTTTTTTTTATGAAATAAGGGGGCAAACGAGCAAACGGGTCACCTGATGGAAAGCAACTTCCGTCGCCCATGGACACTTGCAGCATCAGAAGAGCTGCAAGTGCGTTGCCGGCCTTTTAAGGGGGAATAGGGTAATAGGGGAGGGTAGGGATGGGGAGGGAAGGGAATAGGGGAGGGTAGGGAAGGGAAGGGAATAGGGGAGGGTAGGGAAGGGAATAGGGTAGGGGATTGGGCCTCCGGTAAACTCACTCACTCGGCGAAACACAGCGCAAGCGCTGTTTCACGCCGGTTTTCTGTGAGAACGTGGTATTTCTCCGGTCGAGCCGGCCCATTCGTGCCAAAGCATGGCTCTCCCGCGTATAAAATTTTTCACGTTTCAAATCATTGTAAACAAAGCTACACGAGAAATGCCACAAAAAATTACACTTACTGCCGCACTCATTAATTACATTAATTACATAAATGTAATTAAATGAAAATTTCGACATAAGCCCCATACATTATTTGTCAAACTCTTCATTAAATTGAAGGTTAATAATCATAATTAAATGTCTCTGAGTGGGGCAGTTAGACTGGCCACAGACGGACCGTAAGTTGCACTCGAGACCGACTGCTCTAGAGCGGTCGCGTTAAAATTTGCGCCAACCGCTCAAGAACTGCTCGAGCGGTCCGTGTATTGCGGATATGAATTAGTATGAAAACTGCAGATCGCCGTGCGGCAACCGCATTCTGCAGTCGGTTTCGACTGCAAGATGCAGTCCGTCTATGGCCGGCCTTAGTCTTCACGCAAAAATGATACGCGGCCACATTAATTTGGTCGAGTTTTACCTTATATTTAAAAGATCAAAATAAATAATTATTAAAATTAAATATTATGCATCTAAAATGTTTGCTTGAGTTCAGCTAAGAAGCACGTAAACATCTTATCAGATTAGTGGATTCGTATTAGAAATTTATATTCATGCTTACCTGTTTAGATACCCTACTTCAATATCTTTTTATTTTCTGTTTAATGTTTTAACCTTCTCGCGTTTAAAGTGTAGACAACACCTGTGCTTCTTCTATAAAATATAAATAAATATCTACGGTAAATTGCCCATGGTGACTATCTTATCTCTAACACCATGCTTTTACATGAATTAATGACGCGTAATGGTGTTATAAATAAGTAACTATGAAGGGAGTATATGAAAATTAAACATGTTCAAATTACAGTAGCCAGTCGGAAAATTATTCAAATAACTACCTTATAATGTATCTTAATCGTTTACTATGATTTGATTAAATAGGGTTTAATATTAGATTTTATTAATGAAATGTTTAGTTATGTTATCAATAACGACTATAGTTTCAGCATGATTAAAATTAAACATTTCATTAATAATAATATTTAGTTATACTTAATGTTAGTAAGTTTCACAGTACCTATTACTTGTACATTTGTAGAATTATTTAAGGAAAAAAAATTGGTATTACTTATTATTCTTTATTAGTATTTAACTTGTACCTAGTAAAAGACTTATAAATCATTATATTCTGAATTATAACTTTAGGCAAATATTCGTACCAAAACGTATGAAATTAAATTAAAGGTATGATTTTTTTATTAGGTATAGTTTACTATCTTCTTCTACGTGCGGTATTTCATTTTATATTTTTTAAACGTACATCAGCTAAAAGCGTAAACTCAGCGAGCGGAACAGCCGACAGGGTAAACGAAAAACCCCTAAAACCCGTAAGTACATTTTGAAAACAGCCCTCTGGGGTCATTGACCGGCACTCAGCGAATGAGGCTCGCCCCTCGCCAATCTAGCTAAAAGCATCGGTAGGTACCTACTGTGTACTCATATATTATAACACGTTATATCCATTCTGAAAAGGATTAATACTTACTCTTTGTTCAAAGATTAATGAAATGGTCTACCTGTGTATAGTTTTGGAATCGTAGTGTTTAAATGTTATTATAATGCTCCTTAGATATTAAACTATATTTAATAAGTTATGTAACCAACAATTATTGTATTGTATTCAATTATTATTATTCATCAATGGAAGTTTTATGTGTTGGAAGTTGGAACAGGGGTTTATTGGTCTTGCAGCCTAATTCATAATATTATGTACCTACTGGTTCTAAATAATTAAATAAGTAGTGGCTTAATATTTTAGCAGGCAGATGCTTAAAAAACTTGAAGTAGAATTTAAAAAAAAACACAGAATTTATTACGCAAACTTGTCTGCGCTTAAAAATGTAGAGTCTACGATTTTTATGTTGCTTTTAGACAGGTACTATTTAAATCATATTTACCTGTACTTATTCTTTACGATTCTTTCCTTGACATTTTGTTGTTATTATTAACAGTGATGTTTGTTCCAGGTTATTTGGCACGAAATGTGATAAATGCGGCGCGTCCTTTAGTAAAAACGACTTCGTTATGCGCGCGAAGACGAAAATCTACCACATCGACTGCTTCCGGTGCTGCGCCTGCGCGCGGCAACTTATACCTGGTGAGGAAATTGACTATATTTAATATTTTCTCTAGAAATACTTACTATCACCTGGACTCCATCTCTAAGCCGGCCCCTAGACGATCTATTGTATTATACATATCGCTTAAATTTTATTGAACAGTTTATTTGACAATTAGATTGAAGGCGCGCGATGTTCAATATCAACCCTAGACGGTCAATAATATTACGCAATACGTGATATTGTGCAACAAAATTGCTCGTCTAGGGGCCCGCTTAAATTGTTTTTTTTTAACAATAACTATCTTCTTATTTGAGTCGCTTTAAAATATGAAAGGGACTTAGAGAACTTTTCATAAGCTTAAAACGCAGTCCAGTAAATACTGCAGAACTATATACATAATATATCTTGATATTTATATTTGTAATCTCATTCAGGTGATGAATTCGCGTTAAGAGAAGGCGGCGCCTTATATTGTAGAGAAGACCACGACGTTTTAGAAAAGGTAAGTAGAGTTCGTTTTTACCATTTTGTTAGACCTATTACTATTGCCCGTATGTACCTATAGTTTTGACTTTTTTGACAAAATTAATTGATAATTATAAGTCTATTTATAAAGTGATTACAATAAATTATTATTGTGCATTTTAATTCATCAAGCCCCATACGGTCACCGGTGACCGAGACACAATAGAATATCGGTTGTGCCTCGTTTTCCCACGATCGACGGGTTAATTGAATTTTTATCAATAATTAAATTTTTATAAATTTATAATGTACTTACTTAATTAGCATAAATTATAATAATATTTATTTTCAGAGTGCAAACACAAGTGGCAGTAGCACGAACAATGCAGAAAGCAACAACAACACAACACTCAGCAACAACAACTCTCACCATCCACATGAACTGGGCTCTATGTCAGGTGAGTTGAGGTATATTAATAACGCGAACACGAGCAACAAAAATACAACACTCAGTAACAACACAACACTCAGCAACATCAAATCGCCCAGCAACAACACAACACTCAGCAACAACACATCAATCAGCAACAACACAACATTCGGCAACAACACAACACTCAGCAACATCAAATCGCCCAGCAACAATACATCAGTCAGCAACAACACAACACTCAGCAACATCAAATCGCCCAACAACAACACAACACTCAGCAACAACACATCAATCAGCAACAACACAGCATTCGGCAACAACACAACACTCAGCAACATCAAATCGCCCAGCAACAATACATCAGTCAGCAACAACACATCAATCAGCAACAACACAGCATTCGGCAACAACACAACACTCAGCAACATCAAATCGCCCAGCAACAACACAACACTCAGCAACAACACATCAATCAGCAACAACACAACATTCGGCAACAACACAACACTCAGCAACAACACAACACTCAGCAACAACAACTCGCACCGCACGTAGGTACGTGTACTGGGCTATATGTCCGGTAAGCTGCTTGTTGCTGTATTGTATTTTAGAATAACGTGCATACAGCCAATGCTACCTGTAAACAATTTCTAGAAACATCACTTGCCACAGAATATAGATTCTACACTCTACAGTTTACTTTCGCCCGCAACAAGAAGCTCTAAACTTGACCGAGATTCGCACTTGAACGCGTCGTGAAAAATTTAGATAAGTATTATTAGATGCCTAATTGCATTGCATTGCATTGTATAAATAAATGTAATAATATAATATGAAATACAGGGTCTGTGTCACTCTTTCTCATTAGCTGAAAATTTCGGCCCGAAATATAGCCATGTTTCGAAATTATCTCATATGCAATCATTCCAGCCCTTTATAGCTTTGAACTTTGAAAAATCTACAATGTAGAGTCCGGCTCTTAGAATATTATATTGCGGCCTTGGCGGGTGCAACTTATTTTTCATGTAGTTTTTTTTTAATATTTTCGTGTAAATACAAGGTAACTACAAGATATTTTTAGAATAGGTTTTGTCTGTGCCCATAGGTACATACCAGATACCTCTATATAGAAGCATTATGCTACTAGTCTCTTTAGTATCTACAACTGTACAGACTATGACAGATCCGGTTTACCACTTCTGACCCTTATTCCCAAAGAATAAGGTCGAAAAGCCTCTCTGTTATTGTAGTAAACAAATTTGAAGTAACATAGCGATATCTTTTCCCGAAATCACGGCAATATTGGACTAACACGGCTAATACCCGTTATCTCTTATCGCAGATTCGGGTATGACTTGATAATCGGAATGTGATTAATACTGATTGTATTGGTACAGTTACTTACGGATTAATAAAAGTTAGTTATTTTATGGTTACACTAGTCTATGCGTGGTTTTACAAACGTTACTTCTTTAGTTAGTGTACAGTGTACACTAACTATACCCTCTTATGTCATATCTCTCATAAAGAAAGATCTTATAAAGATACTAGCTGTCCCGGAAAACGTTGTTTTGTCATATAAAGTATTTCGCCCATATTATTTTATTGAAGTGACTAAATAAGTATAGCACCATGGCAACGTCCATCGCTATCCCGTCGCACAAACAATGGTCGCCGCCAATCTCGAGTTGTAATAATTTACTATTATTTATTTAACAAATGCACTTATCAATATAAAAAGTAGCCAGTAGCCGATTCTCAGACCTACTGAATATGCATATAAAATTTGGTAAAAATTAGTAAAGCCGTTTCGGAGGAGTACGGTAACTAACATTGTGACACGAGAATTTTATATAATAAAGATTGATGCAGCGAATAAGGTGGCACACAATAATTGAAGTGACTTTTGAATATGCCAAATAAAGACAAGCAGATTTTGTATAGCTATGCAATGTGTAAACATTTTAGAAATCTGGTTACTAACTTACAAATAATTTTTTGCTAATACAGTGCTCAACGGCTACAATTATTTTAAACACATTATTACTTGTTTCAATTTCAAACTTGTTTTAATTCGTTTACATTATTATTGACAAAGTAAAACCTAAGGTACGTAGATCTCTGCGCAATGTCTGTGGTCTCTACAATACCTTTAATTGACTAACCCACAAATAACTAAGTATTCGTCTCTCTTCGTAATTCATTATTTAAAAATTCCCACCGCCCACGCCCATAGAAGGTTGAATATTTAGAAACATTTTTATATCCGACTGTACTTTATCTTTCGGCTTTGATGTGCGCCGACAAAGGGGCCGGCGACACTAATTTGGCCGAAAAGTCAAGTGGCGACTATCAGGTCTCATTTAGCTTCGATCTAGATGTGACCTTCACCACCTACAACCGAGTGAAAGGAGGTTTAGGTTATAAGATTTAGTAGTTGGTTGGAGTACCTAATCGCAATGATAATTTTCCTAGGGTCCAAACTATCAGTCACAAAATTTCATAAAAATTGTAACATTTAATATGATGTTTTGTGCCCACCTCGTATCTTGGATCAAAAGTTTTATTATAATGTATAAGTTTATTATAATGAAGTTTATATAATTATAGTTTTATTTATTATAATTTATATATAAATCCATTTATTTAATCCTCAATCGTTTTGTCTCTTTACAAAGAATGCGCCTGTATTATACATTCTCAGTATCACTCTAAGGTTGGTTGGTAGAGAATGCCACAAGGCATTAAGCCTGCCTTTGTGAATTGCATAAAGTGTAAATAAATAAATAAAAGTAACTAAAAGAGCCAAGGAGTAAGGACGTAAGTTTCGGCAGAAAATAGAGGCATACCGCATAACGCGATAATGAGAAATCCTGCATATTTAAAGTACATATTATATTTTACCTAACTTTAATGTACTAATTTTAATTTCAAAACAACCTTAGAATTCACAATCCAGTCAGGATTATAAGGGCGTATCGAAAATTCGGAACCTCTTTAAAAGTTAACACCCTGCATTATGCACCGTCCCTTCTAGGGTTTGAATAATGAATGTGTACATTATGGGACACCGTCCATCCCGGATTAGCGAAGGCGTGAATGATGTGACGTCATAATGACCCGCTGACAGCTGACGAGCTTTAAAGTGTTAAGTTGAGTGTAATGGGCCGGACAGGCGAATGGTTAGTGAATATGTAATTGTCATGGCAGTGGACTGTGGAGGGTTGATGCTCTCTGTGCATAAACCTGCCGCTAATTAGTTATTAGTTATTACTTATGGCTCCTATACTATAAATGCGGGTTATGATTTCCATGTAATGGAATATTTAACACCTTAGAAACTGAGTTTAGTGCCAGAATACCAGTGTACCTATTTGAGCATATATTATTGTTGGAATTCAAAATGTTATTAATAAACTTTGCTGTGCAAGTATCTATTTACTGGTTCTATCTTTTAACCTGTAACTCTTCCTCAATGCTCCTGTGTTCAGGCGATACGTTTTACTTTGCGGTATAGGATCAATGGTAAATAAATCCTAATACAACCTGATCAAAGTCTAGACTCATCAGGGTATGCGATAGCACAGCCGCGCCGTAATGACATCGTGATGACGTTTATATACTCAGATTTTTTACCAGTATTTAAATTAAGATGATCGCACATTTATCGGCACGCATGCTTCGAATGCGCCGAATGTGCCGCATTTTAGAATTCATTGTATGAAATGATGTGAAACCTCGCACATTCGTCCGCATCGTACGCGCCGCATTTTGTGTTAGTATACGGTGCGTTCGACACAGGGTTGCCAACTTTTCTAGCCGCCATAACCGGACAACAAATTTATTAAAGATGTATCAACATAATAAATACCTAAAATATAGGTGTAGGGTAGGAAAGTCCGGTCGGAAGTTAGTGACCTGACCCCAACAATTCCTTCTAAAACCCAACAGTCCGGTCGAAAACCGGACGGTTGGGAACCCTGGTTCGACATGTACGGCGCGTACGGTGCTGACAAATGTGCGATCAGTTTTAATGTATTAAAGCTGGTCTAGCAGAAACAGTCGATGTAGTACCTATGTTTTATTCCCTTTTTTCACTGGTATATAATAATTATATTGTTTAATTACAGATTCGGGCAGCGAGTCGGGGTCGCACAAGTCGGGTCGGGCGCGGCCGGGCGCGGCGGCCGACGGCAAGCCCACCAGAGTCCGTACTGTCCTCAATGAGAAACAGCTGCATACGTTACGGTATGTTATAACATAACCTGAATATGGTTAAACTTATAACAGAAGACCTAAACCAGGAACAGGACTTCTCTATCATTCGGTTCTGACTTGTGACCTGTCCAACACGTTAAGATTGTGCCTTAGTGGGGTAAAATACCTATTGGGTTTTTATCACATAGCTCGCATCTATGAGCATGAAAAAAATATTACGAAACCTATCTAGAAAAAACTGATGAATTAGCGGGAAAAACCTAGATGTAGAGTTTGCAGTTAGAAGTTGAATGAGAACTGAGAGAGTATTTAAAAGGATTATAAAACAATTTCAAAAGACTTTCTTTTAATCTTTTAGTTCGGAAAATCAATTCTGTAAAAGACAATAAATCTATTTTTGAGTAGATTTTTGCCGTAAACAATCACATTATCGATCAACTTAAAACTGCAGTCATCTCGTATTTCCAGTATCTTATATCCTTAATTCTACTTCTAGAATATTATCTATAGCTCCCAGGGCTGGATTTATATTTTTTTATGAGTATAGGCCACTTTAATTTTGCCGCCCATATGTACGAATTCTGCCGCCATCCTAGGACGCTGCCGCCCCCCCTAGGACGCCATAGGACGCTGCCGCCCATAGGCCACTGTACCTATACATAAATCCAGAGCTTATTCCTCTCATCTCACAGAACCTGCTACGCGGCGAACCCCCGTCCCGACGCGCTGATGAAGGAACAGCTGGTGGAGATGACAGGCCTCAGCCCGCGCGTCATCAGGGTCTGGTTCCAGAACAAGCGGTGCAAGGACAAGAAGAAGACCATACAGCTCAAGATGCAGATGCAGCAAGAGAAGGTAGGTTATATGAAACGTCCGTTTTTGGGCTTCCACTCAAACACTTAATGGATACTTAATCAGTGTTTAAGAATTATAAAACATTTAAGACGTTTGGATTGTGCTCTATGTAGTTGTTTAAAACTGAAATAAGTAGGAACCTAATTAACAAACTTTGTTTTCTTACTTCCCACTAAAGAACCCTGAAAATCGCTATGAAATTCATAATATTATGCACTAACAGAGAAATTGATCTATAGGCAGACCTACGTGGTCAGTCTATATTCTGTCAGGCATAATAATACAACGAATATCGACTTGACATAACGCTACAGAATAAAGTAGGTTCATATTCTGCCTATGAATCAATTTCTCTGATGGTGCTTACATCATTTTTAACTTTCCATGAGAAACCGTTCACGAGAGGCAAATCATATTAACACACAAAATTTCGCACTACGTCTTAGGGTTCGAAATTTGGACCATATAGTTTCTTAGTACATAACTGCAGCCTGCAACATATTGACATACAAAACTTTCTACCACCTCTCATAGCTTGGACCATAGTACTTAGTAACGCCCATTAAGCATGTACTCGTAATTACTGACTTCCGTGTACAAACTTATAGATTGATAATGAACTATGTCAACGGTTAGGAGGGTCGGCGTTTGGGGTACATGTCGATGGGCGTGCCGCTGGTGGCGGGCTCGCCGGTGCGGCATGAGGCGGGCGGGTCCCTGGCGCTGGAGGTGACGGCCTACCAGCCCCCGTGGAAGGCGCTATCGGACTTCGCCCTGCACGCCGACCTCGACCGCGCCCCGCAGCACAGCGCTGCCTTCCAGCATCTAGTTAACCAAGTGAGTTGCGGAGGTTCATGCTTTAATGTGTGGTATTGGTTCAGGGTCGTAATTTTTATTACTTTGCATAGCAGACCACGATAGATAGGTAGTTAGCTAATTGTTTAATAATTTTAAAAGTAGTTATAGGTACCTAAAGATTTATAAGTAAGGTTATGCTCAACACCGGTAATAATATAGCTTTGCTACAAATTAGTAGCTACCTTGATAAAATGAATGTGATGAGTCTGTTAAGCTCGTATTATAAGTACCTAGTTATGATGTCCCTCACGAGGTATTATAGGTAGTAGACCGTACCTTACCTATACCTACCTACCGAGAGAACCTACGAGAATATGAATGCATTTCAAATTTCAATGCTTACATAGAACTTAGAAGTCTGTCGATCATTCACCTTTGTACGACAGTTCTGTTTTTAAAACTTTTTTTTTTCAGATGCACGGCTACGACATCCCATCGCTGCCGCCGCCGCGCGCGGCCCACGGAGGCGAGGACAACTATGTCACGTACCTCGAGAGCGACGACAGCCTGCCGCCCTCCCCCTAGTGTCGCCTCACCTAACCTCCCACACTGGGGTAGCCATAGACAATCCTCAAATTTTCAACTACCGTCTTATTAGCGAAAATGTCAGCGTGACAGCTAGTGATGTCCCAGTTTGTTCGTGACACGTATCGATATTTTTGTGTTCGTGACACCGACACCGAGCTGAAGCACTGGTTTTATGAAAATTCTTTGTGTAAGGATATAAAATAAATGTTAATTTATAGACTCATACATAATGCCTTAACTATTGTTATGGCAAAAATTACTTCGACCTCGAGTATTAATATAGATATCTAGTAGTAAGATATTTTTTGTTAAGTCGTTTTTATAAATTATTATGGTACAATAGAGTTAGGTTCTTATCAGCAGTTATAACATTTTGTTATGGCTGTATCAAAAATATTATACGCATGTAGCTTCTGCTGATTCCTATTATGTGTAAATACCGTATTGTATGATATTTCTATACATATAACACACATATTTTGTTCAACGTAATGTACCTTTAAATGTTTGCAAAATTAGTGTATATAATTTGGCATGTGCTTTCAGAAATTTTATTACCTACTCATCGTGATTTCTAAACTCTAGCTAATTACTTTGATTCATTCATAATCATGGTTTCATTATTTGAATACTACTTTTTTTTATATGTAATTGATTGTACTGTCGGTTCTTGATGGAAATTCATTTTAAACACAAATAAAACACAATATTACCTGCACTTTTTCCACTATATTCATTAATTACTACAATTTTTAATTAATTACGACCGGTTTCGAAATAAACCTGACACACCTGATGATGATTTATTTCGAAACCGGTCGTAATTAATTAAAAATTGTAGTAATTAATGAATATAGTGGAAAAAGTGCAGGTAATATTGTGTTTTATTTGTGTTTACTACTTTTTTCTGTCTCTTTTCAAAAAGTTTACACTCTTGTTCGAGTCCGTTTTTATAAACACAATATCGCCATGGGCGTACTCAGGTAGGGGCAGGCAGCTGCCCCCCTCCCCCACCCAGAAGATAAAATAAAGGTCAATTTTCCTAGCAAGTGGGAATTAAAAACGTGTTACCTACTCTGCGCAAAATGAAGTGTTGGAAACAAAATATCTTTTCAGTCAGATTAATAAAAGTCAATTTTCATGATTTTTTGTTTCAATATACCAGACCGACCATCTTCTCGAAACAGGTATGCTGCCCCCCCTCCCCTAGCAAAAATCCTGGGTACGCCCATGAATATCGCTCTTTTGAAATTTTTCGTGTTTTCGTCGGCTTAGTGCAATCGTGCTAAGTTCGACCTCTCTCACTCACATCACAACGCTTTAAATGAACGTGGCGAGAAAAGGAACTAACGCTTCTATCATACAAAAACGTCATTTTTGATAGTTCTCCTTTACCAGCAGCGCCCTGTCCACATTCATAATCATATAGAGCCTTGGAGCACTTTAATATCTATTATGATTCCTTTTGGCCACTGACATATATGTACTACGTAGTACATAATATATCTATGCTTTTGGCGTATTTTTTTCTTAACACGTGTTACAATATTATTATGCCTGTGTTACTTTAAGTACCATTATAAAATAGATACGATCAAGCTTTCCTATAAATACATAATTGTTAAGTTAATCTATTTTGTGATGTTTACCATTAGTTATGATTTAGATAATTGTTTTTAAAATACGTATTAGATCTGTTAACACTGTATATAAATTTTGTGTACATAATATTGTATAAAAATGAACATAACATTTACAGATAAACTATCTTAGGGATTTTAGGTAGGATAGGAATCATACTTATTCCTTGTGGTACGAAACCTTTTGTTTTTACCAGCTATTTTTTTTTTTTTTGTTAAAGTTTCTTATCTCATATGAATAATATACCTATTTTTTAAATATAATTTCCTTACATTCGTCTGTATGTATCGATAAAAATGTTCATCTACCTAGTATTTTTGTTTCAGTATTTTTTTTTAATTTCCATAATATTTTGTACCTAACTTTTACATTCAATGTTAAGGTGTAAATGTTGTGGCCTATTTAACAGATCTACAAGCTATAAGCGTTTACGAATTATAACTAGAAAAATTTCTATCTCGACTACAGCTGTATAGTACTGTATCTATTTGTTTTGAATTTTAAGGTGTAAATAGAAGGAACTAAAAATATCAAAAAGTATGCACAACAGAGCAATTTTAGACATAAAATACCTGCCTATATAACAAAACGTGATTGATAATTTTTGATGTTTTTAACTTTATTTATTACATTTATGTAGTCACACTGTACTTACTTAGAATGTGAGAATGATAACATTAATAAATACATTGAATACCAGTTTGTATTTAATTTTTGCTTACCAGTCTTTACTTCTGCAATCTACACACAACTCTGCACCCAAGCATAATAAAAATTGTACTATTCTCCACTTTTTTCTCTAAAGAATCTTACCGTGCATAACTGAGTGTTTGGCGACTGGCGTGTCAACTGTGTGCAAAGGTATTGCAATAAACGAAACTCGGTAGTCGGCACGCAACTGTGCTGTCAAATGTTTATATACTAGAGAGACTGTTTTTAGAGTGTGGACTGTGGTCAAACCTTGACCGCTGATGTCAAACTAATAACTGAAGACCATCATAATAATTTTGATTTTTGAAGATTTTGGTGACGGTGGCCGGTTTCATGGAAACCAGGCCAGTTACGCAGGAATAATTCATAGTGCCCAAGTGTGTGCGCAGTACACAAGAGCACTCTCTATTCCATTACTCTTATAACCCAGTGGGACGGAAGACCGACACGACTGGTGAGAGATCAGGCGTAGGACCGACTTTTTACATGCCCATCCGTCGCATAGATCATCTTACTTGTCAGACAATCAAGTGATCAGCCGGCATTGTCCTAACCAAACTTCTTAATTTAAACTTAGGATGTTTCCGTATCCTGTCGGCCCACCCTGCCCCGCGGCAGTTCAGATGCCGAAAACGATATTAGACTTTGACTCGACTTTAGACCTAACAATATAGAAAAACGATTTTGAAAATTGTAATAAAAAATATTGTTTTCCCGCCATAATATACTCGACACTGGCCATGGTTATATAGCCGAAGTGCCATATAAGAAAAAAAAATCATAATAATATGTCACTGTCAGTGTCAAATTATAATCCACATTTTGTAAACAAAGTTCAAATTGTGTACCTACTTATAGAATTTAAATAAATTACTTATTATATAAGTAAAGTTAATACTAAATATAAATGCAGTGTGATTTCAATACAAAATTTATTTATTTGAAATTAAATATGTAAACTGTTGAATCTATAATAACATATTTTAGCTTATTACAACTTGTTGACAAAGCTATCTTTTTACACATTTCGGTTATTGCGTTGTGAAATAATAATCACCAAGTATTCTGATGATAAAATTGTCGGTTTAAGGTAGGAAGGAAAGAAACTACTATTATAAAGTATAATATACTATTAAATCATAAATTACGAGACATATCGTCTCAAAAAATGCTAACTGCTAAGTGCTAAATAATTTAAAAAAATATTTTGGTGCCTTTGAAGAAATAAATAAGAATGTGCAACATTTTGTAATTGTTGTTGTTACACCATGAGTTATGTTGTTGTGTATTACACAATGTAATAGTGTGCACAGAACACATTGAGATAGTGTGTACTGTGTGCTACCAGTGTACAGCTGTAGGAATCGCGGAGATAACTTATCTCGTTTAATTAATCAAAATGTCAGTGGTAAGTTAAATTTTCTTGCAATTACAGAAAGGGATCTTTAAAGACAAGTGCATGATATTTAATTTTTTTATGAATAAAAATAAATTATTGTCTTATCAAATTTTAAATATTATGCTGAAAGAAGTGGTAAGCAAATAAACTCCATTATTTTTAAATCAAAAAGTCTTGCAGCTTCTTTCAGTTTGTTTTGCTATTCTCTCTGTATTTTACCTACTATAATATCCCCTTGAAAATATCACCTTAGATACAAAATCCATTATATTCATTTGCATGAAGAAAATTTAGTTAAATAAAGTCACATAAGTACCTATATAGTCTGTCAATAAAGTGTAGACGCTGAATTAAATTTTCCAAACATAATCACGATCAAATGGTAGTTTTTGCGCCTTGTATTTTCACAGAGAATGTTTGTACACTTTAAGTATTAACGCTCTGACACATTTTTTATTTGCAATAATAAAGTTTTTGTACTTTTTATGTGATTTAAAAATTATGTTTGGCGTCTACTCTTTTTTGACAAACTATAATACTGAGGGGAGTTTTTAGTAGGTAGTTTATTTCTTCATAAGAGTTTAGGTTTTATTATTTATTATGCCTTATGAAAATTGTTCTGAATATAAGTATATATCAGAGACTGACCCTTATAAAATGAAAACCATTAAATATTTTCTTTATTTTTAAGAAGAATTGTAATTACAAGTTTGTTTGAGAGACCTTTTTAATTTGTTGTGGAATAAAAATTAAATTAAAAATTTTTAAAACCCCCAACACAAAAAAACTTAACTTCCCTTTAAAAAGTAAAAAATAATAAAATAAAATTAATCCTAAAGTACCTAAAAGTAATTAATGTTTAAAAAATTCTTCGCGTTGGAGGCCGTTCCTAATTAAATATTTTATATATTTCTAGGACTAGCTTGGTTGCGGCTATGAGGATGCGATCAGGACACGTTCCACTCAACAAGTTTAATTATATGATAGGAAAGAAGGAGTCCCCTCATTGTATTCACTGTAGGGTTACAGATGACTTAATGCACTTGTTGGTGGATTGTGGACAAAATTGTGATCTCAGAAGCCAGTTGTTCCCAAGAAATTTGTTTGGGGGGCAAATTAATATTATTTTGGCGTCGCCTCTTTCGCATGAGGCCCATACTTTAATTAGGTTCTATTTATTGTCAATGAAGGGTCGACTAGTTCAATTTATTAATTTTTAAATTAACTTTGAATAATACTATGAGGCTGGCATAGATGCCAAGTGCATTTTTACTCGTCAAAATTTTGAATAAAAAAAAATATATATTTTATTCTTCTTATTTTATTTTCCTCACGATGTTTTCCTTAGTTAGGTTAAGTTAGTAATTAAATTGTTAGGTTTGGAGCCCACACAACAAACATGAATTTTTGTTGCTATGTTTTACACAATATCAATATTGGCAACAGGTAGGCACTTGAAATGTTCACAAAAGACTCAGTTGTGTTTATATTTTAATAAAAATTAATAATATTGTGCTAAATAATGAAGGGGGGCTCCCATACAAAAAACATTTTTTTTTTCCATTTTCGATTGTGTAAGGTGACAGGTCCCTAACCGTTAGTGCTTTGCGTTGCACACGCAGCAATAGTAATTAATATTTTTGCGAATCGCGCGGCTCATTGCCGCTGCACGTGACCATGGCGTTCGTGGCCAACGAGTTGCTGGCGTTTATCCAGCACGCCATAGGCACTATGGACGAGGTCAGCATCATGTAGATCTGCAAGTCCTCCTTCACCAGTGAGGATATTTGCAAGGGCAGCTGCTGTATGATACGCTCGGCCAGCGCGCGAACATGCCGTCGCGACGAAGAGACCGAACTGAAAGGAGCGTGCAGGACATCATCTCCCTGCTGAAGCATACGGATCCAGACGAGGTGCCGGCTTTTGTGGCTAAAGAGCTGCACAAGCTGCCGCCCGTCACGCTGGATCACGTCGACGTCGTCAGCCTCCTAAAAGACATCAGGTTCCTCAAAAAAGAGTTGGCTGGAGTTAGGGGTAGACTGCAGGCATCAGAGGCTACGATCAGTGATTGACGTATTGAATTATCGCAGTTAAAAAGTAATATTAAGCCAATATGTAGTTATATCACCTGATGCCGCTAACCTCACCCAAGGTCGAGGCGCGCAGCCCGCAGGCGATCACGTTTAGCCCATCAGCAATATCGGACGGATCAACGATACCGCCGCTGCCGCCCCCGCCCGCGTTCCCCTCCCGGTTGCGCCGACGCCGAGTCCACAGGCGACTTACCTAAACTTTGCGACTGTTGCTGGTCGCCCCGCACCTCCCCGGCAGGCGAAAACAATGGGGAGAATGAGAGTCGCAAGACTAAGGAGAGCCGCATGGTGAATTCTTCTCGACCTGGCAAGGACGAGAGCAGGGAGAGCGATGAGGAGGGCTTCATACTGGTGGACAGAAGGAGGAAGAAGAAGTACCCCAGCTGCGTCTGCGAATGCGAGGTTCCCACAAAGCCCTTGTACAACATTAATTAAGTACTTACCGGTGTGTACTTGACTTCGACTCGTACATATCAGTTACCGGTGAAAACCGATAAAATCGAAATAACATAAAAATAATAATAATAATAATATTGCTTAAAATAACAAACAGGACCGTAGGTCCTAAGGTTAAAATGTTATTTGTTAGAAAATTTAGTTCCTAGATTAACAATTTACAGATAAGGTACAGATTATACTGACTTGCCATAAATTCAGGCTAATAAAACGATTTAGGAAGTGTATTCATCACTGAATAAGTACTTAAACAAATTATTATTATCATGCATGTAGAAGCATGCGCGATAGACAGTATTTCGTACGCAAATTCGTACCCAACATTATTCTACTATGACGCGGTCCAGAGCAAGTAGAATAATTTCGCTCCCTCTATTTATCTCATAAAAAATACATTAGTTGAGTACCAATTTGCGTACGAAATACTGCATTTATACTAGCTGCTAGCAGATTGTTTCTAATTATAGTAGCTAAAGAGCTGCAGACTCGGTTCACGTAACATACGGAATATTTGTACTTTTAGCAACTACATCGTTACCATAGCAAAACGACAATTCCTGAATGTTCTAGAACAGTGTTTCCCAACCTTTTTCCGCCACGGACCCCTAGGAAATCTGGCACAGTTTTCGCGGACCCCTTAATATAATAAACAGAAAAAACGGATTATGTATGATCCAGTCCAGAGATGACACCGTCGACCCCCATACATATACCTACTCACGGACCCCCAGGGGTCCGTGAGTAGGTACATACAAAATTTCATTAACCCTCGGTTGGTCGCGTGGGGTGTTTAAAAGCCCGGAGTTTGCGAAAACGAGAAAAAAATATATTTTAATTAATCGTAACAACTCCGCTCTTTAGATAGCTTCCTTAAAAGAATTATATTTCAATATTATTGCCACTCATCTGAGCTCGTGTACATTTATTGTGTGTTTCAGATGTGTTTATTCACGCTGGGGTCTTTAAAGACCCCAGGTGACCAACCGCGTAACTAAATATGATTTGATATTTTCATACAATTTTCACACTAAAATCGATTTCTTTTGTGATTTTTATTGTATTTTAATAATAAATCAATTAAAATGCTTGTGTGTTGGTTCTTATTATTTTATATCGCTTATAAGAAGTTTTAGACGCACTTATCCAGAAATGCATATTTTGCTACGTAGACCAAAATGATGATGATTATTTTTTGGTGATGATTAGAAACTAATTGCTGGTATTTACCATGCGTTTAAAGTATTAGAACAGGAAATTTTATAAAATTTTGAAGGTTTTGGTGCTGAAAATTTGTCAATGTTTAACATTAAATAGTTCATATATTATTTGGACGTAGCTTTTTAAATTTCAATCTAAGTTATAGGAAATTTAACTGTTATTTCAGTTATCTACACGTTTTACCACAATTTTAAAATTATGTTGTTTTTTTTTTTAATTTTCCTATCTTACGGTATCCACTTGAAATTTTTTGACTTCTATTTTTAAAATGGGAGTTTTGGTTATAAAAATATAATTAATTTTTTGATTAAATCTGATTAATAATGAATAAAATAACAATTATATACAGAAAAAAGTTAAGAAATATATACATTTATACCATTTTTTTGTCATTTAATTTTCGGGGTTTCAAAGACCCCAGGTGACCAACGGCGTTATTTTAAAAGCGCGACCAACTGAGGGTTAAAATCGGTTGAGCCGTTTTGGAAGAGTTCGCGCACAAACACTGTGACACGAGAATTTTATTTAGATACTATTAGCGAGATATAATACAAAGTGCAATGTACACGCCACTTTACAATAGATAAATAAGTTTGATATTATGTGATACAATAAAAATTTTATTAGAGTACGTGGTCCTGTGGTGCGGTGCGATACAAATTATCCGCATGGAGTGTTTGCTGTTCGAATAGTGGTATCTGTAGACAATAAAGTGCTGTGCAAAATAATCATGGATATGCAGAAATCGGTTAGTTACATATACGAATTAGGTACTCAATCTGTACCTAACAGCTTTTCTTTTAGCTTACCGCGGCGCTAAGGCGGGTTCCGTGTGTGACGATGTTCTGTATATGTGTGTACGTTAATAACTGAGCAGTATTCATGTTGGGTAGAAACTGTTTAATTTTGGATAATGAAGTTTTAAAGAAAACCTAATTATAACTTATCAAACAGTGCTTCCGTTTCGTCGTAGCTTGTATAGTAGCCATTTATTTAGTCTCTTCATTTCAATTATTCATAGTTGCTTAGGCCATAAATATTCTGTTTTTTATTAATTAGGTTGTAAATGTGGGCGGATTGGGATGCATATTGTCTTGCAGCAAAATTGGATCTAAGGCCGGCCATAGACGCGGACCGATTTTTGCAGTCGAAACCGACTGCAAGATGCGGAAGGAAGGGAAGGGAATAGGGGAGGGTAGGGAAGGGAATAGGGTAGGGGATTGGGCCTCCGGTAAACTCACTCACTCGGCGAAATACAGCGCAAGCGCTGTTTCACGCCGGTTTTCTGTGAGAACGTGGTATTTCTCCGGTCGAGCCGGCCCATTCGTGCCGAAGCATGGCTCTCCCACGTATAAATTATTGCTCGGCGACACGAATGGAGCGATCTGGATATCTTATATCGGATATATCTGGATATATCTGATGGGCTTGGAAATTCCAGGCAATTGTATTGCGCAATATTGCTGCTTGTTGCTGTTTGTTGCCGCAAATTGCTTGATGTAGTCGTGACGTCATAGTTGACGAGAATTGAGCAATTTTAGTTGCCCGTATAAGCGTACCTTTACTGGGACTGTGTTGATTTGCTATAAAATTATTATAATTTGTTTATGGACTTTTAGGACTGTGTGTAAGGTATATAATTTTCTGATCGTAAGCAATTCTGATTCGGTATAAAGTAGATGAGTAGAGTATCTGTATGGTTTAGAGTGCATTTAATGAGAGACCTTTGTGCTCTTTCCACTTCTATTAATTTACTCTTTATAGCTCCCCCCAAACGGTTATACAATAAATTAAGTGATTCTGCTAGAAGGAAGTATAAATTTGGTTTAGTAGAGGTTTTGTAGCGGAATTTTTTAAACCCTTAAATATCCAGATAAGTTTCCTTACTCTACCCGCCAGTAGTACTATTTGTGCATGCCATGACAATCGCTGATCTATCTTTATGCCCAAGTACTCGGTAGTTGGTTGTCTTAACTTTAATGATTTTAGGATAGGGCCACACATGAGCATTACGATTGCATGAGTGAATTTTAATACTGTAGTTAAAGACTTATAAAAGTATCCTTTAAAACTCTATCTTACGCGGATTAAATGGGAGTTAAAATGTATTAGTCCGGGTTCTCTAGAGCAATTTTTTTTATTACTATCAAGCTAATTTTTCGTGAGTAGCTTCATTTTGATAAGACGAACAACAATTTCCTTTGCGAAAATTCACGAAAGTGGTAGCTAACAGAGATAGAAAGGATTTAATATTTGGATTTGATGGTCCTAAAAATATATGAACTGTTCTATTTATAGGACAATGTTACTCTTAAATTATATAACTATTAACCTATCAATATACCAAAAAATGAGCTCGTTAGGGTTCCGTTTAGGTTCTGAAATCAACAAAACTTTGTTGACTACGGAACCCTAAAACGGAACGGCAATGCTGTCTGGCAACATCCGTCAAATCAATGCTGTGGACCGCAACAACGCATTTCAGAAGTCAGATTGCGGTCTGCTTTTGCAAACAAAAGTCCAAGAAGAATCCAGTCTAAATTGAAAATAAAGAAAATGTTTTATGTTTTCAAATCATTAATTTCGTAACTAACCGTAGAACAGTCTGCTTGTTGCCTGTTGGGTACTAAACCTGGTAATGTTTTTATTTTCAGAAAGTGAAATATACTCCAGCTTTGCCTCTGGAGATACACGACCATGAAGAGAAATCCTCGCTACGGGTCATTATCTTGTTTAAGCCCATACTAGTATTATTAAAGCGAAAGTCTGTCTATTTGTCTGTCAGTTATCTCTTCGCCTCCAAATCGTTAAACCGATTTCGATAAAATTTGGTAGTAGATACTTTAAATCCCAGAATAGGTACATAGGATATTTTGTCATGGAAAAATGAAGACTACACATCAAATTTGCAGGCAACATCCAGTAACTATGAAAATAAATTATAATCATTACAGTCTCTTATTATAATAAGTGTTAATTAACAGTAAGTATTGTCTATAAACAATCCTAATTAGTAAGCTTTATTATTAATATTTTATGAATACTTAATCCACGCTAAATTCAGAAAAAAACAAAGGTCCCATATCAGAACTATGAATAAATTATGTATAAATGTAGCTAAGCGCTAAAACTAATTAGGCAGGTACTGGCTCGACTTGTAAAGTCTTACAGTTTCACATTTATCAAAGAAGATCCCAATTTTAGATTTTCCTAAACATCCCAGGCATATTATAGGTACTATTTAAATCTATACTAATATTATAAAGCGGAAGAGTTTGTTAGTTTGTTTGTTTGTTTGAACGCGCTAATCTCAGGAACTACTGGTCCGATTTGAAAAATTCTTTCAGTGTTAGATAGCCCATTTATCGAGGAAGGCTATAGGCTATATTTTATTAAGCTAAGACCAATTGGAGCAAAGAAACAGAGGAAAATGTGGAAAAAACGGGGAAAATTATATGAAATTGCTTATTATCTTAAGAACTATTGGAGCAATTTTTATGTTATTTGGCACGCATGAAGAATAGTGAAGTGACAAAGGCTATTTTTTGCGAAAAAATGTACGGTTTCCGTGAAGTTCCTAAATAACGCGGGCGAAGTCGCGCGGAACATCTAGTAAAATATATTATAAGTACAGCCAAATATATAACCTCCTCCTTTTTGGATGTCTATTAAAAACATCTTCGATTAATTAAATTTTATGTTTAAACGTTTTCAGGTACCAAGTCCGTTTATCCTGGTGCTGCTGGGCTTCTACATCGGGCTGGCGTTTCTCGCACAGTACATGGAGGACAGAATGCCGGCTGTCGTAAAGAAGTACGATGTATCTAGATTTGTAAGTATTGCTATTCCACTACTTACTAATCTGTGTTTATCAGTGTTTTCGCGTTGGATTCTATATTATAATTTTTAAAAGTTGTTTCCGAACGTTCGTGTACCAAAGCGTAGTATAAATTTTTTAATTTCATGAATTTTGGTAGGTTCACCGTTGGAGTAAGATCGTCCTCAGAAGATCTATTTCTATGTAATATTGTACACTTGTTTTATTTTCCATCTTTTTGATAAATAACGGATTTTATTATGTCGGTTCTTTCCGATTCTAAGGTTACCTAATTCTAACTTGATATAACCCGACCCAATTACAAAGATCCACGTTTGCCTATAAGTCAATTTCTCTTATAGTACTATTAGGGAAGTTCATTCGTAGGCAAATTGCGGACCTATGTAATTTGGTCGCGATGTCAAACCCAGCCGAGAGATCACGACTAACATTGAATTGACAAAATTCGACCAAATTAAGTAGGTCCGTCAACTGCCTATGAATCAATTTCTACGATGGTACCTACAAATCCACTTGTTTCGCACTATACCCGTATAACATATCCACAATAAAATCTTACAGGAATCCAACATATTCAGCGAGGAGAAAGCCAACGAATATCTTCGCCAAATAATCGGGGACCAGCCGCGTGTGGCGGGCACAGTGTACCACTTCGTCAAAACCAGGGACGTCAAGACCATGGTGGACACCATCGCCACACACTCCAATACCCCCATATATACTGATTGGCAGTATGCTAATGGTGAGTGGGACCTCCAAAGGGAGACATAGGACCAGGCGAGGTGGTTTTCGCACTACCATCGCCCTGGTCGAGATTTCTTCCCTCCATGTCGAGTTCTCGTTCTGACGCCCCTTTTTTTGCCTTCGGCGCCCATGTTCCCGGCGACCAGCGTCGGGCCTCCTAACGCTAGCTGGTGGTATGTAAGGTCAGGACGAAGCCCGCTGTGTCATATGTATTTAAGCAGTCGTATAAATTATACCGAGCTTGTAAAACTTCGATAGCGTGATTCAGAATTGTGTCACTAATATAATTGGTCCGCCACAGGCTGCTTGCAAAAACCAAAAAAATCTGCGAAGTCTGTGATTTTAGGCAAATGAAAATAGTGCCTAAATTACCAAATCTTATTTTGTTTATCAACGTCGCACGCTAATAAAATTAATGAAGAAGTTTTTAAGCATATTAGCTTTTTAAAATCATGAGAATTTGATTTCAATCGTGCATAAAATTGTTACTGTTTGTTAGCTCTAGTGTTGGTTAAAAATGCCCGAGAAAAAAGACCAGCAACATCTCTTTCTCTTAAATAACTGCTTAAAGGGCCTGTTTCGCGACTTCCTGATAAGTGCCAGATAGGCTATCCACAACTTATCTGACAAATACTCCATACTCTATCTAGTGAAACAGCCCCTAAATCTGACTTCATTGTTTCAGGTGACTACTGGCTAGCGTTCAGTTCACCCCACGTGAACTGCTACCAGAATGTGTCAAATATCATCGCGGTGTTAGAGGGAGAGAGCGGCTTCCGTGAAGATGGCAGCACTGGGACGTCTATACTGGTTAACTGTCACATCGACTCTGTACCTTATGCTATAGGTAATTGGGATTGTTTTCATCTGTACATTAGGATGTCACGTGATCATGGTAGAGTTTCTACTCAAAAAGATAGATTAGACATAACGTATTTAATGGTTATTCCCTTTGTCTTGTTTCGACTATTCTTCTATAGAAAAACATATTTCCGTGGTGGTCTGCCATGCTATCCGTCCAGATGGCACTTATTGTACAGTTTATACTGATTAATTACTGTAATTAAGATTATCAACCTTACGCTATAGGAAATACAGATTATTTTATGTTGCCAAGATAGCATTCTTAAATTTTTTTAGGTGCATCTGACAACGGTTTGTTTTGCGGCGCCATGGCGGAGATCTTATCTAAGTTTTCCCGGAGGAAGAAGAAGTTTAAACATAACATCATATTCTTGTTTAATGGCTCTGAAGAGACACCCCTACAGGTGAATACAATAATTGCTTATTCAATATTATGGTTATAATATAACAATGTTATTAAAAAAAAAAAACTAAAGGCTAAGCTAGACAATGTTTCGTCCTTACCCATCAAATGGAAAAACGCTTGATAGACAAGGACATTGTATAGCGTATCCATTGTGTAACTTGTATCTGTATTTTTATGTAATGGGGCTAGTATAATTTTTTTATTTTTTTTCCTATGACATGCACAATAAGTTTCCTGTTTTGTACTATTAAATTTTCGTATCAGAAGGTCATCAGTCAACGTTAATTTACATTTGAGTAAATGATATAACACACGCAGTGTCAATTAAGTTTGTACTAAATATTAGCATTATTGGTTGTCCTCACGCGTCTATGTTTTCTATATATTTGCTTACCGCGTAGTTATTCTAAGGCTGCGTTCGCACCAAAATGACAATCATCCGCCGAAAGTGAGCGAGCGCTAAGCAGTTTATGGTATTTCCATACATATTCACTTTCTCGTTCACACCTAAACGACGTTATTACACTATTATATTCAGCTAGTGAGCTTGTTCAGTAGGCAGTTGATTTTTAGTTTTGTGTAAACGTAGCCTAACTTAACCTTTTTTTTTATTTCCAGGCGAGTCACGCGTTTCTATCTCACCCGTGGGCGGAGGGAGTGGTCAGCGTGGTCAATCTCGACTCTGCGGGCATGAACGGCATTCCTAATGTTTTTCAGGTACGATTGTGAAAATAAAGGTAGGGATTACATAATCCTATTGATCAGGTGTCAGATTTCTCCCCCTACCAATAAAAATATTTAAATCACACTAGTTAGTATGAATGAATATTGTGGTCTTTGTGTTTGTAACAAATAGCCAGTAGAGTAAATATTAATTAAGATGTAACAATGCACTTCGAATTAATTTTTGTCAGTATAAAATGAATAAAAATTTGTAATCTATGGTGGCTCCCCATATATGTGAAAAGAAAATAGTTTTTTAATATCGAACCATTGTGTGGGGTATTCTTGAATAAGCCATAATATTTCACCAACGTCTGTTAGTGTTAATAACTTGTTAAAATGTCTTCTCTTTCATTCATAAGAAAAACGAAAGAGGTAAGAGCCAGTCCACACGGCGCGTTGCGTTGCGTGGTCGCAATGTAAATATTTTGACGCATAGCCGGCCACACAGGCGCTACGTCATCGCAGCGTTATTACGACGCAGTCTTAACGTCAACACTCCCTCCCGCTGTCCGTCATGTGTGCGTTGCGACGTCGCAGCGCGCCGTGTGAACTCCTTGGTTATTTGTATGTAAAACAACGCAACGGCAGCGCTGCCGTTTGACGCATAGCCGGCCACACGGGCGCTGCGTCATCGCAGCGTTATTACGAAGCAGTCTTAACGTCAACACCCCCACCCGCTTCGTCTCGGGGGCTGCTGTCCGTCATGTGTGCGTTGCGACGACGCAGCGCGCCGTGTGAACTCCTTGGTTATTTGTATGTAAAACAATGCAACGGCAGCGCTGCCGTTTGACGCATAGCCGGCCACACGGGCGCTGCGTCATCGCAGCGTTATTACGAAGCAGTCTTAACGTCAACACTCCCTCCCGCTTCGTCTCGGGGGCTGCTGTCCGTCATGTGTGCGTACTGCGTTGCGCGCTGCTGTTACGACGTAGCGCGCCGTGTGAACACCTTGGTTATTTGAATGTAAAACAACGCAACGGCAGCGCTGCGTCGACGCAACGCTGACGCAATGCGCCGTGTGGACTGGCTCTTACGTGATACTTAATTCTAGCGTTAACTTTAACAGTCGTTGGTGAAATTGGGGCTGTCTTGTTACATAGAGGATAGATTTTTTACTTTTTTATATCATAGTATATTCCCCTCAGGTGACAGACCCGCGCATTCTCCGCTCGTACGCGCGCAGCAGCGGTCGGCCATCGGCGCAGTCGCTGGGCGAGGCGATGTTCCGCGCTGGCGTCATACCCTCCGACACCGACTTCCGGATATTCCGGGACTTCGGCAATATGCAAGGTAAAGGTACCGTTCCGATCAACGTGGCAATGCGACCGCGACCGACAAAAATTCAAATAAAATGTCTCTTTATGACATAGGCTATAGGTTTCATTTTGCTCTAGTCTCTACGCCACTACAAAGCAGCGGCGGCATGGGTCGTTAGACCATTGTCAGTAAAAAATTAAAGATAGCCTGTACGTGATTCCGCGTTTTTAAACGGCGCGGACACGGTTTCAATGGGCCAAATGCAAGCATCTTGCCGGCGTTTCCCCCGTCGCGCCCTTGACGGAGACGCCGGCGCCACTTCTCATCATATACAAACATAGCCTATGTCATAAAATACTAAATAGATCTAAAAGTCACCTTTATAGTGTACTAGGGACCCGCCCCGGCTTCGCACGGGTATAAAATATAATAGCCTATGTCACTCACTGAAAAAATGATTAAAATCGACTCAGTAGTTTTGATTTATATTCATTAGTACCGGTGGCCCGCATTGGTCGGTACCGCCGCGCCGCAAAAATACGATTTAAATTTTTTTTAATCTGTAATATCTTCGAACATATTCATTTAAATCATATGCTGTAAAGGGCCATATGGATCTACATTATATCAACAATGTGTTTAAGGTATTTAATTGGATAAGGGTTAATACTGTATTTATTAAAATTGCTTCGAAAATTAGCCATTATTTGTCGTAAAAAGTAAATGACAAAAAATGTTATTGTGGGATATCCATAAGCGATGGACATATACCACTATTTAATTAATGTTATTATACTTAAAAACATTCCTCTTGAATCACTCTATCTATTAAAGAATACCGCATCAAAATCCGTTGCGTAGTTTTAAAGATTAAAGGGAACAAAGGGACATGAGGGAAAAAAAGCGACTTTGTTTTATAATAAGTATAGATTTTTGTCAAACACCTCACGTCATTACTAAACAGCCCCTACATACCTCATGCCTCAGGTTTGGACATGGCGTTCGTGAAATGGGGCAACGTGTACCACACCCGCAACGACGAGCCCTCACTCATACTGCCGGGGGTCATGCAGAACGCGGGGAACACCCTGCTCGGTCTACTCAGGGAACTGGCTGATCAGGACGAGTTGGCTGACAAGGTTTGTTCTCATTTAAGTTGTGGGAATAAGCGTGGAGGCCGCAAAGGAAAATAGTATTACGTATATATTTTTTTTAAACGGGCTTTGGCCCACCACAGGATCGACAGCGGTATCCAACCACGAAAACCCTTTGATATGATCTTAGGGAGCCCGAGGGATATGCTAAAGCTGTCTTGGGACCCGCAACGAAATTAATCAGAAGAAGATAGGAGAAGTAGGAAGGACGTATACAGTTTTCCCTCCCCATAAAAAGCGAGAGACAGCACAAAATTGCAATGACCGTAAGTCAAATAACTAAAGGGAAAGCACCACGGGAATAATTAATGTTAATTATGACTACATAGCTAGATCTAAGTTAATGTTGGAATTTATTGTGTTACACTGTTTCCAGTAATAATTATGACAAAAACGCTTAAGGCGAGCACTTACCTCAATTCCACCCATACACATTCACATTAATTTCACACCCCCTAGCGGAACTGGATCCTATAGGAAGCAGTTACCATCCCAAGATAACTCGTAGAGCTAGGATCATTTCTATACACGACACACAGACAGACAACACAATATCCGAGCGCTAACAAGTTAAGTACCTATAAGAACAGGTCATGTGACCTAGTTTAGGTACTTAGTACCATAAAATTGTTTATATTAAAATTAAGATATTATTGTAACAATAACTGTCAACAATGTAAACAATGTACCTATGCCTATATTGATCATCAATAAAGATTATTATTATTATTATTATGTTTTTTCTTTGATTTTTCTCGGTTTTCACCGGCAAACTAGTATGTACGGGCCAAAGCCAAGTACATACAAGGTAATTACTTTAAAATTTAAATGTTTGAATTGTGAGTATGAATGGAAGATGTGTCAGGCGAAGGATGATGTATTGTATGCCGAGGTTGTGATAATATATTATGTGATGTATGTATATAAGAATTTGTTTGTGTTTGTCGTGTATCGTGAACTGTAAGTTCACCGTCTGTTTGTAAAAACTTTCTCACTATACGACAAGTGTTCAAAATTACCGCCTTTTGCATTAAATAATGTAAACTATGGGGAAGTTGAAGGGTATCAAGGGATGTAAATAGCTGCGTAGGGATTACACCTGTAGTAGATATTACTATTGGTACTATTGTTACCTTTTGCAGGTTCCAGAGACGGGCTATTTCGTCTTTAAGTTCAATATATTTTGTTAATTTTTCAGCTATTGTAGTTTGTAAATTATGAGTGTTAGGTATGGCTATGTCGATTAGATATGCAGTTTTATTTATTTTATCTACTAGTGTAATATCTGGTCTGTTGTAGTGTGTAGTTCTGTCAGTCAGTATAGTTCGGTCAAAATAGAGTTTGGTGGCGGCGTTATCAAGTATATTTTGAGGCTTATATTTATAATATGGTTCTAGGTCAGTAATAAAATGTCGTTGTTGGGCGAGTCTCTGATGGATTATACTTGCAACTTGGTCATGTCGATGTTTATAGTCAGTCTGTACGATTGTTCTGCAAGCTCCTGTAATATGTTGAATTGTTTCCGGGCAACTATGGCATTTTCTGCAACTGTCTGTCGTAAGCGTCTTAGTAATGTATCGTTGGTAGTTCCTAGTTTCTATCGTTTGGTCTTGTATTGCAATCATAAATCCTTCAGTCTCCGGGAAGAGATCTCCACGACTCAGCCACGCGTTCGACGCTTCCTTGTCGACATTAGTTTGGCATAAGTCGTGCAGATGTCTACCATGGAGAGCTTTTTTAGCCCAATCGGAAAGTTTAGTTTTATCATCAGTTATTTTATGTTTGTTACTATGTATATCCTGTAAATTGAGAGGTGTAAAATTATTATCGTTTTTAACTATTGCTTTATGTAATGTAGAAAGTTCTGATCTAGCTAAGAAATACTGCTTTAAGTTTAAGATCTGTCTGTTATGTAAGTTTATAATATCAATGATGCCTCTTCCACCATCTTTTCTTGGCAACGTCATTCTCTGTATGCATGATCTCGGATGGTGTTTACGGTGCTTGGTCATCGTTGTATTAATTTTTCTTTGTATCCCTATGAGTTCTGTTTATTATTATTATTATTATTATTATTATTATTAATTCCAAAACGATAACCTTGCGAACGCGAATGCCAAGCGTGTACGCATCGCAATAAGATTCATTTTAGCTTAGCATAAAATTGTAAGTTACGACGGGCGGATCTTCTCTATTTTATTTTTCGTGTGTTTTTTTAAAATATCTTTCGAAATAAATATTAAGAAAAAAGATTATTCGTTTCAGACCTTTTTAAAATAGATTCATTGACAATTTATTAAAATAAAATGTAAGTTATTCTTGTTAATACTTATATTTCGATGACAAAGAGTTTTGTCGGAGGTGAGTTTGTCAATTAATTACAGCGAAAGTATTATTTTTTATTAAAATGTTTTTGATTTAAACCCTTTTAAATATTGTGCTCTATATCTCATATTTTTTTACATTTCGTTATTATATTGGAACTAGGTAAATCGGGTATCAAGAAATAACAAAATGGGGTTTCAGCCCGCCTTAAAGGCATGGAAGTTCCTATAGCTCTGTCCACGAGATCATCGTAATATGGTATCGTAGTATTATGTATATGGCAAAAACATGTCATCTGGAGTATGATAACCAGTTTTTTATGTATTTCAGCTGGAATCCCCAACAGCGATGGTATACTACGACTATCTGACGCTATTCATGTTGTCGTACTCGGTGGGCGCGGCGCACGTGGTCGACGCGCTAGTGGCGGTACTCGGAGCTGCCAGCGTAGTGTATTATCTGTGGATTGTTGGATTACGTGAGTGTTATATATATATATATATATATATATATATATATATATATATATATATATATATATATATATATACAAGTACGCTGGACCTATGATACCCACTTTTTTTTGTGCCTATTTGAAGCGGAATCAGCGCCCCCAGTGACAGGGAAGAGAACTAAATTCGACGTAACTTGCAAATGGCCGCTTAATCGTTATTGGTTGTCATCACTAGTATTAGTTCCAAATACTCCCAATCCTGCTATCCGCGCCAATATAGCGACTTTCAAACGTCATTTTTACGTCAAATCATAGACAAATATATTTGGTCAATGGTCAAATTTAGTTCCTATCACTCACATTGGGGGAGCTGATTCCGCTTCAAATAGGCACAAAAAATAGCTGTCATTTCAAAGGGTATCATTAGTCCAGCGTACTTGTATAATGGAGGTCAGTGCCCATAGGTCTACCAGGATCTGATAGCAAAAAGTGGAAAAAGAAATTGACTAGCAATAATGGTGTAGTTGGAATAAAACATTTTGATCCTTTTTTTCCTTATAGCGGCTGATTCTGTGTGTGAAACATGCAAATATAAAAATTTATCCAATGATCAAGGATATTTTTTGAAAATCTACCATCAAAATTTGCCATCAGATTCTGGTGGACCTATAATTATTCTCATGAAGTGAATAATCCATACTAATATTATAAATGCGAAAGTGTGTCTGTCTGTCTGTTACCTCTTCACACCCAAACCGCTGAATTGATTTTGCTGAAATTTGGTATGGAGATACTTTGAGTCCCGGGTAAGAACATTGGATACTTTTGATTTCGGAAAAATGTACGGAACCCGCGGAATAAAAGAATTTTAGCGCAACGATGATACGGATATCATCTAGTCATTAATAAAATTGTATGTCTCTCAGGTCGATCGTCAGTCATCGAGCTTCTACTGTCAGTGGTCAGTAGAGTGGTGAGCGTGATCACGGGATTCGCCGCCGTCGCTGTCTGTACACTCATGATGATCAACACTACAGTACAACTAAGGTAAACTTTGAAATTATTGACTATATTTTTGAGAATATAAAATTGCGCCAAAATTTGTTTATATCGCGCCGGAACCGTACATTTTCCGGGATAAAAACTATCCTATGTCCTTTCCCGGGACTCAAGGTATCTCCATGCCAAATTTCAGCAAAATCGGTTCAGCGGTTTAAGTGTGAAGAGGTAATAGACAGACAGACACACTTTCGCATTTATAATATTAGTATGGAAGGATGGATTTAAGGATTTTAATACCTTAGAAAGATACAAAACAATCACATATTTTACGTTCGCATGTAACATGTAAACACTTATAAGTGTCTAAACACTATGCCGAATTTCCGCGGCGGAAGTTCGGCTTGATTACGTCAGCAATGTCAAACGCATACAATATAACGCGACGGAATTTCGGCATGGTGTGTCATCGGTTATTTAAAATACATTGCAGGCGGAATCAAGCCGAACTTCCGCCGCGGAAATTCGGCATAGTGGGTTTAGACACTTAAGGTTTCTTGTTTATTCCGTAGGTGTCTCTTAAGATATTTAATTATGACACTCAGAGACATTTAATTATGATTAACCTTCAATTTAATGAAGAGTTTGACAGATAATGTCCCATACATGCTTATGTCAAAATTTTCATTAAATACAAAGTAATTAATTTTCGTCTCTGAGTACGGCAGTCAGAGACATTTAATGGAGAGTTTGACAGATAATAATTAATGTATGGGACTTACGTCAAAATCTTCATTTAATTACATTTAAGTAATTAATGTTTTTTTGAGTGCGGCGGTTAATATTAATTTGTATGTGACAGATATCTGTCTCGTCCGTGGCTGGTGGCGCCGCTCTACTGGATGCCGTTTGTCATAGCAGCAGTCGCCGCTTCGCACGCCTTCGACGCTTGGAGGACTAGAAAGGTAATATATATTGTGAAGAAGAGTTACAAACACAAATATTGTGTTTATAATGGTGGCACTTCACATGGCTATTGGTAATTGCTATTGGCTATTTGTTGCATTTGGAAAAATTATTGACGTATACACAAACAAGCAAATAAAGGCAAATACGGCCTTCCACACATGGACGTCAAATACTTAACTTTTACTTGATTTTGTTTACTTGCCTATTTGACTCTTTTGATGTGCGTCAAAGACCGACAAAGGTACGGTCTACGGATACGTGTATTTGGTATTGGTCATATTTGTCAAATAGACAAATAAGGCCAATACTTTGTCAAACATACCGTCTACACATGGTGATTGTTTGGCGAATACATCAAATACGCAAATCCAAATAGTCATGTGAAGTGCCACCTTAACTCTTGAAAACATACAAAGAAATAATCGGCCAAATGCGAGTTGGACTCGCGCACGAAGGGTACCATTACAGAGCAAAAATAGGCAAAAATTGTGTTTTTTTGTATGGGAGCCCTAAAATCATTCGACAAAAAATAAAATGCAATATCGAGAAAGTTCCTACTCAACACAATAGAAATAATTTCGTAGTGTGTAAATATGCAAGGTCTATTGTCTGTCATGTGACATTTTCAACATATAAAAACAAGACAGCAGACGTGTAATAAGCTATTTTCATTGCTAAGGAGGTTAGTGTCTTCAACGAAAAATGTGCGGTTCCCTTGGACCAGCATTCATATAGATTAGTATATCATGCGATCGCTACTAGTATACCGAGCGTCTGCTACACTTTTCGTCTACTTTAATTTGCACTATCAGAGTAGTTGATTCATAGGCAGATGGCGGACCTACGTAATTTGGTCGCGTTGTGTCAAACCCAGCCGACTGATCACGATTAACATTGAATTGACATAATTCGACCAAATGACATAGGTCCGCCAACTGCCTATGAACCAATTTCTTCGATGGTATATTACAGAGTGGTCTCAGCCGCCTCAAGCGAGTAGCCCAGGCGATGGCGGCTACCCGTCTACTGATCACAGTGGCCCTGGTCGTTCTACTGGTGTTCCCGTCTACTGCGCCTGTCCGCTATTTGCTCTCTGTCCCGCTGACTGTCATGTCACTTGGGGCGCTGATATCTCTGTCTGTGCTGCGCTGGTTTAGACCTGCAGGTATTTTAAATATCCATTCTGATATAAAACGATTAAAGCTACGAATATAATATCAATATACTATTTACATTCATACTTTTATACTAATTAAACAACAGTGGGCTGAAATTTTTTCTTTATTGTTTACAATGTAATTGATGAAATATAACGCATTAAGTGATGTTATGGGGCGTCGTTCAACTGCTACGTAGTGCGGTCGCAACTTCGGACAGTTTATTCCAAATTAAATGTTAAAATGATATTGCTGTATTTTGCAATATTATTTTAACACTAGACGTTCCGCGCGGCTTCGCCCGCGTAAATCAGATATTTTACAGACAAATCAGTCTACAAAAAATAGCCTATGATCCTTCACGTGGTCTACTTCTTATCTGACCCAAATAACAGAAAAATTGCTCTAGTAGTTCGTGAGATAAGCCCTTACAAATAATTTCACCCGTTTTTTCCACATTTTCTTCTATTTCTTCGCTCCTATTAGTCTTAGCGTGATAAAATATAGCCTATAGCCTTCCTCGATAAATGGGCTATTTAACACTGAAAGAATTTTTCAAATCGGGCCAGTAGTTTCTGAAATTAGCGCATTCAAATAAGCCCTTTCAAATAATTTTCCCCCGTTTTTTCCACATTTTCCTCTATTTCTTCGCTCCTATTACTCTTAGCGTGATAAAATATAGCCTATAGCCTTCCTCGATAAATGGACTATCTTACACTGAAAGAATTTTTCAAATCGGACCAGTAAGTAGTTCCTGAGATTAGCGCGTTCAAACAAACAAACTAACAAACTCTTCTGCTTTATAATATTAGTATAGATAGCCTTCCTCGATAAATGGACTATCTAACACTGAAAGAATTTTTCAAATCGGACCAGTAGTTCCTGAGATTAGCGCATTCAAACAAACAAACTAACAAACTCTTCCGCTTTATAATAATATTAAGTATAGATGAGAAAAGTTTTCATTTAAAAGTTACAACTATCGAATTTTATATCCAAGGCCTTTAGCTAACTGAGGCACGCCTGTCGGTCTGTTACCTGAAGAGGTAACAGACAGACCTCTTCAGGTAACAGACAGACAGACAAGTCAGACAGAAGTCCTACAACACGCTTTGGGCGTGAAGACGCCCAAACCGCTGAACCGATTTTGCTGGAATTTGGTATGGAGATACTTTGAGTTCGGTTCCCGCGCGATAATCGAATTTTAGCTCAACGGACGTCATTTAGTTTTTTTTATAAGACACTTGACATCGTATCTTTGCAGCGTGGCAGCATCTACTCCTTGAAGCCGTGATAAGCGTGCCATCAGTGCTGCTGCTGCTGTCGCAGGCGGTTCGGCTAAGCGCGCTGCTGCTGCCGGTGGCGGGCCGCTCCGGCGCCGACTGCCCCGACTGCACCATCGCCGTCGTCAGCGCCGCCCTCGCGCTGCTCGCCCTCGCTGTGCCGGTATAGTGCAGCTTAGCTCATACGATTTCATACAAATAATAATTTGGCGTGTGCCGTAGCGCTCTTGACTCGGAGGTCGTGAGTTCGAGTCCCGCGTTGAAAACATGTAATTTCCAAGTTTGGTTAGGACGATGCAGGTGACCACCTGATTGTCTGACAAGTAAGATGATCCATGCGTCGAATGGACACGTAAAAAGTCTGTCCTGCGCCTGATCTCTCGCCAGTCGTGTCGATCTCCCGTCCTGCTGGGTAATGAGAGTAAAGGAATAGAGAGTGCTCTTGTGTACTGCGCACACACTTGGGCACTATAAAATTACTCCTGCCAGGTCTGGTTTCAATGAAACCGGCCATCGTCACCGAAAGCGGTGTGGAAGTTATTATTATTATTTCAGTGTGGTATCGAGCTGGTGTTCTCGCGCCGCTACTTGTGGGCGGTGCTGGGGGCGACGTCGGCCGCGTGCGTCGCGCTCATGTTCGTACCCTTCGACCCGTACGCGCCCGGCGGATATGCGACACAGAGACATTATTGGTTTGTGAGTATTTTCTTACATTATTGAACGATACAGTTTTCATTGCTATGGTTAATGTTTAGAGCTAGTACATTATAGATATACAATAAGAAAATGACAGTAAAAATGCTATTTTTAACCGACTTCCAAAAAGGAGGACGTTATATTATGTTCGGCTGTGTTTTTTTTTGTAATTATTATGTAAAGAATCGGCCAAGTGCGAGTCAGACTGAGTACCGTTATAGAGCAGAAATTGTGTTTTTTTTTTTAATGGGAGCCCCCTTAAATATATTATATTATATTTTTTTATTTTATTAATTATTATTAAAGTACACATATAATTGAAGATTTTGTGAAAATTTCATGGCGATATATTGCATTCGTTTTTATCAGAATCGAGAGGTTTTAATAATATCTAATTATCATCAGACAGTAGGCTCATTATAATTTAGACGTTTTTTTTACTTGCAGCACACAAAAATAACGTCTTTCGACGAGGATATGAAAGTGATTGATAGTCGTTCTGGCATCCTAGTGAGTAAGGTCGACGCTTTGGGCGTGTACGCAGCGGGCGACGCCATACAAACGTACAACCGCTCGCTGTATATAAGTCTTGTTACTGCGGAAGACTGTGAGAGAGCTTTATACTGTGACGTGCCGCTGTATAGACCGAGATTCGATATCTATTTGTGAGTTGGATTTTTTTTTATTATTTTAACAGAGTTTTAAGGTAAAAGTCCTAGTAAGTAAGGGCGACACAATACAGGCGTACAATAGCTGCGTGTACATCTCGGCAAAATGTTCTAAAAATATAATATAACTAATTAACTAGCTGTCCCGGCAAACACTGTTTTGCCATATAAAGTATTTCCGATTTCGTCCATATTATTTTATTGAAGATCCCGTCGCACAAAAAATGCATTCTGTCAATTCTATGTCAAATGTCATAATGAAAAAGTTTATACATATTGTCCAAAGCGCTAAAGTAAGTGTAGAAATAAGAATTTTTAAATTTTATAATTTTCCGTGCCTTTTTAAAAATTTTTTATCATATTCTTCTTCTCCGGACAATAACAAATACATTAAAAAAAGAAATAGTGAAATCGGTCCAGCCGTTCAGGCGTGATGTCGTGACCACGTGAAATATGGATTCATTTTTATATATAAGAAGATTTGATTGTCAAATATATAATTATTTATATTTGACAATTAAATTATATTGTATTAAACAAAAGTCAAGACCTCTATAAAATCAAATATTTCTTATACATTATTTGACAGTACAAACTGTTGTCTATTTTAATCACTGACCTCCATTATACAAGTACGCTGGACTTATGATAGGTACCCTTTGAAATGACAGCTATTTTTTGTGCCTATTTGAAGCGGAATCAGCGCCCCCAATGCGGGGGAAGAGAACTAAATCTAACGTAAAAATGACGTTTGAAAGTCGCCATATTGGCGCTGATAGCAGTAGTGAGAGTACTTGGAACTAATACTAGTGATGACAATTACTGTTGTTATTGTTTGTGGTTACGATAAATTTAGTTCTCTTCCCCCGCATTGGGGGCGCTGATTCCGCTTCAAATAGGCACAAAAAGCAGGTGGGTATCATAAGTCCAGCGTACTTATATAATGGAGGTCAGTGATTTTAATAATTTATTAAGTTTTTTTTTCTGTAAGGGATTATGTGTACAACGTACATGTACATTATAAAATAAATTAATTAAAATTGAACAATGGCATAGTAAAACTTGATAACACAATATATTTGTGCAGGTCTGACAGCATATTCGTGAACTTCCCGCCACCCGATGAGTTTCAACACGAGTTGCGGGAGGAGGGCCGTCTGTGTGACGCCAGCACCTGTACCATACATTACGTACTCAACGGTATGCTGTTATAATGTATAGGTCTACCAGAATCTGATGGCAATTTTTGACAGCAGATTTTCAAAAAATATCCTTGATCATTGGATAAATTTCTATATTTGCATGTTTAACACACAGAATTAGCTGCCATAAGAAAAAAAAAGGATCAAAATGTTGTTTTATTCCAATTACCCCGGTATTGCTAGAGTCAATTTATTTTCTCACTTTTTGCCATCAGATTCTGGTAGACCTATACCATCGAAGGAATTGATTCATAGGCAGTTGACGGACCTATGTCATTTGGTTGAGTTATGTCAATTCCATATAAGTCGTGATCTGTCAGCTGGGTTTGACATAACGCCACCAACTTACGCAGGTCCGCCATCTGCCTAAGAATCAACTTCTCTGATAGTACTTATACTCTCTGTTTCCATATTGCAGAGCATAATGCGATTCAGTGGCGCACAATGACGAAGTGTATTAATTATTAATTGTAACGTGAATTAGCTTGTTTAGAGTGATTTTGCGAACGTAGTAGTTTAAACATTTAACGTTGAGCATTATGCCGCAAATTGCGCTCATAATGTAATTAGAAAACAGGGATTTTAAATAACATTAAACATGAGATAGTAGCTTTTTTAAATAGAAAAATAAATTTAAAATATCAATTCCAGGACCAGCGCACAACACGATCACGATAACACCGCGTGCTGGTGTGAACCTCACATCGTGGACGTTCAACTCGCCGCTGCGGGCGACGCGCACGCACCGGGACCGCCCCGTGTACGTGATCGTGCACGCCATAGGCACCGTCAGTGAATTCCTGCCGACGCTCGAGTTCCAGCTCACTTTTGATGTGAGTAAATAAATCGGTATCCTTCGATCGCGGATTCTTGGAAATCTATTGTAAATCTATTGTTCTCGCGGCCCAAGTGGGCCTTATAGAAAGAAGGGAAGGAAATAAAGGTTAGACCGCACTAAAGGTGACTTTCCGATCATTGCCGCGAGCGACCTCGACCGACAAAAATTCAATTAAGATGCCACTTAATGGAAATAGGCTACTAGCTTTTACGCCACAAGCGGCGGCAGCATGGGTCGCCACACACATGTTAGTAGAAATTGATACCTATAGTCTATGTTATAATGTGGCATTTCATCTGATTTTTTTGTCGGTCGCGGCTAGTCGCGTAAAAGATCGGAAAGTCACTTGCGTCACTACGCTGCAGCGGAGCGACGCGACACGTCACGGCTAAATATTATTTGTATAAATAAAATCGTATCAGATATCAGATAAGCCGCACTATGTGGCAGCGACGCTACGCGACAAAACGTCAGTGCTACCAAATGTGAAGTGTTGCGTCGGTGTAGTGTCGCCTAGAGGCCAATTCAGACCGCACCGCGACGCGCATAGTAGTAGCATTTCTAAATTTGTATGGATTTGACAGATTTGCAAGACGATCATGCGTGAAGTAAATGTTTTTATTTAGGGTTAAATTATAGGTAAATTGTGTTTAAATCGGTTTTCTTCGTGATCTGGTTAAGTTTATATTTGCTATTATAGCTCGTACAGTCATGAAGCTATCAACTATTAGGGTCAATTCGGACCGCAACGCGACGCTCAGTGCATTTCTAATTTTGTATGGATTTGACAGATTTGCAAGACGTCTCACGCAATTAGCCGCGTACTGACCAAGCGAGCGGCCTCGCGAGGCAGCCTCGGACATTTGCCGCAGTATGCATGCCGCGCGAGGCGGCCTCGGTCTCTAAGTTTTCTAATCCGAGGCTGCCTCCCGCGGCATGGCCGAGCCATCGTATGGCTTAGCCAGCATCGACGCTCAATTTAACTTGAAACGCACAACTAACACGCAACGAATAAGTGAGGCAAAACACTACCGTCTTGAAACCGTCTTTAGTGAGCGCGGCAAACGTACCGAGGCGCCTTTGAGCATCGACAAAAACCAACAACCGCCGCGGCACGCTCGGACGAGGCAGTGCGTGTGTTTGCCTCGGAAGAGGCACGTCTTGACCGACCGAAGATTTGCCTCGCGAGGCTGCTCGCACAGTCAGTACGCGGCTATTGAAGTCTGTTAAATCCATACGTAATTAGAAATGCATCTATGCGTCGCGTTGCGGGCTGAATTGACAAGGGTCAAGGTCAGACTAAGGAGTCCCACACAGTATTTGGAGATGTAAATAATATCTAACAATTTTCGTCCCCAGGTGTCGCTACCGAGCAAGTCGGTTATAGCGGAGATATCTCACCACGCGCACAAGATCTTCAGCCCCAAGGAGTTCACGCCGCAGTACCGACAGCTGCTAGACGCGATGCCACAATACTTCAACATCGCATCCTTTATCACCTTCAAAAACAATTACCTTGTCGCGTCCAGTTAAAGACGAACTTAACGTCAAAGACAAGCTTGAGCTTTAACTGTTCAGGACTACGTAATTGTTTTTTTAAAATAATTACGTTGGCAATAATGTTTAACAATAATGTTAGACAGTTTAAGGGTCAATTCAGACCGCAACGCGACGCGTAGATGCGTACTGTACTGAATTGACAGACTTAAATTGCGTGAGACGTCTTACAAATCTGTCAAATCCATACAAATTTAGAAATGCATCGCGTTGCAGTCTGAATTGACCCTAAGACAAGCTCAAACAGGAATCACATGAGCTGACATGTATCGGAAGTCGGAACGCAATCTCCGATAGTCTATGTTAGTGTAAATAATAATATATTATTATCTTTATATTTTGTAAAAGAAGTATCCTACCTAACTAAAAAAAAGGTGATATGAAATTATCAAACGAGTCTAATAAAGTTTTAAGTACTATATTCATTTTTTATTCGACTGAAGAATGATGATGATATAACGAAGATGTAAAGCTAGTACAGGCTCTGAAGGTCTTCCAGGGGTGTGGGACCCAGAAAAAAAAACGGGGGCGTTGTGCAAAGGCTTGGGGGGTAATTTATTTCATCTGGATGCATTTTAAATTGAAACAATAGGGGCGCTAAAACATAATTTGTTCTCAAAGTGGGCAGTAGACAAAATAAGTTTGGGAACCCCTGAGCTAGTAAATAAAATTTAGAACTTTTGAGTTTTTTGCGAAGACATTCCAATTGCAATTCGTTTTTAATGTAAGGTTATCAGTAACAAATTTCTCGGCTTATCTACATTAGAGGAATAGGTAATAAAATACAGTAGTTAAAAAGGATTCTTTTATTGTGAATTCAGTCTTTACTTGGGCCGATGTGTTTATACAACAGATCATATTATTTACAATGGTTACATGTTTGAATAATATTTACAAATGCAAAACAGGTTTTTACAATCACAATTAAAACAACAATAACTTTTATATGTTTATTTCGTTTTGAGATCACATCATAAGGTAATAAAATAACAACATAATATGTCCTCTACACATCATTTATTTTTTCACAAATAATGTCTAATATTACTTTAAAAAAAAACTTAACACTAATAAGTCTAATTCAAAAATGTTATGAATTTCTTAAAGAAAGGAACAACAAACAACTATAATTACAAGAATTATTTAATTCCAAAGAGTAATTAAAATCTTAATTTATGTGGCTTTTTTCATCAAGTTTTGTTTTGTTTTGATCAAGAGTGAAAAAAATACGTGTTGAAAGAATATTCCAGACAGAGATTGATATGAAATAACACTATTTAAATATTTTTAGGTCACATATTAATTATTTGTTTTCTTGCGGAGTTTAATTTATATATAAGAGCTTTATAATCCAATATTGTATAAAAATTGTATGTTCTGTATTTAGGGGAAAAGAGACTGCTAGCCCTAACTACAGGTTTCCTAACCTATATAGGGCAGCAGGCGCATCACCTCACTTGATTTTTATGTAGTGTCTTATAAATTTTATTTTATTTTTATAATATTTTTAACAAGATTCTAAGTTTTAACAAAGTGACAGAGTTCCAATTTTTCTAACGCCCATGTGTAATCATTAACTAAATACTATGTATTATGTTAATGTTTGTTATACTAAAATGCATTACACAAAACATTATGTAATATCTAAAACAAATTTACATTATGCGCGTGTTCAGACCAAACCGACTATACGCCGCCGAATGTGAGCAGGCTCACTCTGAGCCCCAGTGCGAACGTGAAAATATACGGTATCGAATGTCTACGCCTACGCCTAGCGTAATGGCGTATTGTCGGTTAGGTGTGAACGAAAAAGTGAATATGTATGGAAATACAATAAACTGCGTAACGTTCGCTCACATTCGGCGGCTCACAGTCGGTTTGGTGTGAACACGGCCTATTTGTAACTGTCTACTTATTTCATAAAACGTTAAGAGAATTTTTAATGCACGTGACTCGAATGAAAACATTTAATCTACAGGAAAAAAGTAAAACAATGAAGAAATATAATAAAAACGAGACATAACCTACATTAAATTATAGGGGTGGTTCTCCAGTATCCTCTTTTAGTTAGTAAATTAAAATTATACAACTCGTAACTTAAGCTCGATTGTTAAAAAAATTGTAAGCGGTTTAAAATCTGACAAAATTCTAATGGTAGAATCACTCACCAATAATTTTTTTTTTTTATAATTAGTCAGTCAAACACTTTTTGCATGACCAAAAGTAGCATAGTTAGGTTTATATATTGTGTGTGAGGGCATTTGTTAAGTTGAAATATTATGCAGCTGAATTTTATGGCTTCAGTAATAACAAAGCTCATCGAAGAATTTAAAATACTTACAACGAAACACAATATTTAAACAGTAGTTATTTTGTCTTATCGTATGAAAAGTTAATTTGATGGCTTAATTAAAAACAACATCATTTTAAAGGCTTATTATACAATATTCTAATAAATTTTGTTTAGCTTAACCATAATATGTTTTGCCACTTACAATACCGTGAGACAAAACATGTTGTGAAGTCCACTTGCACCAGTCAGAATAAAGTTTAATCTTGGTTAAATAATATCATATCTTCTCTCTCAGTTTTCGTACAAATGAAAGAGAAAGCATCTTACAGGATTAGCATTAACTCAAATTGGTACAAGTAAGATTGATACAAATTTTTTGTAAGACAGGAATAAAAATTGTAAATAAGACTAGAAATAAAAATAGTTACATGACAGGTGATTTAAAAAATACAGTGGCCTAATGTAGTCATTAGAAACACAGATAAAGCAACATTTACAAGTAAATTGCAAAGATTCTGGTTGCATATTAATGTATAATCCTAGAATTTTTATGGATAATTATATAATACGAACTGATCAAATATTGTACCAAATTTTTGATTTAATTGTTTACGTTAAATAGCAAATACAAACATTTTGGTTCATCTGAGAGAAGGAAAATTTTCTAACATAATCTTTTGCTCTGGATACAATACTGTTTAGTAGTTTATAATTAGAAACTATTACAGCAATTTCGCTCTTATAAAACATTGTTCTTGTCGGCACTGGTTATACATAATTTGATAGTAAAAAATGTGTAGCTTAAAGACTAGGTTCAAAACCTATTTACGTTGTACTGACATTTTAAATGCAAGAAATAATAACTAACAAGTTATGATCAAATAAAAACCCACACATAATTCACTTTATATAAGCATGGTCATAGAACAGGGAGAAATTATAATAGAGGTCTAACATTACTTGTCTCTTTTACTCATACAAGAAAACACTGCTATCTCTGTCTTTACGACGTCCTGCGAAAACAAGATGGCGATATATGTGCGCGAGTGAAAAAGACAAGTAGCTTCAGGCCTTTATCAAAATATCTCTCTGTTCAATGACCAGACTCTATTATATGTGATAAATATCGACATATGTCTGTAAAACGTATTAAAGTCAATTATATTATTATTTAAATGGCAGTGTAGTACATAAGTAAGAAACATAATACATAACAATAAGTGCAGTTTACATAGACAATACTGTCATAGCCAAAGCTCTATCTCGAAACTAAGAAATATATTAATAATTAGTCATTACTAAAATTTTTAAAAATTACGTCATTACTGTTTTTTCTGTATATATTTTATGCACCAGAAAACATGTTAACATGTTTCTTTAATTACAAAATTCCAAAGAGATATTGCTTTATACAAAAATGCATAATAGGTAAGTAAGCTTTAAGCAAAGGTTTGTTAAGGTAACTATTACATGTAATTAAACTACCATTTCCTTCTTTTTTCTTACATATAGAAAATATTAGTTAATCAATTTTGCCAAAAATATATTCAAAAGAAAAATATATCAGATAGAGGCTTATATTTCAAAATTCTACATCTATTTCAAGTTGACGGTGAGTCGGCTAGCGGCGACCATCTTATTGTTGAATTTCTTCCTGAAATTTTCAGCGGCGCTGGCAGTTTTGAATGTTATTTTAGCGCTGCGTTCCTCCTTATCCAAACTTAAACTCTGCAACAGTAATCCGATGCGTTCACTCCTCCGCCTCTTACACTATATCTAAACTTACAACTATATAACAATACTTATGAATAGTATAACACTTATATTTTATAAATATAATAATGAGTTGACTAGTAGGTGCAACAGAAGCTTCATCCTACAAAACATATAAGCGTAGGATGTAGCTTTAGCTTTCAATATTTCTTTCAAAAATTATGATAATTTTTCTTAAGTATGTATGTTATATTTATGAGATCTCAGTCAATAATCTGGTAAAACATTGAAATATTTTACAATTTAAATTATTCAATGATATGAAATTAAGTATACAAATATATTTTTCCATAACCACTGTATACATTTACCCCCTTACTAATAAACGTTGTTATAAGCTTTGAATAGTTATACAGTGTTTTGTTCCTATCACACAAGTGACATTTTTAATTGGATTGAAGAAGACAAAACACTGTATAACTATTCAAAGCTTATCCAGCTTTTATTAGTAAGGGGGTTATACTATTAAAAGTGGTCAGTAGTAGAGCAAAGTTATTGGAATACATACAAAAATACACGTTCTATTTTGGACCAATTAGGGAACGGTGGAGAAAAATGTAGTGACCAAGGTTTAAAGCATAATGACAATAATAATTATACTTTAAATCTGAGGTTCTCCATCTAGCGCCACAGACCCCTACTTAGTTGTGTATAATAGATCTGTACGGAACTTAGTACGGATATTAGATATAATATTTAAATATCAGAACAAACACTTCCAATATTTTAATGTGAACAAAATACATAAACATTTGCCCATGAAAAACTTGATGTTATGATCGAGTTGTAGTTAAATAACACAAAAAAAAAATTCAATCTAGACAAGTCAAATATAAATTCTTTTCTTTAAATTTCTCAATATTTTTAAAGATCTACCATTCAGAAGCTGATAAAAAATGGAAACGTTTAAGCAGTCATTTAAATTTTTTGTCTGCATGCTGTGTTTAGAACATTATCTTAATAAAAATTTGTGATCATAAATATCAAGTTATATGTAATATTATTTGGGCATGAAAAGTGAAAAAATATAATCTTTAACACTGACAAAACTTTGCAATAATATTCGTGAGTCTTACAACTTACATAACAGTACTATAAATATACAATATATTTATATAATTATAACATAACAAAAATATCACAGAAAAAAAAAAGAAAATATGCAAACCTGCAAAGATGCAATGAATGTTTTATTTGTATTTAAACATCACTTGGATATCAATTGAGAAAAAAAAATTACTTGTTCCTTTTAACGTTAAATCTTTTGTTTCTACACCACTCAAAGTGATGTTTGACCAATCTTTAAAATTTTAGTTTTAGCACGCAAATAACAATAATATATAAGACATAATAACACAATATAGCAAGCTCGACTTTGACTCTGACCTCGCGTAAAATAACACAATATTGTAGATATTAATAAACAACGTAAAATGTAGACATTCTTTGGGAGGCTTAAATTTCTAAGCTACAAGTAAAAAGAGGTAATAAAAAAAATCTCAACTGCATTTTGATATACCCAGTTTCACGTACTGCATACCTAATATATAAAGCCAAATCTAACGAACTCAAACTAAAATTCATCGAGCCGCTCAGGCTACAGAGCGTACCAAATAATCATACATACATACTCTCGAAAAACATAACCCTCCTTCTGGCTTAGTCGGAAAATAACCCTTATTTTAACGTTATTCCTGCTTATCCCAGCAAATAATCTTACTGTACAATATTTGATGCATAATAAAGTGCGCGGTGACCGCAAGCAACGATAGTTGTAATTCGTCCTTAGTTTCATATAACATTATAAAAGAGATATTGTGTCAGTTTAGTGCTTTCCATCATCAGTTTAAAAACAGCTGAACCGATTTATGTGACGTGTATTTCCGAATTTCTTAGTGGCAAAAACAGAAATACTTTATTGCTTCTTAATATAACAGAAATACTTCTCGCTCTATTTTCTACGCAAATGGTTGTACTAGAGGAAACGGGGCACTATGAGAAATAATAATAGGGTTCCGTAACGTTATAGAGCGAAAGTTGGCAAAAAATTGTATTTTTGTATGGCAGCCTCCCTTAAATATTTATTTTATTTTAATATTATTATTAATTATTGAAGTACAAATATAATTAAGGATTTTGTGAATATTCCAAGTGCCTACATGTTGCCATTATTGATTACGAGCAAAAAAGGCCAAAAAAAATCACGTTTGTTGTATGGGAGCCCCCTTTAAATTTTATTTTTATTTTCTTTTTAGTATTTGTTGTTATAGCGGCAATAGAAATACACTGTGTCATCAATCAATCTGTGAAAATTTCAGAAGTCTAGCTATAGCGGTTCTTGAGATACAGCCTGGAGACAGACAGACAGACAGACAGACAGACAGACGGACAGACAGACGGACAGACATCGAAGTCTCAGTAATAGGGTCCCGTTTTTACCCTTTGGGTACGGAACCCTAACAAGACTTAGAAAAGTTTTGTGTCAAAATTTTAACCTCTTATAACACTGACCTCCATTGTATATTGTGTACGCTGGACTAATGATATCCTTTGAAATGACAGCTATTTTTTGTGCCTATTTGAAGCGGAATCAGCTCCCCCAATGTGAGGGATAGGAACTAAAATTGACGTAAAAATGACGTTTGAAAGTCGCCATATTGGCGCTGATATCAGTAGTGGGAGTATTTGGAACTAATACTAGTGATGACAACCATAGACTAAGGAAAATATGTATATTTTCTCTATGTGATAACCAATAACGATTAAGCGGCCATTTGCAAGTTACGTCAAATTTAGTTCTCTTCCCTCTTACTAGGGGCGTTAATTCCGCTTCAAATAGGCACAAAAAAAAGTGGGTATCATAGGTCCAGCGTACTTGTATAATGGAGTTCGGTGTCTTATAACCACCCCTTTCAAATACACCAATCGATAGAGGGCGCCAAGGGGAGCAAAAAAACTCAGATAAACTTTTCTCAAAAATCAACGCCTGTCGAAATACTTCAACCCCTTATCTAGACACGCGGTAGCGTGTCAAGCCAAGTTCCAGCATAATAGAACTGGCGAGCAGCACCGTGTCTTAATTACAATTTCTTTGTGGAATTGGGGTCGGTAGATTCGTTTTTGGGACCATGTCCGTCTGTCACGTCTCCGGTGCTTAGGGAAATGGAGCCCTGTCACCACTTTTATGAACATGATACCTAATTGTAGGAAATAGTAATGTTTTTTTTTTGGGGGGGGGGGGGGGGGGATATTTGCATGTTTCACACACAGAATCAGCCGCTATAAGGAAAAAAAAGGATCAAAATGATTTATTCCAATTACTCCGGTATTGCTAGAGTCAATTTACTTTCGCAATTTTTGCCATCAGATTCTGGTAGACCTATAGTAATAGATTTTGAACAAATGAACCCATTTTTAGATGTTTTTTTTTTAATTTTTTTATTTGAAAGTGGGTTTTCCGTTGCGGTTCTTAGGCATATATCATCATAAAGTTCTCATGATGACTAGCTCCAACTGAATGGATCTCAGTCATTATTAAAGTTAAGAACGTAAAACTTTGCTAACATGTTTAGTTTTAGTACCTGACTATGTCATTAAATGAGAGTCTCATGATAACCAGCCCCAAGTGAAAGGATCTCAACGATTATTGAAGCTATGAATGTAAAATTTTGGGATTTTGAAATCAACTGTAACTTAGAAAGAAATCTGCCAACCTCGAACCACGTAGTAATTGTCTGTCAACCCCTAGAGTGCAATTCCTAAGCCGGAGGCGCGGAGGGAGAGCAGCCCCCGGCCGCTATAACGAAACGGAAAAGCAGGACTCGCCGTGGCGGCAGAGGCTGGACCAAAAAGCCGGAGCTACCTAAGGCGAGTCCTGGTTTCTTCGTTTTGTTACGCACAGGCGAAGGGGCTGTATTTCCCGCAGCGTCGGAGACGTGACAGACGGACATGGTCCCAAAAACGAATCTACCGACCCCGATTCCACAGAGAAATTGTAATTAAGATAAGGGGTTGAAGTGTTTTTCCCATACTAACGAGGGCCACATTTCGGCTTGTATTTCGACAGGGGTTGATTTTTGAGAAAAGTTTATGTGAGCTTTTTTGCTCCCATTGGCGCAAAAAAAACATAACCCTCGTATCGATTGGTGTATTAAAAAGGGGTGGTCATAAGGGGTTGCACTTTTTCGTCAAAATGTTTCTGTTTCCTCCAGTCCAACCATACATGGGGAGTACATAGAGACTCACAGAACTACTACAAGTAAAACTTTCATCGCATCCCGCAAACTCGCAACAATCCATATCGTTACCTGCACTTCGTTGCCGGCCAACGTGGTCAGTCGGGTATCGGTCATGCCGTGTGGCAGATTAGTAACGAGGGCCACGTGTTTGGCCACGGGGGACTTTTTGCCTGCGGGCGATTTGTCGTCGTCCGAACCGCTGTCGTACTCGACTTGAGGCTCGTTTTTGACGTCTACTATGGCTGTGACTGCGCGGCTGAATATGCCCGGGTGGGGCCGAGTCGGGTCAGTCTTTTCCACTCGGAATATTTTCTCCTTGTTCGTCTTACGCTGCAGTATCACGCGTCTGTTCGCGAACGTCTGCTTTTTCTCCTCCGTCTCTTTCTCGCTCTGTAAAAAGCGTCAGGCATATTATACGCGTGTGAGTGACAGGTGTTACAGTAACTCAATTTTGCTGAAAAGTTACAGACAACGGTTACACGATCAGTCTGGCATCAATTCAGTCCATCAGTCTGAGACTGACGCCAGAATGATGGCTCAAAAGTACACAGTAAAAAAAAAAAAGATCAGTCCATCAGTCAACTAGTAAGACGATCATTCTCCCGCCATTCCTGACCAAACTGATGGACAGAACTGATGCCAGACTGTTATACAGAACTGAAATATGGTTCCAATGCAGTCTCGATGTACACAATGAAACTATTTCCATAAAAATGAAGAAACTATTTTAATAAAAAAATTAACCTAGGTCAAAAGCGTTGATTGGTCATAACTCCAAAAATAAGTTTATGATATTAAGACAATATTAAGACGAGACGTTCATAAATCACTAAAAATATTTTAAAAAATCCAAGTTAAATACGAGAATTGGTGTTCAGTTCATACACTTTTTAAAAACAGTTAAGCGAGTTTAGACTGTAAATATTGTTTAATTGTTATATTGGAAAAAAGCTTGATTAATGAAGGAGAAGTGCAATCAATGGCTTACCTGTTTATTAAAAATGATTTTCTGTCTCGATTTAGCTGGGGGTGTGTTAGTTACACTTTCTTTTGTCTATAACAAAATTTTATGTGTTTTTATTGTGTAATTATTTATTATTATTATTAATATGAAAAACATACACACAAATAGTGTTACAGTAAAAAAAACAACTAGCAAGCAATATATTATAGAAAACAATTTATTCCAACTTACCTTTGAGGGTTTTTCTTTGTCATCATCATGGTTCTTGCTAATTGTAGAGACTGTGCGTCGAATAGGAGATTTCTCTGTTATAAAAATATACTTTATTCGTAAAACGAAAGAAAGAAATCATATTCTAATAACTGAATTACTTCAAACGAGTAGTCACTTGGGGTAATTCCGAAAAAGGGGATATTCCGAAAATATTAAATTTCTACCAAGATTTACAATATTTTTCACTGGTAAAATTGGTCTTGTCGCCATTTCGTTCGTCTCTCTGGCTTCATTTACGTTAGACGGCTTACGACAAGTGCACCTTTTTTTAAGGATTTGCAGCTTATCGTAATTACCCCACGAGACATATCTTCGGAACCGGGTTAGTTGAAGTTGGAAGGGCTTATCTCACGAACTACTAGAGCAATTTTTCTGTTATTGGGGTCAGATAAGAAGTAGAACACGTGAAGGATCATAGGCTATTTTTTGTAGACTGATTTGTCTGTGAAATATCTAATTTATATATATATATATATATATATATATATATATATATATATATATATATATATATATATATATATATATATATATATATATATATATAATAGTTATATTATATTATAGTAAAGCTGACTTTTAAAATATTATAATGGGTTTAATTGGGTTTATGTGTAATTTTTTTATTTTATTTATTGCAATTAATCCATCCTAACCCAAATTTTGGTTAAAATAAAATTGTTAAGTATAAAATGACACTTAAACATGGGTATTATGTTGAGAGCCTGTGGATCACGTACGGGGTAATTACGAAAATCAAAATGATCTAAAACTTGTTTTGGCTATAACATTTATATTTTTATCTATACTTAATATTATAAAGCTGAAGAGTTTGTTTGTTTGTTTGAACGCACTAATCTCAGGAACTACTGGTCCGATTTGAAAAATTCTTTCAGTGTTAGATAGCCCATTTATCGAGGAATAATACGTTATTAAGCTAAGATCAATTGGAGCGAAGAAACAGAGGAAAATGTGGAGAAACGGGGAAAATCATATGAAATTGCTTATTATCTCAAGAACCACCGTAGCAATTTTTATGTTTTTTGGCACACATGAAGAATAGACCACGCGAAGGGATATAGGCTATTTTTTCGGAGAAATGTACGGTTTCCATAAATTCCTAAATTACGCGGACGAAGCCGCGCGGAACATCTAGTACTCATATATTTTTTTAATAAACAGGGGTAAACGCGAATGAAAAGCGAATTAATTCTTTAAATCCAAGTATTATAAAAGCTATTTTTCAGTGCCATTCGTAATTACCCCGATATTCCGGAATTACACCTAACCACAGAAATAAAGACCCTGCAATTGAAATGCATTTATTTATGAAATAAAACAATATTTCAGAGATTGGGCCATTAAAATAATTAGATCATACGTTCCTTCTAATATAAATATCAATTCGTTGGTAGTGGACATATGCATATTAAGTCATTTTTTTTAAAATATAGATATCGTACCAACTAATCACAAAATGTGTCGGAATTACCCCAAGTCACCTTAATCTTAAACTTCGAACATGACAAAGTTTCTCTGCAACTGCTGTGTTATCATTTAGTACAATAATTTAGTATCAAGGGGCTTTTGCAATTTCATTTCTATTTGAGATAGTTTCTCTTACTTTGGAACTTCAAAAAAAATTCGGTCACCTAGACTGTGTGTGATGTAAGTACTTATAAAACGAGCAATGAACAAAATATCTATTTTTAGACTCCTCATGTGCATAATTCTGTTGTATTTACCTTTTTTCTTTTTGTCCTTGTCGTCATTGAAGACAATTTTCTGTCTCTGCTGGGGTTTCTTCTCTATCGTGCTTGTAGTTTTGATGATTTTGGGGGGCAGCTTGGAGCGTAAGTCCGCCGCGGGTTTCGTTTCGTTCTTAGGTTTTGGCTTCTGAGGGGTGGGTCTGTGTAAAAAAAGTAATTTAAATAATTATGTTACAAAGTGGACTATCATCATACTAGAAACAGTGACATTCCTTGTGAGTTGATATTATGGTTTAGACTCTTGAGTCTTGACTCGGAGATCGTGGATTCGATTACCGTGTTGGAAACATGTTAATTTAAAGTTTGGTAACAATGCAGGCTGATCACCTGATTGTCTGACAAATAGGATGATCTCGCCAGTCGTGTCGATCTTCCGTCCCACTGGGTTATGAGAGTAAAGGAATAGAGTGCTCTTGTGTACTGCGCACACTTGGGTATAAAATTACTCCTGCGTAACTAGCCCGGTTTCAATACAACCGGCCACCGTCACCGAAATCGGTGTGGGAGTTATTATTATTAACACGCGTCTATTAGCTCGGGCTGTATGTATGTAACGAAATCTTTGAGCACGATTTTTACCTATCTCTAGTAGTCAAACTAATTCGAAACTTTGCATATGTATTAAGAGCCAAAGACAATGTAATAGTTTGTTAAAATTTTTGATTTTTTTTAAAGCGTATTTTTTTTTATAGATTTTTAAACTATTATTTATTATTCTGTCTGCGATTGTATGTGAGATCTTAAAAGGTATACTCACTCGTCGTCCTCTGACAGTATGCCGTCGATGTCTCCCAGTATGAGGTCTAAGTCATCATCGTCTAGCGGCGGCGTCAGCGTCTCCCGCGGCGGCGTCAGTCCATCTGTTACACATTGTATACTTCATTTCACAGCAGATCGCATTTCAGGTTGTTAGGGTTAACACCGTTATTGTTGTTCATTTTGACGGGCTCATTTGATGGTTTTAAGGATAACGGTGTTAACCCTAACACCCAGTATTATACAGATTTTGATCTAATTAGGAATGAAAGTTATTTTTTTATTTCAATAAGGTTCTGGTTTAAAGGTAGCATTTTTGGTTATTTTGAAAAAACGGTATGTATACACATTACACTTTCAATAAACTTTTCAATGACTTATAAGTTAAATACGTTGGTAAACCCACCTGACAAAAATAAATAAATTAAAAAGAATAATATTTATCTACTAGTAAAAGTAGATAAAAGATACAAGATTAACCAAACAAAGGTTGTTATCTGTGGACTACATCTAACTTGCAAAGTAAATAACTTACCACACGTGGAATTAGCTTCAGCGCTCTCCACCTTGCGCGAGACGGGAGATCGTTCTCTCACTTTCTCCACTTCCTTCTCTTTGGGTTTCTCTATCTCTTTAGGTTTTATCGTCTCTTTGAAACTCCTCTCGGGCGTATTACGTGTGGTATCGGGTTTCACATCTTGTTCGTGTGTGGTCGTGGGTTTAATTTCCTCCTTTACTTTTGGTGGACTTTCTCTTGGTTTCTCTGTGGTCACCTCCTTTTCTTGTTCTTTCTCTCTGCAATTTAAAAGTATACAATGCAAAGTAGATAAATAGTTTTTAATACTATAATATGAAGACTAAAATATTTAATTACAACTGACAGCAAATATTTTGGATACCTAACCTACCAAATTATTTAAAGTTTCTGCTGAATGTCAAACCTATTCAAATATGAATTTAACAGTTTTTTTTTTTTTTTTTTTTTTTTGTAAAAGGCATCCATTTTGTAAATTTCTTGATTAGTAAGGGTTAGTAAGGGTGTTAAAAACATTTTACCTGTCCTGCAGCTGTTTCTGTAGCGCTACGGCGTTCTTCCTGCGTCGCACCTCCTTGGCGCGCAACACTCGTTCGCGCATGCTCTCTTGCTCGCGAACACGACGTCGGTAATCGCTGTCCTGTAATACAAATATTTGGTGTTATAGATTACCAGCTTGTAAAATTTTATTTATTATTTATTTACCACTTTAATGTACACATAAAAATAACAATATGGTTACCATAGAACGACGACACACAAAGTAACTGTATATTTGTAAAAAGAAATCTTTTCAAAATATTTTTTTTACTTGCGTCTGTTATCCCATGTCATGCGCAACAATATGTTAAAATTTAATTAACCCTTTAAAATTTAAAGTAATAATTTATTTATAATAATTTAAGTACACAACGGATTACTCATGCAAGTAATCCATTGTGTACTTTCGTTGAATATTAATTTATTTCTTTGACGAAATATTATAACTATTTTGACAAAAACCTGAGGACTATGTTACAAAGCCAATTTAAAAATTCTTGCTCTATAACGTTCGTTACGTAAAATCGTTAATTTTTTTTCAATAAAATACGTTACCTCGTCACTGGGTGAGTGCGTGTGCGGCGGCGGCGGCGGAGGGCGCGCGCGGCGCGGGCTCGGCGAGCGGCGCGGCGGCGGTGTCGGCGACCGCATTCTGCGGGCAAAACTCATACGTTAGCATATTACTACAAGCGATACGTCAAACGACACTGTTAAGCTATTGCATAGCTTTTATCGCGGGTTTTGAGCGCGGTGACCGAATCAAGACAATCCGTAACGAAAAGAACCTAACACTGGGGGTGTTAGGTTCTTTTCGTTACGGATTGTCTTGATTCGGTCACCTCCGTCGGTGTGGCGTTGCCAAACTGCGGCACGGTTTGTATGCGTGCGACTAGACGTATGAGAATAATAATTAATTGCCTATGTTGATAAAAAATGCCACGCGTATTTTTTTTTTTTTGTTTTGATGAATTGGAACGCGTTCAAATGCGTTCCAAATTATTCAACTCCCATTAAATGTAAAGCTGATTTATTGGAAGATTGCTTAGAAAAATCGATATATTTTGAATCAATTTGGATAAAACCATGAAAGCCCATACCGTCGTCTGAGGCCGGCGCGGTTGGCGTTGATAAACTCCTCCTGGCGACGCAGCAGCTCATCGTCGTCGCGCCGCACGAGATCGTTCTCTATCTCGATCGTCGTGTTTTCTATGTATCTGAAAATATAACGTTTATCTACATAATCCTAGGCAGATGGCGGACCTACGTAGTTTGGTCGAGTTATGTCAAACCCAGCCGACAGATCACGACTTACATAATTATTGAATTGACATAATTCAACCAAATGACGCAGATCCGTCTGCCTATGAATCAATTTCTTCGATGGTACATGTAAAGGTGATCGCTTTATCAGCAAGCACGCGCCGTACGCACCGCATTTTAGAATTCGTTGTATGAAATGATGTGAAACCTCGCACATTCATCCGCAGTCCGCACCATACGCGGTGCGTACGGTGCTGACAAATGTGCGATCAGCTTTACAGTAAAGTTTATACATCTTTATACCTACTTAGGCTGAAAAGCATGGCAACTACCTACTTAGGCTGAAAAGCATGGCAACAAATCAAATAGTTTCGATATTGTATGAACGACGTTTTAACCATTTACGAAAAGATTTTGAACTGGGAATTCTAATTGCCAGGTGACATAAAAAGTGTATGTATTGCTAACTTAAGAAAGTTATATGGTGCTATAATTGCACTTCTTCAATAATTCGATTAGAATTAATTTTTAAAAGTTATTGAGCGGTCGCTGCACCGCTGTAGCAGCAAGTTTCGTGCATAACCGATGCAAGAGCATATCAACCAAGCAAAACGCAACTCTTGTGACTGTAAACATTGAAAAAAACAAAACAGTTTGTCAATACCATACCATGAGAAGTAACTAACCTCTGAGGTGACCGTCTCGAGTACTTCCTGCCGGCGGCTCGGGCTAACGCGTTTCTCTGTTCAGCGATGAACCGCTCGGCAGCATCGTCTATATCTTTGATTGGTCCTGTAGAGAAGAAAAGGTTTAATATCGACCTTATATGCACATGCGTTGTCAGGAATTATGTACAGAAGACTATATATACTACTATATGCAAAAATAATATATTTCACAAATGCAAAAACATAACAAAAAGTCTAAAAAGTGTTAGATAAATACAGATTTTGTTTTAAATAACTGTTTCTTAAATAGGTTATAAAATGATATAAGGGGACAATGGAAATACAATTGAGAAATAGGGATAAATGGGAAGTTTACATATTTTTGATGAATTAGTTTTTTTTACGGATGCAAATAAGACGGTAATTTAACCAAGTTGTAATTATAATTAAAATCGCATTTTTTTTTTGTAAGAACTTAAAATATCTAGTAGGATTTTTCAGTGAAAGGATTTTTATAGGCAGGTACATTCATAGCATATATAAAGAGGTGCTATTTATACAAATTTATTATTGTCTCAAAGAATAGATAAAACACGCTATCGTGCAATATAAAAGTAACGAAAAATATACTAAAACTTTTATCACAACAGCAAAAAGTATATAATCGTGCAAAAGCATTTGCTTTACCGAATTTGCTCTCCAACGTGGGACTGAGCGGCGGAGTTTTTTGTATTCTGGTCGGTATGTAGGCCGGTAGCCCTAGGACAGTCAATATACACTTATAGTTGTCCGACTTACAAAAAAGTATTATATTTAATGATTTTACCACCTCTCACACTACCAATTGCTACAGAATTAATAGGAAATGATTCAGAAATGATTAATTTTGTGTATCATAAAAAACTCACCTTCAATTGGAGGCTGGAAATTTCCTTTGAAATGGGGATTGATCAACACCTTCTTCCCGGCGAGTCCCCCTGGGGGCAAATTCGGGGGCAACTGGACTGGCAACATCCTCACTTCCGGTTCCCTGCCCTTGGGCATCATGGGGATACCCGCTGGCTGATGTATCGTAATTTGGGGCAAATTCGGAGGCGCTATCTCTCGAACCGGCGGAGCAAATCTCGGGTTGAAAGCTGGTCTCTGATAGAACATCGGTCGCTCGAAATTCGGCCGAACATTCTGGAAGTTTGGTTCTTCGTTGCGGTACGGGAATCTCGGTGGGCCCTGACTGAAGGGGCGGTTCTCTAGGGGCATCAGGGGCATATCTTGGGGCAGTATCGGTCGTTCCGGGGATATCTCGGGGCCCATTTGCGGCATTTCCGACCGGAGCTCCGGCTGCGGGTCGAGCGGCGGCCGCTGTGGTGGCGGGAATGAGTGACGAGTTGAGAAATTGCCCTGTGGACGAACACACATGATAATATATTCAACAGCTTTAACATCCATATCCTTAATACTTAAATATTATAAATACGAATGTGTGTCTGTCTGTCCGTTTGTCTGTCTGTCTCTTACCTCTTCACGCCTAAACCGCTGAACCGATTTTGCTGAGAAATTTATTATGGCGACATTTTAGTTCTGGGAAAGGACATAGGATAGTTTTTATCCCGAAAAAATGTCCGGTTTCCTCGCTATAAACTAATTAGTTTATCGCGCGGAAACCGGACATTTTTTTATATGTTGTTATTTACATGACGCCCGCAACTCTGTTGCGGCAAAATTTTGCGGGCGTCATCTAGTAACATAAATATACTGTTATAAAACAGTAAAAAAAAAACAGTTGAAGCATTAGCAAGAACACTTTGAAAGAAAGATAACACATTACACATACAAAGAGACATTTAAATTTAGATGAACAATCAACAAAACACGCCCAATTTCACCAACGACTGTTAAAGTTAATGCTCTTATTAATATCATATTACCTCTTTCATTTTCCTTATAAATGAATCAGACACGACATTTTAACAAGCACTAACAAAAGTTGGTGAAATTGGGACTAAAAATGTAAATCCATGTATGTAAGTTGTTGTCAACTTTATATTTATTATAGGTGTACTCACGCGGAAGTTTTGTCTCCGGTAAGGATGTGGCGCGCGGTACTGCGGGTGTCGCCAGGAGTTGCGGCCCCGGGCTGCACCAGGCATGCCACCCGGCACTATCACTTTGTCTGAAATTATATTATTCATTAAGTGTTGTAAATTCGCTGATTCACTTTAAGATGGAAATATTTATTTTTTTGTCAAATGTAATCTGGTAAATATTATTTTAAAGCAATGTAGAACTCTCATGTCAACATTATATTTGTATCATTTGTAAAGTATGATTTATTAATATATCCCTTCCAAAAATATCACCACTTCAAATGAAGTATCTGAAGTTCGTACCACTTGTTTAGGGTTCCGTACCCAAAGGGTAAAAATGGGACCCTATTACTAAGACTTCAATGTCTGTCCGTCTGTCTGTCTGTCTGTCCGTCTATCTGTCTGTCTGTCTATCTGTCCGTCTGTCTGTCTGTCTCCAGGCTGTATCTCAAGAACCGCTACAGCTAGACTTCTGAAATTTTCACAGATTGTGTATTTCTGTTGCCGCTATAACAACAAATACTAAAAATAAAATAAATTAAATATTTAATGGGGGCTCCCATACAACAAACGTGATTTTTTTGCTATTTTTTGCTCCATATCAATAATGGCCAAAGATAGGCACTTGAAATGTTCACAAAATACTTAGTTGTACTTATACTTAATTAATAATAAAATAAAATTAAACGTAATAATTAAGGGGGGCTCCCATACAAAAATCACAATTTTTGGGCTATTTTTGCTCTATAAGGGTACAGAACCCTTCATGCGCGAGTCCCACTCGCACTTGGCCGATTTTCTAAAATTAAACTAATAATACGTTGTTGTTTACACGAGTAGTCCATTAAGCCAAGTGGTGTGTTTGCAGTTATTGTTAAAGATTTGTCCATATATTAATACACTTTATCATGAAAAATTATTCCAAATGGTTGGCTAGTCTGTGACCAGTAGGTATTACATAGAGATATTGAGTGTTAAAATAATTGACTTTAAAAAAATAATTAAAGCTTACCCAAAGAGTCGGGTATATTTCTTTGTTGTGGAGTCCTCACTGGTCCTGTCCTTTCTGATATAAATCTGTTCCGACCAGGCTCACCATCTACAAAGTAACAAAGGTTTTATTCATTAATGGTGTAAGTACCAGATATGGTAATGATTTTAGAAATCTATTACATTTTATAAGTATATTTGTAAGCACAACCTATTCTTGTTAAAATGTTGTAGGTAACCTTAGAAGTAAGGGTTTGTAATACCAAATAACAAAGTATGACTGAGGAATTATAGTTTTGTCTACAATAATATCTATGTATATTAACTTTTATTTTACTCACTTGTAACACTGGGTACTTCTGATGGTACTATTTGTGGTGACTCCACTGGTGCTGCAGGCTAAAAAGATTTTTAATTATTTAACACTGATAAAACCAAACACATGTTACTTCTTGTTGGTGTTTGTTTTTATTAATTTGTTTTTAAGCTAGAGGAATAATACTTACAATAGGTGGTGGAACTACTGCTGGTTCGTCATATGCTGGTGGTTCATAAGGAGCATATGTGGAATGAGGTCTGTGAGACACATTTGGTACCTCCACAGTTATGTTTGGTACCACACATTCTGCTTCCGCAGTGTGTGCTGGCTGCAAGATAAAAATAGCATTAAACAATTACTTTCTTTACATTTACATAAAGTAGGTTTTAAATGTAATTCAACAATTTTTTAGCCTGTGCAGTCTTAAAAATGGATTTTCTTTATGTATCTGGTATGTTACTCATTGTTTCACAAGTTATTTTCTACTAGACGTTCCGCGCGGCTTCGCCTGCGTAAATTAGATATTTCACAGAAAAATTAGTCCACAAAAAAAAGCCTATGATCCGTCACATGGTCTACTTCTTATCTGATCCAAATAACAGAAAAAATGCTCTAGTAGTTCGTGAGATAAGCCCTTTCAAATAATTTCCCCCGTTTTTTCCACATTTTCCTCTATTTCTTCGCTCCTATTAGTCTTAGCGTGATAAGATATAGCCTATAGCCTTCCTCGATAACTGGGCTATCTAACACTGAAAGAATTTTTCAAATCGGACTGGTAGTTCCTGAGATTAGGGCGTTCAAATTAGCCCTTTCAAATAATTTCCCCCGTTTTTTCCACATTTTTCTCTATTTCTTCGCTCCTATTAGTCTTAGCGTGATAAAATATAGCCTATAGCTTTTCTCGATAACTGGGCTATCTAACACTGAAAGAATTTTTCAAATCGGACCAGTAGTTCCTGAGATTAGCGCGTTGAAATGAGCCATTTCAAATAATTTCCCCCCGTTTTTTCCACATTTTCCTGTATTTCTTCACTTCTATTAGTCTTAGCGTGATAAAATATAGCCTATAGCCTTCCTCGATAAATGGGCTATCTAACATTGAAAGATTTTTTTAAATCGGACCAGTAGTTCCTGAGATTAGCGCGTTCAAACAAACAAACTAACTAACTAACTCTTCCGCTTTATAATATTAGTATAGATTATAATATTAGTATAGATTGTTTTTATTAACATGAAAGTTAGTGACTTCAGGATGAATTTGAGGTATTGAGTCAAATAAAAAAACTCGGCTAGTACCTGACTATATTCCATAGCTTGAGAAGGGAACTCATTAGGTACAACACTGACTGGCTCCCTGTATGTAGGTCCATGTGAACTTGGTACATTTTGTGGTGCACCAGTATCATAATCATCAGCGAGAAGCTGTTCTTCTTCTTCGTTACCAAGGTTGTAGTCTGCAAGACTATGATCTCCTAAATCCTCTCCCAAAAGATCCTCGCTGGGGGAACAACAAAAATGTTATTGCAACACTTACGCTATTAACGCCATGGCACTTATAACTTATGCAAAGATTGTGACAAATGTAATTTTATGTCTTATTAACTAATAGTAACTTAATATTATGTCTAATTATCACTTATTTTATGAAATTAAACAGAATTTATGAGAAATACGAACTTGTCCGACATGTTGACAAAAATACAATGGATAATGGCGACGGCGACCTGTCGCCTGTCGGCTGTCATTTGTCAGTTGTCACTTGTCAATGTGTCGACTGTATAGCGCTTATTCCACTTCACTAAATTTAGAAGTTCTAAATGATTTAGTGACTAAATTTAGGCAAGTTAAATAACATTTAGAAAGGTAGGATCCTAACTAGTGTACTAGCGCTTATTCCACTTCACTAAATTTAGAAGTTCTAACTAGGATCCTAAAAAATTTAGTCAAGTGGAATAACATTTAGAAAGTTAGGATCCTAATTAGGATCCTAAATAGAAAAAAAATGTGGCTTCTGAATGACTAAATCAGTGTTGCCAGATGGTTTCAACCTTTTATCTGTAGTGAGAACTGCTAAATCTGTATTAAAGTCAACAAAATAATAACCTATTAATCATTATCTACGCTTTTTTATGAAAAAAGGGATACGTATTGCCTTGATAAGGTGATAAACGTATAATAAATAAAAAGATACTTAAATTATATTTATTTTAATTAAAAATATATAATAAAATCTTAAAAAAAAATTGAACACACTAAGGGCCTGTTTCACTACTTCCTGATAAAGTGCCAGATAGGCTATCCTCAACTTTTTTGACAGATTCTCCATACTTTATCAGCTGTCAAGTTAAGTTGTGGATAGAATATCCGGCACTTATCAGGAAGTGGTAAAACAGGCCCTTAACATAATAAAATAAAATAAAAACATGGCAATAAGATAGAAATATGTATATTATTTTCATTTGTATTTTTTTTTGTTAAATTTTGACAGCAACTGCTCATCAATCTCTAGAATCTAGATTATAGCATTCGTAGCATTTGTAGCATTCGTAGGTAATTTTTAAAGTCTGCTGGTTCCAAGTAGTTCAGAAAGTTCATAATTCATAATTTTTCGTGGAGCCAAAATTCTTTCAACCATCTTTTTCGCCTTTTATTTATTTCGATTTTCATTGAGCCAACAGCTAAGCCTATGAGAAGACCAATTTTTTGTTGCTTTGACAGAACTCGAGCCATCACGAATTACAGACCGATATCAATTCTGTCTTGTTTTTCTAAGATTTTTGAATCGGTTGTATGTCCATACATCACTCTTCACATAGATTCCAGCTTTAGTGACTCCCAACACGGTTTTCGAAAAGGTCGATGTACTGAAACAAACCTTCTAACTTTTACATCGTATCTGTCGCACGAGGTTGATAAGGGCCAACAAGTTGATGTAGTCTATACTGACTTTACCAGTGCATTCGACAAAGTTAGTCATGCGCGCTTGGTGAAAAAACTTAAGGCTTGCGGAATTCATGGTACCTTGCTTACTTGGCTTTCCTCATACCTTGAGAGAAGGACGCAGCTTGTTTGTGTCGGAGGTTATGAATCATACCTTTATGAAGCGGAATCTGGTGTACCTCAGGGAACCCACCTGGGTCCAATTCTTTTTTCTCATTTCATAAATGATATCTGTCACTTCATTAAGCACAGCAAATATTCTCTATTTGCAGATGACCTTAAGATATACAGAACAGTGCGATCCTACTTGGACATTTCACTCCTGCAAGACGATCTTAAGAGTCTCCATGAATGGTGTGTAATTAATAAAATGGTACTGGTATCCAAATAAATACTACCACATTAAATTTACTAGAAAAAAATGCCCACTTCCATCAAGTTACACCCTGCATAACTCCATTCTCGCGGAGGTAAAAGAGATGCGTGACCTGGGCGTGATTTTAGATTCAAAATTAAAGTACACTTCTCATATTGAGTCCGTTGTTGTAAAGTCGGCTCGAATGATGGGCTTTATAAACCGGAATTCATCCGGCTTTCATTACAAAACCAAAATTTTATTATTTAATCACCTTGTTTGCAGCCATCTCGAATATGCCAGCTCAATATGGAACCCAACATACGTGACTCATTCACAGAGAATCGAATATATCCAAAGATCCTTCACCAGACGCCTCGCATTTTGCTGTTCGGGAATTTATCACAGGTCTCCATATGAACAAAGGCTAAACTTTTTTAAAATGCCAAATTTAAGAACAAGACGAACGATACACGACCTGCTCCTACTGCACAAAATAGTAACCTTAGCCTTACTTTTGCTCTGTAGTACCATACAATCTCACTTGTAGTACCATACAACCTCCTTGGAAGTCCAAATATCTCACTTGTAGTACCATACAACCTCCTTGGAAGGGATAAAGGAAAGTATAAAGGAAAACGAGGAAAAAATGGAGAAGTTGAGCTCGTTACTGGAGAGCAAAATGACTGTCGCTAAACCGGCGAGTTATGCGAGCGTTGCTTCGAGAGGAATCACAGAGAAACCTACCGAAGCAAGGGAGCTGCATTCAGTCATGGTGTCCTCCAGAGACGGGCAAGAGACTGGAGAGGAGGTCTTGGAAAAAATTAGAAAGGCAGTAGATGCCAAGGACGGTTGGGTAAAAGTAGAGAGGGTTAGAAAAGTTAAAAATAGGAAAGTCGTCATAGGGTGTATAAATGAGGAGGAAAGAAATAAGGTGAAGGAGAGATTGAGAACGAATGAGGGATTAGTAGTTGAAGAGGTGAAGAATAAAAACCCCCTTTTAACCTTCAGGGATGTGATGAAATGCGACGTGGCCGATTTCATCACTGCTTTCTGTAATCAGAACGTAGACATCCTTGAGGGCTTAAAGGGGGACGAAAGAAAGGTAGAAGTAGCGTACGTGAAGCAAGCTAGGAACCCCCTTCAGAACCATCTCGTGGTTAGAGCAAGCCCACAGGTATGGAAGAAGTGTGTGAATGTAGGCTACGCCCATATTGGGCTAGGCAGAGTTCGAGTGATGGACCACAGTCCGCTGGTGCAGTGCTCCCGTTGCCTAGGATATGGGCATACCAGACGGCACTGTCAGGAAAGTGAGGTGCGATGCAGTCACTGCGCCGGTCCTCATCTGAGGACTGAATGCGACAAGTGGCTGCGAGGAGACAGGCCCAAATGCATCAACTGCATGAGGGCGAGGAGAGGCAACGAAGAGCACAGCGCCTTCGATAGAGAGTGTATAGAAAGAAAGAGGTGGGACGCTCTAGCCAGATCGGCGGTGGCGTATTGCTGTGGCTGTCCCAGGTGAGTCCTTCCAGTACCGAATGTTGCAGTCGAACCTTCAGCGGAGCCAAATCGCCACTAAGGTGCTATTGCTCGAGGCCACCAAGCGTAAGGCTTGCGTTGCGCTGCTGCAAGAGCCCTACATAGGTGGGGCGCGGAGTATGAGGACATACAAAGGAGTGAGGGTCTTCCAGAGTGATGGGGAGGGGGGCGGTGTGGTCAAGGCGTGTGTTGTAGTATTTGATGACACGTTGGATGTCGAACTACACACACGCCTCAGCAATAACAAGATTGTTGTGGCCACCCACCGAACCAAAGCCTGGGAGATGATTGTTGTGTCCTTCTACTTCGAGCCTGATAAGCCTGTAGGGCCCTACCTGGACCATCTTGTACTGATAGGAAGAGAGCTGGGTACCGACAAGATGGTTTTAGGAGGTGATGCTAACGCCAAAAGCCCGTGGTGGGGTGGCGATAAGGAAGACCCGCGAGGAAGGGAAGTGTCTGCAGTACTGGAAGAAATGAGTCTACACATACTCAACACAGGGGACACCCCGACATTCGACACCGTCAGAGGGGGTAAAAGGTACTCCAGTTACGTGGATGTGACAGCGTGCTCCGATGATCTGCTGGACCGAGTGGGCGACTGGAAGGTAGAGGAGAGTCTCACGAGTTCTGACCACAACGGCATATCCTTCGGCATCAGACAACACAAATCCACAGGCACGAACATAATACGCACTACACGCATCTTTAACACACATAAGGCAAACTGGATTCAATTTCGTGAGAAACTGACCCAGCTGATGTCAGACAGACAATTGACTATACAAGACATTGATACAATACATAGCACACAACAAATAGATAAAGCAATAGACAGATACACAGAAGCCATAACACAGACATGCAGAGACACTATGCCGACCAAGAAACACACACAGAAATTCAACTTGTCGTGGTGGAATGATGAAATCGCGCAGATGAAGAAGGAGGTCGCCACGAAGAAACGCAGGATCCGGAACGCAGCGCCTGATCGCAGAAACCGCGTAGTTGGATTGTACCTGGAAGCGAAAGACAAGTATGAAAAGACAGTAAAAGAGGCTCAAGCAGCAAGCTGGAAGGAGTTTTGTCGAAAACAGGATAGGGAGGGAGTCTGGGAGGGCATCTACAGAGTACTGAACAGAGTTGGAGGGAGGGAGGAGGATCTGCTCTAACAAGGATCGGTGAGACCCTCGACGCCCGAAGCTCCGCAGAATTGTTGGCGGAGACCTTCTACCCCGAGGATCTGGAAAGTGATGAAAGTGAGGAACGTCGACGGATACGCCGGCGTGCAGAGTCCTTGGACTCCGAACAGCCGACGGGTCCGGACGACCCACTTTTCATCATGGAGGAGTTGAAGAGAGCCGTAAGGTCCTTCAACCCCAAAAAGGCCCCCGGGTCGGATGGTCTCACGTCTGACATCTGCCAGCACGCTGTAGAATGTAATCCGGAATGGTTCCTTGCCCTGCTGAATAAGTGCCTCACTGTCGGCTACTTTCCCGAACAGTGGAAGCAGGCGACAGTGGTGGTACTGAGAAAGCCGGGCAGGGAATCATACCGGGTACCAAAAGCCTATCGACCGATTGGTCTCCTACCTGTTCTCGGCAAAATCTTCGAGAAGATGCTGGTTGCCCGACTTAGGTTCTACCTGTTGCCCAAAATAAGCCCAAATCAGTATGGCTTTATGCCCCAAAGGAGCACCGAAGACGCTCTCTATAGGTTGGTGAACCATCATTTTTTCATCATCAGAAAGAAGGAGGAGAAGAAAATTTCTGTTGTGGTATCACTGGACATAGAGGGGGCCTTCGACAGTGCTTGGTGGCCGGCCATAAAGGTTCGGTTGGCTGAAGTTGGGTGTCCGGGGAACCTGAGGTGGGTATTCAGTAGCTACTTGAGTGGAAGGAGAGTGAATGTGAGATATGCTGGTGTGGAAGTGAGCAGGGGGACCGACAAGGGGTGCGTGCAGGGATCCATCGGTGGACCGATCCTGTGGAACCTCTTGTTGGACCCCCTGCTATGGATGTTAGAAGAGATGGATGTTTTAAATCAGGCTTTCGCGGACGACATCGTCTTGATGTTTGAAGGAGACACGGCCCTTGAAATAGAGATGAAAGCCAAAAGAATATTAGAAAAGATCAGGAAATGGGGGGAGCTAAACAAGCTGAAATTTGCCCCCCACAAAACATGCGCTTTACTCTCCACGCGGAGAATAAAGTATGATGTACCGCGACTCGCTATGGGGGGTGTTGATCTTCAATATTATGATAGTATAAAGGTACTGGGCTTAACCATCGACAGAGGCCTGACATTTAACGCCTATGTCAGTCATGTTTGTAAAAAGGCTATAGCACGTTACAAGCAGCTAGCCAGAGCTGCTTGCGCAGGTTGGGGACTTAACCCCCAAGTAGTTAAGATTATTTATACGGCGGTCATAGAACCAACTATTTTGTATGCATCGGCAGCGTGGGCACACACCGTGGAAAAGATGGGTGTCCAAAAAAGGCTCAACTCTGTTCAACGGGGTTTTGCCCTGAAGATCTGCAAAAAATATCGGACCGTCTCCCTGAACTCTGCGTTGCTGTTGGCTGGGATACTCCCTCTTGATCTTAGAATACTCGAAGCATCGAGGCTTTATGAGATCAAGAAGGGAGTGTCATACCCGGCATCGGGGGACAGGGAGGTGGAACGAATGGCTTCCGCGATTGAGGACCCACATCCGGCATAGCAGGTAGAGCTGAGGTTCGGGATGGTAGATGAGGACTCGTATGCTGACGTGGTTAACAGCCACATCCATAGGATCTATACGGATGGCAGCAAGATTGAGGGTCGAGTCGGAGCCGCACTCTCCGTATGGAAGGGTGAGGCCGAGACGAAGGCCGTCAAGCTTGCTTTGTTGCCGTATTGCACCGTCTACCAAGCCGAACGTACGTCCTAGCGCTCCAAAGAGCAGTAAGTATAGCCTGCAAGAGTGGAATGGCGAAGGTCGGTATCCTTAGCGATTCCAGATCGGCTCTACAGGCCTTTGGTTCCCCTCATCCCCTGGCAGTGCAAACAAGGGCGGCCCTCCGAAAATCTGCATCGCAGAGGCGGGAGGTTTCCCTGTTTTGAATTAAGGGTTGAAGGGCAATGAGAGGGTTGACGAATTAGCCAAGGAGGCCGCGCTGGGATTGAAAAGGAAGCCTGACTACGATCTGTGTCCTGTTTCATTCGTCAAGCGTATCTTAAGAGAGGATACGATTGAGGAATGGGACAAGAGATATGAAGTAGGAGGGACGGCCGGAGTCACGAAGCTCTTTTTCCCAAGCGCTGCTGCTGCATACAAAGTAGTTAGAAAAATAGACATCACACACTACACCACACAGGTTCTGACTGGACACGGCGGATTCGCCTTCTACTTGCACAGATTCAAGTTGAAGGAGGATCCGTCGTGCCTGTGTCAGCCAGGAGTTGAGGAGACGGTTCCTCACCTGTTACTCGAGTGCCCAATTTTTGCTAGCAATAGATATGATATTGAGCAGAAACTCGGCACATCGATAACGGGTGAGAATCTGCTATCCACCCTGGGGGGAAAGAAGAGGGACCTATTCCTCTCTTTTTGTAAGAGGATTGTGGGTGTTATAAATAAGAAAAATAGTGATATTCTACTGTGATAATTAGTGTAAGACTCCTTAGCGATAAGTCTTATAAAACTGTGATATTAGGTTAGCTGAACGTTGTGCTGTAGTTTTATTTACTGTATTTTAACTGGACATTTTAAAATTGGAATTTTATCTACATATTAATTGACTTTTATAATTATTTTTACTGTATTTTACAATCAGAATCTTATCCTGTATAGTGTATTTTAATTGTATGAAGAACAATTTGTTTAGCAATAAGAAAGATGTAACGAAGATGAAAGAAAAATGAAAAGAACAAGCCCTGATTTTGTTAGGGGGGTGTACTTCTTTAAAAAAAAAATATAAAAAAAAAAATAAAAAAAAAACCTCCCTCGGAAGCCAATGACTAAGATTCTGTGCGGCCCAACTTCTAAAACCAATTTAGGCTTGCAAGCTCCAGTGTCTCGAATTTGCAAACTGTATAGTCATGTTTGCTCTAATATCGACGACAATATAGACATATTCGGTATGACCTATACCCAGTTCAGAAACAAACTAATGGGATTTTATAAAATAAAAAAAGATACTTAAAAACGCACATTAGGTATATCTATTGCACTTCGTTATATTCTATTGTCATGAATTATTATGATTGATTTAGGTTATTATTTAAGTTCTGTTTTCTATGTAAACTCTTGTGTTTTTTTTTAATTCTTTGTATAATAACAATAATCAATGAAATGTTATTTTTTATTATTATTGTTTCAGTTGCTATATTAATTTGATTATTTTATTAATTTTAATATGTACTTTAGCTTAATTAATATTATTATTATCTTGTATCTTTGCTAGTGTTGTGTCACCTATAAAAGTGCATGTATCAGGATTGTGTAATTATAATTTGTAGCAGTAATGGGTTGTTTTCTTTTTTTTGATCTCCACCAGACGGCGCGACGATAGACACTTCTAGATTTTCTATTGGTTCCCCACCGATCTGAAATTATCTGCAGGTTGTCATCACACACTACATATGGATTGTTTCTAAAAAATCTCAGTGTACTGTCAAGTGTGACATAAATCAAAAGCTAAGCCATCATTGGCTTAAGCGATTAGGCCAGTATACTAGTAACAGTTTAGGAACACGCTGACATAATATAATACTTGTCAAACTGAAAACTGACAACTGAAAGAGTTTTGGCGGGATGTTACTTTGACACTTCTTCTACTTTTTATTGTCGGTGTGGTTTTCATTATTTTTTCCCAAATTGTGTTATTTGGGTTTTTGATGTTCATTATTGTAAAATATTAGCCATTTAATATCCGTTATCTTGCAGAAGTGCAGGTAAGATGTTGTAAAAACCAAAATGTATAATTCCTGTGACATTTGGTGTGAATAACGGTAAATAGGGCTATTTCTTCCGTGAGTTTTAACTAAAATATCGTTATAATAACTTTATTATCCTATTCGTTGGAATATTATTGCGTCTTTTTCAAATTGAAATGTATCAAGTTTTACATTCTTTTGCCCAGTTTTGTAGTAATTAATGATGGTATTACCGATAGTTGTCTACCCATACGCCATATAGTTACTAAAATGAAAACTGTTTGACAATCAAATTAAAAAAATAAGAAAATGCCTCATTGTCTAATACATGTACCGCAGGTGTCCTTTTTAAATAAATAAATAAATTGAGAAGACGTCTGGCCAAAATCGTCGCGTGGTCACAACTGATTTAGTTACTAAATTAGGACAAGTGGAATAAGAAGCTTCTAATTAGTCTCCTTTTTAGGATCCTAGCTAGGACTTCTAAATTTAGTGAAGTGTAACTTTAACTTTAACCACGCCTCTGGTGCAACCCAACCTAATAGTGTTCTGTCCACAGAATACAAATTACTGCAGCTCATACTACTAAATACTAATCTGTGTGCAATTCTGTCATCTGTGCTCATCGCTGGTCGCCACCGGCCACAGATTAGTAGTATGCTGGTCGCTGTTCCTGTTCCAGAAAAACCAAAATAATAAAAAAATCTTTATAAATACACATTACAATAATTTACAGTTTCTAATAATTTTAAATTTACAAAGCACTCAATAATACATTTGTTTTGTTGAAACATGTCTGAGGACGGAGACGATGAAATAGAATATTTAGACGAGGACGCCGAAATAGTTCAGCAATGTGTACAAACTGCTCAAACCGGTGAGAGACCGCTTCCAAACTTCAGCATCGAAACAGAACTGCTCGTTGAGAGATTACCTCATGACTCAAAATCGAGTAAAAAGAAGAAAAGGGTCGAAGAAGAAGACTTCGATTACGACCCAAGCGAGGATTTGCGGGGTTCTCGAGCCAAGCAGAGAAAAACTCATCATTCTCCTAGCGATACCAAGAAAAATGTGTCTAAAAGCAGTTTACAAGTAACTAAAGCAAAAAAAATTCGTGAGCAAGCACCAGTAGGTTTGAAGCAACGAAAAAGTATGGATATAAGGATTCCCGATTACGACGATCCCTTGTGTCTGCCAGTGAGAGCTGTCATCAGAGACAGGGATGATACAAACAAACTCAAAGCTTGGAACGATCTGTGTTTAGAGAAGTTTAAGCAACTGGACAAGCCTATGAGGGTCGACAAAGAAGAGACAGTTGCTTCCAAAAGAATTGTTGAGCTTCGTAATGTGCGGAACAACTTGGGTAAATCATTTTTATATAGAACTACTCATAAGTCGAAACACTGATATATATTATAAAATATTTCTTTGTTTTTCCTTTAAAACTGATGTTCAAAATTTAAACTGAAATTTCCACAGAGTAGACAAAATATTTATTTTGTGTGTCCTTACCTATGTGAGTCCTGTCTTTTGCTTGCACTAAGTAGTGGATAAGTTAAGTGACTGCACGTCCCTTTTAAATTGGACTGTTACTTTATCCGGTACTCTGTCCTGGTGTCCCCGCAGACAAAGTCGAGACACAAAATTGTCCTGTTTTCGCGTTGAAACCAAGATACTCCTTCAGAAAGCAGCCAAGTAATCTGTAGCTGCTAGAATTTATGTTTTTTCGATGCCAACATCATGCTCGAGTACCTAATGACAAATGCCGAAATCTGTTTAGCATTTCTCACAAGAAATTCCATACAGATTAATTATGTTTCACATGGCGCGGACCATATAGGACATCATTGCCGTGCCGGTGACCGTTTGGGGCTTGATGAATTAAAATGCTTACCAACAATCACTCTCACTATAGTTTTTACAATGTCCCGTTTTGATGGAAAATAAAAATGCTCAAGTTATGGATAACATCTATCCTTGAATTATTGAACTCTTAGATTTTATGTAAAGAAAGTGACATCTTGTACAAAATGATTATAGTGATTTTCTAATTAATTCATCAAGCCCCATACGCTCACCGGCGATCGAGACATAATAGAATATCTATTGTGTCTCGTTATCCCACAATCAACAAGTTAATATTAATCATAATAAGGATAAAGTTTTAGCATTTTGTAGTTAATATAAAAAGTGTACACACAAAATAATAAAGTGTTTGTTTCCATTTATTTTCATTTAACATACTGTGTGTTTTGTTATAGTGTGATTTTCTTTTTCCAGGTAAAATTGATGTAGCAATCACCAGTAGAACAGTAGTGCAAAATAAATCAGGCAACAAAAAACATGATTCATTTCGGTCAATACTACCAAGATACAGGGAGAAGAAGATACTGAATAATTACAAACTGACTAAACAACATCGGAAGCATCCTCTGTATTATAAAACTGAGCTCATACTGAAACAAGAGGCAAATGATGAATCTCTCGTGATATATAATCCCGAGGAGTGTGCATCATTTGTATACAAAATGTATGATAAAGAGATGTGAGTATTATAGTAATAAAAGGTTTATATTTTGCTGACTGAATAGACAATAAAATAATAGGAATAGTTTACGGTTACTCTTGCATTAAATAGGCATGCCTTTTCATTCATAAAAATGAGGAATAAAAGAAACAACTATGTCTTCAGCTTTAGTGGCCTTTATTAGTTACTTTTGAACAATGATATTATATGTTACTAACGTAACTAGATTGGCAGATTACGGCAGCAACGTGTTGCTACTTCGAAGATGCCTGCAGGCATATCTGACTTCAGTTGCCTGCTTGACATTTAGTAAGCGTTTTGTATTTAGTAAGCGCCAGCAATGTATTGTCTCACTTCAACGGTAATTAGTTAATGATTGGAAGGAACAAGACAAATATAGTTTATTTTGGCATAATGGTTTCAAAGCTATGTCTTTTGAACTATCAAGTGGTTACGCATTTCTGAGAATCGTTTGTAAGACGTTGCTACTCTAGTATTTTATAAGCTCATTGCTTTTGAACCATTTATCCAAATATTTTTTTATTATACTAGACTAGAGCAATATTTATCTATAGTATACAATATACCTATAATAAAATCGTAGGAAAGCCAAACTACACATTGAATATTTTTTTAAAAATAATACTTGAGGCATGTACTACAATCGATATTGAATTAAAAAAATATAGTTTTTAGAATTTTTGTCTGTTTGTCTGTATGCATGTCCACGGTAAACTCAAAAAGTACTGCATGAATTTACTTGAGCCTTCACGCAGGCGACGCCGCCGGCAGCAGCTAGTATGTCATAAGATGTGATGCGATGACAAAGCTTTCTAAATTCCCACAAAAATGTTTTAGTAATAAAATTTAAGTCTAAAAACAGATCATATATTGTTTAGGTATAAGTATATTCTGTATTTCATTATATGATTCCAGGGATCCTAAATCTAAGGAAGAAGAGAGGAAATTTTACTTGAAAGAGACAGATTGCCTAAAGATGTGTTCACCATGCTACCATGCCAAGCATAAAGGATATGAGAGGGTTGATCCAAGTAAGTTACAAGAATTGTGTCCATGATGTAAAGGGATTTTAAAACATTCATTTTCATAAAATATAGTCTATCATTTCAATTGAAAAATAAAAATAGTCAAGAACATTTAGTCAATTAGTTTTGTATTTTATTTATTGTACCATTGTGGAAATTGATTCCTAGGCAGTTGACAGACCCAACGTAATTTGGTTGGATCATGTCAATTCAATTTTAATTGTGATCTGTCGGCTGGGTTTAATGTAACGCGACCAAACTACGTAGGCCCCCCATCTGCCTAGGAATCAACTTCTCTGATAGTACATGTTTTGATTTAAATTTCAGTACTAGAACAAAAAATAATGTATTACTTTTATACCCTTCATTATTGACTAACGTGAAATGCTCTAAGTCTCAAAGAAAAAAGTATAAGATGATTAAGTCCTCCTTTTTGGTTTTAGATAACTACTGCCACATCTGCAAAAGAGTCTTCTTGAATTCTCAAATACTGGTGGCACATCTAAGAACTCATACACCCGCTGAAAGACTTATGTACAAGAAGAAACTAAACCAGGAATTGCAAAAGGTACATGTAAGATTTACTACTTTAGTTAAATATAACAAGTTATGCTCTGTTTCTCAGGTTTTTAGACTGTAGTGTGTCTATTCACTAGCTTTTTTGACTGGCTAACATATTACCCAAATAACATCACTGTCGAATAGATAAACTCCTTTCAAAACAAAATCAGAAACTGCTCTTTAGACGTACAATTTTCTCTAAAGCAGCGGTCGACAACACGCGGCCCGCGAACGTTTTACTTGCGGCCCGTGAATGTTTTGTGAATAAGTTATTAGTATCAAAAACAATGTTTTCTAATATTTCCAGTAGTTTTCGCAACTTAAAAAAGTTGCTGTTTGTGTCATTTTGTAATAAAAACTTTGTTTTTCTGAATCCTCTTATAATACTCTCTCTTACAAATTTTGACAGCTCACTTTTTACTAGTGCCATCCATCAGAGAGGTTGAAACTTTTTTTAAAATTATTATCGTCTAGAAAAGCCCTCTAAAGTCTAGAAATGCATAGGAATATTGGGCTTCTATGGATAATACGAGTATAAGGCCTGCGGCCCGCCTTTAGTTTGTATTGCCACCTTGTGGCCCTTGCCTGCCAAAAGGTTGCCGACCGCTGCTCTAAAGTATAAGATAAATATTTATGACATAATACAAGATTAATATTTGAAAACAAGATAAAATATTTAGCTTGAAACATAATATTGAAAAAAAATATTGGTTGCAAATTGAATCTGTTTCGTATAGTTTTGAGTATCTTATTCTGATTTACATTATGTTTGAAATTTTTATAGAGAGTTCCAGACACTTACAAATGCAGGATTTGCCTGAGGAAATTTATGGGGATAGCTGCACTGAAGAAACATGTTACTATGCATACAGGTAAGTTGTATTTTTTATTAGCCTTGGCCATGCCACTTTTTGCAGTTTATATCTTATGCGATCTTGCGGCAATGTTAGATAGGTTTTTCAATAAATTTCAATGTAAAAAATTAATCTTGTCTGACATATTATGAGAGCTTACACAGAAGCTAGGGTCATTGCGAAAACAAAATTTTACTGTAAGTACATAATATCTTATATCTTAATAATGTTGTTTAAAAATGCTGTTCAATATTACTTGTGCAATGTGCATGATGTATAAAAACAAGCCCCTGACTAGGACTCACAAAATTTTCAACAGATGGCGTTAGTAATAGATGTTTGTAATAGTGAAGCGCAATACACTGACGGTTGTGTCGCCGGGCTGTGTCGGCGCGGCGGCCCGGCGGGCTCAGTGTGTATTGCGCTTTAATATTAATAATACAAAGTTAATATATTACGCACAATATGATTTAAATCTTAATTATATACTTGCGTGTTTTTAATGTTATTAAAATTGAGTGTTATTCTATCAATACACTAAAATTAAAAAAATCTAAATTTTTTTACTAGAAATTATAATAAAAATTGACAATAACTTTGTCAAAACTAACTATTATCAATCAAGTAGTATCAGAATTCAGACGATCATAAAAAGTTATGATTTTTGAAGCTAACATAGAGAAGTTAGTACCTATATTTCTTTTTTATATTTATTTGCAGTTTGAAAAAAAAATCTTTGAAGAAAACGGATGTAGCTATGTTCTACAACTCTTTTCCAATAAATTTATTAATGTAATGGATATCATAGTCTTTAATGATAAATTATGAAAAATTAATAATATATAATTGTTTCAGGATCCGCAACGCCATTTATATGTGAGGCTGGGAAACATTTGGTGCGGAAGTAAAAAGAATATTTGAATATTGTCTACTTTTATACAATTAATAAAGCATGTTTTTAAGTGAGTCGATGAATAAATGATTTTAAAGTAATGCTTGCGTATTTATTGAGAACTTTTTTATCATACGAATTATTGGTAATTTATTAACTAGAGACCGGATTATATACATTTGCATATTCGCATATGCATTTGCATATTTCAGCCATACTCAGCGGTAATAGCATATTTTACCGAAGATCTAGTTATGATGCATATTATCGGTACATTTACAACATATTTTTTCACTCACCCTGCGTTTCGAAATGCGACCAAATTTAATAACAGTTCGAAAACCTTTTCTATTTACAAAAATATTCTAAACTAGATGACGCCCGCAACTCCGTTGCGCCAAAATTCGTTTATCGCGCGGGAACCGTACATTTTTCCGGGATGAAAAGTATCCTATGTCCTTTCCCGGGACTCAAAGTACCTCCATTTCGCATTTATAACATTAGTATGGAAATATGGATGATCGTCGACACAATCTTACCACTGAAAATTTAGATAAATATTCGATTGCTTAGGTTTACAAATTTTTTAAATAATTTTAATATCATAATATAATGTTACTGTACCTATTATCGCTTATCAAAAAAAAAAAAAAATACTAATTGTATGCCGATTTTGAAATAAAAAAAATTACCTACTTATTTTTTTCTTTTTTGGGGATTCCTAAAATTTGTCATTTAATTTCGCATATTCTGCCAATTTTCGTGCATATTTCAAGCATTTTTCATCCATATTTGCATGCATATAACAAGCTTTATAATCCGGTCTCTATTAATAACATACCTAGATAATATTATACAGAACGAAATGAGAACTGACTCTCTACTTCCAAGGCAATATTAATGTGTGTGTGTGTGTGTATAATATATTTTAGTGATTTTGAGGAAGGTGTATAATCTTTACATTGTTTTAGAAATCATGCGCGGGTGAGCTAGATTCATATTCTTATTTTTGCCTTCGCCCGCCCAAGACAAACATCAGAAAGCGATTTTGAATAATCGAAAGAATATTCTTTACTAGGTGACACCCGCAACTCCGTTGCGCCAAAATTCGTTTAACGCGCGGGAGCCGTACATTTTTCCGGGATGAAGACTTGAAGAGTATCCTTAGATGTCCTTTCCCGGGACTCAAGAGTATTTTCATTTCCAAATTTCAGCAAAATCGGTTCAGCGGTTTGGGCTTGAAGAAGTAACAGACAGACATACTGACACACTTTTGCATTTATAATATTAGTATGGATTGTATTTACACATATATCATAGGCATAAAAACTTTAAACTGTTAATGAAATATAAACACAAAAGGCGGCTTTATTGCGATTTTGTTTTGTAAGTGACTCGTCCTAGTCGTAGGTTTTCGTATTCGACGTGTTTTTTAATATAAGGCTGTATCTCAAGAACCGCTACAGCTAGACTTTTTGAAATTATCACACATTGTGTATATCTAATACGTGGGAGAGCCATGCTTCGGCACGAATGGGCCGGCTCGACCGGAGAAATACCACGTTCTCACAGAAAAACTGCGCTTGCGCTGTGTTTCGCCGAGTGAGTGAGTTTACCGGAGGCCCAATCCCCTACCCTATTCCCTTCCCTACCCTCCCCTATTCCCTTCCCTTCCCATCCGTACCCTCCCCTATTACCCTATTCCCTCTTAAAAGACCGGCAACGCACTTGCAGCTCTTCTGATGCTGCGAGTGTCCATGGGCGACGGAAGTTGCTTTCCATCAGGTGACCCATTTGCTCGTTTGCCCCTTTAACTGTTGCCGCTATAACAACTAATAAAAACTACTAAAAACAAAATAAATTAAATTTTTAAGCGGGCTCTCATACTACAAATGTGATTTTTGAACCATTTTTGCTCAATAATGGCAACAGGTAGGCACTAGAAATTTCCACAGAATTCCCAATTATAATAATTTGTTTACTTTAATATTAAGTAAACAATAAAATTAATTTTTGGCCTATGTTTGCTCTATAACGGTACGGAACCCTTCGTGCGCGAGACCGACTCGCACTTGGCCGGTTTTTAGGGTCTGTCTGTCTGTCTGTCTGTCTGTCCGTCTGTTTGTCTGTCTGTCTGTCCGCGGTTTTACTCAGAGAAGTAGGAAACATGCTGAATTTAAAAGAAAAATTATCACGGCTAAGAAGACTTCATAAGTTATTGAGTAAGTAATAGTCGATCAACTAAAAAAAAAAAATTCGGCGAAGTATAAAGGAAATTTTCGTTCAAATTCCTTTGAACGTAACTGAAATGATGTTGTTAGTAGTGTAAAACACGATATAAATGTACATTTATTGACCATATAAAAATTACCAAAAACTAGCGGTACTACGGAACCCTATATTGCGCGTGGCACGACACGCACTTGTTTGTGTTCGCTTCACCGTCACGGCCGTGACGTATGGGACACCGGGTTTAGTGACATTTGCCCACGCGGGACAGTCCCTTAATTCGCGACCCCCTGTAATTTCATAATTAAATAGGGCCTGGGCCCCCCCTGAATAAGTAATGACTAGCCATGGATACAACATGTTCGATAAAACAACGTTTAACTGGCTTTTTAATGTTCCCACAAGATAATGTGACTGAGGTAATTATTGTTAAAATTATATGTTATTTAATAATAATATGTTATCTTGTTTATGTTCCAGTAACGGTTAATTATGTGTGGTTAGTTACGACAATTAATAACCCTATGGCCTATAGCCCTATACTAATATAAGCTTTACACTGTAGAGCTTATATTAGTATAGGTACATATATTAGTTATACAATAGGGAACATGCAAATATAATATTTATGAAAATTTTGCTATTAAAATGTTAAAAAAATATAAAAGAAGAGGCACTGGTTAATATTTTATAAAATATTGTTTTTTTACAAAAATTACGAATTAAAAGTAACTTGAAACGGAACGGATTTTAAAACACCAATCAGCGTTCAGTGACGTCACACTTATCCCTGTGTTCCATTTAGCGTTAAAATCGATCAAAACGCTCAAAATGCCTCCTATTTTGAGCGTTTTGATCGTTTTTTAACGCTAAATGGAATGCGGGGCAGGACAGCGGGGCTAAAATGGTAACGTTTTGCAATTCCTCCAGAAAATGAATTGTCAAAACTGTCAAACTGACAAATGTCAAATTAGTACAAATTGAGCAAATTACTAGACATATGAATTGCAAGCAGAGTGATTTTTAAAAAACGAATCATAATTATGATTTATTTTTTAAAAATCACTGCTTGCAATTCATATGTCTAGTAATTTGCACAATTTGTACTAATTTGATATTTGTCAGTTTGACAGTTTTGACAATTCATTTTCTGGAGGAATGAGGCATTTTCTTATTTTTTTAATTTGATTGTCAAACAGTTTTCATTTTAGTAACTAGATGGCGTATGGGTAGACAACTATCGGTAATACCATCATTAATTACTACAAAACTGGGCAAAAGAATGTAAAACTTGATACATTTCAATTTGAAAAAGACGCAATAATATTCCAACGAATAGGATAATAAAGTTATTATAACGATGTTTTAGTTAAAACTCACGGAAGAAATAGCCCTATTTACCGTTATTCACACCAAATGTCACAGGAATTATACATTTTGATTTTGACAACATCTTACCTGCACTTGTGCAAGATAACGGATATTTAATGGCTAATGTTTTACCAATAATGAACATCAAAAACCCAAATAACACAATTTGGGAAAAAATAATAAAAACCACACCAACAATAAAAAGTAGAAGAAGTGTCAAAGTAACATGCCCGCCAAAACTCTTTCAGTTGTCAGTTTTCAGTTTGACAAGTATTATATTATGTCAGCGTGTTCCTAAACTGTTACCAGTATACTGGCCCAATCGCTTAGGCCAATGATCGCTTAGGCGTATGTTCTTCGTGAAATTTAAACTAGAGGGACGAAGCAAAAAAACATAGTAATATATGGAAATATATAAATACATACAGTTTTATGTTAATATTATGCTAACGTAAACTAGGTTCAAGATATTTTGATTTATGTCACACTTGACAGGACACTGAGATTTTTTAGAAACACAATCCATATGTAGTCGATGATGCCAACCTTCAGATAATTTCAGATCGGTGGGGAACCAATAGAAAATCTAGAAGTGTCTATCGTCGCGCCGTCTGGTGGAGATAAAAAAAAAGAAAACAACCCATTGCAAAACGTTACTATTTTAGCCCCGCAGTAGTGACGTCATACTTACTATACATCCGTTTTGGCGCCAAAATTTAAATTGACAATTTTAAACCGCATTTTTTGCAGTAAATTCCAGTGTTTTAATTTTTTAATATACTTGTGGTCTATTATACATGGAGTTCTTTAAAATAAACACAAAAATAAAAATATCGCATCTTCCCTATTGGCTCTTGTCTGTTTCTAACGTATTAGACAAGGACAAAACAAAAACTTTATACATACTTACTGTAAATAAATATTTTATTTTTACAGGGTTCCTGTTTACGGTCTGTCAGTTTCATGTAGGGACGGTAGTTCAAAAGGACTATTTTCAGAAATCAGACGTACAGTAAAACCATTTTGCTCATAGCTGTTGACATCATTTTCTTATGGAAGTGACCTGTCACTTTCATATTGTATGTATTCAATCTATAATTGCAGGCAATTATAGATTGAATTCGAGGAATTCCGAGAAGTTATCGTTTTTTCGCGTCTACTCTGTTAATTGGTCGTGTTTTGTCAAACCCAGCTGATAGAACGCGACTAACATTGAATTATTGAGTATTGACATAACCTGGCCAATTGATGTATGTCCACCGTCCACCAACTACATATAATGCATATTATGAATCTACTTCTTTGATGATATTTAGTTGTAGTGATGGTATTTATTTTATATTTAGGTAGAGCAACCCTGTAGGCCGGCGACGACGAAGTTCATAGGAAATACATAGATGCAGGTCTCGAACAAGAAACAAAACTGCTTTGGGGCTCGCGCACATACCTAGATGCTATTTTTTATTCAAATATTTAAAAAAATATATTGCATTGTCATTGGCTCTATTAATACGTATGCAAAGTTTCAAATTAATTAGACTACTGGAGATAGGTAAAACTCGTGCTCAAAGATTCCGTTACATACATACAGCCCAAGCTAATAAAAGCGTGTTAAAAAGGGGCTGTGACATACGGACAAACATGACTATTTTTTGCCATTAGGCTACGGACCTCAAAAAGCGTTCGCAAAACGTATCAGTCAAGTACTAATGCACCGACTCATCTTACAATGATAAATGGTAACGGGAGATACCCCCTAATGTGGACCCCCGAATTCGGGGTCGTTCACCCCTGGGCCGACATTCGACAACCCCATGTGGACTCGCGGATATGAAATTTATGACATACCAATACTGATCGAGGGCTTATTACTTCGTATTTCTTTGGTCCACAAATTACGTGAGGTGTTTAAGGGGGGGAGGGGGTCGAGTCGTATCTCATCTAATCTTACGTTGGAGAGGAGACCCCGCCCTCGGCAAATATCACGTAATTTTTTTTTCTCATTATTACAAAAAAAATATACTATTTTGGTCCATTTTATCCAGATTGTACGTATGCTTAAGATTTAATCGTAAGCTTAATCGTAATACGATTAAGATCATTCACTACAAATAATTTCATTCATACTTTGACGCTATAGGTACATCTACGGACTGTCAAACAATCCAACGCGTTTAGTGTTTACGTAAGAAATCCACATTTTGAAAAATCTTACGTGATATTGGGGGGTGGGGGAGGGGGTTGAATAAAATCTCACGAAAACTCACCAGGGGGAGGGAGGGTCAGAAAATTTAAAAAAACACCTCACGTCATTTGTACGCCCCCTTTGTATTTCTCATGTGTGATGTCGTGAACACGAAATTAGATGTAGGGGATCTGAAAGAAATATTCAGTACTATTATAATATGACGCCCGCAACTCCTTTGCATCGAAATTCATCTTTCTGCAACAAAAACTATTCTATGTCCTTTGTCCGTGTCCCAAAATATCGGCATACCAAATTTCAGTAAAATCGATTTTTTGATAATGATCATCATCATCGTTCAGCTGTAAAGGCATGAAGAGATAACCATAAAGAGCGGAATAGAGAAACAAAGAGCTGAGCAAGCGAGATGTCACTATCCGTAACACTGCGTGGTAAAAAAGAGACGTGTGATACATGACAGCAGAACCCTTTTTTCATCTGTTTTGACAGTCAGTCTGCACTTATCGGCACGTTGACCATTTGAGCTCTAAGAAAAGTGTATGTAGTTTATGATTTTATTGACGGGACGACGATATTGACGGGACTGGACACATAATAATTTCATACAAATAATTTAATATGAAGTTTTGTGCCTCGACTCGCCGTTTGGACTTTAGTAACACCATAGACCAATGTATAAATTGGTCTATGATAACACTGATACTATGTGACGTAATTAGTCACCATTTAATAATTACTTAATGAAGGAAATGACAGAAAATGTACTTATAGAGATTATGACAAATCTCTATAAGTACATTTTCTGTCAAAAACTTCATAAAATTAAAGTTAAGTAATCATTTAATGTTTTTGAGTGCAACCGTAAGAGTTAATGTCAGGAAGAAGGGTATTGATGAAAGTATGAAAATAGTGCTAGATAATAACACTAGTCAGGGCGAGCGAAGCGAGCCCTAGTACATCCCACAACCTGAGCACTTTTGTGGTACACTTTATGGAAAAACTATCACGCCTATTGCTTTGTGCTTTAACATAGTAATTTTTATTTATATGTAGATGTGTTATCATCGGTCAGTCAAGGTTCGGTACTTTTAAAATATAAAAAAAAAAACTGCCTTAAAGAATATTACCACGCAGAAAAACGACACGAGCCCTCACAAAACTCGGCTTTTAGCTAGTAATATTATGTGGATGCTGGATATACATATTTTGTCACGAGCCCTATCTCTAAGTAAGTTAGCTTAGTAAGTTATACATACTATAACCGCTCGCCTGCCAGCGGTTGGCACTGTGACAGTCGGGACAGACGGCGCACATTCGTTTTATTGTCTTTTTATGTTCGGCAGCGCATAAATCCGTCAATAATTAATTGCCGTTGTCCGGGGGATGTCACCCTCCGAGGGATGATTTGTTCCGATGTATACACTTTTTTAATCACGTTCACGACACAAAATTAAAAACGAGTCTGTTACATATGTCGGATAGTAAAGTAATTGCTGTTTATAAGCTATTACATGATTTTATCTCGGGCTTTGAACGCGGCGTCCGAATCTAGAAATTTCGTAACGAAAATAAACCTAACACCCCCCACTCCAACCGGCACAGCGGTGCGGCGTTGAAAGCCGTGCATCGTCTAACGTCGTTTCAGTTCGGCAGACTTCGGCACGGTATTTGTGTACGTGCGACTAGACGTATGCGTGTGTGAGATATTATCCGTTTTTGAACATATTTATGAATATAAATGGCTATTATTTTATAATAGTCTTAAATGAAATTATTATTTATGATAACAATGGTCCTTATTTTAGGATTTTTCTTATTGTTTTGATATGAGCATTTAATAGAACCAGGCAGGCCTGTTACGTACTCCACGCTTCTATTACTAGCTACTTCAAACATTTGTGAATTGTGTTGTGACTTGTGAGGTTGATGACAAAATTAAAAAGTAAATATAAGGTAAGTTAATCTATATTATATCAAATGTATTAACAAGTATTTCGCACGTAATATTATACGTGTATACATGTTTGAACGGCAAACGCGTAAGTATTTCCGGTGAAGTATATTATGTTTTACATCTCAATTTTTGTTCGCCCATTGAACACGGCGTATTTACTAACGGCCGTTCCAAATATTTGATCTATCTCTGGTTTTGCCCTACTAGAGATAGGAACAGCTCTTATTAGACATTAGATACATATATTTTATGTCAATTCAATGTTAGCTGCGATCGTTCGTATGTCAAACCAGAGATAGATTGAATATTGGGAACGGCCGTAAGTTGTGTTTAAAAATAATATTAGTCCTAATAGCATTGTCGCACCATATTGTGACGAATTAGGGTTCCACATACACTTCAAAATCCACGATTTTTTCAAACGTTTTTTTTACAAACATTAATTATATATTATTATAATAATAGAAATTATAATTTGCACAACGACCAACTGACGATCCAAGGATAGACTATCATTTTTATTGTTCTTTTTTTTTGGGTTCCGTACCCAAAGGGTAAAAGCGGGGCCCTATTACTTCGTTGTCTGTCCGTCTATCCGTCCGTATGTCTGTCTGTCTGTCTGTCTCCAGGTTTTAACTCAAGAACCGCTATAGCTAGACTTCTGAAACTTTCACAGATTGTGTATATCTGTTGCCGCTACAACAACAAATACTGAAAATAAAATAAAGTTAATATTTAAGGGGGGCTCCCATACAAGTAACGTGATTTTTTTGGCCTTTTTTGCTCGTAATCAATAATGGTAACAGCTAGGCACTTGAAATTTTCACAAAATCCGATTATTTGTATTCTTCACAGTGCGTCAATTCGACGTCAACCAAAAATACTTTTAATTGGCATTTGTATTGTTATTTTGTAATCCTACATTTGTACGAGCTGTAAAAATAAAATAACTGCAATAGCTTTACCGCGGAAATCCCCGAGTGCCACACGAACTTTTTTGTTATAAAAGTACTATCAGTAAAACTTATTCGTAGGCAAATGGCACACCTAAGTATGTTAGTTGATTTATGTTAAAGGTACTATTGCAAAGATTGATTCATAGGCAGATGGCAGACGTATTTCGGTCGAATTATGTTAAGCCCAGCCGACATTTAACTTTGAGTTGACACAACCCGTCCAAATGACATTGGTCTGCCTATGAAAAAAAATCTCTGATAACATAATATTTGTTATAGTTATTTTTATAATAAAGTTTCTATTTTAATGATTTGTGCATTGAAAAATTTTCCTGTTTCCACCTTACTTTATTTAACTTATTTGTAGTAAAGCATGTACAGAACCAAAGATCTTACCATACCTACCACATCGTAAATAAACACGTAGCTGTAAGCTCGTAGTCACCTCGTAGCCATCTCGTAGCCCATTCGTAGCTTGAAAGATGTCGTCGTAGCTCCACGCTACGCCGCGTAGCGCTCGCTACGAAAGTTTGTAGGCCGTTGGAACTTTCACGGCCGCACTCAGAAAGATTTAATAATATAAACTAAACGAAGATATCGCTCGATATTCCCTTTAATTTAAAGAAGATTAATTAATATTAACTTACGTTTAATTTAAGAAGATTTTGAAATAAACTCCATACATCGACTTATGACAAAGTCTTCATTATATTAAAAGTGAATTGAATCTTTCTGAGTGTTGTCAATAATATTATTTTAATATATTTTTCTTAAATGACAAAGTATATGTTTTTATTAAAATTAGATATAGGTATTCTAAAAATTAAAACTACGTTTTTCATCCCTCCTTCGTAGTAATTGTTGTGTTATCTTTCAACTTTTGCACACAGCTTCGCTCACGTAAATACAATACCCAGTGGGAACCGTACATGATTTTCCTCGTGGTCTACCATATCAATGCCGAATTTCATCAGAATAGATCTTCCAGTAGTTTCAGAGCCTATTCGCTGCAAACATACATTTTCTTCTTATATAATATTAGTAAAAAGTACCTACTTTTGCTATTTAACCTGGATTCTTGCGTTCAAACTGTATTAGAATATTTCGCATATTTACGTAATTTATAAAGGATTTTTGCTGTCTTAAAAAGCATGGCTGTGTCCATTTTGTATGTTACTTCATAGCACGATACTTTGATTATTATTTGCTTGTTTGTTCGGATGAAGAAGCTCTGAAACTACTAGGCCGATTTAATGTACGCCAAATAGTCTTTAGACCTTTGGAACTTGCAATAAAACTTACAGGTCTTGCTATGATTCTTTATACTCACCTGCCACAGACAAAATACGCTGATCGTATGCATGGAACATGCTCAATCTGTAATGTATATATCTTATATTCTTAACCTATATAGGACATCTGAAATAAAATCTTTGACCGTGGAAGTCAGTTTTATTATCTCAACATTATTAAGATTTTGTTTGACAAATTCTTTCTAAAAATAAAGGTGGAGGAAAGAAAAAAATAAAATGAACGAAATTCGGGTTTTTTATATATTTAGAACAAGAAATGTATAGTTACAACCATTGAGGATATTAAATATCATATTGTAAAAACTATTGTATAAAGTGAAGAGAATGTGACAATTTTCATTATTTTTTTTAATTCAATTATAATTAATTCCAATAAATTAATAATTATAGACACATAAATTACGTGAAAATATTAATTAATGAATAAATTACATAAAACAGCCAAGTAACCACTACAGATGTAAATATATGGTTAATAATACCTTATTTTTAGGAATGAGTATTATTAAAAATTTCTAAACCGCACTTAGAAACGAGTGCGGCGAATCGCGGTTTTCCAAAATGTCCGATCATCTCTTATTCTAACGACAGTTAAAATATCATTTTGGAAAACCACCGTCTTACAAAATATCGGGAACAACATTAAGTCTAAGACGACACTAAAACTGAGTTCAAGACGATACTCGCATCCCGGGGGGTCGACGCAAAACCAAAAATATTATAGAAAAATCTACTCGTGTTTTTGTATGTGCAAAAATTCTATGGCAGGTTTTTCTTGCGTTAATTCGTTTTAAATATCGAATTAAAAATGTCAGATATGAAATGTCAAAGCGTAGTGAAGTACGCGTCTTGTCGATATTCTGCGTCGACCCCTCACGATGGAATTTTAGTCCACGCGAGCGTATCCGACGTGTTCAGGTTTAGCCTCGGTCTTATTTTCACTACTGTTTCTTGTGCAAATAAAATTTTCTCCACAAAAGCTATAATGAAGTAGAGGTAATCGTTTAAACAGACACAATAAGAATATAGAAATACCTAACTCTTAGGTAGATCGGGGTGCGGGGCCACAGTCCGCGCGCGATTTTGGATACAATTGCATTTTTTATAAATAGGGTCGCGGCGGAGTGCGGCGCCGCACCGCCGGACAATATCAACTAAATCTGTTAGTACGACCAACATAGACACCTACGTCTTAATTTTAATTAATCATAAATAGACGAAACGAAACGGTAAAGTGATTTTAATACCGGAAGATCTTTTATTTCGTTTATAAAATACTTATCTGTATCAAAGGAGTCAGCGGGCTCGGTAGGAAATCGGCCGACGAATTCTTTCACTATAAATACGATTGCTTTTAGTACTTAACCCACGAGTCGGTAAAATACTTATACAATACTTTCTTGAGAATCTTAACTTTATCTTACGACGCATTTCCCTAATTATTTCTAGCCTTACACGATTTGGAAGTTTCGGTTGAAATACCACGAAGCCTTCGGGATTGGTTAAAATTTTGGGAATACGGATGAACACTACTAATATCGGGTATCACATACTACTCTGCACGCCTGGGTTCGTTCCCGCTACGCTGCTCTACACTCCGACACTTAGACCTTGGATTCGAGACTGCCTGCTATAGAACGGATCAATAAAACTATTTAGACATTTGTACTACATAGGTATATACAATAATACTGCTCGTAATTCGCCGCGCGTAAGGGGAACCAACCGCGATGCAGTAAGAGGAATCAACACCGAAAATAACCTAATAAATAGACAGTGAAATTGATATTACATGATATAATTTTTATTAATTTAAATTCGAAACCACTCGACTGTTCCGAAGCTGTTCGTTGCCTGTTTATTTACATATTTATTGTAACCTCCTCGGCCGGGAGCCCGGGAAGCCCCAGCTCAGAATTATTATCCGATTCAAAGTTTCACTGTCTATGATGATGGATGCGGACACATGAGGAACTGGGCGACGTGATCTGAACGGAGTCAACGGGAGCCAATTCGAAGTTACAGCATCCGCAAAAACATGACGCGTCGGGGTGTGAAGAGATCGGTCAGAATTGAGTTCGCGTTATAAAACTATCAAATATAATATTTCTATTCTAACCACTAGAGAAACGGATCCAAAAGACGAGGAAGTATTCGGTGAGCAAACTTACGTAGATTTTGATAATTTTATAACCGTTCGATTATTCCAGCGCGGTAGAGTAGGTGTTGTGCATTCACTATATCGCTAGCGTCTTGACGTATGATGTAATAGTAACACATTTAGTCGATGTCTCGAGTAGCCTACGGTTTTTAAAATATTACAATTCATCGCGGCGTCCTCGTGTCGCAGCACCGGATGCGACTTTAAATATTGAGCATTTGACTAGAGTCGCCGCATCGAGTGCGGACACGCCGCCGACGATTGGAATATTTCTGCCCGCGGACGTTATAAACTTAATATTATTTCCTATGGAAGATTTCTTTTCTTCAATTTGTGTCTTATCTAGAAGAATAGCGTCCGACTCGGTCACCGTGTTTGTATTTGTGCCTATGTCCGAGACTAAGGCCATTCCCTATCACCTATACACCTCGATTAAGCTTACCGCATAAAAATGCTATACGCTCTCCCATAACTATTTTGGACAGTCAACAGTTCGCGCAGTATCATCGGAATTATTCAATTGATTTACTTATTACATATGGGCCATTAACCTCGTTTGTACGATCGAGTGCATCAACCGACTCACAGAACGGAAGTAGAAATGTCATCTGAGTATGACGGAACGTCGCCCGTCACCGCGCCGACGGCCGACGCGACGACGCGCGATGTCGCGGCGAAGCGCGCGGCATCTCACATTCCATTTCTACCCAATATTACAAAAATACGCCGACATTCTGTGACATCCACTTACTATCATACTTTATTAATTAAAACATTCTTCATCCCACGTGTATTTTATTTTATTTTTGCTAATTTCACAGCCTCAACGTTAATTAGCCTATGCGTAGAGTATTGTTTCTGGATTGCCAATAATTATTTTATTTTTAATATTATTTTTAATTTCATTAAAAAATGCATCAAAACACCGTTCAAAAAGTAGCCGTATGCTATTGATAATAGGTCTTACTATTCCTTGCCACTTACCGGGGTTTTTAGCATATTTCGGTAATATCCACAAGTCTATTGGCATAGTATTGTAGATACCGTGACTTTCATGCGCTTCTGTCCGGGGAGTGGGCCGGCCGCGTTTACGAGACTTAAGCGTCTTCAGTAACTTTATAAAGTTGGCTTTGACCCGGCTTCCCGGGACGAAAATGCACCAAAATCACAAATACATTAGTAGAACGTTTTGCAAGTCAACCGCTTATATCTATGTAGATATGAATTACAGTATATTAAAATACATATAAAAATATTAAGTTAATTATATTGTAGCATACCTAACCGTGTGTATGGTTTAAAATTCACAATTTATCTTATTATTGCTTTTTCAGTTATTCTACAAAAAGGCTTCCGCCCTACAATATTGAGCACTATTATTAATTTACTATTAATTTTATTAATAATGTCCGAAACGGGAGGGAGTACGCACAAAACATTCTACTATGTAGACGGCGCTAAGTGACAAAAATCCTAACCAACATTTCAATCCAAAATATTTGCGTTTACACAATTATTTATTATCTAAAAAGTCGATGAGTTTTATTACAATACTTTGGTGTTATTGTTTCGTTATATAAACGTACATTTTATTAAGTACATAACTTGCGAAATCATCGAAATAATCGAAGCAAAACGTTCGAAAGGAAACTTTAAGACAAACCATTTTCCATCGATTAATCGCCCGATATATTTTACTAATAAATAAATCAATTCTGGAGCTCCTCGTCCAATCTCAATACGTAAATTAAATATAATAATAATATAAATGTACGCCTACATTAAATTACAAGTAAAATACAACTGCACATACACCAAATGAACCATACATACATCACATACGAACAGAGAATATCGAAAATATCATTACAGGTCATTAACATACGTACGTAACTAAATTTATATTAATTATACATTAAATAAACTTAAGTCAAACAACTGTCGACTAGAAAGAGTTGTAGAGTCAAAGTAACACAAAACACAACAACTAGTTAACCTAGGAGGCTATATATTACTTTAATTAGGTTGCAAAACTTGTGCATCGCACTCCGACCGCTCATCCCGCAGTTTCTAAACTGCTCACTAAATTATATTAAATTAAAATTAAATATCGACGCCGAGCGGCGGGCCGTCGACAAATTTTGACTAATTTCGACTTCCCTACGCCGACCGCCGACGCTCGGCGCCCGTGGTAACTCACAATTCATCTAAATTAATACGAGTACACCTAGTAATAAAACATATTAAGACTAAATTGGAATGTAAGCATATTGAAACTGTATCAAATGAAGCATTGTCGGGTAATAGAGTTAAATAATCGAAACATCTCAGTTCGGATAACGTAGTTTACAATAAACAGTAAACAAACGGCGCCCGTCCATCGCGCGACGACGCGCGGCGCGCGGCGCGACACAAAGTCTACCAACATCTCTTCGAGTCAATTATTGTTAATATATTTTATTAAGTACAGGCTATCAGTTATTGCACGTTTTACATTTATAATAAATATATAAATACTTGTAAATTTTAATCTCCATCTTTGGTATGTAATGAGTACCTATTTATTAATATCTGAAATGTTACAAAACTGTTTTTACATATAAGTATATATTTTTTTTACAAAAATCGTAGGGTCGTTAGGACGGCACGATATTATATCTATTCAAGTTCGATGTTTTTTAGGTCTTATTTCGGGTTGAGTACGTGTGATTGCGGCGCATGATACGCGAGAGCTCTATTTAATATATATTTTTAACAACTTTTTTTCTATTTACAAATTTTTATTTAAACTAAGACAATTAAAGCCTACTTCGAATAGACGCAGGTTCGCATCCATACATTATTATTATAGCAGGTACCGATTATAATATGTTTAGACATCGATTTTAATCTTTTCGAATGAAATCGTTAGACTAGTATGCACCATTGTTCCGCGAAGGGAGTGAGCCCGTGCGGCGGCGTGCGGCGCGGCGTGCGAGCGGTCCGCCCGGGTGGCCGGCCTCTCCCTCTGGCAGGGGGGCGCGGGGTGGCGCGGGGGCAGGTAGCGGAAGGGGGCTCAGCCGGCCCCCGGCCCTATCCGGCCCGCGGCCCGCCCGAGCCCGGGAAAGCTGAATCGATTTTCCCCATCTCCCGCCGATTGCGCGTGTCGACCTGACACCGCCCTTAATCATGAGCCGTTCTCTAGCCACCTCAAAATGTTTCTCAAAAACTAACCTAATTTCGTCGGCGATACGCGCACCGCGATGTCCCGTTCGGGCGATTCGAAACTTTATCCCCTAAGTTATACGAACTATATTCGTTAGTTTTTTAGTGGACCTTTGTACACCATTAAGCCATCTCCGCGCTCTCTCGAGATTCATTTTTAAAATTTTATCAAAACCTATCACAGTTTTTGATTAGTTTTCATTCTTAATTAGATTAATATAAGATTTAAATATACGTATAGATAATATATATTTTTTCCAATCTTTAACAATAACTATTATTCGGATCGCGTGCCTCTCGACGAAGAGGCTTCGGCCGGTCCGATTCGATTGCGTTCAGTATGTAAATACCGTGAGCGACGGCGACTCGAGTCGTCTGATATCGCGTCGATACAATTTGGCAAACCTTATCAATTCTTGCCGAGCCGGCGGCAATCAAATTATTGTAAGATATGAAGCTTAAATTTGAGAATAGCATTAGGCTATTATTGCTAAATATTATAATCGAAACCTATTTCTCGATAACCACAACCTTTCATAAGCGAAGTCGATTGTTATTACGTTATTGACTATTTAAATATGTATGGTTGTTAGCATTTGATGCCTCATCTAATTTTATTATTGCGTGCTCTCGTCTTCATTCAGCGGGCGCCATTTCATCCGGACATGCGCACTGGGCCTCCGCCATTTTGATTTCCGTAACACTTAACCCAATTGTGCATCGGAGAAATGGCGAGCGCCGAACAAAGAGCGGCGGCGAGCTAGTCGATTACAATTACAAATAATGTACAAAAATGCCCACTCGTGGGCGTAGAATCAGGAAGACACGGTCTGATCGAGTCCGGTGTGTCTCGGCCGGGGGCTCCGGCCCGGGGGCGGCGGTGGCGGTCCGCGGTATCCTGTATGTATGGGTGCGCGCCTGCTGTGCCGTCCTAGCGTCCGGCTAGGCCGTGTCCGAGACGATTTAGATCGTCTTGATCTTGTTCGTCTTGAAACTGACCTGCAGCACTCTGTTGCCGAGTGTGTAGCCGTTCAGGGACTGGATCGCGACGACGGCCTCGTCGTAGTTCGTCATCGTGATGAAGCCGTAGCCCTTGCACTTGTTGGTCTGCAGGTCGCGGATCACTTTCACGCTCTGTACGGCCCCGAAGGGTCCGAACAGCTGCCACAGGACGTTCTCCTCGGTCTCGGGGGCGAGGTTGTACACGAAGATGCACCACTCGGAGCCGACGGCGCCCGGCAGCACCCCGCCGAGCAGCTCGCCCGCCAGGGGGCTGTAGCGCTGGAGACCCTTGTTTATAGCTAGGAGGGACTTGCCTGAGCTGAATCGGCCGAGCGGCGCCGGGAACCGGAGCGCCGCGGGCAGGTAGGCGGCGAGCGGCGCCAGCGCCTTTCCGTTGTTACTCGGATTGTTGGCGAACTTCACTGTGATCGGTTCCGTCGCACCTTTGGGCACCGTGCCGTTTAACTCCTGTATCGCTCGCTCGGCTTCGACTCTCTGGTCGAACCTAATGAATCCGACGCCTTTCGACAGTCCCTGTTCGCCGCCGGTGAACGGGCGGCCTCCTGAGTTTTCGCACAGAATACGCGACGTGATTATTCGCCCGTACGGGCTGAACAGGCGCTCCAACTCGGTCTGCGTCATCGTCTTGGGAAGTCCGGACACGTAAAGGTTGGCACCTTTTATGGCCTCGCTGCTCGGCCGGGCGTACGATACCTTGATCGTTTTGTTCTGGAGCCGGAGGCCGTTGAGGGTGGCGATCGCCTTCTCCGCGTCCTCGGGCCGATGGTAGTTCACGAAGGCGTAGCCGAGGCTCTGTCCTCCGCCGTGGAGGGCATGGTTGAGCGCGTCCGGGAAGGCGGCTCCTTTGTTCCGGATCAGTTTGCAGGACTCCACTTCGCCGATACTGGAGAAGAGGCTGCGGATCTCCTCCTGGGTCATGCTCTGCGGCAGGTAGTTTATGATCAGGTTGGTCTTGGACTCCTCGCCCGACCCGTTTTGCTGTTCACCGTCGCCTTTCGACATGGTGGCTTAAATCATAAACGGAAAGAACGAAAGGGAAACAAAACGCGGTAAATAAAAATACGGCACGTCCGGAGAGGCGGCCCGCGCGAACGATTATGCGAGGGTCGACGCGGGGTGCGCGCATGTCCCGGCGTATCGATCCTTCCTTACATAACCCCGTTCGTTCACCCCTCCCGGTTGGTATAGTGTCCGAAAAAACCAGATACAAGGCATCGATCTATCCCGGGAGCGAGCTGAACGTGACGTCCGCGCCGCGCGACTTTCGACCTTACGCGCAGCGCGAGAAGACGCCTCGTCTTAACCCTCCCGGCGACCTAAAAACATCTCCACCCCGGCTGTAAGCTGTGACCCTGTGTACTACTACACCAACCCTATAAACTATTTCTCGACGACGTATTATTTTAATAAAAATATATATTGCTGGGTTGTATTTTCGTGCTGCTGTTGTGGCCAGTTTATTTATTATTTCATTTCGTTGGCTTCGGGAACCTCAATCAAAGGAAATATTTTCGTGAATGATTTTCCGAATAGCACAACAAAGAGCAGTTTTTGTTTACGCGATTCTAACAATGGTATCACCAAACTAAAGTCCTTTGAGTTTCTGGAAAAGTATGTAAACTTTGTAAATGGGAAGTTTCCTTTAATTACGCTGGACATACTATAAAGCTTTAGTAGAGAACTCAGGAAGTGAGTAGGTTAATCGGAGTTGGCTCATTTTAAAATATTAATAATCTATAATTATTCTTAAACCGATATTTTCTTTGTTCACGACAGATTCGCTTGTGATAATTTTTTACTTTTTTGATTATGTATGCAGAAAAATGTTTAAACGATCACAATTATTAGCAAATTCTTTCTGAATGAGCTTAACTTTTTCTTTTTCAACTTTTTTTGATTTTTTTTAATAATTATGTTTTGATGGTGAATATGATCTAGGTCCAAGGTTATGTTTTTTATTTTCATACACAACATTATTGCAAAGATATTCGCTTTTTTAAATCACTTAGTATTTAAGTCGTAAGGTCTTCCAGGACAAACGTATTCTATATTATATGGTACTAGAGAAATAACAAGGTCTTCTTTCTCACTCGCCGGGTTAGCTTCCGAGGTAGTACTTTCAAGCATCATATTATAGACGCAACTTTTTTACCCAACTCTACTCAACTAGATAACTCAAAAAAATCTTTTGAGACCCTAGTAATACTTCGGCTTGCTTCGCCCAACTCGTTAACTCGGAGTAAATAAAATAAATAATAAATAAAAATAGGATTTAATTAAAATTTCTGAATATATTTGAATTAAATACTTTCAGAATGTCGTTACTACTGATGTCTGGTGCCTACCACCGCGCCGGTTCGGGAACTAACCCGTCGAGAAAAACCGTAAGAAACTCTTAAAATTTACTTTGTCTTTTACTAATTGTAGGCTACGAAATCTTTGCTAGTTGCTAACAAATATTGCTAAAATAGGGTAAACTATGTATTCTCTCCCCTAAGTTTACATCGCGCTCGTGCGTCACGCAACCCCAGGTGCATTATAATTACGTGTCTATTACGTGTCCAACGTGATATCGGCTGGATGTATACTAGGTGTTTCCCTTCTTCGTATGCGTGACAGGATATTACGAAGGAACCGTACATTTTCCCGCAAGAAAAACTACGCTATGTCCTGATATCCTACGTACAGACTTGGTATTTCCTGCCAAAGGATTTTCCTAAAGAACTCTTTTTAAGCTAGAAAATCTAGGCTGCGTTGAAATCCTATGCTGCATAGACTTGGAATTTCCTGCGAAGGATATTTGAAAGGAATTCCACATTTTTCCGCAAGAAAAAATACCCTATGTCCTGATATCCTACATTTAGACTAGGTAATTCCTGCTCAAGGATATTCCAAAGGAACTACCAATTTTTAAGCAAGACAAACTACTGTAAGTACCGTTATGGACTGGGGGTTTTCCGGGATTTTGTAAGAGTGATATATCTTTTCACGATATTGCTAGGGAACCGTACATTTTCCTGCAGTAAAAACTACGCTATGCACTGATATCTGATAAGGGCTTGGTTTTTCCACGCAACTCCACAAACGTGAGTAAAATATCCTATGTCCAAATATTACATTTTCTCAAAATAAGAATTAGGATATGTCCTGAGCTCCTGAATATAGACTAGGTGTTTACCGGAATTCTGTAAGCGTGAATGGATATTGCTTAGGATCCGTACATTTTTCCGCAAGAAAAACTAGGCTATGTCCATGATATCTTGGATATAGACTACATGTTGTCCGCGACTTTATAAGTACGAAAGGATAAGGATTACATTTTCTCGGAATAAAAACAATTGGTTATGTCATTTTCGGTACTCTTTATGTGTGCGAATCTTATTAAAACAGCTATAATTGATATTCTATAGAGCATATTTAGTGATATTGACAGTATACAGTTAAGTAATGCATTGAACGACTTTTTCAACCAAAAATATATTTTTTGGAGGTTTCTTTATTATCTAAGGGTTTTTTAATTATTAATTGCAAACTTCAAATATTGTCTACCTACAACTAGCTATCAATACGATTTTATACTTATGTCACCGAATTTAGTCAAGTTATATCAAGATATTGCTTGAAATTGTGGCAAGATACCGCAATGTCAGTGTCAGCAATATCCAGGTAGAGACCTGGAATTACCGGATAGGCCAGGTTGGGCTTGACGCCCAGCCTAATCCCCGTCAGTCCCTTTGCCCGCCTGGTAAGGTAAGCTTTGCGTTATTTTGCGTGGGTATAGCTATACAGGGAAAGATAATTGGAACCAATTTATTGTCCTTAATTAAACTTTTAAATCTACATCTCGCCTTTTGAATTTCACCGTGTTAGCTGTTGAAAGAATTTTAATACCCCGAGCGTGATATTATGATTAACCTAATTTTCAAGCCCCAGCGAAGAGCAATTTTCTTACCTATGAAAATTATATTTTCAAATGTTTCATAGGAATCACAAATAACCAGAAAGGAGCATTTACTGAAAATAATAATTCATATTTAAAAAAGGTTAAAGAAAGAAGGTCCACTTAATTCCTATATAGCAGTATGTATGCAGGCGGCGCTTTGCAAGTTAAATTGCTTGCTGGAGCTTCAAAGCGTAGGGCTGACAGAAAAAGAAGAATTCAGGAAGTGCAAAAAGATTTTAATATATGAGGAAATAAGCGAAACCTAGGTATAACAGTATCCCAAGGAAACATTTTATCAAGATAAGGAGTTTCGTGCTCAACCAGAACCTAAACTTGTACCATATCAGATTCAGTCAAAACTTTTGTCCGCATCTGTCGTATAGTATCAATTGACTAACAATCCATTCAGTAATTTTTGCGGAAATAAGTAACAAATATAAACTCTCACAAGCTGTGGTCATTAAAATGTTTGTTTTACATTATTTTACATTATTACCATAAGACTGAACATACAGGAAAATGTTATAAAATTTACAAAATAAATACACAGTACGTTTAGACTTATTTTATGACCTTAATGCTGATAATTACATGAGATTAATTCTCAAAAGAACTCCAAGGTAAAACAACTTTGAACAGACTAGTGACAGCCCTATTTTTATGGCTGAAACAATTTAAATGGTAATCCAGTGAAGGCACTACAGGCTGGCTAAATGCAGACTGCGAGCTGCGAGCTAACTACGCTGCTTGTTATTTTTACTCCACCGCCAGCGAAAAAGCTTGAAATTCTCGTCGATTAAAACGACCAAAACCGTCGTTGATAGTATTCAATAATTCGATAATCCATATTAACCCGTCGATCGTGGGAAAATCGCGTCCGAGACACAATAGAATATCTATTGTGTCTCGGACGCCGGTGACCGTATAGGGTTTGATGAATTAATATTTGCGAAAGTTTGTGTGTCTGTAACTTCTTCACATTTATACAGCTGAACCAATTTGGAGGCATGGTTTGTAGCGACACTGAGTTCCGGGAAAGGTTAAAGGTTACGGTTCCCGCGCAATGTACGAATTTATTTTCACATAAATTACGAGAACATGCAATAAATCTCATTGTTATTGAGGGTAAAGCTATTATTTTTAAGTTATTTTAGGTTTTACTAAGTCTGAAAAATAAATTATTTTTTTTACATCATCCTGCTAACCACTCTAAAATGTATTAGGCTAATCGAAGTTAATTTGATATATGAGGCTATACCTAGCCCTAGGGCTCAGCCCTCGTTGGGGGCCGGCCCTTTGTTAGTGCTGGGGCTGGACCCAGCATAATTTAAAGGGAAATTCACATTCAAACGTCGGACTTTTGATTCTATAGTTTAGGGTGGTCAGTAAAATTTAAATTATTGTAAATGAAATCTTGAAATTATTTTATGATTGATTTATATAGGAAAACATATTTAGAAGTACTATTTTATATCAGTAAGGGATGAAACGAAATACTGGCAAAGAAACGAAAGTAAATGAAAAAATTTTTAGGTACGCCATTTTCTATAAACACTCAAAAATGGCTCAACGCGAACTCAAAATCAATTGATATATTCCCCTACGTTTTAATATTAGGGGAAGTAAAACTCATTTCAAAATGGTATGTTATATCAATATTTGTCAAAAGATTTTATAGGGCCTACGTAAAAAATTATAAATATTTTCCAAGGAGCAGTTGCGATTTAAAATATTTTTAATCAAAAGCTTTCAGTGTTATAGAAATCTCTTTTTAAATTAAAGCAAAGAAAATGACAAAAAGTTAAAATAAAGAAATGTTAGTTAAGGGGGCGACTAACCAGAAATTGTTGATTTTATAATTCATTTTTATACTTAGAAATAAGCCCCGAATTGTTTCATTTTCTAATCATAGATACTACATTATATTTCCAAGAATTTGATCTGAGCAAAAACACGATATCTTAAAATTTTCTCGATGGAAAAAAATTACAAAGATGCATCTAATTTTCACGAATTTTTCATATATTGCCATAACCTTGCATTAAACTAAGTTAATATTTTAACACATTGTATAAAATTCTATCATTGAGACACTGACCTAGCGGATTTTTAAAATGTTGTATATTTATCGAGTTATTAAGAAAAACTAACTTGGCGATGATTCCGCGTCGTCCCTTTTCACCTGGCATATGAAAGACGGGCGTGAGTGTGAAGAGAGAAGAACGATGATTGATTTTTTGCGTTAGTCGCCCTCTTAAAGAAAAATATTCAATATTCAAGTTATTCATAAAGATGTAAACCCCTTGATAATTATTTTTTTATTTTTTTTATTTTTTTTATTTTATTAAATTCGGAAAACTTACGGCTACATACAAATATAAACAGAAGAACACGTACATGAAGGCCAATTAAAAGTTTTCACATATAGACAGAAAATCTAACAAGAAATATAAAGTCGGTAGTTAATTATACACAAAGAGTAACAAACATACTTAACAAAATATTAATAAATCACGCACAAAAGAATTTTTTAGAAATACATTTTTTTAATGTAGAAACGCTGGTATTAAATAAGTCTATGTAATTAACTTATCTCAGAATTACAAAAACTCATTTCGTAAAATTATCTGAAACACGAGTGGGTTGGAGAACTTGGAGACAAAAAGATTTTCCCAAGTATAAAAAACTTCCACCGAGGTAGTAACGTTTTCTTAAAAGATCTCACCATAAATATACTTTTAATGCGCACAACCTAAAATAAACTCTAAACGCTTCTGATAGAGTGTAGTTCAGGAAAACATAAAAATATCTCTACCTTTTTTTGCTGACAGTCCACAATATACTCTATTTTTATCGAATTACGGTTGTTTTTCGTGGATGCGTGCAAAATAACGAATTTAATATCATTCGTAAATGAGCATTACGCAACTTGAATGGTATCCCGTAGTGATAAGGCTGAAATTCGATTGTTCTTATCTATGCAGGGGTGCCGGTGGCTTTTCAAGTCGTAAATAAATAGAGCTGTGTCCATTGTGTTTCGCAAATTTGAAATAATCCACTGGCAAAAGGCAAACTTGCCCATAAGTGGTGGGACTCTTGCCGTATATACGTGCTAATTTTACTTGGAAAAAAAAAAACACTAAGTACCGAACAATGAACCTCCTCCTTTTTTGAAGTCAGTTATTAAATAAACTTACATAAATAATTAAAATAAACTTACAAATAAATTCATTTCACTCTAAGTTTGTATCTTTTACATCATTGTGTAAACTGTAAGCCAAGAATTTCCACTTTGTTTGATTAAAAAAAAACTCATTTAAGTATGTATAATGTATCTTTTTTTTAGTTATCCTTGCACTTAATCCTACTGTCTCTATTCCCATGCCTAATTTTATTAAATAAGTTTTGAGGTTTTAAATTAATAGCGACTAACAAAGTGACTTTCATTTCTATCTATTCGACAGTAGTCAGTAACGAAGCATGAATACATCACTAAACGAAAATGTAGAGTCATCCGAATTATCACTTATCTGCGGAAACAAAGGGACCGGTACATCCGCGTACAATGGAGCCGGGCGCTAACTCGGCCAACACAATCAGGGGGGTAGCGACCCCCTCGCACCCCCGCACTTGTTAGGGAATAGGGGTCAACGACACTCACGGCTAACACGCGCAAACTTGCGAGCTGTGCCGAATTTGATTTCGTACCTTTGTGATATTTTCGTGTTCGGTTATAGATTGATGTTGTTGAGTTAACAAGCTCTATTTATTTATAGCTGTCTGAGGGCCTGTTTCACCACTTCCTGATAAAGTGCCGGATAGGCTATCCACAACTTATTTGACAGATTATCCATACTCTATCTGTCAAGTTAAGTGGTGGATAGCCTATCCAGCACTTATCAGGAAGTGGTGAATCAGGCCCTTAGTGTATTAGACTAATATTTATATAAATCTATATTAATTGGTTGGTTATATATATAAATCTATATTAAATGGTTATAAATCCCGTCAAATCTCAAACAATTATCATTGGCAGTCCAGGGCTTCTGACAAGGGCTCAAGTTCATAACCTTTGTCCTGTAATGGTTGATGGTAAAATTATTCCTTTCTCGCAAACTGTTAAAAATCTTGGGATTCATCTTGACTCAACGTTGTCTTGGAACAAGCACATTAGTGAGACCAGTAGAAGAGTTTTTGGTGCGTGGAGTGCGTTGAGGCGCTTCCAGAATTTTTTGCCGATCCCGACTAAAATCCTGCTTGCAGAGTCGCTCATATCGCCCATACTCGATTACGTTGACATATGTTTCACAAATATTACAGAGGAGCAGCTAAATAAACTTGAGCGCCTCCAAAACCTCTGCATACGATTTATTTTCGGTTTGCGAAAGTATGATCACGTTTCCCAATTTCGTGTCAAACTCAAGTGGCTGCCAATCCGACTTCGGCGGAATGCTCATATACTGTCGTGTTTATACAGTATTTTATATGACCCTAAGACACCACCCTACTTAAAAGAAAGGTTTACATTTTTAGATGACAATGTTAAAACATTTCGAAACTCTAATATGTCATTAATACCGCCCACTCGTAATACAAAATTTTATGACTCCTCGTTTACAGCTCGTGCTGTCAGTCTGTGGAACAAATTACCCACATCTTTGAGACGTGCTCAGTCCTCGTACATTTTAAAAAATTGGGTTAAGGAACATTTTTTGTCACAATTAATCCATAATAGCTGATAATTACCGATACGTATTATTATATTTCTATTTATATATGTTTGTAGTATTTATAATGATTTGTATATATTCTTTAGTATGTATGTATATATGTATGTATGTATTTGTAATATATTTATATATGTAAGGATGTATGTATTTGTAATATATTTATATATCTTAAAAGTACACTCTTAACTGTCTATGTAGTCACCTACCATGTCAACTACTGTTACTATATTATTATAGTTCTATAGTTAAGGTTGTCTGGAAGAAATCGCTTGTAGCGATAAGACCGCCTTTTGTACTCTTTACTCAATAGTTACTAAGTTTCTGTACTTATGTCATGGTTGTTTTGGTGCAATAAAGAATTTTCATTCATTCATTCATTCATTCATTCATTCATTCATTCATTCATTCATTAATTACCACCAAAAACATTTTCATGTAAAAATGTTGCCAAGATGAGAACAATAGTTCGTGGTGTCAAAAAGTAGTGAGATATCATGTAGAGCCAAGTTTCTAACCTTACATACTCAGCCCTAAATCTAAAAACCTTAATTTTACACTAAAGCGCGGCAAAATACTTGACAATAATATAATGTGTCAGCCGTACGAGAAGAATCTAAAACTCTACACATTAGTCAAAATCGGTGGCCTGGCCATTTTAAAATAAAAGTTATTAAGTACAACGGAAAAGTAATATAATTATTAAGTTCAAAGCCCATAGCATGTCGAATAACAAAATGGCCAAGACACCGATTTCCGACCGATCTTCTCGTATGACTGACACATTATATTATTATCAAGTATTTTGCCGCGCTTTAGTGTAAAATTAAGGTTTTTAGATTTAGGGCTGAGTATGTAAGGTTAGAAACTTGGCTCTACATGATATTTCACTACTTTTTGACACCACGAACTATATGTTCTCATCTTGGCAACATTTTTACATGAAAATGTTTTTGGTGGGATTTCATTTCTTTTTGTAATTTGGTTTATGTTGTTTTTTCTTTTAGTTCATTTTTTTCTTTTATTTTTGGGTGTATTTCTTTTAGGTTTCCGTACCCAGAGGGTAAAAACGGAACCCTATTACTAGACTTCATTGTCTGTCCGCTGTCCTTCTATCCATCTGTCTGTCTGTCTGTCTATCTGTCTCTTGGATGTATCTCAAGAACGGTAGAAGCTAGAGAGTTGAAATTTTCATTGATTATGTATTTCTGTTCAGCCGCTATAGCAACAAATACTAAAAACAAAATAAATTTAATATTTTGGGGGGCTCTCATACAACAAACGTGATTTTTTGCTATTTTTTCCTATTTATAATAATAGATGTCGCTGCTGGTCGTCTACATCGCGGTATAGCTTGCACGAATACTTCCATATACTTGTTAATGTACTCTAGTCAATAAGAGATGTCACTGTTGGGTATCTACATCGCACTATTGTTTCACGCGAAAATGATTGATACAGCCATTTAACTTTTAGGTATAGGTTTTCACTTTGAACTAACCTATTACCGATGTTGTTTACATCCTAAAATTAAATATTTGCAAAGAAATGCTGAGACTACGACTATACTTTGAACTTACATATTTTTAAGACGATTTAAGGTCTAGAGTCTACAAAGCGAAGTAATTATTAATATAAAGAACATAATAATTATACATAATATTATTTATAAAGAGTTACAGGTGATTCTGTAATAAAAATTACCACATACGTTTTTATGAAATTAAGGTGCAAACGAGGATGTGACTCGGGATATTAGAAAAGTTGCAAGTGTTTTGCCAGCCTTTAAGATAATTTTTATATAACTCATCCCGAGTTATATAAAATTAGGGGAAAAACGAGCAAACAGGTCACCTGATGGAAAGTTACTATCGCCGCCGAGTTGCCGGCTTTTTAGAGAGAAAAGTTCTCTTTCCCTTTATGAAATTAGGGGGCAAATAAGCAGACGGGTCAGCTGACGGAAAGCAACTGCTGTCGTCCATGGACACTGTAACATCAGAAGAGTTGCAAGTGCGTTTTCGGCCTTTTTATGAAGGAATAGGCTGAGGGAATAAGCAGAGGAGAATAGGGATAGGGAATAAGGTATAGTGCAGTTGGGCCTCCGGCCTCCGCTTAACTCACTCGCTAGAAGAAACACAGCGCAAGCGCTGTTTTACACCGGTTTTCTGTGAGAGCGCTGTTTCACGTCGGTTTTCTGTAAGTCTGTGGTCTATCATGGCTAACACGTATTTTTTTATTTGGCACAAGAAGTATTTTATATTCTATTTTTAATTTTGTATTTAGCAAAAGAAACATACTAACTTATCTCATACTAACATCCCCCCTCTATATCAAGGGGATGGGATAGGTTAGGTTGGGTTTGATATTTTTTTTGTTGTTTCTGTACTAATTTCAGCTTTCTAAAACTTCAGGAAGTACCCTAACAGTTTTGATGATCGGTGAGTCAGTGACAAAATTGTGGGTTTTTGGACACCTATAAAATCTAAAGTATAATAGTAACAATATTCAAACTTTTCGCATTTAATTATTATACTCATGTCAAATATCTTGAAAATTTCAACTATCTGGCATTATCCAATCCAAAGTTACGAGGGTCCAAAAATACGACGAAACGTTTCGAGAAAAGGTAGGTAGTGCCCTTGCGCGCTTCGCTTGGCTCATCTTGGCGGGGGCACTCCCGTACCCCCAGATAGTTTATGTTTAGTCTCTAGAACTACTCAAAGCGTAAAACAAAACATCGAGTGTATTTTGTTGTATAAAATGTGTAATGCAAAAATTCCATTGACTCCATATAATTTGAAGTGACTTTAGACCTTCTGCTTCTTTGACCTTGAAGTGTTTTAGAAAACATTTTTCCGATATACCCGATATAATAAGTATAAGAATCATGACTTACCCAAACACGGCGAAGCCAAAATTATTTTCAATCGTAGGTTTAGCTCATCAGCTGCTATTGATCTGATTTTAGAGAATGTGGTGTCACTAGATTCGTAACAATAACCCGGGAAAAAAAACTATAAAAGCGTAGTCTAGCTATATTTTTTAATCATTGATTATGGTTGATTATTATTAATAGGCATGATAGTTATTTTTCTTAACACTTTTTAAATTGTTCTTATAATTTGTGTTCTCAGTATACAGTTTAAATGTTTTAATGTAATAGTAATTTGTAATTATTACATGACTCTTTACACTATTTGAATTATCATGTACGAATCAGTCCTGCTCGTAATAATAATATTGTCAAACACAGCATCAGCTGTTGTGTCACATGTTCCATATCGTCGGGAATCGAACCCAGTCACCATTTCGGTGGAGTCACGCGCCCGACTCATTGTAGTTTATAATTCTGGAATTATTCAACAGAACATAAATATTTCGTGCACCCTATTTTGCATACATAGAGTAGGCAATATGTAGCAAACCCAATTTAAAATATTCATAGTTAGAAGTAATAGAATAACTTTTTTAAGCCATTTGTTTACTTAAACTTAAACTAGTGAATAAGGCGCGGTAGTGTACAGTCGATAGAAAAACTGCGAAGATAGAAAATACTACGAAACCGTTGTGCAATGAAGCTATGGGCGTTGCGCTAGAAAACGCGTAAATAGAATGTAGCTGTTTCACGACGTTTCGGAGGCATTGTGCTATTAAGGCGACGCCTTGATAATTTGGCTGTAGCGATATCGATTTTTCTCAGCAATGACTAAAGCTAAGAAATTAAAGTTCATTGTCAGTATTTATCATGTCTTTGTCTTTGAATTACCCATAGCATAACACGATTGGTCAACTTTTATAACACAGAATAATCAATCAAAAAGACCTCTGTAAAAAAAGGGATTCTGATTTTGCCAATGGAGGAGAGTGATTTAAGCTTCTAAAATTTGTACATAGATTGGTTCAAATATACACTTTAATTTGCACATAGCTTATATGAAATATATTTATGGTTTTTAAATTACGCGACAAAAACCATTTTGTCGCTTACGCCCTTTCCATTTCTTGCTGTTCTATTTCTTGTTTTCTATGAGACGCCGGCCCGGCCTCTCATAGAAAACAAGCAATCTAAAACATATCCAACACGGTTTTTTTCTTTAACGCGGCGTCACCTTAAGTTACAAATACGTATATAACAAAGCTACGAAGATGTTGCTCTACGTAGTCCATACTTCCATACTAATATTATAAACGCGAAAGTGTGTCTGTCTGTCTGTCTGTTACCTCTTCACGCCTAAACCGCTGAACCGATTTTGCTGAAATTTGGTATGGGGATACTTTGAGTCCCGGGAAAGGACATAGGATACTTTTTATCCTGGAAAAATGTACGGTTCCCGCGCGATAAACGAATTTTGGCGAAATGAAGTTGCGGGCGTCATCTAGTTACGTATAAAGCTACGCAAAAGTCCTCTACGAAGTTGCGTAGAACTTACACTACGAGGCTACAAAGCAGCTATTTTACGATGCAAAGCTGCTATATGGGGATATAGCTACGCAAAAGTTACCCTACAAAGCTACAAAGGAGCTATTTTATTAAGCTACGTAGGAGTTACTCTATGAGTCCATGAAGATATTAGTAGCTACTCTACGTAGCTACACAGAAGTTACGTGCTACGAAGCTACGTAGAAGCTGCTCTACGAAGTTACGTAGAACGTATCTACTAACCTTACTTCATCATTTTAATAAATTATTCCGTAATACAGCTAAAAAAACTTGCAGTATACGCGTAGAAGCTACAAAAAACTTTAAAACTACAAATGGAACTGTACTTAAAAGCAGCCTATATTACATTTATACTAATTTAAATTCTCTATGCCAAAGTAGTCTGTAGTCGGAGCTAGACACGCGCCAACATGTGCGGATTTTATATCACGATAGCGACATGGAAGCTCTGAATATGGAAAAGGCTTTATATGGCTTTCATATGACTTATGTGAATTAGCTGTATAATATGATTTTTTTTATGAAATAAGGGGGCAAACGAGCAAACGGGTCACCTGATGGAAAGCAACTTCCGTCGCCCATGGACACTCGTCGTATCAGAAGAGCTGCAAGTGCGTTGCCGGCCTTTTCAGAGGGAATAGGGTAATAGGGGAGGGTAGGGATGGGAAGGGAAGGGAATAGGGGAGGGTAGGGAAGGGAATAGGGTAGGGGATTGGGCCTCCGGTAAACTCACTCACTCGGCGAAACACAGCGCAAGCGCTGTTTCACGCCGGTTTTCTGTGAGAACGTGGTATTTCTCCGGTCGAGCCGGCCCATTCGTGCCGAAGCATGGCTCTCCCACGTATAAAATGATGTTTTCAGATGTAAAATATTTTTCTTTGAAAATTTAAAGACATTTATAGAGATAGTTTTACCCAATTATGTATGACTATACCTTTTATTATGCCATGGAATCACTGTATTTTTTCGGAATGCAGAGTAAAGCCTAAACTACTACAATCATTACAAATTTGGAATAAGGGTGTTGTATAAAAGAAGTATAACGTTAACAACCATCTAATATTATATTATAAAATTCTCCTGCGCGGTATTTGATGACGGATAGACCGATTTTGATAAAATTTGTGTTTATCTCGATTCTCGTAGGTCTGAGAATCGGTAATATTTATTTCTAGTTCTTTGAAACTTAAACCCAACTTCGTTAATGATTCCATTAACGAAGTCGCAGTTGTTACACTATTTATTAATAAGAATTTATAAACACCTTAATAAAATTGGGTCAGTAGTTTTAACGCTACCATGAAACAAATATACACATTTTCCAAAAATCATTAGGTACCGTACCTTTTGGATTTACGATAAAAATAGTCCTCCTCCACATTCTCAGCCGGCACGGGGCTGGCATGCGTTTGCGCAGTTATAATTAGTTTACGCGGTGTCTTTTATCTCCCCTCGCCGGACGCAAAGCGGTTTACCCCTTTATAGTCCAGGGGGCGGTAACAAAGTTGACTGAGCAACAAAGTACGATTTTTTGTATAAAAACTGTAGTATATCTGTAAGTGCCGCACTTATTCTATCAAGTGGTGTTTTGCTAGATACATTTTTTAAGAATGTTTGGAATTATAATAAATAAATTTACTCGAATATTGTTTCACCTCTCGAATAGATTATAAAGTAGGTAGTAAAGGATTTGTCAATTTTAGCTTATGTTACTATTTTTTCCAAAGTTAATACTGTTTTTAGAATCCTTACAGCATTATAACATATAACAAGTACATATTTTACCTTAGTAATCATTTTTAAGTTGAAAATATAGTTAAAAGCTATAGTTAAAAGAAACTATAGTTAAATACAAGAAATCATAGAATATAAGTGAAATTAAAAATCCATATAAAATAATTAAATATACAAACGAGTCTATCTTAGTATCAACGCTCGGACTATAATGTTTTAAGGGTCTAACAACCCCTTCATTAGAATTTCAAAACGGGGGCCACTCGATCAAATGACGAATTGTTTAAAGTGATACGCGAAAATAGCCCCTAATACCTAGTGGGAGGGGTCTTAATTCCTCAAAATTAAACCTCAAAAAAAATTAATTCAAATCTTATTAAAAATTTCAAAGATACGCAAGGGTTGGGTAGCTGTGCAGTTTTTCATGAAAGATTTATGTAGGTCAGCAAGGGTTATTGATATTTAAGCTGTAGATATAGCATTCTGGACGTCATGTTCTATACAAAGTCGCTACAAAAAGTTACTACTCTAGAAAATTTTTATTATCATGATATTCTGGAAAGCCTTTTCAAATAAATTATATATCCCACCAAAAACATTTCTTGTAAAATGTTGCCGAGACGACCACATGTTTACCCTGTGAAAAAGATATGAGATCTCATGTAGAGCCAAGCTTCTGAATCCACGCGGCCTAACTCTACTGACCCTAACTTAAACAAATTTAATATCTTAAACACTTACGTGGGAGAGCCATGCTTCGGCACGAATGGGCTGGCTCGATCGTAGAAATACCACGGGCTCACAGAAAACCGGCGTGAAACAGCGCTTGCGCTGTGTTTCGCCGAGTGAGTGAGTTTACCGGAGGCCCAATCCCCTACCCTTTTCCCTTCCCTACCCTCCCCTATTCCATTCCCTACCCTCCCCTACCCTATTCTCTCTTAAAAGGCCGGCAACGCACCTGCAGCTCTTCTGATGCTGCGAGTGTCCATGGGCGACGGAAGTTGCTTTCCATCTGGTGACCCGTTTGCTCGTTTGCCCCCTTATTTCATAAAAAAAAAACTACATACCAGTAAATATGTATGGCTTCGCTCTCATATCTTTTTCACAGGTTAACCTTATGTGGTCGTCTCGGCAACATTTTACAAGAAATGTTTTCGGTGGGATTTCAGTTCTTTTTGTAAGTTGCTACTTGCTAGGCAGTCTTTGTCAGTCAGTTGGTTCTTGTAAGTACTTATTAATAGATTTTTTAGTTTCTGTATACAGTCCCGTGTCAACTTTCATGTCCTAATTCATAAAATTGGTGAAAGTCTCATATAAACCTCCACATCCCCCCTTCCCCCATTTTAGGGGATGGAGGGTGAAAGTTATAAGTTTATGAATTTTTTTGTTGGTTGTATACTAAACTTAGATTACATATCAAATTTCAGCATTCTAGCACTTTAGGAAGTAGCCAAACATTTTGATGATCATCTGCAATGCGTCAGTGAGTCAGTGACGAAATCTGTGTTTTTTAGATATCAATAAAATCCAAAGTATTACAGCTATTCAATTGAGAATTTGTACGTTTAATTAGTCTATTATTGACATCATATCTTGAAATATTAACTATTTGGTACATCGGATACCAACTCTATGAGGGTTCAAAAAAACGACGAAACACTTCGAGAAAAGGTAGGTAGTGCCCTTGCGCTTCGCTTGGCTCGTCTCGGCGGGTGCACTACTGTGCACCCAGATTATCATATATGATTGATTTCAAGATATGGCACCATACAAAAATCTTCTGAATACAAAGTTATGCCATTAATGTCAATGATAGCCTAGTCTAAATTCCAAATGCTTTTTTATTAATGAATGTGCTATGTTAAGTAATTCATTACTTCTATGATTATTTATATGCTTCATTTTAATGTACGAACATTACATAAGAAACTGTATATTTACTATGCTCATGAAATATCTATGCCTAGCTATTTATCATCAATGTCGTTTTGCTTTACAAAAGTGACACGGATTGTGACAGATAAAGCGATCTTTTGTGTGTCTGTCTGTGTATTGTTATAATGTCAAGTTGTAGTGCGAGAACGGTTTAATATAACTTAACTTTTATAACAATATGCTCCGTGAAAATAGTATTATTTTGTAATGTCATATTATTATTTACCATTATAATAACAGTTACAATAATCCTTTGGATAATTTATTCTAAAGTTATGATTGTTTTCAGAACTTAAAAAATATTTTATTATTTATATAAAATAATAATTTAGATGACCCGATGAACTTCGTATCACTTCTGTCCTAACACAATATTTACCGTACAAACCTTCCTTGGACTTCCACAAATATTTCAAGACTATAATTAGCCAAATCGGTTCAGCCGTTCTCGAGTTTAGAGAAAATTTATTTTATAGATATTTGATATTTTAGAATTCCTTAGTACTGCTAGAATTAATGACGTAGTAACAAACGTCGAAATAAACTATTAACACTATTGAGAAACTGTGTACATTGTTTTTTATTTGTCTGGCAACAGAGTATAATAGCACTGCCAAGTCATGTAAAAGAGGGGAAAAATTCACGTTCTTTTATCTATTGAATTAATATGACACGATAATGATAGACTTATGTGTTTTCTATTTATAGGGAAGCAACAAATCCAACGAATGCACTTTTGGCAAGGCGCACTTCCTCATAGCACATAGTTTGGTGAAAATTTTAGGACAAATATCTATTTTCGACTGTAAGCTTTAGACACTAAAGCTCAGAATTGAACATCACGTTTTAAGTGTGACATTATATGTTACAGCCGGAGAAAATTACACGACAAGAATAACAAGTGACACACAATTCGATCAGATGTACGTAGGATTTGAGTGAATACGGACGTGTTAAAGTTAATTTGTTATCGAGTGTTTTCTAGTGTTAAGTCTTAATCTTTCTAATTTGTCGTTGAACAAGTAAACATGAACACAAAAAAGAAAAATAAAAATCGACCAAAGCCACCCAAAATAACCCCAAAACTCGATTCCACAGAATGCGACAAGCCGGAAAGCGTGGATGGTGTAGTAAATGTAAGCAATATTGAAAGTGAAAAGAAAAACCAAATTGAAGAAATATCGCCTGCTATTTTGCCAATCGTGGAGAAGGCTGCTTTTGAAAAAAATGTTTCTGATGAAGTTCCTAAGAAACCAGAAAGAATGAAAGGTAAAAAACAAAAAGAATCAACTAATGATGATGATAATAAAAGTAATCTTTTAGAAGAAGATCAAAAGATCACCATCTTGGAAGAAAACGTTCCTGTAACGCCAAAATCACGTAAAAAGAAGAATAAAGATAAAAAGCAAACTAGTACACAGGAAGTGATTAAGACAGAAGTGGATGATAAAATTGGTAAAACAAATGTAGAAGATATTAAGCAAGATAAAGAAATAATAAAAGATTCACTCGAAACTTCTTTAAACGTTTCTCAAGAAGAACAAGATAATAAAATAAGTAAGAAAAAGAAGAAAAAACGTAATCGTCATGATTCTCAAAAGTCTGATGTTGATGAAAGCGTTACTTACAATATTGCATTTAAAAACCTTTTGGAAGCAACAGATAATGTTACTGAAGCTAATACTCCAACAGAATCTGCTAAGAATATCGAAATAAGTTTAGATAATGATGAAAAGGACTCCCTAAAACATTTAACAAAACCAAACATAAATACTAACTTAAGTGATCAAGAAGAATTAAATACTAGTAAAAATAAAAAGAAAGGTACAAAACAAAAACAGCACCATGAAAAAACAGATGAAGTTAATACAAGAAGTGAAATATTAACAGTTGATAAACAACAAGTGTCATCTGCAGATGTAACTGAACCGTCTTTAAGCGATTCTGTGATAAAAGCTAAAATTGCAAAACCTGTTGACCGAAAGCGCAATGTCAAAAGTCCAAAACAAAATACGTCTACCGATAGCCAAAACATTGATGAAAATGGTTCCAAAACTGAACCCAAATTTGAAAAGACATTTCAGTCAAATCAAACTTCTGAATTAGCTACAGGGGAAATTGCTAAAACTGGTGAATTTATAAATCTCTATGAATCTTCTGTAACAGATAATATTAAGGTTGATGCAGTAATATCTGATTCAAAAGAGGGCGGAACTCCAGTTACAGTTTCTCCTGAAATTAAGACATCAGGCGAAGAACAAAGTTGTGTAACTGTGGATGATAGCTGTGAAGATATATTTATGGAAGTAAAACCGTCAAAGAAAAAAAAGAGACTCAGAAATTTTCCACAAGCTGAGCAAGCTGAAATGGGACCAGGTCTTGAGGCAAATACTACAGCAGTGAAAGAAAATGCAGATGAAACTAAGAAGCTAGAAGTTAAAACACCAGTAAGCTCAGATTTGCAACAAGAGGTTATAAGAAGTGATATGTCATCCAGCATAGCTGACGAACCAAATATTGCTTCTGTACCAGACATAATTCAATATCCTAGATCTTCAAGTCAACAAATACTAAGCGATAATAGTGTCAGTATGGTTATTCAAGAAATACCAGCTACAGAAGAAATTAAATTAGGAATACCAATTTGTACATCAGTTCCTATAATTCAAGGATCCGGAGAAACACCAGAAGCTAAATTAGAAAAGGATCCTATGCATATCAAATTAACTAAGATAGATTCTAAGTTAAATAAATGTATCGAAGAAAAGACTGACATAAAGTCTAAAATGATGGAAGTTAATAAGGATATGGAAGAATTACGATTGTCAATTGAAAGATCTTTAGCAGAATTAACAGCTCTAGATAAAGGTGATAAGGAATTTGAAAATACATTTCAAGATAGTAAAACAACTGTCGGTAACAACAATGACATTAACGAATCCAGGGAAACCAAACCCAGTATTTCTTTTCCTATGCCTTCATCTTTTGTAGAAAAACCAATATCATCTAATGATAATAAAACAGTGGATGATCTAAAAAATACAGACGTTTGTATTTCACCAGAAAAGGAAATTGTAAGTATTAAAAAAGAAACACACGACCAAACAGCAAGTGAAAATTTAGGAAAGAAAATCGAACCACCTATATGTCCCAGTAGAAAAGATAACAAAGGGAAGAGCAAATCAAAAAGGAAAAATAAACAAGAAATTTCAACTAGTGCCGTCACTAATACTTCTAATACTGAAGTCAAACCTAGCACAAGTGTTACCAAAAATATGAATGAAACTAGTCAAGAACAAAAAAGTGACAAGACCGATAACACACAAAACAAATCTCAGGAAAAGGGCAAACAACAATCTTTACAAGACGGAAATAATGTCGATGCTCACGATGACATATTACCTGTAACTCCAGCTACAAGTTTTGAACCTATAGAAAAATTTGAAGATGCTTTAACGTCGAGTGTCGATGACGTGAATACCACTTTTGAAATGATAGCAAATGAAATTATGAATACCGAGGTAACACATCAAAATTTTGAAAACCCTCAAATAAATATCATTGCACCGACAGAAGATGAAACCACGGATAAAAATACAAATGATAAACAAATTACGCCGCCAAAAAACTTGTTAGGCCACCCCGACAGTCCTGTACCATCGAATAAAACTGACTACAAAAAAGAAAAAAATAAATTACCCAACAATCAACAAGCCAAAGTTAAAGTTAAGGATTCTGTTGAGATAGAAAAGAAAGAAAAAGTTTCAAAACAGTCGCAAACAGGCCGTACTAAAAATGAAACGAAATACTTTAATGGATCCGAATCTTTTTCTTACATGACAAATGGAAACAACGAATACGTTTATAAATACAGTTTTCGTAAAGTGTTTCTTCAGAGCTATTGCCATATTTGCAAAAAAGAACTTAATCAAAGATTTCCATGTAAATTTTGTTCTTTAATTTTCTATTGCTCTCAAAAGCATGTTGATGATGACTGGCCACGTCATCAACCACTTTGTTTTGCTGTGTCTACTATTTCACATCTCAAAGGTAATTCTCACATGATTCTTAAATCACTTTTTTGTAGCTTTAGTAACTATAATTATTATATTATATTTATTGTCTGTCAAGTTAAAATAATTAATTATGAGGTTTTAACGACCATGATAATATTTTGTCTGCTGGTGTCTTGATGCATTTAATGAAATAATAGTATTTTAGAAAGATAAAACCGACTTCAAAATTATACGTAATTGAGAATTAAAATTCCTTATCTCAAAAATTACTGAACCGATTTTGATGAGACTTACAGTGTTCCCTAAGTTAAAAATACCTAGTACAAAAAAAAAAGAATTACTCAAATCGGACTTGTAGTTCCCGAGATATGCGAACACAAACATAAAAACATACATACCCTTTTGAGATTTGGCACATTTGATCAGACGCTGATATTGACTAACATATACGAAAATTGGGCAATTCTGGAAATATTACATACGTACGGGTCGAATTGATAACCTCCTTTTTTTGAAGTCGGTTAAAAGGGTTATTAGGCATTTCTAATTAGTTGTAAAAATTATTTGTAGATCAGAAACACATATATGCTGATGCAAAAGGAATAACAGGCCAAGATTATAGAGTTCTTAGAATGCAGATGATTGTTTCTTGTGAAAAAATACTAAAAAGGAAACTGGTGCCTTGGGAACAGGAAGCTCTTCTTTACCCCAGAATTTGCACCGAAAGCAACTGTAGGGAATGGAGGCAATCAAAATTAAAAGATTGTAAAGGGTGTGAGCAGGTAGTTTAAAATTTCTACTAAGAAATTTTGTTTTACCAAAATTTTATATATTGTGTGTAACATTTTTATGAAGTAAGCATTAGCAATAAAGCCTAATCATTTTTTTTTCAGATTTCATATTGTAGTGATGAAGAACATTTACCTACTGAACATTTGCGTTGGTGTAAATCCTACGCTTTATACAAAAATCTCGTTAATTATCAACAAACTAAAGGAAGACTAGAACCACCAATGCCTACTAAGATTTTAGAGAATTATGAAATTCCCGAAAAAATAAACGATGTACTAGCGTCTATGTATGAAGAGAAAATTGGTATGTTTTTGTAAAGTTTAATTGCGTACAAACATTCTTAATTGTTTATTAACTGCTGTACTTTCTTATCATCTCCTTCTACAGATATGAACGACATTCAATATGCAGCTCTAACTCAGCTAGCTACTGCTCCACTCACTGTCGCTTACTGCTACCAAATATTTTCAAATAACAACTCTGCTACAAATAAATATCTGAAAGTAAGTTCTATCGACAGAAGGTCTCGCATATAGACGACAAAATATATCAAGGTGTTGTTAACTAATTAAAGAACATCATCGAAATTTTTCTAAGTCACGCATTGCTAGTTGAATTCACTTAGGAGTTACCAAATAAAATGTAAGTACCTACATCTACGAATAATAAAAACTAAGGAAAAGTAACTCCGTCAAAAAACATGCTCCACAATACTTGTCAAAAAAGTGTACCTTAGGTACACATTTCAATACATTTGCAATATTTAGGTGGCCTTGAGCGGTACTAGGCTGATGTTACACGACAGATCGAAAGGAACCAAATTTAAAACGGTAATAGTATGGGAGTTACGATTCCTTAGTTTTTATTATTCGTAGACCTACATACTTAATCGTTGTATTTTGTGATGCAGAAAACATCCTTTACTGTTCACGTGGTTGGGGCAGAACTGCAATTCGAGGCTGATGGCTTAAACAAGTGGGAGGTTTTCCTCCTTCACCTGCGACCAGATATTAAAGATTTGAGGATAGTACTTGTAAATCAAGATCTCAATCCATCAAAACTGCCTCTTGATCTGCTTGGGAAAGTAAAGTGAGTGTTACTTTTTAAGACACATGTTTTATCTGCTGACAACTATTTACACTTCTAAGTTTCACTGCAACGCTGTAAAGATAATAACAACAAATAATAAATAATCATTGGATCGCCATGAATGAAAAAAAAAAAATATTTTGTTTCTAAGTCTTATAAACTTATGGTTTTACTTTTCAGGTTATGTGAGAACTGTAAAACTAATAAGCGGCGAGTTATTTTCAGTTTTCAAGATAAGCTGAGCTACAATGCTTACTATTCTAGCGATGATTTTATCACACCAGACATAGGTACGGGTGTTCTAATTATCGTCAATTTATTTGTTTGCTGTAAAAACCTTGGATCTTAGTTGCCTTGCTAATAGTTACAGTTGATACATAAAGTGCTAATGATTTTTCTCATGCATTTAAAGTAGTATGTATAGGTATTAGGCATAATTTAAATAAAATATAACATTGAGTTTATGCATTGTACCTAATATTTTTAAGTAATATGGATGACATGTCAGTGAATTAATTTTTATTTTCAGTCTGCGCGTTCAACCCCAGCATTGAAAGGTCATCCATATACAACGGCAAAGATTCCTGGCCGTCAACCACTCAGTGTATTTTGAAACAGAGAGTACCATTTATCATAACTTCCTACACTTTAGAAGAGCTAAAACGTGATTTAGAAAGAATTAAAGAATTCGGCGATATTAAATCAATCTTGGAACCAAAACCCAATCCGTTTGCAAGTGTGAGACCCGATAGAAACTTTATCACTGATCACGAAATCCCATTGCTGTTCAAGAATTATTGTCTAAGTATGGTGTGCGCTGCTTAATGTTTTTGATTTGACTTGTTAAGTTTTGTTATTAAATACGTTTGTACACTTGATCGTTAGTTTTATTTTGTGGAATTTAATTTAAGGTGTTTATATTTTTACATATTAACAAAGTTCAGGAATCAAATAGTAGTAATAAAAACTGCTAATCTGGGACCACCAAAAAACTCCAAATAAATGATCATATTTAGTATATTATTTAGCATAATATTATTAACATCAATATTTACAATACAATATTTACAAGTAGTTTTCAATATAATTAATCGAAGTCGTATCACAGTTAACATGGCGTAGAGAACCAAAGATACTTAATTGAACAGCTTTAAATTACTTTTGCCGGAAATAATATCTATTAAGTATCGTATAATTAATAGATATTATTATAGTTATTGTTCAATAAGTTACCCTGGTTATCTCAGCCTAAAACATAAAATTCAATTCTTATTTGGTATAACAATTTATAACAATGAAACAGTTAAAAATAAAAATGCTTTCAGAAAGTTTATGAGATTTCTCTTATAGCTCGCATGCTACTGAATAAATCTTAGTTATGTAGTATGTGATTAAATAAATGTGTGATGATGGTGATAATAAGTGGTAAGTACAATCTTAATATTCATTAGTCAAAACAATAGTTGTTGACTGGAATTTTTCACTAATACAACAAAAGTTAAGAGTTTCCTGATATTTAAATTATTGTGTTAGCTCGTAAGATTTAGATGGCTTCTGTCGTATAGGTTTCTTTTTCCTCGAAGAACCGAGTATCTAGCGGCTTTTCAGTGGTGAAATCTACATATCCTTTGGCATTTGACTCTGTTCCGGTATATGAACTGTCTTCAACTGTAGATCCTGTGCTAGCCTGTTTACCGTTGTTCGATTTTTCGTTATCAAAAAATATAATATACTCATCTTTCGGATCCATACTATCAATTGCTAAAATATCTTCAGCTGAAGGATCTACAGATGTAAAGTCTTTGAAGGTTTCACTATAACTTGGTGTAGAATTATTTTCTAATGATTCAATACTTGTGTAAGAATTAATACTGATGGTTTTAAGTGTAGTATCACTAGATAAATTTTCAGTAACTTCTGAGCTTACATTCCTAGGTGTGGTATATTCATTGTTATAATCTTGTTCCTCATCATAATTGGTAGTGTTTACATTCATGGCGTTATTTATTTTAATATCACTATCGACCATTAAATGTTCATTCTTAAGAAATTTCTGTGAAATCGAATTCTTGTTTTGTTTAGGTGTATTCACGTAACTTTTAGATACATTATTGATTGATTCTTGCTTTAATATATTAAAGGTTCCCATTAATATGTCATACATAATACTTGCATTATAATTATGAAGGTCTAATGTGTTTGAGTTTACACTATTTTCATTTTCAATTATTTGTTCGTTAAAATTACTCGATGATTCTTGTGGATCCTTGACTGTTGTATTCCATACCATTTCAGGATCGATTTTATCTTTTAACTCATAGTAAGTAGGTGCATTTTTATTGATATAGCTCGTGTTAACTTTTAAAGTGGTAACTTTATTCATAGTTTCTGTTGTATATTCATTACTCTCAGTGTTATATGTCTCTTCTGGAGTATCTTCATATTCATCATCTTGTTTGTTTGATTTTTTTGTGTAAGAAGCGATAGCCGGACCAAAAGTGTTCTCGACATACTTTAGGAGTTTCTCACATTTTTGCACACTATTGACATCATTGGAACTACCCCAAATGATGAATCCCGACGCGTCTGATTTATACATAGTTTTGATCACTGCCAAAAGGTCAGCCTGAAATAAAATAAATACATTTTTTACCTTTATGTAAATTACTTATTGCAAATATTTATTTCTATTACATTAAAATATTAAATTTGATTTACATTTTCATTTACAGTGAAATAGTTACCTCAGTAAGGAATCCTCCGTCTCTGTATCTGAACCAGAAGTAGGGTAGTATGACAGTCTTGCTTCGCCTGACTCTGGCAGCTTCTTCCACTCTCCCTCTTACCATTGCAGCTAGCTGTGATGACGTCAGGTCGTGTGATCGGTAAACCGATGGATATAGAGCCGAGCTTTCACTCCATAGCCAATATGTTCTGAAGAGAAAATAAATATTTTTTTAAAGAAAACAATAATTACTGGAAACTGCTTAGTTTAAGACGCCAGTCTCCCCACAACATAATATGTGCAATGTATTGTGAATGTTATATTAGTATGATTATTGTGGGGAGAAAAAATAAACATTATTATTATTATTAATAATTATTGACGACTAAACGAAAAAATCTTTAGCCAATCCGTGACATTGTTATGAGTCCATTCTAATAATGATCATAAAATAAACTTAAAACTCACTGGTCATTCTCCTTGCGAACTTCACTGGAGCAATCCTCGGCCATGTTGCTTTGTGCCATATTGAAACAGTGCGGAAAGCCGTAGTAGCCCCATTTGGCCTTCGGCCGCATCTGCTTGGCCACTGATATCGTGGTTTGCATGAACTTCCGAGCTGCTTCTTCAAACCGTCTTTTAGCCTAAAAAAAATATTTATAATAATAGTATGATTCTGGTCCGTAAACTATTGTTCCTGACTACTCAAATATTCCTGTAACAATTGAAGACGTGAGTGGATGAACACGATAACTAACATTTTGTAACATACGGACATTTACTCATTTTTTCCCTTATAATTTGAACAAACCTTGAAACTTATCTACTTCATCACCTGGCTTATATATCTGGCTACAAATAAAATACACAGTTTTTTTCAGATCATTTTTCCGGCCCTAAAGCCTCCATTTATGCAAAAAAGCGGCAATTTTTTTACTATTAGTTAAATCGTGCTCATCCACTCACATCTTCAATATATAAGATATACACAGAAAATATACATACTTCTGTGGTATGTTCAAGGAAAACCCGCCTACTCTATCTAGGTATTCATGAGCAAATAGCAGTCTTGATTTACTTCAATTAACTAAATTACTTCCAAATGGAGAATAAATGGCCCTAATGGATGTCCTAATTACTGCTCCACGTTTTAATTACAGCGCAGATTATATCGATATTAATATAAATGACTTTTAAGCTACGAATAATAAAAACTAAGTATTAGTTGGTATGACATGACATAACACTCGCCTACAAAGAGGAAGTGGTAGTATTATCAAGGTGTGTACAAATAATGATAAGGATGGACTTAAACATCCTTTGAGCTTGCCTTAAATACCTACCAAATAGTACAGTGAAAACAAAAGTATGTAATAAAATTCCGAGAAAATTGACATTAAAATAGAAACAATATTATCATTGTTCTCAGATCGTGTTTCTCAAGAACATATTATAACCTCCTTCTTTTTGGAAGTCCGTTAAAAATACTGGCTGTCGTGAAAACTTCTCGAAATAAGAGTCATCGATACTGTATATAGTTATATACTGTATATTGTCTTATTAACATATAAGTTAAAATGAAAATAATATTAATTACCATTTTAACTTAGCCATTAAAATGATTACCGCAAATAATGCCTATTAACAAACATAATTTTACCTCAGACTCTACCCAGGCTTTGGGCCACCATGGGTGTAGTTTATTCTCTATTTCATAGGACACGTCTTTGTAGGGAACTAAAGTTCCAAAATTCTGCCGGAAGCTCGGTCGCCATGATTCGAAATCAATTATACCGATACCTGGAATTAAGAAATAAAAAATTAGACACAGTTTTTAAAAACTGGTTAGGAAGTTAATAATGAAAAAATTAAAGCGACAAATAATATTTCCGATATAATTTATTGATAGTGATGACGATGTTGATTGTGATGATGATGATGGACTGCTTCCCCTAATTTTATCACAAGTTATGGCTACTGTTTGTTTATTAATCTTCGGCGTTTAATTTCGTGGGAAATTTGATTGGAGGTCTTGGAGTTCCCATTGTTGGTTTATATATAACTACTAACTTTATTACGTCTTATTTTGTTATTCTTTAGTGAGTTCTGATATAAAAGTAAATATGTAGTAAAAGTATAATGTAATAGTATGTCGGATTTTGGTCGGATTATTTACTGTATGTGCTAGTAGCGTAATTTAACTAACCTAACCTTTGCGTAATATTTCCTATTCACAAAACGAAAAATTTCATACAAATGACGTGTTCTACATAAAAAGTCTAGAGGTTTTATTATGCCTTGCCAATCTTAAATTTAATGATGTTATATTTGATTTCATATCACGATTCACGGTTAAATAAAATTGTACCAAGGTTATAGTATAGGAGGTAGCAACGTTTTCGAGAAAGTATTTCAAGTCGGCTGATTTTGTGATGTCGTCAATCTTGCTCTTCTGGTTAGAGTCTGGGCGGTCTGGCTGCCGGTAGTGGTTGCGTTAATTAGTGCGCATTTCATTTATCCAGTTGATGCTATTAATATAAGGAGCGCCTGATAAAAAGAAATGGCAATCTCTCGCTTCTGGCTCTTGTCATGTTAAAGGCCAGGCTTTAACAATTATTTATATTATTGTCACAATTATTACGTTTGTGTTAAGCACTCCTTGCTCACTAAAATGATTTTAAAATCATTTAAAATCACCAAATAACATTTAAAATCATTTTAGTGTACAGTATGTATACTAAAATGATTTTAAAATCCAGGATTATAACCTGGACAAAAAGGTTGCGCACTAATGAACGCAACCACTAGCGGCAGCCAAACCGCCCAGACTGTAACCAGAAGAGCAAGAATGACGACATATCACAAAATCAGCCGACCTGAAGTACTTTTTTTTCAAACGTTGCTACCTCCCGTACCACTAGCTGTATGGAATATTTTGCTGAAACATCTGTAGCGTTGTTTTTATGGGAATAGACAATTGAAAGTCAATGTCGTTTGGGCACTTGTCTCATTGCCGCTTGTTAACAGTGCACCAGGAATCGAAGGTCTCCTACTCAGAGGGATTTCCTATGGGGAGCAATAGCTATCCATAATTTTAACTTGTAGGTATGTATGAGTTTTTAATGAATTTAAGAGTGTTTGTATTTATGTTCAACATAAAGAATCTCAGTATCTAAAAGTTTGTCCTATTTTTTAACTGCCTTCCAAAAAGGAGGAGGTTATAATATGTTCGGCTGTGGATTTAATTTTTTATTTTTTTTGTATGTTCAACGACTACTCCGCCGTTTGTGAACCGATTTTCAAAATTTTTGTTTTGTTATATTAGGTTTCTCTCCAATTTGGTCCCATTTTCACAAAAGTGGTGATCTGATGATGGGATCCATGAGTAATCGAGGGAACTCCTCAAAATTTATATGGAAAAATATGGTGATTTTAGTTTTATGAGAAGTATCCTAAGCATATGCTACCAAAATACAAGATTTTGCACTAAGGTATACTATGGTTCCGAAGATACTAAGAGAACTCCGAATTCCTTATAGATACAAATTTGGGGGTTAAGGCGCTGTTTTAAGAACGAAAGCATATGCTACTATGCAAATTACATTCATCATCATCATCATCATCATCATCATCATCATCATCATTACCACGTCAGGGTCACCAATGTCACATGGTTGTATCTCAATGTCACATGGTTTGTATATGGATACAAATTGTAATAAGATACATATTATACGCGATGGTTTACTAGGTAACTAAAAAGAGTGAAATTATTATTTTTAACAAAAAATTAAAACCGACTTCCAAGGTAAAAACAATAATAACATCCTTATAATAACTAAAAAGAACTAAAAAGTATTAAATAATTTTTCGTATCTAGTAGTGCCTTTTTCCGGATTCGGCTAAACCTCAACTATTTCTGTATTCAATCTTCATAATTTTGAAGTCGGTGCCATTTCCAAAAGTTTCAAATATTCTGTCAGAGAACTGAAGATTCAGCTATCTGGTACCGATTTCAAAATGATGAAGATTGAATACAGAAATAGTTGAGGTTTAGCCGAATTCGGAAAAAGGCACTACTAGATACGAAAAAATTTTTAATAGTTTTTAGATCATATTATAAGGATGTTATTATTGTTTTTACCTTGGAAGTCGGTTTTAATTTTTTGAAATCTGCCTATCGTTATAAATAAAAATGAATTTTTAATTTTGTAAGAGAACGACTGCACTGATTTGGCTAATTTCATTCTTGAAATACACGTCGTATTATTTTCTTCTAATATGAACCATATTAGAGGAAAATGATATAAAGTTCGTCATCTAGTCTACATCTACACTAATATTATAAAGAGAAAAACTTTGTTTGTTTGTTTGTTTAATTGTAATGAATAGGCTCAAAAACTGCTGAACCGATTTTAAAAATTCTTTCACCATTCGAAAGCTACATTATCCATGAGTAATATAGGCTAAATTTTATTTTGGAAAAAATAGGGTTCCGTAAGATATTTGGGTTTTTCGGACACAAGGTGTAAAAATCAACCAGAAAAGTTACTTATGTTGCGTACGCTGACTAAACTATAAAAGATAGAACCATAAAATGTTCTAATTAATTGTAGATCTTATAAAACTCTACAAAAAAGTCCGCGACACACTATACCTATCTATGTCGAGTGAGGCACAACAACGATTTTTATATTTAAAAATCTTGAATTTTTTTTGGACTTCATTTAAACGCGTTTATTTTACTCATGCTATTAATCCTTATCAAAATAAATTATTTCATCACTAAGCACAGTTTATGTATATAGTATTTGGTCTTTGAATGATTAAAATTGAACGTTTGGTTTTGAAGTTATGGCGAAATTAAAATATTACGATTTCTGCTGCACGGCCCGTTGCGAAGTAGGCGTCACCAAGGCGGGGGTGCGCGTGCGGGAGGGAGTTTAGATCTATTAGTAAATGATGATTTAAATAATACTTAATTATTCACTAAATCTAAATAATATATAAGTCAAGGGTCAAAGCACAGCCCAAACCACTGGACTGAAATTTGGCATGCAGGTAGATGTTATGACGTAGGCATCCGCTAAGAACGGATTTTGATCAATTCTACCCCCAAGGGATAAAATAGAGGATACACCGATCGGGCTGAGACTTTGATACCTAAATAATAATAATACTTTTTAACGCGAGTGAAGCCGCGGGCAAAAGCTAGTATTTAATAAAACACTGTTTAAATTTAATCTCTTTAAAATATTACAATCTACAGGGTATTTAAAATTTTATATTCTTTGATTTCTTCATCTTTCTAGACCCGCTAATTTCTTATCATGTTTCTAAGAACATAGAAACAGCACCGAGTTAATTCTTAATTGTTTTAGCATGCCTTCAAAGATAAATTATTAATTACGCAACACATATTCAACAATGGCTAGGAGATGCCTAAAATATAATTTGAAGTTGGCCTTGGTGTGTAAGATTTATTTTAGTTATAAATTTACTTACTAAAACCAGTTTAAGACGATCGTCATTGTCTAATGAAAAGAAATAATTTGCTTTCGTAATTTAGGAATTTTTAATTAAAAATGTATTTAATATACAAGTTTTTATATAAAACTAGCTGTCCCGGTAAACGTTGTTTTGCCATATAAAGTATATCACCCATATTATTTCATTGAAGTGACTAAATAAGTATGGCACCATGGCAACGTCGATCGCTATCCCGTCGCACAAACAATGGTCGCCGTCAGTCTCGAGTTGTAATAATTTACTATTATTTATTCCACAAATGCACTTATCAATATAAAAAGTACCCAGTAGCTGAATCTCAGACCTACTGAATATGCATATAAAATTTGGTAAAAATCAGTAAAGCTGTTTCGGAGGAGTACAGTAACTAACATTGTGACACAAGGATTTTATATATAAGATGTTCTAGATTTCACATATTAAAAGTTAATCTGAATTTGAATTTGAAAAGAATTTGAATTTCTATTACGTCTGCTGTTTTAATTGAGTTGAGTTGGGTTTCGTATATTCTACAGTAACTCTACCAACTGCAGATATATAAGTATATTTCTGGTATTATTTACTACTACGTCATATTGTTTAGCAGTTGTTATGTTTATAGCATAGAAATAAAAATCACTTTATTTATTAATCACGATTCACGATTCACGTTAATCGTTCTGCATTTATTTTGTAGTTTATCACTTTCATCGTCCACCATAATATAATTAATATATAAGTCATACGTGTTTCATATTTTTACAATAAACAATTTGCTTTATAAATATATTTTGTTTCTGGTACGTGATATAAATCGAAATCAAAGTAGAAAGCGATATGTCTCCAATCACAATGACCTCTTCCTTATTCGATTACGTGTGTAGTATATTTAACAATTTAACGGACGAATTCTTAAAGTTCCATACAGACTAGTAAGTGAGCAAATTGACGATTCCATGAATTTTGTCAAGTTATGCAACATATGACCTTGAGAAGACTGTTAAACAGCCAAAACGAGTTTAGAAGATACTTTGGTAAGTAAACAAATAAAAGTCGAACTAAATAAAAACTGGTGTGGAAACGCTTCTTGAAAATACGAATAACAGCTCTTAGGATGACAAAAACTGGTGTAGAAACGCTTCTTGAAAATACGAATAACAGCTCTTATTGGTAGTCGATCAATTAACTTAAACAAAAAAAAACAAGTCGTATTGCATAGTCGATTATTTGTTAAGTGTTTTTTGATAGCAGCCTCGTTATCCGTAATAAAGAAAGTGAAAAGTGTGTCACGAGCATGCAATTATGTAAGAAACTTATCATCAACCTAATTTATAATCTGATACCATCGATATTGTATTTTGACCCTTTAATGCTCTAAGTATAGGACTCTAGTAGTAGCAGAAGTAGTGGGAGAGATTATCAATTTGTCGAACGTTGAATTTCTTGAGAAGAAATACTAATAAATAGGAAAGAGGGAGAGAAAGAAACAAAGAAGAAGCTACCGTATAAAAGCTGTAATCAATATAAATGAATAATGTGAGCAAAACAATTAAAATATTCCATTCAGCCGATCGAATCAAAACAAAAACAAATATCCTATTTCCCTTTAAGCTGAACAGAAGAAAGCTGAGTGGACAGAAGTTTGTTATGATACTGATATTATTTAATATTTATTGTTACATAAAGTCTACGTGTTACTGACTAGTGACTGCGTGGACAAAATAGGTATGACTATAAATAACGGGAAAACCTTATATGACGGGAATGAAAACAAAAGCACCTACTAACATTATGAACCACACGAAATGATAAATTTAATGTGACATAATGCCCAACCGGGGTGACTGTCGGTAGTTTACCAATTCGATATCACTTTTTATTGATTGATTAACGCAGATCTTTAGCGAATCAAACCCTTTATTAAATAAATAAACTTCCATCAGAATATCACTAAGTGGGAACAAGAGAAGCCAAAAGGTGATTCACATTATAAAATTCCTTACCATCAAAATTGACGTCCGGGATGCCCTCCTCCATATCCTTTCTGAACACTGTCAAATGCTCCTGTAAGTCTCCCTCCTGAGGCACTCCTCCGTTCCTGAACCTGTACTTCCCGCTGCTCTCGTTCTTGAATATCGCTGGGAACAGCCCCGGCTCGTAAAGTATAGTTATCTTCTCCCCACGGAATTGATCATCCTGGTTCTGTATGATGCCGTACTTCTCGTATAGGTTACTGAACAATATCCCCTTGGATTTGCACTGCATGGTGGGGACGTTCCAGTAGACGTTGAAGGTTTTGGAGGCTTTCACCGGGGGATCGTCAGCTGGCCGCTCCACGATGTAGTAGTTGCTGAAATAAGAAACAACGTCATTTTTTGTGGTTAAAGGGGTCTAGAAGGCTGTCGTAACTACGGCTTACGGCCGTTCCCAATATTCAATCTATCTCTGGTTTGACATACGACCGATCACAGGTAACATTGAATTGACATAAAATATATGTCTCTAATGTCTAATGAGAGCTATTCCTATCTCTAGTAGGGCAAAACCAGAGATAGATCAAATATTGGGAACGGCCGTTAGAATGCTTAGATCGATATGGTGTGAGTTCGTCATAATATACCGTTTTACAGTACTGTGCTGCTAACGAAGTGAATACAACCATTTACCAACAATTAATTTAATAAATTATAAACAAAAAACTTTTTGAAAAAAAGCTTTTATTTAAATAGTCTAAAAAGAAAAAAATAAATTTCTCCTTAAATTTTTTAACTATTAAGTTATAATCCTCAATATATTATACAATTTGCATGATAATAAAAGCTTGTCGCGACTCGCGAGACTTAACAATCTATCAGTACTTGATAAATTTATTGAAATAAAAATATAATATCAATTTACTCAGTTAAATTGGTACTTACTAGTTTATTTACAAATCACGCGGCAAGCTTTTATTATCATGCAAATTGTATAGTATATTGAGGATTATAACTTAATAGTTAAAAAATTTAAGGAGAAATTTATTTTTTTCTTTTTAGACTATTTAAATAAAAGCTTTTTTTCAAAAAGTTTTTTGTTTATAATTTATTTTTTGTTTTTTAGTTATCTCTGGCTAGATTTCTTAGTCAGTTTGATAGTAATTTGTTTTGTTTCAAGAATTTGTTAAAATCGGATTAACTTAAGTCCTTAAAAAATCGTACTCGACTTTGACAATTGAAAAATCTATATTTAGCGAGTTGTTAAATTCCGTTTATTTCTGCATGACTAAAAAGTTAAATTTCATTTAACAAAAGTGACCGGATTCAACCGGGCATTTTCTGAAACCCGGGTGGATTTGACTTGATGTCACGTCACGTCATTTCACATTACGTCACGTGACGTCACGTAAAGTCACGACACGACACTACACGTAACGTCACGTCACGTCATGCCATGTCACGTCACGTCACGACACGACACGTCACGTCACGTCACGACACGTCACGACACGACACGACTTGACTATTACTTTTCAATTTACTCTTAATGAGCCCTTTTATTTGATACCCATATTGCAGAAGTGCTTGAAAAAAACTATTCCCCTATCTTGGCTAAGCTGCCATATTGGATATAGAATGACATTACATTCGTTTTCGAGTTACTCTCAATAAGCCCTTTCATTTGATACCCATATTTCCGTATCTTGGATGAGCCGCCATATTGGATGTAGAATGACATTACATTCGTTTTCGAGTTACTTTTAATGAGCCCTTTCATTTGATAGCCATATTGCAGAAGTGCATTAAAAATAACTATTCCCCTATATTGGATGAGCCGCCATGTTGGATGTAGAATGAAATGTCATTCGTTTTCGAGTTACTCTCAAAAAGCCCTTTCATTTAATATCCATATTGTAGGACTGCATAGAAAATAATTATTTCGCCATCTTGGATGGTCGGCTATATTGGATTTAAAGTGATGTCACATACCATATCGTGCATTGTCATCCAAACTAAACGCGTATGCAAAATTTCAGAACAATCGGTTAAATATATCTACTTCAAAATTGAGTTCCAAAATTCCACCGTAACACACATACTTACATACATACAGAGCAAGTTAAATAAAAGCTTTTAAAAAAAAAACCGGCCAAGTGCGAGTTGGACTCGCCTAGGACTTCAAAGGACTCGCCTATGAAGGGTTCCGCAGCAGCAATAAGGTTTATTTTTATGAAATTAAAAGGTTTTTGATTTATTTCTATATTTCAGTTGATTTAATGAAAGTTAAATTAAGTTTACCATTTACGTCTAAAAAAAAACTACTTGTTAGATTTCGTTCAAACCAATTTTCGTTGGTAGTTTTATAGTAAAGTACATCATATATTTTTTTTAGACTTATCGTGCCCCTACTTTAGAAGTTAGAGGGGGGGGGGGGGGGGGGGGGGGGCACACATTTTCCACTTTGGAAGAGTCTCTCTCGCAAACTATTTAGGTTAGAAAAAAATGATATTAGAAACCTCAATATGATTTTTGGAGACCTATCCATAGATACCCCACACATATAGGTTAGATGATGGGGACCCCTAAAATTTTTAATAATTTTTCCAGTATTGTATCAAAATTTTAATGCGGTTCACAGACTACATCTACTTACCAAATTTCAATAGTATAGCTCTTATAGTTTCGGAGAAAAGTGGCTGTGACATACGTACAGACAGACAGACAGACATGACGAATCTATAAGGGTTCCGTTTTTTGCCATTTGGCTACGGAACCCTAAAAACGAGCTCAAAGCCCTTTTTGCTTTTCTTCCCTTTATCATTATCTCATTGCTTCGGATATCGCCTATTTAAAAAAATTACATCTCCGAATTTCATTTGCAGTGGGGGCTACAGCACTTTTAGCGCATTCTTTGTAACAAAAATAAAACACTTATAAAGGTACACAAGTAATAAAAGATACATTATTGTTGGTGGCCGATTTTAAACCATTTAATAAGGTGTCTATTAAAATGATATCACGCAGCTATTATGTCATATCGACTATGTGTAGTATTCTATTGTATTGAAGTTAATAGATAACCTTGACATCGCGTTCACAACTCACAAGACGAAAGTTCAACGATCCTAGTTACGTCAGTACACTGATTTAGTTCAACACATTTCTGTATTGGGCTCATTTAACTGTATGTAATGAGTTTGGTAATATTGTTTATTTAAAAAATGTACACGTAGTTAGTTACTAACATTATAAATGCGACAGTCCGAATTTGCTGGGTTTGGAAATACTTTGAGTCTCGGGAAAGGACATAAGGATAATAATTTTTATCTTGAAAGAATGTACGTTTCCCGCACGATAAATTAATTTTGATGCAATTACATTATCAAAGGCAACATTTAGTGTGCCTTTAATATTTATGAAATTTCCATGCATAGAATATATTATAAAACTTATTTGCGTTTCCCTTAATAAGACGACAGTCACAAAAAAATAACTTTTCAATTATTTCATTCAGACTTTGCAGCATTTGTACGAAGAAAAGTAATGAAAATTCCGTGTCAAATTATTGTTATTGGTTCAATTCAAAGAAGTTATTAGTTCTCGTTATGGTCGAGGTCGGATCACGCGGACGTAGATGCGGTATAGTCTTAGTAACTATAACTTAATCTGTAATTTTATTATAAAAAAGTTTAAGGACGTGATTCACTAATCTGCTTAATATTTTGTGAATGTTCTTTGTCCCACTGTGCATTCATTTCCTTTAGAGTACTCCTACGTATAATAAAGAGTACTTGGCTATGTTGATTAGGCTCTTTAATGTATGTTAAATTATTATTTTCTGTATTTACAAAAAAAAAACGCCGTAAATACTACTGCTTAAGTGCTTAAGGTTAGCAGACGTAAATATCGACGTCACGTTGACGAGACACTCAACTGTATAGCGACTAATCTAGCCCAACTACACTTATATAGATGAGCCCTCAGGCTAGGTTAGCGGCTAACCTAGTAGTTGACGTTTTTTCTTGATGGCGGTTGTTCGTCGAAAACGATTTTTTTTTGAAAAATTTGCTTTTTAAACTTTTTCATTTCAGTACCATCGAAACGACATAATATTATAGCTGTAACCGTCTTACTGTCGCACTCAGATACTCTTGGATATTATTAGTTACTGTCATTTAACCCGTCGATCGTAGGAAAACGAGTGACAATAGATATTCTATTGTGTCTCGGTCACCGGTGACCGTATGGGGCTTGATGAATTAATGAAGATTTTGACATAAGCCTCATACTATATTATCTGTCAAACTCTATATCTAATTAAATTAAAAAACAGTTATATAATAATTAATATAAATATCTGAGTGCGGAAGTTAGGTACTATCTTTCTCCAATGTCATACTGAATTTTTAAATGCAGCTTCTGTAAATATTGACTTAATTTACACTGCGTCAAGATAGTACCCACTTGAAGGTAAATAAATAGTAATTTGTAGGTCACACGATATACACGATACTAAAACCACAGAATACATATTAGTACAGATTAAAACTGAGAAGCTAAGTCACAACTCACAAGGAAGTGGAAACCCAAACAATTTCGGAAGGTGATAATGTAACATTGGAATTGCATATTGTTGTGTTTTTTAAGTCTTGGTTGTTATTGAAATACAAATTATCGGGAAAAAATAACAACTTTATATTTTTAACGTTATAATTTTTCTCAATTTAAACGCATTTTGCATTTATCAAAAATCTTAACATACTTGATATTGTTAGCAAGAAGGACAGATTCTGAGTACTGTGTAAACTGTAAAGTACTGTACTGCTACACAGTATTCAGAATCTGTTTATACAGTAGTACTAGACTCGTAATTTAGGAATTTGATGGAAACTGAACATTTTCCCGCAAAAAATAGCCTATGTAAGAGACATAGGCTATTTTTTTGCGGGAAAATGTTCACGTGGTCCTCTGTATATCTGTGCCAAATAACATAAAAATTGCTCCAGTAGTTCGGGAGATAAGCCGATAAAAAAAACACGTTTTTTTTACATTTTCCTCTGTTTCTTCGCTCCTATTAGTCTTAGCGTGATCATATATAGCCTTCCCCGATAAATGAGCTATCTAACACTGAAATAATTTTCAAATCGGACCAGTAGTTCCTGAGATTAGCGCATTCAAACAAACAAACAAACTCTTCCGCTTTATAATATTATTATGGTATAGATTATTTATCAGAGACTAGACATATATTTTCAGTCTATGGTATTATTCAAAAACAAAATTAACATCTATAATATTATCTCTACATTATCTTTAAGGGCGAAGCCAAACGAGCGTAATTTGTGAGTTGTGAGTCGCAGAATTTCGGTTCGGCAGAATTCTGCTGCATTCAGTTTCATACAAAAGTCCTGTTTGATTCGCACGAGCGTAATTTTGTGAGTCATGATTTGTATGAAAAGATATTTACGCGGCAGAAATTCTGCGACTCACAACTCACAAATTACGCTCGTTTGGCTTCACCCTTAAAAACCAAACGTTTTAATTTCCGAAAATATCTGACACTAAACTACTAGGACTAAGAACGTTATCTTAAGTTAATTATTTTTTAATTTAACAACTTGTTATTTCATTAGGAAACGCTAGTTTGCGTACATTTATTTTAATTAGGAAGGTTTCTAAGGTGTGTATTATGTAAAGGTACAAATCGTTACATTGTCGAGTAGGTACTGTACTACTTAATATTTAACGCCTCCGTGGTCCAGTGGTCTAGAGCGTCGCTCTTGACTTGGAGGTCGTGGGTTCGATTCCCGCGTTGGAAACATGTTATTTCCAAGTTTAGTTAGGACAATGCAGGCTGATCACCTGATTGTCTGACAAGTAAGATGATCCATGCGTCGGGTGGGCATGTAAAAAGTCGATCCTGCGCCTGATCTCTCGCCAGTCGTGTCGGTCTTCCGTCCCACTGGGTTATGAGAGTAAAGGAATAGAGAGTGCTCTTGTGTACTGCGCACACACCTGGGCACTATAAAATTACTTCAATGAAACCGGCCACCGTCACCGAAACCGGTGTGGGGAGTATTATTATTATTACATATTATTATTAGTATAGTACCTACTCGAGTGTAACAACGCCGACCTTTATTTACAAGCTACTTCGCAAGTTGCACAGAGCACTCTGGGAGTGCCGAGTTGAGTACTTCATTTCCAGCTCGGCGCTAATTGGTCCGTCTTACGAATTTTCGATCATTTTTTGACCCATCTCAAAATAATAAACATCTAAAACTAAAAAGATTTAACTTCAATAAAAAAAGGAGTAGCTGAAAGTTAAAATATGTTGATTCATAATTTTTTTCTTTTTTTTACACAACGTCAAGTAAGTTTCGAGCTACCTACTGTTGACTTTGACCTTCCTTTTTGGTTAAGACCACGGGAATATTACCAAACATCCTTATCTTATCAACACAAAAACCACCAACAACGCCTTGATCTATTACGGCCTAGTGACCTACTGAATAGGAAAATTTACATTCATCCTTCCATTCATTCAAAACATTCATTCAACCTTTGCGGTCAATATACTCGACTGTGGTTTGCCTCAAAAAGTCTTATTACGATTTTACGCACCATCCAAGAAATTAATTCATAGATGGTGGACCTACGTTATTTAGTCAGGTTATGTAATTGGGCTTGGCATAAACCTACCGAATTAGGTAGGTCCGCCATCTACCTACCCATGTACTACGTGTCATGGAAAATACAGTAAGAATTTTTAATAGTTAGGGTTCCGTACCCAAAGGGGAAAATGAGGAGATATTACTGAGACTTCGATGACTGTCCGTCTGTCTGTCTCCAGGCTGTACTTCAAAAACCGCCATAGCTAGACTTTTAAAATTTTAACAGATTATGTATTTTTGTTGCCGCTATAACAACAAATACTAAAAATAAAATAAAATAAATATTTAAGGGGGGCTCCCATACAAAAAACACAATTTTTGACAACTTTCGCTCTATAGCGGAACCCTTCGTGTAGGTACGAGTCCGACTCGCACTTGGCTGATTTTTTTTCTGTTTCATATCGGAAGACTCATCAGTATAAAGGTCAAAGGACACATAAATCAATGACAATTGTCGACTGCTTTAAGTCTTAAGTAATTTCGTCGTGTACAAGTGACCTAAAAGATAATTAATAATTACACAATTAAATTTCCCTGTGGGCTGTGACCACCAAAACGGGACATATTAATAATATGTTATCGTAAAATTTTTGTGGGTTCTTACAACATAGTGTAACCGAAACATAAATTAATTTTATGTTTATTCCGAAGGACAAGGAGCTGTACTACTTTTTATTCAACATTTGTTTTATTCAATTTCCTCTACTACTGATTTTAGTACTCTACAATATTATTAATGCACATTAATTTCTACCTTTTTTTTAAGAAAACTTTTTAGTAGTGCAAATCCCAATAAATACTCTACTAAAAAAGTCCGTAATCATAGAATTACAAACTTTTTTAGGGTTCCGTCGTCAATAAGGAACCCTTATAGTTTCGGTCTGTCCGTCCGTCTGTCCGTCTGTCTGTCTGTCTATCTGTCCGTCTGTCTGTCTGTCTGTCTATCTGTCTGTCTGTCTGTCCGTCTGTCTGTCCGTCTGTCTGTCCGTGGTTTTACTCTGAGACTATAGGACCTACAAAGCTGTAATTCGGCATGAATGCACATATTAATGATGCCGCAAAATGGTATAATAAAATCTTAAAAAAATATATTTTTTATGGTACCTCCCCTACATATCAAGCGGGGATAATAAATTTTTTTCGCGTCCACCCCACCGTGTGGGGTGTCGTTGGATAGGTTTTTTAAAAATATTACGAGTATCATAGATCATTTTCCGATTTAAGGATCCATTTGTGAAATATGAAGTTTCAAAGCGGAAAAAATCGTTAGGGTCCAGTGTCCCCCCCTTCTACCAGCTAAACGGTTGCTTCTGGAAATGTGAAAAAATTCACGGGAGTAGGAAATATGCTGAATTTAAATGGAAAATTATTAGGCTAAGAAGACTTCAAAAGTTATTGAGTAATAGTCGATCAACTAAAAAAAAAAAATCGGCGCAGTATAAAGGAAATTTTCGTTCAACTTCCTTTGAACGTAACTGAAATTATGTTGTTAGTAGTGTAAAACACGTTATAAATGTACATTCATTGACCATACAATAATTATCAAAAACTAGCGGTACTACGGATTACGGAACCCTATATTGCGCGTGGCCCGACACGCACTTGGCCGGTACACAGTTCGCACAAGTAGCAGTGCGATCACTTTTTTTTTTCTTAAAATTAAATGTTCATGTGACCGCAGGAGCCATTAAATTCTAACCCGCAGTTCGTACATTTTATGGAATATCATAATTTTTTCACGGCTGAAATACCTTTAAATTTATTCGCTCTGAGATGATATCAGTCGTTCCTAGCTTCGCAACGTTTTTAGTTCCTAATTTACGATAGTAATATTATGGTTAACGCGTGCCTATATATAGTAAAATTGTACAGATTTTTTTATACCAAAGAAAATTGAACTCTGCACTCTAGTTTCTAGTTTCTACTTTGACTTTACGATATGGCAATTATGTTAACTTTTGTATAAGAAAAAACTTCCAAAATATTTTAATAAATTATTTCTTGGAAAATTTGGACTTTGATTCTTGAATTTAAATACTATAAAGAAAAAAATATTTATGTGAAATGTAAATTTTTATGTAAGATTTAAGTAATTTGCATTTTAATTTTTTTCTTCATGTTTTCAATTAAATTCTGATTCTTACCTGGAATCATCGCACCAAACAGCGTAACATGCCAGTAATAAAAAAATAAAAAACTTCATCATTAATTAAAAATAATTCACTCAATAAATCACATTCAATCGTTCATAATTCTTATGACACAATTTAGGAGTATTTTTTTTTGTAAAAATAGCGAAATTTGAAAATGGAACTCGCGATGTTTTGGCGCTAATAAAATTAGCGAAGTGAAGCGCTCACGAAGCACGCTCAAATACAACTCGAGTACTGTACATGGAACAAATGCCATAAATACATGCAGGTTGTATGCGATGACACCAAGAGCCCGCGCACATTTTGTTTGTATTTTTACGAAATCTCTAAATGGCAGATCAGAACATACGTAAAATTATATACTTATATTTTTTAATTTTTCTGTAAATGTTATCAGTAATTTTTATTTATTTTGCAACGTTTGCAAGAGCAATTTGTAGATTGTAGAATGTAGGTGTATGAACTATCACAGGACATCGAACCGCACAGTAATAAATTACTGTCGCAAAGGATTCACTTTAAAGGATCCGATCTCAGGCCGTCTTTCTCCCAAGACATGCCATCTAAGCGACATTCGAAGCATTTAAGAATTAGAGCTCTTGTCGAGAACGCTTCTTTTACAAGGCTCATAATCTTTATGTTTGGCAAAACGAGCTCTATTAACTTAGGAAATTAAACACTATGCTTAAAATAGAATTGTATCTGTTCTTATATTGTATCTGTTTAAACTTTTTTTTTATAGTTCAAATAATTATTACTTGTAATATGGAGTGTATTGGGGACATCATAAACAAACTTTGAAGTTTCGACATTCTGTTACATATGTTTTATAATATTTTTATATCAATATTTACAAAGCACCTAGTTAGTAGAGATAACCTACGACCTGACACATTTGTGTAATAACTAATACGAGTGATTTTAATTTACTCGTAAGTGAATACATATGCATTGTTTAGACTTTAGATGGAGTTAACAGTGGTCTAAAACTGAATCTGAATTGTTATACTCATAATATTAGATATATATTTCTAAAGTTTCATCATCTTATGTAAAATTGTGAGAAAACCTTACGTCTCACGTAAATTTAAAGAAAATAAAATGTTGGGAATATTTTACATATTCATAAAATCAAATTATGTTAATAAAAGAAATAATTATTAATAACAATCCTAATGAGGTTGAATAACTCAAAATTTAGTAATTAATCCTATTTGGTCTAACGTTTGTAACTATATTTTTTTAAATATTGATTGTTGTAATCAATATTTAATGTATCTGTAATATATCATCTGTAATGTGTATATTTTTCTTGGATTCAGAATTCCGTTTTTAAAAGTCTTCTAAAAACTCATCTAAAATGACACTGGCTCCTAGACTGCAAACCCGTTGCATGAAAAAGCGTCTCAGGCCTCAGCATCATACACGGAAACTATAGCAGTAAATTACGTCAAAATTACGCATTCAAGTGAGTAATAACCCCATTGATTAGGTTCGTCGTAATTAATGGCGTTCAATATGGATATAAGGAAGTATTGGCCGTTGGTAGAATTCTCTGAATGTAAGGGCTTCTTGCATACATCTAAAATTTTGAGGCAGTATTTGCATAGGCAGGTTAACAAGAACCGGATTTATATTTTTCATAAGTGTAGGCAACTTTATTTCCGCCGCCCCATGTACGAAATCTACCGCTCCCCAAGGATGCTGCCGCCCCTAGGCCGCGGCCAATACGGCTTATTTATAAATCCATAACTTTTTGATTTAATATCTTCTATAATAATTAGTGTAAGATGCGTTTGAGAAAGGAAGTCTAAAGTTACTTGCACAATTGTTTAGGAACACTGTAATTTAGGGGCCTGTAGTAAGGAGCATAATGCCCGTTTTCACCAACCATCTCCTACCGCTAAGTGTCCCCTAGCGGCCATTACGTGTACCTATCTTTCAAGATATAATTATATGTCACCTACGTCCTTAGATCCTAAGAATATTGGCAAAACATAGGGGTTTTCAAAAACGTGTGACCTGTGTTAAGAAATACATGACCCTAAAATTCCGCTAGGGGACACTTAGCGTTAAGGGCGCGGCGGTTGGTGAAAACGGGCATTGTGCCCGTTTTCACCAAGACTCTCTAAATTATCCAGCCTTCCCTAACTACTGAGCCCTGAAAAAGTCCCGGTAAAGGAATTAATACGATAGACATTTTATACTCACTTCTCAGTAATTTTAGTAAGGCGATTACGCTACGTGTTGTTGTTGATATTGTGCAGGTACTACGTGATTCACGAAATGCTTTCGCTGATCCCAAACATGACCTGTAATCGCATGTCAGCAAATCGTATTATGAATCATCGTGTTTCCGTATTTTATTCTGTTTAACCGCAGAATACTTACCACATCAATCTGAGTTACACAGAAACGGAAATGCACTAAATGAGTCCGGTCAGGTCTGCTTGCGATCAGTCCATCAAGATTCGATCGGCTTCCATCCATGTATATTGTAAATGCTTTCATTTTCAGTGATGACCTTAAGCAATGTGTAAAATTTTTTTTTAATGATCCGTTGGCAAATGGCAAAACAACCAAACCCTTATTCCCCGATTCGGCATGTCTGTCCGTCTGTCCGATCTTATGTCACAGCCATTTTCCTCCGAAACTATAAGAACTATACTGTTGAGACTTGAAAAGAATTTTAAACAAAAATGATACGGAACCCTTCGTGCGTGAGTCTGACTCGCTTTTGAGACTTGTCTGACACGCCGTAAGCGTCGAAAACTAACGAATACAATTTGACATTTGAGTACCAAGGCTTCAATTAGGGAATTGAAGATAAGAAGATTCTAGATAAGGGTATCTAGAATGTCACTTTAAAGGATCCGATCTCAGGCCGTCTTTCTCCCAAGACATGCCATCTAAGCGACATTCGAAGCATTTAAGAATTAGAGCTCCTGTCGAGAACGCTTCTTTTACAAGGCTCATAATCTTTATGTTTGGCAAAACGAGCTCTATTAACTTAGGAAATTAAACACTATGCTTAAAATAGAATTGTATTTGTCTTACGAATAATATTTACCAAAAAACCATATTTTTTCAAGTAATTCGTATCGTGAGGTACAAAGATATTTTGTGTTTCCGTACGTAAGAACTAAGAGTTGTAGTTGGAATGAAATATTTTTATAGTTTTAATTTTAGTTGTTTTTCTAGTTGTAAAATTACTTCATTATAGAAAAGTAAGTGTGGAACTTCGGCCACGCAATTAATCTATGCCACAATAAATGGGACTAAACCTTCGTCATCTTATCTACGTCTGTGCAAATTTGCACTAAAACTGGTTTTTAGGGTTCCGTAGTCAACAAGGAACCAAGGAACCCTTATAGTTTTGGTCTGTCCGTCTGTCCGTCTGTCCGTCTGTCCGTCTGTCTGTCTGTCTGTCTGTCCGTCTGTCCATTTATCGGTCCGCGGTTTTTCTCAGAGACTATAGGACCTACAAAGCTGTAATTTGACATGAATGCACATATAATTAATGATGCCGACAAAATGGTACATAAAATCTTTTTTTTTCTTAGTATGGCACTTCGGCTATAAAACCATGGCCAGTGTCCAGTAAATGGCGGGAAATAATGTACAATTACAATATAGTACAATTTTTAGCATCGTTTTCATATATCGTCAGGTCTAAAGTCGATCGATTCAGTAAAGTGGTAGACGCTTTACTGAAACTTTCGATGGAGTTTTAGAACGAACACAAAATAGCACGTTTCTGGATATTATTTTAGGAAAACTCCCTACATAAAATCGTAAAAAAATATTTTTTTTTCATGGTACCTCCCCTACACATCAAGCGGGGATCAATTTTTTTTTCGCGTCCACCCCATCGTGTGGGGTGTAGTTAGTAAGTTAGTAAGAAGACTTCATAAGTTATTGAGTAATAGTCGATCAACTAAAAAAAATGTATTCGGCGAAGTATAAATGAACTTTTCGCTCAAATTCCTTTGAAAGTAAGTGAGATGATGTTATTAGTAATGTAAAACACGTTATAAATGTACATTCATTGACAATACAAACATTATCAAAAATAATCGGCCAAGTGCGAGTTGGACTCGCGCACGAAGAGTTCCGTACCGTTATAGAGCAAAAATAGGCCAAAAATTGTGTTTTTTGTATGGGAGCCCCCCTTAAATTTTAATTTTATTTAAATATTATTATTAAAGTACACATGTAATTAAGGCCTTTGTGAAAATTCCAAGTGCCTACCCGTTGCCATTATTGTTACCGAGCAAAAAAGGGCCAAAAAATCACGTTTTTTGTATGGGAGCCCCCCTTAAATATGAATTTTATTTTGTTTTCAGTATTTGCTGTTATAGCGGCAACAGACATAATATACATAATCTGTGAAAAAATCGGAAATCTAGATATAGCGGTTCTTGAGATACAGCCTGGAGACAGACAGACGGACAGACGGACAGACATCGAAGTCTTAGTAATAGGGTTCCGTTTTTACCCTTTGGGTACGGAACTCTAACTAGCGGTACTATGGAATCCTATATTGCGCGTGGCCCGACACGCACTTGACCGGTTTTTGTACTTCTCTGTGTTTGCGTGAATTTCTCCCTTTATTTACTTTCAGAGCATTAAATTGAACAAATAAGCAATACCTTTCCTCTTTAGAGTACAATACCTGTTGCCTGCAACTAGCTTCGCACAAGAATGAGTTTATAATTAAAAATATAATAAGTAAGAATGAAATAAGAAAAAGAGTTTTGATTTTTACCCGGGGTACAAAGAGGCAATATACAGATAGACAAACTTTTTGTTTAAAAATATAACAATACTAAGCCCGGCCGCATATTGTCCGAATTTCTGATCAGAAACATTTGAACGTCCGCCGGACCGCCACTCCGCACACTATCCGAAATTTCCTTCCGGCGAGTTCGAGCTCACTCGGCTCAGTACAAAATGTAAGAGAGAGCGCGATCCGATTTTCTGATCAGAAACATTTGAACTGCTACCGAGCGACGTCATCTGACATAAAATTTCGGACGCCCGCCGGAACGCAATTAAAAATTTCTGCCATCCGATAGACCAATGACAAAAGAAACAAGAGGACACGAAATGACCACAAAAGGAACGCGCACGCGTTCAAAAGTTGAGGGTTAGCAATGGCGGATTTTACTAGAGACGAAGCAAAAATATCGATATCGATACTTTTCCAAATAATAGTAAAGGCAAACACCTAAATTTATTGTAGTTGCAAATAAACTTTATTAATATTATTAATTTGGTCTTTAATTCAAATTTTGTGGACTAAAAAGTAAAACGGCGGATTTTACAAGAGACGTCACTGAATGAAATAATTGGCCAAGTGCAAGTCGGACTCGCACACGAAGAGTTCCGTACCGGTATAGAGTGAAAGTAGACAAAAAAATGTGTTTTTTGTATGGGAGCCCCCCTTAAATATTTACTTTATTTTAATTTTATTATTAATTATTATTAAAGTAAAAATATAATTTTAAGGGTTTTGTGAAAATTTCAAGTGCCTAATTGTTATTTGTTACCATTATTGATTACGGGCAAAAAAGGCCAAAAAATCACGCAAAAAATCACGTTTCTTGTATGGGAGCCCCCTTTAAATATTTATTTTATTTTATTTTTTGACCAACTTCCAAAAAGAAGGAGGTAATACGTTCGGTTGTATGTACCTTTTTTTTATGTATGTTCAACGATTACTCAGTCGTTTGTGGTCCGATTTTCAAAATTATTTTTGTATTGTATAGGGTTGAACTCGGTACCATGTTCACAAAAGTGGTGATCTGATGATGGGATCCTTGAGGAATCGAGGGGATTCCTTTAAATTTGTATGGAAACATATAGTGATTTTGATTTTTTCTGAAGCATTCGAGATAAATGCTACCAAAAAGTAAGACTTCGCACCAGGGTTATACCCTGGATCCGAAGGTACTGAACAGAACTTTTGAATGCTTATAGGTACAGGTTCGGGGATTTCGCCGTTGTTTAAACAACTGAAAGCATAAGCCAACACATCAATTTGATCATCATCACCACAACCTTAATTATACCATGGGTCATCACACTATGACCTAATTATTGGTACTTTTCGTGATATTTTGCATCGAAGCAGATGTTTTTGATGATGATTTCGCTATTTGTGGACCGATTTTCAAAATTCTCGTGTTGATGTATAGGAAATAATCTTAATATTGTATAACAATTACGAAAGTGGTGAGCTGATGGTGGGATCTATGAGCAATCGAGGGAAATCCTTTAAATTTATCAAAACACTCATAGTGGTTAAAATGTTGTTTCTAGTAAGTTAAACATATTATGTTACGAATAAGAAAATTTTCATACGAAGGCGTCTCTTGATCCAAAGGCACTGAACAGAACTGAACCTTTAAAGATAAAAGTTAAGAAATTACAAATACAAATAGTTTATTGACCATAAATTATTGGTTTACAATCATTTTTACAAGTAACGGTGCCCCAAACTAGGCGAGGCCTGTCCTATGGGGGAGTTTAAAAGAGTACAAGGTATAAAAATTGCGGCTAACGATAACAGAAACAAAAATAAATAATTTACATAAAATAACAAAAAATCCTTATTCTTAACAAATATAGATGAATATAGATAACTGCAAGCATTTACCACAATTTCGCTTACAGTAACATAATGTGAATAGTTACCATTCGTATTGGTTATTTACGCACAAAGCCTTATTCTGTAGATAACTAAAAAGAGTGAAATTATTATTTTTAACAACGGCGGCGGCGGTGGCGGCGGCGGCGGCGGCGGTGGTTGGGACCATGATGACTCCTTTTGAAGCTTTGGCCGGAGGCTGCAATATGAATGACTTTATGAAAGGTCTTTATCTTAATAATAGACGTTCCGCGCGGCTTCGCCCACATACATGAGGAATTTTACGAAAACCCTTCATTTTCCCGCAGAAAATAGCCTATATCCCTTCACGTAGTCTACTGTACATCTATGCCAAATAACTTAAAAATTCATTCAGTAGTTCGCGAGATAAGCGCCTTTAAATAATTTTCCCGGTTTTTACCACATTTTCCTCTGTTTATTCGCTTCTATTGGTCTTCTGGTCTATAGCCTTCCTCGATAAATGAGCTAACAACGAAATTTTTTTTCAAATCGGACCAGTACTTCCTGAGATTAGCGCGTTCAAACTAACAAACTAACAAACTCTTCCGCTTTATAATACATATCAAGTATAGATTTTTATCACACCCTTGGCAAAACTATTGTTATTTTGTTAACTATTATTTTTTTTTACATTTCTTAAATAATATGATTACTTGAACTATTTACCAGAGCATAAACAGCATCATCGATTGAGAAATCTCCTTTCCTTTTTATGGTTTTACTGATATTATCTCGAACTGTAGAAGTGTTTTTTTCTATCAATATCCGTTCCGTATCCGTTGGTCTGGCTGGAGGCTGAAAAATAAATAAAATTATTTAATAATGAAAGAAAAACCAAATCGTTGTTATACGTCATACTTATCTATGTAATTTCGTGCGATTTGCACAATTTGCCTGAAGTAAAAGAAATCCACCAATAATATTTTTGATGGTACAGCATCATCTTGTAGTTTTAATCTGCCCAACGTCCTATTAAAACACCACTCTTCAAAATGTATTGAGCAGATATATATCCTTTTTTTGTTCATGCTAATATTTTATGCACCTATAATATTTATCCACTCTTTTCTTTTTGCTTCATCATTAGGTAATCTAAAAGTAGAAATAAACACACATACATTCTAAAAGTGATGAAATAAGGTAAAAAAAAAACTATAAATAAAATTTATCGATAAAGCCAATCACTATTGTTCATACAATATTACTACCACGTATTTTATACGGAAAACATCAAAAATATAGGGAACCAAACAGTGAAATTAATAGAACCTTCTGTAATAGATCATTTTAAGAAAACACGGTCGTCTGGATTTAAAAATCTGGTGTGTTTCGAAGTAAAATACTAAACTTACTGATGTACAGACAAATCTGGTTGTTTTCTTCGGATTCGAGTACGGCATCCAATAACACTGCACGTGGACATGTTTCGGCACTCCAAATTTCACCTCCTAAAACAATTTTTACCAAAAATAACTAGGATAATGTCGAAATTTTGAAAAAAAAATGCTGTTTGTTTACGTACTTTGACAGATCATCTACCTTAAATGTTGCAGGCTAGTAATGGCGACTCGGTCGCAAAGAGGCATTTTGGCAAATATTTCTTTTAAACTGGTAAACAGTCAAACTTACAGTTATCTTTTTTCACTTACGTGAAATAGCATAGGCAAAAAGGAGATAGTTATATGTTTATTAATTTTTCGACGAATTGACGTAATCAACTCTATACATAGACAATTGCTTCGGATCCTGTGTTTCTTTAATCATTGCGATAGACGGCATCTGACAACTCATCCGGACCGGACGTCAGTCACAAAACATATGAGCAGAGTCAAGAGTGCGTTCCGGCGGGCGTCTGACATTATGTGTCAGATGACGTCGATCGGATGGCAGTTCAAATGTTTCTGATCAGAAAATCGGATCGCGCTCTCTCTTACATTTTGTACTGAGCCGAGTGAGCTCGAACTCGCCGGAAGGAAATTTCGGATAGTGTGCGGAGTGGCGGTCCGGCGGACGCTCAAATGTTTCTGATCAGAAATTTCGGACAATGTGCGGTCGGGCTAAAGTATGGATAAGGAGCTTATTACAATTGACAACGTATACATAAATATTCCAACTAGGTTTTTACTATCGAAAAATCTCTATTTACTATCTATATACTTCATAATTATATAAAAATTAATCCATATTTCACGTGGTCACGACATCACGCGTAAACGGCTGGACCGATTTAACTATTTCTTTTTTTTGATGTGTTTTTTATTGTGCAGAGACGAAGAATAGGATAGAAAAAATTAAAAAAATTGCGCGGAAAATTAGAAAATTTAGAAATTCTTATTTCTACTCTAACTGTATAGTCAGGGAGCCCTAAAACAATTTTTTTTTTATTACTAACAAGCTAATTTTTTGTAACTTAATTTTGATAAGACAAACAACTTTTTTATTTGCGAAAAATCGGTAGCTAACAGAGATAGAAAGGATTTCATACTTTGATTTGATGGTCCTAAAATATGGATTGTTCTATTTGTAGGACAATGTTACTTTTAAATTATATAACTATTAACCTTCCAATATACAAAAAATCAGCTGGTTAGGGTTCCGTTATAGAGTACCGTAGTCAACCAAGTTTTGTTGATTACAGAACCCTAAACCGGAATCCTAACCAGCTGATTTTTTGTATATTGGTAGGTTAATAGTTATATAATTTAAGAGTAAAATTGTCCTACAAATAGAACAATCTGTTTGTCTTATCAAAATAAAGCTACTCACAAAAAATTAGCTTGTTAGTAATAAAAAAAAATGTTCTAGGGCTCCCTGACTATTAGCGCTTTGGACAATATGTATAAACTTTTTTAATGTAACACGACATTTGACATAGAATTGACAGAATGTATTTTTGTGCGTCGGGATAGCGATGGACGTTGCCATATTGGTGCCATACTTATTTAGTCACTTCAATAAAATAATATGGGCGAAATCGGAAATACTGTATGTGGCAAAACAACTTTTGCCGGGACAGCTAGTTATAAATATAAATGCTTTTCGAGAAAATTCCTATTTAAAACGTTCATAATATTTTGAACATAGCACAAGAAAACAATATTATCTTTTGTATACTGACGTATTTTGAGATATTGTCAGTGTATTTCATAGTATTCCTATTATATCGTTGCCTATATTATTATTTAAATGTTAATTATTATTGTTACATTTATCGATATACAATAGACAGAGAAATAATGTGGTATGTAAATTATTTTAATTGTTCTGTCTACTTTCATTCAGAAAATAATGAAAATGTTATGGAAAATTTTAAATACAACGAAAACATTTCGTTATGATAAATATGCATAAAGTAATTTAATATTCATATTTTATAACATAATATTAAGATTTGAATGAAGCATAAGGTATAAGAATGTGTTTACTTTAATAATTGAAGAATAGTAGCAAATTCGCTAGATTTACGTCATATTAATAAAGAATTAACTTTATATTTCGTTTCGATTATTGCTTTCTAAACTAAATTTTTATTGATCGAATAGGAAATCGCATTTAAGCTAGAGTTATTACAAAAGATCTTCTAGTGTCGCTGTGACCTCGAGGCTCTATACAGGTTGTAACAAAACAAAGTCATACAGGTTGTAACAAAACACTTATGGGGAGAATATGTACCTTATATGGCTGCTGTTTAGCATTGGTGATCTATTCCACATAAAATCGGATTTTGAGTTAATAATGCAGTTTTATTCTTTAGAACATAAGGTTTACGACAGTGAAATCCATTTTTTTGAAAACCCGCTGTAGCATATTCTAGAGTACAAAAATGGTTAATGCTTATTCCTCTAAGTGAGGTTTTGTATATAGCATTTATGTACTATGTTTCTAAAATGATTTGCGCTTAAACCGCTGAACCGATTTTGATAAAAAATTGTATGCAGATACTTTGAATCAATTTAAACGACATTAGATACTTTTTATCCCGGAAAATGTACGGTTCCCGCGCAGTCAACAAAAATGAATTTGGCTTATGATATCGATATTGAGTAGGTACATGTAGATATTAGTTTTAGAGACGGACATAGGTCATAGGATAATTTTTATCATGGGAAATGTTCGGTTTTCACGCAATAAACTTTATTAATTTGCGTTTAAGCTGCTGAACCGATTTTGAATAAATTTAGTTTATCACGTGCAGAGTTGGGCAAAAAGTAATTACTTAGTAATTTTAATCAGATTACAAATTAATCAGATTGATGAAGTAATCGTGCATCTGAAATTACCCGTAAGTTGATTAAAAATAATATTAAGTATAAAATGTATTCTAATTTTAGTTTGCAATAATTAGATTAATAATTTAATTAAACTAACGAGTATTTCAATCATTACCTATGTCCAATGTTGGTAATTATAATAAATAAAAAAACTCCCACACCGGTTTCGGTGGCGGTGGCCGGTTTCAATAAAACCAGGCCAGTTACGCAGGAGAAATTTTATAGTGCCCAAGTGTGCGCGCAATACACAAGAGCACTCTGGTTTTGAATGAAACCAGGCCAGTTAAGCAGGAGTATTTTTTATAGTGGCCAAGTGTGTGCGTAATACACAAGAGCACTCTGGTTTCAATGAAAACAGGCCAGTTAAGTAGGAGTAATTTTATAGTGCCCAAATGTGTGCGCAATACATAAGAGCACTCTGCGGGAAGCGCGGGAAGGGAAGAAGAAGCGGGAACTCTCTGTCCTTTCCCGAGACATAACGTATCTGCATACCAAATATCATCAAAATCCATGTAGCGGTATAAGCAGAAATCATTTTATTTAACGCCTGGGAACCGTTCATTTTTCCGAGATAAAAAGGATCTTATGGCCTTTTCCGGGACTCAAAATATCTCCATACCAAGTTTCATCAAAATCTGTTTAGCGGTTTAGGCGCAAAATAGGAAATTTTATAACGCGGTAACCGTACATTTTTCGAGACAATAATGATCTTATGTCCTTTCACGAGAGTCAAAGTATGTGCACACCAATTTTCATCAAAATCGGTTCAGTGGTTTAGGCGCAAATCATTTTTGTTTATCATACGGGTACCGTACCTTTTTCCCGGATTTAAAGTATCCTATGTCCTTTCCCGAGACATAACGTATCTGTATACCAAATATCACCGAAATCCACGTAGCTGTATAAGCAGAAATAATTTTTATTTAATGCCTGGGAACCGTACATTTTTTTCGGAATAAAAAGGATCCTATGTCCTTTCCCGGGACTCAAAGTATCTCAATACCAAATTTCAGAAGAATCGGTTCAGCAGTTTGGGCGTGACGAGGTAATTTTATAACATTTTGTTAAAATAAGCACTTAAATTTGTATTGAAAGAACAAATCAGAATTTTGCATTTATGTGAAATATCACAAAGGACATTAATGCTATGTAATAAGCCCTATAGCAATATTGCATTAACCAATTTTATACGTTTTCTCTTAAATCTGAATGTAAAATTAAAATGTTTTTTCTTAATCATAATCTACGCATTTCAAAAAAAAAAAGATACCGCACAATAACATTTTTTTGCTTAAAATAAGCAAAAAATAAAGATTATTCCAAAAAAAATTAAAACGCCGATTACTCAAAACTAGTCCGATGTGGGATGGTACACGAACGTTTAACAGCATCCAATTATAAAGTTCACATTTTTTGTGATTTCTATGGGCAGGCGTCTTAACGTCATGAGTAGGACTATACAGGATCTTAAATTACTCTTTCAGCGCTGCTACTTTCAAGGTGAACTCTATACATAAAACTTATACGTACCCTAAAGTATTACTTATCACTTTGTTTTGTTACATCCTGTTTACCCGTCTTTCAAGAAAAAAAAGATGACAGGTTATTTATTTATTTATTATTATCAAAATATCACTCTTTAACTTCGCTCAACTCGAATCCTTTAGGCGCGTCTGTTACCAAGTTCCTTTCATTTCTGATATTATCTGGATTGAAACGCTTGTAGTTCCAGCCGAAACTTCTCTGTGTGCCCGTCCTATTGAAACTAGGGGTGGAAGGGAGGGATTCCCCCATTCTGGATAAGGAGGAATCTTCTTGTGTGGTAGATTGAGGGGGGGATAGAGATAGGTTTGTGGGAGACATTGGTTCAGAGTATTTGATGTCGTCTTCGAATTCTTTGAGTCGACTGGCGCTGCAGAGTGGAGTCGCGACCTGCTCCATTGTGTCTAGGTTTTCAGTGTCTATGACGTAGGCCTCGTCTTTCTTGGAATATCTGAAATCAATCATGCCCTTGGCTAATTTCGTTTCTACGTTGTGTCTGTGGGTAGAGTTCAATAATCTATAATTGGCAGTTCTCCATTTGGCTTTGGATTTGAAATAAAAAAACTAAGTGTTGTATTGCCAGCAATAGTTATGGCTAGCTTTCCAATAATAATTGATGTGTTTAATATTTTATTGTAATGTTTTTTTTTTGTTGTTGTAGAGTTGTTTAGCCTTAAGCAGTTCAGCATTTTTTGTTTCGTCTAAACACGAAAATATTTCAGTCTTTTATTTCGTACTATCCACATTATGTACTATTAGAGAAGTTGATTCACAGGCAAATGGCGGACCTGCGTAATTTGGTCGCGTTATGTCAAACTCAGCCGACAGATCGCGACTATATTGAATTGACATAATTATCACATAATGCGACCAAATGACGTAAGTCCGGCAAATGCCTATGAATCCATTTCTTCGATGGTACTTATAACTTACTCAATAACATTTTTAAATCTGTATCCCCAGTTGATTTCCTTGGAGAGATATGATGTCCTGCTCTGAGTGACTGTCCCCATGCTTTTTGATGAGCCAGTCAAGCAAACTACGATTTCGAACCTGCAAATAACAATGTGACCATTAATAATACAACTGCTATGGAAAATTTTCTTAACTAACAAGGGCAAATGTTAAGCTTATCCATAGTTTTGATGAGTAAAGTAAGTCTTTAATGACATGAACGTGCCAAGATAATAATTTTATAAAAAATACATAAAAACGTATGCCTTCTAGCATAGTCGGTTAAAAAGGTTAATAACTATACAATGTGTAACAAACCTAAGTGATAATATTTTAGGGTGTGTATGTGTTCCTTATAAAGAGTTCACTGTGAAAGTAGCAGCGCTGAAAGAGCTCATTTTTTGTGATTTGTATGGGCAAGAGCCCGCGCGTTATATATATAGTTATATAAGGAACACATACACACCCTAAAGTATTATCATTTAGTTTTTTTACACCCTGTATAAGGGACACATACTGCATACACTAATAGTAGTCACTTAGTCCAACATCCTTTCTTTCGCAGTAAAAGTAAATACAGTGAGCCTATAAACAATTTCTCCAATACATTTACCTATAGTCCATCATCTCCTGAGCCGACAGATCATACAGCGGGCTCTCTGCATCTATGACATGCGCCACTGTAACTGGCCACAGAAGGAACGCCCGGGCCTCCTTTAGCTTCAACTGATGGATGTAATTTTGTACCATCTCGCCTTCTAAAGTCCTGAAAATCACATATTTGTTCTGCTGTCAGTAAAGGTATCGTGAAACAGAACATAATAGATGGTCTGTGTTAGCAGTTCTTAAGTATTATGTCCACAATTGATGGATTTAAAAGGATATAAAATAAAGCTATACCGTGAGTATGCGCGCAAGAGGAGATACATCTTTGTCCCTTTTATTTTTCAACGATCTTTACATTTTTGGATTTAAACATACCTATTGTTACTACATGATTTGAAATAATTATTTAAAAAAAAAAAAACCTCGCCTTTTGCGACGAAGAATGTTATGGTTTAAAGTGATTTGCTACCATTTCGTGTGACAAAATGCCGCGTGAGAACTTTCCGACCATCGAAAATCACGGCAAAAGTTTTAATTTTGTACCATCATTGCGTGGTTATCACATTGAGTTTGTTTTACCTGATAGGCTTCAACATGTAGGCAGTGATGGTGCTGCCGATCATGTGAAGATTGAGCAGATCCCATACTCTAAACTGTAAACACAATTCACCATCACGCAGGCATACCTGAAAATTAACACATTAAAAAAAGTAGTAACACTGTACCTATCTATTCTAATAGATAAAAGAACTTTGACATCTCCTTTATTTGAAGAAGTGAAAACTCTAGACAAGAACCTTTATTAGCCAAGATGCCATCGTTGCCATTAGAAACAAAAACGTATATTTAATAATCCCTCAATATCATAAATCGCTATATCCCCTCCATATATGACAGAAAGTCTAGGCAAAAATCTTGGCAGACCTGCGCCAAAACAAGATGGCGCCCGGCCTACCCTATTTGTACAATTAATATTATAACTTTACAACCTAACAATATTTTATGTTTTTGTGAATAATTTTATAATAGCTAATAAATTTCCTATCTATCAAGCCATCATAATATAGTAGGTATTTAGTCTGATTTAATATTCGTTTCACAAGTATAAACTTTGGAAACTATATCGCTGTTTCATCAGAAATAAATGAATTTTTTATTATTATCCCACTTACAAAGGTTTATACTAACTGATTATGTAAACAATTCGAAGAAAGAAGTTGAGATGTATAAAAACAAAGTACTTCAAATGGGACACTCCTCCGTAAGAAAAAAATGATCCACAAGCAAACTTCGTCCTTAGTGCTACACAAATAAAGTTTAAAATGGCCGCGGCCGGCAGAAAGCCCTTGAACATTGTCAAATGCATAACGGTTTCCTGCCGGTCTGTGTGATATATTGTACACAATTTGTATATTGTACGACAATAAATCGTATTCTACACTAGTTATCTTTACTTCTATAAGCTTTTTACGTCATTTATTTACAAATATATTAAGTAAATCGCGTCCAAATCACTTATATAGAAACCAACTTTTCGAGTGTAACCTAGAAGTTATTACGATGTATTTCTTTCAAAATATTATCTAAAAATATTTATAATTAGTAAAATAACGTATTTAAAATACAAAACACTACTTAAATTCGTGAAAACTGTAAATAACACACAAAAAACAGTCACTACACGCGCGCCGCAAACACGATTTTCAATAGACTAAAATTGCTAAAATCAGATGTTCGCCCACAGAGTAAAGTTTATTTTTTCATTGAGAATGTTGCCAATGTATCATAGATCGTAAATAACCAAACTTCTTCATACAAAAGTTGTCTCTAAATCGGCTAAATACGTTACTTAATCGAATGAAAGAGCGCGGCCAGATCCGGCCGCTTGGGGCTAGACGGAATAGCTGCAGTATAATCTGAGGCGGCCGGATCCGGCCTCTTGGGGATTGAGAGGATATATCACATAGCTATAAATTAATTTCAGATATTCTAAACATTTTTTTTCGCATTTTCTCCGTCACCGTACTTAGCGTAGGCGATAGATATCCTGGCTTTGGGTCTAAAAGGAAAATAAGAGCGGAAAAGAAAAAAAAGCAAAAAGATGAAAGATCTCTAGCTCTACATATAAGAAAGATATCTAGCTACATACAAGTTTAATAACTTACAGAAGCTTTCTTACTGAAACCAACAGAAGTCATGTGCCTGTTCGGTCGTACGAGCTTGGTGAACAGCAAACTTGACAGACCGCCAGAGAGCGCTGTGCCTGCTACGATCTGAGGAGAGAAGAAACTTTTAATCAAACTTATTATTACAGCATATTATATTCCTAACGAATATTGTTTAGTCATCTGGGGTGCTGCTATAACGGCCAGTAAGATGGTCATACTGTATATTATTGAAAATATTCAACTGCTGTGTCGTTAGGAGTTAAGTAAACTATGGTCTTCAGATGTATGCAGTATGGGAATGTCGTGTTTAATTTGCTGGAGCTGCAACAAAAAATGAGTCGTCACAATGACGTATATTTATAGGTCTCATCAAGTAAGAGACATTAAATAATTTATGATTCTTTTTTCCAAGTTCCACGTCATATTTTGCATATCGAATTAATTCTGAAATTCATATGCGGTCACTTCAACGTCATACGAATTATTATTCAATTGTTTCTGTTATTATCTTTATCTAATATCTTAATAATATTGTTGTCGTTTGTTAATGCATATAATACGTAAAGTGCATAAAATTAATTCTACATATAAAATTATTTTCTATAACAACATAGTTTGCAATAATTTGAAGTCGGAAGCTTTATAAAATTGTCATCATTCATGAAAATGCAAAAAAGGCCTTTAACGATAGCAGCGACCCTCTTGAACTTCGCAGTAAGAGAATACCTTTACGTAGGCTTAATCAATTGAACAGTGCAGTGATTAAAATATTGTTTCAAGTTTACGGAAGGTTCCATAGAAAATAAATAGAGTATTTACTTTACCTCTAACACCATAACTATAATCGCCTCTGGGCATTCTTCATTGGGAAATCGAACTCCGTAGCCAATTGTCATCTGGAATTAGGCACACATTTCTAGCTTCAAAAAATTCAATATTGGTATAATAAAGTAGCTCGGTAATACTGAAAGGAGCAATCAATCTTGACTCTAGACAAACCTTACCAAATAAACCTTAATATTTACTTATAGCCCGATTTATATTTTTTATAAGTATAGGCCACTTTAATTTTGTCGCCCCTATGTACGAACTCTGCCTCCATCCTAGGACGTTTCCGCCCCCCTAGGACGCCATAGGACGCTGCCGCCCATAGGCCATGGCCTATACTGCCTATACATAAATCCAGAGCTGCTATACTTACTTGAGTCTCAACAGACATCATGAGTAAACCAGCGAAGGAGGAGGTACCGGTGATACAGTGGTCCTTGCCGTCACCGATGTCCTCCCTGTACGCGTTGGCCACGAGATACCAGATAGAAGCAAAAAGCAGCCAGAACAGGAAGTGAGCGCAAACCATCAGCAGAATGAGGAACCGCCATTTGCTGTTTATCTGTGGAAAATGCACGGTAATGAGATATGGTACAAAGTGCCTGAAAGATAACTTTATTTGGTTACTTTTACCAAATAAAGCATAGCTTTCACAATTTATTTTACTAAATTCATACCTATATAGTGCGAACATACTTGAACATAGTAATTTTATAGACTGGTTTTCAATAAGCATCGTCGAGAAATTCAGCCAAAGAATAAAATAAACTGTAAGTTAGTTTAAAAAACCTTAGCTGAAAACAAAATATCTTGATTATGAGTTATTCTAAATTTCCAAGAAATGATCTTACGTCACTCATTTTAAATATTTCAATATTCTTATTTTTTCAGATCCTTTACTGTAATTCCTAATTTATAAACTCAAACTCAAATATGTTTATTCAGAATAATTTTTTTAACAAATATTTTCTCAACGTCGGTACTCGTGGCGCCTACCGCCGCGCCGGTCCGTTAAAGTATTCATATTATTATTGTTCGAGTAGTTCTAAGCTTACCACTGTATTGACTATGTCTCGCATGTACTTCATAGATTTAGCAGGGATGTTGCTCCGGACAGGTACATTTTCTTCTCCGGACTTGTAAACGACGCGGCGGGATCGTATCGGTCTACCATGCTGTCTCCTGAAAGAATAGATCTTGAGACAAAAGCTTATGACTCCCTTGGTACGACAGGTTTTAAGTAGTAAGTTGACAATATGTCTTAAGCATGCACTACATATCGGTTTCGAAAAATGAATTGAGAATATTTTGAGCATAATAATATGTGGTCCATTGTTTAATGCGTAATATTAAATAGTTTAGCTTAGGTAGAAAAATAAACGTTTAAGACCCACTAGCACGAATTTGAGCCAAAGCTAACCCTGGGTTAAAGCCATATTGTTATCTCTTTCATAAGCATGAATGTCTTAAAGACATGTAAAAACTAAAAAGTATATATTTTTTTGATGTCAATATTTTTAGGAATGTGTGAATTATTGGTACCTATGATAAACAGATAGCCCAAAATATTGTCCATGAGTTTGTCCTTAATTTTTTTAAAAGAAAATTATTATCTTATCGAAGTTCGATACATTGATAATGATTGGGTGATGATAAATGAGACATTTTTTTACGTACAGCTTATATTTTATAATATTACTTACATATTACTGGGGTGTGGCCTTCTGAACATAGACTAAGTTGAAGTATGCATTAATATATATACAATTATTTCTTGTTGAATAAAGAAAAAAATATTATGTATTGTTATCTTTACGTATAACATCAGAGCTCTACTTATTTTTAATGACTGTCGTATTGAAAGTTCACAATAAAATTATCTTATGAGCCATGTCTTATGTTTACTTATCAGTAACTTAAAACAATAATTATACTTAACCTAAATTCGTTTGGAGACCTTGGATATTACTTGTAAAACTATTACTTCACTTATTTTAACTATCATCATGTAGGTACGTAAATAACGACATCGTTTACGACAAAACTATTGTTTTTCCTATTGCAAATTATTATTTAAACAAGAAGCAAGAATTTCATACCTCGATCTGTTATGTGTGCCTTTCTTTCGTCGCTTAGTATACGGAGTCGAGTAGTGGGCGGTTGAGGAGACATCGTTGCTAATGTACGTACTCTCTATAGTCTCAATAGTATCATACAAATCCGATGTATGATTGTCTGATCCCACTAGCGGTCGGGTTGACGCATCCGACACATTCCTGTAGTCCAAATTCTTGGGCATTTCCGTATCCACATCAATAGTCATCACAATCCCATCGTCTGTTTGTTCGTACTCACTAGAATCGTCATCTTCAGTGTTACGCTCATCCAAAGTATTCGCATTAGATGGTATGGGAAAAACGATTTCTTTACCTTCAACGTAGGTCTGCGATATTCTATATTGTTTCTTCATCTCTTCGTTTGTGTATACATCTGTGTTGTTGATTCTTGGTATATCGATGGACGATCTTCCCGATACATTGCCGATTGCTTCCGAATAACTAAGCGATCTTTCTAAGGTTCTACTTCTGCTCCCTCGTCTTTCTTGTTCATAAATGTTCATTATAGATTCAACACTGGCACTTAGACGAAGCAACTTGTGATAATGAATTAATATATCAGTTCGAGAATTATTTACAATCACAATTGTTGTGGGGATTAAAAGATAGTTTTAAACTTTACCGCCAAGTACTTTTAGCATTGTTTCACTGACATAAATATCTTCAATTTTTTATCTGTACTCCTTAACTCTGCACCAACTGTTTTATCACGTAAGTGCGTATATCGCTAATATATTTTTAAGGTAAAAAATGTCGTTTCAAATATGATGTCTCGCTAGAACTAAATCTTATCTTGGCTTCGTCAAGATATCCTGCACAAGATAAGGTGTATTTGTTGATACTTTGTTTCGATCAATATTCATGGCCTAGAATTGTAGTTTACGGAGCGACTTCACAAACACCCGCAGTTAATTACATATTTTTATGTTATCTGTTCACACTTATAACATTATGATTTGTTTTTTCAAACAATCAACATTCTTTATGTTTTCTATTTAAATAGCACCTACGGTTCTGAGAATTGCGTTATTTGCGCGTTTAAAATCAGACAGTTACGCTTTGAAAGTAGATATTTATGATATCGTACCTTAGTCTCACTGATATAATAAATAGCATGATCCTTTATGTAAGGAAACAAGAGAATCTAACGAAAAATTAAGACTTTGTCGAAGTTTTTGAGGACTATAAAAATAATACAATGACAAATTTTACAATTTTGTTTATATTTCACATTAATAAATTATATCGCTAGAGATACCTCTTAATACCTCGACCTTAAAAATATCTTAACAGTTAACAATAAAATACTTAATTACAACAACAATTAAAGCAAATAGGTAATAGTAAACGATAATTTTTATTTTCTCTTGAAGGACGATGTTCTTCCTATTTGGAACGTCGACATTTTGTCGCTGAAACTGCCTGGCGTCTCCGGTTGTTCTTGGCTTTGAGGCAGACTGGCTCTGTAAAAAAATATATTTTTAACCGACTTCCAAAAAGGAGGAGGTTATATGTTCGGCTGTAGATTTTTTTTTGTATGTTCAACGATTACTCCGCCGTTTGTGAACCGATTTTCAAAATTGTTCTTTTGTTGTATAGGGTTCAACCCCAATTTGGTGCCATGTTCACAAAAGTGGTGACCTGGTGATGGGATCCATGAGTAATCATGGGAACTCCTCAAAATTTATATGGAAACATATAGTGATTTTATGTGAAGGATCCTAGGCATATGCTACCAAAAAGTAACATTTTGCATCAAGGTATGCTATGGTTCCGAAGATACTAAGAGAACTCCGGATTCCTTATAGACACAAGTATGGGGGTTTCGGCGATGTTTTAAGAACTGAAAGCATATGCTGCTATGCAAGTTATATTCATCATCATCATCATTACTACCATCACACGATGCATGTTATGAGTTATGACCTTATTATTGGTACTTTTCATAGTCTTTTAGATCGAGACTCGAGTTTATCGAATGATTTTGAAAATTATATTAATGTTGCTACTTACAAAGTAAATTATTTAAACTTGGTGTTGCGCTTACCAAGGTGGCATTTTGATCATGGGATCTATGAGTTATGTAGGAAACTCTTTGAAATTTATTGGGAGAAATATAGTTCTATTAATGTAGTTTTAAATAGTTTATGCATTTTTTATTATCTTGAGCTGATGAGTTTCTATGCATAAGTTTTATAATAGAACGAAAGTCACTGAACAGAACTCTACAGCCTTAAGAGATAGGCGTTTGAACATTTCAGCATTGCTTGATGAACTCTAAGCATATGCTTGGAGTTCTTTGAGAAATTCTAAAGTAGTAAACTAATATATATTCAGTTTTCATGTTATGAAAGTTTGGGGGTTTCATCGTTGTTTTAAGAACTGAAAGCATGCTACTATGCAAATTGTATTCATCATAATTCAGTAATAATATTTTATATTTTCAATAAGTAGTGAATAACATATTAGGTATAGTAGCAATTTCATCACAGTTTCAGAGTGATTATTAGATTAACAGGTCTGTAACTTATAAGCATATTTAGAGTAGGGCCATGTATAAAACTTTTTTTTAAAACCGCCTGAGTACAGTTGATAGCTTATGTTTACCATAAGGTAAATAGCTAAAAAGAGTGAAATTATTATTTTTAACAAAAATTAAAACCTACTTCCAAGGTAAAAACAATAATAATAATATAAACTAAAAAGTATTAAATAATCTTACTCTTTAATAACCTAGTGCATTTTTCAGAATTTGTCTAAATCTCAACTATTTCTGTACATACTAGTCAGATTATTTAATACTTTTTAGTTCATATTATTATTATTGTTTTTACTTTAGAAGTCGGTTTTAATTTAAAAATAAATTGACTCTTTGTTACCCCATTAGATTATAGTGAGTTTAATTTTAGAAAATATAATATTTTTAACCGACTTCAAAAAAAGGAGGTTATCAATTCGACCTGTATGTATGTAATATTTCCAGAACTGCCCAGTTTTCATATATGTTAGTCTTTATCAGCGTCTGAACAAATGTGCTAAATTTTAAAAGTGTATGTTTGTAATATTATGTAATGTATGTTTATGTTTTTATGTTTGTGTTCGCATATCTCCGGAACTACAAGTCCGATTTAAGTGATTTCTTTTTGTTGCACTAGGTATTGCTCAACTTAGGCTTTACTGCAAGTTTCATCAAAATCGGTTCAGTAGTTTTTTTAAATAGGGAATTTTAATTCTTCATTACATACATCGAAAGTCAGTTTTATCTTTTTAAAATACAATTATTCTCATACTTAATCGCTGTGTTTTTAATTAGCAGGATTAAAATATGACCAAATTTTATTTTTAAATTCTATAACTTTGTGAAATACATAATAATTTACATTATAATAATGTTACTTGTGAGCACATAATATATAAACACTGACAAAATTAACATAGCAAAGTATCTTATCGTACCTGTACAGCGCGTAGGCGCTACAGTAAGGAGTGTGTACAGATTCAATAGTATCCAGCTTCGAGTGCTCTATCACATATTTCTGTTTCATTATGTTGTATCTGAAAATATTAGAAACGATTTACTGTTTTCTCTTAGCTTCTTTATAATGTTGGCAGCTACATTCATAATTTTGACAAAAAAAAAATCTTGCACTATATCGAAACGCGTCGAAAAGCGACGCAACGATGCATAGTTAAACAAAATCGAAATGATAAAGGCGTCACGCTATTCAATATATTTAATTTTGTATATTTCAATGTAAACTTAACCTCAGCTTTCTTCACGCCAGTCATATCTGCTTATCGTTTATCAAAATATAAAACTTTTACTTTTATAAATACAAAGAAGGAAAGAGATAACATATAATGTCAAAACCACTTAACTCGATCCCAGATTGGCGTAAATAAGTCTTAATAAACAAATAACTTACTTAACAACAGGTGGAAATCTGTAGCCCCATACGATTTCTCGAGGCAGATACGAAGTCTGACTTTGTGTGAAGGTGCCCATAGATGCAGAGGCGCCTTTCAAAGTCACCGTGATCTCGAAACTGAAAATAGGAAGAAAAGCGATCAGTAGGTACTTCTATAACACAATTAGGTACCATTTTTTAAGATTCGTTGCAGAGATTTTAAATGACAGGGATGTTGACAATCAAGAATATATTCTGGGATGGGTCATGGCCATAAAGTTAATATACCTAGCAGAATAGAGCAACATAAAGCTGTCAAACGAAACCGAAATTGATTTACATCTGTGTGTAAAAATATGTGTACGTATACACTTACACAAGCATGATTGAACATTAATTCTATGAGATTAAATTGTCAACGTGCCGATAAGTGCCGACTGGACGTCAAAAAAAGAGTTCTGCTGTCATGTATCACACGTCTCTTTTTACCACGCAGTGTTACTGATAGTGACATCTCGCTTGCTCAGGTCTTTGTTTCTCTATTCCGCTAGGTATATTAACTTTATGGTCATGGCCCATGGGACATAAAGTATAATTCAGAGACATGTTTTTTTAACTTCATTTCATTCATTCATTTCAACAATTTAACGCCGTCAGAGTTAACGCGACACAACAATAAATGGAACGGTTGCAGCCATGTTGAGAAGAAAAAAAAATGGGTTTAACAATATATAAAGAGTACTAAACAACCAAAAAACATTCGTAGAATATAACCCAAAATAAACTCAACATAATTTCAACAGGTAAATCATCAAATCAATCAAAACATATTTTAAATACCTATAATAAAACCTACTTAGTGTCCATGAGGCTCTCTGGCGTGCACTTGTATAGCGGGCTGGTGTGGTCGATGACGTGTACCAGCGTGACCGGCCACAGCAGGAACTGTCGCTGCTGCAGCGCCAGGTCGCACGCATAATACCTGATCATCTCGCCCTCTTTGGTCCTGGAAACGGAGATATACGATATTTGGTAGTAATTTTGGGGAATAAAAGAAGCTTGTGTCTAAACAACAACGGTTCAGGACGAACGATATCTCTTTGACACCCTCGAAACTCCACCTAGCTTGAGTGACCCATCTGCACCAAGCCAATGCCACTTTAGATGTTGTGGCATTGGCTTGGTGCAGATGGGTCACAAAGGGTAGAGCATCACACCCGATTCCCGAAGATATCGTAAATTATTGGATCCGCTGGCTGCCATACACTGGGACCACACTGCCCCAAACATTAAAATAATTATTAAAAAAAAAGCCCAAGGCGTGATGGACAGTTAGAATATTTTAAAATTTGAAAAAAAAAAAAACATCCTTGGTGCGAAAACGAGTAGGTAATGTAAGTAATAACAAAAAAGGATATGGGCGAAAAGCCTGTGGCGGTACCCACAATACGCCTTACAATCCTGCATCGCGCTATCGAATTTTCGGAGAACGGCAAGATATATTATAATTTATATAACGTCTGAAATGACGTCAGTGGGCTTCGGCCTGACCGAGCATGTTATCTCGCTCGGTCGGAAGATCTTCCTTTTCGGACGCCCGCGCCACGCACAACGTTAAAAGCCCATAGACGGCTTCAATTGGAATAAAAAAAAAAGGTTCAATAAATTGCTTAAAATCGGTTTAGTCCTTTTTGTGCGAAGCCTCCTCTCAAACAACTGTGTATTACCTGGTATTACAATATTATGTCAATCTTGTTTAAATTGGTGGGCGGTGGGCCATATCCACGGCTTGTGGGCTTGCAGGGATTTAAGGAAAGCTTATCAGTTTTCCCTGTATACGTTTATGTCGAATAAAAGTAGGAGATAATGCAATAAAGAGGAGCAAATAAAAATAATTACAATTTTAAAGACTTTTTGTAGGGAAACAGACAAGGTTTTTAGGAAGGCTTTGTTCTAATGTTGTTACTTTGCAGTTTTCCTCTGTATGACCCGTTGATATTGTAATTATTTTGAACTCACTTATAGGCACTAATGTAATGTGCAGTGAATTCAGAACTGATGATGTGGTCGTAGTTGAGGTCCCATGCCCGCATCATCAGGCACAGGTGGCCGTCTCGCATACAGATCTGAAAAATATAGGTACTCCTATAGGTCTTTTTGGTCGTCCTACAAAATTTCGTAATAAAGCCTTGCATCCTTCAGTAACTTCAACTGCCATCTATTAAAAATAGAGTTGAGTTACCGCCGTACTCAGAGACATTTAATTATGATTAACCTTCAATTTAATCAAGAGTTTGACAGATAATGTATCTAAGGGCTTATGTCAAAATTTTGAATTAATTACAGTTACGTAATTAATGTTCCACTCTGAGTGCGGCAGTAAGTCTTTTAAAGGTAAATGTAGATTTGTGCTGTTCTGATTAATGAACATGAATTTATCGTAGTCGAGTATAAAAATTAAAGAGTAGCAACTTTTAAATACTTCAGTAACTCACCACGGCCTTTTTACTGAATCCAACCCCGTCCCTGGACAGTTTCTCTGGTCTGGTCAACTTGGCGTACACCACACACGTGAGGACTCCCGATAGACCCGTGCCTAATATCAGCTGAAAATGTGGAGTTGTCGGATAAGTACTCACAATTCTAACTGAATCAATATTACACTAGTAACAGTTGTTTAGTTTTATTATCACATTAATTTAGAAGACCCACCTTTTTACAAAAAGTGGCCCCCGCGAATTTCTAATATGACGGTCTAATATCTTAACCAAAGTATCTATTTTAAAATAAAAAAATAAGCTGTAAGGAGAATTAAAAAATAAACATACCTGCATGATAAATAGGAAAATTGATTCTGGACATTCTTCATCAATAGCACGATCTCCGAAACCGATAGTCGTCTGAAAATTACAGAATAACCTTCTTGATAAGCAATAGTTAGTTATGTAAGAAACTCTTACTCAATTTCACTCATAGTGAATTACGATCATCATTATTCAATTCATAGATGCTACGTATATCCCTTATTGACTCTTAAATTGTCACAAAGATGAAGTAATTGAGTAATCGAGTTGGACTTATAAGGCTTGAAGTAAATTAGATAATGATACAAGTGAGTAGTGACTGCTGATAAAACCGACAAGACCATTGAAATACAAATTGAAAAAAGTTTGATAAGATGTGAAAACTAGCGATTTATTTTTGGCAGATGGGTAGAGTTCAGGCTCCAAATCCTAGTCGCTAAATTTCATAATGAGAGCCCTGATAACAATGACGATCTTAATTATTTAGCTATTGTTATTGTTGAGAGTTTGCTTGAATCTTACCCTAGGTCCTAAACCTGAAACTGACAGACGTAAAAGCCCTAACGACTATGAAAATATTTTATTGCAATTAATATTGAATGTTGGTAAACGTAAAGTTATAATAGGCCAGTCTGGCTACTTGCACGTCTGATTTAGTTCAATCTGCGATAATACCTTATATTTCATTAATCCGGAAAAGTAAAGGTATAACACAAGATATCTTAATATTAACTGTAACCTAGATTGGCACAAGTGGGTGGGCCTTAGTAAACTTAAGTCAAACTTTTAAATAATTAATTACCTGTGCCTCAACAGACGCCAGGAATATAGTGACGAAATCCTTTCCGCCGGTGATGCAGGTTCGCGACGGAGGCTCAGGCTCGAAGTCGTAATGTGCCAGGGCGGTGATGTACCAGAATACTGCGAACACCAGCCAGATCGCGAAGTGCATCACCACCGTCCCGATAACAATCCAGCGCCAGCGGAGATTGATCTTGAAATACGATAGGATTAGTTAGGGCTTATAGAGTCAGTCACATTGAAGGTAATGCAATGCATTTTTTAAATTAGAACAGGCAGCGAGGCGGCAGCAAGTCAGTTAAGCCAAAGTTCAGTTTTTAATAGGTCATTTCAAATACATATACCTACCATTACGTCTCATTGCATTGCGAACTGATCCTTAGTTGAAACATCTTACAGGTAACATATAAAGTGGATCTGAATAATTTTACTAAAGATACTTAAGATTATGCAAAGCAGATGAGAAAAAAAAATTAAAAAATGGTCTTCTTTGACTCCCGAAATACGCAAGTAGACGAGCGCTTACCTCAATTCCAAAACGATAACCTTGCGAACGCGAATGCCAAGCGTGTACGCATCGCAATAAGATTCATTTTAGCTTAGCATAAAATTGTAAGTTACGACGGGCGGATCTTCTCTATTTTATTTTTCGTGTGTTTTTTTTAAATATCTTTCGAAATAAATATTAAGAAAAAAGATTATAGGTTTCAGACCTTTTTAAAATAGATTAATTGACAATTTATTGAAATAAAATGTAAGTTATTCTTGTTAATACTTATATTTCGATGACAAAGAGTTTTGTCGGAGGTGAGTTTGTAAATTAGTTACAGCGAAAGTATTATTTTTTATTAATATATTTTTGATTTAAACCCTTTTAAATATTGTGCTCTATATCTCATATTTTTTTACATTTCGTTATTATATTGGAACTAGGTAAATCGGGTATTAAGAAATAACAAAATGGGGTTTCAGCCCGCCTTAATGGCGATTTCAGAAAATACTGTTAAAACGGTTAATAGAATCAAATGATTTCTTACCAGGGTGTGAAAAGTATCGTTTAAAAGACGTATCTTCTCAAAAGGTACGTTGGATATTAGCGCTACATTTTCAGATCCATTCTTCGATACAAGACGTTTGGGGAAGTCACCTCTATGTCTCAGAGGAGGTTCATTCCTGGAACTTGGGACATTGAAAATCTTAGTTAATATAATGAACCTTATTATTACATCGTGTAATGCAGTTTTTACCTGAATACGACTGCATTTTGTTAATATCACGTAACATCGTCTATCGTAATCAAAATCATGTAGTAAAATTTTGCCCATCCGGTCTTTAAGCTGTTTGGAGACTGCTAGTTATTAATTATACAATTGAATAATTGTCACGTAGTGCTTACAATATGCAGTTTTAGCCCAGTTATTAAAGTGGATTATTCATAACATATGTGAAGGATGCACTCAAGCCGCATATTGTAGTGGTTGCTTGCTGACATCATTTAAAAACAATGATTTGTTATTCATAGTATGCTAATTACTATTTGAAGTGAACCTTCTTATTCGCGTATTTGGATTAAAAATATGGAAAGATGCGTATTGCGTAGACTACAAAAATTTTCAGAATTTCAATGAAAAAATATAAAATTTTAATCTTAACCAATAATATTTTCGAATAATCGTGATAATGAATAAAAACCTATTAAGTAAAATGTCTAAAATGTATTGAGAGCAATGAGATAAGTACTTACGTTCGTTTGGAAGTAGATTTTTTCCAGGGTTTTCTCGCTGGTCTAATGTCAATATTGTTGGCGTTATTTTTCTCGTCGATACTATTGTTACTTTTGGTAATAATAATTTTTGGGAGTTGTTGCGACAGTTTCCTTAATCTTTCAGATTTTACTGTACTCGTTAATGAACAAACACTTCGATTTAATTCATCTTCGACTTGGTAATTCGTTGTTTCACTTATTTTTCCGTTCGTGTGATTTGTTTCATTTTCTCCTCTCGACTCTTTGATCGTTTCGTACCCTGGGTCCTCGGGTTCAGAACTAAGCGATGCTGTTTCTTCGATATCATTTTCTTTGTAAATTTTCAAATAATCGAGACACTCGTCGTAAATTTGGTTAATTTTTTCGTATTCAGCGTCACTAACGAATATTTTGTCATCCATTTCAACTCATATTTTCACTTCAATTTTTCCAGGAAGTTCACGGCTGTCTTTACGTGTGTGTGATGATATTTTCGTAATGAGCGATGTAGTTCACTATCAGATTGTTATCAGCGCGTTATCAGTGTTAATTGTGTGACTGAGGAGCAAGCACTAAGCTGTGTGATCTGGCGCGACCTTGTTCGGATGCTGTGGGTTATTCTGCGAATGTTACTTAATCTATTTTTCCATTATTACATTAACAAAATAAAGTTATTAATAATAATAAGTATTGTTAATAAATTACATTACATTTTACAATTATCTTACCTGTGGTCTGTCTTTTTTTGGAGTGGGCATCAAACTATTAAAAAATAAATTGTGGGACAATTTTAACAGAAACGACTTACCTAAGTGGTTTGGATTCCATCTTTATCTCAAAAACAAAACAATGACCATAGCTAACTAAATTATCCTAACACAGCAAACAAGTGATCGTTGTAACGAAATCGTTCTGCTATTTTAATGACTCATTTAATTTTTATTACTAGGAATATTTTATTTCCATGTCACTTTTTTCACAACATGATAACCGACTTTGAGCAATGCAATGCGATGTAGTATGCGGTTGCATATAATGCCACAACCGCATTACAGGACAGCCAGTCATTCGCTCGTTTACTTCATCGCTAGTTCATTGTTTCGGTAAAAATCGCATCCGAGACGCACCGTAACCGCAATGCAACGAAACAATATTATGTTAGACCGCACTAAGGCGACACTACGCTGCAGCGGAACGACGCGACATGTCACGGCCAAATATTATTTGTATGAAATCCTATGAGGTATTTCGCACTGCACGGCAGCGACTCTACACGACAGAAAACGTCAGTTTTATGGGCCAGACCACAACACTAGATTGCGGCGTCGCATTGTAAAAATCTACGACGCCGCAGAACGCATCCTGGAAATTTCCATTGGTTTTAGTTGGTTAGCGTCTTATCGTACAATGTCGTATTCGATAAAATTTTTGCGTTGCTAGTTGCGACATCAAGTAGAATGGCCCTGCGCTAATCAAGTTCACATGAATTTGGATCCAAGAACATGCTAAGTGGATAATAATTCCCTTTGTGTACATTGTTTCGATGTAATATGATGTACTTTGTGTAGTTAGCGGTCTACTGGACGCATTGACTTAACCAAACGCTTCCTTTCGTTACATTAACCTCTTTAGTTAGATGAAAAAGTCTGTCTGCAACACCAATTTTGGAGATTTGGTTGCTTCCTCATGGCCAGTTAAAATAACCTGAATAATCGAACTTTGAAAGAGTTTGAAAAGAAGATTTTTAATCTGTATAAATAATATGAATTTAATATTTGCAAGTCTCGCTGCTAAAACTCAATAAAGACTGAATCAATTTGTCTAATTTTAGTCTAGAAATATTTGTGAAGTCCAGGGAAGGTTTATATTAGGGGGGAAGTGATACAAAGTTCACCGGGTCATCTGATTTTAAATAATTGGCAGTTTTAAAGTAGAAGGATATTAAATCATACAAGTCTATCGTAAAAATCAACACGTTCATTTTATTGACAAAGCAACACCGATTTCAATATTCACAAAATAATAATAAAACAATCACATGACTTCCCGTCATGAATTTCATACCATAAAGTTAATATACCTATATATTAACTTTATGTTTCATACACAGATGAAAATGGGTGGCGTAATATTTTTAACAATTATAATATTTTCGCTTTTTTTGCTTGCATATCAAGTCCTTTCGCAACTCTCTTCCTTTAAGGACATAACATGGAATGGAGACTGGAGACCAATAAAATTAATGTGGTTCACAGAATGAAACGTGATGTTTACATTTTGGATCAAATTATTATGCGTATTATATCAGCTACTGAAGCATGACATGTGTACATTACTGTTCATCTTCAAATAAAACTGCCGTATCAACTCAATGTAAATAGATAATATAACAAATTACAAAGTAAACATCAGTTCCATGCATTACATGAACTATTTATCAAACAAATATGACGTCATTAATTCTCGATATACATAAATAAGGAAACTTGGATGTCCATCATACTACGTTCTAGCGAAAACTTCTCTTCTAGTCATGAAAAAAATTCTCCCAAATTTTAGATAGACGATGTTATTATTTTTTTATATCCATAGCCTTGTATTACCTATAGATGTGTATTATAAGGGTCCGAATTCCGATTTACAATCGCATAATGAGTAAACCGTTTGACTAAAAAGAAAAACAAAATTTCCAGATAGGCTATCCGGCACCTATTAGGCGATTGCAAAAGACATCCTGTGATATTGATATCCATTTTCACCAACTGGCTTCTAACGTGGCGTCCTCTAGCGGGCTAGATATACCAATTTATTGGTAGTATGTCGTATGTGGTTGGGGAAAACAGGCATATTTTATGAGTGACTATTTCTGTTTACATCTGACGCATTATAATAATATCCGACTTATTTATAACTGTGTATCATCTAAACAAATAATTATCTTCATTAAGCAACACGTGAATAATCTCTAGCGTAAAAAACATTTACTTTTTATTATACAGGTACTTACTACACAATAAATATACTTTATTTAAGCTTTTATTATATTTCTAGAGCTAGTATAGAAGTAAATAGTTTCTGCATATTATTTTTGGGGCATTTTTGGCTGGTGTTCTAAGGCTAGGCGCAAACGGGCGACTGACATCGTAGTTGATATTGCAGGTTCCCTAGAACATTTTTTGACCTGATTACTATCAAGCTAATTTTTCGTGAGTAGCTTCATTTTGATAAGACGAACAACAATTTTCTCTGCGAAAATTCTCGAAAGTGGTAGCTAACAGAGATAGAAAGGATTAAATATTTCGATTTGGTGGTCCTAAAATATGGATTGTTCTATATGTAGGACAATGTTACTGTTAAATTATATAACTATTAACTTATCAATATACAAAAAATCAGCTGGTTAGGGTTCGTTTTAGGGTTCCGTAGTCAACGAGGACTTGTTGATTACAGAACCCTAACCAGCTGATTTTTTGTATATTGATAGGTTATTTTTTATGTAATTTAACAGTAATGTTTATTCCAATAATCTATATTTTAGGACCATCAAATTGAAATATTCAATCATTTCTATCTCTGTTACACACAAGTGGTAGCTAACCACTTTCGAGAATTTTCGCAAAGGAAATTGTTGTTCGTCTTATCAAAATGAAGCTACTCACGAAAAATTAGCTTGATAGTAATCAGGTCAGAAAATGTTCTAGGGAACCTGTACTATGATACGTTATTGCGACAAAATTGTCATACAGTTTAAGTTGCAACTGCGTTTTTTTTTAAATCGTTTATTCAAGTACAATACCTAATACAAAAAGTTTGAGTCGTGATAATTGAGATGTCAGTAAAAAGCGACTGTAGTAATAGTCATTTGATGCCCGTTTGCACAAAAGTCATATATCGCTTTTCGTCATAATTATAATAAATCTAAACTAGTAATTTTATCAGTATAAATGGAAGTCAACATTTTTTTAGCGTTAAAATGGTAGCGTATAGTCTTTAGAAACAATCAAAAACATTTTAGAGATCACTCCAAAGTTATGCTGATGAGTATTTTAGTGACAGTATTATTTTAGGAATTCTTTTTTAAATCTACACTTGGTACTTGGTATACATTTATTATTTGCTAACACGTCTTATTGTAAAGTTACGAAAAAGCTAGTTATGTGAAAGAACAACTCAACAACATATTTAAAAGTTACGAAGAATCTAGACAAGTCGAAAAAACTAAGTGCCTAGATACTATCAGAGAAATTTACTTTCATACAGATGGCGGACCTACGTAATCTGGTCGCGTTATGTCAAGTCCAGTCGACAGGTTACGAAAAACATTGACTTGATATAACCCAACTAAATGATGTAGGTTATACATGCCTATGAATCAATTTCTCTGATGGTAGTTTGATCCTTAGGTAAATAGGTTTGAAGTTTAAATAGACTATGAATATTCATAATAATAATTTCGTTTTGGTGTATCTGCTTATGTATAATATTAAAACCATCACAACCACTTTAATAAACTCGAAGATAAAATTAAAATTATTAAATTAACAATATTAATTACAGTTTTTGTAATGTTATATTTTTTAGTACGTATATTATCTTAATTAGCCAAAATAATAAAAAAAGATATACAGTATAATAATATATAAAAAAGTAACAAATACGAAAATATATTTTGAATTTTTGGGTTAGGTCAATAAATAATAAATAAAAGAAATATAAGGAAAATAAAAAACAAAAAATACAAAACTAAAAAACGCAACGATTTATTACCAAATTGGAAAAAATACAACATTAATTTAAATATATTAAACATAGATTACAACAATGAATAAGTATCTAGTCTTTTCATAGTTTATGTACTTATTTTATTAACTATACAATAAACATTATTTTGAATAGGTTTACTTACATTTATAAATTTTTGTATTCCATTCAATGACGACGATAATAATAATGAATAGCTTTGCATTTTATTCATTAATTTTTACTGACAGGTACAGTAAATGAATAACAGAAATATTCTTTATGCAGCAAAATTAAAACTTAAGGTAAGTTTTAATTTTGCTGCTACAGACATCTGTTCAATCTTTGTTATATTCCATATTCAAAAACAAAAATATTTTACCTTAGGTAAAGTATTTTTGTTTTTTAGCAATTTAAGCCTGGAAACACTATAATTCTTGCACTTCGTCATATTTGCCAATGATTATTTTGTTATTATGGACAAAAATCTTACAAAAATTTACAAATGAAGATTATCTTTGATATTTGACATCACATTTTGTTAATTATATGAAGTTCACTATACCTATTACCTACTTTTGGATGGGATCACACGCTGTAAATGTCTCGGGGCTGTATCGCCTTATCCCTGAAAATATTAAGAAATAAATCAGTTTTAAATACATTCTAATGGCAAAGAAATTCATTCACATGCAGATGACGGACCAACGTTATTTAGTCGGATAACGTCCAAAATAAATCGTGGCTGGGCTTGATACAGCCCAACCAAATAACGTAGTCCGCCATCTGTCTATTTCTATAATAACGCACACATCTTAACAATAAAAATTGTTTACGACATAACAGTAATTAGCGATGGCATAAATGTACGCAAATATTTTTTTTCGAATACTGATAAAAACAAAAATAAAGAAAAGCTAAAGCAACAAATGAACAAGGGACATAAGACATCGAACAAACACAAAAACGTAATAAGTATTGTACCGGATAAGCAACATCGGCTACACGTCTGTGGTGTACCTGGAATGAGTAGGGTTATAGATGAGTACCTGTTATAGTAAGGTTTAACTCAACAATGGAATTTGAAAAAGGTAAAGAAGAAATGGATGCTTTAAGTATTTTTTTCAGACAGGTATAATAAGGCTGCACCTATTAAGTCATTTTATTGACTAAGGTTACCAAGGTACTAAGTCAATTTGCATTTGATAATTTTAACACCATTACAAATGAAAATATATAGGTTTTGACATTTAATGCATCGCTAAGTGACGTGGCGCTTACGATTCTTTATATCACATTCATACACTTTCGATTATTAAGATTGCTGAAGCAATCAGCAAATTGACTGACCCAGGATGTTTGTAGAAGAGAATATTATGAGGTTATTTCTCTCTTGCATTCTAACGTGTTGGCATGAGATATAGCTTCTCAAACTTATTATCTGTCCCTCTTACTCGTGAAGAGATAGACATAGGGAGTAACTAAACAAGATCTGTTTGTCGGGCACATTTGAAAAGTTACATGATAGACAAATATTGCCAACCTTGAATAGTTAAGCGCTGCACAAATAACTGAATTAGAATGGCGGTATAGGGTATTATAACTTGGCATACGCTTCAAAATAAACTAGGCGTACTAGCTCTGGATTTATGTAAGGCACTATTAGCCATGGCCTAAGGGCGGCAGCGTCCTAAGGCGTCCTAGGGCGGGCGGCAGCGTCCTAGGACGGCGGCAGAGTTCGTACATAGGGGCGGCAAAATTAAAGTGGCCAATACTCATAAAAACACTGACCTCCATTATACAAGTACGCTGGACTAATGATACCCTTTGAAATGACAGCTATTTTTTGTGCCTATTTGAAGCGGAATCAGCTCCCCCAATGTGAGTGATAGGAACTAAATTTGACGTAAAAACACAGAATACAAATTACTCACGGGCGTAAAAATGACGTTTGAAAGTCGCCATATTGGCGCTGATAGCAGTAGTAGGAGTATTTGGAACTAATACTAGTGATGACAACCAATAACGATTAAGCGGCCATTTGCAAGTTACGTCAAATTTACTTCTCTTCCCTCTCACTGGGGGCGCTGATTCCGCTTCAAATAGGCACAAAAAAAAGTGGGTATCATAGGTCCAGCGTAATTGTATAATGGAGGTCAGTGCATAAAAAATATAAATCCGGCCCTGAGGCGTACCTATTCCGTCCCGGCAAGACGTCGTCGTCGGAGTCGATGTCGAACATGTCGTCCTGTAGGAAGTTGCGGTTCGAGTACCCGACGTTCACTGAAACGTACAACGAAATTGTTATTTGTTAGCTTTTGTTACATGATAACTCTCTTCTTCTTCAACTCCAGTTTTTTGCTCTTTGTTTTTCGCTTTAACTTTTTAGGCATCGGCTGTTATATTATACTTGTCAGCAAAAACTTAACAGTTTTAACTGATTGTTGATTGTAATTTTACAAATGATTACACCAAGCATCGAACGGGATACAAGAAAAGAAAAATGTCTAACGCTATAAATACTGATGTGTAAGAATGTAGGCCTGTAGAAATAATTGAACCGGTCCCAATGAAAAACCAAAACAGCAATGTTTTTGCGTGACTTTGTCTCTAACAAATAACTTTAAGCTTTCCTCAAAATATCCTCCTGTTCCAGTTAAAAGCACGGCTTTACTTAACAGTTTAAAAACTCAAATAATTGATGTCAGAGCTAAAGAAAGATAGACAAGTGATTCAGAGAAGTTGATTCCTAGGCAGATGGTGGACCTAAGTAATTTGGTCGCGTTAAGTCAAACCCATCCGGCCGACCACAGCTAACATTGACGCCTCTTGTCCACCGATGCTACGAACTGCGAAACAGCGGCGAACCGATTTACTGTCTCATCCGCCACACGACAATGCGTTATATTGCATCTCGCTCTATTACAGTTTCGCAGTTGTTTCGCGTTTCGCAGCGTCAGTGTACTAGAGGCGTGAATCGACATAAGTCGACCAAATGACGTAGGTCCGTCAACTACCTAGGAATCAATTTCCTCGATGGTACCTTTATGGTCCTCACTGTCGGCCCACTTGTAGTCGTCCTCGGAGAAGAGCGGCGGGAGCGCCTGGTGCGGCGTGGGGAACATGTCCAGCTTGCGCTTCTCGCACACGCTGTCCGTGTCGCTGTATGGAGCCATCCTGGAATGTGAAAAGTCGGAGAAATTATTTAAATGTGAAAGTGTTTCTCTCTATCTGTCTGTTACCGGTTCACGCTGCCGCAAAGGATTTTTATGGAACTTGGTATGGATGTACCATCAAAGAAGTTGATTCCTAGTTGATTCCCAGTTGACAGACCGACGTCATTTGGCCGGATTCAATGCAAGTTGTGATCTGTCGGCTGGGTTTGACATAACTCGACCAAATTACGTAAGTCCGCCATTTGCCTATGAATCAACTTCCATGATAGTACTTTGAATCCCGAGATAGGGCATACAGTTTGATCACGAAAAATTGTACTGGCTTCATGTGCGAACCATAAGTCCGTTCCGATTTAACTCAATTTAAATGTGAAAGCTCACTACTCAGACCAAATAATTTTATTTGGTCTGAGGCTCACTATGGGATATTATATTGCTATCTGATTGCTATTTTGCCACTATTGACTGCAAAATGAAGAAAAACAATGGCGCATAACTTGGCATATTTTATTTTTTGGTTTAAATCGGAACGAGTGGACCGATATAGGGTATCTAAATGAAATTCGTTCTGTCACGAATCATATTCCAAAACATTGTTCAACTCATAAAAATAAGTAACAACCTTCAAGAAATCGTTATCGCGGCGCAATGGTGTTAAATTACTGTAACATTTTCCAAAAACTTATCTACAATAAGGTTCTCAATGAATAAATTTAAATTGCAATTTGGCAATTACTAGTCTTTATCTCTCAACTCTCATTATGTTTGTCACCTTTTCAAGCTTGAACCACTAAACCAATTTGGATGGGAATACCTACTTTGAGTTCCGGGAAGGGATTTAGGATTTTTATCACGAAAAATGTATCTCGCGCGATAAGTTTTCGCCCGACAACATTGCAGGTAACATCTAGTAGACTATGTGAACTATGATCATTGTACTATCAGAGAAGTTGATTCATAGGCAGATTGCGGACCTACGTAATTTTGTTGCGTAATGTCAAACCCAGCCGACAGATCACGACTAATATTGAATGAGGGTTTTTGATATTCTATTTGCCACCAGGAGCCGCTATGTAGCCTTAGGGTCTATTATGTCAAACTGACCGACCAAATGACGTTGATCCATCAACTGCCTATGAATCAATTTACATACCTGCTGTAATCCTCAAAGCAGCTGTACCTCCAGAGCGCGAAGGCGAGCATGACCATGGAGATAACGACGCCGCCGGCGATCACCAGCCACACCAGCAGCACACCGTGGTCGTTCGGCACTTGGAACTCCTGAAAAAGGAAATTGTTTTTTTTTTTTTACTTTCCAAATAAAGATCTATACGAAGCGATCCATGTAAGAGATAATTGAACCAAAAATTAATAGATTCTACGTTTTTACCAACATCACCAAAGGACCAACAATGCATGTTTCAACTTTTTCAAAAGATAAAATCCAACATAAATAATTTAAAAATAAAATCAATCTTTTGTCATACACAGAAAAAACGTTGTACCAAAATCATTTAAAAGGCATGTTCCTGTAGACCTTGAAGTTATAACACATTAAGACCATTCACTTCACTTCACTTACAGTGATACCCAGCATCCTCAGTCTCGTCGCGAAGGGATCCATGGTAGAGTACTGGAACCACATATTGTGGAGGTCCTCCTCGTCGAGCCTTGGCCTCTCTCCCTCCTCCATGATGAGGGACACTCCGAAGTGCACCTCCACGCACATCTCGTACTTCGGCCAGTTGTGGAAGCACAGGCCCCGGCTGGTGATCTGCGTCGCATCCAATCTGAAATAGTTTTAGGTTATAGGCTAAGTGGTCGCAAGCTTATGAGACTTTGAGCCTATAATATGCTCGGGATATAAATAAAATACCTGCAATTATTGTAATCTATACTTAATATTATAAAGCGGAAGACTTTGTTTGTTTGTTTGTTTGAACGCGCTAATCTCAGGAACTACTGGTCCGATTTTAAAAATTATTTCAGAGTTAGATAGCCCATTTATCGAAAAAGGCTATAGGCTATATTTTATCATGCTAAGACAAATAGGAGCGAAGAAATAGAGGAAAATGTGGAAAAAACGGGGGAAATTATTTGAAATTGTTTATTATCTTCAGAACTACTGGAGAAATTATGTTATTTGGCACACATGAAGAATAGACCACGTAAAGGGACATAGGCCATTTTTTCTGGAAAAATGTACGGTTTCCGTGAAATTCTTGAATTACGCGGGCGAAGCCGCGCGGAACATCTAGTAATTTATAATTATTTGCAAATAAATTAAATATATCAAATAACAATAGTAGATTTATGCTTTACTTGTAACAAACTACTTTGGAGTGGTTTTCAGGAAACCTGAAGAAAATTGTAACTAAGTACACATATTATTAGGTATACTTTAAGTACATTATCAAAACGCTTTTTCAAAGTCGCAGGAATATGCTGAAATTATACTTATTACTCTGCAATAATCAGAAAACTAAAACAAATAGCTCTCATCGTAATATTATAAATCGAGAATATCATTGCAGAAAGTCATCTATGTAAGAATGTCATCTATGTAAACAAGTGTTCGTGAACAATGTACATTTAACCTTGAGTTATGTAAACTGTTACACCTGCAGTCTTCACTTCATTGCAGACATATTAGAGCAAAAATGTTGCTAAGTTTATACAGTCATTAACTGAAAGTTCAGATTGTACGCGATAGTTACTGTACATGCAAATCTTGTGTGGCTCAGTTCCAATTGTTAAATAGCTTAAGTTCTTGATAAAGGGGAATTATAAAATATGAAAATCCGTTTAATTTCTTGGAAAAAAATAATAAGTAACTTTAAAGTATTTTATAATAAACTAGCTGTTGCCCGCGACTTCGTCTGCGTCAGTATATAATAGCAAACATAGATAATAATTTTCCCCATATTCGATTAATTCTTCCACCGATTCGTCGCAGTGTGATATTGCATTATGGCCTAGAGCCCTCCTTATTAAATTGACTATGCAGAGTTCCTGAGATTAGCGCGTTAAAACAAAATGAACAATTTGAAAAAAATCTCATTTCCAAGCATTAACTCTACATTGCATAAATGGAGGCTTTAGGGCCGGAAAATGATTTGAAATAAAAAACTTTGTATATAATGTTTAGCCAGATATATAAGCTAGAATTCAGGGGTTCCCAAACTGTGCGCCGCGGGCGCCCTGGTGCGCCGTGGAAAGGCAAGAGGGGCGCCGCGCCGTGAGTCGATCCTCCATCATTATCCGAAACCACGAATATTTTAAAAATATAAAATTATAATATGAATTATTCAAAGCATAATAATAATAATAATATCTATGGACGCTTCACACCACGTCAGTCTGGCCCCGTGCTAAGTACCTGAAGGACTGTGTTACAGGTACCAGACAACGGAAATATATTTAATACTTTTATACTATACATATATTTAAGATTTTTATTATATGATACACATATTTAATACACATCCATGACCCAGGAACATTGAAAAACTTTTGTTCCGTCGGCGGGATTCGAACCCGCGACCCCCGGCTTGAGCTGCCACACACTCTTAACCATTGAGCCACAGAGGTCGTCAAAAGCAGGCAGATGATTAAATATTTGTTTATTATTATTTACCTGCTTATTATTATTTACCTGCTTAACCTAACTATAATCATTAAAGGTGTTTATTTATGTATATTTTTGTAATAGCTAGGTAAAGTAGGGCGCCGGGACAAAATATTGAGACGTGTAACTGCGCCGCAGGCTGAAAAAGATTGGGAACCCCTGAGCTAGATGATATAGTAGGTCGGTTACAAGATTTGTAAAAATTTTAGAAGAAAAAAAAATAATTATTGTCTTTATGTTATAAAATGTTAGTTATCTCGTTCTTCCACTCACGTCTTCAATTATTATTTTATAGTATGGCTGAAATATTAGAATTAGGATTTGCAAATCAGCTCCATTGCACAGAAATTAGTTTATCAAGGAATCGTACATTTTACCGAAGTAAAAAACCGGCCAAGTGCGTGTCGGGCCACGCGCAATATAGGGTTCCGTATTCGTAGGTTCCGTAGTACCGCTAGTTTTTGATTTTTGTATGGTCAATGAATGTACATATTTATAAGGTGTTTTACACTACTAACAACATCATCTCAGTTCCGTTCAAAGGAATTTGAACGAAAAGTTCCTTTATATTTCGCCGAATACATGTTTTTAGTTGATCGACTATTACTCAATAACTTTTGAAGTCTTCTTAGCCGTGATAGTTTTCCTTTTAAATTCAGCATATTTCCTACTCCCGTGAATTTTTTCACATTTCCAGAAACAACCGTTTAGCCGGTAGAAGGGGGGGACACTGGACTCTAACGATTTTTTCTATTAAAATCGGTTCAATAGTTTTAGGCTTTAGCGACGGGGTTCTCAAAAGTATTTACTACTGCCCACTTTGAGAACAAATTATGTTTTAGCGCGTTAATTGTTTCAATTTAAAAAGCGTCCAGATGAAATAAATAATCCCCCAAGCCTCTATACACAACGCCCCCATTTTTTTCTGGGTCCCACACCCCTATTATTGTAACAATTGAATTATATTATTTAAGAGAAAATATTATTATTATAACAACTGAATTGTTGCAAATAAAATTTAGCTAATAATTACATTCAACAACTAATTGTTACGATTATATTATAATTACTTATGACTACATAAGTTACAATTTCGACCTTTCACTCATAAAAACATAATAATTATTATAAAAAGTGTACAAAGTTACAGTATAACTTATTCAATTTTAGGACTTTTGAGAATTAATATACTCGTGAACGTAATTATAACTTAATCTTAATGTACAAATCTAGATAATTTACAAATAGAATGTTATGATCGCTTTATCGTGAATAGGGGCTTTATTTCATAAGCAGTAAAGAGTATTTAATCAAATTAAAACTATATCGGTCCCACAATAACTGTTCATGCTTTTTAACCACTTTTAAAGATAAATTTCAACAAACTATGAATTACATCTTCCATAAAATACATCAAATAATATTTATGCAAATTTTCGAGTAGATCGGACTAAGGAATCGAGTTGTCCCATACTAACTTTAACCCCCTTCCCTTTTCACCCCCTTAGGAAAGGAATTTCAAAAAATCCCTTCTTATCGCACGTCTACGTCATATGTAGAACACTCCCCCAAAATTTCAAGTCTCTACGATCAGTGGTTTAGGCTGTAGCGTGATTCAATTTTCATGTCATTCAGGACAAAGCCTTTTATCATAGAGATATTATGTAGTGCCTTTTATACATGTATAATGATGATATAGATAAATACGTTGAAATAGTTTCATAAGTTTATTTTGCTATCCAGGGAAGTTTGCTTAAAATTCGTGCTTGTATTCAACAAATTGACCTTTTATTATGCAGGGTCGTGTTCATGCATGCAATGAGAGGAGCCCTTGTAGCTCTTTCAAACACTAGCAGAGAATAAATAGCAGTTACTATAAAACGTAGGTTGAACTAGAATGATGTCTCTCATTACTCATAAGTCGATGTTAGGAGACGATGTTATATAACTCAAAGGTCTGACTGACTGACATATAGTGATCTATCAACGCACAGCCCAAACCACTGGACGGATCGGGTTGAAATTTGGCATGCAGGTAGATGTTATGACGTAGGCATCCGCTAAGAAAGGATTTTGATAAATTCCACCCCTAAGGGGATGCAATAGGGGATGAAAGATTGTATATTATAATAATACTTCTTAACGCGAGCGAAGCCGCGGGCAAAAGCTAGTCTAAATATAAGCAACAATGCAGAACACAGTGCTGTAAAAGACAAGCTACTCAGGTGAATTAAAAAATAGCGCCATACTGTGTCTCCGGCCCGATTGTTATGGGCGAAGCTTCACACTCCACGAGTTGGACTGATGCCAAGTCAAGAAATTGTATTACGTAAAAAGATAACACTGAATATAAAAGTGGAACTCAAGCATTTTAGTTACTTATTTTGCGAACTTCACTATGCCCCAGTTAATGTTAATTAGTTTATTCTTGTACTTAAAATTAAAAGATATAAAAAAGGCTTACCCAATAAGTTTGGCTTCAGTTCCTTATTCTAGCAGTTAAGTTATACGCTCACTTTAATCGTAGTGTAATAGGAATTATATTATTCTATTTGAGACGGATTCGACTATTTATCTACTTATTAGCTATACGTTTAAAATTTCTGCACATACTACAACAACGAAATCTGAGTTTTGTATATTATATATTATTTCGCTTTATGAATAATATTTCCAGATTATCTCCAGTCTTTTATAATATAAATTTACAATATTTTATTCTTCGATATGTTTGATTTCACTTTAACAGGCTTCTTATGCCAAAAATTCCACATTTTCATACGAGATGAAAAATGTGAGGCTAAACCTCATACAAGCTTCTCTTCCGCAAATTTAACAGGTCGCTTTAAAACTTGTAAGGTTTTTTGTTTAATACAACTATCAGTGTTAGATTTGTTATTGTTTTTGTTATTTTCATCATTAATATTTATTTTGGTTTCTTTAACACTATTATTGTTATTTAACTTAGGCGATTCTTTTTCATTTAAATCTGATTTTCTATCTGAGCCTACCTTCATAGTATTATTTGCACAATTTTTGTTCTGCAATTGTGGGTAATGGTGCAAAATTGCTGTTGTATTAAATGTTATTTTACCGTGCTTAACATATTCTAATGGCTTCTTCTCATTAGCACTCGTGCTAGGTGCTACACCTCTCTTTATTTCGTCACTTGAGGACCTTAATCTTATATTTTTGATAGGACTTTCATCAGAATTACCATCTATAATTTCTTTTGTTTCCTCTATCAAACCTAGTGCAAGTCTTTTATTACGTTTTAAATTTTCCATATAAGCATTGTACCTGTTCATTTCTATCGTATTATTCTTTTTTAGTGGCAACGTATTTGGCAACTTGATTTGAGGCCTATCTTCGGCCGAGTATCACAATTGTTTTTGAGAATTTTGTAATTTTGGGTTATCGGGATCTAATGCCGCAACGCTATCGCGCACGGCGTTTGTTAGCTATGTTTGAGACTGCACCATAGATATGCCGGTGATTTCGGTGACGATAGTCGGGGAGGGGAATTTGTCTTTTGTCGAGTCATATATAGGAAACTCACAGCATAATATAAACTTTAAAAATCTTGGAACTTCAACATAAATCGCAGGCGGTATCGGTATAAAAGGTGACGTTGATTGTTTGTAATACAAATAATCTGGGTTATCTCTGTATTTTTCGTCGGCTGACCGTTCCAGCAACGGTATTCCTGATAAGAATAAAATTATTGCCGTCGTGAATAATGGCGACAATATCGCAATGTACTCGATACCTTCTATAACATTTAGAGATATTATGAATAAGCCCCACCACAACACTACTTCTCCAAAGTAGTTTGGATGTCGGGACAGTCCCCACAGGCCGTCGTTGCACCATTTTCCTTGATTTGCCGGTTCTTGACGAAATGCGAATTTCTGTAAGTCTGCATAAGTCTCAATTAATAATCCTATTACAAAAACACCAGCTCCAGCCGAGTCTAAAGTTGTCATAGTTTTGGGGGCCTTGGGATAAGAATGATGAGGCGAATTTATGATTATAACAGGTAAACTGACTATGTACACCCAAAAGGCTTGAAAGGTATAGAAAACAGCAAATCGTAGGGTGTTGCTCTTCCGATCTTCGAATTGTTTGTCTCTTCCAATGTGATAGATTCTGTAGATAAGATACCCGGACAGTCTGATGCCCCACAAACATACAAATGCCGTGACCATTAACTGTCTGCTGTCGTAACTCTTAAGCGTGCTGCCTCCTTGTCCGAGGAAGAATGTCAGTAGAGCTATGATAATAAAATTGGCACCACCCGTAAAGTCGGTAACTTTGTCACTTTGCGACAGCGAGGCGATCGTAAAAAATAATATTTGCATGGCGACCGTGACGATAGCGCTCACTGCAAAATTATTTTTATCTATAAATGGCTCCATATTTTTATTTACTTCGCACTAGATTTTGTAAACTTTGGCATCAGGGAATACTGGCATCGATCTTTTGGCGCATTGCTGCATTTTAACACTTACGGCTATCTTAATTACGTTCTTAATATTTTTAACGTTTTCATTGTTGATTATCGCGATTGCTTATACGAGGAAAGCACAGAAAGCAAGGCGTTTATTGTTAACTAGTTTGTTAATATCGTGATGCGTGGTGGTGTAAGCTCGTGGCGCACGAAAGCTTGCTACTAAAATAGACATGACATTCGCCCGGCGCATGTGTGATATTCACGCATGCGCTGTGCTATTATTACAACTTTGTTTGGAATCTGGGTAGGTATGTGAAGTTAAAACCTCTACGAATTCTTCTGTGTTGCCAGCATAAATGTTACGGGCAGACACTGCTGCAGTAATTATAAAGTATAACTTATAAAAATGAAAATCAATTTACCACGAAAGTATGGACCATCTCAGAGCATTATTCAATCTAACAACGTTGTATTTAACAGTAATTATAACACTGGACATTTAATAATGCCGTTTGGAAATGTATTATTTTAAATTGCAAGTCCGAGATAATTCTTGGTAGGTAGTATACATTTGTTGTTTGTTCATTGTGTTTTATCATTGGTTATCTGATAAATTAAAACATAAAAATATCGGCGAAACTCGAAACGTTAAACTTTTTACGCATTAATTTACTCGATAAACAGGAAAGTGGCATTCTATTTTTAGTAGTTGTGCTGATACATCTCGTACATTATTATTAAAAAGGATTGTTGTTAAATGTTATAATATTTTATCAACGAATAAACATAACACGATTAGATATTTCCGTATCTCTATTAATGAAACTATTTCAATATTTGCATTTTGAATACAAAATTGTGTTAATTAATACATGTTTTCTTTCGTTGATTGATATTAAAAGTGTTACACAAATTATGCTTTTGTTAATTTATTTTCTATTGCTTAATTGTTTTAGTACTCATGTTTCCAGATTTGTAAGCATTTAAAGTTGTTTTTTTGTATTATAATGCCGCAAGATGTGGAAAAGTGTCAGTAAGGTCTTACCACAATATTATACTGTAATCCGCGAAACATGGCGATAGCGGTCAAAGCCGCGATTGACAACATCTGACACTTCATTGTCAATCGCGGTTTATATAGAAAATGACAAGTTTTTGACAGGGAGTCAATGAATGCTACCGCCATGTTTCGCCGAGTACAGTATAGATCTTACCGACACAAAGATATACGCCGGTCATAGGGTTATCATTAGCTTCAACATTATTGAATATGTTGAGTACAACATAATATTCTATTTATTATGAAATACAAATTGAAGCATTATCAAAGAGTAACTTTTAGTATAAAATCTAATAAGGGGTTTTCCAATAAGGACTTTACAACTTTTTTCTATTTAAATAAAATTAAAACCATTTGAGATATTTAAAAATTTTAGTATCGGATTGAAGTACAATGAAAACATTTTTGAATGAAACTCGACTTCGCTCATATGGCCACCGCAGGCACGTTTGCAGCGGTGATTCGTTAAACCCAATTTTCTATGACTCGGCCACACTTTTCGGCTATTTCGCGTTTAATTTTGGCTCTGAGCTCTTCCAACGTCGTCGGCTTATCCAACGACTTGACGCAGCCCCAAAGAAAAAAATCTAGAGGCGTTAAATCGCACGAACGAGGCGCTAAATCGATTGGTCCATTTTTTGAGATAAAACGCTCATCAAACTTGCTTTTCAATAAATCGATTGTAACGTGTGCTGTGTGGCTTGTGGCGCCGTCCTTTTGAAACCTCATGCTGTCCAAGTCCATATCTTCTAATTCGGGCCAAAAATAATCCATAATCATGGCCAGTCTGCCTGTCTACAAGGGCGATAATTACGATCGAAAATCGGAGTTAACGCTCTTAAGGTAGCGGCCACCGACTCTGATTTTCTGTAGTAAATTTTTAAGATTTGCAGACGATGTTTGTTCGTGTACTTCACCATGATGAAAATGTTATGTCTCCTCAATAAACTGATAGTGACAGTTCGATGTTAAGTGAAAGGGTGAAAGGATGCGTCCATAAACTAAATTCAAAATTGTCAAGTCCCTATTGGAAAACCCTTTATATAAAATTCTCGTGTCACAGTGATTGTGCGCGAACTCATCCAAAACGTCTCAACCGATTTTAATGAAAGTTTTTATATACTATCAGAGAAGTTGATTCCTAGGCAGATGGCGGTCCTAACTCCTAAGTAATTTGGTCGCGTTTAGTCAAACCCACCCGACCGATCACAGCTAACATTGAATTCACATAAGTCGACCGATATGACGTTGGTCCGTCAAATGCCTAGGAATCAATTTCCTCGATGGTACATTCGTTAGGCCTGAGAATAGGTTTTTATCGACTTTTTATATTGATACTAGAAAATATAATTTATATGGTAAAACAACGTTTGCCGGGTCAGTGAGTTTAATATAAATTCGTATTAAATAATACGTAGGACTGAAGTACTTATCTCTCCTGTAAGTGCTTTATAGTTTTATGTAGCAACAATTTAATATGAGCAAAAAACTACCAAAAATTGTTTTAGGTCATCTAAATCGTTGGTATTATCATGAGTTATGAGTTATGACTCATAACATAATATATCACAACATCGATAAACCAAGGATATGATTTAATATCTATAACAAAGACATCAGAATTCAGTAAAATAATATTTAACCACTTACGTGTTATTAACGGTGGTGCTAATGTTGTTCGCGTTGATATACATGGTGGCCATGTCAGCGACGATCTGTCGGAACTGTTCCTCGATCTTTATGAAGCCACCCAGGCTGATGCCGCCGAGGTTGAGGCTGATCAGCTCATCTACATGCCTCACCTCAGCTTCCGGTTCTGGTTCAGGTTCGTAAATTAACGGAGCAGATACTGAAAAACAATGTTTCTTCGTTAATCGAGTGACTCATATTCCTACATTAGTCGTTTACGTGATTGATGTCATGAAAATATGATAAAAATAGAACAGTTTTTGCTACAGTGTAATCTAGTTTCATTACTTATTAATTATTAATAAGGTAGTAAAATAATTCATACGTACCCAGCATTTTAGCGCTGATACTGAAGCCTCTCATATATTGCATTCCGGTTTTAGCTTCGAAACGCATAAACATGCGATCTACATCAAGAAATCTGTAATTTCTCTCAGTGTTCAGAGTATAGGTAAACAAAAGTCCATCTCGTCCAGAATTATCAGCTCTACCTGCAAAATTGATAGAATATTCTTTAATCAATTTCATATATTGAATTAGAAGAAAGCAGGAAAAGAAAGTCAGCACTTACCTGGCTTGACAAGGAGGTAATCTCCAACGTGACCATTGATGGCGCAGTCAGTCACGTTAAATTCTATACCAGTTCCAATTCCTTCGACAATCCAGTCAGTAATGCTGTCAGTTGGATAAGGATTCGGATATCCAGGGGATGTAATGACGGTAGGTTTGTCTACACTCAACCAGATACGTTGGACGTTTCGAGCAGATTTAACTTCAGATTGTATTCTTTTCAGATTTTTGTCAGAAAAGTCAATCAGTAATAAGTCAACCTGAGCATCAGTTAGATTCTTGGTGTCTAAAATGTTTTCATAATCCTTAGGATGAGGTTGTATAATATTTTCAGTTGAAGATTCTTCTGAGGGTGAATCCGATGGAACATTCGCACCGTATTGTGAATTTATTTCGGATAAAAGGGGTTCAATATCATCAGCAGGCAGATCATCATTTTGGAAATGTATCAGTTTCATGTTTTGAAACATTGAATCAGAATCATCTGAAAGAGGCTCAACTTTGTGTATTTTAACGACTTCTGCTTTTTTTGTTGTTACAGCATTATCATCAAATATTTGATCCAAATTATCGTCATTAAGTTCTTCATAGTCTTTTTCATCATAATTCACAATATCTTCATTCTCCTCTCCAAATTTATCACCGTCATTGCTAAGTTTGTTTTTAATTTCATTCAATTCGACCAAATCAGCAATTAAATCATTACTTTTAATGTTATCATCGTTGTCATCAGTGTTTGTTTCTGAATCCTTAGTATCGTCGCTTTCATTATTTTTCTCGTCTAATGTTCCATCAATCTGCTCTATTAAAGCTTTTGTTTCCACTATTATATCTTTGTATTTTTCTGTGATGTTTTTATTAGCTTCATCTTTTATGGAAGAATATTCTTCGAAGTCATTTTGCGTGTCTTCTAAAAGTATTGACTTCGTGTCATTTAGTATTTTCTGAATTGTTTCATCACTGGCTGGAATATCAACCACATCATCGTCACTGTCGTAAATTTCATCATTAATTTCCTGTGATAATGATTTTTTGTCGGGATCGTTAAAGCTAGACACGTCGAAACTTTCGTCTGCATTACCATCATGTAAGTCTATTCTTTCATTAATTTTATCATCTTTTTGTTCCGATCTATTATCCTCTTCTTGATAGTCATTTAACTGTTTTAAGGAATTATAGTTTCCATCTTCAAATATGTCTGAATAGTAAGCTTCCGGAACATTATCGGTATCAGTCTTTGTAGTTCTTACGACATCACTTCCCTCTTCACTTATAGAGTCAAATGGTGTATCATATTCGCTGCTCCACTCGAAAGAGTCATTGGCTGAAAAAAAGATTGTATGATAATTATCACATAGTAATTACATTTATATCTCAAAACACTGAATCTATACATATAATAAAACTGTAGAAATGAAAATTCTGTACATTAAATATATTCAAAAAATAATAAGCGGGGGTGTCACTAAATCGTTATGGAAGCCAAAAATGTAGTAACTTTTTTGTCTGTCTGTCTGTATGTTTGTTCCCGCATCAAACGAAAATACTGATCCGATTTGAATGTGGTTTTCGCAAATATATTTGTCTTCTTCCAACTTAACATCAGAGGGGTTAGTGCGAGTTTTATTCGATCATACGCATCGAGCGCGTAAACGCGAATTTATATGGGATCAAAGCAGTATCCACGTTAGCCAGTAGATGGCGCTGCTTTAATCCCATATAAATTCGCGTTAACGTGCTCGATGCGTATGATCGAATAAAACTCGCACTAAGGCCTTCGGTGTATACATTTTTCCCCCCACCCCTCTAAGGGGACATACAAGAGGGGGTCAGATTTTGTATCAAACTTTTTTCTTTAACACGTTAACTACTGATCCGATTTGCATACGGTTTTCGCAGATATATTTGTCTTCTTCCAACTTAACATCTGGTGTATAAATTTTTTCCCCCCACCCCTCTAAGGGGACAAAAGAGGGGATCAGATTTTGTATCAAACTTTTTTCTTTAACACGTTAACTACTGATCCGATTTGCATACGGTTTTCGCAGATATTATATTTGTCTTCTTCCAACTTAACATGTGGCGTATAAAAATTTTTCCCCCCACCCCTCTAAGGGGACAATTCTTTTGGCCAAAATGGCTTTTACGACGTTTCTACCCAGAGGGGTCGATATATTTAGCTTAATATATCAAAATGGTGTCGCGTCGTTAGTGTTGAGTTTCAATCCTCTTCTTTAGGAACAAACTAAGTTAATAATTTAAAGTGAAATTATTCCAACCTAAACTTAACATACACTTTTTCGTCGTTTGATTAGTATACAGTATTACTATACTACCAGCTGTATATCAACCGTCCACTGCTGGTTATAAGCCTTTCATGACTTTCCATTCTAATATTATCCATACTAATATTATAAATGCGAATGTGTGTTTGTTTGTTTGTCCTTCCTTCACGGCCTAACGAAGCAACCAATCGACTTGATTTTTGGCATAGACAGTTAAAAGGATGGAGAGTAACATACTTTTGGTCTTGGAAAAACATCATGTTTCCAAAGGAGGTTTACAAGAATATTCATATTTTACGCGATTTTTTAATTCCACGCGAGCGAAGCCGCGGGCAAAAGCTAGAAACCAATAAAACCAGAACAGATTTTATAATTAAGAATAGCTAAACCTATAAAAGTATGTGGATTTATAAGTTATAACTCACAAGACAGGAATGTTATCATCGGTGATTTCTACTATCGGTTCATGATCGGGGATGCATTTTATGATAAGATTGGCAAAATACATTTTGTTTTCCATAATATTATAGTGTAAATTCGTAAATTATGTCGCTTTTATAGCTAAAACATTGTTATTTGTTACATGTATCTTACCTACGTAAAGTAATATATAAAACAAATTTCTAAAATATGGAAGAATATGTATATTTTAGTTTGTAGATTAAAGTTTTATTTTAATTGGTGTTTACCTATTATGATATGCATGTATCATTATTCATACGACGAAACGATATAATTCGATATAATATATTACGATATAATTCCATACCTATAAAGCGACTGGCACATCAAGAAATATCCAAAGAGGCCAAAAGTACCTATACATATGTATAATTATTACTATATGACCCGGAGAACTTCGTATCACTTCCCTCCTAATATAAATTATTATAACGCTTTTTTGGACTTCGACGAATATTAAAAGACTAAGATAAGACTAAAAGATCGGTTTAGCCGTTCTTAGGTTTTAGCGAGCGTAACAAAATTCATTTTCAGGGTTTCGTACCCAAAGAGTAAAAACGGGACCCTATAACTAAGACTTCGCTGACTGTCCGTCTTTCTGTCCGTCTGTCTGTCTCCACTCTCCAGGCTGTATCTCAAGAACCGCTATAGCTAGACTTCTGAAATTTTCACAGATTATGTATATCTGTTGCCACTATAACGACAAATACTAAAAACAAATAAATTAAATATTTTATATTTGTTAATTGTATGGGAATACAACTAACGTGTTTATTTTTTTGCTTGATATCAATAATGGCAACAGGTAGGCACTTGAAATGTTCACAAAATACTGAGTTGTATTTATAATTTAATAATTAACCCGTCGATCGTGGGAAAACCGGACACCGGTGACCGTATGGGGCTTGATGAATTAATTATAAAATTAAAATAAACTAAATAATTATGGGGGGCTCTCAATTCTCATACAAAAAAACACAATTTTTGCCTTTTTTTTTTGCACTATAATGGTATTGGAACATTTCGTGCGCGATTCAAACTCGCATTTGGCTGATTTTTTAATTAATACTTTAAATATAGATTCGTAGAGGTAAGAGGCCATTACAATATCATAATCCTACTAATCCTACTAATATTATAAAGGCGAAAGTTTGGATGTATGTATGTATGTATGGATGTATGGATGTTTGTTACTCTTTCACGAAAAAACTATTGAACGGATTTTAATGAAACCCACAATAATATAGCTTATAAGTACATCAGAATTACACATAGGCTACAATTTTAACCGACTTTCAAAATGGAGGAGGTGTTATGTTCGTTTTTTTATGTTCAACGATTACTCCGCCGTTTGTGAACCGATTTTCAAAATTTTTCTTTTGGTGTATAGGTTATCATCCCAATTTGGTACCATATTCATATAAATGGTGACCTGATGAAGGGATCCATAAGAAATCGAGGGAACTCCTCAAAATTTATATGGAAACATGTGGTGACTTCGGTTTCGTGAGCAGTATTCTAAGCATATGCTACCAACAAGTAAGATTTTACACCAAGGTATACCATGGTTCAGAAGGTGCTAAGAGAACTCCTGACTCTTTAAAGATACAAGTTTGGGAGTTTCGACGTTGTTTTAAGAACGGAAAGCATATGCTACTATGCAAATTACATTCATCATCGTTATCATCACTACCATAAACCATTATAGAACCATGTATCGTCCCGTTTTGACCCAATTATTGGTACTTTTCATAGTCTTTTATTATATATCACTTAAACCGCGGGTAACACCGCAGGGCACAGCTAGTCTTAGATACTAATATTATAAAGCGGAAGAGTTTGTTAGTTTGTTTGTTTGTTTGAATGCGCTAATCTCAGGAACTACTGGTCCGCTATATTAGTCCGTATTTTATCACACTAAGACTAATAGGAGCGAAGAAATAGAGGAGAATGTGGAAAAAACGGGGGGAAATTATTTGAAAGGGCTTATTTGAACGCGCTAATCTCAGGAACTACTGGTCTGATTTGAAAAATTATTTCAGTGTTAGATAGCCCATTTATCGAGGAAGGCTATAGGCTATATTTTATCACGATAAGACTAATAGAAGCGAAGAAATAGAAGAAAATGTGAAAAAAACGGGAGAAATTATTTGAAAGGGCTTATCTCACGAACAACAGGAAAATTGCTCTAGTAGAGCAATTTTCCTGTTATTTGTGTCAGATAAGAAGTAGACCACGTGAAGGATCATAGGCTATTTTTTGTAGACTGATTTGTCTGTGAAATATCTAATTTACGTGGGCGAAGCTGATCGGAACGTCTAGTATGAATATAATGCTGTTTTTTTCTGTTAAGAAATGTCATCATTAGTGTCTATATGAGTGCAGAGTGAGTGACAGTATACATGAGGAGATTCGTCTGCTCATTTCAGTGTTATTTCATAAACATTTGATAATTAATTTAAAGATTTAATGGGTTAGGGGTACACAGACTACTGGTGAATTTTGTTTTGTCATAATCTAATATATTATAAAAATAAGTCGGGTTTTCCTTCCTGACGCTATAACTCCAGAACGCACGAACCGATTTCCACGGTTTTGCATTCGTTGGAAAGGTCTCGGGCTCCGTGAGGTTTATATAAAAAAAAAACTTCATGAGAAAAGCAGGAAAACAGGCAAAACAACGTTTGCCAGGACAGCTAGTAGTGTTATAATGACGTAATTAAAGCACAAGTACCACACGAAATTTTAAAAATAATATTATAGATGTTTTTTTCTGTATTGTTATTGTTACCTTTAATTCCACCTACTTCATGTATTTAAAGTTTAAACTTTAAAGCCTCATCTGCACTCATAAACACTAAAAATAAACATACTTGATACCTACTGCGTTTTTGGTACACTAGGAATGTATGTCAATATAACCCAAAAATCAGACAGTACTTGCATAATATTTATATGTAACAGACTAGAACGGTAAGCTAACGTCACAATATAAGTAGAAAAAAAAGTAAATTCTGCTTAGTAATGACTGACTAATAACTAATTCCTGGCTTTTATTTCAGCCGCTATCCATGAACAAGCGTAAATGTCACTCAGTATTTATAACCACAAAAACTGTGCAAGCTCATAACTAAATCAACACACTTTTTGATGGAAAACAAAAAAAATGGTGTACCTGTGAGGCCTGTGACAAGAAATGTCAAAAAAATCCAAAACTTTAACATGTTCACTTCATGCGCGGGCGCACTACCGTAGCTCTGTCCGATCAAAACAATACTGAATGAATTGTGTACAGTGTATGTAATTGCTGGTGTGTTTGAGCAGAAAATATTTTCTACCAACTGAATTAGTTTTATACCAATGGTATGTTTTAAGTTAACAACGTGATAAAATTCTTTTATCAGGTGGAAACTCTGCGTTAAAAAATACTAGATATTTACGTTAAAAAGACTTACAAGGATGCTATGGCTCGAGAATGACATTGTCATAGGAACGTGGAGCAACAGCTTCCAATTAAAACAACTCAAGCGTTAGTTTCTATCTCGGTTAATGCAAAATTACATGAAAGATTTTGACAAGTCACAAGAGGGCGAGGTAGTGAGATTGTAAAACATCTGTCTCTTAAATGATTTTACAATATATTATGACGGCTTTAAATTTTTACCCACGTGTCAATACAGCCTTGTAGGTTTGTACTCTGTGCTAAGGCAAGTCATACTGTATATTGCCTAAGGTAATTTCCTATATTGATAGAAAGTATAAACTTGAAAAATATAAAAATAAAGCTTAATCACGTTAGCCCATGAAAAAAAACGTGTAAAGCAGCCTTTCCCAAAGTGGGCGATAACGCCCCCTTGTGGGCGCTGAAGGCCTAAAAGGAGGCGGAGTGGGACCCAGAAAAAATGAGGGCGTTGTGTAGAGGCTTGGGGGTTGATCTGTATTTCATTTCATGTTATGGATGCATTTCAAATTAACTCTAGAACACTAACCTTATTTTCCGGCTCCTATTACTTCGTCGTTTCGACTACGGTATTTTATAAAGGCGATTAAAAGGTGTTATTAAAATGAAATGTTTACAGTTTTGTGTTTTATTTAATGGAAATGTTGTACTTGTATTACTTAAATAAACTGATATGGCATATTTATTACTTAAACAGCATTATAATTGAGATTATAGTTTTGAAGACAAGTCAACAGTTGAAATCTCTACTACTACTACTTATAACGATATTGTGGAAAAAAAAACATTAAACTAAAACAATAATGAATACGAAAGACTAGTAAAATCAAAATTAATAAAAAAAAATAGTTTATAATTGTTTCATATGTTAAGTTTTTACTCTCCGCACAACGATTTTTGCACTTGGTGCAAGTACCTTTAGGACAAAAGGTACATATTTTACTTCTTTTTGTGCAAGAGGTCCACGATAGATACTGGACACATACAATATTAGCTATATTGTATGTGTCCAGTATCTATCGTGGAAATCGAAGTATTACTTATTTGCAAACATCTTCAAGACCTTCCGTTGCGTAAGCTGGATCAATTTCGATATGTTCTTCTATCTCACTCCGTGATGAATTTTAATCAACACTTTCGTCTTGTAATAATAACCAAAGTATTGTATTTATAATAATAAGAAGCAATGTCAATAAATTATTTGAAAAAGAAAAAAAAATGCGCAAAAATGTAAAAACTTAATGATACAAAATGCCGCGTTAATACTAACCATCGTCGATCTGACGAGCCATGGTTGCTGGTATGGCGCTTACAGCCCCCCCACGTACAAAATACTACCGTCCATCGCAAGGGCAACGGGTCGACAGAGTTTAGCTAGAGCAGGGCTTCCCAAACTTATTTGTACTGTGACGCCCTTGGGACTTTGCCATTTCTTTACGACGCCCCTTATCCCAGCCCCCAAAAATACTTTTCAATTTTAGAACCAGCCTACATGGGTTATCATAAAAACACTATTTGGACGTTTATATTTTTATGAGGAAATAATGACCAAATCAAAACATAAGCATAAAAATTAAAAAATATATAATTTATGAAGGCTATTAAAGCCAGCAAGGCTGGCTAATGTGAAGGATGCGCTTGCTTTTCTGAGCATAGCTTCTGAAACCGGAGATGTGTGAATGACATATTTGGTTGTGTTGACATGCGACGCCCCTGGGACAATGTCGCGACGCCCCGGGGCGTCGCGACGCACTGTTTGGGAAGCCCTGAGCTAGAGTATGGAAGAAATGCGATCGTGCGCGCAAAAGATAGAACGAATTTTCCAAAACTGCGTCGTCGAATCGACGAAGGTTAGTAATCTAGGGTTAAATGCATCTATTCCCTCACATTAGTTTTAATTTTTGGCTAGCAAGTTTTGGAGGTGACTTCTTAGAATATAATATTTTATTAAAAAAAAGCCCCGGAATTCCGGGATTGGAGAATATTCGGGAATGCAAATTAAGTCAGTGGTAATGGTAAAAATATGATTTGAAAACGACTAATTTAGCATTTTGTATTTATTTTTATAAAATTTGCGACAAAAGCCCCTTAATGTATATTATAAAGTTAAGAAAGTAGGTGAAACAATGGGGGCGCTAAGTAATAATTTGTTCTCAAAGTGGGCAGTAGACTAAATAAGTTTGGGAACCCCTGGTGTAGAGGAATCAACGTCGATTCTCTAGTCGCTACTGTATAGAGGTGCAAAAACATGTTGGCACTCATGGTTATTGATCATGGCCCAATATGGTCAATGTGAAGAGGGCCCTTGAGGTTAAATTAATTAAAATCATATTTTGTAAGTTTTTATCAACTGTAATTTTCAAATTATTATTACCAAATTGTACTAAAATGGTATATTTTTCTTCCATATGGCAACATCGTTTATGTGTCATCGTTCAGCAGCATCATAATATCTATGATGAGTGATGACGATATTACTTGGATATAACACGATGTTCCTAGAAATATTGAGTGCTCCTAAAATCTATAATGATAAATATATTTAAATTAGGTAAATCAAACGGCAAAACTAGCATTCGTTTTGTATTCAGACCAAAAATATGCTGTGGCATTTAATTCTACGTTACTGCGCAAAATCCGACATTGCTAGTGGCTAGCATATTCAAAACTTTTCCCGAAAAAAAACTCACATAGAAAAGAAATATACTTTTATCAAGATATAAAATAACAAAATCAGCGTTAAACTAGAAAACAATAACGTAAAAAATAGCGTTCAATAGTCAAAATTATTAATTCTACGCTCGACAATGGAAATGAACAATAGGAAAATAATCGATTTTTTCTTTACAATGAAGTTAGGCATAATTTACAACATTTTAAGACTTTAAAATTTTGCTAACATTATTATAAGTATTTTGTAAGCCCTTTATATTTTCGTCTCTTCTCTATTTCACGGTTATGGTAGAGTCACATTATCTCATAAAAATAAACTTGTTTCCTTTTGCTTTATTACAACAGATAACATAAAAAATTGATGAATTAGATACTAGATTATATAAAACAAAAAAGTTCTTTAAAATAAAACATTATTATGTTCTGCGTTTTCAATAAACCACGTCTGTGATACCTTTTAAATTAGCTCAATCAAATTACCTACAATAATATACAACATGTAACAAAACTAAGCGATAATAATTTATGGTGTGTTCATGTTCCTAATTGTAGAGAGTTCACTGTTAAAGTAGCAGCGCTGAAAGAACATTTTTTTCATTTTTGTATGGGCAAGCGCCCCAGCGCGGCAGCGTCACGACTTCACGCTTCCCCATACAAAAGTGAAAAAAAATGGTCTTTCAGCGCTGCTAATTTCACAGTGAACTCTCTACAAGGAACTCGTGAATACACCCTAAATTATTATCACTTAGTTTTTTATAACTGCTAAAATTTAATTAAGAACTGCAGTAATTTACGCCTCTAGTCATCCGACGCTGCAAACTGCGAAACAGCGGTGAACCGATTTACTGTCTCATCCGCCATACGACAGTGCGTTATATTGCATCTCGCTCTATTGCGGTTTCGCATTGGTTTCGCAGAGTTTTCGCAGTTCGCAGCGTCAGTGGACTAGAGGCTTTAACAAAATATGAAAATCCAGCTTCTGTTATCTTTATCAAATGTAATCGGGTGAGAGTGAAGACCACAGACTACAAAGAGGAGCTTAAGATCAAAGAAACAAAACAACACTTGTGACGCTGACGTTGTTTGTTTTATTGATAAGGTCTACGTACTTGTACTATTATCTATTCTGTGTCTACGTGCAATATTGCCTGAACTGATAAGATAATAATTATTTGGTGATAGCGATGACAAAACCATTTCATCGATGTGACAAATACCAAATTCCATCATAATGGTGATGACACCGATGATAGGTACCTAATTACATTCAGATTTAAAAAAATTAAAATCATTATTTAAACACAATAATATATATTAGTATATATATTAGTAGTACCAACAGAATGCCCACTCGCGAAACCCGTTTAAAGAAATAACGACCTTTCTGACGAAATCAAGATTGTCACCTTTTAGAAAATAAAATAATCTTCTTTTAATTACTATACCTACTAATAGCAAACTTTTTTATAGTAATAAACAAATTTTAGTAACCCAACCTATATTTTATAATAGTTTTATATTCGATTATAGTGCAGGATCTGGTTAGGAATTTTTTACAACTTAAACATAGTAACTTTTGTTTATTTCTGTGTAGTATGTGGTTTGTTTGTAACAAATTGGTTTATTTGCTATGTTTGTGTATATTTTATCTTTTTTTTTGGATTTTAAAGTCTTAAATTACCTTATTGAAATATTTCTTTGACCTTTTTTCAATTGTTCATATTTATCAGATTAATAACGATTCTGTCACAGCGGTTAAATTAGTACGTAGATATATGCGACGAAAAAATCTTGCGCGTGCGTCACCGCTCGCTTGTGAGTCCCTAGTGATCTGCCCCTTTAAAGGGGTACTTACATTTCGATACCTACACGCGCGAGTGGGACAGGCTGCCATGGGCAGTAAATAAGAAAGCCTCAGATCACAATTACGTCATGTGATCTGAGACATTTTTTATTTTCCTGCTATAGGTGCGTAATGTACTATTCTAATGATAAGTAAGATTAAGAAAGTATTAAATCAATAAAAATTGCCAATGAAAATGGCTCTAACCTGTTTATTATTTTATTTAGGTTAGCTAATGAGGGTGTTTTAAATTCTATTTGGCACGTGCCGCTATGTAGCCTTAGGGTCTATCGTGTCAAACTGCTGTCATATGTATCTGTCATGACACATGTGTCACGATAATATTTCTATTTGACACGATAGACCGCTACATAGCGGCACCAGCGTGCTTAGCACGGGGATTTCCGATCTAGAAGAAATAGATATAGAGAAGAAATAACTATAGTTTCTTGAATAAAAGTTCCTGCTTCAATGTAAATAAGGTCGTAGATTCATCAACAACCGAAATTATTTTCAATGCAAGTTTTTCGAGCATTTTTACGACCTATTGTTTAGCGAGCTCGGATTTATGAACATTTTATAAAATGTTAATACATTTTGTCTAGCACTTTGGCGATGTAGATTCATCGAGGGTGGAATTATCAATTTTCCCACGCTAAACAATGGGTAATAAAAACGGTTCACAAAATGCACTTGAAAATAAAATAACACTAACGATTAATTTACGACCTTATTTACTTAGGAGCAGGATCTTTTATTAAAAAAACTATAATTATGATTTCTCTACGAAGATCGGAAACAAATATAAATCCCCGTGCTAGCCCAGCTGGTGGCAAATAGAATATCAAACATCCTCATTAATGTGTGTGATGGGTCTGCATGACGTGGACGGTCGCTCATCGCTGGTAGAGTTGCGATAGGTTCTAACTTCTATCGTACCCGCAACTCTGCCTTAAGCAGGAAGCACCATGGAATTTAAGTGGGTAGACCGACGCCTGGGGAGTCCCACATACCCCGATATCCCCAATCCGCCGGGGATGCGTAAAGCTTTTCCCTATGTAAAAATCGGCTAAGTGCGAGTCGGACTCACGCACGAAGGGTTCCGTACCGTTATAGAGCAAAAATAGACCAAAATTGTGTTTTTTGTATAGGTGCCCCCCTTAATTTTTTATTTTATTTTAATATTATTATTAATTATTGAAGTTAACATATAATTAAGGCTTTTGTGAAAATATCAAGTGCCTACCTGTTGTCATTATTGATATCGAGCAAAAAAGGCCAAAAAATCACGTTTGTTGTATGGGAGCCCCCCTTAAATATTAATTTAATTTTGTTTTTAACCGACTTCAAAAAAGGAGGTTATCAATTCGACGCGTATGTATGTAAATTGTAATATTTCCAGAACTACCCAATTTTCATATATGTTAGTCTATATCAGCGTCTGAACAAATGTGCCAAATTTCAAAAGTGTATGTATGTATGTATGTATGTTTTTATGTTTGTATTCACATATCTCTGGAACTACCATTCCGATTTCAGTAATTCTTTTTTTGTTGTACTAGGTATTGTTCAACTCAGGGAACAGTGCAAGTTTCATCAAAATCGGTTCTGTAGTTTTGGAGATACGGAGTTTTAATTCTCAATTACGTACAATTTTGAAGTCGGTTTTATCTTTTTAAAATACAGTTATTAGTATTTGTTGTTATAGCAGCAATAGATATACACAATCTGTGAAAATTTCAGAAGTCTACCTGTAGCGGTTCTTGAGATACAGCCTGGAGACATACAGACGGACGGACGGACGGACGGACGGACGGACAGACGGACAGACGTACAGACGGACAGACATCGAAGTCTCAGTAATAGGGTCCCGTTTTTACCCTTTGGGTACGGAACCCTAAAAAAAGGTTAGCTAACGTGTTCCTTTTTTTAATAGAATAGTATTATAAGATAACTAGCTGTTGCCCGCAACTTCGTCCGCGTGAATGTATGTTATTATAATCGAGATTTGGAAAATTGAATATCCATCAACAACTATTTTATTTAAGGATTAACTAATGTTAATCCTTAAATAACGCTTAAGAATAAAATAACGCTTGAAGTCGTTTACTTCAAGCGTTATTTTATTCTGGTTTACTTGTAGGTCAGGAATCGTGATACTTCCCTAAAGTGTCTTACATATCTATAAATCTAATAAACAATTAACTATAATAATTATGAATAAGTATCTATCAAAAGACAATATGAAAAATATTAGTCTTTATCCAAATAAATACCATTTTTACAATCTATATAATAAAAAAAGAAATTTTGACAATCGGACCACAAACAGCAAAGTAAACATTAACTCCTCCTTTTTTGGAAGTCGTTTAAAAAAAGTATCTAAGATGTTGACCGGGGATGTAAGGTTTCACCATGCCAAATTTCATTGAAATCGGTCCAGCGGATTCAGAGATTAGCCTGTACAAATAGACAAACGGACAGAGAAATAAAAATTTCAAAAACAGTTAAGATGTGTTCTATTACTCTTCTGAAATGTCCCTGATTTGTTTTTTAAAGTTTCAATGTACAAAAATTTTACCTCTACAATTTTATTATATATTGTATAGAAATAATTACATCAAAACATCCGATAGAGTTGTCTGCTCTATTTGATGTTTTGATAGTTACTGTGTTTCACCACTTCCTGATAAGTGTCGGTGTCGGATAGGCTATCCACAACTTAACTTGACAGATAGGGTGGAGTATCTGTCAAATAAGTTGTGGATAGCCTATCCGGCACTTTATCAGGAAGTGGTGAAACAGGCCCTTAATTTTATATTATTATTGTAAAGTACTCAATTTTCAAAATTTGGTAGTCTTCAAAAAGCGCCATCTGCTAGGTGATTGAATTACTTTTAGATTGTGTTATTGACATTTTAGTGCGCGTTGCTTTCAACAGATGGCATAATTACTACTTCTAACAATCTTCGTTATTGTTACATAGATGTCACTTTATAAATAATGATATTTATTTTTTTATCAGCGCTACTTTTTTGATCATTCAGAGTTATTTTACTTTTGATAATAATTCTTTATTCCCACGACCACGACATGAGAATCTATCAAAACCTCGAAAGTAAAATTAACTGTGAATTTACTGTACGATGACTGAATAGTTCATCTTAGATGGTTCTCAAAATGATATTAAGTAATTTAAATATATTATTTATAACAATTTTGTAAGCATACATTTAACATAATTATTAATTATTAAGCTCTAACATTTTTCAAATTATTGTTATTGGCTTAATAATAACAATTTCAAAAATATGTTCTTTATAATATTTTCGGGTATGGCAGCACCGTATTTGACAATAATTATCTTTATTTTTTTTAATTTATCAGCAGAAGTGGCGCTATCTGCGACGGATTCGGGCGAAACGTCCTCCTTCAATATCAAAATATGACCTTAGCATTGACCTTCCCTTTAGAGGACATTCTGAAGCGAGGCCGCGTCCTCGCTGCAAGGTTTTTCATTGGCAAAGGACGTCTTTGCAAACCTTGATTGGAACCTTGAATGAAGGTCGACGCCGAGGCCGGCTACGTATTTGCTCGAAAGATTAGTTAATTATGATTATGTTATTGTTACGTAAAAGTGGCGCGTCGTGCGGAAGTGTTTCGCACAGCATACGTCAGCGATTGGCTTGATAGTTGATTATCATCACTTTGATGTTAAGCCAGAGTTGCGATTACTTTACTGTTGAGTGTTGTCGCTAATCGCTATCCTATAACTGGATAAGTTTAATAGTATTACTGTAACATAAAAAGTAGAGAAAGAGACGTGGAAAACATTTTAGAGATTTGCGATAGGGTTAAGTCATAAGTGCAAAAGAGGAGTAGTCAATCCTTTTTGCACTTTTGCAAGAACAGTAATTTCCTTGTTATCCTGAAACAAAACTTAAGTTTTTAAGTTTTTTTCAATAAATACTGAGTTTTTTCAACTGCTCTAGCCTCTATGTTTACTACTTTCTCTATATTGAATTTAGACATTAAATTAAAATAATGAATATTATAGCGTGATTAATTTTATAGTTGTGATTAGTAATCGATAAAGTAGTGATAAGATCAGTGATTAGAATATATCAGGGAGATATTTTTAAAATAGGGTTTAAAAAAGCCACTCAGATAGCGACGACGTCCCACGCCTCTTCCAAGGAAGAGGTGAACGATCATCGAGGGCTGATAGTGGAACCATCGCCCGCCTCACGCTCAGGACGCCGCGCCACGTCTCATCTTCGTGGCTAGTGGTGATCTCACATAGTGTGACGATCTCGTGAAGAGCTTACTATAGAAATGATCCTATGAAGTAAGGTCTTGCCGCATCATCGCAACTCAGACTATATATACGACACAGAAATGTTTTCGATAGCGCGATGCAGAGCCCGGATAGTGACATCTGTTAGAGTACAACGTAACTAATTTGCAAGTCTCTACATTGCTCTACATTCATACAGTTTCTACGTTATTATTGTGTTGTAGAGCTAAAAAGTCTTAACTAATATTATTTAACGTGATAGTTGTCATAGTTGTTAAACAATCATAATAATATTCCAATAGTATTAGCATTATCGCGATCTTGTCTATGAAAATTATGTTCTTTTAAATTTAACAAATTCATGTTAATAGGGCTGGTAAAATTTTGAATTCCAAAGGGTATATGGATAAGAGATAGCATTTTTATAAACATTTAATTAAAAAATTCATAAAAAACATTTTATCCTAAAAATAACGAGCATTTTGATGGTAACTTTTGTTACAATTTTTTATTATTAAGTATATTAAACCTAAATTAGGAGCAGAAAACATATAAAAAATAAATAAGTATTAATTAATGAACAATTAAATAAATACGAGACTAGATTAAAGTATTTAAGAAAGTAAAAAAAGCATCGTTACTAGTAAAATCTATTTCATAGCAAGAAAGGTCAATAATTATTTTATTTTGAAAGCATTGGAAGTAATAAATAAATAGCAATAAATAACAGAAAAAGTTGTCAATTAGAATGAAGAAAAGCCAAATCCCAAGCCAAATATCAAAACACTTCTTTGCAGAAGTTGAAGCCAAATTGATCGCATTTGACCCTCAGTATCCGGGCGAGTTGGGGGGGTCCGCAGTAGAAGACCGTGACCTTGCCCTTCCTCTGCTCCTGGAGCCGCTGGAACACCTTGTCCCAGTTGGGACGACCCGCGTTCGTTCTGGTCTTTAAGCCGGTGATTAAGTCCCGTTTCTCCTATGGTCACAAATTGTTTATTATTCTTAACATGGATTATGAGAGATTGCTTGTAATATATTTAGTAGGCGTTTTTTTTTCAATAGAATATATTATATCTAGTTTATGCACAGACATAGATAAAGATAGATACCGCATGTCCCTCCATTTGTATGAAAACGAGCGTCCCACTTTTTTCCTACCTACTGTGACGTACCGATGATAAGAAACGTGTCCATTATCTAGGCCAGCTTTTCCCAAAGTGGGCGATAACGCAGGGGGCGTGTGAGCGCTGAAGGCCTAAAGGGGGGCGGTGTGGGACCCAGAAAAAAATGGGGGCGTTGTGTAGAGGCTTGGGGGTGATTTGTAATTTCATTTCATCTGGATATATTTTAAATTAAATGCATCTATTCCCTCACATTAGTTTTAATTTTTGTTTAGCAAGTTTGGAGACGACTTCTTAGAATATAATATTTTGTTAATCAATAATCCCGGAATTCCCGAATTGGAGACAATTCGAGAATGCAAATTAAGTCGGTGGTAATGGTAAAAATATGGTTTGAAAACGACTAATTTAGTATTTTGTATTTATTTTTATACTTAAAAAGATAAGAAAAAAGGTGAAACAAGGGGGGCGGTAAAAAATTATTTGTACTTAAAGTGGGCAGTAGATAATATAAGTTTGGGAACCCCTGATCTAGGCCAACGTTTCTATTCGAATTTCTACAGCTCAATACGGCACAATTAGGCATTTAGGCATTTTTAAAATTCCGATTGACGATAACGATGGAGCGCAGACTAGAAAACAGACTTTCGAAAGACGAGCATTGCTCGTCGTTTGGGAACGCGATATGGCACGCGAAGTACATACACATATCGCGGTATCTATCTTGATCTATATCTACGTGAGTTCATGCATTCATGACTAGAACAGCTCTTGCGTGTATCATAAATACGACTTTCTTAAATTTTCAACACCAGAATCTACAGGTAATATCGCTTGAGACTAGAATAGTAAATTTGAAATAAATAACCAAAATAAAAATATTGATCATGTCCTAGCATTAGAGTGTGTAAGCCAGATTCACCAACCTTTTGATGCAACAGATCCAAAGCCAGCTGCAGGCCAACAGCACGCATGTCGGCTCGCTGCAGCGCGCTGGTGACGAACATGTGCAGCTCCAGGAACCGCTCCCCGCCCCCCTCCGCCTGCTCCATCTCCAGCTGCGAGAGGAGGGACACGAACCACTCGAACGAGCGCTGCTCCCGGTTGATCCAGAAGAAATCCACCTGGAAGATCACTTGGGTGAATCGGGTCAGGTATTGTAATGCCTTTGCTGGATAGTATTGGCCACGCCGTATTTAAGATTGCTCGGCAAAACTTTCAGGCGCTCATGTACTATCAGAGAAGTTGATTCATAGGCAGTTACGGACCTATGTAGTTTGGTCGCATTTTGTCAAACCCAGACGACAGATCACGAATAACATTGTATAGACCTACGAATAATAAAACCTTAGGAAAAGTAACTCCGTCGAAAAACATGTTCTACAATACTTGTCAAAAATGTGTACATCGGTACACATTTTCAATACATTTGCAATATTTAGGTGGCCTTCAGCCTTCAGCGGTATCAGGCTGACGTTACATGACAGTTCGAAAGGAACCAAAACGGTAATAGTATGGGAGTTACGACGTTTCCTTAGTTTTTATTATTCGTAGGTATAGACATAATCCGACCAAATGACGTAGGTCTGTCAACTGTCTATGAATCAATTTCTTCGATGGTATCTACATACAATGTCAACCAATACCTACTGTAAAATATAGCTACGTATAACGTATCAACATTTTATTGTGATCTACCAATGACGACCATTCTGTTGACTCGATCTGTTGAATCTATCTGAGGAATCCCCATGTACGAGCACCCTATCCGTTTATACCTCGTCGAGCACATTTGCAGTTTTGCCAAACCACCTTAAAGTTGAGCGTAGCCTTAAACTAAATTTAGATACGTAAGGAAAGGTTTTGATCGGGTCTAAAATATTATAAGGGTCCACAAATCCGAGGTCCTCAACTAATGTTTTAATTCTGCTAATAGGGATTTGCCATACAAAAACCTTACCTTCCGCAAACTCATATTATGATGGGGCAGCTCCTTAGTCCAAGAGTGCTCGCACTTGGGGCAGGTGGAGCGCGCGCTTCTGTACCGGAACATGATGGCCTGTAACACCGACGCGAAGGGCGTCACGCCGATACCAGCCGCTATCAGCGTCGCGTGCTGCGCCCGGAACATTCTGGAAGATGCTGCACCGTAGGGACCGTCGAGGTATATCTGTGAAGATGAAAAGTGTTGGATATAGCTGATAAAGTAAAGGGTCACGTTGACTCTTGTATCAATAACCCAAGGCTACAGGCATGAAATTCCCAATATTATAAGGACACCCTTATCAGAGGAAATTTTGAAAACAGATGTTGCTCTCAAGTCGCAACTATTAACTTGAACTTCACAGAAATTCGTAAATTGCACAGAAACTTACCACCCCGGAGGATCTCCATATGCATTAACAATTGGTTCAGCGATTTGAGCGTGAAGACAAAAGAAAAGAACAGAATTAAATCTTAGTTATGGATATTGAATTTAGGAAGATCACCTCTAGTGGTCTTCCAACGGGATAGTCTGGATGTTCGTCACTGGTGGACTCTATTGTCGCAGGGTCCGGAGCTACTACTACTGACTCCACATCCTTTTCCGGTGTCAAGCCTTTCGACAGACGACGTCTAGCTGTAACACAAAATTGATGTAATCAAAACTAATGAGATTATGACTTAAGTCAAGACTCCATAACTTTGATAAAATTAAGCGTGAAGATACAGTTAGATTGATGGTTTATTCTGCATTCATACTTAGATATTAGGCATTATTGGCTTTTACTATGTTATTATTTATTGAGCAAAAATAAAGAATCCACCCATAACATCATACCAGCCTCAAATCTTTAATTACCTATGCTCAATATACTCTCATTAGACCGGCGTCGTATGTCAGGTACTGGGGGTGCGAAGTCCAGCACGGTAGGCTTGGTCCTCATGTAGCGGAAGCTCTGAGCCAGCGCCCCCTCTCCCCCGCGAGCCACACGCCGCCCGCGCCGTGGTTCCACCAGCTCGCGTTCTGACTCCCACCGGTGACACTCAGCTAGGCTGTGGGGAAGATGAAGAAGTTAACTAGGCAGCTCGTTCTAAGGAAAATGTAAGAAAACAGGAGCTAAGTTGATTTTTGCGTGGTATTGAGCTACGGATGATCACGGACTCCCCTCCATGGCCTTCGACTCTTGTCGACTCTGAGGCTTACTGATATTTCTTTAAAGTAAATGCACAATATGAACGTTATTTTTATAACTGTATAGGCTTATAGGGATTTCTTTTTTAACTCTCGTGGTACGTAGCAGAGGTAGATAGTTCTAAGGTCGGAATGAATAAAGTAAGCTTACGTAAGCTTATTTTCTGATTTTTTTATGTTCTTCCTCATATCTGGCACTGAGCGAGATTTTTCAAGTATTCTCAACGGAGACAGAAATGCAGATCGAGCTGGCTTCGCAGGAGTGTCTGAAAAAAAAAGTAATATTTACAGTTTTTTTTTTAATTTGAAAAATTTAGACCTGTTCGTTTATCACTGACAGCATGGTGTCTAGTGCAAGTACGCTTCTTATGTGACGTCTTGGTAGATTTCTTACTACGTACTGCTGTGGGATTTCACTTACTAGAAGCACTAGTCAGTATTCTGCTCGACTCTATTTTACAAAACTACGTCAGTATAGAGAGGTAGGACCTATGTATTTCCAAGCCTTTAGAACATAATATTATTACGTGATGCCTCCATGGGTTTTTCGTCTTCCAAATTGAAAGCTGCGTTAGTGAACGATACCGGTGAGAACTCCACCGATCTCTTCTTGGCGCTGGCGATTGATCCATTCCGCTTGCTCTTATTGCTCTGATTGGATATGGTCTTCACTAAGTTCCTGTTGATTTGTTGTAGTCAATTATAAGATCAAACAAGAAATAAATATAAAACTGCAATAATAATGTCGACTACGAGTAAATTGATTTAAGGATGATACTGTGTTATGGTATTTTAATCAATCAATCAATTAGGTCCATCACTCACGCATGTCCTTCCTCATTGCCATGTAGACGTTGCTGTTGTTCTTCAAAGTATGAATAAAGCCGATTCGTCCACTCTCCAACCCCACGAATGTGCAGCCATAAGTAATCTGTAATTAAATTGTCCAGAATTTAGGCTCCTTTATTCCAAGATTTCATCCTTTACTACTACCAGAGACCAGATATACTATCTGGTATATCTGGTCTCTGGTTTCTGCTACCACTATATTTTTTATGCCGTACTGCAGAAGAAGATCAAAGAAAACGTTTAAGGAAGTGGCACATTTTTATTACGAGGACGAAGTTCGTAAGCAAAAATGTTTCGGGGTTCGACTAAACTGTCGTTTGGTATGGACAATATCAAAGTAATTTAAAAGCTGCGGTAACAGACTTAAGGCTGCTCCCTCCCTAAAATTAGCAGGTCGATGTCTGTCACTACGAATATCGACGTAAAGGACATTAAAATAACAGCGCGCGCCTTGTACAGTGGCGGTCCGACGCTCGCTGCGTCCTTGCAGATAGGGCGAAATAGGAGAAAATTATACTTTTCACATGGACGTGACTGTTCGATTAAAAATTCCTCGTGAAGAACTGTAGTGTAATTGATAATGTATTTAATATTAAATTTTCAATGCTCTAAGCCAACAGGTTACGAAGTTAATAGAATATTTGCAGAAAAATCGATGACAATGGTTTTTCTGAAAACCTATTGAGTTTGGAAAAAAATCCTCGTGAGCAATTGAAGATTAAAGACCAGTCTACAATATATATTTTTTTCGGAATTGTGCTTTAAGTTCTACCAGACTTTATAGAGGTTGAACTTAGTCGAAATTGCCAGGTAGCGCCTTAACCAACGCAAACAGATAGTTACCTTCTTGCTCCGGCGCACTGCTGATGGTAAAGGGGTGCCACTCATACACCGCGATGGCGGGTATATTGACGAACACGTAGTCTCCCGCGTGGAAGTCGAACAGAGGAGGTCGCTTGATGACCAGGTGAGTGACTCGAGACGGCAGGAGTATGCCCGATGCGATATACGTTTTGCCTTTTTCTGATCTGCAATTTTTTACAACGTTCAATATTTATCCACTAATAGTTCAGGAAAGACAGATTGTTTGTAATCACTCTCTTAACACCAAAGCATAAGATGATAGTGTATTATCAGAAAAAAATCCCGCTATTACATTCAGTACCAATAATTCAAAAGCGACATTTTATGGATTTAATCCATATCTAAAAGTCGAGATTTACCTCATCCAATTAAGCCTGACGATCCTCTCGATGATGTAAATAGTTCCAGGTCCGATGAACCACTTCCAGAAGTTGGGAGCGTGTATGATGAGAATCACGTAGAAAGGGATGTACAGAAGATGGGTGAAATAGAACACCTGCAATGAAAAATATACTAGTGCTACAGAAATCATGAAGATGCAAATCAAATTAACCAATGAAAACTTGATAACTTATATTGCATGCCATAAAGCAGTTATTTAAAACATAGTGATAATACTTTAGGGTGTGTATATTGTGTCCTTTATATAAAGTTCACTGTGAAAACAGCAGCGCTGAAAGAGCAAAATTTTCTTTGCGATTTGTATGGGCAAGCGCTCCAGCGTAATGAATTTTTCCATACAAAAGTTTTAAAAAAGTTACTCTTTCAGCGCTGCTACTTTCACAGCGAACTCTTTATAACTCTTATTACTCTTTATCTGACTCTTTAACACCCATACACACCCTTAAATATTATCACTTAGTTTTGTTACACCCTGTACAGCCACAACATAAGCACAAGCTATGCCAAACACCATACCTATATATTTCACGGGTAGCATACAACGATCTCTACTAGTCTACTCATCTATAGCTTATACCTCAAAATACCCTCCAGCTCGTAGCTTAGGTCTGCTAGCAGCGGCAAGCGCGACGAGGGCAGCCAGCAGAACAATGCCGCTGGGGTTGGCGCAGCCGCCGCACAGCCCGAACAGCCCCGGCCGCGAGGTGCACACCCACTCCCACGTCGTCCAGTTCCGAGCGTTCAGCACCGGGTCGTTCACTACTACGAGACCTGGAAGCAGTAGCGGCGTTTGGGGGCGACGCTAGGCAACCGCCCAGGGCGCCGAACAATGCCGAAGGCAAACAGTAGCGCCCCTTTTTTAGCGCTACCAGCACGCTCGGTGCCGAAGAAATTTCGCCCAGGGCGCTGGTAATGCTAAAACCGGCACTGCCTGGAAGTTAAAAGGTGAAAATGTCAGCTGGAGCTGTTCCAGCAGCCTTAGCATGGCCACAATAGAAATGCGAAAGTATAGAAACACTGCGGAGATAAACTGAAAGTACCCTTCCGATCTTTACCGCGGCTAACCGCGACCGACAAAAATTCAAATAAAATGCCACTTTATGACATAGACTCTATTGTCTATGTCATAAAGTGGCATTTTATTTGAATTTATAGACTATAGTCTATGTCAGCCTTTCCCAAAGTGGGCGATAACGCCCCCTTGTGGGCGCTGAAGGTCTAAAGGGGGGCGGTGTGGGAACCGGAATAACATGGGAGCGTTGTGTAGAGGCTTAGGGGGTGGTTTTTTAATTTCATTTAATCTGGATGCATTTTAAATTGAAACAATGGGGGCGCTAAAACATAATTTATTCTCAAAGTGGGCAGTAGACAAAATAAGTTTGGGAACTATCTCTATGTCATAAAGTGGCATTTTATATTTTGAATTTTTGTCGGTCGCGGTTAGCCGCGGTAAAGATCGGAACGGTACCTTCAGTTTATTTCCGCAGTGTTTCTATACTTTCGCATTTCTACTATGGTCATGCTAAGGCTGCTGGTACTAGACGTGAAGAATAAATACTTTGCGCCGAAATTCGATGATCTCGCGTTTTTTCCATGCCATTCTAACCTAACTTAACCCAACCCTGCATTATTCCAGAAAAAAACATATTTTTTAAACTTACCCGGGACTCTAAGTATCCAATACCAAATGTAATCAAAATCTGTTCAGCGGCCAGATAGATATACAGACACACTTTCGCAATATTAAGTAAAGCTGATATGAAACTATGAATTTGTTGTATTTGGCAAAAACGCTTCGGTCTGTAATATATCTTACGAATGCTGCAGTATCTCATTTATTTTGCTTGCGACATATTATTATTTTCACAGAAATGACGTCACTCATGATTATAATAGTTTTGTTACTTAGAATTAGAAATTCGAATTTCGAATTTTTAGAACCAGATATTTTTAAGTTACTTACTGAAGTTACACAAGTGCATGATAGTATGTATCACACTGTAAACCACAATCATGACGCCGGTGATCTTGTGAAGGTAGACATGGTGGTCCAGCGGCAGGACTTCTCCCAGCCCGCGCGTCCGGAGCGACGTGATGCAGCGCCGCAGCATCAGGACCAATGCCCATGTGCAGTTGAAGTTAAGACATTGACCTAGTGAAAGAAAAATAGAATTTGTTAAAAACTGACCTTTTAAAGTGTCCGGCGGTAATCTTTTTTTTCCGGGATGAAAACACTTCGGTAAAAGCGTTTTCATAAAATTTAGGGTAGTCTGCCAAGTAAGAGCTTTTCATGTGGTACAGAACCATTCTCTTGTAACTGTACGGAAAACGTAGGAAAAACACAAGTAAAAGCCTCTTCTGAAGATTAGCTCTTAGTGTGTCAAGCCAGAGTCTAAAGAAATAAAATAACATGTTATACTTTTGATCAAAATTAGGTAAATAGATTTTGAGAGAGCAAATAACGAATTGTCGCATCACAAACTTCGTCTTTTAATGTGATGTGATTAACATTCTTAAATATCTCACAACCATTTCGGCGCAGTCGCTTATAGAACTTACCACACGCTCTTGCAAATATGACAAAGACATTGGAATTCCAGTATTCCACTATCCTCGCAACGAACAGACCGAAGTTGATGATGAAGAACACAAACAAGTAGCTGACAAAGACGTAGTTGTTCCTGAAGTAAGGTAACGACAGTTGGTATGGCTTCATTTTGGCTAGCCTCTGGAGAAAGGATTTTGGCTTCGGTTTTGGCGGAGGTGGAACTAGCCATCTATCTATACTGAAACAGAAGTAAAGAACAATTAAAATACATTAATACAAAAGTTTTAAAAGGTTTATGTTATCTCTGCTAGTGATATTGTATGTGTCTCTGTCGTTGACCTCATCGCTCTTTATCTACTTAACTAATTTTAATTAAACTCGAAATGGAGATACTATGCCACCTGGGAGGATAGCTATTATCACTTCCTCCATTCCTGTGAGATAAACGAATTTCTGAGCAACGAACTTCGTTGCAACATCTAGTTGTGTATAATTAGGGCCTGTTTCACCACTTTCTGATAAAGTGCCGAATAGGCTATTCACAACTTTTTTGACAGATTATCTATACTTCATCTGTCAAGTTAAGTGGTGGATAGCCTATTCGGCACTTATCAGGAAGTGGTGAAACAGGCCCTTAATCTACTAACGTTATCGAAAGGTTTTCAAGTAATCCCTCGTGCTTGTTCAGTTGGTCCCTCAGTCCCTCGTACGTGATAGCCCCCCGACCCTCAACGTCCGCGTCCTCAAACATCGCACCAGTGAGGTCCATGAGCTGGTCATCACTGAACTGCATGCCGTTCTCCTCCATGCACGCGCGCATCACGTGCTGTAGCTCGCGATGCTGGATTAACCCGTCGCCTGTTGGAATAAAGTTATTCGATTTTCAAATGAATTCCAAATTTAAACTGAAATTGGAGGACAGCAAAGTTTATAGCAAGAGAAAAGTTATAATTCCACAGTTTTTAGCAGTGACTAAATTAAAATAAGAAGCGACAAGCATAAAAGAGAGAATAACAATATAACAAAGTAAAGAAGATTTATTAATTTTAGACTTTTTAACAATGCTTTAATTAGATTAAGATGAGACAAATCAAAATTTAAAAACAACAAAAAGATAACTAAATGGAGAACTTTCTGATTCTAGACTTTTTGAAAGTACACAAGATGCAACAAAACAATAATTACAATACCATCTAAGTCATAAACTTTGAACAGGAACCGTATTTTGTCTTCGGGAGTCTGTCTGCCGAAGCGATGGACCGCGGCTATGAACTCCTGATGCGAGATCGTACCAGAGTTGTCTTCGTCGAAGATTTGAAACACTCTCTCAGTGAAAAATGGCTGAAATAAGCATACGGTTGTAAGCCAAATTATTATTATCAAAAGAAAACAGACTTTTTGTAAAAAATTATCTTTTCTTGCCGTCCTATCCACGTTGAGCCATGATGGACCAATTCAAGTGTTTACGGACGTGTAGGAAGGATATAATTATATAATTTGCCGGACGTGTATGATTGGGCGAATTCGACTCAGTATACCAGATATCTTCTTAATCGTGGTCGTAATCAAAGTTATCATTTATGGCCCAACGTGAAGACTGGCTGTAGCCTGTAGGACGTAGGCCTTACATTTTTAGAAACTACAATTTTCTGAAACTGCTCTCTTGTTATTTCTTTTTGATCACCAACAGTCTGTTGAAACAGCTGCTCTAGTCTGTCTACACTCGGTTTGTCTATTCCCACTCGTGGTCTGAAAGCATAAAAATGTTAAGTTTAATTATTGCATTCAAGTTTTATACAAAATAAATAAGAAAGAGAGTATTTTGAGTAAATAAATTATATGCTGTGTACATTTTAAGATCATCCTGAGAAAAGGGAAGGGGTAATAGGCGCATGTGTGCAATAGCTACTGTATAGGTCTACCAGGATCTGATGGCAAATTTGGATGGCAGATTTTCAAAAAATATCCTTGATCATTGGATACATTTTTATATTTGCATGTTTCACATACATAATTAGCCGCCATAAGGAAAAAAGTTAAAAAACGGCCAAGTGCGTGTCGGGCCACGGGCAATATAGGGTTCCGTAGTACCGCTAGGTATTGAAAATTTTTGTATGGTCAATGAATGTACATTTATAACGTGTTTTAAACTACTAACAACATCATCTCAGTTACTTTCAAAGGAATTTGAACGAAAAGTTCCTTTATACTTCGCCGAATACATTTTTTTTAGTTGATCGACTATTACTCAATAACCTATGAAGTCTTCGTAGCCGTGATAGTTTTCCTTTTAAATTCAGCATATTTCCTACTCCCGTGAATTTTTCACATTTTCAGAAGCAACCGTCTAGCTGGTAGAAGGGGGGGACACTGGACTCTAACGATTTTTTCCACTTTAAAACTTCATATTTCAAAAATGGATCCCTAAATCGGAACATGATCATTGAATACTCATAATATTTTTAAAAAACCTATTCAACGACACCCCACACGATGGGGTGGACGCGAAAAAAAAATTCATCCCCGCTTGATGTGTAGGGGAGGTACCATAAAAAATATTTTTTTAAGTTTGTATGTACCATTTTGTCGGCATAATTAATATGTCCATTAATGCCAAATTACAGTCCTATAGTCTCTGAGCAAAACCGCGGACAGACAGACGGACACACCGAAACTATAAGGGTTCCTTGTTGACTACGGAACCCTAATAAAGGATCAAAATGTTTTATTCCAATTACCCCGGTATTGCTAGAATCAATTTATTTTCTCACTTTTTGCCATCATATTCTGGTAGACCTATAATAACCTGACAACACCGTCTAATCGCATTTTACCAATATCGACCCGTCTAATCACTGATCTACCATTAGCCCAGCTAACTCTTTGCCAAAGATTAAGACTACTAAGACTTCTTTAAGAGCGCTTTTGCCTTATATTTTTGTCAAGTGATGTTAAAGTTCTGTTTGGCCTGTACCTGCAACTGGAAATCGCTGATATAAACTCCATGATATCGTCAGCTGTGACAGAGCCGTCACCTCCTGTGTCCACAACTCGTAGCAACTTATTCGTTACCTGAAAACATAAAACGTGATGATTGCTGGTGCCTGGTAGGTATATTTGTCGTCTGTCTGTCCGTCTGTCTGTCTCCAGGTAGTATCCCAAGAACCGCTATAGCTAGACTTTTGAAAATTTCACAGATTGTGTATTTCTGTTGCTGCTATAACAGCAAATACTAAAAACAAAATAAATAAAATATTTAAGGGGGCTCCCATACAACAAACGTGATTTTTTAAACATTTTTTGCTCGGTATCAATGATGACAACAGGTAGGCACTTGAAATTTTCACAAAGGCCTTAATTATGTGTGCACTTTAATAACTAATAATAATATTTAAATAAAATAAAAATTTAAGGGGGGCTCCCATACAAAAAACACAATTTTTGGCCTATTTTTGCTCTATAACGGTACGGAACCCTTCGTGCGCGAGTCCGACTCGCACTTGGCCGATTTTTTATAAAGTACGTAGTCCTAGGCAAACTTTTAAAGTTAAAGAGATCAAAACGTAAGTATGCAAATCCAGGGGAGCGCAGACAAGTCAACCTGCAAAAATAAAACTTTTCATACCACTTTATTCTTTAGTATCAGTTGAAAACTTTCTACTGTGATAACATTCTCCCCGCAGACGACATAGGCCACGCTTTCAATTTGCTCCACGAAGTCTTGTTGCTTCTCATCTCTGAAATACAATAGCAAACATGCAGCAATCTATGTCAAATGTTTTCATTTCTACAGTTTTGATGATTTAGTCAGTTTCATCTATACTAAACGAAGTTACCACTCGCCAAATAATCTGTTATCTGTAGTATTTCATGCAAGTCAGCTTTCCACCTTTCACAGAAACTGTTTGTTTTGCATTGTCTTTGAATTGTACCGAATTTAATGAATTTTAGTATGGAACAGTCCACTCAAATGAATTTTTAAGCGGGTGTTAAATGATGGATAATTTCAGGCCTTTAAACGGGTGCAGAGTCACGAGAAACAAGTATTAAAAAGAAGAAAACTTACGTTAACCTCTCCTTTAGGAACTCGATCCAGTCCTCCTGCACCAGAAAATCTTGTCTTTCCACGTCAAACAAACGAAATATCCTTTCAAGAAGATCCTGAAACGAACAAATAGGTAGATTAATATCAATGACCTACCACAACAAATTTTCAAACGTTTCTGTAATAAAACAAATATAGCATTATCGGTATTGATAAATAATTAGTTGATCGATTAATTTACCATTAGCTGGTTCTTAATTGCAATGCTTGTCGAGAAAGATAAGTAATAAAAAAGTATCAACAAAGTTGGCACTTGATCAAGCAGGAGTTGAATCGCTTAATGGCCAGTTAATACACCGCTGGATTGCTACTGGAATAATTTAAACGGGCGCTGAAACGCACTTTTTTAAAACTAACTGAAAGTCGAGCTTTGTGAGGGCTCGCGTCGTCACAATATTTTGACTGACTGATGATAACACATCTACATAAAAAAAAACCTATGTTAAAGCACAAATCAATAGGCGTGATAGTTTTTCCGTAAAGTGTACCACAAAATGTTCAGGTTGTGGGATATACCCGATTACGTTTACGTATTACGAAGTTCAATCACATTAAAAAATTAAATATATTGAGGCGTCCTAGTTCAAGCCCAAACTTTTTAAGGATCTATCGAGCAGCACTTTGTCGATGTCGTAAATAATATTAGGAGTAATTCAATGCTAGCAGTAACTGTATACATGTGTAGAAATACCTATATTATTAAGTACTTTAAATATTCTACTCTCATTAAACTTAATTGAACTTTAAACTGCTGTTTTATTTAATATTGTGTTATAATAAGAAAGCCATCACATTTCACATCACATTGACACAAACTTTCAACTTTAGTGACACTTATTATTTTATTCAACTACCCTCATAAGGATTTCTTATTTTTAATCTGAAAAACAGATTATACAACATGCTATGTAAACGACAACCACGTAAAGTCATGTCTACCCAACAATTTTAGAAAAAAAAAACTAAATTGTTTAACACTCAGGAAAGGCTACCACGTAATATTTTGAGAAAGGCTTTTTTTTAATTGCCCCAAAACCACCCCAATCCTAATTTTCAAGCGACCTTTTTCGCTTCGACGGTCTGCCATGTTTATAGTATACATCTTTGAACTTAACAGTATCTTGGGAACAAGTAGTCCTTTTTAGCAACATTCTTACGTTAAAACCACCTTCTATAAATTCAGTACTTTGTTTGCTGGCCATATTAGGGAAATAAATAAGTATGGCGGCCAAAACCATCATTAGTGAGCCTAACAAGGCGTCCTGTGGAGCAACCTTTAGGTATTTGCCAGTTATTCCCATATAAGGTATGGCTCCGCATACTTCTCAGTTGGTTCCCTATAAACTTTTTAAGATTTATGGCCAAGGAGACTGGATATAACCAGCACAGTGATTGCGATTTTAGGTTATGATAGGTGTCAGGTAAGCCGTAAGACCGATTTTAATGCAGTTACATTTTTAAGCTGCTCAAAGGTATTTTACGGAACAAAACAAAGTCACTAATCTGTGTTTAGACAATGGTCCATTCATGCATTATAAGAGGATTGATTAGCTCAAAAAATCCTTCTTAAGATTATGTTATGGGTCAAAATCCTTAAACTCTTGAGCTATTTTGCGGTCGACATGGGTTTACTGTTTAAGAGGTGTGTCTTAAAAACAGATAGGTAAAATCATTAATTTGACAATAATAGCTAGCTAATATTCGGTAAAAACTTTAAAAGCAGTTCTACTGAAAATCAAGTCAATAACTCAATGATAGCAAAGAAATACAGCAACTATACTTCTTCGCTGACTTGAGTAACCAACGTACACAAACTAATGGGCATTAAATCTAAATTAGTATACGTTGTGTTGAAGGAATCATGCCTGCGGTAGCTGACACAGGCTGACGGCAACCATTAGGCTGATCGCTCGATAGCTGCAGCACCACTTATAACGATGCTTTCGAAATCAACACAATATGAGCTTTGAATGTTTTTTGTGGCTAGTAATGTAGTGTGTCGATAATTTTTAGTTTTTTTTTTTTACTATAGTCCGGAGAAGCATTTTTGAACATGTATAATTGTAGATTTGTCTTGTACAGTATATTCATGTTTTATAAATGTTCGTTGTAGTCAAAGGTAAATTAAATTACTACAAAAACTCAATATTCTTTATTTCTTGGTTCTATGAAATACTTTAAATGTTATTTTACGTCACTACGTAAAATTTATCTAATAAAAGTAAAAGTTAAATTGATATTTTTTTGATTGATATTATTGATTTAATATCCTGTAATGTAATTAAATTATTATTTTTCGATAAATTCAATATCCTCTTTGAAATGTTTATCCTATCACTTTCTTTCTCAGCAGCTGAAGGTGAGAAGAACAATTTGTCATGTCAGTATGGTAATGCGTATGATAATTGATGTAGTTGATGTATGAGTCACGGTGATCTCGTTATAATTAAGGCCATCCCCCGAGCAAACGACCTTGACCATACATTTGACGTGTTGCCGAGATCGCACAAAAATCCAATTTTTTTACTTATCTTAGTTTAAAATTGATCTAAAAAAAATTAAAATGGGGAATATGTAGTTAATAAAATTATCTATCTATTGTCGTGTGTTTCAAATAAACGTAATTTGTAAATACTAGGGAGATGCTGAAAGTATACTTCAATTTTAATAAATTAGTATTAACTTTGGAAGCTAATATCATGAGTATAATAAACAAAAATAGAAAATTTAAAACGGGGAAAGGAATGTTGATATACTGAAGATCATTGCTGTATTTTTATTATAACTTTGTAGCTTTCAAATTATGAGTTTATAAGACTCTAAATACGGTAAATTACGGAATCTTCGTAGGGGAAGGGCCTTAACCTAGCACTGAAAAATCAAGGCCAAAATAGACTAAAAAGTGACTGCACCGATTCAATACATTTGCTACACAGTAAATATATTTTCACTGTGCAGTGTACATGAACGTGCATGCTATACTCACCTAAAGCAGCAGTTAATGGGTGGTCCAATCCTTAGATTGAACTTTTAAAGAAATAACAAGGAATTCGTCTGTCGTTCTATCTGTCACCTGTTTACGCTTGAAAACCGCTCAACCAATTACTATCTTTTTTATAGAAGGAAATATTTTGAACGTCGGAATAGCTTTTTCCGAAAAATGTACGACAAACAAATTTTGGCCCAACAAAATTGCAGGCAAAATCTAGACTTTTCATAAAGTTTCTATAAGACATTCTTATTTTTCTGTAAAGCCCTATCAGAGCTAAAATAGAACATACCGTTGAACACTAATTATTTGTATAATCTTACAAGAATTTTTAAAAATGTGACAACGTTAAATTAAATTAAGTTAACAAACTGAAATAGCACTTTATATTTGCATAGTCAGTCAAATTGTCAGCAAGTTGTAGCCTCGTATGAGAAGTAATAGGTCATTAATCGTAGTAGTAGGTCACCCCGCCTTCGTTACTCAACAAACATGCTGTTGTCTGCGATAATTGTATAATATACATTTGTTAAAAGCCAATTAAGAGTATACAATTTATAATTTTGATTCAATCTTTGTGTATGATTAAAGAGTATTATGTAGTAACGGACTTAACTGGCGCAATGCCCACCTACGTAGTAACGTGTATCGAAATAACCTGATTACAAGCGATACAGGCCTACCGCTTTTGCGGTCATGGTCACACAAAATCGGCCAACCTGTCTGGCTGTCTCATAATGGAATGTTGACCAAAAATCATGTTCCAAAAGTGGATAGACGTCAGTATCAATGGATTTCAGCGCTGGCCCAACACTGTACCAATATGAATGCTTCATGCCAATGCAGTACGTACCTATAGTTTTTAACATACCATTACGCTCGTCTTTTGGTCGTCCACCCATATCCCTACAGACTTTACGTAGTAAACTAAAACTTTGTAACAACTAGGCTTATTTTGGAAAATAAATACATAATAATATATCTAAGAGAGGATAAACTTCGAAGAAGGATATGGACTACTTCTCATCAGAATAAAATGAACTGTTTCGCGTGATTAAGCGAAATCTCTAGCATCTAGCCTCCATACGCTAACGTGTGGGCGTATACAAAAATATTGCAATAAGTTATATCAATGTAATATGAGTCTGTACCACCTATAGCAGTGCGGCCTCACCTGTCATTACACGGTGACCAATAGTCGGCCATTATACCGACACAAGGCTACCACTGGAATACGCTTATTAATAGCTGGTACAATTTATGGGATCACCAATATCACGGCATTAGGACTAAAAGTACAAACAGACGATCGAACTTGGTACGTTCCGAACCAAGTTCGATCGTGTGTAGAATGGTCCGCGGTTAATTAGTATTATTATTACCGATATTAATAATAATAATGTCCGGTGGAGTGCGTTCGGAGCGTACCGTGTTTGCGGTCCGGGGCCGGACCAAGTTCGATCGCTGTTTGCTATTTAAGGCTCACAACACACGGCTATATGCCATAGCTATACAGGGTATAACAAAAATAAGTGATAATACTTTAGGGTATGTATGGGTATCCAGTATAGAGTTCGCTGTAAAAGTAGCAGCGCTGAAAGAGTAACTTTTTTTTTCACCTTAGTGTGTAAAAATTCATGACGCGGGAAGCGTTTGCCCATACAAATCGCAAAAAATGTGCCCTTTCAGCGCTGCTACATTCACAGTGAACTCATTATAAGGGACCCATACACACTTAGTTTTGTTACACCTTGTATATTAACACTGAAACGGATCGTAGCCGTATCGCCACGAGTGATGTTCAGCAATCAGCATTACATACGAGTAGCATACAAGACTATCAGTCGTCTTGAATATAATTAATATATTCAAGAGGACTGATAATCTCGTCTATGTAACATCTTCATGTGCAGACTAATGTGTGCGATATGCAGGTCGTCGATCAATATCTCGCTAACGGCTAACGAGCACCGCGCTGGTTTCCATAAAAAGTATATAATTAAATCTATCAATCACTCCACACTTGGCCTGGGTGTGATAACAGACACTACACACTTGGTGTCTCAACAAGCTATGCCGAAGTTAAATATGCGAAATCAAATTCGGCATGATATACCTGAAATTGAATTTGAATTTGAAGTGATGAAGAAAATACCAAAATTTTATGTCCTATTTTGACTATAATTTCGAAAGATCATCGACAACTCATCTTGTTTACATTTTACGCTGAGGAGTTAATTGATACTAGCTTTCTAATTACTTTAGAACTTCAGTAAGAAATAAAAAGGCAAGCGTAATGGTGAAAAAAGCGTGAAATATCGAAATCAAATTACATTTTGGAGATCAGTATGAAGCCGAACTCATCGACCTAAATCGAGGAGAGGTTACAACAGAGGGGTTAGTGCGAGTTTTATTCGATCATACGCATCGAGCGCGTAAACGCGAATTTATATGGGATCAAAGCAGCGCCATCTACTGGCTAACGTGGATACTGCTTTGATCCCATATAAATTCGCGTTTACGCGCTCGATGCGTATGATCGAATAAAACTCGCAGTAACCCCTCTGGTACGTCGCGTCGGCAGACGCGACGGTTCGCTCGCATACGCTCGTGTTAAGGCCATCCCCCGAGCAAACGACCTTGACTATACATTTGACGCGTTGCCGAGATCGCACAAAAATCCTATTTTTTTATTTATTTATCTTAGTTCAAAATTGATCTAAAAAAAAATTTAAACGGGGAATATGTAGTTAATTAAATTGTCTATCTATTGTCGTGTGTCTCAAATAAACGTAATTTGTAAATACTTACTAGGGAGATGCTGAAAGTATATTTCAATTTTAATAAATTGGTATTACTTTGGAAGCTAGTATTTAATAAGCAAAAATAGAAAATCTAAAACGGGGAAAGGAATGTTGATATACTGAAGATTATTGCTGTATTTTTATTATAACTTTGTAGCTTTCAAATTATGAGTTTATAAGGCTCTAAATACGGTAAATTACGGAATCTCCGTAGGGGAAGGCCCTTAAGTTCGATGTCAGCTATATTATACAATAAGCGCAATAACCAATGCTAAACCAATAATCGCTACATGCTGACATTATTAGTAGTCGAACCGACAAACAGAGACATGTTGTGCGGGAATAAAATGTCAATGATGAATTGATGTCGTTTTTTTTTTTATGAAATAAGGGGGCAAACGAGCAAACGGGTCACCAGATGGAAAGCAACTTCCGTCGCCCATGAACACTCGCAGCATCAGAAGAGCTGCAGGTGTGTTGCCGGCCTTTTAAGAGGGAATAGGGTAATAGGGTAGGGGAGGGTAGGGAAGGGAATAGGGGAAGGTAGGGAAGGAAATAGGGGAGGGTAGGGAAGGGAAAAGTGCAGAGGATTGGGCCTCTGGTAAACACACTGACTCGGCGAAACACAGCGCAAGCGCAAGCTGTTTCACGCCGGTTTTCTGTGAGTCCGTGGTATTTCTCCGGTCGAGCCGGCCCATTCGTGCCGAAGCATGGCTCTCCCACGTTGAAATATGTTTTACAGCATACAGCTACAATCCGTTCTTTTGTGAATTACGAAATTATTCACTCATCTAACAGGTGCTAACTACCAGTCGATCGCTTTTTAATCGTTCTATCGCATCTGCCGTAACTTGTCCTATGTAAACTCGCCTTAAGATATACGAGTACAGTTTGGAAAAAACAAATACCTACAAACAAGTTTAAAAATAAGTCGTCAAACGCCCTCGTTAGTTTGTTTTAATTAGTGAATAACTGTCAGTTATGAAATAATATTACGTACTTTTTGTAACGAACTAGGTATCATGTACGTGCTGTTCAAATAAATTGTATTAATTAGTAAAGTAGGATTTAGAGTGGAGCAAAAACTATTATTGATTTAAAGCTGACTGCTGACGTCTAATGTCAACGTCGAGTTTGAGACTATCGAGGTTGTTTTGGCGCGTGTTGTAAATCAGAAATAACGCCACTATAATTATTGTAAAATGTTACATAAAAGGCAGTTTTTTCACCACCACATACAAAATGATAACATTAACACAATTAAAAGCAATTATAGTGTTAATGTTATTATTTTGCATGTGGTCGAAAGAAGCTAACGCTTTTTCATTTATCTACATCTACACAGTAATAGAGAACAAAGCCCATAATAAGAAGCCAAGTTTTAATAATGAAAAGAGACTTAATTTCTATTTCTTCTTATTTTTCTACAACGTTATATAGGCTAAAGATTGTCGTGCTGCCATATATCGAAAAGAAAGAAACCGCAACCAGACTCCTTACTATGTCCTTTTCTATACAAAGATAAATGATCATTAGAATACCAGTGTTTCACAAACGGTGCGTATCATTGATATATAACATCTAGATAAATCAGCTTTCAGCAGATTTTTATGTCACGAATATATCGCAGGTTAGGTGCAAAGACCACCATTTTTGTTTTCTGTGCTTCTGCTTTACGTCTCACTACATCAGAACACAAGAATTAGTCGTAACGACAGCGGACGCAGTTGAACGTCGTATTTTCGCCTGATTCTTTTCTTAAACCACGTTCGACATGTACATTTTACCTACTATAAAGGAACGTATTTACAAAATATATATATTTTTACTAGATCTCGTCCGCAATTCCGTTGCGCCAAAATTCGTTTCTCGCGCGGAAACAGCAAATTTTTAGGACAAAAATATTAAATGTCCTTTTCCGGGACTCAAAGTATCTCCATACCAAATTTCAGCAAAATTAGTTCAGCAGTTTGGGCGTGAAGAGATAACAGACAGACAGACCGACAGATATACAGACACACGTTCGCATTTATAATATTAGTATGGATGAAAATAATCGTAACGACTGCAGTATCGTATTTTCACTTCATTATTTGCTTAGTCCATAAGACTAAGAAAATAATGAAGTGAAAATGAAGGGCACATTCTCTAGTGCCGTTTTTATCAGTATCAATGCCTTTTATCGAGGCAAATAAAAAAAGACGGCATGTCGATGTGATTGTCTACGATAGTGTCGCCGACTGTCACTGTCACTGCTTGACAGTGACAACTGACACACGTGTAATTAATAACCGGACTGGTACTACTGGATTGGTGCAAACGAGCAACTAACTGTCGCTACCACCAGCCGGAAACCAGCTAAGCCAAAGTAGTAGTAACAATTTTTCTTACTACTCAGCCACATTTCATATCTGTAATAACTAATATGTAATAAAACTGGGACACAAAAATGAAAATATAAATGACAGTCAAATCTTACATAGCGTTTGGGCTACCTAGCAATCACGTTTAATTGGTCGCTCGTTTGCGCTGATCTGTATGTTATTATGTAATCCTACTTAACCATCTTCTAAATAATTTACTGACAAAGTTTCGCATCTTTTTACTAATAATTATTATAATAAGTTAAAAAAACTAAATCTTTTTTTACACGTTGACTTTGCACAAAACGATGTGCATCTATGATTTTAGGTCCTCTGTTTTTAAATTGGCGGTGGATACTACATAATTACACGGGTATGGACGTAATTTGCATATTTATGTCTTTATCCAACATCCTGTATGTTATGGGATAGCAAGTCGACTTAGATATATTACATCCGATTACAGTCATTGCGACATACATCATAAATTAGATTCGCAGTTTTGTAACGCTCGAGTTAGCTACACATATTAATTGCTACCTTCTTATCATACATCAATAAATAAATAATCTGCATTTATCTTTTTTAGTAACACAGCAACTTCAGGTCTGGATCTGAATCTAGTCTAAGGACTTTAAATAAACAATTTAATCAACGGACAATCTTATTATATAGGTAAAAATAAAAGTCCTAATAAATATATATAATGTAAATATATAATATGTGTATTAAATATGTGTATGATATAATAAAAATCTTAAATATATGTATAGTATAAAAGTATTAAATATATTTCCGTTGTCTGGTACCCGTAACACAAGTCCTTCAGGTACTTACCACGGGGCCAGACTGACGTGGTGTGAAGCGTCCATAGATTTATTGTATTATATATATTATATTATACATATATATATATATATATATATATATATATATATATATATATATATATATATATATATATATATATATATATATATATATATATATATATATATATATATATATATATATATATATATATATATATATATATATATATACAACATAGCACTTACGGATTTACTTTACTTCCGTAAGTGTTTCCTTGTAATAGAGTGATACTCGTGTAAACTTAAGAAATCATTATATATATTATGCTCTTTTATATTAAACATACATCCTTATCTTCAAAATCCTCTAATTTCTATTATTTACCAAGTAGATTATCCAGAAACTTTGTTTCTGCCACTCGGTAGACCCAGATAGGGTATTCATCACTAGCCTTACAAAACAGGTCCTAGCTTAATATTTTGAAAGTTTTGGGCTCTCAACCAATTACCAAACACAATTTTGCGTTCCGCTAGGCGGTTTCTTGTGTCTGCGACGAAAGGTGTGAGCGCCTTATTATGGTTATTCTTGCATAAAGTTCTGTCATTATGTGTTTTTCTGCTCCCGTTATGGCAGACTTATGTGACGGCTCGCGCGTTAGATGCACCGGGCTTTGATGTAATTAGCACTTTACGGCCTCTGACCATATATTAAATGGTATTTTTATACCGCGACATGGTCCGTACTGGTTCATAAATGTTCAAGAATTTCGCACAGCGCATTTACCGAACGTAATTGAAAACATTATGGTAGCCAAGAGAATATAAACTATCGTAAAATAAAATAAGAAATATAATATCAACATCAGGCTAGTTTTGTTGTTGCACTGTGTTCACGCGTGCGGGCGTGCCATATTATACATTTCATAGCTAAGAGACGGTTTTGTATTTCTCTTTAAGTGAATTTATGTAAAACCTTAATATAGACTGTAGAGCAAAGAACACTCTCAGGCCCTAAGATGAATTTGACTTTAATTATTTAAAAAAAAAAATACTTTTGGTAAAGTTGCATTTAATAATTTTGAAATCCTATACATTTTTGTTTCCTAACTGTCGGTATTAACAAAATAACTTAACTATAGGCCTAGACTAGAGGATATGCATATTGTGCAGGCTAGTTTTGTTGTTGCACTGCACCGCAGGGCGCATAGATCAAATAAATGACCTTTAAAATAAAATAAAAACTAAACACACAGAAAAAGCAAGACAAAGGTCAAACAAAACAGAAAATAGAATCAATCATCGGAACAAAACCTCCCAGGCAGGGTTAATTGTACGCTAACGGGTCAATAGTGCCTGTCAAGAGAACATGCCGCATCTAGCCATCATCTAGTGCACATCTGACAGCATGTTCCATCAATCAGGCCATAATTACATCATCCCGGACAGCCTGGACAGGCTGACTGATGCCTCCAGCGGGGATCTTCATGGCCGATTATGGCCTTTAATCAATATTTAATCTGTTAACCTCGTAAGGGAATTAAGTTTAAACAAAAAGTCGTCGGAAGCTTTTCTCGGCTCACAATGGACATTTTTTCTTTGCTTTGTGTGTAAAATATTTTATTACATAGCTTTCTATCTATGGACGCTTCACACCACGTCAGTCTGGCCCAGAGCTAAGTACCTGAAGGACTTGTGTTACAGGTACCAGACACGGAAATATATTTAATATTTTAATACTATAAATTTAAGATTTTTATTATATTATACACATATTTAATGCACATCCATGACCCGGGAACATTGAAAACTTTTTGTTCCGTCGCGTCGGCGGGATTCGAACCCGCGACCCACGGCTTGAGCGCTGACAACACGCGCAACTGAACCACAGAGGTCGTCAAACTTAATTTATCTTCTAACTAGTTGATAGAGTATGATGCCCGCAACTCCGTTGCGCCAAAACTCGTTTATCGCGCGGGAACCGTACATTTTCCGGGGACAAAAAGTATCCTATGTCCTTTCCCGGGAGTCGGGACTCAAAGTATCTCCATGCTAAATTTCAGCAAAATCGGTTTAGCCGTTTGGGCGTGAACAGACAGACAGACACACTTTCGCATTTATAATATTAGCATGGATATACGTCTTAATATATTTGTTAATGTTTAGTGCGTTAAGATAAATCTCTAGCTAAATATCCAGACGACAATCACAAAAAAAAAACAAAGAGTTAGAGAGAAGAAGAAAAAAAAACAATTTACTGACTTTACTTTAATGAATATTTTTATTTTCCTTACTCCGCACATTTTCTTTTAAAGTAATAATAACGCCATCATTTTGTGATGATGTGATTTGCAGTACAATGCTTCTAGGGTTGGGCATTTAAAAAAATGTTTTAGACGATGTCAAGCCCAGGAACAACCAAAACTACAAAGTTATTTAAAAATTATTATGAATGGATATAGTCTTACTTGCATAATTACGATTAAAAAACATATAAGAAATCTAATCTTCTTTCTTAATTTAATACATGACCATATCAAGCAAATTATTAACTGTAACATGCCGCTAGCTAATATGTCGGTAATTACATGTCCCAGCTTTAGGTATGTTATTTAGCAATATGTTATTAATCAAAGTAAACAGTTGCTATATAAGGATGGGTAGGTATGGTGGTCCAAGTGGGTCATACACTGGTCATTGGTCAGGCGACCACTAGGTCTAGCCAATAGGAAACCTCTACTCCAATGTCAGTTTAGATCGATAATTTCATTACATCACTACACGACTTGTTCTAGCTCCAGGCTGTAGACGAGGTCGCCTGTTCGACTCCTGTCACGGACAGTGATATGGATCATGTGATCCATATCGCATAACTTATGTCGTCACCGTGTTTGTAAATACTTCGGAGTAATTAATAAAAAAATCAAGCTAAGTGTTTGAAAGCTAGAGTGACACTACCTGCAAAGATCCCGATCCGATTTTGACCCCGGGTGAATATGGCGAATTTAGGAATAAATTCAGATTAAGGAAATCTTAGAGCTAAATAATTTTGACCTCATGACTTTGAGACTTTACGATAAACTTCGATACACCTTAACTAGGAACCCTTGGAAATTAGTGACATTTTGGTCGTTTCTCCATCTAATTATATTATGGAAATATGTCTGGATGCATGTGCAATGTCCATGTATGTTTATTTTTAGGCATCTTGTAAATATCCAATCGTGAATCTAAATGTTACAACAAACGTAACACAATATACTATCTTCTCTTACAAAGAGATTAGCAACCGTAGCATAAGCTGCCTGCTGCATGTGATACGAGCATATTGGTTTCTACAGCTTATAACTTATGATATAGATTTAATAAAAGCATACAAGTCTGATCCGCTTAAGAACATGGCCGAACATCTGGGCCGTCGATAAGCTGCAACAAATTATAGGATTGATTAATCGACTCCGTTACAGCCAGCACTAAATGATGCTAGACGTATAATAGTAGATACAGCATTACCCATGGAAAATATGGAATGCTTACAAGTTTAAGCTGCCGCGCTGCTGCTGACAAATGGAAATGAATACTCAATTTTCAAACCAGATTCTTAGAGTCACTTCATAGGCGATGCATCATGCAATGCATTTTCAAATGAACCCTTAAAAATTGCAATAGCCAGCCCAACATTTGGCAAGTCTGTCAATTTCAATGTTTATCTTTGAGTATGTCACGTTGAAATGTGAACTGACCCTTGATGTATATAAAAATTGTTTAGGCAACGCGCGACGGATCGTTCGCATATAGCCAGTTCGCGTTGAGTTTTGGTGCCAGCCGTGGATGAAGAGTAATTATTGTAAAATAATTAATACGAGTGCGCTGTGCGAGTACCTATGAGCGTTGTGACTTGTCTCGTGTCTCAAGCAGGTTGTCACACAAATTAACTTTTTTGCATAGAATTTAAAATGGACTGATGGTAGAACTTCTGATTGCGTGAGTTATTATTTATAACTATCCCTTATACGCATGTCAACTCGATTCATTAAACTTACTGAATCCTATAAGTATTAGTCTTAAGGTTTTCCTCGCGAAATATTATAAAACGTTAAAGAATCTTAAAAGAAAAAGGCTTAGAGTAACTGAGCAGAAATATTGAAATTATCTATTTACAGTGATTGAAAAATACAAAATATATTTTATTACATTTCGTAACGACTAACTAAAAGTGATTTTTGGGCATGTTTTTTATCACATGCCACTAAAATAAGATTATCTTATCTGACAGATAGAGTATGGAGTATCTGTAAGATAAGTTGTGGATAGCCTATCCGGTACTAATCAGGTAGTAAAATTATAATATGACCTTAATTAGATTATGGGAGTAAATTTTTTAAGAAATAATTTGTGATTCTAGGGATAACACTTCTATGAAGCCGATATAATCGTGACGTTTTAATATCATAACTCCGGCTCTGACCGCTCGTAGATCACTGATCTGTAGATCATTAGGGTGTGATCGATATAACTGGTCGACTCATGTATAATTCACCACGTCAGAGAAATGTTAAATATTTGCTGATTAGCAATATTGCTTGTCAGGATAGCTTTTTATCAATTAATGTGATTTCTGTTGTTAAAGAGTGCAGGTTGCTTAGAGTTTTTATTTCTGTAGAAATAACTGCCTCTAAACTATACTTCTGACTGTCTAAACTCTAAACTCTTACCTATCATAAAACTTAGGCAACAAATTATACTTTTTACAGTTTACACTTTTCACAGCTCAGTACTTCGATTCTACTATTGTATGCAGCATTCAAGCAGCTTGTACATAATTTTTGTTCAAAGTTTTGTTTTTTTGTTTTGTTTTGTTAAAGTTCAAAGTGTCATACCAACGAGAATAATTTAGAATAGAATAAAAATTCAATAGAAAAATGTTTAATTCGCAAAAAAATACATACAGAAGACTTAAAAACAATAATTACAAAATAAAAAACCGACCAAGTGCGTGTCAGGCCACACGCAAATCGCAATATAGGGTTCCGTTATAGTACCGTTAGTTTTTTTTTTAATGGTCAATGAATGTACATTTATAACGTGTACACTACTAACAACATCATCTCGGTTACGTTTAAAGGAATTTGAACGAAAAGTTCCTTTATACTTCTCCGAATACATTTTTTTTAGTTGATCGACTATTACTCAATAACTTATGAAGTCTTCTTAGCCGTGATAGTTTTTCTTTTAAATTCAGCATATTTTCTACTCCCGTGAATTTTTTCACATTTCCAGAAGCAACGGTTAAGCTGGTAGAAAGGGGGATACTGGACTCTAACGATTTTTTCCACTTTGAAACTTCATACGTTACAAATGGATCCCTAAATCGGAAAATGATCTTTGAATACTCGTAATATTTTTTTAAAAACCTATCCAACGAAACCCCACATGGTGGACGCGAAAAAAAAATTCATCCACGCTTGATGTGTGGAGGAGGTAACTTAATTTTTTTTTCCAAGATCTTATATACCATTTTGTCATAATTAATAATATGTGCATTCATGCCGAATTACAGCTTTGTAGGTCCTATAGTCTCTGAGCAAAACCGCGGACAGACAGACGGACGGATGGACAGACGGACAGACGGACAGACATACGGACGGACAGGCGGAAACCCTTATATTGTCGACTACGGGAACCCTAAAAATGATAGTCACTCGGCGTATTGTGTTGCGTGTAGGTACGCTACGCTGATTTTCTTTACACCCTCGGTCGACGATACAACGAAGCTGCTTCAATGTTGCATGGAACAGAATCAAGGTACTGAAATCAATATTGATACCTTGGTTTTCCATTAAAGGCATAATCTTCATGTGTCATGTAATTATAAAACCATGTCAACATGCACACGAGCGGCGTCAACCTCCCTATAATGTCGGAGTCGTGACGCGCGGCGCACGATCTGTATTAATACCCTTTATCTCTGATGTAATTTATACTTAATGATAAAGGTGTGTTCACACGAGGCTGTATAGTATACCCTTGATCGGTAACCGGCGGTTTGCAAATTACCGTCTCGGTTATGACATTATTTTTTTAATGTGTTGAAGCCACAAAGGTTATGAATAGGATTTTTGTTGTCCATGGTTAGTCTATAGATGTACTAGCTGTGCCTCGCGGTGTTACCCGCGGTTTAAGTGATATATAATAAAAGACTATGAAAATTCAAAACGGGACGAAACATGGTTCTATAATAGTATATGGTAGTGATGATGATGATGATGATGAATGTAATTTGCATAGTAGCATATGCTTTCCGTTCTTAAAACAACGTCGAAACTCCCAAACTTGTATTTATAAAGAGTCAGGAGTTCTCTCAGCACCTTCCAAACCATGGTATACCTTGGTGCAAAATCTTACTTGTTGGTAGCATATGATTAAAATACTGCTCACGAAACCGAAGTCGCCACATGTTTCCATATAAATTTTGAGTTTCCTCGATTTCTTATGGATCCCATCATCAGGTCACCACTTTTACGAATATGGTACCAAATGGGGTAATAACCTATACACCAAAAGAAAACTTTTGAAAATCGGTTCACAAACGGCGGAGTAATCGTTAAACATAAAAAAAAACGAACATAACACCTCCTCCATTTTCAAAGTCGGTTAAAATTGTAGCCTATGTGTTATTCTGATGTATAAGCTATATTATTGTAAAGTTTCATTAAAATCCGTTCAGTAGTTTTTGCGTGAAAGAGTAACAAACATCCATACATACATACATCCATTTTTTTTTTTTTTTTTTTTTTTTTTATTGAATCATCAAAATTAATTACATAATATATTGCACATAGAAAACACTTACAAGTAAAAGTTTGACATTATAATAATTTTGATATTTAAAAAATCCATACTTTCGCCTTTATAATATTAGTAGGATAAATATCATGAAAATGTATGGATGTCTTTGAAAAATTTAAGTTTTTAACTTACGATTTCAAAACAGCTTTGCCTCCCGTTGATGTTTTTTGTACGCAAGTTTTGTGATATGGAATTTTTTGCGTTAAGTTACCAGGTTACCCGGTTATAACGAATTAGCTTATTTTGTTTTAATACGTATCCATTAACTTTCTACTATATTTTTCCAAGATGTTTATAGTATAAATTTATTCGTACCTAATAACATTTCGCATTATACATACAGGCCTCCATATACGGAGAGTACGATTCTCCCGATCGGACTGATCGCAGGCCAACCTGACTGGACTAGTTTTGTGCATTCACGTGTATGTGCAACAGTCCGATCAGGTCAGGTCGGCATGCGATCAGTCCGACCGGATCGTTTAGTCTCATATAGGGTCCTCAATATTATAATCTTGTGCAGTCGCTAATATCCCAAGAGCCAGCGACGACACCCCTAAAGTTTTGATTATTATTTGAGGTAGTCTGGCAGTGGGAAGAAACTACCAAAAATAAAGAAAATAAGATAAAATAATTGAGCTTTATGCTTTAACGAAGGTAAGGTAACCGCGACCGAAACTCCATAGTTTCTGGTCGTTCTTATCTCTATAGGGATCAAATACAGGAAAACCTTCAGCTTTTATAAAATGTCGAAAGTCCGGCTGTCACTGGCTCTTGGATTATAACAAATCAATTATACCATTTTAGTAGTTAAAAATATCAGATAGAGGAGTGGTATGTGTAAATTAGTCCGTTACACATAAAAATTCTTACCTCATCCTGAAAAGCCCTATGTAGCGCCTCCTTATTGTACTTCTGTTCTCTCTGTTTCAAAATGGCGGAGATCTGTTTTAGCAGATTTAATCGAGACTTCTCCTTGAAACTCTCCACCTCCATGAAGGAGAGGCGATGCCCCGTCCTCGGCACGCACAGCAGATTAGCTGATCCATTCATGTCTTCTCTTTTTCTCTCGCCGTTTTCTTCTCTTTTCCTCCCACTCTCTCCTATTTCACTATTTTCACTGTTTTCTAGACTCACCATAATTTTGTTTGCACTTAGAAAGTTATTGTCACTTGCCATTTTCTAACATTTTTATCTGAAACTTGTATTATAGATTTGAGCGTTGCCTTTTAAGCGTAGATGTTAACTAACATGTATGACAAAAATATTTATTTTCACAAATGTCAAGAGCCCAAAACTGGTAAATCCAGACGACCAAAACCGCCCATTTATCATTATTTTGTGTATGGGTGACGTAACAATGGCTTATTCTAAGGTCTTTTATAAACTGGATAGTTATTTATAAAATAATTTTAATTTAAGAATGTAATAATTTACTAAAAGACCAGTAATATTAGATTTTCACTATTTTTTATTCTACAAAAGTGACATGAATTAAAGTGATTTATTATTATTTGGAGAAAGTTGTTTTACAATAATACAGCATCAATAATAACATTATTCTTATTGATGCTGCTTATAAAACGAACTCATATGTAGTTATCTATTATTTTATAATAAAACGAAACGTTTATTTGTTTAGTAAATAAAAAAATGTTTATTCAATGAACGATTTCAACTTTAAGCTACGGGTTTTACTTTAAAGTACATATATATTATATACGGTCTGTTTTTTGTTATTTTAGGTTGTGACTTCTATCAAATGTTAAACATCTATGTACACATTGTAAACACTTCACTTTTCTAGCCAAAATTCATAACAAGAAGAATACGATAGAATAACAAAAACTACTATTCTTAACTTCTAACTAATAAAAATATTTACACAATGAAAACACTATATGTTTGGTTCTTGTCTGGTACGTTGGAAAATCATATAACAGACACGAATTAAATATCGTACAGCTTATGCATTGTGTAAATTTTTATTATTAGTACTTTGTATGATCCTAATACTTTAATATAATTTATAATCCAACCGCGTTAAGGTTTTGTCACTTTAGGCTTTAAGCTCAGCGCGCGCGCCCGACCCGCGCCTGTTTAACACTACACCTGCGAAGCCTTTCTTACAACATGGTGATAAGTTTAATTAAAACGTGCTCAGTGCAAGTAGGCAGGTTCAGATGTTGCAGGTTTGAATTCAGAGTACAAGTTTAAGAAGAAACAGAGAGTGTAAAATATACAAAATATTGTCCGTTACTACAGTCAGTAATTCGTTTACGCTTTGTCATTTACAATATCCATACCACTTTTTTCACTTTCATTCAATACTGTTCAGCGTGAAGAGGTAACAGACTTCACACTTTTGTGTTTATTTAGTTTCTAAAGGAATTAAATTTCAGAAAAGAAATAAATTGGAAGTTTTTTCAGAGAATAAAATTTTCATAAAATTTCTCAGGAAAAACATCTTGTAAGCGAAGGCTATTCGCTTGAGCTTTTATCCAAGCTAATGTTGTGTTGAATTAAATGTCTTTATTGACTGTCTTAACTTTTATTATATGAGATCAAAATACCAAAATTTCAAAATTTTATTCTATGTAGGTATGTTCAAAATATGGTGGTTGGACAGGGAAAAGGCATTCGGAAAAAACCTATACAAATTCAACTCTCCATTGCGACAGATCTTTTTGAAGCTTAAGCCTTTAGGCCATACTCTGACACGTCTTTAAACGTAGGTAAACGTATGTAAAATTCGAAACCTTAATTACTTATTGCTTAAACGTTAATCTCATATTGAAGAATCAGGTTTAAAATATCACAGCTCTGAATATCAAGGGCAAGATAATTTATAGGTACACATACATTTCATACATCGAGCTATTACTTTTGGAGTAATTAAAAACGAATTTTCTTGAGGTCGTTCAGTTCACACCGAAATGATGCCCGACTTGACGAAGCAATGTTGTGACGCCGCCTAACAGGCAGATTTACATTGAATCAGTAACTGACGTCAGTCCACTGATGCGGACGTGTCAGTATATTCAGTGCTGACCTGGCACTGTGACTTGAAATCAATTTACACTATAGCAGTGCACTGACACGGCAGTGGACTGACGTCAGTTACTGTCTCAATTTAAATCTGCCTTTAATGTTTAACTGTTGTCTATGTCACGTCTCGTTTTAGTGTGAACCGACCTTTGTGCAACGATTTGAATTTATACTCATATTAAAATGAGAAAGAGTGTCTTCTTTCGTCACAACGAACTTTCGGATAACGTCTAGATCCTCGCGTATATAAAATTTGAGTTTTTTGCATACAAAGATTGATTATTTTACATACAAAAATCTTTATATAATATGTTTTATCGAAATACTATACTAAAGAAACGTAACTCTCTTACATCTTCCATTTTGATTTTGGTTTCTTTTACGCACATAAAAATGTCTACAATCACAACAAAACCCTAACCCTATTTCACAAAAGAAATGGAACGTGTTCAATGCACACTGAACCGGCTCAAAACGTATAAACACGATTATAACATCGAATTTCATTTCACCAACATAAACTGAAACGCGTTTACAGCAAATCCGAGTTTTATCTTCTGAACGCCCAAAGTCCGAAGTTTAACGTTATAAAACCCGTTCAAACCCTGTCAGTGTAGTGTCATGGCGGAACGAAAATGTCAAGATGACAGTTTTGACACATGCGTTTAGTTAGTTTATGTAATGTTTCTTGCTATTTTGTCGTTAAATTAACGTGAAAAGGCTCCAAAATGATGAAAACATGTAAAATAATCGCGTGACGTCACGTAAACTTAGATTTATTAATCGCGATCAAAAGAAGTTTGTGAAATCCATTTGAAACAGAACGAGATTTACATCACCGCGAAAACGCGTTCAATGAGAACTGAGTTTTATAAAATGAAGTTTTGAGTGTGCCTGGTGAAATCCCACCTTAGGCTTCGGCCAAACCTACGCGACCAAAACGAGTGCGAAGCGGGAGCGTCTACCGCGCGGCGGACGCTGCACTGCCCATGTATTATCTTATGGCGCTGTTCACACCTGCGCGACCGCAACGTGGGATGTTCGCGTCGGCAAAGCGGGACGTGCGCGTCAAGTGGTCAGACGTGTGTTTTGTAGTGTACATGTCGCAGTCGACTGGTTAAAAAAGCCATTCAATCAAACAGCTAGCCCTTTGACTGAACAACGCCATTCAATTATACGGCTATACGTCGTTTAGCCGACTTGTTGACTGCAACGTTCAACACTACAGCTAGATGACCCTTAGCCAACTGATTAAATGGTAAATTAACTAAGGTGACCAATAATTTTGTGCTATTATTACACAATGTAATGTTAACAACCAGATTAATTGTATTCTAACTCATTTTGAAAACAATTGCAATAAATGCCTTGGTGATGCATTTCATAATCCCGTAATTTCTCCTCGAATATTAGTTTAATTTTAATTCACTCGTATGTGCCCCCTACTTGAAACGTATATTTACGAAAAATATTATTAGTTGACGCCATATTGTAAACAAAACGCACCTAGAGCCGCGGTGGTGAGCGCTGAACTAATTCAATCAAACGGCGGCTTTTGAATCAGCTGTAGTGTTGAACGTTTTGAGCGACTTAAATATTCAACAACGACATACATAACTAGACTTATTTTTTTAAACCTTTTTAGGGTGCGTTTCCACTGAAGCGGAGCGGAGCTTAGCGGTGCCCAAATTGACCAATCGTGCTATTCCAGCGGAATGACAGCGAAGCGGAGCGAAGATTTCGAGCATGGTGATTTGTTAATTCGGCACCGCTAAGCTCCGCGTCAGTGGAAACGCGGCCTAATACTTATTATTATGTACAACTCTTTAGTTTATGATTTTTTGATTTGTTTACGTTTTGATAGATTGTGTCATGATATTAAATTAATTCGACTTGACCATTGTTGACGTGTTTTATTCCTATGCACATTCCAAATAAAAACAAGCTTAGCACCTCGCAACCCTCATGTTCGTCCGTCCGACCCGTCCGACTATGATGTTTATAAGTATGAGGATGTTATTACCACAACAATTTAGCATTTACACCAGATAAAGTCGCGCGTCTTCAGTGACTATTCATTATCAATTGAAGTTTGACGGTTCGCACCGTAGTCGCGCAGGTGTGCACGCCCAGTTTCGCGTTGCAGACGCTCCCGTAGGCCGTATCGCGTCCCGCGTCCCGCATCACTGACGCCATAATATATATTCTGTGCTGACGCGTAGGTTTGTTCGAAGCTTTATACTTCCAGTTTCCACAGTGCATGTTTCATTGCGATTAGTATCGCCAAGGTCGTACCCGGGATACTTGCAACCTGCACCACTTATAATATCTTACTCAAAATTATGGACTAATGCCGATAACTTTGTTAAACATCCATACTAATATTATACATGCGAAAGTGTCTGTCTCTCTTCACGCTCAAACCGCTGAACTGATTTGGCTGAAATTTGGTATGATAGATGGATACTTTTTATTCCGGAAAATGTATGGTTCCCGCGCGATTAAGGGGGCGACTAACCCAAAATTGTCTATTTTATAATTCATTTTTATACTTGAAAATAAGCCCCGAATTGTTTATTTTCTAAACATAGATACTACATTATATTTCCAAGAGTTTGATCTGAACGAAAATACGATATCTTAAAATTTTCTCGATAGAAAAAAATCACAAAGATGCATCTAATTTTCACGAATTTTTCATATATTGCCGCAACCGTGCATTAAACTAAGTTAATATTTTAACACATTGTATAAAATTCTATCATTGAGATATTGACCTGGCGGATTTTTAAAATGTTATATATTTATCAAGTTATTAAGAAAAAACTAACTTGACGATGATTTCGCGTTGTCCTTTTTCACCTGGCATATTAAAGATTTAGTCGCCCTCTTAACAAATTTTGGCGCAAAGAAGTTGCGGGCGTCATCTAGTGGATGATATTACTTTTACCTTCGTAGACAGTATTTTTGACGCAGTTTGTTTCTGTGTCGTTTATAGATGTATGTGACACACAAATGACATGAATGGTAACAGTGTGAATGAGAGGACACCGGTTTGGAAGCGCGGTGTCGCAACCATACTCATTGAGCGGAGATAGCCCGGGGGCGAAGGCCTGATGGTAGTTGACATTCAAAACTGGTTATATTTTTTAATAAGAAAAAATCTGAGATCAAAAAAAATAATTCATACAAGTCGAACAGATGTCGGACCTACGTTATTTGGTCGGGTTACGTCAAGTCGATGAATCGTTACCTGACCAAATTCAATTTTGCCGATTGTATATAGCCTATGTCCATAAAATATTTTAGGTAAATCGTTTTTCGGCATGTTTGCGTCGAACTCTTTCCGCCTTTTCCTAATTACAAATACCGACTAGTCCGGGTTCCCTAGAACATTCTTTTTTATTACTATCAAGCTAATTTTTCGTGAGTAGCTTCATTTTGATAAGACGAACAACAATTTCCTCTGCGAAAATTCTCGAGAGTGGTAGCTAACAGAGATAGAAAGGATTTAATATTTTGATTTGATGGTCCTAAAATATAGATTGTTCTATTTGTAGGACAATGTTACTCTTAAATTAGGGTGAGGGTTCCATAGTCAACAAAACTTGGTTGACTACGGTACCCTAAAACGGAACCCTAACGAGCAGATTTTTTGTATATTGATAGGATAATAGTTATTTAATTTAATAGTAACATTGTCTTACAAATAGAACAATCCCACCAAAAACATTTCATGTAAGATGTTACCTCGACGACCACAAAAGGTTTGCCCTGTGAAAAAGACATCAGATCTAATGTGGAGCCAAGCTTCTGAATATACACGGCCTAACTCTATCGACCCTAACTCCAACAAATTCTACATATCAGTAAGTATGTATGGCTTCGCTGTTTCGCTACCGTCGTCGTGGAGGTGAGACGAATATTTAGTTTCTGATCTAAAGTAAGTAACGAAACAGCCAAGCCATACATACTTACTGATATGTAGAATTTGTTGGAGTTAGGATCGATAGAGTTAGGCCGTGTATATTCAGAAGCTTGGCTCCACATTAGATCTGATGTCTTTTTCACAGGGCAAACCTTTTGTGGTCGTCAAGGTAACATTTTACATGAAATGTTTTTGGTGGGATTTCAGTCCTTCTTGTAAGTTGCTACTTGCTAGGCAGTCTTTTATTTTTTTTTTATATTTTTAATTAAGAGGTTTTTAGTTAATGTCTATCCCGTGTAAACTTTCATGTCCTAATTCATAAGATTGGTGAAAGTCTCATATTTAAACTTCCATTACCCCAAATAAACTTATTTTACGGCGTAACCAAATTTCGGCGTATTTTAGATATCAATAAAATCTAAAGTATTAGACCTATTCAATTGAGACTTTGTATGTTTAATAAGTCTATTATTGACATTATATCCTGAGAATATGAACTATTTGCTATATTGGAAACCAACTCTATGAGGGTCAACTTCCACCCCCACATTTTAGGGGATGGGGAGCGAAAACTACAAGTTTATGAATTTTTTTGTTGTTTGTATACTAAACTTAGATTACATACCAAATTTCGGCTTTCTAGCACTTCAGGAAGTAGCCAAACATTTTGATGACCATCAGTGTGTCTGTTAAGAAATCGGCGTATTTTAGATATCTATAAAATCTAAAGTATTAGAGTTGTTCAATTGAGACTTTGTATGCTTAATAAGTCTATTAATTACATCATATTCTGAAAATATGAACTATCTGCTACAACGGAAACCAATTCTATGAAGGTTCAAAAAAACAGCGAAACACTTCGAGAAAATGTAGGTAGTGCCCTTGCGCTTCGCTTGGCTCGTCTCGGCGGGGACACTACTACCGTGTCCCCAGATCCATATTTTTGGACCATCAAATCGAAGTATTAAATCCTTTCTGTCTCTGTTAGCTACCACTTTCGAGAATTTTCGCAGAGGAAATTGTGGTTCGTCTTAAGTTCTTTGTAGGGAAACTGTACTATACTTCCCTGTAGATATACCATACAAATTAAAATGTCTATCATAATATTTTATTGTGGTCCCCAATTCTCTAAGGGACTGTCCGCACTGCGAATTTTATTAAAATCCGCGCGAATTTATGCATATAATTTTTTCATTTTCAGTGCGAATACTCTCATAAGATTCAATGTGTTACAGAAGTGCGAAGAAAAATCCGCGCTGTTAAAATTCGCAGTGCGGACAGTCCCTAATAGTGCACTCGTGACTCTCGTCTTAAAAAGCTTACAGGTTTTCTATAACACCCAGGCCAAGTCATTATAGGTATGTTCAATCTAGTGCCTATCTCGTATGATCTAGGACTGAAATGATATTGTACATTATGTTATGTTGGTTCCACTAATTAATGTCAGCATGTTGCACAAGCATGTACAGTCAGCAAAAAAATTACATAATTTACTTTCATAAAAAACATTACATTACAAATCAATGTAAGCTGTAAGTGATTCTACTATTTAATGCAACAACAGCTTCGTTACTAGTTCGATACTTTTTGTATGTTCAAAAAGAATCTTTAAAAAAACATGAATTATAAGTACGTACGTTCTGATGTACTATTTACAATTGGGGTATTCAGATGCAGGATTTAGAATTGGGGTAGGTAATAAAATAATTCACAGACACTAAGTAGTTACCATAAGTCAATTTGAATATAAAAATTGAAAAATAATTTATTTTTCTATTAGCAACAAACTCAAGACGTAACGTGTAAATTGCTGGTTCAATTTTAAGGAAATTAGACGTAAAGAGTACACCACCAAAAAGGAGAAGGGACACTTTTTACTTCGGTAGTCGCAGGGAACATCCATACTAATATTATAAATGCGAAAGTGAGTCTGTCTCTATGGCTGTCTGTTACATCTTCACGCCCAAACCGCTGAACCGATTTGGTATGAAGATACATTGAGTCCCGGGAAAGGACAAAGGATACTTTTTATCCCGGCACTATTCCCGCGCGATAAACAAATTTTGACGCAACGGAGTTGCGGGCGTCATCTAGTCCTACAGTATTAATAATATTATCAAATGAAAATTTGGTGACTAACCGTGGACTGTGTTATGCTAGATTCATCAAACTAGAATCTCGATGCAAAAAAGTCTATTCGCTTTAAATTTGTCGTGAGTCATTATTTGACAAAATTAATCAAAAAGGCTCATTTAAATTGTTTCAATGGACGGCGACTTTTAAATTATGATACTCGTAAGTCTAATAATAATAAAAAAATGTATTTTTGTTTTTCTAGCCTTACTTTTACACATGTCTAGATATGATTAATGCGAAATTAATACAAATCTGACCTCCACAAATTTTTAACGAACGTTTAATTTTGCAATATGAATGTCTACATTACCGTTATCACTTATCACATCTGATAAAATTATGAGGGTTTTCTATTACAATAATATCAGCAATACATGGTTCATACATATTACATTTTACTAATTCATCAAATAAACTAAATTTAATAATCAAAATCAAAATAGTTCTTTCTTATTCAGAGTAATTTTTTTACAAAAAAAATTCGGAACGTCGCGTCGTAACTAAGGTGCCTACCACCGGTTCGGGAATTATCCCGGCGGCGAGAAGAACCGGCGTAAGAAACTCGCACAAATACAATAATAAGTAAGTAAGCAAAAAGAACAAAATTAGGCCAAAATTTGTGTTTTTTGTATGCAAAAGACACAATTTTTGGCCTAATTTTGCTCTATAATGGTACGGAACCCTTCGTGCACGAGCCCAACTCGCACTTGGCCGATTAAATTAAGGGAGGAGCTCTCATAGGAGCCCCCCTTATATTTTTATTTTATTTTAATATTATTATTAAATATTAAAGTATACATATAACTAAGGACTTTGACAAAAATTTAAGTACTTACCTACCTGTTGCTATTATTGATATAGAGCAAAAAAGACCAAAAAAAATCACGTTTGTTGTATTAATTTTATTTAGTATTTGTTATTGTAGCGACAAAAGATATACATAATATGTGAAAATTTCAACTCTCTAGCTATTACCGTTCTTGAGTTACAGCCTGGAGACAGACAGACAGACAGACAGACGGACAGACGGACAGACAACGAAGTCTCAGTAATAGGGGGGTAAAAACGGGACGTAACCCTAAAACGTAACCCTAAAAACTAAGGAAAAGTAACTCCGTCAAAACCATAGAGGAAAATAATACACGTGGCAGTCAAAACATGTTCTACAATACTTGTCAAAAATGTGTACCTTGGTACACATTTTCAATACATTTGCAATATTTAGGTGGCCTTCAGCGGTATCAGGCTGATGTTACATGACTGTTCGAAAGGAACCTTTAAAACGGTAATAGTATGGGAGTTACGTTTCCTTAGTTATTATTATTCGTAGGACTAAATAATAGTAAAATAATATTATAACTACATAATATTATGTGCCGGTGCAACCAGCCAACAATTATATTATTGAACAAAATAATAATTAAAGTATATATTTTGGAACTTAACTTTTGAATGGGGCACACAATTCCAGTTTTATAATGTTTAATAGGGTTTTAAAAAAGCCACTCAGATAGCGACAACGACCCACGCCTCTTCCGAAGAAAAGGTGGGCTGATAGTAGTGGAACCATCGCCCGCCTCACGCTCAGGACGCCGCGCCACGTCTCATCTTCGTGACTAGTGGTGATCTCACATAGTGTGATGATCTCGTGAAGAGCTTACTATAGAAATGATCCTATGAAGTAAGGTCTTGCCATATCATTGCAACTCAGACTATATATGCGACACGGAAACGTTTTCGATAGCGCGATGTAGAAATCACGTTGCAAATGACAGTGGCATCTGTCAGAATTTGCCGGAACTAACTTGAATTGACTTAACCTAACATCCCAGCGGAAATACGCGCGAAGGTAACGCCATCTGTAGTGATCTACAAAAACCTTAAAACGCCTTCAACCAGAACGTAGATGGCGCTTATCGCAATTTGAAATAAAAGGGGTATGACGAGACTTATATTTTGTTAGTAATGAAGATTTTTTATGAAAATATAAGTTAAATCTCACTTTATTTTTTAACAGCTTTGTATTACGCCTATTACGCTCTAATAGTATTGAAATACTATTTGTGCAAAACAATGTCACATTTCAATAATAATAATTAAATACCTAATATACTCGATCTATATATTATCAGACAGGACAATAAATAATAATTATATCAATAACGTCCTGTTTACTTAAATAAATATGTACTTATTGTAAAGAAAAATGCACACAATAATTATTAAATAATATTTATTCAAAGTACAGTAAAAATGGAAACAATCTTCTCTCATTAACTCATTAAACACAGATTATCAAAAGTGATATAAATATATTTTTAACATTTTGTGATCTATTTGATTAATACTCTGTTAAAATTAACAAGCCTATTATTAAAAAATATTATATCACTATTTACTACCATAAGATAAAATATTATTTAAACCTAATTATTATCAATCGAAATATTATTGTACTTTATGAAAATATTTTTCAAAGCTGGTTTTCTTAGAAATTTTTAACTTTATGTATTTACATTCCATTAGTTGCTACTTGCTATAGGTAAATATTTAATTTATAACTTAGCTATATTCTATCTTCGAAATAGATGCAAACTCTGTTTTATCGTTTAGTAATTTAGCTGCGGGTCAAAAATTCGTTGGCGATCTTCTTCCAATCAGTAGGGTCGTCTTCGGGGTCGGGTTTAGTTTTCCTGATCTTCTTCAGCAGTTCCCAACCATTAGCCTTCTCAGTCGAAAGGATGTACTCGTTGTTTGGGTCATTCTGGATGGAGTAGGCGCCTATTGTCAGACTCTGCACCAGCCGCGCTGATATCAATGTCTGAAAATAGATTTTTTAAATTGAGATAGATTCATAATTAAAGCTAGATAGTTTGTAAAAAGGGTCTCAGAGAACTTTAAACAATACTTTTAATAAAATTAATTTATATTAATAGCCTTGGACATTTAATATGAATTCTTAGTCTAAAGGTCAGGCTGACTGTAATCTATACTATAATATTATAAAGCGGAAGAGTTTGTTTGTTTGTTTGTTTGAACGCGCTAATCTCAGGAACTACTGGTCCGATTTTAAAAATTATTTCGGTGTTAAATAGCCCATTTATCGAGAAAGGCTATAGGCTATATTTTATCACGCTAAGACTAATAGGAGCGAAGAAATAGAGGAAAATGTGGAAAAAACGGGGGGAAATTATTTGAAAGGGCTTATTTGAACGCGCTAATCTCAGGAACTGCTGGTCCGATTTGAAAAAATTTTTCAGTGTTAGATAGACCATTTATCTAGAAAGGCTATAGTATTTATTTTATCACGCTACGACTAATAGAAGCGAAGAAATAGAGGAAAATGTGGAAAAAATGGGGAAAATTATTTGAAAGGGCTTATCTGACGAACTACTGGAGCAATTTTTCTGTTATTTGGCACAGATAAGAAGTAGACCACGTGAAAGATCATAGGCTATTTTTTGTGGACTAATTTGTCTGTGAAATATCTAATTAACGCGGGCGAAGCCGCGCGGAACGTCTAGTAAGGTATATTTAAGTTAAGTGCAGTAGCAGATAAAATTCATTCCTAGTTCCTCAAAAACTCTATCTGTCTTACCTTGTCTAGCCTTGTTTAAAACTCTATCTATCCTACCTCGTATAATCTTACCTTCAGCAGCCTATACTCGTCGTCAGGTAGACGGCGGTTGACGGTGTACCCGGCGAGCACGATGCCCCCAGTGCGAGGGTCTCCGGTCTGCAGCATCATGTATGTCATGGTGATGGCCAGCTCGAACACGTAGCACGAGTACTGCATGTCACCGAAGTCGATCACGCCGCCGATGCGGAAGTCGGTCTTGCTGGAAATATAAAGAAGTTGGGTGAAAATTAAGTTGTCGTAAGAGAATTTATTTGAAAAGAATAAACAGAATAAACGTATTTTCGTTCATTGAGATAGGCCTATGTATAACTGTGGATGGGTGCAGGCTGACTAGATAGAAATAGAATAAAAGAAGTTATAGAGCTATGATATTGAGGAATGTTACACAGCAAACAGCTTTATTGTAAGTTAAAACAAGCTGCAGTCGTGTAAGTGCACAGTGCAGAAAATGATGATCCCAAACCAACAAAACAGAAAAAATACTTGGTTTACATTATAGATTAACAGGTCTTGGGGAACGTAAAAATACACAGACAGAGCATGAGTAAAATCAAGATTAATTCTTATTTTTTATTTTAAGCAAAATATGCTTGCTGCAATTAGTGAGTATTAAATCACATCGTAGGCAGGCCCTTGTAAGCGTCTCCTTTACTTACATGGGCTTACCTCAACACTATGCCGTTAAGAATTTGTCTGCATACTCTTAATACTGGTGGTGTAAGATGCCTGCAAGAAAACTCTTCATTATTTCATGAAAATACGACAGTATATTACAAACTACTAACCTGCCTTCCTTTGGTACGACTACGATGTTCATTTCATTGATGTCACCATGCAAGACACCCTTTTCCAATTCATCAATATGTGGTAAGATAGCATATTTGAATTCTTCTATGACCTGTAGGTAGGAATAATAATAATTATTATTACTTCAATCAAAAATTTAAGCATCTTAAAATGTTATAATGGGTGAGAAAGTGGATTCGATTATACTAAAAGTTGGGAACCTGAAAGTAGTACTTTGTTCAGAACATTGAAGAGTCTTTAGTTTTCAGCATCATTATTTACACAGAGGTGTTAAAGCGTTCATCACAAAAAATTAACAAAGGCTAAATTCAAATTGAAGTGAGTAGCCATTTAAAAATAAACGAACCTCCTCAACCAAGTCCAATTTTTCAGCATCTTTGATAGCAAACTTGAATTTGTCCAGCTCTGGCACTTTGTTCAACATCCAGATGTGTTCGCGACTCATCAGACCAGAGTGATTGAAATGCTGGAATAATAATAAAAAAACATAATAGGAATATTTAGGAATAATTAAAAAATACTAACAGGCAAATATGGAAACAGCGGACACAAACTTAATAAATAAAATAGTCGAAATATTTGCACAGTGAAATATATTTGCCGACAAAAAGGAATAAAAACAATAGTCAAAAGATTAAACCTGTTGAAATAAAAAAAAAAACATAGCTTTAGACGAACCATTTCAAAAATAATTTTACGTTACCTGCAGCTTATTGTCGATGTTGGCAACAAATTCTCCGAGCTGGTAGAACAGCGCGTCAGCCTTAGGGACGTCCTTCAGCAGTTCTCCTGGCACATACTCCAGAAGTCGCACCACGTGCTGCTTGCCGTTGATGGTCTCCAGGGAGTGGAGGTGGCCGTAGATGTTCCTAATAGGCTTGGGGCAGATTACACCCCTGGCTCCTGTAAAAATGAACAAAATGTTGCAGTTACTTTACCACATTGTTAAAATTTGTAAAAGTTACTTAACTACCTACTTATAGTATGGGTCTCTTTTACAAACGCATAATATAATATATAGGTCTACCAGAATCTGATGGCAATTTTTGACAGCAGATTTTCATAAAATATCCTTGATCATTGGGTTAATTTTTATATTTGCATGTTTAACACACAGAATCAGCCGCTATAAAAAAAAAAAAAGGATCAGATTCTAATTACCCCGGTATTGCTAGAGTCAATTTATTTTCTCACTTTTTGCCATCAGATTCTGGTAGACCTATAGTTAATAGCAGTGCTCAAGGCAATGCAATGATCAAGGATATTTTTTGAAAATCTGCTGTCAAAAATTGCCATCAGATTCTGGTAGACCTATAATAGGTAAGATTTTTGTCATTGTTATAGGAGTACGACAAAAGACATTACGAAAATAGAACTGCAACTTGCACTGTAGATAATAATGTAACGTTCTTATAAATAAAAAGTCTGCTAACATTATACCTAGAGTACAATCGTCTTTCTATTAACGATGAGTAAGTGGTGTGTTTCCCGGTGTTAAAAAATTACCTATTCACGACTTCGCACTGCTTCGTAAAAATATAATCTTAACGTCATAATCAAATTGTTATAAATAATATATTTCCTACAGATTTCTAGTTCTCTTCATTATTACGTTTTTCGATGTAAGATTATTTTATTCAAAACTTTTGTCAAAACAAAACGAGTGTCTTGTGAGTTGTGGACTAAAGTAAAAAAGGTTTTTTGGTCTTTCTAATTTTACTTTAAAACTTAAACTCCTGACATAAAATTATACAAGAAAATCAACTATTAACTATTGCGCTATCCGAGATTCTGGAAGGCTCTTCGATCGTTCTTATGATGTATTAAACTTATTACAACAACCTACCTAAGAAATTCATGACTTCATTCTGCGCCTCAACAAAAGCGGGATTCTGGGAGTCAATGGAGTTGAGGATCTTCAGGACGTAGCCATGCTCGCTGTGATTTGTGATGAGGGGGTTCTTCATGTTTGGGTCTTCTGTCAGCTTGAAGTTCCTGTCATCGTAGCCGTTCAGCTCCGTCAGCTCCAACACAGAGATGCCGTACAGTCTCTCGGCCAGGAGCTTCACGGCCTCATGGTCAATGTTCGCCCTGATGATCTGACCGGGCTCCAGAATTGCTCCCGACATTTTGCTGTGAGAAATAGTTTTTTTTTTACTCTCTGGATAATTGACCTAAAAGTAATCTATCAATAAGTTCTGTTTGATTCGAAGTTTGCTGTCCACATCAAATTGAATGTGCTGCAAGTCCTACATAAATTTTATTTGGTTTTATTATTTTAAATTTAGAAATTTATACAGAGTAAAAGTTCTGAAAAAAAAATCTTTTTCAGTGTTGGTTATTATTCGATCAAATTCGTATAAAGATTTGACCATGACTGAATTTTCTTAATCAATTTACTTTGAATATTATGATATATTTCATTATAATATTGCTTACTATAGGTAGGTACTTAACAAGTTAGAAAATAGCTGTTGCTATCCAACTAAGTATTAGTACAAGTAGGTTTTGCAACACTCTGTATATTTCAAGAGTCCTTGACAATGAATATTTTTTCAAAAATGAACTTCAAGTCACAAATCAAAGGCATAACATGCACCTATTATATATATTGCAAGAGTGCATTTTTCCAATTTTTTTTTTTTTTTTTATTTTTTTTTTTTAATGAAATAAGGGGGCAAGCGAGCAAACGGGTCACCTGATGGAAAGCAACTTCCGTCGCCCATGGACACTCGCAGCATCAGAAGAGCTGCAAGTGCGTTGCCGGCCTTTTAAGAGGGAATAGGGTAATAGGGGAGGGTAGGGATGGGAAGGGAAGGGAATAGGGGAGGGAAGGGAATAGGGGAGGGTAGGGAAGGGAATAGGGTAGGGGATTGGGCCTCCGGTAAACTCACTCACTCGGCGAAACACAGCGCAAGCTCTGTTTCACGCCGGTTTTCTGTGAGAACGTGGTATTTCTCCGGTCGAGCCGGCCCATTCGTGCCGAAGCATGGCTCTCCCACGTATAATTTTGCTCTTTTCTGTTAATAATAATAATAATTTAAACTGTTATTAATTGGTATTTTAGAGTTTAAAATAAGCTGGCTATCAGCGCCATCTTTGCGTGTAAATTTGAATCTCTTATCACATGATTACGGCGGTCTTTGCCTCTTTTTATCTTTTTAATATTATGTTAGAATGCAGAAATAAATGCAATCTTTCTGCATTCACATAATTTACTCGTACACTCATTTTATGCATTACAATAAAATTACCGTGACAGCTTAAAGATAATATAAAACAAAATATTTTTATTAGTGAACCGACAGCAATATTTTATTTTTAGGAAAGTAATTAAAATAATTACTGGTAAAGCACACATTGCTAATTTAATAAAGAATATAATTAAATTAAAAAAAAAGAAAACTACGCGCATAGGTACTATTTTGAAAAATTAAATGAAATAAACGCAACTGCTTTTAATCAGAATAAGTATATAACGACTAAACACTTTTAAAATATACATAAAAAACAATAAAATAGAAAAAAAAACGTACCAAAAAAAAACTAAAATAAAACAAACTGGTATGACACTCGACTTTACCGGCGTTTCACAATCGACTGATTCTGCGGCAAACAAACTGACGACGCGTTGACTGATAAACTCCTCCCGACTTGAGAAGTGTCAAATGACCGACATCTGTGCATTGTCCTTTGGTACCCTTTGTCAATAACAAATACGCAGCACGCATCTTCGGAATTGTGATCAAAACAATTGGTCACCCATCTTAAACATTGCGCTTAAACTTTGCACGATAATGTTGCATTCCTGTAAAAAAATTCCCCCTCCAGCAAGTTTTAGGGGAAAAAACTATTTTGCTGTTCCATGGTCCTTGGAAACCGTTGATACATTTTTTAATTTTTAATCTAAACACTTGCCATAACTCTGGCTGTGGAATACTGCTGTGTCATTCTCTCACAAATATTATAAGGAAGTGGCTGCTTATTTTTATGAGATGAATTAAATAAACGTTTGACAATTGCTAGAATTAGGGTTGCCGAATTTCATGTGGTCTAATGATAGCTCCAACACTGGTTTCCATGACGCGACGGTACCGCGGTAGCGATTTCATTGAAACCAGCAGGCTTAACTAGATCATAGTTGAAATGCAAAGAAATAGAAATGCTGATTTTCTATGTTAATCCGTCACTTTTTCTATTCTTCCATAGAAAGAAAAAACATTTTATGGTTGCCATGCTAAGCGTGCAGGCCTGCTACGCAGGTGTTACTTTACTGCTTTTATGTTGAAATAAAAATGATAATAATAATTAAGAGTAGAGATTAGAGGTATTGAGAGACTTGTATAATATATGCACGCCACCCAAAGGCCTACCTCTCTGCTTGTGCACTTAGTGGTACTGCCATAATATATTGTACCTGATTTAAGCAAATAAATGATTTCCATTTCTATTTCCTATCAGTACCATCTAAGTAGTTAAAAACAATATTAAATCACAACTGAACCCAGGTGTTCCATGCAATCTCAATAAAAGAGATCTCAATATTTCATTCGCGTTCCAATTTCCGCTGTGCGCAGGTGTTGAGTTGTCATGGTGGGTCGTGGAAAGTTGCGATCCATCACAAAAAATATAAAGTATACTAGCTGACCCGGCAAACCTTGTTTTGCCATATAAATTATTTCTAGTATCAATATAAAAAGTAGATAAAAACCTATTCTCGGGCCTAACAAATGTACCTACATACAAAATTTCATTAAAATCGGTTGAGCCGTTTTGCAGGAGTTCGCGCACAAAAACTGTGACACGAGAATTTTATATATTAGATATAATAATTATTATTCTTAACTATGATATGGTATATTAAATTGTAATTTGAATCTGGTTTTTAGGGTTCCGTAGCCAAATGGAAAAAACGGAACCCTTATAGATTCGTCATGTGTGTCTGTCTGTCCGTCCGTATGTCACAGCCACTTTTCTCCGAAACTATAAGAGCTATACTATTGAAATTTGGTAAGTAGATGTAGTCTGTGAACCGCATTAAGATTTTGATACAATAATGGAAAAAATATTAAAAATTTTAGGGGTCCCCATAGGTACAACTTAATGAAAAAAAAAACTTTTTTCATCTAACCTATGCGTGTGGAGTATCTATGGATAGGTCTCCAAAAATCATATTGAGGTTTCTTATATCATTTTTTCCTAACCTGAATAGTTTGCGAGAGAGACTCTTCCAAAGTGCTAAAATGTGTCCCCCCCCCTCTAACTTCTAAAGTAGGGGCGTGATAAGTCTAAAAAAAATATATGATGTACTTTACTATAAAAACTGCCAACAAAAATTGGTTTGAACGAAATCTAGCAAGTAGTTGTTTTTTTATACGTCATAAATGGTAAACTTAATTTAACTTTCATTAAATCAACTAAAATATAAAAATAAATCAAAAACCTTTTAATTTCATAAAAATAAACCTTATTGCTGCTGCGAAACCCTTCATGGGCGAGTCCAACTCGCACTTGGCCGGTTTTTTTTAATCTTTCCTTTATATACTTTCAGGGTAGATGCGCAGTATCGGTCAACCATGAGGCTCAGTAGTCACAAGGAGTTCTTCGATTATTGTCCAATGTCCGTGGTACCAAGGCCAGGAGTGAGTCAGTACCCAGGAGCCCCGACATCCGAATATATTAAGATCAATTGACATCAAGTTCAATAGGATTGAACAGTGTGAGAAACTAATGGTTGCTTTGAAAGCTACACTCCGTTTGTAAAGGACATCATAATATCCTAAATTAATTCTGAAACATATGGTGGCATTGGTGATATGACGGCTAATTGTGTAAAACTTGCAATATCTTACCTGTGAACAGTGAAACTTTACTGTGATATTGTCGGTGCTTCTGTCATATTTACCTTTAGATACAGTACCTTGCGATGGTTAGCAGTACTTATATTGTTACTTATTATAAGGAGTTACTCGTAAGCTGATGAATAAGATTAAATATTGCAATATTTGTAGTTTCCAAAAAGAGAAAATAAACATGGCATGTTAGCTAACAAGGCAAGGTAGTCTCTATCTATGTACCGTAACACGGGCGCTTCGTGACATTCCACTTGACAACGTCGCGTCGTCGCAAACAAACAAACTGATAAATTGAACTAATGTAAGTGTTCTGATACACCTACTTTGTTTCATATCACGAAGCTGGCCACAAAAATTTCATAAAAACAGCCTTCTGCCTTGGCTTGTAACGATTTTTGCAATTCTTATACACAAGAGAAAATAGAGACCTTAGCTTAGCTTAACAAATCAATGAAAATAATTACATAGGTCTAGGTTCTAGCGCGCTCTACAATAAATTATTTAAAAGCGAAATCTTGTACCTATGGACTATGGAGGAGTGTTATGTACGCCATACACGCTACGGTTTACCGAAGAGGTCTACCGTCTACCTGCTCAGGTATGCCTGCGCAGGTAGACCGAAACGTGAGTGGGAATAGACCTGTGCAGTTTTTTAGGCCTGCGCAGTCGACCGGAGCAAAATCGAAAATCAATTCTTTCAACTGATAGCTGCGCAGGCATACCTGCACAGGCGGCCTCTCCGGTAAACCGTAGCGAGTATGGCGTACATTATAGGACTTTATATCATAAACATTGAATTGACATAAGCCGACCAAACAACGTAGCTGCGTAGGTCTGTCAACTGCCTAGGAATCAATTTCCTCGGGTATACATGAGACCGCGAGTAGAGCCGCTGACGAGAGCCTCGAGGTCTCTGAATATTATATTTTTAATAACCTTTTGCATTATGTTATTTACCGAAAGAGATCATATTACCTGCTAAGAATTTAAAAATGTTGTTTTTTAACTAGTTTTCAGTTGACGAAGATAAGGTGTTATTTTTACACAATGACGAGATGAAGTGTCATTCATCACTAGTGATAAGCAAAATTGGTCTTGGTCTTGAAGTCTTGGTATTGGTCTTGCAAAAAATGCAAGACCAAGACCAAGACCATGACTACCCTAAGACAAGCAAGACCAAGACCAAGACTAGGTGTGCAAGAACAAGACCAAGACCGACCATGCAAGAGTCTTGCTCCATGCAAGACTTGCTAAAATTTTTACTTAGTCGCAGTGACTATAATATGAGATAAAATATTTATAACAATATATCTGCTTAACATGAATTTCAAGTTCTTGTGATACAGCCTGGAAACAGGCAGACGAACAGGCAGCGATGTGTAAGTAATTTTTTTGATTATGTAACCATGCATTTAAACTAAAAATTTGGGAATATACGTGGCGGCCGAAAAGGAAGATCTACTAACCGAGAGAGAATCCGAAAATCCGGATTTTTTAAAATAAAATAAATCGGCCTAGTGCGTGTCGGACTCGCTCATGAAGGGTTCCGCAGCAGCAATAAGTTTTATTAAAAGGTTTTTGATTTATTTTTATATTTCAGTTGATTTAATGAAAGTTAAATTAAGGTTTACCATTTATGACCAAAGATTTATAACGTATAAAAAAAACTACTTGCTAGTTCTCGTTCAAAACAATTTTCCTTGGTAGTTTTTATGGTAATGTACATCATATTATATTTTTTTAGACTTATCATGCCCCTACTTTAGAAGTTAGAGGACTACTTTAGAAGTTAGAGGACACATATTTTACCACTTTGGAAGAGTCTCTCTCGCAGACTATTCCGATTAGAAAAAAATTATATTAGAAATCTCAATATTATTTTGAAAGACCTATCTATAGATACCCCACACGCATAGGTTAGATGAAAATAAAACTTGAGAGGTGTCAAGGGACACCCGGATGGAACGAAGTTATTTCGTATGTACAAAAGATCTGTATAGTGTATACACTAAAAAAACAAAAAAAAAAAACAAAAAAATATTCATAACTGGCTTGCTTTCTATAAGAGAGAGAGAGAGAGAGAGAGAGAGACAGAGAAACACGCGCACGCCACACGATTTACAATTATAGCAAAAAGCACAGCCATAGATCAAGATAGATACCGCTACTATCTTGATTCATGATATATGTCTGTGGCAAAAAGTGTCGGTCAAAAAGTGGCGTTACAACTTTTTCCGTCTAGCCCCCTTTCGCAACGTGCGATAAGGAACTTCGTTCCATTTTTTTTTGTTTCAGTTGTAACTTGTACCTAATATGGGGACCCCTACAATTTTTAATAATTTTTCTATGTTTGTATCAAAATCTTAATGCGGTTCACAGACTACATCTACTTACCAAGTTTCAATTGTATAGCTCTTATAGTTTCGGAAAAAAGTGGCTGTGACATACGGACCAACAGACAAACAGACATACAGACAGACATGACGAATCTATAAGGGTTCCGTTTTTTGCCATTTGGCTACGGAACCCTAAAAATACTCTAGAAGAGATCCGAGGGAAAGTTCTTAAATTTCAAAATTTTCATTTTTCTTAAGAACTTATTTTCGCTAAAAGATTACCCTATGCTGAGTTGGCTCTCGACTCTTCATTGGTATTTTCAATTCAAGAATCATTCCCTTAACAAGTTAAGATAAGATCATGTAGCTAGTCTAATAATTTAGGTTTGAAAATGTTTTTTCGAGAAAATTAAAACGTTTACAAAAAGTTTTGAAAAATGTTTGCAAGACCAAGACTTTTGCAAGACCAAGACCAAGACTAGGCGTGCAAGACCAACACCAAGACCAAGACCAGACAGATTTGAGCAAGACCAAGACCAACACTGCACAAGCAAGACCAAGACCAAGACTGGTCGGGTCTTGGTCTTGGTCTTGCATTGCTCATCACTATTGATCACGATACGCGCTCCGACCAAATAAGAAGTCCGAAGGTAACGCCCGATAAACAACACACAATCAGCACTTGCAGTACTAATCTCGGATAAATCTCTACCAACATCAAACAGCTGATTAGATACACAAGCCTCCTTACTAAATAAAATATTTAAGAATATTTAAGAGGTCTGTTTGTCTGTCTGGCATATCGGAATCGTAACATAACAGAAAAAGATAGCGAACTTTGAATAGTTATACGCTGCGTAAATATTTTATTAGTATAGCTATAGAGGAAGAGGTTTTAATAATAATTGTTAAAATTTTAATACAATAAACCCCTTACTAATAAAAAAATATATACCTTAGATACGCTATAATATCCTTGTCGTTCATTCGAAAATTCCCTCAACAGACAAAACATTGGCTCGACTGCAGATAAAGGCATACCTATTCGTTATGAAACCAACTGGAAGTCACTTATGAAATATTCTAGAAAATAAAAACATAGTACAAACTAAGGGCATAACTGCGTATTGTTTGTCGTGCGATAAACTGTTAGGAAATGTTTCACAAGCGATCACTCAAGAGGTTGACAGGACATCTATAGATCAACGAACCTAGCTTAAAATAATAATTCAGAAGATAAGGAGATATATCTTAGATATCACATGATATTTTCATAACGTAAAGCTTGGATTTATAAAATGAGGCATTATAATAATAAACAAACGCCAAAAACTAAGTAGACCTGTGATTTAATAACCCCTAGATATGCATTTTAAAATCGGAACAAATTCATCACCCTTACTTTAAGTTGCTTTCCATCAGGTGACCCGTTTGCTCGTTTGCCCTAATTTTATAAAAAAGGGTTGCTTTACTAACCATTTACAAGTTACAACAGACTTGCCGGAGGGTTGGGCTTCGGCCCGTTCAGTTTTTTTTGTATCGCATCGATATTAAACAATAGTAGAACAAAAAAATTAAGAGCATACAGGTGCACTTATTTTAATATATTTTTTAAATCATTGTCAAAATTATTTTGCCAGCCTCAGCTCAGGACAGGACAAGAGCTAGGGCTCAGGTTCTTTATTACAGACTGCGACATCTAGTGGATCATCAGATAAGTATGTCAACTGGAAGTCTTGTCGAAACGAAACCGTTGACGCTAGATGTCGCTTCTAAATTACTACTACCTACTCAACAGAAGATGGCGCTTAATAAAAAAATTACGAGAGTAAAAGCTTTTTGCTAATAGATGTCACTTTGATCTGTGTATTAAAAATAGGTCTCAGTTTTTTAATTTTAAAATCTAGAAATATTAAATAAAAATTAACTTTTTGATGCGATGTCAGCTACATCTGCTTGTGATATTCTCTGAACAGTAAATAGATGTAACCAAGTAAATTGTTTATAAATACCTAGATATGTTTTGAACACCTGAATCCCTCTCGTACCTCAAATAGCAAAATAAATAATAATAATTGTACAGTTAGGTATTATTTTATTTTATTAACTAGCTGTCCCGGAAAACGTTGTTTTGCCAGTTAAAGTATTTCTACTTCATCAGTTGATACAAAATCTTACCCCCTCTTTTGTCCCCTAAGAGGGGTGGGGGGGAAAATTTTATACTTACACCAGATGTTAAGTTGGAAAACATAGTTAATAATATGAAGTCCATTAAAGAAAAAAGTTTGATACAAAATCTGACCCCCTCTTTGGTACCCTTAGAGGGAGGGGTGGGGGGAGGGGATTTTTATACACCAGATGTTGAGTTGGAAGAAGACAAATATATCTGCGAAAACCGTATGCAAATCGGATCAGTAGTTTTCGTGTTAAAGAAAAAAGTTTGATACAAAATCTGATCCCCTCTTTTGTCCCCTTAAAGGGGTGGGGGGAATTTTTTTTATACACCAGATGTTAAGTTGGAAGAAGACAAATATATCTGCGAAAATCGCATTCAAATCGGATCAGTAGTTTTCGTGTGATAGTGGAACAAACATACAGACAGACAGACAGACAGACAAAAAACGAACCACATTTTTGGCTTCTATAGCGATGTAGTAACGTAACACCCCCCGCTTATTATTTTTTGAATATCTTTAATGTACAGAATTTTCATTTCTACAGTTTTATTATATGTATAGATTTAAAATTAAATTAATCAAGATGAGTTTTAATATTTAAATATACATGGTGTAACAAAACTGTGATGTGAAAGTAGCAGCGGTGAAAGGGTAACTTTTTTTCCTTTTACCTTTTTAGGGTTCCGTACCCAAAGGGTAAAAACGGGACCCTATTACTGAGACTTCGATGTCTGTCCGTCTGTCTGTCCGTCTGTCTGTCTGTCCGTCTGTCTGTCTGTCTCCAGGCTGTAACTCAAGAACCCCTATAGCTAGACTTCTGAAATTTTCACAGATTATGTATTTCTGGTGCCGCTATAACAACAAATACTAAAAACAAAATATAGTTAATATTTAAGGGAGGCTCCCATACAACAAACGTTATTTTTTTGGTCTTTTTGGCTCGTAATCCATAATAGCAACATATAGACACTTGAAATTTTCAAAAAATGCTCAATTATATGTGTACTTTAATATTAAATAATAAAATTAAAATAAAATAAATAATTAAAGGGGGCTCCCATACAAAAAACAAAATTTTTTCCTTATTTTCGCTCTATAACGGTACGGAACCCTTCGTGCGCGAGTCCGACTCGCACTTGGCCGATTATTTTAAATCATTTGTTACACGTTGCATTTAAATATACAATATTATAAAATAAAATTACATTTATAAATAACAACAAATCAAAATTAAATATAACTTGGTCACACCTATAACGTTAATTCGTTAAAGGGTGTGAAGCGTTCTCGAGCCGGTCACAGTTAATTAGTGAGGCGACCCCGACCGCCGGCTAACTAGCGGCAAGATAATCCACACCACGCGCCTAGCAAGAAGACATCTAGTGAACTTTCACACTCAATTTTTTCGAATTGAAACGCTGAAGTAATTTTAGTAAGTTACTTAAAAGTTTAAATTAATCTACATTAGGCATATGGGAAATCATCAATCACTTTATTTTTGTGTATTCAGTCAAATACGTTTGTTTTATTTTCCCACTGAGGGTTTTTAGAATTTCACCAAAGGAACAGATTAAGCCCATCCAAACTGTCAAAATATTTACTATATCAGTTACATTATAGCATCAAATAGAAATAGGTACCTAAAACAAAGAGGTACTTACCATAGTTAAAAAAAAAGTTCGTCTAACAAATAATAATCTGTCTTAGTTTTTACATCTCAAGAGGTGGTTAAGATATAATAGGATTTTGAAATATAATACAAACACGAGAAAAGAATAATATATGAAATTTAAGAATTTTCTAGATGCAAGCACGAAAAACGTAGTATTTTTCTATTTTTTTCTAACAAGCTGCGTTCGTCGCTACCAGTGTGAGACGCCACTAACTATCGCATTCAAAACGATTGTTGGGGAAAAACGATTTTTAATTTGTTCTCAAACGCTGAGTGGCGGAGGTGTGCGGGTGACACATTTGATTCTAACACAATTTTATTGGTGACGAGAGGGCACTCTATAATAAATTCATTTAACATCGCTCTAACATCATTTTATTTTAATAAAATTAATCCAGGGAAATATTAGAACCGTGATAATAAATTATTATAGATGTTTAGTTAAATGTTTATGATAATATGGCATTTTGTCTTTAGCAAATTACATAATATTATGATACAACTCAAATTAAACACAATAAAAAAATCATTTGGGGTAGGTTGCACCAACTTACTTTAACTATAACTGTAACTTTAACTATAACTACAGTGCAAAATGTCAAATCTTTGGTTAAGGACGCCATATTAAACGATAACCATAACCGCTCATACTTATATCGAAATTTTTTCGTGAAAATTTACTATGGCTCTAAGTGTTGTTATAAGTAACAAATATTTTTCCTGTCGATTTTTACGGATAATTAAATTTTTATACTCTCAATCCCATTAACTGTAGCTTTAATAAAAAAAATAAACGCAACAGACATCTGTCAAATTCTGTGGTCAAAGTTAAGGTTAAAGTATAAAGTTAATATACCTAGCGGAATAGAGAAACAAAGGTCTGAGCAAGAGAGATGTCACTATCAGTAACACTGCGTGGTAAAAAGAGACGTGTGATACATGACAGCAGAACTCTTTTTTTGACGTCCAGTCGGCACTTATCGGCACGTTGACAATTTAATCTCATAGAATTTATGTTCAATCATGCTTGTATCAGTGTATACTTACACATATTTTTCACACAGATGAAAACCAATTTCGGTTTCGTTTGACAGCTCGAGATTGTTGCTCTATTCCGCTAGGTATATTAACTTTATGGGTTAAAGTTAAGTTAGCCTTAACTATAACCATAACTTTGACCATAACCGTAACTATAACCACGCCTCTGGTGCAAACCACTCCAAATAATTTAACAATAAGCGATGAAGTTGAATAGCTGAAAAGTCAAGTACCAGCTCAGTCATGTCATAAGTTAGATATTTACGGCCTGTTTCACCACTTCCTGATAAGGTGCCGGATAGGCTATTCACAACTTTTTTGACAGATTCTCCATACTCTACTCGTATCTGTCAAATTAAGTGGTGGATAGCCTATCCAGCACTTATCAGGAAGTGGTGAAACAGGCCCTAAAGGTTACTCAAAGTAAAAACTCCTATATTTGTAGCGTGCAAAGACAACTAGACACAGTTTTCCTCGTGGTTCTTGTTGTTTTATTAAAGCCGCTCTAGCATACGAATTACGATCGTAGTCAAAGCAAAGCAATCAAAATATCTGTCTGTATATATCATACATAATATCATCTGTATAATATATCACACAGAACATTTTTCTCAATAAACGTCCACACTTATTAACGCACGGAAAAAAAATATCCTACAATAATATTTGAGGAGAAGTCCTCCAACCGGCGGTTTTACAAAGAACAAAATAATTAAATCTAAACTGTAAAGGAAACGAAGAAATGAAAGCGTAGCTCTCGAGATGGTGATTCGGCGAATGTGTGCGTTGGAAAAGGATAGAGTATTGTACAACACAAAGCCAAGTAATTGTAGACAATAGAAGCTGAAAAAGACGTTTCCTTTAACAAGATTTCTATCTACGAGTGTTTTGCCGGAGGACTCGACGGCAACGATATTATGCAGACAAAAAATTACGCTAACGTCTTTATTTGTAATATCATAAGAGCGAATATCAAATGAATCTGTATTATAGGAGTGGAATGTAATGTTGTATGGTGGAAGAGACTTTGTGAACGCACGCGAAGCGTAAAACAAGATTTGTCAAAGTATAATTAGGGTCCACTGGAAGTTGACCCCCGAGTCGGGCGTCGGAATAAGGGAAAAGGGATTTTGTGAGCTGGTTTCCGATTTTAACATTTGATGTAAGTTGGAAGTGTTTGAAATCGGGTACTCGGGTATTTGTAATGTGAAGACGAACAGAAGATAGAGAAACGACGTTCAGAACATTTTTATAAACACATTGGAGAATGATAAAAAACATAATATCCTATTTGCTGTTGTTCGTAGCATTTTAGAATAAGCTAAGAGTAACAAAATCTCTGTCTACCCATATATTTATTCATTTTATTCTTATATTTATTTAAGTTATAGACAAAGTATATATTATGTTACCTATTAGTGTATTAAATGTATTTCTTATGCACGAGTAACGAGTTATGTATTGTGTTAGAGTTGTTGTTGTTATGTACTATCAGAGAAGTTGATTCCTAGGCAGATGGGGGACCTATGTAGTTTGGTCGCGTTAGGTACGTCAAAACAGATCACAAAACACACACACACACTCAGCTGACAGATCACAATACATTCAATAGGCTACTTGACTTATATTCAATTTCATTGAACAAATGCATTTTTCTAGTAGAACTTGGCCTAGAAAACCGTATTTCACCCTTATCATCAAATAAAAGCTTATGATTGATAAATAAAGTCGATTTGAAAATATGATTTTATGTTTTTTAATTTGTACTGACGAAAACGCTTTTGCGGTACTTCCGATTTGGATGTGACGTCATCACATTAGTAATTTAATAACTTTTATTTATCGCGCTCGTTATATGTAAGTTTATTTGTACATAAATTATAAGAAAAAGCCTAGAAAGATTTGTAAAATATATTTTCTTGAATAATTCAAATAAAACATCAGTTTTATTTAATATCTCCATTTATTGTAGTTGGGAAATGAAATGGCCAAAACTTTTCTTCAAAAGTTTTCAACATTACAAATGATTTCTAAATTCTTTTCTAATTTTTTGGCACTGTTAGACTCGTACGTTTAGCACATAAACAATTAAATTTAATTAAAAGTATAAAATACAAAAATTATGACGTCACACTATGGCGGACAGTGTTTTCGGCGCCATTTAAAAGGCATATTTTTCAATCAACATTTTTATGGGTTTCTACTGCTTAAAAAATTAAAATATTGTTTTTTTTTGGTGAAAATGAATGATTAAGAAGCAATTAGCAAGAAGAAAAAAAGTAGGTCAAGTAGCCTAATGTTCTGTCAACTGCCTAGGAGTTTAGTGAAGGATTCCTTGTTGTTCAAGACCCATCCTACTTGCAACCTATAACAATGCAGATACACATAACACAATACTCTACACAATACTCTACTCGTATCTGTCAAGTTAAGTGGTGGATAGCCTATCCAGCACTTATCAGGAAGTGGTGAAACAGGCCCTTAATATTTTATACAAGGTGTATAACAACACTCGGCACTCACCTTAACTTTTACTTTAAGATACGGTCTTTCAAGTAAAAACAGATATTGTTTAACTTGCTCTTAAGCGTATGCTGTTAGTATCAAATTAATAAATAAAGACTATCTAAAAGCTAAAATTAGTGTTTGGTATAGAGTCTGGAGCATGAGAGCTATTTATTAATTCGGGCTTGAGTTTAAGGATGAACTAATTTATCGCGACATCATGCTTACTTAATGGCAATAATTTCATCTAAAGTCACGAACAGAAAGAAGTTAACACGTCTAACGCCTTTTAAGATCATCAGGAACACAAAATAAAAGAAAATTGCAAATAATTCACAGTAAAAATTATGCAAATAGTATCGTTACTCCGCGAAAACGTTCTTAATGTTGTTGAATGATGTTTTTTTGGGGTTCCTCGCTCCGGAACCCTTCCCTTATTGTGGTTTTTATTGTGGCTTGCGTTTTATTACTTTTTTATATCTTTCTAACCGCCCTCGGTCAGTTATTGATATTGAGCTAGGGTTGAGGCGCGGGGTTTGATATTGAGTGCGGTCTGTGCGTGACAGTCCATCAGGGGGCAAGCGCCAAGCGACACACATTGTTGTATGTGGATTTATAATTTTTGATCACTAACGGCCGCACTCAGAGATATTTAATGATTATTATTAGATATCTAAAAAGTTTAACTGAGTAGTTAGTAGTGTGTATAGAGAAGTGAACAGTAACTGTGTCGGTACACCTGCTAGAGCGGCTGTCGACGGCGATGCTTCGCATCTTATTGCTCTGCTGCTGCTGCTTCGCATCTTATGTTAACTGACTCTATTTATATTATTAATCAGAAATTAGAATACCATTTTTATCTTTGTTTTTTTAAGACAGTTAAGCTAGTAGGTAGTAGTTGTGTAGAAGTGAACAGTAACTGTGTCAGTGCTGCGGCCTGGTAGAGCTCTCCGCGGCGTCATCACAGGCTCATAGCGCAGCGCTCGAGTGCTGCGACATGCTCAGTCCACGCCGCACAGGGGCGGACTTCAAAAATCACCACTCACCCACCCATATTCCAAACCATAGGGTACTGAGAAGGACATTTACTTTGTGATTCCTGAAATGCGTTCGGGAGATAAATAGGAACGACCAACCATTTCTTAGTTTACATTTAAGTACTCGTTCAAATATTGTCTCAAGTAATGTAATGTTCCATCTAGCGCAAATACAATATAATGGTCGTTTAGTTGAATGAATTGTAAATCTTGTAAGAGATAAAAATATGGCTTTAATTAATTTTCTATCTTTGTTAGGAATATCAGATGAAATGTATTTTTAGTTAAAACTTTGTAAAGATAACACTAGTGTAGGTTCATTTTTCAGTAGTTTATCAAAGTTATTGTAAAGATTTCATTCTGGGAATGTAGAAAAGAGAATGTAGTGTATGAAATTATGATTATCCAAAATGGTTGATACCATAATAAGAAGACTTAAATTTTTCTCAAGTATTTTGGCTAAATGCAGCTAACGAACTCCTTACACAGAGTCACATAACTCAGAGTCCGTACCTGAATTGCCACCATGATAGTATTTTGTTAGTCGGCAGCTTTGTAGCAGAGACCAGCACTTAACCGGAGCATCCGTCCTTCTCTTATGTGAGCAGAAGAGCGGGACAGAGCACCGTCATGGGACGCTGGACAATATTTGATTACTTATTGGCTACAATGGTGCGCTAGAGAGGTTGGACACTCGACTTTGTCATATTTTTACTTTGTTTACTGTACCGCATTTTTTAGCTGGACAAACACTACGCCACTGTTTTATTTTGTCCGACGGACGAGTAACGGGCAAAAGGTTACTGATCAAATGCGTTTTTGTGAATGTAAAAATTTGGTAAAACAAAAACCTTACTTTCCATATCGTAGCAGCCTTTGCAGACCGACCGTCATTTACGTATTAACATTTTAGTAGCATACGTACTACAACTACGGCACATATGCCGTGGTTGTAATAATAGGACAAGAACACGTCTTGTGTTACTTTCTAGATATTTATTTTACAAAATATATCAGCTTATAAAATTATGCTATGACCAAGTTAACAATATTCAGAGCTGTATATTCAGAGCTATAGCCAGAAGTTAGGCCTAGTTTTGTACTACATAAATTAGCTAATTATATAATATTTTATTTATTTGTTATTTACACGTTCATGTGGTTTGAACTGATATTTTAAATATTTTTAACATCTATCTTTAATAGAAGCAAACAAAATTATATACTTTGGTACTTCTACTTTTCTTTGCCCCTATTAACCTACTTCGTTAAAGAAAAAGAAGAAACTTATATAGATAAGTACTTTCAATTAGCGCACCTAACATTAGTGTAAAAGATCTATTGTAAATTCGCTATCCTCATAAGTATGGCGACGTATATATCTATTCCCTGCAGGAACACGGGGACAGGTAGATATTCATCATGATCGTGCAGACGGTTGATGGTGCGGAGTTTGGGCGCGAAGCCCAGAGCAGGTATACCCAGACTCCTCATGTAGATCATATCTGATGTGGCTGGGCAGACAATCGGCAGGATTGTTAGTCCCCTGGAAGATTGAAAAAGAAGAATTTTAGTTTTAAAACGTTTTTTGATCTTTGCGTAAACGCAGGCTTAATGAGGTAGAAACATTTTTTTTATATTAATCGTTGTATTGCAAGATAAATATTGCAAGATTTTTCCTAACTTCTTTATTCAGACGAGCATTTTAGTCCTAGGCACTATCTATTGAATTTCCATTAGCTTAAGTTTCAAAATTATTTTTCAACACAAAACCTAGTAATTTACTTGGTCTGATTTTGTTTCATCTATACTAATATTATAAAGCGGAAGAGTTTGTTAGTTTGTTTGTTTGTTTGAACGCGCTAATCTCAGGAACTACTAGTCCGATTTAAAAAATTCTTTCAGTGTTAGATAGTCCATTTATCGAGGAAGGCTATAGGCTATATTTTATCACGCTAAGACTAATAGGAGCGAAGAAATAGAGGAAAATGTGGAAAAAACGGGGGGAAATTATTTGAAAGGGCTTATTTGAACGCACTAATCTCAGGAACTACTGGTCCGATTTGAAAAATTCTTTCTGTGTTAGATAGCCCATTTATCAAGGAAGGCTATAGGCTATATTTTATCAGGCTAAAACTAATAGGAGCGAAGAAATAGAACAAAATGTGTAAAAAACGGGGGAAATTATTTGAAAGGGCTTATCTCACGAACTACTAGAGCAATTTTTCTGTTATTTGGGTCAGATAAGAAGTAGACCACGTGAAGAATCATAGGCTATTTTCTGTAGACTGATTTGTCTGTGAAATATCTAATTTACGCAGGCGAAGCCGCGCGGAACGTCGTGTATTAAATAAGCCTTTTCTATTAATATAGACGTATGTTTCCCATGCGCAGTTTTGCACATGCACATGTTTTTTTCCTAGGGCATGATTAATCTGCCACTATGCCTATACCTCCATAGAAATAAACACTTTCTTTGGTTGTTTCGGCTTAAAGTTGCGTAATATTATCCTGTAGTTGCATAACTACACTACAAAGTACTTACAAATCATTAGCAGCGTCCTTGATGGCGACCCAGTACTGGTTACTATCATCAATAGCGGTGGGCACTGATTCATCGATCTTCCTGATGAACTTTACTTTAGTTCCATTGCCGAGGGCTCGAGTCCACGTGTCAACCTGGAAATCCATACTAATATTATAAATGCGAAAGTGTGTCTGTCTGTCTGTTACCTCTTCACGCCCAAAACGCTGAACCGATTTTGCTGAAATTTGGCGCAACGGAGTTGCGGGCATCATCTAGTATATTCATTGTCTCTTATAACTCACTAGATGACGTCCGCAACTCCGTTGCGCCAAAATTCGGTATCGCGTGGGAACCGTATATTTTTCCGGGATAAAAAGTATCCTATGTCCTTTCCCGGGATTCAAAGGGAATCTCCATACCAAATTTCAGCAAAATCGGTAAAGCGGTTTGGGCGTGAAGAGGTAACAGACAAACAGACTCACTTTCGCATTTATAATATTAGTAACTCATGTACTAGTTTTACTTTTTGCCGTTTCTTCTATCATTTTTCCGTACCCAAAGAGTAAAAACGGGACCCTGTTACTGAGACTTCGATGGCTGTCCGTCTGTCTGTCTGTCTCCAGGCTGTAACTCAATAACCGCTATAGCTAGACTTCTGAAAATTTCACAGATTATGTATTTCTGTTGCGGCTATAACAACAAATACTAAAAACAAAATAAAATTAATATTTAAGGGGGGCTCCCATGCAACAAACGTAATTTTTTTGACCTTTTTAGCTCGTAATCAATAATGGCAACAGCTATAGGCACTTGAAATTTTCACAATATCCTTAATTTTATCTGTAGTCTCATAATTAATAATAAAATTAAAATAAAATAAATATTTTAGGGGGCTCCCATACAAAAACACAATTTTTCGCCTATTTTTCCTCTATAACCGTACGGAACCCTTCGTGCTCGAGTCCGACTCGCACTTGGCCGATTTTAAGAATTAAATTGAATCCATGGCTACATTTTCATAAACGAAAAAGTGTGGCGGTTTGTTTGTTACCTTTGTACACTTAAACCGGTTAACCTATTTATAACCGGGTAAAGGACACGAAATAACTTTTGTGACAAATACGGGTCCCACACGTTAAAAGAAATTTTTTTAGCACAATCTAGCTTTGAATATTTTTTTACCCACGTCTTTTCTTTTCTTTCGTAAAATCTTATAAGTTATACCGACTGTATGTCCTACGTTATGCTTTTAATATCTATTAAATTTAGGGAAAGTTACCATTTGTTGAGCTTCCGTCGCGGTGGTAGACATAGCCAGCCTGACGTCCACGACAACGGTTATTGTACTAGGAATTACATTGTTGGCAATGCCTCCCTGAAAAGAAACAAAATCTTTAGAAAACTTCCACATCAATTTCCACTTGAAAGGATTAACAAGGAAAGGAAAGGACATTTTCATATAAAATTATGTTTATCTTAGTAAAGAAGTAGCTTAAAAGATTTATCAAAAAAAAAATATACACAGATAAACTTGTTAGGATAACACTTCAGTCAAAACTGCAATATTTATAGCACTTTTTTGTATTATTGTTCTAAACAATGTGTTTACCGTTATTCGATTAATATTTAAAGTGCCGTAGCTACCGAAGTCCAGGGGTTGTAGCGCTTTCTTGATTTCCACTTGATCCTTTCTGAAGTTTGCCGTCATATTTAAAAGAGTCTGCAACTGTTAACGAAATATAATTTTTTTTTTATAACAATGCTGGCTAGTGTTGATCGTTGGAACAAAATATTGTATTATATTAAATGCTTCTAACAGTATAAATAATAATAATAATAATAATATGTTTATTACCAGATTTATTTTACACATAATATATAATAACATAATAAATAATAATTCCAATATATAATATTATTTAATCAACAATTAACTTTAACGAGTGTTGGTGACATTATTTAAAAAAAACATCGTTGCTCACCAATTATTTTAAGTAATTTAATTAAACGAAAATCGAACCATTACTACATGTTACAACAATTTCAAATTATTATAAGTTTTTATGCTCATCAATAAAATAAAAGTTATTTTGCTTTTGGCTCTTTACCTTAGTAACGATATCCTTTTCTGGTAAGCTCGATGGATGACCGCTGTTTTCGTGGATTGTGATTTCCATTTCTGGAAAAGATTATAATAAAATTTTAAAAAAATATCTTTATAATAAAAATCGAGATTCATAAGTATGTAAATTAGTGTGTTAATCCAATTGCCTTGATGTTTATTATCAAATGGATATCATAGGAACTTGAACTATGACCAAAACTCGATCTATGCTAGCTATGAATAAAGATCAGCTAACGACTTGTAGTAGAATAAGTTATTATTTTTATAATAATAATGATAGAAACACTTATCAACTATTATAATATTATAAAATACACAAAAAAACTGCGATTTGTGCAAAATGTTTCCATTAATATGTATTTTATTCCCTTCTTATATTTACAAAGATAACAAACTCAGGAAAGGGTACGCCATAATGAATTTATTTGAAAAAATAAGCCAAGTGCGAGTCGGACTCGCGCACGAAGGGTTCCGTACCGTTATAGAGCAAAAATTGCCCAAAAATTGTGTTTTTTGTATGGGAGCCCCACTTATTATTTTTTTATGAAATAAGGGGGCAAACGAGCAAACGGGTCACCTGATGGAAAGCAACTTCCGTCGCCCATGGACACTCGCAGCATCAGAAGAGCTGCAAGTGCGTTGCCGGCCTTTTAAGAGGGAATAAGGTAATAGGGTAGGGGAGGGTAGGGAAGGGAATAGGGGAGGGTAGGGAAGGAAATAGGGGAGGGTAGGGAAGGGAAAAGGGTAGGGGATTGGGCCTCCGGTAAACTCACTCACTCGGCGAAACACAGCGCAAGCGCTTTTTCACGCCGGTTTTCTGTGAGCCCGTGGTATTTCTCCGGTCGAGCCGGCCCATTCGTGCCGCAGCATGGCTCTCCCACGTTCTAACAATTATTTAGTTTAATTTATTTTACTATTAATTATTAAAGTATAAGTACAACTGAGTATTTTGTGAACATTTCAAGTGCCTATCTTTGGCCATTATTGATATGGAGCAAAAATAGCAAAAACATCACGTTTGTTGTATGGGAGCCCCCCTTTAAATATTTAATTTATTTTGTTTTTAGTATTTGCTATTATAGCGGCAATAGATATACACAATCTGTGAAAATTTCAGAAGTCTAGCTATAGCAGCTCTTGAGATACAGCCTGGAGACAGACAGACAGACGGACAGACAGACGAACAGACATCGAAGTCTTAGTAATAGGGTCCCGTTTTTACCCTTTGGGTACGGAACCCTAAAAAGATTGTATAATCTTTAGTAGACGGTATCATCTGCTTACGTTAATGTCAAATAACTCCAAAGTGAATCGTTCATATTTTGAGCACATTATATTTGCGTCGGATTTCACGTGCCGTTTGTAATAAATATATCAACTGAAATTATGAAAATTTAAACAATACATGTCGCGGTTAAGGCGACACAGAGCAAAATCTTTATATTTTTGGTTTCCTGTTTCCGATCTCATAATACTTTTTAGGTGGAGACAGTAGAGCCTATAAAATATATGATATTACTTAATGTAGATTGTAAGTCTACAATCTAGATTTACATTACTATAGATCCCATAATTAATACTTACGCCAAGGTCTCTTGTCCACGTACGAGGCGTATAACGTGTCGTCGGGGGAGGCGAGACCCTCGTCCATGACAAACCCGACGTTCAGGGATTTGAACTCGTCGGTCTTGATGAACGCTCGCATACCACGATCACCCCCTACCTCCTCATCTGAGAACACAGTAACAATTTACTATGAATAGTGAGTGTAAATACCTATGTACACGTAAAATAGCGATTATTATTAATGAATTTGATAACAGTTTATTAGCCTCTACTATCTTTCTTAATATTATATTGTAGTATGTACACTTTATATAGTAAGGATAGAAAAACATCGCTTTTTTGCATTGCAAACTTAGTTTCTTAGCGAGAGAGCTTAAGAGACCGGGTGCCATCGAAATTCTCATACAACGTAATACCATAATCATTATGCACAAAAAAATATTTTTAGTTTTTATATATTTTGTTATTAATTTTTGTGCAAGAACCTAGGTAATTACTGTTTTAAGCTGAAAAACAACTCAAACATGTTAAATATTTTCGAATGAGAAAATGATTTTGGTATTACGTTGTATGAGAATTTCGATGGCACCCGGCCCCTTAACAGATAGGTGCATGCTGTTGAAACTACCATAGGCGCAGACAAAACGACCTTCTGTCGTACACTAAAGCCTAAATTGATTCTTATCAATTAATAAGTCAAAAAGAATCAGGCTGATTCGCGTAATCAGATGATACTTCCTGTTATTACCTGGCATAACAGTGACATGGAGCGTCCTCCTCACTGTCACTCCGTTCTCCATCAGTCGTCTGATGGCCTCGATGTACTGTATCGCCACGCTCTTGGTGTCCTGCGTGCCGCGCGCGTACATGTCCCCGTTCTCGTCTATATGCGCTGAAAACGGCGGGTACGTCCATTCTGACTAGAAAAAAGATATAATAATGTGGGAGAGCCATAAAGGAGCGGGCTCGACCTGAATCTTTTGACAAATTAAAAAAAAATAGAAACTTAAAGACGCCAAGTATCAAATCCCATACGGATAATGGATTTGAAACTAATACGCTAAGTAGGACAGCGTCACAGACTTTTAATGAAATAACGTCCTTACGTTGTGTTTTCCGTGTAAGTTGCTATTGCTAAGTTAAATTGGGATTATTACAACCAAGGCTAAGTTGCATTTATTAGTTTCGACAGTGCAGAAAACAAAATGAGATTGCAATGACAAAGCGCTTGCGATGCGTTGGATGCGTTATGTCAAATTATCGAACTATCAAACATTCCATTTCATTTTGACCAAGTACACTATGAATGATGGACAAACTGCAAGAACCGGATAATTAGGCTAATATATAGGAAATTTGTAGCTTATGTTAGGCAGAAACTAAATGGAAGTAAGTAATTGGGATTTGGGAAACTTGTATAACAAATTAAAGCAAACTCTACCTCATAGACAGGTACAACATCGGCGTGGGTATTCAACATGATGCTGGGCAGTTCCGGCTCAGTTCCGTTCCACGTCATCACGACAATGGGCAGCCCGGCTGGAGAGTACACGTTGAACTCCAGGCCCAGCGCCAGGGCCTCACGACGCCAGAACTCCGTCGACACATCTAAAAGTATATCAGACTAGATGACGCCTACAACTCGTAAATAATCATTTTTGGCGCGAGAACCGTACTTTATTATATTATACTATATTACTAATTAAAAAAAAAAAAAACTAGGCCTCTACATCCGTTGTGGATGATTTATACAGTATTTTCAGAGCGAAGTAACCACTCATAAAATACTGTACTGTGCCTAGGACAAGATTTTTAAATGACCGCATGGTTGCCCAAGCACATACGGCATCCTCGCAATATAGTCGGCCTAATCCAGAGGAAAGAACTAGCAATACGTCTGGGACCAACCATGTGCGGGTTTTCTCACGATGTTTTCCTTCACCGTATGAGTGTCCGTATTATGTACTTGAGATCAGAAAATGTCTCATTGGTACACGCCTCCACCCGGGATGGAACCTGCACCCTCTACGAGTGCGAACCAAAGGTCTACCCATTGGGCCACGGACGCTCTCAATTACTATATTATATTATATACTATGTTTTTCCGGGATAAAAAGTATCCTATGTCCTTTCCCGGAACTCAATGTATCTACATACCAAATTTCAGCAAAATCGGGTCAGCGGTTTGAGCGTAGAGAGGTAACAGACAGACAGACACACACACTTTCGCATTTATAATTTGTGTATATGTGTTAGTATAGATACTAAGAACAACGAAGGTATCTAAAATTATAGTAGGTAAATGTGTTACAGACAAGGCAAGTTAGATATTATTATATTATTATCCATCGAAATAGTATACAGAATAGAACTAGAAATGTATGAAACATTGGACGGCTTTAGATATTTCGTTACTGTCATAGAAATGACGTTTTAGGGTTCCGTAGTCAACCAAGTTTTGTTGATTACAGAACCCTAAAACGGAACGCAGCTGATTTTTTGTATATTGATAGTAACCTATCAATATACAAAAAATCAGCTGCGTAGTTATAAAATTTAAGAGTAACATTGTCCTACAAATAGAATAATCCATATTTTAGGACCATCAAATCAAAGTCTGAAATCCTTTCTATCTCTGTTAGCTACCACTTTCGAGATTTTTCGCAAATAAAATTGTTGTTCGTCTTATCAAAATGAAGCTACTCACAAAAAGTTTGCGTGGTGGTAATCAAAAAAAATTTTGTTCAAGGGATCCCTGACTAGTAGCAAGGATGAAACGAAAAATTAGTATGAACCCGAATAATTATGATCTACGAAGTTGAGCACTATACGCCAAGGAGTACTTTTTAAAAACCTTTCATGAAAACAGATCTTGACTCAGTTACTCTTCTGTAGTATTAATTATTCGTAATATTTATCCGATCAAACCATACTAATATTATAAATGCGAAAGTATCTCTGTCTGTCTATCTGTCTGTTTCGCTTTCATGCCAAAACTACTGAACCAACTGTAATGAAATTTTGTACACAGATATTGTAGAGCCTGAGAACAGGATGTGCACATCGGTTTTTAGGTATTTTGATTTTAAGAGGGGTTTTACGAAGCAGCCAATTTTGTTTATTAGATGGATTTTGAAGAAACTTTGCAGTAATGTAGGCTATATTTTATCCCGACATTCCCACGGAAACGGGAACCACCGCGCGCTGTAAACCTAAGTCCACGCGGACGGAGTCGCGGGCAACAGCTAGAAACCAATATAATACTCGTGTCAATTACGTATTATCACATACGCATCACTTATCACCATAGACCTATTTGACATTTAAACGCACTTTAGACCTAGAGATAAAATACATCTAGATACTAAACTATTTTATTGAAACCAGGAAAATGTGGAAAAAACGGGGGAAACGTTTTTTCCACATTTTCTCCTATTTCTTCGCTCCTATTACTCTTAGCGTGATAAAATATAGCCTATAGCCTTTCTCGATAACTGGGCTATCTAAAACTGAAAGAATTTTTCAAATCGGACTAGTAGTTCCTGAGATTAGCGCGTTCAAATTAGCCCTTTCAAATAATTTCCCCCCGTTTTTTCCACATTTTCCTCTATTTCTTCGCTTCTATTAGTCTTAGCGTGATAAAATATAGCCTATAGCCTTCCTCGATAAATGGACTATCTAACACTGAAAGAATTTTTCAAATCGGACCAGTAGCTCCTGAGATTAGCGCGTTCCAACAAACAAACAAACAAACAAACAAACTAACAAACTCTTCCGCTTTATAATATTAGTATAGATAATAGAAGAGAATATAATACATACATTTATATGTAATAACAACATATATTATATTTTTTGTTTTAAAAATTGCATAATAATTATAATCTTAATGTTTTGAACGGTGTGGTCCCAGTGTGGCGGCCAGTAGATTCGACATTTTTCGATTTCCTTAGATATTATGCTGCTCCACCCTTTGCCTTTAGATGTTGTGACATTGGCTTGGTGGAGAGGGGTCACTCAAGCTGGGTGGAGTTTCTAGGGGGTTAAAGAGATATCGTTCTGTGTCGAATCTAAAAATGCAATGTTTATAATATGTGATATAAAATGTTTTAAAATGTAAATGCACAAAACTTTAAATTGTATACTAAGTAGGCGACGACCTAATAAAATACGAAGTGAGTATTTGGAAAAGCACTATGCAAGTAGTGTTTAGTTTTGTAAATAACTTAAAAACCAAGATTCATCGGAAAACTGATTCCATTGGCCTTGAGCATACCAGTTATTTTAAAAAATAAAACAACCTGTTTTATTTTTATACATTTCAATGCCAATTTGGTTGTAATATTATTTAAATACACTCACATTATTGTATTTTAATTATTATTTATTGATACAGTAGTTAATGGATATCATCATAATAATATGTTAATTAGTATCATTATTAAAGAAAAGTAGTACCTGGAAGACTTTGCTCGGAATCTTATTAATTTAATAAAAAAAATGCGAGATTTCCCTGTTTAGATAGGTACATACCGTTTTTAGGGTTCCGTACCCAAAGGGTAAAAACGGGACCCTTTTACGAAGACTTCGTTGTTTGTCCGTCTGTCCGTCTGTTCGTCTGTCCGTCTGTCCGTCTGTCTTTCTGTCTGTCTGTCTGTCTGTCTCCAGGCTGTATCTCAAGAACCGCTATAGCTAAACTTCTGAAATTTTCACAGATAATGTATATCTAATGCCGCTATAACAACAAATACTAAAATCAAAATAAATTAAATATTTAAGGAGGGCTCCCATACAACAAACGTGATTTTTTTGCTATTTTTTGCTCGATATCAATAACAGCAGCACATAGGCACTTAAAATGTTCACAAAATACTCAGTTGTATTTGTACTTTAATTATTAATAATAAAATTAAAACAAATTAAATAATTAAGGGGGGCTCCCATACAAAAAACACAATTTTTAGCCTATTTTTGCTGTATAGTGGTACGGAACCCTTCGTGCGCGAGTCCAACACGCACTTAGCCGATTTTGTACATAAATTATCATGTTCATATGCTTGAGACTCATGTGAAATATAAAATTATTGAATTTGACCCTTATTCCACTTTCATGTTTTTGATAGGATAGTATATATACATATAATTATTAATTACTTATATTACAATTTACAACGTTCACGTACTTCTGTTGCATATAATATTTAACCCAATAACTTTAAACTCTTTTAGGCAATTTCTTATTGGAATTAAATGGTCAGTGTCATTACTCATTATAATTTATGATACATTTATTTAGTTTAATGATATCAGTCACATTTCAATAAAAAATTATTTTACAAATGCAAATATGACAAACATAATATTATACTTTCTGGAAGTTGAGTTACGAGTATTTTTTTAAATATTTGACTTAGTCAAAGATACTTTATAATTACTTGAAAATATCGGACGATACATTAAAATTACTTGAAAATATCAAAAGATAAATTAAAATGTCTCACCCAAATTTTTCCCGTCACTAGTGTCTATCCTTAGGTACTCCTGCAGGCGTTGTACGGCGGAAATGTTGGCATACTCCTGTGCGTTCCTCTTCACCACTGGCATACAGTTCACGGCCACAGCACAGAAGACAACACAACACAGTTTCCACATCGTGTTCACTTCACTCGATAATCGCGACTGTCGACTGCTCCGTTTAATATGTATTAGATAACATTTATTTAATAATAATGGGAACCAGAATCGATAAAACTATCATCTCGTCACAAATTTGAATAGACAAGTAAGATTCATCATGGCATCTTTCCCGCTTACGAGATAAGTATTTCATATTTCCACAGCCTACACAATATTTCTTCCTAATACATAGAGATACTATGTACTACGTAGTACTTATATGTCAGTGTCCTAATATATATTTTTTTTAATGAAATAAGGGGACACGCGAGCAAACGGGTCACCTGACGGAAAGCAACTTCCGTCACCCATGGACACTCGCAGCATCAGAAGAGCTGCAGGTGCGTTGCCGGCCTTTTAAGAGGTAATAGGGTAGGGGAGGGTAGGGAAGGGAATAGGGGAGGTTAGGGAAGGAAATAGGGGAGGGTAGGGAAGGGAAAAGGGTAGGGGATTGGGCCTCCGGTCCGGTCCGGTCCTTGTACGGGGTTCGATTCTCAATATCACTATATTCACTCCAGCGTGAGACAGCGTTTTAATATTATAAGCATATTGTGTATGTGAAAGAGCCTGTAATAATCTAAGTGACATACAATCTATGAGAATCACGGTTCTCATACGTTGAAAAAGTCACCTTGTAAGGTAACTGATCTGTGTTAATATTTTTATTGGTGAATACAATGCAAGTCTCTCGCAAATATTTTAGCCACCAATAAAAAAAATCTTTTATTGGTGGGTAAAAACCAAATTTCATGACCGTCTCTAAAATTTGCTACTAAGTATGTTATTCTGACCTCGAAAATAATTAACTAACTGCGTGTTAAATTAATAAATCAACATCTTTCGAATGTGAAATTTTATTATTATACCTACTTAATGATGTCCGTTGCGATAAAATTTATGTTGAACTCATTGAAAACGTTTTGTCCCCTCGATTGGGATCTGAACCCGCGACCTCCGGCTTGAGCGATCTATCCAACTGACTACTGAGCCACAAAGGTTGTCAAGGAAATGTATCTGTTAATCAGTGGAACAGTTTCCTCATCATGCAATAACAAAGTGCTATATCATGAGACAATATTATCCTTGTATGATAATATTCAGAAGATATGATATTATGATAATATTAGGTATGTTTTGTCTGCTAAACTTTATCTTAACAAAACTGTGCGTATCGGTTTCTCTTATCTTCTAAGATATTGTACAGTTTAATATCGATTATTATGATTACATTACATAAAATGCAGACTAAAAATTTTGAGATTGGATATGAAAAGGATATGAAAAGTTCTAACACAATCGAATGCAATACAGCTTACAAGTCAGTTTAAATCAAAAATGTATTTGATTTTATTGGTAAGTTAAATCCCGTAATATTATGTTTTATTTGGAATAGCTTTCTTCTTTTAATCGAATGATCTTGTCACAGTTTTTTGGCCTTGTTTCGATATTTAAAAAACCGATGATGACATAAATTATTGTACAAATAACATACTCGGTCTGTTTCGTTAAATAAAGTGTGCATACCAATCATGTGAATACTTAAATTAATTAAAAGCAAATCTGATAATCCGTTACCAAATATTGGGAAACAGTTGATGTATCGTCAGCAAAAAAATTTAAGGACACGAAGTTGGCACGGTAAAATATGTTATTATTGTTTTGTTTGTCACAACTCACACTGAATTCACGTGATAATTAGGAACAAACTTGATAAAATTCATGTAAATTTTTTCGATTTGTTTTTGTTTTTCTCAAGTTCTATTAGCACGTATACATTAAAAAGGTGTAAAATGTTGCTATCATAATTTCATTAAGATAAAATAGAGTAGGTATTTTATTGCTAACTGTACAATCACGTGGGAGAGCCATGCTTCGGCACGAATGGGCCGGCTCGACCGGAGAAATACCACGTTCTCACAGAAAACCGGCGTGAAACAGCGCTTGCGCTGTCTTTCGCCGAGTGAGTGAGTTTACCGGAGGCCCAATCCCCTACCCTATTCCCTTCCTTTCCCTCCCCTATTCCCTTCTCTTCCCATCCCTACCCTCCCCTATTACCCTATTCCCTCTTAAAAGGCCGGCAACGCACCTGCAGCTCTTCTGATGCCGCGAGTGTCCATGGGCGACGGAAGTTGCTTTCCATCAGGTGACCCGTTTGCTCGTTTGCCCCCTTATTTCATAAAAAAAAAACAATTTAAGATGCTGTACACAGTCCACAGAGCTAATGTGTCCGGCACACCATAATTGTAGTTAGTGACGCAACTTTAATCCAAACCTTGCCCAATTGTCGTGTACACTTCCAAAGTCACCAATCTGGGACAGTCGTGCACGAAATTGTTAAGAATTTATTACAGAAAAGAGAGTACATACTAATATCATAGAAACGAAAGTCTGCCTTTCTGTTACCTCTCGATTAAAACGCAAAACTGATTTGGATAAGATGCTTAGAGTTCAAACAAAATACATTGAATAGATTTTGGCCCATAAAAATTTATCTTTCGGTGCAACGTTCAAGTTGAGACCAATCACCAAAGTCTAGTAACTATAAAATTGACAATGTGTGTTACACTACTCGTCTGTTACGACTTTAAAAAACATATTTTAATGATTAAATCATTAAAAAACCTCACCAAAATTCAAGTGGACAATGCCTTTAACATTTATTTATTCTAAAGGCCTGTGTACACGAGTATACCAGTAGAGTAACACGATCGCCTCTCTGGTTGATCGCCTGGCATATTTGTACTCGCTGCACTGTTTGTTCTGACCACCTTCCACACACTATTTGGACATTTTGGAAACTAGAATTTCCATTTGTACGTATTAATATGACAAATTTAGTCACAATATTGGATGTCTCGAGTGCCTCATGCGTCACCTTAACTCCACACAATAGAGACCAAAATTAAACTCTACTTTAAAATTAATGAAAGAGCCGAGCGGTTTTTATCGTTTCTCCTAAATATTATGTTGACACACAATAATAGTTCTTCGCTGCTAAAGTTAGGAGCTATTTTTGAATTCGGAGCGCGCAGACCGTTTTGTTTAGTTTCTTAATAACATATAGCGATTTAGCTTTAACAGTTAAAATAATATGAGGATATTTGTTTGATTGGACAATATTTAAACTTTTAAAAATCATGATTTAGTCATTCTGGGAGAGTAAACATTAGTTTCTGAAAATATTAAATTTTCTAGGACTTAGACTAGACTTAGGATATTATTTATAACCTCGCATTTCTCGAAAATGATGTATATATATAAACATTTCTACTGCGGCCAATTATTGTATTTCGCCAATTTGTGCTAATTGCCTATTAACGCTAATTGTTTTCTAAGTATCTATCTACTAAATAATAAGTGCCTACGTCTTTCATAATATAAAAAATGGAAGTAATAATTTTAATATTCAAATAAAAAATTCCTCTACCAAATGTTGCCCGTTTTCAAAAATAGCAGTAAACATAATTGAGAGGCCTCTGTCTTGATTTTTTTTTTTCATTGAAAGTATTGAATCGTCTTAAGGAATAAGTTTTTATATCCCATTGTGCAATTGTTAATATCGTCCAGTAATATTATACGCGTGAATGGAAAATCGATACTATTGTACCGAGTGTTAACACGTTTCTTGGTAAAATGGTAAAGCTATGGAGGCCCGAAATAAAGTAGATGATTGTATTATAATGTTTGTTTACCGTGTGTAAGTGGGCGAGAAATTTGAACGGATTTTATAAAAAAAAAACTTCGCAAAAAATATGTTATGAAATATTTCTGCAACGGTCCAAAGAACATTGCTTCTGAATTTTGCTTAAAAAATTAATACCAATACCTTAACTGTAAACGTGGGTGAAAGATATATTATTATATACATTTCTTGTGTAATGTTATTTTCTTAAAAAAAACTGATTTTTAATATTATATGCTCAATTGCTTATATTAGTAATAATAATCAATTGAGCTTAAGATGTGTAATGTGTAAAAAAACATGTGTGTTACATTTTTTAATGTTTTTGCGAAAAAGACTCCTTCCACAGTTTACCACATGAATCGTCCAGCTTATGCTTGACCATTTTTTCAGCTTATAAAGTAACAAGAATTATTATACAAAAACGCTAAGCGATTATGCTGTCAAGACGGTGGCTGGCAATTCAGCCAGGTGAGTGCTAAGCGAATTAAGGCGAAACCACACGCAGCCGCGCAGAAAATCGCTAATTGTGCAAACAGCCTTATTGTTACAAGTATCGAGTTCCAAAATATTTGCTGAGCTTGAATGGACGGTGAAAAATTATATGCGACGATTATTTGTAGCGAGAATTGCTGATGTAGAGCGTAACTCTATTGTGTTTTTTGTAGGAAACTGAGAAAGAAAAGTAATTTAAAAACTTGTTTGCTTATCTAAAACATAACATTGTTTTAAAACAACAGGTTTGGCTAACTAACAAACCTAGTTAGTACTGATAAGTTTTTTAAAGTGTTTTTAAAATACCTATAATCTACATAGAACATTCAATCTATTATATATATTCAATAGAAGATGGCTGTTAAATTATATTTAAATCGTAAAAACGTGCTAACTTTGAAATTAGTTTTGGTTGTTCAAATAAACATAAAATATTAATTGCGTTAAACTAATTGTAATAATATACAGAAAATCATTAATTAGTAGAACATATTCAACGGGTGCACCTGTAATAAAATTAAGTATGCTCTACTAAGTTCTCTATTGACTCTACAAGCACAAAGGGCAATGGAAACCAAAGCCAACAGTTATACAAAACATGTAAAAAGCCCTATTGCCAGTCACATGTCAAACCTTTTAACATTTCAATAGGTTATTTTAATAACAACAAATAATAAAGATCCCTCTCCCACGCACACGTTAACCACAAAATAAACTTTATCCGCTGCGCAATAAGCAACATGAACAATATATCACGAGCACAAAGGTTATATTATAATAGTCCATGCTCGATTCTGCAATTACAAACACAATAAGTAATTGATATCTCTTGAATGGTTTCGAATAACGAGCGACCAGTATTCCGTGGCCGCCCAGTGCTCGTACTCGACTACGATTCCAAAGAAACAAGCGAGAGCTCAAACTATGTTGGACAATGAAACAAATTTACCTGCTATTGAGTTGGATTTTTGAATGAGTATTTTTTGTACAATTAAAAATAAATTGCGGCCTGCCACAGCTGTTTCGAGGATTGGATGACGTCTTTGTAAAACTATCAACCCTTTGATAGCAATTTATTAATAGTTTATAGAAAGTGATATTTTCCTTCGAGTACCATTGATGCCGATTTCCTTTGCTTACCAAAAGAACGTTTACAAAAGAACATTCGATTGACAAAAAAAAATATTATAAGTCTTAGATCTGATGAATTTACAGTAGAAAGCGTCCTTCCTCTATTATCAAAATATGAAATTGTAAATAGCAATGTCATGACTATGAGCTGTACTCAATTATTTCCAGGCTGATATGTGCTATATAATAAATAATATATACTTTTGCGACTTTATCAAAGCAGGCGTTGTTTTATACCTTAAATCATTTCAATAAGAAGATGTAGATTAATTATTATACAAGACTAGCAGACCACATAAAAACTACATTGTATTCTGTGAGCGGATTTCAAGTCCTTTCGTTTGACTTCTGCATTTCATTTTTTTTTTCGAATTCCATTTTCAATCATAACGATAATTTAAAAATCGAATGAAACCCCAATTAGAGTCAACCCGCGGGTGTCATGGGGTCCACAACGACCCGTTAAACTGTAATTACCGACTCTAGTAGGCCACGCCCGTCACTCCAAACGGTTAAAGTAACGCCCCAAACAATGAAAACAATACAATCAATCGTTAAACAATTTAAACGATTTTTAAACCTTAGAGTCATTGTAATAAGACAGGGTAGTCGAGTGATTTTTATGAAGGGAACAATTGAAAGTACAATTGTAGTGGTCTTGTGTTGGATTGGCTTCGTGTGGCGTTTCTTTGTGAGTTAATTCGATTGACTTCACTCATTTGTGGGAACAATCGACGCTTGGTATATTGGTACTTTGTATTATGTGAAACATCCAATGGCGCTTTGTATATAAAGTGGTACTTCTTGTTATTTCAAGAAAATTTACCGTTTCATGTTTTAATGTTGTTGACTCGAGAAAGCTGGAAGATATATTTTACAATCACAAATCTACATAGATCTTACTTAGTTGTAAGTTACAGTCAGCAGGTACACCACGTCATGCCCTAAGGAAATGTTATTTAAACCTAATTATATCAACAAAAAATCGGCACTTATCTCATCATCTTATCCTTTAAAAATAACAAAGTATAGTTCGCCGGACCCTTGCAATCCTTTACAAACTGTGGCAAGTGACACCCATTGTTGTTGAGATCTTAAACCGAGATTAAACATTGTTGCGCAGATCTTAACCGTAGATTAAACCACAGATTATTGTCGATATGATCTGTTGATACTAGTCGCAATTGTTTGCGTGGGAGAGATCACTTGATACACTTTTTTAATTCACATGATACCCTTCCGAAATTTTTGTTGGATACAATGGATGAAATGTATTTTTTCTAGTTTTTTAGGAAAATAATGGGATACTTTCTTTGAGTACACATAAATGGTATTATGCTTTTATAAACTTTGTTTTTTTTAATGGAATACCTATTATAGGATAATATAATTTTCTCCCAAAGGTCTATAAGCTTTGTCGTGGTTGAGGGGTTCATTAGTCTGCACTGCAAGTATTTGGAATACTTGCTGTGCAAGCCCTCGCGAATTTATACCGAGAAGGCTGTCTGTACTTTTCTTATCAGAAGAGAAGGCAAGAGATTCAGAGGTGAACTGCTGTGATGGCGGCTGTCTTCGCCCTGACGAAAAAGAAGGATGATAAAAAAATAAGTCAAAAATCATAGTCTTACGCCAATCAGCGGTATGTTATTATTTTTTTTTTTTTCAACTTCCAAACAAATCAAATTATTTTTTATCAACATCTAAAAGTTTAAAAGTAATATGAAAGTCAGTCGATTATTTATAATATGTTTAAATTACTTTCGATCAATAATGTAGATTCAATTATGGGTTAATCCTAGATACGCTTAATCGTAGGAACCCTTTTACTTACTATTACTTTTACCCGGTACTTGCACCCAGTACCCGGTATATCCGGGTGTGGCCGGGTATCGACATATCGATTACCGACACTTCCAGTATTTAATATTTGCAAAGCTACACAAGGGTGGAATATACTATAATAAATCTGAATGAATAGATGACGTTATTTTACAGGAAAAAGATCTAAACGCACAAATATATTTTTCAATGAAATATGATAAAGATTATATTTTCATACACCAAAGTCCTGTAGTCTCTAGATCTACATTAACAAATAGGCTATCAACATTTAGGCTATACAACATTTATGTAAAACTACTGTAATATAATGAAAATTTAAATATTATTAATTATAATATAATACTAAAATAATAATATTAGACCTGATTGGTCAAAATTAAAGTCCAAATAAAATATGTGGCAAGTAGAAAATTCGTAGACGCGCTACGCCGTAGGCCGTAGCACCGCTACTTGATACTTTCTCAAATATTTGTTTGGCAATTTTCTGAGAAATGTTTTACATTACTATCGACCGGTTTCTGAGGTGTTTATGATCGGCTAACGTGAAAATATTAAACAATGAACGATGTTTAATAGATACATTCCTGTACGAATACCTTATAAGGTACATAAATATTATCAATTTTAACAAGTTATAATCAATTCTTATTCACCTGAGCTTTGAAAGCCAAGGATTTACAAATCACAAATTGTAAGCACTGACATTTTAAATGATTCTGGCGATCACTTAGTTTCACACTAACTGCGGCCCTCAGAAACGAATTTTAAAATTTACTTAACTGTAATTAAATGAAGATTTTGACATAAGCCCCATACATTATCTGTCAAACTCTCAAGTTTAATCAACATTAAATGTTTTCTGAGTGAGGCAGTAATTTTGACAAACCGGAAATTGATATAATTTTTAGATGCGGAAATCTATCACAATAGAATGCTAATTCAATTTAAAAAAGTCTACTTCCATACTCGTTCGCTGTCACCAACAGTGGCAGTAATTATTTTTGTAGCTCGGCCGCGCCAAGCGCTGTATTTAGTTATACCTAGTATTTATCGATTTGTTGCTATATTAGTTATCGATTTTCAGTTCTAGCCAATTTACTGGTGCTATTGACATAATCTATACTTAATATTATAAAGCGGAAGAGTTTGTTAGTTTATTTGTTTATTTGAACGCGCTAATCTCAGGAACTACTGATCCGATTTGAAAAATTATTTCAGTGTTAGATAGTCCACTTATCGAGGAAGGCTATAGGCTATATTTTATCACGCTAAGACTAATAGGAGCGAAGAAATAGAGGAAAATGTGGAAAAAACGGGGGAAATTATTTGAAAGGGCTTATTTGAACGCGCTAATCTCAGGAACCATTGGTCCGATTTAAAAAATTCTTTCAGTGTTAGATAGCCCATTTATCAAGAAAGGCTATAAGCTATATTTTATCACGCTAAGACTAATAGGAGCGAAGAAATAGAAGAAAATGTGGAAAAGACGGGGGAAATTTTTTGAAAGGGCTTATCTCACGAACTACTAGAGTTATTCTATATTGTCTGTTATTTAGGTCAGATAAGAAGTAGACCACGTGAAGGATCATAGGCTATTTTTTATAGACTGATTTGTCTGTGAAATATCTAATTTACGCGGGCGAAGCCGCGCGGAACGTCTAGTTAGGTATAATGATTCAAAAGCAGAATATGGCGGACCTAAGTAATTTTAAATTTAATCACTTACTGATTTTTTCGCCGAGCACTATTCAGTCCACCCATAACCATGGCTGCCGAAAAGCAGCCGAAACGTCGGGAATAAGAATAACCTAATGCTGGCTTCTCATGGGCGTAATATTTTGCGATTTGCGATTTGTACGAGCGAGCACTATCCGTTCTCACGCGCGTAATATCACGAGCCGCTCGAGCCGCGCTAAGCCGCGCCTTTGAAGTTACCGACTTCAATCGGATCGGACGCGCCTGCTCGAGAAAGCCCGCGTCACCTCAAGCCACCCCTTTCACACGACGCGTGGCTCGAGCTGGCGCGGCACGGCTCGTGATATTACGCGCCGTGAGAAGCCAGCATTCGAAATCACTACGTAATTCTGTCGAGTTATGTCTTGTGAATGTCAGTCAATATCTTTAATTGGCTGGGCTTGACACAACCTGATAAATATATAACCATTAAAATCAAACTAATGTTAATAAATACTTGCCTACTGGAAATGTTATTTAAATAAAATTTATTCCTTTAAAAGGATTAAAAGAATTATAACATACTATGTGCCTTTGATCTAAAATCAATTAAAATGACGCGATTTAAAATTGGATTAGGTCAAAAATAAACCCGCTTTTCGATTTAAATTAAATTTCAACACGAAGGTATTTCGATGACACTTTAACGGCTGAAATTTTACAATTTCCCAGAAACTCGTGAAACTTACCACAAAGGATGTTTTGTCTCGCTCGCTCCTACGGAGACTGGTATTGCTGTCTCACTTGACACGTTTTGTAATAGTGCTAGTACTGGTAGCTACGCGGGAAGAAAGTATTGAAATACAGCTATTGGGTCGGGTTTATGCAAAAGTGTAGATGTTTCATATTTTAATTTAAAGTTTTATACGGCATTTTCATATTTCATTGAATAAATACAGCTGATTACGAGCGTGAATTACGTTGGCAATCGTGGCTACCACTACGAGCCAGCATGAAGAGGAGATAGGAGTTTAATACTAAATAACTAACATGAAGCCCAATACGAATAATATTTTCATCTAACTATATAAGTATCATTATTTCACACATAATATAAGAATAAGTACTCAACATTTCATGTTTGCATGCTTCCAAAATAGAAAGTTTTATCTAAATAAAATTTGATAATACTTCTAAAATATTATCGTTTATATCTTTAACTGCCGCACTCAGAGACGAATATTAAATTAACTGTAAATAAATGAAGATTTTGATATAAGCCCTTCGATCAAATATTTATAAGCCCCATAATTATTTATCAAACTCTTAATTGAAATGACGTTTAATTATCATTAAATGTCTGAGTGCGGCAGTTAGTCGCATTCGAAAAAAATATAGAGAAAGAACTTCTTACTTGCTTCCTGCATGACACCATCTACAGTAACTGCAAACCGTTCGAATTATACAATCCGTTGGTGGAACTGTATTTGAATTATACGTCAAGTTGGGCTATAAGTTGCACACCATCATTGTTCCTCGTCTTACAGCTATCCTAGTTATATCGTGCTGAATTTGCTAGAAAATACTACTTAGTATTTTTATTTTTATTGGTTATATAGTTTAAAATAATAGGAGTCCATATTAATTTTATGAATGTACCTAAATGTGTTTGTCTGTCTTAACACATAAAGTGACGTATCTTTACATGCGTAAACTGATTTTGATAAAAAGTATGGAGTTACTTTTAGCCGCCGAAAAGATTTTTATCGCGGAAAAGAAATACAATTGCGCAAAAAATTACTATTGAGGCAGTGAAGCTACAAACAACCATTATCTTTTTTAATCGATTTAAAAAAAAAAAAGTTCGTTTGTGGGAACATTCATTTCAAATAAATGAATTAACTGACACATTTCACACGCAGAGTTAAAAAATTTAATTCACGCTCTTTATAGAACCAACAAACAATAATTATTAAGACCGCATTTAAATATAGAACGACCGCCATCTTGTTTGGGTCACGTGGCGCGCGCGTGCACGTAATTTAAATGTTCAGATTAACACAATTCTATTGTTTTCGATACGCTATATCGTGCACAGAAAGTTAGCGATAAACTCTTTGCAACAGAGCTTATTATCGCTTACACCAAAATAGCGCTTAGGGTGCTACTGAGTTCTTGCTGTACAGGCAAAACAGTGTTCTTCGCTCGAACATAGAACTTAATGATTCTGTGTAGAGTCAAAAATGGTTTTGCAAATTTCTTCTCGCGGAAAAGGATTTAAATTAGTTTTATCGTTTAAAAATGGGTTAATTTCTGTTTTTGTCATTGACAACATAATCCTTTTAGATGTTTATTTTTTACTAGCTTTAGGTATTTTCGGACCTAACAAATACACTATTAATGCCACTCTCCACGTAGGGCGCAGCGGCCTAGATTGGGAAGCCACATTGAAATACTCTTAGTTAGTGAAATTTTAAAGAAATCTATTTTAAAGTAAAATTGTCTTTATCCGAAAAAAAAATTAATGTTTCGTCAGAATATTATACAGGATGCAATTAAACCTTCCTGCCCTGCCAAATTTCGATATATTGATCCTTGTTAAAAATAAAAATACACGCAACTATTTTTTCTTTTATAATCACTCAGTACTAAAATGTTGAGAAATAGCTTCCGAAAGTTTTCCTAAAAAACACCACAATTAATGTACACTACGCGTCACCGGCGTATGCCGCGGCCGGGCCTCCCGCGCCACCCCCCGCGTAACCCCCGCTCTACCCACCGCCGCGAAGTGACCGTTCTGCAACGATTTTAAGTGGGATAAAATATGTTATTGAAATAAAATTGATATATGTAATTGATTGTACTGTCGGTTCTTGGAGGAAATTCATTTTAAACACAAATAAAACACAATATTACTTGCACTTTTTCCACTATATTCATTAATTACTACAATTTTTAATTAAACACGACCGGTTTCGAAATAAACACCTGATGATGATTTATTTCGAAACCGGTCGTGTTTAATTAAAAATTGTAGTAATTAATGAATATAGTGGAAAAAGTGCAAGTAATATTATGTTTTATTTGTGTTTAAATAAAATTGATACCCTATTTTATTTTTTTTTTTGTTAAATGGACACTCCTTATGATACCTAAGCCCTAAAAAAAATTTGCCCGGTAGGTTTAATTGCACCCTGTATAGCCTAGACACCAGTCAACTATTATGCCCACTGCATATATCAAAGCTCATAGCTGATAGTATTGAGCGATGGCCGATGCCTCAGACGGTCACATAATACGACGTAGGTCAACTGTCCTTTCAAAAATTCGTTCATCCCATTCCTTTTCCCATTCTTTTATAATCCTCAAACTTATTTAGAATAAATACCTATACGTATACAAAGAAAATTTAATACTCTGAAATTGAGCATCTTAGGAGATCATACTATGGTCTCACCAGCCAGTAAATCATAATGGCCATCCACTAGGCAGCTAGGCCAGCTTGTTCTGTTAGTTTAAGCTTCTAGGTGCACACTCTCTATTATTTTTTACAAGATGAGGCCCGCAATTTCATGGCACCAAAATTCGATTATCGCGCATATCGTTTATCCTAGGTCCTTTCCCGGGACTCACTTATCTGCATACCAAGTTTCAGTAAAATCGGTTCAGGGGTTTGGGCGTGAAAGGGTAACATGACAGACAGACACTTTCGCATTTATAATACTTGTATGAATATTCTCAGTATAGAGTAACTTCTCTCATACCTACAACTAATATTAAGAGCCCTTAGCTAAGTACTAACTGGTCGCTAAGCATTTATGTCCTAACCCACAATTTTTTGTTGTTGACCTTAGAATGCAGTCTTTTTTAAATCATCTAAAGGACATAACTGCATTCATAACTCAATACGTATTTTTTGTGGGTTAGTACACGAATGCTTAACAGCGTCCAACTAACCATTAATATAAGCTAGTTATAGGTAATATAGATTCTAGATCATCATGAAGCTGATGGTCTTCACAGCGACGTGTATTGCTGTCGACGTCATCTTGTACACTCCACGTCAGTCCGCTGGCCATGTGCTATGACGTCACCACTCGTGTCATCCATGACGTCATATTGAATTCTGAGATGTATTGGGTAGTATTGGAATGTATGAATATTTGCCAAATAGTATTAAGAAATACTTTGAATTTGTGAAATATTCAATGAAATAACTTAATTATGTTCACATTAAATAAACACTTCAAAAAAGCTACGAATAATAAATACTAAGGAAACGTAACTCCCATACTATTACCGTTTTAAATTTGGTTCCTTTCGAACTGTTATGTAACGTCATGATACCGCTGAAGGCCACCTAAATATTGAAAATGTATTGAAAATGTGTACCTAGGCACACATTTTTGACAAGTATTGTTGTTTTTTGACGGAGTTACTTTTCCTTAGTTTTTATTATTCGTAGCAAAAAAGTATAACCGCCGTACTCAGAGACATTTAATTATGATTAACCTTCAATTTAATGAAGAGTTTGACAGATCATGTATGTGTAAAAATTTTGAATTAATTACATTTAAGTAATTAATGTTCCACTCTGAGTGCGGCAGTAAGCAACACGTCATACTATTTAAATTTTATTAATCAATTATTATATCACTAGCTGTCCCGGCAAACGTTGTTTTGCCATTTGAAGTATTTAAATCTTACCCCCTGTTTTGTCCCCTAAGAGGGGTGGGGGGAAAAATTTTATACACCAGATATATATATATGATTGGAAAAAACAGTTAATAATATGAAGTAAGTCCATTAAAGAAAAAAGTTTGATAAAAATTCTGACCCCCTATTTACTCCCCTTAGAGGGGTGGGGGGGGGGGTTGATTTTTATACACCAGATTTTGAGTTGGAAGAAGACAAATATATTTGCGAAAACCGTATGCAAATCGGATCAGTAGTTTTCGTGTTAAAGCAAAAGTCTTATACAAAATCTGACCCCCTCTTTCGTCCCTTTAGAGGGGTGGGGGGAATTTTTTTTATACACCAGATGTTAAGTTGGAAGAAGACAAATATATCTGCGAAAACCGCATTCAAATCGGATCAGTAGTTTTCGTGTGATAGTGGAACAAACATACAGACAGACAGACAGACAAAAAAACTAACCACGTTTTTGGCTTCTATAGCGATGTAGTAACACCCCCCGCTTATTATTTTTTCAATATCTTTAATGTACAGAATTTTCATTTCTACAGTTTTATTATATGTATAGATTACTTACCAAGTAGGTGATACCTATATAATAAACTTTATTGATCTAGAGCAGGGGTTCCCAATCTTTTTCAGCCTGCGGCGCAGTTACACGTTCAATATTTTGTCACGGCGCCCTTCTTTACCTAGCTAAATTACAGAAAGATACATAAATAAACACCTTTAATGATTATTATAGTTAGGTTAAGCAGGTAAATAATAATAAACAAATATTTAATCGTCTGCCTGATTTGTATAATTCATAATATAATTTTATTTTATAATATTTCTGGTTTCGGATAGTGATGAAGGATCGACTCATGGCGCGGCGCCCCTCTTGCCTTTCCACGGCGCACCAGGGCGCCGCGCCGCGGCGCACAGTTTGGGAACCCCTGATCTAGAGGACATACTGACTGGTTGTAAAAAAAATCGAGTATCATTTGTTTATTTTTTCACAAATTCAATGCATTTGTTCGAATTTTATAGGGACTTCTTTGCTTATTAACATTTAGTAAGTATTCTGAATTTTATGATTAGAACAATAATTTGAAAAAAGTTTTGAACAAATTTGGATTTTGAGACATTTTTACGTCATGGAGCGACGTCATTTGAACGCAGATGAAATACAAAGAGCTGTAGGGATGTTGCAAGCGGCAAGAAGTCAATCTCAGGTATCTTGGTATTTTGGTGTCAACAGAAGCGTTATTTGGCGTCTTCATCAGGATTACACTAACACGGGAGATCCTGCTGACTGCTGACCACCACCCTGGTCGAGGAAAGTGTACAACGACACGGCAAGATTCTTTCGGTAGGTCATTAAGTAATTTTAAGTGTATTTTTTCAAACTGACTAAACAGTACTGTTTAGTCAGTATGGCCTACCTGTATGGCCAAGGCTCATTTACATTGGCAAACTGTTCTCATTTTTCGAGGGTTTAGTATTTTTAGGGATTTTCGACATAATAGTTAATCAGGTGTTATAAAATTAAAAAATTAAGTTTAGTTTGAGCGATTTTATTTTCTATGTTATTATAATAATAATACATATTATGTCATGATCTAATTTAAAATGGTTACAAGGATTTTAATATATTTACAGATATATTAATGGAATATTTTTATAACCTGCATCTGAGGTAACAAGCAAGTGTATCCAAAATGATATCAGCTCGATATCTCAGATAGAATATAAAAACTTGCCATAATATTATGAACACTAAAGAGTATTTATGGTACTAAGGTACATCTAATCGTTAATTTTATTACAATCATAATATATTTTGGTATCGACCATATTATTAAGTAAGAATATCGCATACACCAAAAATGTTCACCATTTTCTATAGAATTTAAGGCCAATCGTTATAATCGTTCTTTTATTATAGATGAATGAATCCAAAACTAATATTATAAATAGTGTATTATGTACAAATTACAATATTAATTAACGTTAAGTTCTAAAAACTACTCAATCGTTTGTATTTGGCTTTAAAAAACAGATTATTTATTATAAATTGAAGTTTGTGAACTTATTATCGTAAGCAATTTTTATTCTAGTCGTATACTTGTTACATCTGTAAGTAATATTCTAGATCCTAACGAATTATTACTATTTTCAATCTGATATTATGTAGGAAATTTGTGTCAATTTAAACTATATATTCTGTCTATACAATAAAAATAATAATTCGTAATACATTAGTACAAAGTATATTTTATTGCGATTCTCTAGTTCTTCTTAAATTCAACCAATCGATGTTAAGTTAAAATATACAACCGGCCAAGTGCGTGTCGGGCCCCGCGCAATATAGGGTTCCGTAGTACCACTAATTTTTGATAATTTTTGTAAGGTCAATGAATGTACATTTATAACGTGTTTTACACTACTAACAACATCATATTTTCAGTTACGTTCAAAGGAATTTGAACGAAAAGTGCCTTTATACTTCGCCGAATATATTTTTTTTAGTTGATCGACTATTACTCAATAACTTATGAAGTATCCTTAGCCGTGATAGTTTTCTTTTTAAATTCAGCATATTTCCTACTCCAGTGAATTTTTTCACATTTCCAGAAGCAACTGTTTAGCTGGTAGAAGGGGGGATACTGGACACTAACGATTTTTTCCGCTTTGAAACTTCATATTTTACAAATGGATCCCTTAATCGGAAAATGATCTATAAATACTCGTAATATTTTTTAATAACCTATGCAACGACACCCCACACGGTCATGGGGTGGACGCGAAAAAAAAATCGTCCTTGATGTGTATTTTATAAACAACTAGCTGTCCCGGCAAACGTTGTTTTGCCATATAAAGCATTTCGCCCATATTATTATTTTATTGAAGTGACTAAATAAGTATGGCACCATGGCAACGTCCATCGCTATCCCGTCGCACAAACAATGATCGCCGCCAGTCTCGAGTTGTAATAATTTACTAATAATTATTCAACAAATGCACTTATCAATATAAAAAGTAGCCAGTAGCTGATTCTCAGACCTACTGAATATGCATATAAAATTTGGTAAAAATCAGTGAAGCCGTTTCGGAGGAGTACGGTAACTAACATTGTGACACGAGAATTTTATATATAAAATTTTGTCGGCATCATGCCGAATTACAGTTTTGTAGGTCCTATAGTCTCTGAGTAAAACCGCGGAATGACAGACGGACAGACAGACAGACGGACAGACGGACGGCCAGACCGAAACTATAAGGGTTCTTTGTTGACTACGGAACCCTAAAAAACACTGCAATCGCCCTTTCAAAATAATATTATAATATTTATTGCAATATTCCTACAAATTGAATTAATTATAAATCACTGGTCGTATACCTACTGTTTCCTTACACTACAATTTTTATACTACCTTCTACTGTAAATTTTTAAATATCTAAAATAATATAAAAGATTTATACAATAGTTATGTACACAAATCATAATTTTTTAAGTCTATCATATACGTGGTATACGTTTTTATGCTTACCTATCTACAGATCAAATCATACAGAGAAAATAAATTTTACTACAGAATTATAATACAACGTTTTCAATACAATACTTAATTAAACATTTTTAATTATTTTAATTTCACAATTTCTCAATATAAGTAGCTGAAATTTTAATATTCTTACTTTTATCTCATCGGCACCACCGTACCCATAAAGATTTATCATGTTATTAGTTCATTCAAATGAATGTAATTCAATGTTATTTTTTCATGAACTAGATTTTTGGCTTCCGAACTACACGGAATGTCATCGTTATCTCGCAAAAATAAAATATTTTATAAGATGGAATCTTCGAAGATGTATCAATGCAAACGACTTGACCGTAGTCCAAAATCGTTGTTTCAACGCCGTCCGCTTAATAAAAGTATGGAAACCTTTTTGTGGAGTGCGTGTAGTGCAGATAAATGCACGATATGCCGGACGATTAAATTCCGTAATATACACAAACGTGAACAATACATTCAATGCTCCTTGAAGTGTAGAAATACATATTATGTAGGTGTTCTGTCACTGTCTAGTCAATAGAGTATTAATATTATGCACCGAAATAATCTCATTAAACCATACTTTCATTGCAGAATACAGAGTACTACAGCACTGTCCATTGGTTCGCGTACCCCTAATCGGAGAATCCTTCCGTGTTGGTGTTGTCAGACCTGGGGGAAGTCCCCGGCGACGGCACCTGCAGCTGGCGGCCGTACATCAGCTCAGAATGCGGCAGAAACGAAGATAGGTACTCCGGAGGAGGTCTGATCACAGTTGGGAGGTAGCCCGTGCCCGTATAAGGCGGGGTAAGAAACCTCCTCGACGGAGAGAACTTGAAGCTCTGGTTGGACAGCGGGGAGAAAGCGGACTTGGACTGGTAGCTCTGCATGTACGGCGACTCCGGCGTCAGATTGTACGAGGGTTCAGCTCCGTTCACCATCATCTCCATAGCGGCAACCACGTCACCTTTGCACCTCGCGAGGATCGCTTCGATCTCCTGTCGGCTGCGCCTCGGAAAGACTTTGATCAGCACATCAACTGGGGACTTCTGGAACGGCGCGGGCTCCTCCATGTTTTCCGGAATGTGGTCCTGTTTCCCGCGCCTGTACTTGTAGTTGGGGTTCTCCCACTTTTCCTCGTCCTCCTTTTTCACGGACTCCTGTCTCTGCTCCTTCATGGAGAGGTTCTCTGGAGTGAGAGACGGCTCGGAGTGTTCGAGCTCCTCTTCCACGTTCAGCTCGTGGTCCGATGGTGACCGTGGTGGCGGGGTGGAGAGAGGGGGAGTCTGTGTGGGGGTTTTTGACTCGTGGGAGTTTTCTGGCGGCGACGGACTGGAGCAGACTTCTGTCACCCGGGCTCGCTTGTGAACTGTTGACAAAGGAAAGCATAATATTATATATTATTACTTGTTTTTTTTTTTTTTACAACTATAATATTTTGTTAAAGTATTTCAAATACAGATAGGAAATGACAAAAGTCAAAATTTAGTTTGGTCTTTTGGCTTTTATGTTTGTGAGAGTCACAAAGACATAATACTAAATAACTTTCATCAAGAGCTTTATTCAAACAATATTAAAAGCAATATTATTATACAGTATAAAACCCGATTTGTAGCGAAACCCCTTTACAACGGGCGCCAAAAACAATGCTCATTTACATAAACACTTGAAAATCCTTGAAACATAACGTTCATTTCTCAGACAAAGAAACAACTTGCCCGGCGGCACAATAAAAGTCGCGAACAAAAAGTACACGTATGCTCAGCCAGCTCGTACTACAAACGAATTGACATTATTCTTCTTAAAAATACTTTGGGGTGGAATTTTTAAGTCCGCCATACTTTTACACCGACATGTACCGTAGAATACAGTATTGTATTATCAACTAGACGTTCCGCGCGGCTTCGCCCGCGTAAATTAGATATTTCACAGACAAATCGGTCTACAAAAAATAGCCTATGATGCTTCACGTGGTCTACTTCTTATCTGGCCCAAATAACAGAAAAAATGTTCTAGTAGTTCGTGAGATAAGCCCTTTCAAATAATTTCCCCCGTTTTTTCCACATTTTCTTCTTAAATTCTTCGCTCCTATTAGTTTTAGCGTGATAAAATATAGCCTATAGCCTTCCTCGATAAATGGGCTATCTAACACTGAAAGAATTTTTCAAATCGGACCAGTAGTTCCTAAAATAAGCGCGTTCAAATAAGCCCTTTCAAATAACTTCCCCCCGTTTTTTCCATATTTTCCTCTATTTCTTCGCTCATATTAGTCTTAGCGTGATAAAATATAGCCTATAGCCTTCCTCGATAAATGGACTATCTAAACTGAAATAATTTTTCAAATCGAACCAGTAGTTCCTGAGATTAGCGCGTTCAAACAAACAAACTAACTAACAAACTCTTCCGCTTTATAATATTAAGTATAGACTTTTATGACACAAAAGCTGCCAGAAAATTTTTACGTTGTTATGCAAACTAGGTGCCTAAAACGATATTTCAATTCAGGATTATCTTACAAATTATAATATTCGGGATTACGCATAAATCTGCTGCGGTCGAAGCCTGGTGGCTTTAAACATGTACCTACCTATTACCGATTGTATATAACTTTATGTTTGTTATGTAGTTAAATGTTGTTTTTTAATATATTACGATATATTGAGTTGATTATATAGTTTTTAGGGTTCCGTACCCAAAGTGTAAAGACATCGAAGTCTTAGTAATAGGGTCCCTATTACTAAGACTTCGATGTCTGTCCGTCTGTCCGGCTGTCCGTCTGTCTGTCTGTCTGTCTTCAGGCTGTAACACAAGAACGGTAATAGCTAGAGAGTTGAATTTTTTCACAGATTATGTATTTTTGTTGTTGCTATAACAACAAATACTAAAAACAAAATAAATCAAATATTTATCGGGGGCTCCCATACAACAAACGTGATTTTTCATACATTTTTGCTCAGTATCAATGACGACAACCGGTAGGCGCCTGAAATGTTCACAAAATACTCAGCTGTATTTATAATAAAATTTAATTAACATAAATAATTAACGGGGGCTCCCATGCAAAAAACACATTTTTTTACTATTTTTGTTCTTTAATGGTACGGAACCCTAAGTGCGCGAATCAAACTCGCACTTTGCCGATTTTTATTTTGTCTTTTTATAAACTCTGGCTGTATTTTATCCCTTGTGTGTTTTATAAAATGTTTTTTTTTTTTTATTTATTTAAAATATTATTAGAAAAGTAATAAATTTATGTATTAGGTAAATGTAAAAGAAAACTGAAATTATTCTTCGTTATTGCGTAGGTAATATCAAAAAGTAACTGATTCAACGTACCACGATTATAACTTAAACAAGCAGATACTCGCATATCAGTCTACTCGTGAACACAGCAGCTGCATTAATGCAGCCGAAACGTTATATATAATATACTATAGATGACGCCCGCAACTCTGTTGCGCCAAAATTCGTTTATCGCGCGGGAACCGTACATTGTCCGAGATAAAAAGTATCCTATGTCCTTTCCCGGGACTCCTCCATTCCAAATTTCACCAAAATCGGTTCAGCGGTATGGGCGTGAAAACTGAAGAGGTAACAGACAGACAGACAGACAGCCACACAGTCTACGACAAAATCCGTGAATGATTAAAAGACAAGCGGATATAACAAGAACACTTATTTATATACTAGATGGCGCCCGCAACTCCGTTGCGCCAAAATTCGTTTATCGCGCGGGAACCGTACATTTTTCCGGGATAAAAAGTATCAGATTATGTCCTTTCCCGGGACTGAAAGTATCTCCATACCAAATTTCAGCAAAATCGGTAGACACACTTTCGCATTTATAATATTAGTATGGATTAAAAAATACATTATTTTCCCCACTTTTTGTCGTACGTCATTTCATAATAATACTCGATGCAAGGTGATGGTGGCACTCGAAGCGCGATTGTGTTCCATGCAATTAGAATCGCTGCTGTTCCCAGTCGTGTGTACCAATTTAATGGGCGATGTTATTGTTTTTCCGAGGGGAGGCTCGATCGCTCCTTCGGCTAACAATTAGTATGAAGAAACGTTTTGTCGTACTTTATAATGGTGCGTGTTGTGGTGATAATGACGTTTTTCGTGAAAGCTGAAATGAACGGCGCGGCAGTTCGTATTTTTATGGCGCTCATGGGAGTATATTTTCGCTATAATACTTATCCATATCCAATACATATCCCTTTATCAACCTATTCACGCTTAAACAAGAGAACTGATTTTAATGAACATGTCAATACTTTCCTCAAATAATGTGATACTTTATATCCTGAAAAACCGGCCAAGTCCGTGTCTGGCCACGCGCAATATAGGGTTCCGTAGTACCGCTAGTTTTTGATAATTTTTGTATGGTCAATGAATGTACATTTATAACGTGTTTTACACTGCTAATAACATCATTTCAGTTACGTTCAAAGGAATTTGAACGAAAAGTTCCTTTATACTTCGCCGAATATATTTTTTTAGTTAATCGACTATTACTCAATAACTTATGAAGTCTTCTTTGCTGTGATAGTTTTCCTTTTAAATTCAGCATATTTTCTACTCCCGTGATTTTTTCACATTTCCAGAAGCAACCGTTTAGCTGGTAGAAGGGGGGGACACTGGACTCTAACGATTTTTTCCGCTTTGAAACTTCATATTTCACAAATGGATCCCTAAATCGGAAAATGATCTATTAATACTCGTAATATTTTTAAAAAACCTATCCAACGACACTCCACTCCACATGGGTGGACGCGAAAAAAAAAATATCGTCCCTGCTTGATATGTAGGGGAGGTACTATAAAAAAATATATTTTTTTAAGATTTTATGTCGGCATCAAATATGTGCATTCATGCCGAATTACAGCTTTGTAGAGCCTATATTCTCTGAGTAAAACCGCGGACAGACAGACGGACAGACAGACAGACGGACAGACAGACAGACGGACGGACAGACCGAAACTATAAGGGTGATGGTATTGACTACGGAACCCTAAAAACGCACGGATACGTAGGTAAAAGTTGTTAAATATCGTCTATGTAGTTTGTAACAAACAACTCTTGTGTAGTACATTTAAAGTTATTACTAGCGCATCTAGCATTCTATGACTTATGACGTACACTTTCAACTGAAAATATAAATAAAGTTTATAAATACGCATTTAAAATACGTTTTGAGGACACTACATTAAACAAAAACTTTTAAGTGCGGTACAGAAAACTATTTATATCATCACTGAATGGGCCCGGCCGCGGAATAAAGAAATACAAAAACACAACGAAACGCCCTCGCTCGCATACAAAATAATTAAAATAATACTCCATTATTGTGCTATACAAAACATTATATTCAAAAGAACTGCCCATTTTCAATGTGTGAGCGAGAGAGATATACAATAAAGCTGTTAAAAAGAAGACATCTGTTCATTATGAGGATTCGCTCATTCGATTCGGTTAAGCATTGTATGTGTGTATTTAAATAACATTTAAAAGGGTTGAATGGTGGAGGTTATCTTACTTTTTAAATATTTGTTCTTATTTTAAAATAACCAAATGTGCCGGTTCGAGGCTTGTGATTTTCAAAATGATACTAGAGACTCGTGTTACACGCGTTTTAAACAAACACTATGCTTCATCCAATTTTAGTTTAACCGTTCACCAACTTGTGTTATTTGGAAATTTCTGTCATTGGCAAATTATTATTTGTTCAAATTTTTTGGAGAATTCTAGTCACATTGGGGCCCATATTGGCACTGGCACTTAATGTGACTAGAAGTCTATAAAAAATCAGCCTCTAACAAGTTACACACAAACCCCTTACTAACACAAACATCTACACTCTACCTCTATATCAAAGACTTCTATTTAAACTGAGTTTAAACTCAGTTTAAATAGAAGTCTTTGCTCTATATTATACAGACATTAGAAAAGTCGTTTTGACTTTTCAAATGTAGCTGGAAAACTTTGTGTAATTATAACATCTGTTGATATATGGCTCGTTTTATATGCATCCGCACGACCGAGCGGTTTGGCCGCTACACCAGGGCTCGGAACCGGTATTTTTTTAACCAGGTTAAAACGCTCTTTAACCAGGTTTTTGGGTAAGTGCTCATTCGGAGCGAAATAGAGAAGCGAGCGGTATTGCTTCTGAAATTAACCTGGTTAATTTCTCGCGGAAAGTAACTAGTGTAGTGATATCTTCTATCCCTTTCTAGTGCACCATCTAATAGCCAATAGACCATAACTTGTTTATGTGTGGACAATGGGTGATGGTCGTGGTGTGTGTGAGTAGGCTGGGCGAACATAACCGTGAACGGTTCTAACCGGTATTTTGAGCAGTGAGCAATTTCATTTTGCTCTTAGAACAAAACCAGGAATAATTTCGGTCCGTTTAGAGCGGAATCGAAATGAAAACGCTCTTTTGGAAATGTATGGCGTTTCTAACGAACAGGATCGCGAAGATTAACCAGGTTTCCGAGCCCCGCGCTACACAATGAGTTCGGAAGCAATTGTATCTAACGATTTATACATACAATAATTATTGCTTGTGATCTCGTTGTGTAGCGCCCAACCGCTCTGTCGCGCGGGCGCATATATAAATGGAGCCTAAACTAAGTAGATCTATTTATTAGTAAGGAAGTTGTCATATTCTAACTTATTATTTCCTCTACTCCCTACTCTATATTATTTACACGACTATTGTCCAACACAGAAGAATATACAATAATATCGGTATTTATGTACATGGACGATGGAATATGGAGTACAATGGTGTTTACCGACAATGGCTTGTTGTCGGTAAATCGCGGGACAATGAGACAATAACGGTTGGCCGCGAGCCACGGCTCTGTCCCGGGATTTAGTGGGGCCTGCCGCGGACAGCCAGATACAGCGGCCCCGAACGAGGACACGATACTGAATATTTCATGCACATCACACATATACATGCACTAGCTGTTATCCAGACTAATATTAAAATGCTAAATTGTGTCTGTCTGATAATATTTCGATGATGGATAAGCAATCTACGACTATCTCTACTAGGGCTTCACACGAGACGAGAGTAAGCGAGAGGAACAAAAATCTCGTCTCGGTCTCGTCAATCCTCAAAAAATTGAGTCTCGTTCAAGTCTCGGTCTCGTCTCTTTACCAGTTGTCTCGTCTCGCTTAATTGTAAATAATCATCTATTTCTATATAATTAAGAGAATAAGGAATATTTTATGACTAGCGTTTTTATATGATAAATGCATTTTTATAAATTTTAGTATCATCGGAAAGGTCTTGATTGTTGGATGGATACATATACTCAACCAAGAGTAAGGTGACCCATTGATTTTTTTAAAAAAAATCATTCAAACTTAAAACATAAAAATCTGCGAGGATAAATATTTATGATAAGAGATGGGTTACTATAAGAAGCGTTAACAAGTTGAAGTAAAAATGTGGAAAAATCAGACTCGATTAGTGATTTCTTTTTAAATTTACAAAAAAATATTTCACAGATGGTTACCAGATTTTATATTTTGTAAAATATATTGTTTTCTTAGTAGACCTTTTCTGATTTTTCGAATAAAAACATCATTAAAAAAAATTAACGAGACCCAAAACGAGACTCTCGTGTTGCCCTGTATGTGGTCTCGATATTGCCCATAATATTTTCCAAAACGTTTCGTCTCGTCTTGTCTCGAAAAAGCGAGACGAGAAGTGAGCGATTCGAGCGATGCGAGAATTTGGTAGCAAACGTTACGTTTTTCATCGTAAATGTTACCAGCCTCAGAAAATAACCTCTCACTATACACGCTACTTCCAGGAGATAAACTTTGGCAAATTTCGAAAGGTTTGGGTATTGTTTTTCGTTTGCTAACCACCACTTGTAAGGATCGGTCTTCCGATCTAGGCGAACTGTTTTCAAATAAAAATACAACTCGTTTGACGCAAATGACTCGTTTGAAAACGCAAGGAAATCAGGTTGCGACTTCTACCACGCCCCCGAAAAGTATGTATTTCGTGCCGAATATTCGGCGCTTCGGCCGACAGCGTTGCCGAATATTCGGTATTCGGCCAATTCACTATTCGTGGCATCCCTAATAAAAATTACTCCCACAGACCACACTATTATTAAAATCAACCTGCTACGATGCGTGAAACCAAACAAAAAACAGTTTAAAATCAAAGCACAGCCGAATAAGTAGTTCATAATGAACATACATGAAAAATCCGATCTGTATGAAAGCCCCTCGGCCGGCCTTTGATGAAAAGTTTAAAAAACAAAAAGAATTAGCCGAACTAAACTGTAAACTGAAATAAAAAGCCTTAATGACGTCATAATAACTGAATCGCCCTCCTGGATGAACGTTAATTAGCCCGACCACTGTAGCAGAGGGTGAAATATGGAAAATATTTTTCAAATGCAACGCTTTTGTTTAATTTTTTATTATAAATATGAGTTTGTCTGCTTTCAACGTTTAATTCAACTGGGCAACATGGCCGCGATTATTGATTTATTTTAAATTATTCAACTGCTTTTGCCTTCCTACTTAAATTAATTATGAAGTGTTTAAATTAAACTGAATACTTTGAGATTCGAGATACCAAAACTGCACCAGTTCAGTCGTTAAATGAACGGCCGAACTTGTCCATTTTTCAACCCTACCAATGTATCTTTCTCCAGACGTCACCGCTGGAAAACGAGGGGAAAGAAAAGTCCCATTGAGCCGGTAACCATCCTTCAATTATATTAATACGAATGATTTATAAAGCTATTTGTCAATATTAGAGCGGGATACGCGAATTAATAAAACACCCGCGTCTCCATTGACGTAACCCCTAATGCCTGCCCCTTGCCCATTCTCAAGTGATTAGCGATACAGACAATGCCACCCCGCTTCTGCCGTGCCAATTGTTCGCGACACCTATTATTTACTACCTCATCCGACAATTGCAATCCGACTCTAAACCCATCGGCGTAGAGCTCAAATTCGGCCACCTCGAAACTTTCGTAGAGCAACTTTGAATCGGCGGGTGGTAACAATAAAACCGATTGTTGGGTACCTCTATTATGAAGTTCAGTCGCTGGAAAGTTAATCTAATTGTCGGGGGTTAAAGTTTAAATTGCAATTTACTCGAAAGACTTCGCTGCACATTCGATTGAGGAATTACTATTCTATTGCATCGCGATCGTGCCGTGCAGGGCTGGTGAGCTATTCATTGTTTTATTAATTTAAAAATAATCTTTGCAACTTACATACATTTGGATACATTCTGAGTATATATGTAGAGTATGTAGGTACGAACACAAGTAAATAATATCTGTTGAACCATGACCAGTGACTATCAAACCATGTCATGCCCTACCAATGTATCCTCTTGTTACAATATTTCGAAGGAATGATAGACTGTACTGTATAGGTAATAATTTCTAAACTCAAAAACTGTATATTGTACTTATTAAAAACTCCTGCTTACTAAGAAATAATGTAAAATTTTAAATTAAAATATTTTAAATAAAAAGTAAAAAGTGTCAACCCTAAAGTGATCCTGGTAATTAAATTACCGACAGTATTAATATGAACCCGCGCCGCCGCCCGCCGCCGTCGGCCGCCGCTCGACACACGGACACACTACTTTGCATGTAAATGCACTACTTGGGAAGTGGGAACTTTATTAAAAATTTATAAATAAACTGTCTACAAATAAAGGGTAGTTGGCAACTACAATTTGTACCAATTGTTAAACTTCATCTTTTGTTGTTTAATTTTAATTTGTATTAAGGACGCTATCACATTTTTTCACAAATATCAGCGATTTTCAGGTACCATTTTAAAGAATTAGGAGTCACGCTGCGAGGATATTTTGGTTTCAAATGAAAGATAATATATTCATCTCCACAGTCACACCATAATTTTTTTATAGCCGCATACATTTTCACATAAATACGTTTTAACTATCACAATAATCGCAAAAGATTAAAAAAAAATGGGGTCTGATTAGGAACCAGTATAGCTAAATACACTGAACTAAGGAAAATAAATATTAAAAAAAATTGTTGCTTATTTAGTCCCCTGTACGAAAAGCTAAATATTTTATATAAAAATAAATAATATTTCCATTTATAAGAAAAATAAGAAACGCTCTCAAATTTCTTCATACATTTTCGCCCTATCAAGGACGCGGCGAGCGTCGTAACCGCCATTGTACAAGGCGCGCTGATATGAATGTTATTTTAATGTTCTTAACGTCGATATTCGTACTGACAGACATCGACCTGCTAATTTTATGTGATAGCGTCCTTGAGGTTTTTTATAAATAGCGTAAAAATCTATTTTTTTACGTCATATGCTTTTAATTATATTGTAGTGTCTAGTCCAGTAAAAGTATAACAAATTATTTATTAGCACACATAAAAATAATAATATTATTGTGTTTTAGATTTTATCAAATTAAGCAATAAAAGTTACATATTATTATTTTTTATACCATCATAGGCCAACCTGTTTAAAACTTATTAGATCTATAATCTTGTTTTGATTCAAATAACAAGGATGAGCTGGATGTAAATCAATTAGATGTGATCCTGTTAAGAGATCAGTTACTATCTCCCTGTTGTCAAAAGTTATTCTTTCGGGGGCCTGACGCACCCACCGTTGTGTTACGAAGGGTTAGTTTAATTTTGTTTACTTTGATGTTGATATTGGGTTTGACGGACAAACATGGATGAATAAATGACTATCATTTATTCATCCATGTTTTTTAGCGTATCACTTTTAAAGTACGTATGTTATCTCTTAAAAGATATCAAAAACTTTTAAATTATTAAATTTTTAATGCGAAAGTGCCTATATATGTCTGTTACCTCTTCGCGCTTGGGCCGCTAAAACGATTTTCATAAAAATTTGTATGAGACACTTTAAGTATCGGGAAAAGATATAGGATACATTTTGTCCCGGAAAAATGTACGGCTCTTCGAGATAATTTTATTTCTGCACAAAGAGGTTGTGGGCGTCGTCTAGTAACATTATATTTCGTGAAAGTTGTGTTATGGGTAAAACAAAAATTGTGTAAATATATTGTACTTGTATACAAGCATACTAAAATAAGATAGGATTTCGTGACTAAATCTTTCTTTTCAAATAAAATAAAACTGGCTGGTTAAAACTGATTATTGAAAGCCGAGTTTCCTGCTCGCAAGTTAAACGTCTTCTGGATGTTACAAAGCGGGTAACCCGACACCGTTTAATCAAATCAAACGAAAAAAAAACAACGACGTGTTCGGAAAATTTAATAAAAACTCAACAACTTTCCCGAGGAACCTATTGCGTTACTGACAGTGTTTCCCAATGTTTGTGTTCTTATTTTCTTTAAAAAAATGATGTACTTAATTTTTGAGAAAGCTTTGTTTTAAATTTGATGTATGGGTGGTAGGCCCCGTTAAAACTAAATATAGAATCTGTTTACTTATGCAAACATAGCGCTGCGAGCATTTTTCACAAACGAACAAAACAACTTAGTTTTATGGTCCTTAATTAAAGGCATACATGGTATGTAATTTTATAATCATTAATTGTTCACTAAATAATTTGTCTAATGATAATAATAATATAATAATATCTATGGACGCTTCACACCACGTCAGTCTGGCCCCGTGCTAAGTACCTGAAGGACTTGTGTTACAGGTACCAGACAACGGAAATACATTTAATACTTTTATTAATATAAAAGTATTAAATATATTTAAGATTTTTATTATATCATACACATATTTAATACACATCCAGACCCGGGAACATTGAAAACTTTTTGTTCCGTCGGCGGGATCCGAACTCGCGACCCCCGGCTTGAGCTGCCACACACTCAACCAATTGAGCCACAGAGGTCGTCAAGTAGTATCTTGTAGATAAAGAGATATATTATTATTTTTTGCGTTTATTATAAAATTTATTAGATAGGTACACTTTATATATACGGTAGCTATTTCAATAATTATAATTTTAGAAAATATGTGACCTCGCGTTTTCCGTAATAAATTAATTTTACTATTTAAATCACAATAATACCACTTTTTTTCTAAAGTAATCAATCCAAAGTCTTTTTTTATAATGTACTTTTTTAATTTACTCATGAGAGTAAATTAAAAAAATACATGTTGAGATCCACCGGCTCTGTTACAAGGGATAAATCAATTCAGAATATTGCGTGTATCACTTTCACTCGAAAAAGAAAAATACAGATACTCATCACTCAACGAGTTTTCCCGACGAAGACTTTCAAATACTTTTGTTTACATTAAAAATTTCGAGTCCTAGCGAGCTTGAAAGATGATTCTAAGAAAACTTTTAACGAATCCTTCTGGTTATAAGGGTATTTTGTGACTATATTGATCGTTATTTTTTTTTTTAAGTTACATAGAACTAAAATAATTAATCATTACAAGCATATTAATGACCGTTCAATACTTAATTAAGGGAAAAGGGATTATTTGGGGATGCGAAACAGACGAACAGTTTTAACTGTGAGAGACATTTAAGAGACGAAAAAATGAAAATCTCTTAGGCAATTTGTTTTGATTGGGCAGTTAGATATCTTTATAACTTCATATAGTAAGTACTTAAAATATGTGTATCTTAATCTGAGTGGTCTTCTTAGTTCTTTAAGCAAGCGTATTTTATCAACAATGCAACATTTAGAATACCATTATAAAGAACGTGTTAATATTTCAGTAACCCGGCATTTCATAGTCATTAGTGCCTGATATAAGGCGTGGTAGGAGGAAAATAACCGACCAGTGACCACTACAGTACTAATTGTGTCGTGGACAGGTACGTCAATTTGCCTACACAGTGCGATGATCGTCGCTACACAAAGGGCACCTAGATAGTTCCAGAAGTCAATTCCACGTCGACATATCAAACACACTGCGGGCCCCTCGGCATCTGTCGATTACTCGACCATTAACCTTATCCCCAAATTGGAGTTCCACTGAAGAGCCCTCCGCACAAATAGACAGACGACGCCGCAAACGAAATCCAACCTTAATACCACCCATGAAAAACCAATTTCCACCTCCGCCGCACGCCAAAAGAACACCGATGATTCCAGGAATTTAAATCTTAAGGTGGAAAATTTAAGATTGCAATTGCAACGGTGACTGCGTGAAGATGTTAGATGTAATTCTTAGCCATTTTAACGGGGATCGCCATCGAGTGGCACTCGTTGCGGAAAAGGTTTCAATAATCGTTGGTCAGTATAATAGGTGATTTTTCTTTTTATACAAAAGTACGACTTGTTCTGAGGGCTCATTATTTGAAGTTGTCGATGTTAATTCAATGCCGGTGGATCATGGAAGCGCTTTTGTAGCTATTTCGAGTAGCAATTATTTTTTATTACTCGTTTTATTAGAAGTACTTAACGTACAGGTAGGGAAAATACATTGAAACATGTTTTAGAAGATGTAACTAGAACAAAAAAATAATATTAAAAGATTCGTAGCGAGGTGCTACGAAGTACGAAGTAATAATACATTTTTTTTTTTAATAGTGAGTAATAAAAAAATATTGATAGTTATCAACGTACGTTTTAGTTAAAACGATTAAAGTGAGATTACTAATCAGAAAAAGATTTTTATTTGTTAATATTCGTTACATTTACATAATTAACTAAAATTGACAAAGTTCGTAGCACCTTGTAGCACGCTGCTACGAAACTGATGTAATCCTACTATTTTTATGTAAATGCTAAAATATTACCAAAAACAAGCAATTTTAACCAAACAGATAGACAATGAAAAACTATATTGGAAATCGTCGTGTTTGCTCTACAGTCTACATATTACTCGGCAATACGAGTAAGAGTCTTTAGAAACACAAAGACCGTTTATATAAACTAACACTCCACTTACTTTACTGCTTGCTCATCTAACTCTAGCACGATTTAGCAATTATCGTCATATAGTCATCAAATCCTTTTATATTTGACCACCATATTTCTGTAGCATACAAATTGTGCTACAGAAATAAATGAAATATTTCAGGAACGAAAGCACTTCACGTTACAGACATAAAAAGTTGGATCGAACCGAAATAAACTGTACGTTTAAAATATCGCTTTACAAACGAAAACGCTTTACCAACCCTTCGCTTCATAAATTAAAGCGGGCATAGAAATTAATACAATGAAAATTGAGGTTGCATCCCGCGCTGACCTCGAGTGGACTCGAGTGGGAGATATGTTTGTTGTGGGAGGAAGCGGGACAGAAAATGCCACTTAAGATGGTATCTGAATGATGAGGACATGATGTATGTCATATGATAAACGAGGTTGGGGAGGAAAATATAGTTATTGACCAAAAACGTTGAAAATGGTGATTTACCCTTAAAACTTCCAAACGCCTAAAATACTGAAACTATTTTGATAGATATGGAGATACTGTTAGTATCAGGAAAGGATATTGAATAGTTTTAATCACGGTAAATGTGTGACTCCCACGCAATAAACGAATAATATACTGAGCAAATCACGTAGAGAGCACACACACAACTATGTATAACCATTGGAAAAGTTACATGACAAAATATTGTTTAACTGTAAAGTATATGTAATTGATTGTACTGTCGGTTGTTGGTGGAAATTCATTTTAAACACAAATAAAACACAATTTTACGTGCACTTTTTCCACTATAATATCATTAATTATTATAAATTTTAGATAAAAACACTACCGGTTTCGAAACAATTCATCAAATCACACCTGACGATGAATTGTTTCGAAACCGGTCGTGTTTTTATCAAAAATTTATAATAATTAATGATGTTATAGTGGAAAAAGTGCAGGTAAAATAGTGTTTTATTTGTGTTTAACTGTAAAGTCTGTATGTGGAACATTTTATTAGTAACGTAGATAGGTGATAAACATTAGATATATTCTTCACAACTTAGATTATAAGTTCAAGTGATTTTTGGATAATAGAAACTGACAAGACCAAAATAACTTTATAACAAAATTAATTTTAAAATACTTCCGATATTTATAATTCACCAGGAAGCTCGTTTTCGTCAATTAGCATAGTCGTAATCACAAGTTGTCACAGCGAGCTGAGGTCAGAGGGTCAGAGGGAGCGAGCCCTCGCCCCACTCATTAGCGAGCAACATTACGTCATATTATATCGATATTTAATATTAATTAATATCGCGATTAACTATGTAATGGCTGATAGTGGCGGACCAATTAGCGCTTCCATCCTGTATCGTGCTATCGAACTTTTTAAATAGGCCTGACTGAGCATACAACCTTGTTAATGCAGATCTTCCTTTGAAGCCTCCGCTCACTTTTTCATACAACAAATGTTAAAATGTAGAATGTGACTATGCGTCTGGTAGCATATGTTTCCCAGACCTTAATTAATGTCGAATTATTAATTAAAATCGGATCAGCTATTAAGCGCTACGAGAACAAACGTGCATTTATAATAATTTATCGCGCGGGAACCGTACATTTTTCCGGGATAAAAAGTATTCTATCGTCGTATCCTAGGAATAAGGGCGCCCTGGTCACTATGGCTTTTTATTTTTATTGCAAAATCGAAATCGGCAGCTCATTATCTATAACCTTCAGTGTAAAAAATAATAAAAAGTTAATTTTAATAATCAGTAGATTATATTTTTAAAAATGCCACATTTGTTAGCTCTTAAATTCCCCGGTGAAAAAAGCAACATAGGCTTCAGTGGCCGTTTTCTTGGAGTGCGTGAAAGGACGCGCGGGGCGGGGACGAGGCGCTCGCGCCACTCCGCCATTATTCCGCGAACTCGCGAAATGCGTCATTCCACTGTTCCTTGTTTAAATTAGACGTTTGCTTTAAATTTGCGTCTCTGGAGTCGTATATTACGATGACCTCGTAGGCAGCGCAAAGAATTTCCGTGCTTTCAAACGTTTTTGTCATAAATTCTATTGGAAACAATCGAACACAAGTTTGCCATTATAAATAAAGGTCTTTTTTTTTTTATGAAGTAGGCATATTATATTAAGCATAATTATTTATTTTTCCCGTGGTGCTTCCCCCTTTTGTTCGGACATCAATGTCATTACAATTTTGGCTGTCTCCCGCTTTGCTTGGGGAGGGAAATTGGATATCTCCTACTCCTCCTACATTTCTTCTGATTAATTTCGTTGCGGGTCCCAAGACAGATTTAGCTTGTCCCTCGGGCATCCCTGAGATCATATCAAAGGGTTTTCGTGGTTGGTTACCACTGTTGATCCTGGCGACACAGGAGTTGCAGTGGTGGGAATGTGTGGTGGGCCTTTTGCCCGTTTGCTTTAAATTAAAATGAAACGGAGGAGACAGAAATTAGCTGTGCCTAAAAATTAAGCAGGTTGTGACGAAAAACAGTTAAAGGGAACACACAGTAAGTATAAAAAAAATTACATTTTTAAAAGTAATTACCTGGAAAAAAGACACTATTGCGTCTGTGGCCTTTTTCCACGGAATCGTCTCTTAGTACTAATACTAGGAATCCTTTGCCCTAATGGCTTTTGTTGCCTTTTTGTATGTACGAAATTTATTTCTTTAATTTTTCTTTATTTAAACAGTTATTATTGGCAAAATTATTACATGAATTTGCCTTTTATTTATTCACCATTTCGAAAAGTATATAATTAAAAGTTTATAATGTTTTGTTATAAATTTTGTTAAAAAGCCGCAGTGAGCTTTGTGGCTTTTTCCGTAGTATAGAAAAATAGTTGAAGGTTGTGTGCTACAAGAATATTCAAATATAAAATAATATTCCACATTATAATTTGAGCTTTTTTTGTATTTTTAGGTTCTAGAAAACGAAAACGGTCCCCGGTGCCTGAAGAAAATGAAAAAAAAAAGTTTTGTTTTTATTAAAACATTTAGGAAAAGAGCTTTTGGTGTATCGAGAGTGAGTGTATTGAAACTGTTTTTAATACACTATTTTTTTTTTCTTTATTGGACGAACTGTTAGTAACTGAACGTACCCAAAATTTTAAGTACATCTCTTGTGCTATGCTGATGATGTATCATCAGTCATCACACTCTACCAAAAGCGACACGAGGGATGTCGTCTATTGTGTCATTTTAAAAGCATTTGATTTAAAATACAAAATATTGGCGTTATCATGCTAAGCTGATATTGGAGTAGAATAGGCACCGCTCCGTCATATTGTAACTACTCATACAGCTAAACCAAGAGCCAGCGACAGCCAGACTTTCGTCATTTTATAAAACCTGAAAGTTTTCTTGTACCTATAATATGCTAAATAACCTATACTTATATTATAAATGGGAAAGTATGTTTGTTTGTCCTTCCTTCACGCCCTAGCGAAGCAACCAATCGACATGATTTTTAGCATAGACTTAGTTGAAAGAATGAAGAGTAAGATAGGCTACTTTTAGTTTTGGAAAAACATCATGTTCCTAAAATATTCGTGTTTTTACGCGATTTTCGAATTCCACGCGGCCGAAGCCGGGGGCAAAAGCTAGTATCTCATATAGAGGTAAGAACGGCAAGTAACTATTATAGAGCTTCGGTCGCGGATACTTTAGGAGGTATCCAGTTTTGAAAGTCTACCGCACCTTCGATAAAATTTAAGGTAATTTTTTTTCCTAGGGATAACTGTATGAATCTTGTCTCCCACTACCGGACCCTTATGACAGTAGCTCCCTACTGCCAGACAACTTATGCCAGTTACTACCCACTGCCATATCACCATAAAGTATAATACTTTTGGCATTTTAGTGAATAATTAAGCGTGTCTGGTAGTAAAAAGCAAGTGTCAAAAATGCCCGACACTTTGAGATGAGATTCCTACATTTCCGTAAGAAGTAAGAAAAGAAAAGTGCTTTACACTGTATCGAAGGCTAGGTAGACCTTCAAAACTGAATACCTCCTAAACGCGATCGAAATTCTATAGTTACTGTACAGGAAAACTTTCAGCTTTTATAAAATGACAAAAATCTGGCTATCGCTGGCTCTTGGCTAATCTAATTGTCATAAAAGTTAACCAATGCTATAGTCAGAGTAACTAGTCGTTAGTTATAATGTTATTTGGTAATTTAAAATAACTGTCATAAAACTGCGAAGTCTTATCACGTATAATTATAATACATATATAAATTTTACAAGTTGAAGGAAACCAATAGTTATTATGATTGCTTTCAGGGTCAAGAAATAGAAAACGCTTTAAAGTATGTTTTTTCCATATGCCTATTTTATATTGTTTTTTAGGGTTCCGTACCCAAAGGGTAAAGACGGGACCCTATTAATAAGACTTCGATATCTGTCTGTCCATTCGTCTGTCTCCAGGCTCTGTCTCAAGAACTTTTCACAGATTGAGTATAATATCTGTTACCCCTATAACAACAAATACTAAAAACAAAATAAATTAAATATTTAAGGGGGCTCCTTATTTTTTGCTCTATGTCAATAATAGCAACAGGTAAGCTCTTGAAAAAATGTTCCGTTGTATTTATACTTAAATAATAATTGACGAAAAAATTAAAATAAACTAAAAAATTAAGGGGGCTCTCATACAAGAAACACAAATTTTTGGCTATTTTTACTCTATAATGGTACGGAACCCTTTGTGCGCGAGTCCAACTCGCATTTGGACGATTTTTCAATGTGGTTTTAAAAAGTAAATTCTTTGATAATGATCAGTAAAAAGACATAAATGCTCTCACGACCCCGTTGAATCCGTACAAAAAGGCATAACGTTACTTGTGTCTGACGAGACTTATTTTACCCGCCGAAAAAAGAATTAAGGGACAAATCTACCCGAAATATCAAATTAAACGTATCATTTTAAATTTCATAGCAACCGCTACGTAGTTATGCGATAATTTCATAATTAATTTCTAAAAGTTGTTTAACAATATTTTTAAATAAACACAAAAAAACCTTCTCCTGTAAAGTAGGGTTTTTGCAATAGCGCCCTTATTCCTAGGATACGACGCTATGTCCTTTCCCGGGACTCAAACTATATCTCCATACCAAATTTCAGCAAAATCGGTTCAGTGGTTTGGGCGTGAAGACGTAACAGAAAGACAGGCAGACAGACAAACTTTCGCATTTATAATATTAGTATGGATTGTCTATTTTTGTCTTGACCGAAGTCTGGTAAACCGGATATTGAACTAACGCATATTATAATAATTCATACCGTGTACCCAAGTCAAATTTTAAGTTGAAGTTAAGTTCATAATTAAAACAGAAATGACCTCGATTTACTCGATTGGTAAATGTAAATCCTTATTTCTTGACTACAAGGCAAAGCCAGGTAGGATCTATTTGCGAGCGACCAGCCAGCCAAATTGTAACAGATTTAATTTGTGTTTGTACTTACTTTCTAAACATAAGTTGTGGGTAAAAATATTATGCATTCATACTTTAAACAATTTTGAAATGGCCGTTAAAAACTCCTAAGTCGTAAAGAAGTGAGCAATTAAGCGTTTAGGATCATAATACGTTTGATAGTTGCACGTATAAGGGGATAAAAGAAATGAACTGTCATATAACGTAATGCGAATGCCTTCGTGGGGCCATACTGTAGCCGCAATAACCGCGCCCGAGAATGTGCGCAAGTCACAGGAGGCGGCGGACTTGCTGACTCAGCCTTGTAATGACATGACAAGCTTAATCTTATATGAGAATGTTTACAAGAAGACATTAATTCCCATTGATATAAAGGTGGTTTTAGTTTGAAATCGAAAATTATTATACTTTACTCGTATGTCACATTATGTCGTCTTTTGAACGTAGCATAAATTAAATATTAATATGATACTGAGACAAATTTTATGCGGCCTATCCACGTTACAACAAGTTATTACACACGTATTGAGCGCCATATTCGTCAATGATTGCCCATGACCGATGTCAGTTGTGCTTGCAAACAGCAGCCTCATAATAATGGTGGCAATCATGGTAATTTATCATTCATCTTGGCCGCATTATAATACTCAAGCCGCATTTTATTAAGTACTGCATGAACATAAAAGGAAAAACTACAACACAAAGTACATTTAAAACGCCACCATATTTATTACAGATTTACTACGACGAAAAATGTCTTCAACAAAAAACGCGATAGTGAACTTATCGCGACAAAAATATTATCTCTTTAAGAAATAATAAATCCAAATGTATACATTAAAGTCTATAAAAATTCTGTAATACCAAAATATAACATAATAAAAAGAAAATTAAATTACAATAAAATATCTTATGACTTGGCGCTCGGCATGCACGCGTTGGATTCCTTCGCCAATATATATCTTTTTATTACTGCCTTTATGTCCTCGACACCGCTTAATATAGTGTTTCAATATTGTGTTCTCTCTATATTACATTCCGTCTTTTATATATACGGGAATCTGAGTGGAAGTGTACATAAGTAGGTACGCTCTTTCTTTAGAACAGTTGTTTTCGTAAGAAACTTTTTGTTAAAGCATTTTTTGTGGTGGCATTGTTTTTGTTATGTATAATTAAATTAAGATTTAATGTAATTTTAAATTTATATTTTTATCAGAACGTAAGTAATAATCAACAATCTAGCATACATTGCGCTCTTTCTCGTAATAGTGAACAAAGCTAGAACGATTAGGCTGGATTTATATGGGCGGCATCCGCACGAATGAGCGGTATGGCCATTACACCACGAGATCACAAGCACTTGTATGTAACGATTCATTTAAATAGTGGCGCGGTCGCGCCGTTATTTACATGCAATTATTGCTTGAGATCTTGAGTGTAGACGCCAAACCGCGCGTTCGGGCGGACGCATATAAATTGAGCCTTAGCAAAATGGTCATGCCAGAATATATCTAGAAAAAAATAAACGTAAAAACTATACCAAAAGACAAATTCCGACGACCCACGGTAATTATCCATAAGATAGCTTTTAAACATCTGCAAGATTGTTGCAAGTTAATTTTACTTTGGTACTTATAACTTTAAAATAATTACTATCGTTAAGGCTCAAGAATAATATTGTTCCATTTATTATCTCTTTGCATTCGCTTACTATTTTTACATGCAAACAACCATTTATTTCTAGATTTCCTAGACTAGCTGCTACAATACAGCTTGTACGATGTTCTCATATCGATCTCACCCTAATAAGAATGCCTATATCAGGTTATTATTTTCATTTTCCTGCTACAAACGATATGTTTTTATTACTAACGCATGCATATAGGCCGTTAAATAAAAGAAACGAGGAAGATTTGTTGGTGATGAAGTCGTATGAGATAGTTATTGCTATTTATTCTGTTGTGTGATAAAATAAAAATTTTACGACGTACCCAAATGAAAATTAATATCACATATTAGTGGAATAGTTAGACAAAACCAGTTTTAATACGGGATAACTCATAAATAGATGTAAATGAACACAAAAATAAGAGATGTATCATATATATGTTACGGCTAGAACCTGATATGTCTATTTAGCCGGTTAAAGCTAGGTGTAACCATTTACACTTGGTTGGAAAGAAACTCTTTCATTTTAAATCTTTTGCGTAAGTATCTTTCATTTTACGAGCATTCCCGGGCGGTTATCGCTTTCGTACAGGAGATCTGTTTGCATGTGCTGCATATTATGATACAAAAATTTTCTAGATATATTTTGAATAAGTTCTCAGATATAATATAATATGCCTAACGCAATTTCATCGTCGTTTTCGCTTTCTTCTTTTTATTTTTTATTCTCAGGAAAATGTAGTTATTGTAAACCTCCTCTCTTTTTGGAAGTCGTTTAAAAATATTTCTATGGCAGTAATTTTTATTAAAAGTTCAATTTCAGCCTACCTAGCAGTACCATTACACAATTACATAATGTGTAATTTTTCACAAAATTTAAGTCTAAAACATTCACACTTACGAGTGTTTTGTTCCCCTACTAATTAATTTAATAGCAAGTACCAAAACGCACCTCACTAAGCACAAAGTAAGCGCGACATTTCGCTGCAAAGGTACAAAAATCAACCCCAAGTCGACATAAAGCGCGAATAAACCAATTCAAAGGCTCCGTAAATAGTCACTTAGCAGGTGTTCATCTAGCCTAGGTATTAATATGTATGAGCTGAGTGCTACGTTTCCAGACTCAAGTGTAAGAAACGTTTTATACTGTTTCTAAAAGGAATTTGAGAACGGAGTAGGGTTGTCACTTTATTTAACGTTCTGAATATTTTGAATATATGCTTTTTAGGATTCCGTAGCCAAAAAACGGAACCCTTATAGATTCGTCATGTCTGTCTGTCTGTCTGTCTGTCCGTCCGTATGTCACAGCCACTTTTCTCCGAAACTATAAGAGCTATACTATTGAAATTTGGTAAGTAGATGTAGTTTGTGAACCGCATTAAGATTTTGATACAATAATGGAAAAATTATTAAAAATTTTAGGGGTCCCCATAGGTACAACTGAATCAAAAAAAATTTTTTTTTCATCTAACCTATGCGTGTGGGGTATCTATGGATAGGTCTTCAAAAATCATATTGAGGTTTCTAATATCATTTTTTTCTAACCTGAATATAAGAGAGACTCTTCCAAAGTGCTAAAATGTGTCCCCCCCCCCCCCTATAACTTCTAAAGTAGGGGCATGATAAGTCTAAAAAAAATATATGATGTACTTTACTATAAAAACTACCAACGAAAATCGCTTTCAACGAAATCTAGCAAGTAGTTGTTTTTTTATACTTTTATATTTAAATAAAATTTTTTTTCATCTAACCTATGCGTGTGGGATATCTATTGATAGGTCTTCAAAAATCATATTGAGGTTTCTAATATAATTTTTTTCTAACCTGAATAGTTTGCGAGAGAAACTCTTCCAAAGTGGCAAAATGTGTGTCCCCCCCCCCCCCCCTCTAACTTCTAAAGTAGGGGCATGATAAGTCTAAAAAAATATATGATGTACTTTACTATAAAAACTACCAACGAAAATTGGTTTGAACGAAATTTAGCAAGTAGTTGTTTTTTATACTTTTATATTTAATTTTTTTTTTTCATCTAACCTATGCGTGTGGGGTATCTATGGATAGGTCTCCAAAAATCATATTGAGGTTTCTAATATCATTTTTTTCTAACCTGAATAGTTTGCGAGAGAGACTCTTCCAAAGTGGTAAAATGTGTGTCCCCCCCTCTAATTTCTAAAGTAGGGGCATGATAAGTCTAAAACAAATATATTGTTACGTGCTAGGGTTCGAAAGATTTGGAGAAAAAGACCTGCTGACTCTTATAAAGACTTTACTAGCACTGACACTAGCTCACACAAATCACCAAGTCCAAACACTAAGCACTAAATCCTAGGTCGTAGCCGAGTCGTAGGTTCACTGGTTCACTCACTATTGATCACTTGTTTTCGCTCCGAAGTCGCCTCGAAGATCGCTCAGATGAAACTGAATTGCCGGGCCGTCTACCTGCGGCTATTTATATGGCGAGACGAATTCCAGAAAGTTCCGATTCATGTAAACAAGTAAACAAGTAAACAAGTGTGGGAACTTTCTAGCAAATACGCGTAAGTAAACATACACCTAACGCCATCTAGTAATAAGTAGGGGATTTATGTTTTCTGTGTTTCCCTGATCAGTTTCGCCGGTTTGACGCTAGATGGCACTACGTGTCCGTATCCGTAAGACCACTCCCCTCTTAGAGGTGCTCGTCCCGAGCATCGTTATTACTGCCATGGTAACGCGCCAGACGGTCTATGTGTACCACTTTGAATGTCCCTCTTGGTTGCTTTTGAATCCTGTAAGTCACATCATTCAATCGGGTAACCACTTTGTATGGGCCGTCCCACTTGGTCTGCAACTTTGGAGATTTTCCTTTTCGGCGAGTTGGGTTATGCAGCCACACCAGTGACCCTTCTTCGAAGCCGCTCGTGTTCGATTTCCGGTCGTATCTGGTCTTCATGTTTTCACTTGACTGTAACCCATTTTCCCGAACCATGGCGTGTATATAGCGCATCTTTTCCCTTAAATCGCAGACATAGTCTTGTACGGTCTTTGGTTCCCCCGGTGACCCTCCTGTCAAGAGGTCTACTGGTACTCGTAGTTCTCTACCGTAATTGACATACGCCGGGGTAGCTTTTATGCTCTCATGCTCGGCGGTACGGTACGAGAGAAGGAAGAGTGGTATATACTTGTCCCAATCTTTTTGTCTGTCATCTACCAATTTCGCCAAATGTCTCTCAAGGGTCTGGTTAAATCTCTCAACCATTCCATCAGACTGTGGATGGTACGCGGTGGTCCTCGTCTTATGCATTCCCAAAATTCTGCACACTTCCTGGAAGACCTGCGATTCGAAATTCCTGCCTTGATCAGAATGGATTTCCAGAGGTACACCAAAGCGAGATATCACTTCTTCGACTAACTTAGAAGCGACTGTTGTAGCTTCTTGGTTTGGTATGGCGAACACTTCGGGCCATTTGGTGAAGTAGTCCATGACGACCATAAAATACTTGTTTCCCGATTCCGTTACGGGAAATGGCCCAGCTACGTCAACTGCAATTCGTTCCCACGGTGCGCCAACGTTATACAGCCGCAGGTTCCCACGGCTCCTGGTCTGTGGTCCCTTCACTGCAGCGCAAGTAGTGCATTTGCGGCACCAATCCTGTACATCATCTCGACAATGCAACCAGTAGAATCGTTCTCGCACTTTTGTTAACGTTCTCTTTACACCTAAATGACCTCCTGATACGCCATCGTGTATTTCACGGAGAACATCTGGTACTCTCTTTCTCGGGACAACTATCTGAAGGTGGAACTCTCTGCCGTTAGTCTTCTCCCATTTCCGGTAGAGTATTCCATTCTGAAGAATCAGACTGTCCCATTGCGCCCAGTACGCCTTAGTAACAGCGCCAGTGGGTGCAACCTCACTCCAGATTGGTTTCACGTCACCCCGTTTCTTCCATGTGATGATGTGCCGAAGGTCGTCATCTCTTTCTTGAGCCTCCCTCATAGCATCATTCTCCCATGGACCCAAAGGACTTGTTTTCGTTAACTTTAATGTTACTTCATTAGATTCCTGCTTAACACAGTGTTTGCAGTCTTCTGAACACGGCCTTCGTGAAAGTGCGTCGGCATTCCCATGCGCCTTTCCGCTGCGGTGTTCCGTCTTGAAGTCATACTCCTGGAGCTGTTCAATCCATCGAGCTACTTGGCCTTCTGGGTTCTTGAATTGCAGTAGCCACTTCAAGGCTGCGTGATCAGTTCGCAGTAAAAACTGTCTGCCGATGAGATATTTGCTGAAATGTTGTAGCGTCTTTACAACAGCCAAGAGTTCTCTTCTTGTCACACAGTAGTTTCTCTCTGGCTTAGATAAAGATTTGCTGAAATATGCAATTACAACTTCTCTTTCGCCCTGTTTTTGAGATAACACCCCGCCAATGGCCGTGTTGCTTGCGTCCGTGTCGACTATAAACTGACCTTCAGGTTGTGGATACCCCAGGATTGGTGTTTCACACAGATGTTTCTTCAATTTCTGAAAAGAATCTTCAGAAGTCTCGTCCCAAATAAACTGTCGTTTATCTTCTGTCAGCCGATGTAATGGCTTAGCTATCTCCGAGAATCCCTTAACAAAACGCCTGTAGTAGGAGCATAGGCCGAGAAATGCCCGCACTTCGGTTTTGTTCTTAGGGGTTGGCCAATTTTGAACGGCTTCCAGTTTCTCCGGGTCCGTCTGGATTCCATCACTGGAGATAACATGGCCGAGATAATTTACCTTACTCCTGAATAAACGACACTTTTTCGGATTCAACTTTAACTTGGTCCCCTCTATTTTGGCGAAAACTCGTTCTAAGTTTCGCAAATGGTCCTCGAAGTCGCGGCCAACAATGATGACGTCGTCCAAGTAGACTAAGCAAGCCTCTCCAACTAAGCCTGCCAGTACACACTCCATGAGTCGCTCAAATGTGGCAGGTGCGTTGCACAATCCAAAGGGCATGACGTTAAACTGCCATAAACCTTTACCGGTGGAGAAAGCTGTCTTCTCCTTGTCTTTTGGATGAATTTCCACCTGCCAGTATCCAGATTTCAGGTCCAGGGTCGAGAACCATTTCATGCCACTCAAGGTATCCAGAGTGTCGTCGATTCGAGGTAACGGGTAACTGTCCTTCTTGGTGACATCATTGAGACGTCTGTAGTCCACACAAAATCTTGTGCTACCGTCTTTCTTCTTCACTAACACAACAGGTGAGCACCACGGACTTGCAGACGGTTCAATAATCTTATGCCTTCTCATGTCCTCCAAAAGGCCTTCAACTTCTTTTTCCTTTGCAATGGGTATCCGTCTTGCTCGTTGACGAATTGGATTCTCGCTTCCGGTATCTATCCTGTGCTGAACTATTGACGTTCTTCCAAGGTTCCCCTTCCTGACTGGAGAAGATATTCGCGTGGCGTTGTAAAAACTTCTTAGCTTTCATGTTCTGGGAATAAGTCAGATTACTCTTGCAGTCGTCGAGTAGCTCAGTCACTATTCCATAGTTGCTGCTGTTTGCTGAGTCTGAGCCTGTGATCGAACTACACTTCCTCATCCAGACAACTTCCTCGCACGTTCCAATGACGTCACCTTTGTTCAAGCAGATCTCGCGATCACCGAGATTCAAAACCCTGACCACAGCGTTACTGCTTCCACAAACAAGGGTTCTCGCCGTCATCAGTTTTTGCGCTGATGTCTTGGTAGGTGTGTCTTCGATCAACACACATCTGTTTGACTTCTTCTTTCTAGCTGGCGGCAGTTTCACCAGCACTTTAGCTTCCGTTCGTCCAGGTATAATGACTTTCTTTACACATGCGACTTTCCCGCAGGCGCCTCCGAGAATGAAAATTTCTTCTTCACCACACTTGAAAACTCCGTCAGCGACATTAATTCTGCAGTTATGCTTCTTCATGAAATCCAAACCCAAGATGCAGTCATCCATAATCTCAGCCACGATAACGTCCTGAGGGTATGAGGACCCCCCTACATTAATCGTAACTGACATTTCTCCCAGGACGGGTATTGGCTGACCGGAGGCAGTAAGAAGCCGACAGTTAATTCTCCTCTTGTGTCTTCTTGCGGCTTTTACCAGATTTGGGTTCACTATTGTTCTAGAGGCTCCTGTGTCTAGAGTCATTTTGCAATCCGTCCCGTTAATAGTCCCCTGAATCACAAGACTATTCCCACTGCTTGCTTGGGAGACAACAGTAATTGGGGCTTCCTCCGCGTCAGCCAGTACTCGCCCCTTAGTCCTGGCTTTTATTCGTTTCCCTGCTCCCGGCCAGAGGACGAAACCCCTTGCTTCTTCAGCTCCTCTATTTGTTCAATGCGTTCCTCGAGTCTTTTCATTCTCGCCATCTGAGTCTCCTTCTGCGGGCAGTTAAGCTGAAGATGGCCCCTTTCGCCGCACTTGTAGCACATGGCTCCAAAACTTTTCTTCGTGGGAGCCTTTACCTCCTTGACTTCCTCAGAGACCTCGCGGATCTTATAGGTCTGCCGTATGTCACGCCGAACAGCCTCGACCTCTAAAGCATGCGCCAACGCTTCTTTTAGCGAGGTGTGGTGACGTAGCCTCACTGCAGCTCTGACTTCCAGGTCCCTAATTCCATCGACAAATGCTTGAACAATGTTCGTGTCAACCATCTTGGAATCGGCTCCTGGGTTCTTGACCAGTTTTTCAATTTCCAACGCCCATTGTTGTAGTCCCTCTCCTGAGCGTTGGACTCTGTCACGAAGTTGAGCACGGAACACGTGCTCCAGGTGTCGCTCCCCGTATCTGGATTCAAGGGCCTCCATCAGGTCTTGGAACCCGTTTCCTGTGTGTGCTTCCAGGACAGACAAAGCTTGCCCTCTGAGCGCAACAGTGAGAGCGGTCAGGCATTGTTCGTCAGTCCATCCGTTGGCGGAAGCAACCGTCTGGAATTGCTGACGATAAGCGTTCCAAGATGTAGTACCGTCGTATGGTGGCACTTTAACTCTTGGTCCTTGTACCACTACTCCGGTAGTTCCACTAGACGTCGCGATTCCTGTGGTTTCCAGGCGCACTTTCCACTTCTGTAGTTCTGTGAGGCCGGTTTTCACATTTTCCATATCCACTCCTAGCCCGGTAACGCGTTCTTCCATTATGTCGACATCTTTTCGAAGCTTAGTCACCGTGTCACTAACATCCTTTATTGCCAATAGCGCTTTTTCTTGGAGGTCCTTTTGTTGCTCTTGAGACTCCTGTAAAGCGCCGAGCTTGCGGTCTTGTGACTCTTGCAAAGCGCCAAGCTTGCGGTCTTGTGACTCCATCATTGCCCTTTGCGAATTTTGCAAAGCGTGACTTTCAGCTCTTTGAGACTCCTGCAAAGCGCCAAACTTGCGGTCTTGGGCATCTTGCAAAGCCTGAATTAACTCAATTATGCTTTCCAATTGAAGAGCCATTTGAGGGGCCGTAGAATCTACGGGCGCGGCGGGATGGATGGAGCTAGTCGACGGAGCCCAGTGGGCGGGGCCTGTGGGCGTGGCCTGAGTGGGCGTGGCCTGGTGGGCGGAGCCAGTGGGCGTGGCTTCACCCGAAGTGGGTGGAGCCTGATGGGCGTGGTCAGTGGGCGGAGCCTGGTGGGCGGGGCCAGAGGGTGGGGCCTGCCCCGCCGTGGGCGGAGCTTGGTCCCCAGTGGGTGTGGTCTCCGCAGCCCGTCGCGCTCTTGTCCTGATACTTCCCTCGAAGTCTTCTCTCGGAGTCGATGGCACTGCGCCCTTGTCCTCACACTCCCCTTGAATTCCTCTCTCGGAGTCAATGGCAGCAGCTCGCTGTGCCCTTGTCCTGACACTCCCCTTGAAGTCCTCTCTCGGAGTCAATGGCATCTCCAAATCTCACTTCCGACACCAGTTGTTACGTGCTAGGGTTCGAAAGATTTGGAGAAAAAGACCTGCTGACTCTTATAAAGACTTTACTAGCACTGACACTAGCTCACACAAATCACCAAGTCCAAACACTAAGCACTAAATCCTAGGTCGTAGCCGAGTCGTAGGTTCACTGGTTCACTCACTATTGATCACTTGTTTTCGCTCCGAAGTCGCCTCGAAGATCGCTCAGATGAAACTGAATTGCCGGGCCGTCTACCTGCGGCTATTTATATGGCGAGACGAATTCCAGAAAGTTCCGATTCATGTAAACAAGTAAACAAGTAAACAAGTGTGGGAACTTTCTAGCAAATACGCGTAAGTAAACATACACCTAACGCCATCTAGTAATAAGTAGGGGATTTATGTTTTCTGTGTTTCCCTGATCAGTTTCGCCGGTTTGACGCTAGATGGCACTACGTGTCCGTATCCGTAAGAATATGATGTACTTTACTATAAAAACTACCAACGAAAATTGGCTTGAACGAAATCTAACAAGTAGTTTTTTTTATACGTCATAAATGCTAAACTTAATTTAACTCTCATTAAATCAACTGAAATATAAAAATAAATCAAAAACCTTTTAATTTCATAAAAATAAACCTTATTGCTGCTGCGGAACCCTTCATGGGCGAGTCCAACTCGCACTTGGCCGGTTTTTTAATAAATGCTTTTTAAATTACAAATATGTCAATGACAGTTAAAGCGTTACTTAATGAGGACTTTATCAGGTCCAAAAAAATAATTTGCTTCAAGATTTTTAATGCTTTAGATATCAACTTTTTCTTGTACACACTTTCACGTTTTTATGTTAAAGTGGCAACCCTGGCACATTTAGTTAATTGCGCAAACTCTTTATACAAATGTTTATAATTTGCGACTTAGTACATCAAAAGCTTGGACTGCTTTCCCTGCATTTCGAATCTAATGTGTATGTGAGTAAGATTCAAAATGTTTTAAAAACGCGCACCCAGACTAAGTACTACTAAATACTGAGTAAATTACTTTAAATTTCTTTGAAATATACGTGTGTTGGCTTTTTGTTTTGTGTAATTTTAATTCAAAGTAAATCGTTAGTATGTTTAAGTCAACAATAGGTTTCCTTTTAGTTTTGATTTGTAAACTGTTTGAATAAGAGAACTGTAGACGTGAGTTAAGAATTTTGATTTATCCTTTTTAATTATAGTGAGATTTGTTATTTTAATACAATTTCGACACTAGTGTCTAGATCGTTTTCGCAAATTCTTTCGCGCAGATCTGTCACATTTATTATACAGAAACATGCTTTTACACTCTTGGGACTCAAAGTATTTTCTTACCAAATTTTACCATAATCGGTTTCGCAGCTTGAGCGTGAAGAGACAAAGAGAATATATACTTATACACTAAAGGAAGAATTGACTTCTTCATCATTAGCTACATAGTGCATGGTAGTTGCATAGCAACTAAAGATTTTCATTAAATTTTTAGAGCAAAGGAATCCGATATTCGCACATAATATTGAATTCCTTTGCTCTAAAATCCCATGCGAATATCACAAACTATTTTAATTTAGCAGCAGTAACTCCCAATTCTACGGTTTGTAGCAAGTTTTACCTCATTTAAATACACTAAATTTTAAGTAAAACCATATTACTTCATGTTGAATTGCGGTTGTAAGCTTGCTACGTAAAAATTAAAGGAAGATTTGTTACTGCTACGGAATTCGTAGCGCTCTACGAAATTCGTAGCACTTTTTACGATAACAATAATATGGTAACAAAATAACGGTTTATTATATTTTATAGTCTACTTACGACATCCGGCTTTGGTACCTATGTTGATACCATAATATAGAGAAATATTGCGTCTTTAAAACTATAACTTTATTAAAACTGAATGGTGGCTACTGTCATAATTTTCAAGTATTTTTACAATTCCATTAATTAGTACATGATCTAGTGTAAAGTATTATTGTGTTGTGTTGTCGAGTATTTTTTTTTTATGTTGACTCACCTGGTTCGTCTTCTGTGATCTCTGGGAAGTGCGGCGCGGCGGAGGGCTGGCCGGCGTACAGCAGGTTCAACTCCCGCGCCTCGTTCTCTTCTTGTGCTTGCTGTCGTCGCAGCGCCACCTGTTCAGAAGATTTACTAGATTTAGTAGTGAAGTGACAAGGATTTTAAAGTTTTTTTTGGTGATAAAAAAATTAAATCCTGCAACTTTTCTCCATCGTTCCACGCGAAAAATATACCATCTTCATCACCTTGATGAGTGGCAGTCTTCCACCTTGCGTTTTTCGCGTAACTTTCTGCTGCGCACTGTAAAACTCTGGAACGAACTGCCTGTCGCCAGCAGTATTTCCGGACCTATACGACCAGCAAACCTTCAAGAGAGCGTATTCCCTCTTAGAAGGCCGGCAACGCACCTGCAGCTCTTCTAATGTTGTGAGTGTCCATGGGCGATGGTAGTTGCTTTCCATCAGGTGACCTGTTTGCTTAATTGCCCCCTATTTTATAAAAAAAAGTAAAAGAAAACAGTAAACAAAGTTTGCCTAAGTACTTTTGGACTCTCCTGTACTAGTCGTAAGGGCCCATCACACCGGCAGTTTGCGGGCGGAGCAGTTGTGCGGCGGTTACACGGCGGTCACTGGATCACTGGCGGTTTGGCCGCGGCGAACTCGCGGCAAATTCGCAGCTGATTCGCGCCGCTCGCTAGATGTATGGGCGCCGCGCAACCATTCCGCACAAACCGCTAATGTGATAAGGTCGTAAAGGAAACCACTAAAATCCTAAATATTTTATTTAGATTAAGTATCAACAGTGCCGGCCCGAGGAAAATTTTAGTATGGACGGAGATCGGATTATGGCGCCCTCTTCCTTTTTTTCTTGACCACTAAGGCGCCCTCTGAGACATGGCACCTTGATCGGCTGCTCTTCGCCCTATGGTAGGGCCGGTCATAAGTGTCAATTTGTCTTCTCCATGAAGTAAAGGGCCTACCTGTGCGGCCATGACGCGTTGTCTCTCAGCGATGAGCGTGCACTTGGCACACACGCAGTCCCGCCACCGGCAGTACCGCTTGTGGCCCTTCAGCGCCGACACCACGCCGTGGTTGCGACACCGCGCGCATTTCGGCGTTCGCTGGGAATCATGAGCATTTTTGAGCAAAAGTAGAGAACTAAAAAGGGGAACTAAAAGTAGGGAGGCAGATTTGAATTAGTAGGCTTTTAGATGAAAGTGGATTTCAGATGTACTTCAAATTCCTATTACTTAAGTAACAGATGATGTTAGCAAATTTATTTAAAACGTCTGCTAAACAATGGTCAAACGAATGATACTCGTCTTAGTTAAACCAGACAAAATATTTTTGGTGACACTCTAAACAGTATTTTTTAAAGTTAAAAGATAAAAAAACACACAAATATATAGCTCCTTTTACAAAACATGAAGGCTTCTCCAGAATACGATAATTTCGTAGTAAATTCGTCGTGGTCAATTTGAATCGATAAAGTGTGCAAACCTTAGTCAGCCTTATAAAATGTTTTATTTACCTAATTATTAACTTAAAAATACGTAACGCACAGTTAGTCACGAATGTAGTTTTAAAGTTTCTTAAAAACTCTAATATGCAACGCTATTCCATCAACCCCCTTAAAATATTGCATTGACAAAAAAGAACGTTGAAATAAACTTGGTAATTACATTAAGGGGGTGACAGACGTGCGAGTAAGTACGCGGACTTATGGCTCGACGATCTTAAAGGCCTGATAGACGTACGAACTTAAAGCACGCGGGTTTTAAGTTCGCGAACTTACTCGGCTCGCGTCGGTGACACACGAGAATCGCTCAACTGGATTACCATGCCCCCAAGCCCCCAGGCTCACGGCTCGCGGTTCGCGGCCCGCGGCTCGCGGCTCTTTGCTGACACACAGGCGATTAAGATCGTCGAGCCATAAGTTCGCGTACATACTCGCACGTCTGTCACCCCCTTAAATCGCTTGTGTGTCACCTAAAAACCGCGTACTTAAAGATTGCCGCGCAAGTTCGCCGTCTTGGAATTTTACTCGTAGCTCGTCTCGGCTCGTACGTCTGGCAAGACTGTGAGCCGCGAGCCGCGCACCGCTAGCCGCTGGCCGCGAACCGCAAGCCTGGAGACATGGTAACCCAGTGTGAGCCATTCTCGTGTGTCACCGACATCGAGCCGAGTAAGTTCGCGATCTTAAAACCCGCGTGCTTAAAGTTCGTACCTCTATCACTGACGTCGAGCCGAGTAAGTTCGCGAACTTAAAACCCGCGTGCTTTAAGTTCGTACGTCTATCAGGCCTTTTATAGATAACACTGCAAAAAAAGTATGGAACTTTTTTTATACAGTTTTATTATTAATACTAACAATGAACATAATATTTATAGTATCGGTATAGGGTGTTATTATAGTGCAACACTTGAGAAGGAAGTGATACGTAACACTTGTATTATAATGCTAATTAATTTAATATTAAACCCTGTACTTATGATAAGAAGAATTGGCACATTGTTACGGTCCACCATGATATAAAATAACAAACAAACTCAATGTATGAAATGAAATTATGAACCCCAACTTCCTGATAGGAGTGTACAATTACCAAGTATTTATTGCAGAATGCTTTAAACGGCAACTTTGCAACAATAACGGCTGCAATCAATGAGATTAATTAATGCTCTATATTAATAACTTTGCAAGTTGCAACACTAGCAGTCGCAACCAATGACATTAATAATTAAATTGCTTTATTTTAATTTAACTAAGCATTTGACATAAACTTTAATTTTTTAGTAAAATAATCATCGTAAAATTATAAAATATTATGTATTGCAATGTTCTGAGTGACAACTTTGCAACAATAACGGCCGCACTCATAGAGATTAATGATGACTGAACTTTAATTTATATAAAATACTTACTAGCTGACCCGGCAAACGTTGTTTTTCTGTTTAAATTATTTCTGGTATCAATATAAAAAGTAGATAAAAACCTATTCTCAGGCCTAACGAATGTATTGTATACAAAATTTTATTAAAATCGGTAGAGCCGTTTTGGTCTTTGGAGGAGTTCGCGCACAAACACTGTGACACGAGAATTTTATATATTCATAGATTTTCGCATAAGCTCCATACATTTGTTATCAAACTCTTCATTAAATTTAAGTGAAATAATCCTTAATTGTCTCTGAGTTCGGCCGTAATGTTTGCCGCCGGCACACAACCTTTAATTTGCGACTTGAAAATATATTTTTTTTACTATTGGAGATAAAATTGTTTAATGAGTTTTTAATTTTAAAATGTACTTATTGCATTTTTTAAAGTAAAAGTAACATTTAACATCACACAAAAATTTCTATATTTTTTTAATTTTAACGATTACCTTAGTATAATGTATTTAAAATTCGTAACAAATGAATTTATCTATTGCTCAATATACCACAGAATACAAATTAGTACAAGTAAATATACTCAATAATAATATCGTCTTCTTTTGATCATTTTCATTGATTAGTGATTTATATGATTTGTATCGCAACAAAATCCTCTAATTGGATAAAAAAAAAGTTGTTTTGATAACAATCAAAGGGCTTTGAAAGTGTGATTTTAGATGAAACCCATCTAAAATAACAAAACTTTTAAAACGTTATAATTGTAATCAAACTAACGTTCTAGTATATTGCACTAGCACGAAGTTGGAATATATTTCTTTAAATTAACACAGTGATTAACACAGCACAGTGAAATTATCTTCTATACCCACTGCTAACTTTCAAATTGATACTATATAGAAATATTGTTTTTAGGGTTCCGTACCCAAAGGGTAAAAACGGGACCCTATTTCTAAGACTACGATGTCTGTCCGTCTGTCTGTCTGTCTCCAGGCTGTAACTAAAGAACGGTAATAGCTAGTGAGTTGAAATTTTTACAAATTATGTATTTCTGTTGCCGCTATAACAACAAATACTAAAAACAAAATAAATTAAATATTTAAGGGGGGCTCCCATACAAACAACGTGATTTTTCAAACATTTTTTGCTCGGTATCAATGATGACAACAGGTACTTACCTAAAATGTTCACAAAATACTCAACTGTATTTATACTTTAATTTATTTAGTAATAGTAACATTCAAATAAAATAAATTAAATAAATAATTAAGGGGGCTCCCATACAAAAAACACATTTTTTTACTATTTTTGCTCTATACTGGTACGGAACGCTTCGTGCGCGAGTCCAACTCGCACATTTTTATTAAATGTTTACACATTTTTTATATTTAAGAATTATTTTAAATCTTTCATTCCTTTATTTTTCAAATTTTATATTTCTACATTATGGCTATTTAAAACTCAACCACTTATCTATTGAACTTTTTTTTTCATATTAAAAAGGTGCAGTCGGCAGGATGGATACTTTAACTTTCTGTTTTTGCAGAAAGATATTACAATTTTTAAAGACATCAACAAATTCACTTTCATACCTGATATCTCTCTGAAGCACGAAGGAAGAACGGAGGTAGAGCAGCCAAGACGGGATGCTGCACCAGCTGAGAGACGTCGACACCGTTTGGAAGCGACATTTTACAAATTGTCCAATTCAACAAACCCACGAACTATCACGAACTAAAACTTCATTATTTCTAAAACACTCAAACTCGTTTACAGTAATTTTTTTAATCTCTCGAAGATAAAATTCAATCCCGATCCCGAAAAAACGTCACCCGACGTTCCGTTAAACGCAACAGTCAGGGCGACGACTCGTTCCGCGTTTAGTTTCAACACTGTTGCTTCAATTTTGGCAGAATGCTGACAGTTGCCGGGGCCCGTGTGAAGGAGAGGGAACGCTCGTGCGAAAGGACACACTGTATAAAGGAGTGTTCCCTTCTCTCTCCCTCTGTAGTGTTAACTGTATATGTTGTATCATCCGGTTATATAAACTGTTGACAGATGAGAGTGCCGGCGCGGCCAATGGGGAGGCCCGGGGACCCCGCCTCCGGCCGCCCATTGGCTAGATCACGATGAAACTTTAATTTATAAAGGTGACTTTTTTGAGAACCAGTTTTTGTCCAGACAAAGCGAAATCGAATGAGGCACAAAAAAACACAATTATGTTTGTTATTCGCGTTGAGAAGTTTGCTTTTTTATTTATTGTTTAAGTTTTTGTTTACGGTCTCGGCTGAACGTAGTCAATATGTTCCGAGGGGGTTACTGTGTGGTGTCACTGGTGCGGTAGCGATGAGATCGTAGCGATAGTTCTGTCGGTCGTGTTGTCGCGTGATGCATACTGACACCGTCGTCCGCCCCGCTGCATCCATTTATTACGTATGCTGATTCGACACGATGAACAGTTTTATGAGGATATCTTAAATAATGTTTTCCGTCTATAATAATAATTCACCACCCTTAACGCTGCAGATAACGCGATATTCTTATTGTAGTACGAAACAAAGGAACTCTGCGTTTTGTAGAGCTTTAGGGTTTTGTAATAATGTGAGTATGATATTTTGCCGAACACGAAAACTTTGTGAACCAGTTTCGTCTATTATGAGTTACTTGTCGACTGTCGTAGATATATTAATCATGCAAACAACTCGACATTTAGTATCTTTGACATTAAACAAAAATTTCAACCATACTATTAGAAACCATTTTAGTAATAAACAATATAATTTCAAAAGTTTTCCATCTCAAGAGCCTATCATTTTGATTACAGTGAAATAATGTCACGACGCGAAAACACAAAGTTTCAAGCACCTCTTTGGTCATTTTTCTTTGATTGGTCAGTCTTCGCAGTTTTAATGAGCCCAAATATATGAATATTTTTATTTAGAAATTGAAATAAAGGTTATTTAAAAATTTGACTGTTATACTTGACTGTGCTTTGTGGTTAGTTGTATTGCTCATTTTCGCTATTTCCACACAGCATTATTAGGTTTCAATTAATACAGTATTGAACAGGATTTCTAAAATGGACAGAGGCTGAAAGTATAGGAAGTTATGCAAATGGGTTATGAAAATTTTTAAGGTCTCTATAACCCCAACCCCCAAAATAAAACTCACTATACGATTTCATCAATCTCAATAATTCTAAGCTCATGTTAAAATTTAAAATTCTATTACCTAAAGCTAAAATCAAATCCACTTTTAAATCAAACCCAGTACACCCAACTAATGACGCCAACTCTAGAAAAGTACCTCGATTCTACGATTTTAATACAACGTTGATAAAGCTTCGTTCTTTGTTCAATACAGTACGTTTCTATTAAACAGCAATTACTGAAAATTAATACTCACATAAAAAAAATCGGTCAAGTGCGAGTCGGACTCGCGCAAGAAGGGTTCCGTACCGTTATAGAGCGAAAGTTGGAAACAAATAATGGTTTAAGGTTTATAATTGATATGGTTTATTTTTATGAAATTAAATGGTTTTTGATTTATTTTTATATTTCAGTTGATTTAATGAAAGTTAAATTAAGGTTTACCTACCATTTATGACGTATAAAAAAACTACTTGCTAGATCTCGTTCAAACCAATTTTCATTGGTAGTGTTTATAGTAAAGTACATCATATATATTTTTTTTTTACTTATCATGCCCCTATTTAGAAGTTAGAGGGGGAGGGACACACATTTTACCACTTTGGAAGTGTCTCTCTCGCAAACTATTCAGGTTAGAAAAAAATGATATTAGAAACGTCAATATGATTTTTGAAGACCTATCCATAGATAACCCACACGCATAGGTTAGATGAAAAAAAATTTTTTTTTTGTTTCAGTTGTACTATGGGGACCCCTAAAATTTTTAATATTTTTCCATTTTTGTATCAAAATCTTAAGGCGGGCTGAAACCCCATTTTGTTATTTCTTGATACCGGATTTACCTAGTTCCAATATAATAACGAAATGTAAAAAAATATGAGATATAGAGCACAATATTTAAAGGCTTAAATCAAAAACATTTTAATAAAAAATAATACTTTCGCTGTAATTAATTTACAAACTCACCTCCGACAAAACTCTTTGTCATCGAAATATAAGTATTAACAAGAATAACTTACATTTTATTTTAATAAATTGTTAATTAATCTATTTAAAAAGGTCTGAACCGAATAATCTTTTTTCTTAATATTTATTTAGAAAGATATTTAAAAAACACATGAAAAATAGAGAAGATCCGCTCCTAGAAACTACAATTTTATGCTAAGCTAGAATGAATCTTATTGCGATACGTACACGCTTGGTCTTTGGTTGTGTGCAAGGTTATCGTTTGGAATTGAGATAAGTCCTCGCCTTAATGCGGTTCACAGACTACATCTACTTACCAAGTTTCAATAGTATAACTCTTATCGTTTCGGAGAAAAGTGGCTGTGACATACGGACGGACAGACAGACAGTCATGACGAATCTATAAGGGTTCCGTTTTTTGCCATTTGGCTACGAAACCCTAACTAGCATTAATTGGGTTTCGATTGGTCAAAACTCTAAAAGGCGGTGCTTCAAGAACAGATGGCGAATCTACGTTATATTATGGTCGGGTTAAGCCGGGTTAAGTCAATGTTAGCCGTTAGTCCGTCAGATAGATTTGAGATAGTGAGCCATCTGCCTATGACTGAATTTCTCTGATAGTACATAAGAATACTTTTTGGTGTTGCAAGAAAATGGACCGGATCTAACAAGGAACAAAGCATTACCTAAATTACTAGAATCAGGACCCAGCTATCGATATTAATATCTAAATTGTCAATGCGTCACAGCCGGGAGGTGCCAAATTGAAATATTTCAATTTGCTTGTTGAAGGGAATTCGATTTAAATTACAATGAGCTGGGGGGGCTCGAGGGGGCACTGGGGGAGGCCGGGCGGAGTAATTATTAATGTATAACTGAATATCTGCGCGTATTGTGTTTCGGCCAGGGCGCGGATATCATTAATTTTATACCTGTTGCGAGTTGATTGAGTGTCACGAATGATTGTCATTTTTTCGTGAATGAAAATAGTTTTTTTGTAGTTTTAATTAAATGATGGAGCTGCGAATATGTAATTACCTTAACATTTGAATTTTACATTTCTTGCGATTTTATTTAAAATCGTTACAGCCATGAAAATATTGTTGAGTAAGGCTTGAAGTTGGGGTGTCGTTAAGGGAGTAGTACCGCTGTAACGATAAAACAACATACCCGTAGCAAAAAATATTAATACCTCAAAGGATGTACAGTCTAAATGTCTACACTCGAAGATATATTGTATTATAACTACTTTTTGCCTAAAGGCTATAAAAGCTATATAACAAGTAGTAAAATCACTACGGATAAATCATATATCTACTTGAAGCACTTTACAAAATACTTAAAATAAATCGCAAGATAATCCTTGAGGCGATTCAATTTTCTGAATATTCGGGTGTGAACCCTGCTACAGGTGAGGAGGTGGGTGTGTGCGGGGGGCGCGGGGGGGAGTGAGCGCAAATGAGAATTCCGGAGCGCTACGACCGATTCGTGAAATGTTCACATTTCGCAAACGTCTCAACTTGGTGTAGCGATGGCGGGGTGGTGGTATCGATATCGATACTGAGAAAATCCATACTAATATTATAAATGCGAAAGTGTGTCTGTCTGTCTGTCCGTCTGTCTGTCTATCTGCCTGTTACCTCTTCACGCTCAAGCCGCTGAACCGAAATTTGGCATGGAGATACCCGGGAAAGGACATAGGATATAGTTTCTATCCTGGAAAAATGTACGGTTCTCGCGCGATAAACGAATTTTGACGCAAGGGAGTTTCGGGCGTCATTTAGTCATTAATAATATGAAGTCATTAGTATCCTAGATACATAGCAGTTACTGCAGCATTGTTTCTTATTTGTTTCTATTAAGCTACAAAATCGTATGCTCATGATATTATGTAAGCCAATATTATATTTAACGCTTGTTTGACGTAAATTAGAATTGGATCGTACAAGGGACGTTATATTAATTATGCATAAAATAGCTAGTTGTCTCGGGGTACTGGTCTAATTTTTGACGGTTAGTCACAAACAGTATAAAATAATTTCAACGTCAGCCAATTATCCAATCGTCTCATGATGATTTATAATTTTATAAACTTAACGTATAATAATTGGCCAAGTGCGAGTTGGACTCGCGCACGAAGGGTCCCGTATCATTATAGAGCAAAATTAGGCCAAAAACTGTGTTTTTTGTATGGGAGCCCCCCTTAATTTTTTATTTTATTTTAATATTATAATTAAATATTAAAGTAAACATATAACTAAGGACTTTGTGAAAAATTCAAGTACCTACCTGTTACCATTATTGACATAGAGCGAAAAAGGCCAAAAAAATAACGTTTGTTGTATAAGAGCCCCCTTAAATATTAATTTTATTTTATTTTTAGTATGTTTTGTCATAGCGGCAATAAAATACATAATCTCTGAAAAATTTAACTCTGTAGCTATTACCGTTCTTGAGTTACAGCCTGGAGACACACAGACCGGCGACAGACTCTACAAGGCGCAGGTTCGGCCTCCTATGGAATATTGTTCTCATCTCTGGGCAGGAACGCCAAAATACCAACTGCTCCCTCTGGATCGTATCCAACAAAGGGCCGCTCGAATCGTTGACTGCCATAGTGTTTCAGACATGCTGGACCCCTTGGAATTACGCCGAGATGTAGCTTCACTCTGCATCCTCTATCGGTTGTATCACGGGGAGTGCTCTGAGGAATTGTTCGAAATCATACCACCTGCAACTTTTCGCCATCGTCCCACGCGAAAAATATACCATCCTCATCACCTTGATGAGTGGCATTCTTCCACCATGCGTTTTTCGCGTAACTTTCTGCCGCGCACTGTAAAACTCTGGAACGAACTGTCACCAGCAGTATTTCCGGACCTATACGACCTGCAAACCTTCAAGAAGAGAGCGTATTCCCTCTTAAAAGGCCGGCAACGCACCTGCAGCTCTTCTGATGTTGCGAGTGTCCATGGGCGACGGTAGTTGCTTTCCATCAGGTGACCCGTATGCTCGTTTGCCCCCTTATTTCATAAAAAAAAAGACAGACAGACGGACAGACAACGAAGTCTTAGTAATAGGGTCCCGTTTTTACCCTTTGGGTACGGAACCACTTCTCTCAAATGCGCTACTCTACTACGGCTACGAAATTGCTACGCTGCTACGGCGTGGCAAACAAATTTTAAAAAACATAACAATATCTGAAACAAATCTAAATGTTGTTATCGTTAATTTCAATGAACCATTAATTTATTTATAATAATTAATAGTTTTTTTTTAATTCAACCAGTCAAATTTGGTCCTATGGTACGAACTAATAGTTATTTTAACATTTTATACGATACAGTTTTGATATTATTTATCTATAAAATTGTTTTGACGTATTCTTTTTCATTGCTTCAATTATGTTACATATTTAAATAAACTTCGACGATAAAGGTAAAACTTTTACTTCATTCATCGACATTCAACTTACCCCATCCCTAAACACCGTGGGAGCGTCTAGCGAGCAAATATCTTGGTAAAGCGTTAAAATGAAATGTTCGCTATTTGAATATCATCCCTCCCCCTCGCCCCTCTCTCTCTCTGTCTCACTCAGATACAGATCATATTAAAAGGTGTTAACGCCAGGTTGATTTTGAACGTAACACGTTTAGGAGTTTTAAGTTATTACTTTTTCGCTATCGTATTTTTACAGTGAGTTTCACTAAAGGCACTTATTTGATTATACTAGGTTTTAAAAGAAATGTAGTGTAGTATTTTTTAGTAGGTTGCATAATAATTATACACCTCAATTATTGTTTTAAACAACATTATGACATAAATTGGCCTTTTTTTCAATATTTACAAAGATTTATCCACCACTGTTGAACATGGTTTGAAATATATTTTCCATATTATTATATAAACTTATTGTGCGCTAAAAGATAGTTTTTTTTTTTATTTGAATAATAAATATTTGTAATAAAACAAACATTAGTAAAATTGTTATATTCCACCGCTATTCAATATTATTAGCGTAAGTTTCACTACTTTTCCATACATTATTTACTTTATGGCATATTTCTTGTTATAACCTAACCTACCTAAAATTTTACACAGCTTTTTTCAGGCTACCTTTCACCATTATGTTACAACGTAGCTACAGTAATGAAGTGGGCCCCGCCCGCCGGGGGCCGCCGGGGGCCGCCGGGGCCCAATCCCGGGGGCCGCAACTGTTGCAAGCGCGCCATTGGTGACGCAAACGGATACATTGTAGAGTATAGTTACCTACGCAAAGGCTTTATACCTCTTCCTAGTGTTGTGATATTGTATATGAAATAAACATTTTTAAAGTTTTAACAAAAAAAAATACTAATACGTAGAAAAAATACTAACAACTCAACGATTGAAAACTATAAACATCGACTTACCCATCTTGGCTCATATGCACAATGCAATGTAGCTTGTATGACATGATATTAACCTTTTTCTTAAATATTTTCTGAAAACTGCATTAGAAATTATTAGAATCCGCTCAAATCTTAATATCATTACGACATATTATTGCGTATTAGCATTTCTAATAGTTTATTGTTTGGCGATATTATCTAGTTGTTATAAATGCTTAGTTACTCAACATTGATGACTACTTTGAAATGAATAGTATATATATAGTATTTTTAACCCGTCGATCGTAGGAAAACGAGACACAATAGATATTCTATTATGTCTCGGACGCCGGTGACCGTATTGGTCTTGATGAATTAAAAGATAAAACCGACTTCAAAATTGTACGTAATTAAGAATTAAAATTCTCTATCTCAAAAACTACTGAATCAATTTTGATGAAACTTGCAGTATTCCCTAAGAGTGGGTTGCACCAACTTACTTTTACTATAACTGTGACTTTAACTATAACTTTGGTTAAAGTCAAAAATGGACGCCATATTTAACCATAACCATAGAGCTCGACAAAGCTTTAAATGAACGTGGCGAAAAAAGGAACTAACGCTGTCATCATACAAAAACGCCATTTTTGACAGTTCTCCTCTACCAGCAGCGCACGTTCATTTAAAAGCCTTGTCGGACTAGCAATAGACATCTGTCAAATTCTGTGGTCAAAGTTAAGGTTAAAGTTAAGTTAGCCTTAACTATAACCATAACTTAGACCATAACTGTAACTATAACCACGCCTCTGGTACAACCCACCCTAAGTTGAACAACTAAGTTGAACTAGTACAACAAAAAAGAATCACTTAAATCGAACTCGTAGTTCCGGAGATATGCGAACACAAACATAAAACACACATACATACACTTTTGAAATTTGGCACATTTATTTAGACGCTGATATGATATAGATTAACATAATATACGAAAACTGGGCAGTTCTGGAAATATTACATACACACGGGTCGAATTGATAACCTCCATTTTTGAAGTCGGTTAAAAAGAAACAACCTGTGTCTATCATTCTTGTAGTAGACGTTCGGTAAGAAACAATTTAATGTTATTTTAGTCCACGTCCTACTAGTAATTTTTTATATTCCCACTCCAAATATGTAATCTCCCAATCTAATCATGATTAAAACCGATGACATAGACTTTTGAAAAAAGAACACCACGTAGTCCAGTCACACAAAACAAATACATACATAAATAAAACGAATTGCCTAACAAACAGTAAAGAAAGCTATAAAATATAACTAGAAATGATGGTTATCGGTATTTTGCATCAGCACTGTTATGTACAGACGTTATTTTACCTCTAACGTGACCTTATCGTGAAGGACATAAGGGTTATTTTCATAGAAATCCAAGGTCATAAAGGTTGTAGTGTGTGTAGTGTGGTACGGTCAGCAGAAACGCGAACAAATAGACAGTGGCGCGGTGGCGACCGCTGCCGAATATGGCCGCCATACGTCACTACCGCTGGACACACGAGAGGCAGAACAAGGACATGCCTTAAGCCGGGTATAGTACCTATAAGGGCTGGAGTTCTTTGTTTTCTGTTGCAGGAATATACACACACACAGACTTGAAATACGAACTCACCGCTATCTAATAAAATAGGGTTGAAAATCAAATGTCAATGTTAAAAACAATTCGAGACCAAAGTGTTAGATTTTCAGCAAAGATAATAAATATTGGTTACTAAAGTAGCACCGTGCTTTGTTGCACGTTGCAAGTTGATTGTATGCAGAGCACAAAGTAATTATATTAATAGTTACGACACGATCTACAGAGGTACCATAGTCTATACGGTGGACCTACCGTAATATTATGTTGCGTTGTGTCTAAACGACGTGGATCCGCCATCCTTTTTTTCATCCAGGCCTTTTAATCAATTTCTTCGATAGTATATTAATAATTGCTTTTATTATTTAACCACTTTTAAATTACTATCTCAAAAATCTGTGAACTAGCTATTAAAATATATAACCTTATCCACATAGTGACACCGTCGGGCGTCTAGCTGACCAACAAAAACTAAAGGCCGTCGCTCGGCTGCGGCTGACTTGATAGAGGGACTTCCGTCACAGTTTTTTTACTTCTCCTTTATACGGCAGGCCTTTTTAGCCAGCCTATTCGTTTCCATACGTGAATATTCTTTTTACGTTTATTGTTCGCAAAAATGGAAAAAATTGCATGTAGGCAGCTTTTTTCGGCGGCCCGAATTCGAGTTAGGCAAGATCAATATCCAACGTTTATATGTTAGAGGTTTGTAAAGTTAGTAGGAACTAAAATAAATGTTGATCATTAAATGCAATTCTTTTATTAGTATTAAATTCAAATTCAAATTTATTAAACACGCATAATAATATACATCAGTATAAACTAGGCAGCGTACATTTTATTTCTGAAAGAAATGGTGGTCGCTTAATTAATTATTAGTAGAATTCTACTGTACGTAGCTACGGCGTAGCATAACGTAGCGCTGCTACGAATTACTAGACGCGTTAGTATTTTTCATGCAACTCACGTCTCTTCTCAAAATACAAAAATCTTTATATTATGTATGTATTTTAATCAAGAAAGTTTGTTTAAATTGTATGTTTCTACCGTGAACGGAAAACTGTAATAAAATATTAGTTGAATGCGATGCGAATACCTGATGAATTTTTAAGTTAAAAAAATTTAAACACTAACGTATATTTGTATAACAACTTATGAAGTTGACTGCATAGTTAAAATTGCTTATTTTCATGGGTATACTCAATCCTAAAAGGTTGAATAGTGTTTTAAAAATATACTGTATAAAAGGAGATATTCCCACTATCATATTATATGATAACAATGTAAACGCGTACCTACTAAAAGGGATTTTGAAGAATTTCACCCTTCGGAGGCGTGAAATAGGCGTTAAAATTTTGTATGGATAATCTTTAAATTGATACACTATCTTTATTTAAAAGGTTTGTTCTTATTCAGCTATTAATATTTCTTAAAAATAATCAGAAAATATACGCACTAGATAATTGTGTGTAATGTTTTTATTATAACTTTTTATTATTGAATATATGATATTGCTTAAGAGAATTTTCGGTTAACGCGAAAAGTGGCCCCAATATTATCCACTTTAACCTATAGTGCCTGGTAGTACGCGCCCTTAAGATGATTCATATAATATGTAGAAAATTCTAATCTACGTGTATTTATTTTCTATAATAACAGTGTGAAATTCAAATAGGTACGTATGTACCTACTTTTATAAGTAGATTAACTTGTTTTGCCGAAATTCTTTCATGATACGGGACTTAAACTATATCGATTAAATTCCTATGTCATTTCCCGAGACTCAGTGTCTCCGTAACAAACATCAGTTCCGTGATTTAAATCTTAAATAGATAACAAAAAGACTGACAGACAGAGTTTGGCATTTATGTATAACTAGTGAGGATTTTAAATTAATAGCTACTTACGGCTCAAGTCCCACGTAATAGTACACTAATCTGACGAATGCGGGTGTTTGATATTCTGTTTGCCACCAGGTGCCGCTATGTAACCTTAGGGTCTATCGTGTCAAACTGCTGTCATATGTCACGATATAGCTGTCATGTGTCACGATAATATGCCTATTTGATTGATTTGATTTAATTGATAGACCCTAAGGCTACATAGCGGCACCTGGCAAATAGAATATCAAACACCCTCACTCCTCAGTTATGGAGCAGAATAAATATATTATTATTGTGTTTGTAATAATTTATTTTATTTCATTTTTATTATTAAATATTGAAGTGAGTACTTAAATAATATTTCAGGTGCCTACACCTATTGTTATTGTCGATATGATAAGCAAAAAAGGCAAAAAAATCACGTTTTTTGTATGGGAGCCCCTCTTGAATATTAAGTTTATTTTGTTTTTTTAGTATTTGCTATTATAGCGGCAACAGAAAAAAAACAATCGGTTAAAATTTAACTAGTCTAGCTATCGTGGTTCTTGAGATAATGCCTGGAGACAGACGGACAAACGGACGGACAGAAAGCGAAGTCTTGGTAATAGAGTCCCGTTTTTACCCCTTGAGTACGAAACCCTGAAAAGTAAGATGTACTCGTTGCCATCCTTTCCCATTCATCCTTTTTTATACATATTTTAAAACGAAAATTGTGCATCGTTTCGCCATCTATTATCGAGTGGAAATATTAAAATTTTAAAACAGGCTTGCAAGACTTTAGTAAAGTAGCTTATAAAAAGGTTCAACAAAAACTCAATAGATGACGCTTCACTAACTTGTTCCAATAGCGTCTAAGAGATGGCGCTTTTAAAGAACTACAATTTTTAATGACGGTTTTGCATATCTATCAGGTGTTTTTTTTATTTTTGCTAATTATAAAATGCCAGGTAAAAATATTTTTTTTAATTTCGCTGTCCTTTGAACCTTTTAAGATTTACCTGATATTTTTCTACAATGCTGCTTACGCAACGCTTTCGCGTCGCGTCGGGCCGCGGCGGGCGCGTGGCGGTCTCTGGCGCCCATGCCCCATGCGTCGCGCCGCGGCGTCGGTGGCCGGCGCGCCCTGCCCCGCCGCGCCGCGGTCGCGCCGCGCGCCGTCAACAAAACAAAATTGAGCCCGACCGTGCCGACGACTCATGCAAAACCGGTGTACCCTAGACGGCCGGCGCGACGCGACGGGGCGTCTGCGGGGCGGGACGGCGGCGTTCAAAAGTATTTTGTAGTATCCCGGTTCTGTAGAGAGGGAGAACACGTCGCGCCGAGCGCGGCGCTCAGTAAATATTGCCCCAGCACAACCTCAAAATGGACATCGAAAGGCTAATAGAGTGTGTACGAAAACATGTTTTCCTGTACGACGTAACTCATGTCGACTACAAGAACGTCAGCCTAAAGAACGCTATTTGGGAGGCTATAGGGAATCAACTGGATCAGAGTGGTAAGTTGAAACATTTGTCGCTTTCTGTACGTTTAGAGTTGTGTGTGTTTAGGTAATATTTAGTGCAGGTGTACGTAAGTGCATTATAGACTATAGCAGCCTTTACAGGAAGACAATTCAGACTAGCTAATGTTTACCTCATAACTTAGATGCTTGTTGCAAGTTGGCACCTAAAACAAAACTAAATAAAGTACACTAATTAACTACATCGCTACTCGCATGCGAGGAAGTAAATTATTTCGGGTTTTTGTAGGTCTACTTCACATAAAGATTTAAGATAAAATTATAGTTTTTAAGTTTGTAATATTATAGTTTTTAACGACAAACTCTCACATTTTTAAACTTTTACAATATTTTTATAAGATACCCAAATATATAATGATAGAAAGTTAATAATTGTATGCTAATTGGAATTTGGAATTATTAATAGGTAAGGTGTTAAGCGTTTTTCCTTTCCACAACAGTTACGATCAGGGAAACTATAAGCTCATTTGCAGAATTAAAGTGCAGTTAACATTATAATATCATGGTATTTTAATTTCACACAATTTCTTTATTTACAGGTGACGCAGTGAGAACGAAATGGAAAACATTAAGAGATGGCTACACAAAATACAGAAAGATAGCGAAGATGACGACGGGGACAAACAAAAGACTGTCACAATACCTTTGGAGCTCACAGCTGAGTTTCCTAGACGACTACAACACACCACGGTATGGAAATACCACCGAGTCTCCTCCGCGTCCTGACAACCCTGAAGAATACAATATGTACGCGCAAACCATTTCCAGTTTGGCCAGGACGACCAAAGACAAAAGACGAGGCACGAAAAGAGAATCCAATGAAGTCAACGAACTATACAACTACTTTAACAAAAAAAAGAAAATGGACTACGACGGAATCGACCATTTGTTCTTGAGCTACGCGGACGCTTTTAAGAAGTTCCCTCCCCGCGAGCAAGCGATACTGAAGATTAAGCTGGCGAAAATGTTCTCTGACACTGAGTTGAGGCTATTATACAGTGATGACTCTCACTGCTCTCCCTCCACTTCCACATACGACTGGTTCAGCAACACTTACGAGGCTTTCAGAAACGGCGAGTACATGGGCGTGAAAACCGAGGAATCGGAGCATTGTGATAGGTCATAACTCATAAGTCATAACTTACGAACATGACAACTTATAATAACTCCCGCGACGGTTTCGGTGACGGTGGTCGGTTTTATTAAAGTCCAGGCCAGTTACGCGGGAGTAATTTTTTATAGTGCTCAAGTGTGTACGCAGCACACAAGAACAGTCATTCTTCGACCTCTCTCATAACCGAGTGGGACGGACCGACACGACTGGACGACGACTTATATATAGACTTTAAGTTACTATACCTACTGATAGATTTAATGAATAAAGTATTTATTTAAGGATTTTAGGACTTTCATTACCAAGGATTTTTCATTACTTATTAAAATCAAAATGTTGTTTCAGAATCATCTGGTAGTATTTAACTAATACTATACCTACAAACCTTTTTTGTTGACCTTATTCAGATTGTCTGTAATTCTAGACAGCAGTATTCTATTTCTATATGAGGCACATTTCTAACAAAGTAAAGTTTTTGCTGAGCTCAAATATCCCTTGTAAAAGTTGTTTCAAAATGTTTGTAAAAAGTTTACAAATACACATAGAAAACTACAACTCTAACGTTTTCAAACAGTTTCTAGATAAGTACGGTCTATACCTAGGTACTTTTAACTTATTTGCTACCTTTTGTTATAAAGTACCTACTTAGTTAACACAAATCAGCCTAAAAAAGCAATGCCAAGCTACGTTTCAAGTAGATCAATACAAATAGTAATGATAATCTTAACAATATCACCGAACAGTGCTAAAATTCTCACATACAAGGGACATTCACTGAAGCCTTTAGAAAATGTGTACGGTGATAAAACCAACCAAAAAATAACTATTCTAATTCCATTGCTGACTTCGCTGTGCAAGAAGTTTCCCCATGTGCCGTGCCGACTTATAACTGGAGACAAAACATTGCAGCGACTCATAGAAAAATCTCTGCAGAAGATTAGCGACAGCCAGCGCCAGACCAAATCACAAAATCAAGTAAAACATCGCCCAACACAAACCACAGAAACGAAACAAATATTAAATTCTATGAAAGACATTCCAGAGGGAATAGAGAAATTCTCAAAGGAGAACAAAAATAAACACGATCAAACAATTTCAAAGAAATATAAAAGAATAACGCTACATAAGTTTTATCCAAAAAACATAAAATATAAAGGAAAATCCATAAAGCAGAGCGGAAATGAGATCTACCCGGAAGATCAATATGCCATTAAGCACCTGGATCTAGACGAGAAGAAGACTCATCAACGCTTTTTATTCAAATTGCAACCCAAAGAGCTTCCATATTGGAAAATGAATGAATGATACACCAAAATGAAGAATCACTAGTAATAGAGATCTTGCTTTTATTAAGTACGTCTATCTACATTAGTAGTTATAAGATTTATATCATTAAGCAAAAGCCTGATGGATTACATTTCCATCCGCTACTTCTCAAATACTTTAGGTTTACTTACGCACAGACCACAGACAGTCCTTAACTCGCACTCATACTTCCTACTACATACTTCCCGTATATAATAAAGTACTCTGTGCTCGCACTGACACTTGAAAGCAGGAATGGAATTTAAAATTTTATTGCTGCTCCCTGGACTATTTACCTTACTACCTACCTACTTATCAGTCGTCACTCGTCAGTCGACAGTGGTATTAGGATTTTATACAATGTCAGGTACTCAACTAGTTGGTAGGATAATAGGTATATTTTACTTTAGTTACTGATTAGGTACCTTAGACTTATCTTAATAGGTACTTACTTACTGAGCTTCTGCACTACCATGAATAAGAATAGATATTAATATTATCTTTTATTAAGTAAATTGTTATGTGTATGATGATAAGAAAAAATGTGATAAACTGACTCTCACACTGTTATCACTTTGTAAGTCAACCACAGTAGAATATAAGGGTTAGTACTCAGTGGAACTATTAGGTACATCCATAGTGTACTTCTTTATGCAGTTTATAGTTTATACTTAGTTCCACTTAAAGACGTACTTATATTTAAGTAGTGATCGTTATAAACCCCCATCTAATTTACCTACATTTTATCATTGGAGAAGTTGTCCCAACTCACAATCATGTCTTTTTAAAAACAACCCTGCACTGTGTATTGTGTAACAGTAGTTTAGCTACAGCCAGCAGCAAAGGTATATCTACTTCCTATTAACAAAGGGTAATTAATTGTAATTAAATAATAATACAAGGTGAATATTAACGAAGCAAATTTACATTAACAAACCCGTGTAGAATAGGCCTAAATGCAATCTCGCAGCGTGTGACCCCACACAAAACTTTAGTATAAATGTCAGTGTTAAACTGAACACACGCTTCGTTTACGAATAAATTATGTCGCGACCAGTCCTTACCACACACGTGTTGGACACGTCCTCTGGAAAACCGGCGAGGGATTTATTCGTCGAATTGTACAAGCAGAAGGACGACAAATGGACGCTGTGGCACAACACTATTACATCGGCAGACGGTAGAATACAGTTCCCCTTCTCTAGCGAAGTGGTTGGAGCGGCAACTTACAAATTAAAATTCAACGTTGCGGACTACTACAAACAAAATAATAAGGAAACCATTTATCCCTATGTCGAGGTAAGAAAAAGTTTATTCTATGGCTGCCTTCACATTACGTCGCGAGTACTGCGGCGCGGCAGCCACGCGGCAGCCGCAGTACCCGCGACATAATGTGAAGGCAGCCTAAGGAAGCTCGATAGAAGTAGATTTTCGCCTATTGGTAAGCAATTACCGCCGCTACTGACGGCACTAACTAACCCCAGAAGAGTTAAACGTATTTTCAGGCGCCAAAATATTATAATGCTTGCCGTTGCCAGTTGAGTCCGCCTATTTTATTTTTGTTTTATTTATGCGTCTATCGCAATTTAGTATACTCCTCGAGTCTCGACACTCGTGTAAGCTCTGAGAAATAGTCAAAAATGTTGTGGAGAGTGCTGCATACAGCATGGCAATTGGTACATTTTTAGTTAAATGCGGTCCCCAATTCTTCGGAGCTCGCGCGATGAATACATCTTATACACAATACACTATTTAACTTACCAGTTACCATCATCACCATAGTTTCGTCGAGTTCTCGGTGGTCACGTTTCGAAGACTGTGGACAGTAGGTACGGCAAAACACAGCGGACGCGACTAAATACGCAGACTAATGAGTCCGCGTATTATTATTATGCGTTTATTCAGAATGTTTTATTTTTTCAGATTGTATTCAAGACAACGGAAGGGGAACATTACCATATCCCTCTGATACTCAGCCCCTACAGCTATTCTACTTATCGGGGCAGTTAGCTTAATGTAATTCGTCATAAATAAAGGCATCCTTAAAGCAACAATCCGAATTTTTATTGGCTTGGAAGCTCCATGAACTTGTTCCTGCCATTATTATTAAGTACTTTCAACTTTCAAGACTTCGAACTTACTGAATGAAACTTAGGTATATTTTATTATCTTGAAAAGCATATTATATTATTATATAGGTACTCTGAATTTGTACATATTCGTAGGCGACGGTAATTATGCTTTTGGTAAGTACCATCGAGGAAATGGATTCCTAGGCAGTTGACAGACCAACGTCATTTGGTCGGATCATGTCAATTCAATGTTAATTGTGATCTGTCGGCTGGGTTTGACGTTACGCGACCAAACTACGTAGGTCCCCCATCTGCCTAGGAATCAACTTCTCTGATAGTACATAAGATCATGGGCAAATTAAGATGTATAATAATATCAGGTTACTCGTAAGCTCGTTTGCTCCTTTAATTTCTTTGGCAAGTGATTTATATTTTACTAGCTGTGCCCCGCGGTGTTACCCGCAGTTTAAGTATATAATAAAAAGACTATGAAAAGTACCAATAATAGGGTCAAAACGGGACAATACATGGTTCTATAATGGTTTATGGTAGTGATGATGATGATGATGAATGTAATTTGCATAGTAGCATATACTTTCCGTTCTTAAAACAACGTCCAAACTCCCAAACTTGTATCTATGAAAAGTCAGGAGTTCTCTCAGCACCTTCCGAACCATGGTATACCTTTGTGCAAAATCTTGCTTGTTGGTAGCATATGCTTAAAATACTGCTCACGAAACCGAAGTCACCACATGTTTCCATATAAATGAGGAGTTCCCTCGATTTCTTATGGATCCCTTCATCAGGTCACCAATTTTATGAATATGGTACCAAATTGGGATAATAAACTATACACCAAAAGAAAAATTCTGAAAATCGGTTCACGAACGGCGGAGTAATCGTTGAAAATAAAAAAACGAACATAACACCTCCTCCATTTTGAAAGTCGGTTAAAATTGTAGCTTATGATGTATATAATATAGCTGATGTACATAAGCTATATTATTGTTTCATTAAAATCCGTTAAGTAGTTTTTGCGTGAAAGAGTAACAAACATCCATACATACATACATCCAAACTTTCGCCTTTATAATATTAGTAGGATAGGATAACCGCTTATTCATTAACTATTGTATAAAATTAAATAATTTTAAAAATAAAGTCAACTTGTAGTTAGCCGTTGATTCTCAAGAAAGTCAAATAAAAGAAATAAAATAAGTAATGAAGATATTTATTCAGAATAAGAACTGTAATACAGTGTAATACTAATAAACAAAAAAACTTAATGTATAATAATTGGAATTTATAATTTAAGTAATGCCTGACAAATAGAAGATAATACTAATTATCTTCTCCTAAAACCTATATTTACATAATAGAGAACTTAACAATAATAATGAATAAAAAATAATATACTATTATTACGTATCGTTCAGTATCGTTACATTAAGTTGCCGACAAGCCGGTGTCCCCAATGTCGACTTTGTCCACTTTGCAATAAGGTCGACAAAGAGCACACCACCTTATCGACTACTGTACTATTAGCTGTTTAAAAACATTTTAAAATTATAAATGCCCCAATATCTTATTTACTTCACACAAATAGCACTAAATAATAATAAAAAATATGAGTATAAAGCTGCTATTTGCTTAACTTAAGTCAATTATTTATTGTTCTTATCATATATTTTGTTGCTAAAGAATTACATTCTTCTATAAATGTAGATGATCTACACATGCTTTTCATTGAATTTCAGACTTCTGTTCCAGGCAAAGCACTATAATATAAAACTGATAAGACAACCTAGGTATTTTTTCAATGTTACAAAATATTATCCCAAAGTTTTTAATATCACATATTTTACTATTTGCTTGCTAGCACAAGAGTTAATTCAATGTTCTGATTACAATATGTAATTTAATTTAGGAATTGATATTTACTTCGTTCACTTTATATATTTGTAATAACATAGGTATATGATATAAGTTTTCTTAATCAAAATGTAGATATAGTCTATTTGAACACTAAAAGAAATTACCTATGTACTAGCGTATTATCTGAATTAAAAATTTATTAGATAGAAATTGTGACACAAGAAATATAAAAAAATAGTTGATACCGTTTCTGGAGACAGGTTAGTGACTATTTTCCCAATATTGATTAAAACATAAACATCTGGTGTACCACTGCACTGGAGCTAATAATATTATCTTTTAGAAATCTATCATTTGGCAATTGAAAAAATTATAATGTAATATAAATAGTCTTATATTTATGCTATAACAAATGGCTAGATTACTTCGTTGTAACCGTCAGGTTGCTTCAAGTAATTATCATTATTTATTAAATTAACGTCAATAAAAACTTATTTGTTCCACGAAAATGCATTAAAATTAAAAAAAAAATTCTGTACAAAAAATGATAGTTTTTACAAGTAATGCCTAGTGCTACTAGAATACTTGAATACTTTTGTATTCTTTACAAAATATATTTGAATTTTTGTTTGGCACGCAGTCTCGCAGCTGGCTGATTCTGTAAGGTAAATGGTCACATTCATAAATAAAGTGTCATTTACATGTCTCGTTCTTTTCCATTTCTTCCTTGTCACTAAAGTACACTAAAGTCACAGTTTTCTCACAGATTTCATGTCCAATTTGTCTCTACTATATAGTTCACCTTTGTACCCTTACCAGGAGCTTCTTGTGTGTCAAAAGTACTTTAAATGCAAAAGGAATTCATATTTAAGATTGAATGCTGCAACAGTGATCTTAACAAAAGTTACAGCAATCAAGTGAGCATCACTTTTTTCAATGTATAGGAAGGCAAAATCAAATAAACCTGTTAGGAAAAAAATATTAGTCTGCAATGGCTAACATAAATACTTACCGAGTTTATTGCTAGGCAGATCTTAGCGCAGGTCCATTGATAACCCAGGCACCATATCTATTTTTGTGAAGACAGAATCAAAAGATTAAAACATGATTCAACAACACTTTATGACAAACCCAGTATTTTTCCCTTCTAGCCACCGAATCTTTATATCAATTGAAGAAAATATTTATTTGCTTCGTTTCATAACTAGACGCTTAGAATATTGTTGTAAATTTTGTATAAATGTTAGGATGGTTTTGTAGCATTCTGTCAGACTTAGTACATAAACAAATAAGAAATTTTATATAAATAAATAAATAAAATATAATACATAGATGGCATTATTAAGAAAAGAAGAATAAGACGCAACTAACAAATCCATGTTGCTGTCTTTGTCTTTTATGAAGTTTTATGTTGGATTAGTTAGTCCCTCCTTATTCATTATTTATTTATAATGCAGAATAAGAATAATTGAAATAATACAATTTGAAACTTTCAGTACCAGAAGTTGCAGCTAAATTATAAGTATCATAGGATAAAAATGAATGGATATCCACAATATTAAAACTATGGAGTCATGTTTCTGGTTTTTGAATAACAATTGCAATGTTTTTCAATATTAAACTGACCTGGAAAATCCAACCTGTAACAAACAATGATTAATTACTTTTAAAAAAGGTTTGACTCACCTCTTACTTTCCGTCCTCCTCCTGGCCAACCACTTCTTTATATCGGGCAATCATAAGTTTCTTTACAGTGTCTCTGTATGTCAAACCAGGTGTAGGAGTATAGATGCCCCTCTTTTGTCCCAATCCAGCCAGACTTGGTCGTTGTTCTGCCTCAATGGGATTGATCCTTCCCTGTTCTTCCTTACCCAGTCCTTTACCCTCAGACCAACCCATCTTTTGTAGCATTTTTCCACCTATTGTGTCCACCACTGAGGGGGGTGGATAGGACACAGCAGATGTAAGAATTTCAGGGGGCTCGTACCTCTTTCTAATTGGTGGGGGCTCATCTTCCCCAAACTTCAATCTTCTCTCGGCTGCTCTGTCTCTGTAGCCGTTTGTTTGTGGTAAAAGATCATTTTTCCTATTGAATTCAGCTAAGTTTTGCTTATGCAAGTCAGATAGAGTTTTGTGCTTATTCAAAACATCCGCAGAAGGGAATTTTCGTTTACATAGTAAGCAAGTCAGTTTGGCCCAATCTATTATACCTTCATCTAAATCTATCGATGCAGAGTCTGTTTTCTTTATTAAAAATTCTTCATTGTGTACAGCAGGTGGTGATATTTCTCGCACATGAGTCAGCGATGGTCCAGCACCGAGGACGGAAAAGCCAATATCTGCTGAACCTTTACTAGCACTTGTGTCGAGTGGCTGTTCCATAACAAAGTTACTTTTAGCATTTTCTTTTTTCTGATTTAGTGTGCGAGCCCATCTCTCCATATCCTTGGCAATCTTTTTAGCTACCTTTACTTTATCCTCTTTCTCTTTCTTTTTCTTTTCCTCTGGCTCCTTTGTTTCAGCTGGCTTGCCACTTTCGTTAGTCTGATTTTGTACAACAGCCACATAGGTGGATGTTGCTGCATTCCAGTACATATATTGGCTCGTTTGACTATTATAAAAGTATTGAGTATTACCATCATAGTATAAACTAGTTGCTGGGTCATAATAGTATCCAGAAGAAGCATCATACAAAAATGTACTAACATCTGGAGCAGTGTAAACTGTTTTACCGTCTCCAGTGGGAGCTTTGACATTAGTAGCACTCTGTGATGGAGTAACGCTAGATGCCCAGGTCATGTTACGAGCCTGGGCTGCAGATATAGCAGACTGAGCGACTGCTGCAGCAGCATTCACCCGGTCTGCCTCTGATATTGACTGAGAAGAATTGTATGCAGTTGTTGATGCATAGTATGCACTGTAATCAGTAGAATTTACGGGTTTTGAAATCTTTTGAGGCTCATTATAAAAGCTAATTAATACTTCTCTACCATCTATTTTTAAAGGGGGTTCTAGTGCTAAGAGCTCGGAATGAGCAGCTGTAGAATCAGCTATGGAATTAAAATTAATGTATGCTAAGCACTTGGACGCTCCAGTTAATGTCTCCCTACCAATAGTAATACCGGCAATTGAATCTAGAACTGACTTTGAACAGCTGTTTTTAATAGCCTCTAAGATTTTTTCTTCAGTCGTCAAAGCATCGAGACGTCTGAAAAGCAAGCGTTTGGTAATACCGGCTCCTGAGTCTAAGCTTCCACTTCTGTCTGAATCGCCACCGTATATTGTACCTTCAGATCTTTTCCCTGAGCAATTTCGTCTGTAGCAAATTTGACGCCTTTTAAAATTGTACGAACCACACTGACAAATCCAGTCGCCGGGGGAGGCATGATTCGGAGCTTGGTTGTCGTCATGTTTCTCTCTCTCGTATTTTCCTTCATAACTATCGACGTTGCTATCTTGTCGCTCTCGGCTGTCGGATCGACTGCTGGACTGGGACTCTGGTCTTTTGTCGAGATCACTGGCTGTAATTTTAGGGGGTGAAGGTGGCAAAGGCACTCTCTCGTCGTGGTGTCGCGGGGATCGTCGACGATCTCTGTCGCGAGGTTTGTCGTAGCGGTCGCGACGGCTGTACCGATCCGAGTCCCGATCGCGGTCCCGGTCTCGGCGATCCCGGTCATATCTATTATGTCGATCCCGGTGTGGACGGTCCCTAGACGGTGATAGACGGCTTCTATCAGGACTTTTGCTGCGACGCACTTCCCACAATGGCGACCGACTGCGAGTGTCCCCCCAGCGGCTCGCGCGATCGTCCCGGCCACGCCAAGACATCGTTACTGCCTGTGAACATCAAGCACAATGAACTAAGGATACACGCAAACCCTCTCTTCTTTCTTACTCCCCGTGTTTCGATGCTTCCCAATTCCAAAAACCTAAATGAGTAAGTCATTTTGTTTTAACCTTCTTCGTTTATGTTTTACCTGAATTCAATATCCTTTGATGCAATTTAAGTTAAGAATATCTTTGTTGAAATTCGATAACCGATGCAATATGAAGTTATTCACGAAAAATTATAATTAGGTATTGAAAAGCTTTTGTTCAATGAAAAAATCAAAGAGCTATTAGTTAGTACCAGTGTTTCCACTATAATGATTTCGTTTCCCCACGCTTGATTCAGATTTCCCCTTTTTAGGACCTTTTTCCCCTCAAAAATTATTTTGTTGTAGTTTTAAGTTTTGGCACTAGTGTACTAACTAAAAAGAGACTATATCGTTTTTCATCTATAGCCTGCCTACTTACGCCTCTGGTAATACTAAAATAATATGTATTATATTATTTACCTACACTATTAAGTAAACGGGCCTCAGTTCCCCACACATTCCCACCACTGTATCTCCTGTGTCGGTAGGATCTACAGCGGTATCCAACAACGAAAACCCCACGGAGCTAATTCCGTGGAAAACCCATTAATATGATCTCAGGGAGTCCGAGGGACATGCTAAAGCTGTCTTGAGACCGGCAACGAAATTAAACAGAAATAATATGAGAAGTAGGAAGAATTCCAGTTTCTCTAGGTTTTATATATGATTTCCCGCAATTTCCCCTTTTATGGTCTTTCCCCTTTTTCTTTCCCTCTGGAGCCTAATTTCCCCTCAAAAGGGGAATTTCCGCTCATTGTGGAAACACTGGCTAGTACGTCTACGCCATGCCATGTTTCATTTAGTTTTTTTAGAAAGACAAAGAAATCGAAATGCGCAGCCGCGGTTTTTTTTCCTTGTTGTAAAAGGGTCGACTCACGAGTCACGACTCACGACTCACGACTGTATACAGTTCGACAAGGCTGTTTATGAACGTAGCGAGAAAAGGAACTAACGCTTCTATGATACAAAAACGTCATTTTTGACAGTTCTCCTTACCAGCAGCAGCGCCCATTGACAGACACATTCATATTATAAAGCCTTGCCGGACTGTTTATTAATGTTTGCTTTAAGCACATATTAAGAATTATAAATAGATAGAGTCTTAAGCGCTTATTCCACTTCACTAAATTTAGAAGTTCTAAATGATTTAGTGACTAAATTTAGTCAAGTGAAATAACTTTAGAAAGGTAGGATCCTAATTAGAATACTAAATCGGAAAAAGTGTGGCTTCTAACTGACTAAATCAGTGTTGCCAGATGGTTTCAACCTTTTATCTGTAGTGGGAACTGCTAAATCTGTATTAAAGTCAACAAAAGATTAACCTATTAATCATTTTCTGCGCTTTTTTTTTATGAAAAAAGGGATACGTATTGCCTTGATAAGGTGATAATCGTATAATAAATAAAAATATACTTAAATCATATTTATTTTAAGTAAAAATACATAATAAAATCTAATAAAAAAAAATTGAACGCACTAAGGGCCTATTTCACTACTTCCTGATAAAGTGCCAGATAGGCTATCCACAACTTTTTTGACAGATTCTCCATACTTTGTCAGCAGCTGTCAAGTTAAGTTGTGGATAGAATATCCGGCACTTATCAGGAAGTGGTAAAACAGGCCCTTAACATAATAAAATAAAATAAAAATATGGCAATAAGATAGAAATATGTATATTATTTTCATTTGTAATTTTTTTTGTTAAATTTTGACAGCAACTGCTCATCAATCTCTAGAATCTAGATTATAGCATTCGTAGCATTCGTAGGTAATTTCTAAAGTCTGCTGGTTCCAAGTAGTTCAGAAAGTTCATAATTCATAATTTTTCGTGGAGCAAAAATTCTTTCAACCATCTTTTTCGCCTTTTATTTATTTCGATTTTCATTGAGCCAACAGCTAAGCCTATGAGAGACCAATTTTTTGTTGCTTTGACAGAACTCGAGCTATTAAGAAGACGTCTGGCCAAAATCGCCGCGTGGTCACAACTGATTTAGTGACTAAATTAGGACAAGTGGAATAAGAAGCTTCTAATTAGTCTCCTTTTTAGGATCCTAGCTAGGACTTCTAAATTTAGTGAAATGGAATAAGCGCTTTAACCCGCCAGCGTGTGGCCATTTTGTGCTTGTTTTATTAGAAATAATGTGTGTGTATTTTCTTGATTATTTCTATTTGTCGATCATTTTGAAGCATAAATCCTGAAAAGAAGTCATTTAGTTCATGATGTCGATAAACTATAGTTCAAGTAATGTACATCCCTAAACACACGTAAAAATCTATGCAATTTTTGTAGCTAAATTATTACCTACTTGATGTGACATTTTTAGCACTAATGCCCTATATAGCTAATAGCACGAATAAGGGATTATTAAACTTGTAAATTATCTTTTTAGCTTACAAAAATACCGATTGAAAAGCCCAAAAAACGTTGTTCAAAACTTACGTATTTAATGTTAAATCCACGAGTTTGAGGCATTCTTTGGCCTTTCTTAAGGTTTATTACTTAGAGGAACCACAAAACTCAACAATATCTAGCATAAAATGTTAACTAAAAACCTTTATTAACACTTTTATTACATGAAATATGCAGACCGACTCCTTTGTTATGACCGAGTAGGTCGGACCTAAGCGCCGGCAGAAATAATTTCCAAGGGGTGCAGATTTTAGTTTTCTTTCTTTTCATTTCTTTTTACTTTTTACCAAAGACCTCTAAAACGAACAACAGTGACTGACTATATACGTCAACAGAATACATTTAGTGCCGAAACATTACGAACTATCTTTGTACGGCATGGTAATGCGGCCAATAGTTGGCCAATAGACGGCTTTTTATTTCAATAATTCCTGTTGATCCCGAGATTCCCAAGGGGTGCAAGTGCACCACCTGGCAGTTGGCACCCCCTGCCGGTGCGCGGCGCCCATGGACCTAACATGACACGCTTTTCACGCTTATACACCGATATAAGGATCTCTCCACTAGTCTAGATCTCAATGGCTTTAAGGCTCCCGCAGACAGGCGCGATATTATCGGTCGATAATATCGGGATCGGGGATATTTTTGGGGGTAAAATTTTTGCAGCTTAAATATATACCGTATTTATTTCGTTTTTAGTACTATTATTATCATTTTTATTGTTACATAATCATATTTTATAAAATAATTAGATAAAATAAAGTTTTATTATTATTATTATTGTTCAAATTCAAATGAACTAATTATTTTGCATACTAAATATGTAAAATAGTCCACTTCGACCCACCTTTTAAGATGGGTCATTTTGAGAGTTGCATAAGCAAAAATAATAACGTCATTGATAATTTTGTGGAACGTACCCCAAATGATAAATATTTATATTTTTGGGGAGTTTTCTTTGAAATTTAGTGGGTTTTAAAAGTTGCTTTATGAGGAAATTTTTTGAAGAGTTGGCAACACTGGTCGCGGCGCGGCGTAGGCGTGGCCAGGCGCGGCGCTCTCTCGTAAGAAATATCGGACGATAAAATCGCAGCTGTGTGCAAGGAATCGGGACGCATTATCGCAATATCGCTTGCGTTATTATTGGTTATTATCGACCGATAATATCGCGGCTGTCTGCGGGAGGCTTTAAACCCCCATTTTTTTAAGTGAAATAAAACAAATATGAACGATCGTGTATAAAATAATGCTGATTTTATATAAATTACACCCTTTTACGGATAACGGATTATAAAATCCACGATATAAAATGACTGGCTTTTGCCCGCGGCTTCGCTCGCGTTAAGAAGTAATATTATTATTTAGGTATCAAAGTCTCAGCCCGATCGGTATATCCTCTATTTTATCCCTTGGGGGTAGAATTGATCAAAATCCTTTCTTAACGGATGCCTACATCATAACATCTACCTGCATGCCAAATTTCAGCCCGATCCGTCCAGTGGTGGCTGTGCGTTGATAGATCACTATGTCAATCAGTCACCTTTGAGTTTTATATATTATTTAGATTTAGTGAATAATTAAGTATTTAAATCATCATTTACTAATAGATCTAAACTCCCTCCCGCACGCGCACCCCCACCTTGGTGACGCCCACTTCGCAACGGGCCGTGCAGCAGAAATCGTAATATTTTAATTTCGCCATAACTTCAAAATCAAACGTCAAATTTTAATCATTCAAAGACCAAATATTATCTACATAAAGTGTGCTTAGTGATGAAATAATTTATTTTGATAAGGATTAATAGCATGAGTAAAATAAACGCGTTGAAATGAAGTATAAAAAAAAATCAAGATTTTTAAATAAAAAAATGGTTGTTGTGCCTCACTCGACATAGATAGGTATAGTGTGTCGCGGACTTTTTTGTAGATATTTATAAGATGTACAATTAATTAGAACATTTTATGGTTCTATCTTTTATAGTTTAGGCAGCGTACGCAAAATTAGTAACTTTTCTGGTTGATTTTTACACCTGGTGTCCGAAAAACCCAAATATCTTACGGAACCCTATTTTTTTCCAAAATAAAATTTATCCTATGTTACTCGTGGATAATGTAGCTTTCGAATGGTGAAAGAATTTTTAAAATCGGTCCAGTAGTTTTTGAGCCTATTCATTATAATTAAACAAACAAACAAACAAAGTTTTCCTCTTTATAATATTAGTGTAGATAAGTGTAGATTTATCCTTGTCCTTCCTTGTCGAGCATAATATTATATCTTCCAAAATACAAGAAAAGGACAAAAAAGGGACAAAACACCCACACATTAATAATAATAATAATAATATCTATGGACGCTTCACACAACGTCAGTCTGGCCCCGTGCTAAGTACCTGAAGGACTTGTGTTACGGGTACCAAACAACGGAAATATATTTAATACATTATAAGAACGTAAACAGTGTTTTTATTTAAATAACCTACATTTTGCATAATATTAACAACACATTTAGCACACATAGCTATGATCTATGCGATGTTCCATTGTTATCGTAAAGATAACTTCCCTAGGTACATACAATGATTACAATGCGTAATGGGACAGTATGAGGTCAGCGTAGAATAAAATCAGCTTTATGAAATTTCCCGGTTTCAATTTTCAACAACATACCTAACACTTTTATGTGTATTTTCCTTATGAGTCGGCTCTTATATTATAAGAAGCCAGTTTGTCTAAAAATGTCAGTAAACACCTAGCAGGGCACGATGCAGGTGCTTATAGGTGCTATATTTCTAGCTTTGGTGGCTATTGTGCAAGTCCGTGGATATCACAGCCATAATCACCATCATCATCATCATGAAGGCTCAGGTTAGTAAATATGGATAAACGGCCGTAATCAGAGAAAATAATATCACGATTACTCAACTTTAATTAAATTACCCTGGAAACGGTCACCTAATTTTTGTTTAAATCTCCATACCTTCACTTTATTAGGTACTCATTCGGTGAAAGGCGTAAACACAACATAAGCGGCGTTTTACTTTACGCCGCTTATGTTGTGTTTTTAACCCCCGACTAAAAAGAGGGGTGTTATGAGTTTGACGTGTCTGTCTGTCTGTCTGTCTGTGGCATCGTAGCATCCAAACGGGTGGACCGATTTTGATCTAGTTTTTTTTGAAAGCTGACATGATCGAGAGTGTTCTTAGCTATAGTTCATCATCATCAGCCTCCTCATTGCTGAAATATCACGGTTTATCTGGTTCGTGATAGGCCGATTAGCAACTTGCAGTCGTTTGATGGGTTTTATATTTTGCATTCTGGTTCGTGACACTTATGAATGTATTATAGGTACACATTAATGGAAAGTTGACCTGGTGCTGCAGCATCACCTGGTAATCAATAGTATACCCAACTCCTCACCAACTTAGAGCAGAGTTTTCGTGTTTGGGCTCATTTTAATTGCGACAACCAGTAAGACGTAGATAAACAGTAAATATTTGCATGCTGCTGCTGCAGCATCACTTGGATTCTATAGGAGCCGAGATCCGTATGAACCCAGGGTGGAGGTTTCATGTTTGGGCTCATATTGACGGCCTCATCCAAGAGAATATTTATAGATCGTATTCATTGGGATATGTCATATGATCCTGTTGATAGGAATAATTCTGCACTATAACCAACACAAGTTTAAAAAGCATAAAATTAAATTAAATTAAGAAATTTAAAAAATAACCCCGCCAAACAACTTTAAAAAGTAATAAATTAATATTTAAGTACTGACTTTAAGTTTAAATAATTCCTAAGTGTAAAGTAATATTTTAGTCCATAATTGTTGTCAAGGTGTGTCGGGGGACCGCTAATTTAGATGTTTGATTTCACATAACATTATAGCTAGGGCATCGAGACCGGGTTTTCCCGAAACCCGAAAACCCGGGAAAACCCGGGTTTTGGGGATCACGAAAAAACCCGGGTTTCAAAAGTGGAACCCGGGTTTTTCGGGCTTTTCGGGTTTTTTGTTTTTTTGATAATTATTGAAGGCAAGACCTGATATTTTAAGGTGTTTATAACAAACTAACATACAAATTCTTTATTTCTATAACATAAGTAGGTTTAATTATTTATATTGGTCATAATTAAACAAAATATAATATTTTAAAGTAAAAGTTTCGTTTCAAGAGCATTAAAGACTAATTATTGTCACCAAAATATTTATTAATAATAATATTTTGAAAATCCTACCAAAACTATTCAATGTAAAAAAGCTCTTCAAACAATCTATCCATCGCAAAAAGTTTTTAAATTTCATAGAAGCAAGTCTTGTTAAACTTATTAGGGTTCCGTACCCAAAGGGTAAAAACGGGACCCTATTACTAAGACTTCGATGTCTGTCTGTCCGTCTGTGCGTCTATCAGCAGGCTGTATCTCAAGAACGGTGATAGCTAAAGAGTTGAAATTTTCACAGATTATGTATTCCTGTTGCCGCTATAACAACAAATACTAAAAACAAAATTAAACAAATATTTAAGGGGGGCTACCATACAACAAACTTGATTTTTTTGATATTTTTTGGTCTATATCAATAATGGCAACAGATAAGTACTTGAATCTTTCATTAAGTCCTTAGTTATATGTATACTTTAATATTTAATAATAATATTAAAATAAAATAAAAAATTAAGGGGGGCTCCCATACAAAAAACACAATTTTTGGCCTAATTTTGCTCTATAATGGTACGGAACCCTTCGTGCGCGTGTCTAACTCGCACTTGGCCGATTTTTTTTTATAGTTTTCAATCAACATTCAGTGATTGACCACAGTTTTCTTTATTATGTGATCAAAGGCTTACAAAATAAAGTGTGGACAGCTTCAAAGGGTTCTAAGTCTGCTGAAAGTACCGTAGACTTTTGATGATGGGCAAGTCACTAGTTAGTGACAAAACGTTGTAACTTGTATGGACCGTTGCTGATAAAATACACCCATCAACAAAGTCTTAGGGATATTTGTATTTTTGGAATATCTAAAAACCTGTCAGGAATTTTTGAAGACAGTGTATGGAACCATGATAGCTTATTTTTTGGTATTCAATAAAACATATTATTAAAACAATTTTCCGAATTTTATCGTTTCTAAAACATTCACAAATATCTCCAGTCATAAAAAATCTATGATATAAATGATAAAAAGTCAACAAATCTTTATTTCGTTTAATAAACTGAAATTTTCATTCGAATGAGATATTTTTATCGCTAATTGTCAAATAAATAGTAATAATTTATACTGATCTGATGTTTGGTATACAGTATTTTTACTAAAAAAATTTTTTTGTGCCCTGCTGCGGTATCACGCCCAGACTGGGCGTGATACAATTTAAAGTCATTATTTTCAGTCGTCTAACTTACTAAAAACCTTAAAAGAGATTTTTGTTTGTCGTTATGCTTTTTGTCATTATTTATTATATTCACAATATAACAAATAACGACAATATTAAGACAATTCAATCAGTAAAAAGGTTCCAAGAGAGCAACCAGCCCCTAGAAACTGACAAAACCATGCAGACGAGTTTCCATCATGTATGATGTGAAACCATTTTGTATTCCAGTATTGCAGTCTGGAAAATGCGGCAGATAGCTTTTCATTGCTTGAGAGACTGATGTTGGTAAACTTGGTAACACATAATAGGATGAATAATGGTTTTCCTTAGCCGGCCGTGGATGTCATACTCACTGCGGAATTATTAAAACGTGATTTTAGTGAACCCAGATGAAATACAAGCCGAGTTTTTATCAGCACTAGCGCCAGAGACAATTTCTTGTATGTAACGCCTTACCACCATGGTTAATTTTCCAAACTCATTAAAAGCAACCTTCCGCATTTGCCACGTGGTCTGTTCTGATCAGTTACATGGTTATCTGTCATGAATTCTGTCTATTGTGACTAGAACTAATAACTACAAAATAATAATAATAATAATCAGTCTGGCCCCGTGGTAAGTACCTGATGGACTTGTGTTACAGGTACCAGACAACGGAAATATATTTAATACTTTTATAGTATACATAAATTTAAGGTTGTTATTATATTATACACATATTTAATGCACATCCATAACTCAGGAACTTTGAAAACTTTTGTTCCGTCGGCGGGATTCGAACCCGCGACCCCCGGCTTGAGCTACCAACAGCCCACCAACTAAGCCATAGAGGTCGCCAAAAAAGCTTTGAGGTGTAGTGTAAAGATTTTTCAGTAATGTAAGATTTTCCAGTAAGTTAGATGACAGAGAAAAGTAACCTTAAATTGCAAAGAACATTCGGCTTCATACCGTAGCAAGACAGACAAAAGGCAATTTCAGGTAATAACTAGGCACAAAAATTTATTTACAGGTATAAAGTATGCCAACATCAATCAGGACTAAATAATTATTAATAATTTGACAATCAGCAATAAAAATGTAAAAGATTAAATAAAGATTTGTTGGCATACTTTTTTTATTCAAGGTTATTCTTCCATTTAATGTCTTCAAAAATTCTGGATAGATTTTTATATATTTCGTAAAATACACATAGGTAAATTAAATAATATATGTAATTTGGAGGTGAAGCTTGTTGTAATACTTAATTTTGGCCCGAAAATCTTAATCCCTAGCTTTGATAAGATCCAAAATATAGGAGAGGTAAAATAGTCGCTTCGATAAAAGTATGATACGGCCATGCCAGCTTACTCGAGAATTGTTTGGGCACTGCTGCGACCCCAGACAATGGTACTTAAATAGTTATTTTACTGGATAGGTGATGACAATCGCAGAAAATCATGTGTAAAGTATTTTCGCATTGTTAATTTTTGAATTGTTAAAAAACCCGAAAAAACCCGAAAAACCCGGGTACCCGGTTTTCATCAAACAAAAACCCGAAAACCCGGGTTTTGAAAATTGGGTCCGGGTTTCGATGCCCTAATTATAGCATAGACAAATGAAAATATATTATAGTCAGTTCACAACGAACTGAATCGAAACATTCAGCGACTAATAATAGCGATACAAAATGCAATTTAAGTCGCTGTTGTCGTAGTTTACTTGGCGGTCCCCCGACACACCACGGCACCGTGACAACAATTATGGACTAAAATATTACTTTACACTTAGGAATTATTTAAACTTAAAGTCAGTAAATATAATTTCATTACTTTTTAAAGTTGTTTGGCGGGGGTTTTTTTTTATTTCTTTAATGGCCTTTCGGTCTGTAAAGCCGCGGTTTTGATCCGATCACACCAGCCTGTTCCTGGCATAGTAAGTACCTAAACTTAAATGTGAGAATTTAAAGTTTACTTCATAATATGCATAGTATTATTGTCATATTATAATTATTATAGCTCCAGAGCTCGGCCAGTTATATACCTACGTGTCTTATCTTATCGGTCAAAAGCGAACTGAGCGGTAAATATTATTATGCATCTAAAATTTACAGTAATTAAATAGTCTACGCCTTACATTTACCTAGGTACTTAATTTAGATTTTGAACCAGATTGTAAATAAAATTTAAGTACGATGATCGTAAAAGGAAACAATTTAAATTTTTACCCAAAAATTACATTATTTTGATTTTTTCAAATACTTAAAGGTAAACCTCAGCAACCAGTGACAATAACACCATTGGGCGAAATTCGTGGAGCTTACAATGTGACTCGTCGTGGACGTACCTTCGAGTCCTACCGTGGAATCAAGTATGCTCAACCACCTGTGGGGGATCTGCGGTTTCAGGTCAGTTATACTCTATACCCCGTACCATGGTCACCACAATATGAGAAATATTAAAGGCAGCACATTTGGACAAGCTAACCATGTTAAGCAGTGAGTCTAACTAGAACCCGTCTACTTAATATTGATACGGACACGTAGTGCCATCTAGCGTCAAACCAGCAAAACTGATCAGGGAAACACAGACAACATAAATCCCCTACTTTATACTAGATGGCGTTAGGTGTATGTTTACTTACGCGTATTTTCTAGAAACATCCCACAGTTGTTTACTTGTTTACGTTAATCGGGGAAGAACTTTCTAGAATTCGTCTCGCCATATAAATAGCCGCAGGTAGACGGCCCGGCAATTCAGTTTCATCTGAGCGATCTTCGAGGCGACTTCGAAGTGAAAACAAGCGATCAATAGTGAGTGAACCAGTGAACCTACGACTCGGCTACGACCTAGGTCAGCGATAGTGCTCAGTGATTTGGATCTAGTGCTTAGTGTTTGGACCTAGTGATTTGTGTAAGCTAGTGTCAGTGCTAATAAAGTCTTCAAGAGAGTCACCAGGTCTTATTCTCCAAATCCTTCGAACTCTAGCACGTAACAACTGGTGTCAGAAGTGGGATTTGGAGATGCCATTGACTCCGAGAAAGGACTTCAAGGGAAGTGTCAGGACAAGGGCGCGACGGGCTGCGGAGGCCACACCCACTGGGGACCAAGCTCCGCCCACGGCGGGGCAGGCCCCACCCTCTGGCCCCGCCCACCAGGTTCCGCCCACTGACCACGCCCACCAGGCTCCACCCACTTCGGGTGAAGCCACGCCCACTGGCTCCGCCCACCGGGACCCGCCCACTGACCACGCCCCTCAGGCCCCGCCCACTCTGGACATGGCCACGCCCACTGGCTCCGCCCACCAGGCCACGCCCACTCAGGCCACGCCCACAGGCCCCGCCCACTGGGCTCCGTCGACTAGCTCCATCCATCCTGCCACGCCCGTAGTTTCTACGGCCCCTCAAATGGCTCCTCAATTGGAAAGCATAATTGAGTTAATTCAGGCTTTGCAGGAGTCTCAAAGAGCTGAAAGTCAGGCTTTGCAAAATTCGCAAAGGGCAATGATGGAGTCACAAGACCGCAAGCTCGGCGCTTTACAGGAGTCTCAAGAGCAACAAAAGGACCTCCAAGAAAAAGCGCTTGGGGCTATAAAGGATGTCAGTGACGCGGTGGTTAAGCTTCGAAAAGATGTCGACGTAGTAAAAGAACGAGTATCCGGGTTAGAGTTGGTTGTGGAAAATTTGAAGACCGGCTTCACTGAACTGCAGAAGAGAGTAGTGCGCCTTGAAACTACGGGAGTTGCGGTGTCTAGTGGAGCCACGGGAGTTACGCAAGGGCCAAGAGTCAAGGTACCGCCGTACGACGGCACTACTTCATGGAACGCATATCGTCGGCAATTTCAGGCTGTTGCTACCGCCAACGGATGGACGGAAGAACAATGCCTGACCGCCCTCATTGTTGCGCTTAGAGGGCAAGCTTTGTCGATCCTGGAAGCACATACAGGAAATGGGTTCCAAGACCTGATGGAGGCACTTGAATCCAGATACGGGGAGCGACACCTGGAGCACGTGTTTCGTGCCCAACTGCGTGACAGAGTCCAACGCTCAGAAGAAGGACTTCAACAATGGGCGTTGGAAATTGAAAAACTCGTCAGGAAGGCATATCCAGGAGCCGACACCAAGATGGTCGATACAAATATTGTTCAAGGATTTGTCGACGGAATCAAAGACCTGGAGGTCAGAGCTGCAGTAAGGCTTGGTCACCATACCTCGCTAAAAGAAGCATTGGCGCATGCTTTGGAGGTCGAGGCTGTTCGCCATGACATACGGCAGACCCATAAGATCCACAAGGTCTCTGAGGAAGTTAAGGAAGTTAAGGCTCCTGCAAGGAAAAGATTTGAAGCCATGTGCTATAAGTGCGGTGAGAGGGGCCATCTCCAGCTCAACTGCCCGCAGAAGAAGACCCAGATGGCAAGGATGGAAAGGATCGAGGAGCAAATAGAGGAGCTGAGGAAGCAAGCAGTTTCGTCCCCTGCCCGGAATAAGGGGAAACGAATAGAATCCAGGACTAGATGGCGAGTATTGGACAATGATGCTATGAGGAAGGCTCAAGAAAGAGATGAAGACCTTCGGCACATCATCACATGGAAGAAAAGGGGTGACGTGAAACCAATCTGGAGTGAGGTTGCACCCACTGGCGCTGTCACTAAGGCGTACTGGGAGCAATGGGACAGTCTGATACTTCAGGACGGAATACTCTACCGGAAATGGGAGAAGGCTAACGGCAGAGAGTTCTACTTTCAGATAATCGTCCCAAGGGCGAAAGTACCAGATGTTCTCCGCGAGGTACATGAGGGCGTATCAGGGAGTCATCTAGGTGTCAAGAGGACGCTAAGAAAAGTACGAGAACGATTCTTCTGGTTGCATTGGCGAGATGATGTGCAGGATTGGTGCCTCAAATGTACTACTTGCGTTGCTGTGACGGAACCACAGAGCAGGAGTCTTGGGGACAGCATGACGCGTTACCATGGCAGTAACAACGATGCTCGGGACGAGCATCTCTAAGAGGGGAGTAGTGATACGGACACGTAGTGCCATCTAGCGTCAAACCAGCAAAACTGATCAGGGAAACACAGACAACATAAATCCCCTACTTTATACTAGATGGCGTTAGGTGTATGTTTACTTACGCGTATTTTCTAGAAACATCCCACAGTTGTTTACTTGTTTACGTTAATCGGGGAAGAACTTTCTAGAATTCGTCTCGCCATATAAATAGCCGCAGGTAGACGGCCCGGCAATTCAGTTTCATCTGAGCGATCTTCGAGGCGACTTCGAAGTGAAAACAAGCGATCAATAGTGAGTGAACCAGTGAACCTACGACTCGGCTACGACCTAGGTCAGCGATAGTGCTCAGTGATTTGGATCTAGTGCTTAGTGTTTGGACCTAGTGATTTGTGTAAGCTAGTGTTAGTGAATAAAGTCTTCAAGAGAGTCACCAGGTCTTATTCTCCAAATCCTTCGAACTCTAGCACGTAACAATATAGTAGCTTAAAATGGTATAGTAACCTACTAGTAACTCTCTATTTTTCAAATGTTACTGAAATTTAGCGGTATCAAGATTTCAAGAGGACTTTGAATCCTGCCAGGAAATAAAATCCATATTCTTGGCTCTGGGCAGTGGCGGCCCTAGGGGGTGGCGAACAGGGCAATCGCCCGGGGCCTCGCTCTTGCAGGGGCCTCGCAAAGGATTTTTTCGTAAGACAAAGGGCCTCGCAAAGACCTTCCACCTGGGGCCTCGCAATGGGTAAAGCCGCCACTGGCCCTGGGTGATACACTATATTTTGAAATTTTATTTTTTGTCTTACAGCCACCGCAACCAATATTGCAATACAGCAGTCCAGTAGATGCCAGTCAAGATGGACCAGCATGTCCCCTGCCAGCAGAAAATTACTACGTTGACGAGGACTGCCTTACAATCAATGTCTATACGCCACTTAAAAACGAGAGGTAAGATTTTGTGGACGAACGAAATTATAACATTGTAAATTTGACTTTGCATTTACAAAGTAATTTTTTTTTACTTACTTACCTAGTAAGTACTTACTGTCAACAATAATAATGAGTGGAATCGAATCTTAGTGACTTCTTATTTACAGTTAATTAGCTTTGAGTCTTAATCGTATTTTCTTTCAGAACTAAGCCTCTCCCTGTAATATTCTTCATCCACCCCGGCGGTTTCTACACTATGACTGGACGCAGTGACCTCGCTGGACCCAATTATCTCCTTGATCGGGATATAGTGTTAGTCACTATAAACTATAGATTGGGGTCACTTGGTACGTAACTCTAAAATAATAGCTTTTATTTTTTATTTTTTATTTTTTAAACGGTCAAGGTCATAACAAAACATCTTATGCTACAGGTTTCATGAGTACTGGTGATGAACTGGCACCAGGCAATAACGGCTTTAAAGATCAAGTTATGGCGTTAAAATGGGTTCAGAAAAACATCGCAGCATTCGGTGGGGATCCAAACAAGGTCACCATTGCTGGTTGCAGTGCGGGTTCCATCAGCGTTATGCTGCACATGATATCACCTATGTCTAAAGGTATTTTCCCCAATACTCGAGTTTGCTGTATTTGTTAAGATTCTGTCTTCGGATTCGGAAAAGCTAATTTTGGCCTCGGGGCCCGATTCTCGTAACAGGAGAAACAGCCTGGCTATATGCTGTGAAAGAAAAATTTGAGATACCTACCTATGAGAAATGAGAATAGGAGCCCAGATATTTTAGAAACGATGGAATTACATTAGATTATCAAGTTTCCATCTTTTTAATTTGGGAAAACTTTCTTACAGGCCTTTTCCACAGAGGTATTTCTATGAGCGGTTCTCCTGTGACGAAGGTTCGCACACCAACCGACATGTACGACTTGGCAGTGAAACAGGCTGAACTACTCAACTGTCCCACTAACAATTCGAGGGTCATTTACGATTGCCTCAAAACAAAACCTTGGCAGGACTTCGCTAATTCGCTCCCAGGTTTCTTCGTAAGTAAATCATAGCGTCTATTATATTTTTATTCGCTCGTTTATGTTGCTTTTGAATGCTTTTGAATAGAGTACCTATAAGTGGAAATCCCAAGTATAAAATATTGGAAAAACCTGTAGATATAAGTATTTTAAAGGGGTACGAACCTTTGTGGCATAGGCCATCTTGATTTTTTTTCAAAATTTCCGAGCACGATAAAAGTGGTAAGTATATTTGGATAGAGCGATATTTAGAAGTAAATATCGCCAAATGAGTCCAAAAGACACAAATGGCGATCTTTACTTCCAAATATCTCGAAAACGTGACACTTTAGGATACCATGTTATATAACATTTTTTGTTTGTATAAGTGTCCTCTATCCAAATATACCACTTTTATATGCCACGAAAATGGCCGGCGGCTAGATATGCCAGGCTCCATACAAAAATGTTCGAACCCCTTTGAATATAAAGTTACATATCAAATGATGTATTTATTTAAATACATTTATGTAGTTAGATACGCTTCTCAAATTATTTTCGTTATTACATCGCCAGGAATTTGGAAGATTTGATCCTGTGGGACTATGGAATGCCGTAGTGGAAAAAGATTTTGGGCAGGAGAGATTCCTTCCGATAGACCCTATGGACGCGATCAGGGAAGGCAAATTAATGCATGCGGTACCTTGGATTGTCAGCCAAACTGAAGACGAATTTTACTGGTTCGCCTACAGTCAGTACCTTTTGTTAAATTAGATCATTGCGATAAATAATTATAAATGAAATCAATTGCTATTCAAAAACATTACGAAATTTTACAGGTGTTGTGACCAACGACACTCTTCGCAACCAAATGAATGCAGAATGGGAGCGAATCGCACCAATTTCCTTCATGCTTCCGACTGAGAACCGAGAGAAGGCTGTCAAAGAGCTAAAGCGTGCTTACCTCGACGACAAGCCTCTACAAAACGACCAACAAAGTATTGATAAGCTCGGCAGAATCTATGCCGATTCTATCGAGGCATTCCCGGTTAACCGGTAAGATGATATTACGTTGTTATGTGGATCCTTTGGTCATAATAATTCTATGACGTAACTACTACCCCTACTAATAGAGATGCAGCGTCATAGATATCAGAAACAAACGGGAGATGGGCCGCCGAACGCACTTTGTTTGAGTCCTGATGTAAGCCACACTTACATTGACACCTAAATAATTACACAAATTACACCCACACATTGACAAATCCCTGCCACTCACACATTCAAGGCGGTGCTCTCATTGCTCTCCACACATTGCTATCTACTGTGTAAGTACGCGCCTCCGTCCACACAATACATTCAACAAATTTCACACCTACGCTAGTGATTGACTGTCGATAAATTTGTTATCGAGCAGTTACGTTGTTGCATATCGCGAACAATTCTAGCTTTAGTAGCTGGCCCCAATACAATTTTAAACAAGTTTTTTATTTAGATTCATCTTCTCTGTAATTAAATCTATTGGACCAAGAGCCTGCGATGGCCAGACCTTCCTCCATTTCGTAAAGCTAAGAGTTTACCTGTTTGTGGCCTTTACAGAGGTAAGAACGACCAGCAACTATGGAGTTTCGGTCGCGGTTACTTTAGGAGGTATCCAGTTCTGAAGGTCTACCTGATCTTCTAGAAAGAGTAAAGCTCAATTTTATAACTTATATTCTTCGCGGTAAGTGGAAGAATCTCGTCTTCCAGTGCCGGACATTTTTGACGAAAGAAAGACTTTAAGAAAGTTTAAGGGTGTCTGGCAGCTGTCAAAAATGACCGGCACTGAAAGACGAGATTTCTCTACGTACCGCGAAGAATATTATAAGCTATGGCCTATGAAATTGAGCTTTACTCTTTCGGGAAAGTCAGACCTTTAGAACTGGATACCTCCTAAAGTAACCGCGACCGAAACTCCATAGTTGCTGGTCGTTCGTACCTCTGTAAAGGTGACAAACAGGTAACATTTAAGCTTTACGAAACGGAGGAAGGTCTGGCCATCGCAGGCTCTTACTCTATATATCTAATTAAATATATATCTTTTTATTTTCCTAATTGTAAAATCATTATATAAATTATAACAGTATGATATAAATTACAATAGTATTCAATAAAGCTTTCAGAACCAAGCGTAATTTTAACGTAGGCACTGTCCATTCAAAAAGCCTGCGAATCTTTGTATGTGGCTTGAAATGTTTTTCTTCGAAATGCACAGAACATATTGTGCTTTGTTTTGTTGGCCATCATTCGGGCCCTCTTCCAGTTAAATTCCATTTCTCTTTAAAACTTTTCTCATTTGGAAATCTCAAACGGGAAGAACACATATTATTTAAAAAAATATATGAAATATTCTTAATATTTTTAATGCTACATATTTTTATAATATTATATCACCTAAACCAAGGGTTCCCAAACTTATTTTGTCTACTGGGCAGTAGACAAAATAAGTTTGAGAAAAAAATATGTTTTAGCGCCCCCATTGTTTCAATTTAAAATGCATCCAGATTAAATAAATCACCCCCCAAAGCCTCTACACAACGTCCCCATTTTTTCTGGGTTCCACACCGCCCCCCTTTAGACCTTCAGCGCCCACAAGGGGGCGTTATCGCCCACTTTGGGAAAGACTGACCTAAACAGTTGGAATTTTGGTAAATTAACAGAATATTCTGAAACTTTGGAAGACCCAGGATCACACTCATAGTCCCTCCACTAGGATTTCCTGTGTCGGGGTACCATGGACACTCACAGAGACATACACAAATAACACTCAGATCCAAAAATAGATATTCAAACTCATCATTGAAATATCTACTCCGGCCGGGAATCGAATCCGGACCCGGACTCGATGACACAAAGTAGGTTACTACTTTATAGTAAGTACAGTAAAAATATTCTTCATTAATAGGAAATACAAAAATCACGAAAGGCAAATTTACACACATCCGTTCGCACATCTACCTACATTCATTTGGGTACTTTGTTACACTAATTTAATAATAAAAAATTAAAAAAAGAAGATTATAAAGTAATTCATTAGATTGCTTTACATAATTATAAATATTTATTAAACTATCAAAATCATCTACTTAATATTAGTTATTACTCGTACTAATCGCGGCAACATGACGTATCGACAACAAGAAACGACAGGTAGGTACATCACTATCTCACGGCGCGGCGCTTAGCAGCGGCTTGCACGGGCAGCGACCAATTCAATATGCGCAATTTTCATTACTCGCTCAGACTGTTTTCAACACCAGGCACGCTACACTTAGCGAGCAATGTAATGGGTATAATTGTTAGGTTACATATTTCTCTCAGTACCCGACTGAAAATTTCTAGTGCAATTATTTTAACGAAAAAATTGAGATTTTGGTAGAAAATACTAGAAATACAAAATTGTTTTTGTACTTGCCTATGAAAAGTGACCCCTTTAAGTTTATGGTCACTTCGATTCTTGCAAACAACTACTGAACAGGTAGGCATTTTAAAAAAACACTCCCGTAGTACGCGCTTAGACAATCACGTCCCGACTCCCGACTAATTGTGTTTTCGCGAAGTTTGCCCGTTTTGGGCAAATACTTACTTCACTTACACCGGCCACGCACCCACAGCCACTCTTGTGGTTTAATATCTCTATGTGCACCGTATAGCTTCGCCGTCCTTGTCGCTTACTAGACCTTTCACTGTGTTAGACAAAGACAGGCAGACCTTGTACAGCTTTTTTTTTTGGCTGTGTTATGTGTAGTTAACCCCTGGATCGTGACAAAAATCTAGGTAGACTGTGCGCCAAAACAAGATGGCGCCCAGCCTTACCCTCTTTGTACAAATAATGTATAGGTCTACCAGAATCTGATGGCAATTTTTGACAGCAGATTTTCATAAAATATCCTTGATCATTGGATAAATTTTTATATTTGCATGTTTAACACACAGAATCAGCCGCTATAAGAAAAAAAAAGGATCAAAATGTTTTATTCTAACTACCCCGGTATTGCTAGAGTCAATTTATTTTCTCACTTTTTGCCATCAGATTCTGGTAGACCTATAATATCTTTTCAACCGAACCATATTTTAGCATTTTATCATAGCTGTTAAATTTTCTGACACTTATTAATTCCTAACATCTCGCGTGCATTAAGCTATCATATAAGTTAATAACTTGTACTAAATATTAAAATATAAACAGGGTAGCCAATCTTATGTGTCGTCATTCGCCGCAACCTGTGTGGTACTACGAGTTCAGCTATGTTGGCAACCACAGTCACTACGAAGATCCGAAGACGGGAAAACCCATAAGTAAGTATGAACAGATCATGACTCTGTATTGAATGTATTGAATCTTCATCACGCACAATGCATTGGCACTCATGAGTCATGACTTATGAGCTAGTTTAACCGTTACCCTGGAAATGCCGTAGTCCCGCACAAAACCGGCATTAAAATATAAGACATTAGCGTTCGTTCCAACCTCCATTATACAAGTACGCTGGACCTATGATACCCATTTTTTTGTGCCTATTTGAAGCGGGATCAGCGCCCCCAGTGAGAGGGAAGAGAAGTAAGTTTGACGTAACTTGCAAATGGCCGCTAATAATCGTTATTTAGTTCCTATCACTCACATTGGGAGAGCTGATTCCGCTTCAAATAGGCACAAAAAATAGCTGTCATTTCAAAGGCTATCATTAGTCCAGCGTACTTGTATAATGGAGGTCAGTGGTCCGACCTCTTGTTACGTAGTTTATATCCTCTTTGGTTCGTTCCTTCAAGAGTTCCAAAGGTTTACACTGCAAAAAAATTTTTTACAGAAGTTCATTATGAAGTTTATTATTATCAATATTTTTTATAATGCTAAAATATTTAATAATATCTGTTATTAGAAGCTGCACATCACGATGACCTGATTTATTTGTTCTCTCTACCCTATCGTTATCCGGAAATTGGTCTGACCGGACGGGACTCGCTGCTAGTGGACCGAATGACTGCCATTTGGTATAACTTCGCTAGATATGGGTAAGATTATATAAGATTTATATTTTATAAATAATTGTAATATTGAAAATACTTTTACTAAGATTTTAAATAAATTAAATAAAATAAAATAATATGAAAACTTAAGTTTATTTGTAATCAAATTTAAACTGGGTACAACAATTTTTAGAAAAATAATGAACACCGCTAATAATCACGCCATTTTATATCATCCCCTCTCCTCTCCCGCCAGTCTCCTCTGCTACACCCTTCACCCCTCCTCCGATTACCGCACCACTCCGCTCCGCTTGTTACAGTCGGCCATCCTGTAACAATTGCGCCGCAATTGGCACAAAAAAACATCATTAGCTCTCCAATAAATCAATCAAATCATCTCTATCAACTATTTCTTCATCACTGCTGGTCTCACTACACTGTGGGGCACTGCGATATGGTCTTATAGAGTCTGCGGCTACAACCCCTGTAAACTTTTTATATCCTCGCATGCCTTTAATACTTCGAATTTCATATCGCCCGTTAGGTAATACCTTTTGAACAAAATAAGGCCCCGAATAAAGTGCTTTTAATTTTGTATTTACATTCTTTACTTCACCACCTGCTTCCATAAGACCAAATCGCCTTTAGCAAACTTTCTTTCAGGCTTATGACGTTTATCAAAATTTCTTTTCATAACTTCGCTACGATGTTTTAACCTACGAGAAACAATTTCTCGTTTTTCTTGAACAGATGTGCTACTACTAGCTTCATTGTGTTCGTTTGTCAAGTTTGGCATTAGTCTACTGCGATAACTAAATAGAATTTCAAAAGGATGATAACCCAAGCTCTCATTTATCGTATTGTTTATTCCCCACACGACATCTGGTAAACATTCGGTCCATATATTTGGATCTCTTACTCGCGTACGCATAGCATCAAGTAGAGTTCTGTTGTATCTCTCCACTTGGCCATTAGCACGCGGACACGCTATAGCATTAACTGTGTGACGAAAGTTATATTCTATGGAGAATTCTTTTAATACTCTACTTGTGAATGCTAAGTTCCTATCCGATATGATTCTTTTTGGGTATCCGAATAAACTGAACATGTCTTTAAGTACCCTGACAGTCTCCACAGAGTTTATGGTTCTAGTGGGGCGTGCAATCAAGAACATTGTAAAAGAATCGACAATCATAAGTATATACTGATAACCTTTTGGTGACCTACTGAAGGGACCTAAATGGTCGATATGTACTGTGTCCATTGGTGATGACGGTTTAGGAATTGGATGTAACTCTCCGGCGGGCTTACCATAATCACCCTTCCCATATGCGCACTCTAAACATGAATTTATGTACTTTTTGATGAAACGTGTCATTTTCGGAAACCAATAATCAGCTTTAATCAACTCATCGCACCTCTTAATACCAACGTGACCTATTTGATCATGGAATTTTTGCATCGATTTCCAATGAGCAAAAGAAGGAACTACGAGTTTTTCCCCGTTAAAAGTTTTCCTATATAAACGATCGTTTTTAATTTTGTGACTATTAATCACGTCATTACACGCATTACCCTCTTTTAGTTGTTTAATAATATTGTTTAATTTTTCATCCTGTAATTGTACTGTTAAATTACACTGATCATAATCATCAACAGGTACACTAATAGGGTTCCGACTGAGAGCATCAACATGTTTCATTCTATCGCCCGGCCTATATTCTATTTCAATATCGTATTCCTGAATTATTAACCACCATCGTGCTATTCTAGGTATTAATTCTTTTTTCTGTAACGTATACCTGACTGCGGAACAGTCGGTAACAATTTTAACTGGCTTGCCTAAAACATAAACACGAAACCGCTTGAGTGACGCCACCACGGCTAACGTCTCCAATTCATAGCTATGATACAAGGATTCTTCTCGAGTGGTTACCCTACTAAAATAAAAAACTGGCTTTAAATTCCCATCTTGCTGTTTTTGTAACAAAATTCCTGCTAACCCACTTTTACAAGCGTCCGTATGAATTTCGCACGACAATTTTTCATCGTACAAAGCTAAAACTGGACGAGAAATTAGTCTTGATTTAAGTAACTCAAAATTTTGCATCTGTTCATGGCCTCATTGCCACACATTATTATTTTTTGTCAAATCACTAAGAAGCTTAGCTAAAATCGCAAAAATTTTAACGAACTTTCTAAAATAACTACACAACCCTAAAAATTGTCTCAATTCATGTAAATTATTTGGTTGATTAAATTTTGAAACGGCCGCAATTTTATGATCCCCTGGTTTTATTCCTTCACTACTAATTTCGTGTCCTAAAAATGAAACGCTAGACTTTAAAAATGAACACTTACGCACATTCAGTTTCATGTGACACTGTCGTAATTTACAAAAAACTTTTTCTAATAACTCTAAACCCGCAGAAACGTCAACTGTTGACAATAAAATGTCATCCATGAAGCAAATAATTTCATCACTACCCACCATTCGTACTAATTTTTGAATGACACGCATAAAAACCGACGGTGCATTTGCTAAACCAAAGGGTACCCTCAAAAATTCGTATAACCCGTCCGGTGTTACGAAAGCGGTTTTATTTATAGAATCTGGATGAATTTTAATATGATGGTAACCAGAAAATAAATCTAGATTTGTAAATATTTTCTTATTGGCTAGCTTTGACAACTGGTCATCTATATGTGGAAGAGGAAAACGTTCCTTAACGGTTAACGAGTTCAATGACCTATAATCGACACACAAACGATAATCGCCATTTTTCTTGCGAACTAAAATAATTGGCGAAGCATATTCTGATGACGATTCCCTAATAATATTGCCCTCTAACATCTCGTTAATTTTTCTAGCTACTACTTCTCTCTCCGTATGAGCTAAACGGTAAGGTTTTCTATTTATAGGAATATCACTTGTAAGTTTTATTTCCATTTGCCCTAAATCCGTAACGCCTATCTCTTTGACAGTACTAGCAAAACAATCCGAATACTTAAACAAAAGTTGATATAATTTATTTTTGTCTCCGTCACAAATATTACTGCCGATGTCGATATCATCAAGTTTAACACCACCTATATCACTCTCCTCACCACTACTCACTAAAAAAATATTTGCACTCACCTCTGGCACAATGTCGCACCTCTCCGCTCTAGTGATCGTCTCATCCTTTTTCAACATTATCGGCTGAGCCCCGATGTTACAGACTTTAATGTAGCCCTTGCCTTCCCGTAAAATTCCACGTCCAAGAGCATACACGACTCCACTTAAGCTGTATTGTCTCGGTTTTGTATTCAAATTTCCAGGAGGTGGATTGACTACGTACACACTTACGAGGCTGCTTTCGATCGGGACTTCAGTATCTTCGGCTACTAAAACTCTGAAACATAACGCTTCTTCAATTGTGTCGATAAGATTTAAATTAGTAACCGTTACCTTTTTGAAAAACGCACCATGTTTTGATACACTCAAAACAACTTTTTCATTATTTATGACTGGCTGTCCAATTAATAGTGCTATGTCTCCTAAATATTCTCGTGTGACAACAGCAGTTGTACGTAATTGGATGTCATCTACATTCAAATCAAAATGTACTAAGCCGTCAGCTTTAACGGCCGAACCTGCAAATCCTTTTAACATGGTATTGGATGGTTCAATTTTTAAATTGATTGCATCTGCAGCGGTCTTCGTAATCACGTTTAATTCACTTCCGGTATCGATAAAAGATTTAACGAGAACTCCATTTACTTTTACCCTCTTCTTATAATTGTCATTTAGATTCAACAAAACTTGTACCTTCTTTTCGTGACTTTTAATGCTTGCATTTGGCGCAGTTTCCTGTTTACAATTCGTGGCAACATGGCCTTTCTTCCCACATCTAAAACACTTACGTTTGTCCGGTGCGCTACACTCGAGAGCAATGTGTCCAACTTCATTGCATCGATAGCATATAGGTTGCTGACGAGCATTTTTACTACCAGATGCTTCCTTCGGCCGAGATGTTATGTTCCTGTTACTCACTAAACTCTTGGTTACCTGCGTCATTTGGTAGTTATCAACGGCTGACAAAAATCCCTCGTACAACTCGTCGGGACTCGAGCACTGGTATGCCTGAGCGTTAGCATGCAACTCTTGCGGTAGCCCTCTAATAATACACGAAACAGCAGCCTTATCACTTAGCTGGCATCTATAACACATGGCTAACTTTTCTTGAAAATACTTCGTCATAGATTCGTTAGGTAATTTCTTACGGTTCATTAACTCCTCCAATAGAGATGCATAATAGTGGTGACGGGGAAAAGCTCTCGTGAGTAGGTTTTTCCACTCGTCCCATGAATAGTTATAGGAATCCAAGCGGTTAAACCACACCCGTGCTTGACCTTGTAATTTAGATTGAAGGTGAAATGATTTTACTTCTTCTGACCAATCGTAAATATTTCCTAGTTGATCAATTTTCTTTAACCAATTCTGCACATTCATATCACGATTTTCAGGATCAAATTCAGGAATTAATTTATCCGTATGGAGCAATTTGTCTACCCTCGAATTATTGTTATTTTGAAATTTACTTATTACTTCACTAATCTTTTGCGTTATTATGGTATCAACACTTTCGGTTAAGGAATTATTATCTTCATTGTTACTTACGTGTTCATTACTTCTCATTTTCTTGGATTTTGTGTTATTACCAGAATAATGACGCCGGAAACGCTTCATCTTCTTAGCACGTGGTAAAAATGCCACTTCTGAACTTATACTAAGATTTTAAATAAATTAAATAAAATAAAATAATATGAAAACTTAAGTTTATTTGTAATCAAATTTAAACTGGGTACAACAATTTTTAGAAAAATAATGAACACCGCTTATAATCACGCCATTTTATATCATCCCCTCTCCTCTCCTCGCCTCTCCCGCCAGTCTCCTCTGCTACACCCTTCACCCCTCCTCCGATTACCGCACCACTCCGCTTGTTACAATATTAAAAGTTTGCATTTTTTTTTTATGTTTTCTATATTTTAATTTGGACTACGTAGTTTTTATACAGTTATGGCTTTCAAAATTATATTCAAGATTAGAAGATTTTTTCTACAGATAATATTATATACCTCAGTTGTAAAATACGATTATCGACGCTATTCTGAAAGCTAATTTTATTTTCACAGCGATCCGAATCCACGACCCGATACTCCTGAAATATCGGATCTTTCCTGGCCAACTATGAAGCCCGACAAACGAACATACTTGCGTATTGATGACCAGCTTACGCTTCACCAGAACTTATTTGAGGACAGACTTCAACTTTGGGAACAACTTTATCCCATAGAATATTAAATGTAATCAAAAAGTAATTTAAACTTATTATTGTAGTGTAGTGTTATCTGATTAATTTTAAAATAAAACTTTTCAAACAATACACTATTTTTACTTCCAAAAAATATATGTAACATAGTATACCTACAGATGCGCCGTCACACTGTGAAATAATTACGGTAATGCTCTTCTTTTTTATGTCGGTTAATGAGATCGTCTACCTCATATTTTATTGACACATATCACAACTTTTTTCAATACCATTCTAAAATCCGGTAAGCAGTAAGCTCCCAAATGAGTTGTGCCATTCTAATATTGTTTGTCTTTTACTTCAGAAAAAAGGGGACGAGAGTGACATTACAAACTACCGTCCTATTAGCTTAACTTCGCACCTTTACTAGATATTATTTAAATTTATACTTAACCGTATTAAGTATTAACCACTTGCTGTGCCCCGAGGTGTTACCCGCGGTTTTTAAGTGAAATATAATAATATTAATAATAGACTATGAAAAGTACCAATAATAGGGTCATAATTGATAATGGGACGATGCGTGGTAAAATGGTTTATGGTATTGATGACGATGATAACATGGGCGCCGGCAGAGGGGTGCCAGGTGGTGCACTTGCACCCCTTGGGAATCACGGGATCAACAGGAATTATTCAAATAATTCCTGTTGATCCTGTATGCCATTTCATGCCGTACAAAGATAGTTCGTAATGTTTCGGCACTAAATCGTCGTCTCAGTGCTTATTTGTTCTATCGACCAAATTTTCGAAAATTCACTTTAAATGCAGTTTTGTTAAGACTTAAATTTCGATCCTGTTGGTAAAGAAAGAGTTACAACTTTTTGCTTTTAAAACAACAAAAAAACCTTCTAAATATTATTTGTGACACGACACCGCAATGAAAATTTTGTGCTTATTTGTTCTATGTCCAGTGTTTGTTTGATATCCTACTTCGCAACAGAAGTTAAGTGCTTGAGTGTTCTATGTCCACTCAATTGACCAATCACAGTCAGTGACGCCACGTCCGCCATTTTATTTAATTAATTTTGTGTCAGAGACGTCACGGGTACCACATCGTTGCTCTCGAAAAAAACCCAATAAAAAACATTAAATCGTTGTGTGTTTGTGCCTAAATTGTTTCAAACAAGTGATTAAGTATGTCTGTAACTGGTCGCAAAACTAAATATAGGAAGATGCAGCCGGACACTGAGTAGTGACTACTTTTTAATTTACACTCGATTCCGTTATGAATTTGAAACAGGGTGTTGCATTTAACAAGATGGTGTCATCCGAGATGCAGAAGGTTTATGGTTGTTTCCCGTTTTGTCATGTTAAGAAAATTACATATTTCTTAACTTGGAAGGTTCAGGGTGTTACTGTAATTATAATCCCAGTGCATTAGGAAATGAGAATAACAATAAAAAGAAGACAATAAATAAAGTAAATAAAACTAAAAACAGCAAAATGTGAAAAAACCTAATGTCGTAAATAAATATTAAAACACAAAATATGTTTTATTTCAATGTCTATTACAAGTTAGTTACCTGGACTTCCCTAAAATCAATCAGAGGATACTTCTGATGAGAATGCGAAAAAATTATGCATCCTGTATATGAGTTTGGCATATCGAACAAATAAGCACGCAAAAATGGAACAGTCATTTTGGTCTATCTCTAAAGAGGTAATATTCTAACTCCACTTTCGTAATTATATTTGTGTATGTTTGTTCTAACTCCATATAAAAATTAAAAAATAAGGTATAATTAATCACTAGCCGTAGATGATAATTATAAAAATCAATTTAAAGGTTACCGATGTATTATTAAAGACTTTCAAATATTAAAATTATGGCTTTTTTTTTGAACATACAGAAAAAAACTTGTCTCCTGTAAAAAGTAACCAATGGTAGATAGTACAAATAAGCACTGAGGCGACGAAATGTATTCTGTTGACTTAAATAGACGGTTACTGTTGTTCGTAAAAAGTAAAAAGAAAAGAAAATAAAACTAAAATCTGCACCCCTTGGAAATTATTTCTGCCGGCGCGGCGCCTATGGATGATGGATGATAGATGGTAGCACCAAGTAGCACATGCTTTCCGTTATTAAAACAACGCCGAAACTTCCAAACTTGTATCTATAAAGAGTCAGGAGTTCTCTTAGCAGTTAGCACCTCCCGAACCATGGTATACCTTGGTGCAAAATCTTATTTGTTGGTACTTGGTAGCATATGATTAGATACTTCTTACGAAGCCGAAGTCACCACATATTTCCATAAAAATTTTGAGGAGTTCTCTCGATTACTTATGGATCCCTTCAGGCTTCATCAGGTCACCTTTTTTGTGAACATGGTAGCAAATTGGGATGATACCCTATACGGCTATACACCAAAAGAAAAAAAAGAAAAATCGGTTCACAAACGGTGGAGTAATCGTTGAACATAAAAAAAAAAACATAACACCTCCTCCATTTTGAAAGTCTGTTTAGCTTATGTGTTAATCTGATATGAAATTGGCGTTTTGTATGGGAGGAATATAAAGTCGTTTTTTTTTTGTATAATATATTTAATTAATCAAAGTATGTATAGGTCTACCAGAATCTGATGGCAAAAAGTGAGAAAGTAAATTGACTCTAGCAATACCGGGGTAATTGGAATAAAACATTTTGATCCTTTTTTTTTTTTCTTATAGCTGCTGATTCTGTGTGTTAAACATGCAAACATATTATGCAAATATAAAAATTTATCCAATGATCAAGGATATTTTTTGAAAATCTGCTGTCAAAAATTGCCATCAGATTCTGGTAGACCTATACCATTGTTATCGATGCATTTTTGCTATCTTAAGGGTAGTTCGTTGATCCCTTTACTAAAAATAAACGGAGGTACGAGAGTCAATAAATTCTTTGAATGCGGTTTGGACTGCCACATCAGAGTTTAATTTTTTTCCTTGTAGGAAGTTATCCAAATTCCGAAAAATATGGTAATCTGTTGGAGCAAGGTCCGGGGAGTACGGTGGATGTCGCAGACATTCCAATTGCAGCTCCTCCAGTTTTGCGGCCGTCTGTTGTGCAGTGTGTGGTCTAGCGTTGTCCTGAAGCAGCAGTGGCCTAGAGCGATTGACCAGCCTTGGTTGTTTAGCAGCTTTTCTTCCATCATGGTTTGCAGTTGCTGACAATAGATATCTGCCGTAACCGTTTTGGCCAGATTTTAGAAAGCTGTAGTGACTAGTGAACGACACCGGCACTAGTCCACCAAACACTCACAAGTAACTTTTTCTGAGTCAATTTTCGCTTAGGGCAGGATTTGGCTGATTCTCCAGGGGACAGCCATTCGACGAACGCTTCCGATTATCGTAAAGCAGTGTTTCCCAACCTGTGGTCTGCGGACCCCTGGGGGTCCGCAAGTATATGTTTGGGGGTCCGCGCTGTCATTTCTGTACCATAATATATAATCCGATTTTTTGCTGTTTATTTTATTAAGGGAGTCCGTGAAAATCTGTGAATGATTTCCTAGGGGTCCGTGGCGGAAAAAGGTTGGGAAACACTGTCGTAAAGGATCCATTTTTCATCACAAGTAATGATCCGATTTAAAATCCCTTCATTATTGTGTTGGTTGAGTAATGTAACGCAGCAGTCGACGCGTGTTTTCTGGTTTGCTTCACATGAGTTTCAAGTTTTTTTATCTTCCCAATTTGCTTCAAGTGGATTAAAGCAGTTTTATCACTTACGCCGAAGCCTGCTGCTAGCTTTGAAATGGTTTGCGACGGATGGATAGCTTTAAATTCTTCATTATTCATTTTGGTCTCGGGTCGTCCACGGGGCTTGTTCTGAAAGTCGAAATTTCCAGAACGAAAACGTTGGAACCAAAACCGTACCGTGTTTTATTTTGCGACACCAGCGCCATACACCATAGAGGAAAATAATACACGGGCACTGACCTCCATTATACAAGTACGCGTACATACGCGTACTTGTATAATGGAGGTCAGTGTACACGGGGCACTGCCAATGAGGCATTTTCTTATTTTTTTAATTTGATTGTCAAACAGTTTTCATTTTAGTAACTAGATGGCGTATGGGTAGACAACTATCGGTAATAGTAATACCATAATTAATTGCTACAAAACTGGGCAAAAGAATGTAAAACTTTGTGGGAATATGCGTGGTGGCCACAAAGGAAGATCTTCCGACCGAGCGAGGTGTTATGCTCGGTCAGGCCGGAGCCCACGTGATACATTTCAGCTGTCATATATATACTGACGCGCTCAGAAAACTTCGATAGCGCGATGCAGGAATGTTAGGCAAATTGTGGGTACCGCCACATCACTCCCCCCCGAAGACCGGAGGTCGAATCTTGAAGTCTTGTCGCTTGAGTCGCCAGTGCCAGGGAGTTCCAGTGAGTCGGAACTGTTGCAGTGAGTCCCTGTGAGTCGGAACTGTGAAGCTGCTGCACGGGATCCAGTGATTCGGATAGCTGCCGTGCGGGGCCGATGCTACGTGCTGACCAGGAGAGATGTGCTCTGCTTGCTGACCGGTCGGTGTAGTGAGAAAGCCCGTTGATGCCGATGCGGAGTCGCCCAGGCCGCGGTACATTGCGGCTAGTGGACGAGGTACCCGATGAGGCGAGACTGGCTGGCGCGGTGCGGAGGGGCGGGGAGTGATGATGATGAAGGAGGCGTGTTCTGTCGAGGGTCACCAATGTGGGAATATGCGTGGAGGCCGCAAAGGAAGATCTTCCGACCGAGCGAGGTGTTATGCTCGGTCAGGCCGGAGCCCACGTGATACATTTCAGCTGTCATATATATACTGACGCGCTCAGAAAACTTTGATAGCGCGATGCAGGAATGTTAGGCGAATTGTGGGTACCGCCACATCAATGATACATTTCAATTTGAAAAAGACGCAATAATATTCCAACGAATAGGATAATAAAGTTATTATAACGATGTTTTAGTTGAAACTTACGGAAGAAATAGCCCTATTTGCCGTTATTCACACCAAATGTCACAGGAATTATACATTTTGGTTTTGACAACATCTTACCTGCACTTGTGCAAGATAACGGATATTTAATGGCTAATATTTTACCAATAATGAACATCAAAAACCCAAATAACACAATTTGGGAAAAAATAATAAAAACTACACCAACAATAAAAAGTAGAAGAAGTGTCAAAGTAGAATAACATGCCCGCCAAAACTCTTTCAGTTGTCAGTTTTCAGTTTAACAAGTATTAAATTATGTCAGCGTGTTTCTAAACTGTTGATAATATAATATAAAATATGATTCTAGATTTTCTATTGGTTCCCCACCGATCTGAAAGTATCTGCAGGTTGGCATCACTGACTACATATGGGTTGTGTTTCTAAAAAATCTCAGTGTCCTGTCAAGTGTGACATAAATCAAAATATCTTGAACCTAGTTTCCGTTAGCCTAATATTAACATAAAACTGTATGTATTTATATATTTCCATATATTACTATGTTTTTTTGCTTCGTCCCTCTAGTTTAAATTTCACGAAGCGATCATTGGCCTAAGCGATTAGGCAAGTATACTGGTAACAGTTTAGGAAGACGCTGACATAATATAATACTTGAGAAACTGAAAACTGACAACTGAAAGAGTTTTGGCGGGCATGATATTCTACTTTGACACTTCTTCTACTTTTTATTGTTGGTGTAGTTTTTATTATTTTTTCCCAAATTGTGTTATTTGGGTTTTTGATGTTCATTATTGGTAAAATATTAGCCACTAAATATCCGTCATCTTGCACAAGTGCAGGTAAGATGTTGTCAAAACCAAAATGTATAATTCCTGTGACATTTGGTGTGAATAACGGTAAATAGGGCTATTTCTTCCGTGAGTTTTAACTAAAACATCGTTACAATAACTTTACTAACCTATTCGTTGGAATATTATTGCGTCTTTTTCAAATTGAAATGTATCAAGTTTTACATTCTTTTGCCCAGTTTTGTAGTAATTAATTATGGTATTACTATTACCGATAGTTGTCTACCCATACGCCATCTAGTTACTAAAATGAAAACTGTTTGACAATCAAATTAAAAAAATTAGAAAATGCCTCATTTGTAGGGAAAAAAAGGATTAAATGTCAGTGTCATTTCACAACCAAAACTGTCAAAATTTGTTATTTAGGGAAATGTCAGTGTCATTTCATAACCAAAACTGTCAAAATTTGTTATTTAGGGTGCGTTCGTACGTAGTATCCCCTTAGTAGTAGTCTGTGGTGCGTTCTTTTACAGACACACTGTGTAAGTGCAATCGTTTTTGTAATTTGTATCCAATCAGATCTCGTAAAAATTCAAGCTTGTATGCTGTTGGATTTTGGAACACACTATTAATCACTATTAATGTCAATGTCAACTGTCAAGTTTCTACTTTCAAAATCTCCCCCACATCAACCCCAACATTGATTTTAGAAATTCGCATTTTAGTGTATTTTAAGTTTTAACTAATAATATTTGTTATAAATTATAATAAGCCTAAAACACTGAGTTTGTTTATAAGTTAAAGTGCGACATTAATGACTTTAAATTTAGCAAGCCTTCCGGCAAATTAAGTACTAACACAAGTTGTGGAGTGAATCAGGGTAGTGATTCATAGTATTTCCTTCATTTATCAGTATTTTTGCTTATCCTGCAAAATGCCCGTAAGTAACTAATGTTTGGACAAAAGTTAGTACGTGGAATTACTTGTTTTTCGAATTCCATCGAGATTAATTCTAACAATACAAACATTACAGGCTTATCATTCTACTTTGGTAGATTACACCCAATCCGTTGGCAATCTGGCCCTCCTACCGATACGCACAACATTCAGAGGACCAGCACCTATGAGTCCGAAAATCGAATTGGACATCATAGATGAGGCTCTTAATTATTTCAAAGCAAATGTGTTCTTTAGATTCTACGAAATAAAGGTGAGATATTAATGTTCAAAACAAACATTTTGTAAGGCCCAACAAACAAGTAATATGTGACAACTTTTAATAATATATTTTGTTGTAAGTTTTCTAAAAAACTAAAATAAATAACATAAACATTTTCTTTGCAGTCTGATGCAGATAGAGTGCTAATTTACCTGACTCTGTACATTTCTGAGTGCTTGAAGCGGTTACAGAAATGTTCAAATAAGAACCAGGGCCAACAAGAAATGTACATGTTGGCAATTTCCAAGTTTGATATCCCAGGAGATGCTGGATTTCCATTGAACTCCGTTTACGCTAAACCCTCGAGTCCTCAAGAAGCAGGTAAAATTAAACTACATCATATGAAATTAATTAATTCTCATAGAAGTGATGTTTATTTTTTAAAATAATTTGTTTTATTTTTAGATTTAATGAGACAGTATCTTCAACAATTAAGGCATGAAACTGGAACTCGTGTTTGTGAAAAGGTAAACTGTGATTCTATTTTTAGATTTCCTGTATTGCATTTCATTACGGAAAACTACATGTTAAGTACTTTTTAATGACTTATTAATTTGACTCCATAATCTTTCTTTGCCATATTTTGTCATGTCTGTTTTAATGACCATATTAAAAAATATAATTTCAGGTGTTTGCTACTGAAGATGGAAAACCCAGCAAGTGGTGGTTATGCTTTGCTAAGAGGAAATTCATGGACAAATCCCTATCAGGGCCTGGCCAATAAATTAAATATTAAAGGTATAAGTTGGAAGCCAGCTACATGAAGTTGCAGCAGACGACGTGTTGTTGCGTCACATCATTGTAGAAATACATACAAACCAGTAGTGTCGCGACGATACGTCGCCTGCGGTTGCTTCATGTCTCCCGCTGCCAACCGGCACCTTAAAACTGAATATTATTCCAATTTAAATATTGTTTATTAATAATCTAAAATACTATTATTACATACATACTTTCTATACCAGTGCATTTCAAAATAAACCTTATCATAACAATTGTTTTTTATGAAAATATATGAAAATAAATAGACAAATATTCTGTTTTCAAAGGTCAATAAAAAACATATTTTTATGTTATATTTATTTTATCAAAACGTTTTATTCATGCACACTTATAAAATATTATATACAAATGTATAATTGGATTTGTTACATTCAATAATCAATATATAGTACTTAAACAACTTTTATCAAAATACATGTTAGCTTAAAAATGTAAATACAATGGACACAAACATTTGAACTAATTTTCTGTCCAGTAAATTCTCTAAAATATTGTTTTATATTCTAGTAGTAGTAGGGACAATACAAAAATAAATAATTTGTTTTCACATAACCACTAAACTCCATATTCTTTGATAATTTGATTGGCAATCACAAGTCTTTGTATCTCCGATGTGCCCTCATAGATCTCGGTAATTCTTGCGTCACGGTAATGTCTCTCTGCTGGCATGTCAGACACATATCCCATGCCACCAAGAATCTGTGCATAAAAAAGCAAAAATTAGATTTAGGATTAAGAGTTGGTAAAATAGTATGTTTAGAGGCTACACATTACAGTATTTTATGATTTTCAAGTGACTTATCCAACATAATATCATTACAAAGATAGCAAGTAGTATAATGGAGTAATTATATTATTTAACCCGTCGATCGTGGGAAAACGAGACACAATAGATATTCTATTGTGTTGACGCCGGTGACCGTTTGGGGCTTGATGAATTAATAAAGAGATATAAAATTCTTGTGTCACTCCTCCAAAACGGCTCAACCGATTTTAATGAAATTTTGTATGTACATTTGTTAGGCCTGAGAATAGGTTTTTATTTACATTTTATATTGATACTAGAAATAATTTATATGGCAAAACAATGTTTGCCGGGTCAGCTAGTTATTTAATAAAGAGACTAATGGTTACCTGTATACATTGGTGTGAAACAAAAGTAGCTGCCTCTGAAGCAGCCAACTTTGCCATTGCTGCCTCCTTAGTATAACCCTGTTTGTTGTCTTTCAACCACGCAGCACGCCAAGTCAATAATCTAGCTGATTCCAGCTGCATAGCCATATCAGCCAATTTATTCTGTATTGTCTGCAATTTACTGATTGGCTTTCCAAAAGCAGTCCTCTTGGATGCATATTCAACAGCAACATCAAGTGAAGCCTATGAAAAAGTTTTAAAATAGAATTGCTTGATTTTTCTCTTTGTTAATATAAATATGCTTTGTAAGTATAATCATTAATTACAATTAATAACATTTATTTTTCTTACCTGAGCAATTCCCAAGGCCTGGGCAGCAATGCCAATTCGTCCACCGTCTAATGTCATCATTGCAATTTTGAAGCCCATGCCAGGTTCACCCAAAATATTCTCCTTTGGGATTTCACAATCTTCAAAAATAAGGGAACATGTTGAGGATCCCCTGATTCCCAGCTTGTCCTCTTTCTTGCCTAACTCCAAACCTTTTGTTGGTTTTGGTACTATAAAGGCTGAAATTCCTTTGTGCTTCAAACTCTTGTCTGTCGTCGCAAACATAACTGAAGCCTTACTCTCATAGCCATTTGTTATCCAACATTTGGTACCATTCAAAATCCATTTGTCCCCATCATCTTTAGCAGTTGTTGAAGCTGCTCCAGCATCAGAACCATTTCCAGGTTCAGATAAAGCAAAACATCCAACATCACCTGAAATTTAGTTGCATAACAACAATGATTAAGTAATATTAAAATTGGATGACTTTGTTGTAAGTTGTAACAAAACATTAAATTTTAAATGTTACTGTGCTGTAGTTTAAAAATTTAAATACATACCAGTACAGAAAGGAGTTATATATGTCTGCTTTTGTTTGTCAGTTCCCCAATTTATCAGTGGTCCCAAGTAAAGAGAGTTGTTTACAGACATTATCACACCAGCTGATGCACACCCTCTAGATATTTCCTCTAGAGCTATAGCATACGCGAGATAGTCTAAGCCTGTTCCGCCTAAGTTTTCAGGTGTAAATATGGACATGAGACCGAGTTCACCCATTTTCTTAATGGCATCTCCTGGATATTTATGTTCCCTATCGTAAATGGCAGCATTGGGTTTTAACTCATTCTCTGCAAAGTCTCTGCAAGTTTTGTACATCATCTGATATGTTTCTGGCAAGGCGGATAGTGAAGCTATACATCTTATATTTTGAATAACTTGACCTATAAAAAATAGAATAAATGATTAGTTGTTTATTGCATCAATATTATATTTTTATTAAGTACTGAATATTATTTGGTTGAACTCATTACTTACCTAGGCTGCAAATTGCCTTTGGAATTGAACTAAACATTTTACTAGGATTATCGTAGATTATTATAGAGAAAATAAAATTTAAAAACAAATAACTAAAACACTGCACTTAGAACTTTGGACTCGAGTATTCTTCTTATTCCTCGTTTGTTAGTGAACTGAAAAGAAGAATTTGCCAATACCGTACAGCTTGGCAAAAAAGTGTCTGATGCGGTGACAGCTGAAACCACAACCTCATTGGAAACCACTGACTGAAACCACAGAATATATAATAGTACCTTATGCTGAAACCACTAACCTCCATTATACAAGTATGCTGTACTAATGATACCCTTTGAAATGACAGCTATTTTTGTGCCTATTTGAAGCGGAATCAGCTCCCCCAGTGGGAAGGATAGGAACTAAATTTGACGTAAAAACACAGAATACAACATAGATAAAGTATTATAGTATAGATGTGATCTTAGCCCGTCATGGCGCGGGCGCGGGCCATTTTGTGCTTATTTTCATACAAGTAATGTGCGTTTATTTTCTTGAATATTTCTATTTGTCGATCATTTCGAAACACATTATAATCCAGAAAAAAAAGTTATTTAGTTCATGATATCGATAAACTATAGTTCAAGTAATGAGAAACCGTAAACACACGTAATAAGCTGTGCAATTTTTGTGGCCAAATTGTTAATTGATGTGACATTTTTAGCACTAATGCCTTATATAGCACGAATAAGGTATTATTAAACTTATAAATTATCTTTATAGCTTACAAATTTTTGTAAGCTATAAAGCCGATTGAAAAGCCCAAAAAACGTTGTTCAAGACTTACGTGTTTAATGTTAAATCCACGTGTTTGAGGCATTCTTTGGCCATTCTTATGGTTTATTATTTAGCGGAACCACCAAACTCAACAATATCTAGCATAAAATGTTCACTAAAAACCTTTATTAACACTTTTATTACATGAAATATGCAGACCGACTCCTTTGTTATGTCCTGGTAAGTAGGACATAACATTACACGCTTATACACCGATATAAGGCTCTCTCCCAGTCTATAGTATCTCAATGGAATACAAATTACTCACGGACGTAAAAATGACGTTTGAAAGTCGCCATATTGGCGCTGATAGCAGTAGTGGGAGTATTTGGAACTAATACTAGTGATGACAACCAATAACGATTAAGCGGCCATTTGCAAGTTACGTCAAATTTACTTCTCTTCCCTCTCACTGGGGGCGCTGATTCCGCTTCAAATAGGCACAAAAAAGTGGGTATCATAGGTCCAGCGTACTTGTATAATGGAGGTCAGTAGCTGAAACTAAGAGTTTTTTTTTCTTATTAAGGCACTTCGGCTATTTAACCATGGCCAGTGTCGAGTATAAATATGGCGGGAAAACAATATTGTATTTTAATACAATTTTCAGCTTCGTTTTTCTATATTGTCAGGTCGAAAGTCTAGTCAAAGTCTAAGTAAAAGTCAATACAGTCAAGAAGTCAAGTCAGTCGAGCGTCTACCACTTTACTGAAACTTTCGATTGAGTTTTGGAAGGAACACAAAATAGCACGTTTCTAGATATTGCATCACTTTCCTACACTTGTGCACGATAACGAATATCTAATGGTTAATATCCTACCAATATTACACATTAAAAACCCAATTAACACAATTTTAGGAAAATAATACAAAAACACAACATCACTCTTTCACATTCCCGGCAAAACTCAACTAAGAGTTTTTATTTATGACAACACTACATTACTTGTCAACTCTAGTATATTTCCATCCATGTGTCCATCTACGAATAATAAAAACTAAGGAATCGTAACTCCCATACTATTACCGTTTTAAATTTGGTTCCTTTCGATGTGTCATGTAACGTCAGGCTAGTACCGCTCAAGGCCACCTAACACTGACCTCCATTATACTGCAAAATTATATTATGACTCGTATTTTACCCTAGGTATAAATTATAATATGAAAAATAAACTTAAAATAAAAAAAAAACTAATGTCAAAGTCAAAATGTCAAAAAATCGCAAAATGATAGACGTCAAATTCTCATAAATTTTCGTAAATTTTTGTTGTATTTATTATTTTTCTATCTTAGAACCACGTCTGAATTTAAATAGAATGAAAAAATGGAAGTGTTAACTAGAATTGTTGCTAATAAAGCATATAAAATAACAGCGTCTAGAATAATTCTAAATCAAATTGCTCACTACACAAGGTATGCATTTCAATCAGTTAAATCATTTGCACTTATCACATCACATAATCGATGATGTAAATATTTTCATTAATTTACTTCGCAGATTGGCGGAAGTAGGTAAATTAGAAGCTCCCAAAACAACTGGCAAATATGAGACAGGTCAATTGATATTGCATAAAGTATTTGGATACAGAGGGGTTATTTTGTTTCCATGGTTAGCAAGAGTATATGATAGAGATATTAACAACAAGAAAGAGAATTCGGAGACACCAGGTACGTCTGAAACATCTGACACCCTGTCAAATGTCGGGAAGGAAGTCAAAGGTCGGACTCATACATTTTATCAAGTGTTAATAGATACAAGAGATGCACCATACATAGTAAGTATTAAGTTTTTATTATATTATTTTTACTAATTCCTATTTAATTCAAACTCATTATATAAAACAACTCAATTTGTCGTTTTTGAATGTGCATCACATCGATATGAAACCTGATTGGAAGAGAAAGGTACTTTTTATGACTTATAATAATATAATTAGCCTTTATGCAATCCCCAAGCGGCAGCTTGGGGATTGCTGGGTTGTTTGTTTGTTTAGGGCTTGTATTTAGGGATTGATGGGTTGTTTGTTTGTTTAGGGCTTGTATTTGTTTTTTAATAAACAGCAATAGAATATATACCATATAGTTTTTTATTTTCAGTTTGGTAATTGGAAAAATTCAGTGTTTTTTAATTTTCATGTACAAAAATTCTGAATGTGAGTTGATTCACATCATTCTATCTTATTTGCCAATAAAAATGTATTATAATGAGTTCATTGAATTTTTAATTACAGTATGGCCTTGCAATTTCCTAGTAGAAAGAATACTTGCCCTTCCTAATTTACCTTAACAGAAATTCATTAAAAGTCATGACAGAATTTGGAGAACTATTAAAAATGTTTTAATAGAAATAAAGCATTGCAATACTTTTATTGTAATAGAGAATGTGCATTAATTTTACTAACACTGCAAGATAATAAAAACCGTTGAGTGAGCCCTTGCCTATTCCTTTAAAAAAAGTGTATTTCCCTTGTCTGGTACCTGTAACACAAGTTCTTTGAAAAGGGCCAGCAACAAACTGCTGGGGGCCAGACCGACATGGTATAAAGTGTCTATAGATATAATCTCAAGGTAATTTTAATTTCAGAGGGCACAGACTGAGGCAGTTACATTTCTTGGTAATCAAGAATCAAGTCGCAGCCTTTATGCAATCCCTGGCTTAGATTATGTAGCACACGATGACATTATACCATACACATCAGTGGAAAGAGTGCCATTACAACATGAACTCTTTGACAAGTTTCTCATGCACAACCCAGATAAAGGTAGGACTTTAGTCATCTTATATTATGAATAACATAATAAGTGTAGTAGAGCCACTGATTGTGTAAAGAGTTGACGACAAAGGCAATTTTTTCTCTTACAGACCCTCCTTTTATTGCCCAAGAAACACTTCGCGCTTGGCAAAAGAAGAATCATCCCTGGCTGGAACTCAGTGATGTGCACCGAGAGACTACAGAAGGTGTTCGCGTTACTGTCATCCCATTCTACATGGGAAGTCGCGAATCTCAAAATTCAGCAGTATACTGGGTATGAAAATTACATTGAGAGCTCAGATAACGATAGATGTCAGTGCTAGAACCTGTAATGCTGGCTTCTCACGGTGCGTAATATCACGAGCCGCGCCGTGCCAACTCGAGCCACGCGTCGTGTGAAGTGGGTGGCTCGTAGTTAGGGTTCCATACCCAAAGGGTAAGAACGGGACCCTATTACTAAGACTTTGATGTCTGTCCGTCTGTCTGTCTATCTCCAGGCTGTATCTCAAGAACCGCTATAGCTAGACTTCTGAAATTTTCACAATTTGTGTATATTAGTTGCCGCTATAACAACAAATACGAAAAACCAAATAAATTAAATATGTAAGGGAGGCTCCTATACAACAAACATGATTTTTTTTTGCTATTTTTTGCTCTATATCAATAATGGCAACAGGTAGATACTTGAAATGTTCACAAAATACTCAGTTGTATTTATATTTTAAAAATTGATAGTAAAGTTAAAAAAAGCTAAATAATTAAGGGGTTCCCATACAAAAAAAACACATTTTTTTTGGCAAATTTTGCTCTAATGGTACGGAACCCTTCGTGCTCGAGTCCAACTCGCACTTGGCCGATTTTTGAAAGATTGTTTTTCATATAGCTCTCATATTAGAATTTCAAAATATGTAATATATCCTCAGAATATAACATTACCATCAGTACGTCATGCTACATTCGTGGAATACTTTTTTCAGTGGCGGTACTGTATTCGTCTTGAGAATTTGGGCGCGGCGGCCGTTCAACTCCGCGAGCGTCACTGGCGCATATTCTCTCTGAGCGGCACGTTGGAGACCGTGCGAGGGCGCGGCGTGGTGGGCCAAGAGCCGCTGTTGGCTAGGCACGCCCCTGCCTTTCAATATAGCAGCCATGTCAGTCTTCAGGCGCCTAGTGGACACATGTGGTGAGTGCTTAGCAGTTATTAATAATATGAACATAATGTTACAAATAATTATTGATATGAAGAAATACAGATAGTAAGTACAAGTAGTCTAATTCTATAAGTCCGACTTGTAATCCCAGTAGGCAGTATGGCCACAGTAGTAATGTATTAGATCAGAAATGCTAATGACAGACGTAAGGTACAAAATTACAGACATCTTCGTTTGTGAATCTCTTACTTTGTGTGTTATTATGTAGGAAAATAATTTTAAAGACAGATTAAAACTTAACTCAAAGATAGAAATACTGAAATATTCATTCCATATACACATTAAAGTGTTTTATGTTTTTTTATAGGGGCACATTTAGAATGGAGCGCGAAGACGGCTACACGTTTGATTGCCGAATACCGCCGTTTTCGCTAGAGAGTAAACCCGACGAGGGCGCCCCTGTCGCGCCAAACACGGCGCCCTGACCGCAGCGCCCTCTACTTAATACGACACTTGCGCTTCTAAAGGGATGATGACTTCCAAATTCAAGGCCCTTTTATTACCAAGTCTCGTACATTTTACTGTCAGTAATAAATGAATAAAATTTACTAAGGATCAGATGTCAAGATTCGATTAATTATGACTAAAATAAAAATTAATGAGTTAGGTCCTGTTAGGAATTAAAAAAGGCGCCAGCTTCTAAAGCTAAAATATTGTAGATTTGTTCGTCTACTATTTCATGTTTCGTCTAACGAATTGTAACAGTCGTCATCCCAATCATACCGATAATAATGAAATGAAGTCATTAGCGTTAATAGCTTGTATGATAATAGTATCCAATATAGATTTTTAAGTTGTTAAATCTATAGACCTTTAATAAATTTCAGTATTCTGTTATATCTTGTTTTAATTTGAGGCAACCTGACTTATTTGCCAATTGTGTAAAACATTAAATAAAAATCAAAATTTCGAGAATATTTTATTCATTTCAACTGTACATTACCAACTTGTAACCAACATAATATCACCCTAAAAGGCACTTTCAAATCGAAAAAGCTATCAGATAATCACTTAAGAGTTAAGTGTTAAAAGTTCTTAGCTTGAAAGCAATATTTTACAAGTTGAGATAGTCAATGCCTAGGCCCTAGTCCATTTTTAGGTATAGTTACAATTTCTTTACAACACATTACTAATATTATTTATTTATTTTTAGTTACATACACCAAACATAATAAAACATATTGAACTTGGCATGTGATTTTTATTATAAGTTACATTACTTAGTTAAAACAAAATCAAATGCCAAGTTTAATAAGTTTTATTAAAAACAATATGTTGCTAAAAGTCAATTTATTAAAATAAATACTTTTAAATACGCTATACAACAATATATTAATTTCGTTATGAACCATTTGTACCAAAAACCAGAATAAATGAAAGTTGAAACATACCAATACCTACTAATCTACTAAACGTTATAAGTAATACTTTTTTTTCTTTTAAAATAAATCAAAATTAAATACTTTTAATAATTTATTGCATTAGCCATCACTTTAATATCTACATAAAGTGATGGACTTTAATATCTACTAAGCTACTATTTAATTTACCATTTGATGGATTTATTTTACTATAAGAGCGCGAACAGCACGTGTCGGCGGCACGCGTCGGCGGCAGTCGACGGCAGGCGACGGCACGTGTCGACGGCACGTGTTAGCGGCAGACGACGGCAGCCGTCGACAGTTTATCACGCTTGCAGTTGTAAGGTACCGCGTAAAGGTAAGCGTCCACAGGTCGGTATCGTACGCAACGGACGTCTCGCATCAAATGGATAATTTTTTCACAGTACGTCCACTGTATCGGCAGCGTACGGATTACCGACTAGCCAGTATGTTTATCTCCTAATTAGTCCAAAGAATGTTCCTAAGTCAAAATTTCTGCTTTCGACTTTTCCAACCACACCCCCATTTTGAGCATTCATTTACTAGGCTAGTCGGTAATCCGTACGCTGCCGATACAGTGGACGTACTGTAAAAAAATTATCCGTTAGATGCGAGACGTCCGTTGCGTACGATACAGACCTGTGGACGCTTACCTTTAGGCGGTACGTCACAAGTCACAACTGGGGGCCTACCACCACCTCTACTAAGCGTCACCGTTTGGCAGATGAGCAATATTACTTTAACGTCAAACTAGCGATCTTTAAAAATTATCAACAATTTCATAGCGGATTTAACAATGTTTTGCATTTTTACTGTTTTTTAGTAAAATTATATTTGAAAAGTGAGTACGGTAATGTTATTGTAATCTTACAACAAAGTGTTCTGGAAACATGATAGTTTTAGGAAAGGTCGTGGTAGGCCCCCCGCAAGCATCATAAACTGTCAACGGCTGCCGTGCCGTCGACTGTCGCCGACGCGTGTCGCCGACGCGTGCCGCCGACTGACGTGGACTGCCGCCGACGCGTGCCGCCGACACGTGCCGTTCGTCTGTAAGAAGCCTCAGACTATAATATTTTAAAGCAGCATGGATTATTATAATTTTAAAAGACAAACAGTTTTGTTTTTTATTAGCAGAAAATTTCTAAAAAATATATTGATGTTTAAGCTGTTTTACATCTTTGGTTTCTAATAACTTACATGACAATGTTAAGAAATTTAATCTCCTGAAACCGTTTAACTTAAACTGAATATACTTTTAGCATTTACGATTACTCTGACAAAATATTTTATTAGGATTTATGTAAGTATACTTTACTTACGGCTGCACTCGGACTAACAATCACTTAAGAACTTATCTTGTAAAGGTTATGAAAAAACATTCTTATATGTATTTTCTGTCTTTAGTCTTTATTGAGTAGCTACTTAAGTGATCATTAAAATGCGACCGGAAGAGCATGTATTGTATTTAGAAAATAATAATCAATGGCACACTATCGTGCGAGCTGGATTATTAGGGCTGCACACATTTCGAAAAACTCCATAGTGTGATGACCCTGCGCGGTCGGCGTGGCAGGGGACGGAAGCGGCAGCGGTGTCAGCCCTGGCACGATCTCCTCATCAGCCTCTTCTTTTTCGCCCGACAGCGATTTGAAATCAAGCAGATAGGACTTGTAATCCACTTGGTACAATTGGAGCGACATCTTCACGTGCTTGTCTGTCATTTTGTTGAGAGTGCGCACCCTGAAAATTACGATATTACTAATTATTATTATTAACAAATCTAACTGTGAACTGAAAAACAACACTGCTAAAATAAATAGAACATAAGCATCCTTTACCACATATCAAGCACTAACTGATAACGAGATGCAGTATAAAGAGAGAATCTGTGTATACAGATGTTTTAGCTTTTCTTTAGAATTTTTTGTGCGTCATGCCACTTTCTTGAGGTAAGGAAAAAAGGATTCTATTAGTTATGGGGTTTCTCTAAGTCGTATGTATTGTTAGTACTATTCTTTCAAATGACCTAGTAAAATTATGTTATTTACTAGTTTTAAAGCGTATCAAATCAATTTTATACCTGACGTGGTAAGGATTGATGACTTTCCACTCGTAATCTAACGCCTTCATTGCGCGGAATACTTCCAACATGATGTCGTTGGGCTTACTTTGCGATCTGATACCCAAATGCCATTTAGCACTGTAAAAAATGTTACTCATAAAGTCTGAATAATATTAAAAATATCAACTAATAGTAGGGGAGGGGAGGGTGCTGTGTGTCTCGAGCGTCATGGAGACCTAGTAGGTTTTTTTACATTAGGTAAAACTGATAAAAAAAATAATAAGAGCGTTTTTTATTTTAGCGGTGGGTTCAGAAACTGCAGCCATTATAAAGTTTTGAAAAAGAAAATATATTCAGAAAATTGCTTATTTAGGTAAATTATACATATATTTTAGACAACAAGGACTAAATCATTTAATTTAGTGCAAAATAAAATTTCTGCGAAGCTTAGTTATGAAAATATGAAGCTTTATTTTTTTATATTTTAAAATGTACCTACAGGCTTACCTAACCTTTGAATCGTCAGTGCTTTATATGGAAGCTTCTTTGGGGTATACTAAACATCCCCTATCTTAATCTGACAGATCCGATGACATTTCAATATTCAAAAAACTTTTTTTTAACCCACCACGTGAGAAATAAGATTTCTATACCATGACAACTAGACACATGTCGGAAGCCTATACAAGCTTAACCTGTCACGCTCGAGCTTGTCCCGAAATCCCCTCTTCCCCTCCCCAACTATAAAAAGTAAAAACTTATAAGGCTGTAATGTGTAATGTCTATAATTATTCCATAAAAATGTAAACCATATAAAAAATTTAAATTGTTGAAAAACATTGAGATTATTATTATTTGTCATGTAAGAATAATTTTAAAAATGTTGTTGACTGTGTTACACATGCACCCTCTATGAAAACCGGACTTAGCACTGATTTGCCGTACACCCTGATAAGGACATCATCATCATCAATCAGCTGCAGTCAAACATCTCTTGGACTATAATAAACTTGAAGCATACATAAAATGGTGCCGTCTCTCAGACTATACAAGACCACTCAAGAAGTTTCTTAGTAAAATTGCGAAAGAAGACGGAATACCGAAAATGCTGTCGCCGCATCATCGAGGTGGTCCCAACTCTGTGGGACCTGATTTTGGTAGTTAGTGAACTCACTTCAGATCTTACATCGATCGGGGTCGGTACTTGTAATTTAGGATATAGTCTTTTTATACAGAACTAGACGTTCCGCGCGGCTTCGCCCGCGTAAATTAGATATTTCACAGACAAATTAGTCCACAAAAAATAGACTATGATCCTTCACGTGGTCTACTTCTTATCTGTGCCAAATAACAGAAAAAATGCTCCAGTAGTTCGTGAGATAAGCCCTTTCAAATAATTTCCCCCGTTTTTTCCTCATTTTCCTCTTCCTCGATAAATGGGCTATCTAACACTGAAATAATTTTTCAAATCGTACCAGTAGTTCCTGAGATTTACGCGTTCAAATAAGCCCTTTCAAATAATTTCCCCCCTTTTTTCCACATTTTCCTCTATTTCTTCGCTCCTATTAGTCTAAGCGTGATAAAATATAGCCTATAGCCTTCCTCGATAAATGGGCTATCTAACACTGAAATAATTTTTCAAATCGGACCAGTAGTTACAGACATTAGCGCGTTCAAACAAACAAACAAACAAACTCTTCCGCTTTATAATATTAGTATAGATAGATCTGTTTCAAAAAGTAATTAAGTTATAAAATTAATTGTAATTTTTATTTTAATAAATGTTTAAATAAAATCGATTTTTTTTGGAACTCCCGTTCGAGAATACTATAATTACTGTCATACTAGTGCTTTGTTGTAAACTTTGCTGTTTAGTAGGATGTGAATTAGAGTATGAACGTAAAAAGAGATAACACTACTTTTTTATGTGTAATACAGTCGAAAAACACAACACATTATGTACTGTGTCTGAGTCGAAAGAAAATCAAAGGAAACAGAACAAAGATATAATTACCGCTTGACGGGCGTGCCGCGCTTGTTGTCAGGCGCGGGGGGCGGCGCGTAAGGGGCCGGCGAGCTCTTGTCCCGCAGCGGTGCGATGCGTTCCGGGTGCGGCCGCGCCACGTCCGCGCTTGTGCCGGGGGCGCCGCCCGCCGCCGCATCTGAGTGACATTTAATTTTTTTAAAGCTGATATGAAAAAGGCAAAGGTTTTTGTCATCGTCACTAAGTGTTTGTGTTTTTACTCTTTTGTGATTTTTGCAAAAGATCTATTGATGTTATCAGTAACTCTTGACTAGTTAAGTGTTATATATTATCTTAAATTTTGTTAAATTTAAGATACAAAATACAAATTGATCAAAAGAAATGTCATAATAATGTGAAATATGTATTGTTGACTTACTAGCTATATAGAATTCTTTTATCTCTGCCTTGGCAGCTTCATCAGCAATGCGCTTGTTGTCTATTATAAGGTGGTAAGCAATAGCCAGTTGGTCATGGGGATCACCACTCAGCAGAGCATTGTGCACCTCATGCTCGCGGACACCGAACTTATCGCACACCTCCGATATAGCCTCTGTGTCTATAACACTGCTGTCCTATAATGACATGTATTTTTTTTATTATTATTAGTAGCTTATAGTTTTCCCATGGTGGGAAAAGGCTTCCCCTTTCATTTACAATTTTAACCTTATATTGTCAAAAAGAGAGGCCCAATTATAAATAGTTTTTTGCTTAAAAACACAAAAAAAATTGAGAATTGTGATTTTAAAATTATTACCTGTTCCACAGGGGAAGGGAATAAGTACTCAGGAAGATTCTTTTGGAACCACTCATGTTTCTTAATGTCATCAATAGAGGCTCTCTTCATTGGGTCGACTTGTAACATGCTGCAGAGGAGGCTCACAACCGATTTGTTTAAATATTCAGGGATAGGGAATATACCAGACTTTATCTTCCTGAACAATGTTGGTACATGTTCATCATCAAATGGCAATGTGCCACAGAGAAGTGCATAAAGAATAACTCCACAGGACCAAATATCAACTTCAGGACCAGCATAGAGTTTCCCAGATATTACCTGGAACCAAAGAAATGTTAATTAGTTTGCTAAAAACTGCTAAAAATTATGTGTTTGTTTGTTGAAGTTACGTATCGTCCCTTAGCTAACAACACCGCTCAAGTCGAAAATTGGCGGTTTTTACATTTTAATGCCATTGGATAGAGCTGCGCATTGCGCGTCGAACCATTGGTCATATAATATAGATTTCAGCCAATTAGAAGCCGTAATTAAAAAAATAGTGACAGCGCTCAAGTCGGTTGGCCTCGCAACACCGCACAAGTCGTTAGTCTGTCATACTTTTCGCGCAAAAGTACTTCGCGCTGCGTGATTATTCAATTTTTATGTGAATTTTATCGCTGAAAGGACTATGCAAGAAGTTTTAATAGACGATTAAGAGGTAAGCTATAGAATAAAGTAATGTTTATTGATTTACGCGTATTATAATAAGAATATCTTCACTTACTTATGCGGTGTTTACTGACTATTTTTTCTTAACTTAGGCGGTGTTTCAAAATGTATTTTATTTCTTTTAGGAAACTCAATAATTGAAATACACTATGGATTCTGTTATCTTTGAGAAGACGGAGGTTATAGCAATTGGTCTGTAGTTGGAAGGATTTGTGCGGTTTCCTTTTTTGGGGATCGGGTGCACCAAGCTGTCTTTCAAGAAGCCAGGACAATACCAGAAGAATGGAAGAGCCGAAAAAGATGCGTTAAGACCGGAGCCAACTCTGGAGCACACTTTTTCAAGATTCCGTCAGGCCCACTCGCCTTTTGGATATCAAGGGAACGGAGGGCTATATCCGACATGATGCTCATGCATCGCGGTCGGCGATTTCCGTCATCTAGGGTCATCTTTGTCTTTTGCGTCGTAGGCCAACTATCCTTTTCCTACGTGCAAGGATGGTAGGGTTGGCTTGCAGAAATTCCCTTCAATAGTTTTGGCCAGAGACCAGACTCCTGCTTCCGGCGAGAAGCTTTTCGGGGGGGGCTTTGTGTGTTTGCTCTTGCCCCGAGCAGATTGGAGCGCAGTTTTGCCCTCCCCAGAATACTAGGGGCAGCCTGGACGTCCACACTCAGATCCAGGGGTTCCTGAGCATAGATATCCAGAGAGGAATTCTCCAACGCAGTTGGTACCCTACTGGGATAACATATTGCTTTTCAACTGCGGCATTTCTAGGGGGGGGTAGAGGATTGGGCCTCCGGTAAACTCACTCAGTCGGCGAAACACAGCGCAAGCGCTGTTTCACGCCAGTTTTCTGTGAGCCCGTGGTATTTCTCCGGTCGAGCCGGCCCATTTGTGCCGAAGCAAATGTTAATTATCTTGAAATTTAATAAAAGTTTTTCTATGCAAATCATCTTTAAATACCTTAATCCCTAACATTTCCGCAAACAACACCGCCTAAATCTAATAAAGTATCAGTCAACACAGCTCAAGTCATAAAATAAAAGTTTAAATAAAGTAAATGGACAAAATAAGTATAAATAATTATTTCTTAACCGCTAACTAGAGTATTTATTAAGTAATGACAAAAAAAATCCACAGATAGACAGACAGTTTTTTTCGTCTCCTGTAAAGTTGGTAAAAATGACTTAGGCGGTGTTGTAAGCAATTATCAAACTATTAAAAAAATAACTTTTTTTCTCAACAAATATTAAAAAGTACCTCTGGTGCTGCATAATTTGGTGATCCACAGGATGTCCTTAAAAATTCACCATCCATCATCATGTTAGAAAGACCAAAATCAGCAATCTTTACATGCATGTTGTGGTCCAGTAGTAAATTTTCAGGTTTCAAATCTCTATGAACTATCATATGACGATGGCAGTAGTCCACTCCTGATATTATTTGTTGAAAAAATCTTCTTGCTTCATGCTCCTGTAGTTTCCCCTTTTTGACTATGTAATCAAATAATTCTCCACCAGACACATATTCCATAATCATAAAAATATCAGTTGGAGTTGATATCACCTTGAAAAGACAAACAAGCAATCTAGTACAAAACTATCATCTTAAAATAAGTCACTTTCTGTTCAAGATAAATAGGTTACTAGCTTACCTGGTACAGTTTAATAATATGTGGATGTCTAAAAAGTTTCAGATTCTGAATCTCACGTCTGATTTTACCGACTACATCTAATGATTTAATCTTTTGCCTGTTAAGGATTTTTACTGCGACCTTGTGTTTGGTAAGTTGATGTTCCCCTATTTTTACTTTACCAAATGTGCCGACACCGAGAGTGTCGCCAAGTGTGTAGTGCCCTATTTTAACTATTGGCTGGTTAGCACTAGCTACTACGGGCTTATCCGACATTTTTGAGGAATTTATAAAATTTGTGCTAAGGTTGTTGCTTAAACATGTATATTCGCACTTTGATATCTTCGTTATATTTAATCTACATTTTTAACTCATCTGTAGTTTGATATTAATAATCTTCCACTGGCTTCACCAAAACCTTTAAAATAATAATATTACGAAATAACAAAATATACAAAACAAAAAGTTTTAACGTGAGACGAATGACGATTGTACAATTGACACAATTGACATATTTTGTCATCAATTGGTGTCAATTGTGATTTGTGGTGTCAATACTGACATTCAAGTGTCAAAATGTCAATAATGACATTTCCCGTGCATTTCCCAAAATAACACACCTGCGTTCCATTTTCGCCATCTAAAAAGTAAAATCACAGTAATTATACATAATATATTTTAATTTTATTAGATTTTTTATAGACGTAATAAATGTGTAGCTACTAGCTACGAAAAAGAAATTAATATACTTACCATAACCTACCTAACTTAAACATGGCAGGATGTATGAACTATGAACAGGAATTTATTGAAAAAATAAAGATTGCACAGTCGCGATTGTGAACGAAATAAAGGAAGAGTGGAATGCACAGATTAGATATTGGTGGATATTGGTGGAATGGAACAGTCCATAAAAAATTAATATTATTGGTCCAGTCCAAGCCCCAAGGCCCAAGGTTGATCTTTAAAAATCACTCTTTAATCTTTTTCTCCTTTTTATTATCATCTATCTCTAATATAAATATTTATTTCGTACAATGATATTTCTCTTCTTTCAAAAAGTCTCAAATGACTTTTCTTATCTGTATTTTAGCGCTCCCCTTTGTGCCCCACCCCGCCTCTATCAATGTTTTTTTCTGATTTGACGACCTGTCGGATAATGAGAAAAATAATAAAATTTACAGTGGAACTTGTTTACATAATAAATAAAAGCATTCATTAAATATACAATGGATAAATGTGGAATTTGTTTAAAACCAGCTGTTGTAAGTATACTTTATTTATTAGTAATGTAGTAAAAGAAAGGTTCGAGTCGGTCAATATTTTTGTTTTCTTTTCTCGATGAACGTTTTCTAGTCTCAGTAGCTGTATTTGCAGAACGGCATCGTCTTATAAAGTTTATTTATAGTAAATGTGTTAATATTTCAATGCATATTATCGTAGAAATTAAACACATTCTTGCAGCGATCATAAAAAACTTGCATTCGAAACCTGCCCGCGTTATTTTTTTTTATTTCCGCGAACGTCTGTGTTTTTTTATGTCTGGCTGCAATCCCGTATAAAAACACTGTTTTTTTGTAACAGCTGAATAGTAGCTAACTATTTTTTGCCTTATTGTATGTCGTTAAGTACAGATACTTCTATAATAAACGTTACACGAATGTTTTCCTCTAATAATGAACATAGTCTAGAAATCTAAAATATCTTAAATTTACTACTTTCGATATTGAATGCACGATTATTGAAGTTATAAATTGGAACTTAAGTGTTTGGTAGGTACTACTTCTGTGTCATAATAATATATGATTACTTCCTTGTTCTATGTGTAAAATCACATATTATGGTAGTCTAGGTAACTTTCACATTACTGCTAGAGCTTATTCAGCATCATATCAAGTATACAAAGTTTCATCTAAATTGGTTAAGCGGTTTGGCCTGAGAAGGTGACAGACCAACAGACACATCTTCACATTTAAGTATAGCAGTTTAAGAGTGAAGAAGTAACAGACAGACAGTTTCATTATTATAATATTAACCTATCAAGCCCCAAACGGTCGAATGTGACCGCGATAACAATAGATAAGCTATTGTGTCTCGTTTTTCCATGATCAAGGGATTAAAGTATTGGTTGAGAAAATGTTTTTAATCTTTTTTTTTAATATTTTAGCAACTGTTTGAAACTGGTAAAGATGGAATATATGCCTGTTTCAAATGCCAGCCTCTTGTACCAGAAGTTACTATAGGGGACAATGCACCAGAGACATCAGAACAAGGTTCTAACAATGAGGAGGTAAGATGAGAACACTACTTGCAAACTGATATTTTTTAAATTAATGTCTATCTTGTATTACCTATATTAAAATTAAAAATAATATTTTTTCTACAATCTGAATAAATATCACATTGTCCATGGGCATACCCAGGATTTTAGCTAGGGGGTGGGGGCAGCATACCTGTTTCGAGAAGATGGTCGGTCTGGTATATTGAAACAAAAAATCATAAAAATTGACTTTTATGAATCTGACTGAAAAGATATTTTGTTTCCAACACTTCATTTTGCGCAGAGTAGGTAACACATTTTTAATTCCCACTTGCCAGGAAAATTGACATTTATTTTATCTTCTACCTGGGTACGCCCATGACATTGTCCGCTGCTTTCTGGAAATGTACTGCAGGTATATTTATTTATCATATTACAAAAATTTCAGGAGGTTGGTGAAAGTGAATCGGGCCTTAGTTGTGGGCTGTGTCACAAGACTTTCACCAAGAATGCCCAGCTTCAGAATCACTTGAGAAACCACCGTGCTGAGCGACGTTTTGTGTGCACTTACTGTAATAAAGGTAATAGCCTAGATAACCTACCAACTATCTCCTAATTACAAATAAAAATATGGTATAAATGTCCTTAACAATATTATACTGTTTAATTTTTGTCTATAAATAATTTTTATTCAACCACTTCAATGTGTAATATCCATATTAATGTTGACACTGCTACGGGGCTCTGTGTTACATTGCACTGTCAGAACAGAAATTCTGCCAAGTGTCGATGCTAGTGAATGCAATGGAGCAATGTGGAATTTCTCTTATGAGTGAGATAGAGTGAATTTTATCTAAAACATGTTTTGCAGCATTTTCTCAGTCTAACAACTTGCGGGCCCACCTGCGTATCCACACAAATGAGCGCCCATACAAATGCCAAGAATGTGGCAAAGCATTTACACAGGTAAATTTAACATAATTTACAATATGTTAAATCACAAGCAGTAAATATATCTTCTCTTGAATTTATCCATTTAAATAAACTTTTTTCGCCTTAATATCTTTATAGAAGCAGTAGATCATAATTATTGTAATGCCCAAAATTTCATAATTGACTTTACCAATATTTTGTCAAGACTTTTAGCTTAAATTATGAAAGTTCATACGGTTTTTTAATATCATTATTATTTTTTAGGTGACCAACTTGAATAACCATGTGAGATTACACACTGGGGAGAGGCCATTTGTTTGTCCAGAGCCAGGCTGTGATAAGGCATATGCTCAGGTATATACATGTTTAATACAAAAAAAAATTAAACTTCTATTTGCTATGTGAAGTACCTTGTCTAATAGTTGTGTCTGGTCTATTAAAAAAACTGTAGGATAGGACACATAGCTAATTGCAAGTTACCAGTTTTTTTTTTTTTTTTTTGTAGGTGACAAATTTGAACCAACACCGCAAGCGGCATCTGTCTGGACGGCCACTGGATTCGTCGTACGACTGCCCGGTGTGCGGCGAGCGTTTCGCCCAGCGCAATCATATGTATATGCATAGGTAATACACAAAACATATAGTTTGCTTGCAACTTATTGATTATAAACATGTTCTTTGGTTTGGGATTTAAAGGTCATTTTTCAATTACTTTGTATGGTGGAATTAGTTACTATTGTTTGCTACTAGGGGTACAGTTTGGATGCCAAGGTGCCAATAATAGGGGTAACTGCCAGAAATAAGGTTTGGCCTAATGAAATATTTCTTCAGACGCGAGGCGCACGGCGACATAAAGGGCGCGTGGCGTGTTAGTCGGTACGAGTGTAAGCTGTGCGCGCTGACGCTGCCCAGCGAGCGGCAGCTGAGACAGCACCTCTCGCGACACCTGCCCGCCGCGCCCCCTGCAGCCGCGGTCGCAAAACCCGCAGGTATATACTATTGCTAGGAGAGCTTTTCCTGTCATGCGTGTCATCGCCCGCGCGCCGATCTAGTCCGCATAAAAGTTGCCCGCATTCATACTATGTTTTTTTTTCGTATAATTCGGGCATAACCCGCGAGACTAGGAGTATGTTGTCATCCGCATGTGGATTATATCCGCGTGCGGGTGGCAACACGCATGACGGGAAAAGCGCCTTAAATTGTTCATCGCTCAGAAGTATAGCAATTATCCTATGTCCATCCCAGCGACTGAAATGATCTCCGTACCAATCAAAATCGGTTCACCGGTTTAAGCATGAAGAGGTTTTATAAAATAACATTAAAAAGAAGAAAACATGGAAATCTGTTAGACACATTATAAATTTTACTTTTTAGTATAGATATTCATTAGAGTTTACACCATCTGAAAAGACGTGTGTACGAAACGTCCTCTACTTTTGAAATTTGGTCTGAGTTACTTAGGATACAGCTACCATGATAAAGCTAGGTAGAGTCTACTAATCTCATTCCCCTCAACAGAGGAATCGGAGTCGGAGGCGGTGTACACGTGCGTGTTCTCGTCGTGCGGGTCGCGGTTCGAGTCGCCGCGCGAGCATACGGAGCACCTGCTGCGCGCGCACCAGCTGCGCGTGCTGTCGGCGCGCGCGACCACGCCTCCGCGACGCGGGCGACCGCCCAAGATGAGCGCCGTGAGTGATTTGACATTTTTTTTTTCAATGTGCAGTACAATAAGAGAAGTTGATTCATAGGCAGATGGCGGACCACCGTAATTTGGTCACCCAGCCGACAGATCATGATATTATTAATTTGATACAGGGTGCAATTAAACCTTCCTGCCAAATTTTTTCCAGGGCTTAGGTATCATTAGGAGAGGCAATTTAACCAAAAGAAATTGGGTGTTTTTTTTTTTCAATGACATATTTTATCCTATTTAAAATCGTTGCAGAACGGTCACTCGCGGCGCGGGGGAATGAGAGGGGGTGACGCCGGGATGAGGCGCGCGCGCGGGGGCACGTCACGCGCGGCCGACGCATCGTGTCCAATGTCCATTAATTGTAGTGTTTTTTAGAATAACTTTCGGAAGCTATTTCTCAATAATTTAGTACGGAGTGACTATAAAAGAAAAAGTACGTGTATTTTTATTTTTAACAAGGATCAATATATCAAAATTTGGCAGGAAGGTTTAATTGCACCCTGTATAACTCGACCAAAAGACGTAGGCGGTAGGTCCGTCAACTGCCAATGAATAAATTTATGTGATGGTACATTCCACTTTTTTTTAATAAATCATAAAATAAGAATTCAACTAGAAGTCATTGATTGGCCGATAATGTTGTGGTCCTGACTTGGTTTGATAATGTTTGAAACATGGTCTAGCCTTTTTGTTGTATTACTTTCAAGTTCTTGTTGTTTTTCACTGATTAATTATTATTAGTACCATCGAGGAAATTGATTCCTAAGCAGTTGACGGACCTACGTCATTTGGTCGGCTCATGTCAATTCATTGTTAGTGATCTGTCGGATGGGTTTGACTTAACGCGACCAAATTACTTAGGTCCGCCATCTGCTGACCGATTCACGATCGTCGGAAAGATCTCACGCGGAATATTTTCACTTTCTGTCAGATACACAGCGATTCACAAACTAGTTTCCGTCGCGGAAATGAATCCGAAACCAAAGAGAATAACTGATTTTTTTGGCAATAAGTGCTACGGTATATAGCCTTGGATATTCATCGCTGTCAGTATCAAGATAAAAGACCGAAAAATAATTATAATTGTCTCCAAATTTTCCTGCACCTCTTAATTTAATGAACTAAATTTTTAAGACTGATTAGTCTCACCTTACAAAAAATATATTTCCTGCGTTTATTCATTAAACGCAGCTGAAATATATTTTATAATATTTTTGTAATATTCAAAATCATTTGCTCTGTCGCTCATTTTGAATATTTTGAATATTACAAAAATTGCTACGTCTTATTAAAATAATTAAACCAAAAAAATAAGATTGTCTATGTGTAATGTGCCAACTGCCGAGTGACAAATTTATGACAATTTGTCAAATCTGCGAGATTTGTGTATGTGACACAAACCGTCACCGTTGTGTAATATACTAATTTAAACCAGCTCTGCTGGCAAAGAGCTTCTGCGTGGATGCACCCTCCAAACAGGCATTAGTTCCCACTACGGTTGCAAAATTACGTAATTTTACCGAAAACGCTGGTAAAATACGCGTATTTTACGGTAATTTATATAAATTACGGTAAAATTACCGGCTACGTATGTATGCAGAATGGTGGTATGACGGCGGGCGGGGCGAGCGTGTTGCAAGTTGTAATTTATGTACTGCGTGCGCGTCGCACGGTGTGAGTTGTGACGTTGCCGATTAGTGCTGTTTGCCATAATATTTTGCGCTGTTGCGACTTATTGACAGTTGACGACACTCGACAGAGCATACAGCAAGCCGGCAGGCTGGCTATTATGTTGTTTTGACTTACTGCAGTCTAGACTTGCATTAAGTAACCTGTTTAATTGTTTATATCCACATTCTTAATGAAAATTATGCCACGAAATCAAATCTTTTTTTACCCAATTTTACCGTAATTTACCGTAAAATATAATATTTTACGTAAAATATCGTAATTTACCGAATTTTACGAAAGTAATTTTACCGCTTTACATCCCTAGTTCCCACTTCCCGGACCATTGCCAAAGCTATATCGGGCGTTATGTCGGCACTACTTATAGGCGAACGCGTTGGCCGACGCGTTGGCCGGCGCGTTGGCCCAATGTATAGAACGGGCGTTCGTGCGTTGGCGGTAGGTATTTAGACGTTGGCCGGCGCGTTTGCGAGCTTGCCACGCGGTGTCGGAAAGATCAAAGGACATTTGTCGCAAGCTTTGCGCTCCATCAACACAGGCCGCGCGATCAGTTCGCCCGGAGCGGCGATGAAGAGTGCACGTTTCCTTCTTGTGGCGAATTAATATCTAACTTGAAGAAATGGCGAACAATATGAGTATCGAGAAAACATTTAAATTTATTGAGCTCTATCAGAGTAAAAACTGCCTGTGGAACCAAAAAATCATACCAAAAGTGCTAAAAAAATAAGATTCTCGGACATGCTATTTTCCTCACGATGTTTTTTAGGTTTCCGTATCCAAAGGGTAAAAACGGGACCCTATTACTAAGACTTCAATTTCTGTCTGTCCGTCTGTCTGTCTGTCCGTCTGTCTGTCTGTCCGTCTGTCTGTCCATCTGTCTGTCTCCAGGCTGTATCTCAAGAACCGCTATAGCTAGATTTCTGAAATTTTCACAGATTCTGTATATCTGTTGCCACTATAACAACAAAATATACTAAAAACAAAATAAATTAAATATTTAATATATAATAAATATATATTAATCATGATGATTACAATAATAAGTAATAATAATTATATATAATAAATAATAAGTAATAAAATAATTATATTATTTTAATATTATAAATGTAAAAGTCAGTTTATTTCTTTGTTTGTTACGATTTCTCGCCTTTTACTTTTTTATTTCGAGAATACCCTTTAAAAACTTTTTCTTGTCCACATTTACGAAGTAATTATAAGCTGTGAATAATTAATTATACAGCTGCAGCTGTTAGCAACTCAACATCCATTTTGAATCTGTCCGCACATTGGTGCGATCCAAAGCATACTTAACGACCTTCCTATGTGTGGATTACTCACTAACGCCGTGGCGAGCGCACCGCCCGCGCCAGCGCGTAGGCCAACGCGCTGGCGGTGCGCTCGCCTATGTGGGGAGGCAGCTTTAGGCGATATGTGCGACTAAAGTTGGGGTCGCGATATGGGTCGCACATATCTCTTATTCTCTTATTAAATACCAAACTCCTACTTCGCCGGCTTTCGCTTTTCTCATTTTGGGCTCTTCTTTCTAAAAGAATCAAGGCTGCTATGCCCGCCATTGTTGGAACTTATAGTAGAGGAGGTAGTGCTCATTTTGTTAAGTCATTTCATACCGAGCGAAAATTGTAACAATAATAGTATTCTATTAATACATAAGAGTTTTGGTCGTTAGCTACTTCAGTATGAGTGGAATAAAAATTGAGAGTATCTCAAAGTTGTTGTTGGGAATCATATTGTATTGACATTATAAAGATCCCAATTCGCACCCAATAAAGGTTCATATCTAGATTATAGACATTTAGGTTCGGTAGGTGGTATTTTAGTTTTAGTATGTAACAACAGATGGCGCTTTACAAGTAAAATCTATATAATTCTTCCTCATAAATATTGACTATCGAATTAATTACTTACCGAATAAAATTGGTATGTGAGACAATTTTATAGTTAATTCAAATGAAAATCGCCGTCAGCTGAATGTTTGTAGGTGGAAATGTCGTCTACGCGACACCCTAGGATACATTGAGCGCGAAGTATGGTTATTTTGGTTATAAGTTATAACTTATATCGCTGGCTTATAGTTTTTCCACCGTCATATTAACGACTGACGGTTTTCTTTATTATTTACAAAGTAGAAACATTCTCCTGTATAAATTTTGTACGGTACAAAATGACTTTTTAATCAAAATGTTTATTCAAACACTTCCTAAAGCTTTAACCATTGAGATGTACATCTCAATGGCTTTAACACATAATTATTACAGTACTTACGACATTTATTTTAAACAAGACACGACTGACTATTAATAATTATTGCTTTCTTTTATTATTCTTATCATTAAATAATTTCATCTAAAATATCCGCCATGAGTGACATGACCTCGAAGTGAAAAGATTTCACGAGTCTCGGAGGTGGCGGGAACATTCCGCGAAAACGGCTCTAATCCTCGGAAATTTTTCCGCCGTCAGATGTCAAACTCCCAGCCGCGGTGAGATCTTCTCGAATCCGTGGCGGAAACTATTTCACTCATACAAAAGAAATGTCACTACTGTCAAAATGACAGCAAAATCGGAAAGTTTTCACTTGTCATTTTCTTGAAAGTGAAAAAGTTTCCGCCATCGAAAACATTCCGCGAGGAATAGCTTAGTGAATCAGGGAGCTGCTTAGGAATCAACTTCTCTGATAGTACATAACAAGGTTCAGATTAACGACGCTAGTCGGCAGCATACTCGTAAAGCATGTTCCTTGTAGCATTTGTAGCTTCTTATATACTCAACTATAATATGCTACTGAAGAATGTTTCTTAGTTATTAAAAGTTTTCACACACTTTTTTTATATTTTTAATAATATGCATTGTATTGTTTCAGGTTTTAAAAGATCCCCTTGATCTGAATGATCAGAGTGACGAGTATGATGAGGTATGTATTTTTCTCTTTTTACTTCTTAATTATAGCTGCAGAACTGTTAGAAATTCTTCAATCATTTTTAATATCATATAATACTTAATAGCTATTTGTTTCTTTCACTTGCAGTGAATTTCTATCTTGTTTCTACAGATACGCGATAGGAGCGCGATAGCAATATTTTCTGTCTGTCCCTTAAATCATATCAGTCTGAGACTTTGGACAAATTTCTAGCTACTCCCCGACCAGACTATAGCATCATATTATAAACAAATATTTGTTTGCAGGTAAAAATAATCAAGGAAGAACCCCCCCAGTTTGTGTCGAAGTTGAAAGTATCCAGCTTGTTTCAGTGATGAAAATAACATTTTTCGTGCAGATCATGTAAAATGAATTTGGATTATTTTAAACTTAGTTTGAAATGTTCAAACCGACTAACCCCTCTCACAAATGAAAAGATACATTGTTCGGTCCGTGTCTGCCAATCGTATTTAAGAGCCAGACAAGGACAAATTATTGTACTATCATGTACTCCACAATTATTATACTATACACTACTGTACAACTGTACTACACATTGTTAGTAAGGTAAGGTAAGGGGGTTTATCATAAATAACTGTTTAAACTGCAATAGTTTACAAGACAACAATTTAAATATTATGTAAGTAGAAGATAAGTGATAATGTAAGTGCAATTTATATTATATTATAGTTAGATGTAAAGAGTACTTTAATAGTATATTTACGTATATTATGTTACATATTGAGATAATATCACAGTAATCGACCGCGTAATATTGTGTCCAAAAGTTTTATACGATTAATAGTATTGTTCTTATCGACCATAACAATAACGAATTATGTTTTTGTTTATACTTTAAGATCTAAATCAAATTATATAAAAATAGTCGCTAAGAAAATATCTTACGAAATCAATTAGTTAAAAATTAATTTGTTCATAATTTTTTAAATAATGTACAGCAGGAATCAAGAGTATAAAAGTATGGGCGTAGTTTATTGATTATTGTGTAATATATTTTATAGGTTTCACTTTATTTGAGATTCTTATTATTTTATATTTTCTGTTTAAATGGTAAATGGAGTGTTAAATGGTAATTTTATGGCGTATTGCCATATAAAGTATGTTTATAAGTGTTCTATTAATGTATCTAATATATTAATAGCTGGCAACATTTCAGCGTGACTTTTAATGTTTATAGATTCTATAATTATCAATACATGAAATGGAACTAGAACTTAATACTGTGTCATGCTTTTTAAGTATTTTACACTTAAAATCATTAAAATAAGTCATGATAATTATGTGAGTTGTAAAGTTAGATGGACAGAGGGCACATGCTAAATAGGCATACACAAATTACACATATAATATTTAGGTTGTTATTGCAAATTGTTTTTGTATTTGATATTCTCTTTCTGCCTATTTTTTTAAATATCTGAGGCGTTAATTTAAGTTTATAAATTACAGAATATTTTTAACGGTTTAGTAACAAATCATTTTGTAACACATAATAATTTAAAAACATATTTTACTGTACTTACTTAAAAAAAGTTTTAGTTCCCTGCAAAATGACATTGTCAATTTTTAGGGTCCTATTACTGAGACTGATGTCTGTCCGTCTGTGTGTCCGTCCGTCTATCCGTCTGTCGGTCTGTCTGTCTCCAGGCTGAAACGCAATAACCGCTATAACTAGACTTCTGAAATTTTCATAGATTATGTATTTCTGTTGCCGCTATAACAACAAATACTAAAAACAAAATAAAATTAATATAAAAGGGGGGCTCCCGTGCAACAAACGTAATTTTTTTTTAACCTTTTTTGCTCGTAATCAATAATGGCAACAGCTAGGCACTTATTACAATATTCTTAATTTTATCTGTAGTCTAATAATTAATAATAAAATTAAAATAAAATAAATATTTTAGGGGCGCTCCCATACAAAAACACAATTTTTCGCCTATTTTTCCTCTATAACCGTACGGAACCCTTCGTGCGTCGCACTTGGCCGTTTATTTTTAATTTTTATCAAAAATTCGTCTTCCGCCTTCTTATCATGCTGAAAATAACAAAAAGAAAGTTAAATATACAGTATTTTATTTTTTTCGTGTTGTGATAATTCGTATTTCGTTTATATATATAAAATACGTTTTAGAAAATAGTCTTTGATTGGTATTTAGACTTTAAATAGTATCAGCCTATTTTTATATTGTTGGAATGATTTTATGTAATATTATGTTAAGTGTTTGGTTTTGAATACCAATGCTTTTACCTCACACTATCGCGGTATCGTATTTTGAAAGCCTGACAGGCTTTCAAAAATCGATTTTTTCACGAGCAAGCTACAATAAAAGAAGATATTTTAGAAGATGAAATGCTTAATTACTACATGTTTTTATGATTTTTTATATTTGATATCACTGTCAATATATTTCGTGGTAGCTTACTGAATCTGAACATTGTCTTTTAGGCGCTTTACACACGGTGGGGCGGGGCGGGCCGGTCAATTTCGCCGCGAACGATAGCACAAAGGGAATCCTATATTACCAACGCACACAGAGGGCAAAAAGACCGCGCCGCAGGTGCCCCGCGGGCACTGGATCACACAAACCAGTTTACATACAGTAACGCAGACATCGACGGGCAGACGCGGTCTTTATTGCTTCGTGGACAAAAAGCCCGCCCCGCCCCGCCCCGCCCCGCCCCGCCCCAGCGTCTGCAAACCGCCGTATAGTTGCAATACTATTTACTAGTGTAATATGCGCGCTATACTTCAACCCCCTTATAAAAAAAAAACCTGCGCTTATGCTAATATAATATCATGTGATTGTCGGTCTTTGTCAAGTGGCTTTCCCAATGCATGAAACAAAGATAGCAAGTGAAGCTTAAGCGTGGATGTATTAATAAGGGGAATTTGAACATTTGTCTATGGATACACAGTCATTCTCACTCTTACACATACCTGCTAAGACAGAGACGACAAATGTTGCATGCCAACTGTGCGAGTCAGTTGTCAAATATTAAAGTATAAAGCGCAAATAAAGGATATTAATATTAAAACTTGACCATGAATATAAAAAAGAAAAAACTTGCAGTGTTGCTAAAAATTTAAAACAAAGCCAAGGCATCCTGTATTAAATTTTTATGCACCGGGTGCCTCTATAGCTCCATAATATGCCACTGCTTAAAGATAATGCGAAGCGCCCTTATTGCAAGTTCTTAGGGTTCCGTAGTATCTAAAGGAACCCTTTTTTATATGACTGGTCAGGGGTTAGAATAAGGTGAAAATGTTCCTATCGGTGTGAGTGTTAGGTAGGCGAGTTGTGTATGTAGCTAGAGTACGATAGCCGCTGGTTCGTGTTAAGATTATGAGTACGATGTTGTAATTTAGTATAGCTGACCATTTCAATATAGTGTTGTTAAGTATCAGTTCGGAGATTTTTCTATAAAATACATTAATTCACTTAATAAAATATACAATATTAAACTTTTGTGGTTTTTTAATATGAAATCCTGTTAATACTAAGATGGTTCTGAATTTTTTTATTACTAGAAATGCCAATAGTATAATTTTCTATGGTGTGAACTCTTTAAGTGCCAATAATAATAACAATACTTTAGTAGCTTATATCATTGTTCAATAAAGGTATACCATGAGTAATGATCTCAAGAATCTAAACTGCGCCACACAGATCCGTTGAGATCTTCTGAGTTTAGATTAAAATAAACCTTATATCGCTGTCACAAAGATTCAATTGAAAGTAAAATACATAACTCCAAACGCTTCTGGTGACTGGGTCTTGCAGACTTGCAGTAGCCGCTTGCGAAAATTCCTCAGTTGGATTTCACTTGCCGACGAAACGTAAGTGCATTTGAGTTTAGAAACAGGACTGTTGACTAAAAATAGTTAAACAATTAATTTAAAACCCATTCTTAAGAATGGTCTTAAAAAATTTAAACGAAGATATTATAATCAATTTCGTCGATTATAAAATGACGTTACGGTGTATTGGTTAACGTGTTACGTGACCATTTTTTTTGTCAGAGCGGGACATCTGCAGAATTATACATATAAAATAAAAAAGTCGGCCAAGTGTGAGTAGGGCTCGCTCACGAAGGTTCCGTACGATAAAGGAAAAAAAAATACTCGTCGGCAAAAATTGTTTTGTATGGAAGCCTTAATTAATTATTATAAATTTTCATTTTGTTATTAATTAATTATTAAAGTATTTAAATACAATTGACTGTTTTGTGAATATTTCAAGTACCTATCTAAATGCCATTATTGATATCGAGCAAAATATTGGCAGAAAAATCACGTTTGTTGTATGGGAGTGCGTTACTTTCAGGCATTTTACAAGCATTTCGAATGTTAAAAATACTTTTAAATTATCGTTTGGTCTGTTTGCAAAAGCGGGACAATTTCGGCCTTGCGGGGGACACCGGGACAGACTTTATGAAAGCGGGACTGTCCCGCCCAAAGCGGGACGTATGGTCACGTTATGTATGGTTCTCTGTATTATGGCACTGTATGGCAAACACCGTATCATCACAAATCGTTTTGCAAGAAAGAGATGTGCAACTTATTTATTTTCTGATAATTTTCAAAACGCGTTCACACTCAACCTAAATACCTACGTGAATTTTTCTTTTAGATTTACGTGTTTAATTCAGATACATTTGATTTAAATTAAGTATTTTAATATTTTTTCTTTTATGAGAACAAATTGCATTGAAAAAAATCTTTATTTACAGCATAATCTATAAATACATAGTTTACAATGTCGCGGCCGCTGTGACATTCGAATCAACTTTCCCTTATACTGTAAATCGCCATTCACTTAAAATTGCATTTACTAGTTTTTTTATAGACTTGGTACTCTACTTGTTTATTTGCTGTTACCTACTCTATAATAACTATAGAGTCAGTCAGTTTATACGAGAAATGCACAGTAACTGCATTTTGAACCAAACAATATGCCTTGTACAGTGTATACCTAATTAGTAATTAACGCCTACGTGGTCCAGTGGTTTAGAGCGTGGCTCTTGACACGGAGGTCGTGGGTTCGATTCCCGCGTGGGAAACATGTTATTTCCAAGTTTGGTTAGGACAATGCAGGCTGATAACCTGATTGTCTGACAAGTAAGATGATCCATGCGTCGGATGGGCATGTAAAAAGTCGATCCTGCGCCTGATCTCTCGCCAGTCGTGTCGGTCTTCCGTCTCACTGGGGTATGAGAGTAAAGGAATAGAGAGTGCTCTTGTGTACTGCGCACACACTTGGGCACTATAAAATTACTTCTGCGTAACTGGCCTGGTTTCAATGAAACCGGCCACCGTCACCGAAATCGAAGTGGGAGTTATTAATTCGTAATTACCTACCACTTTATTTTAGATATTTTTGTTACTATGACAATATGGTCCAAAAGTGGTTCGTCTATTTGTCGTATACCTATCAATCATAGTACTATTAGAGAAATTGATTTATGGGCAGGTGGCGGACCTACGTAATACGTTAAGACGCGGAGATGCCGTAATTTACCGTTTTTTAGAGCCTTATAACTCATAATTTGAAAGCTACAAAATTATAATTAAAATACAGCAATAATCTTCAGTATATGAACATTCCTTTCCCCGTTATTAATTTCCTATTTTTGTTTATTATACTTACTCATGATATCAGCTTCCAAAGTAATACCAATTTATTAAAATTTAAGCATACTTTCAGTATCTCCATAGTATTTACAAATTACTTTTATTTGTTTTCACACACGCCAATAGATCGACAATTTTATTAACTACATATTCCCCGTTTGAATTTTTTTAGGTCAATTTTGAACTAAGATAAGTAAAAAAAAATTTGATTTTGGTGCGATCTCGGCAACGCGGTAAATGTATGGTTAAGGTCGTTTGCTCGGGGGATGGTCATAAATGGTCGAGTTATTTCAAGCCAAGCCGATAGATCAAAAATACCATTACTTTGACAATATAACAAATTAATAAATAACTTACGCGGTCCTAACTGCCTATGAATCAATTTCCCTAGTACCTACTTTCAATTATGTCTAAAATATAATAATATTTGTATTTTATATACAGCTACAAATGGATCGCTGGGTCGGCAAAGTAGCAGTGGTGACTGGCGCCAGCGCGGGCATCGGCGCCAGCACTTGCGTGGCGCTCGCCAACGCTGGACTCACGGTTGTGGGGCTGGCACGACGGGCGGAGCTTGTTGATGTATGGACACATTTGATACAGTCCAAAAAGGTGGCTCATCAGCCAGAAGAGCGGTAGATACTGGAGTTGAGTTACGACAAGTTATGGAGCTTTCGAACTTCAAGTGGTACGCAGCTGAAGAGGGAAATTTAACCCTCTGCGGAACGCGACGTACAATTTTCCAGAACCTTCTTTGTCAACTCTATAAAATAAAAAATTAAAAAAAATAATTTTTCAAATTCTTTGAAACGTTACGCAACTTTTTTGCGAAGATTACCCGAACTGTAATTCTCCCAATGCTTTGATTTAGGGCAGCTACTCCTTTGCGAATAACTGGTACTTTGTAATTAATAAATTTACCGAATTACAAAATTAAAATTCCAGAATATAAAGGAAAATAATACTGGGAGTGGAGCGATCCATAGCAAGCGGTGCGACGTGTCAAAGTACGAAGACGTGGTGGCCGCCTTCGCGTGGATTGAACAGGAGTTCGGAGGGACAGATGTGCTGGTGAACAACGCGGGAGTGCTCATACCGGGACACATCACAGGTACAGACCGCGCTTAACTTATAGTTAAACTAGAGGGGCAGGCGTTCAATGTATACCTATAAAGTTCTATCAGATAATATATTAAATTGATATTATAGGCTTGCTTAGTGCTTACGTTAATTGGTTGGTTTATGTCGAGCCCAGATGATAAATAACGATTAAGGGGACGCCGCGTTAAAGTAAAAAAACCGTGTTGGATATGTTGTAGATTGCTTGTTTTCTATGAGAGGCTGGGCCGGCGCCTCATAGAAAACAAGCAATGGAACAGCAAGAAACGGGCGTAAGAAGGGCGTAAGCGACAAAATGGTTTTTGTCGCGTAATTTAAAAACCATAAATATATTTCATATAAGCTATGTGCAAATTAAAGTGTATGCTTGAACCAATCTATGTACAAATTTTGGAAGCTTAAATCACTCTCCTCTGTTGGCAAAATTAAGTATAATATGTTAGAATCCCTTTTTTTACAGAGGTCTTTTTGATTGATTATTCTTTGTTATAAAATTTGACCAATCGTGTTATGCTATGGGTAATTCAAAGACAAAGACATGATGAATACTGACAACTGGCTTTAGTCATTGCTGAGAAAAATCGATATCGCTACAGCCAAATTATCAAGGCGTCGCCTTAACATGACATATTATACTCGTCCAGATACCGTAGATGGTCGCGAATCGCGATCTGCCTATATGCATCAATCTCTTCGATGGTACAATAGCTACCATTTACCAATGACGTGTCGCCGTCTCATCACTGAGCTGATCTACTGATAATATATTTCATATATTATCAGTAGATCAGCTCAGTGATATTATGTTTCCGCGCGAGGTCCGAGCACACCTGTCCCGCTTATTCCTCGCCTAAAGAGACATATAAAACGAACACTGCGCCTTACGGCCTGTCCACATCTCCACGTCACGACGTCGTCAACGTGGAACGGTGCGGTAACGTGGCACGGTACGTTAACGTGAAATTGCACGTCACGGTGTAGCAACATTGTACCTCACCAATCACCATGCCTTGTAAAACTGATACATTCTTCACTACTTATCTAGGGGAATTGTGCTTAAGAGCGCGCTGTGAAAACGCAAGCTCCGCCTACACACAACGCTATCCTCCAATCGTGATACAATAATTCCATGAATCGTGCTCCCGGGAAATGTACTTTAGGCTGCAGCTAATAGTGAACAATATCGCGTAACAATGGTTCCCGCATTATAGCACGAAAGTAAAGGTCGTAAGTCCCAAAACTGTTTTTTGATGATTACTTAGAAACTAAATACAATACTAATATTTCCTTTAGCTATTATTTTATAAATTGTGTGATTGTAGTAGTGCAAGTTATTTAATGATAGTAACCACTGACCTGCATTATACAAGTACGCTGCACTTATGATACCCACTTTTTTTTTGGTGCCTATTTGAAGCGGAATCAGCGCCCCCAGTGAGCGGGAAGAGAACTAAATTTGACGTAACTTGCAAATGGCCGCTTAATCGCTATTGGTTGTCATCACTAGTATTAGTTCCAAATACTCCCACTACTGCTATCAGCGCCAATATGGCGACTTTCAAACGTCATTTTTACGTCAAATTATAGACAAATATATTTGGTCAATGGTCAAATTTAGTTCCTATCCCTCCCATCGGGGGAGCTGATTCCGCTTCAAATAGGCACAAAAAATAGCTGTCATTTCAAAGGGTATCATTAGTCCAGCGTACTTGTATAATGGAGGTCAGTGATAGTAACTCAATAAGTGTAACAGATATTTGTTGAAAAATGAAATACCCAAAAAGATTCATAATTTCGAAAAATAAAACTATCGAGTCAAAATAAGTGAATCGTGTTTTCCGTTAGCTAAATATCAGATAAATATACAATGATTAAATAAATCTCAATTTCATTTGAGTCAATCGTCTTCCGGGATCGTAATACTTATTAGAAAACACAGCAAAATTGCACAGCCCGCTCTTAAAATGACATAGTCAGATAAGACGACACATCGGCAAAATTCGTTGAAATAATTGTGCTTTCTGTGAACCTGTGACGTTTTATGGGGCACCTGAGCGTGTCCCTAGTAGCCCAATTTAATATGCCGGACAGGGACCGTACTTTACAAAGTAATAAAGGTTTTCCTAATTTTGATAAGAGAAGAATTTTCTTACACTTTTGTTTTGTAGTGAAAAAACGTATAAGGTCAAAATATTTTCTTATTACAAATTGTTATTATGGACATGGATTCTTATAGGCCACAAATATTAATAAAAGGGTGTTCTAACGTTCAGTATTTTTTACAAAATTTAAATGTACCCACTATTAGTAATTTGGTAAGATGACATACTAGACATCGGCTTATGATGACATACTATAATTACATATGTCCCCGCTAGATCGGTAACAGAAGCATTACATTGTATATTTTTTGACGATGATGAAGAACTTAAGAATCCTTACACCACTGACAACTAAAGGGATGATAATGCAGCTTGCATTTACATATTGTATAAGACGACATACCATCAAAGTCTAAGGAATCATAGTATATCGTCTTACCATATCGATATTATGTCATCTTACACTGGTACACCTGAAGTGCAATTAATGTCTTTTTTTTAATTTTAGGTATATTAAGTTGATTTTTCTAAAACTGTTTAATTTCGTTGTTTATGAATCATTTATTTATAAAAGTAAGTTACTGATCTCATGTGACTTATTTTATTTTAAATATTTATTTTCAAACAAAAAGTATGTGATCTTTTTTTTTTTAATATGAAATAAGGGGGCAAACGAGCAAACGGGTCACCTGATGGAAAGCAACTTCCGTCATGTCCATGGACACTCGCAGCGTCAGAAGAGCTGCAGGTGCGTTGCCGGCCTTTTAAGAGGGAATAGGGTAATAGGGGAGGGTAGGGATGGGAAGAGAAGGGAATAGGGGAGGGAAAGGAAGGGAATAGGGTAGGGGATTGGGCCTCCGGTAAACTCACTCACTCGGCTAAACACAGCGCAAGCGCTGTTTCACGCCGGTTTTCTGTGAGAACGTGGTATTTCTCCGGTCGAGCCGGCCCATTCGTGCCGAAGCATGGCTCTCCCACGTCTAAAGCACAATCAGCACAATTCCCCTATATATGGACCGCACAATACGTATTCTGCTTCTGCTATTATTAAGAAGACGGAGAGAGAGATTTAAGAAAAAAACGTTAAAAAAGTTACGTTGACGTAAATTATCACGTTTGTAGACGTCAACGTACCATATGCCACGTTACCGCAACGTTCCATGTTGACGACGTCATGATGTGGAGATGTGGACAGGCTTGCTTGCTCTTCCATTTTCATAGCAATGGACAGAAACTGAATTGAAGATTTATTATATTTTAACTATTTAGTGCGACCTTATGGATTCAGGGGTATTTATTCCCCATGGCATTAAACATAGGCTATATCATTTGTGTAGTGGAGTTTTAGTCCTGATTATCTTCTTCACAATATTGCAGATGTTGGAGACAACAAAATCGACGATGCCAGCATATTATCCGTTATCGACACCAATTTCAAGGCACTGGTTATGTGCACACGCCAAGCCGTAGCGTCGATGAAGAAACGAAACTTCGATGGCCACATCATAAACATTAACAGGTAAGCCTCATTACACCTACCGAGTATACTGGCGATGGCGAGACAGTGGAGAGACAGTTCAAACAGACAATTTGATTGGCGGAGATGATTCTACTCGGTAGGTGTAACAAGGCCCTAACTAAGGCCTTGCTGGATCTCAAAGATTACTCATGAATCATGAATGACTTAACCCTCGGTCGGTCACATATTGGGCCTTTAATAGCCCGAAGTTTGCGAAAATGAGAAAAAACATCTAATTGAAATTAACTGTAGCAACTCCGTTTTTAGGTTGTTTCTTAAATGCAGTACGGACGTAAAAAAAATACGGACGTAGCAGTAGTAGTAGTAGTGTACTATAAAGAGGTGAAGCATGCAAGGTACGACAATTTCCTTTTGTTGCCTTAACTCTTAAGTCTACTTAAGTCTTAAAACTTGAGGGCCTCTGAGAAAGGCCCTCAAGTTTTAAGACTTAAGTACTTTAGTTTCACCCTGTATGGAGATTCATCAAGCTCCATACGCTCACCGGTGAACGAGACACAATATATTCTATTGTGTCTCGTTTTCCCACGATCGACGGGTTAAATATCTAATTCTGAATAGTGTTTGTCACCAACCCGTATTTCCTTACAGTCTAGCGGGTCACTACGTGCCGTTCGACTCGTGTTTCAACGTGTACTCGGGCACGAAGCACGCCGTCACCGCCTTCAGCGCCGCGCTGCTAAACGAGCTCGCCGACTGCCACAGCAGGATCAAGGTCACGGTAGGCAGCCACTTGATATTGAGATGTTAAATGAACTACGTAATAGTACTATCAGAGAAATTGATTCCTAGGCAGATGGCGGACCTAATGTAATTTGGTCGCGTTACGTCAAACCCATCCGACCGATCACAGCTAAGGGCCTTTTCACATGTCCACGTTACGACGTCGTCAACGTGAAACGGTGCGATAACGTGGCACGCGGTACGTTGTCGTGATGTGAAAATTTACGTCAACGTAACGTATTTTGCTTTGTTGCTTCGTGGACAAAAAGCCCGCCCCGCCCCGTCGTCTGCAAAACGCCTAAAGTGCTTTAGTCAATAGCAAGTGTTTACAACGTCATGTCAAGCAATAGCCTAATGCACGCCATCTCTGTTTTCCAGAGTATCTCCCCAGGCAAGGTTCGCACCAGCATGTCGAGGGACACAGAGCGAGGCCTGGAGCCGGGAGACATAGCTGACTGTATCGTCTACGCGTTGTCTACGCCACCTAATGTCAATGTAAGTATTGTTTATATTAAGAAGTTAATACAGTACAACACTTGATGATGTTTCGCGGCAATTGTTTTATAGAAATGACACAATAATAATAATATTATTATATCCGAAATACGTATATAATTTATATTTTATACTTAATATTTCCATTTTGTCTGAGTCTGTCTATGAGTTTTTATAATTAAAGAATACTTTTGTGTTTCAGATTTACGAACTAGGCGTCTGTTCTGTTGCTGAAAAGAAGTTATGAGGTGAATTAATTTTTTTTTTAAAACAATTCCAGATATCCCGAATCACACGTTTAATTTCGTATTAACTGTTATAATTATTTGAGAAATATATCCCATTATTATTTTTGAATTTCCATTTTTGATTTGATGATTTGAGAGACTTGCAAGGATACTTATGACGACGACCAGCGTTGCATGTGGCACTGTCGTCCACGTTCATCCTGAGATTTCTCTGGTACTCGACTGAGGGTTTTTTTTAAAATAAAATAAGGGAGCAAACGAGCAAACGGGTAACCTGATGGAAAGCAACTACCGTCGCCCATGGACACTCGCAACATTTGAAGAGCTGCAGGTGCGTTGCCGGCCTTTTAAGAGGGAATACGCTCTCTTCTTGAAGGTTTGCAGGTCGTATTGGTTCGGAAATACTGCTAGTGACAGTTCGTTTCAGATGTCCTGTAGGTAACTATGAGCTTCCTATTTAAAATATTCTGTAGGGATTTAACCATAAAAATTTAAAATTAAAATTAAAAAAATTTATTATTGACAACACGTTACGAATACGTCACGACCTATAAAATATATGAGTTATTTTTGAATCTTTAAATAGATGAAACAAAAAAAAATTAATACAAATAATTTATTATCTACAATGGCACTATCCCATACTGGAGGCCTGCGAGGAGGACAGGCCGAGCACGGAGGTGGCGAACTGGAACAGCGCGCGCAGGATGTCCAGCTTGAGCGTCCACAGCGGCGACGACCCCTCCGCCGGCTGTTGGCTGCCCTGAAATGTTATGGCATATTATTATTCCGGTGTTTGAAATGTAACATTAGTCTTGTAATTTTATCATCCAATCCGCTGTGGATGATTTACGAATTACGGTCTCTCAAAAAAAGTATACCAGCTGCCTTACTCCCGACAAAATCAGAATCTAATAAAAAATCGAATCACCTCGATTTTAAAGCTTTGTAGCAAAAGCTTTTGCGCTAGTATACAGTGTGCAACAAAAATAAGTGATAATACTTTAGGGTGTGTACGTGTTCCTTGTAGAGAGTTCATTGTGAAAATAGCAGCGCTGAAAGACGAATTTTTTTTTCACTTTTGTATGGGCAGGGGCTCGAGCGTCACGAGTTTCCCCATACAAAAGTTAAAAAATTTTTTCGTCTTTCAGCGCTGCTACTTTCACAGTGAACTCTCTACAAGGAACACATACACACCCTAAAGTATTATCACTTATTTTTGTTACACCCTGTATATGTCGGAAGTAATATACTAGCGCAAAATCGAGCTGCGGCTCAATTTGGAACTAATTCAATCTCAACGGCTTTTCCCACTCCTGACATACCTACTAGCGTACGATCGTGCTGCGGCTCAATTTGAAACTAATCAGACTAGTGAATCAAAATCCTATCAGTTTCGGGGGTAAGACTGCAAGAAGCTAAAGTATATACATTCATTCATTCAAGCTTTCTCTATTGAGATAACTACGTCTGTGCTAGATCCCTCTTGTTATTTGGTCAGCCCCACCCTTAATTTCTCTCGAATCCTGCATGACTTAAGAAAGGTAACTAGCGAGATTACGAGCGTTTTTAGGGTTCCGTAGCCAAATGGCAAAAAACGGAACCCTTATAGATTCGTCATGTCTGTCTGTCTGTCTGTCCGTCCGTATGTCACAGCCACTTTTCTCCGAAACTATAAGAGCTATACTATTGAAATTTGGTAAGTAGATGTAGTTTGTGAACCGTATTAAGATTTTGATACAATAATGGAAAAATTATCAAAAATTTTAGGGGTCCCCATAGGTACAACTGAATCAAAAAAAATTTTTTTTCATCTAACCTATGCGTGTGAGGTATCTATGGATAGGTATTTAAAAAACATATTGAGGTTTCTAATATCATTTTTTTCTAACCTGAATAGTTTGCGAGAGAGACTGTTCCAAAGTGTTAAATGTGTGTGTCCCCCCCCTCTAACTTCTAAAGTAGGGGCATTCTAAAAAAATATATGATGTATTTTACTATAAAAACTGCCATCGAAAATTGGTTTTAACGAAATCTAGCAAGTAGTTTTTTTTTTTATACGTCATAAATGGTAAACTTTATTTTACTTTCATTAAATCAACTGAAATATAAAAATAAATCAAAAACCTTTTAATTTCATAAAAATAAACCTTATTGCTGCTGCGGAACCCTTCATGGGCGAGTCAAACTTGCACTTGGCCGGTTTTTTTTTTTGGAATTAGAGGAAATCATATCTTATGTCAGTGGAGGAAATGGACCGCACAGATTGAAGAGATTTTAGCATTCCAAATGACATGTTTGAGGGAAAAGATGGATATTTTTATTGGAGCTGGAAGCGAAGAGGGTACGTCAGATTATGCTTCTTTTGCTGTTCCTATATCATAATTCAAATTAATAGTGTATTTTCTTTCCTTACTTTACTTTCCTTTACTAATTTTTAATAGACACTAGAATCTAAATAGTCGTATGAAACCTGTTAAGAAAATCAATTTATACCCATACGTTTTATTAAAATTCATATTCATTACAATACAAAAAACTGGATGTTAATTATTATCCTAATTGTTGCCGTGATTTCGTTTGATTATCTCCAAGGGTGTGAGCCAGAGCTGCCCTTGGACATGTCTCCTGAGAGACCCATCAGGAAACTAAGCAGGAATCCCGCGGAGTCTTTCATAGCTTCCCCATTCTCTTCCGAACTAGCGTCAGGGTCTCCTCCCTGAAATATAAAAAAAATAATACGTTCCTTCAGAGTACTTTAGTCTTAACCACAGGACACAAAACTTCATATTATATTATTATTATTATGTTTATGACATTTTGTTATAGCCACGTGATTTGGACTCTAGATATCTAGAGCAGCGGTCGGCAACCTTTTGGCAGGCAAGGACCACAAGGTGGCAAAACAAACTAAAGGCGGGCCACAGACCTTATACTAGTATTAACCCTAGAAGCCCAATATACCTACGCATAATCAGGGCTTTTCTAGACCACAATTTAAAAAAGTTTCAACCTCTCTGATGGATGGCATTAGTAAAAAGTGTGCTGGCAGTAAGAGAGAGTATTATAAGAGGATTTAGAAAAATAAACAAAGTTTTTATTACAAAATGGCACAAACAGCTACGTTTTTAAGTTGCGATAACTACTGGCAATATTAGAAAACGTTGTTTTTGATGCTTATAACTTATTCACGAAACATTCACAGGCCGCAAGTTAAACGTTCGCGGGCCGCATGCGGCCGTCGGACCGCGTGTTGCCGACCGCTGATCTAGAGCATAGATATTATAATACATACAACAAAATATATAGTTTAAAAGCAGTCGCCTGAAGTTACAATTAGAAGTAAAAATTACAAGCATAATTAACTAAGTAAGGCTCTATTTTAAAAATATTATGTTACATACCGCGCTAGTTCCTTTTACTAGTTTTGATAAGAATTTTCCGAAGAAAGCGCCATTGTTTTCCTGAAAAGTTGTAAAACATTAGTTTAAAACGACATAAACATAAAAGTCTAATCCGTCTCTACATTCCTAAGCACAGACTTTAGTACGTCAACCTATCACTTCTTGTCTCATGTTTGTTTCACACTTGCGAGAGTAAGAGATACTTAGTCTATACTAAAAAGCGATGGGGCAATGTACTACGAGTATTCTACGTGCTCCTTGCTACTACAGAACTTACAGCGCCTCCTCCTGTTATGGTGTCCAATGAGGTCAAAAGATAACTCGCAATCACTGTGCCAGGATTTTCTTCGCCTTCAGACTAAAGAAACAAATAGGATAGAAGATTAAATAGATCGGAAAAAAATATCAATCATATTATATTCTTCAGTCATAATATTATTCTCGAAGTTTTTGTACAAACCAATAATCCCACGAACAAACCGATGCCCGAGGCGATTAGACTGTTCAGATCGATGCCATCTCCCTGCAATCATATGATATTGAAAGTGAGAAACATAGTGCGAGTTGGACTCGCGCACGAAGGTTTCCGTACCACTATAGAGCAAAAATAAGAAAAATATGAGTGTTTTTGTATGGGAGCCCCCCTTAATAATTAATTTTATTATGAACTAGACGTTCCGCGCAGCTTCGCCCGCGTAAATTAGATATATCACAGACAAATCAGTCTATAAAAATAGCCTATGATCCTTCACGTGACCTACTTCTTATCTGACCCAAATAACAAAATAATTGCTCTAGTAGTTCGTGAGATAAGCTCTTTCAAATAATTTCCCCCGTTTTTTCCACATTTTCTTGTATTTCTTCGCTCCTATTAGTCTTAGCATAATAAAATATAGCCTATAGCGTTCCTCGATAAATGGACTATCTAAAACTGAAAGAATTTTTCAAATCGGACCAGTATTTCCTGAGATTAGCGCGTTCAAATAAGCCCTTTCAAATAATTTCCCCCCGTTTTTTCCACATTTTCCTCTATTTCTTCGCTCCTATTAGTCTTAGCGTAATAAAATATAGCCTATAGCCTTCCTCGATAAATGGACTATCTAACACTGAAAGAATTTTTCAAATCGGACCAGTAGTTCCTGAGATTAGCGCGTTCAAACAAACAAACAAACAAACTAACAAACTCTTCCGCTTTATAATATTAGTATAGATTATTAAAGTACAAATAAAACTGAGTAATTTATGAACATTTCAGGTGGCTACCTGTTGTCATCATTAAAAAATCGGCCAAGTGCGAGTTGTACTCGCGCACGAAGGGTTCCGTACCACTACAGAACAAAAATAGGCTAAAAATTGATTTTTTTATAATTAATTATTAAAGTACAAATACAATTAAGTATATGACGACCTCTGTGGCTCAGTGGATAGCGCGTTGGTAGCTTAAGCCGGGGGTCGCGGGTTCGAGTCCCGCCGACGGAACAAAAAAAAGTTTTCAAAGTTCCTGGGTCATGGATGTGTATTTAATATGTGTATGATATAATAAAAATCTTAAATATATGTATAGTATAAAAGTATTAAATATATTTCCGTTGTCTGGTACCCGTAACACAAGTCCTTCAGGTACTTACCACGGGGCCAGACTGACGTGGTGTGAAGCGTCCATAGATATTATATTATATTATTATTATTATTTTAAGAACATTTCAATTGCCTATGTGTTGCCGTTATTGATTAGAGCAAAAAATAGCAAAAAAAAACACGTTTGATGTATGGGAACCCCCCTTAAATATTTAATTTATTTTATTTTTAGTATTTGTTGTTATAGCGGCAACACATATACACAATCTGTGAAAATTTCAGAAGTCTAGCTATAGCGGTTCATGAGTTACAGCCTGGTGACAGACAGACGGACAGACATCGAAGTCTTAGTAATAGGGTCCCGTTTTTACCCTTTGGGTACGGAACCCTAAAAACGAGCAAAAAAAATGTAAAAAAAATCACGTTTGTTGTATGGGAGCCCCCTTTAAATATTAAATTTGTTTTGTTTTTAGTATTTGTTGTTGTAGCGGCAATAGAAATACATAATCATAAGTTTTTGAGTTACAGCCTGGAGAAAGACGGACTGACGGACAGACGGACAGACATCGAAGTCTCATTAATAGGGTCCCGTTTTTACCCTTTGGGTACGGAACCCTAAAAAGTATGAGATATTAAAAACATTGTTAGTTATATATTTATTAGTTATTATATATCATAAGTTCTAGTACTAATACTCACACTGAGGTTAGCGATAATCCCACTGACAGTGGCTAGCAGTGAACCCAAATCAGATTGACCGTCCTCCTGAAATAATATATTATTTTGTTAGTCTGTGACATAAATAACAGTTAACTACAAAGTTTACGCTTAGTCCTCTTTATCTCTCAGACCTGACCCGAGTGACAAGTTGTCAACTTATGATATTAGTGTTTACATATTATTACCTATGTATTTTTGGCAGCCTTTGTCAGCACTTTTGGAAAGATTTTTGGCGGACAAAATGTTAGAAATGAAGTAATTTTTTAACTGTCATTGTAATACTTACACCACCACTGAGGCCAGCTAGGAGTCCTAATATACCTCCACCCTGACCGTCGCCCCCGCCCGGAGGCTCGTCAGAATCATAATCAGAATCATCTTCAATGTCATTCCCATTTGAATCTGCATTCGAATCTGAATTCTCTGTCGACGCGTCCTTATTCTCTATACTCTCTTCCGCAACATTATCGTCATCGATCTGCTCAGAATTGCTGTTCTCAGAGTTGCTGTTCTCAGAGTTACTGCTGTTAGATTCACTGTCTTCTTCTTGCTTCTGAAGGAAAGGCGGCGTCAGCACATCGATAGAGTTAAAGTCCACGTCGTTCGGTATACTCCTCTTTATAATTATTTTCGGTTTGTTGAGCGAAATGGCGAGTTCTATTAACTTCCTTATGATCTTCTAAAACAGAAACCAAAAGTTAAGAGACAATTAAACTTTGCTATGTGATGAAAGTGATGAGAAAAAACGTTTTATTTTGCTTAAATAAGTTGGTACTTACGTTTACGCCGATGTGCTTCGGTTGGGTGCAGAATCACTCAAAGTAGTGTGTATCAATTCTATCAAAGTACAACAAACAAGATAACACAATACAACTCAAACCCATAAAGAAATAAAACGGCGCGTGATTAAAGTAGCCTTATTGATGTAGAGGCTAGAGCAAAATGTGCCTGGTTTTAATTTTTTGCGTGTTTTATAAAAAACGTGCGTAGTTTTTTTTTTTTTTGGAAAACATGCGAAATTGGTGAATCTAGGAAGAGTGCGTCAAAAGTTCAAACCACAACGTTGCAGAGAACACAAACATGTTCCTGGTTTGTACTTACGCTGCTGCTGCTCGAAGCTGCCGGCAGTAAGCTGGTCGCGATGTTCAACAAACTGAATAGGTTGCTGCCTCCACCGCCGCCGCCGCTGGCTGACTCGGGCTCGTCGAAGTCGTCATCCATGTCGTCGTCATCATTGGTTATTTGGTTTGTAGAGTTGTTGCTCTTCTGGAACAAAACGATAAGTGATAACATTTCGTTGGATTAAGATGGGAAACCTACACCAATTATTTCATTTTCACACTATATGTAACATAATAATAACCTAATGATTAATAGGTCTTAGTATTTTATATGTAACTAATAACTATGTGATTCGCTACTTGTTCGCCTATTAGTGCTATCACTAGCTAGTAAGTTCTCCTTTTTCAACAAAATAAAGCATTAATAATTCGTACACGTTATCAAACTAATATTTTAAAAAGTAATATAAATAGTATAGTTCTATTATAATATTTTAATTGTTGAGTAGGTACAGCTGTTGTCTTGTAAATGTTACTATAGTTTTGTGTCGAGTATATACGCGGGTAAGGCGATACGCGCTTAGCAATAATTATGTATTTATTTTCTTCTAATAATATATTATACGAAATTAATGTATCAAAGTATAACCAGGAAGTTGAATGCCTAATTACAAGTGAACCTTTTTGATTACCTCGGAGTATGTTAGAACGAGTATTCGGTATAAAGGACACCTTTCACGCCTACCTTGACCAGAGCAAAACTCGACCAGTTATAAAATTATTTCTTACTATTTTATGTTGAAGGCGAGATTTTAAAATATGATAAATGTGAGTAGGTACTTATTTGAAAACAAGGATTTATTTTGAAACTCTACTAACCTTATGATGGAATTTTTTTATTTTAAGTCACTATGAGCTTTCACGACATACTATGATGATGGTAATAATGTTAAGAAGAATTATTAGTCGCAATTATAGACATAAAGAAACTTATCAGTTACTTTTTAAAACATTATAATTTATATTCACCTATCAAACTTTAAGACATACAAACAAACAAACCTTTTTTATCGATTTTTATTTAATTACCGTACCTTTATTACTTTTATTTTCAAATGTTAAATTTAAAAGTTGTTAATAATTGAAAATTAGAAACTACGAAATTCATGTTATTAATTTCGAATTTAAGCTCGATGGTTTTAAAATACCTAAAACGTCTCCTAGACAGACGCAGCCTGCGGTGGCGGTGGTGGTGGCGGTCAGTTGAATGGCTTGGCCGCGTGGCCGCGTGTGTCTGTGTCGTTCCAATAGCCCTAGCACGGCGACCAGTGGAAATGCGAAAGTATATACAAACTGTGGAGATGAACTTAAGGTGCCGTTCCGATTTTTTTCGTTTCGAAAAATTCAATTAAAATGCCACTTTATGACAGACTATAGTCACAAACTGTGGAGATAAACATAAGGTGCCGTTCCGATCTCTTTTCGTTCCGAAAAATTCAATTAAAATGCCACTTTATGACAGACTATAGTCCTAAAAATTCAAATAATATCATACTTTATGACTTTTTTTTTTATGAAATAAGGGGGCAAACGAGCAAACGGGTCACCTGATGGAAAGCAACTTCCGTCGCCCATGGACACTCGCAGCATCAGAAGAGCTGCAGGTGCGTTGCCGGCCTTTTAAGAGGAAATAGGGTAATAGAGGAGGGTAGGGACTAGACTCTCAAGTCATCCAACTGACCGCCACCGCTACCGCCACCGCAGGGCGCGTCTGTCTGGGACACGCTTAATATTGATGTTAAAAAATTAACTAATCCTATTGTAATAATATAAATAATAAGTTCACGAGTCTATAACTCTACGATGCGCATACGCACGATAATTGCAAGGCTTTTGGCCATACAAAAGACTTAAACGATTTTTGTTACGTACCTACTTATTTTAATATATCTAATTTTTATGACATTTTATATTATAAACTAAAAGTAAATAACTTTATTATTGAAATTACATCGACATATTATAATATATGACTGGCACTAATATGGATACTAATTTTTTTTTTCTTATAAATGTAAACTAAGGTGATAACTGATAAGTTTATAACCTTAGTTTACATTTATAAGAAAACATTATCGTGTATATTTAATGTCATTTAGAGTACCTATTTGATTATTATTATTATCAGTGATAATGACTGATTCCTACAGGATAGCCATTTTTAAAGAAGAAGAAGATTAATATTTAATTTCTACGAGTAGGCAATGAGTTGGTTTTCAAATCATGTTTGTGACGTAAAATATTAATAAAGTCTTTTGTTTCAAAACTATTGAAAACATTTTTTAATACTTTATCCTACGTTTGACTACAGCTATAAAACTTACCTCATCATCCACCGACTGTCTTCTCACCCGCAGAGTGGCGGGAACACAAAACGCGTTGGCCAGCAGACACAACGCCAGAACACAACTAAACCACCTCCTTTGACACATTTCGAACAAATAAAACCCTAGGAATATAGAACTTAAGACGAAGAATAATTGGTATGCTAACGACGGCAATTATATTAATATGTAATTAGTAAAATGTGTAAAATTAACGCGAGCATGTTGCATAACTGGAGTTGTCGCGGTCGGGGCAGCTAGTACTGAGTCCTGCGGACAGCATGGAATATCTTATACGCAAACAGTCGAATGTACAGGGTGATTGGAAAAGTTTTAACGTACTTAAGCAAAATTATAAAATTTCGTCAGAGATATTATGTCGGGTTCAATTATTATTAAAGGTAGGCTCTATACATAGGTACGTATAGGTACTCGGGTAGAGTATACCCTTATAGATAATTTGGATTTTGGATTAATTTTTAACCTTGGTAACTTAGATATAGCATGCAGGCTCCGAGGTATCATTTGTCAAAAATAATGTTGGGAAGTGTGATTTTGCATGGTTGAGTGCAGCTCTCGCTTACTTCTCTTATAGCTTACGCTCAAAATAATAAGTAGGTATAGGAACAAAACTTTACAGGGGTACCCCTTTTCAAAACGTTACTTTTACATCTATACAGTGTGTAACAAAAATAAGTGATAATACTTAATTAGGGTGTGTACGTGTTCCTCGTAGAGAGTTCCCTGTGAAAGTAGCAGCGCTGAAAGACGATTTTTTTTTATTACTTTTGTATGGGCAAGGGCCCGAGCGTCACGAGTTTCCCCATACAAAAGTGAAAAAAAATTTTGGTCTTTCAGCGCTGCTACTTTCACAGTGAACTCTTTACAAAAAACACGTACACACCCTAAAGTATTATCACTTATTTTTGTTACACCCTGTATAGCTTCAATTTCGCTATCCATATTTCTCCTCAGTTGTGATTTGTGACGTCACTATTCTATTGATTCAATAAAATATAAACAACACTCTGTATAGGAGGCGTGGTGGTAGCTGAAGGTTCCGGAATAACGACAGTGCGGAGGTTACGGTTGCGCCACTACGCCACTGGTTGCCACACGTGCTATATCCGCCACTGTAGGATGGTCGCCCATTAGGACTTCCCGTAACACCCCCTATTTGTTCACTTGTAGGAAGAAGCTGACGTCCGATCTTACTGAATAGTGATGTTTAGGGGAAATACTAATGGACAATGGCTAATGTAGTTACTTTGATGATATCTAATACCTAATACCTACAACGCCAGTTACGGTGACGGTCGCTGGTTTTAAACGGCCTGTTACATTAATGCAAACGAGTAATTTTATAGATTCTATAAAATCGAATGTACCACTTTTAAAGCAAATAAATGATTGATTGATTGATTCCTTCGATCAAATATTTCTTGATCGAAGATTGATTCTGTGCATACTCTATAATATTATGCGTACGTTACCCCAGCCAGATGTTGTCGATTTCTTAAACATTTTTCGTACTCCTAATCAAAGCGCAGGCTCCTATAAATGTGCCCAAATTTTTATAATTAGTGCGCTTGTAGTTTTCTTGAAAAACTCGAAAAACAGCCAGAAGTTATTTTTTTCTAAGGCATATTTTGAGATAAAAAGTATGCAAATAATTTAAGCGATGCAGAGCGTTAATTTGGGCACAAAAAATTTTGTTTGTAGCTTGATCCATTTTGAAGCTATTCAAAATCCTGCTGGGGTAACGTTTGGCGATATGTCAGATCTCGAAGACTATTGGATGGAAGTCTACAATTTTCGGCACACGAGTTCTCGCGACTTTACTTAAATCAGTGATCCAATAAAAAATAAAAATAATACACCATTAAGAAATTATTCGATGTTATATAAAAACTACGTAACACGTCCTAGCACTTTTATTATACCATCTGAAGATCTAATTCAAATTGCATATCAAAGCCTACATCTGGCTTAAATAAGTGCAGTAATTTTCATCAAGATCCAGTTAGTAGTTATGTAACAATGACGAAAACTAATTCAGAAAAGTGCACAATGCCAGCGAGGCTATATAAAATCGTCATTTTGTATGTATGCTATTCCTTAGTAATACCAATAATTAAAGCGGTAGTTTAATTTTATTCAGGTAAATTTTTACCTAAAAACACTCAATACTTTAGGAAAAATCGGAAATTATATGAAATCAACAAATAACGATTGACAACCCGACCGAGTTAAGAATGTCATCAAAAAGCGGCGTTTTCATACATCGAGGTGACATTCCAAAATGTGTGGGATAGTATTGGTACATGTACGTAAACAAGCGTTAAAATTTTTATTCGTTAAAAAGTAAGAAATCATAAGACTTATCAAATTGAAGGTTTCGGGCGATTTTTATCCTGAGAAGGTGGGGAAACTTGGTAAGCATGTGAGGACATAATAACGAAATGCATTTTAAACTTAACGTATTTATTTATTGTAATCATTAGAGTTGAAAATTTTCTATGTATATACATTGACAGTAAAAAATATTCAAATACATTAAATCGTCTACCCCAGTGTATTGTCCTGTATAAGTTATTAATCCTTATCAAAATAAATTATTTCATTACTAAGTACAGTTTATGTAGATAATATTTGGTCTTTGAATGATTGAAATTGGACGTTTGGTTTTTGAAGTTATGGCGAAATTAAAATATTACGATTTCTGCTGCACGGCCCGTTGCGAAGTGGGAGTTACCAAGGCGGGGGGGGGGTTTGATACCTTATTAATAATAATACTTCTTAACGCGAGCGAAGCCGCGGACAAAAGCTATATCCTAATAAAGAGGGCGCTAGTAATACTGAAATGGCAGACGAGAGTAATTTAAATAATAAGAATACAAGCCGACAAGGCTTTATATATGAACGTGGCGAAAAAACGAACTAACGCTGCCGTCATACAAAAACCCCATTTTTGACATGTTTTTGACATATTTTGTCCTTTACCGGCAGCGCCCCCGCCCACGTTCATTTAAAGCCTTGTCGGTCTATAGTATTTTAATTTTAACTAAGCATGCGATATAATTTAGAATGGAATTATTTAGAATGGAAAATATTTTTGTTAAAATGGTATAATATATCGAATAATTAAAAGGCTTTATTATTATTATGCTTCAATAATAATAATCCAATCCGGAACCAGAGGCCTTATCCAAGACGTTTTCTTTATCCCTTATTTATAAAATCGTAAACCAAACATTCGCACTCAAGCAACCTCAATAGTCACTGATCGTTATCTTTATGACATACGATTAAAGATAAACAGAGCGAGATTTATTTTGATTTTTTAAAATTAATTTAGTAAGGAGTTTCTAAACATATTATTTTGTTAAGAGGAGTCCACATAAGATACTTCGCACATACATACAATGTCTCGAAAAACTTAACTATCCCTAATCAAAGTCCGGTAAAAAGGTTCGAAGAAGATCCCAATTCCCATAAATCTTAATAAATTCTAATAATAACATTTTAACACTTGCCTACATACCTGTACTTTTGGTAGAAATATTGTGCTACATATTTCAGAATGTCACCTCGATATATGAAGACGCCGCTTTTTGATGACAATCTTAACTCGGTCGGGTTGTCAAACGTTATTTGTTAATTTCATATAATTCCCATTTTTTCCTAAAGTATTGATTGTTTTTAGGTAAAAATTTACCTAAATAAAATTAAACTACCGCTTAAATTATAGGTATCACTAAGGAATAGCATACATACAAAATAACGATTTTAAATAGCCTCGCTGGCGTTGTGCACTTTTCTGAAGAAGTTTTGGTTATTGTTACATATCTAACTACTGACTGGATCTTGGTGAAAATTACGTCACTAATTTAAGGCAGATGTAGGCTTTAATATGCAATTTGAATTAGATCTTCAGACAGTATAATAAAAGTGCTAGGACGTATTAAGTGGTTTTTATAAAACATCAAATAACTTCTAAACGGTGTATTATTTATTTTTTATTACAGCACTAATTTAAGCAAAGTCGCGTGAACTCGTGTGCCGAAAATTGTAGACTTCCATCTAGTAGTCTTTTTAGTGCCCAAATTAACGCTTTTCAACGCTTAAATTATTTGCATACTTTTTATCTCAAAATATGCCTTAGAAAAAAAAACTTCTGGCTGGGGTAATGTTTACAAACATTACCCCAGCCAGATCTGTTTTTCGAGTTTTTCAAGAAAACTACAAGCGCAATAATTATAAAAATTTGGGCACATTTATAGGAGCCTGCACTTTAATTAGGAGTACGAAAAATGTTTAAGAAATGACAACATCTGGCTGGGGTAACGTACGCATAGTGTGCGCAGGACAGCACAACTGCTAATATGGCCCTCTCCGTATCAACAGCCACGTTCTAAACCACTGGAACAAGCGCCAGATACTGGCTGCTGGACTGGCTTGAAATAGTTACAGTGGACCATAGGATGCTGGTTCAAACATGATAAGTCCAGCATTGGATCCAGTGAGACTTTTTTTTTAATCTACATATTTTTATAGAGGCTTTTAACACTCAGTGTTAATGTCAGCCTCATAGGAGAACACAGTGTCCCCTACATAAGGGACAGATCCAAATAACTATACAATTTTATTGCCTCTGGGGACAACGGCTCCGAAAGTATACTGTTGATCCGTCCATTGTGCAGGCAACCAAAGTCTCCTAAGAGCCTTGATCTAAGCTCTGCAGTCCGAGCACACTCCAGCAAAACATGATACAGGTCTTCGGGCTTCTCGCACACATCGCAATTGGGTGAAGGCTTAATTCCAACCAAATCTAGTGAGACTTGTGCCTCAACTGTATCAATGTAAGTCAGCACGTAAGAAAAAACCTAAATACATTCCTAATATAAGTACATTCTTAATAGCAGGCTAAACCAGTGGTGGAGTAATTAAGAATTTTAAATGCAATTCCAATTGAGTGAATCATGATATAGTCATTAAGATTTTTCTATAATAAACAGCTTTTCTTAACGTTCTTTTAAAAATGTTTTTGGTTAAGTAGCATTTAACTTGGCGTAAAGTTTTGTTAAAATTACTTTGAAGACTAAACAAAAAAGTTATAAACCAAATATAATATTTTAAATCTGACAGTAAATAATTATAATAACACAGTCACAAAACAAAATCATATTTGTTTCTTTGCTCATTCATGGTTAGGACTTAGGTGAAAGACTGAACCGAATATTAAGATTTAAGACAGAAGGACAGAAATAAGTATACCTACGAAAATGTTTGAAGAAAAGAATTTATTTTGTAAATTGTCTTGCAAGGAATATTTTTTATGATACTTTACTGCGTACTTTTATATAAAATGTTAACAATTTATTTAAAAATATATAACCGAATTAAAATACAATTACATACTAAAAAGGCGTTAATATAATAATAATTATTAGTAGCGGCCCCACACAGAGATATTGAATGCTCACTTAACTTTATTTTAATGAAAAGTTTAAAAGAAATTGTATTTGATTTCCGCTAAAATCTTCATTAAATGAAAGTTGAGTAATTATTAAAACTCTCTGAGTGCGGACGTAAGCATACGATTACAAAGCTATCAACAACTAACAAGACGCAAACAATTAACAGTAAGAAAAACTTTGCGGTTTAAGTCTGCTCAATTTTAGCAGACATCCCTTGCTTATAACAGAGAACTCTAAAGGTGGCTTTCCGTTTTTTGCCGCAAGCGAACGCGACTAACAAAAATTCAAATAAAATGCCACTTTATGACCGGGCTATAAGTTTCATTTTCTACTGACATTGGTTTAGCGACCCATGCCACCGCCGTTTTGTAGTGGCGTAGAGCAAAATGAAACCTATAGCCTAGGTCATAAAGTGGCATTTTATTTGGATTTTTGTCGGTAGCGGTCGCTCGCGGCAAGAATCGGAAAGCCATCCTTTTACCATTTATCATGACTCTTCGACCCTTCTTTATTTTTTTGACAAAAAAGCTCTACACTACCAATAACGCTGGAAGTCTCTTGATATACCGAGACAGATTTGTGTCAGTGTGTAAATAGTTTTATTAGGGTCTCCGCACACACGCTACATAATATTAATATTTATTACGACGTACGTCAATCGTTATTATTATCTGACGTATTGTCGTTTTGCATCGTGCATCGTGCATGGACTTGGCGGGACGTATGTCAGGATGGATAATATGAATACTGGGCTTTATATTGGCAGCTAGCCAAATATTGTTGCTATTAACCCGTTGCTAATCAGTCCCCACAGCCACATCTGTCCGGGTAGGTTTGAGCTTCTCGAGCAGCGGTATCGCCACTCCCATCAGCTCGTCCCACGCCGCCAGCCGCTGGCAGGGCTCGCAGTCGCACTCTAAATCCCCCTCCTCGAAGCCAAGGTCCTCGCCGGAGCATCTGGAGTAGGGTAATAAAAAATAAATCTATAGATGTAGAAGTAAAAGAGATTAGGAAGCCCTGTCGGTCTGGCATGGTGGTAACGGGGCAGCAAATATACAGAAAGAAACAACAAAACAAAGTGATATAATGGGATGTATATGTAAACCAATACAGTTAAATGTGAAAATAGCAGGGCTGAAAGAGATATATATTTTTTTTAGGCTTTTCCCGTAAAAACAAAAAAAGGCACGAGCAACTCTTTCAGCGCTGCTACCACTACCGTATAATACATACACACTCTAAAGTATTGTTACGTGCTAGGGTTCGAAGGATTTGGAGAGAAAGGCCTGCTGACTCTTTTAAAGACTTTAATCACTAGCACTAGGTCAAATCATTAGGTCCAAACACAAACGAATAAGTACTTTATTTTGTATTAGGAGCTAGGACGAAACCCCAAGCTCATTTCTTCATTCTTTCTTTGTATTTTCCCTAAAAACATGTGACGATTGCCACTCCATTGATAGCGGTCGGTGATAATGATGTTTAACCGACTCCAAAAAAGGGTTAGGGTTTTTATAGTTCGTCGGTTAATCACGTCATTTAAAAGATCACTTTTTAAAATCACGTAGGTAAAGTAGTTCAGGGTCGGGTGATTGTCATTATAATTATCGTTTTATTTTAAAAATGTGATATAACATATTACGCGCGTGTAGTGGAAGGTCATGGTTTTGTAACATTAAAAAAAATTAATAAACTTGAAAAAGCTCGCATTTTAATACACGTTATTTATTTCTTAACATCATAAACTCTGATGCTTCACATGTCCATATAATATAAGTGGCGGTAATTGCTTTCAGGTGATCCACAATCCACATTAGCGTTTGCTCGCTTTGAAAAAATTGCTAGCGAATACAATAATAACTGAACGAGAGTGGATGAACACGATAACTAACATTTTGTAACATACAGACATTTACTCATTTTTTTTTCCTTATAATTTGAACAAACCTTGTAACTTATCTACTTCACCACCTGGCTAATATATCTGGCTAGTGGCTACACATAAAATGCACAGTTTTTTAATTTCAAATCATTTTTCGGGCCCTAAAGCCTCCATTTATGCAAAAAAACGGCAATTTTTTTACTGTTACTTATCGTGTTCATCCACTCACGTCTTCATTAAGTTCAATTAGGTATTTAGTTCCAATTTCCAAAGCTTTTGAACTATGATACTACATTTCAAGTTGCCTAATCTGGTAAAAACATAGAAAATAATGAAAATAACTTTTCACTATGAGAATCGAAGGAAGGAATGCCCGCGCTAAAATATGTTTCGACTTACGGGCCTAGCTAAGAGCGTAGCTAATAAACACGACACTATATAGGGTGTAACAAAACTAACCTCTCGTCTGCCAAGCGCCCAAAATGGGCATCTTACTCTAAAACTATTCAAAAGTTCTTCTTCTACTTTGCAGACCACCGATTTAGTATTTTGTTTCAAATATAAAACTATGTGTATTTGCGACTAATAGCTTATTTATTAAAAATTCTAATTATATAAAAATTATATATATATCTTTCATGGTAATTTCTTTAGATAATTTAATCAGTTTAATGAGAGTAATTGGAAATTGAAAAATTTTCGAAAATGGTTTGACAGTTCGTGACAGATGAAAGGCTAAGTGATACTTAATACTTTAGGATATTGTGTATGTGTTCCTTATAATATAAGGAGGATTAGGATTCTCGACATTATAGAGTTCACTTGTCTTTGTGATTTGTATGGGCCATTGCCCCAGCGTCATGAATTTGCCTATACAAATCACAAAAATAAAATCTCTTTCAGTGCTGCTACTTTCACATTGAACTCTATACAAGAGATACATAATACAAACCCTAAAGTATTATCACTTAGTTTTGTTACACCCTGTATAAGAGTAGAAATCTTACCCCGTCCTCTCGCCGTCTTCGTCGGAACCGTCTTCTTCGATGACGTCGTTGTCGAGATGTTTTTGGTGAAGCTGTTTGGACTTGTCATGTTTGATGGCTTCTCTATCGTTGCTCACTATGAACTGGGCCTAAAGTAGATTATTTTTATTTAATATTCCGTTTATATAAGTAGCTGCATAATGTATTTTTTCTGACTAAAATATGTAGCTTTGTTGTTATATTTATTGTTTTTACTGTTTTGATCTAGGCAAAATGTATCGTTATTCGTTCCTGAATCCCGATAAACCAATTTTTTCGCAAACGAAATTGCGGGCAACATCTAGTTTACCTTAATAGATATAAAAGTGAGTGAGTGAGTGAGTGTATAATCAAATATGCACCATATTTGATTATAAATTAAGTACTGAGTGATGATAAATTGATAGGAAATACTTACGTCACTCTTTATCAGTTGCGGGCTTCGGCGACCCTCCTGTGTCGACAGCTCGCACGCCGTAAATATCGACTCGTCCTCTGTAATAAACAACTAAATAAACATCTTGTTTTAACTACCTCATAACAGCTGTTAATATTAATCTAATTATTATTAACACCCTTTGAATATTTGTTTGTGAAACTCTTTTTTACACAAAATGTAGAGCTAAAAGTATAAATCTGACTTCAAACTTAGCTTTACATTTATAAAAATAATTTTAAAATTGAGTTTTATAAATATGGTAATAATTATTTTCAATGCAAGAAAATGTAGTAAATATAGTTTTGAAATAAATTTTACAAAAAAAAAAAAATCGATAGAGATGACCCCGACGTGATTTGAACACGCAACCTTCTGATCTGGAGTCAGACGCGCTACCGTTGCGCCACGGAGTCCCGTGCTCTAACAGGCCAAATAATTCATTATTTTATTGAACTGTAGGTATATTTTGTGTTTTAATTTCTAATTTTAAATAATTTGTAGTTTTGCTTTCATTTTGTGCCAATAATAATGTTGTGGGTAAAACAATTTTGTTACTCATAGTTAATCTGAGTTAATTCTATTTTGATACCAGGGAATTGATGTAGAGTTTCAGTTATTTAACATAGTGACTTGGTTTAATTTAGAATAATTAGCATTTGGGCAAATAGTCAATAGCCAAAAGGAATAATTCAGTGCAAAATTAAAAAAAGGTACTTTACTGGCTCTACGTGTAAAATATTTAGAACGGTAGAAGAAGAATTAGAAAAAGTATAGTAGAGCGTCGTGCTAATATAAAAAACTTAGTTTTTTTTAAAAAGGCCTAATTTTTTTCAGCCTTTGGAAAATACAAACTAACCGAGAAAAGCAGACAGCGCCGTAGCCGCGCGTTTCGCGTCATCATATTCGAGCGGGGCATGCGCGTGCGCGTTCCACAGTGCGCGCGCGAGCAGCGCCGCGGTTGCTGTATCGTGCACGCGTGCAGCAGCGTGCAACGCGCGCGCTGCCACCGCCGCCGCCGCCGCGCATGCGTCGCGTCCGCCGCACCCGCATACGTTCACCAGTACACCAGCAGCGGCGCAACGCACGCTTGCGTCCTCTGGTAATAGAGGGTAATACAGAACAAAATATTAGAGTCAAGTAATAATTGGTTATATTAAAATAATAGATAGGCAGTTTAAAAACAGATGATGGATGATATTACACTCTGATACAAGTTACAAAAAACTAGATTTTCTTTGCGCCGATCCATGTTATGACATCGTGTTCTATATATTATAAATTCCTAGTTAAATGCTTATAGTAGGAGTCCTTAACTTAAAATACGGTCCCATCCTGAAGAAAGCATGAAACTTGGCATGAATGTAGCTGTCATGTATGTGCTTCAATGTAGATATGGAAGCACGTCCAGAGATAATGTTTTCCCCCTCTCCCCCCCTTTTTATCTCCCTCATTCCGGTTTTTCGAATTTTCTACGAAAACGATAAGACTGAGGAGTTTACTCTTCAGAGAACAAATTATAGTCGATAAATTACCTACAAAACGATACTACATTATATAGTGGTAAGATTAATATATTTCTATTTACAGACACCAACGTATTATGAAATTGTAAAAACAGGCTAACTTTTTTTCTTGCTCCATTTATAGGAAAACGACAAGAGTGGTGATAAAATAGGCTAAAACGGTTAGATACCTTATACATTGAGCTACAAAATGACACCTATTTCATAATCGTAGAGGCAGAGTTACAGCCTACCGCGTCTGACTCAAGTACTAGTTTTTTTACCTTTTTACAATTTCTTAGATTTAGAGCTATGGGTTCAAGAAATTTATTAAAAATACAGTAAAATACAGTGAAAATTATGTATTTGTCATATATGTGCTTTAATGTGGATATAGAAGCATGTCGATAAATTATTTTTTCCCCCCGTTCCCCCCCTTCGTATGTATCGTATGCTATATCGTGGTTTTTCTTATTTTTTATGAAAACGGGTACAGCTATTAGAAAACTGTCAAAGAACAATATGTTGTTCATTAATTTCTCTACAATATTGTCTTTGGACGTATGTTGATAGAACTTATAGTTTACAAAACTTGTAACTTTGAAGTTTTATTAAAAAATGCAAACATTTTACTAAAGATAGTACTATATGTGTACTAAATACCTAAAATAGCTACGCGCGACCGCGTGATAGGTACCAGCAGAGCTATGGCGACATTAGGGGCGCGGGGTGGTGGAATGGGGTGTTGTAGCCTTGCCTGCCTGACCCGACGGGCAACGACAACCGACCCATCAGTCCGTCCGCTTCGTCTGGTTTTTCGAATTTTCTACGATAACGATAAGACTGAGGAGTTTACTCTTCAGAGAACAAATCATCGTCGATAAATTACCTACAAAACGATACTACATTATATAGTGGTAAGATTAATATATTTATGTGTACAGCCACCAACGTATTATGAAATTGTAAAAACAGGCTAACTTTTTTTTCTTGCTCCATTTATAGGAAAACGACAAGAGTGGTGATAAAATAGGCTAATGAAATTAGATACCTCATACATTGATCTACAAAATGACACCTATTTCGTAGTCGTAGAGGCATTACTTCCGAGTTACAGCTTACCGCGTCTGACTCAAGTACTCTTTTTTTACCTTTTTGCATATTTTGTACATCCAAAAACAATGTTGTAGAGAATTTAATAAACAACATATTATTCTTTGATAGTTTTTTGATAACTGTACCCGTTTTCATAAAAAATAAGAAAAACCACGATTTAGCATACGATACATACGAAGGGGGGGGAATGGGGGGAAAAATAATTTGTCGACATGCTTCTATATCCACATTAAAGCACATATATGACAACTACATAATTTTTACTGTATTTTGCTGTATTTTTAATAAATTTCTTGAAACCCTTAGCTCTAAATCTAAGAAATTGTAAAAAGGTAAAAAAACGAGTACTTGAGTCAGACGCGGTAAGCTGTAACTCTGGAGGTAATGCCTCTACGACTATGAAATAGGTGTCATTTTGTAGCTCAATGTATAAGGTATCTAAATGTTTTAGCCTATTTTATCACCACTCTTGTCGTTTTCCTATAAATGGAGCAAGAAAAAAAAAAGTTAGCCTGTTTTTACAATTTCATAATACGTTGGTGTCTGTAAACAGAAATATATTAATCTTACCACTATATAATGTAGTGTCGTTTTTTAGGTAATTTATCGACGATAATTTGTTCTCTGAAGAGTAAACTCCTCAGTCTTATCGTTTTCGTAGAAAATTCGAAAAACCGGAATGAGGGAGATAAAAAGGGGGGAGGGGGGGGGAAAACATTATTTCTGGACGTGCTTCCATATCTACATTGAAGCACATACATGACAGCTATATTCATGACAAGTTTCATGCTTTCTTCAGGATGGTACCATAAAATTGATTTTTGTTAGGACAAGGAGCCGTACTATTACTCAGAAATATGAAAATCACATCGATTTGTCCGTTGTACGCTGATACCTAGCCATCACAAATGCGATCAAAACTTAGATTTTAGAGTACTGAGTATTACCGTGTTGCTGCAACGTAGCGATAGTATCGAGTGCGTCGTGCAACACGAGCAGCTGCGCGGCACGCGGCGAGCGCGACAGGTTGCCGAGCACGCGCGCCGCCTCGCCCGCCGCGCCCGCAATGCCGGTACACAGCCATCTGCACGACACTGTACATATTTTGATATTATTGATAGTATTTTAGCATCATAACTTTACTATGGGACTAGATCAAAAGCAAGTACGATGGGGCAAGATAGGATATCTAAGGGGTAAAACATAGGGCTTGGTCGTCTTTTCGATTAGTCGACAAAGGTAATATCCACGACAAAGGTATTATGCTCCAAACAAGATAAGTTTGCCAACTTACCAATACAAAGCTCATCTAGAATGTTTTCTATTGAGAGTGTTGGGACGGCCTGGAGATAAAACGACACGTTGTTGAGCGCCGCCAATGACGCTAGAGCCAGTTCGTTGTTTCTTTCTTCTCGGACACGCTTGCTTTCTTCTGATGAGTCCTATTATGAAAAAAAAACTTTGTTATGAATACGAAATAATAGTTTATTTCACAAAAACCAACTATTACTACGAATCCATTAATTTTAGTTCAAGCAAGTAGGAAATAATGCAATTGTAACCACGCCTTAACTCAATCAATAAATTGCAATAGGTAAGTGCGATATCATTAGACTGCAACGGATATATCACATCAGGCCCCTCAGTGTAAATCAGCGGGGCGCGCCGACCGCTCCGACATGTCTATTATTTTATTGTTGGGACTGTTCAACGCCGCACATTGCAACATATACATAGACATCGCCCTGTCCAACGAGAACCAAAGCGCGAAGGTCAGCGTCAATGGCTGCGATCGAGACCTCATCACCAATGAGGAACAAAAATCCTTCTGCCTCACCCCCGATGACATTACCAACGACTTGAACAGGATTGGCCTTCCGCCACCGAACCACATTTACGTGCAGAAAACTTCGCACTTCGGATACAGAGACATCTTTACCATTCTCAAGCCCCTGACTGCGACCATTACGAACTTTACCAAGAAGCCAGTGGTGCTGTCCAACAAGACCTTCATCAACCATGGCGAGACGCCAGAAAATTACAAAATGGGGATACACGAGGAGCGGTTGGAGCGAATGACCGTACGCTGGAACACGGAGAAGGAGTTGTCTCTGGGTCGGGAGATCATGATACATTTTGCCGATAGAAAAGTTTTCAGGTCCGCGTGGAATAAAGGGGAAACCAAGCTCTGGGATTCGAAAATGGCCAGCCGGTCCGATGTGGAGTTTACCCTTGCGTCGGGAGAAAACGCAACGGTCGTCACCACAGCGTTGAGAGCTCAAATACAATTGAAAATCGATTACGTGGCTATTTTGGACGGAGATCTATACTTCCTGCGAACGATATTCTTCATCCCGATAAAGCAAAAGGCTATGGACGTGAACCTATACTTTTACGTTATAGGCGCTTCGGGCTTAGTGAGTGGGTATCAAACTATCATTCTGGACTTCTACTTCGCCGGTCAGGTAAACGTCCAAGACGGGAATGGAAAAATGATTATGGACCCTGTTCCATTCCATTAAAATATTATTGAATTTTTTTTCCACAAAATATTACTGTGTAGATAAATTAGAAAATAAAGATATTAATTTTGTTTATTTTGTCTTTTTGTAATGTACTCAAAGTATTATTGTCATGCAATGCGAAGGCTTCTCTAAATAAAATTATTCGACCGCTGTGCGTTGTTTTGCGAAGTGTTTACCTATGCTTTGTTATCATTGTATTTTTTATTGAATCAGAACCATAACTAATTTTCTTTATGACTTAGCTCAATATAACGCTAATTATTCCTATCAATAAAAGTTGATGTTACCTTAATTTTTGTAGAGTTTTCAACGAGGTGTAAACAGGCAATCATGGCAGTGACAAGTCGTAGAGCGTATACAGTAGCCAGGCCCTCCCCCGCCTGCTCCGCCAGACACAGGTTCGCTAGCACCCGAATTGTCTATAAAACATAATAAATTCATAATTTGTAAAATATTTTAATATTATAAAAAATCTAATAAGTTGTTAAACTCTAACCCTCTTACTAATAAAAAGTTACACAGGTGTTTAGAGGCTGCGTAAATTTTTTTCTACTAATAATATTTTTTTTGACATATGGCCTGTATAATGCTATTGTAACTTCCATACCAATTTACCCAACGCTTACACAAGGCATCACCCTTGTATAGAGTGCGAATAAGATCAAGATGGCGGATTTTCAATAGATCAGCTGATTATATTTTATTTTGAATATGTAGTTTTGAGTGCGTTTGCTGATTTCTACCATCTTATTAGCAAATAAACATAAAAAGAACTATTTAAGATGTTTTATTTCTTTAATCAATTGAATGAAATAGATTTTCAATGTAAACGAAATATAACATACATCGCGATCGTTTTATTTAGGGTGCGTTCCACTAAGCACCTACAACGATAACGCTCACGAGTCACGACCGTGGTTTTTGACGGTCCACTCGCATGATACAAATCGCGTCAATGATACAAACTCAAGTGGAATGGTTTATTGAGTTTCTAGCGTTCATTTCAAATTATAATTTTATCGCATTTTATATTGTTTTTGTCTAGGAACGGCTTTCAATAGTTTCTCGTTTTTATAGCCTTTTTTCAAGATATTATCGTATAGTTTTATTTTCCTCTTAAGTCATAATTATTTATTGTTACATTTATTTTATAAATTATGTATATTTATTTAGTTTTAATATTATCATTGTCATTCTTATTCCTTTTTTACCTCTTATTTTACTAACTTTATTATTATTATTTTATTATAATTTTTAAAATTTAAATTAAACCGCTTATTTTGCATATAAAAAGATGGCGGTTTTATTAAAACGTCCACTTCGACCCACCTTTAAGATGGGTCGTTTTTAGCTTTGCATTAGCGAAAATATACGTCATGAGTGACGCTTTTGCCGCGATCACAACAATCGCGGTCGACATGTGAAACGGCTGAAGGAGTATTTTCAGCGTTTGAGCGCTTAGTGGAACGCGCCCCTAACACGTCATAAGTGACAAAATAATATTTTGACAATTTCAAATTTTATTAACTTTGACATTAGCGTTGCGTTCAAAAACTTTGAAAGTAAATGTAGAAGTAGAACATTATAATATTATTTACAAAATTCACGTACTCTACTGATTAATATTAACTAAAAATGTTTAAATATCAATCTTGTGTCCAATTATAATAAGATTTTTACTTACCTACTAACCCCCTTACTAATAAAAACTTCTTACACATCCGTGTAACGCATGAATAGTCAAAACTACATATTCAAAATAAAATATAATCAGCTGATCTATTGAAAATCCGCCATCTTGATCTTATTCGCACTCTATACAAGGGTGATGCCTTGTGTAAGCGTTGGGTAAATTTGTATGGAAGTTACAACAGCATTATACAGGCCATATGTCAAAAAAAATATTATTAGTAGAAAAAAATTTACGCAGCCTCTAAACACCTGTGTAACTTTTTATTAGTAAGAGGGTAAGAGTTTTAAAAGTTTTCTATAATTTCCTCTTAATTTGTACTGCAGTGTTATTGAAGCTAAATGTTGCGTTCTTACAAGAGATTATATTATTTATTAATTATTTGTGCCTTAGCGAGATTTCAAACAAATTATAAAACATCAATATAGTTAACTATAGAAGGTACAGTCTTAAAAATTTTACCTTTATAAGGACATCTTCGTTTGATCCATCTGACCCACCCAGATCAGAATCTGTAAAATAAAATAAAAAGTATTTCAACTTTAGAACGTTCTAAAGTTTGCCCGCTGAAATTCGGTTATCGCGATCGAACCGTATATTTTGCCGCAATGAAGACTATCCTATGTCCTTTCCCGTCTTTTTAAGTATCTCCATACCAAATATCATCTAAATCGGTTAAGCCGTTTAAGCGTGTAGCGGGTAACAGACAGACAAATATACCTTTACATTTATAATATTAGTAAGTATACAAATATGTATGTACTATCAGAGAAGTTGATTCCTAGGCAGATGGGCAATGGCGGACCTAAGTAATTTAGTCGCGTTAAGTCAAACCCATACGACCAATCACAGCTAACATTGAATTGACAATAAGCCGACCACATGACACGTAGGTCCGTCAACTGCCTAAGAATTAATTTCCTCGACAGTACGTGTTTGCGTGGATGTGACCGTACCAACTAGATGCAGATCCGGATCAGCCTCTGGATCGTCGACGTTGTGCGCGACGCGCTGCGTGTACGACTCTAGGATGGTCAGCAGCACGTCCACAGCGCCCTCCTCGTTGTAGATCTGGATGGAAAATTATAAACGCTGATTAGGGTACCATGTACCATCGAAGAAATTGATTCATAGGCAGTTGACGGACCTATGTAATTTGGTTGCTTTATGTCGAATCCAGCCGACAGTTCACAACTTACATTGAATTGACATAATTAGACCAAATGACGTCGTGTAGGTTAGTCAACTGCCTATGAATCAATTTCTTCGATGGTACATACAAACTATAGACGTTTTCTCAGATATAGTTTTTAAGCACGATTTATACCGAGTGAATAAATAATGTGAATGAGATAAAAGTTATTGCAGCTTTTGTCGACAAGAGTTATTATGCCCTGTACGGTGAATCTTAAGTTGGGTCATTTTTTATTCTACTGTTACATCCTACTAATATTATGAAGGCGAAAGTTTGGATGTTTATACTGTATGTATGTATGTATGTACTATGTATGTATGTATGTATGTATGTATACTTTACAATAATATAGCTTATACATCAGAATAACACATAGGCTACAATTTTAACCGACTTCCAAAATGGAGGAGGTGTTATGTTCGTTTTTTTATGTACAACGATTACTCCGCCGTTTGTGAACAGATTTTCAAAATTTTTCTTTTGGTGTATAGTTTATCATCCCAATTTGGTACCATATTCATAAAAATGGTGACCTGATTTATCAGGTCTTATGGTACCCTTCAGGGTACCATAAAAAATCGAGGGAACTCCTCAAAATTTATATGGAAACATGTGGTGACTTCGGTTTCGTGAGCAGTATTCTAAGCATATGCTACCAACAAGCAAGATTTTGCACCAAGGTATAACATGGTTCAGAAGGTGCTGAGAGAGCTCCTGACTCTTTATAGGTACAAGTTTGGGAGTTTCGACGTTGTTTTAAGAACGGAAAGCATATGCTACTATGCAAATTACATTCATCATCATCATCATCACCATTATAAAACCATGTATCGTCCCGTTTTGACCCTATTATTGGTACTTTTCATAGTCTTTTATTATATATCACTTAAACCGCGGGTAACACCGCGGGGCACAGCTAGTAACATAATATATTTTTAAAATGATAAGCAAACAACATTGACTTCGGTATACTACCGAGTACCGACGGTAGTATACACTTAACAGTTAACTCATCAAGCCCCATACGGGCACCGGTGGTCGCGACAACAATAGAATACAATAGCATTTCCAAGAATCCGCGATCGAAGGGTACACTAACATGTAACGCAGCGCGGCAATCAGCGGCGGCCATGTTGCCGAGCGTGTACGCCAGGCGCACGGCGAGCGGCGCGCGGGCCGCGCACGCCGACAGCGCACCGAGCAACGCCCGCGCCGCACCCGCGCGACCGCACAGCTCCAGGCAGCAAGACTGGTCCGCAGATAGCACGCTACATATTGAGAAATTGTTTTTAAATAAATTCAGATTCAGTATTCACATAATATTAGTGAGTGTATTTAAAAAGCAGCATTACCTTATTGGTAATATTAAATTTCATGCCTTAGAATATACATATTTAGTGGTTTGAAAATACCTGAGACATCTAGCAACATTAGTAATGACGTCTCTATGCGTGTGTGCCTCTAGCGCGACGAGCAGCTCGGGCAGCGCGCCGCTGCTCGCGAACACGTGCGGTGTGACGCTCGCGAGCCCGCGTAGCGCGCCCGCCACTTGATACAGTGCCTGCGCCTGGCCGTCACCGCATTGTCCTTGTGACATCTAAATGTGAGGTTAGAAGTTGAAAATTGAGAACCACAAAAAATATAATTAAGAAAACACTCGAAGTGCTAAGCAAAATGATCACATCACATTCAAATGGTTCTGTTGGGGCTATTTGCCATGAATCAACAGTCGACATGTCAAAGTTTTAAACGCCGCCTAGTGGCTTCGTGGTTTTGAAAATTTTTTATGTCGAATTTTAGACACTTTCCACCTGCTAAGCCACCAGGCGGAGCTTAAGTTGTCGTGTCAAACAGATCATGTCACAAGCTTAAAATCCCTCATTTGACAACAAACTGTTATTACATTGTGGGTTTTAAGCTCGTGACAAGATGACATTTTATTAAATAACACGTTAAGGCAAGGATGTTCCTAAAATTAGCAGGTCGATGTCTGTCAGTACGAATATCGACGTAAAGGACAATAAAATTACATTCATATCAGCGCGCCTTGTACAGTGGCGGTTACGACGCTCGCCGCGTTCTTGATAGGGCGAAATAGGAGAAAATTTTACATTTTATTTTATTTTTTTAATGACCGAATCATTTATTAAAAAACTATTCGGTTATTTTGTTAGAACTATAAAAAAGCTATCCTTTTTGTAAAAAAAAATCATATCATTGTCATTGAAAATTACGAGATGTTCGAATTTGAAGTGTATTTTTATGGTGATATTCAAGATTTTTTTACAGAATTACCATGCCATTTTACAATATTCTGTTCGGTCATTTTGTTACTTTGTTCCTTTTTGAATCTACATCAATTTTGGTATAAGAGAATTCCACATAATTTCTTCAGACTGGAAGCTTAAAAAACCGGCCAAGTGCGAGTTGAACTCGCCCATGAAGGGTTCCGCAGCAGCAATAAGGTTTATTTTTATGAAATTAAAAGGTTTTTGATTTATTTTTATATTTCAGTTGATTTAATGAAAGTTAAATTAAGTTTACCATTTAGGTATAACCTATAAAAGAAAAAACTACTTGCTAGATTTCGTTCAAACCAATTTTTGTTGGTAGTTTTTATAGTAAAGTAATACATTTTTTTGGGGGGACACACGTTTTAGCACTTTGGAAGAGTCTCTCTCGCAAACTATTCAGGTTAGAAAAAAATTATATTAGAAACCTCAATATGATTTTTGAAGACTTATCCATAGATACCCAAACGCATAGGTTAGATGAAAAAAAAAATTTTTTTGATTCAGTTGTACCTATGGGGACCCCTAAAATTTTTAATAATTTTTCCATTATTGCATCAAAATCTTAATGCGGTACACAGACTACATCTACTTACCAAATTTCAATAGTATAATTCTTATAGTTTCAGAGAAAAGTGGCTGTGACATACACGGACAGACAGACAGACAGGCAGACAGACATGACGAATCTATAAGGGTCTTTTCTTTTTAAATCAGTCTTTTGGAACTGGCCTCGCCTTAATACAATAACTTGTTGACGACTGACCGCGTCATTCAGTATCTTGAGGTGTAAGACGGCGATGTGCAGCGCGCCGACGCGGTGCGCCAGCTGGCACAGGCGCGGCTCGAGCGTGAGGAACCGCAGCGCGCCCGCCGCGTACACGCAGCACTCGCTCTCCGACACCGGCTCCAGCCGCCCGCAGCCCTCCACCAGCAGCTCTACAAGCAGGGCCGGATTTATAATTTTTATGAGTGTAGGCCACTTCAATTTTGCCGCCCCTATGTACGAACTCTGCCGCCATCCTAGGACGCTGCCGCCCATAGGCCATGGCTATAGTGCCTATACATAAATCCAGAGCTGTCTACAAGGGTTTTAGGGTTAATAGTTTGGGGTAAGCGTGGTGGCTAGTGGTTGGCGAGCGAGTTCGGGTCTAGGTGGGCACGCATGACGCAGCGAGTATGTCCCGGATGTGCAACGAACCCGTCGTGAATACGTCGCGGATGCAAAACACGATGAAAATATTGCAAGTAATCAATTCCGTTTTCCCATACATACCCACCCCATATGGGACCTGGACTTCGCTTGAAATTCCTAGCTGGTTAAGCTTTGTATAACTGTCGTTTTCCAAAATATCTACTTCAGAATATATCAAGTGCTCACCTAGTAGATTACCGTCGAGGAAGAAGTGATCGTTTTTATCGTTTCTAGCTATCTTGAACACCAGCTTACATGCGGCAGCCAGATGTGGCCCTGTCACACGCATCTAAAATAAGAAGCATGTTAAAGTTAAAACGCACGACATGGCAGAATATTTTGTCCAAAATAGTAAAATCGGTACATTGAAACCGCAGGATTGCGGGCTTGTTTTAAAGACAACAACGTTTGCTCTTGGTGATTACAGAAAATGGATATTTAAACGAACATTATAAACAATCATGACAATTAGTCAAACTATTATGTTTAGAAATTGTGCCATCGTCTATGGTCATCAAGAAGCTCACTATAGTGTTGTAACTATAGGTGGCAAAATCAGCATAATATATTATATTGCGTGCCAGGTAACACAGCTCTGAGAAAGACTTTCCTCGTTTTCCCAAAAACACCATTAAAACACTTCCTACCTTCAACATCGCGCGTGCTATAGCCACCAGCACACGTTCATCATCACAGTCGATGTGCGTGTAAAGCGCCCTCAACACCAAGTCGCGCAGACTGCTCGCTGGTGGAGACTTATCTAGCAGCTTCTGTAGTATCTCCATGATATGCAGTATGTGGTTCACGTCACGACTCTTCCTACTCAACTCTTCGCTAATTTCGAGGATGTTCATGCTGTGAATACAAAAGAATTCAGAGATGAAATTAAATTCTAGAAATTGAATTATTTTCTCTATAGGAATTACAACTAATTAAACAACGGCGTATATAGTGCGTGTGGCAAAGTGCGCCTACCCTAATTAGAAACCAATCAGCAGTATGGAAACATAGCTATATAGCGCACTTGCCGGGTAGGCGCACTTTGCCACACTTACTATTATAGTAGTATTTTACAAATTTCGATTTTGGTGTAACAACCCTAGTGTAGACTGTAGAGATCTCAATACTTTGTATGTTTAGTTTACGTAGTAAGTTTATAGTAATATGTGGTTTAGTATGCAATATTTTTAGATGTTTTAATAATTTGATACTCACTTTTCGTACTTTTCAATCTTCGCACTGGGTAGTTGTATATCGAGGCTCCTGACTGCAACATGTCCGAAGGAAACGCCGCCTTCGTTAGGCACCGACTTACTACTTGTGAAAGGTTTTCTCTTGCTGCCTTCATTAGGATTTACAGCTGAAAGACAATAAGAGGGAAAATAAGAAATTCAAAGGAACAAGCACCCATTGGCATACGCCGCACGGATGAGTCGGACCAATACTTTAGTCAAAAAGGAAACCGGTATAAAATAGAATACAGGCGCAAAATATTTAAAACGCGCCCAAAAGGCTAGAACAAGCTTTGCAGCTTTTACAGATCATTAGATAGATATCGATGTTTTAGCTTTCTCTACATAGAGATAGTTTTTAACTGAGTTTCATCTCTAGCTATGTTAATTTTAATAAACATAAAAATCTTACATTTAGTGCATTTGTCATAATTTGTGTTGGTCGTTGTGATAGAGCTGTCTAGAGGCCGCGTCACAAGTATAGCATCACTCAGATCAGTGCCTCCTGAAAATGCAAAAGATAGTTTCCACTTTAGTTATTATCCGATGAACTATGCAATAATGAAGCTGTTTAAGCTATAAACATTTGTTTTACTTAAATCTTAGGTATAGTTTTATGACTCTATCAAAATGACTCTTTTATATAAGTGGTCTGATTTTTTTCTACGAGGTAGTTTCAGAACCATAGATAATACAATATATATAGAGATTCAGAACCGTTAGTAGACATCACAAAGTGTTGATGATACTTACCTATTTTTAATTAAAAAAAACAGAAGTTACCTCCATCCCCGCTGCCGCTGGCGCCGCGGTGGTGTAGCGGCTTGCTGCGGCCGCTCAGATGCGGCAGCTTCGTCGCACCGCCCCACTCGCTCACTTGTTCCGATACGGCACGAGACAGGCTCTTTAAAATAAGATAAACTGAAGTTAGCTTAGAGTGGACTTTAATTAAGGGTTCAGACCAGAACGAAATATAGCGAGACCTCGATGATGCACAATAGTGACACAAAATTTTCAAGCAGCGTAACGCTATTTGATATTTCAATTTTATGTCGCATGGTAAAGTTGCACCTTGTCGTATCTTACATCTAAAAATTGTTTGGACAGTTGGACTGTCAGCAAAAAAGCTAATTCCATTATCGAGGTCTAATCACATCTTCACCATCAGTACAGTCAAAACGCATCAAATGGAATTCAAGCTCCAAAAAACCTTTTAAGGACCTCGAAGACTCTCTAAATAAGAAGTTCTTCAAACCTTTTGCTTCGGCCGGCTCCTATTACTGTCACCAAAGATGTCATCAAGATCACTCGCCGCCGCGTCGAATGTTTTACTTCTCCCATACTGCGCATCTTCGCTATCTTCTGAGAGACTTAGGTATTTCAAACTGAAAATATAAAGTGGGTAAGGTTGTGTCATACTTCGAATAAAATATTGAATACAGTTATAAATATTTAATTGGGCTTCCGTACAATAATCATTTACATGTATTTTATGGAACCCTACTTGCATACCTATGGCTCATTCGCACTGGACAGTAATTGTTTATGGAATCATCCACCTTAATATTATAATGAGCTAAACCTTAATATACGTGAGTCCTCAAGTGTGTCTGTCTATTCCCTAATCACGCATTAAGTGAGAAACAAACGATAATTACTCGAAGGAGCTCGGTGGTCGTCCATCTCGTTTTCTGGAGCGATCAGCGAACAACACTCGCTGTGGTTCCCTGGGTGTGTACGGTCTTCTGGTGCGAAGTGCTGCGGGCCGCAACGCCCCAAGACCAGAACTAGCGGGACTCATTTCTGAAAACAATGTTCAAGATAACCTTACTTTAGCACATTTAGGGCCTGTTTCACCACTTCCTGATAAGTGCCGAATAGGCTATCCACCACTTAACTTGACAGATGAAGTATGGAGAATCTGTAAAAAAAGTGATGAATAGCCTATTCGGCACTTTATCAGAAAGTGGTGAAACAGGCCCTTAATATTTTTATCCTACATAGTTACGACAAACCTTTTAGACTTTAGAGTAAAGGTTTGTCGTATGGTAGGATAAGTATATTATGTATATAGACGACATTAATCTTGGTCGTGATTTCTAAGTCATACTCGTGCTAGTACCAAAGTTATTGGGTAGATTAAAGCAGCCATGGGTCTTTTGTTTATTCAATATGTTATAAATAGTTAGTCAACATTCTGATTAAGATCTCAAATTCTAAAGTTGTTCTTAAATGCTTCGCATATTGCCGTATTACAAATTTTGCCTACCTTCATCGTCCATCCTCTCTTGCTTGCTTACAGCTATGGCAACCATTGTGTTAGGTAGTGTTGCCGTAACCAAATTCTCTAACGTGGATTACGTGGACTAAGCGACTAAAACTCCTCTATGCCTATAATGGACGTCGATCATGGTCAATATGTGCCCCTCTACGCGGTCATATATTTCGTCTAACATCAGCCAACGTCTAGGCTGGAGTAGCTAGAAATTATTGGAGTTTACCCCATTCTAGTAGATGTGAAGAAATTGTTTATATATTTACTTAATTTTGCATGATATTTAAATCTTTCAGATTTTAGACGTATTTTATGTTTTTATAAGTACTTTAAGTTACTGCTTTCTTGTATTCAAAACACATGAAGCTATTAAGCTGTTTATTTGCCGAGGTTGTTGTCACGACAGAAGTGATTTGAATAGCGTGACTCGTTCGCGTGACGGCGAAAAATTTATACTGTAACGGGCCGAGTCGTGCCAAATCACACATAGCTACAAATAAAACTATTTTCAGACTTTTCAACATCATCCCAATCATTCAGGGTTCTGACTTTCGACCTTTGAAATAAAGGAGAATATAGTCTACATATTGTACCATACTTGTTTAAGCATTGCTATGTAGTATTATGTCTGATATCATGGAAACCCATTTACTTAGATATAATAATAATAATAATAATAATAATAATCTTTATTTGCATAAATATGGTACAATAAGGTGTTACTATTCTAACAGTGTTTCACATATTTTGTCAATTTTCTCGACGTGCAAATGTTAATTTATGATACATAATTCTATTATTTTCATAACTCATTTGAATAATTAATATTATTGGTTTAAGTTTCAGTCATATATCTATAAGTAATTGTTAACATGCCATTCTTAGATATAATTTTAAGTCATATTATTTGTTAATAAATGCATACTAATTTCACTCTTACAATATGTCAAAGTTAAAATAAATAATAATAAAAATACCAATTAGTTATAAATTAAATCAAGTCAAAAGTACATACTATGTCAGATATCTAATAATAATTCACTTAAAATAAATACAATAATATATAATGTCCAAATTAAAGTAATCATGTCAAAGCAATATAATTCTTGTCCCTGAATAATAATTGTAAATGTCATATCAATAATTATCATAAAAATTCGTTTAAACAGTAGAAACACTTATCAATTAGCCAATTATAGAGTTTTCTCTTAAAAGTTGGAAGGGGAAGTTCCTTAATATCTTTGGGCAGCTTGTTGAAGATTTTTATTGACATATTGTAACACCCCCTGCCAGCAAAACTTGTTTTTGTCATTGGTAAAACTAATTGGTTGGGATATCTTGTATTTCTTTGAAGAGCTTGATTTTTTTTAATGTAAAGTTTGGACATAAATTTTTTAACAAATATGCTCATCTCATAAATGTATAGGCTTGGTAATGTGAGAATTTTATGTTTTTTAAACAAGGGACGACACGACTCCATTGGATGTGCTCCGTAAATAGCCCGGACACATTTTTTTTGTCCAACAAATAAATGTGCTATGTCCACAGAGTTTCCCCATATGATTAGCCCATATCGAAGAGTAGACATTATATATGCATGGTAGGCCATTAGCGCTGTTTCAGCAGTGGCTGTTTTATGTAGTTGTCTGAGAACATAGACATATTGATTAACTTTCCTGCAAGTTTTTTCAATGTGTGGTTGCCATGATAAATTATTATCTATTGTTACACCTAGAAAGTTAACAGTCTTGGCTTCCTTTAATAAATAATTTTCGTATTTTACACATAGTTCCCTACCTTTACCTTTTTTATTATAAAACTGCAAGTATGTTGTTTTCTTTAGATTTACATGTAGATCATTAGAGTTTAACCATTCTATTATGTCATTTAATACTTTATTTATTTCGTCATTATATGTCAATACGTCCGAACAATTAATTACAATAGAAATGTCATCAGCAAATAGTCTACATAAATAAGAGGTAATTCTGGGCAGGTCATTAATATAAATAATGAACAGTAGGGGTCCTAGGATGCTCCCTTGAGGAACACCTTTGGTACTGCATCTCCTTTCGGAGTTAACATTAACTGTTTCGTGTTTATTGTTAACTGTGTTTATTTTAACATACTGTGTACGATTTGAGAGGTAGCTTCTCAGCCAGTCCTTTGCTAGGCCTCGTATGCCATAGAAGTCACATTTACGTAGTAATTTTTCATGATTTACGTGATCAAAAGCTTTGCTCATATCAAAAAATAATGCCGTAACGGGGTTTTTTTTATCTACATGATCAATGATTTCCCTTACTAGTGAGAAGCAGGCTTGACTGGTAGATTTGCCTTTCTGAAAACCATACTGTTCTTCCGTAATAATATTATATTTGTTTAGAAATGAGATAAGGCGTATGTACATAACTTTTTCAAATATTTTTGAGATAATGGGAACAAGAGTTATCGGTCTATAATTATTTATATTTTTTTTATCTCCACTCTTAAATATAGGAATAACAACAGAGGTTTTCAGGCTTTTTGGAAATTTACCCTGTTCAAAAGAAATATTTATAAGGTGCGTTAATATGGGAGCTAATTCAATCGCACAGTTTTTTAATATCTTTGTAGAGATTTCATCATAACCTGTAGAGTTAGAGTTTTTTAAAGATTTTATTACAGATGTTACTTCTTTCTCATCGGTAGGTGCTAGGAAAATACTGTTTTCATTTTGTTTTGGGTTGCTTGGAATTCTAAACTTATTTGTGGTACTTTGTAATTGATTTGTCGTTGAAGAATTTATGAAATTTTTATTAAATATGTCAGCAATCTGAGTTGGATTAGTTATGTTAGTATTATTAAAATTAATTTCATTAATGATTTTACTTTCGCACACATGTTTATTACCCCTAATTATATCCCATGATGCTTTACATTTGTTATTTGAGTTTATGAGGAATCTTTTGTTACTTGTTCTCCTGGCCGTATTAATACATTTCTTTAAAATCTTTACATAATTTTTAAATTTGTTTTTATTTTCGGTATTTTTATTTTTGTAATATTGGAATTGTAATTTTCGCTTCGTTACACATGAAACTTTTAATCCTTTTGTTAACCATTTTATTTTAGATTCAGATTTTTTTATTTTAAATCTAATTGTGGGAAAGCATAGGTTGTAGATCAATACCACTATTTCATGGAATGAATTAAAAGCATCATCCAGATCCGAAATCTCATACACTGAAGACCAAGATAGATTCTTCACATAGTTTTTAAATTTTTTTATATTTTCATTACTAAAATCTATATAATAATATATATAAATATAATATACCTACTTGTAACTTAAATCTGGGGACACGGTATAATAAAATATATAAATATAATATACCTACTTGTAACTTAAATCTGGGGACACGGTAGTGTCCCCGCCGAGACGAGCCAAGTGAAGCGCAAGGGCACCACCTACCTTTTCTCGAAGTGTTTCACTGTTTTTTTGAACCTTCAACAGAATTGGTTTCCGTTGTAGCAGATAGTTCATATTTTCAGGATATGATGTCATCAATAGAGTTATTAAGCATACAAAGTCTCAATTGAACAGCTTTAATACTTTAGATTTTATAGATATCTAAAATATCTGATTTCGTCACTGACACACTGGTGATCATCAAAATGCAGCTGAAATTTCTATGGGGGGGGGTGGAAGTTGACCCTCATAGAGTTGGTTTCCGATGTACCAGATAGTTTATATTCTCAGGATATGATGTCTGCCTAGCGAGTAGCAACTTACAAAAAGGACTGAAATACTACTTACTTACTTACTTCAGATCAGAAACTAAATATTCGCCTCACCTCCACGACGGTAGCGAAACAGCGAAGCCATACATACTTACTGATATGTAGAATTTGTTGGAGTTATAGCCGGGTCGATAGAGTTAGGCCGCGTAGATTCAGAAGCTTGGCTCTACATTAGATCTGATCTCTTTTTCACAGGGCAAACCTTTTATGGTCGTCGAGGTAACATTTTACATGAAATGTTTTTGGTGGGATATTTCTATCTAGAACTCACCACCTCCAATAGCAGCGCGAGCTTCACTTATAATTTCTGCGGAAGTCTTCCGTTTGGACGGCGCGTAGAACGGCACCGCGGCACCCCTCTTCACGTTTATCTCATCCATTTCTTACTCTGCAAATATTCACTTCCACTATAAAAGTCCAGTATTCTGTATGTTAGTTCTTAGTACTTTAAATAAGGGTCAGTCAAAATGAGATGAAACGAGGCGCAACGCATTGCAGCAATTTGAAATATCAATGACAAAGCGTAGGACAAATCTTTTGCAAAAAAAGTAAGAAAGCTCTTGCTTCCATTAGGCAGGTACTATAATGTCTATAGACATTAGAAAATAAGTCTACATTCTCAATCAAACTTTTATTTACTTGTTCTACTTCCATTTAGTAAATTAGAACATAGTTTACCTAGAACACAATTTGTCTATTGTTATGTTGACCTACTGAGTCTACGATCGATTTTTACATTGTGCTGTTTCCCAGAAAGAGATAAATAAATTACTCAAGTGTTTAAAGTAGTTCTATAATATACATATTCATAGTAAACAACGATGATGTAGACATGAGTGGATGACGTGGGTAACTAATAATTTAAATACTGACGTTATTTTTGCATAAACAGAGGCTTTAGGACCGGGAAAATGTTTTGAAATCAAAAATTGTGGATTTTATGTATAGCTAGTTATATTAGTTAGATGATGAAGTAGGTAAGTAACAAGGTCATACTAATATTACAAATGCGAAAGTGTGTCTGTCTGTTTGTCTTCACGCCCAAACCGCTGAACCGATTTGGCCGTGGACATTAAAGGCAAAGAACAAAGGCCATCCGCCTAACATGTTTGGACTATTAAAATCTTATTATACGTAACTTGATGAAACATAATAATTTCAATTGCCTATTAAAATGTAACAAAGCACGGCATCAATATATTTTTAAAATCAAGTAATAGTGTATTATTATTGTGTAGTATTTTTTTTAGTCCATTTTGGCCATTGTTCTTTAAGGCAAAAAATGAGTAATTGCTCTTAGTTACCCACTTCATCCACTCATGCCTTCGATTGTATTGCCAAAAATACTAAAAACTAGATGCTACCCGTAATAATTTCGTTGCAAGGAAATTCCGGGGACTTTAAGTATCTTTAACCAACTTCAATCAAAAACCGTTTAGTAGTTTTCGCGTGACAGAGTTGCGTTAATTTATATCACCATTAACGTCCAGTAATATTCACAAACTCTCACGTGATGCATCAAAAGAAAATCAGATTTTTCTCATAATAAATATTCTCTAAAAATCAAAATATTTACCTAAATTCAAATAGCATTCTTGTTTGCAAATAAATTTTATTGGCTATAGAAGATGAGAATAATTTAAAATAAAATACTTTGTGGTACCAATTACGAAAACATTATGGAAAACTTTCATAATATAAAGAAATGCACTTAAATTAACTTTGGTTTTAAGTATACTTAATTCAAAAGCACTTACCAATCTTCAGATCCTCATTCTTCAAAGTATAGCGCTTTTATAATATTATAGTTTTTTTACCCGACTTATTTAATAATAATATAATATTATTATTACGATAACGTAACAGGGGTCGCCTACGTCTAGGGTGATGGTTCTTAGCAAGGACGGCGGATGACTGCCGTGGGCCGTAGCGCGTTGCTCAAGTCGTAGCGTTGCTACAACAAAACACAACGCTACGAAACTAGGACTACGGCCTACGGGCTACGGGCTACGGCGCTACGTACGATCTACGTTGGGACTTGGGAGCCCGATTCTCACACCTCGAATATCGCTTCGATTGTAGGATGTACTCATTTGCGTTGCCAGGGGACATGACGCCCACCAATATCTTAGTTAGTAACTCCACTACTTCGACATCCATATTTTGCCAATTACTATTTGTGTTCCCACTCCCCCCCTGCAGGCTGGGACTGCGCTTAGTCTCACAACTCAGAGAAAGACAGCCTATAAACGAAACGACATTCGAGGAATGAGAATCGGGCCCAGGGCGTAGTAAGGACCGTAGTTTGCAGCGGTTTTTTCCATCTTGAACTAATTCTCTAATCTTAGGGTCTACGACCTGTGTTATTGTTTTACATATTTTTTTAGACCATTAATAACAAATACTAATAAGGATAATAAGGGCGAGCGAAGCGAGCCCTAGTATATCCCACAACCTGAACGTTTTGTGGTACACTTTACGGAAAAACTATCACGCCTATTGATTTGTGCTTTAACATAGTAATAATTTTTATTTATATGTAGATGTGTTATCATCAGTCAGTCAAATTTTTTTATACGTGTAGATGTGTCATCATCAGTCAGTCAAGGTGTGACGACGCGAGCCCTCACACAGCTCGGCTTTTAGCTAGTAATAGTCAGGGGTAGATAAGGATTATTAGTATTAATCAGGGCGAGCGAAGCGAGCTCGGAACTCTAGTATATCCCACAACCTGAGCACTTTTCTGGTACCCTTTACGGAAAAACTATCACGCCTATTGATTTGTGCTTTAACATAGTTATAATTTGCAAGTGTCGAACTACAGAGCTTTGTTTATTTACATTTAGATTAGAAATAATGAAAACAGAATATAAGTTATAACTGTTTTAAGATAATGAACAAAGTTTGTGATTAGAGAATTCTCTTTTCAGTTTTGTTAAAAAAATTGCTTTACCTGATATTGCCACTATACTTATTGTGTTTTTCCGTTATCATAAGTACTAATTGGAAATATCGCGGAGTGTGATAAGAATCGATTTTCACAGGTATTTGTCGCCTTGGAGACAAAAGCCAAACACTTCAACTTAATGCACTCGTACCTATCTATATAGTACTTCTTGTACTACCTAGTCAAGTACCATATTATATACTACTAGACGTTCCGCGCGGCTTCGCCCGCGTAAATTAGATATTTCACAGACAAATCAGTCTACAAAAAATAGCCTATGATACCTTCACGTGGTCTACTTCTTATTTGACCCAAATAACAGAAAAATTGCTCTAGTAGTTCGTGAGATAAGCCCTTTCAAATAATTTCCCCCGTTTTTTCCACATTTTGTTCTATTTCTTTGCTCCTATTAGTCTTAGCGTGATAAAATATAGCCTATAGCCTTCCTCAATAAATGGGCTATCTAACACTGAAAGAATTTTTCAAATCGGATCAGCAGTTCCTGAGATTAGCGCGTTAATATAAGCCCTTTCAAATAATTTGCCCCCGTTTTTTCCACATTTTCCTCTATTTCTTCGCTCCTATTAGCCTTAGCGTGATAAAATATAGCCTATAGCCTTCCTCGATAAATGGACTATCTAACACTGAAAGAATTTTTCAAATCGAACCAGTAAGTAGTTCCTGAGATTAGCGCGTTCAAACAAACAAACAAACAAACTAACAAACTCTTCCACTTTATAATATTAACTACACGTTCCGCGCGGCTTCGCCCGCGTAAATTAGATATTTCACAGACAAATCAGTCTACAAAAAATAGCCTATGATCCTTCACGTGGTCTACTTCTTATCTGACCCAAATAACTGAAAAAATTCTCTAGTAGTTCGTGAGATAAGCCCTTTCAAATAATTTCCCTCGTTTTTCTCACATTTTCTTCTATTTATTCGCTCCTATTAGTCTTAGCGTGATAAAATATAACATATAGCCTTCCTCGATAAATGGGCTATCTAACACTGAAAGAATTTTTCAAATCGGACCAGTAGTTCCAGAGATTATCGCGTTCAAATACGCCCTTTCAAATAATTTCCCCCCGTTTTTTCCACATTTTCTTCTATTTCTTCGCTCCTGTTAGTCTTAGCGTGATAAAAAATAGCCTATGATCCTTCACGTGGTCTACTTCTTATCTGACCCAAATAACTGAAAAAATTCTCTAGTAGTTCGTGAGATAAGCCCTTTCAAATAATTTCCCTCGTTTTTCTCACATTTTCTTCTATTTATTCGCTCCTATTAGTCTTAGCGTGATAAAATATAACATATAGCCTTCCTCGATAAATGGACCATCTAACACTGAAAGAATTTTTCAAATCGGACCAGTAGTTCCTGAGATTAGTGCGTTCAAACAAACAAACAAACAAACTAACAAACTCTTCCGCTTTATAATATTAAGTATAGATAGTATAGATACCTATATAGTATGGTACTTGACTAGGTAGTACAGTATAATTTATGAAGGGCTACTTTTGGTGCATAATTTAAGCGAAAGTGTGTTCGTCTGTCTGCTACCTCTTCACGCCCAAACCACTGAACCGATTTTGATGAAATTTTGTAGGGATATACTAGTTAGTTTTGAGTCTCGGGAAAGGACATAAGATGTACTATGCAAAATAGTAATCTAGAATAATTATTCGCCTTACTTGCTGTCTCAATGCAGTGCTGTGCGGCGCAGTGACCTAAAACTAAGTTAAAAGGTATCCTTTAGCGTCAGTTAGCATATTCTACGGATTTTTTCGATCCATAGTATTATGATTTTCGAAACGGGTAAATATATTAGGGTTTATGTCCTAAACTGTTTTTGTACTTAGATTATATTCAATAAATCTCTGTATTTATTTTAATCTTTGTGTGTTTAGGTTGTTACGTAGTTTATGTCCTCTTTGTTTAGGTTTATTTTGAAACTTGTCTCAAACAAAAGGCCCGCCATCAGTGACTTTTATGTTTCATCGAACTACCTATCGTTAAGCGATAGATATGATAGATAGGTACGTACAAAGAGGATACAAACTACGTGATATATGTAGATAAAGGGCTCACAAATATTTATATTTTACTTTTAATTTTACCAACAGAGTATAGGCCATTTTATTTCCGCCCCATGAACGAGTACTGCCGCCCCCCTACTGTGGCCTCTTGTCCGCGGCCTATACGACCTATTTATAAATCCAGGGCTGATTCTACCACGGAAGTATGATGGAGAATAATACAAAATGGATTATGGAAATGATAGTATTATAAAACCTCGACAGTAGAATGAATATTTTATTTTTGTTGCTAAGTAATTAATAATTATTGTGTCTTTATTTTTCACACTCAAGGGAGTTTTGAAGTGTTTTGTATCTACAATATATATTAGTAATCTGTGGTTTTGTACAATAAATACGGTACAACTCAATGAGGCTATATGATAGGAGGGCGCCTTATATTTTGACAGCTGATAATGTTACTCTTTCTAACTAACGATTCAGTAAGTTGGGTGAAAGAGCAAGCTCATATCGATGTATAAACGTCAAAAGCGTGCAATGTTATGTCCTACCACCCAGGACATAACAAAGGAGTAGGTCTGCATATTTCATGTTTAAAAAGTGATTATAAAAGTGTTTAGTGAACGTTTAATGCAATATCTTGTTGTGTTTTGTGGTTCCGCTATATAATAAACCATAAAAACGGTCAAGGAATGCCTCAAACACGTGGATTTAACATAACATACGTAAGTTTTCAACAACGTTTTTTGGGGTTATCAATCGGTATTTTTGTAAGCTAAAAAGAAAATTTATAAGTTTAATAATCCCTTAATCATGCTGTTTATGGCATTAGTGATAAAAATGTCACATCAAATAATAATTTCGCTACAAATATGGCATAGCTTTTTACGTGTACTTTAGGGATGCACCTTGCTTGAAGTATATATTATATCGATAAGAATATTGTCATGGACTAAATGTATTTTTTTTTTCAGGATTTGAAAATGCTTCAAAATAAACGACGAACAGAAATATATAAACACAAGTTTCTTACTCCCTTATGAAGACATCACAACATTGGAATTATCATATCAAACGTAAGTTTGAAACAATGATTTTATTGAAATAAAAAAGTTCTAACGGAGAGTAAAATGATTAACAGCTCTCACACCTCTCCCCTGTAAGTACCTACTCAAATCGTTACTTGGATTTACGTTTTGAAATTTTATCCTGGCATTATTCTTTTTTAATAAGATGTAAAATTTTAATAAAGCTAAAGTCATAATCATTTAATAAAATAAATTTAATACCTCGATCGTCGAATACCAGACACAATAGATATTCAGTTGTTATGCGGCACCTGGGTTCCGCTTGGGGCTTGATGGGTTAAGTATGGAAAACTTACATAAAGCATATTGCCCCGTATACAATATTATATATTATAGTACATTTAATGACACTAAACCAACTATTTTTTTAGGTTTTTGGAATGCTTCTAAAGAAGAGTTCAATATGATGGTGATGACGGAGAGACCTATAATGAAGATAATATTATTTTTAAGTTAAGATTATAACCGAGTATTCTTCGAGGTGGTGAGATGGAGTGAGGAGGGATGGTTTAAGTGAGGAAAATTCCCCATTATCACTACCACCTTCAGGAGACCCCCCCGTTAAGGAGACTGTTGTCAACTGTTTATAGTGTTTTCGAGGCATACTAAGGTTAGCTAAAGTTTATATTTTTATAATATGAATTTAAGTATTTAATACTCGTATACTCGCAGTTAAGCATTAATTGTGGGTCAACCCACATTTTTTAAGTTATGGATGCCGTTTTAAATGATCTAAAGAACATGACTGCATTTATATCTCAATACGTAATTTTTTGTAGCATGATACACAAATGCAGTCATCAAACAGAGTCAAATAATTATAAAGCAGACAAGCTTCCTCGTAAACCATATTTAAAAATTGCTAATTTCATATTTTTTCATTTAAATCTTGACATGTCCAAATTTTGTTATGTGCAAAAAATGGAATAAATACTTTTTGAATATTGATACTAAACAACATATTTCTTAGGTTAAAGAAATGCTCCTAGAGAAGAGGTCAATGTGATGATGATGACGATTGAGAACCTATAAGGAAGTTAATATTATATTTACTTCAAAAGCTGCGACTAAGAACATATTCAATAATATTTTTTCATTTAAATCTTGACATGTCCAAATTTTGTTATACAGTGCAAAAAATGGAACAAATACTTTTTGAATATTGATACTAATATTTTTTAGGTTAAAGAAATGCTCCTAGAGAAGAGGTCAATGTGATGATTGATGATGATGACGATTGAAAACCTATAAGGAAGTTAATATTATATTTACTTCAAAAGCTGCGACTAAGAACATATTCAATAAAACCTTATGTTTGAATATTTTTCATTTAATTTCAAATTTTTAATATGTGTGTAAATATATTATTCAATGTGTCCTAACACCGGTGTCCGATCCTTACATGTTATGAATTATGATGTATGGCATATTTTATTGACTGAAGGATCGGATAATGGTGTTGGGACAGTGGACACATTATATTATTATGTGTCCCGTCACCAGTATCCAATGCTTTAACGTTTTTATTTCTTTGATAATACATAGTAATTGTTATTTTACAAAATTGTTGCTTAATAGTTAAGTATAATAAAGTATATTGGTTCTTCTGTAGTTTATGTAAAAACGTTGATTTTATTGGTATTACAGTGTATATTTTTAACTATTATATTAGAGTGTAATTATTTACCTAAATATTTTATAAATAAAATAATATCTTTTCACCAAATTGAAAGCGACTTCTAATTTAATGAGCATAATATATCCTACATTGAACATGCGGGTCGAATTGATAACCTCCTTTTTTGATGTCGTTTAGTAAAAATCTATAACATAAAATTATGGTCGACTATGATAGCTGTAGTCTAATTTTATATTTTTATCGATATACAAGTAGATATACGCCCATCCCTACACGCACACTACGGCAATTGCACACAAGCATAAAATGGCCACGCGCTGGCGAGCTAAGAAGCCATCTACCTATATCCTTAATCTGTGGTACAGCTTGGCAAAGAAGAGTGTGGATTAAATGAGGGCGCTTTTCTTAAAATACAGGCAACCCTACGCTTCGCTTTTGACACAATTAAACTAGAGTTGACAAGTAATGTAGTGTTGTCATAAATAAAAACTCTTAGTTCCAGCTGTCACCGCGTCAGACTCTTCTTTGCCAAGCTGTACGCAAATATCGGTTTTGCATAGGTTTTATCCAAAGACCTTTATAGTTTCTTATGTCAATGGCAGTCAATGGTTTTATCACTTTTATCCTCGTTTCTAGATTCAAAAGGCAATCAAAAGGCAATAATGTTTATTTAATTGGCAACACTATTTTTTTACGTTCTTCTTCTTCTTTTATAATGGCGGACTCAGTAAGTTGCCAAATACAAGTACACTGGACTAATATACCCTTTGAAACAATGACAAAAGAAACAAGTGTTTCTTTAATCATTGCTTTGAAATGATAGCTATTTTTTGTGCCTATTTGAAGCGGAATCAGCTCCCCCAATGGGAGTGATAGGAACTAAATTTGACCATTGAACAAATATATTTGTCTATGATTTGACGTAAAAATGACGTTTGAAAGTCGCCATATTGGCGCTGATAGCAGTAGTGGGAGTATTTAGAACTAATACTAGTGATGACAACCAATATCGATTAAGCGGCCATTTGCAAGTTACGTCAAATTTAGTTCTCTTCCCTCTCACTGGGGCGCTGATTCCGCTTCAAATAGGCACAAAAAAAAGTGGGTATCATAGGTCCAGCGTACTTGTATAATGTAGGTCAGTGGGGTGAAGGGGTGAAGCAATTTCTTATGTCAATGGGGTGAAGTAACAAGGGTACAGTTACAAAATTGCATATATACAGGGGTTGATTCACCTAAAATAAAACAAACACAATTGTTAGTAAAGACGTCACAATCTAATGTTGTTATCACGAATATAATATTATGTGCACAAAATTTCAATAAAAGGGGTATTTACATAAGATGAAACCGATTTAAATTTTAAAGGGCGAGGAATGGAATTGGGAAGACAGTCATAATATTAATATAAGGACGATTGGTTTCTAGGACAAGAAAAGAAGATGTGATCTAAGGTACCCTACTACCCTCATCTAGACCACACTCACAGAGAGAATGATCCTTGATTGACCATCCTTGACCCTAATTTTTTTTACATTTACATATTTTGCTCATAGACAAAGTAGTTTATCTCAATGATTTTGCTCTTGACAGCTTGACATTTGCTTGACAGTTGACACTGGTTGACACTTGACAGTTGACAGATGGGCAGCTGCTGACGACAACAATCGTGATTTTTCAACTTTTATGAACTTTTATAAAAACAAATCAAGATTTATTGCTAAATCTAGTGAAATTAAAATAAACAGTCTTTTATGATTCGTAAAACTTAAATACTTTTTAAACCTTTTTACGGAAACTGTTTTTGAGAAAAATGGATTGTGAAAACACTATTACTTCTGCACTGGAAAACAACAAAAACCTTTCGTTTTTTAATAAATGTAGATTATGTTTAGAAAATAACGGATTTGCTGTGATATCTAGCTTAAATAATTTATGTAACAACATTTATACACATATAGGCATTATGGTACGATTTTGCTGTCAAATAATCCAAATTCTCAGTTTTCAGTCACAACTTAAATACTTATAACTTTATATGTCCCTAATTGACATGAATTACTAGCTGTTTGTATATTTAAAGGCAATTTAGTACACACTCAGAGAATGTATCCGAATATGAGCATAATAGCCTTTACCTATATCCTTCTTTCTTTTTGTAGGTACAAGAATCAGATGATCTACCAAATAAAATTTGTCATACTTGTTATAAAATAATTGTTGATTTTGTCGAGCTTACATCAAAAGCCAGCAAAAATGAAGTTTACTTAAAAAGTCTATTTGGTGATAACAACAAAAAGGAGAGAAAAGGAGAGGTATTTGAATAAAAATTATTATAAAATGTATTAGTATTTCCTATCTAGATAACTATTATTGTTCATTGACTTCCTTAATATTTCAGAATATAGTTGACTCAACAAGTCAAATAGATGAAATTACAGAAGATTTGATTAGCTATTCAGAGTCCAATGTAACCTTTTTAACAGTGAGAAAAGACCTTTATGAATCAACTCCACCAAGTGTTAAGGTACTCTTAAATTTATATTCTGTTATGCACAACAAGTGCCAAATGATTTCAGTAGTCACAACTCACAGCCAAAGACCTTTAAAACTACTCACAGCACATCATGGCCAAATACGCCATAACTAGTGTGGTAGTAATTGATTGAAAACTAACAAAAATTTTTTATGATATTTTAGGAGGAAAACCTAGACCTAAAGATCAAACCAGTGACACAAATTGAACAGAAATTAGAATGTGATGTAAGTAAACAACTGTTATATCTGTAGTTTGTGAAATTATACGCTAAAGATATATAAGCCTTGTAAACAGTTTTCTTAAACATTTTGATAAAGAACAAACACACAAAAGAGGTGTTTTATTTACTTAATAATAATTTATTTCTCATTTCAGATATGTTCAAAAATATTCAAAACACGGAAACAGCACATGCTGCACCTGAGATGTCACAAAAAGAACTACCCGTGTCTCATAAACATATGTGGAAAGAAGTTTGCAACGAAGGGTGATCTGGAGAAACACATTCGGTCCCACACAGGTGAAAGACCTTTTCAATGTGATGAGTGCAAAAAATCTTTTACACAGCGAGGGTCACTTAAAGCACATAAAATAAGTATGCATAATATGGCAACTTAGCAGGAGCTGTGCATTAATTAAAAAAGGCCCGAAAGGTAAAGGGTGGTATGGATGTTACAATGTGTAATTAACACATTCAATGTCACCACGATTTTCTAAAAGTTCCCAGCGATGCCGCCCTATTAAAAACTCAAACTATGAAAGGTGTGCTCTCGGCATTGCAGGATGAAATTACATGGCACACTAGGTGTGTTCACTGGCACTGTAAAGAGGTGAAATCATAAAAAGCGTTATTTCGACTTCAAACGTGCTTATTCATTAGTCCTTCTTGAGTTACTGAAGATATATTTTGTTTTCTGAAGTGTTTGTGGTCTTAAAGGTTTAATTATGGCAGTAAATAGATTCCGAGGTAAGTATTTATCGTAATTTGATCAGTGACTGTCAACCTTTGGTTACTTATTTATGATTTTTTTAGACAATACAAAATATGAGCTAGAAACAGGGGAATATGATGATGATGCGACGCAAGCAGATAGTCCCCCATCAAATAAACGTCTAAAAGTTGAATGTGAGCCGATAACTCATATTATTTCTTATCTAAATTTTTTTTTTAATTTTTAGTGCACTTATTGTGGCATGGTGGATTAGTGATGAATTGTATATCATTTTGTACACCTATTAGTATTATTTATGATTTTAAGAGCATAAAAAATATGAGCTAGAAACAGGGGAATATTATGATGATGATGCGACCCAAGCAGATAGTCCACCATCAAATAAACGTCCACAAGTAGAAGGTGAGCCAAACCTTGTAAACTTGTAAATATAAGGAGTCAGAAGTTCCGTCAGCATCTTCGCAACAATGGTATACCTTGATGCAAAATCTTACTTTTTGGTAGTATATGCTTAGTATAATTCACATAAAACCAAAATCACCATAATATGTTTCCATATAAATTTTGAGGAGTGCCCTCGATTACTCATGGATTCCATCATCAGGTCACCACTTTTGTAAACATGGTTCCAAATTCGAGATTCCATCATCAGGTCACCACTTTTGAGAACATGGTACCAAAATACCTATACCACAAAAAATAATTTTGAAAATCGGACCACAAACGGCTGAGTAATCGTTGAACATACAAAAAAATAAATTTATACAGCCGAACGTATAACCTCCTCCTTTTTGGGAGTCGGTTAATAACATTTTTTTAACCCACGGTCCCACCATGTGAGAAATCTAATTTCTATACCATGATAATTTGTCGGAACTTGTGTCCGACACATGTCGGAAGTCTATACAAGCTTAATCTGACACGCTCGAGCTTGTCGCGAAATGCCATCTTCCCTTCCCTAACTATTAAAGATTTTTCGTCATACAATAAAATGTTCAACTTTTCAAGCCCATTCATTTGGTATATTATGTCTTAAAGTGCTACATAAGTGGGTACGAAATGCCCCTCTTTCTTAAAGTAAATTGACCAAACAATATAGATACCGTGCACCCAGATATAAAAGGTTGAGAACTCGTGTAGATGAACACACCTGGCTTGTTCGCGGCATTACATAATAAATTATTTTCGATAACATAAAAAAATATCAGATCCTGGAACCACTTAAGAATTCATTAGCTTACGGCACAAAGTTTACGCTCTGAGAGTTTCGGTGAAAAAAACTGTCTTATCTTAGAGATATTGATGAAAAACGGAGAGCACGCCCGGCGTGCCAGCGGCATGGCGATAGAGATTAGTGTGGACACACATGGTGTGTTAAAGGCACTGAATGGGTTAAATATGTTTAATTCAGTTAAAAAAATAAACATTTAAGTACATGGGTACATTTGTTTTAACATGCCTATTGCATTAATTCATCAAGCCTTATATGCTCACTGGTGATTAAGACACAATAGAATATCTATTGTCTCGTTTTCCCACAATCGACGGGTTAAACTGATAATAAAGCTAATACTTTTTTCTTGTTTTGAGTTGTTGAAACTGTTTTTAGTTTTTTTTTTTTTTTATATTGTCTACTTAGTATAGTACTAAAAATCCACATGATCTCAATGGAGTGGACGGATGAGCAGCAGCGGCAGCTTAAAACGTTACATGATAAATCGACAGTCCTTTAACTAATTTGATATCAAGCATGGATCTCAAGGACCTATCAGACAGAGATCGGTCAAGCGTTCAAGCAGTCAGTTTTGCGTTCTTTGTGTTTATTACGTTATATAGATATGCTCACAAAAGGGGCGTCCTGGCTTCTTCCTGTATGACAGAACGCTCGAACGCAGAACACTTAAACGCATGACCGCTCTGTGTCTGATAGGTATCAGATTTCATTCTCAGGTTTTGATGTTGTTGTATATTTTTCTAAGATGAATTGAGGCCGTGAGAACCAGAGTGGCTTAACTTCTTAAACACAACTTTACAGTATTAAGGAAAAACAATGAGCCCTAATTTAAAATAATTGTAACTTTTACATATGAATATATTCCATTATTATTTGCTGTCTTTCACTCCTATTATGTAATATTCCTAACCTTTTAGTGATTTGACTAACCCTAGGGTTCATATTTTATTAATTAATAGTTAGATAGGCCACTATGGCATTTTGGGGTTCAGATTAATTGAAGAAATATAAAACAGTTAGTCCAAATTATTAATTACTAAAAAAATACTTTTACAATAAAACACATTAATTGCACATTAATCACTATCCAGTTCTTCATCTTCCACATACAAATCATTATGTACTGAAACATTTGCCTTAATATTTTTGTAAAAGTCATGGTATACCGGGGGAATGTATTGCAGAAGTTCTATTAAGTCCTTCTTCTTTTCCACACTTATTTGTTTCCCCATGGGATACAAAAGGTCAAGCTTTAAATGCTCCATATTAACAGAATTTCTTTTCTTTAAGGTTACCATTTCAAATAATACCTCGGGATTATTTGAATATTTGAAAAATATTGAAAATGGGTGGGTCTTGTGATAAAGAAGCCACTGAATACTCAGCCACTTTACTTTTGATTTTTCTGCAGTGACTTTTCGATTGGTAATATTATTTTCCAGCTTTTTTGTTGAAAAAAAATCATCTTTTGTCATTTTAACAATTTTAAAGGAATTCTTCTTTCTTGCAGCTTTTATAACTTCTAGCCAATCATCCGGTATAAATATGTTCTTGAATAACTTTTTCTGCTTTTCTATCAGCCCAAAGTCTTGATCGCATGCTAAGTAGGAATGTCCACTTACAAAAAATTTATGGTCAATTTTTTCTACAACATAGTCTGGATGACTAGTGATGAATTGACACAGAGTAGCCATTTTTATATTTCTATTCTGACCACCACATTGGTCCGAATAAAGAATCAAATTTTTAGTCTTAACATTTTCTTTAATATAATGCAATAAACAAGACCCTATTTCTTGCGGCCCCCTGGATGCTACTGATTCATCCCAAACACACATTGTTACATCATCTGTAACAGCATCATGTATTCCAAGACAGTAAGTCCAAAGTTGCCTCTTGTAGTAGCAAATTCCTGTGGAAATTACAGGGGTTGGCAAAGTTTTCATTAAGTCGAATACTAATATAGTTACATCTCCATCTTCCTTTGCAGATTCCTTGTCTTTATTATAATTATTTCTTGCTGAAGAAGCTTTCAATAAATGGAGGTTTTTTTGCGAAATTAGTTCTTTATTGTCATTTTCATCCTCACAGGCTTTAATTTTTATATTTAACATATCACACCGTTTACAGGAATCACTTATAGGGGTGTGGAATGATAAATTAAAATTTTCATTAAATATTTTCCTGAATATAAAATAAGAAACAGGTGTTGCATTTTCAGCACTGTATAATGAATACATTTTATTTAAATTCAAATCTGGAGCAAGATACATTCTTTCGGTACTTTTATGCAAAGTGTAGTGAGATTCATAGCGAGGAAATTTTTCTATAAAAGACTGTACACTCTGAAACTGTTCTGCATTTGTTTTATTTTTAGGCTCATGTTTGCCTCTTTTATCCTGTGGTGGTACAGGTATAAACATTTTATTTTTTAGAACCCTAGTCAACCTGCCATCGCTAACCTGAAATATTTTTTTGAAGAATGTTTTACACACCTTTATTGGTGCTCCTTCTGAGTTAGGAAGTGTGTATTTTCTTGTGTTTGCACGTCGAGACTCTGAAGCGGCTGTACTTTGAGTTGGTCTATTTTTAGGAGCCACATGAATCAAGGAAAATAGGTATGATGTCTGTAAATCAAATGAACCCAGCTCATAAAATCTTTGAAATAGCACATTTTGCTGAATAGGACTTATTTTAGTGTGACATTTTTCAACACATTGACATGGCTGATTAATATCAATTTGTTTACATGGGACTAAAATGCCCTTCGAATTAGTGTATTCGATACCTTTGTTTCTCTTCTCTTTCCTTATGTTCTTTTTCCACTTTTTTGGATCACGTTTACGTTTTCTAGTCTTCGGTTCGGGATTTTGGGATACATCTTCGCTGGATAGAACATTTGGAGGTAAGTTTTCATCACCCAGGATCTCAGCCAAATCGGCCGCAGTTTGAGGCGGACTTGATGCTCTTGACGGTACATATTCCGAACCAGAATCTTCGAAGGGTTCATCTTCATTACGAAACAAATCTACAGCAAAGAAATTGAATTCGTTTAATGATTGGCAACTGTAATAATTAGGTTGATATTGATTGTGGATATAAACGGCAACACACAAGTGGTTTGAATTTTTCCTTACCTTCCAATTCTTGTTCTAAATTGTTTATTATTTGTTGTCTGCTACATCTTGCTTCATTATCCATTTTTTTATAATTTTTAAAAGTTTTTCACAACAATTAAACTTGTTTACAACCAATTCGCGCTCAAAATTGAAGTAATGTAATGTCACGTTGACACTTGACAGCTGACCTAACTGACAGGTTATCGAAATTTTTTAAATATTACCAGTGCCATAGTGGCCTATTAACTTAGGCCACATTGGCATTGAGAATTATGCAAAATTAATAAAATGTTTAGGAGGTGATAGTGCTGCCACCTTGTATAAAATATTGATAACTTTCTTAGGCCACTCTGGCTCTAAAGAAAGGCATAATTGGAACCAGTTCATGCACATAAACCATTTTTCACAATTTGCTGGTTAGGCCACTCTGGTTCTCATGGCCTCAATTATGGTAGTGACCTAGGCCATAAGTCCATAAGGCCTCTGCCTCGTAATCAGCGGGCAGTGGGGCGGTGGCGGCAGCGGCGTGGGAGCGGCGAGTTCCAATATATCGATTTATATGGACCGGTTCTCGAAAATAGCGGCGCGCTGCGTACTAGGCGACTACCCGCGCCGCCGCCACCGCTCCCGCCCCGCTGCCCGCAAACTTCGAGGCTGAGGCCTAACTGTTTCAATGTTTTTAACATTGTTTAGTAATTAAGTAGGTATCTTTATTGTATATTTTTTTTTGTAATAAAACAATATTGTTTTTATAAGTTTTATTAAATAAACACATTTTATGTACAGTGTTAAAAATATTTGATTACCCCTATAATTAAATAATATTCAACTAACAATCACTGTTTAACAAACAAAAGTTTCTTCAAATTATTTATCTTCATAAAAGCTATAGAATATTACAAGTGTCTGAAATTAAATTAACAATCTCTTATTGCCTATATTTCATTTAATGTGCTAAGTCGCACAACTGTAACTGTAGATACCATGTTTTGATGATTTTGTAGGCATCAGTCAAGTGTGTGAAAAAATCATAAGTCACACACTCAACATTCAGTTATGACTTCATTTATCTATAAAGTACTTTACTCAAACGAAAAAGTTGTGTAAACTGTTAGTCATACTGCATTGTTTTGCTACTTCAAGTTATCTGGAACCATGCTAATGGACTCAGATAATGATTTACTGTGTATTAAAACATTTGTTATGGTCAATATTAAAACTAACTACAAGTAACAAAAGAAGTATAACATATTTAGAGTACCTTAAAAACTATTATCACTTATAATTTGGGATTATATTAATGGAAAGCGTAAAACAACAACAGGAATGTACAGACAGCTACAACTATCCCCAAAATCAGTGAGTCGCGCCGTTTGCGCGCGTTGATCCGGTATATCAGACTGTTTAACATTGGAAACCTGAAAATAAGGCATGGAGATTAATAAATTGGATAATCCAGTGGGTTAGAGCTTGGGTCTCGACTTCGGGTGGATTTCCGTGTTGGAACTTGGAACTAACAAAAATGATGCTTCTAATAATGTAGCTTAGGACAATGTAGTATGATTTTTTTTTATTGAATAAGGGGGCAAACGAGCAAACGGGTCACCTGATGGTAAGCAACTACCGTCGCCCATGGACACTCGCAACATCAGAAGAGCTGCAGGTGCGTTGCCGGCCTTTTAAGAGGGAATACGCTCTTTTCTTGAAGGTTTGCAGGTCGTATAGGTCCGGAAATACTGCTGGTGACAGTTCGTTCCAGAGTTTTACAGTGCGCGGCAGAAAGTTACGCGAAAAACGCACTGTAGAAGACTGCCACTCATCAAGGTGATGAGGATGGTATATTTTTCGCGTGGGACGATGGCGAAAAGTTGCAGGTGGTATGATTCCGAACAATTCCTCAGAGCACTCCCCGTGGTATCACGGATAGAGGATGCAGAGTGAAGCTACATCTCGGCGTAATTCCAAGGGGTCAAAGCTGTTTGAAACACTATGGCAGTCAGCAATTCGAGCGGCCCTTCGTTGGATACGATCCAGAGGGAGCAGTTGGTATTTTGGCGCCCCTGCCCAGAGATGAGAATAATATTCCATATGAGGCCGAACCTGCGCCTTGTAGAGTTGTAGGCGTTGGTCCGGACTGAAGTACTGTCTCGCTCTGTTAAGAACACCAAGCTTCTTCGAGGCTAATTTGGCCTTACCCTCTAGATGATATCGGAACTGGACTTCGCTCGATATGTTGACGCCAAGTATCTCAATGCTAGGGGAGATGGTTAATGATGTGCCCTCGAAACGAGGATATACGACCATTGGTGACTTTTTAGTGGTGAACGCGCAGACTTGTGTCTTGGCGGGGTTGAATTGGACCAAGTTACGTCTGCCCCATTCAGAGACCTTCTCCAATGAATTCTCCACCTTAGACACAAGTTCGTTTCGACTCTCAGTGACATTTTGCCGAGAAATATTGGGGGAGCCGGTATATACAGCATCACCTGTACTATCATCCGCATAGCAATGAATGCCGTTGGTCTGTAACATGTCATTGATATGCAGTATGAATAGAGTAGGCGATAGCACACAGCCCTGAGGGACACCAGCATCAACAGACTGAGTTTCCGAGCATTCACCGTCAACTACGACCTTTATGCTTCTGTCTGCTAAGAAACTAGTGACCCACTTACATAATTTCTCGGGCAGCCCGTATGATGGAAGCTTTGATAGCAGCGCTTTATGCCAAACCCGATCAAAAGCCTTCGCAATGTCCAAACTAACAGCCAATGCCTCTCCCTTCGACTCAATTGCCTGAGCCCAACGCTGAGTCAGGTACGCCAAGAGATCACCAGCCGAGCGACCCTTACGGAACCCGTATTGTTTGTCGCTTAGTAATCCCTGGCCGTCCAAGTATCGAAGAAGCTGGCTATTGATTCCATTACCTTCGAGAAGAGAGAGGTTATAGCGATTATAGTTTGAAGGATTTTTTGGGGATCGGGTGCACCAAGGCTGTCTTCCAGGAAGCCGGGACGATGCCAGTGGAATAGGAGAGCCGAAAAAGACGCGTCAAGACCGGAGCCAACTCTGGAGCACACTTTTTCAACACAATAGGCGGGATTCCGTCAGGCCCACTCGACTTTTGGATAACAAGGGAACGGAGGGCTTTTCGCACTGAGCGCTGATGAAACCGAACATCCGACATGATGCTCGTGCATCGCGGTATGGTCGGTGGTTTCTGTCCCCCCCCCCGTCATCCAGGGTCGAGTTTGACGCAAAGAGCTTGCCCAGAAGATCGGCTTTGTCTTTTGCGTCCTGGGCCAACGATCCATATCCTACGTGTAGGGATGGTAGGGTTGGCTTGCAGAAATTTCTTTCAATAGCTTTGGCCAGAGACCAGAATGCACGGGTTCCCGAGGGGAGGCGCTCAAGTCTCTTGCCAATTCTATTGACGTGCTGTTGCTTTGCCAGAGTAATCTCTTTCTTGAGGGACCTAGAGGCAAGGTTGTACTCCTTTTTATATGTACTGGTATTTAAATCCCGAGCAGACACTGCGTTTGCCCAGGATTGGTAAGCCTCCTGCTTCCGGCGAGAAGCTTTTTTGGGGGATGAACCAAACCAGGGACGAAATCTGCCGCCAGTTGGCACTACAGAGGACGGAATAAAAAGTTCCATCCCCTGCATCACCACATCGGCAACAGAGTTGGCAGTGTTGTCGGGATCATCCGGCGAGAAGCACACGTGCCCCCAAGGATAGGATGCAAAAAACGACCGCATCCCATCCCAGACTGCTGACTTGTAATGCCACACACGACGGTATTTAACAGCACGCTGTCTTAACACCGTCGTAAATTTATTGTATGACAAGATGATCTTCAGATGGGCATGTAAATAGTCACCAGTCCCTCACCATTCGTGTTGGTTATCCATTAAACATAAATATTCTTTTCCCTCTACACTCTATAGTCTAGCCATTACCAGAGTATGAAAGATGGTGAGTGCTCTTGTGTACTGCTTACACACTTAGACACTCTTAAATAATTCCTTATTATAAAGTGCTATGATATATAAGGAATATTCTGATATTACTAAATTACCTGTTTGTGATATCATTAAATCTTGTCTGCATTCTTTTGAACGCTTGTCTCTGTGATGTTAGATGCTCCCGAGCTTCCATTGCTATGTTTATCTGCTCATCCACTAATATGTGAGAACTGGAATTTTTTAAAAATATTTAGTAAAGTAATACAACAATGCAAAACAGGTAATGTTAGTCAAAGTCGATGATTACAAAATATATTTCTGAATTATATTAATATAATTGTTTATTAATCTAACAGTAACTATTACCTAAAAAGGGAATTCTGATTGTGATTGGACCCACCAATAATACCTCTCGAATACACAAACCACTCTAGGCCATGTCAATCTCAATTATTAATACACTAAAAAAATAAAATCTTCCTGCATGCTTAGCATGACCACTAATAGAAAGGGTTTCATTCTACAGAAGAAAAGAGACAGATGCAGATGAACAAAGGAAATATGTAATTTTGTTCTCAAAATCTATTGTCATGTTTGGTAATAATTATTCTACTGCAAACCTGCTATTGCAAATCTATTTAGTACTTGCAAGCTCATAAATTTTAATTAACTACCTGTGCAAGTGATTAGCTTCTTTGGCATATTGGTCTCGTCGGCTGAGGCCAGCCGATGCACCTGGTGGGGGGCTTCCACCTCTCAGGAGTTCTTCCCTCTCTCGCCGCGCATTCACTCGAGCTGATGTTCTTTGGAATTCTTGTTGATAGTCCTGTAACACATATTTTCCTTAAGACCAGGCTCCTAAAATTATCTAAACACGCTAGCCCTGCCTACACACCCCCGCTATCCTCCAAACGTGATACAATGATTCCATGAATCGTGCTCGCATGAATTGTATTTTGCGCTGCAGCTAATAGTGAACAATATCGCGTAACAACGGTCCGGCGCATTATAGCACGAAAGTAAAGTTCGCTAGTTCCAAAAATGTTTTTGATGATTACTTAAAAATTAAATACAATACTAATATTTCCTTTAGCTATTATTTTATAAAGTGTGTTATTGTAGTAGTGCAAATTATTTAATGATAGTAACTCAATAAGTGTAACAGATATTTGTTGAAAAGCCCAGAAATATTCATAATTGCGAAAAATAAAACTTTCAAGTCAAAATAAGTGAATCATGTTATCATAAATATACAATGATTAAATAAATCTCAATTTCATTTAAGTCAATTATCTTCCGGGATTGTAATACCTATCAATTGCACCAAGTACAAAGTAAAATATTTTTCTTACCATTAAAATCTCTCTATGTCTTTTGAGAGTGTGTAAGGTGGCAGTACCAGTTGGGGCTAGATCAGCCATTTTGTCATTGATGGCAGACAACTGAAAATAGAATATAAATTTTTTATACCAGTTATGGAAAATAAAATAGTAGAAAAATGCATGCAAATTCCACCTAGCTAATAGCTTGTATCTCAGTAACCCCATTGCATCTATGATAGATAGATGCATGGGATAACTTTAAGTATATAAATTTGAAAGTGTGTATATCTGTTACCATTTCATACTATCAGAATGAACCACTGAAATGATTTGCATGATCATTTAGTATAGTGGTGTTTATGTCATCAGAAAGACAAATTATTTTGTATAATAGCAAAAGCACAATTTTACCCCAGATGCAAATCTCGTACACATAATTTTCACTTTTAAGATCCTAAAAAATTGTATTTACTAACCTTTGTTAGCAATTGCTGCAGTTCCATTGATAAAGTTTCAAACATCTCATCGCTATTAATGAGTGGCACATTTTCTGAACTCAAACTAGATGCGCCGGAGCTTACTCCTAATTTACTAAATGCGACCAATTTGACGTCAATATCGTTCTCAAGATGACGTGCCTGCTTTCTCACTTCTAATAAACAAAAGATAAATAATAACACCCAATTATTAAGAATATTCTTCATAGGTAAGATAGGTCATTTTACACCGATTCAATTACTTTAAAGCTAATGTTTTTAATTATAAGTAATTTATTTACCGGTTGAAAATAATTATAAAAGTTTACCTTCCCATGGTGAAGTGGATAAATTAGCCATGATTAATACTTTGTTACACTTTGTATAACACTAACTGAGGTGGAAGTTGCTAACGTTTGGTTTTCATTTAACTTAATAATACCGAATTATGAACTTTCTTTGATAATATTTGATAAAATCTAATAACACTGATGTGGAGAAAGTTATATATCAACAAAGTTGTCACAATACAATTCAGAACTGTCGAAATAGTTCTTCTACTTATTTTTTTTTTCTTATTATGGCACTTCGGCTATTTAACCATGGCCAGTGTCGAGTATAAATATGGCGGGAAAACAATATTCTATAATACATTTTTCAGCTTCGTTTTTCTATATTGTCAGGTCGAAAGTCTAGTCAGAGTCTAAGTAAAAGTCAATACAGTCTAGAAGTCAAGTCGGTCGACTCAATAAAGTGGTAGACGCTTTACTGAAACTTTCGATGGAGTTTTGGAGGGAACACAAAATAGCAGGTTTCTGGATATTGCATCACTTTCTTACACTTGTGCACGATAAGGAATATCTAATGGCTAATATCCTACCAATATTACACATTAAAAACCCAATTAACACAATTTTAGGAAAATAATACAAAAACACAACATCACTCTTTCACATTCCCGGCAAAACTCTTCTACTTCTTTTAAAATAGAGAAATCGTGAAAACTACGCACTGACCTCCATTATACAAGTACGCTGGACTAATGATACCCTTTGAAATGATAGCTATTTTTTGTGCCTATTTGAAGCGGAATCAGCTCCCCCGATGGGAGGGATAGGAACTAAATTTGACCATTGACCAAATATATTTGTCTATGATTTGACGTAAAAATGACGTTTGAAAGTCGCCATATTGGCGCTGATAGCAGTAGTGGGAGTATTTGGAACTAATACTAGTGATGACAACCAATAACAATTAAGCGGCCATTTGCAAGTTACGTCAAATTTAGTTCTCTTCCCGGTCACTGGGGGCGCTGATTCCGCTTCAAATAGGCACAAAAAAAAAGTGGGTATCATAGGTCCAGCGTACTTGTATAATGGAGGTCAGTGAAACTACGGAAGCCCGGTTAGTCCCCAGGAAAAACGATTCCATCTAGTGAATGTTTGATTAAATGAATCAACTAAACTGTTTCAAAAGCACAGAAGGAACGCCATCATAGATGCACAGATGGCGTTAATGTAATATTATGGAACTATATGAACTTTCAACTTTGGCAGTTCGCGTTCGGGGCTCCGACTCCGACTTCCGAGTTCCGAGCCAGAAGTCCAAACTCCAAACGTAATGTCGGTTTTTGCATGACTATAAAATAATCGATTATTAATCGATTATTTATAACAAAAAAATCTCGTATGAAAAATCACACTTATATGAAGAATACAAGAATAATGAGTGTTGGAGGTTAAAATTAAAATTAAAAAAAATATTTTATGTTTGTTGATTATAATAATAATATTTTTTATGTAATTTTTCTTTGCTTGTTTCACAACTTCGTAAAAATCCTTTGTTTTGTGAAATAGCGTGTTTCACGCGGTTCTGGCAGTTGTACGATATTTTTTTAGTCTGGTACGATAATTTTCGAACACCGGTACGATTGCAACGAACACAACACGACCAAAAGGCAATGATATTTACTAATTATATTTCCTATATATAATAAAGTACTCTGTGGATATTTACGAAATCTGATAGAATTTTAATACGGAACAAAACGGACTAATAAACGGTACTATCTTTTAAAATGCAATATATTTGTAAGTAATAAAATGAGTAACCATTTCTGCAAAATCCCGCAGTTAATGAATGGAATTCTCAATAAAATTGAAGAATCTATGAGAAACTCTACCACTAAACAACGTTAGTATTATGTAAGCGATAGCATGTACCCATTATTAAAGTTTGACTATCTTGTTGGGTTTCACTGCCCAGAGAAAACAACACTAAACGGATGCAAAATAAATTTAGTTTCAGATCAAGACCTTAAAACACTTCATTCTGTGTTTGGACCTGTTCTTCAACGTGCCTTAGAAATTCTAGAGAAGCAACCTTTGTTAGAAGTGTACACCACAGCAAACAAGTCAAGAACTTTGTTAGAAGTTAAAGGTGAAAAGGATCTCTGCTATAGAATATTTCCTATAGTAAACTTTTGTCCATGCCAGGCATTTAAACACCAAGTTCTCGAGAAAAGAATACAATTGACTTGCAAGCACATATTGGCGGGTAAAATAGCACTAATATTAGGAAAAACAAAAGAGCATAAAGTAACTCAGGAACAGTATCAGATGTTATTACATTCTATGTTTGAACAGCAGCAACAAAATGGATGACGGAACATCACAATATTATTTTACTGCTGCAATGGACTCTGGAAAAACCTTGTGTAGCCTACTCAAAGCTATACAGTTTCAAGAGGTATAAAGTGGATGTTTTATGGTATAATAATATTTATTAAAATGTACATTTTGAAAAATGAAATAATGATTATTAACAAATTTCAGTGTGCAGTATTCTCAGCCATGCCGGAGGGCTTAAAACTAACTGTAGAAGAAGGGAAATGTGTACAGGCCTCAGCATACATACCAGCTGACAATTTTACTGAATATAATGTTAGAGATGATGTGGATGTTATGTTTAAGGTTTGTGTGACTATTCTTGAAAGTAATAAATGAAAGATAAATGAAAAAAATATTATATGGCCAGAATGTTAGTATATAATATTATGTTTATGCCTATAAATTGTTTTGTTTTTGTCTATTTATTTTTAGAAGACATGGTTTACCATTGTTTATTTTAAAAAATCCAAGAAATTCCTCCATAAGACAGGCTGCGCCTAGTTTGGAGGATTGAAATGCTCACCTGTACTAAATTTATATATGCTAATAAAGATATTTGATTTGATTTGATTTATATTTTACAATGAAATTTAATATTTCAGATCAGCATTGCAGTTTTGACAGAGTGCTTAAATATATTTGGATCAGGTGAAGAATCCAGCTTGAAGATGTATTTTAGATGCGAGGGATCTCCACTTTTGTTGGTGTAAGTTCCTTTTTCTTAAAAATTATAAAACATTAGGTTTTATAACATGAATATTTCATGCTTGTGTTCTTTTATTAGTTTACAGCCTCAGTCAGTGAACAATGTGATGACGGACTGTGAAATAGCGACGCAAACTGCAGACTCAGTTCTAGAACTCAGGGATGAAAATGCTGAAGATGTTGCAAAACTGGTACTAAAGGCACCGGCTTTTCTTGGATTGTTGGCAGACTTGGAGAGGACCTGTGACACTATTGAACTGAATTTATCCCCTGATCATCCACACGTCAGCATTGTAACATATGGCATGCAGGTATTAAGATTATGTCACTTATCAGCTATGCATAGTCATGTATATTAATGTAGAATCGAGCTTCATTTAAATTTTGTGTCAATGAAAAGATGTGTTTCCATCCTTATTGGCCTTATATTATGGTTTTGCTATAATATATTATAAAATGTATGACATAGTAAGTAAATCAAATGCTTACTGGATTAATCAAAAGTTTTCAATATTGTGCATCCAGAAATAATTTAAACAAATAATGTCATTTTTTTAAAATGAAAATCTTATTAATTTTATAAAGAGATTTATGTAACATAGGCTCTTTACTTTTTTATCTGTTTACAGGATAGATCATGTATAGAAGTGCCAAAGTCCTCTGATATGGTACAGAGCTTTGCCTGTAATCAGCCAGTTTCACTCAAGTACCAGTCATCACACATAAGACTCATCATGAAAGCTCTGGCGATATCTTCAAAGGTAATCTAATTATGTTTTGAAAATATCCACGAGCTTAGACTTTTAAAATCTTGGAAACAGATGGACATAGAGCAAAGTCTCATTAATAGGGTCTTTTTTAGGGTTCCATACCCAAAGGGTAAAAACGGGACCCTATTACTAAGACTTCGATGTCTGTCCGTCTGTCTGTCTGTATGTCTTCAGGCTGTAACTCAAGAACGGTAATAGCTAGAGAGTTGAAATTTTACAGATTATGTATTTCTGTTGCCGCTATAACAACAAATAATAAAAACAAAATAAATATTTAAGGGGGGCTCCCATGCAACAAACGTGGGGATTTTTACGACAGATGTTGAGTTGGAAGAAGACAAATATATCTGCAAAAACCGTATGCAAATCGGATCAGTAGTTTTCGTGTTAAAGAAAAAAGTTTGATACAAAATCTGACCCCCTCTTTTGTCCCCTTAGTGGGGGGAATTTTTTTTTACACCAGCCCCCTTACTAATAAACGTTGTATAAGCTTTGAATAGTTATACAGTGTTTTGTTCCTGTCACGCAAGTGACATTTTTAATTGGATTGAAGAAGACAAAACACTGTATAACTATTCAAAGCTTATACAGCGTTTATTAGTAAGGGGGCAGATGTTAAGTTGGAAGAAGATAAATATATCTGCGAAAATCGCATTCAAATCGGATCAGTAGTTTTCGTGTGATAGTGGAACAAACATACAGACAGACAGACAGACAAAAAACTAACCACATTTTTGGCTTCTATAGCGATGTAGTAACACCCCCCGCTTATTATTTTTTGAATATCTTTAATGTACAGAATTTTCATTTTATTATATGTATAGAAAATAAAAATTTAAGGGTTGCTGCCATACAAAAAACACAATATTTGGTCTATTTTTGCACTATAAAGGTACGGAACCCTTCGTGCGCGAGTCCGACTCGCACTTGGCCGGTTTTTTTATATCCTTTGGGTACAGATTCTTACAAATGAGTGCAGCCTGCAGTTATAAATCTTTTTTTACAAATGATGATTCTTTCTTTCCAGGCGGTATTGCGTTGCAGTTCAAATGGTTTACTGCTGCTTCAGTTGAAACTTGAGAAAGAAGACCAAAGACAAATGTTCTCCGAATTTTATATTGTGCCTCTAATAGACGATTGATGAAACAATTTAGAAATCTGATTTCTAATCTCACTCAGTGAAGTCATTTTTTGTGAAGTGAAGTTTTCACAAGTCTGTGATAATATGTAAATTAAGAGTAATTCACAAATTCATTGAAATGAGTATGTGTATATTAAAATATTGATATTATAGAGATAAACTGCAGAATTTTTATATTAACAGTTGCTCAATATTTTCATGCAAAGTTTTTGTTAAAAATGCTGTAAAAGTTAATCAACCTGTCTGAAATTCTTTAAAAATAACCTGAAAGTGTAAGTACAGGATTTGAATATAAATAAAGTCGAAAATATGATATCTTTATTTCATTACTACAAACAAGATACAAGAAATATTGAAGGAATGTTACAATGTCTCAGTTTATGTAAACAAAATCATTGATATTTTACAGTTTACACCATTGATATTATATAATAGTAAGTAGGAATAAATAAATTATTATACAAGTATGTGGTATTGCTACATTATGCAGCACTAGAGTCATACAAATAATATCTACTGTTCCTTGTGCCTGCCAAACAGATGAATTACATTGTTACTTAATGCTTAGTAATTAGAAATGATACTGTGTATAAATCATAATAGAAGTGAATACACTAATGAAGCCAGAAAAAATGTATGTCAATCATCATTTCAGAATAGGAACTAACGGCCGTTCCCAATATTTGATCTATCTCTGGTTTTGCCCTACTAGAGATAGGAATAGCTCTCATTAGACATTAGAGACATATATTTTATGTCAATTCAATGTTAGCTGCGATCGGTCGTATGTCAAACCAGAGATAGATTGAATATTGGGAACGGCCGTTAATAGTAAATACTACTAACTGCTAACCATTAGTTGAGATTTAATGAACATAAAATCTGTTGTGATTTTTTCTGGCAATTGAAAATCGTTTTTTATGAAGTAATAAATAAACATTGACCTACAAAGCAACATTAATTACAATTTGTAATTCATTTACAACACTCACCAATAATTGAAATAACTTATTTTCTAGTAATTTCAATTTCCTATTTAATAGATTATGCCTAATTCAATTCCAACAACTTTTGCGTATATTTTTATATAACATTGTAATATTTTTTGATTATATTTTATAACTAGCTGTCCCGGCAAACGTTGTTTTGCCGTATAAAGTATTTCGCCCATATTATTTTATTGAAGTGACTAAATAAGTATGTCACCATGGCAACGTCCATCGCTATCCCGTCGCACAAACAATGGTCGCCGTCAGTCTCGAGTTGTAATAATTTACTATAATTTATTCAACAAATGCACTTATCAATATAAAAAGTAGATGTTGTCCGACCCTAGCCGATATGCTCGCTAAGATTCACGAAAATCGGTCGAGCCGTTTCAGAGGAGTTCAACCACGCACACCGTGACACGATAATTTTATATATTATTAGAGATTTTTATTTTTTATTTTATTTATTTATTTAAATGCACAAAACACATTACAATCGAAATGAAATAACATGATAAATACAGTTTATGACCTGGATTGTAAAGTAACATATGTGCACACTATTAAAAAAAAATACATTGCAAACTATAACATTAGCTCAGTAAATAATACATAGTAATAATTTATGTATTAGAAAAGGTGAACAATAGAAATAGGTTATTTGGAACCTTCTAAGGTGATATGGAGGATGTCTTTAACAATCTTTATATACGATTGAAGCTTATCAAAGAGATTGATAGATGAAAGAGATTAGATATGTTATATTACACAACGTAGAAACAACGTTTCTATACGTGATATTAATAACGCCATAAATTAACTTAATTAGATATCTTAACTAAGCAAATATAAATACCAAAATACAAAAAAATAATAATACCAAAGCCCTACTTAACTTCCTGTGGTACGGTAAAACCATTTTATCAGCATACTGGTTATTAAAATCGTTTCTAGTACGTTTGTAATATTAAAAAAAAACCGGCCAAGTACGTGTCGGGCCACGCTCAATACAGTTCCGTAGCACCGCTAGTTTTTGAAAATTTTTGTATGGTCTATGAATGTACATTTATAACGTGTTTTACACTACTAACAACATCATCTCGGTTATTTTCAAAGGAATTTGAACGAAAAGTTCCTTTATACTTCGCCGAATACATTTTTCTTAGTTGATCGACTATTACTTATGAAGTCTTCTTAGCCGTGATATTTTTCCTTTTAAATTCAGCATATTTCCTACTCCCGTGAATTTTTTCACATTTCCAGTTCCTAAACAACCGTTTAGCTGGTAGAAGGGGGGGACACTGGACTCTAACGATTTTTTACACTTTAAAACTTATTTTTTCATAAATGGATCCCTAAATCGGAAAATGATCTATGAATAATATTTAAAAAAACCTATCCAACGACACCCCACACGATGGGGTGGACGCGAAAAAAAAATTCATCCCCGCTTCATGTGTAGGGGAGATACCATAAAAAATATTTTTTTAAGATTTTATGTACCATTTTGTCGGCATCATTAATATGTGCATTCATGCCAAATTACAGCTTTGTAGGTCTTATAGTCTCTGAGCAAAACCGCGGACAGACAGACGGACAGACCGAAACTATAAGGGTTCCTTTTTGACTACGGAACCCTAAAAACGAAAATTATCAAGTACTCAAAATGTGCTAAATGGTTTTAATGTCCCTTGTATACCTACTTTCCCCATTTAACTGCCGCACTCAGAGACAATTATTAATTACTTAACTGTAATTTAATGAAGATTTTGATATAAGCCCCACATCATCTAGGGACACGGTAGTGTCCCCGCCGAGACGAGCCAAGCGAAGCGCAAGGGCACTACCTACCTTTTCTCGAAGTGTTTCGCTGTTTTTTTGAACCTTCATAGAATTGGTTTCCGTTGTAGCAGATAGTTCATATTTTCAGGATATAATGTCATCACTCATCAATAGACTTATTAAGCATACAAAGTCTCAATTGAACAACTCTAATACTTTAGATTTTATAGATATCTAAAATACGCTGATTTCGTCACTGACACACTGATGGTCATCAAAATGTTTGGCTACTCCCTGAAGTGCTAGAAAGCCGAAATTTGGTATGTAATCTAAGTTTAGTATACAAACAACAAAAAAATTCATAAACCTGTAGTTTTCGCCCCCCATCCCTTAAAATGGAATGGATGGTTTCCAATATAGCAGATAGTTCATATTCTCAGGATATGATGTCAATAATAGACTTACTAAACATACAAAGTCTCAATTGAATAGGTCTAATACTTTAGATTTTATTGATATATCTAAAATATGCCGAAACTTGGTTACGACGTAAAATAAGTTTAGTTGGGGTAATGGAAGTTTAAATATGAGACTTTCACCAATCTTATGAATTAGGACATGAAAGTTTACACGAGATAGACATTAACTAAAAACCTCTTAATTAAAAATATAAAAAAAAAAAAACTAAAAGACTGCCTAGCAAGTAGCAACTTACAAAAAGGACTGAAATCCCACCAAAAACATTTCATGTAAAATATTACCTCGACGACCACAAAAGGTTTGCCCTGTGAAAAAGACATCAGATCTAATGTGGAGCCAAGCTTCTGAATATACACGGCCTAACTCTATCGACCCTAACTCCAACAAATTCTACATATCAGTAAGTATGTATGGCTTGGGTGTTTTGTTACTTACTTTAGATCAGAAACTAAATATTCGTCTCACCTCCACGACGACGGTAGCGAAACAGCGAAGCCATACATACTTTCTGATATGTAGAATTTGTTCGAGTTAGGGTCGATAGAGTTAGGCCGTGTATATTCAGAAGCTTGACTCCACATTAGATCTGATGTCTTTTCACAGGGCAAACCTTTTGTGGTCGTCGAGGTAATATTTTACATGAAATGTTTTTGGTGGGATATTATTATCTGCCAAACTCTTCATTAAATTGAAGTTTAATGACCGTTAGATGTCTTTGAGAGCGGCCGTAAGTTTTGATCTAAAATCTAAATATACCTAACACGACCGATATTAGAAGCATTAGGCAGGCCGCATACACACATTTTCGGTATTCGATTTCCGAATTTGTTTTCCGTATTCGGAAATCCGAATGCGTGGGATCAACAGAAAATACATTAACTGACGCACACGTTCGCTTTTTTCCAACCGGGACGAATTCCGCACGTACGTTTCGAGTGTAAGCTAGCGCGTTCGCGCGTGAAGAATAACGAACGTTTGCGCTAGTCTCACGGAATTCCAAATTGAAATTTCACATTAGGAAATCGAATAAGGAAAACGTGTGTATACGGCCAGCCTAAGCCCAAAAGCGCACTAGCGGCTAGGCCGCAGCGGCGTCGCGGTGCGCGGCGGCCTGCGAGATCTTGGTGTGGCCAGGTGCGCGTGGTCTATGGCGGTTTCATACTAAGGTATCTATCTCGATGGCCGCGACCTGGCCGCAGCGGCCATGTCGCGGCGGTCATCGAGAGCTTGGTGTGGCCGCTGGCCCGCGTGCGGCCAGGTGCGCGTGGTCTATGGCGATTAAAATACTCGTATCTATCTCGATGGCCGTTGCGGCCTAACCGCTAGTGCGCTATTGCTGTCGCAGACCTTTGTTTACATATCGTCGCTAAGGTAACAATACCGTAAAAGGGTCAGCGCAGACAGAACGAAGCGCAGCGGAGAGGATTTTATTAAGACCGGGCTCCCAAAATTATATAAACACGCTAGCCCCGCCTACACACCCCGCTATCCTCCAACCGTGATACAATGATTCCATGAATCGTGCCCGCATGAATTGTATTTTGCGCTGCAGCTAATAGTGAACAATATCGCGTAACAACGGTCCGGCGCATTATAGCACGAAAGTAAAGTTCGCTAGTCCCAAAAATGTTTTTGATGATTACTTAAAAATTAAATACAATACTAATATTTCCTTTAGCTATTATTTTATAAAGTGTGTGATTGTAGTAGTGCAAATTATTTAATGATAGTAACTCAATAAGTGTAACAGATATTTGTTGAAAAGCCCAGAAATATTCATAATTTCGAAAAAAAAACTATCGAGTCATAATAAGTGAATCGTGTTTTTGGTTAGCCAAATATCAGATAAATATACAATGATTAAATAAATCTCAATTTCATTTAAGTCAATCGTCTTCCGGGATCGTAATACCTATTAGAAAACACAGCAAAATTTGACAGCCCGGTCTAAACGCACTTTAAAATAAACTTTAAAATGATTAAACTAGTGTATAAATGCTTGAACCTTACAAAAAATGCTCGCGCGTCCTCGAGGATACGCGGGAATCCCTTATTGCACTCTAGTTGAATAATTTTAAAGTTTATTTTCAAGTGCGATAATAAAATCCTCTCCGCTGCGCTCCGTTCTGTCTGCGCTGGTCCTAATATATCAAAGAAAGTACTTCAGTAGATACTTCATGAGAAATAATTTGACATTTCATTTAAAAACATTTAATTTTATTTAAAATATTTCATTTGAAATTATTTCTTATGAAATACGCGGTATTGTTACCTATTGTATGGTTTTGCAACGTGTAGTAAAAATGTACCTACATTTTTAGGGTTCCGTAGCCAAGTTTATACGTGGGAGAGCCATGCTTCGGCACGAATGGGCCGGCTCGACCGGAGAAATACCGCGTTCTCACAGAAAACCGGCGTGAAACAGCGCTTGTGCTGTGTTTCGCCGAGTGAGTGAGTTTACCGGAGGCCCAATCCCCTACCCTATTCCCTTCTCTTCCCATCCCTACCCTCCCCTATTACCCTATTCCCTCTTAAAAGGCCGGCAACGCACCTGCAGCTCTTTTGATGCTGCGAGTGTCCATGGGCGACGGAAGTTGCTTTCCATCAGGTGACCCGTTTGCTCGTGTGCCCCCTTATTTCATAAAAAAAAGGCAAAAAACGGAACCCTTATAGATTCGTCATGTCTGTCTGTCTGTCCGTGTATGTCACAGCCACTTTTCTCCGAACCTATAAGAGTTATACTATTGAAATTTGGTTAGTAGATGTAGTCTGTGTACCGCATTAAGATTTTGATACAATAATGGAATAATTATTAAAAATTTTAGGGTCCCCATAGGTACAACTGAGTCAAAAAAATTTTTTTTCATCTAACCTATGCGTGTGGGGTATCTATGGATAGGTCTTCAAAAATCATATTGAGATTTCTTATATCATTTTTTTCTAACCTGAATAGTTTGCGAGAGAGACTCTTAAAGTGCTAAAATGTGTGTCCCCCCGCCTCTAACTTCTAAAGTAGGGGCATGATAAGTCTAAAAAAAATATATGATGTACTTTACTATAAAAACTACCAACGAAAATTGGTTTGAACGAAATCTAGCAAGTAGTTTTTTTTTATACGTCATAAATGGTAAACTTAATTTAACTTACATTAAATCAACTGAAATATAAAAATAAATCAAAAACCTTTTAATTTCATAAAAATAAACCTTATTGCTGCTGCGGAACCCTTCATGGGCGAGTCCAACTCGCACTTGGCCGGTTTTTTTAAATAAAACAATTGACCAAAACTTGTGCGCACGGGGGACGTGCTTGTTGAATACAAGTGACTGTCGCTAAGTTACCTTAAATTAGAATAAATAATTTCCTACAAGAAAAAAAATTGGGCTGACTAGATAATGAGTAACTACTAACCTACGTATTTTATGACACACATTTTTAAATAATGCTAACTTTTACTATTTGATTTGGCTTTTCATTCCAAACTCCTCTAGTGTTCTCAAAATATATTACGAACTAAACAAAAATGTGTGTTATACATATAATTTCTATCTCAAGTAGGTAATTACAGTTTTCATCGCCCTTTTTCATACTTATCTTATTATACAAAAATATATATCTAACATTTATATTACACCAATGACATTATATCATAGCAATATAGTTTTACTAACATTACTTATTAGATAATAATAATCAGCGCTTGCTTACCATCAATACATATTTTATGTTTTATGTTATAGAAGAATGATTGTGCCTTATATTTTGAAAAACTATTATGGTCTATCTACTGAGCTAAGCAAAAATGTAAAACTAACTTATAGCGCCATCTACAAACGAAAGGAAAACTACACTAACAGTAAGTTATGTTATTACTCAGTTATCAGTTTATAAATAACTAGCTTTTTATAAATAATTTAAAGTCAATATCGCCCAGTAGGCGCTAAAAGAGTGGTGGAAAAATGAAAATCGATGTGTGTATGATAAAATTGCCACTACTCCTTACAAAGTATAAGTTTATATTTATTTAAGTTTTATATTAAAAAAATAAAACCGAATTCAAAATTGTACTTAAAATTCCCTAACACATAAACTACTGAACCGATTTTGATGAAACTTGCAATATTCACTAAGTTGAACAATAGCTAGTACCTACAACAAAAAAGATTTAATCGGACTTGTTTTTCTCGAGATATGAGAACACAATTCACAAACATAAAATCATACATACGTATACACTTTTAAAATTTGGCACATTTGTTCAAACGCTGATATAGACTTTCCCCCTTACTAATAAACGTTGTATAAGCTTTGAATAGTTATACAGTGTTTTGTTCCTGTCACAAAAATTACATTTTTAATTGGATTGAAGAAGACAAAACACTGTATAACTATTCAAAGCTTATACAGCGTTTATTAGTAAGGGCCAAGGGGGTTGCATTATATGCGAAAACTGGGCAACTGGGAACTTTCTGGAAATATAACATACATATGGGTCGACTTGATAATCTCCCTTTTTTAAATAAGTACTAAAATAACAGCAATTTAACGTTATAAATAATAGTAATGTTTAAATAAAATAAACAATAATATGTATAATCATTATTACAGCTAAGCACCACAACTTGAAACATCCAGTCCTTAAGTCTTTGTCAGAGTAAATTTTTAATTGGTTTTACATATTTAGCTCATACTATTTTATACATTGATAGAGCTTATAATTTATATTATAAGTGTCACTGCTTCTACTCGTACAATTAACAGCAATATTATAACACTGACCCTCATACACGAGGTGGTACGCCTATATCAATTTATTTGAGCATAATCTGGTAGTAGTAGCGACACGACACGACGCGACACATGACGTTCCGTAAAATTTGCTTAAAATCGACGTTCGTAAAACGTCAGCGGGGCGTTTTACAAACGTCAATTGTATGGAACGTAAAGTGTCACGTATTGCAGTCTCATCTTTAAGTGTTCATTCCATTTCACACTTTAGTGATAACTTTTTAGACAGTCTTTTCGAAACCAAACACATTCTACACTAGCGTTTGAACAGATTTAATGATCATAAGCGCCGCAATAAAATAAATTCGCATACACTTCAAATCGGTTTCTGTCAATACTCGCCGTAAGCAAAGCAACAGCGCCCCTAGTGTCAAATCGTAGTTACTGATGCTGCCACAACAATAATTTACAAAAAAATATCCACAACCGAACATATAACCTCCTCCTTTTTGGAAGCCGGTTAAAAATTGTCATAGAAATGGTTGTTAACTTTACTAAGTGTAATTAGTCACTACCCGTAGTCAGTCAAAAAATATGATCTATATTAACGTGCAATATAGGCAATAGAAAACGTGCACTGGTCAAACACTAGTGTAGAGTCTGGGGTCTTCTGTCATACGTAAGCTCCCGCAGACTACAGACTTTTAGTGAGTTTTTTCGCATGCACACCTCCAAACATCTTAATACTGACATGATCATTCGACTAAACTATAGGCCGAATAAAAGTTCGCAGTCCGTGAGAGCTCTAGATCTCAGCATAATATACAATAAGGGACAAATGGCGCTATGTAGGTGTAGGGTCTATCGTATCAAACAGTTGTCATATGTCACGATATAGCTGTCATATTGTCTGTCTAACACGAAAGAAAAGACCCTACCGTCCCACTGGTGGCAAATGATATCGAAAACCCTCATTACTCAGCGGGGCGGTCGGTGACGTCGGGCGAGGCGGGGACGGGCGCGGGGGCGGGCGCGGGGGCGGGGCGCTCGAGGGGGGCGGGGCGCTCGAGGGTCGAGCGGGCGGCGCACAGCACGTACTGGTTGTCTACGGCACGCTGGTCTCGCGGCGGCCCGCTCGCAGCCATCAGCGCCTCCAACTCCGCCCGCCGCATGCGCACGTCGCTGCCGTGCGACACGCTCAGCTGCTGCGATATATAAATACAATGAGTAAACCTCTGGGAGACACAAATAAATACGATAAGAAAATTGCATAGTATTATTTAATTACGCTTATTTTGGACTGCTTATTAGTAATTACCACTTAATACTCAGGTTTTAATATTTTGATGAGTAGAATTCAATTTAATTAAATTTTATAAAAATAGTAAGTAGTAAGATGACATATCAACGTTACAAATGAAAAAGCTATAAAACTTACCATGTTAATAAGAACAACAAAACAGTAACAAAAACACGCAAAACCAATCCAGCAACGAAAAAAAACAAGCTATTCAGCAGCATAGGTTTTAATAAAAAATACAACGAAGGAAAATGATTAAAGCTTGACAGAACAAAAGTTCAATTTGTACAATAAATGAACAATATAAAAATATATTTAACATACATTTAAAGCTGTAGATGGCTGACTATTTTTGTATTTACATTACAATAGGGTTCAATGCGATACTTTTAAAATATTTTTTTACGTCAACAATTTATCAAATCATTAACGCCACTTTGCAGTGCGCAATATCCTATTATTATCAACCATCTTAAGCTGTCTATTATCATTACCATTATACAATAGAATATACAGTTAAACAAAATTACTTAAGCCTGCCCTAAACTATATTTTTGAACTGTCTAATTAAATAGCAATTACACATATAGTGTCAGTCGTTTAACATTACTATCGGTTTAAATATGGCAGATTTGAAAATTAAATATATTCTACAAATATCCTTAAAACTCTTGGCCTTACACCTGCATGTACTTTCGAGTACTTACATTCTAATTAATAAAATCTTACAAAATGTATAAATAAAAGTATGTAAGAAACATAGCAAGGTCTTAGATACGAAATATTTGAGTATCATAAGTAAAAAGAAGAAATCTTTTGTCATTCTTCTTTGTATATTGTACCAACATATTTAAATAAATCATTGATAATTTCATTTTTATATTGAATAGTAAATATGCAGGATTTTTTAATTCAACACATACTAGTCCAGGAGGAATCGGCGCATGAGTACCGAAAACTATTCCACCTGAATTTTTTTATGCGATCCTCTTCAAATTGCCCTCCTGATGATATAAATGCATGTTGCCATGGCGCAACCCGGTGCCATATTGTTTAAACCGAAATTGATTAAACAATTGCAAGGAATTGTTATTTTTCAACCGGACAATTTTTTTTATATTCTTTATTGAAATACCAATAAAAAAGGTCCTATGACTTTTCACGATAAAGTTAATATTTTTAAAGATATGAATTTTTAGAGTTTCGAAAAATCTCAAATTTGGCTACTTTCGACCCATGAAAAATATATCTAAGAAAAAATAATGTCTAAAAAATATATTTTTTTAATTCTTTATACAATAGTTAATAATATTGTTGATAGAGATTTAAAAAAATTCATTGTTTATATCTTTTTTTTATTGTTAATTTCGCGCAAAAGGTTGGGAACCGCTGCTCTATAAAATAGTTAATAATATTGTTAGTAGAGATTTAAAAAAAATTCATTGTATATATCTTTTTTTTAATCGTTAATTTCGCGCGCTCACAAGTATGCGTCGCTTACCTTTAAGTATCCCTGTCTCTCTCTGATTCATGCGTTGCATCGGCCTCTCTGTGTCTTGAATCATTATTTATCATTTATCTTAAAAACTACCTATGTATTTTTATTATTTATAAATAATTGTGATTTCAAAAAATTTTCAAATACCATTACATCTTATTATTGTTGATATAAAAATGCAAAAATTACTATGATAATAACAAAAAAGTAATATAAACTGATAAAAAAGTAATTTTAATTACATGTTCCGATTTATGCTTAAATAACTTCTGAAAAATTGATTTCAGAATTTTTTTTATAATAAATCGGCCAAGTGCGAGTCGGGCTCACGCACGAAGGGTTCCGTACCGGTATAGAGCAAAAGTAGACAAAAAATTGTGGTTTTTTTTGTATCGGAGCCCCCCTTAAACATTTACTTTATTTTAATTTTATTATTAATTATTAAAGTACAAATATAATTAAGGATTTTGTGAAAGTGCCTAGCTGTTACCATTATTGATTACGAGCAAAAAAGGCTAAAAAAATCACGTTTCTTGTATGGGAGCCCCCCTTAAATAGTAAGTTTATTTTATTTTTAGTATTTGTTGTTATAGCGGCAACAGATATACACAATCCGTGAAAATTTCAGAAGTCTAGCTATAGCGGTTCTTGATATACAGTCTGGTGACATACAGACAGACGGACAGACGGACAGACAACGAAGTCTTAGTAATAGGGTCCCGTTTTTACCCTTTGGGTATGGAACCCCAAAAACAAATTGTAGACAATTTAATTATTAATAACATTGCTCTCTTTAACAATCTTGATGAAGTTGATAGTTTTTAAGATAAATGATAAATAATGATTCAAGACAGAGTCAGAATGAGTCAGAGAGAGACAGCGATACTTAAAGGTAAGCGACGCATACTTGTGAGCGCGCGAAATTAACGATTAAAGAAAGATATATACAATGAATTTTTTTTTAATCTCTACTAACAATATTATTAACTATTGTATAGAGCAGCGGTTCCCAACCTTTTCAATGTCACTACCCCTGTGAACAAGTATGGGAATTAAGTTTACCCATAGCTAATTTAAAATAATTCAACCACACAAATTCGAACAAAAATATCTTTATTAGGTAAGAAATTGCACGTTTAGGTAACTAGTAATATATAAATCTTGGACTTAACAGCTAGTGTGAAGGTTGATATTGCTTTGCATTCGCAAGTTTAAGAGCGCCGTACCGTACTATTATTTTGTTTATTATTATAATATTTTTTCGTGCCAACTCTGTTACCCCCCTAGAATTGCCGTTTACCCCTGCGGGGGTAATTACCCCCAGGTTGGGAACCGCTGGTATAAAGAATTAAAAAAATATATTACTTAGACATTATTTTTTTTTTTTAATATTTTTTCATGGGTCGAAAGTACCCAAATTTGAGATTTTTAGAACCTTTAAAAATTAATATCTTTAAAAATATTAACTTTATCGTGAAGTCATAGGACCTTTTTTATTGGTATTTCAATAAAGAATATAATAAAAATTGTCCGGTTGAAATATAACAATTCCTTGCAATTGTTTAAACAATTTCGGTTTAAACAATATGGCACCGGGTTGCGCCATGGCAACATGCATTTATATCATCAGGGCAATTTGAAGAGGATCGCATAAAAAATTGAGGTGAAATAGTTTTCGGTACTCATGCGCCGATCCCTCCAGGACTACAGATGATAGGGAGAAAAATATTGTAAAGCAAAAATATGCAAGCTACATTCAAAATTAATATGCATAATATACTATACTCAACGTATTACACACAATATGTGAATGAGTGAGATAATTATATATTCTCACTGTTAACAACAAAAAAAAAAACTAGTATGAGTATGCAAATTAACAGCATTGTGAACAAGTTAAATACAGTTACGACGTGCAGTACTTGTAACATAAATATGAAGTAAAACTACTGAGACAGAAAAATTAAATATTACTATAGAACAAACAAGTAATGCTTGTCCTTTTTAATGAAAATAAAAACATACAACAATAATAAACAATACACAAACATAAATACAACTTTCTTGTTAGACCTATATTATTGTTGCAGCCCTAATATACAGTCATATTTTATGCTCATGATTAATTTATAGCCTCTTTGTTGTACTTCAAGTTTAACAAAAAAAGCTATTTGTCCTTACAAAAAATAAATCGATACATATTATTTATTAATCTTTTTTTATTAGAATTAAAAACCAAAATGCTATGCTATAGCATTTGTTGCCATTAAAAAAACATTTGTAAAGAATTCCATTTGTTGAGAACATTAAATTCATTTACTGAACAAAGTCAGTACTAAGTTACAAGGAGAATTTTTTAAAAGTAAAGTAAAACAAAAAATCTTAACATAACTTTTGAGAAACAAAAAGAAAATAATAATAAATATACATCATTTTATATATACCTAGTCAATATAAAATAAATTTTAATTAAATATTATTGTCCAATTTCTTCAAGAATACTTAATTATTGAGCACTAGTCAGGACAAAAGCTTTAATTAAAATAATATGAATCAATCAGAACAAAATGTTTGGCTGTGTCTAGACTGATCAGCATGTTTAAGCTGCTTTTTATTAAAAAAATAATGTTCAGTCATATTCATACAATATAACTTTCTTCTACAAGCAGACGCAACAACTTTAAATTCATAACATCTACACTAATTTCTAGTCTTTATGACTTTGTAATTTTAGCTGTTGAACAGCATAAAAAGAATGCTGCGAATGCTTAGTAGATTTTTGAGTGTCACTAAGTCAGTGCTGAGCTCACTTGTGGTCTAGCGGGGTCGTTGCAGACGACATACTCGGTGAGGGTGACATCCGCAGTGCCTCCAGACTCCAGAGGGATGGGGTGCACGCGGAAGTGCTCCAGCATGTCATGTACGTCGGGGAACCACAGGTGCTGCACCCGACACTGGCCAGCTTCACTCAACGTCATACGCAGGTGCTTCGCTCGACCCTGATTACAAAAATATCATATAATTAACGAATTGTCAATGTAAGAACTAATACATAGGTACATAATAATTTAAAATACAACTGCAACAATAAAACTGATATTGAATCAGGATTTAAAAAATGAATTACAAGATTTGGATCAAATATTTATAAGCAAATAGAATTGCTGATTTTCTGATTTGTATTGTAAAAAAAGATTAAAGGAATAAATACTAGAAGAAAATTATATTCCTCAAATTACTAAGACATTTTCTTGAAGTCAGCATTTAGGTGTCACCTGCAAAAATTGTAAATAACGTAACAAACAAACAATATACAAACCTGGAAGTTAAATGTTAGCACAAATTCTCCACGTCTCGTCTCGCTCTGCCGCACGAGATAGCAGCCGTGCGCCGCCGCGCCGCCCGCGAGCACGCACGACGCCGCTGCCGACCGCGCCAGCGTTCCGTGGAACCACGGCCAGTCGCTCATCGACTGCCGCTGACGATCTACCTCGTAACCCTCTTCTACTATTGAACCTGCAAATGTTCTGTTGTTTCACTATGTATTCTACTTTCTAGAGGCACAGTATGTATTTACAAAAATATTATGATTGTAATTTCTATACTCTGTTCAATTGTGCCTAAAAATCTCAGAAAGGTGCTTCTATATGAATGCTATACAATTACATTACTTAAGCTACACAACGCATCATAGAACATATGATAAATTATTATTGTAAGATATTAATTGCAACTGCCTGTAAATTAATAAAAACTAGAATATGAAACGAAAGCAACAGTGTTCTATATATATTAAAGAAAATTACTTAGTTCTCCATCTTCAGGTGTCTCCAAATTTAGGTTTGCATTACTAGTACTTGCTGGCAGGTCTCGTCTTGGTGGTAAATCCGGAGGGGCAGGTTCGGGCAAATTAGCTAGCGTTTCCGGTGGAGGTTGTGACGTTGGTGCAGTCCTCATACAGTATTTTATAGTGGCCAGCCACGATTTCATATCATCTACGTCTGCTGCTTCTATCACATACTCCATGTTGTTGTCTGCCTGTAAGTCACATGTAACAAGTATTGTTACAGAGGATCAGATTAAACTTTTTTGGGGGTGTAACTATTTTGTAAAGCATAATTTTTGATGGAACCACAAAATAAAAGAAAAAGTTATGTGTATTTCTATTTCATTTAATGTTAAATGAGTATTTGCATAGTTATTTAAGTGTAATTGAATTGATAAGAAAACAAAATTGGGATTGATAGCAGGTGTACTATTCTCATTATTACTAGTATTCTTGCAGAGCCCCTACAAAGGCTTTGCAGAGCCTTAGGGCATTGCAGCTGCATTAGTATAATAATATTTTTTAAAATGAAGAACACTAATCTGTTTACTGTTACTTACTAGACTATTAAAATAATTTTTAAAGCTCAATCAATCCATTCTATGTGCATGAGCCTGACATAGTATTACATTGGTAAAATTAAAAACAGTGCCTGTAACCAATGTTTTATCCATTTAATATTACTAATTTTTTATACATACTTATGTTCTAAGCTAATTTAATAGGTACTTACTTTTAAAACAAATGTATTTTCATGATCAGGCATCTCCAGCGTTATGGTTTCTCTTGCTTCGGAAATTAAAAAGCAAAACACTCCACTACGAGGTTTTTGTGCCTTTGGTGGTGAATAAAATTCTAACATGTAACCACCCACAGTTTTAACAAGTGCTAATCTACACTTTTCCCATTTCTGTGATGCCCCAGGCTGTTCTAAGCTCTCTGGTGTTAGGTAGTTCACTAGACCTTCCTTCCTACATTCCACAACTATTTTTGCCAGTTTAGTCTTAGTTTGCTTGTTAAGGTTAGACGAAAGTTCTACTTCATCTGAGTGTTGTTTATGAAATAGTCCTTTACCGCGTCTCAATCCCTTGAAAGATAATCTCCTGAAAAATGGTTTGTGGTGTGTTTTCGGTGAATCGGTGTCCTCCGAGTAGTCGCTCTCGTCGTGTCCTGTATGCGTGCCGTTCGGTATCTTGTTTTGTGCTTTCAGTTTACCAAATTCTATGTCGAATTGTTCTGAAAAACATTCAACAAACTTCTTCAAAATTTCTTTCTGGGAGATGGGCCGGGAGACCGTGTCTGTTGTATTATTCTGTACGAAATGTAAATATGCTTTGGCGAAGTCTTGAGCAGTAGTTTTGGCTTGACGCTCGCAAAACTCGACCCATCCGTCGGGGTCCCCGTCGGACGGGCCCGCCATAGCGAGCAGCTTCTTAATGAGCTCCACTTGTATACCGAGTACAGTATATTTATGAACAAACTAGATATCAATTAGAAAAATAATCACGGTTAAAGTATTTTTTATCGAACTCCTTGACAATTTAACAAAAATAAATTTTTGGTGCCACAGACTTGCCACAGACTTGACAAATCCCGGATGCCAATTTTAAAACCATAAATTAAAGACCAAACCATAACCAAACCATAGACCTTTTTTTTTTGTTAATTCGTCCCGGTCGGGACAGGCAAAGGGAGCATTGCCCATACAGCCATCCAAACCATAGACCATAGTGCAAGCCATATAGAGTGCGCGCACGCTAACTTAGGTTTAGAGGTCTTTGATCGGAACCAATTGTAGGGCCGCCACGTTTACACGATAATCGATACGCCTATTCCTATACATAATTTAAATAAGTAAATAAGGATATTAAAGTAAAAATACCAATGTTATTTAAAAAAAAATCATTGGGATTACCCATTTTTTAATGAATCCCTACGCTGGCACCACAGAGTACCTTTTTATATAGGAAAGCTGGCACGACACCTGTCGCGCGCAGAGTTATCGTGCGCGCACTCTAGTAATCTGTGGTGCAAGCCACAGGGCAGTGTTGCCACACCAAATTTTAAAAAAGTAGACACTTCTAGATTTTCTATTGGTTCCCCACCGATCAGAAATTATCTGCAGGTTGGCATCACTGACTACATATTGCTTGTGTTTCTAAAAAATATCAGTGTACTGTCAAGTGTGACATAAATCAAAATATCTTAAACCTAGTTTCCAACTTCCATTATATTATCAAAAAACTAAATAAATAATAATATCTATGGACGCTTCACACCACGTCAGTCTGGCCCCGTGCTAAGTACCTGAAGGACTTGTGTTACGGGTACCAGACAACGGAAATATATTTAATACTTTTATACTATACATATATTTAAGATTTTTTATTACATGATACACATATTTAATACACATCCATGACCCAGGAACTTTGAAAACTTTTTTTTTGTTCCGTCGGCGGGATTCGAACCCGCGACCCCCGGCTTGAGCTACCAACAGCCCACCAACTGAGCCACAGAGGTCGTATGTAAAAACTGTATGTATTTATACATTTCTATATATTTCTATGCTTTTTTGCTTCGTCTCTATACTAGTAATCTGTGGTGCAAGCCACAGGGTAGTGTTGCCACACCAAATTTTAGAAAATCAGTAGACGTCACGGCCAAAAATTGGTAGAATGAGTTGTTTTCTTTTTAGATTCTGCAGTCTGCACCAAACGGCGCGACGGTAGACACTTCTAGATTTTCTATTGGTTCCCCACCGAACAGAAATGAATACCGGAAATAAAAAAAGGTGTAAGTGCCAAAATTTTCGAAACGTATTTTTTACCAGAAATGTATTCTATGTGCCATCGCCAATAACCTAAAATAAGCATTAAGTGACTAGCGTAGTTTTTTGCTTAGTATTTACATCTTTTAAGAAAGGCGGAGGAGCGGGACGCATAGCACATTGTTATATAAAAGGGTTTAAGTCCCTGCCAGCGTGCCGCCATTGTTATGAAAATGGTAGACATACCACCTGTTGTTGTTACCGGTTCGGGAAGAAAAAAGCGTTATGAGGCTATTTCAAATAGAATAGTATGAATAATGTTTTATTGCTTACATTATTTTTACTTGGTATTTCAATATGTTGACTCAAAAATTTAGTAACTTTGTTGTTTTTGGTTATTTACTTATATAATATCACGTCATTAGTCTTTGTGTGTCTAAAACTTTAAATGTTCAAAGTGCCAATTTACCGAAACAAACCTTGGAACTTAGATCTTTATTTAAAACATAATGCATGGCACTTAGAGCCTTATTTAAGTTAGTTAGAATTGGACTTACGGTTTTCTTTAGATTGTCAATTAAAATGTAATTTTGTTATAGTAATTGATAAGACTAATAAAATACTTTGTTTTTTCTACACAAAGAGATTTTATCGTAATATAAGTATTTCCCTTAAAAAAATAAACAAAATTTATTACGAAGATGAGCTACTATTTTGATCACAGATTAAGGATATAGGTAAATGGCTTCTTAGCTCGCCAGCACGTGGCCATTTTATGCTTGTGTGCAATTGCCGTAGTGTGCGTGTAGGGATGGGCGTATATCTGCTTGTATATCGATAAAAATATAAAATTAGACTACAGCTATCGACCAATAGTCGACCATAATTTTATGTTATAGATTTTTATTAAACGACATCAAAAAAAGGAGGTTATCAATTCGACCCGCATGTTTAATGTTGGATATATTATGCTCATTAAATTAGAAGTCGCTTTCAATTTGGTGAAAAGATATTATTTTATTTATAAAATATTTAAGTATATAATTACACTCTTATATAATAGATAAAAATATACATAACCAGCTGTGCCCCGCGGTGTTACCCGCGGTTTAAGTGATATATAATAAAAGACTATGAAAAGTAAGTACCAATAATAGGGTCAAAACAGGACGATACATGGCTCTATAATGGTTTATGGTAGTGATGATGATGATAAATGTAATTTGCATAGTAGCATATGCTTTCTGTTCTTAAAACAACGTCGAAACTCCCAAACTTGTATCTATAAAGAGTCAGGAGTTCTCTCAGCACCTTCCGAACCATGGTATACCTTGGTGCAAAATCTTGCTTGTTGGTAGCATATTATGCTTAGAATACTGCTCATGAAACCGAAGTCACCACATGTTTCCATATAAATTTTGAGGAGTTCCCTCGATTTCTTATGGATCCCTTCATCAGGTCACCACTTTTATGAATATGGTACCAAATTAGGATGATAACCTATACACCAAAAGAAAAATTTTGAAAATCGGTTCACAAACGGCGGAGTAATCGTTGAAGATAAAAAAACGAACATAACACCTCCTCCATTTTGAAAGTCGATTAAAATTGTAGCCTATGTGTTATTATGATGTATAAGCTATATTATTGTAAAGTTTCATTTAAATCCGTTTAGCAGTTTTTGCGTGAAAGAATAACAAACATCCATACATCCGTACATACATACATACATCCAAACTTTCGCCTTTATAATATTAGCAGAATATGTATCCTCCATCAACGATATCAAAATACTACGTTCTAATTATATGTACTCCATAAACCTCGAAGGCTTGTCCGGAGTGTAATATCAATAAAATCAACAGTTTTTACATAAACTACAGAAGAACCAATATACTTTATTATACTTAACTATTAAGCAACAATTTTGTAAAATAACAATTACTATGTATTATCGAAGAAATAAAGACGTTAAAGCATTGGATACTGGTGACGGGACACATAATAATATAATGTGTCCACTGTCCCAACACCAGTATCCGATCCTTCAAGTCAATAAAATATGCCATACATTATAACATGTAAGGATCGGACACCGGTGTTAGAACACATTGAATAATATATTTATACACATATTAAAAATTAAATTAAAAATATTCAAACATAAGGTTTTATTGAATATGTTCTTAGTCGCAGCTTTTGAAGTAAATATAATATTAACTTCCTTATAGGTTCTCAATCGTCATCATCATCACATTGACCTCTTCTCTAGGAGCATTTCTTTAACCTAAAAAATATTAGTATCAATATTCAAAAAGTATTTGTTCCATTTTTTGCACTGTATAACAAAATTTGGACATGTCAAGATTTAAATGAAAAAATATGAAATTAGCAATTTTTAAATATGGTTTACGGGGAAGGTTGTCTGCTTTATAATTATTGGACTCTGTTTGATAACTGCATTTGTGTATCATGCTACAAAAAATTACGTATTGAGATATAAATGCAGTCATGTTCTTTAGATCATTTAAAACGGCATCCATAACTTAAAAAATGTGGGTTGACCCACAATTAATGCTTAACTGCGAGTATACGAGTATTGAATACTTAAATTCATATTATAAAAATATAAACTTTAGCTAACCTTAGTATGCCTCGAAAACACTATAAACAGTTGACAACAGTCTCCTTAACGGGGGGGTCTCCTGAAGGTGGTAGTGATAATGGGGGATTTTCCTCACTTAAACCATCCCTCCTCACTCCATCTCACCACCTCGAAGAATACTCGGTTATAATCTTAACTTAAAAATAATATTATCTTCATTATAGGTCTCTCCGTCATCACCATCATATTGAACTCTTCTTTAGAAGCATTCCAAAAACCTAAAAAAATAGTTGGTTTAGTGTCATTAAATGTACTTAATACTATAAAATATATACATATATAATATTGTATACGGGGCAATATTTCCATACTTAACCCATCAAGCCCCAAGCGGAACCCAGGTGCCGCATAACAACTGAATATCTATTGTGTCTGGTATTCGACGATCGAGGTATTAAATTTATTTTATTAAATGATTATGTCTTTAGCCTTATTAAAATTTTACATTTTATTAAAAAAGAATAATGCCAGGATAAAATTTCAAAAAGTAGATCCAAGTAACAATTTGAGTACTTACAGGGGGGAGGTGTGAGAGCTGTTAATCATTTTACTCTTCGTTAGAACTTTTTTATTTCAATAAAATCATTGTTTCAAACTTACGTTTGACATGATAATCCCAATATTGTGATGTCTTCATAAGGGAGTAAAAAAACTAGCGTCTAAATATTTCTGTTCGTCGTTTATTTTGTAGCATTTTCAAATCCTGAAAAAAAAAACATTTAGTCCATGACAATATTTTTATCGATATAATATATACTTCAAGCAAGGTGCATCCCTAAAGTACACGTAAAAACTATGCCATATTTGTAGCGAAATTATTACTTGATGTGACATTTTTATCACTAATTCCATAAACAGCATGATTAAGGGATTATTAAACTTATCAATTTTCTTTTTAGCTTACAAAAATACCGATTGATAAGCCCAAAAAACGTTGTTGAAAACTTACGTATGTTATGTTAAATCCACGTGTTTGAGGCATTCCTTGACCGTTTTTATGGTTTATTATATAGCGGAACCACAAAACCCAACAAGATATTGCATTAAACGTTCACTAAACACTTTTATTATGACTTTTTAAACATGACATATGCAGACCTACTCCTTTGTTATGTCCTGGCTGGTAGGACATAACATTACAGGCTTTTGACGTTTATACACCGATATGAGCTTGCTCTTTCACCCAACTTACTGAATCGTTAGTTAGAAAGAGTAACATTATCAGCTGTCAAAATATAAGGCGCCCTCCTATCATATAACCTCATTGATTTTGATCAACAATTCCTCCACGTTTTGTTTTTGGCACTTACACCCTTTTTTATTTCCGGTATTCAAATTATCTGCAGGTTGGCATTACTGACTACATATTGCTTGTGTTTCTAAAAAATATCAGTGTACTGTCAAGTGTGACAAATCAAAATATCTTAACCTAGTTTTCATTAGCATAATATTATCAAAAAACTGTATGTATTTATACAGCTTGGCAAAGAAGAGTGTGGATTAAATGAGGGCGCTTTTCTTTAAATACAGGCAACCCTACGCTTCGCTTTTGACACAATATATTATACTAGAGTTGACAAGTAATGTAGTGTTGTCATAAATAAAAACTCTTAGTTCCAGCTGTCACAGCGTCAGACTCTTCTTTGCCAAGCTGTACATTTCTATATATTTCTATGTTTTTTTGGTTCGTCTCTCTAGTTTAAATTTCACGAAGAGCATACGTCTAAGCGATCATTGGCCTAAGCGATTAGGCCAGTATACTGGTAGAGTGCGTTTCATCGAATAGTTCCTTTGCCGTCATGTTGGCACTTATGCAAATTAGTGTTGCCTCATCACCCTTACTTGGCTACCTTAAATTAGGGGAGATAATAATATTATGTTATCACAAAAGCTTTTAATAATTCCCTAAAGAAAATTTCATATAATTCTAACTTTCGCCCGCGGCTCTGCCTGCGTTAACGTCTATCGTTCGGGAACCGTTCTTTTTCCCGGGATGAAAGGTACCCAATGTCCTTCATACCCCAGACAATGTGTACCTATGAAAGTTTCATGATGATCCGCTTAGTACTTTATGCGTGAAGGCGTAACTAACAAACAAAGTCACTTTAGCATTTACTAGCTAAAATCCGAGCTTTGTGAATTGTGAGGGCTCGCGTCGTCACACCTTGACTGATTGATGATAATACATCTACATAGTTTTTCGGTAAAGTGTACCATAAAATGTACAGACTGACGGCTGTGGGATATACTAGGGCTCGCTTCGCTCGCCCTGGCCCTTGATAATATACTAGCTTTTAGCCCGCGACTTCGTTCGCGTTTATGTAATTTTCGTCACTAGAAGTGCGTTGCATCAAATAGTTCTTTTGCCTACATGTTGGCATTCCTGTATGTTAATAACGTAAACATGGTAGACACGCTCTGCGAATATTCATAAGTTTTACTGTGTTTAAGGGTGATTAAACTGATGCTGGTAACCCTATTTCACTAAGCTGTAATGGCGGCCATAGACTAGTATATATATTATTTGGAAATGGCGGCAACCCGAGCTTGTACACTATTACTATTAACTATTAATGGAATTATTGGGGCCTCGTTACGTTTTTCACGTTCACAAAACTCTTTCACTCTTAGCACCATGATTCTTTCACCACCCTTTATTGTTTTCGGCATGATTTTCTCACGAAATCACAGTAAAACTTATGAATACTCGCAGAGCGTGTCTACCGTGTTTACGTTATTGACAGACAGTAATGCCAACATGACGGCAAAGGAACTATTCGATGAAACGCACTATAAGAGTTTTAGGAAGACGCTGACATAAAATAATACTTGTCAAACTGAAAACTGACAACTGAAAGAGTTTTTTTTTTCTCTTATTATGGCAGTTCGGCTATTTAACCATTGCCAGTGTCGAGTATAAATATAGCGGGAAAACAATATTCTATAATACAATTTTCAGCTTCGTTTTTCTATATCAGTCAGGTCGAAAGTCTAGTCAAAGTCTAAGTAAAAGTAGACGCTTTACTGAAACTTTCGATGGAGTTTTGGAGGAATATTTTCTGGATATTGCATCACTTTCCTACACTTGTGCACGATAACGAATATCTAATGGTTAATATCCTACCAATATTACACATTAAAAACCCAATTAACACAACTTTAGGAAAATAATACAAAAAAACACAACATCACTCTTTCACTTTCCCGGCAAAACTCAACTGAAAGAGTTTTGGCGTGCATGTCTCTTTGACACTTCTTCTACTTTTTATTGTTGGTGTGGTTTTTATTATTTTTTCCCAAATTGTGTTATGTACTTGGGTTTTGATGTTCATTATTGGTAAAATATTAGCCATTAAATATTCGTTATCGTGCACAAGTGCAGGTAAGATGTTGTCAAAACCAAAATTTATAATTCCTGTGACATTTGGTGTGAATAACGGTAAATAGGACTATTTCTTAGGTGAGTTTTAACTAAAACATCGTTATAATAACTTTATTATCCTATTCATTGGAATATTATTGCGTCTTTTTCTAATTAAAATGTATCAAGTTTTACATTCTTTTGCCCAGTTCCTCAAGCGATACTACTATATACTACTATTTTAAAATATTACTATTTTAATAATGAAGATAAAGTTTAAAATGATATGACACTGAAAATGCTCGCCGCGCCCTGCCATTCCGGTGTGATTCGGCCCTTAATCTATCAGATTAAAATTGTATAAACTTGCATAGGAATTCGATCTGTGTATGTATGGTAATAAGGAGCAAAATCGTGTAAATAAATAAAAATACATTAAAGTACGAAGTATTTTAATTTTACTCATAAATGCGATTGTGTTTCTTATTCCTATTACGATGTAGATTGTTTTCTTATGTAAGTATTTTCATACAAGGGTAAAGGGTTCAATTTATACTAGTGTACTAGTACCGAAGCACTTACTTCTCTTTTTTATTTTGAATCTTAGAAATAATGTCAAATGTGTGCCTTACGCTCTGGAGTTAAGGCGAGCACTTACCTAAATTCCAAAACGATAACCATGCGAATGCGAGTGCCAAGCGTGTACGCATCGCAATAAGATTCATTTTAGCTTAGCATAAAATTGTAGTTACGACGGGCGGATCTTCTCTATTTTATTTTTCGTGTGTTTTTTTTAAATATCTTTTGAAATAAATACTAAGAAAAAAAATGTTCGGTTAAAAGTTTTTTAATATAGATTCACTACCAATTTATTAAAATAAAATGTATGTTATCCTTGTTAATACTTATATTTCGATGATAAAGATTTTTGTCGGAGGTGAGTTTGTAAATTAATTACAGCCAAAGTATTACGTTTTATTAAAATGTTTATGGTTTAAAACCTTTTAAATATTGTGCTGTATATCTCATATTTTTTATATTTCGTTATTATATTGGAACTAGGTAAACCGGGAGTCAATAAATAACAAAATGGGGTTTGTCCAATTTTGTGTTACATAAGTCGCTTAGAACTTGAATCATTTATTTTGAAACAACATTTTATTTTTATTGAAATCGCTAAGAAGAGTACCAATAATAACGACATAATATGATGATATAATTATGGTGTTGTGGGGGCATATAATTATTGTATTCATATACACCTCGGTCGATTTAACTCAGAACCTAGCGGCCATACTATAAGTATGGTCGCCAGGTACGGAGTTAACTCGACCGAAATGTACAACCATGTGACATTGGTGACCCTGACGTGGTAATGATGATGATGATGATAATGAATGTAATTTGCATAGTAGCATATGCTTTCAGTTCTTAAAACAGCGCCTAAACCCCCAAACTTGTATCTATAAGGAATCCGGAGTTCTCTTAGTATCTTCGGAACCATAGTATACCTTGGTGCAAAATCTTGCGTTTTAGTAGCATATGCTTAGGATACTTCACACAAAACCAAAATCACCATATGTTTCCATATAAATTTTGAGGAGTTCCCTCAATTACTCAGAGATCCCATCATCAGATCATCACTTTTGAGAAAATGGGACCAAATTGGAGTGAAACCTAATATAACAAAACAAAAATTTTGAAAATCGTTTCACAAACGGCAGAGAAATCGTTGAACATACAAAAAAAATTACTACTAACCCCCTTACTAATAAAAACTTCATACACATCCGTGTAACGCATGAATAGTTAAACACGGTGGTTGTGTTACCCATACGCTACACAGGGTTGATACAGAACTCTATAGTGCGTTTCATCGAATAGTTCCTTTGCCGTCATGTTGGCATTCCTGTCTGTCAATAACGTAAACACGATAGACACGCTCTGCAAGTATTCATAAGTTTTACTGTGATTTCGTGAGAAAATCACGCGGAAAACATTAAAGAGTGGTGAAAGAATGATGGTGCTAAGAGTGAAAGAGTTTTGTGAACGTGAAAAACGTAACGAGGCCCCAATAATTCCATTAAGATGTGTACAAGCTCGGGTTGCCGCCATTACAGTTTAGTGAAATAGGGTTACCAGCATCAGTTTAATCACCTTTAAACACAGTAAAACTTATGAATATTCGCAGAGCGTGTCTACCATGTTTACATTATTAACATACAGGAATGCCAACATGTAGGCAAAAGAACTATTTGATGCAACGCACTTCTAGTGACGAAAACTTCATAAACGCGAACGAAGTCGCGGGCTAAAAAATAGTATAATAATATTATCAGGGCGAGCGAAGCGAGCCCTAGTATATCCCACAGCCAGTCAGTCTGTATATTTTGTGGTACACTACGGAAAATCTATGTAGATGTGTTATCACCAGTCAGTCAAGGTGTGACGACGCGAGCCCTCACAATTCACAAAGCTCGGATTTTAGCTAGTAAATGCGAAAGTGACTTTGTTTGTTAGTTACGCCTTCACGCATAAAGTACTAAGCGGATCATCATGAAACTTTCATAGGTACACATTGTCTGGGGTATGGAGAAGGACATTGGGTACCTTTCATTCCGGGAAAAAGAACGGTTCCCGAGCGATAGACGTTAACGCAGGCAGAGCCGCGGGCGAAAGTTAGAATTATATGAAATTTTCTTCAGGGAATTATTAAAAGTATTTTGTGATAACATAATATTGTATCCCCTAATTTAAGGTAGCACAATAAGGGTAATGAGGCAACACTAATTTGCATTAGTGCCAACATGACGGCAAAGGAACTATTCGATGAAACGCACTCTACTAATAATCAAATGATAATGACATATATGACTTGTGTACAGTTCGACAAGGCTGTTTATGAACGTGGCGAAAAAAGGAACTAACGCTTATATCATAGAAAAACGTCATTTTTGACAGTTCTCCTTACTAGCAGCAGCGCCCATTGACAGTTTGACACATTCATATAAAGCCTTGCTTGTCGGACTGTAACTAAAATCGTGTTATATACCATAGACTGTAAACTCAAAGGAAAACGTTCAGGAATGGGTTGTTTTCTTTTTTTTTTGATCTCCACCAGACGGCGCGACGATAGACACTTCTAGATTTTCTATTGGTTCCCCACCGATCTGAAATTATCTGCAGGTTGGCATCACTGACTACATATGGGTTGTGTTTCTAAAAAATCTCAGTGTCCTGTCAAGTGTGACATAAATCAAAATATCTTAAACCTAGTTTCCGTTAGCATAATATTAACATAAAACTGTATGTATTTATATAGTTCCATGTATTACTATGTTTATTTGCTTCGTCCCTCTTGTTTAAATTTCACAAAGAACATACGCCTAAGCGATCATTGGCCTAAGCGATTAGGCCAGTATACTGGTAACAGTTTAGGAACACGCTGACATAATATAATACTTGTCAAACTGAAAGCTGACAACTGAAAGAGTTTTGGCGGGCATGTTACTTTGACACTTCTTCTCCTTTTTATTGTTGGTGTGGTTTTTATTATTTTTTCCCAAATTGTGTTATTTGGGTTTTTGATGTTCATTATTGGTAAAATATTAGCCATTAAATATCCGTTAACTTGCACAAGTGCAGGTAAGATGTTGTCAAAACCAAAATGTATAATTCCTGTGACATTTGGTATGAATAACGGTAAATAGGGCTATTTCTTCCGTGACTTTTAACTAAAACATCGTTATAATAACTTTACTATCCTATTCGTTGGAATATTATTGCGTCTTGTTCAAATTGAAATGTATCAAGTTATACATTCTTTTGCCCAGTTTTGTAGCAATTAATGATGGTATTACCGATAGTTGTCTACCTATACGCAATCTAGTTACTAAAATGAAAACTGACAATCAAATTAAAAAGATAAGAAAATGCCTCATTAAGTAACACGCTATCGGATGTTCAGGTGTTGATGACAAAAATTGATATAATAGTTATGTTTTTATGAACCTGGTAATTATAATTGGACACAAGATTGATATTTAAACATTTTTAGTTAATATTAATCAGTAGAGTACGTGAATTTTGTAAATAATATAATGTTCGACTATGATATTTACTTTCAAAGTTTTTGAACGCAACGCTAATGTCAAAGTTAATAAAATTTGAAATTGTCATATTTTGTCACTTATGACGTGTTAGGGGCGCGTTCCACTAAGCGCTCAAACGCTGAAAATACTCCTTCAGCCGTTTCACATGTCGACCGCGATCGTTGTGATATATTTTCGCTAATGCAAAGCTAAAAACGACCCATCTTAAAGGTGGGTCAAAGTGGACGTTTTAATAAAACCGCCATCTTTTTATATGCAAAATAAGCGGTTTATTTTAAATTTTAAAAATTATAATTAAATAATAATAATAAAGGTAGTAAAATAAGAGGTAAAAAAGGAATAAGAATGACAATGATAATATTAAAACTAAATAAATATACATAATTTATAAAATAAATGTAACAATAAACAATGATGACTTAAGAGGAAAATAAAAATATACGATAATATCTTGAAAAAAGCTATAAAAATGAGAAACTATTGAAAGCCGTTCCTAGACAAAAACAATATAAAATGCGATAAAATTATAATTTGAAATGAACGCTAGAAACTCTCAATAATCCATTCCACTTGAGTTTGTATAATTGAATTTGCTAAATTGTAAAATTGACTTAGAGCCAATTAAGTGTAGCTACGAGGCAGATGTATGCAACCTTCAGGCAGAGATTTCAATACTTCTAGACTCCTTAGACAATTTGAAAAATAAATATGAGTTATCACAGCAAGAAATGCAGGGGCATATAACAGCATTGAATGATCTGCTCGAAGTGACCCATTACAATGAGGAGCGGGTTTATTCTTTATTGAGAATCAACGGTTCCTCAGATAAGGTAGATCATTCCATTTTAAATAATATTGCAGATATATGTTCCAGTCAGAAGGTACATACAGAATGCCCAACAAACATGACTTTAGTCAGTGATGAGTTAAGTAAGGATTTAGGTGTATATTTGAATAGAATGTGTATCGGACAACCTATCTCTAATTTTTGTATGCCCGGTGCTACTTACACTGAAATTTTAAAACGGGCTTTAAATATGACATATTGTCCGAATACTACATTAATACTTTTAGTTGGGAGGAAAGGAAAATTAAACAAAAAAACAGATGACTGAATATTTGGACAAATTATTTTATATAAAACATGTTACAAAAGTCATCTTGTTTACTTTTCCCTACATACAAATGTTGCCAAAGAGATATAATAAAGAAAACATTTCTAGGTATCAGCTGAATAGCCTAATGTATATAGCTGTAAATAATAATTGTATTATTTTAAATGACTCGCATAAGCAATGTCAGGTTGTAGATATTAATAATTTAGATTTGAAATTATCTACTATGAAAAGAGATATGTACTTCTTATATCATTTTTATAAAAGACGTATAGCCAAGTTGCTATTTAACTTTTTGTTTATAAAATCAGCCAAGTATTTGGCTTCCTCGACTACTGCTTTTATTGAGCAGAATACTAGTCATAGTTTTAACGAATTGAAATATGTTTCAAATATTTCTTTAAATTAGATATTAAGACAATAGAGGAAATCTCTTGCAGAAACAAATCAACTTTAAATAGTCAAAATCCTACCAATAACTTAATAGATTCAAGTATAGTAAGTAAAAATAATTGTAATTTAATTAATCTGGTGCATCAGAATTTACAAGGTATGGTAGGTAAATAACTTGAAATTGAGTTATTTTTGAAGGAATTTAACATTGATATTATGTGTATATCTGAACATTGGTTCAGATCGCATGAACTCATTTTCAATTTCAATGATCACCAGATAGCAAGTTCATTCAGTAGAGAAAATGCCATTAGAGGCGGCTCTCTAATTTTAATCAGAAACAATTTGAAATTTAAGGAACGTAAGGATATTGTGAGTCTCTCTACTGAACGAATAATAGAAGTGACCTGCATAGAGCTGAGCCATCTAATAATTGTGAGCGTATACAGGCCTCCATCAGGGTTATACGATTCTTTTGAAGTAACAATGGAACAAATTTTGTCAAAAATATGTGCATCTAACAAAAAAGTTATTATATGTGGTGATTTTAACATTAATTTATTAGATTTAACATCCACTACTGTTAGATTCACATCTTTATTTCAATCGTATAACCTTAACAGTTTGTTTCAGGAACCTACAAGAGTCTGTGAGACTACAGCCACTTGTATTGACAATATATTTACTAATCTTATTCCTGTTACAAAAGAAATAATTAATAAGCTAAGTTCTGATCACTGTGGACAAATAGCTTCTTTTAATATGAATTGTGACAGTGATGCGAAGAAAAGTCTTGTGTTTATTCCTGTGACCACAAAACGTATTGAGCAATTTAGAAGTAAATTAAATTCACATATCCATTTATCGGATAGGTTACATAGCTCTGATGAAGCTTTTAATAAATTATTTAAGGTGATAAGAACTCAATTTAATTCAATATTTACTTCTAAAACGGTTAGAAACAGTAATAAAAAAACTAAATTTATTGAATGGGCAACAAAAGGGATTAAAATTAGTAGGAAAAGATTATATGAACTATATGATGAAAGGTGTATTAACAATAGTGAAGTATTTAAAGCATATGTTAAAAACTACTCAAAAACCTTTAGAAATGTTTGTAAAGCTGCAAAAGCCCTGTACATAAAAAATAAAATTAAGAACTCTGAAAATAAAATAAAAACAACATGGCAGGTAATAGCTGATGAGACTGGAAATGTATCCTGTCGCAACTCTGATTTTGAACTATACTTTGAAAATAAAAAGATTACTAATGATCAAGAAGTTGCGACGGTCTTTGAAAAGTTTTTTGCTGACATTCCGGTCTCAACGACTAAAAGTTTAAATTCTTCACCTGAAGCTGCCGAAAAGCTACTCAGAGACAATGTAAAGGAGTGTGATGTCAATTTTAAGTTTAGAGAAATTAACCCCAGTGATATTATTGATACCTTAAAATTGTTGAATATAAAAAATACTGCTGATCTCTGGGGCATGTCTACAAAAATTATTAAATCAATAATTGACATCGTAGCTCCTCATCTAGCAATGATTTTTAATGACTGCATAAAAAATGGTGTTTTTCCTGACTTAATGAAGCATAGCAAGGTTGTTCCTTTATTCAAAGCCGGAAGTAAATCAGATCCCATGAATTTCAGGCCTATATCGATTCTACCGACCTTTAGTAAAATATTTGAAAAAATTATTTTAAAACAATTATTAGTACATTTTAATTCAAATAATTTGCTACACGATAACCAATATGGATTTACTAAGGGTCGATCCACAACGGATGCTGGTATAGGACTTCTTTGTAGTATTTTTGAAGCTTGGGAGGAGTCGCAGGATGCCTTAGGTGTGTTTTGCGATCTCTCTAAAGCCTTCGATTGTGTTGAGCATGCTACATTGATCAGGAAACTGCGCCACTACGGCATAAAGGACTCTGCTCTCAGCCTTTTGACTTCTTACCTTAAAAATAGGACTCAAAGGGTTGAGGTAAATGGTAAAAGGTCCAATGGAACCAAAATAGAATTAGGCGTCCCACGGGCATCTATATTAGGCCCATTTCTTTTTCTCATCTATATAAATGACTTACCTTATCTAGTAAAGGATAATAATAATGAGATAGTGCTTTTTGCTGATGACACTTCACTTATTTTTAAAGTGAAGCGACGACAGTCGTTCTACGACGAGGTAAACAGTGCTCTCTCAAAAATAGTATATTGGTTTAATGTTAATAACTTACTTTTAAATTCTAGTAAAACTAAATGTATAAAGTTTACTTTGCCCAATGTTAGGCAAGTCCAAACCAATGTACTATTAAATGATGAGAAGATGAATTTGGTAGATAACACTGTATTCCTAGGTATTACACTTGACGGTAAATTACAGTGGGGTCCTCACATTGCTAATCTTGCAGGTAGGCTCAGTTCTGCAGCATATGCAGTCAGAAAAATTAGAGAAATTTCTGACGAAGACACGGCACGATTAGTATATTTTAGTTATTTTCATAGTAGGATGTCATATGGAATCCTTTTATGGGGAAACGCTGCCGACATTAATACAATATTTGTGCTGCAGAAGCGAGCCATACGTTCTATTTATAAAATGTCTGCTTTAGAATCTCTGAGAGATAAATTTAAAGAAATTGGTATTCTAACTGTTGCTTCTCAATACATTTTGGAGAATGTAATATATGTTAGAAAAAATATAAGTAAATTTAAAGTTAAAAGTGACATTCACGGTAGAAATACTAGAAATAAGCACAAGCTAGATATGCCGGTGATCAGACTTAGTAAAGTCAGTAAATCCTTTAAAGGTCAATGTATACGCCTTTACAATAAAATCCCAGAAAACGTTCAAAATCTTTCCATTAATAAATTTAAAAAAGTAGTCAAAGAGCGTTTGTGTGCCAAAGCCTATTATAAGGTCAATGATTTCATAAACGATGGCACATCTTGGGAGTAGGATGGCTACTTGCAAGGCTACTTCTACATTAGTGTATGACTTACAATTATGTTGACATTGTATAATTTTAAGTTACAACATTGTAAATTTTATTTAAAAGATTAATTTTTTTCTCACTTTTTTTGGTAAAAAAGTGGGCCCCGTGCGAGTTTCTTACGCCGGTTCTTCTCGCCGGGCTAGTTCCCGAACCGGTGGTAGGCACCATGTAGTATCAACATTCTGAAAGCATTTTTTTTAAATCTATTCAGAAATAAAACTATTTTTATTTTATTTTTATTTTTATTTTTTATTGACGCGATTTGTATCATGCGAGTGGAACGGCAAAAACCACAGTCGTGACTCGTGAGCGTTATCGTTATAGGTGCTTAGTGGAACGCACCCTTAATAAAACGGTCGCGATGTATGTTATATTTCGTTTAAATTGAAAATCTATTTCAAAAATAAAACACATTAAATAGTTCTTTTTATGTTTCTTTGCTAATAAGATGGTATAAATCAGCAAACGCACTCAAAACCACATATTCAAAATAAAATATAATCAGCTGATCTATTGAAAATGCCATCTTGATCTTATTCACACTCTATACAAGGGTGATGCCTTGTGTAAGCGTTGGGTAAATTTGTATGGAAGTTACAACAGCGTTATACAGGCCATATGTCAAAAAAATGATTATTAGTAGAAAAAAAACTGTGTAACTTTTTATTAGTAAGAGGGTAATATTATAAAGCGGAAGAGTCGTTAGTTTATTTGTTTGTTTGTTTGAACGCGCTAATCTCAGGAACTACTGGTCCGATTTGAAAAATTCTTTAAGTGTTAGATAGCCCATTTATCGAGAAAGGCTATAGGCTATATTTTATCACGCTAAGACTAATAGGAGCGAAGAAATAGAAGAAAATGTGGAAAAAACGGGGGAAATTATTTGAAAGGGCTTATCTCTCGAACTACTAGAGCAATTTTTCGGTTATTTGGGTCAGATAAGAAGTAGACCACGTGAAGGATCATAGGCTATTTTTTGTAGACTGATTTGTCTGTGAAATATCTAATTTACGCGGGCGAAGCCGCGTGGAACGTCTAGTAATATTATAAAGCGGAAGAGTTTGTTAGTTTGTTTGTTTGTTTGAACGCGATAATCTCAGGAACTACTGGTCCGATTTGAAAAATTCTTTCAGTATTAGATAGCCCAGTTATCGAGAAAGGCTTTATTTTGTCACGCTAAGACTAATCGGAGCGAAGAAATAGAGGAAAATGTGGAAAAGACGGGGGAAATTATTTGAAAGGGCTTATTTGAACGCGCTAATCTCAGGAACTCCTGGTCCGATTTCAAAAATTCTTTCAGTGTTAGATAGCCCAGTTATTGAGGAAGGCTATAGGCTATATTTTAATACGCTTAGACTAATAGAAGCGAAGTAATAGAGGAAAATGTGGAAAAAACGGAAATTATTTGAAAGGGCTTATTTGAGCGCGCTAATCTCAGGAACTACTGGTCCGATTTGAAAAATTCTTTCAGTGTTAGATAACCCAGTTATCAAGAAAGGTTATAAGCTATATTTTATCACGCAAAGACTAATAGGAGCGAAGAAATAGAGGAAAATGTGGAAAAAACGGGGGAAATTATTTGAAAGGGCTTATCTCACGAACTACTAGAGCATTTTTTCTGTTATTTGGATATAAGAAGTAGACCACGTGAAGGATCATAGGCTTTTTTTGTGGACAATTTTTTCTATGAAATATCTAATTTACGCGGGCGAAGCCGCGCGGAACGTCTAGTATATATATATATATATATATATATATATATATATATTTATCCAAAGCCGAACATATAACCTCCTCCTTTTTGAAAGTCGGTTAAAAATGAAAGTTGTATGTACAAGGAGTCATAGTGACGTCATATCGACAATTCCAGGAGTCAAGCCTTCGAAAACGCAGCAGCACCGAAACTTTTCGCATAGAAAAGTTTGTCGGACTCATCGCAAAAAAAATTAGTTCCTTGTACTGTGGACTACCTATATAGGGGCACGAGGCTACACCGTCGGTCAAATCGGTATACAAACGGCGGAATAATCGTTGTTATGTTAAACGATTATTTCGCCGTTTGTATACCGATTTTCGAATATTTTTTTTGGCGTATAGGGTCACCCAGTCACAATATTATTATAATTCATATCTAATTATTTCGTAAGACTCCTTTCATTAATAATAATTAATTGCTCTCTCTTGGAACTAACACAAAATAAAACTAATTAACCCGAAACTCAATTACATTTAAGTACACCAATATTTACACAGCGTAGGTATTTAAACTAAATAATATACCTACAGGATGTAACAAAACAAAGTGATATTAATACTTTAGGGTGTGTATGAGTCCCTTGTATAGAGTTTACTGTAAAAGTAGCAGCGCTTAAAGAGCAAATTTTTAAAACTTTTGTACCATAGAGGAAATTGATTCCTAGGCAGTTGACCGACCTACGTCATGTGGTCGGCTTATTATGTCAATTCAATGTTAGCTGTGATCGGTCGGATGGGTTTGACGTAACGCGACCAAATTACTTAGGTCCGCCATCTGCCTAGGAGTCAACTTCTCTGATAGTACATGACGCTGGGCCGCTTGGCGCTTGCCCATACAAATCACAAAAAAATGCTCTTTCAGCGCTGTGACTTGCACAGTGAACTTTATACAGAGTGTCACAAAACTAAGTGAGAATACTTTAGGGTGTGCATGAGTCCCGTGTATAGAGTTCACTGTGGAAGTAGCAGCGCTTGAAGACCAATTTGTATGTTTCCCCCATACAAAAGTGAAAAAATAATTGCTTTTTCAGCGCTGCTACTTTTACAGTGAACTCTATACACGGGACTCATGCACACCCTAAAGTATTCTCACTTAGTTTTGTGACACTCTGTATAAGGGACACATACACGCTCTTAAGTAGGTATTATCACTTTGTTTTTTTACATTCTGTATAAACAAAGAAAACTGCAGACCTTGTATTGTTATTCGCTGTGTAAATGGTTTTATTATATTGATTATTGGGTTTTAGTTTCAACCTACTAATATCCATACATTAATAACTCAAAAAGTAATAATTATTTTCTATGAGAGGTAGAGAATTCGCAGACAGCAACAACATCTTTTCATCGTTATTTGAACTTTGAAGTCTGTAAAAATAGTAGCAAGCGAACCAGAAATATATTATTGTGAATTGTGATAAAGCTGCATAAGGACCACTCAAATGTATCATCGATATTGAAAGGCTGTGATGTTCCAAGTCGTAAAACCGATTAGGGCTGCCTCTTGCGACTTTCTTGATTTACTTTGATGTTTTTATTTTCTAGATTTTTGGTTATTATTCCAGTAAAGGATTAATCTAGTAACAAGAAATTAAACGAGTAGCCTGAAGTACTTGGTGTAAGCAATTCGATTATTTATTATTAAGTACGTCAGCTCTACGGCCTCTACGTATGCCTAGCTCCTTTGACTATGTAGTAGATACCTACTACATAGTCAAAGGAGCTTTTATAGTTCGGTGATGATTTGGAAGATCATCACTTCAGCAGGTATTTGTTGACAGGGACACGAGGTTGCGTGTTGTTAACACAATTTATTACATATTTGCTTGAGCGAAACACCTAAATACCTTCATTTAGATTAGGTATGTTTATATTATCTACATTCTAGGTGGTTGAAAACACAAGCAAATACGTTTAATTTTTAAACTAATGGTTAATCCGCGCTCCACTTTCGAGGAATTATAAAAAAGTTGCAAGAAGAGTGCGATGTGGTATTTATTATCTGCTCCTCGGGATCTCGATTCCTCGGAGCTCGCGAGCAGATCTTTAAAACTTTTTCAAAAGTATTCTCTGGCCAACCCTACTGGTGTTTGTGTGTCAAATTTCCAATAATCTTATTTTGGCGCGCATCAGACGCGTCGATGATGGAAATATGGGAGACGCGGCGCGCGCGGCCGTTCACCTGAACCGCGACGATAGTTTTATGACATCGCATTTCGCACGGATAAAAATAATAGGCGTGACCAACTTGCACATATGCTGGATATGTTCGTTGTGAATTAACTACCGAAACGTAGAGATTTAGGCAAAGAATATATTGTGAATGAGCCTACATTGTTTGTTTTAAAAAATATATATTTTAGTTACTCCCGTTACTGTGGAGTGTGGGTACGGTTTAAAGTTTAAGTTAATGTTTAAACGATATAAAACTACGATTCTTGAAATCCAATGACGCGTCGTCATAGGTTGTACCTAGATACTAAATAAAGGTAGATCACATAACTTATAAGTTCTTACCTAAAATATGTTTACGTTAATATATTGCCGCAGTTCCGCTTTATCAATTTTAAAATTTCCTTGCTACTAGAAAGTAGAAATTAGACAACTTCTTTTGTCTAGTGACTCGACTCAAAAGCTTCAACAGAGTTCAAGTCTCTATAAAGCTATTTTCAGGCCACCCAAACAATTTTCATATGCCCATACCTACCGCTGTTTTCTTATAAGTAGTTTGTTCAAGGAATATTTATAATAAACATAGAGTTTGGTGCATCCGGCGCGTAACGGAGTGCCGCTGACAGACGCGGGCGGAAGATAGCGTCGTTACCGCTGTCGTCGCCCAACATCAACGTAAATAAAACCACGGAGACTCTTCTCCTCAGCTTGAGATGCACTTTTATGATCGAGACATTATATACAGTGTAGATTCTACACGAATATTAAAGAGGAACTATTTGTTTTTTTATGGTGACTGGGCTAAGGAAGTACCTATACCTACTGGATCTATTATAGTGTTTGATTCAGACGTAGAGAAAGCTAATTTTTACCGTGATTTTCTTCCATTTGCGAAAGTCTTGGAAAAACCTAGATTTTTTCAATCTTTAGGTACTCTCGGTACATAAATGAGATGTCAACTGATTAGTCGCAATATAATAACAGGATAATCCTGCAGTTATCTCGGTGTGTCTCGAATAACCACATTCGTTAAGTAGTCGGTTTTTGGTTGTTTTAGTTAGTTAGGTTAATTTTTTAACATTTACGTCAAAAGTAGAATCAAAGTAATGGATAAATATAATACGTAAGTGATTTTTCATTAATACGTAAGTGAAAGAAATGCATGGATAATAGAGTCAACAAATCAACGCAAACAATTAATTGTGTTTTTACGTCGTGAAAGGAAGTTAAACACTGAAACAACAAATGAAAATTATAATTGAGAATAATGTATGTATTGTTGTCATGTAAGAGGATATTGTATATTTGTACCTTTTATGAGAATAGAATGTAAAAAACTCGGGATAAGCCACGATGTAACAACAAAACAATCTTCATACTCTATACCGAATATATTCAAAATCGATTGAAGATCTCGATTCTCGAGACTCGAGAAGAGTTATAAGTGTCTAAACCACTGTCTGAACACACTATGCCGAATTTCCGCGGCGGAAGTTCGGCTTAATTCCGCCTGCAATCTATTTTAAATTACCGATGACACACCATGCCGAAATTCCGTCACGTTATATTGTATGCGTTTGACATTGCTGACGTAATTATGCCGAACTTCCGCCGCGGAACTTCGGCATGGTGTGTTTAGACACTTAAAGACGGGCAATATTCAGACACACCGATAAACAAATATCATATTGTTATGTTTGATATTATATATCGTGGTTTCGTAACCGAAGACATAAAAGAAAATATTTGAACAGTATATACTTTTTAAATAGCTACATCATTATAATGAAATGTTGTAACATAATGAGCGGTAGGTATTTGTAGTGTAAAATGTTCGCTGGCATATTGCTCATTTATTTGTATCGGTATGGTTCTTTAAATAGTGAATCATTGGACTATTAGCGTGACTTTTCGTTTTGTTCTTACAAAATATTTTCTCTGAACGCGCGTGGGTAGAAATCCGCCGTCTTTAAGCTCCGCCTTTTCCTTTCTTATCTCTTTTGCACATCTCCAGTTAGTAGCATGTGGGAAGGCGATGGATATACTCCAATTAGCTAGTCCGTGATGAGAACTGTTAAATATTAACAATGTAGTTTATAACTGAAATAAATCTATTTCTAATTAGAAGTAGAGTTTCAAGGAAAACATTTTAGGCTTGTACTCAGCATGTATGATTACCTATACCTTCTTAGTGTGCCTACATCAATTAAAAGGCTTTGCACCGTAAGAGAAGCGGAGTACGAAAGTAAATTTTATTATTTCTTAGAATTTACAATGTTCAATAGCACACACAATACTCATTAAATTTTAAACAGTGGATACCTACTAATACGTTTCGTTTTTGGTAAATGTCACAAAAGTGGTCTTAGTTTTATCTTATCTACAAAAATGTTGGACATTTTTAAATGTCGAGTCACGTACTTGAAAATGAAATATGTTTTGGTGCAAAATATTTGCTTAATTGTTGGTGTCTCGACACTTCAAAAATAATCTACAGTCTACCTACTTAAAGATACATTTTTACAAAGCAGATACCACTTGAAAACCGACCAAGTGCCCGTCGTCAGCCTCTCACACGAAAGTTCCGTACAAAATGGCTTAAACACCTTTTGTATGTAATAACAAAAAATACCTTTGAAAAAATTGTAATCTACTTACATAAAAATAGATAGGTACTATTAAGGAGATAGAGTCTACTCACAGACAAAAAGTCACAGTCAGTAGTTTAATATGATGGGTTTATAAATATTGCATAAATAAATATTGTATTAATAAATATTGTATTAATAAATTATAAAACTAAGAAAATGATTTTTAAACGAATGAAAAATAAAAACTATGGAATCCGTCGTGCGTAGCACACTCTACGGCGTAGCAGGAGCTACGAAACAAACATTTTTATGCATTTTCAAATAATTTGTTAGAAAATTACCTTTTTTATTTTTGATAATTATTGTTTTTAAGTCTTTCATGATATAGCTATGCTTAATATTATATCTAAATTAGAAATGGATTTACTATAATTATAATTAATGACATTCTGTCGTCAGGCTAAGTTTGAATGTACAAAGCTCCTTACTTAAGAGGTAACGCGGGTGCAGTAGAATAAAAAAAAAAAGTACTTGAAGAAACTATTGCCATCGCCCTTCACCCTGCGCCGGCACGTGTATTGTGATTGAGATAGATGCAGTAAATCGAGGTAACGTAGTCCTCTGATTCCTCCTTAAAAATAGAGCCTATCTAATTTTTTTAAAATATTTTTATGAAGAGTTAGTCTATGCCTCTACGTTTTTATTTTATCTTATAAGATCTTTCTTGTTTTATGGTCGGTCGATTGGCGGGGTACGGGGCAATTAATTTTTTGCGATTTTTGAAGAGTCATATTTTTTTATTAAATCGAACGTAGAGGCATATCTTTAACAGATCCCAATATTGTATAAAAAAATCATTTGTCTAGATGCATTGTCCAGGGAGTAAATTGGGGAATACGTTTGTATGTAAAAACAGTGCTAGCGTATCCTCTTAAGCATAAAACAAACATAACTTAGACATAAAATTTAATAGGTTATTAAAAAGTCAATAATAACTAGATTAATGTAAAAGTAACCTCGCTGGCCACGGAACTCTAAAAGCCGTTAGAGCCAACTAGATCTTGACCAGAACAACGTCTATATTCTTTGTTGTTTGTGTAAAGGTAGTAATAGTATGTATTCAGTTTAAGACTATTTATACACGGTGTATACAGTCCGAAAATAAAGCTTTACCAATAGGCAGAGTGTTTACACTCAGGTAAAGTATAGTGTGTTCGAAAATAACAGGAGTGTGGCAACGTGGTTGCTCGCTTCTTAAAAACATGATCTGCAGTGTGTTTACAAACTACTTGTAGTGTGAAATACATAGGAGAGTAGACAATTAGATTGTTGATTTGCGTACTAAGAAGATTTGTGTGTATTTTACTAACAGCCTTTGTGGTTATTGTCGTCGTGAGTTGTCTGTCCTTACTGTTTTCCTTTACTTTTTAATACCAATTTAAATCGTATTATGATTTGTGATGTTAAAAAGATGTACCTACTAAAATATATTTAGCAGGCGAAGTTGCAGGCAAAAGCTTCTTCATTATTTAAACAGACGTAGGTATAATAAGTTATTGGATGTGTTCTTATTAATTTATAGTGTTATGGTAATATCTCACGTCGAGTTAATAAATCGTGGAAATATATGTACCTTACAGGTGGATTCAGGCCCGCTGTACGTCAGGGCGCGACGTCGCGGGCCGTTCAGTGGGCGGAGCTGCGGGGGGCGTGGCCTGGCGGGCGGCGCCGCGCCGCTGCGCCCCGACGACAGAAGCGTTCGCCTCGCGCCGAGGTATGCGCGCGCTTAACAAAAGATTAACGCACAGAAAACTGATTTATCGCGTCGCGTTGAAAAAATAATCGACTCGCATCGAAGACATGCGATGGAGGGTCAAGAGTGGCGGGACGAGTGGCAGCAGCCGCGGCAGATGGACGGTCAGTGCCCGATACGGGTCGGAGCTATTTTTTAACATTTTCATCGCATGTAGCTGAGTGATCACTAACGTTAGGGTGATGAAATCCAAAGTGCTGCGGTGAAAGATTCTACGATTTTCAGTACGCGTTTCGTAGGTAGACTAGCTCTTGGCTATGTCGCTGTCGTTTGCACAGTATTGTGCAGTCACAACTCACACGCCAAATCATCTAAGTGTTTCTCCGATGGCGCAATTTTGTAAGTGATAAAATAAGTTATAAGATAGTTATCGACCGGAAATATTATTTTGATGGGTTTATTCGACCCAATTTTTAAGGCCCAAAAAATCTAGCAGGTTTTGAACCGTTACCGTACCGTATTCGTTATATGAATGGCATATAGGCTATTGGAATGAGTATGATGCGATTCTTACATACAACCAGAGTAATGGAAAATTAGAAACTATATAAAGATCTAAAAGGTACAAAATTGTGCAGGTCAAGTTATATAATGTGCTCATCCCCCAGCCCACTCATCTTTTCACCGTAGTCGGGTAAATATAGAGCAAATTATATAATATGCCTAAAATATATTGATTTTTGTTGACAAAAAATTTGTTCGTTACTTATCATTTTACTTAACTATTAGATCGATAACCATATATTTGCTTTTAAACTGTAATTAATATGTTTAAATTAAACAAGTAGGTACCTAATTTATATTCAAAGACTTAAAATGTAAGTTTTTTTTCATAATATAATTTTTTTTAGGTTCTAGGTTTTGTTTTAACGTGAAAATGGTTTTGAAGTTTTGATAATAATCAACGGGTAACTCAATTTATTCCACTGAGTTATAACTTATAAGTACTATTCCTTAAAAATTTTAGGCGGCCTAAATTCCGATAGGGCGAAGCCAAACGAGCGTAATTTGTGAGTTGTGAGTCGCGGAATTTCGGTTCGGCAGAATTCTGCTGCATTCAGTTTCATACAAAAGTCCTGTTTGATTCACGTGAGCGTAATTTTGTGAGTCATGATTTGTATGAAAAGATATTTACGCGGTAGAAATTCTGCGACTCACAACTCACAAATTACGCTCGTTTGGCTTCACCCATAGATTTAATTGTAATAACTTTTGCAAAATGAAACAAGTCTAAAGTAACATTAGTTTAAAGTTTTGGAGAGAGGTTTTTTTAGTAGATTTTAATCTACTAACATAATTTATAATGATTTCGTTTTACTTTTATATAAACTTAACTACCTAAATCATATTCCCGTCGATCGTGGAAAAACGAGACACAATAGCTTATAAATTGTTATCGCGGCCGCACGTGGCCGCTTGGGGCTTGATGAATTAAATGTATATGTATATGACTTAACTTGCGTAAGGTTTCCATATCTATAATGGCTGGATTAAACTCTATTACTTGCATAGTGATTACATTTTCTTTGCCATGTAACTGTACATTTGATAAGTTCATATTATGACTTGCCCGACGGTAGGTAGGCGCTGAATGTTAGTGTAGTCAGTAGTGTCTAGAGTCTAGAGTCTAGACTCTAGACTATAGTCCGGGTTCCCTAGAACATTTTTTTTTATTACTATCAAGCTTATTTTTTGTGATTAGCTTCATTTTGATAAGACGAACATCAATTTTATCTGCGAAAAATGTCGAAAGTGGTAGCTAACAGAGTTAGAAAGGATTTCATACTTTGATTTGATGGTCCTAAAATATGGATTGTTCTATTTGTAGAACAATGTTACTCTTAAATTATATAACTATAATTAAACCTATCAATATACAAAAAATCAGCTGGTTAGGGTTCCGTTTTAGGGTTCTGTAATCAACAAAACTTGGTTGACTACGGAACCCTAACCAGCTGATTTTTTTGTATATTGATAGGTAAATACTTAATAGTTATATAATTTAAGAATAACATTGTCCTACAAATAGAACAATCCATATTTTAAGACCATCAAATCGAAATATTAAATCCTTTATATATTATCTCTGTTAGCTGCCACTTACGAGAATTTTTGCAGAGAAATTGTTGTTTGTCTTATCAAAATGAAGATACTCACGAAAAATTTGCTTGATAGTAATAAAAAAAAAATGTTCTAGGGAACCCTGACTACTAGACCAGCGCGGCTCTAAAACTTTTTTGGTGGTGAAACCTTTTTAAGGAGTAGCATTTTTGTCGCAAAAAAAATGTTTTGTCTTTGAATTAATTGTCTCCAGGCTGGTGTCTGATGACATTTCTAAAAACAATTGAGCACACTTTGAGAATGGTTGGTCTAAAGTCTAGAAATGTTTTCCATAAAAGATCATAGTTTGAGCAGTTACAGATTTTGTCGTGTACCACGTATTTCTAATGTTGTTATTTTTAAATGTTTTTGAGACAAAATCTATACTAAGTTCTATACAAAGTCCAGCTTTCTTTCTATACTAAGTCCTTTCCCGCGACTTAAAAGTATTAACATACCAAAATTCATCCGAATTCGTTAATCATTTCAATCTAACAGTATACCAAGTATATACAGATAGCTAGGCAGATATTTTTTTGATTGACAGACCTTTGCATTTATAAATCTATACATATTATAAAACAAAGTCGCTTTTTTTCCCGCATGTCCCTTTGTTCCCTTTAATCTTTAAAACTACGCAACGGATTTTGATGCGGTTTTCTTTAATAGATAGAGTGATTCTAGAGGAGGATTTTTAAGTATAATAGCATTCATTAAATAGTGTAGAAATACTGTTATTGTTGGGGTTTTTAATGTGATGTCGTAAATAATTACATTTTTTTCCGCTTACATTGCAAACGCAGGCTGAACCCTACGAGATTTATCAAAATAATGTACCAAGTATTGTACATATTGAAAAGGTCCACAGAAAACTCCGCGATGGTATGTGTCTATCTCTTATGGGTATCCCACAATAACATTTTTTTGTCATTTACTTTTTACGACAAATAATGGCTAATTTTCGAAGCAATTTTAATAAATACAGCATTAATCCTTATCCAATTAACTTAAATACATTGTTGATTTAATGTAGATCTATATGGCCCTTTACAGAATATGATTTAACTCATCAAGCCCCATACGGGCACCGGTGGTCGCGACAACAATAGAATACAATAGCATTTCCAAGAATCCGCGATCGAAGGGTTAAATGAATATTTTCGAAGATATTACAGATTTAAAAATTGCGGGACGTAGCTTTTGCGGCGCGGCGGTACCGACCGATGCGGGCCACGGGTACTAATGAATATAAATCAAAACTAGTACTGAATCGATTTTAATCATTTTTTCAGTAAGTGACATAGGCTATATATTTTATACCCGTGCGAAGCCGGGGCGGGTCGTTTATAATATTAGTAAGGAATTAAGGATAATATCAATCGTGTGACAACCTTGCTTCTTCGTCACGGCATCTAATTCCATTCACTCTGGAACGCTTGTTCATGAAGTCCGCTCGAAGCTCGTCTGTCCGTCATCACGGCGGGCGCATGCTTCTCCCGGCGACAACTGACGCTTCGCCACAACTATCTCAGGAATTGCTTAGCATTAACACAGTATTAATATTATATAGTAGATTAACTCGGTGTCTTTAAAAAAAATCTTTTCGTCGTCTCATCCCATGCTAAGTTAAACTTTATGGCAATCAGACATCGGATGCACAGTGCACACCGAACTATTTTATCCTACATATTAATTATTATATTACTTTGAAATCAAACTTAGATAAGTTTTACGCGCATGTGACGTCATACCTACTGCCTAGTAATATATAATAAGTCAATGCCTACTGCGTTTTACGTTCTTAAAGTTATCTGAAATTATGCTAATGTGGGCGTGCACCCTATCCGGGCGGTTACATAATATGAAGATGGTTGATGGTCTACTGTATATAATTTACACTGTGATATTAACAAGAGCAATTTGTGTGGATGAACGGTCATGTATGTAAAATGAGAGGTTGTAATAACTCAAGATATACTAAACTGCTTATTTCGTCTTTGTGAGCTCTTAGTAAATGTACTCCTACTGACTGAGGACATTTTCTTTGTTCAAATTAATTTCGTAGATTAGTTTTATAAATTATTTTGTTCAACAACTGTAGGTATTTATATTTCTCAAAAGCTTTTCTACTTTTTAGTAAAGTTTTTACAAAACACGTTGTGTCCGTGATGTCCTACAAATGACAATAGAAAAAAAATCACTCATGGCCCAAAATATTTACTAGTAACTAGGAAATATTTCTCTAATATTATGACTGTAGCATGTAGTAGGTATAATGAGCCTGCATGAGTGGATGATTTTGTATTTTGGAGAGCGTATGACATGTCAAAGTTGATTAACGACCGGGGAGCGGACGGGCTGGCAGGGTGGGCGGCGTTTTTTGTGATAATTAGACGGACGCCAACCAGCTGATTGACTGAAACATTTCAATGTTTCAGTCAATCAATATTTGCAACCGCTTAGTTGTGTAACTAATGAATCTAGGTAAATAAGTGAAGATACCACCGAAAGATTATAATATGAGGAACAAGCCCCATAAGATCTCTTTTATTCCTTTACAAAGGAATAAAAGAGGTTTCATTGGTAGCTTCTAAGCTACTGCTGCATAATTTTAGCAATAAATACTATAATATTATTACTAATTAACATTATTGACAATTTACAAAGTAGAACAGTCGAGACATCACTAACAAACCTACGAGTAATAAACGAAATAATTGTTTTAAATTCTTATTACCTTATTTCCTTACTTATTAGTTATTATTAAGGATTTTTACTTAGCCAAATATACCGTCAACAAAATTTTAAACACTTTCGCAGATCCCATTTTTTATATTACTAGCCAAAAATCCATCAGTTACCCTTGCAGCAGTCGAGTGGGTAATAAATTACCAGATACCGTTACCTCGAGGACAAGGGCTCGTCACTCCTCACGAGTCACGTGTGAGCACATGGGCACAGACAATGATCATTTTTTGCATGCAAACAACGCTCATGCATATCAACGATCGGTAATTTTTTTAACCGACTTCAAAAAAAGGAGGTTATCGATTCGACGCGTATGTATGTAGTATTTCCAGAACTGCCCAATTTTCGTATATATTAGTCTATATCAGCGTCTGAACAAATGTGCCAAATTTCAAAAGTGTATGTATGTATGTATGTATGTTTTTATGTTTGTGTTCGCATATCTCTGGAACTACCATTCCGATTTCAATAATTCTTTTTTTTTTGTTGTACTAGGTATTGTTCAACTTAGGGAATAGTGCAAGTTTCATCAAAATCGGTTCAGTATTTTCGGAGATAGGGAGTTTTAATTCTCAATTACGTACAATTTTGAAGTCGGTTTTATCTTTTTAAAATACAGTTATTTGTAATATCTATTAAGTATTGATTATAATATTATGTATGTCGTTTTAAAATTATCTATAGAATACGAGAGAATTACGTACGACGGTAGAGAAATATACCTAATAGAGACTACTTAGATCCACGACTTAGTTTGAGTTTTCATATAAAATGAAAACGACATACATAACATATAACATATATACTTACATATACATATATACTTATTACAATTTTTAAACCGAATTACAAAACGTTACATCTTTTAAAATAGATATTTTAAAGTTTGTGCGCACAATACATAATAGTAATATATAAGTAGAAAAGGGGCAAAATTATAAAGTTGTTATCGTGTCTATTAAACTTTAGGTATAGCTTTTTCAAGCATCGATATTTAAAAAGTTTAGGGTCTACTCATCTAACTTCGTGACAAAGGCTTTTGAGTAATAAAATACCAACAAATTATTAATAACTTTAATTCAGACTTAGCATGCTATCTAATCAGTCTTAAATGAGGAATATAGGCACAAATTATCACAATTCTTTCTATAAACTTAAGAGTTATACCAAATTTACTAAAACAAGTCAATGTGCCTAATTCCGTGGTGGCCTCTTTAAGTCCGTGATAGCTACTACTTTAATTTTGTTACAACGGAATTAGGCAAGTTCACTTTATTTTAGTTTTAAAATTAATAAAATAAAATCAACAAAAAAAACAAGATAAAAATTCAAGTGCCTATCTAATAATTTCTAGAATTATTATTCTTGGGCGTAACACATATCACACTTAAAAATCGTCGTATTAGCCTCACATTCTTGAGTTTGACAATGTACGTGATACGTTTTGATGCAGAAGGAACAAGAAATCCAGTCTGCTCCATTTTTAGATGCAGCATCTTCTGAGTACCATCTGTTGCATATTGCACATAGCCAATCGTCGTCTTCAGATCTATTTTTCTTCTGCTTCGCAGGTGCAGTGCTCGTTTTATTTGCTCTATTACTTCTTTTCGCTTTTTTTTCAAATTTTGATGTGCTAGGAATAGCAGTGTTATATAAGTTCTTCGCCAATCGCTGAGTTCCAGACGTGACGGTAACAACAGCATCATCAATGTTCTTGTTAGCTGTCTTTAGTCGCTTAGTCCCTGATGTACCAGAAACGGCAGCTGCTCCTAGATGATTATTGGCTTTTTTAGATCGCTTAGTTCCTGATAATATACCGGCTTCAGCAGCGTCGTTTAGGTTCTTTTCAGCAATAGGAGTTAAACATCGTGCATGAGGGACGGTCCTTCTTTTTTTTTTATTTTGATTCTGCTCTAACTTGGGAACTTTCAAAATCTCGTCTAATTTATCTGGAAGCTTTTGTTTTGGTACCGGAGCTGGAAATATAACCTCTTCTAAAATTCTAATTTTGCATGTTTTATTTTGTTTAAGTGGTTCAACTTTTTCAAATGAAATTCCTTGAATGGGGGAGCCTTGTACTGTTATGATTTCAGAATTGGTTTGGATGGAGGAGTCTTGTGACGTTTTTAATGCGGGATATTGTTGATTATATGTGTCAGGAGATTTCAATACAGTTGTTGCAAGGATTACTTCAAAATCTTGGGCTGTAATTTCAGGACAGTGTTGGTTGGAGGAGTCTGAAATTCCTAATACAGCTGCAGTTGAGATCGTGTCATTATAATATGTGTCTTTATAAGAATAACGTTTTGAGGGCATCCTTACTTTTCTGAGGCTGCTGGATTTTTCTTCTGCAGAATTGTCGTTCTCAAACACATCTGTACTATCAGTTCTTTTAAGTTTTTGTTGAGAAATGATAGGCGAATCCGTAGTCTGATCCGGAACATTACCCAAAATTTTGTCTTCTTCAAGCTGGACGGGTAGCTTGGCACATTTAAATTGAGAACCCACTAAATGAGGAGGATCACACACAGGGTCATAAGTCTCGAAAGACTCAGTTTCTGTACATCCTAATTGACAACTAGCTGAATGAGGAGCATCACAAACAGGGTCATCTGTCTTTAGAGACCTATTTTCTCTACATTTTAATTGAGAACTCACTGAATTAAGAGGATCACATACAGGATCATCCATCTCCAGGGCCCCATTTTCTTGGTCAATGTTACAATATACGATTTCCTCTAAAAGTTCAATTTGAGATGTGCAGGATTTCAGGGTTTGTTCATCTTCATCACATGTGACCTCTTTTCTCGATTCCGGAAACGGTTTGTCTGTCAGCTTTGATGGAGCAAGTGCCAGTGGATTCACAGCTCTTTTGTTTAATGGATAGATACCCGCTTTTTTGAACCCAGCTCGTATGTTTGATGGCGTGAAGCTTTTCTCGAATGCAGGGGTAAAAAATTTATGAAAATCATAGCGGGTTGGGGTGTCGCAAGGATTCTTAATTTTGTGAGCTTCGATTATCGTCCTCCAGGCAACTTTCAGAGGTCGATGAACACTGACATCAAGTGGTTGAAGAATGGCACTCGTGTGTGAAGGTATTGTAAACAATATTATACGTTGTGATCGAGCGTAATCCAGTACAGATGGCATAACGTGACTAGCGTGCGAATCCATTATCAATAGAACGGGTCTTGCTGGAGGGATACATCGAACAAAGAATTTCAACCAATCTAGGAATAGTTCACCCGTGATCCATCCCTTTGGAGAAAAGCGTACTTGGGTGTTTGGCATAAATCCATTTGTCAGTTGTGGTATGATTCTTACCCCTTTGAATATAATAAATGGAGGGATATAACATCCTGTCGCATCTATGCACGCCAGTAATGTGGTTGTCGTACCCTTTTCTGTGTATGTTCTATTATACACATATTTTTTTCCAATGCTTGTGACAATTTTGTTGGGTTTGTTGACAAACATCAGACCAGTCTCATCACAGTTCCATATTCTTTCGGGCGGAATGTCATGTTCGTTTAACTCTTTTTCTAATTTTTCATAAAAATCTTCCAAAACAACCGGATTTGAGCAAATCGCTCTACCTGCTGAAAGATTTTCAGGTGTTCGCAAAGACAACCCGTAGCGTTCTTTGTACTTCACCCACCAATTCCAACCTGCAGATCCCTTTTCGTCATTGAATGTGCAGCTTATATTCGCAGCTTTTGCTAAAGACAATGCAATTTGCTTTATTTTTGTTACTGTAAGACCAAAGCCACGTTCTTGCATTTCAATTATGTAGGCCAATAACTTTTGTTCCATTTCAACAGGTAACGCAAACGGTCTCCCTATCTTGGACATTACTATCTGTGTATTTTGATTAACCTCTCGTAGAGTTTTGTACTTCATCACATTCTCCTTTAACGTCGACCATGGAATCTTAAACTCCTTAGACGCTCTGTAAACTGTCATTTTTGAACTCAAAACATTTTCAATGGCGGTTTTGAGATCAAGCTCCGAGTACTTTCTATTCTTTTTGTTGGGGTAATCCATGATATCTGGAAGTAAACAAGCAAATTATAGATAATAATAAATACAATACCTGATTATATTATAGCGTCTATTTAAATTTGCTGCTCGTGTTAATAAAACAAATGCTACGAAATTTGGTAATAAAACTACTCACGTAATTACGTGACAAGTTCAAAAAGTGTCACTCAATTCCGTGATAGCAAAATATATAATATTGGCTCAAAGTCGTAATTTTAATCAAGACAAGATAAAACTTATAAAATTACATCACCCTTGTCTACTTTAACTTAAAATAAGTCAATACTTTCAGTTAAAACTACAAATAATCCATAACTACTATAATTCTGTGATAGCATAGAAACCACTCAGCCACTAAAACGCTAATATTTTTGACGAACAAAGTAAGCTCTGACACTAAAACGACGCAAAACTATGACAAATTTTTACTATCACATGAAAGGAATTTTAATTACAATTCAGTTTATTAGAAAGAAATTAAGAAATCAGTCAAATACTTACATAAATACAGCAAAGTTCGCCACCAATTCACAAACACTGCCGAAGCCGGCGAGATTTGCGCGCGAACTGACAAATTCGTTATTTGTTGCTATCTCGCTCACCCGAGCGTCACCAAACTTTACAGACGAATTCGAACTCTATTACAGAGGCTTATGGTTGTATTTTAAGTATTTGATTTCATTCGCACAGGCCTACGATAGGGTTCAAACCAGATATCACCGAATTAGGCGAGTCACAGAATTAGATGAGTACGCCCTACATTTAAAAGCTCAAGCTTTTTTAAGCAGCTGCTATGCGCTGTTGACATGTTTTATTGCAAGTTTTGCACGTGTTGAACTTATCTGATAAGTTTGTGGAGGCATTATCATCATGTTTGTCACGAGGGTCTAATGCACCTCTGCTCAAAATAGCAACTAATATTTATTTTCGAGTTGACACTTTCTGGCACAATTTGGTAGTTGACAGTAATTGTTATATTTTTGTTAATTTAATTGTTTTATTTTATTTTTGTTTTTTATTTTATTTATATATTTAGTGTTTGGTACAAATCTTTTAAAATAAACGCTTTTCAGCCTAAAATTAAAGTATACCTACTTGTAAGTTAGTTCTTCGCATTAAAAATATTAAGTCATTAAAATAGAAGCTTTGCGCGGCTTCGCCGTAAACCAAGATCCCGTGGTAATCGTACACATTCGCAAAAAAAAAACCATGTATATTTTTCCACGTGGTCTACTCTCTGTCTATGCGTAATATTCAAAATCGGCTCCGTCATAGTATAAGGAGGGGCTCCGTAGTTTCTAAGCGTATTCTATATTGTAAACAAACAAACTCTTTTTAAAATTATTATTAGTAGGTACATAATTTTAACTGTGGGAACACTAAAACTCGAACCTACTAAGACTTCCTTTACTTGTAATTATAACAATGAAGTTATTGCTATAAGTGGTCCAAAGTGGTCAAAAGTGGTAGCAGGACCACCAACAGTCAGGTTGACATTCCGTATTCTCACGCCTTTCAAAACAAATGGCTATTCTGAGCTTCGAGAAATGAAACAAAAACTGACGAGGTATTATCGAATCTCCATAACAAAAACAAACGACGACTATGTTGTTGATGTATTCATTATAAGGGGAAATAATTTTGATATTTAGCCAATGAATTTTAAGTAGCTTTTAATATCTCACTCAAACTGGAATGGCTGGAGCTATTTGGATATTTTTGGTTTTAAAATTGTCTTAATATATCAAGAAGTCATCTGGTGAGAAAATTTACATTGATGGTTTAATTATCAAAAAATACATTACTATATTTCATACAAGTGTTGTTATTTTGAATTAGTGTAATTTATGAATAAAAAACAATGAATGAACGGCTACAAAGTATAAATGATAATTACATAAACACGGCATACATTCATATTGCTTTGTTTATTATTCAAACTAAAGATATATAAATCGATATTGCTTCCTAAATTAAATTGTAAAATAATCATAACAATCTTTTTCTCTTTCAATTTTTCTATTCTTGTTTTGTGCGTGTGGCCTAGATGTAAATTGTAAGATACAGCTGATATTACAGTTGAGTAGGAAATACACTTTTTAGTAGTGGTAGGCCTAAAATTTCCACGACAAACGAACTGTTTCAGTCTATTTTCAGAATTTGACACCATCTTTTCAGCACTGTCTCACAAGAAATGTTAACAAGTCAACACAAAGTTAACATAATACTTATATTTTACACTTTGTATTTGCTCCGTATCGTATTTGCAGTGATTATTGTGTTTATGTGTATGCAGTAATATTATATAAATTATTGTGTTACTACCAAGAATACTGGTATACCTAAGCGTATGCTCAGCAGGGCTACCATAACAACAGTAGACATGGGAAAGAATCGACATACTGACAGATTTTATCGACAAAATGGCGGATTTACATTGTCTAACTGTCACTTTGTCGTGTCTAACTGTCACTTTGTCTATTCCTCCGTAGAAAGAAACCGTTTCTATGGTGACCATGCTACGCCAGCAGGTACTCTGAAACCTTACTATAATATCATACTAGATGACTCCCGCAACTTCGTTGCGCCAAAATTCGGTTATCGAGCGTTAACCATACATTTTTCCGGGATAAAAAGTATCCTATGTCCTTTACGGGACTCAAAGTTTCAAACTAAATTTCAGCAAAATCGGTTCAGCGATTTGACCGTGAAGAGGTAACAGACAGACAGACACACTTTCGCATTTATAATATTAGCATGGATTATAATGATTGAAACTTATACAGAATGTAACAGAACTAAGTGATAATACTTTAGAGTTAAGGTATGTATGACTCTCTCAGTTTACTGTGAAAGTAGCAGCGCTGAAAGACTAACTTTTTTAAACTTTTGTATGGGCAAATTCATGGTGCTGGGGCCCTTGCCCATGCAAATCACAAAAAAGTTTGCTCTTTCAGCGCTGCTACTTTCACAGTGAACACATACACACCCTAAAGTATTATCACTTTGTTTTGTTACACCCTGTATATACGGCACAAAATACGCGGAATATTGAATCGATCTATATCGTATCGTTCCCGTGTCGGTTAATTGCGGCGATATCGCGTTCTTAGTAAAATAAACTGATGCGCCGTGATCCGTCGCTTGTTTATTGTAATAATATTTAAATTTGAACGTCCGCTAACAGCTGAAGTACTTTGAAGTATCATTCCGTATCACAAAATTAAAGCTTAAAATTTTTAGTATCGTTGAAAATATTTGGGTTATTATATATATTATTTGATGCTATTGTCGCGAAGGTGGAAATTTTATAATGGGATCCATGAGGTATTGAAGGAAGATGTTGGTGATATCCTGGACAGGAATCTGAGAGTAAGAGGATATCTGTGGTTCAAGCCCCTCCGACGAAAGTTACTTAAGAGCTTTCAATGTTCCTGGGTCTTTGGGGTAAATTAAAAATGTTGTGTGTAATATAATGTTAATCTCTACGGCAATCCTTATCCAAATAAAACAGTTGTTGATGGGTATTTAATTTTCTAGATCTCGATTATAACATAGACTAATTTAATAATTTCTCCATGATTATAATAACATACATTCACGCGGACGAAGTTGCGGGCAACAGCTAAATGCGTAATATTTTGTTGTTTATTCCCCTGTTATTATTATACCTGTCAGCGAAACGAATAGGTACCAAGTAATTGTTATGTAATTCTTACTCGATGAGTTAACTAGCTAACTGCAAATGTAGCAGTTTGTATTAAAGTATTACATTATTTATTATGACTAAGCCGGGTTCCTAGATATCGTTTGTTTACATTCTCATAGCTAATCTAGTTCCAGATAATAAACATTAGGTTTCAATGTAATGATATTACTATTAATACTACAGTAGAATAGGCAAGTTTGGTAAAAACGATGTGTAGTATTAGTAACTTTAAAAAACTTTCGAAGACCTAAGAATTGAAATAAACCACTGGTTTGAACAATAATAATTAATTATTATCGTGCCGCGTTTGTGATAGGTACTATAACTAAGATATAAAACCATAATATTGATAGTAAATATAAAACCATTTGAGAAAACCGTAGGGGCTACAGTTATAATATTATTATTGTACCCGCGCGTAGATACCGGCCGCACATTATCCGAATTTCTGATCAGAAAAATTCGGACGCCCCGCGGAAACGCACTCTGTGAACATACATTTTGTTGTGGACTCCGCATACTATCAGAATTCTGACGTGTCAAAATGTATGAACGTCCGAATTTTTCTGATCAGAAATTCGGATAATGTGCGGCCGGGCTTAGACAACTTATATTATGCTTAGTTAGACATAAAAAATGCATGGGATTGCACATAGACATCGTAAATAATAATATTTGTAATTCAATTTGTCGTTCAGTGATGCGTTTATATGTCAAGTCCCATGATAACTGACTTCTATAGTCGAACTGTAAATATGCAAGTTAGTAAGTAAGATATAGTACTAGAGTCTAGTACCTATCTAACTAATGTCTAGTTTAGTAACTAGACTATAGAGACAATGTGAAACTACTTTGTTAACTCCGTGTAGATATTGTCCAACGGCGTAGAACCTTTTTTTTACATGGGGAAATGCTTTGTGCATTCCCGGCGGATTGAGAACATCGGCTGGGGTATGTGGGGCTCCCTTTAGGATCTACCCACTGAAATCTCATGGTGCTCCACTCCCCGCTTAAGCTGCGCGTCCACCGGGCCGGAATCGGAGCATACGCAGCGGACGGATTTGTTGCTTTGTATTGATTTCTATGGTACTGTGTGCACTGGAACGTCATTTCTGCGCCTGACAAATTACAAATGACGACGCGACGCTCCGTCCGCACCACCCGCTCCAATTCCGACCCGGTGGACGCGCAGCTTAAACGATTAATCCACCGCAGCTCTACCAGCGGCTGTCCACGTCTCGCAGATTCATTACAGTGTGCAGGCATTACCAGGCCGCCCCGCGAGGTGGCCTGGTAAAGCTTACACGGGGGCCGTGATGCGCAGGAGCACCATGCGTATCACGGCTCTCTGATGACTGGGACTCGGTGCAGTGGGCGGCGGTGTCCAACACTGCCACCCCGAGTAATACGGCATAGAACCTAGCGTCGACCGTTCGTCTAAAAACAATAAAAAACTTTACATTTTCAGTTCTCCGCTGTCAAAGTATGATGTATCGGTCTAGTTAGTGAATTAGGAAGTATAATAGCAGGTATGCGGGGCAATTTGTGCGTCACGTCGCGTCGGTTGTCGGGGTGGGCCGCGTGATTTACACCGGGTCGTCACTTCCCGCCCAAAGTCATAACTCTACGTTCATCAATCGCGCGTATGGATGGGATTTTATAGGTCCAAACTATTTTTGATGTTACAGGCAGGCAGTGTACGAGTTGTTTTTGGGGTTAAATGCGTCGCGTCGCCATTATAATTGCAGAATAGATGTACTGATTGATTTTTTCTATTACTATAAATTACATCTGCTATTTTATATAATTTATATCTGCTATTATATGGGCTTCAACAATATAATTGTCATTCAACAACATTATTATTATAATAGCTCCTGCTACGGAATTTTTACTAAAGTACCTACCATAAAAATCGACCACTGAACTTGCTTCCATCTTCTAGAGCTGAGCTCCAGATAAATTTTCAGCCAGTACCTATGTAATATCTACATAATAATCAAAACATTCAATACTAATATTTTTCATATTCTTAATTCTTGTTATTTGACTACTTAATTCATTAATTATACTAATATTATAAATGCGAAAGTCCGTTTGTTTGTTATCTTTTCACGCCCAAATCGTTGAACCGATTTTGTTGAAATTTGGTATGGCGATACGGAAGTCCCGGGAAAGGACACAGGATACTTTTTATCCCGGAAAAATGTACGGTTTTCGCGTGATAAATGAATTTTGGCGCAACGGAGTTGTCGTCATCTAGTAACATTTCAACTAAATAGCGTGTAGAAAGTCCGTTTCCATGCTATCCTACCCTGTAATTAGTTGTTCGGGGGCCCGAATTATTTCTGTGAGAGCGGCGCGGGCGCGCGGCGTACGATTTATTTGTTTGACGTTTAGTGGAATTTGTTCCAATAAATAAAAATATTCCAATAAATAACGAGCTCGGGTTACACATCCTTGCGATACAAATTGTGGAGGTTTGTCATTTTCAGTGGCTCTGTCACTGAAAAACGACGAATATTTAAGGATACGAGAATCTTGTTGAGAGAGATGTTCCATATTGGTTAATTTCAAATTGTAAAATATGTAATATGAAATAGTTTATTGTTTTCTACTACTTTTTGTGACTTTATTTAAGAAAATATAAAAATTCATTTGATTGTAATATAATGAGTCAATCCAAGTAATCGACAAGTAAATAAAGACCGTACAAGTTGGAAGCCGGTTACATGAAGCGGCACGTCTGGTTTCTATTTATTTCTATGAATACCTAAGTGTCGCTAGCTTCGTGTCGCTAGCTGCGGAGGGTATTTCATAGAAATACATAGAAACCAGTAGTGTCGCGACGACACGTCGTCTGCAGTTGTCGCTTGTCGCTCGGTTCCAACTTGTACCTTAAGTTAAGAAACAAGACATTTTATTATAATTCTACATATATTTTTGTGTTAAAATGTGTAACTCTCCTTTTTTATTTTTTTATACAAATATACGCAACACTTAATCTCAAGTTTTTTCAATGATTTTAGCAATTGCTCCATAAAAATCTTCACTAAATAATTGAAAAAAAAAAACTTGCTGTATTCATATCATCGTTGAGGGAACATTTTTACTTAAGGAGTAAATATTTAAGTGTATTTTTATGCGGTTAATCGTTTAGCATCGGGTTCAGTTACAATAAATGGTGCCTGCGACACAAATCACCATTAGGGCAGGCGACGGACCGTGCGCTGCGCGTGCGCCGCCTAAACTAAAATTACACCAGCGACATCAAATGTAGGTTTTACCGAAACTCCACCTAAATGTCAGGCACGATATTAACTTTTGTTTTTACCACATATTTGGGACCATCCATAAAGTACATCACACGATTTTCATGATTTTTAGACTCCTCCTCCTTGTCACAGATGGTCAACTCTAAAATTGCAAATTTGTGACATCACACTAGGGATTAGTGTGATGTCACAAATTTGTAATTTTATATCTGAGGGACCTATCAGATAGAAAGCGGTCACGCGGTCAAGCGTGCAAGCGGTCATTTTTGCGTTCTTTGTGTTGTATTACGTTATATATAGAGATACTCACACAGGGGGCATTCTGATCGCGTCGAAATTCTTCCTGTGTGACTGACCGCTCGAACGCAAAATGCGAACGCAGAACGCTTGAACGCGTTACCGCTCTCTGTCTGATAGGTCCCTAAAAATAATGTACATCAGAAAATAACCTTATGCCCTTGCGAATGTAACGAAATGGCCCCATATAATTTTGTTAATAAACTTTAAATATATGTACAGCTAAAGTAGAGAGCTGAGCTTGGCTCTGTAACATGAAGACGTGTAGAATCAGAGCAAAATTCACATGAGATCCGATGACTTTTTGACTCATCTTGGCATTATTTTACATGAAAACGTATTAGCTTTTATAGAGTTTTAGCGTAATCATCTTAAAACAGATTTTCAATTTTCAATAACGATTTTTCAACAAGACCTTCTAATATCATAGCAGCATTTGTACCAAAAAGTAATCCCTATTTTTTCCGAGATTGAAAATGATCCCATCGTTTCGTAATTATAATTAACCATCTGGCATTTAGAAGACACATAGAGACGGGAGTTGCGTTAAGAAATTTTTGTAAGAAGCGATTAGCTGGCAATGATGTGTGTGTCGGGGATGACACTTGGCAGAGATCAATCAGCAATCACAATACGCCGGTGTTGCCAGATAAACGGGCCCATTTGTTGCGGTATATTTAGCACACACGTCTTACACATAATGTGGGGCACCTATCGAACTATGAAACTATGTAAGAAATGACAACAAAAGTAACATTCGGATTCAAAGTACGTAGCTTTAAGAATTAAGATACTTAATTACTCAATTAATTCAAATTTTCAACTTCTTTGATGTGTATTATTAAAATGTTGTATATTGTTGGCATGTATACATTATACAGGCCGCGCACAACGCTTAGATCGTCAAGCGAAACAATATGAAACTATATCGGTACAAGTGTACAATAGCTGACACATTATAACGACCTGCCTGATTATTTAGTAGTTAATATACCAATAGCATATCCCCATGCGCATGCACCCACCCGCTCACTTCTTGATCTATTAAACTTTACCTTCCATTTTTAAAGCGACCATAAAATGGGCTATTAGTAAAATGTTTTCTAATTTCAATTTGTTTGTTTTGTTTCTATAGCTAGAGGCTGTTTTATTCGTTTTTCAAATTTAAATCTTAAATATATGTATAAAATTTTATGTCTAAAATAAGAAAAAAAAGATATTGGTGATCTGCAGGACAGGCTAGGCCTAGTGCAGGCGCCAAAGATATACAATATGTGTAAAGTCTGTTAAATATTGTTTTCGTATACAACTGTATTGTACTTATATTACAATTTACAACATAATGTTACAGATGCTAAAAGTTTTAAATAAAGATTATTATTATTAATTTTCATGGTGATATTGATATTATGTAGTTGTATCATCAATCATCATGTAGAGTCCCGCGAATCAATTCTTTATTATCGTCTATTTCTAGGCCGCAACATCTGGCAGAATTACAGGTATTGAATATATCACGAATCAAAGTCCCAAGAATAGCTTTGCTTGACAGTACAAGTCAATCAGCAGTCCAAACATCACGGGAAAGCGACATCTAGCGGTTAGTTTGTTTCTACATTCCTAGAATGTTCCAGACCCTTTTGCTAATCGAGCGAAACAGGATATTTATGATTACGGCGTTTATATTATGAGCCAATACGCGTAATGCATATCACAGCTCTTCGTTTGTGTGATGGCAATGGTTTCTATTGTATCTCTATAATAGACAAAATATGACAGAGCTTATAGCAGAGTAGACAGAATTAAGTAAAGACATAAAAAAGAACACTGATAAGTTAAAATGGTTATGACGGAAGCGAAAACTGTGTGGATTTAATATTTATACTTTGTATCTGAATTACTTGACTATGAGGCTTAGGATAATGTAGAGCTCTATAGTAAGATCACGGCCACCCTGATGAGTCGAATGAAAATGAATGAACACAGCAATAAGTGTTCTAAAGTTCTCTTAGATTTATTTTCATCACTTGCCCAAAAACAACAAAAGGCATCTATATCTTCCTAGTTGCTTTAGGTCGCTTCTACATCGTGTAGATTTTTGTGTCGATTGGCTTGTTAACGAGGCGCGCTCGGCATCTTGACAAGTGCCCGTTGATCAAAGCCCGAGCTGCTGCTAATTTGTGACTGAACCACTTACTCCATCCTCCTTTTGTATACACACCAAATGCACAGGATATTCCCTGGAACTTCATTATAAACACATACGCGTAATTTATTAACCAAATAATTGGGCATTAGACTCTAGTCACTAGTGGATGCTGACTAACTCTATGTTATTTATGATCACTGATTAATCGTTAAAATATTATGATATAGTAAGCGTATATTATCATATATTTGTATAGAAGTGCCTATGCGCTATGCCTAATTTTTTTTTATTAAAATTAAAATTTTAAATTTATTTCCTTTTAGGTCTCTTACGGCTATTTGATCTATCTCTGGTTTTGCCCTACTAGAGATAGGAATAGCTCTCATTAGACATTAGAGACATATATTTTATGTCAATTCAGCTGCGATCGGTCGTATGTCAAACCAGAGATAGATTGAATATTGGGAACGGCCGTTAGAAACAAAAAGTAGCCGCGAATGACGTATCTTTACGGTACTTGACTCCAGAATGTAAAGTATATAAACAGCTTACTATTTAAACAAGCATTCTTTTAAAAGTTAACATAAACAACAAGAACATGTAATAGAAAACTATGTTACATAACACCAACAGAATATGCTCGATTGGTAACTTGAATGGCACAACAAAAATGTAGAGTAAGCTGTATTATTGCTGTCACCAGCGACTTCTCATACACACGTTTGATGCATTTGTACGAGACGCGGCCTCTAATTGATTGTTTGTATCTTGTATGATATTTTAATAATACATTTGTTGATATTTGTCGGTCGGCGAGGGCCGGGGGCGTGTAAATCACACGAGTGTCGGAGATCTTGCCGCTGCACACACGTGGTACTTACAGGGATGTCAGCTTTTAAAAACTGATACTAAAATTTCAAAATATGCCCTGAGTTGCACTATTACACGAATATTATTAGGACAAAAGTTTGTGTGCACTGTGTAGTGTGTTTGCAATTTTTATCATGGTAGATTTCCCGAATCCCGTAGGACAGTGAGAACTACTATCTTCTCACTGTCCTACGGGATTCGGGAAATCTACAAAATGTAGTACATCATATCATCATCTAATACAAAATATTTACAAACATTCAGAAATACGTCGGCCCTAGTAGGATCCTTAACGAATATTCTAGTTATGCTACTTTCTAAATTCTATTATAATTTATAATCTTAATACTTCGACATCTTTGGCTTGACAATTACACTTGAATTATTATTATCAATCGCAATAAAAACAATAGACAAATTAGAATAGCTAGCTGGATGGAAAAATTTGCTTATTCCTAACAACTATAATTGTATTAAAATCTTAATAAAATGTTCTGATTTTTACAAATTTGTTAATGTTTATTTTAAGTTACCAGTTTACTAAGTAACGATGCAAGTAGCAGCCCTGAGGCCGCTGCACAGGAGCGGCGCCCGCGCATCTCTAGATTTATTACGGTCAATCAATGCGGATTTATTGCCGAGGAAGCGCTCTCCGTCCTCTCCTTTTGTTACAACCCTAAATATAGACGCAACAATTATAATTGGACACCTGAACTGTTACGCCTTCTGCTTATTAAGCTGATTGCGTGTATTTATGGCTACTATTCTGGATTTTATTGCCGTCGTGAGCGAGTCTTAATTAATTTGTGAACTTTACTTTTGTTGCGAGTGCAGTAGGTCTCTACGGTAGTTCTATTGTTGGCCGCTTAAATAACAGTAAGGAAGGAATTGGGTCAGGACTTGCTATTACGCGAATAAATTGTAAGAATAACAAAATGTAGATAGTATAATATAGCGTGATCATTGAGACTAATTTAATTAATTTCGGATCTCCAATCTGTGGTCTTTAGGGCCAGCGCAGAGTAGACAGAACAGAGCGCAGCGGAGAGGATTTTACTAACGTACTTGAAAATAAACTTTAAAGTTATGGCACTAAAGTGCGATAAGGGATTCCCGCGTATCCTCGAGGACGCGCGAGCATTTCTTGTAAGGTTCAAGCATTTATGCACTTTAGTTTAATAATTTTAAAGTTTATTTTCAAGTGCGTTAATAAAATCCTCTCCGCTGCGCTCCTTTCTGTCTGCACTGACCCTAAATTGAAAGTTCTAAGATAAGTAATTTTATTACTAATTTCTAAGTTATCTTGACATTTATAATGATACGAGCATTATCTAAGGAATAAGGGAAAATATTTACTGAAATAAAGTTTGATAGATCTATAGCCGGTTTTTTGAGGTTTTTTGCCAGAACTGTACATGTATTCGTGAAAATCAAAATCAAAATTAATCACCATTATTGCAAAATAAACTCGTATCAAAACACCTCAGCTAGGCAATGTTTTTCCTCTCAAAAACAAAGTTATAAATATAGAAACTTTTATGAGATTTTGTGGTTTATTTGGAATTATTTTTATCGGCGCTATGTCATTGTCGGTTGCACGTAAGCTCAGTTTTCATCGAGTGCCTTATTTATAAGCCCGTCTTGACAGCACACGGAGGAATTATTGCCGCCATTTTGAACAGTTTTAAGTTTCCCGCCATCACAGCAATTAGTTGAGTGAGATATCCTCAGCGGGGAGGACGTTATACGGTTTATAGCTTTTTTATATCATTGCTACTGTTTCGGTGTGGTTAACTTGGGGGAAGACTATAAAATATTTAAATAAAGTTATTTACGACCTATAAAACAGGTAAATAATGTCAACTTATTAAATTGAAGTGTTTTATCCGCCTACATGAAATCTACCCACTCTACCCATATAAAGTGTATCTAATTAGTAATAAGTTTGTTTCAAAATATGAAAATTATTTTTGATAAATTAAAATTGTGAAAACGCGGCACGAATTTCACGATACACAGGATATGATACTCTATTGTTATATACTAGCAATAACTCGTTGTTGTCTTTTTTTATATAGGGTCATGAAATTCGCGTACTTTAACTACATAGTTTTTTATTATAACGAAGCTTAGCGAATTAGACACGAGGGTTATGCCACTATCTTATTATGATATAGGTATATACAACTTACACACCAAAATGTCTTCATAATATATTTTTTGACGTTTCTGTTGCTCTTTTAAGAAAATACTATGTATGACTTATAAACTATAGGTAGAGCTAGAGTCTTGAACCAATACATACCATAGATAGAGGATAAACTACGTAAAAATATATACTTTTAAGCTGTATGTCACGTTGTCTATATTAAGGTATCGTTTGTTCAGGAGTGGTGTTCAGCCAGTTCTCTCGCGGCGGGTTCCAGCTGCACTCGCTGGCGGAGCGCGTGAGCCGGGACCAGGACCAGCTCACACCCTCACACATACCGCACCCTGATAGAGATGTGAGTATACTTAAGTAAAGAAACAATATAGGCCTTTGATCCGTTGTGGATGATTTATACAGAATTTTCAGAGCGAAGTATCCACTCTTCAAATACTGTAGTGCCTGGGAAAAGATTTAAATGTACGTGTGGTTGCCCCAGCACATACGGCATTCTCGCGACATTGCCGGCCTAGTCCAGAGCAATGAACAGGTCAATACATGGGACCAACTATGTGCGGGTAATAAGTACTTGAGATCTGAAAATGTCTCATTGGTACACGCCTCCACCAGGGATCAAACCTGCACCCTCTCGATTGCGAACCAAAGGTCTACCCACTAGGCCACGGACGCTCTAATATAGTCTATAAGAAGTTAACTCGTGCCAAGTTGATTTCCGTATGTTGTACTCTTGAATACAGTATGTCTTGTTTTGAAATATTTTAAACTTACAACTTTCCTTTTTGGTGCTCTAATGTAATTTCTACTACCTTAGGACAGACATGGGTGATTTGTTTAATGTTAAAGGTCAGAGTTTCAAAATCCAAAAGCTTATTCAGTTAACATTTTTTTGGCGCAGACAGCAGAACTAACTATGAACTCAAGTGTATACGTTCCACTACGATGAGTAGGTAAAGACGTATCTCTACTTTTTTCTAACAATTTGGTTTAGGCCTAAAATTTGAACAGCTTCAGTTTTTCTCTACTACCTTGTAGTTATATCCAGTAATAATAATTATTATTAAACCTCGTACAGAATGCCGTGTGCTCGCGCAGCACATACTCGCCGCTGCAGGCGCTCAGCGAGAGCACCTGCCGCGACCACAGCACACACGTCGCGTCCGCGCCGCCGCAGCCGCCGCCGCCCAGGATACAGGTACAACCATAGAATAAGAACAATTTAGGCCGTTTCATCCGTTACTTGAAGATTTATATCAAGACCGTAGCTGTAAATATATCTACTAACTGTGCCCCGCGGTGTTACCCGCGGTTTAAGTGATATATTAATATAAAAGACTATGAAAAGGACCAATAATGAGTCAAAACGGGACGATACATGGTTCTATAAAGGTTTATGGTAGTGATGATGATGATGATGAATGTAAATTGCACAGTAGCATATATGCTTTCCGTTCTTAAAACAACGTCGAAACTCCCAAACTTGTATCTATAAAGAGTAAGGAGTTCTCTCAGCACCTTCCGAACCATGGTATACCTTGGTGCAAAATCATGCTTGTTGGTAGTATATGCTTAGAATACTGCTCACGAAACCGAAGTCACCACATGTTCCCATATAAATTTTGAGGAGTTCCCTCGATTTCTTATGGATCCCTTCATCAGGTCACCACCTTCATGAATATGGTACCGAATTGGGATGATAACCTATACACCAAAAGAAAAATTTTGAAAATCGGTTCACAAACGGCGGAGTAATCGTTGAACATAAAAAAAATGAACATAACACCTCCTCCATTTTTAAAGTCGGTTAAAATGGTAGCCTATGTGTTATTCTGATGTATAAGCTATATTATTGTAAAGTTTAATTAAAATCCGTTCAGTAGTTTTTGCGTGAAAGAGTAACAAACATCCATACATCCATACATACATACATCCAAACTTTCGCCTTTATAATATTAGTAGGATAGGATTAGATATATTGCCCTGCAGCTGCTGCCTGCGATTTGTTTACGTCGCAATTCATTTAATGTGGGAGAAAAGAGAGACGGACAAACAAACAAACAGAAAAACAGACGCTCTTAAGCATTTATAGCATTGGTATGTTAGCACTAATCACAGTTCAACAAAAATATCAGTTAAAATAATCCTTTGTTTATTAGGCACCGAACCAAAACGTGACTCTTCACCCGGCGGTCGCGCGCTGCACAGCCACATTGGAACTGGCAGCTCTCTGGAGGAGTTTCCACGAGCTGGGCACGGAGATGATCGTCACTAAAGCAGGCAGACGGATGTTCCCGGCGCTGCAGGCGAGGCTGTCGGGCCTGCTGCCCAACGCTGAGTATCTGCTGCTGGTGGACTTCGTACCCGTTGATGATAAAAGATATAGATACGCTTTTCACAGGTAAAAACTTTCCTAATAATACTTGGTAATTACGTGAAGTAAGTATTTGATTTTCATCGGGACGGTGGGGCAATATGGTGTTCCGAAAGTTTGAAGCATAATAGAACAGCTATATTAATTTATGCTCTGAACCAACCATATCAAATCTCGATTTTTGCGTAATCGTCGCGTATGTTTTGCCTCGCTTCGCTTCAACTGCCAGCGATAGACCAATAATAAAATATCTAAGTAGCAGTTATTTATTAGTATTTATCTTTAGCCTGTGTATATCATAAAAGTAACTATTTAGGATGTAATGTGGTCATATTATGTGATGGTCAATGATGGTACCAGCTCAAGCTGGGTGGTAGCGGGCAAGGCGGACCCGGTGTCTCCTCCGCGCATCCACGTGCACCCGGACTCGCCTGCCGCCGGCGCGCACTGGACCAGGCAGCTCGTCTCCTTCGACAAGCTCAAGCTCACCAACAACCAGCTGGATGACAACGGACATGTAAGTTACACAATAAGAAATATGTAACGCTATGCTAAATAAGGTGAAAAATAATAAAATGTGTCAGTATTACTTTTTAAGACTGCAAGCCGTAAATGTTTGGTGATCTACGCCTTGCCAGACACCTTTATCAAACACAACAAAGCAAAGTTAATTGAATAATAATAATATTATTATGTTAATTAATGCATTCTGAAATCTATGTAATAACAATCAATGTTAGCCGGCTTAGCCGTGCTAAGTTATGAGTTATGGGTTATAACACTAATAATAATTACAGGCACTAAAAAATAATAAAGTTGTTTTTGACACGATTACCGACCGCACTCAGAGACATTATATTTTATTACTTATAGGCTATAGCTTTCATTTAATATAAATTTTGATATAAGCTTTATATATTTTTTCTCAAAACCTTTGCTTAATTAAATTTAAGTAATTATTAAATATCTCTGAGTACGTCGTGTTTATCTATTATATTCCACTTCTACTAAAAACTACGTTCAGTTGAAAAGAGGAAAGTATAAAAGCCGCAATTTCCAGATAATCCTGAACTCGATGCACCGCTACCAGCCGCGGCTGCACGTGGTGTTCCTGCCGGGGGACGGCCAGGCGGCGCCGCCCGGGGCTGTGCCCTACCGCACCTTCATCTTCCCGGAGACCAGCTTCACCGCCGTCACCGCGTATCAGAATCATAGGGTGAGTATTACCAACTATTATCTATTCTGTGGTATTACAGGGGTTTTAGTGGGCAAGTACAGTTATTTTGGGTTAAAAGTTACTTACCCAAAATGAGCGTAGCTAAAACTTTAAGGTTTCGAATTTAGGAATAAACGAAAAGAACTAAAAGGTGTTCCGAGATATTGAAACAAACTTTAAAATGAAATAATATCATTTGTTTTTAATAAGTCAGTTTTCCTATCCAGGAATTGAGGCGACTGATTACGGATAAATCACAAGAACTGTTGTACTCTACTAAAAATGTTATAGAAAAATGCTAAACTATAACGTATCTAAGCTAAATCATTTGACCTTAAATATGAAAATCATTAGTATTCCGGAATATTATTGTTACTTATTACTTATTCAGATATTATCTTCCAGATAACCCAACTGAAGATAGCGAGCAACCCCTTCGCCAAAGGTTTCCGAGACTGCGACCCGGACGACTGGTGAGTTTCCTCATTATACGGCGTTTAAGCCGAGTTTAAACGCATTATAGCTGTCACAGCAGTGAGTCAGCCGTCGATGATTATGTTTTACGGACACCAGCCGGTGACAATTTAGTTTTACGATCCGCGTAAAGAGTTACGGCGACAGTTATGGCGGACGCGCGACATCTGCATATCGTTTACTCATCTCACAACAGAGAAGGAAATGTTACTAGTAATGAAGCAATAATAGGGTTTGTTAACTGTACCTAAGATGGAGATTGTACCATCGAAGAAATTGATTCATAGGCAGTTGACGAACCTACGGCATTTGGTCGAATTATGTCAATTCAATATTAGTCGCGATATGTCGGCTGAGTTTGACATAATGCTACCAAATTACGTAGGTCTGCCATCCGCCTATGAATCAACTTCTCTGATAGTACAAACTAACCACCCGCGCAGTATTAATAAATGAAGATTAAGACAAGACTAACTTTAGAAGGTCTTTGTTATAAAATTATTTTATGATAAAGACATTTTGCCTTCCTTAACAGCAAAAATGTGCCATGCCGTGCCACTCCTTGCCAAATTATAAAACCGATCAATGACGTCCTAAAACAATACGCTATAAATTGTTCAGAGAAAAATCATATAAATTAGAAATCTATCCTTCATTACCTATATAAATACGTGTCGCGACTCTACATATTTTAGGTAGACGACGGAATTTTGCATTCACTAAACTAGGAAATTAGAATGTAACATATCATATGATACAATATTAGTCTATCTACCTTATGGTTATCGTAAAATCTAAATGTAGAGCCGCGAGTGAAACTCTACATATTTTAGGTAATGGAATATCGCATTCACTAAATACATCTAGGTACACATGCATTAGTATCACGATAGGTATTGGTCACTTCTCGTTTATTTACGAGCGGTTTCAAATACGTAGTGTTTATTTTACCTAATAAATGGTGGTCTGCAGCTGCAGCATTGGCCCGCGATGGGATATAAATTAGGCTGAGTCAAGGATTGTTCTCACGCCGCGCCCGATACGCTGTGTTTGTTTACTCTACAGTTTTATAGCATGCCCGCCCAATGGAGAAATGTTTAACGCTATAGAATCTAAAGATGTAGAGTATAGGTAAGTACCAACTATCGAGTATTGTGTTATGAAATAGGTACGTATTACAGCGTCAGATTCAATCTTTAGTTCTCCTGTGGAATTATTCGTAGCCGGTGAAGTTCTTAACGTCATGCAGTTTTGCGTTGATATTTTAATACTTCGTTTTTTCTGGACAGTTGGCGACTCCGATAAAATGGTCAATTCATTCCACACATGTTTCTAAACGATTATCCATACAACTTACTCGTATTCGTGAATCATTAGTGTCATTAGAAAGTAAATTAATCACACATCCAGTCCAACACATGCAAAAACAAATGGGGAATGACAAATCATAGTTTTTTTACTTCCTGGTAATAGATTTATAGGATCGACCGTGTGTGCCATTTGTCTGAGCTTGTCAAAATAAAGAATTATCACGTGGAATAGGACTCCGCCCAGTAGGTGGTATAACTGTAGTTCGATTCTGCTAAGCAATCTTACAATAATACAGTTGCGATGCAGTCTCGGTACGATAAAATTACAAAATGGTATTCTTTTAAAATGTCAAAATAACGCTAAACGTGTTCTGATTGGTCAAAACTCTAATGACGTTTCTGTTTAATATGGGCAGCATCAAAGCTGTTTTAAGGATGGATTAAATGGCAGAATCGGGGTAGGTATTGGTGCAAAAACTCTTGACCGCCTGTGGATTTGTGTGTAAGTAGGTCAATTAAGGAAATTATACTTCTTAGCTGTATTAAAGGTGAAGGTGTAAATATACCGAATTGTTATGTTTACGTATGTTATATATTTGTATGTCTCTCTGTTCTATTAACATGAACAAAACAAAAGGTAGGTAGCGTAAAAAATATTGACCTACCCGGCCTAATAAAAGATCATTTAGGTCCTTTCTTATCTGTTCGAATTTAGAAGTTTTTTTGATAAGACTTTATCTATTTTTTGCGCTTTCAGTTTTTGACTCAAAACCGCGTAGCGTGCCTAAGCGGGGCCCCGTATAAAAAAATTTTTTGAGGCCTTTAGGAAAGAAAAGAACTACTACTCCCACAAAAGAAAAAAATCTTATAGGGTGTTACCAATTTTTTGATCTCACGCTTTACATGGGTAACAATGGAATTGCTTTTTTAAACTTTGTCATTCGTGAATTTAAAAAATTAATATTAGGAAAGCTTTTAATAATTTTTACATGTACGCACGTTGAGGGTCCCCATGATCCTCGGGTACCGTCTAATTGATAAGGCAGATTATACGGTGGTCCCTACGCCCGGCCTGCTCAAAACGTTGATCATTTATGAACTCTTGAATTTAGAAAAATAATTATTATATTCTTCAAAAGAAAAGAAAGCAAGTCTTTAAATAGGTACTGTATGCCTCGGAATGAACACTTTTAAATGTTCTAAAATTTCACAAGAATATTTAGCATTCGCATAGTCCTCTCAAGGCTTACGGCCGCACTCAGAGATATTTTATGATAACTTTACTTTTCTTCAATGAAGAATTTTACAGAAAATGTCAAAACTTATGGCAAAATCCTGAGTCCAGCTATTATGAGATTTTAAGAATTGGAAGTCCTGAATCCCAGCTGGTAAAGTCGCAGCCAGAGTCCAGACAGTAGGATAACTAATTTTGTTTTTGTCGTCGGTGGTGCCCTCTGTACTTGGAGTGCTAAATTTGTAAGCCACTATAGGCGCCATCTGTTTCCTCTCCGATTTATTGTATTGTTGAGTTTGTATAATTTACCCATGTGAGTTTAAGTTCAAACGAAAAAGTGTAGATGGTGCGAGTCTTGAGAAAAGAAAGATATTATGTATTTGTCGCAGTCTTCTGGTTTAATCTGCGATTCGATTGAATGACTAGCGTATTCATAGAATGACACCATTCAATTGAATGACTAAAGGACAACTCGTAAAGACGTTGACTGTGACGTTTAACGTTTTGACTAAAAGTCATATTATAGTGAAGTCGTTAAATGGGATGCTATATTTTTTTTAAGTAGTCGTTGACGGGGTAGTAATAGGTAAATCCACGCTGTCATATTATTTTATCACAAATAAAGCACTTTAAAGTAAATTTAATCGACTAAATATTAACACAGCTGTGCTATCAGCTGTGCGAGCTGTTTGACGCCATATTTGTTTTAGTGACAACTAGCGCCGCAGTGGGAAAAAGTGAAATACGTTCAATTACCTGACTGATTTCATGTCCGCTATCTTCAAAGGGCTATATTACAAATCGCTAACTAGTTGGATGTTAAGTGAAGATCGATCAATCGACGTTCGGCCGAGTCATTCCATTGAATGGTGTCATTCAATGAATGCGCTAGTAATGAGGCATTTTCTTATTTTTTTAAATTTGATTGTCAAACAGTTTTCTTTTTAGTAACTTAGTGGCGTATGGGTAGACAACTATCGGTAATACCATCATTAATTGCTACAAAACTGGGCAAAAGAATGGAAAACTTGATGCATTTCAATTTGAAAAAGACGCAATAATATTCCAATGAATAGGATAATAAAGTTATTATAACGATGTTTTAGTTAAAACTCACGTAAGATTAAGCCCTATTTACCGTTATTCACACCAAATGTCACAGGAATCATACATTTTGGTTTTGACAACATCTTACCTGCACTTGTGCACGATAACGACAATTTAATAGCTAATATTTTACCAATAATGAACATCAAAAACCCAAATAACACAATTTGGTAAAAAATAATAAAAACCACAACAACAATAAAAAGTAGAAGAAGTGTCACAGTGACATGCCCACCAAAACTCTTTCAGTTGTCAGTTTTCAGTTTGACAAGTATTATAATATGTCAGCGAGTTCCTAAACTGTTACCAGTATACTGGCCTAATCGCTTAGGCCAATGATCGCTTAGTTAGGCGTATGCTCTTCGTGAAATTTTAACTAGAGAGACGAAGCAAAACAACATAGAAATATATGGAAATGTATAAATACATACAGTTTTTATGTTAATATTATGCTAATGGAAACTAGGTTTAAGATATTTTGATTTATGTCACACTTGACAGTACACTGATATTTTTTAGAAACACCACCAATATGTTGTCAGTGATGCCAACCTGCAGATAATTTCAGATCGGTGGGGAACCAATAGAAAATTTAGAAGTGTCTATTGTCGCGCCGTCTGGTGGAGATTTAAAAAAAGAAAACAACCCATTCAATCGAATCGCAGATTGAACTAGATGACTGCGACATATCCACTATCCAGGTCAGACGGACGGACAAAACAGTTTTTTTCTTTTTCGAAACAAAGCTATTGATTATACTAAAATACTACTTAATGTTTTTAAGGCATTTTATGGAGACAGAAATTGTTGGTTGGTTCTACCAAGTGATATAAATTCCCTCGCGTACTTTTTTTATATATATTTTCATAATATTAATGCAGACTAGCTAATTTATGAAATTAGTATTGATTGCAACCTTACCATGCCTTGCAATTTGCGAAGGCCAGATACCACCTGCGGCATACAAGGTAGATGAAACTAAAAATCTTATATATAAAATGCTCGTGTCAAAATGTTAGTTACCGTACTCCTACGAAACGGCTTTACTGATTTTTACCAAATTTTATATGCATATTCAGTAGGTCTGAGACGATTCTCAGACCGATTCTTAGCCCGGCTACTGGCTACTTTTTATATTGATAAGTGCATATTGTGTAGAATTAATAATAGTAAATTATTACAACTTAAGACTGACGGCGACCATTGTTTGTGTGACGGGATAGCGATAGATGCCATGGTGTCATACTTATTTAGTCACTTCAATAAAATAATATGAGCGAAATACTTTATCTTATGGCAAAACAACGTTTGCCGGGACAGCTTATAACAATATAAATAAAGTCCATCTCCATCTCCCTGTTTAAAAAATAACAACAGGCAGTATACTTATAATATAATTATATTTTTTTAAAACTACAATATGAATTACTTTTACGATAAGTTCTACACAATATGTACCTCAATAATTTTGATTATAGGCACAATTTTAAATTACGATGCTTTATTCCAGTAATAACCACCAACTCACGAAGCATTTTTGCCTTTATTTCTTCTGTGTTGTACAACTTGAGACCTTTATTTGTCAGTCCCCCGGAGCAGAGCACCCCGCGCGCGACACCGCGGCGGCGCGAGGTGCCGGTGGAGTCCTATCCGCTGTCGCAGCCCTACGCCGGCGACCCCAGCGCCAGCGGCCCACTGTATCCGGCGCACGCGCACCCCGTGCGGTAAGAATTACATCATAGTACATGCTTAGGGTGGGTTGCACTACAGGCGTTGTTATAGTTACAGTTATTTATTTTATTTTATTTTATTTGGAAAACAAACAGTTACATAATAAAGGTAGTGTACATATCTAGAAATATTAAAAAGGAAACCATTAACATGTTTTCACATATAAGATTCTAGTTAACATTTTAAAGAAAGCTTGTTAAACAAAAGAAAAATAATAGAATATAATGATATAATAGAGACAATAAGTGAAATACTTATAGTAAAAAGAAAAGAGAAAAGATGTATCAATGAGTAATTAAAAAATATATTATATATATACATATATATATATATATATATATATATATATATATATATATATATATATATATATATATATATATATATATATATATATATATATATATATATATATAGGGACTGAATTGTATTTTAGAAGCATTTACGTTATTTTTTTTAACACGTTATAATATTTACGTCCGTTAAATTAATTTTTTTAGGAAAAAACCTGTCTAGACTTTCAAAAATGTGTACTGTAAGGGACATTTTTTTAACGATAGCGGAATTTCAAGTATGCCAAACGATAGAGCTCGAAATTCTGTATCCAATGATATATATATATATATATATATATATATATATATATATATATATATATATATATATATATATATATATATATCATTGGATACAGAATTTCGAGCTCTATCGTTTGGCATACTTGAAATTCCGCTATCGTTAAAAAAATGTCCCTTACAGTACACATTTTTGAAAGTCTAGACAGGTTTTTTCCTAAAAAAATTAATTTAACGGACGTAAATATTATAACGTGTTAAAAAAAATAACGTAAATGCTTCTAAAATACAATTCAGTCCCTTACGTTAACCTTTAGCTTAATGCAATTCTCTTAACATATCCTTTACGTTAAGAATTGAGACATAATTATTGTCATAGCTTCACTAAAATTTGTCCCTTACCTTAATCTTAAATATCATTTTTCAAGTAAGAAGATAATTTTTGGCACCTTCTCAAAAAGTATTATCCGTAAAAGTTTAAGGTTTTCTATAAAGTTTAAGTGTTTTAGCTATACCTTTAGCCTTTAGGTATACACATGTAAAGCGATCAATTGTAGATAGCTAGCATTAAGGATGACAATACTCTCCTAGCTGCAAATGAAGTCGAGATGCAAGAACTGTCTTAGAGAATTAAGCAAATGATCAATTACTTGGACCTCTCAATTAATAAAGGGAAAGCCAAAAACATGGTCATAGACAGAAGCAACACTCTACCTTTGACTGGCGCGCTAAAATTGGAAGTGGTTAGCAAATTCGTCTTTGATCTTTACGAACAACGGCTCCTGTGAATCAAATATACGTAGAAGAATCGGGATGACTAACAGCGCCATGTCTCAAATGCATAAAACCTGGCCTGACAGGAAGATTTCGTTAAAAACCAGGACGAAACATGTGCACATGCTCATATTCTTCATTTGTCTTTGAGGATCCGAGACATGGACTCTGAAGTCTGCAGACCGCAAACGTATCGACGCCGTCGAGGGTGCTGGAGGAAAATGCTCTGAATTCCATAAGCTGCTTTCAGAACCAACACATTTATTCTTGCTAAACTAAACATAAAAACAAGGCTCTCTACCATCTGTCTAATAACGCATCTTAGAATATTTCAGACACATTACCAGAAAAAAGGAGGCAACCTTGAAACCATGGTATGGCAAACTCATGATAACTGGCATGCGTTGGTCCGATCAAATCTGCACCACACTTGAGTCCACTGTCTACGACGCTCTTCGAGTAGCCGATAATAGGAATAGCTAGCGTAACACCATAAGAAGGAAGGTCATAGAAGGGGAAGGTCACGACTGGCGAAGCAGCTCTAGCAGGTGCGATAAAAGAGAGCAGTAGCTCCTGTTCCTGATAAGGTGAAGTGTGAAGCTTAATGCCAGGTCAAGAACGGAGACTCAGGCTCTGCGTCTAGTTCTAAAAGCTCAGAGAATCTCTTACCTTCTGCCTTACACAGGTGCTCACCGGACTCAGAATTCAGGAGAGCCTACGTCAGCCTGCCACGAATGTAGCGCTGTGGAGGACTTGTGGTGTGCGATCGCTAGGTCATTCTGCGCTGCTGTGAATCCATAATTTCACAGAAAGAGGCCGCAGAGCGGAACAGGGAGGAAGATCCTCCTTCCATTCGGCTCAGGATACAGATTTCGGTAAGACAAAAGAGCAGAGACGTGGTTTTGCAAAGTTCCACCTTGTCTAAAAGGGCTCTGGGTGTAGATGGGAACAGTCCCGGTGCCAAGAGAAATGCTTCAGTCTGCCAAAGTTCCCTTATTTTGCTGGAAATCCTATCCCTTACGTGGTAGACCAGCCAGTCATGGTGGGTTTATTGTGTTAGATAGTTTCAGGAATCTCTCCGCTATACGACTGATGGTTAATGGTTTTAGTGGGTCAGCTGGCGCTACTCGTCGTCTATTCCCCCATATCCTCGGGATGCTTTATGTAAACTTAATTAACAATCAACTGTTATATACTTAATATTAAAAACATAAGGTCCAAAATTATATAAAAGTTGTTCTTAACAGTTTATCATACATCAAACTTCCTCCAAAGCATAGTATTTTTATGTCCTTTACAGTGGATTTGTGTCATAGTTTCATATTAAACTTGGTGCTTACTTTAATATGGCATAGTTTACATTGAAAAATTCAGTGCCGTAAGGGACAAATAAGCAATTTTTTTTAATGTAAGGGACATGCTATTTTCTAAACGCGTAAATTTACGAAAATATTTTTTTATAGTTATATAGCCAGCAAAATTCTAAGAAACTTTGCCAAAAACACCTTTAAGATCGGACTAAATGAAAAAAAGTAACAGACAAATTTGTGAAAAAAAAGTTGTTTTTTCGCTCTCCTGAAAAGTCGTGTTTTGTCCCTTACATTAAGTGATATTTCCGGTGTCGATATATACATTATTGGGTAAATTTTAAAATGGGTGTTATCTGTTTTATTTCCTATACTAGACTTCTAGATGAGAATCGCTTGAGAACCAGTGATCTGTAATTTTCTGTTTAATATTGTCAGGTTTGTCGTTGAATTGTAAGTCAAGTTTATCACACAATTTATTTAGATTATTTGCGGATTTAATGAAGAATAATTATGGTCAAAGTTTAGGTTATAGTTAAGGTTAACTTTAACAATAGCTATAACTATGAATTAGCAGATGTCTGTTGCTAAAGTTAATAGGGTTGAGAGCTACGAATAATAAAAACGTTGAGAGTATAAAAAATGAATTATCTTTACAAATTGACAGGAAAAATTAATTTGTTATGGCAAACGTAGTGGCAAACGCTACGCCTTATGTCAAATTTAACTTTAACTTTAACCGAGCAAGATTGATCGGTTAAGGTTATCGTCAAATATGGCGTCTATTATTGACTTTAACCAAAGATTTGACAGTACATTTTACTATAGTTAAAGTTCTAGTTAAAGTAAGTTGGTGCAACCCACCCTTAAAGTTATTTTACCGCGAAGTTTCTGTGATGATCCTAACGTCCTTGAAAATAATCTTTGTTTTGTAACCTGTACATCTGACACGATCTTTATGTATGTATTAATTGTTTCTTTTTAACAATTTCAGATACCAGCCTCACGCGACTCACAACAGCACCTACACCGCCTACTACTCCCACAGATAAACTGAACTGCTCGGTCGAACCTTCTCATGTGATATAGTTTTGCAATATACTATTATACACTTCTACCAGAATCTACATAAATGTTAAGTGGTAAAGACGAAGCTTAGGTTTTTGTGAAGTAGATGTTGTGAGATTTCAATGACTATGTACACTTTGAGGACAGTGGCTATAGTGACCATCACGAGCTTATGGATCTCTCCTATACTGTAATAATAATTAAGGAAAAGAAAGTGTAAGAAAGCATTTACATACTATACGATTTACACTTATAAATTACAACTTATGTTAGACGGCCGGATCTAATCGATACAGTTCAACGTAGTTGAGCATTATATTTAAATGTATCTAGATGATATGGACGTGATATGGTCAAAACAAGTAGAAATACTGAAAAGGACAATATTATGTCGAGAGTCGTTTATTATATAATACGTACGTACGTATAATAATATAATAGAAAGTTTTTAGGGTAAAGATAAAAAAACTGAATGTAGACAACATTCAGTTTTTGATTTTAAAAACCTTATGACAATAAAATATGTAAATATTTTATTAAAATAAAATAGGAATGTGTACTTAAGTTTTTAATGTTTTATGTAGAAAAATGTTCACGTGTGCCTTTTCAAAACATAGTATTTTTTAGAGATTGTTAAGATTTTTATAAAAGTTATTATTCCCTTTAATATTTTAGATAAGATAAAATAGAATTTTACTGTCTAATCATATTTTGCCAAATTGAAAACATGTACCAAAGAAAAAAATAGATATTGTAAGTATAATTTATTTATAAATATTAAATGTGATTGAATTTACAGTTCATTTTATTATGAAGACACTAACAATAGCTCGTAGTATTTTATACGAAACATGTTTTTACTAAACACTAAATGCAATAATAACTACAACTAAGATGCAAACCAAGAGGCTTACATTAAAAAAAAATAATACTGCATCTGCTGAGGCAGTTGTTCTATCTCGGGGGTCTTAAAATGAGCTTTCTCAGAGAGAGTGTAGGTGGTGATGTGGTTGACAGTGCCTGCGCCTGGCTCAGTGTGTTCTATGAACACTTTGGAAGACACTGTTTCCTCATATTCCTCTCCTGTCAATATGGGCTCCGGTTCGAAGTCATTCAGATAGTGAACATTATTGATAGGTTCTAAGGAACAGTAAGGATAGTCAAACGTTGGATTATAGGATATAGTATCATAAAATGTTGGCTTTGAAGTTACTGGTACGCTGTACTGGTCTATATCTGGAGCCACTATCTGAGTTTCAGGCCAGTTGTAGTAGTAGTAAGGTGATAGGTAATCGTTATCTCGTTTTTGACTGACGTTCTCGTTACTCATGTTATGAGGAAGAGTTACTGTAGTGTTAACGGAATTATTATTTGCTTTCACTTTTTCATTTTCAACAACAGAAGATATATTATTGTAGCTATCACTGATTGATTCGTCTATAACGTTACATTGAGAGCTATTCTTCATGTCACAGGAATCTTTAAGAATAGAAGTCATTTCGAAAGCCTGTTCATTGGCATTCTTTGCTAAATCGGTAAGAATATCTGTATCTGGAGTGAAGGGTATACCGTATTTGTCAGCTATTTCTTGGGCGGTCATCATTTTCTCTATAGCGATATTTTGATATTCATTATTCGATTTTATATGCTTCAGTAGCCTCATCACCAGCTGAGTGCTATCCATTGGAGTTTCAACCGATCGTTTCTGTCTTCCGAGCTGCTCGCCTCTATCTACACAGCCCATAGCGTAGGAGAGAAGATTGGCCATCTCATTTTGAATGAGCAAAGTGATATGATTGGCCATTTCCTTAATCTCCTCTAGTTGTTCCTCAGGTGATTTATCTGAAAAAGTGGCTTGAGCCATTTTCGCTGCTGATGATCCCGCAGGATATAAGTTAGAGTTTGCATTTAGAAAAATGTCCATCCACTCATTTTTACTTTTGCCATCCTTCACCTCGTCGATCAAAACTTCATTTTCAAATTCGTTATTATTAAATTCTTCTAAAATAATTCTTTTTTCGTCAACAGCAGCATGAACTAATAGTCCCTGAAATTAAATTTTTGGATTATTGTTACTGGTTAAAAAAAGAGATATAATCTTTAAAAATAAATATACATAATTACATTTTGAACAAAGACAATAATATTATTTGAATTCTTACCTGTACAAAAATGGCTAAAATAAAGTACACACTCTCCATGGTGAAGAGTTTTTTAGATTGACACGGTCACGAAAATGTTGATTATTTATAAATATAAAATTATTAAGTAACAGTCAATTGTAATAAGGATATTTCGTTAAACCTTTGTGATAATGAAAAAATAATACAATTAGGAAACTTATATTGGTCATCGATGACAAACAAGCTTATCAATTTCTTGAAGTTATAAAATAATAAATAGTATAACTGTTTCATTAGATACCTAATAACCTACAAATTTAAAGTACCTAGGTACTTTTAATGCAATTTTTAATATTTTATTATTATTTATTTACATCTTCTTGGTTATTAGGTACCTACGATAAATAAAAAAAAATATGTCAATAAAATAAAAGGATCAACTCTTTTAAATAATTTATTTTAACATTATAATTTAACTTTACATTTTAATTTCTGAGGTACGAATAGCACTTTTAATAGGTAACAATTTCGTTTTTGCTAGTGTCGTTGCTCTGTCCTATATAACTCCTAAATACTCATATCGAGGTTTGAGAATAATACGGTGAATAGTCTACCGCTCTCGAGTAACGTACTGGAGAGTAGGGGGAAATTGGCGAGGGTGAATACACAGGTGGTGGGGTGTTGTATGCAGGTGGTGGCGTATTGTATGCAGGTGGTAGCATATTGTATGCAGGTGGTGGCGTATTATATGCAGGTGGTGGGGTTTGATATGTTGGCGGAATGGGATATGAGGGTGACGGAGCTGGGTATGTAGGTGGTGGGGTTTGGTAGGACGCTGGTGGCGTTTGGTAAGGTGGAGGTGGGGAAGGTAATGCTGGTGATTGGGACTTGTATGGTGGCGGTGCTTGGTATGTTTGAGGCTTGTAGGCTGAAGGAGTTTGATATATTGGTGGAGGAGTTTGGTATGTCGGTTGAGGAGTGGGATACGTTGGCGAAGGAAGAGCAGGATATGCTGTCGGTGTAGGAGCAGTAGGATATGCTGGCGGTACAGGAAGAGCAGCAGGATAAACGGATGGAAGATATGGAGGGTAAGGAGCTGGAGAATAAAATTCTCGATAGGGGTCGTACAAAGATGCTAAGTGATTTTGAAGCAATGTCGGAGGATAACCAAGTGAAAGCGGCGAGCGATAAGGGTCATAGTACTGTGACCAAGGGGACATAAGATACTCGAGTGGGACATCTGGCTGGTAATAGGATCTAGCAGTTCTAGTAGAACCTAGTTCCGATGATGGGGTGTTTGATGGCGGCAGGTATACAACTTGAGGAGTAACCCCGGCGCTGGTAGGTGCATAATAAGCTGACGTATCATAAACTGCTTCTGGAGTTTCTTCTGTTGTAGATGTACTCTCTGGACTTGATTCAGGGCTCGTTACTGACTTCAGTTTCGATAGGATTGCTGAAAAGACAGTAAAAATTATAAAGTTGTGCCATTATTAGGAGTCTACTGGTATAACAGGCATGATGTTGTCTTCAATATACTATGCATTTATTTATTTTATTTATTTATTTCATTACATCTAAAGTTTACAATTCTGACAAAATATTGAAATGAGTTTCTAAAATACTAGAGTAGCAACGTCTTACAAACGATTCTCAGAAATGCGTAACTAGTGATGGGTAATTTTCCGAAAAATTTCAAAGCACGAAAATTTTTCAATTTATTTTTCTGAAAAATTGAAAAATTGGAAAAATAATGGAAAAATATTTTTTTTTAATCGAAATTATTAGTTTAAATGAATAGTAATACACTTAATTTGATATTATCAAATATGGTTCATATTAAGTTGAAATTCAAAGGCTTAAGGTGTTGTTTAAAAAAAAACAAATGTGCAAAGTTACTACAGTTCGACACGGCTTTAAATGAACGTGGCGATAAAAGGAACTAACGCTTCTATCATACAAAAACATCATTTTTGACATGGTGTTTGACAGTTCTCCTTTACCAGCAGCGCCCCGTCCACATTCAGTTAGAGCCTTGGAGCACTATACAGGTATAATATATGTATCGAAATTGCAAATTTAAAATAATTTAGAATTAATAACGTCACTTTTATGATTAATTTAAATATTATATTAAATATAAATCATCATAAAATAAATCTTCATCATTATTTTATTTTGTACATAGTCTGCATTTTCCTTGTTTCTTTTGTCATTGGCATTTTCAAATATGTTTGAAGATTGGTTTGAAAATGAAAATATCTTTTTTTACAGTCCGACAAGGCTTTATCAATGATATTCTACTTATACAGATCTGTTACGTCCATACTATTTTCCGGCCTAAATCTCTTCCGAACAATTTTCAAATTCAAAATTGCAAAAATTTGACAGATAAGTGAAACAAATGATACGAAAAACCATTTACATAAAAGAGACAGTTCTATTTTTAAACGTCGAATCGTATCGCTGTCTCTTTCTTCGCCTGAGCTATGACGAAAATTCAATTTTTCCAGATTGTTCGAAAAAATAATTGAAAATGTAAATAATCGAGGTATTTATTGCAATCAAGACATGTGGTAAGAGATTCCATGTGTTTTGTTTTCTTTTGAGTCATAATTGGTACATTTTCGAAACACGCACGACGTCATTTTCAATTTATTTAAGTAAGACAAGACGCGGCACGTTCGTGACTGCGCTCGATGCAGACTAAATAACAGACGACCCAATTGGGCCGTATTTGAATCTTCACAACGCGCGCGGTAGTAACATATCTGCTTTGAGTTTTTCATCATTGGGCTTTATATGAATGTGTCAAACTGTCAATGGGCGCTGCTGCTGGTAAGGAGAACTGTCAAAAATGACGTTTTTGTATGATAGAAGCGTTAGTTTCTTTTCTCGCCACGTTCATAAACAGCCTTGTCGAACTGTAACCATATTATCTCATTTATTTTTTATTTTTTACGAAAATGATAAGGACCAAAGTTGTCGCAAAGATTTTCTATAACTTTAGTCCTTATAATTTTCATTGTAAAATCAGTATTTACGGAAATAACTGCAAAAAAACAAGTCAAAATATGATTTCGCCTGTATCTCAATAATTATAATTTAGCGCAATATTAAAAATTGCGAATTTAGCGCAAATAATTATTGAAACAAAGTTGTAGATGAAGCAAGTAGCAAGTAGCAAGTTGTAGATCATCTACAACTTTGTTTCAATAATTATTTGCGCTAAATTCGCAATTTTTAATATTGCGAATATTTTTTATATTTTTAATTTTTAATTTTTTTTTTGTAGTTGTAGTTGTAATTGTAAATTGGGCAAATGCGAGTTGGACTCGCTCACGAAGGGTTCCGTACCATTATAAAGCAAAGATAGGCAAGAATTTGTGCTTTTTGTATGGGAGCTAACAAAAGCCCCCTAAATATTTATTTTATTTTATTTACTATTACTAATTATAAAAGTACAAAGACAATTAAATATTTTATGCATATTTCAAATGTCTTAGTGTAGCTTTTTTTCATATAGAGCAATAATAATCGGCCAAGTGCGAGTCGGACTCGCGCACGAAGGGTTCCGTACCGTTATAGAGGAAAAATTGGCCAAAAATTGTGATTTTGTATGGCAGCCCCCATTAAATTTTTATTTTATTTAAATATTATTATAAATTATTAAAGTAAACATATAAATCGGTAACTAAGGACTTTATAAAAATTTCAAGTGCCTAGCAGTTGCCATTATTGATTACGAGCAAAAAAGGCCAAGGTTTGATGGGGCTTCCATTCAACAAACAAGATTTTATTGGCCTTTTTTAGGGTTTCGTACCCAATGGGTAAAAACGGGACCATATTACTAAGACTTCGATGTCTGTCTGTCGGTCTGTCATTCCGTCTGTCTGTCTCCAGGCTGTAACTCAAGAACGGTAATAGCTAGAGAGTTGAAATTTTCACAGATTGTGTATTCTTGTTGCCGCTATAACAAAAAATACTAAAAACAAAATAAAATAAAAATTCAAGGGGAGCTTCCATACAAAAAACACAATTTTTGGTCTATTTTTGCTCTATATTGGTACGGAACCCTTCGCTCTTGACCGATTATTATCTGCGATTACTTCCGTAAAACTGTACATAAGAATCAAACTTGTAGAGAATTAATTTTTCAAAAATCTTATAATTTTTGTAAAAAAATGAAAAATAAAGAAGATGTGGTCAAAAAAAGGCACCTCCAAACCAATATGGCGGCTAAGGCGTCTACCACACGTGCATGCTTGACCACAGTTTTGCTTGCACATGCCGGCTTGTACACTGAACATTGTGCGTGTAGTTGGTAAAACGGTAGTATGCGCAAACCCCAAAGTTTGGCTTAACGGTTTTTAAACTTGCTTGAAATTCTGGCATGCAAGCCTTCGTGTACCAACTTGTCTGCGCGTGTGGTTGGACGTTCAGTGTTCAAGTCAAGTTGTTTAAACGCCGACGATCTCGACAAGAATGTGGCTTGCGCATGCATAACTGTGCCGTGTGGTAGATAAGTTAGTCTTCCGTCTTTTCATGCGAGAAGCATGCGCCAGCAAAACTGTGCATGTGTGGTAGGCACCTAACGCACCCGTCGGATTTGTTCGAGCTTTTGAATTTGAGCTATTTATGACCTCTTCTAAACACTAGCGCAAGAAAAAAACTTTCTATAATTATTAATTTCAGAAAAAATCTAACGCGACTGTAGTAATCACAGATCTAGCAAGGTTTGCGCTCTGCGCTTACGTAGTAGAGCTCGACGAGACTTTAAATGAACGTGGCGAAAAAAGGAACTAACGCTGCCATCATATTTCTTTTGTCATTGCAAAAACGCCATATTTGAGATGTTTTTGACAGTTCTCCTTTACCAGCAGCGCCCCGTCCACGTTCATTTAAAGCCTTGTAAGTTGTAGCACTTTAATACCGGTGATGAACGCTATAATCTTAGCGGCCCCTACTAGACGAGCAATTTTATTGCGCCATATCACGTATTGCGTAATATTATTGACCGTCTAGGGTTGATATTTAACATCGCGCACCTTCAATCTAATTGTCAAATAAACTGTTCAATAAAATTGAAGCGTGATATTGCACAATGCAATTGATCGTCTAGGGGCCGGTTTATGCAACAAGTCATAGAAATTTTCAAGAAAAAGAATAAATAAAAGCCTTAAAATGTTATCCCGTAGTTATTTTCTAATCTTGGTTGACATTTCAATTTGGAAAAATATTTGAAAAATTGGAAAAATATATTGGAAATATTTCTTTTTTCTTTTCCTTCCTTTCGAAAATTTTTCCATTACCCATCTGTACCTGCAAGCATCTTCGAAGTGGCAACGCGTTGCTGCCGTAAACTGCCAATCTAGTTACGTTAGTAATATAGAATATCATTGAAATATTGTCTTTAACCCGTAACCGAGTTGTGTAGACAATATGTAAGAGGTTTTCTTATTTTAAAAGATAAATGAGCCACAAAAGGAAGACAAACATTATCTATAGCTAAGCTACGTACAAACGTATTTAACACAATAATTATAAACTAAATTACACAAAACATAACAAGTTACAACATAGTAGCCGAGCGATTCATCGTACTCCGCGCTCACGCCAAGGCGCGACAAAACATAACAAGTAACAAATAAGTATCTGACGCTTGTTGCAAATGTGAGCTTATATTATATAAGCTTTAAATGCGAAGCTGTAAAACAATTAACTAATTGTTATTTGTTCATACATTACAAAAAATTTAACCCCTCTTCCAAGGTAAAAACAATATTCTTAAAATTATCTATGTATTGTTTATGTATAATGAAAATCGGTCTACAAACAGTTTTTGTTGTGGTACTTACGTGAAGAATACAGGGCACTCAGCATCTGATTTTTTTTTGTATGTTCAACCATAACTTCGCCGTTTGTAGACCGATTTTCATAATTCTCTTGTTGTTGTATAGGGTTTAATCCAAATTTGGTACCATGTTCACAAAAGTAGTGATCTGATGATGGAATTCATGAGGAATCGAGGGAACTCTTTGAAATTTGTATGGAAACATATGGTGATTTCAATTTTTTATGAAGTATTTGAGGCACATGCTACCAAAAAGTAAGATTTTGCATCAGGTTATACCCTGGTTCCGAAAGCACCAAACAGAACTTTTGAGTCCTTATAGATACATCATACATGTTCGGGATTTTGGCGTTGTTTAAACAACTGGAATATACAGAAGAACATATAACCTCCTCCTTTTTGGAAGTCGGTTAAAAAAGCGTCAACAGTTTTTGTTGTGGTACTTACGTGAAGAATACAGGGCACTCAGCATCTGATTCATTCGTTCGTTGAGCGTGTTCAGCTAAAATAAACATTTTTTTATTTACATGAGTCACATTTGGTCAAAGTCAAATTCAAATTTAACATCATATCTAATTATTTATGGATATGATGGGAAAAATCTGAAAAATGTATATTCTCTTAATAGTACATACAAACATTGTTTACTTAGCCCTATTATAAAAAATATTATTATAGTAATTAATTATGATGACTTAATATAAAAAAGGTGAATTCAAAGATCAGTTACAAAGTTTAAGAATTTATAATTAAATGTTGTAGTGGGCATTGTTAATAAAGGCATTGTTGATGCCATGGTCATTCTCATGGTATTGGTCATAGTCGAAATATTTTTCAAGGGAGTAAGATATTAATATGTTGTTACCTGTGACTGATGTAACTCGAGACAACTGGGCGGCGTTGCATAACAGACAGATATTATACAGTATGTACATAATATTGTCTTCAGTGTTCTTTTCATTATTAAATAATTAACTCATAAAAACTACATTTACAAGCACTTACGAAACTGTCGACAATTACTTCATACATCTACTTAAATAAATTACGGAAACGTGCGTTTGAATCGATACGAGATGAGGTGATAACATGTAACGATAAGTCTAGGGATGTGATGTAATTGTAGTGAAAGTGATAAGGCATGTAGGGTTACTTGGCATCACATTTGCGAAACATACCTTATAGTAAGTGATAAACGTGCAATAAATGATGAAATTCATAAAGTGCAATTATATCTATATAGCTACAAAATACATTGCAATATCAATACTCTACAGTCTACAGGCTCGAAGTTTTCTATTAGTAGGATCATAATATTTTTTCTTTTTGTCTTTTCCCGTAGACAGTCACTAATCAGGTGTATGTGTATCAGGAACTTAAATAATAAATACCAACGATACAACTACTTTGATTGTAAGAAAAAATTCAGTCGCGGAAAAATTCTGCCCCGACTCTTACAAACGTCATTATAGCAGTTTCTTGCTTGCTCTTTTGCCATTTCGAATACAGGATCTCCATTCCCAATATGATCACCGAAATGACCATGCCAGTGAAAGTGATGATGATGACGGGTGCGACGTCATTGATGTTAACTTTTTCAGCAAGGAGAGCCGCCTGGCAAGGCGGCGGCCTGATTCTCAGGCGGGTGACGACGCGAGCCTTCAAACCGGTCTCGTGCAGCCAGCCGCCGACGATACGGAATAAATTGGTCCACTGGCCGAATTTTGTCGTGGTCACCCAGGTCAACGTCTAAAAATATTTTTGGTCAAGCAATTAGATAGCTTTATTATATGTACGAAACTTAACATTGTTTATCTAAGAGCCTTTTGTAGCGTGGGAAAGGACTGAATAGGATACAATATTCGAGAGAACTGTTTTGCTATCTGGTAATTAAAAAAAATAACTTTCCCATTTTTAGACATTATTTTGGGTAATTAACTTTTTTGTTGGTTTTTTACTTTAATAACATAAAATATTACCTCTGGAATAGTATCAACATGCTGGACCTTACATATTTCATCATCAGTAAATGACCTCAGATATGGGTACAGCTGGTTGTACTCAGTGTGGTAGGCGGTCTGTCCTCCTTGTATCAGCTTCACCCCTTGTTGGGCGTCGTGATACAGGTTTGATGTCATTTTCTTTTGCTTTAGATATTCCATGTCACTCCAATTCGTTTTTACCTGAAGCAATTTACTTTAAAATGTTAATGATTATTATTTTTCCAAATTGCAAAATATAAATGTTATATTTTGTCATTATTCCTTTTCTGGTAGAAACAAAATAATAACATGTATAATCGATTGTTTTATCGATGTCATATAATTGTGTGTGTAATTCTGGCGTAAAAGTTAGATCACTTTTACGCTAGTATTACACACATTTTTGATCACTTATGGATTTTGTCGCGGAGCACTTTTCTTATTTGGGAATAACGTTGCCACTCGTGACCACGGCCGCTGGAAAGTAGCCGAAACGTTGGGAATAAGAAAAGTGCTCCGCGACAAAATCCGCAAGCGATCAAATTTAGAATGTCATATAAGTTTATCTAAGGGTAGCATTCAATATAATATCAGACTTTAAATACTAAGAACAATTTCCGTACATCGAACATGAAGAATCGCATATAGTCGTAATCATCTGATGCTATAGCGTATTTGGAGTCACCCAGAGCTCTCAGCGAGTCAGGTCCATCTCTACCAGCGTTCATAAGAGCAGAAACAATAGCGGAAGTGTAGTAGGCGTGAATCAGCATGGCCGATGTAGATAGTACCAGGAATGTCCATCTACCTGATACTCCTTCGGGAACAGCGCTTGCGTCTAGAAAAACAAGCATCTATGAGTACTAGATGCATATAAGATCTTATGTATACTATATCCATGTATTATAACTTATTTTAATTTTGTACATAATTTACGCAGTAATTGGGTGCGCAAATTAATTTAAGGGTTTTTTTTTTCCAAGGGCATTCCACTTTTAAATTATCTTGTTTTAAGTTATTAATCATTGAGTTTTCATTTTGAAATACGGAAAGGAATATTATAATTGTTAGAATGTCAAAATTATAAAAACGCAAAATAGTACAAATACATAGTCTTCCTTATCAAGTACTTTGTAGCTACTTAATACGTTTGTATTTTGTAATAATAAAAATACGCGTGGTATTCGGAGACTACCGCGGTAAAGATATTGCATAGCATTTTTTAACAACTTGTGCAATCATAATTCGCATATATCTAGTCGCACGCACACAAACACCGTGCCGAAGTCTGTCGAACTGAGACGACGTGAAATAATGCACGGCAACGTCGGAGTGGGGGGTGTTAGGTTTCTTTTTGTTACGGAATTTCTTGATTCGGTCGCCGAGCTCAAAGCCCGCTATAAAAGCCATGCAATAGCTTAAAAAATACTCTAAATACAGCAACCTTGTTGTAAGGACGTTGCCAAAACAGCAATATACGCTCCTTCTTTCTCAAAAGGAGTTTTGGATGTGACGCGCTGAGCGAAGGCAAGGATAATGAAAAGAGCAAGACAGCACCACCAAACACCCGCTGTGAACGGCTCAGCAAACATGTTACTGCTGCTCTCCCGTTCTGCCAAGTAAGTGAAGCCCACGCTGTAAAGAAGCAGCAATTTTAGTAAAAACAAATAATAATAAGGCAAAGCCCTGCCGCATAACGGACACGAATTGTAATGAAGTCTACGATACGAAAAATGTACTTCTTCTCACAAAACATGAAGAGAGATTGCCTATTAAATATTTGCTATGATCTTCTCCAATATCTTTTGACCTGGCTGTAGACCAGTACAAGAGTGATAGAGACACTTACTGAAAAGGCCATAAAGAAACGGTGTAGTCTAATTTTTGAATTCGTGTCAGCAAAATCCTCAATATACCCCCCGCAATATCTGCCTCTTCTCTTCTTAGTTTCAATAACATACTGCTGTTATTAACTTCTGTGCCCCATAAAAGAGTCGGAATCATTTCTTCACTGTAACAAAGTTTACCATTATTTTTTTCTTTAACCTATTCATTTAGTCTAATTTTTTTTAGAAAAGTATTACGTAAGTTGTGATAGAGAGTAACATAAAAGGATTGCTATCATTAAACCCCTATTACATGCTAATTTTGAAGTATTGATTTTGCTTGTGGACCAAGAGCCCGCGATGGCTAGACCTTCCTCAGTTTCGGAAAGCTGAAACTTTACCTGTTTGTGACCTGTACAATGTACAGCTGGCCGATTCTGTATCGTACATTTGTAAGTTAATCACTGAGTTAGTAACGAAACGGAGGAGTGAGTAACGGAAAGTCTCACTTTTGTATCCAAGTGAATACAAAAGTGACACTTTCCGTTACTCACTCCTCCGTTTCGTTACTAACTCAGTGATTAACTCACAAATGTACGATACAGAATCGGCCAGCAGAGGTAAGAACAACCAGCAACTATGGAGTTTCGGTCGCGGTTACTTTAGGAGGTATCCAGTTCTGAAGGTCTACCTGACCTTCGAGAAAGAGTAAAGCTCAATTTCATAGCTTATATTCTTTGCGGTAAGTGGACGAATCTCGCCTTCCAGTGCCGGACATTTTTGACAGTTGCTTCCCACTGCTAGACATCCTCAAAGTCTAATTAATACTTTAAAGAAAGTTTAAGGGTGGCAACTGTCAAAAATGTCCGGCACTGGAAGACGAGATTCCTCCACTTACTGCAAAGAATATAAGCTATGAAATTGAGCTTTACTCTTTCTCGAAAGTCAGTTAGACCTTCAGAACTGGATATTTCAGGTAACCGCGACCGAAACTCCATAGTTGCTGGTCGTTCTTACCTCTGTAAAGGTCACAAACAGGTAAACTTTCAGCTTTCCGAAACTGAGGAAGGTGTGGCCATCGTGGGCCCTTACTCTATTATACCACTAAGTTCCAACTTAAATTCAAGTGTAACTCTAGATTATTTCTTTGAAGTTTCTCGTTTTACGTTTTAAGAGGAAACTCACGTAGCGTTAAGAGCGTCTATCATGATCAGCGCTGTTGTGTATCCAGCTCGAACACCGGAATCTTTCTCCGGCATCGACATATCCAACAGATACTCTTTGAATGTTCCATTGTAGGTTTCGTTAGAATATGTCCCAAGCTACAAAATTATAGTAAAAATATTTAATTCACCAATATTCTGATCCAAAGAGTATCTAATAAAAAATACACGCTATTTTTTATTAACTATACCGGTGTAGCAATTCTTAAAGTATGCTTCTTTAAATTCCATCGTCGTCGTAGTCGTTGATGGTCGTATAGTATTTGTAGACCTTCATTCGTATTCCAATAGGCCCATGGGTGTATAGAGGGTTCCTCAGCAGGATGAATACAAATGTCTTGGAGACAATACGATTTCGCAGCAAATGTAGAGTAATCTAAAAATAGTGTTAAGCTTAATTTCTTTTATATTCTTGTTGCATATGTCAACATTAAGAATATACTAACCACTTATTTCAGCATCAGTATTCTCTGGAGTAACAAGTACAATATCAGCATCATTTCGAGTTGCTTTCAAAAATTTGGGGACAGTTTCGCCAACTATCACCCATTTGTTCCAGTATCCAAAGTCCTCTCGTTTAATCTGTAGATTCAATACACTTAAATCGTTCTATTAACACCAAATACTCTTTTAATACATCACTTGCATGTTATGCAAAAAGTGAAATAATGACGATTACCGATGATTTTCTACAAACATCTTCTACACATTTTTCTTTAGCAAATTATACCACGTTGCATACTTAATTTAGATATCTATACCTCCGCTTTAAGATTTCGTTTTTATTTTTCAAGAAATTGTAATGTGCAAAGTGACATTTATTATTCGTAGAATGGATCCTTACCCCTTTCGTTATATTGCTATTGCTGAAGTACAAAATACCATGCAGCTGATGGATGCTGACCGGTGGTATATCGTTACCATCGCATGACATAGTGACTCTTACTCCACGAGACATCAGTTGACGCATAAATTCTACTCGCTCTATGTACAGAAATAAATCGTATATAATTTTTTATAATCTGACCTAAATACAGTAGTGGTTTAAGGTAGAAAATGATAATATAATGATTGATAGATTTTTTTTTTAAATGAAATAAGGGGGCAAACGAGCAAACGGGTCACCTGATGGAAAGCAACTTCCGTCGCCCATGGACACTTGCAGCATCAGAAGAGCTGCAAGTGCGTTGCCGGCCTTTTAAGAGGGAATAGGGTAATAGGGGAGGGTAGGGATGGGAAGGGAAGGGAATAGGGGAGGGTAGGGAAGGGAAGGGAATAGGGGATGGTAGGGAAGGGAATAGGGTAGGGGATTGGGCCTCCGGTAAACTCACTCACTCGGCGAAACACAGCGCAAGCGCTGTTTCACGCCGGTTTTCTGTGAGAACGTGGTATTTCTCCGGTCGAGCCGGCCCATTCGTGCCGAAGCATGGCTCTCCCACGTATATAACGGATATTAAAATAATGGGAAAAGCTTAACATAATATATTTGATATTATATTACTTGTTACTATGCTTACCATTATCATCCCAACAAGATAGCACTAAAATTGTACTAGCAAGCTTGAATTTAAAAATTTCCGATATCACTGAAACTAGCATCTTTGATTTATTCAATCTGAACAACTATTTGATATTCTCAACAATACATAGTAAATAGCTCGTAATATACCAGAATATAACTGAAGGGGTTAATATTTGATGAAATGCATACGAGCTCAAATTACTAGTTTGCAAACCGAAACAATATGCAACAGTAAATACACAGATATTTTGTTGTATAATTTATTAAACAAGTTTCACTTAAAGGTAATAAATAAAAGTTTGATAATTAAATAACACTAAAGTAAATGGTACACTTAACATAACAATTTTCCTTTTCGCAAAAGCTAGTCTGGCGCTGGAACTCTTTAAGATATACGGCGAAAAAGATTATATGGTAAGGTTAGTGTCCAAACATTATTTATAGTATGAGCAAGCACACGGCGGAGGCAGCTCGATTGGCTTCGGTTCCAACGTAATGGGAATAGGCGCAGGAACCATGAAGGCATTCATTGGCAGTCCCACGGGCGGTGGCGGCGCGCACGGCAGCGGCGGCGCAGGCGGTACCAGCGATATTACTAGTGGCGCCGGCGCGGGCGGCAGACAAGATGGAGGTAGTGCTGGAGGCAGCATCAGAGGAGACGGGGGAGCGGGGAGAATAAAAGGAGCAGGTGGCGGAGGCAGGCAGGCGGGCATGAGGGGAGGAGGTGGAGGAAGGGAGAGCACCAAAGGTGCAGGCGCTGGAGCCGGTAAACACATCGGTGGTGGTGCAGGAGCAGGCAGGAAGATTGGCGGAAGCGGTGCAGGTGGCAAACAGAGTGGTGGTGGCGGGGGGAGCAGAAACGGTGAGCATGGTGGTGCCGGCGGAGGAGCGGAGAGGATGATAGGCGGTAGAGGTGGTGGCAGCGCCAGCGGCGAAGGGAGACAAGGCGGCAAGGGCGGTGTCGCCGGCATCAATACTATCGTCGCGGGTGGCGGGGGAGGCTCAGCACATAACAGCTTCTCTTTCTTTTCTGTAAGTCAAAAATATTTTGTTACTTTTCCGGAAATTTTAGGTTAAATTAAAAATAACAGGATAAACAGATCCATGTGTCTAAAACTTACCAAGCTTTGGCGCTAGTAAAGACTTTAGTAATCTGAAAATAAAAATTTTGTAAATTAGACTCAAACCGTACACTTTTATTTAAGTACTCAAAACAATGACTTTCTAGCTGAGCGTCACTTACGTGCCAAGCAGTTCCTTTTTCGATTCCTTCATATCCTTGAGAGCCTCTAGCTGTAATAAGAAAAAAAGTAATATGAGAAAGAAGAGAACATTATCATCATTTGTAAAAATATGAAGTAATTTTACTCGTATAATTATATATTCTTTGTATAAATGACTAACTTTATCAAATTTTTAATAAATTTAAAAAAATAATTACCAAACATATTCCTTTGTCGTCCAAGCATGCTGCTCCGAAATCTGACAGCAGTAAAACTACAGACATGGAGGTCCAAAAAAGTTTTTGTCCCCCCATTTTAGTTCAAATTTGATTACTCGTATTCCTATTGATTGTTTCGAATTAATTTTTTGTAGGGTTTTTATGCTTGTACTTATGCAATTTTTAGTGATACGTGACATTGTTACCTTGTTATTTCTAAAATATTGCATAGTTGGATTCGATTAGATAAAATATGCCTGTGATATACTTTCAAAATTTCGATGAATCAACTTGCATTATCCATATTCGTAGTAATTTATATAAATAGTCGATAGTTCAAAGATTTTCGACATTTACTATGTTGCTTCCACTACTTACGAATGGGTTCATGAAAATTTTGATCAACATTTCTTAGACTTAAGATGGTGTAGGTGGAGATAAAGATAATAATGACAAGGAAGTACATGGCAGTAGGTAGAGAGTTGTCGTTAAAATTTTAACTTTTGTTTGCTGTCTAGTCCAAAGCTGGACTTGTAAATCAGATAAAGTTTTGAATAAGCTAAAGCAAATAAAAATATATTTAATAATTCGCTTTGATGGCATAATAATATATTATATATGTACTTAATTTTTTTTTCAAAAATTATTTCCAGCGCTCTGGAAATAAAACATGAGGACTTGCAAATTGTAGTAGTAGCACTTTTATTAATATTACACAATACATTGTTTAATATTATCAAGCATATAAAAAATCTTATTTAAATCAAAACGTGTTTAATCAAATGTATAGAAAGATAAGCATACAATGATATCTTGCTTCATAACAGTGTTAAAGCAATCGTTGTAGAAGGAACATTCAGGAAATGATTGTTAACGATGGGTTCCTTACTGCGGTTAATTTATTTTTGTATCATTTTACTCGTACTTTTGGTAAGATGAATTTTATTTTGTTTCATTTTCAATAATCTTACAGCTTAAAGCTTCTAAGCTATATATATTTTAATAAGATCTAAGGGTGTATCTAACCATCACACAAGAATTACCAAGGATTAGTTACTCGACAAAAATAATTAAATTTTAACTTTAATCCTAATTTTAAAAGCACTTCGTGATAAGGCAATTATAAAATGTTCAACATCAAAACTACTAATACTTTTAAGTATTTTGAGCCAAATCACGAGTCTATAACCTCTTAATCAGTCTTAACTATAATTAAATATAAAATAAATATTATATATAACTTAAGGTATTCTAACAACAATATTTCTTTAGGTTTCAGTATCATGCAGCATCGAGAGTAAAATCAAGAGTGACTTGAAAAAACTATCAAGAGATATTAAAAAATCACAGAAACTATGTGATAAGAATTTACTGACTTTGAATAAAAAAATAAAAATCCCTTCCCTTGCAGGGAGTAAATTATCAAATTTTGAAACAAAAATCAATTTATACAAACTTGACACAAAGTTGAAGAATCCTCTAAAGAAATTGAAAGCTCCCTCTTTACTGGGATTACCAAAATTACCAGTTCTACCTTTACTTCCATTACCTTTGCTACCTCTACCATTAATACCACCGCTACCTTTAATTCCACCGCCATTATTACCTCTGCCTCTACCGTCTTTATTACCTAAGCCAAAACTGCTGACACCTTTATCATTACGAGTGAAGAAATTGAAGGACAAGATTAACTTACAGACGGCTCTGGGGTCCGAATTAAAACCTATTTGGGTACCAGCTAAGAATAACAAAAATAGAGCACTTGACAAACTGCGGAAGTTAAAGAAAGATGGCTCCCTTACAAATAAAGAATATTTGAGATTTAAGAAACTTCTAAAGCTTTAAAATAAAAAGAAGTTTAACAATTAAAAATTTGTTTTATTGAGTATCTTATTCCCTTAGTGTTGTTTATTATGCAAGGAAAAACATGTGTTTAATATGCTAAACATGGATTTTTGGGTGCACAGTGCACACTGCATATATATTTTGAAAATATCATAAATATTTTTATTATTTTTCTTAAAAATGGGAGTGAAAAAGTAATACAAGTATCCTGATAATGTTTTATTTCATTAGAATTTAATTTAAATTAAAATAAAAAAAAATTAACATTGTGATTAAAATTGTGATCTCAGCTCGTGTTGACATCTTTTCATTTCGCATTTAAATTTTCAATTATTTAAGTTGTTTGATTTTCACTTTTTCTACGAATTTGTTGAATACGTTAACAACCTTGTCCTTGATCTCCCCGAAGTATGAGATGATGGGCCAGGCAAATGGTCGATCAGACGCCTTGCACGTAAAACACGACTCTTCAAAGAAGGGCTTCAGTAGAGACCTTTTCACGAGGGTACTGCTCTGAAAATAAAAGAGAGAAGAGTAGTTCAATATCTGTAACCAGCGGCTGTGTATTGATATTCGAAAACTTAACAGTAGTTACACTTGAAAAATATTAGGTAAAAATAGTATTCGTACAGTGTAACATACAATGCAATTGAAAGAAAAAAATATGCAGAAGACTGAAGATAAATACAATTATTGTGAAATTTTTTTCTACATGAAAATTCGGCAAGGAAATTAAGAGCTTCGCGTTTATAAAATGGTGAAATAAAATGAACATACGAAGTCTAAAGAGAGAAAAAGCTCAACAAAGCTCAGATTTTTTACTAGTATACCTAAGGAACTAGGTGAGTTAAATGTGATATATTATGTTTTATAGTAATTGAGAAATTTAATGTACTAACCTCTGTGACTATCACCACGGCCAGTAGTACCATGCACACAAGTTGGCTTGATAAATTCATTGTGATCCTCATCCAATACCTTTTAAGTCTCTTCCTGAATTCGTTAATTTTAATAGTTTCGTTAAAATCTTTACAACTATAATATTATATTGCTGCAGCCGTGAGATCGGTCTGAATCCATTAGACAGAGCAGTCGCTAAAGAATGACACACAATATGAACTACATATTGGCTAATTTCGATGGAAACTCGATTATTAACATAAACTATCACGTCTGTGTGATAAGCTGCGACTGATTGTCTTTCGTATTGTCATTCCGTACTGCTGACTGCGTGGTTCACGAAACAATCATCGAGATTTGCTGATGCGCTATTTCTTCGCTACGTGACTGCATTGGTTCTGGCACACAAAATGTTATTTCAAAACGGATAGCATGCGTCGCTTAGCGATAATCTTGGTGATGGTCAGTTTATCGTCGAATAACGCAATATTTTGTGTGTGTGTTTTGCGTAAATTGTGTGTGAAATAATAATGCGTGTGCTTTCAGATAAACATTGTGTTGTGTCACCCCGCCCCGCTCCGGGTGACCATTGACTGTGGATCTGATGAGGTATGAACAAAGAGCAAAAATATTTGAATACAGAAATACTTCCAATATGCAATGATTTTTTTAATATATTACTGAATGCATGAGATGCATTAGTTAAGACAGCCTACGCATGCAAAAAATAGATCTTTTAATTGAGATTGTGCAAACAAATATTAAGTATATTATAACTTTAGTCCAAAAGTTTTGCGAGATATATTGCTAAAGACAGAACACTAAAAATGGATATATGGACAGAATACTAATGCAATAATGCATTAATCATAAAATAAGTAGGTGTGTAAGAATAAGCTGTGCTAATTAGAAGGGCTTTCCAAAAATTATATGAAAAATGGAAAACATCCTTATTTACATGTCAATAATATATAATTTTATTTAATAGCTATACAAGACAGAGAATAAAGAATTATTGATGATTGTTTTAAACACACTGTTTCAGGACTCGGCGCAGTACTCGAGCTCCAGATCAGCAGAGTTGCGCGGCAACTCCCGCTTCGATATGGATTCCTTCTGCAGCATGATCCAGCGCGCCATCCCCAAGGCCATCAAGAACGGGAAGTTCATCCTGCGGGACTCGGACCAGGCGGGCGCCGGCGACACGCAAGCTCCCGTCGCCGTGCTACCCCCAGGCGGCTTCATACCCAAGCTGATGAGTCTACCGAGGAGGAACATCGCCAAACTCGGAGTTCCCAAACTCCCAGTGCCCAAGCTGCGCCCCAATCACGGGAAACTGGCGCCCAAAGCTGGTAATCCGATGACCTTCGCCTCCCTGAGAGATTCCGACAAGGAGCAAACCAGTGCAGAGCGCATGGAGATCTTCAAGAAGGGCGTACAGAAGATGCTGCATTTCGTGAAAGTTCTCGGACAAATAGATCAGTATTTGTCCGAAAGAACGAGAATAATTGTCGACAAGCTGTCCAAGACTTTTGCTGATTGATGACTGATTAGGTATGATTATGACAAGATAAATCTAATAAACAAATTACGCTTCACTTCTGAATTTTCAGTTTCCCTAAGGTATTTTTTAATTCTAAATTCACCGTTCGTATATTTATAATTATACAGTCTATCGACGTTGTTCGTTCGTGTTGTTGTTCATAATTATTTAATGCTAGATGACGCCCGCAACTCCGTTGCGCAAAAATTCGTTTATCGCGTAGAATCGTACATTTTTTATTATTTTTCCGGGATGAAAACTATCCTATGTCCTTTCTCGGGGCTCAAAATATGTCCATGCCAAATTTCAGCAAAACCGGTTCAGCGGTTTGAGCGTGTAGAGGTAACAGACAGACAGACAGACAGACACACTTTCGCATTTATAATATATTAGTAAATTAGTAAATAGTAAATTAGTAAATTAGTAAATTAGTAATTAGTAATTAGTAAATTAGTATATTAGTATAATTAGTATTAGTATGTATTTGGATTTTTAAACATAATATTGTCGATGTCTTTAAAAATATTTGAAACCTAAATAAGAAATTAACACGGTAACGCAGTGATCTCTACATTTTAATTTTAAGTACTAACATACTTAATTTAATCAATTAACACTTAACTCTATCTAGTTAAATCAAGCCACGTTACTGAAAATGTTACGACTGCACTGATTATCTGAAATAAAGAAAAGTGTTATAGGTAGAGTAAGTTTATATATAAATTCGAGTTATGCTAGGACTCTAACTCACTATATTATAACACTCACTTTAAGAACAAGTGCTCTATCGAGATTACAGATACTGGCTGCAGAATGAGAGAAGTTGTGATAAGAGAGTAGAGTATTGAACTTGTTAACTTCTACCCAGAGAAGATCATCAGAAGAATCCACTTTGATCATCATTTGGCTCAACAGAAAGCGAGTTTGCTCCAACTGTAATGATAAATGTACGAAATATTGATAAATGGATGAACGAATGGACGAAAACAAATTATCTATGATACTTAATAGATGTATGTAAAGTGATTTTACAAAGACACTAAAATAAATTACACTTACTTCTATTCCGGTTCGATAGTACGGTTCTATTAATGTATAGAGTTGCAATAAATAGTAAACTCCTAAGTTTATAAATCTTATAAATTCAAAATATTTTGGTGTATCTGCAAACAAAGATTTGGAAAATATAAAAATTCTTATTTATGATGGCAACATTCTCCTGTAACACAACTTATATTAACTATTTATTTTATAATACACAGCCAAAATATTACAAATATTTAGATATTATTATTTTTAACAAAAAATTAAAACCGACTTCCAAGGTAAAAACAATAGTAAAATCCTTATAATATGAACTAAAAAGTATTAAATAATGTTTCCTATCTAATAGTGCCTTTTTCCGAATTCGGCTAAACCTCAACTATTTCTGTACTCAATCTTCATCATTTTGAAGTCGGTACCAGATATAGCTGAATCTTCAGTTCTCTGACAGAATAGGTATTTGAAACTTTTAGAACTGGCACCGACTTCAAAATTATGAAGATTGAGTACAGAAATAGAGGTTTAGCCGAATTCGGAAAAAGGCACTATTAGATAGGAAACATTATTTAATACTTTTTAGTTCATAATATTATAAGGATTTTATTATTGTTTTTACCTTGGAAGTCGGTTTTAATTTTTTGTTAAAAATAATAATTTCACTCTTTTTAGTTACCTAGTAAGTAAACCATCGCGTATATTCTACGTATCTTATTACAATTTGTTAAGAGTCACACTCAATGCGATTGTGTTTCTTATTCCTATTACGATATAGATTGTTTTCCTATGTAAGTATTTTCATACTAAGACCCAGTTTCATCAAGCAATGATAAATAAATAATGGCTTGTTAAATCAGTAAACGGCCTGTTAGAGCTATCGAGCGTTCCACCATGCGCTAATGTCATGTCAAATCACCTAACACGGTTTTAAATTTAATTCCTGTTGTGGAGGTCCGTTAAATATTTAACAGGCCGTTATTTTAGTCAAAACAATAACTGTCAAAGACAATATCCAATATCAATAAAATAATCTGTTTTGACTTTTGAGTGTTTCCGCCACATACTTACATATTATTTAATATTTTTCATAGTGATGAATAATTATTGATTTTCATTTTGTCAAAAATTCAGACCTCGGATTTTCCTTCACATTGCAAATACACTAACTTGTATCAAAATAATTACCAAACCGAATTATGTAAATTAAAGTTTGAATTATGATTCATGTTTTCAGCTTTAACAGATAAAACCTGGTAAATTAAAAAGAACTATTGTAGCGTAACAAATGTATGCGATCAGTGATATTTTAATTTGGTCGCATTATCTATCAGATGACGTATTATACGAATAAGGAAGAAAATGACACATTGCAGCAAACATGTCGTATTAAACTTGTACATTGCAATTCCGTCGCCTTATAACAAGAATGAACGAATTGATAGTTATTCATTCGTTGTTCACTTAACATTGCATACTAATCCGCTGTTAAATTTTTACTGTGGGACATAAGTATTTTGACAGTCTGTTTAATTTTCTAAGGTCCGTTAAGTAATGCCTTGTTAGGATTTAACAAACAGATGTTGGTGAAATTGGGTCTAAGGGTTCAATTTATTACCTCGATCGTGGGAATCGCAGACACAATATATTTTTAATTGTTATGCGGCAGCCGGGTGCCGCTTGGGCTTGATGGGTTAATAGTTAAACTAGTGTAGTACCTATCGAAGCAACTTACTTCTCTTTTTTCTTTCGAATCTCAAAAGTAATGTCAAATGTGTGCCTTACGCTCTGGAGTTAAGGTTGACTTTGTTATGTTCAATTTTGTGGTACATAAGTCGCTTAGAACTTGAATCATTTCTTTTGAAACAACATTATATTTTTATTCAAATCGCTATGAAAAGTACCAATTATTATAAGGACATAACGTGATGATATAATTATGGTGTTGTGGGGGCATATTGTATCCATATACAACCATGTGACACTGGCGACCCTGACGTGGTAATGATGATGACGATGATGATGATGATGATGAATGTAATTTGCATAGTAGCATATGCTTTCAGTTCTTAAAACAGCGCCTAAACCCCCAAACTTGTATCTATAAGGAATCCGGAGTTCTCTTAGTATCTTCGGAACCATAGTATACCTTGGTGCAAAATCTTGCGTTTTGGTAGCATATGCTTAGGATACTTCTCATAAAACCAAAATCACCATATGTTTCCATATAAATTTTGAGGAGTTTCCTCGATTACTTATGGATCCCATCATCAGATCACCACTTTTGTGAAAATAGGACCAAATTGGAGGGAAACCTAATAGAACAAAACAAAAATTTTGAAAATCGGTTCACAAACGGTGTAGTAATCGTTGAACATACAAAAAAAAAAAAAAGAAATATATCCACAGCCGAACATATAACCTCCTCCTTTTTGGAAGTCGGTTAAAAATGGTCGCTGTTAAGCATTTGTGTAGCCCACAAATACGGAACAATATACAAATACGTAATTTTGTGGGATGATACACAAATGCTTAATAGCGTTCAAATGGCAGTATCGAGTACGGTCCAGTGTTTCTCAATCCATAGCATTTATCGTCTTATAAGATAATACATAATTAATTAAGAAACACTGGACCGCGACCTGGAAGTTTGTAGCAATCGGAAATAAATTACCTGCTGTTGTGGAGTAAATCACTTCGACAAAAACGTTGAAGGTACGCCATATTGCAAATGCATATAGTAGAATTTCAATAAGTATCTCTGTGTCAAAGTAACTGTTAAGTTTTCTTAGAGCTTCGCAAATAGAATCAAATGTTTTAATTAGTAAACGCATGTTTTCAGTATTATTGTGATTTCCAGATGGATCTTTAAACATTTAAATTAATTACTATAGTGAAGGCTTTTATTCATAAATATAAAGTGGGTGATAGTAAGGTGATGAAAAAGGTTATATATCTTCTAATGTTGGAACAAAAATATTTTTTTATTTTTTTAACCTCATCATGCTTTAAGTGGATTTGTTACCTGCAATCATAATTTGGTTGATATTCCCCAACATATCTATTGTTCTATTGATTGAGGATAATGGAATTTTTATATTGTCGTATAGAAACGTTGAAACAATTACTTCTTCTGCTATGATAAGCTTTTTACTTTCTGAAAATTATTAACATTCAATAGTATTTATTATACACCAATATTTTATTTCTAATCGATTTGTGAATGCAATGAAATGCCAGGACTAATGGACGCCACGAGCACCTCGTTTGAAGCATGAATTTTATTAATAGACAGATGGGATTTTTTTTAGAAGGATTTATCTTTGATTTATGATACTTGGTAATTTATAAATAACTTGATTTAGTTACTAAAAACGCATAGGACCACGAGTTCCACGACATACGTTATATAGCTCTTACCTAGATCTAATAAAATAATTTCAAGACGCCTGTTGATAAGCTTAAGCGTGTCGACGGTGTGTAGGGCGAGGAGCGCGAACTGCATCATTATCAGAGAAATGGTGGTACTCCCCACAGCAAACATTATGTACAAAAGAATATCCATAAAGATAACTCCTAGAAATCAAAGTTTCTGTAAAATGGCTACTAATACGTCATTTTAGTAACTATAGGCAATAAAAATTGAATTAATTACAACATTATAATTGCAGCCGGAGACATTTAATGATGATTAAACTTCAATTTAATGAAGAGTTAGACGGAAAATTTATGGGGGTCATGTGAAAAATCTTCATTTTATTCCAGTTAGATAATTAATATTCGTCTCTTAATGCGGCAGTAAAAATTGAAGACTACGTTAGGAGTACTAGATTACTTTGGCAAAATAGAAAGGAAATTGACCCAATTTGAAAATTTCAATTTTTGTTGATACGTAATATTAAGTATATGAATCATAATTACATACTGGTTTTATCTTGTAAAATGTAAAAGAGATGATTAACCCATGGCGCTGCCATCATGTAACAAGTGATACCAAGGTACCACTTTGAGTCATATTGTATGTCGTTACAGGAGCTGTCGGCAATCGTGTTTTGGAACTGAAATAATAAAAAAAAACGGCCAAGTGCATGTCGTGCCACGCGCAATATAGAGTTCCGTAGTACCGCTAGTTTTTGATAATTTTTGTATGGTGTTAACGTGTTTTACACTACTAACAACATCATCTCAGTTACGTTCAACAGAAAAGTTTCTTTGTACTTCTATGAATAAATACATTTTTTTTAGTTGATCGAAACTTTTAACTTATGAATTCTTCTTAGCCGTGATACTTTTCCTTTTAAATTCAGCATATTTCCTACTCCCGTGAATTTTTTCACATTTCCAGAAGCAACCGTTTAGCTGGTAGAAGGGGGGGACACTGGATTCTAACGATTTTTTCCGCTTTGAAACTTCATAGTTATGAACTTTTAAACTTTCGCGTTGCATTATAATTGAAATTGATTATTCGGGACTTAACGCGACTTATTCTAGTAGTAATGCTACTACATACTTTTTTCTCGACGTTTCGGCCGTGTTGCAACGGCCGTGGTCACGAGGGGACTGCAGGAGCGCGGCGTCTTCGTTTGCACCGGGCGGTCTGATCTACGACTACCCTCGAATTGTCCAACATTTGTGTTCCAATATATTTAGAGTCAGTAGGCTCAGTGCGACACACAACACTCACTGTATCCGGGTTTACAGTTATTGACAAAGGTGACACACGCGGTTTGCACTTATTAATCACTGGATTCCAGGTTGGAGATAATTTAAATCCGTCCTCCTCATAAAAGTATGTAGTAGCATTACTACTAGAATAAGTCGCGTTAAGTCCCGAATAATAAATTTCAATTGAAACTTCATATTTCACAAATGGACCCATAACGACCTCTGTGGCTCAATTGGTTGAGTGTGTGGCAGCTCAAGCCGGGGGTCGCGGGTTCGAATCCCGCCGACGAAACAAAAAGTTTTCAATGTTCCGGGGTCTGGATGTGTATTAAATATGTGTAGGTATGATATAATATAGATCTTAAATATATGTATAGTATAAAAGTATTAAATACATATTTCCGTTGTCTGGTACCTGTAACACAAGTCCTTCAGGTACTTAGCACGGATCCAGACTGACGTGGTGTGAAGCGTCCATAGATATTACAATTTACATTACATAAATCGGAAAATGATCTATGAATACTCATAGTTTTTTTTAAAAAACCTATCCAACGACACCCCACATGGTGGGGTGGACGCGAAAAAAAATGTGATCCCCGATTGATGTGTAGGGGAGGTCAGTATTATAAAAAAATATTTTTTTAAGATTTTATATACCATTTTGTCGGCATCATTAATATGTGTATTCATGCCGAATTACAGCTTTGTAGGTCCTATAGTCTCTGAGTAAAACCGCGGACAGACAGTCGGACAGACAGACAGACAGACAGACAGACAGACGGACAGACGGACAGACGGACAGACGGACAGACGGACAGACGGACGGACAGACCGAAACTAAACGGGTTCCTTGTTGACTACGGACTACCCTAAAAAGGGGCAATATAAGAACATGGGACACGTAGTATAAAATACAAGCTATATTATAATGTTTATTGTTTTGTTCTTGTCGGTCAAGTGTCTGTTTCAATACCTATAATTTAAATGCGAAAGTGTGTCTGCCTGTCTGTCACCTCTTCACGCCCAAACCACTAAACTGAGTTTGCTGAAATTTGCTATGGTGATACATTGAGCCCCGGAAAAGGATATAGTATATTTTTTACCCCGGTAAAATGTGCGGTTCCCGCGCGATAAATGAATTTATGTGCAACGGAGTTGCGGGCTTCATCTAGTTTTTTTTTTAAATAAGTGGGTAGCAAACCTCGTGTATCTGGTCCAAGTAATCCAACATAAACTGCATTCGTCGCATGCCGTTAAAAACTCCGTAGCTATGAAGAACAATCGACAGGGTGGCACTTAGGTTATTACTGACATTCTTCTGAATGTGCACCGAATCAGTGGAGCTCTTTAAGCTCAATACGTATTGTAGGCGTACAATCATAGCGTAAAAAGTCACGCAATCTAGTAACAACATTAAAAAAAGGTTAGTTACTCCAGATAATTTAGTACTAAGGGATCGTGGTAGCATTACAAGATTGTGAATTAAAAAGGAGCTCAGCTAATTACCAACGCAGTGATTCCTTAACAAATAAAATGATCGATAAAGGCCGCTTTAAAACAAAAAAAAAAAAAAAAAAAACTAGCTAAATAGTTTTATCTCATTTTAATCTAGTACCCAATATTTTTTAATTTTTTAATAAAACGTAATAATAATAATAATTCAAGACGTGAGTGGAAGAATAAGGTAAGTAACATGAAAAAACTTCCCGTTTTTTTGCTTAAATGGAGGCTTTAGGGCCGGAAAAATTATTTGAAACAGAAAAACTATGGATTATATGTGTAGCCAAATATATTAGCTAGGTTATGAAGTAGATAAGTTACAAGTTTTATTAAAATAATTAGGGTAAAAATGAGTTATTGTCCGTATGTCACGAAATGTTACTTGTTCGATTCTTCCACTCACGTCTTCTTATCAATGCCTTGATAGTTATTAAATAATGCTAAAGAGTTGGCTAGCGGCGAGTAAAACTTACTGAAAAACAGGAAACAAAAACAGAATAAGCCGTACAAAACCCACGAGGTTCGAAATGATCCTGTAGACGTGTTGAAGCGGATAGGAGCAGTGCCGGTCAGAACTGACAGACGCATCACTAGTTTCAACTGAACACTCATTTTCTTCATTGTCATGTAAAATATTGATAGTCTGCTCCAGTCTAAATATTGAGAAGAATTTAGCGCAATCTTTAATTTAATTATACTATACTCGGCGAAACATGGCGATAGCGGTCATTGACTCCCTGTCAAAAACTTGTCATTTTCTATATAAATCGCGATTGACAAGGAAGTGTCAGATGTTGTCAATCGTGGCTTTGTATAGAAAATGACAAGTTTTTGACAGGGAGTCAATGACCGCTATCGCCATGTTTCGTCGAGACCCGAGTACAGTATAGAATCGCTAAGTGGAAATAGTACATTACGCACCTAGGGCAGGAAAATAAGAAATGTCTCAGATCACATGTATCTGAGGCTTTTTCTTTTTTTTTTTCTTATATATATATATATATATATATATATATATATATATATATATATATATACAGCCGATAAAGGTGGTAACGTCGAGTACGTTAATTAAAAGTACTTCAATAAAATTAAACGATAAAATTATTCCCCTGATAAAAACCATTTACTAACGCGTAATACCAACAAAAGTTACTAGTGCGTGGTTGGAAATATTTTACAATTTGTTTTTCGTACTGCATTCTCGTAAAGTTGATATCTTTAGGTTAAGTAAGACAAGGGGTAGGGTAGACAAGTCGTAAATTATTAAAACGCTAGTTTCAGTTCATTTATTACCTATGTTTACGGTAAACATATATATATATATATATATATATATATATATATATATATATATATATATATATATATATATATATATATATATATATATATATATATATATATATATATATATAAATAAAATATATATATATATATATATATATATATATACTATTTTTCTCATCGATGTAGGCGGAAAACATCGGTAAGCGCAGCGGAAAGAAAGTTGACGTTTTCGGCGGTGAGAAAAATATATATTTATTGCATAGCTTTTACCGCGGGTTTTGAGCGCGGCGACCGAATCAAGAAATTCCGAAACGAAAACGTGCGGCGTTGCCGTGCATTCTAACGTCGTTTCAATTCTGCAGACTTCGGCACGGTATTTGTGTGCGTGCGACTAGACGTATGCATTATAACTGCATAAGTTGATAATAATAAATCCTATGCAGTAGCTTTACCGCGGCAGTCCCCGAGTGCCACATGTATTTTTTATATACCTATTACTTATAGGAATATCTAAAAATTTTAAATTAATGTTCTCACAATAATTGAGACGTTAATAGTGTATTTAAAAACATGGAACATAATAATTTAAATAGGATCTGGAAAAGTTATACAGGGTGTAACAAAACTCAGTGATCATACTTTAGGGTGTGCCTATAAAGAGTTCGCTGTAAAAGTAGCAGCGCTGAAAGCGTAACACCTTGTATAATACTTTTCAAACAAACTTTCAAGCCTTTTTAAAAAAACCAAAAGCTAAATGTAAATGAAATGATAATGTAATGATAAAATAATGTAAGAGTGCCAATCCCAATTTTAACAAAATTTTCCATAAAAATTTCTTTCAGTACTAGAATGTAGGAAAAACGCATTACCTATGTGTTTTTGCTACGCCGCGCCGGCGTAGCGTGACATGTATTTTTATTTACTTATGTAACAGCTACGAATTGCGTAGAAACATCGGGCCTACTCTGCTAGGACTATTAAAAATATTGTATTCATTGGTTGTACGTAAACGTAAAAAATAAATAGCGTTAAGTAAACGTTTGGATTTGTCCTCATAGAATATGCATGAATGATGTTTACCGTAAACATAGGTAATAAATGAACTGAAACTAGCGTTTTAATAATTTACGACTTGTCTACCCTACCCCTTGTCTTACTTAACCTAAAGATATCAACTTTACGAGAATGCAGTACGAAAAACAAATTGTAAAATATTTCCAACCACGCACTAGTAACTTTTGTTGGTATTAGGCGTTAGTAAATGGTTTTTATCAGGGGAATAATTTTATCGTTTAATTTTATTGAAGTACTTTTAATTAACGTACTCGACGTTACCACCTTTATCGGCTGGTACTAGGTCATTGCTAGATATGTTTAAAATAAGTGTTATTCATTGTTTTTTATGAAGCTTAAAGTTGGAATTAAAAAGTTGATTCAAAAGTGCTATTTTATACAGCTTCTGAGATTTTATTTCTGCCCTACCTTTACTCTATACCCGTAGATAATATTCTTTTGTATTTTAGAGAAGACACCACACTATAAACTAGTAGAACTAGTAGGGGTAGGTTTAGAGTTTACACATCATATTATTCAGTACGACACAGCTGATTATTGATTGAAGCTAAAGCACTAAAATACAGCACTAAATCTGGATTTTATTACCAGATATTATGATGTATGCAACCTGTTATTAGGTTTTAATGGATGTGCTATTGCGTAAGTCATATTATTATAATAATTATAATATTGTATAATGGATGATTAAAATATAACATAATAAATGAAACATAATGATAATATTATGTACATCAGTACTGGTAATTAATTGAAAAAAAAGGTAATTAACATAATATTTAATTTATAATCTTCTTATATATAAAATTCTCGTGTCACAATGTTAGGCCGCGAACTCCTCCGAAGCGGCTTTACTGATTTTAACCCAATTTTATATGCATATTCAGTAGGTCTGAGAATCGGCTACTGGGTACTTTTTATATTGATAAGTGCATTTGTTGAAAAAACAATAGTAAATTATTACAACTCGAGACTGACGGCGACCATTGATTGTGCGACGGGACGGGACGGGACGTTACCATGGTAACATACTTATTTAGTCACTTCAATAAAATAATAATATGCTCGAAATCACTGACATATAAGTAGTACATAATATCTCTATGCTCGAAATACTTTATATTATTATGGCAAAGCAACGTTTGCCGGAACAGCTAGTATTATATAATATTCTAATTTTTATTATGACTTCAGTAATTTTTTCTTATTTCTATTTTTTTTTTTAGTTAAATAAATAAGTTTTAACTATAATATACGCGTCCGGTCCGTCCGCTTTATTTAGCCCGGCCGCACATTGTCCGAAATATCTGATCAGAAACATTTGAACGTCCGCCGGACCGCCACGCCCACTCCGCACACTATCCGAAATTTCCTTCCGGCGAGTTCGAGCTCACTCGGCTCAGTACAAAATGTAAGAGAGAGCGCGATCCGATTTTCTGATCAGAAACATTTGAACTACCATCCGATCGACGTCATATGACACATAATGTCAGACGCCCGCCGGAACGCAATTAAAAATTTCTGCCATCCGATAGACGGCATCTGACAACTTATCCGAACCGGACGTCAGAGTTCAGACACAAAACATACGAGTAGAGTGCGTTCCGGCGAGCGCCCGAATTTTTCTGACATGGACGTATAAAAAAAGGCGGACGGAGTTCTGCTAAGACAAAACTGTGTCACCATAAGGGTGACATACGACACAAAAACAGACTACATTTACCATACTCCAGAATTAAAATGCTAAACGAAAGCCCATACTACATGTCAGTTAAAATATTTAATCACCTCCCAGATGCAATTAAAAATGAAACAAAACTATTATCATTCACAAGAAAATTAAAAAGCTACCTAACTGAAAAATGTTTCTACTCGCTTGAAGAATTCTTTTCTAAAGAAGATTAAGGTCTAAAGAATAATAAGTTCATAAAATATATTACTTTCATTCATGTACTAATGTAATTGTTTATATAAGAAATTAAGAAACAAATAATACATAATATAATTTTATCTATACTAATATTATAAAGCGGAAGAGTTTGTTAGTTTGTTTGTTTGTTTGTTTGTTTGAACGCGCTAATCTCAGGAACTACTGGTCCGATTTGAAAAATTCTTTCAGTGTTAGATAGTCCATTTATCGAGGAAGGCTATAGGCTATATTTTATTACGCTAAGACTAATAGGAGCGAAGAAATAGAGGAAAATATGGAAAAAACGGGGGGAAATTATTTGAAAGGGCTTATTTGAACGCGCTAATCTCAGGAACTACTGGTACGATTTGAAAAATTCTTTCATTGTTAGATAGCCTATTTATCGAGGAAGGCTATAGGCTATATTTTATCACGCTAAGACTAATAAGAGCGAAGAAATAGAAGAAAATGTGGAAAAAACGGGGGAAATTATTTGAATTAGCTTATCTCACGAACTACTAGAGCAATTTTTTTGTGCTTTGGGTCAGATAAGAAGTAGACCACGTGAAGGATCATAGGCTACTTTTTTGTAGACTTATTTGTCTGTGAAATATCTAATTTACGCGGGCGAAGCCGCGCGGAACGTCTAGTGTTACATAAGACGTAGTTAAGAAATTACAATCCAAAATATTTGTTATGTAGATACTTATTTTATAAGCAACCGCCTGTACAAGGTGCTGAGTTTGTATATTGTATACTATACTTGTATGCTAATAAAGTGTTTGAATATTTGAATCTTTGAAGTTTCAATAAAAATAATAACAATTAATATATCCAAATACTCAAAAATATATTTGGCTTTTTATTTTTGTGCCACTTATTCGAAAACAATCCGGATTGTTTGATCCGCGTAATTTGTTTTTCAACGCGTTTTTTAACGCATTGCGCACAGACAGACAGAGACACACTTTGACGTTTATAATATTAGTATGGATATGGATAACATCCATCAAATAGTGGAGAAATTCTGTTATTTTTGAGGTTTCTAAATTTATGTGATGTAGTAAAATCAACATTGTAAGTATCAACATTGCACCCGTGCGAAGCCGGGTGGCTAGTATACAATAAAACAAGGTTAATGATTTTTTACAAGTTTTATTCAAATATTTCAACTACAAATACCTAGTGCTGAGTAACTTTTTATAACGGTGCCCTTTACTTTGACAAGCCCTTTAAATCCAATTTAGTTAACATAAAATTCCTATAAATTACTCATATAACTGAAAATCAATAATAACTCAAAACTCCCACTATTTCGGGTGATTTGCACTCGTGAATATTGGCAACACTGACATGTAACGATATATTCCGAGACTCCGTCCGCTTTTTTTTTTTGTCCATGTTTTCTGATCAGAAATTTCGGACAATGTGCGGCCGGCCTTAATAAGCGGTCGCGCTGTCATTAAAAAAAATTATAGTAGAGGAGGTGGCGCTCATTTTGAAAAGTCATTTCATACCGAGCGAAAATCGTAACAATAATAGTATTCTATTAATACATAAACCCTCTTACTAATAAAAAGTTACACAGGTGTATAGAGGCTGCGTAAATTTTTTTCTACTAATAATCATTTTTTTGACATATGGCCTGTATAATGCTGTTGTAACTTCCATACAAATTTACCCAACGCTTACATAAGGCATCACCCTTGTATAGAGTTTGAATATGATCAAGATGGCGGATTTTCAATAGATCAGCTGATTATATTTTATTTTGAATATGTAGTTTTGAGTGCGTTTGCTGATTTCTACCATCTAATTAGCAAAGAAACATAAAAAGAACTATTTAATATGTTTTATTTCTTTAATCAATTGAATGAAATAGATTTTCAATGTAAACGAAATATAACATACATCGCGATCGTTTTATTTAGGGTACGTTCCACTAAGCACCTACAACGATAACGCTCACGAGTCACGACCGTGGTTTTTGACGGTCCACTCGCATGATACAAATCGCGTCAATGATACAAACTCAAGTGGAACGGATTATTGAGTTTCTAGCGTTCATTTCAAATTATAATTTATCGCATTTTATATTGTTTTTGTCTAGGAACGGCTTTCAATAGTTTCTCGTTTCATAGTCTTTTTTCAAGATATTATCGTATAGTTTTATTTTCCTCTTAAGTCATAATTTTTTATTGTTACATTTATTTTATAAATTATGTATATTTATTTAGTTTTAATATTATCATTGTCATTCTTATTCCTTTTTTACCTATTTTACTAACTTTATTATTATTCTTTTATTATAATTTTTAAAATTTAAATTAAACCGCTTATTTTGCATATAAAAAGATGGCGGTTTTATTAAAACGTCCACTTCGACCCACCTTTAAGATGGGTCGTTTTTAGCTTTGCATTAGCGAAAATATACGTCATGAGTGACGCTTTAGCCGCGATCACAATAATCGCGGTCGACATGTGAAACGGCTGAAGGAGTATTTTCAGCGTTTGAGCGCTTAGTGGAACGCGCCCCTAACACGTCATAAGTGACAAAATAATATTTTGACAATTTCAAATTTTATTAACTTTGACATTAGCGTTGCGTTCAAAAACTTTGAAAGTAAATTTCATAGTCGAACATTATATTATTTACAAAATTCACGTACTCTACTGATTACTATTAACTAAAAATGTTTAAATATCAATCTTGTGTCCAATTATAATTACCAAATTCATAAAAACATAACGTTTATATCAATTTTTGTCATCAACACCCGAACATCAGATAGCGTGTTACTTAATTCCTGAACGTTTTCCTTTGAGTCTACAGTCTATGGTATATAACACGATTTTAGTTACACAAGTCATAAATGTCATTATCATTTGATTATTAGTAGAGTTCTGTATAAACCCTGTGTAAACACAACCACCGTGTTTAATTATTCATGCGTTACACGGATGTGTAAGAAGTTTTTATTAGTAAGGGGAAAAGAGTTTTGATTGTCAGCTACTTCAGTATGGGTGGAATAAAAATTGAGAGTATCTCAAAGTTGGTGTTGGGAATCATAATGTATTTACCGAATAAAATTGCTATGTGAGACAATTTTATAGTTAATTCAAACGAAAATCGCCGTCAGCTAAATGTTTGTAGGTGGAAATGTCGTCTACGCGACGCCCTAGGATACATTGAGGGCGAAGTATGGTTATATTGGTTATGACTTATATCGCTGGCAGACGGTTTTTCCACCATCATATTAACGACTGACGGTTTTCTTTATTATTTACAAAGTAGAAACATTCACCTGTATAAATTTTGTACGGTATAAAATGACTTTATATTCAAATTTTTTTTACATATTCAGTAACGCGACTGACGTTGAATCCCCCGTCTGCAATACGGCTGACGGTAATTTTTTGGTTAAACATGACCTCAACAATCATCCATCAAACTTTCATACGGTATAAAATTACTTTTAGCAAAATTTTTTTCGACAAATTTGAGACACTCTCAATGTACAACCCGCCACGGGTGCGGCGACTGACGCTCATTATGTTGATTTTTAAATATTAATCTACTACTGGACAAAAATTTGGTCGGTATGAAATGACTTTGCAATAAATAGCATTACCTCCCCTACTATTACATACATAATATTCTTGACATCTCGCGGTGTAGCCGCCAATCCGCGCGTTCCCTCCTGGCATACGCCAACGAGATATCTCGTGGATATCTCACTCTCGAGCGTAGTGATATTGTCGATATCGATATATATATCTCTTTTTCGCTAACATGCGTACGTCAAGACTCGAGAGATAAATTTCTCGTTCGTATATAGTTCGTTAGTATATAGACAAAAATAGCACATATAAAAAACAAAATTATCTCTAATTTTGACGGCAGACGTACGAGAAAAAATGTATGTCATGTTAGGGTCAATAGAAATGAAGAGATAAACCAGTTAACATCGAGAAAACATGTAGACAAAATTTTCTCGTTGGCGTATGCTAGCACGGCTGGCGGATGCATATAAATAGAGCTTGAATAACGCCATTGCTTATCTTTTGATTAAAGAAATATGGTGCCCCGAAACCGCCCCCAGAAGTAATTCGTATTTGTGGACGAGCTTGCTGTGGTCACCGTACACTCTGTATTTCATGAGAATATGAGCCACTTGAATTTTCATTTGTAACATTGCATATACTTTTCCTGTAAGTATAAAATGGTTTTTGAAATCGGTTCACAAATAGCTAGTATTCTATAAATAAAAGTTAATGAACATTTATGATTGCAACTGTAAATTTTATTTACCTCTAGTCTCTACATGCGAAGTTTTGAGCACTTTCGAATTTTGTCAATTTCCTTATTCCGTAAGTGCTTTAAAGTATTAACTACAGCCTCTAACCTCTTCAAGACATAATAATATTATTATTTACTGCAATGTATTCACTCTAGAGGCAGCACCAGCAAAGACAGCAAACAAAATGTTTTTTTCGATGTTTGACGTTTCTGTCAAGATTCTGATATGACGTGTGCAACATGTCAGATTTTGGTCGAATTATTTACTGTATGTGCTAGTAGCGCTCTCTGGTTCGACCTTCGGGTAATATTCCCTATTATCACATCGGCTTCAAACCTACATTTAAGAGCGCTTAGTCTTATAAAAATCACAAGAATTAAAAGAGGATTACCTATACAGTTCCTCCTCCCAATACCAAAGGCGGCGAACAAGTGTGTAAAATTGGCATCTGGGTTAAGCCATCTCTCCGGCCTGAACTCGAGCGGGTCACCCCACAGAGGGTGCCGGTGTAGAGCGTTGACCAGTATAAAACACTCGTTACCTTTGTACAAGGTGTAATTTTCTAAAAATAATAATATATATTTTTACCACATCTCTCTATTATAATATTAAAAGTTAAAACCCTGTTATAATTCGTTTTGATCTAGCTGAACAAATACTCGATCAAAAATACTGTATTTAAATTGGGTAGCATTTGAAGATAATGCAAGAAGTAAAGTATTTTTTTTTGATGCCCCAAAAATCAGCTGTTATAACTTGGACATTTAAATATGTAGTACCTACAACAAACATTGTTCTGTCTGTGGCATAATAGCTTCCAAATGAAAACCTCCGGTTATATTAACCCAATGCATATTGGACTAAGATTTTTCATAAGTGATAAGAGGGATACCATAAGCCGAAAGAGAAGTTACACCGAGCTCATTTTTTTTTAATAAAATACTCACTTAATTGAATATCTCTGTCTATATGTCTAGATATGATCGGTATGATGGCGTGCATTCTTAGCGTCTCCTTTATTACCGCCTCTAAGTAAACTAATTTTGATACATTCACTTTACTTATTTCGAAATCGTTAGTTTCATTGAATAAACTATTTTCTTTGATTCTAAAAAAGATAAATGAGAATTAGTTAGGACACAGAAAGAAATAACTACAATAAGAAATTAACATATTGCAGGATATTTTATGACAATTATGTTATTTATGTACCTACTATCAGAGAAGTTGATAGATCACGAGTAACATTGAATTGAATTTACCCGACCAAATGAGGTAGATCCGCCGTCTGAATCAATTTCTTCGATATCACATTAGTACGACTTTGATCTATTAAATATTTAAAAAGTGAAACTCTTACTCTTCATAAAGCCGCTGTTGTACATCTGGATACGATCCTATGCGTACTAGCGTGTAGATCAGCCCCAGCGCGGAGGTATCGAAAGAACTCATCACCAAAGTGTTAACTTCGTCAAAGATCTCCTTCCTCGACAATCCTTTATCTTCTTTTTGTATCAATAGTTCAAGAAATGACTCGATTTGCTCGCCTAAAAAAGGATTAATCATTGGTATGCTCTTTACCTAGTGATTGTACAGAGCTGAGCGGTTTTAGGTAAAATTTAGAAAATATGTTATAACTTATAAGAGTTATAAGTATGGAATCTTATAAGTAAAAGCAAAATCATAAATTTTATCTATTTTTTTTTTTATTATTGGAACTTGAAACTTTTCTTATTTCTTATCGCCGCACTGGAGTATATATTTTTTGTCGTTTATTCATATAAAAATTTGGTTACTCATGTAACAAAATACCTACCATCTGCTGCTTCAGATGACGCCAATCCATCGCATTTATTTTTGAGATCGACTTTCTTATCATTAAATATCTGAAATTATACAATTTGAAAGTCATTTTGTTTTTGTTGGCTTAAAGCCTTTGTAAAAATAGCTGATCCCTGCCGTGTCGTTCATACTGAAATTAATTGTACTTGATTGCCTGTCTAATGGGAGTGATGAAGCAGTCTAATATAGTAAAAAAGTTTTCAACATCAGTCCAGTAGTTTTCGCGTCAATATGTAAGAACAAATAAAAAAAATACTAAGATTTTTGGTTTATATTTTTGTAATATTATTATTGATAGAACAAAGTTGTATACTATTTAAGCATACTGTTATCGATGTTCTACAGTTAAACGCACCAATAAAAAAAAAATTGATATTATGAATGTATCCATATTAATAATTTTTTTATTGGTGCGTTTAACTTATCATTTACTACAAAAAGAAAATACATCTTTCTGTATTAAAAAATCTTACCTTTTCTGTTACATCTAATACATCCAAAATAGCTTCTCGTTGTCTTCGACTTATCGTAGACCAGTTGAATATAAAGTCATAACGGTAAAGCCAAATCTTCTTGACTCTTTTGATGATGAGTTCTGGCAAAACATACAAAGCTTCGAACAGGGTCTGTAGTCGTCTGCCCTTATTGTATCGTGTCGTACCTGTGAGAGTTGCTGAAATTGTAAAAAAAAACAGTGTAAAAATAACGGTGGCGCTTTAAGACAACAGCAGAAAACACATTGTTAAAATTCCCGACGCACTTAAAGATCTTCAAAAATCGGGTTGTAGAGCAAAATAATTATAACTTACAAAAAGTTGCGTACATATTATTTCGTGAGAGATCGCTTTCAGTCAAACGGCAATAAAAACTTGTTTTTGAAAACTTGCTTACCAATTGTATTTTTTACAGCGGTCTCCCTCATACAACGGTCGGAATCGAAGTAACCTTTTCCCTCATAGACACTAAGGCGTCGGACCAGCTCCCTCGCGTTGGAGTTGAACAGTTGAACGAATCCATCGAGAACGCGCTGATTGAACATTTGATTCATCAACCTGCGATGTCGTTGCCATATTGGTGCTGCAATATCACAAATTCGGTTCAGGCTTTTTACAATAGTACCTAGAGCGAAATTATAGAGCTCTTTAACATTAAATAATCCGACACCGAAATCGGATGCCGATAGGCGACAATCATAATATTTCATGTTGATTTAAAAATTTCAATCAATATAATTACATAAGAGATAATGATCTACATTTCACTTAGGCTCGATTTATATGCGTCCGCGCAAACGAGCAGTTTGTCCGGTACATGACCGCGAGAACACAAGCAATTGCATGTAAAGATTTAGTTAAATAGCGGCATAATACTTTTTACTTACGTTTATTGCAAAGCAGTCCGTCCCCTAGTAAGTTTTTGGTGAATTCGTACATAAGTGACGGTTTCTCCAGATAATTCTGCGCCACCGTGTAGCAGTCGTCAGGATCGGAGAGAACTGAAACATCGAGATTTGTTTTGTTACGCAATTTCATAAGACTTAATTCCTGTTAGTACGAGAGCCCTAGAACAATTTTTTTTTATTACTATCTAGCAGAGTAACATTGTCCTGCAAATAGAACAATCCATATTTTAGGACCATCAAGTCAAAGTAAGAAATCCTTTCTAATTCTGTTAGCTACCACTTTCAAGATTTTTCGCAAATAAAAATGTTGTTCGTCTTATCAAAATGAAGCTGCTCACAAAAAATTAGCTTGATAGTAATAAAAAAAAAATTATTCTAGGGCTCCCGTACTATGTTTCATGACGTCATACAATACGCGTTACTACTTGTACTATTATCTATTCTGTGGCGTTACGCACGACCGACGACGTGATTATATTTCCAAGAAATAAATTATTAAATTGTTTAAAAATAAATTGTTAATGCTCAAAGTGACGAAATCAATTAAATAAATTAGTAAATAAAATACTTTTTTGTCCGAGGCAGTTACAATGTTAAATGAAAATATAAATTTGAAATACAATAAGGAATTTAAAATCATGAAAACCGGGAATAAACTGGTAAAATCTTACCATAAACTTTTGTTGTCCCAATTTTGATTAAAAAGGGATGCATTCTTTTGAGGCTTTCGTCACCTAATTTTTGCAAATTTTCCCACAAACCTGGAAAAAGAAATTTTTTATTAATAGACAGCGTGTTAACTCCCCGACTTGTGTATTTTTGGCACACTCTAAAACTATCCCAATTTTTTTTACGCCACCTCAACATGTTTTCCATACAAGATGTATTAAGTATCAGAAGCCTGCTACTTTCCAATGAGTACGTAAATCCTAGGTTCTGTAATCTATTGCAATACTTACAGCAGCTAAAGTATTCTTTAAAATAACAAAAAAATATGTTTTACGCCCCATCCGTCTCCTTGAACATCTAATTTACACCCCCTAGGGGGCAAATCCCTTAAATGTTGGGAATGTTTGCTCTTGTCTAGCTAGACTCATCTTCGAGTAGTGATTACTCTTACTAGTGGTAGATCCCAACATGTGGTGCATGTGGCCTATGAAGGGCAGAGCCCCCGGCAACATCGGCGGCTCATGGCGCCTGCGCAGCGATCTCAGCAGCAGTAGTGACAATAATACAGCTGTCACTAGTATTATGGACACTACGACCATTTTGTGCCTGAAAATATATTTTATCTACATTATACAGAACAATCATGACTTCAATCGTTTTTACAATAATTTATCGATCAAATTAGCCAATTGGTACAATTAAGAACAATGCGCATTCAGCTATATTATAGATACCCTGAGAGCAAAGATTCTTTGTTTATTATTATTTATTTTGCATCTTATTGGATTCAAAACTAGTTGACTGCCGATTTTGATTAATATAGAGTAAGCAGGTCATGATCCTACCTTTTACCGTTGCAAAGTGAATTATGATATTATACTCGAAAACCCAAAATCTTGAGTAGATATAATTATATAAGTGGCCACCAATTTTTTACCTGATGAGATTCAAAAGAGATGGGTTATTTTTTAAGTTCCACTGATTAATGTTTTTTTTAACTATGTTACTACACAATAGACATAACTACTGTCTACTCTGGTTACTATATATAAAAGCCTTCATTTATTTGAGTGACGCGTCGTTATTTTAATTTGTTTTTTTAAATATCATGTCTACGCACATTGCGAAAAGAATATTTTTGCAGTTATGCAAATTAGTATTAAAAATATTATAATATTTTTTTGGTATTCATAAAATTATAATTATATTAAAAAAACTAAAAAGCGTTAACATTATGCCACGAGTACACATCAACCTAATACTATAATAATTTCGAACCCTAGCACGTAACAACTGGTGTCAGAAGTAGGATTTGAAGATGCCATTGACTCCGAGAGAGGACTTCAAGGGGAGTGTCAGGACAAGGGCTCAACGAGCTGCGGAGCCCACACCCACTGGGGACCAAGCCCCGCCCGATGTGGGACTGGCCCCATCCACTGGCCCCGCCCACCGGGCCACGCCCACTCAAGCCCCGCCCACTGGCTCCACCCACCTTGCCTCGCCCGTAGCTTCTACAGCCCCTCAAGTGGCTCTTCATTTAGAAAGTTTAATTGAATTAGTGGAGCTGCAAAGAGCTGAAATTCAGGCAATGATGAAATCCCAAGATCGCAAGCTCGGCGCTTTGAAAGAGTCACAAGAGTCACAAGACCGCAAGCTCGGCGCTTTGCAAGAGTCGCAAGAACGCAAGCTTGGCGCTTTGCAAGAGTTTTAAAAGGCTGAAATCAGAGCGATTCGAGAGTCACAAGAGCGACAAAAGGACCTCCAAGAAAAGGCGCTTTTGGCTATAAAGGATGTTAGTGACACGGTTACTAAGCTTCGAAAAGATGTCGACGTAGTAAAAGAACGAGTATCCGGGTTAGAGTCGGTTGTGGAAAATTTGAAAACCGGCTTCACTGAACTGCAGGAAAGAGTAGTGCGAGTAGTTGCGGTGTCTAGTGGAACCACTGGAGTAGCGCAAGGGCCAAGAGTAAAAGTGCCGCCGTACGATGGCACTACTTCTTGGAACGCTTATCGTCGGCAATTCCAGACTGTTGATTCTGCCAACGGATGGACTGAAGAACAATGCCTGACCGCTCTCACTGTTGCGCTCAGAGGGCAAGCTTTATCGGTCCTGGAGGCACTGCCGCATACGGGAAATGGGTTCCAAGACCTGATAGAGGCACTTGATCTATTCAAGAAAGAAAGAAAAGAAAAGAAAGAAAGAAGAAAAGTGCGAGAACGATTCTTCTGGTTGCATTGGCGAGATGATGAGCAGGATTGGTGCCACAAATGTACTACTTGCGTTGCTGTAATGGAACCACAGACCAGCGGGCCTACCATGGGCTCTTATAGCAGTATTACTTTAATATTACTTTTGGATTTCATATAAGCAAACATGATCTCTATTTATATAAACAAAACTATGTTTTTTGTTTATGCCAAATCAGAAAGTAATATTAAAGTAATACTGCTATAAGAGCTCATGGTAGGCCCGCTGGAGTCGTGGGAACAGCGTGGCGCGTTACATCTCTAAGAGGGGAGTAGTGTTACGGATACGGACACGAAGTGCCATCTAGTGTCAACTAGTGGAACCACTCGGGAAATTAAAACAACATAAAACCCCTACTCGATACTAGATGGCGTTAGGCTTTCAGAAATATTCCACACTTGTTTACGCGAATAGGGTACATTCTAGAAAGGAATGTTCTGGTACAGTCTAGGACTCGCCTCGGCCTATATAAATAGCCGCAGGAAGGCGGGCCAGTGAATCAGTTGAGTTTGAGCAATCTAGAAGGCGACTTCGGAGTGAAAACAAGTAATCAAGAGTGATACCTACGACTTGGCTACGACCTAGGACAGTGATAGTGCTTAGTGTTTTTGACCTAGTGCTTTGTGTTAGACCTAGTGCTAGTGATTAAAGTCTTCATAAGAGTCAGCAGTTCTTTCTCTCCAAATCCTTCGAACCCTAGCACGTAACAATATTGTGTGAATTATATTTTTTAATTGCCACAAAGTAACCTAAATAGCATTATTGGTTGGAAGCATTACCTTGTAGTTGTATTGTGGTTGTGGCCTCTATCAATGCCCTATGACAGTTTGCATGTGCAGAGTGCAATTTAAATACGGATGCGGCAAGTCATCTGAGCATCGAGCATTGTGTTGTCATAACTAGGAAATAACATTAATAAAGTTAATTAAATCTGTTCATAGTCCAATATCGTTTACAACAATATTATGTTATTATGTTCATAGAGACACAGGATTTTACATGTAGTGTCCTGTGTCTATGAGACAAAAAACAAGGAATATACAGCAAGCTGCAAGCACCAAAATGTCAAAAATAGCATGTCTCTTTCGACTTTTCCATTTATAGAGTTTCTTTTACAGAGTTTCACAATGTATATTAAGGCCATCCCCCAAGCAAACGACCTTGACCATACATTTGACGCGGTGCCGAGATCGCACAAAAATCCTATTTTTTTACTTATCTTAGTTCAAAATTGATCTAAAAAAAATTTAAAACGTGGAATATGTAGCTAATGAAATTATCTATCTATTGTCGTGTGTTTCAAATAAACGTAATTTTAAATACTAGGGAGATGCTGAAAATATGCTTCAATTTTAATAAATTGGTATTACTTTGAAAGCTAATATCATGAGTATAATAAACAAAAATAGAAAATTTAAAACGGGGAAAGGAATGTTGATATACTGAAGATTATTGCTGTATTTTTATTATAACTTTGTAGCTTTCAAATTATGAGTTTATACGGCTCTAAATACGGTAAATTACGGAATCTCCGTAGGGGAAGGGCCCTGTGTTGAAAGTTGAAATTGTACCCATTTTTTATAAATACACGTCCTTGCTAATGTCAGACGGCGAAGATTCTACAATTATTTTATACTAGCTTGTGCCCACGACTTCGTCTGTTCTTAAGCTAAAATAATTGTAATTTGCTTGTACATTTTGTATTAAAAATTACAGATTGTATCATTTTGAATAAAATATACTAAGGTATCTTCTGACTACAAAAGTTATAAAAGTATTTGCGGAGCCTGTGGTGCATTAAAAGTTTTCGGTAGATTTTCCTTTTATTGAGACCGGCGCGGCGCGGCACTAATTTTTTTATTTTATTTTTAAAGATGAATTAACTACACTATATTTTTTATTTCTTACCTTGTTATTAAATATAAATTACTCTTAAATGAATTTGTGTAAACAAATTATTATACACCGATAAAACAAAACAACAACCTTGTACAGCCCGCGCGCCGCCGCTACAGCCTCGCAACTGAAGTCGCTCCACACAAATGTAGCCTCCTTTTCACAGTTGTTTTTACTCGTAATTATGTACTTAAATAAACTGTATACAATTTTTTTTATGTTCTTAAGACTCTGTTTTAAAACAACAATATCACATGTTATAAATTGTTTGTATGGGAGTCTGATAATAGAATTATTATTATATCTACGGCTTGTAGCACCTACAAATAAGTTAAACTAGTTTTTTACCCTGAACTTGTATCATAATTGCAGATTTAAAAATTTAATTTAATATTTGGAACAAATAAAAGGCTTTTTATTTCATTTTATTTATTTTATACTCTGATCTACACACGTAACTCATTAAACTCAGTTCATTAGTTGGGTGTACAGGGAAACAAATATACATACATAATACATAACTTTCCTTTTAACTTTCCACAATACACATATATAACGAAGTGTGCCAATTTCGGCACCGCATCGTTCCTTCTTTTGGCTTTTACAAAAGGTTTTTTGATAATAATCGGTAAATGTCTTATTATCTTTCCTGAGAGAAGAACAACGTGCAGCATACACATTGGAAAAGCCTTCCTCAACATAGCATTCAATGTATTATGTAGGTAACAATTTTTCAATCGCGTTGGCATGTATTGTTAAGTAAATTTTAATAATATTTAATGAGAACATGAATAAAAAATTTAAGAATCAAGAAAACTGTTATCTCGATTAAAAATTTATTTTATTAATCTTTTGCAATATTTGCATTAGATGATAATATTTAAAACAATTATTTCTGAATGAAAATATTTGCGATTATAAGTGCGACGTTCAATAATATTGTTGTTTACAAAATTGGAGGTATATTTTCAGCTAAAAATATAGATTTTGTAAATTTTTTTAAATTTATTTCATAAAAACTAAAATGTAGAGTTCAGGAAATAAAGCAAGGAAACTAGAAGTAAGTCGGAGGTTACACGTTCAGTTTGTCATCAATCTGATCCATCAATCTGGTAAGATTGACCTGAAAGATCGTCTCACCCCCGCCGGATTGATGGACTAATGGTACGGATTGACGGATTTTTAAATATTTTGGTAATTTACATCGATCTCGGTAATAAGCATACCCATACTACGTGATCTACTTTTTAAGATTATTTGCATGTTTATAATTATTACTACTTAATTAAATATGGGAATAAAAATAACGATCACCAAAAATACTTGGAAACCCAAAAGTTTGCCAAAAAGAAATACTTGACACTATAAGAAATACTTGATCTATACATATTATAAAACTGTAGAAATGAAAATTCTGTACGTTAAAGATATTCAAAAAATAATAAGCGGGGGGTGTCACTACATCGCTATAGAAGCCAAAATGTGGTTAGTTTTTTGTCTGTCTGTATGTATGTTTGTTCCAGCATGACACGAAAACTACTGATCCGTTTGAATACGGTTTTCGCAGATATATTCGTCTTCTTCCAACTTAACATGGTGTATAAATTTTTTCCCCCACTCCTCTAAGGGGACAAAAGAGGGGGTAAGATTTTGTATCAACTGATGAAGTAGAAATACTTTAAATGGCAAAACAACGTTTGCCGGGCAGCTAGTGTATAATAATTATTACTACTTAACTAAATATGGAAATAAAAATAACAATCACCAAAAATACTTTGATACCCAATAGTTTGCCACAAAGAAATACTTGACACCAATCCTACTAATATTATAAAGGCGAAAGTTTGGATGCATGGATGTTTGTTACTCTTTCACGCAAAAACTACTATACGGATTTTAATGAAACTTAACAATAATATAGCTTATACATCAGAATAACACATAGGCTACAATTTTGACCGACTTTCAAAATGGAGGAGTTTTTTTATGTTCAACGATTACTCCGCCGTTTGTAAACCGATTTTCAAATTTTTTCTTTTGGTGTATAGGCCATCATCCCAATTTGGTACCGTATTCATAAAAGTGGTGACCTGATGAAGGGATCCATAAGTAATCGAGGGAACTCCTCAAAATTTATATGGAAACATGTGGTGACTTCGGTTTCGTGAGCAGTATTCTAAGCATAAGCTACCAACAAGTAAGATTTTGCATCAAGGTATACCATCGTTCGGAAGGTGCTGAGAGAACTCCTGACTCTTTATAGATACAACTTTAGGAGTTTCGACATTGTTTTAAGAACGCAAAGCATATGCTACCATGCAAATTACATTAATCATCATCATCACTACCATAAACCATTATAGAACCATGTATCGTCCCGTTTTGACCCTATTATTGGTAATTTTCATAGTCTTTTATTATATATCACTTAAACCGCGGGTAACACCGCGGGGAACAGGTAGTATTTAAGATATACTATAAAGGTGTAATAAAAGTAAGTGATAATACTTTAGGATGTGTACGTGTTCCTTATAGTGAGTTTACTGTGAAAGTAGCAGCGCTGAATGAGCAAAATTTTTTTCACTTTTGTATGGGCAAGCGCCCCAGTGTAACGACTTTCTCCATAAAAAAGTGAAAAAAAATTGGTCTTTCAGCGCTGCTACTTTCACAGTAAACTCTATGTAAGGAACACATACACACCCTAAAGTATTATCACTTAGATTTATGTATGATATATATAATAATAGTCTAAAATTACAATAGAACAATCAGAGAAATTAATTTCTAGGCAGATGGCGGACCTAAGTAATTTGGTCGCGTTTAAAGTTAAACCCAACCGACAGATCACAATTAACATTGAATTGACATGATCCGACTACATGACGTTGGTTTGTCAACTACCTAGGAATCAATTTCCTCGTTGGTACATACTAGCTATTTTAGTCACGACTGTAGTTCAAATTGTAATCCAATCGATCACCAAGCTTGACAGCTTCACCAAACATCAAAATGCCTGACAAATGACAACAGTGCCTGTTTTTTTTAATGGCTGTTGGCTATAAATAACCATAATAAATGCCAGTGCCAAGTATTAAATAGCGAGAAAAAAAAAATCGTATGACGTTTCTCTCGGCGAAATTGACTACGTGACAAAACTCTAGACCCCCTCCCTCCCTCTTGTGACCGAGCGTAGTATTTTGAAGACCCCCCTCCCTCACCTTAATGGGTCACGTAGTATGGGTGTGTTCCCTAAGATTGGCGCCAGATTCGTCAATCTGTTCATCAGTTTTACGTCAGTCAACGTTCTTTGCGCGATGGAGGAGGACCACCTGCTGGGATCTCGCCACCGCAAACTACTTTGATCATTTGAATCGCTTCCGGTTTTTTGGGATAAACCCCACAAAAACTAAGTATGTTAATAAAATATGTAATCGGCCAAGTGCGAGTCGGACTCGCGCACGAAGGGTTCCGTATTGTCATGGAGCGAAAGTAGGCATAAAAACCGGCCAAGTGCGTGTCGGGCCACGCGCAGTATAGGGTTCCGTAGTAACGCTAGTTTTTGATAATTTTTGTATGGTCAATAATTGTACATTTGTAACGTTTTTACACTACTAACAACGCATCATCTCAGTTCCATTCAAAGGAATTTGTACGAAAAGTACCTTTACACTTCGCCGAATACATTTTTTTAGTTGATAGACTATCACTCAATAACTTGTGAAGTCTTCTTAGCCGTGATAATTTTCCTTTTTAAATGCAGCATATTTCCTACTCTCGTGAAATTTTTCACATTTCCAGAAGCAACCGTTTAGCTGGTAGAAGGGAGGGGGGACACTGGACTTTAACGATTTTTTCCACATTAAAACTTCATATTTCACAAATGGATCCCTAAATCGGAATGATCTTTGAATACTTACTCATAATATTTTAAAAAAACCTATACAACGACACCCTACATGATGGGGTGGACGCGAAAAAAATAATCATCCCCGCTTGATGTGTAGGGGAGGTTCCGTAAAAAAATATCTTTTTAAGATTTTATGTAAGTACCATTTTGTCGGCATCATTAATATGTGTATTCATGCCAATTTACAGCTTTGTAGGTCCTATAGTTTCTGAGCAAAACTGCGGACAGACAAACGGACAGACAGACGGACAGACAGACGGACGGACAGACCGAAACTATAAGGGTTCCTTGTTGTCTACGGAACCCTAAAAAAATGTGTTTTTTGTATGGTAGCTCCCCTTAAATATTTACTTTCTTTTAATTTTATTATTAATTATTAAAGTACAAATATAATTAAGGATTTTATGAAAATTTCAAGTGCCTAGCTGTTACCATTATTGATTATTAGCGAAAAAGGCCAAAAAAATCACGTTTCTTGTATTGGAGCCTCCCTTAAATATTCACTTTATTTTATTTTTAGTATTTGTTGTTATAGCGGCTACAGATATACACAATCTGTGAAAATTTCAGAAGTTTAGTTATAGCAGTTTTTGAGATACAGCCTAGAGACAGACAGACGGACAGACAGAGACAACGAAGTCTTAGTAATAGGGTTCCGTTTTTACGCTTTGGGTACGGAACCCCAATAAAAGGAATGAGGCATTAGAGATTAAAAAAATCGGTCAAGTGCGAGTCAGATTCGCGCACGAAGTGTTCCGTACCGTTATAGAGGAAAATGGGACAAAAATTGTGTTTTTTGTATGGGAGCCCTCCTTAAATATAAAGGAGAATGGGCATTTTACTATGGGAGTTGGGCCTGAACTTGAGTTGGACCAATACACATTAGATATTGTTTTTATGATAGATCATAACACATACATAACGGGAAAAATATAAAAAAAACAACCGGGTTTTTGTACAGTCACATCAAAAAGTTTTATTTATTTGTGTATAATATATTTTTTTGCAATAAATAACTGTTACAATACAAGTGAAGGAATATTAAAAAAAGTTGTTTGTATTCGTATCTGTATTACAATAAAGTAGATTAAAAAACTCCCACTTTTAGTTAATGTTTACCGTGAAATATGCAATTTAGAAATGTGCTCTATTCATCTGCTGGATCAGTTTTCTTTGGATGTATGGTTGTCTCAAATAGACATAAGGAGCTTTGTTGTTTCCAATTTAAAATGTGTTAAAAAGGCTAAAGATGAATATGAGACAAATAATTTAAAATGTATAATTTTAGACGAAATAACAGATAAATATAGATCATGGCATACATTATTTACAGATGGCTCTAAAATTAGTTCTATACGAGGCGTAGGAATCTATGATCCAGCAAATGTTCAAAGTTTTATGTTTAAAGTCATAGGAGAAGTTTCAATTATGTTATTGGAGTTATTTGGTAGGTATTTATAAATCTCTAAAATATGCTGTTGAAAGTAATTTGAGAAAAAATGTTATTATGTCGGATAGTAAAAGTGCACTACAACATATCGTCCGATGTGCGATGGGATTACGAGGGGTATCGATTACTTATGACATTCTAGGATGTATTAATGAATGTGTAGACAAATTGAATTAAAGTTACAGTGGGTCCCGTCTCACATCGGATTATCAGGTAATGAAGAGGCAGATAAATTGGCAAAAGAAGCATGTTCGTCTGGAAGTGAATTAATCATAAAACCTTTTTATTCTGAATTATTATCAAAATTTAAAAATAGAACAACATCATGTTTGTGGAAAGAATATTTTGATGAGAGATGTAAAACAAAAGGAATATGGTATAAAACAATTCAATATGAGCCTCTTCATATCCCTTGGTTTGCAGATTGCAACATAAACAGAAAATTGTTAAAAACAGCTTTAAGAATCCGTTCAGGACACATTCTATCAAAGTCATTTGCATTTTTAATGAAGATAGAAGATTCGGCTCTCTGTGAAAATTGTAATAAAATAGATGATGTCTGGCATGTTTTGATGGAATGTGTCAAGAATAGAAGTAAAAGGAATTTACTCATCAACCAATTTAATATAAATCGTTTAGATGTGGGATGGATTCTGAGTTGTTTGCACATGCCTAGGTCTAGTGCAGCTTTGGCTATTTACAATTTATTACTGGAAGTTGATGGGTGAATTTCATTAAGGTGGATACGATGGGGTTGACATGTCTTATTGACAAAAACTCCCCCAAAAAATAGATTGAAAAAAAAGGAGATTAATATTAAAGAAACACAGGTTTACTTTTAAGCATATGTATATATTTTTAGTTTAATCTATATCCACAATAACGGAATCTAAATATTGGGCTGGGGGGTTGAATTCTTCGTGTCCTGCAAAGCTCGTGTACCAAACTACGGACAAAATGTGCGCACAGCTTCCCAGCGTATGACACCGTTATTCTTTGCAAAATAATAGCCAAAAATAAATGAAAGTTTTTGCCTTGACTGTATAAGAACTCGGTTGATTTAATTTTATATGTTATATTTTTCGTTAGGTATGTGTAATGACCTATCACAAAAACAATATCTCGTGTGTATTGGTCTTAACCCAAGTTTCAGGCCCAATTTGACGCGTCCTCCTTTTACTTTGTTTTTTTTGTATTTGCTGTTATAGCCGCCACAGATATATCTATACACAATCTGTGAAAATTTCAAAAGTCTAGCTATAGCGGTTCTTGAGATACAGCCTGGAGACAGACAGACAGACGGACAGAGAGTCAGACATCGAAGTCTTAGTAATAGAGCCCCGTTTTTAAACATTGGGGAACCCTAAAAATTAAGCCTCATTCTTCCATTGAAGATGTTAAAAAAAATTAACAGCCTGGGTTCGAATAATTATCGAAGAGAATTAAAGAAAATTTTAGTATCTCAAAAGTTAGGAGCCGGAGCAGACGAAATCTACACACCGAAAAGCTGCAAAACACGCCTGCTCCTTGAAACCGTTAATCTCTGACTGATGCCAAATTGATGGTAAACTGACAGTCCGGATTGATCGTGTAACATCGTGCATAGGTCTATCAATTTAACATCAGTCTGATTAATACCAGATTGACGGATCAGATGATGAGAAAGAAAAACGTGTAACCTCCGACAGTGACTATGTCATCTTCTTTATTATTAGAATAATTAAATTTTTTAGGTTATTTTGACATTTAAAGGAAATGTAATTTCGTACATTTTTAAGTGATCGTAAATTAAAATATGTTATTTGCATAAAAATGTGACTTCATTTTTGTGTTTTCTTCAGTGCAGTTTTTATTGTTGGTGTTATATCCGCGTTTTATTTTTCTTTTATGATTTGAAAATGTGTACAATACAAAGTATTATATAAGGTCATAAAAGTTATTTCAGGAACTGCGATGAAATGTTTTGTTAAGAAGTAACAAAATATGGCAGACTACAATAAAATATACTATCTACACTATATTTTGAACTACCGTACTACTCGAACATAACTTACTACATACAGCTAAAATCTACAACGTAAAAATAGCCATAATAATAAGGAATGGATTGGATGTTACAAAAAAGAAAAATGAAAAGAATAGAAAATAATCGGCCAAGTGCGAGTTGGACTCGCGCACGAAAGGTTCCGTACCATTATAGATCAAATAAGCCAAAAATTGTGTTTTTTTTTTATGGGAGCCCCCTTAAATATTTATTTTATTTTAATTTTATTATTAATTATCAAGTACACATATAATTGAGGACTTTGTGAAAATTTTAAGTGTCTACCTGTTGCCATTATTGATATCGAGCAAAAAATGCCGAAAAAATCACGTTTGTTAATTGGTAATTGTAAATGTTAATTTTATTTTGTTTTCAGTATTTGTTGTTATAGCGGAAACAGAAATACACAATCCGCAAAAATTTCAGATGTCTAGCTATAGCGGTTCTTGAGACAGCCTGGAGACAGACTGACAGCCAGACGGACAGACAGACAGACATCGAATTCTTAATAATACGGTCTAGGGTAATAGGGGATTTTACCCTTTGGGTACGGAACCCTAAAAAGACAATGAATAAAAATTAAGCAAAACACGAGCACTGATACCGTTAAAGGGACGAAAAAAATATCTTCAACCTTCTACAACGACATTTACACTGCTATAACTTGGCTATAACCACATAACCGTACTTTTGCCTTGTGTGATACCTTTTACATTTTTATTTTTTGCTATAAGTACGAAGCCCTACATCTCTACATGTTGTCTACATGCTTTTAAAGAAGATTGATTCCAATAAAAGCGTTTAATAAGACACGATACTAAAGTATATGTTTACTCACAGATTTAACAGTTTATGAAAATATATATTTTAACAGCATCAAAAAACAGAATAATCATTTTTTATTGATATTGTATAATTAGTATGAATATTTATTTTTTTAGGTTCTAGAAACAGCGAAAAGGAATGACTAATTAGGGTTTTATTAATTAAAAATATGGTGAGCTATTCTAAGAACGGGGGAACTTTATTTTAATTTTCTGCTACGATTAGTCCCAAAAACTTGCGATCCAGGAGGCCTACAACGAAACCGTTTTGAGACTCAAACGATCGAATCATAATGCCGCGTACTCTAACAACGTCATTTCACGGTTGGTAGAATAGGACGCGGCATTCCGATTCCTTCGTTTGAGCATAGACTAAGGAAAATATATTTGAGTCTCAAAACGGTTACGTTGTACGATCCCAGATTCTAGAACATTTGGTACGATATTATTATTTTTCATTATAATAATTACTAGCGACCCGCCCCGGCTTCGCACGGGTATAAAATATATAGCCTATGTCACTCACTGAAAAAGTGATTAAAATCGATTCAGTAGTTTTGATTTATATTCATTAGTATCCGTGGCCCGCATTGGTCGGTACCGCCGCGCCGCGAAAGCTACGTCCCGCAATTTTTTAATCTGTAATATCTTCGAAAATATTCATCATATCATATGCTGTCAAGGGCCATATAGATCTACATTAAATCAACAATGTATTTAAGCTATTTAATTGGATAAGGATTAATGCTGTATTTATTAAAATTGCTTCGAAAATTACCCATTATTTGTCGTAAAAAGTAAATGACAAAAAAATGTTATCGTGGGATATCCATAAGAGATAGACTTACCTATACCACCGCGGAGTTTTCTGTGGAACTTTTCAATATATGTACAATACGTGGTACATTATTTTGATAAATCTCGTAGGGTTCAGCCTGCGGCTGCGTTTGCAATGTAAGCGGAAAAAAATGTAATTGAGTGGATTTCAACAACTTGCATTTTTTATATAATTTTGGTGGAAATTTTTGTTTCCACCAAAATTAGAGATTAGGTGTTTACGGGAAACTGGTACGAGAACCACCACCTAGAGGAGTTAGCTTGTGACAGAATAAAGTGAATGGCGTATTTTTTATGCTTTAAGAATCAATGGTATTTTGTAAAAATAATGTTTTACACACCCTCTTACCCACCAAAATTTACCCACCAAAATTGGAATTTGCGAGAAAAATAATCTTTAAAAAAAAAACTACGTGCACTAAAGTTATAACACATTAACTTAATTATAAATAAACCAAAACTCTACCGATATTCAAAATAACAACATGATATTATTGCCACAAGTAGGATAATTTAAGTACACCAAAATTGCATAAAATCGGGGGTTTTGTGATAAAACAGTTTTCTTTCATTTCTGGCTGGAAACTGGTACGACCCAGCCCACAGCCACCTCCTAAACGGGTTAGCGTGTGGCTGAATGAAGTAAATGGCGTATTTTTTATGCTTAAGGGATCAATGGTATTTTGTAGAAACAACGTTTCGTAAATGACACCAAAATTGGTAAAATCTCCGCGACAGACCTAAACTGTGTCATAAAAACTCAACTACACAACTTAGTACAATAAAATTCATGTATTATCAACTATATTAAACGACTACATAAAGATAAAAATCCAATCCAGTATCAAGTTTTTTATAAATCGGTCTAGATATTGAGTAAAATAGGTCGACGACAAGCCACCAAAATTAGAAATCACCTATTTATGTTTATTATCTTGGAAAATAATAATTATTTTTAAAAAATAACGACGGGGCCAAATTATAAGCATTATGTGTTACTTTTAAAATCAAAATTGAAAACCTTATCTTAAAAAAATAGGATAGTTTTCAGCCTTGCCGCGCAAAAAAGCGGTTTGGGAAATCCAGTCAATTATTTACGACATCACATTAGAAACCCCAACAATAACAGTATTTCTCCACTATTTAATGAATGTAAAATAATAAATACTTAAATTTCAGGTAATTTGAATCACTCTATCTATTAAAGAACACCGCATCAAAATCCGTTGCGTAGTTTTAAAGATTAAACAAAGGGACATGAGGGAAAAAAAGCGACTTTGTTTTATAATATTATGTATAGAAGAATATGCACAGAATACAATATAATATTAGTACAAGTTATAAGCATAAGCGTGGGCGTCCGTGGCCTAATGGGTAGACCGATAGTTCTTACTCGCAGAGGGTGCAGGTTCGATCCCGGGTGGAGGCGTGTACCAATGAGACATTTTCTGATCTCAAGTACACAATGTGGACGCTCGTACGGTGAAGGAAAACATCGTGAGGAAACCCGCACATGGTTGGTCCCAGACGTATTGACCTGTTCTTTCCTCTGGACTAGGCTGACTATGTTGCGAGAATGCCGTATGCGCTTAGGCAACCTTACGGACATTTAAAATCTTGTCCCAGGCACTACAGTATTTGAAGAGTGGTTACTTCGCTCAGAAAATCCTGTATAAATCATTCGCAATGGATGGAAAGGCCTAGTTTTTTTATGAGGCAACGCGGGTGCAGTACAATTTAAAAAAAAGTACTTGAAGAAACTATTGCCATCGCGCTTCACCCTGCACCGGCACGTGTATTATGATAGAGCAGGGGTTCCCACACTTATTTTGTCTACTGCCCACTTTGAAAACAAAATATTTTTAGCGCCCCCCTTGTTTCACTTATTTTCTTATCTTTATTTAAATTAAAGGGCTTTTGCCGCAAATTTTATAAAAATAAATACATAATGCTAAATTAGTCGTTTTGAAACCATATTTTTACCATTGCAACCGACTTAATTTGCATTCCCGAATTTTCTCCAATTCCGGAATTCCGGGATTTTTGTATAACAAAATATTATATTCTAAGAAGTCCCTGCACCGGCACGTGTATTATGATAGAGCAGGGGTTCCCACACTTACGGCCGTTCCCAATATTCAATCTATCTCTGGTTTGACATACGACCGATCGCAGCTAACATTGAATTGACATAAAATATGTCTCTAATGTCTAATGAGAGCTATTCCTATCTCTAGTAGGGCAAAACCAGAGATAGATCAAATATTTGGAACGGCCGTTATTTTGTCTACTGCCCACTTTGAAAACAAAATATTTTTAGCGCCCCCCTTGTTTCACTTATTTTCTTATCTTTATTTAAATTAAAGGGCTTTTGCCGCAAATTTTATAAAAATAAATAAATAATGCTAAATTAGTCGTTTTGAAACCATATTTTTACCATTGCCACCGACTTAATTTGCATTCCCGAATTTTCTCCAATCCCGGAATTCCGGGATTTTTGTATAACAAAATATTATATTCTAAGAAGTCGCCTCCAAAACTTGCTAACCAAAAATTAAAACTAATGTGAGGGAATAGATGCTTTTAATTATAAATGCATCCAGACAAAATGAAATTACAAATCACCCCACAAGCCACTACACAACGCTCCCATTTTTTATGGGTCCCACACCGCCCCCCTTTAGGCCTTCAGCGCCCATATGGGGGCTTTATCTCACACTTTGGGAAAGGCTGTGATAGAGACAGATGCAGTAAATCGAGGTAACGTAGTCCTCTGATTCCTCCTTCAAAATAGAGCCTATCTAATTTTTTTTAAATATCTTCAGGAAGAGTGAGTCTATGCCTCTACGTTTTTATTTTATATTAAAGATCTTTCAAATTTGTTTTATGGTCGGTCGATTGGCGGGGTATAGTATAGGAGGTAGCAACGTTTTCGAGAAAGTATTTCAGGTCGGCTGATTTTGTGATATGTCGTCATTCTTGCTCTTTTGGTTAGAGTCCGGGCGGTCTGGCTACCAGTAGGGGTTGCGTTTATTAGTGCGCATCCTTCTTGTCCAGGTGATAATCCTGGATTTTAAAATCATTTAAGTATGTATGTAATTTTAATATTATGTTATTTAAATATAAAAAACTTATAATTAATTTGCCAGACATTAATTCGGTTGCTAAGCCTTGAAATACATAAAATAAAAAAGTCATGAAAATATCGATAATAGTATTTTCATCATGAATTGTGTGTTGTGAGTCGTCGAGTGATATTTATTTTGTTTATTGTGTTTGGTCCGTGTGACTGTCTAATTCCTGTCTTACTTCTTCACGGATTCTTCTGAGGTGGTTATTGGTTAAAAGCTGGTTATTTACTGTATATCTACTTATCTGGTTATCTTCGTTGATCAGCTGCAATTCTGAATAGAAAGGTGGGTAAATGAAGGGCATATGTGGTTAAATCAGGCCCTTTAGCCAAGACGTTTTCTTTATTTTTATTTTAGATTTATCTTTATTTTTCTTTATAGAATCACCACGCCGTTCAAAATCGATGGAATTGACATTAATCGAGTGAAACATCAACATCGTTTGTTGTATGGGAGCCCCCCTTAAATATATTTTTTTTTAGTATTTGTCGCTATAAGCGTCAACAATAGACAATCTGTAAGAATTTCAGAAGTCTAGCTTTAGCGGTTCTTGAGATACCAACAGAGTGTCCATCTGCCTGGACACAGACAGACGGACAGGTATCGAAGAGTTAGTAATAGGGTCCCGTTTTTATCCTTTGGGTACGGAACCCTAAAAATGGAACGATGTTGGGCTACGGGCGATTGTAGGGTGAATAGAGCCTAGAGGTCGGGCTTCTTGACAAATCGAGCCCCCTCCTGCAGTCCTCAATGACGAAGCTGGTAACGTGAGGCGGTGAGGCTCGCCGATCCTAAATCCTTTAATAGGAGTGCCTGATAAAATGTAATTGCAATCTCTCGCTCCTGGCTCTTGTCATGTTAAAGGCCAGGCTTTAACAATTATTATTATTTTCATAATTATTACTACTAGAGATCGCCCAATGGTCGAAATTCGACCTCAAATAAAAAATTAAATTATAAGTTTCAAACAACGCTTTTTTATTGATATTCTATTGTCAAAATATTGACTTTATTATTTTTTAGACATAATTCCTGCGACAGTCTCAGATTAATAAAGTCAAATGATGACAGACTAGCCGTGTAATAATTGTCTATTCAGAATTTAAGATTCAATAAAAAAACTAAATCTATTTTCAATTTGACGACAGACTTAAACCATAAATAAAAGAGTACAATTCGTGTGTATAGGCTTGTCAATCAAAATCTCCTAGTGTGCGTGTTGTAGTGTGTGTAATGTTTTTTTTTAATGTATGATAAAAGCAATGTATGATAAATGAAAAAAACTGTGCAAAATTTCAATCGCCTACGTTTCCACATTTTTCGTCAAAAGGGATCCGAAGTTTTTCGCTCGCGTATTAATATATAGATTATTATTAATATTTTATGTACAATAACAAGACGAAATTTACTTTTTAGATGGTTCTCTGTCTCGTTCTCGACTTATACTGCAGCCTCTCTCAGACTACTAGCATAATACTGCAATACTTTTCATTACTTTTTCATTTTACCTATGTATTTCAATTTTCAAGGCTTAGCAACCGAATTAATGTCTAGAAAATTAATTTTTAGTTTTTTTTATCTTTAAATAACATAATATTAAAATTACATACATACTAAAATGATTTTAAAATCCAGGAATATCATCACCTGGACAAGAAAGATGCGCACTAATAAACGCAACTACTACCGGCAGCCAGACTGCCCAGACTCTAACCAGAAAAGCAAGAATGACGACATATCACAAAATCAGCCGACCTGAAATACTTTTTTTCCAAATGTTGCTACCTCCCGTACCAATACGGGGCATTAATTTTTTGCGATGTTTGAAGGGTCATATTTTATTTATTTATTAGTAAATTTAAGAAAAATCGAACGTAGAGGCATAGCTTCAACAGATACCAATATTGTATAAAAAAATCATTTGTCTAGACGCATTGTCCAGGGAGTAAATTGGGGAATGCGTTTGTATGGAAAAAAGTGCTAGCGTATCCTCTTAAGCGCGGGCGTCTAGCCTTCGTTAGCTCGAAACTGTAGGATAATAACGAGGTACGTGGTAACACAACCCAACATCTGGAACAAATATATACGAAAATATATTTAACAAAATTATAGAACTTTTACAGAAAGATTTGAAAGAAACTCTTCATACTCACTTAACAAACTTACTTCTAATTGCCAAGACATTACCATCAATAGTCGTATAATTTGTACAAGCACTATTATGGGAATGAAAGGATCCAACAAAATCTTACTGGACGCAAATGTGACATAGTATTTTCAAAATTGTCCCAAAAAGTTAGAAAATTTGGTTATATTTGAGCTTAGAGAAGTTCCCTCGAGAACCGCTCTAAGGAGCCCAAATCCTCAAAAACGACTCACAAATTTTTTCAATTTTCAGGAATTTCTTGAACAGGAACTATTAAGGACTCTTACAGAAACGCAGAATTGTCTGGACAAAGTGCACACGCCCATGGGTGCGTAAGTGGGGCGGGTGAAGGCGAGCTGCTGCCGGAACATCTCCAGCTCGGCATACACCGCCTCGTGCGGCTTCACTTGACGCACGTGGCGACTTATCAGGTACTCTATTTTCTCTATCTGTGAAAATATTACGTCAAGTTTATGTAAAATTATGCCAAAATGAGATTATCGGCTGGCACAATTAAAGTAAGCCAAGGTACGCATTACTGCATAAACTATAATATACTCCTGCGTCAATAACAAAAAATTAAAACCGACTACCAAGTAAAAACAATAACGTCATAACTTATTATTGAATGAACTAAAAAGTATTAAATAATTCTTACTCTTTAGTAGTGCCTCTTTCAGAATTAGCCTAAACCTAATAACTATTTCTGTATACTAAAAAGTATTAAATAATTCTTACTCTTTAGTAGTGCCTCTTTCAGAATTTTCCTAAACCTAACTATTTATGTATACACTCTTCATTATTTTGAAGTCGGTAACAGCTCAGAATCGTGAATTCTATGACAAAATATTTTCAATTTTTTGGACTGGTACCGACTTCAAAATTATGAAGAGCGTGCATACATAAATAGTTAGGTTTAGGAAAATTCTGAAAGAGGCACTACTAAAGACTAAGAATTATTTAATACTTTTTGGTTCATTTAAGAATAAGTAATGTTATTGTTTTTACTTGGAAGTCGGTTTTAATTTTTTGTTAAAAATAATAATTTCACTCTTTTTAGATAGGTACTTATAAGGCTTTCTGTAAAGAGTAAAGACTAATGTGTTATACTTATGCCCGTTTTCATCGCTCCCAACTCGCGTATATTCGCCCGTTTCTTTGAAGTCGAGGTACTCCTTAGTTCTGTCTACTCTGACACTACCATGTGACATTGGTGACTCTGACGTGGTAGCGATGATGATGATGATGAATGTAATTTGCATACTGGCATATGCTTTCAGTTCTTAAAACAGCGCCCCAACCCCCAAACTTGTATCCGGAATCCGAAGTTCTCTTAGTATCTTCAGAACCATAGCATACCTTGGTGCGAAATCTTACTTTTTGGTAGTATATGCTTAGGATACTTCTCATAAAATCAAAATCGCCATATTATGTTTCTATACCGGGAAGTTCCCTCGATTACTCATGGATCCCATCACCAGAATGTATGTAATATGATGATGCATGATGTAAGAGTAGTGATGATAATGACGAATAATCTTATATGCTTAGTAGCATATGCTTTCAGTTTTTAAAACAAAGCCGAAACCCCCAAACATGTATCTACAAGGAGGTCGGATTTCTATTCACATTCGAACCATGGGATATCTTGGTACAAAATCTTACTTTTTGGTAACATAATATGCCTGAAATACTTCATATAAAACTAAAATCACCATATGTTTCATCATCAGGTCACCACTTTTGTGAACATGGCACCAAATTGGAGTGAAACCTAATACATTATACAACAAAACAAAAATTTTGAAAATCGGTTCCCAGACGGCGGAGTAATCGTTGAACATACAAAAAAAATATATCTACAGCCGAACGTATAACCTCCTTCTTTTTGGATGTCGGTTAAAAAGCCATGCGTTTCAATTAACTTATCGGAGATATATTATTTGTTTAAGGCCATCCCCCGAGCAAATGACCTTGACCATACATTTGACGCGTTGCCGAGATCGCACAAAAATCCAATTTTTTTACTTATCTTAGTTCAAAATTGATCTAAAAAAAATTTAAAACGGGGAATATGTAGTTAATGTAATTATCTATCTATTGTCGTGTGTTTCAAATAAACGTAATTTGTAAATACTAGGGAGATGCTGAAAATATGCTTCAATTTTAATAAATTGGTATTACTTTGGAAGCTTGAGTATAATAAACAAAAATAGAAAATTTAAAACGGGGAAAGAAATGTTGATATACTGAAGATTATTGCTGTATTTTTATTATAACTTTGTAGCTTTCAAATTATGAATTTATAAGGCTCTAAATACGGTAAATTACGAAATCTCCATAGGGGAAGGGCCTTAAGCTGTAAAATTTACTTCACTTCAGTCCACTTTAGAATTATTGTCCGCACGATAGAGTGCTTCCGGACTGTGTTTCCTTTAAGACGGTACTGACTTATACAGAAAATACTTGTTATAGATCATAGACTATTTAGATTTTAGAGCGCTTTAGCTCCTTTTCAATAGGGAAATGCTCTTAACTCAATATCTATATACTTATTATAAAGAGGTAAGGTTTGTTTGTATTTTTGTTTGTGTTGAATAGGCTCAAAAACTAGAACTGATTTTAAATTCTTTCACCTACGGAAAGCTACATTATTTGCGATGGACATAGGCTAAGTTTTATTCTGAATAATATTAGAGATACTTCCGAAAATTGCAAAAATGTAAAGTGCCAAAAATTTGTCATAAAATTACATTATTTCGCTTGCGTTGCGAAAAGTATTGATGATACATAAAAATAATGTTCTACATATTTATAGTATTAATCATTTCCATTCCATCTGCTTTTGCAAGTCCGGCCTATGCATTGATCGACTTTCTAAGTACAGCGAAACGAAAGTTCGCGGGATCAGCTAGCTAGTAAAATATAAACTGCATATTTAGTAGTTAATTCATCTATTGCATTTCTACCTCAAGTTGCGTTAGATAGGCAGGCTCGACGACATAGCACATGCTGGTCAGGTGGTACAGAACCCAAAACACCTGCAGGACGATGTACGATGCGCTACGATCAGGATTTTCTAAAATTTATTAAAAAGTTAGTTTCTACTTCTATTTTAAAAGTCAAGCCTACGAGGCTTTTTAGGGTTCCGTACCTAAAGGGTAAAAGCGGGACCCTATTACTAAGACTTCGTTGTCTGTCCATCTGTCCGTCTGTCCGTCTGTCCGTCTGTCCGTCTGTCCGTCTGTCCGTCTGTCCGTCTGTCCGTCTGTCCGTCTGTCCGTCTGTCCGTCTGTCCGTCTGTCCGTCTGTCCGTCTGTCCGTCTGTCCGTCTGTCCGTCTGTTCGTCTGTCCGTCCGTCTGTCTGTCTGTCTGTCTCCAGGCTGTAACTCAAGAACCGCTATAGCTAGACTTCTGAAACTTTCACAGATTGTGTATATCTGTTGCCGCTATAACAACAAATACTGAAAATAAAATAAAGTTAATATTTAAGGGGGGCTCCCATACAAGAAACGTGATTTTTTTGTTCGTAATCAATAATAACAATAACAATAGTAACAGCTAGGCACTTGAAATTTTCACAAAGTCCTTAGTTATATTTTTACTTTAGTAATTAATAATAAAATTAAAATAAAGTGAATATTTCAGGGGGGCTCCCATACAAAAAACACAATTTTTTGTCTACTTTCGCTCTATACCGGTATGGAACCCTTCGTGCGCGAGTCCGACTCGCACTTGGCCGATTTTTTTCATAGGCTTTTTTTAACTAAGTTAATCCAAAGACCGAACATACTCAAAGCTGTCGTTAAATAATATGGTGTGACGATCAACTCAAAGAAATAGCTCATCAGTATCAACAGGAGCTGCAATCCAAAACCAATGTTGACATCTCGTATGAGATCGCAAGTGTCTCCGTAAGCTTTTGCCAAGTCGTGTATTATTATTTCGCGCTTTTCTGGATATTTTTCTAAAAAGAACAGATTTTTTTCAGTTAGTAGATTAAAAAAGGGAATTACTCAGAGCCAAAATGCGAAAACCATAATAAATAGTGAGTGTGGCAAAGCGCGCCACCCCGGCAAATCTCCAATCAGCTGTATGGAATTATAGTTATATTGCGCACTTGCCGGGGTGGCGCGCTTTGCCACACTCACTATAATATATTAATTTAAAGAAATAAAAGAAATATTTAAGGTCCTGAGTATTACTACTCTAAGAAAACATGTAAAAAAACATTTTTGTACCTGCAAACAATGCACCTGCAGGCATGTTGTCTATTAAGCGATTGATACTAATCACATTTCCACATTTTTGGAAATAATTTCCGTTAACAGCAATTTTTTTTCTTCTTTCTTCTGAAAATTTAAAAAATATTAAATCATTTAACGGACGAAGCGGTGGAGGAATATTCTAGATCGTAAATATAAATTTCACTCGATCAAAGAAAGCCCTACTAACGAGTTCCACTCTCGGTCTTCAGTAATTCCTCCAGTCCGTTGGTGATCATCGTGAGCACAGTCCGAACTTCTGTCGCTACGGCTATGAACTGATACTCAAATAACGTGAAACAAAAATATTCATAGTAGAATCCCGTATACAATATTAACACTTTCACTGAAACAATACAACCAAATATAAGAGTCAATTGCACCAAAGTCGGTAAAGTTAATTTTCGGTTAAATATGTTATTTTATCGTGCTCGTTTCTTTATATTAGTAATAAGCGGTAGAGAATGCATGATCTTAACAAACGATTAGTGTAAAGCTGCATTAATGAAATTAGTACTTTGTTGCCACTTAGTAAAAAAATCCTACTCTGTACCTTCTCTGTCTTCTTCTATTGTAGCCTCTATGTATTCATAGATATCACCAAATACGAGTCCAATGTTATATGCATTTAAAAGCATACAACTCAATCGTAATTTTTTATCCAAATTATTTTTTTTGTTATACAATTTATGCTCTTCTATTTTTCTTTTCATCTGTATAAAAAATAATGGTAAAATTGGAAAATACCAATAATATATTATGTTTATGAATCCTTTTATTAGGTACATAAGACACAGGTTAGACGGTCAAATTTTCATCAATCTGATCCATCAATCTGATTGACGGAATATTGATGGTTATAAAAAGTTCATATTAAAAATACGATCAATCCATCAATCCGTGGGTTAGACGATCAAATTTTCGTCAATCTTTACCGGATTGATGGATCAGATTGATGAAAATTTGACCGTGTAACCTACGACTAAGTCATGTCAAAGGTGAGTTTTTTTAAACCTAATAATAGATCATAAAAAACTTAAATATCTTATCAATAAATCAATCGATTACATAAATATTTTTACTATGAAGCGGTCACTAGATCTATAGTGAGATTTAATAAATACCTTATTAACAGAAGCCAGTACTTTATTTATACATTTAATACGGCTTGGTGCCAAATATACTCCAACTGCAGTAATCAGCATTATGTTTATCATGCTAGCGACCCACACGATGGCAGAAGAGTTGGACTGCACTCGAATTCTACGTCGTGGAGTTGCTTCGAAGTCAAATACTACACCCACTAATACCGAGATGTCTAAAAGCAATAATTGATTAGAAGCTAACTATCATAAATAACAAAATAATTACTTAAGATTAAAGGACATATTTCATTTTTTTTAAAGGACATGTTAAGGGATGAATCATCATAAAAGTTCTGCCTCTAATTTAAGAGAGTAAGTAGCCATTAAACTCCCGGTTAAGACAAGCATAACTTGTTAACCGATTGCGGAACCGACCCTCAATATTAAGAGTAAATCCTTACTAACTTATGATCGTGAAAAACAGAATGCTGCACATCATCAGCCGTCGTGACAGATGCACGTTGGATCGGGAGAAGGTAACAGGAGCCACTCCGAACACTCGAGACATTCGGAACACCATGCCTAGAGCACTGTCTCGAAGGTTCTCCCCCATTATGTGCTTATTTTTATCGGAACGCTATTGAAATTATATTCAACGTTTGTTAGCTTTGGTTTCGTGGATCGAATTATTGAAATGAAAATTCTTACAACATAGTGTAAATTAAAAAAATATATCGCGATATTAGATCAACAGAAATTATTAAGTGCAAGCTTCTAACTTTTATAATAATAATTACTCGGGCATGCTTTTAACAAATTACATTTTTTGTGCAGCTACAGCCAAACAACTTTGAATAAATCTACAGTTTTATAATTATTTATTTTATTTTATTATTATTATTTATTTACGATAAAAGTAACCCTCAGTATCAACAGGAACAGGGGGAATATACGAGTATTTATCTACATGTTTCACGTACGAGTAGCTTAGAAATTTTTTATAACTAGAATCTATCATGTAGGTACTGGACTAATTCGATGATTTTTTTTTTAATTCTTAAGACGCGATGGCTATTGTTGTATATAATTTATTACGAATGTTAGTAAGTGTAAGTAACTAAAAGTAAAAAACTAAAATAAATTATCTATTATTAGAACAATAAAAACGTGTTGGAAGTTAGACCGTCTTTCACTAACCACTAACATAAAAATGATTTCAATAACTCACACGGTTTTATTTTATTTATCAAGTAAATATACAGCAAACAGCTATGATAATAATTAATCAAAACAATAAATTATGGTTAAATAAATAAAATAGTCAATATGTAGTTTGTTACGTATTACTATTAATTATTATTATTATCTGCTACGGAAGAATTTGTCGTATTTTCAGATGTTTTGATATTCTCAAAGAAATTTCCACTTCCCATGGGTCTCACCATAGCCTGGAAGGTTCCTATCATGACTTCTGTGCCTGCGGCTCCCGGTATTTGTCGCTTTACTCTATCAGACTCCGAAACAACTGCGTAATCTTCTGAATCCATGAAATTTTCCTGATCACCTTTACTATGTTTGTTGTAGTACCGTTTCATCTGTTCCAAGTTACTCGTCATTTTCATGTAATTCTCTATGTTGGTTTTGATTTTCTTCAGATCGCGGTTTGCGATGTCCTGATATGGATCTTGAGTGAATACTCTAGGTGCCAAGGCGTGGATGCAAAGTAGAGCTATCAATATAAGGCGACTCATTTTTAGAAACTAAATAACTTGGCACCTAACACATTAATATATAGGAACACTAGAATGTATTAGCGCTAATTATTAACTTCCTCAATTTTTTATCATTTCTACGAAAAAGGAAGTCAATATTGTCTCTTTACATTGCGCTTCCGGTTGCATTTGCTAAGACATAGATATGAGAATCCATACTAATATTATAAATGCGGAAGTGTGTCTGTCTGTCTGTCTGTCTGTCTGTTACCTCTTCACGCCTAAACCGCTGAACCGATTTTGCTGAAATTTGGTATGGGAATACTTTGAGTCCCGGGAAAGGACATAGGATACTTTTTATCCCGGAAAAATGTACGGTTCCCGCGCGATAAATGAATTTTGGCGCAACGAAGTTGCGGCGTCATCTAGTAATCACTATAAAAATAATTAACGTATAGACCAATTCGTCAAAAATCTGTTTTGACGAATGTGTCCATGGTAGTCGCTTTCCATCAGGTGACCCGTTTGCTCGTTTGTCCCCCTTTATTTTACATAAAAAATAACACAATGTTATATTATTTAAAAATTAATATCGTTAAAGAATATAACAAAATGTTGTGTTTTTTTGTTGTTTTGCAATGCGTTTTCGACATTTTTAGGGTTCCGTAGCCAAATGGCAAAAAACGGAACCCTTATAGATTCGTCATGTCTGTCTGTCTGTCTGTCTGTCCGTCCGTATGTCACAGCCACTTTTCTCCGAAACTGTAAGAGCTATACTATTGAATAGTTTGCGAGAGAGGCTCTTCCAAAGTGGTAAAATGTGTGTCCCCCCCCTCTAACTTCTGAAGTAGGGGCATGACAAGTCTAAAAAAATATGATTGTACATTACTATAAAAACTACCAACGAAAATTGGTTTGAACGAGATCTAGCAAGTTGTTTTCTTTATACGTCATAAATGGTAAACCTTAATTTAACTTTCATTAAATCAACTAAAATATAAAAATAAACCAAAAACCTTTTAATTTCATAAAAATAAACCTTATTGCTGCTGCGGAACCCTTCATGGGCGTGTCCAACTCGCACTTGGCCGGTTTTTAATAATGTTGCAGTAATTTTAAACAAAAATGTAATTGCAAAAATATAATGTATTTCAAATGACTTACTAAAACAATCACAATTTACAATCATAAGTCATTACATTTCCAAAGAAAATATTGATATCATGCAATAACAAAGTATTTAAACATAGTAATAAATTGAAATTAATAAGATACTATGTAGGTTTGACTCTCCCTGTAGTCGTCAGTTTAAGCACTGCGTAAGGGAACATTCGTAATCAAAATTACTTTTTTATTTTAAAATCATATTTTATTAATGAAGACATTTAATGTCATTTTATGTAATGTAAGGACATTCATTCCTTATCGTCCACAAAAATGGTTGAATCGTTTTTTTCCAAAATTTCCGGTTTCTCGTGCAAGAGGTTCGTGACATAGCGGACGAAGTACGGTAGGCTTTTAAAGATGTTGAGATACTCTTCTTCAGGGGACCTCATGGCTGCTTCTTCTTCGGTATTGTGATCTAAAAAAAATAAGAAGTTATTTGTGTCATTATATTTTATAGCAAATTATATTTTATATGTTTTACTTGTATTTATGTATAAAAATAATTAAAATAACATTTTAAAACCTATCGATAATCAAATACTAAAGTTCAGTGCGTACTAAACGAAAATATACCACTTTAAAAAATCAACTTTTTGTTACCAGTTTTATACTGTTCAATAGGAATCGCCAGTATGGAAGATAAACAGTACAGAAATATTATTGAATTTCTCATTGTAAATAATATTCTTGACTATCGTTCTAACGCAAATGTTTACGTTAGTAGGTACAAGGCATACTTATTACTTCCCTTACAATTATTACATCTTCAAAATGGTAATTTTCATAATTTACGTATCAGCTGCAATATTTTTTACATAGTAATTAGCATTTTACATACTCACTAGAACCATTTCAAGCGCCATAATATTATGTCACTTAGCGATGCGTTATGATAAGACTTAGGTACCTAAGTCCCATAATTTTTTTAATTGTAACTTTTATCTTATTAATTTGTAACAAAATGACTAAAGACCCTAAAATGTATCGGTCATATTATTCACGTTGATTTCTTACGTCGACTGGTTCTGAAACTTAACACCGTTTTGACCAACCAAATGATATACAGGAAAACTTTCAGCTTTTATAAAATTACGAAAGTATAGTAAAAACGTCACAACTCTTACGAAGTTACTACTGAAAGGCGGTTTCGCATGTACTGACACACATACAACAATGTACAATCTACGATGATTATGTCTATTAAATAATTGAAGTCTTTAAATACATAACGAGTGTCATTGGTGCTTATTATGTAGTATCACAGTATAATTAATTCAATTACTTTAGGCATGGGTAATGTCACAAAACACGCAAAGTAGAGGCTGATAATGATGGTCAATTTCTTCTCAAACTTATTTAAAACCTAGTAGTAAGTAAATAATTTTATACCATAGCTTTTCCCAGAAAATACATAAAATACCAATAGTTATTCCTATTTAATCCTACTATCCTACTAATATTATAAAGGCGAAAGTTTGGATGTATGTATGTATGTATGGATGTATGGATGTTTGTTACTCTTTCACGCAAAAGCTACTGATCGGATTTTAATAAAACTTTACAATAATATAGCTTATACATCAGAATAACACATAGGCTACAATTTTAACCGACTTTCAAAATGGGGGTTGTGTTATCTTTGTTTTTTATGTTCAACGATTACTCCCGCGCCGTTTGTGAACCGATTTTCAAAATTTTTCTTTTGGTGTATAGCGTATCATGCCAATTTGGTACTTTATTCATAAAAATGGTGACCTGATGAAGGGATCCATAAGAAATCGAGGGAACTCCTCAAAATTTATATGGAAACATGTGGTGACTTCGGTTTCGTGAGCAGTATTCTAAGCATATGCGACCAACAAGTAAGATTTTGCACCAAGGTATACCATGGTTCGGAAGGTGCTGAGAGAACTCCTGACTCTTTATAGATACAAGTTTGGGAGTTTCGACGTTCTTTTAAGAACGGACACCATATGCTACTATGTAAATAATTACATTCATCATCATCACTATCATAAAACATTATAGAACCATGTATCGTCCCGTTTTGACCCTAATATTGGTACTTTTCATAGTCTTTTATTATAATATATCACTTAAACCGCGGGTAACACCGCGGGGCACAGCTAGTATAACTATATATAAGTTTGTACTACTATGTTTAGACGTACAACACATGCCATCTACTAATGTATCGTCATGTAACAGCTTGACATTGTAGAGATAAAGTGTTCCTATGTTAAAATTAGCATACATTTTAATTACGTATTAATTTCAACGAATCCAATAAAAGTTTGAAAATATCTGACTCTACAGATCTGTTCCAAACGCTCTATATAAACTCAAAATCAATTCAAAACATGAGAAATAAAAGTGTAACAGGATGAAAATCATATTATTTTTAACGTTAGCAGTCGGTCTACTGTTCTCTACCTCAAGATGTGAAAACAAGGACAAAAGTTCGGGAGACGATAAGAAGAAATCTCCAGAAAACAAGAGCGTGAAAGAGGACATCGATCTTATGCAAATTATGACAGACTGCAACGACACCTTCCGTATAGAGATGAGTTAGTATTTAAAACTAATACCTTTTTAACCGACTTCCAAAAAGGAGGAGGTTTCTCAATTCGACCGTATAATATGTTATTTTTTTATTTTGCATCAATTATGAGATTAAGTATTCTAAATCCTTACCTGCTAATAATATTTATATTATTAATAGGTTTATAATAGAAAAAAATCCGCAGCCGAAATATACAAACTATTTTTCGGATATCGCTTTAAAAAATAAGCATTGTCGCACGTCGCTACGTTGAATTTTTCATGTTAATTTTCTTTCTTCTTTATCATTAAAATCTTAACGTTTTTAATGCCTTTTTATTTAAAATTCATATATGATAATTTTATGAAAAACATGAGTTTATTTTAATATTTGACTCTATTATTTTTATAGCATACTTACAGTCTCTGAATTCCAGTGGCAGTTTTCCGGATGAAACTGATAAAACTCCAAAGGTCAGTTTTCAATATAATATGGTAATTTTAGTTTTAAAATAGTTACTAAAAGAATAAGCCTTCCTACTCTGCCTTTCAATGATGGTAAAACCTGCAGGAGAAGGAGGAGTTATTTTTACAAGTGTCCAAATATAATATTATGTGCATTATGTACCATGAAAGAAATTGATTCATAGCGCAGTTGACGAGCCTACGTCAATTGGTCGGATTATGTCAATTCAATATTAGCTGTGGTCTGTCGAATAGGTTTGACATAACGCGACCAAATTACGCAGGTCCGCCATCTGGCTATGAATCAACTTAGCTCTGATAGTATATAAGAGCACTCTTTCGTTCTTTACTCTAATAGTAACCGAATTCTGACCTTAGCTCTTGATGTCTATACGACGCATGAAGTTCACGTCAGAAAATTAGCTTGTCATTGTCCTACCTAAGCTATGCTAGAAAATCATTGGATGCTTTTAAGCTTGATGCTAAAGTTATGCATTATCAGAGAAGTAGATTCATAGGCAGGCGGACCTACGTAATTCGGTCACGTTATGTTAAACCTAGCCGACAGATCACGAATCACATTGAATTGACATTATCCGGCCAAATGACGTAGGTCTGTCAACTGCCAATGGATCAATTTCTTCGATGATACTTATTTTCAGTGTTTCCTTCGATGTGTGTTGGAGAAAAGCGAGATCGCTTCGGACGATGGGGTATTCGACACGGAGCGGACTGCCGAAATTTTCGCCTTGATCAGAGGAGACATGCCGATTAATGATGTCAAAGAAATTGCTACTGAGTGCGCTGAACAAAGTATTTATTATTTACCGACTATCTACATTATTTTATCTAGCACTAGATGTCCCGCGCGGCTTCGCCCGCGTAAATTAGGAATTTTACGGAAACTGTACATTTTCCCGCAAAAAATAGCTTATGTCCCTTCACGTGATCTACTCTATATCTGTGCCAAATAACATAAAAATTGCTACATTAGTCCGTGAGATAAACCCTTTCTAATAATTTTCCCCGTTTTTTCCAAATTTTCCTCTGTTTCTTCGGTCCTATTAGTTTTAGCGTGATAATTTATAGCCTTAAGCCTTTCTCGATAAATGAGCTATCTAACACTGAAAGATTTTTTTAAATCGGACCAGTAGTTTCTGAGATTAGCGCGTTCAAGCAAACAAAGAAACAAACTCTTCAGCTTTATAATATTATTAGTACCTATAGATTTTTTTTAATCGCTTGACAAACTCGAATCTCAGTCTAAAAGACTATGAAAAGTACCAATAATAGGGTCATAATAGGCTCGACATAATCATGGGACAATGCATGGTATAATATGGTAGTTGAAGATGATGATGATGAATGTAATTTGCGTAGTAGCGTATGCTTTCCATTCTTAAAACAACGCCGAACCATGGTATACCTTGGTGCAAAATCTTACTTGTTGGTAGCATATGCTTAGAATACTTCTCACGAAACCGAAGTCACCACATGTTTCTATATAAATTTTGAGGAGTTCCCTCGATTACTTATAGATCCCTTCATCAGGTCACCACTTTTGTGAATATAGTACCAAATTGGAATGATTTTTTTTTTTGTTAAAGAAGGCAGGTCGCTGTAGCCCTGACGTCACGACGACCCATAAGGATCTATTGTGACTCCTTCGCTCTAGACTCTAGAGTATCGTCCCCAACCCAATGCTGCTCATAAATTGAACGATATGGTTGGGGTTGGTGCCACGAATTTCCTCTGTGGATGAGTATTCGTAGCGACTAAGGTGCCTGTTCCTGCCCTGTAGTAGAGCAGGACAGTCGAGGAGAAGGTGAATAGGTGTCTCATCCTCCTCCTCACAGAATCAGCTGCAAGTCGTTATGCTACAAATACCCATTCTGTTTAGGTGCTTGTTGAGCTTACAGTGCCCGGCCAAAATAGGTTAACAAACGGCGGAGTAATCATTGAACATAAAGAACGAACATAACACCTCCCCCATTTTTAAAGTCGGTTAAAATTGTAGCCTATGTGTTATTCTGATGTATAAGCTATATTATTGTAAAGTTTCATTAAAATCCATTCATCCTACTAATATTATAAAGGCGAAAGTTTGTATGGATGTTTGTTACAATGGATTAAGGAAAAAAAATATATATATATATTTTTTTATGAAATAAGGGGGCAATCGAGCAAACGGGTCACCTGATGGAAAGCAACTTCTGTCGCCCATGGACACTCGCAGCATCAGAAGAGCTGCAGGTGCGTTGCCGGCCTTTTAAAAGGGAATAGGGTAATAGGGGAGGGTAGGGATGGGAAGAGAAGGGAATAGGGGAGGGAAAGGAAGGGAATAGGGTAGGGGATTGGGCCTCCGGTAAACTCACTCACTCGGCGAAACGCTGTTTCACGCCGGTTTTCTGTGAGAACGTGGTATTTCTCCGGTCGAGCCGGCCCATTCGTGCCGAAGCATGGCTCTCCCACGTATGAAAATTATTATATATATATATATTTTTTTTTTTTTTTTAATTTTTTTTTGCATGTAGTTTTACACTTTAAGTCCCGGGGACAGGGAGTAAGTAGTTTTTATCGCGCAAAATTGTATGGCATTAATATCTTCTCGGATACAAACAAATAACTACATTTTTTAAAATTAATTAATGTTATTGGACCGGAAAAACACGTGCATAGGTATTATGTGAATCTAATGATAGGCGCGGCTTTTGCAACCCATAGAACCTACAAGTAATTTTGCTTAGTGCCTAACTGCCTACGCCGCGAGGTAGTCTAGATAAAAAACTTGAGGATTTTTACACTGACTCACATGGCCTGAGTCTTTAATCTCTCTCGATTTCAAGCGTTAAAATATACGCTAGTTTACGTGAGGCTGTGGTTCATTTAGCCGTTGAGCGGTAACTAATCCTAATAGTCCCACATTAATCTGGGGGCACGGTAGTGCCACTGCCAAGACGAGCCAAGCGAAGTGCAACCTACCTTTTCTCGAAGTGTTTCTTCGTATTATTGTTTATTGTGTAGATGCTATTGTTTTTGTTACAGTTGGGGAGATGTGTAAGTGTGAGCGCTCGTACGACTACTTGAAATGTTTGTTTGAAACAGAAATATCCAAATCCACAACATGATAATAGTGCGCGATACGACCGACGATAATGTGGCGTATCCTTGTGATGAAACGTAGTTTTAGTAGTAGATGTAGTAAACTTGCAATTATTTATTAAAATGCCTATTGCCTTGTAAATAATTTTTTTATTCATACAACCCGTATATAAACAATCAAAGGTCTTTCATATTTTGTTTCACTCTTCATATTCACTCTACAGTTGGAAGGGTTGGAAGGGCACTCAAAATTCAAATTAAAATATATCAGTAAGTTAATGAATATAAATGCTTTAATCAATAATTAATAATAAAATAAAGAGAGACTAGAATTTTCATCAGACCGCCGTGCTTGGCTCAACGTCTTCAGTCGCCGAACAAACTCTGCCAGACGGAGTTCAACCAACCTGATTCGGGTTCTCTGAAAATATCATTAACTTTATAAAGCAGTTCTTATCCGAAGCAAAAAATAAGTTTGGGTAAATGACGTCTCACGTCATGTTGTCTTGTACTCTAGCTGTACCTACTGCGTTTTACAAAAAATTAAAAATCCTGGAAATTTTGATGAGGTTTTAGGTTAAGTTTTTAGAACACTATGTGGATATGAAGCCGTAGGCATCGGTTTCCGACTACAAAAATAAAGGATAATATTTGTACCTATATCTATGTACCATCGAAGAAATTGATTCATAGGCAGTTGACGGACCTACGTCATTTGGTCGGAATATACATATAATAGTATAGGAGGTAGCAACGTTTTCGAGAAAGTATTTCAGGACGGCTGATTTTGTGATATGTCGTCATTCTTGCTGTTCTGGCTAGAGTCCGGTCTGGCTACCGGTAGTGGTTGCATTCATTAGTGCACATTTCATTTATCCAGGTGATGCTATTAATATAAGGAGCGCCTGATAAAAAGAAATGGCAATCTCTCGCTTCTGGCTCTTGTCATGTTAAAGGCTAGGCTTTAACATTTATTATTATTATTATTGTCGTAATTATTACGTTTGTGTTAAGCACTCTTTGCTCACTAAAATGATTTTAAAATCATTTAAGTATACAGTGTGTATTCTAAAATGATTTTAAAATCCAGGATTGTCCAGGTTATCCTGGACAAAAAGGTTGCGCACTAATGAACGCAAGTTCTACTACCGGCAGCCAGGCCGCCCAGACTGTAACCAGAAGAGCAAGAATGACGACATATCACAAAATCAGCCGACCTGAAATACTTTTTTTTCCAACGTTGCTACCTCCCGTACCATAAGGGGTAAATGAGACCGCAACGCGACGCGCAGATGCATTTCTAAATTTGTACGGATTTAACAGATTTCAATTGCGTGAGACGTCTTATAAATCTGTCAAATCTATAAAAATTTAGAAATGCATCTACGCGTCGCTCGCGTTGCTGTCAGAATTGACCCGTTGTCATCCGACGGTTGGATTTGACAAAACGCGACCAAAATACATAGACCGGTCCGTCAACTGCCTACGAATCCACTTCTCTGATAGTAGGTACATAATACTTACTCCTTGTTACAGTTGTACATGTTATTGACTTTCCTCACATCGCCTCTACTAAGTCCGTCCCTTTGTCCTAGTTTGGCTCCGCTTACCTATGGTAAAAATAATATTTAAATTATTACTTTATTAATGTATCTAAAAAGTAAAATGTTATGTTTATTATGTTTTTGTGTTTAAGAACCTATTATAAGTTCAAATCACATTAGAACTATTAATATAATTATTATTTATTTATGAAAAATATTATTTTTACGCATAATTATAAATATTTTATTGACCTTCCTTTTTCTTACCCTTGGTTCAATAGTTTTCTGTGAGTTCTTGGAGAAGGCGTACTCTGAGTAGTGCATAACGCTGTTGTAGTCGTACGACACCTTGTAACCGTCGACCTCCTTTGGGTCCGCCTTCTTGAAGTTGTTTTCAGCGCCTGAAATATAAGTGCATTTAATTAATTAAATTCATATAAGTTCGGCTTTATAATATTTTTTACCGACATTTGTGTAGCGACCCATGCTGCCGCTGCTTGTGGCGTAAAAGCCAGTGGCGTAGAGTAAAATGAATCCTATAGCTTATGTCACAAAGTGGCATTTTATTTGTAATTTGTCGGTCGCGGCCAGCCGCGGCAAAGATCGAAAAGTTACTTCCACTGAACGACCTGACTGGGCTATGGCGCGGGACGACTGGTGTATGCTCAATCGTACCGAGCTCATGCGGGCAAAACTGCTATAATTAACAAAAATGTGTTCTCTACATTATTATGTCTACGACTACAAAGATCATCTAAGTAAATGAAGAAATGAAGAAGCGATTATTGCGCTAAAACTCTATTACTAGAATAATTAAATTGTCAATCTGTCTATCACTACCCTCTTTAAGATCCAGACTATTTAGCCAAGACTTTTTCGTTATCGCTTCGTTATAGAATCGCCGATCAAAATGTATGGAATTGACATATTAAGCGTTCGTTAATATGACGTTGACGTTCGACTCGTCTTATGTCAATTCCATACATTTTGATCGGCGATTGTACTTATAAAGAAGCAATAAAGAAAAGATCTTGGCTCGCCCACAAGGATATTGAATTTGTAACTTAAAACATTGGATGTATCAGGACTATATCCATCTATGATGTGAGGTGTCACATCATAGCCCAGTAGTTTATTCAGGCTTATATTCTTTTTTCAGTATTTGTCACATTTTGATTTAGTGTTTGTTTATTCAGCCTTAAGTATTTATTATAAGCTATTTTATGCCGCTGTACTTCTTTGTAATATACATATTGTATATTGTATATTTGTATTATCCAGTCAACGTTACCTTTTTTGATGTTATTGTAGTTGACTGAAACAAATTCGTCTCTCTCTGGTCGGCTCTGCTCGTGGAAGAAGCCAACAGCGTGCAGCAGCTCGTGCAGCACCGTGCCCTTCTTGCTCACGCAGCCCGGAATCTGAAGGTTCACTTCTTGACGACCACCTGGATATACAATCATTTAATTTAATTTTAATTAGCTGATATAGTACGATGTTTAACATTGTTGTTTTGAAATATCTTTTATTATTATTACTTGGATTTTTAGGAAACGGAACTCTTATGAATTCAACATGTTTGTCTCTCTGTATGTCAGTATATCACTGCCACCTTTTTCTCCAAACAAAAAAAAATGTTATAAGTAAATATTTTGTTAAAGTAAGTACTGAGTATAGAAAATAACTTTCAAAATAAGGACTCTCCATTTTCCTCCATGCAATTCTCGGTATTTGATACAGTTTTATGTGTGAAAGCAGGTGAAAGCCGACATTCTTGACAGTGTCCTAAGCAATAATGTATCATCAACAACTCTCTCGTGTTCTTTCACATGATCTCCTCCTTCGCTAAACAATGGGGGTTTCTTAAAATTCAAGTTCAAATTACCAATCCGTCCCACGCTAGACCAGCAGCCGGTGCTCTCGCCGGTGATGACGATGTAGTCTTGCTGGCCGTTGTACGGCACGAACCGCAGACACGTCAGTCGGTGGTAATCCGCGATCGCCTTCATTATGATCTCCCGCTGGGCTGAACCTGATCATACATTACATTAGTATCGATTTTCAAGGTCTCTATTTTGTCTTCATATAGCAAAATGTTGTTTTGCACTGAATAAAGTTGCGGGACCCATTCGGATGTTGGGTATATCATCAATTATCACAGGTACAGGTACCCAGAACACGAAAAGGACATCAGATTATGTAAGGCTTCCCGTGGGTTTTGTTGGGTCATCTACAACAATTTTAAATTATACACAAGGAAATGATTGGGTACTTTACCTTTAACCATTAAAGGTAAAGTACCCAATCATTATTGGCTCTTTAACTGCCGCACTCAGAGTGGAACATTAATTACTTAAATGTAATTAATTCAAAATTTTGACATAAGCCCCACACATAATCTGTCAAACTTTTCATTAAATTGAAGGTTAATCATAATTAAAAATATGTCTCTGAGTACGGCGGTAAGATTTCATACTAAACTAAGTCATATTGTTGGCATTCCTAGTATTTTCAAACAAATATCTAAGGTGCCAATGAAATGATGACGCCTTTGAACGTGAACGCACATTTATCAGCACGCACGCGCCGAATGTAATGCATTTTAGAATTCGTTGAATGAAATTATGTGAAACCTCGCGCATTCGTCCGCTCCGTAAGCGTATACTCCGTAATCGCATAATCGCATTTCGTGTACTATGCGGTGCGTTCGACGCGACGCGTACGGCGCTGACAAAATATCTGCGATCAGCTTTGTAAGGTAGTTTGCGCTATTTACTGTAACTGACACTCAATAACTTACTGAACCGTCCGTCAATTTTATACGGGATGTGTCCGTTCGGCCACTGCAAGGACTCCACCCGTATGCCGTTCTTGCCCCTCAGCGGGATTAGGATGTCACCCTCCGCGTACGACCCCAGCTCCTCAGGGTTGACCAGCGATGACTCTGACCATGTCGCTACTGCATCGCCTTAAACATGCACACAAAAAAATAACACTATACTCTCTATGGTCATAATACAAGGTGTTTTTAGGGTAGAAGCGTCAGTGTTTCTATTTCTTTGCAGGCTATAACAAGATAATAAAGTAAAAGCACGTAAATTGAAAAGTAACATAAAATACAATATATTATACTTTAATTATAGGTATAGACTAGGTAAGGTATTATTTATTAGGTGAACACAAAAACTGAAAACTTTCTTACCACTATCATTTTTGGGGGAGCCAAAAGCTTCCGGGCCGAGACGGGACAAATCAATAGTATCTTCCTCATCGATCGAATTGCTTATAACATTTGCAAACATTGAATTATCGTCGTCTAGAGGCAACGAAAAGTGCCCACAAATTAGACTTAAAAGAATAACGAAAAACATTTTTTTGAGTACTAGACAGTGTGAAGAAGTAGAGTGGTATGAGCCAGAAACGCGAGAGACACGAAATATATACTGCCTCGTGCAGTGTCTTAGTGTAAACAAAACAAGGTTCGTTACTCCTACGCTTCCTGATAAAGGATGTAACTCCAAATTATGTAAACTAAGCGATAACATGGTTTTCCTTATACAGGCTTTTCATCGATCCGCCAGTGCTACCAACATAATAAATAAAAGTTCCGGCGAGGCCAGGGCTCAAGTTTCCGGTAGCCCATAAAAAATATTGATTGTTGATACTAGATCATAATTTAGGGCGTAAGACTAGATTTTAAGGGGATCATGATTCATGTCCTCGGAGAACCGAATTCAATGATCGTTGGTCAGTGCCGTAAATAGCCTTTTTTGCGCCCTGTGCGAGCTTTTTTTTTATAAAATAAGGGGGCAAACGAGCAAACGGGTCACCTGATGGAAAGCAACTTCCGTCGCCCATGGACACTCGCAACATCAGAATAGCTGCAGGTGCGTTGCCGGCCTTTTAAGAGGGAATAGGGGAGGAGGGGAGGGTAGGTAAGGGAATAGGGTAGGGGATTGGGCCTCCGGTAAACTCACTCACTCGGCGAAACACAGCGCAGGCGCTGTTTCACGCCAGTTTTCTGTGAGATCGTGGTATTTCTCCGGTCGAGCCGGCCCATTCGTGCCGAAGCATGGCTTTCCCACGGCACAAACAGAGCTTCTGTAACTATAACTGCGCCCTTTTTTTTAGATATTATAGGTATCTATCCAGAGCAATGCTAAGGGTAATAAAATAAAGCTTGGTGTTGATAGACCAATTACAATAATAATATTATACCCATATTTTGGAAAAAAAATACTATTTTTTTTTAAAGAACTGATGTGGTCAAACAAGCAGGTGAGCCATCAGCCATCTGATGTTAAGTGGGCCCTTCGCCTGTTACGAGTTTTTGCGTAGCGTTGCCCACCCTGACGCTTAAGATGTCAATATGGTAGGTACAAGGTACGTATTGTTGGACTAGCACTAGGGGCGCAGCGGGAACTTATCGGGAGCAAACTTCTTGCGATAACCCCCACAGAGTCTACGCCCTGTGCCTGGGCACCGGTGGCACCGCCCTATTTCCCTATTTACGGCACTGTTATTGGTAATTGATCAGATCATCAAATCTCTGAAGAAAATGATATGGGATAGTTATTCCGGAAAAAGTACAATCCCGGAAAAAGTACGGTACCTGCCGATTTCAGGGTAAGGACTAAAGAAGCTCTGAGCTAAGTATATATATTTTATAGATAAATTTAAAGAAACATTTTTTTTATTTGTTTACGGTACCCCAAAAAGGAATCTTCCAAACGGAAGTGCATACACGGTTATGAGGTATGAAGTCAACAAGTCATGCGTCATCTGAATATTATCGCGTAAGTAAATAGGCTTTGCTGCTGTTTTCGGATGTAATTACCTTACATAATACCTCCATGACGGAAGGAAGTTTTGATGCGATTAACGTAATTTAAGTACTGATAATAAATTAATTATTATTGTATCGTACTAGATGTTGCCTGCATCTTCGTTGACGCCGAAAATAGTATGTCGCACAGGAACCGTACATTTCTCCGTGATAGAGGCTAATCCTATAAGTCCTTTCTTTGCACTCTAGGTATAGATAGATATATGGATTTGGATGGTTGAAGATAAGGTAGGCCATAAGTCATAACAAATTTTGTCATTGCAAAAAGACAGCGGCTTTTAGAGGTACCACCGTCCATACTTACTAGTAGTTATTTCTGACTTCATAAGGGTACAGTTTTTTAAATTATTTTGACGATAAAACCTTTTATGCCACCTCTTTGTGTAGAGTCTAGTCTCTAGGGCCTATTTATTGCTTTCGATAAATTATTGTATTCGCTTCATAATATGCAGCCAAACGTAACGACAGTTCAATAATCTTTTAATTAATTAATAAGATAGAGAATAAAGAAATAGGGGACCCGCATTGTCTTCAGACAAGTTGGTATCTTTAATTCGATGACAAAGTTATAAAACGAAAGAAGGTACTAAAACTGAAATGTAGGAATATTTTTGTCTGGGTAATAAAAGCAAGTTTCTCATTATATACTTTTTGTATTTCTAACATATTAGAACTGTATATTCTATGTCATAGTATTTACATGAGCATCTGCTTTGCGAATGATATTATAACTAAAATATTCTCTCTATTTATAATATTTTTGTACAATACAATTTTTAGGCAAAGTGACAAAAGACAGTCGGAAAAATAAAACGCGTATTGTCTACACAGTAGCACGTAGTACCCGGTCACACATACACTAGGTCTCTTTGTGATTCTCTAACTAATTATATATTACAATATACATTTATACCTCTTAACGTTTGCGGATATACGGAATGATAAATTAATTCGGGCTCGCAGAACCAGAAGAGCTAAATACATAATAGAAATATTACACTTTATACATTATTATTATCCGCATTATAATAGAAAATAAACTGATTTAAGAAGTATGTGAAAAACGCAACGTTATTACACTGAAAAAGGGCCTAGCCAGCTTTTCCGAAGTGAATACTAAAGAGGCACATGCGATCGGGACGGTCATTTCCACCGATGTGTCGTCCAGCACTGGAACTGTTTAAAGCTGCATCAGCTACTCTATACTACTACGGTACAGCCGGTTTTTCATCGTTGCTACTGCCTTATGCGGCGACTCCACATTGGCCACGATGGTCTATGGACGCTTCACACGACGTCATATAAAAACAGACGACTACGACCGTGTACAGACATCATAATTATTCATCTTTAATTGTCCACGTTCGTCGATTGTGCACACTGTAAGAAGCGAATCATCCATCATAGCCTAATGTGAGGACAATATATGCCTTATCGCGATAAAAATCAACATCTCTATGTTCACTAAAAATTAGTTTCACCATACAAAATGGTTTTCGTCTGCGCTTTTACCGCGATAAGACAAGCACACGACTGCACCCTTTACCATCTAATTTCCCTAAGGAGTGCCTTTATTATCACAAAGTTATTCACAATCATTTAACATTAGTATTTACAACAAAGAATTGACAATGCAATGTATTCGGGTTCAGGAGACTCTAGCTTTACGCCACAGATATATAAAAAAAATAAAGATTTTTCCCGTCATTATATTATAATATTATATATTATACATATCAAGTACACGTCCTTAGAGTAATTTATGTACAGTTTCATATATTGACTATGTTGTATGCAGACTGTAGAGTGTAGACTATACAATATACATGGACTGTTAGCAATATCTCAAGACGCATGATTTATCAAGAAACATAAAAATGAGTACTTTGAACGTCGACTATAATATTTGTCACTAAAATAATGATTGTTCATTTTATTTTATACCAAACAAAAAATTATTATCAATAGGTGACGTAAACGAGGCTATGCACAAAATATTAAATGCTGTAATAATAATTATAATTTATAAATAAAATAATCTTTTAAACTTTTAGTTTTTAAAATATATATGTTCTATATAGATACTTAATGATTTCATGATTTTTATACTTTTTTTTGTTTAAACTAACTTAGGCTTACAACTGATTACAACATATTTACTATTTACGCTAATATTCTCAATGACAAACTTTACTGACTATTGTCTATTTTAAATTATATTTTATATATTTTCTTATTAAATATTAATTTCTTATTTTATATGACTTGAACGTCCAGCGAAGGAGGTAAGTGTTCATTATGATGCGCACGGTACTAAAATATTTCTTTGTAAAATCATATTCAAGGAGATTGCTAACTTATAGTAGAATCTAGGCCCATCCTAAAAGACATCCACACCAAAAAATATTTTATTTTAGATGAATTTTGCTCCCTTAAATATTAAGAAACATGTCGGGTCTCGCACATCGTGCCAGTAGAAAAATATATCGCTACGAGTACTTTGGCCGGCCGATACCTAGTCGTGCTCTGAAAACTAAAGCTTACAAATTCATAGATTTCCGGACATATGTTCTTTAATACTTACATAAAACATTGTAACGATAATTTAATACTAACGGTCACTCTAACGGCGCGTGCTACGAGTACATGTAGCTAGTCAATTTAATTGAAATTATAGTAAATTTGGCAGTGAACGTGGCCTTAAGTGCCGACAACCTTCAGTACATCAGCCAAGAAAGACACAATAAAATGCATTGACCAGGAGCCCACATACACGATTACGACTAACAGTATTGCGTTTATAATTTTGCTAATAATTTTTCATATAATTTTACTTCTCATAATAAATATCAGTCATTTTATATTACATAAATAATTTCCGAGGGAGACGTAACGGATAGAGACTATAAATAGATCACACGAGTTGAGTATGTCCACGGGAGGGGGCGCTCAGGGGTCGGGGGGCGGGTCGGGTCACGTGGAGGAGGGGGGCGCGGGGGCGGCGGGGGCGGAGGGGGCGGTGGGGGTGCTCGACGACACCACCACTACGGGCTTGACGATGGTGGTGGCACTGAGATACCGCGCAGACACCGTCAGTGGCGCCACGCTGCCCTTCACCATTTGTGATTCGACCACCTGCAAAGATCATTAGAGATTTAATAGAAAGAAAGTGACGGAGAAAGAGAGATGATATTAGAGGATGATGCTGTACGTTATCTTTTCGATAGGTCACATGCAGCTTTTGCTTTACCTACTCCCTAAAACCGCTTTATTGGTGAAGTTGTGGATGCACTAAATACATTTTAATGTTATTTACCTTGTGCGCAAGAGTGTGTGTCTGCAGGAGGTGCGCGGTCGGCTGCGACACCACGATAGGGGACAGCCCGTTCACTACCACACCTTCTAGAACAAACGATCGAGTTTAGAACATAATAATTATTTAATAACTACATGCGTAGCAGATTACGTAGATCGTAGAAATCACTTTCGCAGTAAACATTAGGCCCCTTACACACTGCGACTTTTAGCAGCGATGCAGTCGCGATACTGTCGCGATGCAGCATCGATGCAGTCGCAAATGGTCCACCTTTACACACTTGCGCTACTTTAAGCATCGATACAGTCGCGATACAGTAGCGATGCTGTCGCGATGCAGAAGCTAGCCATTGAACCGTAGCGATGCAGTATCGATGCAATCGCGATGCAGCATCGATGCAATCGCGCGGCAGCATCGATGCTGTATCGCGTTAGCATCGCGACTATATCGACGCTAACGTGAGCCACGACGCGAAACGTATTTTGGTCAGTCATTCGTTGACTGCCACAGCGCGATGATTTCGATTGAAACTGTTTTAATCACGCTCTCTATATTATTACTTTTAAAAAAAACCGGCCAAGTGCGTGTCGGGCCACGCGCGATATAGGGTTCCGTAGTACCACTACCCCGCGTCTGCAATTCTGCATCGATGCTAACGCGTCTGCATCGATGCTGTCGCGCGTCTGTATCGATGCTAACGCGCAACTGTATCGATACTATCGCGCGACAGCATCGATGCAAAAATTGCTGGAGTCGCGATGCTATATATACGCGACGTCGAAATTTTAAGATTAACAAATGAAAAAATGAGTACAAACCTGACGTAACCGCCGTCGGCGTAGACACGATACCGTTCTCTTTAACTACCACCGTACTCTCTGAAGTCAACCCTGCAATACAGAGCAGTCATGAAATTGATAAAAAAAAAACCAAATTCCGTCTCGTGATGCTTAAGAGTGATAAGGTGGTTTGATACTCTTTTACACTACTCGTGAAAGATTTTTTATGAAATTAAGGTCATAATAATAAAGAGTTCAATGTTTACAATTTACATTGTGTAACAAAAAGTACCAAGTTCTAGTGCAATCCTGAAAGATGCGACCTAGACACAATACTTTTAATTTAGCGCAGGCATGGTCGTAAGACATAATATGTATAGGTCTACCAGAATCTGGTGGCAATTTTTGACAGCAAATTTTCAAAAAATATCCTTCTCATTGGATAAATTTTTATATTTGCATGTTTAACATACATAATCAGCCGCTATAAGAAAAAAAAAGGATCAAAATGTTTTATTCCAATTACCCCGGTATTGCTAGAGTCAATTTATTTTCTCACTTTTTGCCATCAGATTCTGGTAGACCTATAGTAGTAACAGTGTAATTACCATTAGCATGTACAGTAGGCGCCTGTAGGACCCGCAGGCCGCTGGTGGACAACAGCTGCAGCGCCGCCGGACCGACCACCAGACCGCCGTTGCCAACCACCTGAGATAAACATGTATTAATGGATTAGTTATCTATATGTAGAGGTAGTTTGGGGACTTCTTTGTTCAAATCTAAACAACAACCATTTAAAGTATACATCCCACTAATATTATAAAGGCGAAAGTTTGGATGTATGTATGTATGTATGGATGTATGGATGTTTGTTACTCTTTCACGCAAAACTTACTGAACGGATTTTAATGAAACTTTACAATAATATAGCTTATACATCAGAATAACACATAGGCTACAATTTTAACCGACTTTCAAAATGGAGGAGGTGTTATGTTCGTTTATTTATGTTCAACGATTACTCCGCCGTTTGTGAACCGATTTTCAAAATTTTTCTTTTGGTGTATAGGTTATCATCCCGATTTGGTACCATATTCATAAAAGTGGTGACCTGATGAAGAAATCCAAAAGAAATCGAGGGAACTCCTCAAAATTTATATGGAAATATGTGGTGACTTCGGTTTCGTGAGCAGTATAATTCTAAGCATCTGCTACCAACAAGCAAGATTATGCACCACCACCACGGTTCCACCACCATGGTTCGGAAGGTGCTGAGAGAACTCCTGACTCTTTATAGATACAAGTTTGGAAGTTTCGACGTTGTTTTAAGAACGGAAAGCATATGCTACTATGCAAATTACATTCATCATCATCATCACACTACCATAAACCATTATAGAACCATGTATCATCCCGTTTTGATCATATTATGGGTACTTTTCATAGTCTCTTATTATATATCACTTAAACCGTGGGTAACACCGCGGGGCACAGCTAGTTTTACATATGAATTTAATAGATATCATAACACATTATGTAGGTATACCAGAGGTATCAAACTAAAACATATTTCAGCCAAAAACACTAACGTTATTTTAAAACGTGGATTAAGTGTTTTTTAGTTTTATAATATTTTGCGAGAAGACATTATTGATCTTTCACTATTTACAGCGCAAACGGAGTAAAGTTCAAAAGTGACTATACTATAGAATTAAGTAAGAGGATGTCTTACCTGGGAGATTGGTAGATGTATTTGGGCAGGATGGACCAAGGTACCCAGGGTGTTGGTAACGCCATTGTCTTGAGAGTTCTGTAATCAATAAATAATATTAAATTAATATAAACAATATGACATTAAGGAAGTATTAATGAATACGATGTTTTTATGAAAAAAACACAAGGGGGTAATTTTTCATTAAGGGGCCGGGTGCCATCGAAATTCTCATACAACGTGATACTAAAATCATTTTCTCATACGAAAATATTTAACATGTTTGAGTTATTTTTCAGCTTAAAATAGTAATTACCTAGGTTCCTGCACAAAAATTAACTACAAAATATTTAAACAAAAAAAAATGTTTTAGTGTTTACATATTTTGTAGTTAATTTTTGTGCAGGAACCTAGGTAATTACTATTTTAAGCTGAAAAATAACTCAAACATGTTAAATATTTTCGTATGAGAAAATGATTTTGGTATTACGTTGTATGAGAATTTCGATGGCACCCGGCCTCTTAAGGATTTGATTCAGCCCAGATGAGTAGAAATGAGCTATGAAATGCTAATGGCAACCCCATAAATTTTTGTTATCGAACTTTGTTATTGTACGTAATTGGTAAAAACTTACAAGTTACAAGCTCGATGCCAGTCCTTTGGACACTGAGTGATTTACTTTATTCCCTTTATTTGTTATTAATGTGCAACTATGGTAACAAAAATATAAGTAAAGAACAGATTTTGACCTGTGCGGCGTCGACGGAGGAGAGCGTGGTCAGTGTGAGCGTATTGTGCCGCGCCCCGTACGACGTTCGGACGACCTGCGAACATGTTATAAAAGATAATAGATATTATTAAATAGTCTATAAAAGATTAGATTCTATTTACAATTACTAAAAACTAGAAAATATTGGAACGAAGTTCCTTATCGCGCGTTGCGAAAGGGGGCTAGACGGAAAAAGTTGTAACGACACTTTTTTATGAGTACCTGCATAGTAGGGGCAGAGGGCGTTGATAGTATTCCTGTGCGTCAACTAGATGGCATTTTTGTGAATAGACAGCGACATCTACCGGACGTTTAAATAAATTTTAATTCAATTCCACAAAAGTGTCGTTGTTAGTATTCCTGGGCGTCAACTACGTTTTTTTTATAACTTCGTCCCATCCGGGTGTACCTTGACACCTCTCATTTTTGATTTATTTTTATTTTATACGATTCTAAACTAATGAGTAAGGAGGGTATGTATGTACTATCAGAGAAGTTGATTCCTAGGCAGATGGGGGACCTACGTAGTTTGGTCGCGTTACGTCAAACCCATGACGCTGTCGGTCTGTCAACTGCCTAGGAATCAATTTCCTCGATGGTACATATACTAGCGATCATAGTATTTTGTGTTAATTGTTAAAAAATTGGTTCTACCTGTTTTAAGTATCTATATTCTATGTAATAAAAATATACCTTTAAAGTTTTTTTTTTTACAGACCGAATACCCTAGGTGGACTTACTTTCTACGATTGCTAGCTGCAGAAAATTGTCCAGAGACTTATCTTAACAAATTAACCAAAATATTGATATCCTACTAACATATTAGTTATAATATGTTAGTAGGATATCAATATTTTACTCACATAACTTGTGTCTTTCATTTAGGTTACTAAATGAAAGACACAAGTTATGTGAGTAGACTATCATTTTGTGAGCATGGAATAGAGACAAGTTTATATAGTTAATATCCGAATTTCTTTCTATGCGGTAACTACAAATAGATAGGTTAAGTTATATGTATGTTACGGGTTACCTGCGAGGGCGCGGAGGAGATCTGCAGCGGCACCGTCCGCAGGCTGGTGCTGAGGTTGAGCGTCGGCGAGCTCTTCGCCACACTCGCACCCAACGGCGGGGACGTCCGCATCTGGAAATTATATTCATTACTAGCTGACCCGGTAAACGTTCTTTTGCCATATAAATTATTTCTAGTATCAATATAAAAAGGAGATAAAAGCCTACTATCAGGCATAACGAATGTACTATTAGAGAAGTTGATTCCTAGGTAGATGGCGGACCTACGTAGTTTGGTCGCATTACGTCAAACCCAGTCGACAGATCACATTTAACATTGAATTGACTCGGTCCGACCAAATGACGTTGGTCTGTCAACTGCCTAGGAATCAATTTCCTCGATGGTACATATAAAATTTCATTTAAATCAGTTGAGCCGTTCTGGAAGAGTTCGCGCAAAGACACTGTGACACGAGAATTTTATATATTAGAGAATTGGAGATTTCCAATCAGCTGTATGGAATTATAGCTATATGGCACACCACGCGCGTCACCCCGGCAAGTTGGCGCGCTTTGCCTTACTCACGATAATGGCTGTGCTCCGCGGTGTTACCCGCGGTTTATTAGGGAAAATAATGTAGCCTATAGCCAGTAAAAAGTAGCCTTTGTCTTAAGGCGGGCTGAAACCCCATTTTGTTATTTCTTGATACCCGATTTACCTAGTTCCAATATAATAACGAAATGTAAAAAAATATGAGATATAGAGCACAATATTCAAAAGGGTTTAAATCAAAAACATTTTAATAAAAAATAATACTTTCGCTGTAATTAATTTACAAACTCACCTCCGACAAAACTCTTTGTCATCGAAATATAAGTATTAACAAGAATAACTTAATTTTATTTTAATAAATTGTTAATGAATCTATTTCAAAAAGGTCTGAAACGAATAATCTTTTTTCTTGATATTTATTTAGAAAGATATTTAAAAAAAACATGAAAAATAGAGAAGATCCGCCCCTAGAAACTACAATGTTATGCTAAGCTAAAATGAATCTTATTGCGATGCGTACACGCTTGATCTTTGGTTGTGTGCAAGGTTATCATTTGGAATTGAGATAAGTCCTTGCCTTAATCCAGGGTATGAACTAACTCCACCCCAAATTTTATTAAAATCGCTTGAGCCGTTTAAAGGTGAAGAAGTAACAAACATACACACTCACAAACTTTCGCTTTTATAATATAAGTGTTATTAGTGTGATATAAGTGTGATAAATAATATTAGTGTGATTAATACTTCGGATATTTTTAGATGCAACACCAGTCTACAATGAAGTAAAAACTGCAAATAAAAAACTGCAAATATTCAGACTCTACATAATATTATTATGAAAGTTTATGTTATGAGCAAGAGCTCATCATTACAGAATCTACAGCTAAGTATGATTTCATGGACTGTAAGAACAGGCCAAGAAATCATTATTTGCTGTAGATTTATTTATTAACATAAGAGTAAGGGATAAACGAGCAAATGAATCACTTGATAGTAAGCAATAATTGTTGTCGCTCAAAGGCACTCGCAACATCGAATGGGAATGAGTTGCAAGTTCATTGCCAGCTCTATTGTCGTTGTCGGGAGTAACTTTGCTTTAATTCACTGAAACGAACTTCTTTCGTCTGTTATAGCTGTAGTTTAAAGATTTTTAAAAACTTACATTTAAAGTGGTTCCTAAAACGGTGCCATTGATTTTACTACTTCGCTCGCCATCCTCAACGACAGTATCTGTAAAAAACATTGTAAAATAAGAAACAGATGTTCAAAATTTTATTACTATTCACTACGTATTTTAAGTTTTAAATTGTTTTTAGGCTTATTATTCTTAGAAGAGTCATTATTTATTTTAATCGTCTAGTTAATTTTAATAACGCGAATAATATTACGAGTATTGTGAAACAGGAAACAAATTAAAAAAGCCAAAATGTACGTAACACAAAATGGGTCACCGTAGCTAGGCGTAGCGCGGTCTAGTCCCGCGTTTTAAATTTACTTTTTTTTTTAATATTACGGCCTATTTAATGCTATAATATTTATAATGAGATAGCGTCCGTGGCCTAATGGGCAGACCTTTGGTTTGCACTCCTAGAGGGTGCAGGTTCGATCTCGGGTAGAGGCGTGTACCAATGGGACATTTTCTGATCTCAAGTACATACATAATACGGACACTCATACGGTGAAGGAAAACATCGTGAGGAAACCCGCACATAGTTGGTCCCAGACGTATTGACTAGTTCTTTCCTCTGGACTAGGCTGACTATGTCGCGAGACTGCCGTATGTGCTTGGGCAATGGGCAACCATACGGATGATACGGACATTTAAAAAAATCTTGTCCCAGGCACTACAGTATTTGAGGAGTGGTTACTTCGCTCTGAAAATATAGTATAAATCAGGGGTCACCAATTAGTTTCGCTCGGGGTCCGTTTTAAGAAATAAAATAACCTTCGCGGTCCACACATTTAAAAAAAAAATTAAACATAATATGTAACTAAGGAAATTACAAAGGTATTTGTTTGTATGAATGAGAAAAGTGACAATTTTTGTTGCTACATGTTCATCAGTATGTCGAGACCGAAATTAATCTTTAACGAAGTTCATCTTCGTACATGCTTGGTCCGCACACAATGGGTCGGCGGTCCGGATGCGGACCGCGGTCCGCCATTTGGTGACCCCTGGTATAAATCATCCACAACGGATGCTAAGGCCTAGTTTTTTTTTTTTTATAATGAAACTGTTTTAATATATGTATTTGCTAAAAAACAGTTCTTACTTTTTAAATGTTTTACTGCATGTCAGTGCGCGTGCGTTGTAAAACGCTTCTAGCAGAAATAATCCTTACTAGCATTATAAATATGAAAGAGCGTTTGTCTCTCTGTCCGTCTAGTTACCTCTTTACACTCAAAAACCGGATAAGTGCCGGTTAGGCTATCCACAGATAAGACAGATAAGTTGGGGATAGCCTATCCGGCGCTTATCAGTAAATGGTGAAACGGCCCCTAAGACTTCTTGGTAGGGCTACGTACCTACCTATAACCCTGTGCCTGGGCGGCTGCAGCGGCACCTCCCGCTTGAGCGTGACGAGGCGCTGCTGGGCCGCGATCTTCTCCCGCGCCAGCAGTAGAGGAATGTTATAACAACTGGTAAGCGGGTCAGGGCGGCTACGTACCTACAACCCTGTGCCTGGGCGGCAGCAGCGGCACCTCCCGCTTGAGCGTGGCGAGGCGCTGCTGGGCCGCGATCTTCTCCCGCGCCAGCAGTAGAGGAATGTTATAACAACTGGTAAGCGGGTCAGGGCGGCTACGTACCTACAACCCTGTGCCTGGGCGGCAGCAGCGGCACCTCCCGCTTGAGCGTGGCGAGGCGCTGCTGGGCCGCGATCTTCTCCCGCGCCAGCAGTAGAGGAATGTTATAACAACTGGTAAGCGGGTCAGGGCGGCTACGTACCTACAACCCTGTGCCTGGGCGGCTGCAGCGGCACCTCCCGCTTGAGCGTGGCGAGGCGCTGCTGGGCCGCGATCTTCTCCCGCGCCAGCCGCTCCAGCTCGTGCTCGCACTCGCGCTCCTTGCGCCGCAGCACCTGGAAAGAGGAGATTCATTGCTTAATATAGCCAATTTGTCGATAAGATATGCCATATATCATGACATTAAAGGATCGGACGCTGGTATCGGGACACGTTATATACAGATTGTTTCAAATAAGGTATAGTAAGCCGAAAGGGGGTGACTCAGGGGTTCATTCTTAACAACTTTTGTTCTACGACTTTTGGAAATTCGCGAAAAAAAAATTGCTTTTCCATAGTAAAAAGTCACGTGACAATCAATATTTTTTTTTCGCGAATTTCCAAAAGTCGTATAACAAAAGTTCTATCTCAGGGGGTCATTCTGAACAGAATGACCCCCTGAGTAACACCCTTTCGGCTTAGTATAACCTTAGTAGCGTGGAGTAGGCACCGTGGTTGCCTACTTGGATCTGGGCCTCGAGTAACATAGATTATGCTTAACTTTATTTTAAGCTAGCTTGGATTTTACTTTAACTTTTTGAATTTTAGTCAAATAGGAATAATTGTGACTAGCCCCGCTGCTGGTTTGGATCTTGTTATAAGCGATGTCTGGGTAGTTTAATCCGGTTAAGTTTTAACTAAATGTAAACTAATCTCTGAATGTACTGATACGATTACTACTTAAATGAAGAACTGATGACGCTAAATCACCCCACGACAAAGAAATACTATCAAAACTATCATCCGATGATCAAAGGGTTATTGATCAAGTTCCAAATTCGTTTATAATTAAACTAAATGACGCCCGCAACTCCGTTGCGCCAAAATTCGTTTATCGCGCGCGCGTAAATTTTTCCGGGATAAAAACTATCATATGTCCTTTCCCGGGAATCAAAGTATCTCCATGTCAAATTTCAGAAAAATCGGTTCAGAAATTTGAGCGTGAAGAGATAACAGACAGACAGAAGACAGTCAGAAAGAAAGACAGATAGATGGACAGACAGACGGACAGACGCACTTTCGCATTTATAATATTAGTATGGAAGTATGGATACTAACAAGAGATGTGTTTGTTACTCGTCGCTGTTAAAAACGAATCGAACTTTTACCTGAATATACCGTATAGCGGATCCCAGTATCGCCAGATTAGAAGTCTTCTTGTCGTCGGGCGTGGCGGGAAGCTGGCGCTTGAGCAGCTCGAAGCACTCCTTGAGGTGAGCTCGGCGGTTCTTCTCCAGCTTGTTGTGGACTTCCCGCGTGCCGGCCCGCGGCGGGCCGTTGCTGCTGCTCGACGTCGGCGACGGAATCTGGGAACTGAGATGAAGAAGTTCTAGAATATTCGTTGGGAATTGGAAAGAGCAGCCCGATTGTACCTCGAACGTCGTTTCGAGCTGCTTTACTCAGGAGTCAGGACTATATACAGTGCGTGTGAGTGCTGCAGCCAGTGATCGAAACAATATTCGACGTAAGAGAATCGGCCCCCTCCACATTTATGCAAATCTTTGAGGAAAGATATTTTATTTGTATTCTATAGGTGTTGCACTGCTAATATAGAGATGACAAGTGTGCTGACAATGACTTGTTATTGCCGTGGTCCAGACACTGTTTTTTGCCCAAAACTAACTACATATCTCTTTTTAATTGTGCCAAAACGAATGCGACAAATAACTGAAAATAATGAAAATACTATGTTAATAGAACGTGCATAAAAAACCGTAAGCAGTATGTAAGCAGTAAAATTATTACAGAGTAAAAATTAAATCAAATAACCTTCTAGAAAATTCTATGTAAATATTACGTAACGAATAATAAACTGGTTATCGCTCATTATTTATACACTTTCAAAGATGCTATATAAACCACTTTGATAAAATTACCATACTTATTAAGTACTTATTAAGTTCTTATGATTATTGATTAATATCGAAAATCACAGTGCAGCATCGTAATAAGTATTGTTCCTGTTACTAAGATCTTTTTGCAAAGAATAGCAATATTTGAGTCGTTGGTTATATTATAATTATAATATAGGAGAAGGTGGTAATGTGGCCCCCCACTTTGTTTATCAAGCTTTATTTAAAAAATACAGGAGTCAGAAACCTAAAAAAATACATTATGGGACTTCTTATTCATTTGTTAAAACATGTCTTATTAGGGAATAAATAAAACTCGTACAGGATAATCGAAAGTATTAATTATTCTTAATTAATCACATTTGGTATTTTGAGATCAAGTGATGGTAATGTGACCCCCTGGGGGCTCACATTAAATGTATTGCACAAGTGAAACTTAACGGCAAAAATCACAAATGTAATAGTCACCTTCGGAGCCTCCACAGGCTACATGAGCCCATAAGTCACAACTTTGACACTGTACCCATGGCTCTCCAGCTCTGTCATTGGAATAAATTGTGTCGCAGAACATACACAGCACGACCGCGTTTTCAGGAACCATATTTGTATATGAGTCGTCATAATCAGTATTTACGGAGTCTTCGTCACTTTCAGAGCTACTGCTGGATATTGTAGTGTCTCTCTGGCGTCAAATGGCATTCCTGCCAGCGCCTTCTCCATCGTGGTTACGTCTTCCACGTCATGAAACATTCTTACATGTAATGTGACCCCCGGGGCCACATTACGACCAATGTGAAGGGGCCAAATAACAATTATTGCTAATATTTAAAGAAACGTACCAAAAAATATTTACTAAACGTTTAATTTTATATTTACCTTTTAAATTCCGTAGGAGATCAGTATCAGATGTTCGAACACAAAAGCCAAATCTTTATTTTTAACAACTATCGAAATAAAATCACACACACACTTAAAAGTTGCGCCGGTCGTAAGTTTGAACTCGATCAAATGACAATCGAACGTGACAGCCTCTCAGATTTGTACGGTGCTAAATTAGTAGCATGCCGCGAGCATCCCGTTCCACCAAAATTATTCTAGATAGCGTTGAGCCAATATAACTATGTGCAGGGGCCACATTACAACCTTTTCCCAATACTAATATAATTTAATATTTTACGTCTTTTCTTGCTAAATAATATAATTCTAACCTAACTATTGTAATTAGCTCATCGTAAAATTATGATTTTGCTTATCAGATAAATGATAACAAATAACATAACGAAAACAGTCACGAAACACCTCAGAGTAAAACTCTAGTTTCTCGCAAATGTAACTTATAGCCACCTTTAATTTTAGGATACGATGCGGCCTTTCCATGTCGCCTATGAATGCTTCCCAATCTTAGTTATCCATCAACGTACAGTCTTTACAGTAATCTGTTCTAGCAGTGAGAAGATTCAAGAATGTGTCGAGATTAGCTTTGAAACAAGTGCGATTTGAATACACGGTACAGCAAGGATCAGTGGATGAATAATAAAAAGAAATAAAACAGTAAATATTCAAGCGGAGCCTGTTTTGTATGATGCATCCCACCTTGAGCTCTCGTGGTGGAATAAGTACACAACATAAAGTTATAGGCCAGGCCCCAAGGATACGATGTATAATTCAGCGATGACCCCCTTACCTGCATAAACACCTAAAGCCCTTACATTTGAGACTATGACAGATAAATATGTATGCCCCTCCGTCCCAGTTCTGTCAACGATGCTAATGTATGTAATTGTCGACGATTAAGGAATCGCATGGAAGGAATAGAATGTTCTGAAGATATTGTTAGTAGCACCAGCGTCTTTGAATTTAGAGTTATTTTATCACGCTCTAAATGCATTTAATGTCATTCGATGTACAACTAAGGACTTAATTTGACTGTTGTCATGATAGTTCTTAAAATAATCATAATATTATAGGAATGAGCTTCAACAAGCCTCGGGATGTAAAAGAGTAAAAAAATTGAAAAACAAGATACATAGGGCCGTTTATAGAAAATACAAGATTTCTTCTTACTACATACATCGTTCCGACAAAGGCAGCTTTACAAAAATTCCCACAGACCATTACGCCTAAAAACTGGTTTCAATAAATCCTCACAAGAAACGCGACAGTTCGGGTGATCGGTCGTTGAGAAACGCAACAGCAAAAGATCCGAAATAGCAGCCGAGCTAATTATTTCCCGAAAAAATATATTTACGATCCCCGTGGGAGAGATTTAGTATTCCACGCGAACAATCTCGACCGATTGAATGTGACTACAAAACCTGGTCACTCACCCATGGCTACTGTTAACGCGCTGCTTGGAATGTTCTTGAACGAAGTCTAGGAGGGATGTGGTGTGCACGACCGGCGTTACTACGGAGGCAGGGCTCGGCTCCACCAGGGGCACTCGAGGCGCGGGGGCCACCGCCAGCGGCGCCGGTACCGCCGTCACGGGGGCCACCACCGCCGCCGGGGACTTCGGTCGCACCAGGCCGTTGCCGCCCGCCACCGACAACTCCGTCACCCGCAACGTAACGGGCGTCGGCTCTTCCTCTGAAAAAAAAACTCGCGTCAAAAAGGCCGAAATTAGCCCCGCCGGTCTGTACGACGAGGCGGTAAAGTACCAGGCGAACATGACACAGCGAGCAGTCGATACTCGTGCAACGAGGTAGAGCGAGACGTCGTTTAGCGAAGGGATAAAATAACACCTAGCCGTATGATAATAAGGTCGCTTTTTCACTGATATCGTTAAAGTGAAGGAGAACGCGATAACATGGGCGGAGTCTACATTAAAACCACGTGACGTAGACCCAAATAACAAATTCACTAGGGTTATAATAGCTTCGCCGATCGTAACCACGGTCGACGTCACTCGCTTCGAATTAGTGACGGTATCCTTGAGCCGGCTCAGCTGACTGGCGCATGTATTTTTTGTGTTTACGCGCTTGTGCGCCACCGCGGCCGAGACGTGCTACTGCCTACTCGACTCGTTCTTTGCAAAAAAGGCCGCTTTCTAATCGCCTAACGTAACGTTTTTGTTGCATTTGAGATGGTGTGAAGACTGCAACATATTATAGGAATACTAGGAATAATATTTAGACAGCATTGTACGGAACATTCCAGGCCCGGTCCCCGTTCCACTTTAAATGCCGCCGGTTACCATAATGTGTCTCGATAATACAATAAGAAAACATGTAAAATACCACACTTCATTACAATTCAATAAATAATAATCACACGGTCGTGCTTTAATGTACAGAGGTTTTTGAACTCTCGACTTTGACAAACATCCTGATAATGTATACGTTTTCAAACTAGGGCGACCATATTCTCGGCGTTTTGATTTAGAATCTAAAGCTGATTTCATACTACACTATAATGTAAGAGCGATAGCGATATGGAGTATGGACACTGACTATTGTAATGTACCAGGGGAGTTTCAAAAAAATAATACAACAGATAAAATTTGGCTAAAAATAATAACTTTCAAATAAGGCGGTTTTAAGATTTAAGTTATAATAGTATATTACTTAATTTTTTAAATACCTATCATATTTTTTTGTGACTAATATTTATAATATTTACTAGTAAAAAATTAAAAAATATGTGAGTTAGTATCAAATTTGTGTCCGTTTTGATACCATAATCAAAGTTGAATAGAAATAAAACTATAATATATTTTGAGACTCTGACGTATTTATTGAAATAATACAGTTCTTTTACGTTTTTTACATAAAAGATTAAACCACTGCACATTTTAAAACAGTCTAGAAAATCCAAATTTTATTCGGGTTTGTTACTGTTGTTCCAAAACTACATCCATTTTTAATACTTAGTACTTTCTCAAAAATTGAGCTGTTTAAAATCTGAATGCAATTAAAAACGCTAAATATTAATTGTTTTTAGCTTAGACTCATAAGATAGAAATTTACGTCAAAATCTTAAAAATACCTTAAAAAAATTCAGGGACAGTAACAAAACCGATGGTAAAAAATTTTTAAGGCATAGTGTACAAGACCTTAGAATGCAATATTATATATTAAAATTTGCAATTTTTTTTTCTTAACTCCACTCGTCTATTCTAACTTCTGCCTCAGCTAGATTCAGTAAAATTTTCCTTAATCTCCTCTGGATTTTAATTTTTTAACCTCTCTATACCTATTTGTAAAATAAAAATTTTAAACAAACTATCAGCTATCTTTAAATTTACAAAAATAGTATAAATTGAAACTTATCACCATGCAAATCCACAGTGTAAGACTAGCTTTATGCTTTCGGTTTTGTTACTTTGACGGTCCGTCTATATGTTACCCTGTAAGCAGTAACAAAACTGAAGTAACATAATGCGTCTACCTTACATTCAAAAACTTGTAAAACTTAATAATAAAGTAGTTTTACGCTTAAAATTGAGCCTTAGAAGTAAAAAACATGGATCATTTAACAAAAAAACAATAGAATATGCCAATCCCATACAAACATATAGGATTACAAAGTTACATTTGCAGTTTATGAATCATTGTACCCGTACCATCGATATCTCCGTAATATCATCGGAAGATAGATATCTAGTTAGTGTTTAGTGTCTTAATCACGGGAAAACCTAAACATTTCATAATTTCTGTCCAGTTTTCTAAATACACTAACTTCGTGAATAAATTTGTAATCCCATATAAAGGTATAGGATTACAAAGTTACATTTCAGTTTATGAATCATTGTACCCGTACCATCGATATCTCCCGTACGTAATGACGTATAATGGAAGGAATAATAGTTGTAGATAGGTATCTATATATATATATATTAGGCACTAGCTTTTGCACGCTGCTTCGCTTGCGTGGAATTCGAAAATCGCGTAAAATACGAATATTCTTGTAAACCTCCTTTGGAAACATGATGTTTTTCCAAGACCAAAAGTAGTCTTTGTTACTCTCCATCCTTTTAACTCAGTCTATGACAAAAATCAAGTCGATTGGTTGCTTCGTTAGGCCGTGAAGGAAGGACAAACAAACAAACAAACAAATATTAGTATGGACTATGGATAGTCATGAAAGGCTTATAAGCAGCAGTGGACGGTAGATATACAGGTAGTATAGTAATGACTACCTACAAAAATAAGAAAAAATCATGAGATGGATTTAAGAGAAATCGTTATTGATATTCTAGAAGTAAAAGGTACCAAAAAGGAAAAAAGTAGGACAGAAGTGAGATGCCATAAAACATCCTGTAAAAAAACCAAGTCTCGCAACTCAGTTTTTCTACGTAAAAAGGTCTGAGATCCATGTAATACCAAGTCGGTTAATTTATTCAGTCTCTACTTAAGGGAACTTCTGTCTTAAGTTATTACGTAAGTTATTATCATATCAATATTTAAAATCTTTTATGTTTTAAATAAATAGATCGACTTGGGCATCGCAAACGTTGTTTTGCCATTTAAAGTATTTAAATCTTACCCCCTCTTTTGTCCCCTAAGAGGGGTGGGGGGAAAAATTTTATACACCAGATGTTAAGTCGGAAAAAACAGTTAATAATATGAAGTAAAGAAAAAAGTTTGATACAAAATCTGACCCCCTCTTTGCTCCCCTTAGAGGGGTGGGGGGGGGGGGTGATTTTTATACACCAGATTTTGAGTTGGAAGAAGACAAATATATCTGCGAAAACCGTATACAAATCGGATCAGTAGTTTTCGTGTTAAAGCAAAAGTCTTATACAAAATCTGACCCCCTCTTTCGTCCCTTTAGAGGGGTGGGGGGAATTTTTTTTATACACCAGATGTTAAGTTGGAAGAAGACAAATATATCTGCGAAAACCGCATTCAAATCGGATCAGTAGTTTTCGTGTGATAGTGGAACAAACATACAGACAGACAGACAGACAGACAAAAAAACTAACCACATTTTTGGCTTCTATAGCGATGTAGTAACACCCCCCGCTTATTATTTCTTGAATATCTTTAATGTACAGAATGTACAGAATTTTCATTTCTACAGTTTTATTATATGTATAGATTATATTAGATTGTTTTGGGCGCTGTGTCACAGTTTTAACTAGTACAGCTCCCAACGCTAACTACTGAATTTGTATTGAAATTATCTTAAATATGTCTTATTTATAAGCTTTTGAATGTATATGATTTGAAATAAAATAAAATTGTTAAGTATATTGCGCTCCATGCGATTGAAACTCGTCTCCAAAACGAATGTATAACTTTTCCAAGCGGCTCATCGGATGACAACATGGCTTAAATTTGTCAATAAACCGAGAAGTGGGAACGGGATATAGTACAACCAATTAACTAATACTTAAGTTAACCATTGAAATTTCAGGACCATTAACTTCTTAAAGATCATTCCACATCCATTCGGAAGGACTTTGGCAAGAAAAGAGAAACCAGGTTGCTGGCCCGTAGTGCTGTGTGATACCTACTAAAGTCCAGAAATATTTGATCGAAGCCCTGCACTAAACAATCTAGAATCATGCGATGGCTAAGTCGACCTGTTTATTTAAAACGTAAAAGATTTTTAATATTGATATGATAATAACTTAAGTACGTAATAACTCCCTTAGTAGAGACTAAATAAATTAACCGACTTCACAACTTTTTACGGTAGAAAAACTGAGTTGCGAGACTTGGTTTTTTACAGGATGTTTTGATGGCATTATGTTTTGAACTATTTATTATGTATCGCTCGTAGCAATTATTACATAATGATGTTGTTTTTCCTGTAACGTAGAATTCTTATAGCTAATGTTTACTTACAAGTTACAAGCTACAAATTACAAAATGAAAACATTATGTATTTTTTAGAGTCCTTTGTTTTTTTTTTTTTATTGACCAACACGTAGTACTTAGTAATGACATACTAAGTACTACGTAGTACATAATATCTCTGTGTTGACCAAAAAGTTTTTTTTTACAGATAATTTAAAAGTATATTTTGTAGATTTCAAATATAGCCTTAAATAAATACAATAAAAGTGATATCTACCAAGACTGATACTGCAACGAATAACAATTAAATATTGTCCTCAGTATTTCGCTATCGACTGGCCTTATGCGGTCATTGTTTACGAAGATAAGGTGTCCGGATAACCCTGATTTGGTTGGGTAACCTAATTATTATTCAAGGCTATCTTTGAACCCCCACAGGCATTTTAACGCTTTGATTGATACCGTAGAACTTGCAGTCCATTATTGAAATGTTACAAGAGCTTTGCATTTATTAGAGGATTTATTAGTCAATAGAAGCTTAACTTCAAGTTTGTGGGGTCGCCACCCAAAAATAAAATTGTGTCCTCTAATAAATGCAATATTCGGTCCTTAAGGCCATCCCCCGAGCAAACGACCTTGACCATACATTTGACGCGTTGCCGAGATCGCACAAAAATCCTATTTTTTTTACTTATCGTAGTTCAAAATTGATCTAAAAAAAATTTAAAACGGGGAATATGTAGTTAATGAAATCGTCTATCTATTGTCGTGTGTTTCAAATAAACGTTATTTGTAAATACTAGGGAGATGCTGAAATTATGCTTCAATTTTAATAAATTGGTATTACTTTGGAAGCTAATATCATGAGTATAATAAACAAAAATAGAAAATTTAAAACGGGGAAAGGAATGTTGATATACTGAAGATTATTGCTGTATTTTTATTATAACTTTGTAGCTTTCAAATTATGAGTTTATAAGGCTCTAAATACGGTAAATTACGGAATCTCCGTAGGGGAAGGCCCTTAAATTGTAACATTTCAATTGAGTATGGACTATTGGAGGATTTGTATTCTGACCGGCCGCACAGAATAAGATATATTTAACGATCGCTTGTGAAGATGTGAACTGAATATAGAGCTTATGTCATGTACAAAACTCGCAATTCTAAAATATTTAAAATTGTATGTCACTTGTTTTAATAAAAAACATAATATTTCTTTAAAGGAAATAAAAAATAACATGTTATTATTAGATTTGTTTCGTAAAATGCAAAGTCCGAAAGTCGTTTATCAATTTATTATAATTAGACGTAACATTGAATTCTTCTAAAAGTTGCCGGTCCCAGACGAAGCACAAAAATCAAGTTATTCGACAATAAGAAAAGATATCAAATCATATTGATATGAAGTCGTACACCTAACGAGTTAGGTGTACGACTTCATATCAATATGACAAAATATCAATATTGCGGTAGGGGAAACCGCTTTTGTTCATTGTAGGTGTGAAAAGCGACACAACTACTACACCTGAATTTTAGCTTTGTACACAAGATATAAAGTTTATATTTGCTTGCAGCTACTTAGTGTAGCCACATGAGTTAAATAAATATAGAGGCGACAAGCCAAACAAGTTGTCCTCTTAGACAGATAATAATTAGAAAAATCAGAAAATTAATTGATCAATGAAATAACAAATAAAATTTGTTATTTAAATTTGAAACAAATCTTTTCAGAATGTCTACGTGTTGACCTACCACTTCCCAGTTACCACCAGTTCGGAAACTAACCCGGCGAGAAGAAACGGCGTAAGAAACTCGTTTCCTTTTTTTTTTTTTTTTATTTTGGCAAATGCCAATAAAATAAAATATAATAATATTTTGCCGACGATTGACGAAGCACTGAGAAGATTACACGTAAATATATCTGTCGCATTTTGTTGCGATAATTTATACGTGATATTCGTCTGTTATGTTTTTTCCGTTGGATAAAACCCAACGTTCTTGGAATTGTATCGTATGTTTTATACATAAAGATTCTCTGAGGTTGTGACTCTATTATAGGTTTACAATAGGGATTCTTTGCCCATAGTAATATTTTGACAGAAGGGCCTGTAAAAAAAACCATGGGCATAGATTTCGCCTATTTTTCTCTAATTTTCAATACGACATAAAGATGCACATTGAAATTTGCACATTAACTTAATTCCAACAGTTGTCATCCGAATTTAAGATATGAGTGGTAAGTTGGTAAGACATTTTACAACATAGAGCATTTACTCATTTTTTAGGGTTCCGTAGCCAAATGGCAAAAAACGGAACCCTTATTTATAGATTCGTCATGTCTGTCTGTTTGTCTGTTTGTCTGTCTGTCTGTCCGTCCGTATGTCACAGCCACTTTTCTCCGAAACTATAAGAGCTATACTATTGAAACTTGGTAAGTAGATGTAAGGACCCTGAGCCATGTAAGGCCATGTTCCTTTGAAGGCCAACTATCAAAAAGTCGCAGTTATCGTCATGTAAAGACATATTCCTTCTACTACACACTTAGATCCATCAAACTTATGGCCACAAACGCGGCGGCGAGTCGATCGCGCCGCTATTGTGGCAGTGCGAGCTCTCGCTTCATAGACTTCGGTCGTCGACATCGAAATTGTTATTCGCGCGTACAGCAAAACATAAGTTTTTAGTCAATAACCTATTATTATCTAAATTTTTTTTTCTGTGAATTATCGTATAAAGATATGTTTATGATACTAAAGAAAAAAAATATAGTTTTGCTTTAATTTAAGCTAAAATATTGGTAATGTTCCTAGGAAAGCCAGTGGTTCCTTATAATTTCCAATAAAATATTTGACCGTTGGTCTTGCAAGGAACATTTATGAACATTGAACATATGAACACTCATATTTTAGTTATAAATACGTACCGTTGTCTGTTACAGTTTAAATTTTAATTAGTTGATTTTAAACATGACCACAAGACTGATTATGTGCCATGATTAGTTTTCATAATAATTAGAGTAGTCTGTAGTTTCTAACTATTATTTTATTGTAATTAACATGAAAAAGTCATACTAAGTCAATAAGTATGACAATAAGTTAATAAATAAGTATGTATTATGATACTTAATTGTTAGTTTGGCCTTCTTAGGAACATTTTGGCCTTGCAAGGAACGAACCCCTAAGAAGGCCATTTTGGAAAAAAAAATATTGTTTCATTTTATTACAAAACACGGTGGCTAGTTATTTTATGTCAATATGATACTCATTAATACTATTTTTAAATAATTTCCATTATTATATTCTTAGTTATACGATAGTGTTCAAGTCATGTTATTTCTTTATAAACGATAAAAATATATTGAGCATTTAATGTTTCGCTTAAATGATAGAGCTTATTATCTAGTTTTAGTAAAAGCGGATATATGTATTGTTAAAACTCTATTTTTAAGTTTAACGACTGATGTATAATATTGGCCTTGTTTGGAGCCGTGTTCCTTGCAAGGCCATTTGGAAGAGCTTCACAAAACTTATGTTTAATAAATGGTTATTAAGGCTAGGTTAAAAAGTGATACCTAATAAAACAGAGCATTACTTGATAATTTGTTTCCTTAATTTATTTTGTTAATAAACGAATAAAAAGCATTTTCCCGTTAGATTGGCCTTACATGGCTCAGGGTCCTTAGTATGTGAACCGCATTAAGATTTTGATACAAAAATGGAAAAATTATAATAAATTTTAGGGGTCCCCATACAACTGAAACAAAAAAATTTTTTTTCACCTAACCTATGCGTGTATATACATATCATTTTTTTCTAACCTGAATAGTTTGCGAGAGAGACTCTTCCAAAGTGCTTAAATGTGCCCCCCCCCCCCCCCCCCCTAACTTCTAAAGTAGGGGCATGATAAGTCTAAAAAATATATATGATGTACTTTACTATAAAAACTACCAACGAAAACTGGTTTGAACGAAATCTAGCAAGTACTTTTTTTGTTACAGGTACGTCATAAATGGTAAACTTAATTTAACTTTCATTAAATCAGCTAATATATTTATAGCTATACAAAGAAACCACATTTTATTTTATTTTAAATCATTTTCCCGATCCTCCATTTATGCAAAAAAACCCCACTCACGTCTTCAATTATGATTTTAAGTGGACTAAAAATTTAAATAGTTCGTTGGAAAGTTACTTATATACGTCTCAAAAATTATTACAACACGTTCAAATCCGTGGTCGTATCTACTTTGTTAAACAAAAGTATATAATTTGTGCGTCGCAACTTTTCGTAGAGGTACATTGTACTAATATGTATTCTGTGGTAGAGGCGGAGAAATGCGATAACAGCTCGTGATAACGATGTCATTCCCCTCCACGTGGACGCAGATAGCTGCAAGATAAGCCAGAACAGCTTCCAATCATCGCCATTTTAACCGACTTCAAAAAGAAGGATATTATAGTTGAGCCGGGAATTTTTGTTATTCTTCTACTTAATTGATGGATGTTTGCTTTCGCGAAAAAAGAGTTTTGGCGCAACGGAGTTCCAGGCATCATCTAGTATTATAATAACGCTAGTCGCTACGTTTTTAACGAGCGGCCTACGACGCCGAAACAATTAAGAAAACTCTCATTGAAGGATTTCGTAATTACATTATACATAATTCTAAAAATAAATTCGTACGTCACTAAAGTTATGTTGGTGTGATGTCATCACTTCGAACTTTTACTCATTTCATTTTATGTGGAGCTTGTTAAAAACTCCAAGAACGGCCACTCATTTGATATAATGAATTGTTTTGATTAATCGATAACTTTAATAAGTTTCTATGGAAGAGAATGTAAGAAACCCTTTTAATAAAGTAGATCATTTACAAGCAAATAATTAGTAGTCGCCCAAAATAAAATATGCTTGAAGATATTTGTTGCTACAATTTACCAATGAATCTATAATAGTCTGTGTCTTTATAAGATTTTCAATTTTTTTCTAAGTTAACAGAATATAGTGCAAGCATTTTTCACATAGCTCCCAAAAAAGGTCAATGACTGCTGGTGCCACCTTAAACTTTTGACTTTATTCTTTACTAGATGACGCCCGCAACTCCGTTGCGCCAAAATTCGTTTATCGCTTGGGAACCGTACATTTTTTCGGGATAAGAAATATCCTACGTCCTATCCCGGGACTCAAAGTATCTCCATACCAAATTTCAGAAAAATCGGTTCAGCGGTTTGGGCGTGAAGAGGTAACAGACAGACAGACACACTTTTGCATTTGTAATATGGATTTTTAAGCGTAGACATATTGCTCTTTTATTGCTTTTAAGCGTAAACAAATATCGGATTCTCTATCATCTACAAGTGTTTGTATTTAGAAAAAAACTTCTCATTGGTATTTCACAGTTTAACTCCTAAAGCTCCACGCAGTCACGTTATTCACATTAAACTTGTAAACAAAGGATTTTACAAATCCAGAATAACAATCAGAGAAAAACTATATTTACGTAACCCCTGGGCTCTGTGTCGGTGTTTAAAATCTGCCAAGAACAGTCTCAAGAAAATGTATCTTTTGGGTACTGATTATGTGATGATTGTGATCGGTATGACGCAGGTCCATACACAAACTAGAGTCTCTGTTTCACTTACAAATTTCTATTATAATATAATATTATTTTTGCAGTTCATTTGTTTATATTTTAAGGTCTAAACATATATTGATTACATTTACGAATTAGCCAATTCGTTGCCACTCCGAGCGGTATAACTTTTTGAAAATGTATTCCTGAACCCATAAAAATATAGACTCTTACCTAAATATTCTTTGATCCACTTCTTTTTGGGTGGCCTCGCTATTCTCGTCGGTTTACTGACTTCTTCACTAGGAACTTTGTCATTTTCTGAGGTGTCCTTCTCTATATCGACATCTCTGGCCATATCGACATCCTTGGCCGTCGACGGCAGGGCTTCGGCTCGTGAGAAGGGAGTGCCGTTTGTGACTCCGGCCTGCGTCTGGAACTGCTTGTAGGCCCTCAGCGTGATCGGGATCGGCTGGATGACGCTCCCGAAGTCTGTTTCCCTGGTATTTATCGATATAGTGTGAAGCGTCTCGCCGTAGAAGGCGTCCCCGGGCGCGCCCATCTCTCCGAAATACTGCGATCCGCTGCGAGGATTTCGATAGTTCGCAATCGGGAAATTAGATTTGGTGGCTTCCATAAGTATTTCCATCCTTTCGATCGATGCTAACTCACACTTCTAGTTCTCATTTTTGTAAACTGTGTAGTGTCCGTTAACTCACTACGATGTAACATTATTCACTGATTTGTAGGTTTATTTTAACTTGTCTGTAATTTTTTTTTCATTAGCTGGGTGTGCGTTTGCGACGTAACGAAATACGTAGAGTATCTAGTTAAGTAATGACTGGCGATTTTCAAATTTTTTCGAAAAATTTTAGCTTCAAAGTCTACTTCTCTTCCAAAACAAGTGCTCAGTGCTTACGTTTTATTTTGCTTTTATTGTAAAATAAAGAAATCTAGTCTTCCAGAAACATTTTATGAATTGACCACCGTCTTCTCCGTCTGTACCGATTCCACTAAAATGTTTTACCAATATTTAGCATATCGAATGTTGTGTACACCACACGCCTAATACGATTATGTAATGAAAATAAATTAGGAAAGCCTTATTAGTCGACCTACCTATGTCTACTTGTAAAGACAAGGTCTTTTTCAAGAAGTTAGCTCTATTTTGTTTTAGGTGTTTTGTCTTACATTTTATTTTTTTAGTTTATTAACTTATCAAAATAAGCATGCTAACATAAAAGTAATATTAAATGCTGATATTGCAGTACGATACGTATTGGTAGAGTCGTATTCGCAACATTCGCAATAAAATGTTTCTATTATACTTTTGGGTATCAATGTCTCTTCTGAATGAATTGTCTACGCTGATAGAGGAACTGAACACGTGGATGGTACCAAGTCTAGCTAAAGTAAACTGAACTGCTACAGAGCAGCAAATAGCAGAAATGTATTTGTAGAGTATGAGATTACACGCTCAAATGGAGAAAATCGAGTTTAAAAACGTAAGGTGTCATAAAATCGATAAGAGCACGCGGCCAGTGCGAATATACTATGTAGACTGTAGTAGTCTGAAGCATCGTAAAACATTGGCAAGTTTCGAGAGCGAGATAGTATGCGAGCTGATACAAGTGCGAAGGCCAGCGGCACCGATATCGCCCGAATGCGCTCAACAAGTGAAGAGGGGAGGACGCAAAAGCATAACATGCACGGTGGCACGATCGCCAGGCACGTGCACTCCCCCCTCTTGCCTCTCACCACCCGCCGACCCCGCACCGGCCCTCCCCCGCCGCGCCCCGGTCAATGCGTAATCACAACGAGTCGCGCCGAGCTCCACCGCCCCGATGAACATCTCTCGTGTTCTGCTGCCTTAGTACTATAGTTCGTCTGGATAGTTCGCCTTGACAGTCAACGCTCGAAAAACAATTAACACCGCGTAATTAACAAATAACAGAATAGCTATTACCATATTTTGAGGAGTAAAGTTTTGTAAGCCGCTCTATCTCAGTATGCGGCAACGTCTACTCTAACTTTAGCGCTTCGGACAATATGTATAAACTTTTTTAATGTAACATTGTGAAATTTGACATAGAATTCACAGAATGCATTTTTTGTGAGACGGGATAGCACAGATATTATGTTTCCTTTTTCATTGCGGGATAGCGATGGACATTGCCATGGTGCCATACTTATTTAGGCACTTCAATAAAATAATATGGGCGAAATCGGAAATACTTTATATGGAAAAACAACGCTTGTCGGGACAGCTAGTACAGAATAGTGAAATAAAATTAGTGCGCGTACATTGGTTTGTGGAGCGCAGTATAGTATAGTAAGACTAAATACAGTTTACCAACTGTATTTCGATAAACATTAAGCATAGATAATCATCACATAATAAAGAAAAATACAAAAAAGAACAAATGTTTAGACTTGTTATGTTGAGACTATAATATAGAGCATAGAGATAAAACTGGTGTTATTAATAGAAAAACCTGTCGTCTTTTTCTATATTCCAATCCCATTAATTATTGTCATACAATTAATGTAGCTGTGAGTTTAAACAATTACATAATATGATATACGTAAACATACACACGTGTCCGGGCAGCCGTGGGGAGCCTCTTAAGGGGCGTCCACAAATTACGTGAGGTGTTTTTTTTAATTTTCTGACCCTCCCTCCCCCCCTTGTGAGATTCCATGAGATTTTATTCAACCTCCACCCCTCATCATCATCATCATCTCACGTGACATTTTTCAAAATATGGGTTTCTAACGTAAACGCGTTGGATTGTTTGACAGTCAGTAGATGTATACAGATTACAGTAAGTATCACGTCAAAGTATGAATGAAATTATTTTCTTTCAAACGAATTAGTGAATGATCTTAATCGTATTACGATTACGCTTACGAATAAATCTTAAGCATACGTACAATCTGGATGAAATGGACCAAAATAGTATAATTTTTTTTGTAACAATGAGAAAAAAATTACGTTTTGCCGATAAAGTTAATATTTAAGGGGGGCTCCCATACAAGAAACGCGATTTTTTCGGCCTTTTTTACTCGTAATCAATAATGGTAACAGCTAGGCACTTGAAATTTTCACAAAGTCCTTAGTTATATTTGTACTTTAGTAATTAATAATAAAATTTAAAAAAAGTAAATATTTAAGAGGGCTCCCATACAAAAAACACAATTTTTTGTCTACTTTCGCTCTATACCGGTACGGAACCCTTAGTCCGCGAGTCCGACTCGCACTTGGCCGATTATTTATAAAAATAAAACGCAGAATTTCAGTGCTTCAACTAACAGTCACAGCGACAACGATCTTCTTAAAGTAAAAAAGAAGTTTCACTACTTAAACTTAGTCACAGATCATTTTTCAGTGATCAAATATTTTTTGCACATCGTAATATCAATTATTATATTAATGTTATAAGAATAATAAAACATTAAACTTCTTTAGTTGCACTTACTGTTGTTAGAAATACATATATCCAAGATATAAATAACCAATTTAAAATAGTGCCGAATATGTTATGTTTATCATAACATTGTCATAATATACATAATTATGTAATGGCATATTGCAAAGGTAGAGCTATGAACTGTAATAACGTAGGTAGCAGTAGTGGTAGTGTGTCACTCTATGTTGTAGTAGGACACGACACAGTGTGATATTACGCGTATTAGTCCTACTACAAGTCATAATGTAATCTACAATGTAAACTTAAAACAAACCTAGCTCGAACAATATTTCTGAGTCACTTGTTCTAGAACACGCATTGAAGTCAATCTTACTACGAGCTGCTAGAATAGTTTTTTATACAGGGCACTGAAAACAAAAATAATGAGTATCTAACTTTTAAGGATTAACTTAAAGTCTTGATACTCTCATGTTTTATTTTAATCATAATCTAGAGCAAAATGGTGTTTATGACACTTTCAATATTATGGAGTTATTTTAACAACATCTAAACATAGTCCTAAATATCTACTTTCTGACTGACTACTACAATAATACCACAAATACCAACTCAAATTAAATAATGTAATGGTTTCCAACTTTTCAAAAGAATGGGTGATTTTGTCGACGATAGTTGTTTCAATTCCTTAATATTATCGTTAAGAGTAACCAATTTTATGATTTGTACTAATAATAATATTTTTTATTTCTAACTTTATTATCCCTACGGATGTAGCTCTTTAAATAATAAATATCTACATCTCATATTTATTTATATACCTCTATAATAAATTAATCAAATGTAGCTCCGCATAATTCATCACCAATTGGTTGAGTAATATAAAAAACACAAATTACAATTGCTTTAGATACGTCATACGTGTTATGTTTTAAGCAAAATAAAATTATAAGCACAGATAAGTAGCCAATAATGAGTTAGCGATATAGAATCGCAAACGATTTTCTGGGTTTATCTTATTTGATTTGACCAACAACGCTATTCGTTTAGTTTAATAGCTGGGTACGCATCTACCTAAATATCGCGACATAGCTATCAAAATTAATATCTTTTTTTTTTTGCACAATGGAAGACCTTGGAGGCCTTTGCCCCGTAGTGGGACTTTTAAAATATAAAATTATATTCTGAAGTTTGTTTAAAAACTCTTTACTAAAGTGTGATAGTACACTATAGGTTTAAGAGGGCGACTAACCCAAAAAATCAAACATCGTCCTTCTTTCTTCACACTCATGCCCGTCTTTCATATGCCAGGTGAAAAAGGACGACGCGGAATCATCGCCAAGTTAGTTTTTTCTTAATAACTCGATAAATATAAACATTTAAAAAATGCGCCAGATCAGTGTCTCAATGAAAGAATTTTATACAATGTGTTAAAATATTAACTTAGTTTAATGGACGGTTATGGCAATATATGAAAAATTCGTGAAAATTAGAAATTAGATGCATCTTTGTGATTTTTTTTTGGGAAAATTTTAAGATATTGTGTTTTCGCTCAGATCAAATTCTTGGAAATATAATGTTATAGTCTATTTTTATTAAATGAAACAATTCGGGGCTTATTTTCAAGTATATAAATGAATTATAATATCGACAATTTTGGGTTAGTCGCCCCCTTAAGTTGATGCCAGAAGTGTACCATCCAACTTTAGTAAAGAGGTTTTAAGCACAATTATTATACACACTTATCAACACGGTATTTTATTCCACAAGTCTTCACACTCTACAAAAAACTTGTTAATATTTTATATTTCGATATTTTGTGAGCATCTACACATTATAAATAGCTCAGCACATAAATACGTAATTTTCGTGAGCGCTTCTGTTGCTACGGAATCGCTACGGGTGCTACGCCGTTTTATATTAATCATAAAAATCTATAATTACGATTTACGGCGCATAATAATATGTACGATGTGTATATTTTTTAACTTAAAGATTTTTAAAAGAAAGAGAAGTTGTACTTCAACTTGGTAGCGCAATAATAATTTAATAATTCCTGACGCAGTAAAAATATCGAGGAGTCAGTAGTGCACGCTCAGCTAATTGTTGTACCGACAATGGCTCACATGTGACATGAGCCTCGGTCGAATGTTGATTCTCAAATGTTATAAATTGCGAAATCAATTAAATAACCTTCAAACATTGTTGCGTAAAAATAACAAAATACTTTCAGAATGTTGTCTGATGTCTCATAATATTAGTAGCGCAAAAACCGATGATTGGTTGGTGTTTTTATCTTTTATGTTTATTTAAAACGAGTCCATTGAATTGAACATTTTATCTAGATTGTCGTAGCGTTATAATACTTAATGAAAAAAATAATAGAGGAGCTACACCTAAATATCGAATGTAAACACGGCTTTCAATATGCTAAATATTCTGGTTTGTCGGGGCAAAAATATGTTACAGAACTAAAACGACCAATAATCGTAAGTTTTTACAGTAACTTCTAGAGACTTCTAACAAAAAATATTGTTACCTTTGTCATGGACTAATTGATAGCCATCGACTATGCAATATTCGATAGTCGGGTCTTTTGTTTAAACTTTAGCCAGTTGTCGCGAGTCATTAGGGCAGCTCGGGGAGGGGGAGGGCGGCCGGAGATAAGAGAGGGAAGACGGCCCGGCAGGCGGCGGCGGAGGAGTGAGCCACTCGCTAATTGTCGGCTGCAGCGGGCGCGCACGTGGGCCGCGCCGCGCAGGTGCTGCCGACCTCCTATTATCTCGTCTCGCCGGCCGAGGTCGTCATGATAACGGAGGCTATTTTTGATTGCTACCGGATACTCTACGGTCGGGACGGTCGCGAACGCACCCGCGGCTGGCTTCCGACTCCCCTAGAAGGCGGCGACCCGAGGGCGAGTCGGAGTCGTCGCACGTCACTCTATCGAACGGTCACTCCGACGGAGGGCGAAAACGACCGGCGACGGGGCACTCCACGCTACGACTGAGCGATCGGCAAGGACGGAGTGCCGAGTTGCCGACGTATGACACGTCTCGGAGGGAGGAGGCGGGAGGCGCGCGACCTCTGCGGCCCCGGCCCGCGCCCCGCGCCGGTGAAACCGCCGCCCGACGAAATCGCGCGGAAAGGCGAGGGGGGGAGGACGCACGCGGTTGAGCGCAACACGCGCTGCACCGTCTCGGCTTTACATAACGCTGCACGGCCGCGCCGCGCCAGCTGCTCGCGACACTATTGAGGTCGCGCCGAGCCGCCGAACACCTCCAGAATTTAAAGAGCTGCGTAGTTTCGAATGTCGAAACGGCAGCATTCGCACGATGACGTGTCCGAGCTCTCGGTCGGCCGCCGCTTCGCCAGCCGAGTCACTGAACCTCGACGCCCGCTGGCGAATAAGGTGAATGAAACATTGCAATCGAATCATGCGGCGCTAGCGACGCGCGACGCTCCTGACGCAGGCGTGCTATTTGTCGGCGTAGTTTTGCTTTCTAATTAGAAACTACCGAAAAGCATCGTGATTCGAGCTATACTACATTTAAAGACCGTTCGTAACATACTCCAAATGCGGCTCGGTTTCTACACCATAGAGTTAGTAGTTAGTTAGTACTTAGTACTAACATGAAAAAAAAAATGCATTCTAACAACGCGCGGCAATAACATTTGCATACCTACTATTCTTAAACTTCGTGGCTAGCCTACTCTACTATACTAGCCTCTCAGTATCCAGAAAAATAGTATACTTAACTTAATATATTAATGTTGAACATTTCGACTTTACATTTTATGAAAACGCTACAAGTTACAATAACACTGAAAGACATTAAATAATTCATATTAAGGTATAAAATAATTTAAATATTGAATCCAATACCAAGTCATCCAATACCATCCAAATACCAAGTTCTAAAGTAAATCCAACAAATTCTACATATCAGTAAGTATGTATGGCTTCGCTGTTTCGCTACCGTCGTGGAGGTGAGACGAATATTTAGTTTCTGATCTAAAGTAACGAAACAGCCAAGCCATACATACTTACTGATATGTAGAATATGTTGGAGTTTGGGTCGATAGTTAGGCCGTGTATATTCAGAAGCTTGGCTCCACATTAGATCTGATGTCTTTTTCACAGGGCAAACCTTTTGTGGTCGTCGAGGTAACATTTTACATGAAATGTTTTTGGTGGGATTTCAGTCCTTTTTGTAAGTTGCTACTTGCTAGGCAGTCTTTTTAGTTTTTTTTATATTTTTAATTAAGAGGTTTTTAGTTAATGTCTATCCCGTGTAAACTTTTATGTCCTAATTCATAAGATTGGTGAAAGTCTCATATTTAAACTTCCATTACCCCTACTAAACTTATTTTACGGCGTAACCAAATTTCGGCGTAAGTATTTTAGATATCAATAAAATCTAAAGTATTAGACTATTTGCCTACTTTCGCTCTATAGCGGTACGGAACCCTTCGTGCGCGAGTCCGACTCGCACTTGGCCGATTTTATTTTTATTATTCGTAGCTTGTGATGCATTAAATATTATGAATTTTATGCTCAATGCATACCAGTCTAGTCTCTACATAAATGACTGCAAAATGGTATTTGCTTCTATGGCTTTCTGAGTTATGTACTTTAAACAACTGATGGGGAAATTTTTGTTGATAATTAATTTATGAGCCTGATTTTTATTTTTATTTATTGCAGGCACATTATTATTTTGACAGCACCGGGTATTTGTTAGACGTAAGTACCTAGTCTGAGCTCGAGAAACACAACATCCACATGTATCAAGAGTCAAGACAAACATTTAGAGCTTACTTTTAAAGAGGTTTAAGCTTAGGTTACTTGTTTGCTATACAGAGTTGGTTACATTATAAAACTTTATATATTTTCTATCTTTAACCCTGATAAAAACGTGTACTTTTATAATTAAACCGGGAGGAAGAAATGCTAAAAATGAATGTCCACTGGCGATGCAGGAGCGGCGGCTCAGGTGGAGGGGGGCGCATGCGCGCGGCGTGACCTTGGCGATGCAGCGTGCAGCCCGGGCCGCAAACACTCTGCGGCCCCCCGCGCCCCCCTGCGGCCCTCTGTGTCTCCCGCGGCCCCCCGCGACCCGCCACCTGCCCAGCGCTCGTCTAACAGGTTACATCTGACCTAGCTGCATCTCACTTCTTCCCTCTCTTTACGACTAGATTCTGTGTTAGCATTCCGTTTCCTCCCACAGATGCCTACATTTTTAAGGCCTTGGTTGTACAGTTTGCATAAATCAAACGATATAGTGCCGGCGGCGCACATGATCCATCACTGCTCACTTCCAGTTTTTCCGGCATCATAGAACTGTCAACTGGATATTTCTACATTCAGCAAAGTCCAAAATAATCAAAAGGGAGAAAAGGGTAGTTTTTCTTCCTTTCTGCACGACCTAAATTTTAAGCGAGCCTAATATCTTGGGCAGTTCGCTTTCAGCCACCGACTCTACATTTGAGCTATACCTGCATTTACACTCATTTGGTCCTATTGGAATTTTAGCAACGTCAGGAACTGTTTACTAGCCACAACTATTCTACATCGTATTATATGACTAAACTTGAGGGTGTCTCCATTAATTCACTAGGTATTTATGTTTTTCTTTTTCCTCGCTTTTACTAAGACTGGAACCATTTTATAGGTAACAGTGCCGTTAGTACACAGCCCTCGGCTCTACATAAAACCAGTGTAGCGCCTACAACGCATTTAGATATTTTTTGCCCCTCATATGAACTTTACACCAACGACATAAGAACCAGTATTAAAAACTCCGAGGTAAATTAACTACGAACAGACAATACACGTGTCCACCGACACGCCAAGGCCAAAAAACTAAATTGGCAACTCTGCAATTCACGATCTTATTTAAACGTACGAAAGCATATTTTACCAATCGGAAAAAGGTTTGCCTATTTTTTTTTTTATATCTTTTTATTGACTTGTTTGTAAACTATCTTGTACCTATAGCTCGGCCTACGTAAATTTTAGTAGCCCGTTGGAACACTCTACTTTTTAGCAATAATAGAATAGTAGATGTCACTGAGTGCGGCCGTTTATCCAGAGCCTAAACTACCATACCAATTACCATATTTCATCAATATCATGTTCAATAGCAAATGGAATAGTAACAAAAGTCTATCCATTCTTGCGTCCATCCATTCAACCTCACCGTTCAGATTTATTACAAGTACACTATAGCCTATAGGACAGATCTAATAATTCGCGTTGTAACCACGATTTTTTCGTGACTAAATTATCCTATGGACCCAAGAGTACTTTCATACAAAATTTTCTCAAAATCGTAACAGGAGTTTGAAATTATTAAAGTAACAGAACCGTATACTGACAAACAATAATAATAATAATAATATCTATGGACGCTTCACACCACGTCATCAAACAGAATATACTTTAGCATTTATAACATTAATATGGAAGTTAACCGTGGTTTAAACCATGTTTAACATAACGACTTTCCACCAGGTAAAAAAAAGCGCGCATAAATAAGTCTGCAATTTACAAGCACTCATACATATCAGATTTCATGGTAAATTAAGTCAGAGTATTATTAGGATCTGATTTTTTAGGGTTCCGTTGTACCGTGGCAAATTCCTAAGATGTAGTTTTGTCATGTCCGTCTGTCTTCGGAGTTCGGTCTAGCGTCGAAACTGTTAGTGATATAATGATATAGCATGAATACGCGTACATACTATGACGACAAAGGGCTAAAATATGATTTATTTTTAATATGCCATTTGGATAACTTTATAAGAGTACGTATGATAGTTCCTGAAAAACACTTGGCCGGTGTTTGTAGATGTATACAAGAATTGCTACTTCCACAAATAAGGGGGCAAACGAGCAAACGGGTCACCTGATGGAAAGCAACTTCCGTCGCCCATGGACACTCGCAGCATCAGAAGAGCTGCAGGTGCGTTGCCGGCCTTTTAAGAGGGAATAGGGTAATAGGGGAGGGTAGGGATGGGAAGAGAAGGGAATAGGGGAGGGAAAGGAAGGGAAAAGGGTAGGGGATTGGGCTTCCGGTAAACTCACTCACTCGGCGAAACACAGCGCAAGCGCTGTTTCACGCCGGTTTTCTGTGAGAACGTGGTATTTCTCCGGTCGAGCCGGCCCATTCGTGCCGAAGCATGGCTCTCCCACGTATAAATCCGATTGATATCATATTATTTAGAAAAGGATTTTTTTACTAACCAATCATTAGGAGTCTCTACCAATTACCATTTTCCCAATAAATTAGAAGTTAAGTAATGTGCAGGTTTTTCTGTAGCCCTTATAATTATTCACTCTTCACAAAGTCACTTTGAAACTTAAAAGAAAGATCAGTAGCAAGAACTAAGAAGGTGACAAGCACTGCTTTTTCACCTAAAAAATTACTCTACCTTAACTACATTTTCAAGAGGGCTTCTTGAAGATGTCTCAGGAACTCTATTGACTTTTAATGAACTTACAATCAATAATTTCAGAACGTATTGCGTAAAAAGTAGAAGAAAATTAAGAAACAGGAGGAAAATTGTGAACTTTATCGTTCAGTAAAACTCAACTCAAACTAGTTATTTTAAAGAGCTAACGGACCAACTGGGTTGTTTTTATATTCATACATTTGCTACTTTAAAACGTGACAGTAATTTGTAAATCAAAAACTAAACCAAAAGGCATAGCTTATGATAATCGATTGAAAAATATTCTTTGGACATGGATAATCTCGCTGGTAAAAGCAGAATTTATGTTTCGCAAAGAAAACACTTCTTTTGAAAAATTCATCATCAGCAACTTCATTGATATTTTACTAGATGACGCCACATGACGCCCGCAACTCCGTTGCGCCAAAATTCGTTTATCGCGCGGGAACTGTACATTTTTTCGGGATAAAAAGTATCCTTAAAGTTAGAGTAGAAATAAGAATTTTTAAATTTTCTAATTTTCCGCGCAATTTTTTTAATTTTTTCAATCATATTCTTCTCTCCGGACAATAACAAACACATTAAAAAAATAATTTTGTCAAAGTCTATCTTTAATTACCAACCAACCAAACAAACAAGTCAGAACAATAGTGAAATCGGTCCAGCCGTTCAGGCGTGATGTCGTGACCACGAGAAATATGGATAATTTTTTTTATACAGGGTGCAATTAAACCTTCCTGCCAAATTTTGATATATTGATCCTTGTTAAAAATAAAAATACACGTATTTTTTCTTTTATAGTCACTCAGTACTAAATTATTGAGAAATAGCTTCCGAAAGTTATCCTAAAAAAACACTACAATTAATGGACACGATGCGTCGGCCGCGCGTGACGTGCCCCCGCGCGCGCGCCTCATCCCGGCGTCACCACCTCTCATTCCTCCGCGCCGCGAGTGACCGTTCTGCAACGATTTTAAATGGGATATAATATGTCATTGAAAGAAAATTACACCCAATTTTGGTTAAATGGACTCTCCTAATGATACCTAAGCCCTGGAAAAATTTGGCAGGAAGGTTTAATTGCACCCTATATAGATTACCGATGACACACCATGCCGAAATTCCGTCGCGTTATACTGTATGCGTTTGACATTGCTGACGTAATCAAGCGGAATATCCGCCGCGGAACTTCAGCATAGTGTGTTTAGACACTAACCCTCTTACTAATAAAAACTTCTTAAACATGCGTTCAGCGTGTGAATAGTTAAACAGGAGTTTTTAAGTTACACACACGTTACACAGAGTCTATACAGAGAAATTAGTATGGAAATGACAGCATCGTTATACAGGCCTTATGTCAAAAAATTATTTTTAGTAGAAAAAATCTTATGCACCCTCTATACACGCTGTGTAACTTTTTATTAGTAAGAGGGTATGCGTCTAAACACACTATGCCGAAGTTCCGCGGCGGAAATTCCGCATGATTACGTCAACAATGTCAAACGCATACAATATAACGCGACGGAATTTCGGCATGGTGTGTCATCGGTAATTTAAAATACATTGCAGGCGGAATCATGCGGAAATTCCGCCGCAGAACTTCGGCATAGTGTGTTTAGATACTTAGGGTGAAGCCAAACGAGCGTAATTTTGTGAATCGTGAGTCGCATGATTTCGGTTGGCAGTAATTCTGATGTATTCAGTTTCATAGAAAATTCCTACTTCATTCACACGAGCGTAATTTTGTCAGTCATGATTAGTATGAAACATTATTTACGCGACCGAAATTCTGCGACTCACAACTCACAAAATTACGCTCGTTTGGCCTCACCCTTAGTTTTAATTTAAGTTAGATACGAAATCAATCGAAGGTTACATTAGTTTTTCAAAGTTAAATCTAACTAATACTATTGATGTGACATGAGTCACGACTCACGACTTTAGTCAGCGGTAGAGTATTCAAGTCATACTTTTTTCCCAGAAGCTTTAACATATTAAATTAAATTATATCGACAATAGATTTTCTCGTTCGACAAAGAAGCATGACTTGTCACCAAAAACTCAATTATTCCCTTTTAAAACATTTTCCCTCTTACTAATAAAAACTTCTTAAAAATGCGTTCAACGTGTGAATAGTTAAACAGGAGTTTTAAGTTACACACACGTTACACAGAGTCTATACAGAGAAATTAGTATGGAAATGACAGCATCGTTATACAGGCCTTATGTCAAAAAATGATTATCAGTAGAAAAAATCTTATGCACCCTCTATACACGCTGTGCAACTTGTTATTAGTAATAATAATATAGTCATAATATAATAATAGTAGTAGGCAGTAGCTTTCCATTGGGGGGTATTTGCCCCTACGAATAATAATTATTGTTCTCTACATTTTAAACTAAAATTATGCTGTGTCCGAAATTTGACGTACTAAGTATACTTTTTACAAAGTTTTATGTACTTCTAGGAGGGTTCGGATTTTAAATTAGATAGTACTATACTTTAACTAACCTTAAGCAGTGTTCGAAATTGAACGTACTACCTATAACTTTTTACATAGTTTATATGAGGGTTCCGATTTTAAATGTTAGACCACAAAGTATACGGCCTTAGTGTCGGCGGTATCTGCAGTGTCCTCTGATCGTTGTAGATAGTGAGGTCACGCAATACCTTTCACTCCGCAGCCTTGTGCGAGTACGTTTGTTCATCATTCGGCTGTTTTTCGTGCTATTTAGATTATAATTTACTAGTCTCTAGTTCTCTTCCAACTTGTAACATTCATTTATTTATTATTTATTTATTTAACGCAATCTACCAAAATACAAATAGGTACAATACTTAATTTATACAGGTAAAACAAAACTAAGTGATAATATTTTAGGGTGTGTAATGTGTATGTGTTCCGTATATAGAGTTCACTGGGAAAGTAGCAGCGCTGAAAGAGCAATTTTTCTTGTCATTTGTATGGGCAAGCGCCCCAGCGCAATGAGTTTGCCCATACAAAAGTTTTAAAAAAGCATTATTCGCTGCTACTTTCACAGTGAACTGTACCTACACATAACACAGGGGACTCATAATATTATACAACCTAAAGTATTATCACTTAGTTTTGTTACACCTTGTGGCGTAGTATACAATATTTTATCTATCTACTACTACTAACGCAGAGATCAAACCGTACTAGAGCTAGAAAAAATAGAAACTCAAATATTTTAGCAAACGAATTCTTCTGAAATTATTAGAGATGTTCCGATCATGACTTTGTCCGACTAGCCGATAAGTCGGTTGCAAAGAAGCCGACTAATCGCCGACTAGTCGGCCAAGCCGATCATGGTTTGGGATGTTTTCGTAACGCTTCGTTTACTGCTAATTCGCGGGTTAGTCGCATACGCCGCGCCGCCTGCGAACGTGTAGGACCATATTTTGATTCACGTCATGAATCATGATACAGTTGATGGTTTTCAGGATATATTTTTTACTGTACATCATGTGTAACATAATTACCTAATTTGTTATACCTAATACAAAATCCGAGTACTTTATTTAAATAAAAATAAATTTTAAATTATTGCATAGCTTTTATCACGGGTTTTGAGCGCGGCTACCGAATCTAGAAACTCCATAACTAAAATAAACCTAACACCACCCGCATTGCCGTGCATCGTCTAACGTGGTTGGTTTTCAGGATATATTCCTGAAAACCATCAACTGTATCATAATACTAAAATAACCAAAAACACGATTCGCCTTGCACTTTCGCAGGCGGCGTATGCGACATCCGCGAATCAGCATTAAACGAAGCGTTACGGAAACATCCGAAACCATGATCGGTTGGCCGACTGGTAGGCCGATTAGTCGGCTTCTTTCCAACCGACTAATCGGCTAGTCGGCTAGTCGGCCAAAGTCATGATCGGAACATCTCTACTAGTTATGTACACTTCAAAATACACGTCTGACAAATTGACGCGCACGTCCCGCTTTGCCGACGCGAACATCCAGCGCCATAAGATTACATGGACAGCGTCCGCCGCGCGGTGGACGCTCCCGCTTCGCAGTCGCTTTGGTCGCGTAGGTTTGGCCTAAGCCTAACTGGCAACCGTACAGTAGTGAAGCGGACAATAATTGTACCAGACTGCCAGGCTTCAGAAATCACTGAATGGGTGTTACATTACGCTGTAGTTTAAGTATTGCGACACCTTATCAAACAAAGACTAATTTATCAACAAAACGAAAAACGTGTTCCATTTGACTCAGGTGAAATGTAAAAACACGTGTGGCGAGCTCAGCAAATGATGTGAACGTATAATTGGGCTATATTTCAGAAATATAAAACGTAGATAAATATTTATAAGAAATTAGAATATGAAAAAATTCTGAAAAGAGAATATTATGTAGAGTACATGCAAAGCAGCTACGAATCCAAAGATGTTTCTACGAAAAACATAGAAAAGCCAAATTACTATTAAAATATTTACACTGCGAATAACAAGGTTTGCTTGTCTTTGTCTGTTATATTGGAACGTCACTTGATTGACAAAGGCAGCAGACCTTGTAAAGTTACACCCTGCGTAAATATTTTTATTACTACCTAAGGGCCTTAGTGATGAAATATGACGCGAAGGTCGGAGCAGAGGGCGTTACTAACACATACAGTAAATAATCCGACCAAAATCCGACATTTTGTCAAACGTCGAACAAAACTTTTTTGTTTACTGTCTATGCTGGTGCTGCCTTTAACGTGAAGCATTTAGTTAATAGGTTACTAATTACTATATAATAATAAATGTATGCATGCTTCAACTGCTGACTGTACAATCTACATTTGGTCCTCATACGTCATCATCACCGAGTCAATTAGTCTGGTTCACAAGTGCCATTTTCCTCAAAACATGATCTCTTACACCGAAAATTATGATTTTGGGCTCATTCGATTCGGAATACCATCTGGAACATTTTTTCAAAATTCCAAGAGGGGCTGAAAAAAATACAAAAGTTATAACAATAAAGTAAAAAAATAAGAAGGGTTTGGTTTTTCTTTAATATTCCAAAAACTATTGAGATAATTAAAATTTGAAAAAAGATCCTTAAAGAGCAGAAATTTCCTAAAAAAAAGTCATACCTCCTGGAACTGTACCAACAATCCTTTATTTTAATTGAGCGCCGAAAATAGCGGTAAAAATGCGTAGTTCGCGTTAGTTTCACGTGCATCGCCCCAATCTGCCACGTGAACTAAAAAATATATTTTAACTGATTAAATATTTATATTAAGGAATAAAAAATTGGGTACTAAGTAGACATATCAATATACAATAATCCGTCAACAAAAAAAATATCACAATTTATTTATTTGTTATGATTTTGTTAATTTGTTAATCTTCACCATTTTAATGTTAACATATAAACGCTGATTATTTCGAGACAAGAAATCTAGTTTTTTTTTTTTTTAATTCTTTTGAGCTAATCTCAAATGGGCTTAGAAGAGATCCCCGTTAGGAAAATTAAAAATTTCAATAAAAAATATTATTTAAATTATATTACTTATAAATAAAATATATATATATATATATATATATATATATATATATATATATATATATATATATATATATATATATATATATATATATATATATATATATATATATTGTTATATGGCTTTTAAGAATAACAAAACAAAACAGTAACAATAATTTGACAAAATAATATCGTAATAGCTTTATTTTAGAGATGTGCTGATCATGACTTTGGCCGACTAGCCGACTTGGCGATTAGTCAGTTGCAAAATAGCCGGCCAAGCCGATCATGGTTTCGGATGTTTCCGTAACGCTTCGTTTAATGCCTTTGACTTTGGCCGACTAGCCGACTTGGCGATTAGTCAGTTGCAAAATAGCCGGCCAAGCCGATCATGGTTTCGGATGTTTCCGTAACGCTTCGTTTAATGCCGATTCGCGGGTAAGTCGCACACGCCGCCTGCAAACGTGTCGGATCGTGTTCTGTTTACTTCGCGTACGTTATTTTGTTTAAGCTTTTTGCCGACTATTCGCCGACTACAAATGTGGCCGGATAGTCGGCTTTACTGACTAGTCGGCACATCTCTAGAAAATAGTAAAAAGCCGGATAGTCGGCGCTTTTTGCCGACTAGTCGCCGACTACGAAAGTGGCCGGATAGTCGACTTTACCGACTAATCGGCGACTAGTCGGCACATCTCTACTTCTAAGCCCTTTTAAGATTCGCTCAAAAGAATAAAAAAAATCTAGATTCAAATTAACAAAATCATAACAAATAAACAAATTGTGATAATTTTTTTTGTTGACGGATTATTGTTTATTGATATGTCTACTTAGTACACAGTACAGTGCTTAGTACCCAATTTTTTTTATTCCTTAATATTAATATTTAATCGGTTAAAATATATATTTTAATTCACGTGGCAGATTGGAGCGATGCACCAAAACCAAACCCTTATTTATTTATTTTTTACTTTATTATTTATAACGTTTGTATTTTTTTTCAGCCCCTCTTGGAATTTTGATAGAATGTTCTAGATAGTATTCCGAATCGAATGAGCTCAAAATCATAGTTTTCGGTGTAGGAGATCAGGTTTTGAGGAAAATGGCACTTGTGAACTAGACTAAATGTGATTAAAATTTTATTATTAGAATAACAACAACAATACATACGAGCCTGTTCTTAATTCTTATCAATACTGATATTGATGATTGATAGAGGTAATGTACGAGCCACGTCAGAGTGTCAGGAGTTTAGAAATACTGTGCGTATACAAAACTAGGGTAGAATAGGTTACTGAAGATGAAATAGGATAATGAGTACCATTTCGCTTTTTATCCTTAGCACTTTTGTAGAGGTATATTATGCCATAGATAGAATAAAAATTCTATGGCACATGTTATGTGCGCTTAAAGAGAGAGAAATAAGTATGAGTTGGTCTTAGAAGTAAGTATTCTCTACTTTATTTCATTTATCTTATCCAACTTCTTATGCTCTAACTTCTATTCTATTTCAGTAAATATTATGTAAATATATTATGAAAAAAATTAGGGAGTGCCTCCGCTGCCGGCGCCGGTTGCCGAAATGGCTGCCGGCGCCGTTTTCCGAAGTTTGCCGAAGTCACGCGATGTTTGCCGAATAGGCTGCCCGCGCCATAGAAGTAAAGCGTCTCCCAGACAGACGCGGCCTGCGGTGGCGGTGGCGGTCAGTTGAATGGCTTGGCCGCGTGGCCGCGTGTCTGTGTCGTTCCTAGAACTCTCAAGTCATCCAACTGACCGCCACCGCTACCGTCACCGCAGGCCGCGTCTGTCTGGGACACGCTTAAGAACGTCGCGCCTATTCAAAAAACATCGCTTGTCAAATTACAGAATAATGATCAAAAACACTGACATATAAGTACTACGTACGTAGTACATAATATCTCTATGATCAAAAACATTAGTTTTGACTATGATATTATTGAGTTTTGAGCTAAAGGACTATGAAAAGTACCATCGAGAAAATTGATTCCTATGCAGTTGATAGACCAACGTTATTTGGTCGAATATGTCAATTCAATGTTAATTGTGATCTGTCGGCTGGGTTTGACGTAAGTAACGCAACCAAACTACGTAGGTCCCCGATCTGCATAGGAATCAACTTCTCTGATAGTACAAATAATAAGGTCATAATGTAAGGATGTATATTTTAATGGTGGTGATGATGATGTTGATAAATGTGATCTGCATAGTAGCATAATATTATGAGTACCTTTGCTTCTTTAAACAACGCTGAAACTCTCTAACATGTATAAGGATTAAGGAGTCTGAAGTCAGTGAGAAGAGTCAGTACCTTCGGAAGTATACTGTGGTGCAAAATCTTACTTTTTGGTAGCTGAAAAAAAGGTAGCTAAGGTAAAGCTAAGGTAGATGAAAATGCATCACAAAAAACTAAAATATCCATAGCCGAACATAATATAACCTTCACCTTTGAGATATTTGAGATTATAATTATTTATTTCTTTTTAAAATTTGTGTATCGGCATTCGGCACTGGAACCTAGCGTTTTACGCATCATCACCGGTTCTCATTTTGAGTGCCAGCGCCGGCAGCCGTTGTTTTAAATCTCGGCTGCCGGCAGTATACTTACAGCCGGTTCCCATTAGTCCATTACTGATATTTTTGGGAGCCAGCGCCGCCGGCAGCGGAGGCACTCCCAAAAAATTATGTACTTCTAAACTTAACTTATTTTTGGTCAATATACCTACATTAAAAAATAAAATTAGACTATTCATTTTTATAAGCTTACACTTAACATTATTTATTCTATATTGGTATTTGTAAATATACCCACACAGCACACATTTTATAATTATAACGTCTATAAACACGAGTGTTTACAGACGTCATAATTATAAAATGTTTTTTCCTTGTCTGATAAGTCAAAAATGCTCTCGACAGACAAGTACAAAATATAGTACCAACTAATACTTAAGTAATTCTAAATATTATAACATCTGTAGACTATTACACAGTGTGAATATTTTTATTAGTAAGGGGGAGTATGAAATATGATGTTTATGATTTCTGATGTTTGTGTGTCATGTGTGCAGTGTGCTGGATTTAATGATTTAGATTTAGTGCTACAATGCTACATATTATGTAGGTGTTAAAGATTTTTTGGAACTTTTCCAAGAAATACTTTATTTTGCTTAAAGGACTCAAAAACTCATCACTCATCAAACCAGTTTTGGCCAACTTCGTCGAAGGTACAGGGGCTGAGTTTTATACTACCGTATACTGTTTGCTAATAGCTACATAAATAGGCTGTATGCAGTATGCTACAACTTAATCAAGAAAATCAAGTAAGTATAATATATAACATTAAAACCTAACTTCAATCGTTAACATTTCCTTATGGAAGGAAATCGATTCAAAAACTTGTCATATGCTCGCAGTACCTAGTGAGTTTATAGTGTTAGTAACTGGTAGTCGTTAGCGAGTAGCGACAACCGTGTCATAAATACACGCCATCATTGAATGCGTGTGCGCATCGCCGCCCGCGCCCCGCTCGCCCCGCGCCCGCACCCCGCGCCGCGCACAACTATCGCCGTCTCGCTGCGCTCTCCCTTGCAAACATGAACCGATCAGCTGACCGTAACGTCAAATGCAGCCGATTTGGCCTCTCCGAATAAAAAACAAAACGAGTATTCCGCGGGGACCAGAGGGTACGTGTAGCCGAGACGATACTCATAACTCAATAGTATCGAAAATTGTAGTGAATCGCTGCTCTCTGCGTACGCGACGCCGCGCCGTGTTTAGTTTTATTTCCAACATGTTCCGTAATTTAGGTGCGCGCTCGGGAGCTCATCTACCGACCGCCTCGGCTCATTGATAACATTCGACTGATGCGCAAAATTTTATTGTGAGTAATGTATTTCGTATTGCAACTCTAGAGCGTTCCTATCGCACCGAGCGGAGATTCGTTTTACTCATTGTGGCCGTACGGTCGAAATTCGCGTGCGCGCACGAGTGTTTTCCCTTCACAATAGATTACGAGAGCGGTACACGACGCGGGCCGTTTTAGTGAAAAATAAAGTACACGAGTACGACACAGTTCGCCCACGGATTTAAAACTTTTGCAACTTTGCAGGTCGGCTTCGACGAAGAATTAAGACGGAATAGGTGCGAGAGGTCGGCGATTTTCGGAATGTCTTTGTTTACGTGGGGCGGGGCGGGCTGCGGCTGCGTGGCGCTCAAGGTCAAGAGCCGGGAGCCCGCGGTGGCCCCGGGAAGGAAGGGTTCGCGGCGCACGACTTACCCGCATGGCGCCTCTCCTGCAGCTCGATGTAGCGGGCCGCCTCGAGCAGGTCGAGGAGGCTCATGTCGGGGGCACGGCACGGCCGCGCGCGGTACCAGCGCGCCCGCTATCACGCCGCGACTGGCCACGCGCGCCGCGTTCGCCGGCTCACGTGGCCGCCCCGCCGCGGCCAATGGCAGAGCGCCGCGCGCGTCACGTGGCAGGCGGCGCCGGCCAATGGGCGCGCGCGGCGCGGTGCCACGGGCGTGCGCGATCGATGTCGGAGCCGGTGCAGCGATCGACTTGCACACGCCGCGCCACGCTCCCACCCGCGCCCGCCGCGTTTGTTTATGTGCGCCGGCCGGCCAGCTCGCCGCCGCACCGCGCCGCCGCGCCGCGCCGCGCCCGTCGACCGCAGCCGACATCGAGTGCCCGACTCTATATAGCACGTGGCGCTCGATTTGTTCGACTTTCACTTCGCCTTTAGCCACGTTCGAAGCCTCCGATACTGCTAAGTGCTATGGGGCATCGAAATTTTGGTAAACTTGCGGCCTTTTTAACATAACATTGTAGGTATTACAGTTTTGCTGATGTATTGTTGCGATTTTAAGTATAGATAATTATATAATTAATCATCTCATTTGATTCTGATAAGATTTGATATTATCCGTTCATTTTATCTTTAAAATAATAAAATAAAGACTAGGTTTTCTTAATCTTGGTATAGGTACATCTTTGACAAGGAATAAATTACTAAATAACAATTAGTTTGTAGGCACTTGTTAAAACTGCTAAAATATTTTGGATGTTTGGTACAAAATAATATGTAAGTACCTAATACTCTGCCCTAGTTAAACAATATTTTAATCAAACAAACAAATTAGGGTAATAAACACTTTAAATTTTTAACTCTACCATAGAGTTAATAAAAATTTAAAGGTCATTTATTAAAATGATAGTACCGAGATATTAATTATTGTAATCTATACTAATATTATAAAGCGGAAGAGTTTGTTAGTTTGTTTGTTTGAACGCGCTTATCACAGGAACTACTGGTCCGATTTGAAAAATTCTTTCAGTGTTAGATAGTCCATTTATCGACGCCTTCCTCGAGATAGCCTTCTATAGGCTACATTTTATCACGCTAAGACTAATAGGAGCGAAGAAATAGAGGAAAATGTGGAAAAAACGGGGGGAAATTATTTGAAAGGACTTATTTGAACGCGCTAATCTCAGGAACTACTGGTCCGATTTAAAAAATTCTTTCAGTGTTAGATAGCCCTTTTATCGAGGAAGGCTATATGCTATATTTTATCACGCTAAGACTAATAGGAGCGAAGAAATAGAAGAAAATGTGAAAAAAACGGGGAAAATTATTTGAAAGGGCTTATTTCACGAACTACTAGAGCAATTTTTCTGTTATTTGGGTCAGATAAGAAGTAGACCACGTGAAAGATCATAGGCTATTTTTTGTAGACTGATTTGTCTGTGAAATATCTAATTTACGCGGGCGAAGCCGCGCGGAACGTCTAGTATAACATAAATTGATATAAGAGTAATGAAGACTACTAGAATAATTTTAACATTCTTACAGCTGGGTAATTTGCTTAATACATAAACAAACATAAAGGAAATTAATAAATCAAACTATTTTTTTTACAGGACAATTTATTTTAACTTTATTATTTCACTTGAAGCTCTACATTTAAAAGTTTAATGTTATTATACTTATTGAGTGTTTAATTAAAATGAAAATCTGTATTTTTTTATCTCTAACAAAAATTATTGATTACTTCTTTAAAAAAAACCTTCAAGTCTGAATACACGTAGGTACATCATAATATTTTAAACAATATGTAGTTGTAGAATATAGAGAATATTTTTATTACCACACAGATAAAATCTTATCTTTAAACTTCTATTAAAAATTATTGCTATCTTCATCTGAAGAATGAATCTACCTTAAGTATCTAATAGTTTACATTCTGGATATAAATAATTGTAATAACATTTTTTCTTAAGACTTAAATAAAATTCGCCAGCCAAGACACTTTTGTGATAAGTATAATTAAAAACTATCTTTTACTTTAAAATCCATTTTGGAACTAGGACGAATACAGTCACAGCAACTTAACTTGTTCAAGTTATAATTATATAATAATATACAAGTACAATATTTCAACATAAAATGTTCTCTAAAAGTGAGTTACAAGTTCACTAAAAGTGAGTTACAATATTTATGTAACAAATATATGTTTACCTTTTCAGTAATTCTATGAAGTTTTTTTTTTTTTATCAATTGTAATTTATAGCTAACCCGTTCAAGTATATTCTTTTTATTCTGTCACAAGTTGTTGCTAGAATATTTCAAATGATTTTATGAGAAAACAGTTGTATATGGCTTCCAAGAGAGAAAATTATTACTTTAACTTACTTTAACTATAAAGTCTGTAACTTTAACTATAACTTTAACTACAATGCAAAATGTCAAATCTTTGGTTAAAGTCAAAAATGGACGCCATATTTAACCATAACCATAGAGCTCGACAAGGCTTTAAATGAACGTGGCGAAAAAAGGAACTAACGCTGTCATCATACAAAAACGCCATTTTTGACAGTTCTCCTCTACCAGCAGCGCACGTTCATTTAAAAGCCTTGTCGGACTAGCAATAGACATCTGTCAAATTCTGTGGTCAAAGTTAAGGTTAAAGTTAAGTTAGCCTTAACTATAACCATAACTTAGACCATAACTGTAACTATAACCACGCCTCTGGTGCAACCCACCCTAAGTATATTATATGTTGTCTACATCAAATTGTGTCTATTATCTGTTAATGTAGGTACTTAATATGTAGGTACTCAAGTAAGGTTTTTAAATCTTAATAAAAACAAAGTTCATCGTTCAGAGCCCATGGCGATGACGAACACAGTTGAAAAAGAATATAGCAAAACAAAAAGTGTTAACCAAATCGAAATATTTAATTAGCGAAATCATCGCTAGAGCTCTGTTATCACATAATTTTTTTATTATAATGTCTATGTTTTATGACAATATGCATACTTTGTTATAAAGTTAGTGAGAGCAAAATAAGAACAATTTTTGTACGTTACTCGCTCTCACTTTTTGCTCTTTTCATCTTCTCTTTCTTTTCATCTTTTCATCTTTTCATCTTCTCTTTCTTTTCATCTTTTCATCTTCTCTTAGTACGTTAATTTGCGTCTTTTATAATCATATTATTATACCATATTGTTATTGCTCGATACTATCTTAATACTAACAATGCAGACTTTATGATTAAACTCATTAGAGTTATCAACAGTATCGCTTCTAGTGTGAAAACTAATTGTATGTTGACCATGGACTTTAGAAGAGACTCGTATACCAAGATTACAAAATATTTTTAGCCTCTTATTTTAAATATTATATCTTTTATAAAGTCACTGTCATTTTTGTTTGCTTGAAATTTGGCTAGTTCCTACTTTAAAACTTATAAAATAAAATACATCAATCACACACAAATCCGATTTTCTAAATTGAGACAAACCAGATATATTATTTTTTACGGTTGAAAATATTTTTGTAGTAAACTTTATCCAAAAATACTTACTTTTACATCCGAAAAAACGAGGAAAGGATAAAAATTCAACGTAGGCAGTGTTTCAAACTCGATGTTACTGCAAAAAATCAAAGCTTTTGGAAGTTTTGATATATTTCTGACCACTTAAATATGAAAAGGAGGCACATTTTATAATGTGAAAGGAATTTACTTACTATAAGTTGGTGTTTTAACAAAACTGTAAATTACCGTAAATATTGCGTTAATAATAAGACAAAATGTACTTATAGCCGTTAACAAAACATTTTAAGAAAATTTCTTTATCTATAACTTCTCTGGCAGTTTTGTTTCGATTGAAGATTAATCTTTTGTGAGGGTTAAAAATCTAATCTAAAACAACAATATAAAATCTATCTAGATTATTTTTTATGTATAAAATAAATCTCGACAAACGACCTACATTTTGTTTGTCAAATAAACAAGACAATTAACAACAAAACGTGACCTAAAATATTTAACAACTATGATTGGTAAGATTTTACCAAAAACCGTATTACATTTAGTAAATATTGGCAGTAACACGGCAAGGAAGTCAAATCAATAAAGTTCTTAATCGAGGTAAAACTGTAGAATTTACTTGCACTAGTTTGGGTCACTACTTTTGGTTTTTAGGGTTCCGTACCCCAAGGGTAAAAACGGGACCCTATTACTGAGACTTCGATGTCCATCCGTCTGTCTGTCTGTCTCCAGGCTGTAACTCAAGAACCGCTAAAGCTAGACTTCTGAAATTTTTACAAATTGTGTATATCTGTTGCCGCTATAACAACAAATACTAAAAACAAAATAAAGTTAATATTTAAGGGGGGCTCCCATACAAGAAACTTGTTTTTTTGGCCTTTTTAGCTCGTAATCAATAATGACAACAGCCAGGCACTTGAAATTTTCTTAATCTTTAATTATATTTGTACTTTAATCATTATTAAAAAATTGAAATAAAATAAATATTTAAGGGGGCCCCATACAAAAAACACAATTTTTTGCCTATTTTCTCTCTATACGGTACGGAACCCTTCGTGCGCGAGTTTGACTCGCACTTGGCCGATTTTTAAATATCATGCCTTCTCTTTCATAACTACGAAGAACGATAGAGAGAGATATTATAGGCTTTCCATGCTGGCGCAAGTTAAGTGTTATGTAGGTATGTGAAGCTACTATATTTTTTAACATAGAACATACTTTTGTATGGCACTGGCAGTCTCGCCCTACTTCGCAATGGACTAAGCTCAAAATAGCGAAGGTTTGGAGTATTGTTTATATTTAGGGGTACTGTCTAAACATGTTAGAAAATATTTTTAAAAAATGCCTAAATCCAAATCTTGAAGATCTGATTTAGATCTTTTTAGGTTGTGATGAAGGTATTATTCGAGCTTAATGCTCTTTGGAACATTTGGTCAACTTCCATTCAATAACTTTTAAAGCGAAGTTATGAACAAGAATATGTATGGTATTTGACAGCGCCGGATTCCGACAGATGTATGAGACGCTTGCGAAGCGCTGTCAAATCAGAACTTATAGGGAGTTCCATATTTAAATTAGGTAGAAAACGATCCTACGGCAAACATAGTTTACAAGCAACTAGCAAGTGATATTAAAATAGAAATTTTTTGACGCCCTTGCATTTTGTAATTACCTAATTCCTATTATATCTTTTGGCTCCTTTATACTTTTACATTATAATACACGTCTTTGTATGAAATTATCTAAAATACATCTAATGTGCCGTCGCACGACGCTACTGTGTCCATCTTCTGTGAAACTTGCAATCGTCCTCTTCCTCTGTAACAAAGATAAGCTATAAGTCGAGCACAACTTTGAGAGTTTTTCAGGGGTGGTGAGGAGTAAGCGAGGCGGGTGCGTGTACGGGGACACGTTATTGGTAGATCAGTGACTAGATGGGTCATTATTGGTAGATCGCAATCAGATGGTGACACGTTATTGGTAGATTGCCTCGTCTAGTTTTATTGAGCGCTTTTATATTTATTCGCTTCCGCCTACATACATGACAGGTTGCTGAGTAGACTTGAGCTCGGTCTTGGGCGTGTTCTCGCAGTACAGCGTGCACTTACATCGTGTGGGGAGGAGCGGCGTGGAGGTGTGTGGTGACGTCACAGGCGCTATCGGCTCAGGTTGCTGACGTACAGGGACATGAGCTCGGTCTTGGGCATGTCCTCGCAGTACAGCGTGCATTTACATCGGGTGGGGAGGAGCCACGTGGTGTGTGGTGACGTCACAGGCGCTATCGGCTCAGGTTGCTGACGTACAGGGACATGAGCTCGGTCTTGGGCGTGTCCTCGCAGTACAGCGTGCATTTACATCGGGTGGGGAGGAGCCACGTGGAGGTGTGTGGTGACGTCACAGGCGCTATCGGCTCAGGTTGCTGACGTACAGGGATATGAGCTCGGTCTTGGGCGTGTCCTCGCAGTACAGCGTGCATTTACATCGGGTGGGGAGGAGCTACGTGTAGGTGTGTGGTGACGTCACAGGCGCTATCGGCTCAGATTGCTGACGTACAGGGACATGAGCTCGGTCTTGGGCGTGTCCTCGCAGTACAGCGTGCATTTACATCGGGTGGGGAGGAGCCACGTGGAGGTGTGTGGTGACGTCACAGGCGCTATCGGCTCAGGTTGCTGACGTACAGGGACATGAGCTCGATCTTGGGCGTGTCCTCGCAGTACAGCGTGCACTTACATCGGGTGGGGAGGAGCGCCGTGGAGGTGTGTGGAGCGGCTATCGGCTTAGGTTGCTGACGTACAGGGACATGAGCTCGGTCTTGGGCGTGTTCTCGCAGTACAGCGTGCACTTACATCGGGTGGGGAGGAGCGGCGTGGAGGTGTGTGGTGACGTCACAGGCGCTATCGGCTCAGGTTGCTGACGTACAGGGACTTGAGCTCGGTCTTGGGCGTGTTCTCAAACAGCGCGGCGCGGTTCTGGCCTTCGTCCTTCTTCACCCAGTGACCGTATACTCGGAACGCGCATCCGTCTATCACCTGAACAAACACATTTGTATTAAAACTTAAAAGGGAAGAAGTGACTTAACAAGTTTATAATAATTAATCGAAGTTTTGCGTCTATTATAGACCTTAGAACTATTACCTGTATAAATGGAGACTCGAAATAACTGTCGATGATAATAAAAATAAGCCCCAAAATATTATCCATCATTGAATGAAGGGCACGATTTTACTATTATTATTTAAAATAATAAAATATACAGTCAAACGGCACATACCTTCCTAAGCACGCGCACATTATACGGGTCTCTAGCGACGAGGGCGCGGGGGAGCGCACGGCGCGCGGCGGTGGGCAGGTGTCGCAGGCGCACCGCCGCACGCACCGCCACTAGCGCCACGCGTAGCTTAGCGCGCGCGTTGAAACCGCTCGCTTTTATAGCCTGTATAACGTCCATAGATTAAAAGCTAATAAACAATACACAGTGTTTTATCATTGTCTGTCAAACGGTTTTTCTAACGTAGACAAGGACAAAACATGAATAATAAAACGTCGGTAAAATACTCCAATTTTCAATCTCAGTCAATAAAAAAATGATCGCTCATTTTGTGTGTCTACTGACGAAGCATTAAAGGGAGTTTAAGTTCTTTTAATATGTCATTTTACTGAGAGAGAACTTTAAACAAAATATTTAGTAATATATAAAATAATACTTCGTCGAGCTAAACTTACTAACAATATTTTGTACTATAATTTAACATCATTCATTATAATATAACATTTAAATCATGCATTTTTAACATTAAAAGCAACATTAAAGTAAATGCAACATAAAAAGCAGAATGCGTGTTTTAGCGTAAAAGTTTTTAGCCTAATCAACACTTTCGACGTACAGCTTGGCAAAGAAGAGTCTGACGCGGTGACAGCTGGAACTAAGAGTTTTTATTTATGACAACACTACATTACTTGTCAACTCTAGTATATATTGTGTCAAAAGCGAAGCGTAGGGTTACCTGTATTTAAAGAAAAGCGCCCTCATTTAATCCACACTCTTCTTTGCCAAGCTGTACTTATTATGTTTTCTTTCGTTAAAATATAATTTGTAATATTAATAGCAACCTGTTGAAAAATTAAAACAAGATATGTTCCAATGTTAACAGATCTACCTAGAATAGAATTGAATTAAGAAATTAAAAAAAAAACCCCGCTAAACAACTTTAAAAAGCAATGAAATAATATTTACTGACTTTAAGTTTAAATAATTCCTAAGTGTAAAGTGATATTTTAGTCCATAATTGTTGTCACGGTGTGTCGGGGGACCGCCAACAGCGACTTTTGCATTTTGTATCGCCAAGTCACTGATTGTCTCGATTCGGTTCGCTGTGAACTGACCCTTAAACTAACAAAAATGTTATGTGAAATCAAACTTCTACATTAGCGGTCCCCCGACACACCTTGACAACAATTATGGACTAAAATATCACTTTACACTTAGGAATTATTTAAACTTAAAGGCAGTAAATATTATTTCATTGCTTTTTAAAGTTGTTTGGCGTTAAATTTTTTTTAAATTTCTTAATTTAATTTTATTTCATGCTTTTTAAACTTGTGTTGGTTATATAGTGCAGAATAATTCCTATCAACAGGATCATATCCCAATGAATACAATCTATGAATGTCATCTTGGATGAGGCCGTCAATATGAGTCCAAACATGAAACCTCCACTTTGGGTTCATATGGAGCTCGGCTCCTATAGAATCCCGGTGATGCTGCAGCAGCAGCATGCAATAATTAACGCCTACAAACTGCTAATTCAGTTTGGCGTATTAATGTCTACTGTAAAACATGTATTGTAATCTATACATATAATAAAACTGTATAAATGAAAATTCTGTACATTAAAGATATTCAAAAAATAATAAGCGGGGGGTGTTACTACATCGCTATAGAAACCAAAAATGTGGTTAGTTTTTTGTCTGTCTGTCTGTCTGTATGTTTGTTCCAGCATCACACGAAAACTACTGATCCGATTTAGATGCAGTTTTCGCAGATATATTTGTCTTCTTATAACTTAACATCTGGCGTATAAAATTTTTCCCCCCACCCCTCTAAGGGGACAAAAGAGGGGGTCAGATTTTGTATCAAACTTTTTTCTTTAACGAAAACTACTGATCCGACTTGCACACGGTTTTCGCAGATATATTTGTCTTCTTCCAACTCAACATCTGCCCCCTTACTAATAAACGTTGTATAAGCTTTGAATAGTTATACAGTATTTTGTTCCTGTCACACAAGTGACATTTTTAATTGGATTGAAGAAGACAAAACACTGTATAACTATTCAAAGCTTATACAGCGTTTATTAGTAAGGGGGCTGGTGTATAACATTTTTCCCCCCACCCCTCTAAGGGGACCAAAGATGGGGTCAGATTTTGTATTAAACTTTTTCTTTAATGGACTTACTTCATATTATTTACTGGTTTCCAACTTAACATCTGGTGTATAAACCACCCCCCCCCTCCCCTCTTTTTTGTCGGGGGTTAAAAAGGTCACACAAAAAACTGACACACTTCTGTTAAAAACCCTAGAAGGACTCCACGCAGGTTTCATATGAGGCCGTGGTATAAGCACGGTTAAGTTACAATGAGTATTACCATAGATAGCTGATCGATCCTCGACATTCGGTTACTGGTCCCGCACAGTTCCTTCTTGAGTGGTGTCATGTCTTGGTCCCATAGCTATCAGTGAATAAGCGAGAAAAGAAATGTAATAAGCAAAACATAAGATCATATTAAAGCCTGACGAGGAATGTAGTAAACCTTTTTATTGTGAAAGTTCATGGCATGGCAGTATTCATGGGCGTACCCAGGATTTTAGCTTGGGGCAGCATACCTGTTTCGAGAACATTGTCGGTCTGGTATATTGAAACAAAAAATCATGAAAATTGACTTTTACTAATCTGGCTGACAACACTTTATTTTGCGCAGAGTAGGTAACACGTTTTACGGTTATTTTATCTTCTACGGGGCAGGGACCCCCCCCCCCCCCCCCTGAGTACGCCCATGGCAGTATTCTTTTTATTTAAATGTCACACACACACACACATTTTTATTGTATTCTATTTATTCGTAGTGTTGCAATAAAAAGGCGTCCTGAGTTCAGGTGTCTCATTTTCCTGGTCAGGCTTTTAAATAATAAAGAAGCTCGGTGAAAATACTACAGTCAGTGCTTTATTAAAGCCAAATTCATGTTGTTATTTTGTATTGTAATTTTTCGAATTTGTACGCACCTACGTGCGAACACATTCGTACGTAACTGCGTACACACACGTACGTAAGTGCGTACCTGCATGTACGTAAATACGTACACGTGCATACGCATTACAATTCGTTAGTTTTAATGTCGTGTACATTAAAATAGTGAGAGTTTAAAATCGTGCTAACCCAAAGGCCAAAAGATATCATCGAAAATACATGAATGAGGCTTCTAATCTTCTATATAAAAAGTAATTCCTTCCATTTTGTTTATCTAATACCACGATCGTGGGAATCGCAGACACAATAGATTTTCATTTGTTATGCCGCCTGGGAGTTGATGGGTTAATAACAAATTATTGTAGAGTAAAAAACAAACTGCCTACATCTTATTTTGCAAGTTAAAATGCAAGGTATTACTTAAGTAGTTAGTCGTAAAAAGTCGAAGGCCAAGTTAACTAGCACAATCAGTTGTGTAATCATGTATTAACTTTGATATTTGTAATTTTTGTAATTTGCTTATATTGTGTTCGTGTATATTTAAGAGTTTTGTTAGTCACAGTCAATGTTGAACATTGCGGTTCGTAGCACATGTATAATTTTTTAAACGCCAAATATTATCAAAAATTAAAATAACACGAGTACCTAGAGTAGTAGTAAAAGTGAAAGTTTTTTGACAGTTTTAAATGAAGAACCTACCAAATACAAATCTTACCTTAGCGTTAAAGAATGGATGTGACAAAGCGTCATCGAGATGTATTCTCTCGCTCGGTTCCACAACCAGAAATCTTCTAATTAAATTCTTTGGGTCGTCTGAAAAAAGTTGATCCATAATATTTTACATGCCAATTACTTATAAGCCTTTCGAGCCTCTTTATTCGGCTTGGGTATAGAGACAACCTTTTATTTAGAGCCTACAAAATTTTATTAATAACTTAAACTTACTAATTTTACAGTTTACATACTTAAAGTCATCACGATATAAACAAATCTGCTAGTTTTACACATACTTCAAATTTAACGGCAATCGCATACTTTGCAACATTGGAGTAAATTACTACATCAAATAACAATAAAATCCAACCTGAAATATCGGCCCACTCTGGACTAGTAAAAGAGTATTTTCCTTCCATTATATTTCGCAGCATAACCATCTGCTTCCGGTGCCAAAACGGTGGACATCCGACCAACCTACAAATTGAGAAATATGAATTACTTACTAATTGAGTAACAGAATAACGCAACGATTTTGTGCGTGAATTTATTTATAATGGCTCAAAAATTAGGCGATTAATTGATTATTCTTGTAATGATGATAATAAATAGAATATCATTTTATTTTTTAATTTAAACTAAAAACCCGAGATGTAGCGAGTTTAACTTGATCTCTTACTTTCAGTTAAAGCTACAAAAAATACATACTAAACCATATAAAAGAGACCAATGCATCAAGAGACTAGAATACTAATAGACGACAGAAAAATTTTAGTTAGCAGTAAATTGAAACAAAATTAAAATTGACAATTAAAAAGTTCTTACACTTACAATGTGAACATGATGACGCCGCACGCCCATCTGAAATTGTTACATAATTATTTCTCGAGTATTTTTGAGCTAATGAAAAGTTTAAATTGCAAATTGATAAAAAAGTTAAAAGCTATTAACCTCTCTACGCAAAGGATATGACCCAAATTGGGCTAATTTTAAAAGTGCCGGCTAAGGCAAATAAACCCATTATTTTATTAGAATAATGGGTTTATATGCGTTAGCCGGCACTTTTAAAAAGGAAAATAATAAAACGAGCGAATAAAAATTACTTTGCGACTGATGATGAACATACTGTTCTAATAACATGAGCAGTATGAATTTGAGTAAACGAAAAATAAACTAAAGTAACGACTAATATTGATTTATAATAAAATCCAGATCGAGCTTACAAAAAGTGGATTGTGATTAATCTATTTCAGATATTAAAATTCTATCCGAGCGACTGTATTACTAAGTGAGCTACTGGAAATACATAGCGGGCAACTTCAATATTAAAGATAGATTCAATTTTTCTCAGGTTATACATTACGAACTACTAAAAAGTTCACTTTGAGCAAACTTTTGTGAGCTGCTTTATTAATGATTATTGGTTACTGATATTCTATTTGAGGGTTTATATTTTATATTTTGATACGTGTTTTTAATGAAAATCTAGAAAGTAACCTAACCCAAAAAAGTCGTATTGGGCCAACACGAGTTCCTTAGACTTAGACTTTAGGCCGCGTTTCCACTGACGCGAATCCATATTTTAGGACCTTGGAGGAAAATTGTATGGCCGTTGGGTCTTGTCCTTTACTTTCTTACAAATTATACGAATCTATTAGCACCTCTTCAAAACCAGATCAGAAGTTTAGTCTACAGTGGAACAAACATTAATCATTACCCTCATTTTGGCATTCCTTTAAGGTTAGACCGCACTAAGCGACATTACGCTTAATGTTCCATTGAACTGACGTTTTGTGTCGCGGAACGTCACTGCCGCGTAGTGCGGCTTACCTCATACTATTTCATACAAAAAACATTTTGGCTGTGACGTGTCGCGTCGCTCCGCTGCAGCATAGTGTCACTTTAGTGCGTTCACGCCTTTACATATCAACTTCTAACAAGAAATCTTACATATCAACTTCTATACCGTAGCCGGGGGCGTCGTCAAACATGTTGGCTTTCAAAGTTTCAGGTGCCAAATACCCTGGTGTCCCACATAGTTCTGGAACGTCATGATTAACATGTTAACAAAGTATTAAAGTTAAATAGTGTCACCACTTACTAAACATTATTTTTTGAACATTTTCGTATTGACATACATAGTAAGCAGTTGATTCAATTTCACTACCACAAGCATTTTATGCACATGTCGTCTGACATCACTTATCATGTACAGTGTTGAGTGTCTAATGCTCATGCCCCACGTATGCTTGTAGTACTAAAATCAAATTGACAACTCACTATGTGATTCTCTATAGATTTTTTTTCTACTATGTAGTTTACGCTTTCAAGATTTCAACACAAATGTTCAGCACAACTGAAAGCCATTACAGACTTTTGGTCAGTTAGTTTTGGACACCTTGGCAGTTAATGTTTGACTTTAATTTCAGTAGATAATACATAACTTTAACTTACCAAACAATTTCTCGCCTTCTTTGAGAACTTTTGCGAAACCAAAGTCTGTGATTTTGACATTTAGCTGGTCATCTAAAAGTATATTTTCAGGCTTTAGATCTCTGTGAACTATTCCTTTACTGTGTATGTATTTTACCCCTTCCAAAACTTGCCTGAAAAATGCAATTATATATTTTGAGTATGATTTTTGTACTCACATATATAAAAGGAATTGGTACAACCTTTTCTTATTATGTTAATCAATGTGATATAAAAAAGCTATAAAGTATTATCAAAACCTAATTTTATAGTTTAATTAATGTATATAATAATATGTTTATCACTGGACTTTTATTACTTTTTAACTCATAAAAACATTGAATTGATAAGATGTTCTAAAAATAATTAGGCAGTGCTAAGCAAAAGGCAGCAGTTTATTAATTCTCTAATAAGGAAACATCCTTATATTATTAGGCAACTATTACAATCATAATATTCACTGATAATGGCAATTTATGTCATCCTAATATTTAAGCAATTAAAATGTAACATATTTGATAAGAATAACATCTTACAAAAACAAACAATTAGTGTTATTAGTAAAACATACATACATTTATGATTTACATAATTTGATATTTGTTAATTAGGTTTGCATTTCATAATTATTCATAATATTATGTTTACTCATTGACAACAGAGTATTAATGTGAATGAATTAAAACTGTGCCATCAAATAGTGGTGGGATGCAGATTATTATTAGAAACAGCATTTAAAGTAATCAAAATAAGAGTAATGCACAGAAATTATTTTATTTTGTAGCAAAAAAGATTTAAGTATAACAAATTAAACATACCTACTGTGTAAGCATAATATTATGTATCTTACTGTTTTGTTTAGTTTGTTCCTGAAACTACTTTCTATATTGTAGTGGAGCAGATTTGTAAGGAATCAACTAAGAATCTATAAGATAGTAGTTTTATTACACAAATAAATAGAAAAAATTAATCATACCTCATAATATATCGAGTTTTCTTTTCAGATAGTGTAACAACTGAAGTCAAATAATCAAAGAGTTCACCATTTTTGCACAGTTCAAATACTAAGAATATGAAAGTTTCAGATTCAAATACATCTTGTAGCTCAACTGGAATAAAAACATTTTATTGAAAAGATTTGCTGTATGATATATCTACGAGCACAAAACATAGAAATACCTGAAAACAATTTAAATGACTAAGTTTTACTTTATATTAAATTGAACAACAGTACTAGAAACCCTATAAAGAAATAACTCACTCACTAATATAAGGATGTCCGGCTACCATCCTCAGTATGTGAATTTCCTGATGAGTGGCATCTCTCATCACATGTGTGTCTATACCATCTTGTGACTCTTGACTCAGGTCTATAATTTTTGCAGCATATTCATGTCCTGTTTCTTTCTCCACACATCTCCGAACTGTTGAACTTATGCCTCTGAAATGTTATTACAGTTGTTATCACTGAATTACACTTTTTTTGGCTAAGGTTCAGGAAATTTCAAAGGTGAGTATAGCTCCAAAACTGGGGGGTGTTTACCCCTCCTCCCCTCACCCCCGCTCCCCATCAATTTTGGGGTAGGTTGCCAAACCTTTACCCTTTTTTTTATAAAAGTTGCAATTGATGTTACATTAATATTTTATTTAAGTATACAAAATTTAGATCAACAGCTTAAACACCTTTGTTTAAAAAAAAATGCTGCTGAGCTGAACCTGGCATCACTCTTACTACTAAGATGAATTTAAAATCAGATGCTATTATATATGAAGTGTGCCCTAGAAACACACACTTAATATATTATAATTCACAGTTGAGAGTATAATATGTAAAAAACTCTAAAAATATTATACTTTCTGGCACAGTCTAATAATCAAATCTTACAAAAATTTTAGCATTTTTTAATTGTAGAGAAACATTATATATTACAGCTGTCACCAATAATTTTACACATGTTTCACAAGCTTACTTTTCAACTAAAATTGGCAAATGTTCATAGTTTTATTACTGCAAAGATATAAATATCAACATCCGAAAGCATACCTTCCTATAATTTCTTTTGGTTCATATTTTGCATAGAACTCTTTAGCCGCATCCTTGTCAGGTAAATTATCATCATCTTCCTCTTTAGCCATTATTAATTTTGATGAACTTATAATTATAACTGACTACGCACGAATTATGAGTTTGTTCACAATGACGAAAGGTTATTCAATATCCAGTCCTTGACAGCCATCCGTAGAGCAGTCAAAATATACACAAAACATAGTTTTCAGTTACTTCAAACTAAATCAAAAGTAGAGCGCAAAAGATAAGGATTTTGATAATATCACAATTTTGTTGAGAAATTCTCGGGCCCTAAATAAACTGGGCAATAATTTCTTAAATTTTTGTACCACCTGCACCACTCATAAAAACACAGATTAGTAGTATATATTGTAGACACCAAAATATAAAAAATAAAAATGCACAAAATGACCGACGGACAATATATGTGGGCTTTTTTTTTTTCTTCTTACTATGGCACTTCGGCTATATAACCATGGCCAGTGTCGAGTATATTATGGCGGGAAAACAATATTTTCTAGTACAATTTTCAGCATCGTTTTTCTATATTGTCAGGTCTAAAGTCTTGTCAAAGTCTAAGTAAAAGTCAATACAGTCAGGAAGTCAAGTCGGTCGATTCAGTAAAGTGGTAGAAGCTTTACTGAAACTTTCGATGGAGTTTTGGAGGGAACACAAAATAGCAATTTCTGGATATTGCATCACTTTCCCACACTTGTGCACGATAACGAATATCTAATGGTTAATATCCTACCAATAATACACAATAAAAATCCAGTTAACACAATTTTAGGAAAATAATACAAAAACACAACATCACTCTTTCACATTCCTGGCAAAACTCCATGTGTGGACTTGCTGTGGACAATCAGGAAGGCGAAGCGATCATTGGCCTAAGCGATTAAGCCAGTATACTGGTAATAGTTTAGGAACACGCTGACATAATAAAAACTTGTCAAACTGAAAACTGACAACTGAAAAAGTTTTGGCGGCCATGTTACTTTAAAACTTCTTCTACTTTTTATTGTTGGTGTGGTTTTTATTATTTTTTCCCAAATTGTGTTATTTGGGTTTTTGATGTTCATTATTGGTAAAATATTGGCCATTAAATGTCCGTTATCGTGCACAAGATGTTGTCAAAACCAAAATTTATAATTCCTGTGACATTTGGTGTGAATAACGATAAATAGGGCTATATCTTCCGTGAGTTTTAACTAAAACATCGTTATAATAACTTTATTATTCTATTCACTGAAATATCATTATCTTTTTCAAATTGAAATGTATCAAGCTTTACATTATTTTGCCCAGTTTTGTAGCAATTATTGATGATATTACCTGGTATTTCCGATAGTTGTCTACCCATACGCCATGTAGTTACTAAAATGGAAACTGTTTGACAATCAAATTAAAAAAATAAGAAAATGCCTCGTAAGGGAAAAAAAGGATCAAAATATTTTATTCCAGTTACCCCAGTATTGCTAGAGTCAATTTACTTTCCCACTTTTTGCCATCGATTCTGGTAGACCTATAGGTAGGTATATAGGTATTTTTTTTTTTAATAAGATTTAATGGCCTGGTAACGGGACCTTTAAGCCAAGTCTTTTTAAAGGGTTTTCAATTTATTTTATATTTATATAGTTCCCACTGTATTTTTAATATATTTGTATATAGCACTATAACACTTTTGGTTTTTTAGGAAATCACTTAATTGGCGGCGGGAGGTATCACTTTCTTCAATAATTTCAGTTGCCAACACTAGTCTATGAAAGGTGAATCTTGAACAGTTGAAAAAAATGTGGTTCATGTCGGCGTTCTCTTCGTTACAAAAAGTGCAATTATTGCTGCTTATTATATTTAATCTCGCAAGGTGTGCAGGTGCAGTGTTATGACCAAATCTGAGTCTGTTTATTGTTGTGATAAAGTCACGGCTAGCTATCTTCAGTTCATTGTACCATGGATTTGTTGGCAATTTTTCTTGAATTTGTCCATACCACTTGCCTTTGAGTTTTTGGTCTTCTTTCCAAAAATCTTCCCAAACGTTTCTTACAGATATTTTCACATTACAATAAAAGTCGGTCATAGGAACATTTACATTACTTTTGACATCTAGGGCATTGACCCCATCATATGCAGTTTTATCTGCTATTTCATTTCCAGAGATACCTTTATGTGCAGGGACCCACATAAAGGCTATTGTTATACCTTTATTTTCCAGTCGCCACACAAAATCTTTGATAAAATAAATGATATAGTTAGTCTTAAAACTAAAATTGACATTCTGTAGACAATTAATAAGACTCAGAGAGTCTGTTAAGATCAGAAAATATTTACAATTATTTACACCGCTTATCAATTTTAAGGCTTCAAAAACTGCATATGCCTCTGCTGTAAAAATAGAACATTGTTTATCTAGAACAAAACTTTGAGCATAGTCCTTTTGAGAATCATATATAGCACTTCTCACATAATCATCACCCTTACTACCATCAGTATAGATTGTATAGTACTTGTTATTTTCTTCTAAAAATGCAAAGATGTCTGAATTGTTATTAATGGATTTTGTTATAACCAGAATAGGATGTATTATACTTCTATACGGATGCATGTAACATGACCAATGTGAATACTTTTTGATATTTGAATAAAGATATTGTATTTCCAGGAAAATCCGACACAAAGTTGGGGACACCCCAGTCAGAAGATCATGAGGTGAAGCTAATGGACCATCTGTGATGATTGGATGAGGTATGATTCTATTTATAATTTGGTAGTTATTTGATGAAAGTAGCTTAAGACAATATCTTTCCGCAAGATAAAGACGCCTTAATATCAGGGGCATAATACTTGTTTCGACCTCCATGGCCCTTATGGGAGTCGAACACATTGCCCCTGATATAATCTTATAAGTATGAGTGCTATTCAGATAGGCTAAAGAACTGTAATCAAAATGGCTTCTTACAATAGACTTGTACAACACTGAAAGTATTTTGGGATCTGCTCCCCATGAAACACCTGCAAGACATCTTACAATATTAATACCCTTGATGGCATTTCTAGATATATATTTAATATGATCCTCAAAAGATAATTTCTGATCAATGTTAACACCTAGGAATTTATGTGAGGTTACTCTTTGAATAATCTCACCGTTATAAGTTACATTGTCAGCAGATGGTGTGTCTTTTCCAAATATCATTACATTACTTTTACTAGCATTAATTTTTAAATTTAATCTTTGCTGATAATATTTTCTCAATTGGATTAAACAAGCATTAATCTTTTCTATAGCTACTGATAAATTTACATCTGAACAATACAAAACTAAGTCATCTGCAAATTGAAGGATATTTACATTTTTAATATTTACATATTTACATATCTCCCATATATACAAATTATATAACAAAGGTGATAATGTTGCACCTTGCATTGTGCCCTTAGATACAATTCGGGGCCCATGTAAAATATTATTATGCTTAACATATAATACTCTGTCAGTGAGGAAATTATAAATCCATTTACATACATATCCGGGTACTCCAGCATTACTAAGTACCTTAACTAGTATACCAGGGTCCACATTATCAAATGCGCCCTGAACATCTAAAAATACACAAACAGTATGTAATTTATTGCCCTTTGCATTTTTCAGATCGTGAATGAGAGAAATGAAGCTGTCTGAACAACTTCGTCCTCTACGGAACCCATACTGAGTTTGAGGAATGATGTTATGAGATTCTGCGTACCAATCCAGGCGGTTCTTTAGCATATTTTCAAATATCTTACCAATACATGATGATAAAGATATTGGCCGATAAGAACTGGCCTGCTCAGGTGGTTTGTCTTGTTTAAGTATGGGTATCACACATTGAGTCTTCCATGAGATTGGTATCAGTTTTTTAAGCCAAAGACCATTTAAAATACACAGTAATATTTTTTGAATAGATTCTGGTAGTTCTTTTATTAATATATACGGAAAATCGTCCAAACCAGGGCTAGTATTTTTTCTAGATTTTATACTTGTTAAAAATTCCGACCATGAGAAAGGATCCAATAGAAATCCTGATTGCGGATTTTCATTGTTCATATTAAAATAAGTTTCTAACGAATCAGGATTAACTAAATTAGAATTATCTGATAATTTATCTAACAATGGCTGCACAAAATCATTTTGATATGACTTATTACTGGTTCTAATACCCTTAAATCTTTTAATAAGGTTCCAGATTTTACTTATAGGAGTAGTTCTATTGAAATTATTACAAAAACTGTTCCAACTTTTACGTTTTTCTTCCTTTATGGTGCGTTTTTTAAGAGCGTCTATTCTTTTGTACTTAATGTAATTTTCTAATGTTGGATCGTTTCTATAAAGTTTAAGTGCTTCATATGATTTAATAACTGCTTGTTCACACGTGCTATTCCACCACGGAGCGGGTGGCCTACTTCTAAAATTTGTTCTTGTAAATCTAGGAACTACCATTAGTTTAAGTTCATTAAGTCGGGTACAGAACTCCTCATAAGATTTCATTGGATCCTCTTCATTGACCATCATTTCATGGAAGACCATACTAGATGATTCCCTATACTTATTCCAGTCTGTTTTATGGTATAAAAATCTGTCATCATATTGATTTATTGTGTACCTTTCAATGCACATGGTAATGTTTGTTATTGTTGGATAATGATAACTACCCATGGCATCATCATGTACAAACCATTCACACAAGGGTGCCAAGTGAGGGCTAACAAAACTTACATCTATTGCTGAAGGGTTGCGTGTAGGATAATTCACTGTTGTAAAGCTGCCATTATTCAAAATGCATAAATCTAATTCATCGATTATATCATATAAACTTTGGCCTCGACTTTTGGTGGATAAACATCCAAAAGCAATATGATGTGCATTGAAATCTCCACTAATAAACAAAGGTTTTGGTAGATCTCTTATGATATTGCGCAATCTATTCATTCGTATGTGCCCAGCGGATGGAGGACAGTATACACAGAGAATAGTCAAAGATGATGTATTGTCTGTATATACAGATATGGCTATTGTCTGTATATCTTCATAAAAATTGGTATTTATAATATTGTACTTCAAATATGGTTTTACTAAAATTCCTACACCATTACGAGGATTTTTAGAAATTTTGTTATAAAAATTGTATCCAGAAATATGAACAGACTGATGTTCTTTTAACCATGTCTCATTTAGTAGACAAATATCAATATCTTTATCGTTTAAAAATTTTGTAAGAAGAGGTTTTTTGTTATTTATCCCTTGAACATTGAATTGCGCAATACATAGAGAAGATATTTTTTGGGTTTGTGAATACATTATATTGACAGACTCTTAAGAAGAACATCTTTGATGAATGATGTTGTAACAGGTACTTCATCACTCTTATTTGCTACTTGGACCAATGTGTGTACCAGGGCCATTAGTACATCATCATTTCCAACTATAAGCGACTTTATGTTTGGTATATTTACATCTCTTGAAATAGGCTTATTATTTACAGGTTTATTTACAAATTTGGATGTATTATTTACATTTTTATTTACAGGTATGGTGCGAGTTGGCAGAGGAGGGAAATCAACACTTTCTTTGGAAATAGCAACGCTTGCATATGATATTTTATTTTTCTTTTCTAATAATTTCTTTATCTTAACTGGACATTGTTTAGAAATGGCTAAGTGAGGTCCACCACAATTAACACAGCAAATCTCATTTGGCTTACTACATTCTTTATAAAAGTGTTCACCAGAACAAATTGAGCAGCGCTGCTTTCCGTTACATATTTTGGCTGAGTGATTGAACTTAAAACATTTATAACATTGTTGCAAAGGGGGAACATAATCAAATACTCTATATGAAAATAACTCATATTGCACATTATCAGGTAAGCTATTTGACAAAAAAGTTATACTGACAGTTTGTGTACCGACTAATTCATTACCGACTTTTCTCATGAATCTTCGCACTCCAATTATTTCATATGTAGAAGTTAAATTTGTGAAAAGATCTTTATTCGATATATTCGCTGGTACAAATCTTATTATTCCTGTTTTTTCAATTTGAGCTGCTGGGATGTATGCCTTCATATTATATTTTTCAAGAAAGTTAATATTACTTATGAAGTTATTGGCCGTGTTATGTTGTTTAAAAATCACAACAATTTTGTTTGCGTTAATACGCCGAATCGCTACTACACCTTTTATGTTTGAGAATATACTATTTAAATAAATTGGGCTTTTATTTCCCAACCTTTCTTGCACATTTTTGCTTTCTATGTACACCTTGAAGTCTGTATTAATAGAATTTTCAGAATATAGTCTTTTATAATTTGGTTTACGAAATGGTAAATACATGTCCTCACCACCTCCGCCGCCAGCACTAGAAGCCCCAAGATCAGGGGGCCGGGGTCTTTTTTTGGAGGTAGGCGGGATCTCCCCGCCCGCCTCATCTCCGTCCATTTTTATTATTTACACACTATAGACAGTCTAAATAATTGTATTTACACAACTTTTAACAATAAATTATTATTATTTAATTATTTTTTCAATTTTGAAAAAAATTGGAATCGCGCTTTTTCAAATTCCCGCCAAGAATCCCGGTATATAGGTATAAATTTATCCAATGATCAAGGATATTTTTTAAAAATCTGCTGTCAAAATTTGCCATCAGATTCTGGTAGACCCACAGATTAAGGATATAGGTAGATGGCTTCTTAGCTCGCCAGCGCGTGGCCATTTTATGCTTGTGTGCAATTGCCGTAGTGTGCGTGTAGGGATGGGCGTATATCTGCTTGTATATCGATAAAAATATAAAATTAGACTACAGCTATCGACCAATAGTCGACCATAATTTTATGTTATAGACTTTTATTAAACGACATCAAAAAAAGGAGGTTATCAATTCGACCCGCATGTTCAATGTTGGATATATTATGCTCATTAAATTAGAAGTCGCTTTCAATTTGGTGAAAAGATAATATTATTTTATTTATAAAATATTTAAGTATATAATTACACTCTTATATAAGGCTATTTCTCCAAACCGCAAAATTTAGTTGTCCGGACGGACCTTTGTATTTTTTTTTTATAGCAATATAAGGTGTGATCTAACTGGGCCACTTAGGTTTTTTAGAAAAACTTAATTGTAAATATAATTAAAATAAATTTAAAGGTCGAAAAATTGATTCCGTGGACATGTCCTGTCCCCAGAATTCACCATAAATTCCCAAAAAAATACCACAAATACGATGAAATTCTAATTTAAAAGTAATTAAATCGTTAGAGCATGAACAAAATGTTTATAAAAAAGTTGTAAATTAACATACATATCGTTATATAAATAGAAAAAATCATTTTAAGATTTGTCCTGGCTCACGTAGTGATTCCCTATACGCTTCACTCGGAGGCTTGTACCTCCCTAGTTATAAGTAGCACGTGGTTGCGGGTGCGCAGGGGCGGGAGGTTCAGTAGCCCTCTAAATATCATGGAAGGAGGTCACACAATTCGTTGCTCCGTTTCCGAGTTACAAAGGAAAATATCTGATTCCCTCACCCTTGGTTCCTTAGACAATTGATTCCCTATTCGCTAATTACAATGTCATTTCCAAAGTTAAGTTTGCTTAGACACGATGTAAACGACGATAATGAGTATGGTTTTTAGTTAGTCTATTTATTGTTTAACCTACATGCACGGTTTTTGTACACCTCAGGAAAAACTAACTTTTTATTGATTCCCTCTACATACATTTTGATGATTCCCTGGGTATTTTAAGTAGGGAATCAAAATATTTTACATTTATTTATCTAATTGGTACATATCTGTTTATTTTTATTAAAATAAATTACATTGTATTCATATTCTGATACAAATAAATGACACCAATAAGTAAAATATATAAAATTTTTTTTTCTTAAAGTCAAAATATTTCAAATAAATTCATTTTCAATTCATTGTATTTGGTTTTAACGAACAAGTTTAGTTTGTAGTCAATTTTATACATGTTTATATTTAAATTGAACATGTTTATTTAGCTGAAAAAGCTTTTTTCTATAAGCTTTGTTGATTCCCTAGGTTAGAAAAATTTAAATCAAAATATCATCTAAAATTTTGAAGTGAAAATGGGCCCAAATAGATAATTATTTTTATAATTCACTTAAGAATAATATGTGATTATTGATTTTGAAAAATATGCAGAAATAAAAATGTACCAGGGAATCAACTAAATAATCTAAATCCGGAGAAATGCCCTTCTAGTCTAAATAGTTAAAAATATACATAACCAGCTATGCCCCGCGATGTTACCCGCGGTTTAAGTGATATATGATAAAAGACTATGAAAAGTAAGTACCAATAATAGGGTCAAAACAGGACGATACATAGCTCTATAATGGTTTACGGTAGTGATCATGATGATGAATGTAATTTGCATAGTAGCATATGCTTTCCGTTCTTAAAACAACGTCGAAACTCCCAAACTTGTATCTATAAAGAGTCAGGTTCTCTCAGCACCTTCCGAACCATGGTATACCTTGGTGCAAAATCTTGCTTGTTGGTAGCATATGCTTAGAATACTGCTCACGAAACCGAAGTCACCACTTGTTTCCATATAAATTTTGAGGAGTTCCCTCGATTTCTTATGGATTCCTTCATCAGGTCACCACTTTTATGAATATGGTACCAAATTAGGATGATAACCTATACACCAAAAGAAAAATTTTGAAAATCGGTTCACAAACGGCGGAGTAATCGTTGAAGATAAAAAAACGAACATAACACCTCCTCCATTTTTAAAGTCGGTTAAAATTGTAGCCTATGTGTTATTCTGATGTATAAGGTATATTATTGTAAAGTTTCATTTAAATCCGTTTAGCAGTTTTTGCGTGAAAGAGTAACAAACATCCATACATCCGTACATACATACATACATCCAAACTTTCGCCTTTATAATATTAGTAGGATATGTATACTCCATAAGCCACGAAGGCTTGTTCGGAGTGTAATATCAATAAAATCAACAGTTTTTACATAAACTACAGAAGAACCAATATACTTTATTATACTTAACTATTAAGCAACAATTTTGTAAAATAACAATTACTATGTATTATCGAAGAAATAAAGACGTTAAAGCATTGGATACTGGTGACGGGACACATAATAATATAATGTGTCCACTGTCCCAACACCAGTATCCGATCCTTCAAGTCAATAAAATATGCCATACATCATAATATGTAAGGATCGGACACCGGTGTTAGGACACATCATCATCACATTGACCTCTTCTCTAGGAGCATTTCTTTAACCTAAAAAATATTTTGTTTAGTATCAATCAATGATGAAAAACTCAAAGCAGATATGTTACTACCGCGCGCGTTGTGAAGATTCAAATACGGCCAAATTGGGTCGTCTGTTATTTAGTCTGCATCGAGCGCAGTCACAAACGTGCCGCGTCTTGTCTTACCTAAATAAATTGAAAATGACGTCATGCGTGTTTCGAAAATGTACCAATTATGACTCAAAAGAAAACAAAATACATGGAATCTCTTACCACATGTCTTGATTGCAATAAATACCTCGATTATTTACATTTTCAATTATTTTTTCGAACAATCTGGAAAACATCGAATTTTCGTCATAGCTCAGGCGAAGAAAGAGACAGCGATACGATTCGACGTTTAAAATAGAACTGTATCTTTTATGTAAATGGTTTTTCGTATCTTTTGTTTCACTTATCTGTCAAATTTGTCAATGTTTGCAATTTTGAATTTGAAAATTGTTCGGAAGAGATTTAAGCCGGAAAATAGTATGGACGTAACAGATCTGTATAAGTAGAATATCATTGGTATCAATATTCAAAAAGTATTTATTCCATTTTTTGCACTGTATAACAAAATTTGGACATGTCAAGATTTAAATGAAAAAATATGAAATTAGCAATTTTTAAATATGGTTTACGGGGAAGGTTGTCTGCTTTATAATTATTGGAATCTGTTTGATGACTGCATTTGTGTATCATGCTACAAAAAAATTACGTATTGAGATATAAATGCAGTCATGTTCTTTAGATCATTTAAAACGGCATCCATAACTTACAAAATGTGGGTTGACCCACAATTAATGCTTAACTGCGTGTATACGAGTATTGAATACTTAAATTCATATTATAAAAATATTAACTTTAGCTAACCTGAGTATGCCTCGAAAACACTATAAACAGTTGACAACAGTCTCCTTAACGGGGGGGTCTCCTGAAGGTGGTAGTGATAATGGGGGATTTTCCTCACTTAAACTATCCCTCCTCACTCCATCTCACCACCTCGAAGAATACTTGGTTATAATCTTAACTTAAAAATAATATTATCTTCATTATAGGTCTCTCCGTCATCACCATCATATTGAACTCTTCTTTAGAAGCATTCCAAAAACCTAAAAAAATAGTTGGTTTAGTGTCATTAAATGTACTTAATACTATAAAATATATACATATATAATATTGTATACGGGGCAATATGTTTTATGTAAGTTTTCCATACTTAACCCATCAAGCCCCAAGCGGAACCCAGGTGCCGCATAACAACTGAATATCTATTGTCTTTGGTATTCGACGATCGAGGTATTAAATTTATTTTATTAAATAATTATGACTTTAGCCTTATTAAAATTTTACATTTTATTAAAAAAGAATAATGCCAGGATAAAATTTCAAAAAGTAGTTCCAAGTAACGATTTGAGTACTTACAGGGGGAGGTGTGAGAGCTGTTAATCATTTTACTCCTTGTTAGAACTTTTTTATTTCAATAAAATCATTGTTATAAACTTACGTTTGACATGATAATCCCAATATTGTGATGTCTTCATAAGGGAGTAAGAAACTAGCGTCTAAATATTTCTGTTCGTCGTTTATTTTGAAGCATTTTCAAATCCTGAAAAAAAAAACATTTAGTCCATGACAATATTTTTATCGATATAATATATAATGGCTGTATGGGCAACGCTCCCTTTGCCTGTATCGACCGGGACGAATTAACAAAAAAAAAAGATATAATATATACTACGGCAAGGTGCATCCCTAAAGTACACGTAAAAAGCTATGCCATATTTGTAGCGAAATTATTACTTGATGTGACATTTTTATCACTAATGCCATAAACAGCATGATTAAGGGATTATTAAACTTATAAATTTTCTTTTTAGCTTACAAAAATACCGATTGATAAGCCCAAAAAACGTTGTTGAAAACTTACGTATGTTATGTTAAATCCACGTGTTTGAGGCATTCCTTGACCGTTTTTATGGTTTATTATATAGCGGAACCACAAAACCCAGCAAGATATTGCATTAAACGTTCACTAAACACTTTTATTATCACTTTTTAAACATGAAATATGCAGACCTACTCCTTTGTTATGTCCTGGCTGTTAGGACATAACATTACAGGCTTTGACGTTTATACACCGATATGAGCTTGCTCTTTCACCCAACTTACTGAATCGTTAGTTAGAAAGAGTAACATTATCAGCTGTCAAAATATAAGGCGCCCTCCTATCATATAACCTCATTGGGTAGACCTATACCACAGAACCTATACTGATACATGACAACAGCTGATGGGTGTGTTCTTCAACTCATACAGAGTACTGTTGAATGGGAATTGACGAGTTTTGATTGGCTATTGTGACGTCACACTGACCAATTAGTATACTATTTCGAATTTAGGAATTCATCCTAATATGTCAGATTGTTAAATTGCTTTTCTCTCATTTTTTATCGTCACTATTCTTATTTCTTTATTATTATGATAAATTTGTTACTTTTCGCGTATTCTTATTGAGAAATGAATGTGTTGTATACTTTTCATGAAATATAACAGTGGAACTCTTGGATAATAATTTTTCTTTTTCTTGAGTGAAACAAGAGATTTTTGGTGGTCACTGCGAACTACGATACAAAGTCAGGTAAGATTAATTTACTGCGCATTGCTCCTTATTATGAAGTATTTTCGATTGAAATCTTCTTCTTTCGGTTCTTCTATACCAGCTGTAGTACTTTGCTGTTTATGAAACCGAACCAAAATCTTGTACTCAAATTATGCAAATCATAAGTATCGCTAGGTTTCCTATTTACCATCATTTCTTAGTTCAATATCAAGTTATTATGGTTTCTATGAAACTGGAGGCCAATTTTTACAAAATAATAACAGCAATGTGTCAAGTACATGATAACATGTTACTATGTTGATTGTACCTACTAGATAATGGAGACCTAATTTAGGAAAGTTGTTTAGCAAAAGATCTAAAATGTTTGTTTTCGCCATATTTGTTATACTTTAAAATTTAAATCACATGAACAGTCATAAATTTGTCCATAAACTGGAATGCTTGTTCAAGGTCTCACTAAAACAAAATGATGTCTTTATATTATAGTTCTCCATTCTTATTATTGCATAAACACGTCAGATTTGTTGATTTTAAAGTATAACAAACTTTAAATTAAAAATAGGAAAGGTACAGAATGTAACATATTTGAATTGGTAAAACATGTAAATTAATATTTTGTCTATTATGTTATTTTAATGTGTAATAATCAGTACAGACCATATAAGATATAAAGCTTGTTGAATACATTAAAAAACTGACAATCTTGAAATATGCATGAGGATTGTCTGAATGTGGTCCAAATTATTATTGCTATGATTCATAATATATTAAGATCTAAAAGAGGTGTTTTTTTTCAAAACAACTTACATTTGGTAAATTAACCTTTGGAATTAGGCAAGTTTTCATATCTACAGCAATGTTATATAACATTATGGTTATATAATCTTCTAAATGAAAACAATTAATAGTGTCACACAGAGGTAGGTGGTGTGTGTTGATCATGTAAAAAAATAAAGAAAATATTTTCTTCACATTTACTAAAATGACCAAAAAATGCATGTGACTAGTGTTCTTAGTAACATAAAGTTAACCTAAGAGTGGGGTGCACCAGAGGTGTGGTTATAGTTACAGTTATGGTCAAAGTTATGGTTATAGTTAAGGCTAATAGTGAGGGAGCCCTAGAACAAATTTTTTTGCGGTTTCTAACAAGCTAATTTTTTGTGAGTAGCTACATTTTGATAAGACGAACAACATTTTTATTTTCGAAAAATCGCGAAAGTGGTAGCTAACAGAGGTAGAAAGGATTTCATACTTTGACTTGATGGTCCTAAAATATGAATTGTTTTATTTGTAGGACAAGGTTACTCTTAAATTATATAACTATTAACCTACCAATACACAAACAATCAGCTGGTTAGGGTTCCGTTTTAGGGTTCTGTAATCAACAAAACTTGGTTGACTACTGTACCCTAAAACGGAACCCTAACCAGCTGATTTTTTGTATATTGGTAGGTTAATAGTTATATAATTTAAAAGTAACCTTGTCCTACAAATAAAACAATCCATATTTTAGGACCATCAAGTCAAAGTATGAAATTCTTTCTATCTCTGTTAGCTACCACTTTCGAAATTTTTCGAAAATAAAAATGTTGTTTGTCTTATCAGAATGTAGCTACCTATTCACAAAAAATTTGCTTGTTAGTAATCACAAAAAAATTTGTTCTAGGGCTCCCGTACTATAACTTAACTTTAACCTTAAGGCAAGGATGTTCCTAAGGGTGGGTTGCACCAATTTACTTTAACTATAACTGTAAATTTAACTTAACTTTAACTACAGTGCAAAATGTCAAATCTTTGGTTAAGGACGCCATATTTAACCTTAACCATAACCGCTCAAACTTATATATCGAAATGTTTTCGTGAAAATTTACAATGGATCACAGTGTTGTTATAAAAAATATTTTTCCTGTCGATTTTACGGATAATTCATTTTTTATACTGTAACGGTATACTGTAAAGTTAAGTTAGCCTTAACTATAAGTTATAACCATAACTTTGACCATAACTGTAACTATAACCACGCCTCTGGTGCAACCCACTCTAAAATTGAAGGTCGATGTCTGTCAGTACGAATATCGACGTAAAGGACATTGAAATAACATTCATATCAGCGCGCCTTGTACAGTGGCGGTTACGACGCTAGCCGCGTTCTTGATAGGGCAAAATAGGAGAAAATTATACATTTTATTTTATTTTTTTAATGACCGAATCATTTATTAAAAAACTATTCGGTTATTTTGTTAGAACTTTTAAAAAGCTATCCTTTTTTAAAAAAAAATTATATCATTGTCATACATCATATATTTTTTTTTTAGACTTATGCCCCTACTTTAGAAGTTAGGGGGACGACGACACACATTTTACTACTTTGGAAGAGTCTCTCTCGCAAACTATTCAGGTTAGAAAAAAATGATATTAGAAACCTCAATATTATTTTTGAAGACCTATCCATAGATACCCCACACGCATACGTTAGATGAAAAAAATTTTTTTTTATTTAGTTGTACCTAGAATTTGGACCCCTAAAATTTTTCATAATTTTTCCATTATTGTATCAAAATCTTTATGCGGTTCACAGACTACATCTACTTACCAAATTTCAATAGTATAGCTCTTATAGTTTCGGAGAAAAGTGGCTGTGACATACGGACAGACAGACAGACAGACATGAAGAATTTATAAGGGTTCCGTTTTTTGCCATTTGGCTACGGAACCCTAAAAACCTTTGCCACCGATATTTTTGTCTGGCTATTTTTTTTTTTTTTGGGATTACATACTAACTCATCTCGCGTCAGAAAAAAAGCCAACACAGCTGAGCCCACATGAAAATCATTATTATTTTCCTACTTTTAATTAACGCTGGCAACCACTTCCCATCACCCGATCGATTTAAAAAAAAATTTTGGGTGCGTAGGAAGTACAGGGCAACTGTTTGGAAAAAAATTAAAGTCGCTGAGCCTACATTTTTTCAATTTTTTACCCACCCCACTACACCCACACCCACCGCCCACGGCCTGCCAGCACGCAGATTATCAGAAAAGGTTGTTCAGGGAAGTAGCTAACGGACCTTTAATACAGCTGAAGCCACATGACCGATTTGGTCGCCAGCTCTCCGTCGATAATATTTATTTACTATCTCTCTATATATTTATTCACCCACTCCTTTAACATCTGTAAAAATCATCTGAAAGGGTCAAAAAATTAAAATGTCGGCTAGCCAAAGTTAACTAATCAACGTTTAACTATAATCAACCATAATATTGTAAGTGTAACACCTATAATAACCACATTTCATTCAATAAATATTATTCTATTCTATTCTAACGATGCTATTGAAGTAATAAACTCCAAAACCGGACATTAGTCAGCTATTGTAAAACGTTAATAATCTTCATAAATGTAGAGTCTAGAGAAGTGTAATTTCGATGTTGAACTTCAAGGTGGAAATGAGGACAACATAAATTGATAAAGAGTAGAATAGTTATCATGAGAATGTTCTAGAGACGTCGGGTTTTTTGATAAACAGTGACACGGCGCCCTTCCCCCACAAATGAGCTACGTGACGAGCCACACGCACTTTCCTATGGGTTTTTTTATCGGGCTATTCTTATTCCTGTCATATCTGTTGTGAAGCTGTTGAATGACACCTGTGTACCTAGTGGAGACAAGTATATTATAATACGTATCATAAAAATATAGTCTTTTTTCCTTGGCGTCAAAAATTCCAAAACATATTACTTTCAGTAAGCTCGTTCGATAATAATTAAGTAAACATTATTAATGTACGTCTTTTGAGTATTTTTCATGCATATTAAATTAGATATTGCCCGCAGCTTCGTCTTTACAGAACTTCGTCTATGGCGCACCGCGCAAGAACTGATATTTTGTCGTGACTCGTGATAGAAACAAAGGTATGCCCTTTACCAAGACTAAATATCCGGTTCAGCTGCTTCAGCTTGTAGAGGTAACAGACAGATACACTTTCGAATTGAAAATATTATTATGCATTCGTCTAAGAATAAGTGATAACAGTCATCCTCCAACTCTAACTAACGTTGTAGCAACTTTGTAACTTTAGCACTGGCTAATATAATATGACTAACGACGTGTGATTAAAATTTCTCCAATGCACGTAATAAAGTAGAAAAGCAGTTGATCAACGGGATTTAATTGCTAATAGAGCAGCTTGTTACTCGACAACCTGTTTATTAAATAATTACCTGTTCTCCTCAGCAAGGAGCTCATCATTGTCATTCACAATTTCCTGACAGAGAAAGTCGTGAGTCTTCACTGTTATGAGAAAACTGTTTTATGGCAAATTCCTCAATTTTTACTCTTTCCCAAACTTTTCTCTATCAATTTTTCTGTTGATAGACTCCCCTTTTCAAAGATTCGTCAATCAGGGACAGGGTTCCCTTGGTGTGTTTGTACCTTGAGAAAATCAACTAATATCACCGTAATGGTTTTGAAAATGGCAGTTTTAAGCAGTAAAAAATTGGCCAAGTGCGAGTTGGACTTGCCCATGAAGGGTTCCGCAGCAGCAATAAGGTTTATTTTTATGAAATTAAAAGGTTTTCGATTTATTTTTATATTTCAGTTGATTAAAGTTAAATTAAGGTTTACCATTTATGACGTAGGTATAAAAAACTACTTGCTAGATCTCGTTCAAACCAATTTTCGTTCGTAGTTTTTATAGTAATGTACATCATATTTTTTTTTTGACTTATCATGTCACTACTTTAGAAGTTAGAGGGGGGGGGGGACACATTTTACCATTTTGAAAGAGTCTCTCTCGCAAACTATTCAGGTTAGAAAAAAATGATATGAGAAACCTCAATATGATTTTTGAAGACCTATCCATAGATACCCCACACGCATAGGTAAGATGAAAAAAAAATTGTTTCAGTTGTACCTATGTAATTTTTCCATATTTGTATCAAAATCTTAATGCAGTTCACAGACTACATCTACTTACCAAGTTTCAATAGTATAGCTCTTATAGTTTCGGAGAAAAGTGGCTGTGACATACGGACGGACAGACAGACAGACAGACATGACGAATCTATAAGGGTTCCGTTTTTTGCCATTTGGCTACGGAACCGGGAACCCTAAAAAGGAGATCGATTGAAAATGACTATTTTATAATTGTAAAAAGATAGTACTCCTGTTGTCTAAAGTATTAAGAGGGAACGCGGGTGCAGTAAAATTTAAACGAAGAAACTATTGCCATCACGCTTCACCTTGCGCCGGCACGTGTATTGTGATAGAGACAGATACAGTAAATCGAGGTGACGTAGTCCTCTGATTCCTCCTTCAAAATAGAGATACCCAAAGGGTGAAAACGGGACCCTATTACTAAGACTTCGTTGTCTGTCCGTCTGTCTGACCGTCTGTCTGTCCGTCTGTCTGTCTCCAGGCTGTATCTCAAGAACCGCTATAGCTAGACTTCTGAAATTTTCACAGATTGTGTATATCTGTTGCCGCTATAACAACAAATACTGAAAACAAAATAAAATAAATATTTAGGGGGGGGTCCCGTACATCAAACGTGATTTTTTCGGCTTTTTTCGCTCTATATCAATAATGACAAAATGTAGGCACTTGAATTTTTCACTTTAATATTTAATTATAATATTAAAATAAAATAAAAATGTAAGGGGGGCTCCCATACAAAAAACACAATTTTTAGCCTATTTTTGCTCTGTATCGGTACGGAACCCTTCGTGCGCGAGTCCGACTCGCACTTGGCCGATTTTTTTTAATATCTCCAGGAAGAGTGAGTCTATGCCTCTACGTTTTTATTGTATCTTAAAGATCTTTCAAATTTGTTTTATGGTCGGTGGATTGGCGGGGTACGGGGCATTCATTTTTTGCGATTTGAAAGGTCATATTTATTTATTTACTAGACGTTCCGCGCGGCTTCGCCCGCGTAAATAAGATATTTCACAGACAAATCAGTCTACAAAAATAGCCTATGATCCTTTACGTGGTCTACTTCTTATCTGACCCAAATAACAGAAAATTGCTCTAGTAGTTCGTGAAATAAGCCCTTTCAAATAATTTTTCCCATTTTTCCTGATTTTCTTCTATTTCTTCGCTCCTATTAGTCTTAGCGTGATAAAATATAGCCTATAGCCTTTCTCGATAAATGGACTATCTAACACTGAAAGAATTTTTCAAATCGGTCCAGTAGTTCCTGAGATTAGCGCGTTCAAATAAACCCTTTCAAATAATTTCCCCCCGTTTTTTCCACATTTTCCTCTATTTCTTCGCTCCTATTAGTTTTAGCGTGATAAAATATAGCCTATAGCCTTCCTCGATAAATGGATTATCTAACACTGAAAGAATTTTTCAAATCGGACCAGTTGTTCCTGAGATTTGACTTTGAGTTTATACGTGATTTGATTTGAGTTTATACGTGGGAGAGCCATGCTTCGGCACGAATGGGCAGGCTCGACCGGAGAAATACCACGTTCTCACAGAAAACCGGCGTGAAACAGCGCTTGCGCTGTGTTTCGCCGAGTGAGTGAGTTTACCGGAGGCCCAATCCCCTACCCTATTCCCTTCCCTTCTCTCCCCTATTCCCTTCTCTTCCCATCCCTACCCTCCCATTACCCTATTCCCTCTTAAAAGGCCGGCAACGCACCTGCAGCTCTTCTGATGCTGCGACTGTCCATGGGCGACGGAAGTTGCTTTCCATCAGGTGACCCGTTTGCTCGTTTGCCCCCTTATTTCATTAAAAAAAAAAAGATTAGCGCGTTCAAACAAACAAACAAACTAACAAACTCTTCCGCTTTATAATTTAGAAAAAAATCGAACGTAGAGGCATAGCTTTAACAGATCCCAATATTGTATAAAAAATCATTTGTCTAGACGCATTGTCCAGGGAGTAAATTGGGGAATACGTTTGTATGGAAAAACAGTGTTAACGTTTCCTCTTAATCTCCTTGATAAGGCAACTGGTAGCTGCGTTGCATGTCAGGGACAACCGTAACGAATAAGAAATATTTCCTGTGATTACCACGAGTAGTTCATTAATGATTAAGATACAAAGTATTCATCAAGAAGTAATTAACACTTCAACGAAATAAAGTATACATTAGTTTTACACGATTTCGTCATGTCCCCAGAGCTAGAAGACTAGGATGAACGAAATTTAGGACATGTTTTTTTAAGGCTAGAGTCCTATTATTACGATTAGCTTAAAGAAGCAATAAGCGTACCAAATAATATAATATTTTATATGATTATGTATTTCTATCATAAACATCACGGCATTATTATTTGGGAAATAATAAAACGAGCGAATAAAAAATTACTTTGCGACTGATGATGAACATACTGTTTTAATAACATGAGCGGTATGAATTTGAGTAAGCGAAAAATAAACTAAACTAACGACTAGTATTGATTTATAATAAAATCCAGAACGAGCTTACAAAAAGTGGATTGTGATTAATCTATTTCAGATATTAAAATTCTATCCGAGCGACTGTATTACTAAGTGAGCGACTGGAAATACATAGCGGGCAACTTCAATATTAAAGATAGATTCAATTTTTCTAAGTGAGGTTATACATTACGAACTACTAAAAAGTTCACTTTGAGCAAACTTTTGTGAGCTGCTTTATTAATGATTATTGGTTACTGATATTCTATTTGAGGGTTTATCTATACTAATATTATAAAGCGGAAGAGTTTGTTTGTTTGTTTGTTTGTTTGAACGCGCTAATCTCAGGAACTACTGGTCCGATTTGAAAAATTCTTTCAGTGTTAGATAGTCCATTTATCGAGGAAGGCTATAGGCTATATTTTATCACGCTAAGACTAATAGGAGCGAAGAAATAGAGGAAAATGTGGAAAAAACGGGGGGAATTTATTTGAAAGGGCTTATTTGAACGCGCTAATCTCAGGAACTACTGGTCCGATTTAAAAATTATTTCAGTGTTAGATAGCCCATTTATCGAGTAACGCTATAGGCTATATTTTATCACACTAAGACTAATAGGAGCGAAGAAATAGAAGAAAATGTGTACAAAACGGGGGAAATTATTTGAAAGGGCTTATCTCACGAACTACTAGAGGATTTTTTCAGTTATTTAGGTCAGATAAGAAGTAGACCACGTGAAGGATCATAGGCTATTTTTTGTAGACTGATTTGTCGGTGACATATCTAATTTACGCGGGCGAAGCCGCGCGGAACGTCTAGTATTTTATATTTTGATACGTGTTTTTAATGAAAATCTTGAAAGTGAATAACTATCAGAGATAGAAAGGATTTCATACTTTGATTTGATGGTCCTAAAATATGGATTCGCGTCAGTGGAAACGCGGCCTAAAGTCTAAGTCTAAGGAACTCCGTGTTGGCCCAATACGACTTTTTTCGGTTAGGTTAGATGGCTTAGCCATCGTGGTTATTTTTTTGTGAACCACCCAGAAGTAGGAGCCCCGTCGACTCATAATAATTGAAGCCAGTTGTTTTTTTTTTTTTTGGTATAGGTCGCCATTAAAATTTTTACCCATTTCTTTGACGTTCCGTTAAGAATTATAATTTGTGTAATGTAATAATTTATTAATTATTTTTATATATAAATACATATATTTATATATAAAGTTACCCTCCTCCTCCTAAATCGTTGGGCATGATTATAAACTTTTACCGTTATATAATTTAAGTTCCTACAAATAGAACAATACATATTTTGGGATCATCAAATCAAAGTATGAAATCCTTTCTATCTCTGTTAGCTACCATTTTCGAGATTTTTCACAGATAAAATTGTTGTTCCTCTTATCCAAATGAAGCTACTCACAAAAAATTTGCTTGATAGTAATAAAAAAAAATTGTTCTAGGGATCCCTGATAATAGTGTTTCATCAAATATTTATTTCATATTCATTTTTTTTTTTGTTTTAATGTGAGCTCATTATACTCTGCTCATTAGTGTATTTTTCAAAGTGGTTTTAGTATTCGAAACACTTCATTTAAGATAAAATGCCGCTCAGTATAAAAAATACATTTGCCAAATATTGAAAAAAATGCAGGACGTTACGTTGACACTCAAACAGATATTAGGTCGCTCAAATATTATGAAGCTGCTCATTTTGTATTTTCGGTTTAAAGATCTTTATTATTCTCAATAAGACAATTTATGTCACTTACATGAGAAACAATATTATAACCTTAACACTAGGTATACTTATTAAGAAAGTTCACAAATACATAAAAAAATACAGTTTTCTAAGGTTAAATAGTATAATTAAGTAACGTCGACCCGATTTTGTCGGTAGTCTGAAAAAAATTTGTATCGAGACGTGTTCGAGAATGCAAGTTCGCCAATATAAGCCGGTGGTCCAAGTAATTAACTTTTTACGAGTTGCAACAAAATATGTGATCGGCTAATTTTTTCTTGAAGATATTAGGCGAGCTTGCTTCTTTAACAATTTTAGGAAGTGCGTTGTATAGCTGTGCTCCCCTATATGTGTTTTTCCCGTAGTTTGTTCTTATTTTAGGCAGTACAAGGTGGTCCGCGCGACGAGATGTATGTTTAGTTGTTTTGTTGAGTGTAAGTTTGTGTATAATTTTATATATAAGTATGCATATGTTATACGAGTAAAGTTGCTGAATGTCCATAAGCTTAGTTTCCTTGTAAATTTTTTTAGATGGTGTTAAATAGTCGTAGTGGTATTGAATTTTAATTATTTTATTTTGTAGTATTTGGATAGGTTTTAGGTTACTTTTAGCAGCACAACCCCATACTTCTATGAGGTATAATAAATGCGGTTTTACTAAGGAGTTATAAATAAGGGGCCGAGCTTTTTGTGGAATGCAACTTGTCAAATTGTGAAGTAAACCTATTAGAGATGAGATTTTGGTTTCTATGTGCTTTATGTGCGCTCTCCATGTCAGGTTTTTGTCCAGTATCAGTCCTAGGTATTCTTCTTCACTGGTTTGTTGTAAATTTTGTCCGTTCATGTGTAGATGTGTGTCGTTACATACCTTTTTATTTTTAGCACCAAATATTATATAGGAAGTCTTAGCGGTATTTACCGTTAAGAGATTAAGTTGGAACCATTTATATAAAGTATCTAAATCTTTTTGAGCTAGACGTATAATTTCGTCCAATTTTAGTCCAAAATAAAACACACAAGTGTCGTCTGCGTATAAGGTAAGTTGGCCGTGCAAATTTAATTGACAGATGTTGTTTACATAGATAAGAAACAATAATGGCCCCAGGATAACGCAAGAAAACCATAGTTTTCTTAGAGTTGCAGCAAAATAATTTGCTATTCAGCTCAGGGGTGGAGTGGAAAAAGTTTTCTCGATGGTTGGCCATCTATGCATTTTTTTAAACTTTGAAAAATCCTACATTTTCTCAAAGTTTTGGGAATTCAACTTGTTAACAATCGTTTACGCAAAGCTTTGTTTATTTCAACATTTTATTTTAACTAGAGATCGCCCAATGGTCGAAATTCGACCTTAGTTTCAACGACATTAGGACTACTTACTTTATATGTTTTGTAAAAAAATATTGACTTTATCATATTTTTTTTTCAATTCTTGTCTCTGGGACTCAGCTGATCTCAAACTGGCCGGGTAAGCATTGTCTAATAGTATCTAAGATTCAATAAAAAAAACCGGCCAAGTGCGAGTTGGACTCGCCCATGAAGGGTTCCGCAGCTGCAATAAGGTTTATTTTTATGAAATTAAAAGGTTTTTGATTTATTTTTATATTTCAGTTGATTTAATGAAAGGTAAATTAAGTTTACCATTTATGACGTATAAAAAAAAACTACTTCTTAGATTTCGTTACAATTTTCGTTTCGAACCAATTTTCCTTGATAGTTTTTCTAGTAAAGTACATCATATATTTTTTAGACTAATCATGTTTAAAAGTTAAAGGGGGGGGGGGGGGGGACGGGACACATTTTACCACTTTGGAAGAGTCTCTCTCGCAAACTATTCAGGTTAGAAAAAAATGATATTAGAAACCTCAATATGATTTCTGAAGACCTATCCATAGATACCCCACACGCATAGGTTAGGTGAAAATTTTTTTTTTGCTTCAGTTGTACCTATGGGGACCCTTAAAATTTTTAATATTTTTTCCATTTTTGTATCAAAATCTTAATGCGGTTCACAAACTTCATCTATTTACCAAGTTTCAATAGTAGGTATAGGCGTATAGCTCTTATAGTTACGGAGAAAAGTGGCTGTGACATACGGACGGACAGACAGACGGACAGACAGACAGACATGACGAATCTATAAGGGTTCCGTTTTGTGCCATTTGGCTACGGAACCCTAAAACTATAATCCATTTTCAATTAGTCAACTTGTCAACAGACTTCAACCATAAATAAAAGAGTATATTATTCGTAAGTATAGGCTTGTCACTAAAAATCTGTCATCTTTCCTAGTGTGTGTGTTGTAGTGTGTGTAATGTTTTATATGTTAAAAAAATGTATTATAAAAGCATAATTTCAAAATAATATTAGCTCGATGCACTCCTTCACCATAAAAACTATAACTGTGCCAAATTTCATTCACCTACGTTTGGATATTTTTTTTCTTATTTTTTATGTTCATCGACTATGATAATAAGGTTCAAAAGTATTAAACCGGATCTGTCTTCGAAAGTATATTTTTTAAGAATTCTTTCATTCCGAATATTATGTATAATGAGATATAGGGTAAATGACTAGTGATTGGACAGTACCAGTCATTGGACAAAGCACAAAATCACAAAATTTATTTATAAGTTTCAAATTTCAACGCTTTTCTCTTGATATTTTATTGTCAAAATATTGACTTTTAATTTTTAGACTATTCCTGCGACAGTCTCAGATTAATAAAGTCAAATGATAACAGACTGGCCGTGTAATAATTGTCTAACAGTATTTAAGATTCAATAAAAAAATCTAAACCATTTTTCAATTTGACAACAGACTTCAATCATAAATAAAAAGAGTACAATTCGTGTGTATAGGTTTCTCAATCAAAATCTCCTAGTGCGTGGGTTGTAGTGTGTGTAATGTTTTATTTGTTAAAAAAATCTATGATAAAAGCATAATTTCAGGGATCCAAAGTTTTTCGCTCGCGTATTAATATATATATATATATATATATATATATATATATATATATATATATATATATATATAGAACGCCTGATTTTAAAGAAAAACAGGTAGTTTTAAATCAACCTTAATAAATATAGTGTTTTTGTGCTCTGTCCAATGACTAGACAGTACTGTCCAATCACTAGTCATGTTCACCCTATGCTAATCCTACTAATATTATAATGGCGAAAGTTTGGATGTATATATGTATGTGTGTATGTATGGATGTATGGATGTTTATTACTCTTTCACGCAAAAACTACTGAACGGATTTTAATGAAACTTTACGATAATATTAGTTACACATCAGAATTACACATAGGCTACAATTTTAACCAACTTTCAAAATGCAGGAGGTGTTATGTTCGTTTTTTTATGTTCAACGATTACTCCGTCGTTTGTGAACCGATTTTCAAAATTTTTCTTTTGGTGTATAGGTTATAATCCCAATTTGGTACCATATTCATAAAAGTGGTGACCTGATGAAGGGATCCAAAAGAAATCGAGGGAACTTCTCAAAATTTATGTGGAAACATGTGGTGACTTCGGTTTCGTGAGAATTATTCTAAGCATATGCTACCAACAAGTAAGATTTTGCACCAAGGTAGTTCGAAAGGTGCTGAGAGAAATCCTGACTCTTTATAGATACAAGTTTGGGAGTTTCGACGTTGTTAAGAACGGAAAGCATATGCTACTATGCAATTTACATTCATCATCATCATCATCACTACCATAAACCATTATAGAACCATGTATCGTCCCGTTTTGACCCTATTATTGGTACTTTTCATAGTCTTTTATTATATATCACTTAAACCGCGGGTAACACCGCGGGGCACAGCTAGTAATTTTATATTGATGCGGAAGTAATTTCTATATCGAAATACGGAAGCTCGTGATTTGTCCTCCAGCTGCATCTGAGTTATGACTCAATGTTTATTTCAATTAAAAAGTCGTATAAATAAGTTCAAGATTACAAGTAGTAATTTTTAGAAAGTACCGTTATTATCTTTCTTTTTTATTTATAAAATTCTTGTGTCACTGTGTTTGTGCGCGAACTCCTCCAAAACGGCTCAACCGATTTTAATGAAATTTTGGATGTACATTCGTTAGACCTGAGAATAGGTTTTTAATTTTTATCTACTTTTTATATTGATACTAGAAATCTATACTTATATCAATACTTATATCTCTGTGCACATGAACCAGAACAAGAAGTGATTTTATGACTGGACACCCCTTTACAGTATCAACATTATTTTATTTTAATTTTACATATTATTTTTAAAATCGCTGCGTGTTATGGGTACATATTATATACCAGATAAACTGGGAACATGGGGTTGACAAAGAAGAGCCCAAAAATAAATCATTCAAACTTTCAACCCCAATTTCACACCCTTGGGGGTAGAATTTCCAAAAACGCTTAAATACGTATCCATTCATTTTTAATCTGTAGCCTAAAAATAAAGTTTCATGTTTCTAACTTAAGAAATTACGGACTTTCATTCAAACTTTCAACCCCTATTTCACCCCCTTCGGGGTAAAATTTCCAAAACTCCTTCCTTAGTGGGTGTCTACTTAATAAAAGGGAACAAATAATATAATGACCACCATAAAATGCTCTGATACCCTAAGCTTTTTCACCAATAATAATTACTCAACACCAAAAAAATAAAGTCTAAAATTACAATACTACTATTTTAGTACTAGTAGTTACTAGCTATTTTAGTCACGGCTTTACTTCAAATTGTAAGCTAACGCCAAATATTGTAAAGATCACCAAATATAGTAATTGATCACCAAATCCTAGCGAGCAAATCAATGCGATATTTCTGTCCAAATAAATCACTACGATTGACAAATAATGTAAGCATATTAACAAATAATTGTCCAAGTGCGAGTTGGACTCGCGCACGAAGGGTTCTGTACCATTATAGAGAAAAATTAGCCCAAAAATTGTGTTTTTTGTATGGGAGCCCCCTTAACTTTTTATTTAATATTAAAGTACACATATAACTACGGACTTTATGAAAAATTCAAGTACCTACCTGTTGCCATTATTGATATAGAGCAAAATAACCAAAAAAATCACGTTTGTTGTATGGGGCTCCCCTTAAATATTAACTTTATTTTATTTTCAGTATTTGTTGTTATAGCGGCAACAGATATACACAATCTGTGAAAGTTTCAGAAGTCTAGCTATAGCGGTTCTTGAGTTACACATAGTTGGACGGACAGACGGACAGACAACGAAGTCTTAGTAATAGGGTCCCGTTTTTACTCTTTGGGTACGGAACCCTAAAAACAGGGAAAGGAATGTTGATATACTGAAGATTATTGCTGTATTTTTATTATAACTTTGTAGCTTTCAAATTATGAGTTTATTAGGCTCTAAATACGATAAATTACGGCATCTCCGTAGGGGGAGCGCCTTAAAATGCTAGTATAATGTTGGTGATCATTTACCAATTTTGGTGATCATTTACTACTTTTGGTTTAGCAATGATTCATTTGGAGTTATTTTTCAAAAATAGGATAGCGAGGTGTTAAATCTTTGATTATCACATTTTAACATTAAATGCTAGTATAATGTTGGTGATCATTTACTAATTTTGGTGATCATTTACTACTTTTGGTTTAACAATTATTTATTTGGAGTCATTTTGCATAAATAGAGCGAGATGTTAAATCATTGGTTATCATTTTACATTAAAATGCAGGTCTCTATTTTGGTGATTGTTTACTTCGATGTCTGTCCGTCTCCCGCATAGATAAAGTCCGCAATGGGTATATGAGGGACTCGGACTTCGGTGCTCGCAACTTGGTGGAACAACATTAATGTTGTTCCACCAAGTTGCCTCGTCCTTGTCTCTTGTACACGTTTGGTATATTGAGGACTTTCTTTACGGCGTAGTCATCGTCTCTTCTTTGTATATGACAGTACCATCGCAGTCGGGACTCTTTGACTTTTTTCACAACAAAAGCTACCCTGAACGAGTCCCTCATACACCCATTGCGGACTTTATCTATGCGGGTTACACCTTACACCAGCCGCCCATCTGAGCATCTTCATCTCATTTACGTGCAGTTGTTGATGAAACTTTATTTTTGGGCTACTGATTAAAAATGAATGGATACGTGTTTAAGCGTTTCTGGAAATTATACCCCCAAGGGGGTAAAATAGGGGTTGAAAGATTAAATGAAAGTCCGTAATTTCTTAAGTGAGAAACCTAAAACTTTATTTTTGGGCTACTGATTAAAAAAAAGATACGTATTTAAGCATTTCTGAAAAACCTACCCCTAAAGGGGTGGAATAGGGGTTGAAAGTTAGTATGAAAAACCTATTGATTAAGAATAAATACGTTAAAATGAAATAAATTGTTACTATTAATACAGTTTTTAAAGGGAAAAATTATTCATCTTTGTTATTATACTATGCTGACGCGGACGAAGTCGCGGGCAATGGCTAGTAATTTATATGGCAAAACAACGTTTGCCGGGTCAGCTAGTTTTAATGCTATAAACTTTTGAATTCTACGATTTCGTCTTAGTAAACGTTACCTTCTGCTGTACATTTTATGTATTTTTAATTTTATATTGTATCCCATACATTTTAGACGATATTGAATGGTACTTAATTTAGAGAACATTGGGGAACATATTTATTGTCCTTTTTACCTGATTAAATCAGAAAAAAAAACGAAATTCATATTCATAAAAATGGTTCTGTTTTGTGTGCAGACCGCAGAGACGATGTACAACATTGAATAATTAGAAATGATGCAATTAGCTTTCTCGATAGACACATAAACACGACCATTAGAGAAATGACGTAAAGGATCATTTCATAGAGCATATCTCATAGAAACTACAGGATAGAATATCCCTGAACAGTCTGCAAAAACTACAATTGACTGCACCCATCCAGCGTGTCCGCTTTACGTAATCCGACCACTAGCACTACAATGGGCCTGAGAGCTGCCGCGTAGGACATGTCTGGCTTTCACTCGTATTGTTTACACTGGAACTACTATTTGTTAAACGTTTCAACACCTAAACTTCATAAACTAAGTGTGGGTCGTTTGCTGTTTCATACCACACAATATGTTTCATACCGTGGTATGAAACAGCAAAGGACTGTGTTTGAATTGCCCGATGCATCCGGACCTATTTTGAATTAGTCAATTCGGACCGCTGTGCAGATGATTGTATTATTATTTAATTATTTATTACACATTCCTTTAAGTACAGTCAAGCTCAAAATAGTTGAGAAATCAAAAAAACAAAAATTTTAAGAGCACTTATGTCTTAAGACCAAACTAAACTGGCACCGTTTTTAATTTTTGGCTCTTTAAAAACGACGATAATTATCATAGATATTTCTATGTTTTTGGAGAAAGTCCAAATACAACTGAAATCACAAAATTTAACGACTATTTTGTTTACACGTGGCTGCAAACTAACATAATATTTTTATCAAAAACTTGTGCAGCCGTTAGGTTGCCAATTCAAAAAATGTTAAAAAAAGATCACGTGATTAATGGACGGCCCTTCCAGGCAAAAAAAAATAATGATTATTCTTTTTCATTTTTTAAATTTTACGACTGAGATTTTGTACAATTATTAATATTAAAATTAAAATAAAATTAATATTTAAGGGGGGCTCCCATACAAAAAAAATCACATTTTTGGCTTTCTTTATCATAAAATGGTACGGAACCCTTCGTGCGAGTCCGACTCGCACTTGGCCGATTTTATATTATTTATGATTTTGAAATAAATATCATTTGTTTATTTTAAATATTTTTTTATTTCTTCTTGTAACCACTTTTCTATACGTCTGTACAAATAAATGATGAGGCTAAAAAAATTTTTGATACAATTCGCTTAAATTCGTGGTTCGAATAACTCAAACCAAAAAGGTGTTAGTCGTTTCACACCACTTCAATCACCGCGGTATGAATCGGGCATCGGGCAATTCAAAAACAGTCCTTCGCTGTTTCATACCGCGAATATGAAACATGTGTGATATGAAACAGCGAACGATCCTTAAGTGTTTAGGCTGCTCTACCTAGAGTCATAATTATTTGTATAAAATGCAATTTGTCATCTAATATGTATATTCACCGAAGACTTAGAAATGTGCATGAGACACAATTTCTCTCTTGCTCGTTTTCGTAGCTCTTAGTTCTTACAACTCTACATAAAGTAGCTTATTATTTTGATCGAGTATTTAAGTAACCCTTTACAGCAGTGTACATAAGTCAATAAAGTCGTGTTTTATGAATGAGCGTCGGATAAAGCTCATTAATTACGTCACAATGGTGTAGGCAGCACCATAACAAAGAAACAAATGGAACAAGAGTTTATTTACAACTCGCGATTACGTATTGTAGAGTATTATGCCGTCTCCCCACATAGGCAAGTGCACCACCAGCACGTGGGCGAACGCGCTGGCGGGCGGTGCGCTTGCCAAGGCGCTTGTGAGTAATCCACATATTGGAAGGTCGTTCAGTATGCTTTGGGTCGCGCCAATGTGCGGAGGGATTCAAAATGGATGTTGAGTCGCTAAGAGCTGCAGCTATATATTTATCCACAGCTTATAACTACTTTGTAAATGTGGATAAGATAAAGTTTTTAAAGGGTATTCTCCAAATAAAAAAGTAAAAGGCGTGAAAACGTAACAAAGAAATAAAATAAACTCACTTTCACATTTATAATATTAAAATAATATGATTATTACTTATTATTATTATATATAATTATTACTTATTATTATAATTATCACGATGTAATCGTCGTGAGGAAATATAAAAATCGGCCAAGTGCGAGTTGGACTCGCGCACGAAGGGTTCCGAATGGTACGGATTCGGAACCCTTCGTGCGCGAATTAAAGAGCAAAATTAGGTAAAAAATGTGTTTTTTTTATGGAAGCCCACCTTAATTATTTATTTTATTTAAATTTTATTATAACTTAATTATTAAAGTATAAATACAACTGAGTATTTTGTGAACATTTCAAGTGCCTACCTATTGCCATTATTGATATCGATTATCGAGTATAAAATAGCAAAAAAAAATACGTTTGTTGTATGGGAGCCCCCTTAAATATTTAATTTATTTTGCTTTTAGTATTTGTTGCTACAGCGGCAACAGATATACACAATCTGTAAAAATTTCAGAAATCTAGCTATAGCGGTTCTTGAGAAACAGCCTGGAGACAGACAGATGGACAGACAGACAGGCGGACAGACAGACATCGAAATCTTAGTAATAGGGTCCCGTTTTCACCCTTTGGGTACGGAATCCTAAAAAACATCGTGAGGAAAATAGCATGTCCAAGAACCTTTTTTTTAGCACTTTTAATATTATTTTTTGGTTCCACAGGCAGTTTTTACTCTGATAGAGCTCAAAATTTAAATGTTTTCTCGTATTGTTCGCCATTTCGTCAAGTTAGATGTTAATTTGCCACAAGAAGAAAACATGCGCTCTTCATCGCTGCTCCGGGCAAACTGATCGCGCGGCCAATGTGTGGATGGAGCGCAAGGCTTGCGACAAGCGTCCTTTGATGTTTCCGACACCGCGCGGCAAGCTCGCAAGCGCGCCGGCCAGGGTCCAAATACCTACCGCCACTGCGCCAACGCCCGTCCTACACATTGGCACAGAATATATATTAGTAGTACCAAACATTGGGCCAGTGGCTGGGCCAGCGCGCTCGCCAATGCGCTTGCCTATGTGGAGTGCCGGCATTTGAAGAATCTTACGAGTTAATTGATAGGTAGCATTATTAATCTAAGACGTCGAGGGGGGCCCCAGCCTCCGCTACAAAAAATGGCCGACGGAGTTAATCGGTACGCACGCGCCTAGCGCTTACGTTGCAAAAATTCGCGATGAACAACCTTCAGCGTCTAGACTCCAAAGAGTCGCTGGCTCTGGCCCCCCGGCCGCCCGCGAGCGCCCCGCACCGCGGAGCCCCCTTACCCCTACCCCGTCACACCTCCAGTTGCCTCGCAGCTGCCGCGCGCGTCCGTCGCATACTCCATGCGACACCGCTATCGCTCCCACAGAATATGGATATACACCACATCCGCGCTCTTATCAATATTCAGTTCTCGTATTTATGGTTTTGCGAAGTGTCCGACAAATATAAATGGATTATATTGTAAAGTTTTACCGGAATCTCGTTTGGTAAGCCCCGCTAAAGTATGGGCGAGTGTGCGCGCCGCCGACGTGTGAGGCACATGGCGTTACAATATGGTGTTGGCGGATATAAATACGTCGAATAGGACGATTTTCCGTATGCGATGTACAGTTTGAAGATGCTGTCCGTGAAGTTACTCAAGTTTGGTGATGTCGGTAGAGTCTCGCCGAGTACTGCAGTCGTGGCGTCTACGTTACACTATGGCGGGCTCACGTACTCGGCTCTACCTCGAGGCTCGTAGTATTTAGAATTCTTGGCATGGTACGTCATACGAACGCATACAACTCGCGTGCTGTATATATATATATATATAAATATATATAAAATATTTTCCCACACACATCAATTGATTAACACTCGACGGCAGTAGGAGTAGTAAAACATGCACCTTTAATGGGAAACGTTTACAATAAATTTTCTAAATAGTGTTAATTCGCTGGCTTTATAAGGAGGTACAAAGTACACAGTACAAAGCGAAAATGTTGCTTTGTTCATACCAATGCCCTCTCGAGGTCATGTTAACAAACACTTAATATTTTTAGGATTACGACAGTGGTAGTCAAATATGCAACCAAATTACAATCAATAAATTCACTACAAATCACATCACCATTATATCAAAAAGCCATCTGGCTATAATCAGATCACCTGTTTGAAAATATACTCAAAAATCAACCTTTCTGGCGAAATTTTCACACCTGCTTCGGTCAATAGCTTACAGTATAGTAACAAAATGTTCATTTGCACAAGAGAAAATATTATGTAAAGGCAATATAAGTAAATTAATAATTTCAAATGTTTGCGGCTGGAAAACGCCGACATTCTATTAGCTAAGTCAACGGATATGTCCAAAATGGGAGTTATAGGTATTCTAGAGCAAGTGAAAGCTGAAACTCGTTTACTGAATAATATATATTTTCATACCGATAGTTCTAACTAGTATAGGAGAAACTTTAATATTTTTCATCTATTCATTCTATAATGAAAAAAAATTGCCGTACTAATATTAATTTCCATATCAGCGATGTCATTTAAAAATATACACCCCAAAGCAGCGATAAAAAATTCTAAAAATATGGAACAGTAAGTATGGCGCCCTAATTAGCCTTAACCTAGATCGCGTTTACTCACGCTACACTAATAAATTCAGTTTAGGCACTATGTACTTCTAAGCGCTCACTTATTTGACCTGGGTATCATGATTTTACTAGTGCATCCGCAGGCTGTCTAGCCGCATTACTGCCCCGACAGCATGAGTACTGTGACGACAACACTGTGTAGTGCCGCATTAGAGAGAGGAGGTTATGCAACGGGAACGCGCCACGTGGCCCACTCCTATTTATGCGCATGTCAAGAATTTCAGGTACAATGGGTGTTATGAAGTCCTATCACGATTCACGACCTTATAGATTCTTCGTAATCTTTGGTAGCGCTCTTTTCTTACGTATACCTTAATTTATCCTATTTTTTGTTGAAGATAAAACTATTAATGTTGATAACGACAAATTATATCTTAAAGTTTAAACCTTATTATTGCGATAATGTTTGGAGATACTGATAAGAGCGAAGAATTAAAACCGTAAAATATTATCACCCAACCTAAATAGTTGTCGTTTCGTAGATATCCAGCCACGGTTTTGTGGTAACTTTCAAACGTGTTTCGCTACAGGCGAATTGTTCGCACTTGCAAAAGGACGAAATACCAATGTATAGCGAATTGCGGTTGGAACTTTGGACGAATTTTGCATAATATATGCAATTAATTTTACATTTGCAATCATTAATAAGCTCATTAGGATTTATTGACTCTGATAAGAACATAACAATGCATTAATTGGACGAGGAAGCTTTGAAAATTCACATGTTAAATATAGCTCATCCTAAAATATTTTAAATTCGTATTTACGAGTAATAACTTATTAGTTCAATGTTTCGTTAAACATATTCGATATTGTATCTAGCAAGAGTGCTCTAGGAATTTCATGGACTACTTAGACAAGCTTTACTAATATGCTATTTAGCAGTATACTATTAAGTAAATTTTTGGGATTTCCTTTAATGTTATGGCTGGGTGAAAATTATGTGGCTTTTCAACTTACAGCTCGGTCTACGCCCACCTGATACCGTTTACAGTTATCGGGTCGCCTCATGGTATCCGATGTTTAGTCTGGAATTTAGCTGATGGATATTCTATAATTGCATGGAATATCGAGCATGGCGATTGGCGTGTTTAGTTTGCATCGAATTAGAAGAAAATGGGAGGTTGGATTAAATTAGATGTGTAGAAAAATATGTCATGCAATTAAAAAAAATCGGCCAAGTGCGAGTTCTACTCGCGTACGAAGGGTTCCGTACCACTACAGAGCAAAAATAGGCTAAAAATTGAATTTTTTGTATCGGAGCCCCCCTCAATTATTTAATTTATTTAAATTGTATAATTAATTATTAAAGTACAAATACAATTAAGTATTTTGAGAACATTTCAATTGCCTATGTGTTGCCGACCTGCCGTTATTGATTAAGAGCAAAAAATAGCAAAAAAAAATCACGTTAGTTGTATGGGAGCCCCCCTTAAATATTTAATTTATTTTATTTTTAGTATTTGTTGTTATAGCGGCAACACATATACACAATCTGTGAAAATTTCAGAAGTCTAGCTATAGCGGTTCTTGAGTTACAGCCTGGTGACAGACAGACGGACAGACATCGAAGTCTTAGTAATAGGGTCCCCTTTTTACCTTTTGGGAACCCTAAAACTAGAATATTAGAGAACACAAGTGCAAGCACTCCTCTAATCATTGAAATGTTTAAACGATTTAAGGCCATCCCTCAAGCAAACGACCTTGACCATACATTTGACGCGTTGCCGAGATCGCACAAAAATCCTATTTTTAACCGACTTCCAAAAAGGAGGAGGTTATATGTTCAGCTGTGGTTTTTTTTTATTATTTTTTTTTTGTATGTTCAACGATTACTCCGCCGTTTGTGAACCGATTTTCAAATATTTTTTTTTGTTCTATTAGATTTCCCTCCAATTTGGTCCCATTTTCACAAAAGTGGTGATCTGATGATGGGATCCATGAGAAATCGAGGGAACTCCTCAAAATTTATATGGAAACATATGGTGATTTTGGTTTTATGAGAAGTATCCTAAGCATATGCTACCAAAACGCAAGATTTTGCACCAAGGTATACTATGGTTCCGAAGATACTAAGAGAACTCCGGATTCCTTATAGATACAAGTTTGGGGGTTAAGGCGCTGTTTTAAGAACTGAAAGCATATGCTACTATGCAAATTACATTTATCATCATCATCATCATCATCATCATCATCATCATCATCATCATCATTACCACGTCAGGGTCACCAGTGTCACATGGTTGTATATGGATACAATATGCCCCCACAACACCATAATTATATCATCACGTTATGTCCTTATAATAATTATTGGTACTTTTCATAGCGATTTTAATAAAAATATAATGTTGTTTCAAAATAAATGATTCAAGTTCTAAGCGACTTATGTACCACAAAATTGAACATAACAAAGTCAACCTTAACTCCAGAGCGTAAGGCACACATTTGACATTACTTTTGAGATTCGAAAGAAAAAAGAGAAGTTGCTTCGATAAGTACTACACTAGTTTAACTATTAACCCATCAATCCCCAAGCGGCACCCGGCTGCCGCATAACAATTAAAAATCTATTGTGTCTGCGATTCCCACGATCGAGGTAATAAATTGAACCCTTAGTATGAAAATACTTACATAGGAAAACAATCTACATCGTAATAGGAATAAGAAAAACAATCGAGGTAACTAAAAAGAGTGAAATTATTATTTTTAACAAAAAATTAAAACCGACTTCCAAGGTAAAAACAATAATTACATCCTTATAATATGAACTAAAAAGTATTAAATAATTGTTCCTATCTAATAGTCCCTTTTTCGAATTAGGCTAAAACTCAACTATTTCTGTACTCAATCTTCATAATTTTGAAGTCGGTGCCAGTTCCAAAAGTTTCAAATACCTTTTCTGTCAGAGAACTGAAGATTCAGCTATATCTGGTACCGACTTCAAAATGATGAAGATTGAGTACAGAAATAGTTGAGTTTTAGCCGAATTCGAAAAAGGGACTATTAGCACAGAATATATAATAGTACCTTTCGGTACAGAAGTCTCACTCCCGAGTTTAGGTATGATAAACGCAAGCGTCCGGTCACCGAACTAGTCTCGAATCTCGATAGGCTGGCACTCGCTCGACTTGTCGGCTGTCGCACACGCAACGCACGCATCCGCGATACAAAAGTAATAATACCCGGCCCCGCGCGCGCCGTCGTCGCGCCGCTCGCTTGACAGCCCTGGCAGATTGAAGCGAGACGGCAGACAGTTATTGTACTATGAACGCTAAGCGCAATGCAAAAGGTTGAAATTAGATTGTTTTACAGAATAGTAGGTAAATATCTCAGCAATTTCGGGCCGTTTGTATGGAAGTGAGACACACCGCTATTAGATAGGAAAAATTATTTAATACTTTTTAGTTCATATTATAAGGATGTTATTATTGTTTTTACCTTGGAAGTCGGTTTTAATTTTACTTATCTTAGTTCAAAATTGATCTAAAAAAAATTTAAAACGGGGAATATGTAGTTAATGAAATTGTTTATTTATTGTCGTGCGTTTCAAATAAACGTAATTTGTAAATACTAGGGAGATGCTGAAAGTATGCTTCAATTTTAATAAATTTGTATTACTTTGGAAGCTAATATCATGAGTATAATAAACAAAAATAGAAAATTTAAAACGGGGAAAGGAATGTTGATATACTGAAGATTATTGGTCTATTTTTATTATAACGTTGTAGCTTTCAAGTTATGAGTTTATAAGACTCTAAATACGGTAAATTACAGAATCTCCGTAGGGGAAGGCCCTTAAAATATGAACCCAAAAGCTCGAAAGTAAAAATGTCGTGTAAAAATGATGTTGCCATGCCCGAAATGGTGCTTCTGGCAAAATTGCAACGATGCGTCGCTTCAGGGGCCATTCAATCTACTATCTTCCAAAGTTCAGCTCTCACTTGACCGGCTTTTGCATTATTCTTCGAACATAATTAGTACGCTATCCACGTGGCCAATTTTTCCATTGCGCATGTCCCAACCCTCACAGCTGAGAACGTAGAAAATCGTTAGCGGCAAGCGGTCATGTCCCACGTGGCTGGGTCATGTAAATGCATCTAGACGATATAAAAAAGGAGAGTCTTGCAAAATATTTGATTTCGTCTGGTTTATCAAAAAATATTGAGTAGAGCGCTGTCACTATCTGACATCTTCATAACATTTTCAATTCTTTAAGCTTGTCGATAATGGGCATAGAATTTCCATTGCTTATTCACAAGGAATTCGAGATTTAACTGATATACAAAAATCTTGGGTTGCATTGAATGGAATTCGTTACGCTGAGCAGGTGCAACTGCAGTTATCGAATAGAGATCGAAATTCGAAACTATATCATAATCTTCTTTCGATTATATTTGATTTTAAATCGATTAAGAATATCTAATGGATATTACGAGTTACGACACATTTAAAAGCATTAGGTATTTATAGATTGTTTTGTATGTGAAATGTGTGTTGATTACATTATCATATTTTAACGCGCTGATATGAGTTTGTTTTGTTTATGAAACTGCTGATAAGGTGTACCTTCATGCCTTCGTTGGTCGTTTAATCGTGTTTAAAAAGTTAATAGGTCACATCACCGTATCAAGCTACTGATAAACTAGTCTCAATAGTTATCACAACATACCCAAACCTAGAATACTGGCAACATAACATCAAATATGTTATATTATAAATAAAACCAGTTCATTAGATTATGACTAATATCCTGTTGCACCCAATGATGCATGATTATTGATTAATATTGTCCAAATGGTTTGATAAGTTTCTTATCTTCTGAATAATATTTTACACCCATTTCTTTCGTTCCAAGTTCATAGATCTAGATACGCGGTAGCGTGTCAAGCCAAGCTCAAGTAAAACCGAACTGGCGAACAGCACCGTGTGTAATATTACACGAACCATTTGCAGCCACTTTTGACCCCCTCATAATTCAGAAACTATTGCACATAAACGTTTCAAATTAGGCTCATATATTGAGACTTGCGAGATACATATTATATTCGCTAAATTTCATAAGCATATCTCGAACGGTTATTAAGATATTAACGTCCGAAAATTCCATTTTTATCACTGACTGACCTATAGATCAAATTTCTAATCCACTTCCAGATGACCTAGAAGAATGAAATTTGGAATCCAGCTTGGTAATTGTGTGTAAGCATAGGGAAAAATAAAAAAAAATCGGTCAAGTGTGAGTCGGACAAAGCGAAACTAAGCAAAACTTATGTTTTTTGTACTTTAAATATTTCTTTTATTTTACTTTTATTATAAATTAAGAAAGTAAAATTATGATTAAAGATTTTGTGAATATTTCAAGTGCCTACCGGCTGCCATTATTGATAATGAACAAAAAAAGGCCAAAAAAATCACGTTTGTTGTATCACTTATTTGAAGTGAAGTGAAGAAACTTTATGAAATGAATAGAGAGTGACTTTATGAAGTGTGTCTGTCTGACTGTCTGTCTGTTACCTCTTCACGCCCAAACTGCTTGTACTGAAATTTGGTATGGAGATATCGTTTTGAGTCCCAGGAATAGACAAAGAATTGCAAGCGGTGTCTGTCTGTTTGTCTGTCTGTCTGTCTGTCCGTCCGTCCGTCCGTCCGTCCGTCCGTCCGTCCGTCCGTCCGTCCGTCCGTCCGTCCATCTGTCTGTCTGTCACACAGTTCGGTTCACAGCCTCTTAAGGTTGCGAGCGACTAAAGTCGAATATGTCAGTTTGAACTGGGAGGATTAAAGTCTATTTCTTTGCTTTATTGAATATCTACAACAATTGCTGTTATTTAAATAATGTGAGATCTTAAAGTAGATTAGATTTAACTTAGTTTTTATCAGAAATAAAATGTTCAATTACTTTATGAAATGACTGATGTAATGAAAACTGGCCAAGTTAAATCTAATCTACTTTAAGATCTCACATTATTTAAATAACAGCAATTGTTATAGATATTCAATAAAGCAAAGAAATAGACTTTATTATTTGTTCATAATGTTATTTGGTTCCTATAAATACAAATTTCGATTTTCCATACAGCTTAGCACTCATTTAGATCTCCATTCTTTTTACGGCGAAGTCCTTAGACAAGCATAATGTTTGTATTGAACTTGGCTCTCCTTTTTTACATTTATGTTTTTGGTGGGATTAATCTTTTTGCACGCGTCTATACTTTCCAGATATTGTGCCAAATGGTTCTAATTCGATTTTATTTGTCTCCCAGTCTATCTATAATGTCATTATTTAACTTGTAAATAAGTATAATGTTAGAATGTGAATCAGATAAAAAATCAATAAAAAGTGCATTTACAAGTACATGTATACTCATATCAGTCACGTAGCTGGCCTTGTGCTTGGAACTCGGTGTGTCTAATAATGCGCTATGTGCATAGCGTAAGGTAGGTAATGTATGCTTGCTCGGTTAACGTTTAAATAATCATTTGTGTTTTCGATTAATGTTTAATTACTCGGTTTTTCATATGAGAATTTAAGGTGTTCATTTAAATTTCAACTTGTAGCTAATTCGCCGTTTGTGTGTGATTATTATAATGGCGATTAAAATTGTTATTTATAACCATTCAGAGCTACATCAGTACATAGCTTTTGAGATTATTTCTCCAAAATAGACACCCAAAGGTAGTAAGAGGTGTATTTATATATGCACACTTGCATGTGGGCGAAGTTTTTAATTTGTAAAGTATACCGCAGTCGTGCCATCTCACGCTCACACTAATGCAAAGCCGATTAAAAGGATGGCGGCCATTTTGAAATTAATTGCCGATATGGACAGGTAGAGTTGTTTACATGTTCGTGCACACACGAAGGTCATGGCCGACCATGGCGCCCGCGAGTACTCACATGACTTGTTCATTGACGTTTGTAAGCGACGCGGCGATGCGCCATTGGCTCGGGAAAACACGCACACAGACGCGCTTGCAAGAGCAAATTGCAATATGCGAGTAATAGTGTCTAAACACACTAGGCCGAAAATACGCGGCCGAAGTTCGGCATGATTATTATGCGCTACGCAGTACGCATACAATATAACACGACGTAATTTCGGCATGGTGTGTCATCACTCATCAGTAATTTAAAATACATTGCAGGCGTAATCATGCCAAACTTCGGCCGCGTTTTTTCGGCCTAGTGTGTTTAGAGTTTAGACATATACTCAGTTATGTAATTTTAGGTATTGGCGGTCGAACACTCTAATATATATATATATATATTTTTTTTTTTTTTAATTACAATTTTTTCTCTGAGCCTTTTAATGATTCGTTATAACTTATAAGTTATAACATTGTTTTGCCAAGGTGTTGACATTAAATATATGTAACTTTTTTGTCAGTCTTTATTTAAGCAATCATTAAGTACTTATAAAATTAGGATTTCCATCAAAACCACCTACAATTTTTAGTTTTTACACAACATCATTTAGTTGGGTTTTTGTAACATGGCGTTAGGTACGGTCGTTAAATGCATAAAACATTTAACGGATGAACGTTTATTATTCCTGACGCCATTGACAAATAAACTACAAGCATTGTTTCTGCGATTCAAGGTTCAATCATATTGAATAAATAAATAAAATCATTGTTTTCTAGTAAACGGCCTCTACATTTTGCCTTTAGTGAACAAACAACTAAAACTGAAATGAAATAAAATGAATTTATCGTTTTCTCTATATTTTACGCCTGTACGCGTGAACGGCTGGACCGATTTCACTATTTCTTTTTTTGATGTGTTTGTTATTGTCCGGAGAAAAAGAATATGATTGAAAAATTAAAAAAAATTGCGCGGAAAATTAGAACATTTAAAAATTCCTATTTCTACTCTAACTTTAGCGCTTTGGACAATATTATGTGTAAACTTTTTTAATGTAACATTATGACATTTGAAATAGAATTGAAAGAATGCATTTTTTGTGCGACGGGATAGCGATGGACGTTGTCATGGTGCCACAGTTACTTAGTCACTTCAAATTTCAATAAAATAATATGGGCGAAATCGGAAACACTTTATATGGCAAAACAACGTTTGCCGGGACAGCTAGTATTTTATAAGTTTATTTATGTATAGTATTAGAGATTATAATATTTATTCTAAAGTATTTACTTCCTCTATACTTTCTGGATCTAACGTGTTATCTTGCGCCTATTCAGTTTTAATCATAATTAAGTCTGATAACCGGCAACAAGGACATTTTGCTTTCTATGCGGAAGTGTTGTAGCCTTGTGCGGTGTGCCGTTTCTACTGGTTGTTACTGCAACCTGCAGCCTGCAGGCCCTTTACGATAAGCCACATTCATTACAATGAGCCTGTTATGGAGAACTAGCTGTGCCCCGCGGTGTTACCCGCGGTTTAAGTGATATATATAATAAAAGACTGAAAAGTACCAATAATAGGGTCAAAACGGGACAATACATGGTTCTATAATGGTTTATGGTAGTGATGATGATGATGATGAATGTAATTTGCTTAGTAGCATATTATGCTTTCCGTCCTTAAAACAACGTCGAAACTCCCAAACTTGTATCTATAAAGAGTCAGGAGTTCTCTCAGCAGTCAGCACCTTCCGAACCATGGTATATATCGGTGCAAAATCTTACTTGTTGGTAGCATGTGCTTAGAATACTTCTCACGAAACCGAAGTCACCACATGTTTCGTATAAATTTTGAGGAGTTCCCTCGATTACTTATGGAACCCTTCATCAGGTCACCACTTTTGTGAACATAGTACCTAATTGGGATGATACCCTATACACCAAAAGAAAAATTTTGAAAATCGATTCACAAACGGCGGAGTAATTGTTGAATATATAAAAACGAACATAACACCTACCCCATTTTAAAAGTCGGTTAAAACTGTAGCCTATGTGTTATTCTGATGTATAAGCTATGTTATTGCAAAGTTTCATTAAAATCCATTCAGTAGTTTTTGCGTGAAAGAGTAACAAACATCCATACATACATACATCCACACATCCATCCATACATCTCAGATAGTAACTCAGATAGTAACTCAATAAGTGTAACAGGTATTTGTTGAAAAGCCCAGAAAGATTCATAATTTCAAAAAATAAAACTATCGAGTCAAAATAAGTGAATCGTGTTTTCGGTTAGCCAAATATCAGATAAATATACAATGATTAAATAAATCCCAATTTCATTTGAATCAATCGTCTTCCGGGATCGTAATACTTATTAGAAAACACAGCAAAATTGGACAGCTCGCTCGTTTGATATTGATAATTAATGTTACAAGTCTACAAACTAGTGAAGACAAACCTACGTATCAAATGAAAGATTAAAAAGCATTCCATATTTCATGAGGTAAAAGTAGAGCTTCCAGACTAAACATAATAATAATTTCAACCTATAAAGTAATAGGTCAACGTAAATACAGACTCAATCTGAAACTCTACATGTAGAAGTTCTAGAGTTTTTGTGTTCGTTACGGAAACGTTGCTCCACTGCAGTATGTGGACGAAGAGAATTAAATTGAAATAGTTCTTCGTGTCGTGGACTCTAGTGTGCATTTCGTACAATGATACCGTGTAAGTTTATCCTACCAGCTACGTAACACGAGCCCAGTGAATGGCTGCGGTCGGACCGTAGGACATACAACACTCAAACTTTTACTATTGCTATAATAATTTTCTATAATAGAGATGAGGGTCGTTACTCGTAACGTGAGAGGTTAGATATTTGCTTCCTTTTCATTGGTAATATGATATTTAATGTGTATTTTACAGATGCTTAATAAAACGTTTTCAACGACTCAATATGAAGGAGGAGGAAGGAGGAACAAACATCCATACATACATACATCCACACATCCATCCATACATCTCAGATAGTAACTCAGATAGTAACTCAATAAGTGTAACAGGTATTTGTTGAAAAGCCCAGAAAGATTCATAATTTCAAAAAATAAAACTATCGAGTCAAAATAAGTGAATCGTGTTTTCGGTTAGCCAAATATCAGATAAATATACAATGATTAAATAAATCCCAATTTCATTTGAATCAATCGTCTTCCGGGATCGTAATACTTATTAGAAAACACAGCAAAATTGGACAGCTCGCTCGTTTGATATTGATAATTAATGTTACAAGTCTACAAACTAGTGAAGACAAACCTACGTATCAAATGAAAGATTAAAAAGCATTCCATATTTCATGAGGTAAAAGTAGAGCTTCCAGACTAAACATAATAATAATTTCAACCTATAAAGTAATAGGTCAACGTAAATACAGACTCAATCTGAAACTCTACATGTAGAAGTTCTAGAGTTTTTGTGTTCGTTACGGAAACGTTGCTCCACTGCAGTATGTGGACGAAGAGAATTAAATTGAAATAGTTCTTCGTGTCGTGGACTCTAGTGTGCATTTCGTACAATGATACCGTGTAAGTTTATCCTACCAGCTACGTAACACGAGCCCAGTGAATGGCTGCGGTCGGACCGTAGGACATACAACACTCAAACTTTTACTATTGCTATAATAATTTTCTATAATAGAGATGAGGGTCGTTACTCGTAACGTGAGAGGTTAGATATTTGCTTCCTTTTCATTGGTAATATGATATTTAATGTGTATTTTACAGATGCTTAATAAAACGTTTTCAACGACTCAATATGAAGGAGTCGTAGACTACATCATGCGACAAATATATATTTTGAAAATGCAGTCGAGTTGAAACTCCCAATTAATTGTACGTATCGCGGTATCGCCTCAAGACATTCGCCGGTTTATTATATCACTAGATATCGCGTAGAGTCGTCACCTCGCGGGGTATGACGGTGACCGCATTTTTGTGTGCCGTCGTATGATAAATGTAGAGCGGCGCGCGTCCGCTGTGGAAGCGTGAGTTCACCGTATTTAAAGTACACTGTACAGCTGTGAATATAATGTACATATCCGTACCCCAATTACAATTCTTTTACGTCATCCGGCCATATGTTGCCTACTCTACATTCTGTCCACCTCTATAATGCTTGGAAATAAACATGTTTTTTGAGAACGTTTATATTTAACCAGTAATCGTAGCATGCCAAAAGACGGTCGCCCGAGGCCGACCTTGGGAATTAGAGGGGCTTCCCCAGGCAGTCGTTATAAGACGTCATTGTTAATCTTAATTTTTTGTTAGGAATGTATTCATTGAGCCGTAGCAAAGGACTCTAGGGTAGGATAATACTCGCTTATTGATCATAAACTATGTTGATACAAACAGGTATCAGTATTAAGAATGTATACACAGAGGTAGTCCTTTATTCAGACGAAGTGAAATTTAGCTGTATAATAATTTAATAATTGTATGCTGACGATACTTTGAGAAATTATGTAGAGCGCACCGAAAGTGGATGGTATGTAGGAGTTTAGTCGCCGGAGGAAATACCAATAAGGATTGTGAGAGATATTGTTCGTATTACAATTAAGGCTTGTTTCTCAATGTACGTATCAGATAGCTTGTTTCATATTTGGATGTTCTCTATCGAATAATATGAATAAGAAAGTGACAACAACCCGCAACCGAATATGCTCTTAAGTTTAAACGGCGGGTCGAGGCAAATAACTTCAAATATAATGACAAAATTTTTGTATGAAATTCTGTGCCTCGTAATTTCCATTAAATGATAAGTATATAATCACAGAAGGTTGCGAAACAGGCCACAACACTAAACATAAAGCTCTGTAGAAACATAAAGCTCTTAGACCGGGAGATGGTGACACAAAATACTAGGTCATTTGTACCAGTATGGCGGTTCTTCAGGGGTCTAATTACGTAAAGGTAAAAAGGAAAATGATGGCCATGGCGCTCGCACCGGCGGCCCAATCGCGTGGGCGTTAATCGAACGCGTCGAATAAATAACGAGTGTCGAACGATTTGTTCCACAAAAATGTTTGTATTTTCAGATAGTCGAAAAAAAAAAATAAGTAGGCGGTAGCGTAATGCCATACTTCTCGGGTGTGACTTACAAGTTACAGCCCGCCATATCGACGCGAATACATTAATTTAAATAAAACAATTCAACCATTTGTACCAAGCTATTTTTTTCTTACGTATTTAATTCATATAGAATTAAATACGTAAGAAAACGTAGTTGAAATTCAGAAAGGTAATGTTATTCAGAATCATTTATGTTGCAAGAACTAAGTTGAGAGGTGGTAAATTATTCTGCGACTTGAAACTTATCGCGAGCTAGCTTCGACTACCAAGTGAGGAAGCACTAGGGCGTTCAACTTTACGTGTTAAATAAATTATTCATTGTTATTGAAACGAAACGAGACGTAAATCAAAAACATCAACTAAACTTGAATAACAATAATTGTGGGCATTTGTAATATTATGTCTAACGGACGTTGGACCCTGAGGGAAATATTATGTTTGCGAAGCTGTCTGTAGCTTGCACATCGCCGTCGGTCATTGACAAATATGATCTACATGTTTATAAACGCTTGTATTGGTCCATCATGGCTAACGTATAGAGGCGTTATTAAGTTTGATATAACCACAATCCCCAACACCATATGCAACACCAATCAAACCCATTTCTAATTCCAGTATTGCAAGTCTCGGGCATGGTTCGAATGTGATATTTTGTATATAGACAATATGTATTTATCTTCAGTAATTTATTGGCTTAGTTGTACAATGGGCCGCCGCCGGCTTCCTTAGTGATCTAGTGTTAGTGCTGAAAGTCTGATTCGCTGTAGACTGAGTGATTATGTTGATCAATACGTTCCTGGACACGGAGGATTTCGTGCACCTTTACTACCCGGACGATGAGCCGCCCGCCGCGCAGGGCTGCGGCGCCGGCGCACGACTCGCCTCCAAGTACCCCCCGAGGTCGCCCTCGCCAGAGTATAAACAGGTAACCCTACAATTCTGCTGATGCGGGTGTAGCATGACCACTGAAGAACTATGGGTGATTACTGTATTTTGTAACGATAGCAATGAAATAGGCGTTTGACAGCAGATGTTGTACAATTTACATCTGTTGCATTGCTGTCGCAAGTTACAAAATCACCCTGGCTAAAACAAGGCATAATATTATGCTGACTTCTAAGGTCTACGAACACGCTACGGCCCGTAGACCTTGCTACGGATTTAGAGAAATGAATAAGAGTTTCTTCTATACAAAAGACTGCCGTCTACAGTAGTCATGCTACGCCTGGTACAGTGCCTAGTGCCTACCAGCCCCTTTTATGACATAGACCATACAATAGTCTTTGTCCTAAAATAGGATTTTATTTGAATTTTTAGACTATAGTATATGTTATAAAGTGGCATGTCCGTTATATTATGTCGATATTATTTTGTAGGCCGAGATGAACTTCATAATATTTCATAATATGTAATATAGCCCAGTCACTATAGGGGGTTGACCTCGGAAAATCGAGATACACAGTATATTACCACGTAAAAACTTGTAGTTTGGCATCCTAAAACAGTTCTCAAAATTCACATATAATTGGATGGTCGCAAGTTTTAAAATCAGGGGTCAAAACTGTCAAAAGTCACAAAAATCGATTTTTTTTTTTACTTTTTTGCAAATATTTCGTCTTCTATGGGTTTTACGTTTTTTGTATAAATAGGAATGTTGTAGAGGATTAAATTCTCTACAACTTTTCTATTTAACATTTTTTACACCTTGAACTGTTTTCAAAATAGAGGGCGTAGAGCGCGCGGTCGGAGAATTATCTGAGATCAACTGGTAGTCTCGATCAAAAAAGGGATTCCTGGAACCTGTCAAGACTATTTTACCACCTCAAGTATTTCTCTGACCGCCCGCTCTACGCCCTCTATTTTGAAAACAGTTCAAGGTATAAAAAAAATATTAAATAGAAAAGTTGAAGAAATTTTAATTCCCTACAACTATCCTATTTGTACAAAAAACGTAAAACGCATAGAAAACGAAATATTTGCAAAAAAAGTTTAAAAAAATCGATTTTTGTGACTTTTGACCCCTGATTTTAAAACTTGCGACCATCCAATTGTATGTGAATTTTGAGAACTGTTGTAGGATGCCAAACTACAAGTTTTTACGTGGTAATATACTGGGTACCTCGATTTTCCGAAATTTGCTCCTAATTGGCCTAAAGTGATTGGACTAATATAATGTGACAATTGATATCATAATAATTCATACTGTTATTTTTAGCACACGTTTGTAGTATAATATGAGTTATGACATCATACACTCTTAATAAATTGAAAGTTAATAAAACGCAGAAGTTAACTAATAACAATTTTATGGAAACTCCGTGAAAACAGGTGGCAAGTCAATTTTTGTAACTCACTTTTTTGCTTAAAACTTTTTTAATTTTTAATTTAGGGTAAAAAGTTATAGAAACATAATTGTAGGCAAAATAATTTGCAACAAATTATGATTTCACAAAATTTTTGTAAGACGCATAGTTTCCGAAATATCGCGAAAATATTGTTGTCACCCCTTTTTTCAAGATGGCGGCCGGGGGACAATGGTGGCGACACCACAAACTTGAGGTTAAGCTTCTATTGACCAACATATCCCAAAAATAAAATCGCGTCCTGTAATAAATGCAAAGCTCATGTAACATTTCAATAGACTATAATCATAATGATGTGTTTGTCAAATAACAGGTTATTAATTTGAGTTATTCGTGGATGATATTTTCCATGCAAAAAACTTGAAAACATCATCGATTAAGTTTAAATGCTCATTTGAATAACAGATATCCGTGTGAAAGGCATGGCTGTGGAATGCCGATGGTCGTGCTTACTGCTTGCCATTACAATCGTAGATAAGAGCTAACTATTAAGTGATCTAAGTTCTAGTTATAACCAATCAACGACGCTATTAAAAAGATAACTCTTGTCAAAAAAGTTTGGAAACTGAAAAAAAAAAATTATTATTTATAACAATCAGATAATATGTATTTTGTTATGACTTATGAGTTATGAACTTATGACTATGAACTACAAGTGAAATTTTTCCTTTTTGGGAAACAGTTCACGAACGTAACTTCTTCGTATGCGCGCTACGAGTGACGAGTTGACGACGCAACAGTTTTCTTTATTTTCAACCGACTTTCAAAAACGGGTTAATGTAATAACATAACGTATGTATTCCTTACTAGATACCCCAGTCAAGTTAGATCAAAATACCCCTGTAACCTTGCATAAATTCGCACCAAGCTGAAAATCGGTAATATTGTTAAGAATGTGATTACGAATAAAATTTGAAAGTTCTCCATAATTCCCATGTGTGCAAAATTTTTTATTCGAGGTCAAAGGTCCAAAAAATTAGTTTTTCACGATTTTCGGCGAAACGGTAAGTTTCTTCATAAAAATACCTCAGAAATTGTAGGCCATAAAATTTTCTACAAAAATGTATGAATACTTTTTTCATACAACTCACCGTTTTTTGAAATATAAAGTTGTAAAAGTTGTTTTTCTCGCAATTTGCATAAGTACGCCTCGCATAGAATGTATGCCTATACCAGTGTCAGATCCTATAAGCTTGGAACAAACCTACGCGTCAGTGACGCGGGACGCGATACGGGAGCGTCTGCAACGCGAAACTGAGCGTGCACACCTGCGCGACTACGGTGCGAACCGTCAAACTTCATTTGTCAATGAACAGTCACTGAAGACGCGCGACTTTATCTGGTGCAAATTATGCTAAATTGTTGTGGTAATGTCATCCTTATACTTAACATCAGAGTCGGTTGGGAGGTACTAAGCTTGCTTTTGATTTGATTTGCTTTTGATTCCTACTCCCGTGAATTTTTTCACATTTCCAGAAGCAACCGTTTACCTGGTAGAAGGGGGGGACACTGGACGGACCATACGGTGGGGTAAACGCGAAAAAAAAACATTCCCGCTTGATGTGGTGGGGGAGGTACCTTAAAAAAATATATTTAAAGATCTTATATACCATTTTGTCGGCATCATTAATATGTGCATTCATGCCGAATTACAGCTTTGTAGGTCCTATAGTCTCTGAGCAAAACCGCGGACAGACAGACGGACGGACGGACAGACGGACAGACAGACGGACAGACAGACGGACGGACAGACCGAAACTATAGTAGGCGTTAGGTACTAAGGGTTCCTTGTTGACTACGGAACCCTAAAAACACTCCATTATAATGTAGCCTGCTTAAGTGAAATTGAGGCTCGCGTCCGCGTTTCTTTTGTGGAATGTTAAACATTTTTGATTTCTACATACTATGAGAATGGTTTTTAAAAAGGTTGTCCTTACTAGCTAATATAAATTCAATGATATATTATCGTCGATCGTTCTGATTAATACAATGCTATAGAAATTCAATAGATTTCTAAAATTCTGTTTTACTAAGGAGTATTGTTTACTAATGTACATTACTTATATTATGTAATAATTTGTATGAAAAGAACTTGTTTTATTGCGTCATAGCTGTACTCATAATGTGTCTTATAAAACAAACTTGATAGACCAGTCAAGTTAGACCAAAATACCCCTGTAACCTTGCATAAATTCGCACCAAGCTGAAAATCGGTAATATTGTTAAGAATGTGATTACGAATAAGATTTGAAAGTTCCCCATAATTCCCATGTGTGCTAAATTTTTTATTCAAGGTCAAAGGTCCAAAAAATTTGTTTTTCACGATTTTTGGCGAAACGGTAAGTTTTTTTTATAAAAATACCTCAGATAAAAATTGTAGGCCATAAAATTGTCTACAAAAATGTATTAATACTTTTTTCATACCAGTCACCGTTTTTCACTCGAAAAGTTGTAAAAGTTGTTTTTCTCACAATTTACATAAGTACGCCTCGTATAGAATGTATGCCTATACCAGTGGCAGATCCTTTTATGTTATGAAATATAGTATTATTTATTTACGAATTGGCTCTTTTTTTCTCTCTTTCGCGGTTTTAAAAATATGGCAGCCATTTTAATTTTTTCTCGGACCCTTACTTTCATTTGACCAATGCTTCTCAACTAAGTATCCCAGAAAGATGAAAAAGGTTGCATTTAATAGGCAAACTCATGGACTACAGTAATACAGGTAGTTTATTAAAAATTTTTATTAAAAAAAAACATAAAAACAAGGATGAATGGAAAAAGGAACAATTTTTTTTTTTTTTTAATTATTGGGTTTTTGTGGAAAATCTGGCTTATTAAAACTGGTTATTTTTTATGTTAAATAATAGAGGAGATTAGCTTCACTTGTAACTAACTAGTAAGTTCTACGTAAGAACACTGTAAGAAAATCTTGAAGTCTTTAATTTGACCCACTTCCCGGTCTTCGATTGGGATGAAATTTTGCACATGCTCTGAGTTGTGATGAGAATACATGACTAGCTAAGAAACGTCATTACAAATCCAATATGGCGGTCTCCCCAAGATGGCGGACAGGCTATTTGAAATGCACCCCCATGATATGGGGATCAAATGAAAGGGTTTGCTGTCAGGAATACAAAAAAAATAGTCACGTGACATAAATCCAACATGGCAGACATCCAAGATGGCTGGTATATGATTTTGTAATTTTTAGTGCGTGCGAAAAGCGTGTTTTTTAGTTTTTTAAACTATTTTATTTGACAGGAGGCCATATGGCTGTTGCATTTGATTTTAAAGATGCTTAGTCAATTTTCCAAATTATTATATCTGTCTATCAATGATAGAATTGCAACTTTAATTAAATTAAGAAATTAAAAAAAACCCCCGCCAAACAACTTTAAAAAGTAATGAAATAATATTTACTGACTTTAAGTTAAAGTAATTCCTAAGTGTAAAGTAATATGTAAGTCCATAATTGTTGTCACGGTGTGTCGGGGGACCGCCAACAGCGACTTTTGCATTTTGTATCGCTGATTGTCTTGATTCAGTTCGCTGTGAACTGACCTTTAAACTATAATGTTATGTAAAATCAAACATCTACATTAGCGGTTCGCCGACACACCTTGACAACAATTATGGACTAAAATATTACTTTACACTTAGGAATTATTTTAACTTAAAGTCAGTAAATATTATTTCATTACTTTTTAAAGTTGTTTGGCGGGGGTTTTTTTTAATTTCTTAATTTAATTTTATTTTATGCTTTTTAAACTTGTATTGGTTATAGTGCAAAATTGTTCCTATCAACAGGATCATATCCCATTTTCCAATGAATACGATCTATAAATATCCTCTTGGATGAGGCCGTCAATATGAGCCCAAACATGAAACCTCCATCCACCCTGGGTTCATACGGAGCTCGGCTCCTATACAATCCAGGTGATGCTGCAGCAGCAGCATGCAAATATTTACTGCTTATCTACGTCTTATTGTTTGTCGCAATTAAAATGAGCCCAAACACGAAACCTCTGCTCTAAGTTGGTGAGGAGTTGGGTATCCTATTGATTACCAGGTGATGCTGCAGCACCAGGGTCAACTTTCCATTAATATGTATATATTCATAAGTGTCACGAACCAGAATGCTAAATACAAAAACCCATCAAACGACTGCAAGTTGCTAATCGGCCTATCACGAACCAGATAAACCCTGATATTTCAGCAATGAGCAGGCTGATGATGATGAACTATAGCTAAGAACACTCTCGATCATGTCAGCTTTCAAACAAAAAAAACTAGATCAAAATCGGTCCACCCGTTTGGATGCTACGATGCCACAGACAGACAGACAGACAGACAGACAGACCGACAGACGGACACGTCAAACTTATAACACCCCTCTTTTTGGTCGGGGGTTAAAAAATTAAAGGCATTTCTGAAAAAAATATAGTTCCAGCTTTAAAACGTTGTAGTATCAATTCTGTTCTCTAGTGAAGCTAGTAGTTTGTTTTATTATGTAAACTTTTTCGTATTATCAAACATAATTACAATATTTATAACATTAGTCTCGATATTTTAAAAAGGTCACCTTTTTTAAACTGGATACGTGACATACTGGTTTTCAAATTATTTACTACGTATTATCTTAGCGAAAGGTTAAGCTTAAACTTCCGTACGAAATTACAATAAAATATTAAACTAAATTTGCAATTTCTGGTTTAAAATTGTAAATATCGTTAATTTTATATCGTAAAGAGCTAAAGGAGTACAAAGGCGTAAAAGCTCCAAGAAGACGTTTCAGTCTTAAAATATCTTTGAAAGGACCCATTAGTCACACAGATTTAATTTGCGTTCCATTTACAAGAAAATACTCAAAACTGCCTCTTCAAGGTGGAAATTGCTTGCTTCCGTCTTATAAATGTACTGGTGCACTCGGTTTTGTATTTAAAGCATAGCAGTATCTCTATATCTACATTTGGATAAAATATAACGAATTATTTATTAAACTAGTAGCATTTTTTATTTTTTGTCACTTTGTGATATAGCCACCTGTCGGTTTACTCTCGATTTCAACTACCTGCACACTCCAGGTAGTTACGATATAATCATTACGATATACGAACCTTCAAAACGTGTCACTACTTGCACAATGCAATGTAAACAAATTATCACAATTAGTAAACAACCTTTCTGCTTTTTGCCTATAAACGACCTTCGGTAATTGTGGCGCTTACAGTAATAATTGTTGTGGCGTTTTTTATTTCGTAACGACTGTGAAACCATGAGGCATGAGCCATGGTTACGTACTAGCGCAAAGAGTGGGGCCTCGCCTCTCTCAGTTCCGTGATTAGGCAACGTATCGTCACGCAGTGGAACGGGGAACGTCCTTGCAAGTACGTTCTGTCCACACACGGTGACTGACGAAACGTCTGTAGGCCTACTACGAAACTGTTTTGAGACTCAAACAATCGGACGAGAATGCCGCGTCCTGCTCTAACAACGTCATTTCACGTTTGTTAGAGTAGGACGCGGCATTCTCGTCCGATTGTTTGAGTCTCAAAACAGTTTCATGGTACAAGGCCTGAGACCGTCACTCGCTGACCGCATGATAGATATTTTCATATTGAGGTTGACTCGCACCGCAGACAAACAGTTTGTTTATGGAAGTGGGAAAACGTAAGATAAGAATAGCAATTTATGTATCTAGATTCTCGAATAATAAACTATATTCTTTGGTCTAAACCTAACTTTTTTGTAACTTATTTTTGTTTTGTTTATTTGTAACTTAATTTTTGGTCCCTAATTAAGTTACAAACTTTTTCAATCAAGTATAATATTAAAATTATAACAAACTTTTTTTATTACAAGTTTGAGTCTATAGCCTTTTCGTCTACTTATATTCTCAGCATAACCGTTATGTAGTAAATATTTAGAAATCTGTGGCACAACAAACGTTAAGAAATACGAGCTTATAACCGAATTATACGAAAAATAATAAATCAGTACAAGTTTTATCGATATTCATAGCGTATCGATTTAACAGTCGACTACACAGGCCGGGATCAGTTTTACCAAATGCAGATTGGGTTGAATGAACCCATTCAAGGAATTTCTCGTTCAACACGAGCTACTACAGACGCATTGTGTATTTTTATTGAACAATAAAACGCTAACTGAACTATAATGTTACATATAAAGTTGGCAGCTTATGCAACTTTGTAAATATTTTACTGGCATAGTGTGAGAGTATGCGGGTACTTAGTACTAACATACTTTTGTAATTTGTACAAATCATTATAATATTTCAATTTTCAAGGTACTAGCTCTTAGAGTTAAAAAAAAAAGGTAGAGTCTTCGTAAACATTTAACTGGCATAGTATGCGACTGCGAGTATGAGGGTAGGTAAAGGTCTACCAGGATCTGATGGCAAATTTTGATGGCAGATTTTCAAAAAATATCCTTGATCATTGGATAAATTTTTATATTCGCATGTTTCAAACACAGAATCAGCCGCTATAAGGAAAAAAAAGGATCAAAATGTTTTATTCCAATTACCCCGGTATTGCTAGAGTCAATTTCTTTTATCACTTTTTGCCATCAGATCCTGGTAGACCTATACTTATCAGCAACCTACCTTTGTAATATTTCAGGGTACTACATAGCTCCTTTATTTAACGTAGAGTTAAATAAAGTTATAGTCATTGAAAATATTCCTCGAGTTTGGTATAACTTGCGTATAATTATAGCCCGTGGTGTGGTTTCGGTTATGGTAACGTTCAACGGCCTACCCGCGCTTGAACTCTCGTTCTCCCACACTACCGTTCAAAATTATGTTTCCTCCGAATGCCTCCGATAAAGCCTTTATAACGACGGCATAAGGTTTACCCTCACAAATAACTCTGCCGGACTATAATATATTATTTTATGGCTGACGGAATCGCGCTCGTGCTTTGTCCTGTAATTCACCATGCCCACTCAGTCTGAGTCTCGTTCTGAACGAGAAATTAGCATAATATTATTTGCAATGCATAATATTGTATGATATTGTGCTGATTATTGATCAGTGGACAGAGTTCCTTCCTAAGATTTACAATTTTGGTCCAAAATATAGGAGCCGTTTCATGCCAACGAAGTAAAAAACAAAAAAAAATCTATGTTAAAAAATAAGACATTCGGTGTTAAAAACTCCTTGATGTTTGCAAAGCTAGATCGTAGGTAGACCGCAGAGACACATTGCAGAATGTAGAGTAACTACCAATTACAGTTATGCAGTTTCTAAACGTATAAAAATAATTGAAAAGGATGGAAGTATTTTGGTATTTACGTCGAGGTATTTAAAATGATTCAACACTTAGCAGTGAACGTACTAAGTACGAGTTGTATTAAAATCTAATTACAGCGGGCGAAGTATGTGACTAGTTTGTAGCCTTGAGGTAATGGACTTAAAAGGTAACAAGCGTGGTGCAAAGCTATTTACGCCTTAGACCGCTATCTAACCAGAGGGCAGTCACTGTGGGCCAAACATCGAAATACCATACTATGGAAGGGGAATAGTCAAAAATGGTTCCACTAAATGCACAACAAGGCGTACTTTTAGGTGGTTGTCATACCTAAGTCGGTTATACAATTTACGTTATAGCGACGTGTTGATGACCGTAAGGGCCTGTCTACATCTCCACGTCACGATGTCGTCAACGTCGAACAGTGCGGTAACGCGTAGACGTAACGTAAAATGCACATCACGATATAGCAACATTGTACATCGCCATGGCTTGTAAAACTGCTACATTCTTACCGCACAATACTTATTCTACTTTTGCTATTGTTAAAAACGGAGAAACAGAAGAAAAAAGATGTGCATTTTTACGTTACGTTGACGTAAATAATTTACACGTCACGCCAACGTACCGTGCCACGTTACCGCACCGTTCCACGTTGACGACGTCGTGACGTGGAGATGTGGACAGGCCCTAACTACTAACTAGACCTAAATTTTTGCGGTCAAATGTAAGTATGTGAGTTCGTTCTATAGGGTGGTATTTCGATGGACCTAAGTTATTGGTCTCCATAATGGCTGTATAATATTATTAAGATTTATGTTATAAGGCGCCATACAATGACGTCACATCTGAGGAATGTTACGCCAATTAACTGAATTAATGTATGTGTTGCCTGGCATTACAATAGATAACATATCAAACAATTGCAGTCTACGTGGTATTACAACTTTTCTTGTCTCTACATCGCCGTCTAATTGACTCTACATTTCTAAGCTAATTAAATTTTTCTGCGACAAACTCTTTTTAAAACATTTTTTAAAAAGTTTGTTGCATACAAATTATGCTTCATTAAACATAATTATATTCTCCACTGAAACAAAACATGTATTAAAAGAACATTGTAAAAGAGTTATGTTTTATTTTAGAGTACCTACTTTTGCATAATTTCCTTTGTTTACCAAAGCTTCCTTACCTCAAAACTTCTGTTTACTCATCAACCGCCATCCAAAAATTTTATTACCCGCCCAAATGTTAATGACGACGAAAGCTCATCAAAAACTCACAAAGACTTTGTCTCAGTCGAGCGTTGACCTTGCGTCCCACCATGTGTAAGCTTACAATGACGGAGCGGTTTCGACGCGCCCAACTAGGTCTATAGTACACTCCGTTACAGTTGTAACCTTTATATTAACGACATAAGAAACACTCAGAAGTCAGAGGTAAATTAACTCTGAACTTATTTTGAGTAGTGACTATACTAAGTATACGTCTATAGTAGGAACACTTCGTTCGGAGAGGTTATAAATAACCTTTATGTTTACGATATAAGAATCAATCTTAAATAATCAGAGGTAAATAAACTCTGAATTTAAGAAGTGAGTAGTGAGTCACATAGAGTAGCGACTGTTTAGCTGTTATACCGCGGGTGATCGGGGACATCGTTATTGGCTACCAATTACCATGACATGGTGTTGTAAATCTAATCGTCTGTCTGCTCAAATCAATTGTTTATTTTGACTTAAGTATGATATTTTTTATTTTATTTTATTTTATGAAATTCGGAAACCTTACGGCTAAACACAAGAGCAAATACAAATTAAACAAACATGAAGGCCAATTACAAGTTTTCACAGATAAACAGAAAAAAAAACTTACATACAAATTTGGAGTCAGTGGTTAACAAAGTAATTATATGGCTTTTTTATACTGTAGTACAAGAAGTAATGTCAATACTCAATAATTATATGGAATGTTAAACCGTGATCAACACACTGACTCTGCGCTTTAGAAAGCATAATACCTAATACTTCTTAACATAACCTAATAATTTTTTGCAGCATTAAAATTTAAAGCAAGTGTACTTAATATGTTATTAACAAAAAAAAAATCTTATATTATAGCACTTTTGTCTTAGAATATTTCAAATGTTTTGATCAAATATATGTAGGCATAACAAGGCCACGTTTTTCCTCATCTTATTCAACATCTTCACATTTTAGCTTCCGCCACCGATACAGCCATATTTTATTAGGGTGAAGCCAAACGAGCGTAATTTGTGAGTTGTGAGTCGCAGAATTTCTGCCGCGTAAATATCATTTCATACAAATCATGACTCACAAAATTTCGCTCGTGTGAATCAAACAGGACTTTTGTATGAAACTGAATGCAGCAGAATTCTGCCGGACTGCAATTCTGCGACTCACAACTCACAAATTACGCTCGTTTGGATTCGCCCTTAGTGACTCATAAATTCAACATGTACAAATCAATGCGCAGTGAAACAATTCAGCCAAAACGTTATCGCGATACTATAACAAAACCTTATCGGCGGTGGCTGATAAGATGAGATAAAGTGGGTGTAGGTAGTGATATGTTGCTAAAATAATGATAAAGCCTGATAGTACGAAAACCCAAAATAAAGTGCCAATTTCTTTAGGAGGAATGTTTGATATAAACTACTCAAAACAAAATAGGGCCTACCACGATTTTTTCACAAAAAGTGTTAGCATGTTGCTTCAGACTTATTTATGGGCAAGTTCAAGTGTTTTACCGTAAAACTTACATGTTTATGAGTTCTTATCGATCTTTTGAACAACACATTTTTTAATTTTTACCCTCAAGTGGCCAGGCAAAAGAAATTAAGTAAAAATCACCCAATGCCACTGAGGTATACCCAATGCACAATTTCTTATTCAGTTGTATTCCGACTATCGTTACAGGCGCTTTTTGTTTTGTGTTACTGTTTTTTTAATTGAGTTATTAGAGCACGTTATAATGCCACGTATTCGGAACCATATGAAAGTGCATGGAAAGTGCTTCAAGAGCTGTGGTATTGCTGCAAGAGGGAGAGTCACAGCGAGCAGTAGCATTACGACTTGGAGCATCACGACGAGCGATCCGAAATGTGTGGGAACGCTATCAAGAGACTGGCAGTGTAGCTAGGAGACCTGGATCAGGTAGAACACGATCCACAACTACTCAAGAGGATCGATACCTTCGTTTGTCTACCCGTCGAGAGCGCACCGTCACCGCCCGTGCTCTACAAAATCGACTCCGGCAAGCCACTGGTACGCTGGTAAGCGACCAAAGGATCCGCAACAGACTGCATGAAGACGGACAACGATCCAGAATGCGTGTTGTTCACATTAAACTCACGAGGGCTCATCGTGCGGCTCGTCTTAGGTTCGCACGTGAGCGTTTGGACTGGACCATGGATAATTGGAGGACTGCGGGGCTAAAATGGTAACGTTTTGCAACTCCTCCAGAAAATGAATTGTCAAAACTGTCAAACTGACAAATGTCAAATTAGTACAAATTGTGCAAATTACTAGATACATAAATTGCAAGCAGAGTGATTTTTAAAAAATAAATCATAATTATGATTCGTTTTTTAAAAATCACTCTGCTTGCAATTCATATGTCTAGTAATTTGCACAATTTGTACTAATTTGACATTTGTCAGTTTGACAGTTTTGACAATTCATTTTCTGGAGGAATTGCAAAACGTTACCATTTTAGCCCCGCTGTACTCTTCGCAGATGAGACAAAAGTTAAGTTTTACAGTGATGACAGACGCGTACGAGTGTGGAGAAGAGAAGGCGAACGTTTTACCAACTCTTTCATCCGCGAGACTGATAGGTTTGGGCCTTGGCCAGTGTTATGGTGTGGGGCGGTATCAGCTTAATGGGTAAAACGGAGTTGGTAATTTTAAACGAGGGTACCGTAACTGCTGCCAGCGACGTCGAGCGTGTGGTCCATCCTCATATCGTTTCATATGCATTATGCACAACGTGTGGGCAATAATAATTTGGTTCTCATGCAGAATAATGCTCGTGCTCATACTGCTCGCCTAACCCAGAGGGCTCTATCTGAAGCCAATATCTCCGTTTTACCGTGCCCGGCAATGAGCCCCGACCTCAATCCGATCGAACGTTTATGGGACGATGAAAAGAAGCCTATGTCACCCACTTAATTGAGACTTGAGAGTGTCCCAAATAGGCTCAGAGAGTGCGTTCGTAACAGAGGAGGACCCACTCGATACTACGAGATACCCCTGTGTAACCAGCCCTATTCGTCAAAGTAACAAAAATCAAAATTGCCAAAATCATTTTTTATGTTAAATTTTGAATTTTTCATGTTAATGTGTATTTTTAAGAAAAGTAAAGTTATTTTAATTATTTAATTGGTTTATGCAATTAATAACACTTTACCCTCACTACATCTACCCATAAATAATACATTTTAACCGACTTCCAAAAAGGAAGAGGTTATATGTTCGGCTGTGGATTTTTTTTATTTTTAATTTTGAAGTCGGTACCAGTTCCAAAAGTTTCAAATACCTATTCTGTCAGAGAACTGAAGATTCAGCTATATCTGGTACCGACTTCAAAATGATGAAGATTGAGTACAGAAATAGTTGAGGTTTAGCCGAATTCGGAAAAAGGCACTATTAGATAGGAAACATAATTTAATACTTTTTAGTTCATATTATAAGGATTTTATTATTATTTTTACCTCGGAAGTCGGTTTTAATTTTTTGTTAAAAATAATAATCTTGATAGTTTTCTTTACCGATGATAAAAACCAAGTGGGCCCTATTTTGTTTTGACTAGTTTATAAATTATAAGCTAAGTTGCAGCTTTGTTATAATTCAGTGTAGTTTGTGCATTATAAAGAAGAGAATAATGTCAATTTGATTTAAGTTTAAATAACGGAGACAAAATAAAGCAACGTGGCTAACTGCTTGTCAGACGTAACTTTATACAATGTAAACAATTTTTTGCCCCACATTCGGTTCACAAAACAATGATATCGTATTACGTATCGGTGTGAAATTATTACCAATAGGTATTGTGAATGATACAATAATAAAACAAATAATAAAATAATAGAGCAATATATAATATATAGTATCGTCGATACTTATCTATCATCTCGAAGATTTTATCTCGATACTGTATCGACGCATAGATTGAGCGTTGAAATGTGGTAAGGCACATTTGCTAACCTTGAGACGACCTCCGGTACTTGTTGCACAGTAAGTTATATGATAACAGCTATAAATAGCCGTGTTTGTACGGCGAATACGCTGAACCGAGTTATGCAGGTTGTGCATCTGCAAACGAGTAATAATCGGCCAAGTGCGAGTTGGACTCGCTCACGAAGGGTTCCGTACCATTATAGAGCAAAAATAGGCAAAAATATGTGTTTTTTGTATTGGAGCCCCCTTGATTATAATCAAGGACTTTGTGAAAATTTGAAGAGCCTACCTGTTACCATTATTGATATCGAGCTAAAAAGGCCAAAAAAATTACGTTTGTTGTATGGGAGCCCCCCTTAAATATTAATAATGTTTTGTTTTTAGTATTTGTTGTTATAGCGGCAACAGATATACACAATCTGTTAAAATTTCATAAGTCTAACTATAGCGGTTCTTGAGATACAGCCTGGAGACAGATGGACAGACGGACAGACATCGAAGTCTCAGTAATAGGGTCCCGTTTTTACCCTTTGGGTACGGAACCCTAAAAACTGGACATAATACACTAACACATTCGTGGGCCGTGGCTATACGCACACAAATGCCCTTACGATGCACGTACAATAATAATAATTAATTGGAATTCCTGCAAAAAACACCTCAATCTTCATGCGCTAAGCCTCCCAAGGTTAAAATTAATGTGACATTATTTTTTTAGTGTCTACCTGTGTGTCTCTATTATCGACCATATTTTTATGTTTCGGTGTCTCAATATAACAAATATGTAAAGAGACAGTTGAATACACATTGTACTGTATATTTTTTTGACGATGACGATGCATCCAAATCATAATTCATAACTAAAGTTGTTCAAAACTTCCGTAAACAAATATTTCACTCATACTATTACGAAACTAATTCACTATAAAATTAGAGTTATTGCTAGGAACTAGTTTGTGTAAGAAAGTTCCGTGCACAAGCAATTGACGATTGAATTAGGTACAAAAGGCTGGATATAATTTATTGGCCCTTTGTAACGTGTGGGAGAGCTATCTCAAATAGGACAGTTCGCTGTGCCTAATGCAAATGTGTCTCTACCCAGTCAAAGTTCAAATGCACACACAAACATATTTACAAAACATTGAGGAATACAGTAGGGGTCCGAAGTTTCGGACTATCGAGGCTCTACTGTACTTGTATGTTTATACAGTGTTCTATTACTATCACATTATAAATTTAATTAATATGTTTAGTTCATAATAAACACACTAAAAACTATACCTACTCAATACAAAATCCATAGATTTTGTATTGAGTAGGTATAGTATTATGCAAAAATGTCTTATGAGTGTCTTTTTTGTTTATACAAAATTGTTAAAATATACAAAAATGTTTATACAAAATTTTTTTGAGCAAGGAACTTATGTTCCTTGCTCAAAAAAATTAATAAATTTTACACAGCGAATAATAAATAAATAAAATACAAGGTCTTGCATTTGACAGTTTTTAAAAAAATCCGGACTTTCGGATTTTTTTATCCTCAAATCCGGATTATCCGGATAATCCGGATTTTTTTTAATTTTTTTAAATATTTTTATATAAATAGCTTTAAATGTGAATTATTTTCTTATTATTTCTTCATTTAACATTCATTTTAAAAGTGCAAAATAAAACGACTTAAAAATTATCATTTTTCTTAAGTTAGCGATTTTCACATGGGTGTAAAAAGGAAGAGATTAAAATAACAGTATCTGGTACTTAAAATATTATTAACATCTTAAAAATTTTAGTTTAACAAGAAAATCCTAAGCAATCTCAGCTTTATCGACGACTTCGTCATTTTTGCACCTACAGCCGTCAGCCGCACATCATCAAATTATGCTTCAAGATCTGCAAGCCTAGAGGTGGAACTTACTAAAAATAGGTCAAAGACTCAAACAATGATCAACAGTACGAGACGTAGGGTCGAGGTAGACGAGCAAGGAATTCACTATGTCAAGGAGTACCTGTACTTGGGCCAATTAGTTTCTTATGACAACAGAAAGGCATAAAAACTGGTTCATGAAGAATGGTGACTTACCAATCTCACTGAAGCGCAGACTCGTTGATATTTGTATTTCGCTCGTCATAACCAACGATGCACCAACTCGATTATTGACCGATTTAGGATTTACAAAAGTTCCAACTTAGGGTCTGCCAAAGAGCAATAGATCTCAAATCTCAACAAAACAAAAAAAAAAATACATCATGTGTTCCCAAACTAGAATACAGACGTAGGAATCAAGACGGCCAAGCTAAAGTGGCATTGGGCTGGTCACGTTATCCGCATACATCTAGGCTGGATATCGACTGAGTGGGTATCAAGGTCTAAGAAAAGATAGCGCTATGCTCTGGAGGTATTTTTTTCCTCCAAAGGCAGATCACTGTAATCCTGACGTTACGACGATCCTTGAGGATCTATTGTGACTCCTTCGTATTAGAGTACCGTCCCCAACCCAGTGCTGCTCATAAATTTAACGATGTGATTGGGATTGGTGCCACAAATTTCCTCTTTAGTGAATTAGGAGAGTTTTTGCTCTGGAGTAGAGCAGTAGAGTCAAGTAGAAGGTGAATAGGTGTGTCACAGAATCTGCAGGTCGTAATGCTATTAACACCTATTATGTAAAGGTGCTTGTTGAGCTTACATTGTCCAGTTAGGCTTCTGGCAAGGATTCTATTTTTTTTACTAGCCAACTCGTCAGCGGTTACGTTACCAATGAGGAACCAACGATTGCGAAGACTTTAGCCTAGAACACGGTTATGAACTCCCCACTGGCGGCGTATCAGCTGGGCTAGCAAACGGTGACGCTGAAGCAAGATAAGTGAAAGATTCGGGCAGCGCCTTTGCCCAGCAATTGGAAAGTATATTTATATTTAGGCTATTGCACAGAATAATGAATTAAAATAATTATTTGAACTTTAAATCAACATTTCGTTATATTATAAACTTACTACTTATATTCCTTTATTTAATGAGACAGAATCACAAATCAGCATTGGTAACGTAAACAATTATAATTTATAATTATAACCTCAATGTAAACAAAACAACATATTTTATAGAAAAACATTGTATTCAATACTAAAATGTTCTAAAATAGTTGTAAATTTATCATCATTGCATTTTATAGAAAAACATTGTATTCAATACTAAAATGTTCTAAAATAGTTGTAAATTTATCATCATTGCATTTATATTATCATATAGAAAACATAATAATACAGTGAAATAAGAGCTAGGTTATAAGAAATTAAAATATGTCGTTTTTCTTTTAAATGTAAAGAAATGTAATTACAACCACCAAATAACTACACAATGGAATGTTAGACATACGAAATTCTGACTTTGGTACGTGTAGATCACGCAAAGTTGTGATAGCGCCTTTAAACAAATTTGAAATTGTATGTATAATATTACACGATACATTTAAATTAATTTTATATTACGTAAAAGCTTATTTTTTCATAATTTTATCTACTATTCGAAAAAACCGAAAATCCGGATTTTGAAAAATAATAATCCGGATTTTTCATAGGCCCAAAAAATCCGGATTATCCGGATTTTTCGGATTTCGAAGTATCCGGATTGCAATCCCTGGATATAACAGAGAGGTGCGAACAATACCTCGCTAGATGGCGTTACAAAATGTTATATAAAAGTGTTTTAGGCAAATGGCCTAAAATACTTTTATATACATTTTAATTAGCAGCTCATACTAAGTATAGGTACTATCTTTCTTTCAGCAGGCATCATCGGAGAGCGAGATGAGCGAGCGCGAGCGATACCGCTCTCCCCCTCAGCCGGAGCCGCCGCCGCACCGCGTGCGCGCCGCAGACCTGTACCCCCGCCTGCGGGCGCACTACGACGAGCCCGCCATAGAGCCGGGATTCACGCCCATCTGCGGGGAGTTCATACAGGTAAAACTTACCGGACATACTTTGCCACAATTTCGCCATATTAAAACAACATTTTTAAACATATACTACGAACCTTTCTGTCGAGTTCTAACATTGAAAGAGGAGAAATAAAGCTAAGCGCCTATAAAGCACTCAGGTTTATAGGCTCTTATAGAGCCTTTCCGGAGAACCTTTTACTTAACAAACCCATAAGTTCTGCACATGGTGGCAACGACTGCCGTGGGCACTCGACTGCTATTGAAACGCTCCGGCGTCTGCCGTTAACACGCCGATAGCTATCAATGACAAAGTTTCTTTTTTTTCTATAGGAGATCTTAGTGATAAATTTAACCAAAATCACAAATTCCTATGACACACCTAATTCGAAACTAAAGCAACAGCTTGACAAAAACTTTGAGGTAAATAGAGTACAGCTATACAATAAATTATATTCAATAAATTGTAGTAATATGTAACAATCGTGACTGCGTATAGAAGTGGAATAAATCTTAGTTTTAATTAGTAGTTAATCAATATTAATTAAAGTTAACAATATCGCTGTTTGCTATGTATAAGGCACAAGTTTGCCGCGGGTCGAGTTGAATGCACCAATGACGTTGTCACGGCATAGATACGCCGGGGATTGTAGGAAATAGATAATGGCTGATGTAGTATGTTATATAACCGTAGCGAACGACCGTAAACAAATAAACGTCGAGTCCATGGGATCAAAGAGCGCAACCTGGCAGTTACGTGCACGCTGCAGGTCGTAAATTCTTTAGACGTAGAACAGAAAATATTACAATAGGCATATTAAAATTTAAATTGCAATATGCTAATAAAATTGATGGCCCATTATTTTGCATTGCTACTTTATAACTATAGGTCCAGAAAATAAAGGTGGCAACACATTTCAAATAAACCTTATGTAGGTTCTTCTTCATTCATTACATTCTTCGTATATGAAAACATCCAAGAACTGGTAGTAACTGGCAGCAAATGTCAAGTAAATATCGACTACAAATTACGGATTGGTGACACTTCGGAATACCTTCGTTGCACATGTTCCCTGTAAAACTTAAAGAACAGAAAGGAAAGCATTTGCCTATATTATGCTTTACTGTATAAAGTGGAAATTTATCATTTCCTTTATGTTTTGACACAATCTGCACTTTTTGTTTCTTGGACACAGTTTTCAGCTCTTCTGCCTTTGCACTATCTGCTAGGTATTTAATAGTACTTTTTATCTTTCCAGTGGGTCGGCCGAACATCAGATGGCGGGTCAATCGCCATGTCGAACTACCGTCTGCATCTACAGCCCAAGCGGCGCGGCACTGCCGGCGCGTCTCTACCACTGCGGCTCATAGACGCTCTCGAAATCAGGGAACTGCTCACACTCATCGTGCTGTGCAAACACGGGAGACAGCTCAAGTAAGTTCTCGAAGTAGTACCATCGAGGAAATTGATTCCTAGGCGGTTGACACTTGACAGACCAACATCATATTTTGGTCGGATCATGTCAATTCAATGTTAATTGTGATCTGTCGCCTGGGTTTGACGTAACGCGACCAAACTACGTAGATCCCCCATCTGCCTAGGAATCGACTTCTCTGATAGTACAAGCGTTGGATCTTTAAATTGTAAAACATTTGCGAGAAGGAACCAGAATACTTTGCCTAAATTCAAATACAAAGTCCAGGTTTTCCTGTTTAAAAAATTTATCACAGGAAAAAACGGTGACATTTTAAATTTTTAATAAAAAATTTAAATGTCACCGTTTCCTATCATAAAGATTAAAAACAACTGATATTATTGTAAACGAGACGACTTGGTTTTTTTTTCTTGTATTTATGTCATGCGTGATGCAACTACATGGTTAAATGATAAAAAATACACTTGGCCATCCTATATCTTAAAGGAAATGACAAAATATGATGTAGGTTAATCGAGGCTTAGAAAGTTGGGCACTTGGGCACGCAAGCACCTTCTTTTCTTCGCATATTATTGTCAAAATTAACCCTGGACTTAATACAATATTGTCTCTTTCATTAAATAAATGACCAATTCTTTTGCAGATGCACGTTCACAACTGGCGAGCAGTGTCTGGAGTGGTGGAGGCGGCTCAACACGGCTATAATACCGGTAACCTCGGCTCAGGAGACCTTCGCAGCCGCTTATGCCGCCTGGGCCAAGGAGCAGCCCCCGTCCTCCGTACATAGAGCCCTCATTAGGGCTTCGCTGGCACCGCAGCCCCATTGGTTCCAGTCTGAGGTTGGTAGTGATTACTGAACAATATCGTGGTACATTACGGTAATGTTATAAAGGCAAATGCGAATATTTATTACTTCTTCACGCGAAAACCTATGAAGAAATTCTAATGGCATGGTTGTAGTTGGGCTTTTGGATTAACACATGGGCTACTTTTTATACCAAAAAGATACAGTCTTGGTAAAAACTAGGTGTTCTCCGCAGCTCTGTCGCGCGTTAAACTATTCGTAATATTACTTATTTAGTTTTGTTACTTTACTTCACCCACTGGTTTGCCACCCACTTGGGAAAATAGCTTTGACTTTGACATAGCCTAGTCTCTCTCTCGATTGAAAAATATGCAATAAGTGTGCACATTGTGCATTTAATTAGGTATTAAATCTATTTCCCCTTTTTTCGTCTTCGACAAACGACCTTTATAGTAACAAAATTGTTCAACAGTTCGACCGCCTGGGCTTCAACGCGAAGGGTCCGTGGCGCATCACTGTAGCTAACGCGGACTACAAGCTGTGCCCCTCCTACCCGCAGCTGCTCATAGTACCCGCCTCCATCTGTGACGAAGACCTCGACTCCGTTGCACGGTAATTTTAAAATAAAATAATCGGCCAAGTGCGAGTTGGACTCGCTCACGAAGGGTTCCGTACCGTTATAGAGCAAAAAAAGGCAAAAAATTGTGTTTTTTGTATGGGAGCCCCCCTTAATTTTTAATTCTATTTTATTATTTTTATTAATTAATAAATAACAAATATAATCAAGGACTTTGTGAAAATTTGAAGAGCCTACCTGTTACCATTATTGATATCGAGCAAAAAAGCCCAAAAAAATTACGTTTGTTGTATGGGAGCCCCCCTTAAATATTAATAATGTTTTGTTTTTAGTATTTGTTGTTATAGCGGCAACAGATATACACAATCTGTTAAAATTTCATAAGTCTAGCTATAGCGGTTATTGAGATACAGCCAAGACAGACGGACAGACATCGAAGTCTCAGTAATAGGGTCCCGTTTTTACCCTTTGGGTACGGAACCCTAAAAAAAGACGCTACTCTGAGACCCACTTGCGATAATTTTTGTCTAGTTTACAATAATTTTACTACTGGAATAGGCCGAGCACAACTATAAGATTGCTCGGCGAAACTGGTGGGGGTAGATTCCATGTAAGCAAGCTTACGTTTCAAACGCTACAAGTATCGAAATACTGTTTATAAACAAGCCAAATGTACCATTTCAATGACATATTTTGTATTGCAGTTTCCGCGCGCTCCGTCGCATGCCGGCGGTGGTGTGGCGTCACCGCGGCACGGGCGCCGTGATCGCGCGCTCCTCGCAGCCCGAGGTGGGCTGGCTCGGCTGGCGGTCCAGCGAGGACGAGCGCCTGCTCGCCGCCTACGTCGCCGCCTGCAACGCCGACAGACCGCATCCCAACAAAGTGAGTGTTAAGTCAAGATAGGGAGTTAATGGTAAAATCTATCCCAACACAGTAAGAATTAAATAATGATTACGATGAAGACATTATTCAAAGTTTTTGTCAAATGTGGTAAAACACGTTACGTGCACGTAAATAGCAGTAGCAAAGTTATGTATTTTAACAAAAATTTAAGAAAACTCGAGCGGTTATAAAAATTAAATTTGTGACTTTAAGAGCCTTAGCTATTATGTAACGCAGTCAGGGAGGAGGGGAGGGTCTTATAAAATGTTACGGAACGTTACAAAGCGGGAAGGGGGTTTGAGTTCGAACATCGTGTTACGCAAAGAAACATTTTTTTTATAGTAAACTAAAGTTTCAAAGGACAGGGAGAGATGATACAGAAAAATGTTGCGCTTAAACGGTGCGCTACATAGGGTCTTAAAAAGTAAAATGTGTTATGTAATAAGCTCTATTTATAAATATACATCAACAATTTTCTTCTATAACTGCTATATTTGCCGAAATTCATAATAAAATCACATCCCATTGTCCACAGCAACTGAAACTACTAATCGTGGACGCGCGTTCGTACGCCACTGCGGTGACGAACCGCGCGCGCGGCGGCGGCTGCGAGTGCCAGCAATACTACCCGGCCGCCGACATACAGTTCATGAGCCTGCCCAACATACACCACGTGCGGCGGAGCTTCGCGATGATACGATCATTACTGGCCGAGCCTAGTGACCAGCCCAAGTGAGTACCCTTTTAATTTTTTTTTTGTGTGTGGGCGTAGACCGTCCGTCGCGAACGTAGAATGAAGAAGTATTACAGCCAGGGCTCGGAAACCAGGTTAATCTTCGCGAACCTATTCGTTAGAAACGCCATACATTTCCAAAAGAGCATTTTCATTTCGATTCCGCTCTTATGGAACCGAAATTATTCCTGGTTTTGTTCAAAGAGCAAAATGAAACTGCTCCTGCTCAAAATATCGGTTAGAACCGTTCGCGATTATTGCTCGCCCCATCCTATTTACCACACTTTACCACTTTACCACAAAATCAAAACAAACAAGATATGACAAGTAAATGGGGAGGTGTACAAAAAAGAGACGGAAGATATCACCGCACTAGTCACTTTCCGTGAGGATTTTTTTTTCTAGCCTATGCTGTCCCACTGCTGGGCAAAGGCTTCCCCCAAGGTCTTCCATTGTGCTCGCTCCTGCGCCACTGCTGGCCAGCCTGGCTGGTATGCTTCCAGCTCATCGCGCTATCTTTTTCTAGGCCGGCCACGGCGGCGGCGTCCATCTTCCGGTGCCCACTCTGTTGAGATCTTTGCCAGCGGTCGGGATGCATGCGGCTTACGTGTCCCGCCCAATCCCACTTCAACTTTGCCGCCTTTACTCCTACGTCCTTGATTCCCGTTTTTGAGCGCAGTATGGTGTTTCTCATTTTATCGAGAAGTTTAACTCCTATCATACTGCGCTCCATCGCTCTCTGGCATACCGCGAGTTGGGAATTTTGCAAATCGGTCAATGACCAAGTTTGTGTACCGTAGGTTAGGACGAGCAGAATGCACGTGTCGACAAGTCTTCGCTTCAGGAAGATAGGTAAATCCCCCTTCATCAGCGTCTTCATAAACCAGTAGCTCCTCCAAGCGTTTTAGATTTTGCGATCGACTTCCTTCCCATGTCTATTTTCAAAGGAGACTAACTGGTCCAAGTAGATGTACACGTCCACATATTGCATTTCTTGCTCGTCTACCTCGACCCTACGCTTCGTGCTATTGGTCATTATATTAGTTAGTGAGGAATTAACCAGGTTAATTTCAGAAGCAATACCGCTCGCAAGTCAGTTTCGCTCCGAGCGAACACTTATCCAAAAACCTGGTTAAAGAGCGTTTTAACCTGGTTAAAAAAATACCGGTTCCGAGCCCTGCCGGCCTAAGATGCGCAAACGACAAAATTTTGTCTACATGTTTTCTCGATGTTAACTGGTTTATCTCTTCATCTCTATTGACCCTAAAATGACATACTTTTTTTCTCGTGTCTGTCGTCAAAATTAGAGATAATTGTGTTTTTTTTCCTAATCTGTGCTATTTTTGTCTACGAACACTAACATGACAACACATTTTTTAACCGACTTCCAAAAAGGAGGAGGTTATATGTTCGGCTGTGGAATTTTTTTTTTTTTGTATGTTCAACGATTACTCCGCCGTTTGTGAACCGATTTTCAAAATTTTTGTTTTGTTCTATTAGGTTTCCCTCCAATTTGGTCCCATTTTCACAAAAGTGGTGATCTGTTGATGGGATCCATGAGTAATCGAGGGAACTCCTCAAAATTTATATGGAAACATATGGTGATTTTGGTTTTATGAGAAGTATCCTAAGCATATGCTACCAAAACGCAAGATTTTGCACCAAGGTATACTATGGTTCCGAAGATACTAAGAGAACTCCGGATTCCTTATAGATACAAGTTTAGGGGTTAAGGCGCTGTTTTAAGAACTGAAAGCATATGCTACTATGCAAATTACATTCATCATCATCATCATCATTACCACGTCAGGGTTACCAGTGTCACATGGTTGTATATGGATACAATATGCCCCCACAACACCATAATTATATCATCACGTTATGTCCTTATAATAATTGGTACTTTTCATAGCGATTTTAATAAAAATATAATGTTGTTTCAAAATAAATGATTCAAGTTCTAAGCGACTTATGTACCACAAAATTGAACATAACAAAGTCAACCTTAACTCCAGAGCGTAAGGCACACATTTGACATTACTTTTGAGATTCGAAAGAAAAAAGAAAAGTAATTGGCTTCGATAGGTACTACACTAGTTTAACTATTAACCCATCAATCCCCAAGCGGCACCCGGCTGCCGCATAACAATTAAAAATCTATTGTGTCTGCGATTCCCACGATCGAGGTAATAAATTGAACCCTTAGTATGAAAATACTTACATAGGAAAACAATCTACATCGTAATAGGAATAAGAAAAACAATCGAGGTAACTAAGAAGAGTGAAATTATTATTTTTAACAAAAAATTAAAACCGACTTCCAAGGTAAAAACAATAATAACATCCTTATAATATGAACTAAAAAGTATTTTTAATTTCAAAATGATGAAGATTGAGTACAGAAATAGTTGAGGTTTAGCCGAATTCGGAAAAAGGCACTATTAGATAGGAAAAATTATTTAATACTTTTTAGTTCATATTATAAGGATGTTATTATTGTTTTTACCTTGGAAGTCGGTTTTAATTTTTTGTTAAAAATAATAATATCGAGTTTTGTCAAGATTTTGACAAATGAGAAGAGTAGTTTGTCGATATATACCTAGTATCTGTGAAGCTAGTCTACGAACGAGAAATTTATCTCTCGACGTACGCATGTTAGGAAAAAAAAGACATATATCGATTTCGACAATATCACTACGCTCGAGAGTGAGATATCCAAGAGATATCTCGTTGGCGTATGCTAGGACGGCTGATCACAGCTCACACAGCAGCTCCTCGTTCCAATGAAACGGGCCTATAAAAAAGTTCTCCTTCTTACGTTTAAATCTGTTTAACACAGAGCTTGGCTTTATACACACGTCTTTCAAAAACGATAAGATTTGCGATTGCGGCAACGCGGGACAGTATTGTATTTATTTATTTCTTCGTTTTTGTCACTGTGTCAGTATTTTGTTTTATGTAAATAAAAGATTTATCAATATTAAACTATATCTTTGTTTTTGTAGTTGGCACAGCGGCGTGGAGCGGACGCTGTGGCTGCAGTACCTGTCGGGTGTGTTACGCGCGGCGGCGACCGTGGCGCGCGCGGTGCTCGCGGCCCGCCCCGTGCTCGTGCACTGCTCCGACGGCTGGGACCGCACGCCGCAGGTGGTCGCCTCCGCGCAGCTGCTGCTAGACCCATACTACCGCACTGTCCAGGTATGTAATTAGTGTTGTATGATATTCTCTACCGTTGAAGAAATCACGACTAAGATTGAATTGATATAACCCAACAAAAAGACTATCCGCCTGACTATAAATCAACTTCTCTAATTATAGTACGATACGAATCGTTTGTTTTATACTTTAAATGAGACAATTTTAGTATGTTGATTATTGTAGACCGAACTTTGCTTAACACGCCACCATTTGTCTAGATAAACTATGTTTTTTTTAAAGGCGAAATACTTTGATAAAATTTTGGCTATTGGGCTTGACGAGGGGAGAAAAATAATCTGGTTAAATCGTGTAACTGGAAAACCGCCAATTTCTGTGTTTTTAGTATTTCATAAGAGACCGAGCAAAGCCAGGAGTTATTCCGGGAATGTGAATGAGTGCTGTTGTGTTTTTGGATTATTTTCCTACAATTGTGTTAACTGGGTTTTTAGTGTGTAATATTGGTAGGATATTAACCATTAGATATTCGTTTTCATGCACAAGTGTAGGAAAGTGATGTAATATACAGAAACGTGCTATTTTGTGTTCCCTCCAAAACTCCATCGAAAGTTTCAGTAAAGCGTCTACCACTTTACTGAATCGACCGACTTGACTCCTTGACTGTATTGACTTTTACTTAGACTTTGACTAGACTTTAGACCTGACGATATATGAAAACGATGCTAAAAATTGTACTATACTAGAACATTATTTCCCGCCATTTACTCGACACTGGCCATGATTTTATAGCCGAAGTGCCATAATAAGAAAAATAACCTCAATTTGTCTGTGACACAACATACGCATCATTTGTGTCAAGTTGCCAAAAAAGAAGAAAAAGAAAGAAAGAGCAATGCTGGAGTCTCTGAGTATTAATCTAGATTCTAGACACTACAGTGTCCAGCCAATTTGTGAGTTCATCACAATTGTTGGTATATAATGTAAACGTTTTACATTGCTGTCATTACAGTATAAATTAAACGCTAATTTAAAGTTAAAAAAAACACAATCAACGTTAACCAAAAACATTTTTCCCAGGGTTTCCGTGTGCTGATCGAGCGCGAGTGGCTGGACTTCGGTCACAAGTTCGGCGACCGGTGCGGGCACATGTTCGGCGCGGAGGACACCAACGAGCGGTCGCCGATATTCCTGCAGTGGCTGCACGTGGTGTACCAGCTGATGACGCAGTACCCGTGCAGCTTCGAGTTCAATGAGGCGTATTTGGTAAACATTTCCCTGATTGTTGAAACGTTATTTAACATGTCTTTTTCGTTTATCTCTTTTCCCTATTACTAATAAAGATTACGCAGCGTATAAACTATTCAAGCTTCGCTGTCTTCGTCACGTCTATATAAATTTGTAAATGACTTTTCTCACCTCCGGGCGGAAAACGTCAACTTTCATTCATTTTTCTTTAATAGGATAGCAAAATAAAAATACTTTGGTTATAATTTTACATTAAAATGCTAGTATAATGTTGGTGATCATTTACTACTTTTGGTTTAACCCTTCAACTTCCATAAGGCCCACTTGAGCCGCGGGAATAGATTTACAATAGATTTTCAAGAATCCGCGAACAATTATTTATTTGGAGTCATTTTGCATAAAATATAGGATAGCGAGATGTTAAATCTTTGGTTATCATTTTACATTAAAATGGTGGTCTGTATTTTGGTGATCGTTTACTATTTTTGTCTGTGAAATGTTACTATATCTGGTGGTCAGTTAATTATAAGCTTTTTTTATAAACTGAGCTTTGTCCATTGTGTGTTTGGCTGTGTTTTGTCCCTTGTGTGTTTAATAAAGACGTGTTTTTTTTTAACTACAGATAAAGCTGGCAACGCACGTGTACTCGTGCATGTTTGGCACGTTCCTGTGCAACACGAGCCGCGAGCGCGCCGAGTGCCGCACCGGCGACACCGCCAGCGTGTGGCACCTGCTCAGTGCGCCCGCCTACCGCAACCACCTGTACGCACACAACCCGCACCACCATGATACACACGATCAGGTATGATTTTATACAAGGTATAACAAAACTAAAGGATGTGTATGAGTACCCTGTATTAAGCTTACTGGGATAGTAGCAGCGCTGAGAGAGTAAATTTTTTTAAACTTTTGTATGGGCAAATGCCTGACGATGAGGCGCTTTCCCATACAAATCACAAAAAAATGCTCTTTCAGCGCTGCTACTTTCACAGTGAACTCTATATAAGGAATATATACACACCCTAAAGTATTATCACTTGGTTTTGTTATACCCTGTATAGTTATGTCAAACGTGCCTAAACTCGTATAATATATCAACGTCCAAAAGGTAGTATCATAAATTGATTAGTATGTTGATAACGGATCTACTTCACTTGATTTGGTTGGAAAATTTGTCCAGTCCAGCTAATAAACGACACGACTCGTTGGCTTGACATTCGTGTTAGATCATAATAGAATAACGTAGGTCCTCGCTCAGATGTAAGATACGTATTATGGACGAAAACATATTGTATTTTGCTTTAAATGCATTAAGGTTAGCGTTTGCATAAGTTGACGTTATATTTATTGATTTAACTTGTAATGTCCCTGCTTTATGTAAGGCCAAAGTAGAAACTATACATAATATGATATTCAACTGAATACTGCCTTAATAAGTTAAATTATATGATATATGAGCCTTTCTCTGTTTATTTTTTTACACATACTTAGTATTACTACCAACTCCTTTCCGCAGGTGCTATGGCCAGACTGCAGTGTGCGCGCGATGCAGGTGTGGTGGGGTCTGATGCGCAGCGAGCTGGAGCCGCCACACGCGCCGTCTGCCCCACCCTCGCCGCACCCCGCGCCGGCACCGCCCCCCGCACCGCACACCGGTGAGTGCGTCATTACACCGCACACGTACGAGTGCACACACACGTAGTGCGTGCATAATGCGTACACGATACGTGCGTGTTCAATGATGCGTTTGCGGTACGTCACAGTGCGTGCATCATGCGTACGCGGCGCGGCATACGAGCTTGCGTACGCGGCACACGAGCTTGCGTACCCATATTGCGTTGCTTGTGGAACCACGTATACTAGAAGATGCGACAGTTATTATAAACATAATACAGAGTACGTCCTTAATATGTTATGCAGTAAAAGTGTATAATTACGTGATTGTTATCTAATAAAAAACTTTAATATTTTTCTTTATTGTTTCAGGTTCCCTTCCTAGAAGAAGATCGTTCGATAACTTCCTAAACGATGGAGAGAGAAAAACAATGCAAAGGCGGTCGAGTGACTCGAACATTGCTCCTGATGTATTGTAAGTAGAGTTACAACATTTATGGTATTTCAGGGAAAATGATTCATGGGCATAGATGATTTTTGTAATTTAATAAAGTTATGTCAAACCCAGCGAGCAGATCACAGACAATAACATTGATATGGCATAAAACCGATCACATTATGTGCGACTGCTAACTGCCTATCCTCAAATTTCTTTGTATTTAGTACTATCATTTTATTTTTCATTTACTTGATATTATTAATTTTAAAATACATAATATAATATGCAATACTGTTAAATACGTTTTTGCACAACGATGCCGCCATCCGCGGTATCGAAACTTTCAAACTTACTGTTCTATACTTCTAAAGCGCGTCTCGTTCTATCGCATATTAGAATTTTATTTTGCGATATTCAGGCGTCGCAGGCGGCGTGAAAAAGACGTATAAATATGATAAAAATAAAACTTTACAATTCTTCAGATAATAAATATTTTGCTGTGCTCCTGTTACCGTGGGCTTATGTGTACTAATGTGGGGAATCCCCAGGAGCCTGTCGCTGGTGATGAGCAGCAGCAGCCCCGAGCGAGACTGCCGCGCGCTCACCGACAGCTGCGTCGACCGCCTGCCAGACACCAACCATGTGGTGAGTTCGCCACGTTCAATATCTTAGGTATAATAACTAAACAGCGCTCCAAGGATCTTTTGATTAATGTCCGCCTTCATATTGTAAAGTGTCTTCTTCTTCTCCTTTTTGTAAATGGCTGCTCAGTGACTTGCCAATGACGTTAAGTGTCACTGTATGTAAAGTCTACACTCACTGTCAATGTCATTCAAATTTCAAAAGATCTTTACAGGGCTGTAGCTGATTGTAATTATTATTAAATTTATTATTATAAATTACAATTTTTATTATTATAGAGACATTATAGCATATTAAAATGTTTATTTAATATAGTTTATTTTAATGCGAATAAACAATATCTACTTCCGTTGCGTCCTCCTTCTAAGTCCACTCGAGAATGTTTCATTATAATTATTTGTTACTTTGGTTGATAGTAAGGTGTTGGTTGTTCAGGATCAAGTAGACGGGTTAACCGCGGCCCACTTTGTGGAGCGCGGGGACTCGTCCAGCCAATCACCGTCCGTGGAGCGCGAGCTGGTGTCGCTGAGCGGCGCCGGAGACTCCCCGCCCGCGGCCCCCGGGGAGTCCCCCGCGCTCCCCATACTCGGGGAGTCCCTGCCCGTCCCCATACTCGGGGAGTCCCCGACCGCGCCGGATGTTGACGAGACCGTGTTCGTCTGCGGCTCGTACACGGAGGTGCGCGGCTTGGCGGAGGTATGTGTGCGGTTTGATACAGCTGGGTACTCACTTAGCTCCGTTTTATGTAGCGTATTACGTATCAGATACCTGATACTGTATCAACCTGCAAGTTGAAGGTTGTGTGGGCTCGTGCCTACGTACTCATTTGCTACAGTATCGCATACATTACATGCTACACTGCTAAGTGAGTTCCCAGCTTATTATGAGGTGTTTTTAGAGTGATTCGTATTTGGATTTAGTGACGAACGCTCTTCTTCTTTTGATACCTTAAAATGGATCACTTATATGTAATCCGTTATTTGTGTGGTTCTAAACGCTTTCCATGAATGTGTGTCACAGAAGAAAGGAGACATAACATAAATTACAAAGTAAGCACTGTGTACTGCGGTCTGCGAACTGTTTTCATGAACGTATACTATTTCAGGCGGCCCGAGAATCGGCACGCACACGCAACATCAGCATAACGTGGCGGTCTATATCGGAATCGAGTAACCAGTCGTCGTCGGGTTTCGTGATACCCGAGAACCAGACTCGCGCGGAACCGGAACCCAGCGAGGACGTATCGCCGGAGAACCACACGTCCACAGAGGAGGATCTCGTGAACCACAACGTGGTCGCGGACCTCACCAGCAGCAACGACAACGAAAGACCCGAAACCACCGTCAACGGCACCGACATCACACCAAAGTTTCTAGAACTCGATATCAACAGTAAGTTCTTTTGTTTCTATCTAAATGGCTTTGAAACTATTCGGCTGATTTTGATAGACCATGGGAAAGAACTTAAGCTACTTTTTTCGCAGGAAAATGTACAGGTCCCTCTGGATCGTATACAAACATGTGATCGTAATATTTACTTCAAATACAAAACCTTAAAAAATATAATAATATGTAGCCGCTATTTAGTAAACTAACCAAAATTTGTGATCTAATAAAATGTAATAAAATAATATTATGCATTTAGCAGGCACAACGGGGTCGTCGAGCGAGGCTAGTTCCGAGAGCGAGGGCGAGCCGCGCGGCGCGTCGCAGCTGACGTTATGCCCCGCGTCCCCGCGCCGCGCCGTCCGCGCCCCGCCCGCCGCGCCGCCAGCCCCGCCCGCTTACTCGCTGCTAGGTAACGATAATATTGTGTTCCTTTTTAGAGTTGTCTGTCTGTCTGTCTGTCCGTCCGTATGTCACAGCCACTTTTCTCCAAAACTATAAGAGCTACTACTATTGAAACTTGGTAAGTAGGTGCCGCATTAATATTTAGATACAATAATGGAAAAATTATCAAAAATTTTAGGGGTCCCCATAGGTACTATCAGAGAAGTTGATTCCTAGGCAGATGGGAGACCTACGTAGTTTGGTCGCGTTCCGTCAAACCCAGCCGACAGATCACAATTATTAACATGAATTGACACTATTCAACCAAATGACGTTGGTCTGTCAACTGCCTAGGAATCAATTTCCTCGATGGTACAACTGAATAAAAAAAAATCATCTAACCTATGCGTGTGGGGTATCAATGGATAGGTCTTCAAAAATCATATTGAGTTTTCTAATATCATTTTTTTCTAACCTGAATAGTTTGCGAGAGAGACTCTTCCAAAGTGGTAAAATGTGTGTCGTTTTTGCTCTATAACGGTACGGAACCCTTCCTGCGCGAGTTCGACTCACACTTGGCCAATTTTTTTTTAAATATTTTTATTCATTAATAAAGTACACATATAATCAAGGACCTTGTGAAAATTTCAAGTGCCTACCTGTTACCATAATTGAAATCGAGCAAAAAGGCCAAAAAAATCACGTTCGTTGTATGGGAGCCCCCCAATATTAATTATATTTTGTTTTTAGTATTTGTTGTTATAGCGGCAACAGAAATACACAATCTGTGAAAATTTCATAAGTCTAGCTATAGCGGTTCTTGAGATACAGCCTGGAGACATACAGACAGACTGACAGACGGACAGACATCGAAGTCTTGGTAATAGGGTCCCGTTTTCACCCTTTGAGTACGGAACCCTAAAAAGCAACGAAAATTTATTATTGGTCCAATAACTGCAATTAGTTTTATGCCACCTACCTTGTGTATAACAAATTATATATAGACATTTAGGTTACGATGAGTTTGTGCTGAGCGGAGAATCACCCATGAAATAAATTATTACTTGCAGTATGTCAATTATTTTGATATTCAAGCGTCTATACTTTTTATTAAATTCCCAAATATTCGCAGTTGGTTTTACCTCAACACATAAGAGTTTTCATACACTATACATGGTTATAACAATAATATTATAATCATTGTGTATAGGTTCAGAGAGTGCGTGCGCGTGTTGCGGTGAGTGCGCGGCGTGCGCGGAGGCGGCGCGTTCGGGCGCGGACAGCGCGGACGGCCTGCCGCCCGCCGTAGACCCGCTACAGGCGCGACTGCACCAGATTATACTTCATCAGAAGGTATTATATTTTTAGAAGTAACATTCTTAGGCCCGTATTTTTGGTCAGTACTTAAGATGCGACCCGGTCTCAAGACGCGGTTCGGCTCTGTGATTGGTCCAAATTTTGACAGCCAACCAATCACAGAGCCTGAACCGTGTCTTGAGACCGAGATGCATTTTGAGTATTGACGAAAAATATGGGCCTTAGTTTAAAATTAGGTATTTCTGTTCTTAAAGCTTGATTGAAAACTGAAATGGCATGTACTTTGATATTTTCTTAACAAATACTGGCTAACTTGTGATTTTATAAGATCCATTGTATAAAATACTATTTAGTTTCAATGTAATATACTATATAGGATACTTTTATCCCGGAAAAATGTACGGTTCCTGCCCGATAAACGAATTTTGGCGCAAAGGAGTTTCGGGCATCATCTAGCTGCTAGCATTATCATATACGTACTTCAATCGTTCGCAGGTTGATTTAGTATCTTACAACAGTTGTGTAATATATAAATTATGTAATTTTACACAGCGAGTGGTAGAGGAGCTGAGCGAGCAGCTGAGGTGTGCGCGCGCGGCGCTGCGTCGCGCGACGTCGCCCGCCGCGCCGCCGCCCCGCACCGACCCCGCTAGCCCGCTGCCGCCGCAGGTACGTGTGGCTAGCCATTTTGCTTGCCGTTTTGAAATGATAGCTGATTTTTTTTTTAGATGAATTTATGAATATTGTTTAAGTCTATTCAGAAACTAAAACGCTAAGATGATTTGAATTTTTGGTAATTTTGTTTGTAGCTTCACACCTAAGTTAGTTACTACTTTTGATATAATTTGTTTAGATTTATTTTCTATCGAACAAAAAATTTAAACTCGAAGAAAAATTGTGCTATTATCTTTATTGCGCAGCTATTGACATTTAATTTGCAAGCATTATAAGCTTGCCATTTACGTTGAGTCATGTTTGAACATATGTCGCAGCCAACTGGTTAAAATAGCCGTTCAATCAAACAGCTAGCCCTTTAACTGAACAACTGTTTGATTGAACGGCTATTTTAACCAGTCGACTGCGACACATACATCGAAATGAATTAAAACGCAGTACATTTGAGGATTGAAATGTAAATGAATATATAAATAAGGGGTTCCCAATCTTTTCAGCCTGCGGCGCAGTTACACGTCACAGTATTTTGTCACGGCGTACCTAGCTATTAGGAAAAGATACATGAATAAACATCTTTAATGATTATAGTTACGTTATGCAGATAAATAATAATAAACAAATGTTTAATCATCTACCTGCTTTACACAATTAATCATAGTTTTTACTATCCGTAGCAATTAATATTATAATTTTATCTAAATATATATAACTCAAAGGTGACTGACTGACTGACATAGTGATCTATCAACGCACAGCCCAAACCACTGGACGGATCGGTCTGAAATTTGGCATGCAGGTAGATGTTATGACGTAGGCATCCGCTAAGAAAGGATTAAAAGGATCAATTCTACCCCCAAGGGGATAAAATAGGGTATGAAATTTTGTATGAAACTTTGTCAATTTTAAACCGATCGGGCTGAGACTTTGATACCTAATTAATAGAGGTAATAATACTTCTTAACGCGAGCGAAGCCGCGGGCAAAAGCTAGTTTTATAATATTTGTGGTTTTGGATAAAGATAGAGAATCGTCTCACGGCGCCCCTCTTGCCTTTCCACGGCGCACCAGGGCGCCGCGGCGCAAACTTTGGGAACCCCTGATATAAATAGATAAATTTACTTGTATAGGTGAGTCAGAACGGCGTGTGCGGGCGCGGGGGGCGGGGCAGCAGCGCGGCGAGCAGCAGCAGCGGCAGCGCGTCCGAGGTGGAGGTGGGCGAGGAGGCGCGCGGCGTCGTGTGGCTGCCCGACAGCGCCGCGCCGCGCTGCCAGCACTGCCGCAACCAGTTCTGGCTCGCGCGTCGACGACACCACTGCAGGTATACATAATATACTTGATGGAACCAATGTCTATAATATCGTAATCAGTGTAATTTGAAACGTAGGCTGTTTGCTTAGTGCAAAGTGACCACGTATTACGTGATGAATTAGTATAAAAATTTACTTTATGCTCGTTCCCCCATCCTTTATTTAAATAAAAATATACTTAAGTATATCGAGTACGATTATTGTTACTAAAAGTATTCTCGTTGTTTCGCAGACGGTGCGGCGGAATCTTTTGCGGCTCGTGCTCGGAGATGTCCTGGGGCGAGGTGGGCGCGGTGCGCGTGTGCCGACGCTGCCGCGGCCCGCGGTGACCCGCCCCGCGCACCCCGCCCCCCGCGCCGCCTCTAGCGCCGTCCCTCGCGCCGCAAGCCTAGCGCCGCCCCCTACGTCCACGCCGCATAGCCGGCCCTGCTGATACACAGATATCTTCTACGTGAATATAATACGATCGGTTATAGTAATACAATGCAATAATGATGCCTTAACTTGTTGGTTTTATATCGGTGTCCATTGGTAGTTTGCAGAGATTTATTAATTTCTTAAAAAAGTTTTGTTTTTCTCCGAACAGAATTACTCCTATTAACCTTACCGATGTATTTATGTAGTGGACCTAACTACGAGCTACAATAACCGGACAATCATGTACTCGCGTACCTTGCTTGATCACGCTTACAATATTACTTTGTCGGTATCGATATTAACAACATGTATCCAAATTGTGCTAACCTGTTCGTTTCTCTTGCCGTTTCTTTGCTCTCTATTAAAATACGATATCTAAGGCATGTCCAATCAAAACGCACTAGAAGCAGCGTCCTTACTGTAAGTAAATAATCTCGCCGGATATCGTTTTAATTTTGGGCCTGGAAGCACGTTAGCGCGTTTAATACACAGCTAATTTCATGAAATATCAGCGTCCATACCTCCTATTGAACTAGTCAGCCGCCTTGATTATTAGAATAACGATATAAGGAATGCACGATTTGAGTTTGATCTACTGCGCCATTGCTGAAACACGCGGAAACAAAGAAAACGGACGACCGCACGAGTGTGCCGTTAGACGTTTTGGGGATGAGAGGGGGGGGGGGGGGGGGGGGGAAGGTTGTGTGCGTTAGGAAAATGGCGAAGAAATGTATCACTTGAAGGCTGATTTGTTTTTTTTTTGTACGAATTTGTAGAATATTATACGACAACGCGAACCCGGCTGCCCCGCCCGGCGCCGCTATAGACTGAATTATTAGATTTAAAAGCGGCCACCCAAACTGATGGCGGAAGCCGCGGTCCGCGTTGCCCCTCGCGGGACGAAGCCGTTGTATTTATTGCGACATTAGTGTCAATAATGTTAATTTGTATAAATATTTGTTTTCGTAATGTAGTGTATTATAGAGTTCTGTTTTATAAATATGTTAATGTAATTTACTTATTTGGTTTCTGGTCTTAATTAATTTTCAATGTTTCATTGTGTAATTATGTAAATTGACGCAGGCCGGTCGACACACGCAGACGATTTCTACGAAAATCTTGTACTAAGCGATCATGTTTATAAAGCTGGCTACGATTCAAGCGTGAAACAAAACATGAAGTAGTTTTGTTGCGCTGTAATCGTATCGGCGATGTCATGCGAGCGGCCTGCAGCATGAGATATCATTCTTAGTTTATAACAGTTTTATTTGTGATATCCGTAAATATTTTGTATCATATATGAGAGTTTAATGTCATGTTAACTTGTGACTGCGCACCGCTGCGGTGACAGTTCATTGATTTTATGAAATTATTGTTGATAGCGACTATTGTGGGCGATTTTCACTGACATAATCAATACCGAAATTACTTCTTCTTACCAATCTTTACGAGACTTGCACGGCTCTAAATTCTTATCAAATTTCTGAATGTCGAGGAGCGTTCATGTCATAGCTCGCGCGGTAGTGTAACATCTGTATATCCCTCCGTTGCTGTCGAGGCAACACGTCCCGGTCGCGGTGGGACCACTGTGCCCACACAGAACATTAGTTCCGGTGGCGACGCTGCGGCGTACTAAGTTATTTATATACATACTAGTTTACAAAAGACAAGTCACTATTTAAGACCTATGTACAAATATTCTCACGCCATTCACTGTCGTGGAAAATGTATCGAAGAGGGATTGTTATTGATTACATATATTTTATATCGAAAGTATGTATTAATTTAAATTCCGTTAATGTGAGAACATTTTATGACCATTGAATATTGACACAATGTGAAATAAAGCGTATTTAGTTTTATGGATTTCTTGTTTCATTATTTTCTTCCTGGTTATGTGCTGTTGTGAACACTTTACATGTTTCTTTCAAACTAGCTGACCCAAATATATAACGCTGATTGCGTTAATTAGCTTAAATAACAATTTCCTTTGTATAATACATTATAAAGCATTGTGTAAGAGCGCACTGCCACCAGATGTCGCTAAAAGCTAATTAACCATAGAATAAGAATAATTATTGTCGAATGTCGAAGCCTTAGGGCCAACGCTAAAACGCGCGCGGGCGCATGCTCGCGTGTATAATGAAAAATAGTATGGGCAGCGCAGGCGCGTGCGACGGAGCGCGGACGAGGGCGACGGACTGTCACACGCGCGGCGGATGGCGGGCACACGCAGTCGACGTTGTTTCCGTTGACGTCTTTTTGCCAAATAATAAATTAGTTAATAATCCATGGTAATCTACTTGACACAATTACTGTACACGCTCGAAATCAAAATTATACTAGCAGCGCTAAATGAGATGGGCGCACGCGACGGGTGCCCGCTCGCGGATTCGTTGTTCCGACGCGCGCCCGCATCCGCCCGTGTTTTAGCGTTGGCCCTTATAAAAACTGTCGTCAACATGCGTAAGGTTCCAAGATAATATATAAAATTATAAGAAATACAAAGTATATTCATAACAAAACTTTATTAAATTAGTAAATATGAAGATAAATCTGAAGTCGGAAACAATAGATATAATTTTTAATTGTACTAATATAATAAACAGACTGTGTTTATAACAAAGTGCAGTTTCGTTGAAGATCAGACAGTTTAACATAATTTATGACTAGTCACCACAACCAGTACAATAACTCTTGGATGTCGCTTAGGCCTTTAAGTTTGCAATAAAAATGTATTTTTGAGCAATAGTCGAACATCGAAACATTACGTCAAAATTTTAAAGCTCAGTTACTATGTTAACAACAAAAATCAAAATATTTTCACTAAAGATGCAAAATTCAGCTAAAGGATTTTGAGAAGACTATAATAATAATTATACCTAATCGTTACGCTAAGGAAGGTACAACGTGGACAAAAGCAGATCATTTATAAAATGACGCTTTAAACATTTACTGACAAGCAAAGTACTAACATTTGTGACCTACCAGTAACCATTTTAAACATTCAAATATGAATCTAAGGGCCAACCCATACGTACCACAACCACACCACTTTGCAACGACAAAATGCTGTCAAGCAGTGGTTACGTGCCAACCCACACATACCACAACCACACCACGTCGCAACGACAAAATGCCGTCAAGCAGTGGTTATACATACGAAAGTCAATGAAACGGAGGGGGGGGGGGGGGGGGGAGAGGAAGAGCGCGGGCGGTGTGCGCGCACTGTCGTTGCATCGACGCAACGTTGTGGTTGCGATGTGGTCGGTATCACACACGCGGTCGACAACGACTGCAAAATGTGGCATGTGTGAACAGTCGTATTCATTTACAATACGAAATATACGCCCGACCACGTGGTGTGGTTGTGGTTGTAGTGTGGTGTGGTGTGGTTGTGGTACGTGTACGTGTGGGTTGGCCCTAACTCCTTCAAGAAGTTATTGCTTGAAATGCCTGGTAAAAAATTTCACTGCTATTGTATTGTCCATTTAAGTCTTTAACCCTGATGCAAATAATGGAGTGTTATTTTACGTGTCTGTCTGACTCTGTTATAGTAACTCCCCAATCGATCAATCAAATTGAATGTAGTACATTGTTCTTAGCTATAATTCATCATCATCAGCTGTTATAGGTTACTTTGTGTTTTTCTTGGAAAATGTTAATGTGAGCTTGTACAGTTATTTCTTTTTCTATAGTCTTGCACCGTAACTTGAACTCTCTTTTTGACAACATCTATGGCTGCATACATTTCTTGTGTGAAAGGTTCAAAGTTGTGAAGCTTCTTCTGCCGCCTGTAGATCCCTTCTTTATTGGCAACTGTACACTCCATATGTTCCTGGAAAAAATAAAATTGTTAAAACATTTACTTCTAAAATTAGTTCTTATTACAATTTTGCTCTTCGTTAATAATATAAAACAATGCTAACACTGTGTTAAAAAAAGTCATTCTCATAGACAGCAACAAGAGAGAAACATGACTGACATCCAAACTGGCACCAGTTGGCCATAATAGCTAGATATAATTTTATTCTTGTAAATATAATATGTATGTACTCACTTCTGACACAGTTTGGTTCAGGAAATTCAGTATTCCACCTAAAGTGCACCGGGTGTCATCTACCAGAGTTTCATAAAAAACTATGTGCACTGGCCCGGAGAAGTTGTGGAGCCAGCTCCAGTGTAAATGCTCCCATATTCTCAGCTGGTTGAAGACATATGTTTCCCAGTCTGAAAAATACTATTTGATAAGTTAATTCTTTTTATAACAACAAGAATCTTTGGTCCTTTAATCACTTAAATAGAGTTATTAGTGGCCTGCATTATGTTAAATACTGCATATCTGTGTGTCACTGAAAATTAGTGACATAAGATTGGTATTGGTAAAATTCATTGGTGTTTTTAACTAGAGGAACTAACAAATCTTCAAAAATACATATTAATAGTACTTTTATTCACCTGATCTAGTATGACCTTCTGTCCTCTTTCTGAAGGCAGATTTTGATGCTGTGCCTATGTGACCTTTGTGAAGTCTGTTAAAATCTGCCTGAAATAAGATTAAAATGATGAAATCATCTAAAAAAAGTAAACATGTTTTAGTCACTCCCAATATTACTCATGGCCTTTTTGATTAGGTAAATTGATGTTATAGCTCTTTTTAATTATGTCAGTTACCATATTATTATATAGTCTGTCAAGAAAGTGAAGCACGCAAAAATTTTCTAAACGTAATCACGCCTAAAAGGTGTTTTTTTTCTTTGTATTCTCACAGAGAACACCTATTACATTTTAAATATTGTCACCTTGCACATTTTTATCTCGAATTAATAAAGTTCTCATATTTTTTATTTCTCTTAAAAAAATTCGCGCGCGTCTTTACTTTCTTGACAGACTATAAAATTAGTTTCATATAATCAAGGAAAAATACAACAGAGTGATGTCAAAATAGATGTGCATGAGTTTAACAAAAAAAAATAATTATAAAATGAAATAATAATTACCAGCAACATATCTTGAAGGCATTGTTATCATGCAAGAAAGTTTACAGCAACACAGACCACTGCAAATAAATATTAAATTAACTGTAAAAAGTGTACAAAACACAAACATACAGTAAAAAAACACATTTCATGCAAAAAAAAGCAATTACAAGACTAGAACAATTCAATATATTATGTTGACTTGTAATGATAGATGATGATAGATTTGATTTGAATCCAATAAAAATATATGTATTTAAAATTTATTTAACATAATTATTAGCAGTTAGAATTAGAAAATAACATTTCTGAAATAAATATTATATTTCAGATAACATCTTTGGCTATTTTCGTATCAAAGTTTTTAAAATAGTATATCACAGGAATTCTATAATATAGAAGTTTTGAATATTGAATACATAACACAAAGAAGATAAAACTACAATACTTATGACTCTAGTTACCAGTATAGCATCTCTTGGGTTTCGTATTAACAGAACAGCTGACATAAACTTATGTGGGGTAGGTGGAAGCTCGTGGGTTTTCACTACTAACACCGATCCATCTGTTACATTTTCTGCGGGGAATCCATGCATTCGTAGCCCATAATCCATATATATTGATCCAGTTAAAATGCCTAAAATTGTTAGAAAAAATTTTCATAATTAGAAAAATGAAGTGTGCAATTAACACACTAGCTGATGATTTTATTTAGATACAGGAGGATGTAAAAAACTCTTTGTCCTTTTCCAACTTTTCCTAATGTAGTAGTAAAATTGTATATTCTTTCACATTAGATGTAAAGGTTATACCTGTTGCTTGCTGCAGAAGATATCTGAGCCATGTGTTTCCACTTCCCGGGTGAGACACAAGGGCCACCACATTGGGTGATGGTGGTGATTGCCACTGCAGTTCTCTACACCACTTCACTGTTGGTGTTCGTCTGATCAGCCCCAAGTGGCTCGCATATGACTTTCTATAGTAGGAACTCTTATCTCCATTTAGAGGATTTAACATCGATAAAATAATCGAAAAGTACAGTAGTATAACCAAAAAAGCAAGCAAAAATATTGATCTCCTGAACATAATGATATGTACACAGTTTTCAAGTTATATATAAAACGTTGTACGACATATTTTTTATTAACACATTATAACCGAATTTACGGTCAGGTCCTCTTGTAGTTAAATTTTATTATTCAATTCCGTAAAAAATTAATATTGCAGCTGTTTTAACTTATTTTTCCTTCTATGGTCTTTCGTAAGTTGAATCCTGAGACTGTCTGTTTTGTCCGTTTATGTTAAGAATTACAACAAAAATAGAAAAATATAAATAAATTTTCAATACCTATCGAAAGACAAGAATCTGCTTCCACTGTTTGGTTTTCTTTTTCTTTGTGTCATTTGTGTTTAGTATTTTGAGTTTTGACCACAGATGACAGAATACAAATTTGATAATTATTTTTTTTCTTATTATTATGGCACTTCGGCTATTTAACCATGGCCAGCCGCCAGTGTCGAGTATAAATATGGCGAGAAAACAATATTGTATAATACTTGAATTTTCAGCTTCGTTTTTCTATATTGTTAGGTCGAAAGTCTAGTCAAAGTCTAAGTAAAAGCAATGAAAAAGGAAACAGATGGAAGCGACATAACTACAAAAAAAGCGTGGCCGGCGCCATATTGCCAAGAAAATTTATTGCTCTGCAATCTCGAAGCGGGGGGCGGGGGCCAGACTTAAGTTAGGATGCCAATGTAAAAATATTTTAAAACTCATAATTTTTTAAACTGGGCACCCAATTAATTACCTAGTATAGTATCATAATCTGTGTAAATTCGTCAAAAGAAAGATGTCCGCCATTGCCTTTGTTTTTTCTTGTAATTCCGTTCTTTTGTGATTAACCCAATACCTAAACTGTGCTCTCCTATTAACATTGCGTTAAGCTTCGGTTCCTCCGTGTTTTGTGCTTCTCGCCGTGCTTTAGTGCTGTGAAAATTGTGTGATAGTGACTTTGCATTTGATGTGAACATTTAAGTCATAAATTCGTGTAAATAAGATTGTAATACTGAAAGAGATAAGACCAATAATTTGGTTTGGAGATACTTTTGAGTCCCGGAAAGGACATAGCATAATAATGGTTTTAAAATAACCTATTAATCTTTCTTCTTCTCCTTCTTTAATCTTCTTCTCCTTTAATCTTCTGCTTCTTTAATCTTCTTCTCCTTTTTTTTAAAACAATGGCTCCTTAGTGAATCGCCAATGTCTTAACCCTAATCACTGTTAGAACTTTAGAAGCATATTCACCTGAGTCTACAGGTACTTAATAAGAAATAAGAACAAAACATTAACGGAACTGTATATAGGTAACATATATTTGAAAATAAATGACTTACATTTTATATATTGTTTTCATTGTTAACTTAGTTTTACATTAGTAAGAAACTTAATTTGCCCCAAGTTTCTTGCTAGTGTAAAACTAAACCTAATTATTTTAATAGTAAAATCTTAACGATAACCCTATGAATTAACATACTTTTAAAATTCGCGGGTTCATGTTGAATAGGTAATAGTTGAATAGGGGCCACCAATAGATGGCGTTGAAAGATTCGAGAATTTCTTGTACTAAGTTAATGTTCTTCTCCGTGAGTAATATGTATTCTGTGATCTTATACAATATCCCTGTTTGCAAAAATAATAATGTCTAATGAGAGTTTGCACGATGAGGCATCTACAAAAGTACTAAATTTTCTAAAGGCTAATGTACCGAAAACAAGCTTAGCAAACATCGAAAGTGATCTGCGTAAAGATTTTTTACTTGCAAAGAAACGAAGCAATGATCATAAAAAAAGGACAAAGAAACGAAAATTACAAACACTAACACGAGATCAAAAACGAGCCCTTGGCTTTTATAACTTTTCGAGGCGAAGTGTAAAGTACTGCGACGTCTTACCACTAAACGAAATTTGGACTGAGTATATAAGTGAAGTTCTTGAACTAGAAAAAGTTCAATTAGATTTTACTGGTAAAAGTTGGGAACAGTTGTCACAAGCATTCTATCGAGCTGATTTTCATGGCAGTATATTGCATGTAGTTCGTTCCAGGTGTCCAAGCTATGTAGGAAAGTCTGGAATCTGTATAATGGATACTAAAAATACATTTAAGTTAGTTTCCAAAAACGATGTCATCACAACTATACCTAAAAAAGAATGTGTTTTTGAAATAAAATTGAAAAATAATTTAGCATTATTGTATGGTAAACATTTATGTACAAGACCTGCTGAGAGATCTGTTAAAAAAATAAAATCCCACATTCACCCTGATTTATAAAATAGTACTAAAAGCAAAAATCTGGTTGTTTTATTTTAACCTGGATAATGGATATTAATCCCTCAAGCCCTAAGCGGTCACCGGCAACTGCGATAACAATTGAATAGCATTGTGTCTGGTTTTCCCACGATTGAGGTATTAATTTAAAGTAATAATCATACTCAATGTTTACAACTGGTGAAAGTAATACATGCTACAAATTTTTAATATAATTTTTTTATTGAAAATATTACAATAACCTAAGACATATTTGAATAGCGTAGTTTTCTTAAAATAGTGTGACAGTTATCTATATTACCAGTGCAAATTTCTAAGTACATTTGAAGCGGAAGAACTCTTGGTGAATTTATTTGCAGCAAAATTTTTCGAGCTGTAATCAAATCTCCTCTTAATATGTGACACACTGCGGCCTTCGCCCATACTGAAACTGCTATCATATCACGTAATTGGTTAGGTAGTAGTGAAACCAGATCATGTATCATAGGTGGATTTAAATGCTCGACTGCATCTGTTATCCTGTCAAGGTTTATTAGTGCTTCTGCCGCATAAATGTGCGCCCAAGCTTTGTGTCCACAGGAAGCATCTGGCTGAGACAAAAGTTCATTAGCACTCATGAGTGCAGATAGGGGATCCTGTAAATGCAGGAGAATGTAGCTCTGCAGTACTAATATAGAATTTTTTAATTCACATCTTTGCTTCCAATTTATTGGAGGACCTGGAGGTGCTTGAATAAAGGGTGTAGTTGTGTCAGTTGGTGTTTCTTGATTAGGTAGAAGAGCTATAGCATTTTTTATACACAAAGCGGCAAACTCTAAACATAATGAAGGAATTGCAAAAGATTCACCAGATGACGTAAACTTCTCTTTCAGATCTTTTGTCAACAATATTTTTGTGTGGGGTCCGCTTCCTAATTTTTTTACAGTCATTTGTTTAGTTTCATCTCTACAACAAGATTTAACACAGCATTCTGCCAATCTCAGCCAAATTCTTGGATTATTGGGATAGTGCCGGGCAGCTTCTACCAGACACTCAAATGCACCTTCAGCATTGTTGGCTGCCAACAGAGCCAATCCCAAGTTATAGACATATAGCGGCCTATCTTTACAGGCATACAGTTTTTCACTATCATCACTTTCTATAGCTTTAAAATGTTCCTTCACAGCATTTTGAAAATATTTCGCAGCTAAAAAAGGTTTTTTGATAGATAAATAAATAACACCCAAGTTATTATTGATGGCAGCCCATATGTCTTCTCCCTGTGACTTGTGGTTATAGTTGTGTTTCAGTGTTCTGTACTGGCCCAAGGTAGCGGAAGCTTCATTAACATCACCATTCATGTAATGCTGTTGTGCCAATATGAAGATATTTTCAATACAATCTGGTTTTAATCTAATTCCTTGTCCCAAATACAACTGAGCTCTACTGACAAGTCGTTCATATAACTTATTTAATTCAATATTACCTTTCACAGATTCTCCATATGTTTGGGCAATGTCTAGAGTTTTTTTGTAAGTTCTTCTACTCAGGGTAGCCTCCAAAAGCAGCATAACTATTTTTTGTAACAAGCTTTGATCTTTTATGTTTGTAGTCAACAACTTCTCCAATAAGACTGCACATTGGTAATAATACCGAGTATGATAGAGAATGACAGCATAGTTGTAGTAAATGAATGGTGTGGAGTAATCCTTTGCCTCAATGTCAGGAAAATTTAGACCAGTTAACTGAGCAATTTTCGACTTGAATTTATCAATATCCTTAAACTCGCTAGAAGTGAATTCCACTACAGCTTTATTATGTTGTATTCTTTTGAGAAGATTGTTGTTTGTTACGATGCACTCTAACTCATTCAGATGTTGCAGGGTCGCATTGAAGTCCTTCTTGCGAAAAGATTCACAGGCTAGTGTCACCAAATCGAAATCCTCTTTATTAGACATATTTATATATTGTACAATAATTTCTATAAAAGAAACGATGAATAGGCTAGAAAACAGCTTATGGTGATTTTACAAATATTTGAAAGTTTTCGTATACTTAGCATAGGCTAATAACTAATTTTCTCCCCCAATATCCATTTATATTATTATTGAGTTTATAAAAGGGTTAGTTTATAAAGTAAATTTATTATTTTCATAATATTTTTTGAGAATATACCAAAAATTAAAAAATCTAATTTACAAATGACAGTGACATTTCATTGAAGTTTTTTTTCTTCTTATTATGGCACTTCGGCTATTTAACCATGGCCAGTGTCGAGTATAAATATGGCGGGAAAACAATATTCTATAATCTATAATACAATTTTCAGCTTCGTTTTTCAATATTGTCAGGTCGAAAGTCTTGTCAAAGTCTAAGTAAAAGTCAATACAGTCAAGAAGTCAAGTCGGTCGATTCAGTAAAGTGGTAGACGCTTTACTGAAACTTTCGATGGAGTTTTGGAGGGAACACAAAATAGCACGTTTTTGGATATTGCATCACTTTCCTACACTTGTGCACGATAACGAATATCTAATGGTTATATCCTACCAATATTACACATTAAAAACCCATTAAACACAATTTTAGAAAAATAATACAAAAACACAATATCACTCTTTCACATTCCCGGCAAAACTCGTCTTCTTTTATTATGCAAACCCCTAGGCTTTGTACACCTTACATCCCTACAAAGTACATAGTGTTAGCTGCGATCGGTCGTATGTCAACCCAGAGATATATTGAATATTATGTGGAACGGCCGTAAGACTTCTATGTCTGTCCGTCTGTCTGTCACCAGGCTGTAGCTCAAGAACGGTAATAGCCAGAGAGTTGTAATTTTCACAGATTGTGTATATCTGTAGCCGCTATAACAACAAATATTAAAAACAAAATAAAATAAATATTTAAGGGGGGCTCCCATACAACAAACGTGATTTTTATGGCCTTTTTTGCTCTATATCAATAATAGCAACAGGTAGGTACTTGAATTTTTCACACAATATTTAGTTATATGTGTGCTTTAATATTTAATAATAATATTAAAATAAAATTAAAAATTAAGGGGGGCATCCCATACAAAAACCACAATTTTTGGTCTAATTTTGCTCTATAATGGTACGGAACCCTTCGGAGATAATACCGGCGGCATGATGTTTTAATGCATCGATGGCAAGACGTCCGTTCACTACTTCATACAAAGTCAACTGACGGTTGGAGGGCCGACCGTCGTGCAATCTGTAGCAATGTCGGAATGGTTGGCATGTCAGCCCCGATTCGGTCGGCCCCGACCAAATCGGGACGTGTGTTCCTACTATTTAACGACATGATACTTTGCCAAATATGCGTTACAGATATGTAAACTTAATTAACAATCAACTGTTATATACTTAATATTAAAAACATAAGGTCAAAAATTATATAAAAGCTGTTCTTAACAGTTTATCATACATCAAACTTCCTCCAAAGCATAAGTTGTTTTTGTCCTTTACAGTAGATTTGTGTCGTAGTTTCATATTAAACTTGGTGCTTACTTTAATATGGCATAGTTTACATTGAAAAATTCAGTGCCGTAAGCACTGACATATAATGGCCGTAAGGGACAAATAAGCAAATTTTTTTTATGTTTTAAGGGACATGCTATTTTCTAAACGCGTAAATTAACGAAAATATTTTATTTATAGTTATAAGCAGGCAAAATTCTAAGAAACTATGCCATAAACACCTTTAAGATCGGACTGAATGAAAAAAGTTACAGACGAATTTGTAAAAAAAGTTGTTTTTTCGCTCTCCGTAAAGAAAATTTCATATAATTATAACTTTCGCTCGCGGCTCTGCCTGCGTTAACGTCTATCGCTCGGGAACCGTTCTTTTTCCCGGGATGAAAGGTACCCTATGTCCTTCTCCATACCCCAGACCAGACAATGTGTACCTATGAAAGTTTCATGATGATCCGCTTAGTACTTTATAGCGTGAAGGCGTAATTATAGGTCTACCAGAATCTGATGGCAATTTTTGACAGCAGATTTTCATAAAATATCCTTGATCATTGGATAAATTTTTCTATTTGCATGTTTAACACACAGAATCAGCCGCAATAAGAAAAAAAAAGATCAAAATGTTTTATTCCAATTACCCCGGTATTGTAAGAGTCAATTTATTTTCTCACTTTTTGCCATCAGATTCTGGTAGACCTATAAAAAGCAATGCAAGTTTTGTAGCCAAATTATTAATTGATGTGACATTTTTAGCACTAATGCCTTATATAGCAATAATAAGGGATTATTAAACTTATAAATAATCTTTTTAGCTTACAAAAAATACCGATTGAAAAGCCCAAAAAACGTTGTTCAAAACTTACGTATTTAATGTCAAATCCACGCGTTTAAGGCATTCATTGGCCGTTCTTATGGTTTATTATTTAGCGGAACCACAAAACTCAACAATATCTAGCATAAAATGTTCATTAAAAACTTTTATTAACACTTTTATTACATGAAATATGCAGACCGACTCCTTTGTTATGTCCTGGTAAGTAGGACATAACATTACGGGCTTTTGACGCTTATACACCGATATAAGGTTATCTCCTATAGTCTATCTCAATGGATCTAGTTACTAAAATGAAAACTTTCTAACAATCAAATTTAAAAAATTTGTAGATTTCAGGTATAGGTCTACCAGAATCTGATGGCAATATTTGACAGCAGATTTTCATAAAATATCATTGATCATTGGATAAATTTTTATATTTGCATATTTAACACACAGAATCAGCCGCTATAAGAAGAAAAAAGGATCAAAATATTTTATTCCAATGAGGCATTTTCTTATTTTTTTAATTTGATTGTCAAACAGTTTTCTTTTTAGTAACTAGATGGCGTATGGGTAGACAACCATCGGTAATATCATCATTCATTGCTACAAAAATTGCTACAAAGAATGGAAAACTTGATGCATTTCAATTTGAAAAAGACGCAATAATATTCCAATGAATAGGATAATAAAGTTATTATAACGATGTTTTAGTTAAAACTCACGTAAGAAATAGCCCTATTTACCGTTATTCACACCAAATGTTACAGGAATTATAAATTTTGGTTTTGAAAACATCTTACCTGTACTTGTGCACAATAACGACAATTTAATGGCTAATATTTTACCAGTAATGAACATCAAAAACCCAAATAACACAATTTGGGAAAAAATAGTAAAAACCACACCAACAATAAAAAGTAGGAGAAGTGTCAAAGTAACATGCCCGCCAAAACTCTTTCAGATGGAGTTTTGCCGGGAATGTGAAAGAGTGATGTTGTGTTTTTGTATTATTTTCCTAAAATTGTGTTAACTGGGTTTTTAATGTGTAATATTGGTAGGATATTAACCATTAGATATTCGTTATCGTGCACAAGTGTGGGAAACTGATGCAATATCCAGAAACGTGCTATTTTGTGTTCCCTCCAAAACTCCATCAAAAGTTTCAGTAAAGCGTCTACCACTTTACTGAATCGACTGACTTGACTTCTTGACTGTATTGACTTTTACTTAGACTTTGACTAGACTTTAGACCTGACAATATAGAAAAACGATGCTGAAAATTATTGTATCATAAAATATTGTTTCCCGTCATAATATACTCGACGCTGGCCATGGTTATATAGCCGAAGTGCCATAATAAAATAAAATAAAATAAACTCTTTCAGTTGTCAGTTTTCAGTTTGACAAGTATTATAATATGTCAGAGTGTTACTAAACTGTTACCAGTATACTGGCCTAATCGCTTAGGCCAATGATCGCTTAGGCGTATTATCTTCGTGAAATTTAAACTAGAGGGACGAAGCAAAAAAACATAGTAATATATGGAAATATATAAATACATACAGTTTTATGTTAATATTATGCTAATGGAAACTAGGTTCAAGATATTTTGATTTATGTCACACTTGACAGGACACTGAGATTTTTTAGAAACACAACCCATATGTAGTCAGTGATGCCAACCTGCAGATAATTTCAGATCGGTGGGGAACCAATACAAAATCTAGAAGTGTCTATCGTCGCGCCGTCTGGTGGAGATCAAAAAAAAGAAAACAACCCATTACCCCGGTATTGTTAGGGTGGGTTGCACCAGCTTACTTTAACTTTAACTGTAACTTTAACTTTGACTTTAACTTTAACTACAATGCCAAATGTCAAATCTTTGGTTAAAGTAAAAAATGGACGCCATCAAGACGCCATATTTAACCAAACGCTGGACTAATGATACCCTTTGAAATGACAGCTATTTTTTGTGCCTATTTGAAGCAGAATCAGCTCCCCCGATGGGAGGGATAGGAACTAAATTTGACCATTGACCAAATATATTTGTCTATGATTTGACGTAAAAATGACGTTTGAAAGTCGCCATATTGGCGCTGATAGCAGTAGTGGGAGTATTTGGAACTAACACTAGTGATGACAACCAATAACGATTAAGCGGCCATTTGCAAGTTACGTCAAATTTAGTTCTCTTCCCGCTCACTGGGGCGCTGATTCCACTTCAAATAGGCACAAAAAACAGTGGGTATCATAGGTCCAGCGTACTTGTATAATGGAGGTCAGTGATAGATACCTATAGTCGATTTGCGGGGCTAAAATGGTCGCATAGCAATTCCTCTCAATCAATTCACAAAATGAATTGTCAAAACTGTCAAACTCACGAATGTCAAATTTAGACCAATTCGATTGGTCTAAATTCGTACTAATTTGACATTCGTGAGTTTGACCAATTCAATTGGTCTAAATTCGTACTAATTTGACATTCGTGACTGAAAGTTTTGACAATTCATTTTGTGAATTGATTGAGAGGAATTGCTATGTGACCATTTTAGCCCTGCAGTACTATCTATATGTCACTACTAATCTGTGCTATATATACTCTAAATATTAATTTTATTATTATGAGTACTATTCTGTGCATAGATAATACAGTATGATCAGTGTAGTGCATTTTTGGTATGTTCAGTGCGCATCCAAGATTTTTAGTGCCTAGTGCAATTTCCAGCTTTTTTCATGTCTGCTCCTTAATTATAAATAAATTAATATAGTGGCCTTTTTCTGGAATCATTTCACCGCACACGCTATCTCTCGCATTTACACGAGCAATTTCACGCATTTAAACTTTTCTCTTAAAAATTTTCTCTCATTTAAACGACAATTCGAACATAGCTGACTGCTATGAACAGCACATTCTACAAGAATGAACTGCCAAGTGAGGTTGTAAAAATGATTGGATCCTCCGAGATATTATTAAAAAAAAAGATTCGAGCCAGGCTGGCCCATCAAGGCAAGCAGATACCACAGAAGAACAATATTTTAATTTTTTTTTAGATTTTTAAGTACAACACAGTTGTAAGTTGATTGATTTAATGTCTTAGTTATAGTCGGGGCATTTTAATAGGTCACATTTGACAGTTCATCAAAATTGAGCTAGGTAGCCTTGTAACGGCGGCATAAAAAATAAATATTTTGTCTTTGTTATTACTGCACAATTTATTAACTTTTTCTAATAACGATTACATATTTATTATAAACATAACTAATACGAGGTTTTTTACTATTTACTTTCACTGATAAACAATTTTAAACATAAAAAACAAATTATGATTGAAAGAACTGAACGTCGTTACAATGTTACGTATGCTAACACTTTTTCTTTTTAAACACTAGGAATGTTACTAAAAAAATCGAAAGCTGATAACTAATTGTAAGTAAATCGACATAAATAATTATTAACCACGTTGTGTTTATATTAAAATATTTATTAATCTTTTAACTGACCGTAAAAAGACTAAAAATAACTTGTAAGTTGTAATAAGATAATTATTATGAAATGTTGGCAAAAAATATATGAAAACTGGGAAATATTACATACAATGTACGAATCGTATTGATAACCTCCTTTTTTATAGTCTGCTCAAAATAATACAATGGGACATTATATATTTAAAAATTCGCATAATATGTTGCAAATCCGTATCGATTCTCACTTTATTCGATGTTTTTAAGCAGGCCACTTCACTATGCAGACAAAACTGACTTTTTTTTTTATTTTTTTTATTTTACGGGCCTGGATTCTAGTCCTTTTAGCCCAGTCCTTAAAATACATTTCATTGTTTTTAACACAAATACACAGAGCATTACGAAATTAAAGTTTTTTCCCAACATTTTTTAGAAAGCTGTAAAGCGGTCCATATAAAATATTTTTCTGAAGTAAATCTTTCAAAGACAAGTTGTCTATGCTTAAATTATCACTGTCACTGTCATATTTGTCCGTTGTTATTTCACTGATTTCACTACACATCAACAAGCGTGCTATATTATGCTTTCCACATCGAAGGACCAGATGATCAAGAGTCTCCTCTTCAACGCCGCAGTCACAAAGTGAGGTATTTACCATCTTCAATCTGTAGAGATGAGATTTAACTTGGCAGTGCCCAAATCTCATCCTGTTCATAGTAACTATAAATGATCTAGACATTCCTTTCAACTTATGGTACCACGGTTTGGCGGGCGGGACCTTTTGTATGTCGTAATACCATTTTCCTTTTTCAGATGACGTTTGGGTATAGTATGCCTTGAACAACTCTCCCAGGCAGTCTTTCATAGGAGCATGTATATCTGTATACGGTATGTGCTGTAGTTGACTGTGGTCTTCGTGTGGATCTCCTCTTGCTGCTGCATCAGCTTCTTCGTTGCCAGTAATTCCAGAGTGAGAAGGTACCCAAATGAATTTAACATTTTTACTATTATTATACATATGGTACAAAGTTTGCTTGATTTTGAATATCAAATAATTTGTATTAAACTTTAAAACCCTATTCTTAAGAGCAGTTAGAACACTAAGTGAATCAGTTAAAATCAAAAAATTGGTTTGATTAATTGAGGATATATACAATAATGCTCTATATATAGCATAACATTCAGCAGTAAATATACTACATTGATTTGCTAATTTTAAACATTTTTTAACTTTTTCGAATCGAATGCCCCCTGGACATCAAGAAAGGCACAAACAGTGGAAGAAAATGACTGAAATGAATCTTTAATATCCCTTAATAATGCGACAAAGCTTTCTACACAACTTTTACCTTTACGAAAGCCATACTGCTCCTTTGGTAAGATATTATTTGATTCAACATACCAGTCTAGTCTCACCTTAAGCATGTATTCGAATATTTTACCAACACAAGATGACAAAGATATAGGTCTATATGAGTTATAGTCACTTTCCGGTTTTTCCGGTTTGAGGATTGGTATAATACATTGTGTTTTCCATGAGTTTGGTATTAGATTGTTTGTCCATAATAAATTATAAATATCTAATAAAATTTTTGGACATCTTTATGCATGTAACCTAATATTTTGTAAGGGATATCGTCTAAGCCTGGAGTAGTGTCTTTTCTAGATTTCAAAGCAAATTGAAATTCTTGCCACGTAAAAGTATTACTCAAAAATATGCTACTAGAATTGCCTTCTTGGGCAAAATATGAATTTAATAAATTTGTGTCTATATATTTTTCAGGTGGATCATCGGGTGCATACTTATCAAGAAAAGATGGAATCCATTCACTGTTTTTTGGTCTACTAACAGAAGAAGCTCTTTTAAATCTGCGGATATAATTCCAGATGACAGTAACAGGTGTTTGTCTGTTGAATGATTCACAAAGGCTTCTCCAACCATTCTTTTTCTTTTCCTTTAATAATTTTTTTTTAATGGCATCTATTTTTTTATATTCAATGAAATTTTCTACAGATGGATGTGTTCTATAAAAATTTAGTGCAGCTTTGCTTTTTTTAACTGCTTCTAAGCATTCATTATCCCACCAAGGAACTGGTTTTTTCCTAATGGTTGGGGAAGTTATATTTAGTTTTGGAATACATGATTCTTTTACTGTATTTAATGTAACACAAAATTTATCATAAGTAGATAAAGGTTCATTGTAATCAATAGAAAATGACCTGAATGCCTTTTCTGTTTCAGATGCAAAGAGTTTCCAATCTGCCTTGTCATACAGAAATCTTTCTGTTGGTTGACCCACTTCAAAATCTTGTGGTTGGAGTTCAATAAACGTGAAAGTGGGATAATGATAGCTGCCCATTGGATCATCACTAACGCTCCAATGGCATAGAGGAGCGATTTGTGGGCTAACACAAGTAATGTCAATTGAAGATTGGCTATTACGTAAACTACCTACTGTTGTTGGAGCTCCTGAGTTCAGGATACATAGGTCACATTCATCTACTAAATCATAAACATCTGTACCTCGAGGCTTGGTTTGAAGACATCCAAAAGCAACATGATGAGCATTTAAATCTCCAGATAGTATTATCGGTTTTGGTAAACTATTAATAATTTGTTTAAGTTGTCTTGATTTGAACCGGCCTGGTCTTGGTGGACTGTAAGTACATAAGATAGACAAATTACCAATATCAGTTTTAAGAACTATAGTTGCAGATTGTAAATCCTCATAAAAAGGTAGATTTACAGTAGTGTATTTGAAATTATTCCTAATGAGTATGCCAACTCCACCTTGGCCATTAAGGCCATGTTGATAAATAAAATTATAACCTGTTATTTTGAAATTGTGGTTTTGTTTTAAATGTGTTTCATTTAACAAACATATATCAATGTCATTTTGGTCCAAGAAAGTAATAAGTAGAGGTTTTTTACTATTAAGACTTTCAACATTAAATTGGCATATTTTCAAAAAATTAATATCCATGTTTAAGGTTATTTAATAATACTTCCTTTATTACTGATGTTGTCATTTTTTATTACTGTTACTTAAATTTACTAATGTTGCTACTAAAGACTTTAAAATATTGTCGCTTTTTATTATACCTTGTATTAATTCCTCATTAGTTATCTCATGTTTTTTGTGTGGTAGAGCCGGGAAATCAGTACTGTAATGTGCCAAACTGTAAGTGTGGTCAGTATTTTTAGTTATATTTGCGTATGCCATTTTATTTTGTTTTTCCAATATTTTCTTTTGCTTAATCGGACAATTTCTAGATATAGCAAGGTGTGGTCCACCACAGTTGGCACAATGCAGCGCCTGATCATCAGGGCACTGAGAATAATGGTGTTCCTTAGAACAAATAGAACATTTTTGGACACATTTACATATCTTAGCATGGTGATTAATTTTAAAGCACTTGTAGCATTGCAACAAAGGAGGGTTATATTCATATACTTTATAATTAAAAATATCTAATGACACAGATTGAGGTAATATATTTGAAAGAAATGTAACAGAAACCGTTTGAAACGGTTTTACTTTACCATTTACTTTTTTGGTAAACCTTCTCACTCCTATAATTTCATATGCTGAAGTTAGCTTTTTGAATAGTTCTTCATTACTAATCCTAGTGGGTACGTACCGTAGTACTCCAATTTTTTCGATGCTCCTAGCCGGGATGAAGGCTTTTAAATTATTCTTGAGATGGAAGGTTTCATTAAGCAAGTAATTATTGGCATAACTTGCCTGGGAGAACGCAATAGCTATTTTATTGGCTGCTACTCGTTTGATACCGGTTATTCCTTTAATTTCTTCTTTGAAGATGGATGTTAGTGTAAGTGGATTTTTGTTGCCGATATTGCTATCAGTTTGGGTGGATTCTGTATATACTATATACTCCTGAGAGTGCGACTTCTCAGGGAATAAGCGTCTGTCTAGAACATCCTTGTCGTCGTCAATATCAGGGCCTCGCGGCCTTTTTCTACCGGGTTTCCCAGGGGTTGTCCCCCCAGGATCCTCCATTTCGACGTCTATTATTGTACCGTTTTGAGTTGTTTTATTGTTAAAATTCCTTATAAAAACTATTTTAAATAATTAATTTCGCAAAAGTTGAAAAAATACGACTTCTCTTTTTAAAAAGCCCGCCAACTCTTCACAAAACTGACATATGTCAAATGTGACCTTATTAAAATGCCCCGACTGTAGTTATTAAAATATATTAAAAACTAAGTTCTGAATTTTATATGTCTTTCTTTTCAAATTAAATACTTAGTGCTTTGAAGTCGAAAATACCACAGATCTAGTGCAATTCGCACCGCTTTTAGTGCTCTACAGACTTTGCCTTCTGGCAACACTGAGTATGATTCTGTGTGTCTGTGATTCTAAAGTACCGAAATAAAGTTTATGAAACGTTTGCTAGTTTAAATAAATAAAACAATATGGTTAATGATTCTGTACCGTCTTTAAAACTTAACAACGGCCTTCAAATTCCCATGGTAGGACTTGGAACTTACGCGGTAAGTAATAATTATTAATTAAAAGATACATTTAAACTTTATTTGACCTCCAGTTTGTCATTGAAATAAATTTCGTAAAATATGTTGTTACGAGCCCCTTATGAGGGCGATTGATACTCATACAATAGAATATATATACAACTGTTGCCTAATTTATAAATGTTTTACCAAAAAATATATTTATACCCCAGTCTTATCTCTGCTATACTACGAATAATAAAAACTAAGGAAAAGTAACTCCGTCAAAAACCATGTTCTACAATACTTGTCAAAAATGTGTACCTATATTTATCAGGCTGATGTTACATGACAGTTCGAAAGGAACCAAGTTTAAAACGGTAATAGCATGGGAGTTACGTTTCCTTAGTTTTTATATATTCGACGATGTTTTGCAGCGTGTGGCTGAACCTGCACAGTTCCAAGAAGCAGTGGAATGGGGCATTGACGCTGGATACAGGCACATTGATACTGCATCATGTTATAACAATGAGGAAAGAGTTGGTGCTGGTATAGCCAATAAAATTAAGGAGGGCATTGTTAAAAGAGAAGATCTATTTGTAACTACTAAGGTATTTTACTGGTTTACTAAAGTGTAACATGAGAGAAAATAATAGATATTCTATTTTTTTAAACTAACCTTATGTTTTTAAAAATATTTTTTATGTTTTATAGCTGTGGAATGACAAACATGCACAAAATGATGTTGTCCCTACTCTTAAATCACAACTAGCAAGACTACAATTAAACTATGTTGATTTGTACCTTATACACTGGCCAGTTTCTGTTAATGTAAGTAAACTTTTACAGTGTGTCTAGTATAAAAGATTTTTCTTTGTACACTTTTTTTCTTCATATAAGTATATGAAGAAAAAAAAGTGTAGTATTTATGTTTCTATTATGTTACTATATTATGCCTTCTAAGCAATGAAGTATATTGTGATGTTCTTTTTTTGGTTTTCATCAACCATCAGTTTTTTCAATTTTAATTAAATTAATGTCCAAAAATCTATCATCATAATATTATATACAAGGGTGTAATTAAACTTTCCTGCCAAATTTTTTCCAAGGCTTAGGTATCATTAGGAGAGTCCATTTAACCAAAAAAAATTGGGTGTTATTTTTTTTTTAATGACATATTTTATCCCATTTAAAATCAGAACGGTCACTCGCGGCGGTGGGGTATAAGCGGGGGTAACGCGGAGGGGAGGCGCGCGCGCGGGTCTCGTCACTCGCGGGCGACGCGTCGTGTCCATTAATTGTAGTGTTTTTTAGGATAACTTTCGGAAGCTATTTCTCAACATTTTAGCACCGAGTGATTATAAAAGAAAAAATACGTGTATTTTTACAAGGATCAATATATCAAAATTTGGCAAGAAGGTTTAATTGCACCCTGTATAGGGCTGCCATCACCTAAATTTGGCCAAAATGTGGTTATTTCCCCGGACACCTCTTAAAACGTATTTACAATTACGCAATTTTTGCTGAAAGTTCTTTCTTTTCCAACAAGAATTTGTAAAAATCTGATTAAGAGGCCGGTAACTAAATCGAGACTGGCGAAATTAGGTATCTAACGCGCACACACACAAACGCGAGGACGCTTGTGCGTGAGTTGACGGTAATTTTGGTGATTAAACAGTTTTGATCCTTAGATATTCTTTTTTTTTATTATTTACGTGTATTTGAATATCGTGGTTTTTTAATTGAAATAAAAAGTCTGGTTAATTAGTTAGCATGAAATATATTGTATCAAAAATGTTACTATAGGTCTACCAGAATCTGATGGCAAAAAGTGAGAAAATAAATTGACTAGCAATGCCGGGGTAATTGGAATAAAACATTTTGATCCTTTTTTTTCTTATAGCGGGTGATTCTGTGTGTTAAACATGCAAATATAAAAATATATCCAATGATCAAGGATATTTTTTGAAAATCTGCTGTCAAAAATTGCCATCAGATTCTGGTAGACCTATATATTCGTAACTTTACAGGAAATAAAGGCAGTTCACAAAAAACGAAATGATAATCCGTTACATTGATATTTTTAAACCTAAATATCTCGACCGACCTGACCGAGCGACCCGATCCGTTAAGTTTGACTCATCAAACTGAACAACTTTGAACTTTTGAACATAATATTTAGGGAGCATACCCATACTACGTGACCTACTTTTTAAGATTTTTTTGACCCCCCCTCCCCCTGGTGACCACGCGTAGTATATGCCAAGGGGGGGGGGCCCTTTCAATTGTTCACGTGGTATTGACAAGAATAATTTTTAATCATTTTGTAAGTAGAAAGGGATCACCAAAAATACTTTGAAACCCAATAGTTTGCCAAAAAGAAATACTTGACACCAACATTTATAATAATTATTACTACTTAATTAAATATGGGAATAAAAATAACGATCACCAAAAAATACTTTGATACCCAATAGTTTGCCAAAAAGAAATACTTGACACCAATCCTACTAATATTATAAAGGCGAAAGTTTGGATGTATGGATGTTTGTTACTCTTTCACGCAAAAACTACTAAACGGATTTTAATGAAACTTTACAATAATATAGCTTATACATCAGAATAACATATAGGCTACAATTTTAACCGACTTTCAAAATGGAGGAGTTTTTTTATGTTCAACGATTACTCCGCTGTTTGTAAACCGATATTCAAATTTTTTCTTTCGGCGTATAGGCTATCCCAATTTGGTACAGTATTCATAAAAGTGGTGACCTGATGAAGGGATCCATAAGTAATCGAGGGAACTCCGCAAAATGTATATGAAAACATGTGGTGACTTCGGTTTCGTGAGCAGTATTCTAATCATAAGCTACCAACAAGTAAGATTTTGTACCAAGGTATACCATGGTTCGGAAGGTGCTGAGAGAACTCCTGACTCTTTATAGATACAACTTTGGGAGTTACGACGTTGTTTTAAGAACGCAAAGCATATGCTACTATTGGCGTCAGCCAAATATTAAACACACTGATAACTTGTTAAACACTTTATTTGTTCACCAGTACACTTTAGTTATATTAAGTTCTTTACACTTCCGTGCTCGGTCGGCAATTGTCACAAAATAAGCAGCCATCTTCTTATAAAGCAACTGCCACCTCTACTCTTACAATGTACCGGAAGAGTAGAGTGGGCGGCACCGGACATTGTATAAAAATAATAAATTCATAAAATTAATACAAGTATTTAATAATCTAATCGATATTATTATAATATTTACCAAGTAATTTAATGAAAATCTATTACATTATTACATTTTTATATATTTGCAATGATAAATCTTAATAACAATCAGTAACCGGAAATTAAATAAATACATTGTAATTATTATAAATATTTGCAAAATTAATTAATTCATACTTTGAGTATAAATAATTATAAAATATAATAAGTTTCAACAGATAATTATTACTATACCTTTACTGCCAGAGACATTTCCGTTAGATATTCACATCCGCAAATGTGGCTAACATTATAAATATTTGCAAAATTAATTAATTCACTTTGAGTATAAATAATTATAGATATAATTAGTTTAAAATCAACTTAAAATAATTATTACTGTACCTTTACTGCCAGAGACATTTCCTTCAGATATACATATCCGGAAATGTCGCTAACACTACTATGCAAACTACGTTTATCATCATCATCACTACCATAAACCATTATAGAACCATGTATTGTCCCGTTTAGACCCTATTATTGGTACTTTTCATAGTCTTTTATTATACCTATATCACTTAAACCGCGGGTGACACCGCGGGGCACAGCTAGTATTTAAGATATACTATAAAGGTGTAACAAAACTAAGTTATAATACTTTAGGATGTGTACGTGTTCCTTATAGTGAGTTTACTGTAAAAGTAGCAGCGCTGAATGAGCAATTTTTTTTTCACTTTTGTATGGGCAAGCGCCCCAGTGTAACAAGTTTCTCCATACAAAAGTGAAAAAAAAAATTGGTCATTTAATTTCTAGGCAGATGGCGGACCTAAGTAATTTTGTCGCGTTTAAAGTTAAACCCAACTGACTAAATGGCGAGAAAAAAAAATTTCGTATGACGTTTCTCTCGGCGAAATTGACTAAGTGACAAAACTCTAGACCCCCTCCCCCCCTCCTTGACCGAGCGTAGTATTTTGAAGACCCCCCTCCCCCCCCTAAATGGGTCACGTAGTATGGGTATGTTCCCTTATATGGAGCTTCGTTTTTTTTAAAGAATTGACTATGGGTGCCTTGGGAAATGTTGTTCAATATGATGAGTGGAAGCCCCATACAGTTCGAATACGTTCGTATGGGTCTTACATCAATCTTCAACCTGTAGGTATAGTCTGGTGAGCAGTATCATTTGTGATTGAGTCTGCCAGTAGATTTTCTGACATCAAATTTAAGTTGAAGGCCATAGGATCTCTGAAACAACGTTATTTATATTATTGTACCTACAAACAAAATATAATGTTTAAATGCAATAGTATAAATAGTTGATATAAAAATATAACAAGGATCTCTAATGCTCGAAGAGTGTGTTCTGACAACAGATTCGTGTTTGGATACCACACGGATGCTCACATATCGATCTCAAAAGGAATCCATCCTTAATGCCCGGGTTACACGAGGCTAGTTTTTCAAGCTAGGATAGCAAGCTAGTGTTAGTAAGCTAGCAAGCTAGTGCTTCTGGCTTCGTGTAGACAAAACTATCTTCATTTGTAAGCTAGTAAGCTAGTTTACAAGCCAGGACAGTTTTTAATAGGATGGAGTTCTATTTTCAGGCTAGTAGCGTCCCCCCACCACTGATTTTACTATCCTGGCTTGTTTACTAGCTTCATGTGACCAGCGAAGCTAGTTTGCAGTTGGCTAGTAAACAGGAACCATGCGTTTAGTTTGTTTTTCTACCGCGACGAGTTTTTTAAGATTTTAAAATGCCCAAACTAAGTACGCAGATTAATCTTCCAACTCGATAAGAGTGACTCTGAGCCTTCTGTAGTTAGTGCCAGATGAAAGAAAATCTAGTGTGATCTCCAGTTTTATTTTTGCTGGCAGTGCCTGTCTCATAATTGTATCCATTTGTTGTATTTTTGGCTTTACCAGACTCAACAGAATATCAAACAAATCAGGCGTCATTCGAAAAATACTCTTATACTCTCCCAAATCTTCATAGCGAAATTCTTCCAAAAGTAAAGCAGATGATCCACGTTTATCTCTTCGTAAAATCCACGGTCTTGTCCACACCCGTTTTTGTAGTTCGTCTAGCGCGACATGGCACAGTTTTCGAAGCAACTGTTTTAGTCGAATAGTGTTTTTTTTTTCGTATGCAGTTTATTTTGGACGTGTGGTCACCTCAGCACTCCAGTAAGTACTAGCTTAAAAAAATCTAGCCTCATGTAAACAGAACTAGCAGGCTCCAAGCTAGGTCAGCAAGCCAGGACAGTTTGGTAAAAAACTAGCTTGCTATCCTAGCTTGAAAAACTAGCCTCAAAATGGCTAGCTGGCTAGCTAAGATATTCCACCAGAAATAAACCACGATTTCTATACTGTTACACAAAATATCAACAGTAAAAATGACACATAATTATTTACATAGTTTCACTAAAATCGTTAAAGCCATTTTTGTTAACCACCTAGGTTTGTATGACATGTACTTTATTCAAATTTTACCTAACCAAAGTAAGACCTAAAGTAGACCATACAAAGTTATACTAATGTACAGAGTTTCATCAAAATCGATAGAGACATTTTCGAGAGAAAAATAAAATAAGATTATTTACTATGGTGATAACCCTAAAAAATCAAGATAGGAGATTTTAAAAAAAATGACAAGAGTAATAAAAAAAAAAAAATCCCCGTATCCAAATTTCATTCAAAATTCCAAATCCGTCCAGTAGTTTGGGAACAAGAGCCCCAGACGGACACACACACTTAATTTTTTAGCCATCACAATACCTTCTTCACTCCTTTGTCGCGCATAGTAACTAGTAATGCTTAAAATATAATTATGTATTACTGACCTGGAATCATTCTTGGCTCGCTTTGAACCTTTAAAGTTATTTAATAAAATCTTTTTGCCCTTCACAGCACCATATTTAAAGCTCTTGCTCTTTCCGGCCATCTGCTATTTTCGGATCTGAGAATATGAAAATTTGATTTTAATCATAATTAAAAAAATGTTACAAAAATCAGTCCAGCGAACCCAACAGTGAAAGCATAATAAATGATTACATTAACATTACATTCAAAACAACATGTCAAAATCATCACAAAATATAAAAAAAAACTTACCTACTAAAGTATCAAGAACTCACGGTCCGGTCACATTTGTTGTAGTCGTTGCGCGATCTCGATGGATTGGCGGGGAGCGCAGAGCGATACGGCCAGTGGCCACCCTCTGAAAGCGCTCAGCGCGGACTGCCGACTCGAGCCTTGCGGCGAGTAATATAATGTGAGATTTAGGTAGTTTTGAATCGTGTTTTTTGGCACAATTTGTTTTATTATTTTTTCTTTTTTCTCGAATTGGATAGAATTTTATCTATAGATTATTTCTGTCGTTTTCTTTTTATGAATTACAGCTCCAAGTTGCCGAAATTAACAGCAATTCTTTGCCCATTTTCTCTAAAATTTTGCCGAGTTACATATTTTTTTACTCAACAATTTCATATTAAAGTGGTAAAAAGTAATTCCAACATTGTATAGACGACTTTCTCAACAGTACATTGTATTTTTTTCATACCGTTAAGACGTCAATACAATCCCTAAACAGGTGATATTCTAAACCTTTTACAGCAAAAATCACAAAACTGTCGCGGGTTTGAGTTGGATTATTTAAAAATACTTAAAAAATTAATAAAATTCTAGCTCCAACATTAGATTATAATTTAAATGATCTTACATGTTGTGCCTTAAAACTTATAGAAATACTGTATTTTAACTGTTAAATCACGTCTGTTAAATCAGCGAAATCGGCAAAATTTCGTATACGGACTCTTAACTCAAGTCCTCGAAATGGTACTTGATTAAGATCAGAGAATAAACGGTATGTATGTATGCTTAGCGATTTTTATCTTTCGTTTATTGCTGCATGACTAAAAAGTTAAATTACTCTCAAAAAAAGTGCCTGGATTTCACCTAGACACTTTTCAAGAACCCGGCCGGACGGTCCCCAGACGCCCCTCAAAGTAGGACAAATCCGGGGAAATCTGGACAGTCCTAATATTATATTAATATAACATCATAAGGTAAATTTGTTTGTTTTATAATCAATTACAGGATAAGGGTGAGGATACTGCAATAGACTATCTAGAAACATGGAAGGGAATGGAGGAGACAGTGAAACTGGGTCTTGCCAAGTCAATAGGAGTGTCAAACTTCAACCAAGAGCAGTTGCAGAGGTTACTGCAGCATGCTGCTATTAAACCCACTGTTAATCAGTTTGAGGTGATTCAGGAATTACAATTATTCTTTACTAGATCGTGATGTAGGAACATGATGTTGCCTTACATTGTCCTGGGATGAAAATGTACTTCCCAGGGACTTTTAAGTATTTTTATACCAAATTTTATCAAAATCAGCTAAGCTGCTAATGACAATGGATAACAAAAAGTGACACATTTTATTCTGTCAAGTGACTTCGAATAGCTTAGGCATTGTGCAAATATTTAATTAGGGGAGTAATGACTAATGTCCATACTAATATTATAAATACAAATATGTGTATGTCTGTTACCGCTTCGCACTTAAACAGCTGAACCGTTTTTTTTTTATAAGATATGGGGGCAAACGAGCAAACGGGTCACCTGATGGAAAGCAACTACCGTCGCCCATGGACACTCGCAACATCAAAAGAGCTGCTGGTGCGTTGCCGGCCTTTTAAGAGGGAAATACGCTCTCTTCTTGAAGGTTTGTAGGTAGTATTGGTTCCGGAAATACTGTTGGTGACAGTTCATTCCAGAGTTTTACAGTGCGTGGCAGAAAGTTACACGAAAAACGCACGGTGGAAGACTGCCACTCATCAAGGTGATGAGGATGGTATATTTTTCGCGTGGAACGATGGCGAAAAGTTGCAGGAGGTATGATTCCAAACAATTCCTCAGAGCACTCCCCGTGATACCACTGATAAGAGGATGCAGAGTGAAGCGACATCTCGGCGTAATTCCAAGGGGTCCAGCCTGTTTGAAACACTCATCAACAATTCGAGCGGCCCTTCGTTGGATACGATCCAGAGGGAGTAGTTGGTATTTTGGTGCCCCTGCCCAGAGATGAAAACAGTATTCCATATGAGGCCGAACCTGCGCCTTGTAGAGTTGTAGGCGTTGGTCCGGACTGAAATACTGTCTCGCTCTGTTAAGAACACCAGGCTTTTTCGAGGCTAACTTGGCCTTACCCTCTATATGACATCGGAACTGGACTTCGCTCGATATGTTTACGCCAAGTATTTCAATGCTGGAGGAGATTGTTAAAAAGATGCTCTCAAAACGAGGATATACGACCATTGGTGACTTTTTAGTGGTGAACGCGCAGACTTGTGTCTTGGCGGGGTTGAATTGGATTAAGTTACGTCTACTCCATTCAGAGACTTTCTCCAATGAATTCTCTATTTTAGACACAAGTTCGTTTCGATTCTCAATGACATTTAGCCGAGAAATATGTGGGGAGCCGGTATATAAGGCATCACCTGTACTATCATCAGCATAGCAATGAATGCCGTAGGTCTGTAACATGTCATTGATATGCAGTATGAATAGGGTAGGCGATAGCACACAGCCCTGAGGGACACCAGCATCAACAGACTGAGTTTCAGAGCATTCACTGTCAACTACCACCTTTATGCTTCTGTCTGCTAAGAAACTTGTGACCCATTTGCATAAATTCTCACGGAGCCCATAATATGATGGAAGCTTTGATAGCAGCGCTTTGTGCCAAACCTGATCAAAGGCCTTCGCAATGTCCAAACTAACAGCCAATGCCTCTCCCTTCGTCTCAATTGCCTGAGCTTTATTTTTATTATATATTTATTGGAACGAAGTTCCTTATCGCGCGTAGCGAAAGGGGGCTAGGCAGAAAAAATTAAGACGAAAAGTTGTAACGACACTTTTGTGTCGCTTTAGTCTCTCTCTCTCTCTCTCATAGAAAGCAAGTTATTTTCGTTTTGTCTTTCTATTTCGCATTGAACAGTGTGGTGTAGCGACGATTTTTTTTGAGTGTACACAGGTTTTTTGTACATAAGAAAGAACTTCGTTCCATCCGGGTGTCCCTTGATACCTCTCAAGTTTTTACTATATATCTTTATTTTTATTTACTTATATTTATTTTTATTTTTAGAATTTGCTAAAATTTTGTATGAAGATACTTTAAGTCCCAGGAAAGGACATAACTTTTATCCCGTAAAAATGTACGGTTCCCGCGCGATAAATGAATTTTGGCGCAATAATTATATGTATTTGCAGATAAGTCCAACAATGACACAACACGAGCTGGTGGACTTTTGTAAGAGTCAATCTGTGGTACCTGTGGCTTACACTCCATTGGGACTAATATCAGAAGCCAGACCCGAGTTTGAGAAATATGCCAGCATAAAGAATGATCCAAAAATAGAAGCAATAGCGGAAAAACACGGAAAAAGCTTAGCACAGATAGGGCTTAGGTACTTGGTAAGTAAACATAGAATATTGTAAACTAGCGACCTGCCCCGGCTTCATACGGGTATAATTTAATATATAGCCTACTAGATGTCCCGCGCGGCTTCGCCCGCGTAAATTAGGAATTTTACGGAAACCGTACCGTACGTTTCCCGAAAAAAAATAGCTAATGTCCCTTCACGTGGTCTACTCTATATCTGTGCCAAATAACATAAAAATTGCTCCAGTAGTTCGTGAGATTAACCCTTTCTAATAATTTTCCCCGTTTTTTCCACATTTTCCTCGCTTTCTTCGGTCCTATTAGTCTTAGCGTGATAATATATAGCCTATAGCCTTCCTCGATAAATGAGCTATCTAACACTGAAATATTTTTTTAATCGGACCAGTAGTTCCTGAGATTAGCGCGTTCAAGCAAACAAACTCTTTAGGTTTATAATATTAGTATAGATTTTTTTAATCGCTTGACAAACTCGAGTCTCGATCTAAAAGACTATGAAAAGTACCAATAATAGGGTCATAATAGGCTCATAATCATGGGACGATGCATGATATAAGCTATAGGCTATATTTTATCAAGCTAAGACTTAGGAGCGAAGAAATATTTGAAAGGGCTTATTTGAACGCGCTAATCTCAGGAACTACTGGTCCGATTTGAAAAATTCAGTTTACAATGGGGCGAAACGGTGGATTCCGACATTTATAACGGGCCATTAACTTAGGCTTAATAAAATATAATACCAATCTCTTTTAACAATTTATTTATGTTGGGTGATAAATCTGATGTTGACAGTAGCAGATATATTCAAAACTTCCTTGTGCGGGCCATTTAAAATTCTTTCGCGGGCCATAATGTGGCCCGCGGGCCTGGGGTTGAGCAGCCTTGCTATAGGCTATATTTTATCACGCTAAGACTAATAGGAGCGAAGAAATAGAGGAAAATGTGGAAAAAACGGGGGAAATTATTTGAAAGGGCTTATCTCACGAACTACTAGAGCAATTTTTCTGTTATTTGGCACAGATAAAAAGTAGACCACGTGAAGGATTATAGGCTATTTTTTGTAGACTAATCTGTCTGTGAAATATCTAATTTACGCGGGTGAAGCCGCGCGGAACGTCTAGTGTTTCCATATAAATTTTGAGGAGTTCCCTCGATTACTTATGGATCCCTTCATCAGGTCACCACTTTTGTAAATATAGTACCAAATTGGAATGAAAAACATAAAAAAACGAACATAACACCTCCTCCATTCTAAAGTCGGTTAAAATTGTAGCCTATGTGTTATTCTGATGTATAAGCTATAATAATTGTAAAGTTTCATTAAAATCCGTTCAGTAGTTTTTGCGTGAAAGAGTAACAAACATCTATACATCCATACATACATACATCCAAACTTTCGCCTTTATAATATTAATAGGATAGGATAGGATTAATAGGATGTTATTATTGTTATTAAGTACCTTGGAAGTCGTTATATAAGTACTATGTAGGTATGTACAGTGTTTTGTCTGTTGTTTGGCCTTAACATAGTCGGTCATATTGCATACTTTCGCATTTTGGTCCAAAATGTTCACAATGTTTAGACTAGAAATTAACACCGATTTTCTTTAGGTACTCATAAGTCATAATTCATAAATATAACCCAAAACATCTTACACTAGGCCAGCGACAGTTTAAAGTGTAAAGGATTTTTTTGATTTATAAATACATGCTATATTACAGGTTCAAAGAGGAATACCAGTGGTACCAAAGTCGTTTACCAGATCAAGGATACAGGAAAATATCAATCTTTTTGACTTTCAACTGTCAGAAGACGAGATGACTGTGGTGGATAGCTTCAACTTGAATCTCCGTTGCGTGCCAGCAACCCAGTTTGAAAAACATACTTACTTTCCATTCCATTAGTGATTAAATAGGTCACCAGTTACAATTTATACCTATGTTGTAAGGATCTACTTTAAAATTAAAAAAAATTAACTCTACACACTAATCCATGTATAAAGGACTATAGGTATCATTATATCTGTCAATCAGAAAAGGACGGCAACATGGATTAGCATAAAATAATGCAAATATTTTTAGTTATAGGGGTACAATGGGCCTATTATGAATTAAAAGTTTAAAATGAAATAATTTATAAAGCCAATTCTATTTTTATACTACTTTAATATAATGTTATTTTGTTAGTAAGAATCTTTTTTATTTAGTTTCCAATATTCTAATAATTTATAATAAATAAAAAAGTTAAGGAAATGCGAAAAATATACCATCCTACAAAATTAAAGTAACCAAGTGTTTGTTGTAGTAAAATCAGAAACATTAAAAAAAATAAAAAAACAGTTTTTATATTGTTTGACAATTTATTTTGAAGAAAACAAATAATAACAAAAATCAATGTAAAAAAAAAATAGTAAATATACACTGACATATAAGTAGTACGTAGTACATAATATCTCTATGTAATTAATATAATAGTTATTTCGCCAGAATGCCCATAATAAAAAGGTCTTATAAATAAAAAGAAATAAAAGTAATTAATAAATAGTCCGATCATAGATTGATACTACATACATCTAAACTAAGATATAGGTCTACCAGAATATGATGGCAAAAAGTGGGAAAATAAATTGACTCTAGCAATACCGGGGTAGTTGGAATAAAACATTTTGATCCTTTTTTTTCTTATAGCGGCTGATTCTGTGTGTTAAACAAGCAAATATAAAAATTTATCCAATGATCAAGGATATTTTATGAAAATCTGCTGTCAAAAATTGCCATCAGATTCTGGTAGACCTATAGTTACGCATATTGTGATTTTGGGAAATCCTAGACAGGTATAGGTCTACCAGAATCTGATGGCAATTTTTGACAGCAGATTTTTAAAAAATATCCTTGATCTTAGTATAAATTTTTATATTTGCGTGTTTAACACACAGAATCAGCCGCTATAACAAAAAAAAAAAAAAACCAATGATATTCTACTTATACAGATCTGTTACGTCCATACTATTTTCCGGCTTAAATCTCTTCCGAACAATTTTCAAATTCAAAATTGCAAACATTGACAAATTTGACAGATAAGTGAAACAAAAGATACGAAAAACCATTTACATAAAAGAGACAGTTCTATTTTTAAACGTCGAATCGTATCGCTGTCTCTTTCTTCGCCTGAGCTATGACAAAAAATCGTTTTTTTCCAGATTGTTCGAAAAAATAACTGAAAATGTAAATAATCGAGGTATTTATTGCAATCAAGACATGTGGTAAGAGATTCCATGAGTTTTGTTTTCTTTTGAGTCATAATTGGTACATTTTCGAAACACGCACGACGTCATTTTCAATTTATTTAGGTAAGACAAGACGCGGCACGTTCGTGACTGCGCTCGATGCAGACTAAATAACAGACGGCCCAATTGGGTCGTATTTGAATCTTCACAACGCGCGCGGTAGTAACATATCTGCTTTGAGTTTTTCATCATTGAAAAAAACGAACCAAAATGTTTTATTTCAATTACCCCCGTATTGCTAGAGTCATTTTATTTTCTCACTTTTTGCCATCAGATTCTGGTAGACCTATAGAAAATGCAATATTATATAACCATAACTGTAACTATAACCACGCCTCTCGTGCAACCCACCCTAAGTGAATAGCGTTGATAAATAAACTTCAAAATATCTTTATTCTCATAGGGAACGAAACATATTTAAGTTTGTTATCATAGCACTACGTTAGAAAACAATAATAATAGGCTACTTGACCTATATTCAATTTCATTGAACAAATGCATATTTCTAGTAGAACTTGGCCTAGGAAATCGCATTTCACCCTTATCATCAAATAAAAGCTTATGATTGATTGAGATGATAAAGTCGATTTGAAAATATAATTCAATATTTTTTAATTTGTACTGACGAAAACGCTTTTGCGGTACTTCCGATTTGGATGTGACGTCATCACACTAGTAATTTAATATCTTTTATTTATCGCGCTCGTTATATGTAAGTTTATTTGTACATAAATAATAAGAATAAGCCTAGAAAGATTTGTAAAATATATTTTCTTGAATAATTCAAATAAAACATCAGTTTTATATATTAGTTTTACATATTATCTCCATTTATTGTAGTTGGGAAATGAAATGGCCAAAACTTTTCTCCAAAAGTTTTCAACATTACAAATTATTTCTAAATTCTTTTCAAATTTTTTGGCACTGTTAGACTCGTACGTTTAGCACATAAAAAAATTTCAATAAAGAAAGTATAAAATACAAAAAATCAGCCAAGTGCGAGTTGTACTCGCGCACGCAGGGTTCCGTACCACTACAGAGCAAAAATAGGCTAAAAATTGATTTTTTTGTATGGGAGCCCCCCTCAATTATTTATAATAATAATAATATCTATGGACGCTTCACACCACGTCAGTCTGGCCCCGTGCTATGTACCTGAAGGACTTGTGTTACAGGTACCAGACAACGGAAATATATTTAATACTTTTATACTATACACATATTTTAGATTTTTATTATATTATACACATATTTAATACACATCCAGACCCGGGAACATTGAAAACTTTTTGTTCCGTCGGCGGGATTCGAACCCGCGACCCCCGGCTTGAGCTGCCACGCACTCAACCAATTGAGCCACAGAGGTCGTCAGTCAGTATTTAATATATTTAAATTTTATAATTAATTATTAAAGTACAAATACAATTAAGTATTTTGAGAACATTTCAATTGCTTATGTGTTGCCGTTATTAAGAGCAAAAAATACCAAAAAAATCACGTTTGTTGTATGGGAGCCCCCCTTAAATATTTAATTTATTTTATTTTTAGTATTTGTTGTTATAGCGGCAACACATATACACAATCTGTGAAAATTTCAGAAGTCTAGCTATAGCGGTTATTGAGCTACAGCCTGGTGACAGACAGACGGACAGACGTCTTAGTAATAGGGTCCCGTTTTTACCCTTTGGGTACGGAACCCTAAAAATATGACGTCACACTATGGCGGACAGTGTTTTCGGCGCCATTTAAAAATTTTTTAATCAACATTTTTATGGGTTTCTACTGCTTAAAAATAATAAAATAAAATATTAGATATTTTGGTGAAAATGAATGATTAAGAAGCTATTAGCATGAAGAAAAAAAGTAGGTCAAGTAGCCTATTGTTTGGTCATACTAGTTTTTCCAGACATTTATCTACTGTTAGCGCGCCAGTTAAATGCAGTTGGGGCCTGAGACGAAGGGCGGGGGCAATCCCCCCGCCGACCGCACCCCGCGTCTCGCACGCCTGCAGAGTGCAGTGTAGTGCTGTGCGAAACTTGACAGCTTTCATTCGTGTAGTGTTATCGCGTTACTATTTGTTGAAACAAAAAATATTTTAAATTTAAAAAATATTTTCTTAATTTATTAACAATTATAAATTAAAAAAATAAAGAATAAATTGTATAAAAGAGTTTCAACAATATTCAAGTTACAGCCGCCTGTAATTGTTGTTTATAATAATGACTGAAAAGAGTCCATCAAGTTGTGTTAAAAAAAAACTATTTTTTTATTTGATTTTGGATTATTAAAAAGTGTGATAATTACTTGTTTTTTTTCGAAAATTATAATGTGTGTGCTAAAAGCGTATTTTGAAATGTATCGACATATCGACATTTTTAATTCTAATTAGGTCACAGCACTACCGCATTCCTGAGCTCCGGTTCAACTCGCGCGCTAACAGTATATTGTTATGGTATAAAAATCATTGTCATCAGAATAAATATTGTCAGTTGTCTTCATTACACAAGTGGTAGCAAACTAGGCTGAAATCAGTACACACAATCATTAAAATTATTTTTTTAATAACAATATTAGGGAGTTAACAACAATACTTTTCACAATTTTAACTGTACCTAGTGTACTACACTTTTTATACATAAAGGTAGGTCCAGATGAGACGGAATTCGTGACTATGACAAGACAATGGTTTTTTCCCATGGATGGAAAACACCTTTGAATTGTCACGGTCACTATAACCAGCCCCCCTAGCATACGCCAACGAGATATCTCGTGGATATCTCACTCGAGCGTAGTGATATTGTCGATATCGATATATATCTCTTTTTCGCTAACATGCGTACGTGAGACTCGAGAGATAAATTTCTTGTTCGTATATAGTTCGTTAGTATATAGACAAAAATAGCACATATAAAAAAAACAAAATTATCTCTAATTTTGACGACGGACGTACGAGAAAAAATGTATGTCATGTTAGGGTCAATAGAGATGAAGAGATAAACCAGTTAACATCGAGAAAACGTGTAGACAAAATTTTCTCGTGGCGTATGCTAGCACGGCTGAAGTCTGAATGCACCCTTATATTCATTTTCACATGTCACAAAACCTCGTAAGTTTTAAGTAGACTATAATTATCAATTTCGAAAGCAATTATATTTAATGTAGTTCACTGTTACACAGAATATAATAGATATAAAATATGTCATAAAAAATAAAAGAAATATAAATAAAAATATTAATCATGTTAGATAAAAATAAAATCACAATAGAAAAGGACCCTGCATATAAAACACAAGAATTTAATAAGTCTCGTACAAACAACAATATAAAAATATGTTTCCAAAATTCGATGTGGTCACTACTTATCTTACAGTTTGTACATAAATAATTTTCTTATAGTATTCCCACAGTATCAATGACTACATCTGTATTATATGATAGTAAAATTTATTTATTACAATATTATTATTACAATTATTATTACAATAATAGTCACACAGATAACAGTACCAAATATATAAGGTTCCCACTAAGGGCATCCCATACAAGAGCAGTGAGCACTACCTATACCTCATTACACCTAACGACTAAAATATACAAATTTGTAACACCTACTAACGTTTTTTCGGTATTAATATTGTAACAATTTTCGTCACTTCGTCAGGCACACGGTACTCCAATTGAAAAATATAAAGAAATTTTATTTCTTACACGAAATAAACATAACATGCTGCATTAAATGCATAAATAAAAATCTATTTCTTTGTAGTAAAACAATGCGAAATGGAATGCGAAGCTGTACAAAAGAAAACAACATACTCCTTAAAGTAATAAAAATATTTACTCAGCTAATATTTAAGGACATTGATGACAGTCAACGTCTGTCATATCAATGTGCTGGACAAAGACAAGCAGACCTTGTATTCGCTGAGTAAATATCTATCAGTAAGGGGCTGTTTCACCACTTACTGATAAGTGCCAGATAGGTTCAGTAGCGGCGTTAGGGGGGGGGCGACGCTGGGCCACCGCCCTGGGCGCCGGATAAAACCCTTTTTATCCGGCAAAGCTGAAGGCAAACAAAAGGGGCGCCAAATTTTTTCAGCCCTATCAGCACCATGGGCGCCGAAGAAATCTCGCCCAGAGCGCTGGTAGTGCTAAAACCGGCCCTGGATAGGCTCTCAACTTATCTGACAGATAGAGTATGAAGTATCTGTCAGATAAGTTGTGGATAGCCTATCCGGCACTTATCAGGAAGTGGTGAAACAGGCCCTAAGTGGGCTAATGTATAGGACACAAATATTTCTATTCTTTGGAGCTCTTACAATCACATACAAGTCACCGACCTTACTTCCACACATAATTGAAGACGTCCATGATACTGTCATATATGGTGAAGGTGATGGCTACGTCGAAGACGACTCTGCTGAGCCGAGGTACGGTTCCCTTGTAGAAGGCCAGCGGACCCTCGTGCTTCCAGATCTTAATGAAGCAGTCCACGGTGTTCTTGTACTTGGAAGCTTCGAGACCCTGCATCCTCGTCTTGACGACGTCGATGGGCGTGTTGCCGAACACGGAAGCGGCACCTAAACACGTTCGTTTGTTTATTTCCGGAACATTTCGAGCGAAGGTGAAATCATAGTATAAATTTTATACAGTAGACATCAACAACAAGTAAGCGTGGTAATATGGTGGTGTGTAAGTTTTTTCACTTCTCACCGCGAAGGCAACAAAGGCGCGACTCTAGTGGCAACTCATGGTAACAAATTCAATACCTTATAAACTTTCGTCACGTTGCGTTGAGAAGTAACGAAACTTACACGGGACCCAAAGATAGATATAAGAGCAGAACAATGCAGTATCACAACGCGCGTAAATCTTGTTGAGTCATCAGTCATCACGAGTTTGATTTCAAGCAAGAGGCTGAGTTACACTACTGTACAAATTTATATTGTGGTTTAATGTCGCTCTACAATAACCAGTTTGGGTAAAGATAGTAAACTCATTGATATTGGGCAGTGGAAGCGGAATTTTACGTAATAATCATTAGGCGGAGACGTTTTCCACAAATACAAAAAATGTTAAAACATTTTAATGTTTGAATTATTTTGTGAGACAAACATTACAAAAATATCTCGAATGTGAAATGTTATTTCAAGGTCACAAAAATACGGCTTCCCGAAAGTAATTGGGGTCATCCTAAAATAAACCGTGCGTAGATAGTAGGTATTGATTGACATAATTTCATGTGGGTTCTTATTATCATATGCGGTTTGTCTCAGCAATTCCATGCAAACGGTGCTTACAACGGTGATGTATTTCATTTATTTCCGTTTTCATTGACCTTTTACTTATATCACAGAATATAATATATTAGTAGTACCAACAGAATTCCCACTCGCGAAACCCGTTTAAAGAAATAACGACTCATGTTACGATACTATAAAGTTCAAATTCCGACCACGCAGTGCTAGGTGCCTACAATTATAATTACCTACATGTGCGCTCTCTTTCTATCGCGTAAGAGGTACCCTTTCTGACGAAATCAAGATTGTCACCTTTTAGAAAATAAAATAATCTTCTTTTAATTACCTACTATAGCTACTAATAGCAATTAGCAAACTTTTTTATAGTAATAATCAAATTTTAGTAACCCAACCTATATTTTATAATAGTTTTATATTCGATTATAGTGCAGGAGCTGGTCAGGATTTTTTTACAACTTCAACATAGTAACTTGTGTTTATTTCTGTGTAGTATGTGGTTTGTTTGTAACAAATTGGTTTATTTGCTATGTTTGTGTATTTTTTTTCTTTTTTTTATTTGTATTTTAAAGTCTTAAATTACCTTATCGAAATATTTCTTTGACCTTTTTTCAATTGTTCATATTTATCAGATTAATAACGATTCTGTCACAGCGGTTAAATCAGTACGTAGATATATGCGACGAAAAAATCTTGCGCGTGCGTCACCGCTCGCTTGTGAGTCCCTAGTGATTTGCCACCCGCGGGTGGTACTTACAGTTCGATACCTACACGCGCGAGTGGGACAGGGCGCCTGCTTATATCAAGATTCAAGACATATCTTATTATAAACTATAATGTTGCACCGAAGTTTATTTCTATTACAGAAACCGTTTATTTTTAACCCCCGACCAAAAAGAGGGGTGTTATAAGTTTGACGTGTCTGTCTGTCGGTCTGTCTGTCTGTCTGTCTGTCTGTGGCATCGTAGCATCCAAACGGGTGGACCGATTTTGATCTAGTTTTTTTTGTTTGAAAGCTGACATGATCGAGAGTGTTCTTAGCTATAGTTCATCATCATCAGCCTGCTCATTGCTGAAATATCACGGTTTATCTGGTTCGTGATAGGCCGATTAGCAACTTGCAGTCGTTTGATGGGTTTTATATTTTGCATTCTGGTTCGTGACACTTATGAATGTATACATATTAATGGAAATTTCACCCTGGTGCTGCAGCATCACCTGGTAATCAATAGGATACCCAACTCCTCACCAACTTAGAGCAGAAGCTTCGTGTTTGGGCTCATTTTAATTGCGACAACCAATAAGACGTAGATAAGCAGTAAATATTTTCATGCTGCTGCTGCAGCATCACCTGGATTGTATAGGAGCCGAGCTCCGTATGAACCCAGGGTGGAGGTTTCATGTTTGGGCTCATATTGACGGCCTCATCCAAGAGGATATTTATAGATCGTATTCATTGAGATATAATCCTGTTGATAGGAACAATTATGCACTATAACCAACACAAGTTTAAAAAACATGAAATAACATTAAATTAAGAAATTTAAAAAAACCCCCGCCAAACAACTTTAAAAAGTAATGAAATGCAAAAGTCGCTGTTGTCGTAGTTAACTTGGCGGTCCCCCGACACACCGTGACAACAATTATGGACTAAAATATTACTTTACACTTAGGAATTATTTCAACTTAAAGTCAGTAAATATTATTTCATTACTTTTTAAAGTTGTTTGGCGGGGGTATTTTTAAATTTCTTAATTTAATTTTGTTATAATAAAAGCTGTCTTTCCAAAACCACAATATCCAAGGTGGTTCAGCAATGAGGCTTGGAAAGGAAACACACAGAACAGACAGACATCTGCATCTATTTTCCATAAGTATGTACTATCAGTATCAGAGAAGTTGATTCCTAGGTAGATTGGGGACCTACGTAGTTTGGTCGCGTTACGTCAAACCCAGCCGACAGATCACAATTAACATTAAATTGACATGACTGGACATTAAATTGACATGTCTGTCAACTGCCTAGGAATCAATCCTCGATGGTACAAGGAGGCCTACTACGAAACCGTTTTGAGAGTTAAACGATCGAATCAGAATTCCGCGTTCTACTCTAACAACGTCATTTCACGTTTGAATTTTTTCGTTTGAGTCTCAAAACGGTTTCGTAGTAGGCCTCCTTATACAGCATGACTGGTGAGACATGTTCAATACTTAAGGAGAGTACTCGGTACTCGATTCTCATTATAATTATGTAATAAAATTAGGTAAGTACATATTTTTGACCAAATTTCCCTTTAAGTAAATTTATTTATAAAAAAATAATATCAATTGATCACTGAGTAAATTATTTACCCAACGCATGGACACCGCGCGCGGGTAGAGTAGCGGCGCGCGGCGCGGTGTTTCTTTGATGGCGCACGCCGCCGCGCCGGCCGCATAGTATGCCTACTTGCCCAGCCGCGTAATTTACTTAGTGTCCATGATTCATTCATACCCGCGCGCGGTGTCTATGCCTTGGGTAAATAATTTACTCATTTATAAATTAATCATGGACACTAAGTAAATTATGCGGCTAGGCAAGTAGGCACACTATGCGGCCGGCGTGGCGGCGTGCGCCATCAAAGAAACACCGCGCCGCTACCCTACCCGCGCGCGGTGTCCATGCGTTGGGTAAATAATTTACTCAGTGATCAATTGATATTTTTTTTTTATATTATTTTATTTCATCCAATATAATAGCCAAATATCACGTCCTCGAGTATTGAACATGTCTCACCAGTCATGCTGTATATATTATATACTTATAGAAAATAGATGTAGACGTCTGTCTGTTTCGTGGTACGGCCCAAGATTATACAAACCTGCAACACCACCGAACAAGCCGACGATGTATTTGGGTACGGGCTTGTCCCTATCCCCGCCCTTGTACCAGTCCCTGAGTGACTCCATCACGAAGAACCTGATCGCCTGGTTACTGCCCTGCTTCATTATCGTCGCCGTCACACCTTTGTACACACCGCCGACACCTGAAAAAAAACTTCATAGTAAGTTCCCAAAAAAAAAAAAAATTGGTTAAATTATACAAGGTGTAATAAAACTAAGCGATATTAATACTTTAGCATGTGTATGAGTCCACTATATTAAGTTCAATGTCAAAGTAGCAGCGCTGAAATATAAACTTGTTTTTCAACTTTTGTATGGAAAAATTCCTGACGCTGGGGCACTTGCCCATACAAAACACAAAAAAAATCCTCTTTCAGCGCTGCTGTTTTCAAAGTAAACTCTATACAAGGAACACATACACACCCTAAATACTTTTCACTTAGTTTTTTTACACCTTGTATACGGGCTTTACAATCGGCAGATAAGTATAATACATAATATTATAATGATGTATATCACCATTCACCATCTTATTACACTGTCCATAGAGATCGTCAGGAGTCGACACACGTCAATAGCATCTTTACATCATAGCTGCCGTGTAAGAAGCCCTTGGGACCTGCATCTATTTTATGGATGATAATAATTGATACAGTATTATATCTAAACTCTAAAGTTACCATCAAATATTATAGTGTCTGAGGTTATTTTTAAATGTTCCTATGGTGGAACAAATTAAGACGAAAGAAATTGTTACGAATAATTCAGAAATCACAATCTATAATGAGATATGAGAGGAAGTAATATTTTTGATGTGTACAAAAAACACGTTCGACCAGCGACAATACCTGTTGCGATTTAATAATTAGGGGACTCGGCTCTTAAAGGAGGATCGAGGAAAGATAATCATATCAAATTTATAATCAGTCAAATTTGCAGGAATTTTTATTCATGTTTGTTAGTAGACGGCGCTTGAAGCAGTGACGGTGCAAGGTTTTAAATTAGGGGCGCCTATTTTTTTACAACTATTCTTTACCTTCTTCCCTAACAATCGTTCTGACGCCGTGGAAGAATCCTCTGAACCTGGGCTTTTCCAGTCGGGTGTCATTGATGAACTTGACTTTAACTGTCTCCATGGGTGTGACAGCAAATATCGCTTCAGCTACTCCAGCTGCGAGACCGCATGCTAGTTTTCCTGTGTTCGATAGCGTGCCATTTTCACTAACCATATACTGCTTGGCTTGTTCGAACACCCCGAATCTGAAAAAAAACGCTACTGTATTCTACAATGCCTTGGAGTGCATCTCGAAAATACAAAGATCGGGAATGAGGTCACCTCAAAAATAGTTTTAAAATATCTCCACACTCGAGGTGATAAAAATAAATTCAATCAATGTTTCGGAGTTATCTTGGAGCTCGACGTGTATTTTGGATGAAAAATGTTTTTTCATTAATGTATTCTACAGTTTTTGCGTAGCTAATTTTTCCTACTAATTCTGGTCTTAAACAATGACTAATTCACTATCACCAAGGCTCCGTGCTATTTATGATTAGAAATGGTCTGTAATTAGCATATTTTACTAAACAATGCGAAACATAATAGCTTCATTTGCGTAAAGTTCTATTTGTCCTTGATAGAAATAGGAAAATTGTAAAAAAAAATAGATTCATAAAATAAATAAATAAAATATCTTTTTATTCAAAATAGATATCATGAATACACTTTTTGAAAGTCGGAAGAACGTAGAAACTACGATGCCTACCACCGGTTCGGGAACTAACCCGGCGAGAAGAACCGGCGTAAGAAACTCGCACGGGGCCATCTTTTACTAAAAAGATGGAAAATTACAATTTTAAAATAATATAATATAACAATGTTATGGCTTACAGCTATGTAACAAAAATTACTTTTTAAATAAAAAACCGGCCAAGTGCGTGTCGGGCCACGCACAATATAGGGTTCCGTAGTACCGCTAATTTTTGATTGGTCAATGATAGGACATTTATAACGTGTTTTACACTACTAACAACATCATCTCAGTTACGTTCAAAGGAATTTGAACGAAAAGTTCCTTTATACTTCGCCGAATACATTTTTTTTAGTTGATCGACTATTTAGCCTCCCGCAGACAGGCGCGATATTATCGGTATAACGCAATAATTTTTTAAAACACAAAGTGGTCGGCTAATTCGACCGAACAAATTTCTTTTCGTTGGTAAGAAATATGACTTGACCAAGACAATACACCGTATACAGCCGCGTCGTGCCGTGGTCTCGATTCTCATTCAAGTTAATAGTCTCTAATACCCAAGGTTTCCATAGAGGTGTGACATTTCATATTTAATAACGGTAGCCAGTGTCCTAAATGTCATTGAGACTTATCTTCATCACGTAACTGAGTCGTGCGACACATGAGTGAACTGTCGTTATCATGCATTTAGCACGGATCGCGATCTCGCTCTATTGATCTAAACAACGCCTTGACACCTGTAGCGCAGTGGACGAGCTTATCAGTTACGAGTGACAGCGTAGTGACAGTCACAACCCATGTGGGGTCTCGGGTTCAATTCCTGACAATAATATTTCGTATTTCATAATATTATTATGATAACGGTACCGATACAAGTTCAAGGCTACGCTGTTAAAAAGATATATAATGTGAATTTATTTTTCTCGAGAATCATAGTATCGAAATATCTCAAGTGTAAAATATAAATAAACTAGATGACGCCCGCAACTTCGTTGCACCAAAATTCGTTTATCGCGCGGGAACCGTACATTTTTCCGGAATAAAAAGTATCCTATGTCCTTTCCCGGGACTCAAAGTATCCCCATACTAAATTTCAGCAAAATCGGTTCAGCGGTTTAGGCGTGAAGGTGACAGACAGACAGACAGACAGACATACAGACACACTTTCGCATTTATAATATTAGTATGGATAATACGTTATGGGTATCAAAAACACATTCTCTATTCCACGTATGGAAATTCATGCTAATAAAAAATAAACCGTCAGTCATCAGGCCGAATAATGGGCGTGGCTGTTGAATGGAATTAGTATTTTATACACTCGTCAACTGGTTTACACATTTACTAAAAATTAGTTTTTTTTTATGTTTTATTGTTTACAACCAAAATTTCCCAATTAAGTTTCACTTAGTGATTGTTTTATAATTTGTTTTACCAGTTTATTGAAATTATGTACTTGTTACGCAAGTGATATAATTACTTTAATTATGAATAAGCATGCGTTATTACTTATTTCCTTTTAATAAGGACATATCTATGTAAGTATAGGCACCTGGCAAACGTATTATTATAGTAAAGTTATACCTTAGCGTTTCTGTTGAGTGGGTTATGTAAATAAAATGGTTTCTGTAACTTTCCTATGTATTTTTATCATGTACATTTAGTCCTTTAAACATTTTTTAATTTTTTTTAGCTAGATTCAAATACTAAGTGACGATTGACGAACTCGTACGGTACTTATATTATTTGTTGCTTAACCATGTACACTTACGTAATAAGCATTTAGTAATCTTTGTACCTCCAAATGCTGACCTAGTAAAATCGGAAACTATAGTTATAATTTTCTGTGGTCTCTGGCAAACAATAGTTAGGTATAACTGAAAAATGCTTTCCAGAAAAAATACAGTGTTTCAGATTAATAAAAATAAAGTTAGCATCCACGGGTGGTGCAGAAAAATATTATGCTGTCAACATTATATTAAATATTATGCACTACATCCTGCTCGCGATAAACGGCTAAGGTGAGGGGGTTTTAGTCGGAAGACTTTTGGCTGGAAAATATCCATTGCTATAAAATTAAATAACAAACACTTTTTTAACTAACCTGACAGCAGACTTGGGTATAGAGCCGTATATTAAAACGCTCAATCCCCGGTAAAGTCCAAAAACACCGTGGCCCTTTACAGTCTTTTTAATGCAGTCGACAATACCTGTGTACTTTCTTGTGCCTCCTGTAACAAAAAAGGAAAATAATAATGCGAGAGTCTGATCACGAAATCAAAATCACGGCCCCGAAATAACAAATTCATTTATCTACTACTTTTAATATTCTCAAAAGTTTTAAAAGTATGGACTCATGAAACGTAAAAATTACGCGGTAAAATAGTCATCGTAAAGGAGACGTGCGCATTTTTATTACTTCATATTTGATATTGAAAATTGATTTTCTGCACACAATGATCATTAGCATCGATATTTATCATTGGAAATAACAATATACTTTCGTTTATGACAATCCAAAAAGTTGCTGCCCAATCAGTTAAATAGCGTTATTCCGTGTTCGAAAACTAGAATTTCAACACCCCGTTCGTCGTAACGTCACATCGTTATAGTTATAATGACGTTATCAATAATTTTCCTATAATTAGAAATCATAGGGGTATCAGGGTATGTAGCATTTTTTGGTTGAACATTTCATAAATAATTCAACGCGACCTTTTTCACGCGGCCCCTTTTCCTTAATCCGACCCTGTTATGAAACTTTACGTTTTATAATTCGAAATATTTCTAAAAAAACATTTTGAATGTTTCGCGTTTTAGTTAACCAATATGCAGTGGTTTTTTTGTTACAAAATAAATAGAAATATAAGGCTATGAGCCTATATTAATACATATCGATGGCCCCAACGAATACACGTGCAATCGAAAAAATAACTTTTCAGGAAGACAAAAAAAAACGTTTGGAACCACATAACTTTGATTACATAATAGACAAATAAAATGTATAATCAAATTAAAGGTAAAAAATCGGCCAAGTGCGAGTTGTACTCGCGCACGAAGGGTTCCGTACCACTACAGAGCAAAAATAGGCTAAAAATTGAATTTTTTGTATGGGAGCCCCCCTCAATTATTTAATTTATTTAAATTTTATAATTAATTATTAAACTACAAATACAATTAAGTATTTTGAGAACATTTCAATTGCCTATGTGTTGCTGTTATTGATTAAGAGCAAAAAATAGCAAAAAAAATCACGTTTGTTGTATGGGAGCCCCCCTTAAATATTTAATTTATTTTATTTTTAGTATTTGTTGTTATAGCTGCAACACATATACACAATCTGTGAAAATTTCAGAAGTCTAGCTATAGCGGTTCTTGAGTTACAGCCTGGTGACAGACAGACGGACAGACATCGAAGTCTTAGTAATAGGGTCCCGTTTTTACCCATTGGGTACGGAACCCCAAAAAAATATATTTATCTATACATATAATAAGACTGTAGAAATGAAAATTCTGTACATTAAAGATATTCAAAAAATAATAAGCGGGGGGTGTAACCACATCGCTATAGAATCTAAAAATGTGGTTAGTTTTTTGTTTGTCTGTCTGTCTGTATGTTTGTTCCACTATCACACGAAAACTACTGATCCGATTTGAACGCGATTCCCGCAGATATATTTGTCTTCTTTTAACTTAACATCTGGTGTATAAAAAAATTACTCCCACCCCTCTAAGGGGACAAAAGAGGGGGTCAGATTTTGTATCAAACTTTTTTCTTTAACACGAACACTACTGATCCGATTTGCATACGGTTTTCGCAGATATATTTGTCTTCTTCCAACTCAACATCTGGTGTATAAAAATCCCCCCCCCCCCCCCCCCACCCCTCCCTCTAAGGGGACCAAAGAGGGGGTCAGATTTTGTATCAAACTTTTTTCTTTAATGGACTTACTTCATATTATTAACTGTGTTTTCCAACTTAACATCTGGTGTATAAAACTTTTCCCCTCACCCTAAATAGTTTTTATTATTCGTAGCCCCCACCCCTCTTAGGGGACAAAAGAGGGGGTAAGATTTTGTATCAACTGATGAAGTAGAAATACTTTAAATGGCAAAACAACGTTTGCCGGGACAGCTAGTTATAAATTAAATATTATCGGTTTACTACATATTTAAGAAAAATCATATTAAATTATTATTCTATATTAATTTATTAGGCCAAAGCTATTGAAGGGAATTTCTGAAAGCCATCCTACCATCCCCACAAGTAGGAAATGAATCGTTGGCCCACGACGCAAAATACAAAGACGATCTACTGGGCAAGCTCTTTGCGTCAAACTCGACCTTAAATGACGGGGGATAGAAACTGTCGACCATACCACGATGCACGAGCATCATGTCGGATATTCGGTTTCATCAGCGCTCAGTGTGTAGGTATAGCCATGCGTTCCAAAAGTCGAGTGGGCCTGACAGAGTCCCTCCTATTGTGTTGAAAAAGTGTGCTCCAGAGTTGGCTTCGGTCTTAACGCGTCTTTTTCGGTTCTCCTACTCGTCTGGTATGGTCCCGGCTTCTTGGAAGACAGACTTAGTGACCGCTCAAATCCTTCCAATTAGAGACCAATAGGCTACTTGACTTACTTTTTTTCTTCATGCTAATCGCTTCTTAAACATAACTAAATTTTTAATATTTTAAGCAGTAGAAACCCATAAAAATGTTGATTGAAAAATATGCCTTTTAAATGGCGCCGAAAACACTGTCCGCCATAGTGTGACGTCATATTTTTTGCATTTTATACTTTCTTTATTGAAATTTTTTTTATCTGCTAAACGTACAAGTCTAACAGTGCCAAAAAATTAGAAAAGAATTTAGAAATCATTTGTAATGTTGAAAACTTTTGGAGAAAAGTTTTGGCCATTTCATTTCCCAACTACAATAAATGGAGATAATATATAAAACTGATGTTTTATTTAAATTATTCAAGAAAATATATTTTACAAATCTTTCAAGGCTTATTCTTATTATTTACTGGACGTTCCGCGCGGCTTCGTCCGCGTAAATTAGATATTTCACAGACTAATCAGTCTACAAAAAATAGCCTATGATCCTTCACGTGGTACTTCTTATCTGACCCAAATAACAGAAAAATTGCTCTAGTAGTTCGTGAGATAAGCCCTTTCAAATAATTTCCCCCGTTTCTTCCACATTTTCTTTTATTTCTTCACTTCTATTAGTCTTAAGAAGGCGACTAACCCAAAATTGTCGATTTTATAAATCATTTTTGGACTTGATAATAAGCCCCGAATTGTTTAATTTTCTAAACCTAGATACTACATTATATTTCCATGAATCTGATCTGAGCGAAAACACGATATCGTAAAATTTTCTCGATAAAAAAAAATCACAAAGATGCAACTTTGATGATTTTTTCCTATATTGCCAAAACCTTGCATTAAACTGAGTTAATAAAATAAAATAAAAATAAAATAAAAATAGTTTTATTTCTGAATAGATTAAAAAAAAATGCTTTCAGAATGTTGATACTACATGGTGCCTACCACCGGTTCGGGAACTAACCCGGCGAGAAGAACCGGCGTAAGAAACTCGAACGGGGCCCACTTTTTTACCAAAAAAAGTAATATTTTTACACATCATATAAAATTCTATCACCGAGGGTTCGACCTAGCGGATTTTTAATATTCTCTATATTTTTTAAGATATTTAAGAAAAACCACATTCGCGCTTCACCGCTAGATTTGTCTCACCTCTCAGTCGCCAACAGTCGCGTTCGCGCGCGCCTGAGCAGAGGACGTACTTCCTTTGCCTTTACTCCGGATTGAGAAAATATTTAATCGAAACCATGGGAAACAAACAAAAATTCAATAAAAACCACTAAAAGCAACCTTTGCAGGAGAAAACGGGAGCCGATGAACAATTGTAGAAGGCTTTTTAATTTAAAATAAAATAAGTATATTTGTTTACAAATATGATAATATTATCATGACAAATAATTTGTCAAACCCATATTATGTTGCGGCCGCACATGCGTAGTGCTTCGTGCTTGAGACGATACCATTGGACGATCTGCGTGTATCGTCCAATGGTATCGTCTCATAGCACGAAGCTTCGTGACGATAGACGAATTAGCGGCCGCGGCAATAGAGATTGAAAAAATAAATCGGCTTTAAATCGATATACTTTTGACAAAAACTAGTGTATGACAGCGATTTGAAAATCGATTTGGTTTCAATGAATGTCGTACTCGATACTATGGAAATATCGAATAAATGTCTTCGGAACAACGCTACGGTCTAGAAATGATAAGATTAAATTGTCAAACAGTGATAACATTATAATATTATATGCAAAATTCATCACTACTTCGACCATTCGCTTGATAATGGATAATAATTAGAGTATGAACAAAGGTGATGGCACATTTATGAAAGGATTTAGAAGAGTAGATAATATACTACATAATATTATATTATAAGGTCTTTTATACCTATGATATCATAGCCGTTTTGTTTAAAAATTGTTCTTTTAAGGGTGCCGTACCCAAAGGGTAAAAACGGGACCCAATTACTAAGACTTCAATGTCTGTCCGTCCGTCTGTCTGTCTCCAGGCTGTATCTCAAGAACGGCTATAGCTAGACTTCTGAAATTTTCACAGAATGTGTATATCTGTTGCCGCTATAACAACAAATACTAAAAACAAAATAAAATAATATTTAAGGGGGCTCCCATACAAAAATTACAATTTTTGGGCTATTTTTAGCTCTATAACGGTACGGTACCCTTCGTGCGCGAGTCCGACTCACACTTGGCTGATTATTTCGAACTTACTTATTTCTGTTATTTAAAGTAATTACCCCTGCAATCAATGCACGTTCACCAACGCAGTGGCAGTGTATAGATGCCAGTATTGAAAATGTCAGCCGGACGGCAGACTACACTTCTAAGGCATTTTGAGAGGCTGTCTCTCGCGAATTGAATTTTCTTCCCGGTAAAAGTTTTCCCAATTTCGGAAAAGGTAATAGTCGGTATGGCAGATGAAGGAGAGCTTCCAAACATTACTAGGTAAAAACTAACTACTAACTAAAAAGAGTGAAATTATTATTTTCAACAAAAAATTAAAACCGACTTCCAAAACAATAATAACATCCTTATTATATGAACTAAAAAGTATTAAATAATTTTTCCTATCTAATAGTGCCTTTTTCCGAATTCGGCTAAACTTCAACTATTTCTGTACTCAATCTTCATCATTTTGAAGTCGGTACCAGATATAGCTGAATCTTCAGTTGTGACTTGAACAGGAAAATGTGACTTGAACTTCTCAAAATTTTATCTGATATATTTGGTTATACTACGTTCGTACAAAAAGTGGTTACGAGAGGAATTACTGACCCCATTCCTTGAGCACTTGTTTTGTGGTACTGGGAGTTATACCACAGACTGGTTCTGGGCCATATATGAGACTCTCGGCCTCAAGCCTAGCCAGTTCGTCAGCGGTTTCATTTCCGGGGACGTTACTGTGGCCCGGGACCCATACTAGGCGGATGTTGTTGTTCCTTCCCAGCATGTTCAACGTCTCAATGCATTCCAGAACTAATTTGGACGAGACTTCTGCGGCAGTCAATGCTTTAAGTGCAGCTTGACTATCAGAGAAGATAAAAACGTTTTTATTAACTAGGGCCATCTCCAGGCTTTCTAGTGAACAACCGAGGATAGCGAAGACTTCAGCCTGAAACATGGTCGCAAACTCCCCCAAACAGGCGTATTTCCCTTTTGGTGGCCTGCCTCCGTAGAATCCGGCTCCCGCACGGTTGTCTTTCCTTGATCCATCCGTGAACCAAACTATGTCGCTAGGGCGGACATCGATTGGGATTTTTCTATCCCAGTCCTCCCTGGAAGGTATAAAAACCTGGTATAGCTTCGAAAAGCTATGCACCTTGATCATGGCATCTCATGGCATGGCCATGACAGGTGATTCATTGAGAGACTGTTCCAGCTGTCGAAAAGGGGTAGAGGCCTAATTCGTCCTGCCCGCTGTCCTGGCCCTGAGAGCCACCCTTTTGGCCTCCATCTGAACAAGCAGAGGAAGCGGAGTTAAGTTGATCAGGGCCTCGAGGGAAGCGGTGGGTGTTGACGAGAGTGCACCCGTGATTATAAGACATGCCAGTCTCTGTACGCTGTTTAGACTTTTATTACAGTTTACTTGTTCAGCCTTTTTATGCCACACTTCGCAGCCATATGTGGTTATCGGTCTCACTACGGCTGTATATAGCCATAGCATTGCCTTCGGCCGAATACCCCATTTAGAGCTGACAAGCTTCCAACAGGAACCCAGAGCACATCTAGCCTTTTTCGTAATATACTCGATGTGCCTATTCCAAGTGAGTCCTTTGTCTAGGATTACTCCTAGATATTTGACATCACCCGCAAACTTAATAGTTTTTCCGAAGAGTGTTGGGGGTCTTAGTCCCTCCAACTTTCTCTTTTTGGTGAAAGGTATCAAGACTGTCTTATCAGCGTTTACTGTTAGCTTGACCCTTTGGCACCAATCCTCGACGACTCTTAGTGCTGACTGCATCAACCCAGCGACCACCGATGCGCATTTTCCCACCACCATAATCGCCAGGTCGTCAGCGTACCCTTGAGCGTAGTAACCTAAGAGGTTCAGTTCCCTTAGTAGCTCATCCACTACCAGGGACCATTCCAGGGGTGACAGCACACCTCCTTGTGGGCACCCTTGTGTCAGCCTGATTTTGAGTGTCAGGTCCATAATAGTCGATGAGGCTACCCTGTTGTCGAGCGTGGCTTTGATCCATTTCCTAGTAGTTGGATCTATATTCTTTGAAGCCAGGCCATTTGTGATAGAGCTGGTTGAAGTGTTGTCGAATGCGCCTTTAATATCAAGGAAGACACATAACGCAATCTCTTTATCTTCAATTGCTCTATCAATCCGATCTACCAAGTCCATTAGGGCCGTCTCGGTAGACTTGCCTTTTTGGTAGGCATGTTGTCTCTCATGCAGCGGCATTTTAGTGAGATAGGTGTCCCTTATGTGTAGGTTCACCACCTTCTCCATTGTTTTAAGCATGAAAGAGGTGAGGCTAATTGGTCTGTATGACTTTGGTTGAGCTTTGTCCCTGTCCCCACTCTTGGGTATGTAGGACACCCTTACCTTTGTCCATGCCAATGGGATGTAGCCCCACGCGAAACTTGCTCTGAATATTTTCAGTAGCAGAGGAAGGATAATGTCCTTGCCCTGCTGTAGGAGGGCCGGAAATATATTATCCTCGCCGCCGGTCTTGTAAGGCTTGAAACTGTCAATTGCCCATGTGACTCGGTCAGGCTTAAAGATCACGGAAGCTCTCCTCCAATCGTCAACTGCTGGTCTCGTTTTAACAATCGTATGAGAGAAGGCTTCGTGATTTTCGAGATGGATACTGTTGGGGAAGTGGACTTCGGCTAGTAATATTAGCATTTCTTCCGCCGTTTTAGTATAAGTACCATCTGGCCTCTTCAGAGTGCTGGGATGAGAGCAAGGGGCCTTTATATAGTCTGGAGGTTTGCGAGGTGTTATTCACTTCCTCACAGAACCTTGCCCAAGAGCGTCTTCTGGCCTTCCTTAGCTCCCTATTAAACGTCTTCAGGGCGGTTCTGTATGCGTCCCAGTTCCCGTCTCTTTTGGCTCTGTTAAACAGAGCTCGGGACTCTTTCCTGAGTTGCGCCAGAGTACCGTTCCACCAAGGTACGTTGCGTTTACTTGACGTTTTCTTAACAGGACAGCTTCTGAGGTAAGCATCATTCAAGCTATGCTCCAGCTCTCCCACCGTTAGTTCCAGTTGTTCTACGGTCTTGACAGCTTTGTTGACTGCTGCGAGGTTTATCTGCAATTCCTCTCTGAATACACTCCAGTTTGTGGCCTTTGGATTCCTGTCATGTATATCAAACCTAATGTAACAGTGATCGGACAGTGAGTTATCGTCCGATACATGCCAGTTACAGGCGCGATGTCGTATAGGGCCTGTACATACTGTTATGTCAAGGACCTCCTGTCTCAACGGGTTGATAAACGTTGGTTTAGTACCCTGATTCAAAGTGTGGAGGTTATTAGTAAGTAAGAAGTCAAATAGTTTCTCACCTCTGGAGTTTACGCCGGTGCTGCCCCAACTTGTTATAAAATCGTTATTTTAAGTCAAAAATATTCAAAAAAATTATATACGTGTATCATAGGCCATGCAAACGAAAAATACGAAAAATTTTTTTGGGTAAGAGCTCTTGCACGTTTATTCGTTGGGGCCATTGATATATTATTCTCTTCACTTAATCTTTCTTTCTTAAAGATAAGAAGTAATTCAGAATGCACAAATGTGGGTCTGTCTCTTACCTCTTCACGCCTAAGCCACTGAACTGATTTTGCGGAAATTGGGCATAGAGATACTTTGAATCCTAGGAAAGGACATAGGATTCTTTTCATTCCGAAAAAATTTACGATTCCCACGCGATAAACGGATTTTGGCGCAATGGAGTTGGGATCGTTTTCTAGTTAAGAATATTTTATTTCCTAATAGATAAATTATAATGCTTTCAAAAACATTTTTATGGGCTTGGAAGTTCAAGTAAAAAAAATATATCCTTTTGTGAAAATATTTTCTGCCTGTTATTATCACATTAGGTATCTACTTTATCAGTGTCATATATTTATCGATCAATACAGTTATGTATCACATAATCTTGCCATTTGATCATACCATATTTGAACTGTATTTTTTCTTATCAATGTTATTGTAGCATAGATAAATGTAATATGCTATTATTTTTAAAGTGATCAGCAGGCGTAGCATGGTCACTATAGAAACGGTTTCTTTCTACGGAAGAATCAACATACTGACAGATTTTATCGACTAAATGGCAGATTTCCATTCTCTGTCACTGTCTATTCTTCCGTAGAAAGAAACCGTTTCTATAGTGACCATGCTACGCCTGCTGTTTAATATTATGAGCTATTGCTATTTTTCCTTTTCTATAATAGGAAAACCTCAAACATTATTGCTGCTACATTCACTGTATATTTGTTAATTTAATTTAAAACCATAAGGTTCTATGAGTAGAATTCAGAGATCATCCAATAATTCATATTGCAGGCTTCAAGCCAGAAAAAAAAGTTGTTTTTTTAAGAAGAAAATAGATCTCTGTTGTGTATTTAAAATAGCATTTTGTATTGTAGTACTTTATTGTAAGAATAATTTATGAAGTGAAGTCAACAACTCTGGCACCATGGCAACGTCGATAAAGTATATAATATCAATCTCTACAACTGAAAATTTGCATGTCTATGAAAGTACTTCCATGAAATAATAATGAAATTACATGAAATGCTCTTTTGTATCTTAACTATTCCAAAACTCCCAATATTGCACTTACATATTTATTTTCTTCTTAAAAAAAAAAAAAGATTAGTAATACAATAATTTTGTTACCTTATTTATTATTTACACTTCAAATATGAGCAAAATTATAATATGTGAAGCATGTTCCCAATATAATACTGTTGTAAGAGGGTGAGAAAACTATTTATTTAAACAATTTACACTAATTCTATGCCAAGTGTGAAAAAGTATTTTTTAAGTGTGTGGGCAAAGTCCAATTTATTAGGATTAGATGTAAACAACATTATCACTTTGGAATTTTCGATTGGTCAACCACATGTGCTTCATTTTAAAGTTTACTTATAATTTCAGATAAATCGAATTTCTTAGTAGCCATAATAATATTATATTATGCTTGGAAACAGTAATGTAAATATGCTATTCATTTATTTGACCTTGTATTATGACGCAATTGGAATTTTGTACCTTAGCATCATAGAAAAACAATCCGTTTCCATTTGGCCAATGATAAATTAAAGAATTATTACAGCATGTCTTGTGAGCGTTTCCAATAGTCAAACACACGCCACTCACCTTTTTCGTCTAGTTGGAGCTGTGTTTTTACATATTCGGTGGGGAATGTAATACAAATCTCAATGCCACCAGTTATTCCACCGGCTACGACTCCCTTTAGTCCGAGTGATCCTGAGCCTCCTGCGGCAGCTGCGGCTCCAGTCTCTGTCATCCATGGTCGAGAAAATGGATTTTTAAAGTTATTAGTCCTTGAACTCATTTTTAAATTTATACTCCGTCGTTAGTGTAACGACTGCCGCAGAAGGCGTCCACCTCTCTAAATATCAAAACACAGACTATTCACAGTTATGAGGTATTTTTTGGAGATAAGCGAAATGCGAATTTTGTCACTGTCACATAACATGACAGTGACAGTGTCATTTTGGCAGACTTTTTTTTTTGTTTTTTTCTTATATGGCACTTCGGCTATATAACCATGGCCAGTGTCGAGTATAAATATGGCGGGAAAACAATATTCTATAATACAATTTTCAGCATCGTTTTTCTATATTGTCAGGTCTAAAGTCTAGTCAAAGTCTAAATAAAAGTCAATACATACAGTCAAGAAGTCAAGTCGGTCGATTCAGTAAAGTGGTAGACGCTTTACTGAAACTTCCGATGGAGTTTTGGAGGGAACACAAAATAGCACGTTTCTGGATATTGTATCACTTTCCTACACTTGTGCACGATAACGAATATCTAATGGTTAATATCCTACCAATATTACACATTAAAAACCCATCTAACACAATTTTAGGAAAATAATACAAAAACACAACATCACTCTTTCACATTCCCGGCAAAACTCCAGACTTTTTTTTACGTGGATTCTAATTTCTATGACGGTGAGCGATTTAATGGGGCATATTCCAGCAGCCTCGAGAAGAAAGCGTGACCTACTGCATATTCAACACTATAGTACTAACTATCGCCAGAATTCTTATATGATCAGGGCTAGTAGAATGTTTAATGAAATATCTCGAATGATTGATGTGGACCTATTCTGTACCAATGTAACAACTTTTAAGAAAGAATTTAATAATTTTTATTTTAATTGTAACTATCTCAATTCTATTCCTTAATGGGTTGTTTTCTTTTTTAAATCTCCACCAGACGGCGCGACGGTAGACACTTCTAGATTTTCTATTGGTTCCCCACTGATCTGAAATTATCTGCAGGTTGGCATCACTGACTACATATTGGTTGTGTTTCCTAAAAATTTCAGTGTACTGTCAAGTGTGACATAAATAAAAATATCTTAAACCTAAGCGATCATTGGCCTAAGCGATTAAGCCATACTGGCTTAATCGCTTAGGCTGGTAATAGTTTAGGAACACGCTGACATAATAAAAACTTGTCAAACTGAAAACTGACAACTGAAAAAGTTTTGGCGGCCATGTTACTTTGAAACTTCTTCTACTTTTTATTGTTGGTGTGGTTTATATTATTTTTTCCCAAATTGTGTTATTTGGGTTTTTGATGTTCATTATTGGTAAAATATTGGCCATTAAATATCCGTTATCGTGTACAAGTGCAGGTAAGATGTTGTCAAAACCAAAATTTATAATTCCTGTGACATTTGGTGTGAATAACGATAAATACGGCTATTTCTTCCGTGAGTTTTAACTAAAACATCGTTATAATAACTTTATTAATCTATTTGTTAGAATATCATTGTGTCTTTTTCAAATTGAAATGTATCAAGTTTTACATTCTTTTGCCCAGTTTTGTAGCAATTATTGATGGTATTATCTGGTATTACCGATAGTTGTCTACCCATACGCCATCTAGTTACTAAAATGGAAACTGTTTGACAATCAAATTAAAAAAATAAGAAAATGCCCCATTATTCTCAATTCTTGTTCTGTCTTTCCAAATTGTTTCCAAAATTTTAAATTGTGACCATTGTCTATCGCTGCCTTGTTTCATAAAGTTAATATAATAACTTTATGCCTTGTTTTTATTAGCATCTCTCTATCTGTGAAAACTTTTATTTGGCCTTCTTGTATTGTATTTAGATTTTATATATTGTATGTTAGCTGTAAGTTTTCCAAAAATTAATAAAATAAAATAAAATATTACACGCATCAATATTATTATCACGATTCCGTGATAATATTGATGGTGTAATGGGTTGTTTTCTTTTTTAAATCTCCACCAGACGGCGCGACGGTAGACACTTCTAGATTTCCTATTGGTTCCCCACTGATCTGAAATTATCTGCAGGTTGGCATCACTGACTACATATTGGTTCTGTTTCTAAAAATTTCAGTGTACTGTCAAGTGTGACATCACTGACATAAATAAAAATATCTTAAACCTAAGCGATCATTGGCCTAAGCGATTAAGCCAGTATACTGGTAATAGTTTAGGAACACGCTGACATAATAAAAACTTGTCACACTGAAAACTGACAACTGAAAAAGTTTTGGCGGCCATGTTACTTTGAAACTTCTTCTACTTTTTATTGTTGGTGTGGTTTTTATTATTTTTTCCCAAATTGTGTTATTTGGGTTTTTGATGTTCATTATTGGTAAAATATTGGCCATTAAATATCCGTTATCGTGCACAAGTGCAGGTAAGATGTTGTCAAAACCAAAATTTATAATTCCTGTGACATTTGGTGTGAATAACGATAAATAGGGCTATTTCTTCCGTGAGTTTTGACTAAAATATCGTTATAATAACTTTATTATTCTATTCGTTGGAATATCATTGTGTCTTTTTCAAATTGAAATGTATCAAGTTTTACATTCTTTTGCCCAGTTTTGTAGCAATTATTGATGGTATTACCTGGTATTACCGATAGTTGTCTACCCATACGCCATCTAGTTACTAAAATGGAAACTGTTTGACAATCAAATTAAAAAAATAAGAAAATGCCCCATAGGGTTGTTTTCTTTTTTTTGATCTCCACCAGACGGCGCGACGATAGACACTTTTCTATTGGTTCCCCACAGTGCTCCAAGGTATACTATGGTTCCGAAGATACTAAGAGAACTCCGGATTCCTTATAGATACAAGTTTGGGGGTTTAGGCGCTGTTTTAAGAACTGAAAGCATATGCTACTATGCAAATTACATTCATCATCATCATCATCATCATCATCATCATCATTACCACGTCAGGGTCACCAGTGTCAAATGGTTGTGTATGGATACAATATTCCCCCACAACACCATTATTATATCATCACGTTATGTCCTTATAATAATTGGTACTTTACATAGCGATTTTAATAAGAATATAATGTTGTTTCAAAATAAATGATTCAAGTTCTAAGCGACTTATGTGCCACAAAATTGAACATAACAACGTCAACCTTAATTCCAGAGCGTAAGGCACACATTTGACATTACTTTTGAGATTCGAAAGAAAAAAGAGACGTAAGTTGCTTCGATAGGTACTACACTAGTTTAACTATTAACCCATGAATCCCCAAGCAGCACCCGGCTGCCGCATAACAATTAAAAATCTATTGTGTCTGCGATTCCCACGATCGAGGTAATAAATTGAACCTTTAGTATGAAAATAATTATATAGGAAAACAATCTACATCGTAATAGGAATAAGAAACACGATTGCATTCTACGTATCTTGTTAGTTAAGAGTCACACTTAACAAATTGTAATAAGATACGTAGAATATACGCGATGGTTTACTAGGTAACTAAAAAGAGTTAAATTATTATTTTTAACAAAAAATTAAAACCGACTTCCGAGGTAAACACAATAATAACATCCTTAAAATATGAACTAAAAAGTATTAAATAATTTTTCCTATCTAATAGTGCCTTTTTCCGAATTCGGCTAAACCTCAACTATTTCTGTACTCAATCTTCATAATTTTGAAGTCGGTGCTAGTTCTAAAAGTTTCAAATACCTATTCTGTCAGAGAACTAAAGATTCAGCTATATCTGGTACCGACTTCAAAATGATGAAGATTGAGTACAGAAATAGTTGAGGTTTAGCCGAATTCGGAAAAAGGCACTATTAGATACCTAGGAAAAATTATTTAATACTTTTTAGTTCATATTATTATAAGGATGTTATTATTGTTTTTACCTTGGAAGTCGGTTTTAATTTTTTGTTAAAAATAATAATTAATCGAGATTTTTTAATTTCTTATACCGTATACTGCTCACTTGACGGTAACAGTGAGATGCTCCTCTTGATTTAAGTAGTTTGACGAAATATACAATCATAAACGAGCCTTAGGAATTAAGTGCTCATTAAGTGCTAGCGATAAGCGGGGAAAAAAAAATAAAAAAACTGCATTTTTTAATTTTTTTATACCGTATACTGCTCACTTGACGGATTCAACTACATGCTCCTCTTGATTTAGTTAGTTTGACGCAATCCACAATCGTAAACGATACATAGGAATTAAGGTGCTAGCGATTAGCGGGGAAAAAAAATAAAAAAGGCATTTTTTTAATTTTTTATACCGTGTACTGCTCGCTTGACGGTAACAGCGAGATGTTCCTCTTGATTTAGGTAGTTTGACTAAATCCACAATCATAAACGATACATAGGAATTAAGTGCTCATTAAGTGCTAGTGATTAGCGGGGAAAAATATGAAATTTTATATTTCATACCGTATACTACTCACTTGACGGTAATAGCGAGATGCTCCTCTTGATTTAGGTAGTTTGAAGAAATATACAATCATAAACGAGCCTTAGGAATTAAGTGCTCATTAAGTGCTAGCGATAAGCGGGGGAAAAAAAATGAAAAAATACATTTATTTTTATTTTTATAGCGTGTACTGCTCACTTGACGGATTCAACCACATGCTCCTCTTTATTTAGGTAGTTTGATGAAATTTTAAGGTAATTTCGTCAAACTACTTAAATCAAGAGGAGCATGTAGTTGGATCCGTCAAGTGAGCAGTATACGCTACAAAAGATTCAGCGCTAATCGCTAGCACTTAATGAGCACTTAATTCCTAAAGTTCGTTTATGATTGTATATTTCTTCAAACTACCTAAATCAAGAGGAGCATCTCGCTGTTACCGTCAAGTGAGCAGAATACGGTATAAGAAATAAAAAAAAAGCATTTTTTCATATTTTTTTTCCCCGCTAATCGCTAGCACTTAATGAGCACTCAATTCCTATGTATCGTTAATGATTGTATATTTCGTCAAACTACTTAAATCAAGAGGAGCATCCTGCTATTACCGTCAAGTGAGCTGTATACGATATAAAAATTTAAAAAATGCATTTTTTCATTTTTTCCCCCGCTTATCGCTAGCACTTAATGAGCACTTAATTCCTAAGGCTCGTTTACGATTGAAGACTTCGTCAAACTACCTAAATCAAGAGGGACATCATGCTGATTCCGTCAAATGAGCAGTATACGGTGTGAAGTATAAAAAAATGCATATTTTAATTTTTTTTTACTCGCTTATCGCTAGCACTTAATGAGCACTTAATTCCTATGTATCATTTATGATTGAAGATTTCATCAAACTACCTTAATCAAGAGGAGCATCTTGCTGTTACCGTCAAGTGAGCAGTATACGATATAAAAAAATTAAAAAATGCATTTTTTCATTTTTCCCCCGCTTATCGCTAGCACTTAATGAGCACTTAATTCCTAAGGCTCGTTTAGGATTGTAGATTTCGTCAAACTACCTAAATCAAGAGGGACATCATGCTGATTCCGTCAAATGAGCAGTATACGGTATGAAGTATAAAAAAATGCATATTTAAATTTTTTTTTTACTCGCTTATCGCTAGCACTTAATGAGCGTTTAATTCCTATGTATCGTTTATGATTGAGGATTTCGTCAAACTACTTAAATCAAGAGGAACATCTTTCTGATTCCGTCAAGTGAGCAGTATACGGTATAAAAAAAAATGCATATTTTAAATTTTTTTCTACGTTTATCGCTCGCACTTAATGAGCACTTATTAGCTAAGTATTTATCACGGAGCTATATCATCATTATTAAGGTTTTTAGTTATGTACATTGCTAGCTTGACGTAAAGGTAGCAGTATTAGCATTTATTGCGAATTTTGAGGAGCACTAAATTCGCGGTTTTTGCACCAAAATAACACTTAATTAGCACTTAATTAATAACGCAATCCCGAGTTATTTTGCTGACTTTGTCATGCTAGCTTTACATACGTCGCCTGCACGTCAACTCGGCTACGGCTAGGCGACGCCTCGCTTACGGCTCGGGGAAGGGGAAAGGGGCAAGGGTGGACGAAGAAACTTTCCGAGTTGATACGTGTGCTGTGAGTGCTGTGACCTTATTCCACCTTACTATAGGTCTACCAGAATCTGATGGCAAAAAGTGAGAAAGTAAATTGACTCTAGCAATACCGGGGTAATGAAAGGACTAGAATCCAGGCCCGTAATTTTTAATAAAAAAAAATGGAATAAAACATTTTGATCCTTATTTTGATCCTTTTTTTTCCTTATGATTATGTGTGTAAAACATGCAAATATATAAATTTATCCGCTGATCAACATAGAGATATTATGTACTACGTACATGATCAAGGATATTTTTTGAAAATCTGCTGTCAAATTTGCCATCAGATTCTGGTAGACCTATAAAAGACGTCCTAATTAGGATCATAAAAAGAAGTCTAATTAGAAGCTTCTGATTGCACCAATCAAAAGCCCCTATTCTTCTGGTTTAGTACGCTAATAATTATTAGGATCCTAACTTTCTACGACTGTCTGCAACTAACGCCATCTATTAAAATCGATTGATGACCATTAGCTCTGTTTCGATTATATAAGGGTGGGTTGCACCAGCTTACTTTAACTTTAACTGTAACTTTAACTTTAACTTTAACTACAATGCCAAATGTCAAATCTTTGGTTAAAGTTAAAAATGGACGCCATCAAGACGCCATATTTAACCATAACCATAGAGCTCGACAAGGTTTTAAATGCATGTGGCGAAAAAAGGAACTAACGCTGTCATCATACAAAAACGCCATTTTTGACAGTTCTCCTTTACCAGCAGCGCCCCCGCCCACGTTCATTTATAACCTTGTTGGACCAGCTGTCATCTGTCAATTTCTCCGGTCAAAGTTAAGGTTAAAGTTAAAGTTAAAGTTAAATTTACCTTAACTATAACCATAACTTTAACTTTAACCACGCCTCTGGTGCAACCCACCCTTAAGTTTATTATAATAAAATAGATAACGCTAGCTAGCTAGCTGATAAAAACTGTAGATTTCGAAGCCTTAACTGAAAACTGAGAGGATTTCCGAAAAACTGTAGATCTACAGCTAAAACTGAGGGGTTGGCTACGCTGCGTAGACCGTAGTATTGCAGGCTTCTGCCTTCTACAGATTTTACGTGTGAACGCGTCGCAACACAGAACACTAAATCAAGAGGAGCATAGCACAGAGTACTTTTTTATATTAAGGAATACTCCTACCGGAGTCGTCGCAAGCGCTTGCCGCAGCCCGCAAGCGCTCTTTGATCTTTGTCCAAAAATCGACACTACACCGGATCGGATACATCATACAAGCGTCCGTCTCTTTATTGGAAACGCAGCAAAAGCAACGTAAAATATAGGTCTGCCAGAATCTGATGGCAAAAAGTGAGAAAATAAATTGACTCTAGCAATACCGGGGTAATTGGAATAAAACATTTTGATCCTTTTTTTTTCTTATAGCGGCTAATTCTGTGTGTTAAACATGCAAATATAAAAATTTATCCAATGATTAAGGATATTTTTTGAAAATCTGCTGTCAAAAATTACCATCAGATTCTGGTAGATTGGGTAGACCTATAGTTCCTGCATATCGGCCTTGTTTCAATGGGGCATATTACACGCATCAATATAATAATATTAATATTATCATGATTCTAGTATCACGCGAATCACAAGTACTACTGCGATACTGCGTTTACTTATTTTATAAGCAACCGCCTGTACAAGGTGCTGAGTTTGTATATTGTATAATGTATACCATTGTATACTATACTTGGATGTTAATAAAGTCTTTGAATCTTTGAATCTTTTTTTGGAGCAAAGGACTCGTTTCCAGCTCCCAATAAATTAAAAAAAAAGTATATGTCAAACACTTTTGTCAATTGTCATTTGTCAAATGTGCTTACAAGCTTCGATTTTTAGCATTATTTTCGTGCTATATTCTTATAATACTGTTTGAATTGGCGTTATTTCATTATGTTTTAATAAAACACAAGTGAAGATATTATTGCAAAAGTTACTTTTTCCATTGTCACTTATAGATAGTTGAAAAACCGCAACTCAAAATGGCTTTGAGAACTTACGGGGATAAGCCGATTAGTTTCCAGATAGAGGAGGGTGGAGATTTCTACTGCGTGGGATCAGAGGTAAATAAGCAACATACAAGCTGCTACCTATTCTTTTCTGCAGATAGTTATTTGGTAATTGTTTCAAAACTAAAACCTATTGTATCTTGGTTAACAGGTCGGAAACTACCTGCGGTTATTCCGTGGGTCTTTGTATAAAAAGTACCCTGGCATGGCCAGGAGGACCCTCACAAATGAAGAAAGAAAACGCTTAGTTGATAATGGTCTGGGACCCCATGTCCTTTCCAGTTCAGTTTCGTTACTGAAAGCATCGGAAGTAGAAGACATCATTGAAGGGAATGATGAAAGGTATTAAATATTATAAGTTTTAGTATGTCTATATAAACATACCTTATGCTAATGCTACAAATAATAAAAACTAAGGAAGAGTAACTGTCAAAAAATTTGTTCCGATTATACAAAATGTGACCTGAATACATGCATACTTTATGCAAAAAGAGACCTGAATACATGCAAGAATTTTGTGTAATTATAGAAGTGCAATTATTGTCAATGGCTTTATTTTGTCAATTTGAATGTAACATGTTTCGTAGTTATTGCCATATTATTTTAGTGTGCGAAAAGAACCAAATTCATAACAATTGAAGTATGGGAGTTACGTTTCCTTAGTTTTATTATTCATAGTGTTAATGTGACATAAAAATATTAAAGCAATGAGATAAAATAAATATTTTTTGTTACTAGATACAAAGCAGTCTCTGTAAGTCAAGAACTAGCCACACCAAGAGAGAGCAAGAGTAAGAAGCCCCATAATCCATCATGGCTTCCTGTTATGCCAAATTCATCCCATTTAGATGCTGTGCCACAAGCTACACCAATAAGCCGCACTAGGGTGCACAATAAGAAAGTATGTAATATTATTTTTAGCTTACTTAAAAATAATAGATTAGTACCATTTCAAAATAAACTTTGAAATGGTACTAATCTACAGTTATAACTTGCAATAACTATAACTGTAGATACTATTATTTGTATTTAGCATTTTTTGTGTTTTTGCTATAAATAATTCCATAAAATTGTCTACATGTTATTTACTTCAGGTTCGCACATTTCCACTGTGTTTTGATGATACTGACATGTCAGCAATGTTAGAAAATGCATCTCAAAAGCAAATTTTGGTACCAATTCGACTGGACATGGAGATTGAAGGTCAAAAACTTAGAGACACATTCACATGGAATAAGAATGGTATGATTTAAAATTGTTGTAGCTTGGAATTTCTTCCCCTTTAAATATTTTAAATTACTAATTAATATGTTCCTGTCTTTTACTGACACATTTAAACTTATTTGAACAACTCAAAAAGATGAGAAAACTGAGATACTACAAAATTATTTTAAAGAGGGAATTAATACTAATACATAGGCAGCATAATGTTATATTAACTTTTATTTAATACTTTAGTTTTGTGTCAGCTTGCCAATACAACATATTTTTTTTTCAGAATCTATTATCACACCAGAGCAATTTGCCGAAGTGCTGTGTGATGATCTGGAGCTGAACACTAGCACATTTATACCAGCTATAGCCTCATCCATCCGACAACAGATTGAGGCCTTCCCCAGTGAACCACCAGCCATACTCGAGGAGCAGACTGATCAGAGACTCATCATCAAGTTAAATATACATGTTGGAAACACTTCCCTTGTTGATCAGGTACATTAGCTTCAATTTGCTTCCCTTTTTAGGGTTCCATACCCAAAGGGTAAAAACGGGACCCTATTAATAAGACTTTGTTGTCTGTCTGTCTGTCTGTCTGTCTCCAGGCTGTATCTCAAGAACCGCTATAGCTAGACTTCTGAAATTTTTACAGATTGTGTATATCTGTTGCCGCTATAACAACAAATAGTAAAAATAAAATAAAGTTAATACTTTAGGGGGGCTCCCATACAAGAAACGTGATTTGTTTGGCCTTTTTTGCTCGTAATCATTAATGGTACCAGTTAGGCACTTGAAATTTCACAAAATCCTTAATTATATTTGTACTTGAATAATTAAAAATAAAATAAAAATAAAGTAAAAATTTAAGGGGGGCTCCCATAAAAAAAACACGATTTTTTGTCTACTTTCGCTCTATACCGGTACGGAACCCTTCGTGCGCGAGTCCAACTCGCACTTGGCCGATCTTTTAATATTTCAGTATGACCACTAAGAATTTTTAACCCTCTTGTTGATTGTTTCTTTAATTTTTTATCAAAAATCCATACTGATATTATAGATATTATGCGAAAGTGTATCTGTCTGTCTGTTACGTCTTCACGCCTAAACGGCTGATCGGATTTAGCTGAAATTTGGATACTTTGAGTCCTGTGAAAAGACATAGGGTACTTTTTATCCCAGAGAAATGTACGGTTTCCAAGTGATATACTAATTTTGGCGCAACGGAGTTGATGCTGTCATCTAGTAGACTATAAAGGTTGTCAAAAGCCATCACCAAAATTTGGTTTTACTGTACTTAATTATCTGTTGTTTTAGTTTTAGATCGTATAAATTATAAGAAAAAAATTAGAATCACATAATTATTGATAAAATTACTAATAAAATATGTTCTTTTAAAAAACATTTTAGGTGGAATGGGACATGTCTGAGAAAGAGAACAATCCTGAACAGTTTGCTATGAAGTTGTGTGCTGAGCTGGGCCTAGGAGGGGAATTTGTGACTGGCATAGCGTACAGTGTCCGTGGACAGCTTAGCTGGCATCAGAGAACTTATGCTTTCAGTGAAGCACCATTGCCTGTTGTGGAGGTTAATACTTTCAAATATTATTGTAAATTAATCAGCCCAATGCTTGTTCCTGGTAGGAAACCAGGAAGAAGTCCTTTTTTGTCGTAAGAAGTTTATTTTTTTATTATTACATTAGCGTGTTTGATAAATGATAAGCTAACGTTAAACGCGTAACAAATCTACAATGTATTTAATTGATAAAATCCCATTGAAAACATCTCAGAAACAAGGCGCATAAATGCCACAGTTATATTTAGGTCCAATTATATTGTGATGGTTATTTACCTATAAAATCAGTTTCTTTCATGCATTATATTATTTGTAAATATTTTACAGACTCCATACAGACAACCTTCGGAGGCCGAGGCTTGGGCGCCGTACCTAGAGACGCTCACTAACGCCGAAATGGAAAAGAAGATTCGTGACCAAGATCGTAACACTCGACGTATGAGGCGATTGGCTAATACTACACCTGGTAATTTTCTTTGTTAAAAGCAAAAAACTAATTTTTATAAGTAGAAAAAAAATGCAATAACTGATATGTGGATTTAAAAAAAACTTCATAGCAACATTTTTTGTTGATCATAGGTGTTTATGTTTCTTTTAACTATGTGCAGTGGTTTTAAACTTATAATTTTTGATTGCAGAGGTTTCTTTAAGCAGGGCTGTAAGTCGGCTTATTCGTGCAGATGAAGCAATGTTCCCTACTACACCTGAGAAACGAAGAAAGAAAATATAAATAGTTTTCTTCAAGATCAGGATAACACTACTTTTATAATGGATAGTACTAGATAATATTATTTAGATATTAAGATTTTTTTGTGTAATTTTTAAGTTGAGCAAGTATTCTTAAATAAGAAAATAGCTTAGTATATTAAAAACTTTTATTTAACTTGCTCTGTATGCATGTAAGTATGTATGTTCGGGTGAAATTTTGGAACTCATTTTGAAGTAGATAATATAATTGACCGATTGAGTTGAAATTTTGCATACACGTTTAGTTTGGATGACAATGCACGATATGGTATGTGACATCACTATAAATCCAATATGGCCGACCATCCAAAATGGCTAAATAGTAGAGATGTGCCGACTAGTGGGTAAAGCCGACTATTGGGCCACTTTTGTAGTCGGCGACTAGTCGGCAAAAAGCGCCGACTATCCGGCTTGTTACTTTTTTTAAATTTTTGCTATAATTATAATTGAAATTACATTATAGAAAAACCTTGATTATTTATAATGTGTTCATATCACACTTCATAAGTCTTTTACATTTTAAACATTACATTTTAAAATTAACTGAAGTGTTTCTGAAATTACTTGCTAGTAAATAAATTGAATATAGTTTTAACAACAAATTAGGTATGTATTATTAGATCAAGATTGCATGTTACGTATGAAATATTTCCTCAAAACCATTAATTGTATCATAAAAAGAGAAGTAACGTACGCGAAGTAAACATAACAAGATCCGACACCTTCGCAGGCGGCGTGTGTTACTTACCCGCGAATCAGCAGTAAAAAAAGTGTTACAGAAACTTCCGAAACCATGATCGGCTTGGCCGACTAGTCGGCCGATTAGTCGGCTTCTTTGCAGTCGACTAATCGGCTAGTCGGTTAGTCGGCCAAAGTCATGATCGGCACATCTCGTTCTCACGAACGTGGGCGGGGGCGCTGCTGGTAAAGGAGAACTGTCAAAAATGGCGTTTTTGTATGATGACAGCGTTAGTTCCTTTTTTCGCCACATGCATTTAAAACCTTGTCGAGCTCTATGGTTATGGTTAAATATGGCGTCTTGATGGCGTCCATTTTTAACTTTAACCAAAGATTTGACATTTGGCATTGTAGTTAAAGTAAAAGTTAAAGTTACAGTTAAAGTAAGCTGGTGCAACCCACCCTAATAAATGGTAGCCGGTCAGCTAACGATGGTGCATGTGTCGCTACTCTTGAGCGCTGACCCCATGCGACCACTTACGTGACTTTTTTGTCACAAGACAAGTTTCCATTTTTGCAATATTGTGTTTAATTGTTAAATTATTTTTGATATAATTAAGAATAATTTATAAATATATATGAGTATGTCATTCTATTGTCAACATTTTTTTATATAATTGCTCTGTAAAAATGTCAGTATAGATCAAGATAGTGAAATACGCTGGCGGCTGGAAGGTTTCTGAAGATAAAAGAGATTTTGCGAGCCTAGCCTCCGAACTTCAAAACTATGCACCTATTTGTGACGGGCATGAATCGGTAGACAAGATAGCCCATATATATATATAGCCCAGTAGCCCTGGCACGGCGACCAGTAGAAATGCGAAAGTATAGACAAACTGTGGAGATAAACTTAAGGTGCCGTTCCGATCTTTTTTCGTTCCGATAAATTCAATTAAAATGCCACTATATGACAGACTATAGTCACAAACTGTGGAGATAAACTTAAGGTGCCGTTCCGATCTTTTTTCGTTCCGAAAAATTCAATTAAAATGCCACTTTATGACAGATTATAGTCCTAAAAATTCAAATAATATCCTACTTTATGACATATACTATAGTCTGTCATAAAGTGGCATTTTAATTGAATTTTTGTCGGTCACGATTAGCCGCGGTAAAGATCGGAACGGCACCTTCAGTGTTACTTATAAAAATTGTCTATCCTTAGGATATTCCAAGCTTAAACTAGTAATAGTTATACTCGGTATAAATTAGGAATAACCTGAGATTATTTTCTAACTCATAAACTCGGTATAAGGTTGTCATAACTATACCACCGCTATTCCCGATGCACGAGACGGCAACGCCGCAAATCAAAGACGGCTTTTGTCTGTGAATTCTGTTAACAGCTGTTAACTTTAAATCAACAGATGGGGATTTTGCCGGGAATATGAAAGAGTGATTTTGTGTTTTTGTATTGTTTTCCTAAAATTGTGTTATCTGAGTTTTTAATGTGTCTCTGACTAGGCTTTGCCATAAGTTATACGTGGAAGAGCCATGCTTCGGCACGAATGGGCCGGCTCGACCTGAGAAATACCACGTTCTCACAGAAAACCGGCGTGAAACAGCGCTTGCGCTGTGTTTCGCCGAGTGATTTTGTTTACCGGAGGCCCAATCCCCTACCCTATTCCCTTCCTTTCCCTCCCCTATTCCCTTCTATTCCCATCCCTACCCTCCCCTATTCCCTCTTAAAAGGCCGGCAACGCACCTGCAGCTCTTCTGATGCTGCGAGTGTCCATGGGCGACGGAAGTTGCTTTCCATCAGGTGACCCGTTTTCTCGTTTGCCCCCTTATTTCATAAAAAAAAAGAACTGTCAACCCAAGTTATATCGACGTTAAAGGTGGGGGTTGGTATAACGTTTGTATGGGAGTTACACCAACCTTATACTAGGTTTAAGTTATACCTTGTTTATGAGTCGCGATTTTGCTTATTCCAAGTTTATTCTGAGTATAACTTTTATACTCGCTTTATAAGTAACACAGCTTAAGTTTATCTCCACAGTTTGTCTATACTTTCGCATTTCCACTGGTCGCCGTGCTAGGGCTACAGAGATGCCTAAAATAATCCCTGACCACTGGATGGTGATGACCACAAGTGCGTAACAAATCATACAAATGAGGAAAATATGTTTGTCAGTATTATCTCAGCCCCCCTAGCATACGCCAACGAGATATCTCGTGGATATCTCACTCTCGAGCGTAGTGATATTGTCGATATCGATATATATATCTCTTTTTCGCTAACATGCGTACGTCGAGACTCGAGAGATAAATTTCTCGTTCGTATATAGTTCGTTAGTATATATAGATAAAAATAGCACATAAAAAAATACAAAATTATCTCTAATTTTGACGACAGACGTACGAGAAAAAATGTATGTCATGTTAGGGTCAATAGAGATGAAGAGATAAACCAGTTAACATCGAGAAAACGTGTAGACAAAATTTTCTCGTTGGCGTATGCTAGCACGGCTGGACCTATTTCCTTCATGCTGCAAAAAAAATCTGGTCATCAGGGTGAGATGTGAATAATAGATTAATTTTAATCTCGATCTCAACCATAGTGATTATGAGATTTCGAGACAGAGCAGTAGCTGATCGATTTTTTTTAGTTGCATACATAGAGGCAAATGAAGGTTTTTGCTTATTAAGATTAATTATCATAAAGCATTCTAATAATTCGCATAATTAATACTTCATTTTATTCATTTCTTCAACTTAATTTTAATTTTTTATTTGGGTACAGTGGAAACCCCATGCGACTACTTGTGTGAATTTTTTGATGCGCCTAGTTAAGGGTTAATAGATAAATTTATTAACCCATCAATCCCCAAGCGGCAGCCGCATAACATTTGAGTATCTATTGTGTCTGCGATACCCACGATGGAGGTGCTACAATAAAAAAATATCCATTTACTCGGTTAAATTGGTAGGTACTATGTTATATATAAAATTCTCGTGTCACAATGTTAGGCCGCGTACTCCTCCGAAACGCTTTACTGATTTTAACCAAATTTTATATGCATATTCAGTGGGTCTGAGAATCGGCTACTGGGTACTTTTTATATTGATAAGTGCATTTGTTGAAAAAATAATAGTAAATTATTATAGGTCTACCAGAATCTGATGGCAAAAAGTGAGAAAATAAATTGACTCTAGCAATACCGGGGTAATGGGGCATTTTCTTATTTTTTAATTTGATTGTCAAACAGTTTCCATTTTAGTAACTAGATGGCGTATGGGTAGACAACTATCGGAAATACCAGGTAATATCATCAATAATTGCTACAAAACTGGGCAAAATAATGTAAAGCTTGATAAATTTCAATTTGAAAAAGACAATGATATTCCAACGAATAGAATAATAAAGTTATTATAACGATGTTTTAGTTAAAACTCACGGAAGAAATAGCCCTATTTATCGTTATTCACACCAAATGTCACAGGAATTATAAATTTTGGTTTTGACAACATCTTACCTGCACTTGTGCACGATAACGGATATTTAATGGCCAATATTTTACCAATAATGAACATCAAAAACCCAAATAACACAATTTGGGAAAAAATAATAAAACCACACCAACAATAAAAAGTAGAAGTTTCAAAGTAACATGGCCGCCAAAACTTTTTCAGTTGTCAGTTTTCAGTTTGACAAGTTTTTATTATGCCAGCGTATTCCTAAACTATTACCAGTATACTGGCTTACGGCCGTTCCCAATATTCAATCTATCTCTGGTTTAAATAAATAAATAAATAAATAAACTTTTTATTTGGCACAATAGGACATTACACTATTCTACAAATAGGTACAATGTGAAATACAAAACACAATAAAAAAAAAAATACAACAAAACAAAAAAAAAAAAAAATGAAACAGAACACAGACAACATAAAATGTGCTTATAAATCGTAAACGAATGGTAGGTAGTGTAATGCCCTAATACCAAAAAGGAAACCACTCAGGCGCAGCTCTGTAGCGTAGGTACCCTACAGTGCCTGGTGTTATGTGGCTCCTGGTGGTGTTGTTGACGTTTGATGGACAGACTTAAGCACTCAGCTGTGTGTGTGTGTGTGTGTGTGTGTGTGTGTGTGTGTGTGTGTGTGTGTGTGTGTGTGTGTGTGTGTAAATATAGTTATATCAGTTATAACTTATAACCGCTATGCATCTACGCCACTACTTATAATATAAATACATTTAATAAAGTGCGAATATGCTGCAAACAATGCACAGAGATCACGCCATCCGGACACCGGCGGACGCACGCGCAACGGGCGCCGGGCGCCGGGCGGCGGCCGTGTGCCACCTGTTTACAGCAACTATAATATATTTTATTAGCTGATATAATATACTTATTATACTAGGGAACAGATAAACTGCATAAAATACTTAAGAAAAATTATACGTAAAGTGGTGAGTAGTGAGATCACATCAATATAAACATGATACATAATAATAGTCGGTGTGGTGTATAATGTTAAAATGTTTATTAGGTTAGGTACGTGCCGCATAGTACGGATTCAATCATTCGGTATTGTGTCATACGTTGATTAACGTGGAATAGGCAATCGGTATCTGGCTCAGAGGGCATCTGCGAGCTTCCTGCAAACCGCCATTTTCTTGCTTCGGCTTACAAGACGATCCCCTAGTTGTCATAGTCAGCTGCTTGTCGCTAGCCCACTGTAATTTGTCGTAGAGGTAGGACGGATTTTTTAATTTAATGACACCGAATAGAAGTGTTGCAAAGTGTAATTGTCTGCGACCATCCATTTAAAGCCACCGTAGGTTGTTAATATAAGGTGTAACATGGGTACGAGGGGGGATGTCGCAGCAGTACCTACTGCAAGCATTTTGTACCTTTTGAATAAGTTTTTTTGTTCGTGCAAGCAAACAGGGGCCTATCACTACGTCTGAATAATTTAAATTTGAGAGCACCAGAGATTCACAGAGCGTGCGTCGCAACGGTTGCGGTATAAAGTTCCTTACTTTGTATAATAACTTTAATCGGTAAAAGCATCGGCTGACAACTTTTATGACATGCTTTTCAAATTTTAGTCCCTCGTCCATGAGCACTCCCAGATTGCGTGCCTCTGTCACTCGCTCTATTAAAGTGTTATTAATACGTATAAGTGGGGGTGTGACGGCTACTTTTTTGACTTGACGTTTTGTGCCTAATAACATGTATTTCGTTTTATTAGGGTTAAGTACTAAAGAGTTTATTTTACACCACTCACAAATACATGCCAGGTCTGCGTTAAGTTTGTTAATAGCATCGCTAATATCACACGGCTTAAAAGATATGTAAAGCTGAATATCATCAGCATAAATGTGATACTTGCAATGCCGGATTTGCTTAATAATATCAGCACAAAACAGCGCAAAGAGTCGGGGCCCTATCACGGATCCTTGGGGAACCCCTCTGGTTACTCTACGCGGGCTAGAACGTATCGTATTTGATTTTCTTAGTTCGACTACTTGATATCGGTTACATAAATAGTCCGAGAACCAGGCAACCACTTCAGGTCCGAAACCGTAGTATTTTAATTTGGCAATCAAAAGCGGTATATTGATAGTGTCAAAAGCCCGGGAAAAATCTAAGAGAACTAACACCGTCACCTCGCCCGTGTCTTGTGACGTAATGATGTTATCTACAACATCGAGTAATGCGGTCGCAGTGCTATGTTTGCTGCGAAAGCCAGACTGTACTGCAGATAATATTCGATTTTCTTCCAAAAACCTACTCATTTGACTATAACGGTAAATAAATAGGACGATTTCTTACGTAAGTTTTAACTAAAACATCGTTATAATAACTTTATTATCCTATTCATTGTAATATTATTGCGCCTTTTTAAAATTGAAATGTATCAACTATCGGTAATACCATCATTAATTGCTACAAAACTGGGCAAAAGAATGGAAAACTTGACTTTCTATTTGAAAAAGACGCAATAATATTCCAATGAATAGGATAATAAAGTTATTATAACGATGTTTTAGTTAAAACTCACGTAAGAAATCGCCCTATTTATTTACCGTTATTCACACCAAATGTCACAGGAATTATAAATTTTGATTTTGACAACATCTTACCTGCACTAGTGCACGATGACGACAATGGCTAATATTTTACCAATAATGAACATCAAAAACCGATACGATAGAACATAGAACCTAACGTTGAATAATAAGGTTTGTATTATCACGTCCGCGGTCCGCATCATTATGAGGTTTTTCAAGAATGTATGAATAACGCTACGGTCCCCAACCTTTTTTTCATACGGGTCACAAACATGTCTTGGACTTGGTGTCGCGAGCCGCAACAACAGAATTTTTTTAGGGTAAAAAAATAGCGTTCTTCAAAATTAACGATTTAAAAGTGGAATTTTTTTTTACGACTCACGACGACTACATTATTTTGCCGGTGGGCGTGAATTTCAAAATGGTTTAACATCACGCGGGCCGCGGGTTGGGGATAGCTGGTTGTTGTGTATAAGGAAATACGGGTTGAAGGAAATACGTGTTGTGCATAAGAAAATTTTAATAAGAAGACATTATTCTATGACTGACATCACACTTCATAGGTAATATTTTAGATTACTAACTAAGGAGTTCCTATTACAACATGCCCCCATAATCTAAACATATTACATTAAAATAAGTAACATTCATAGAAAAATAAACTAAAAGTTTAAATTGACAACCCTAGAAAAATTAAAACATCTATAAAATTCTAGGTTATCAACCCTAAACCTTTAACACATCTTAAATGCGATGTACGCCTTAAAACTTTCGTAAAGACATCTGCTATAAGATTTTCTGACGGAATAAAATTTAAAGAAATAATATTTTCGGCAACTTTCTCTCTTACGAAATGGAATTTCGTATCAATGTGCTTACTCCGTCCGTGGTGGATTGGATTATGTGCTAACTTTTGTGCACTCTGACTGTCACCAAAAAGAGAAACAGTATCTATCCTTCCACTTACCTCATAAATAAAGCGTCTAAGAAACACAGCTTCTTTAGCAGCAGAGCACAAAGCCATGTATTCCGCTTCTGTAGAAGACAACGCAACCGTAGGTTGCTTCTTTGCCTCCCAGGATACAGGACCACCACCTAATATAAATACACATCCTGTATAAGAACGACGATCGTTAGGATCATTCGCCCAGTCTGCATCTACAAATCCAGACAAATACTCACCAGTTTTTCTGTATGTAATGCCGTAGTCTATTGTACCTTTCAGATACTTTAAAACTCTTTTACTGGCTTCCCAGTGTGACTTTCCTGGATTCGCATTAAATTGGCTTAGATAGCTCATAGCATACGATATGTCTGGTCGTGTATTTATAGCAATGTACATTAGAGAACCTATTAATGCTTGATACCACCGACAATCTTCAAATGGTTCCGTTTCGTTCAAACTCAACTTTTCTACAGCTAAAGGAGTACTAGCGACTTTACCTTCACACAAGTTATACTTCTCTAGCAACGAATTAATCATTGTCTTTTGATTTACACGAATAACACCATTTTTCTTAGAGATATTTAAGCCGAGGTAAAAATTCAATTCACCTAGACTTTTAAGGGAAAAATATTTATCCAAGTCCGATTTGACAATGTCAAAATGACTCTTGTCTTTGTACAGAACTATAATGTCATCAACGTATACGGCCAGTATGACAACCTCATTAGCAAACTTTTTGGTGAACACACACGGCTCCGAAGGAGTTTGTATAAAGTTCAAAGAAACTAAGGTGTCCTTTAATTTTTTGTTCCAAGCCCTTGGCGCTTGCTTCAGACCATAAAGTGACTTCTTTAAAAGACAAACTTTGTTATTTTCTCCTTTTTCAATGAAACCTTGAGGCTGTTCCATATAAACCTCCTCTTCAAGATCTCCGTAAAGAAATGCAGTATCCACATCGAGATGTTGCATGCTCAGGTCCATCTCCGCCGCCAAAGCCAAAAGGGTACGAAAGGAAGAATTCCGTACAACCGGGGCAAACGTTTCGTTATAATCAATCCCCGCTTGTTGTGCGTAACCTTTTGCGACAAGACGAGCCTTGTATTTCTTTACATTGCCATAGGCATCCTTTTTGAGTTTAAATACCCATTTACATGGAACTATTTTCTTTTCAGGTCTATCGACCAAAGTCCATGTTTTACGTAACTGTAGAGATTTAAATTCATCCTCCATAGCGGAACGCCATTTGCAGCTATCTACGGAATCAATAGCTTCTTGATAGCTCTTAGGTTCGTCCGATATACTATCAACTGAGTTAGTTAACCAAGACATGAAGTCAAAACCAAAAAACTTAGTTTTCTTACGTACACGTTCCGGGTAACGCCTGTCTATCTGTGCTGGTCCGTCCTCAGGAACAACAGCAACAACTGCTTCTGATTCCGATACATCTGATTCATTATGGACAAGTACATCCTCGTGAATAGTAGCTGGAACATCAGGAGTATTAACATCAATTGCTTCTGGTTCAGCTACATCAGTTTCACTATACACAGGCATATCATTATAATTCATAGCAGTAGAACTTTCAAGTTCTATATCTGGTACAATCACCCCTTTAAAACTACTGTCTAAACTATGTACAGGCGAAAAATCTACAGATTTATTAGTCTTCAACCCAGTGAAGCAATCTTCAAAAAATACTACATCTCTAGATTTTACTAATCTTCTAGGATTCGCAGCGTCACGCAGAAAATAGGAATGAGGATCATTTGAATATCCTACAAATATATGTTCACTAGCTTTACTATCTAACTTACTTCTATGACAGGATGGAATATTTACAAGTGCTCTACAACCGAAAACCTTCAAATGACTCAAGTCAGGCTTAGTATTAAACCACCTTTGATAAGGCGTGCCACAACTCAAAGCTCTGTGAGGGCTTCTATTCTTAAGATAAACAGCTACATTAAACGCGTCTTCCCAATAAGATTTCGGAAGTGAACTCTCAGCCAACATTGAACGTGCTTTTTCCACAATAGACCTATTTGTGCGTTCTGCAACGCCATTTTGCTGTGGACTATATGGCACAGTTGTCTGATGAATTATACCCTTTGCCGTTAAATGTTTCAGAAAGTCTTTATTTACATATTCTGTCCCATTATCAGTTCTTAAAACTTTGATTTGAGCACCTGTCTGCCTTTCAACCAGCGATTGAAACGAGCAGAACTTATCCTTAACCTCAGTCTTCGAAGAGATAAAGTAAGCAAAAATCATACGAGAATAATCATCAATGAATAATAATACGTATTTATTACCTTGAAATGATGTTGCACTCATGGGTCCACAAATGTCCGAGTGAACCAACTCCAAAATCTTTGTACCTTTTTCGTAAGGAACTTGCTTAAAAGGTTTACGGGCTTGCTTACCTTCTACACAAGCAATACAGCTTGTCTTATCGACAATAGTATAGTCGATACCGACGTTGCTATTCTTCAACTGGTTCATACCTATACGACACAAATGACCTAGCCTTCTATGCCATAATAGAAATTTAGAAATCGAGTCAGAGTGCACATCATAGGCATTATGAGGTTTATTAACTGTACAGTCTAATTTGTACAAACCATCACAAACTGAACCATGTAAAAGAGATTTGCCTGTGTAAGAAAAAGTTTTAGCATTAAAAAAGTTACACCCATTGTTATCAAACAAAACAGTAAAACCTTTATCTACTATCTTTTTAACAGAAAGCAAGTTAACACTTAATTTAGGTATATATGTGACATCATTTATACTATTTATAATATTGGATTTAGTATTAATATTAACATTACCAATAGCTTGACATTGGATCTCATCTCCATTAGCAACAGTAACTTTACCGAAATTCACGTTTTTTACGTCAGATAGCCAGTCCAACCTCGAAGTTAAATGTGTTGACGCACCAGAGTCAATAAACCAAACATCTTTCTTGTTTTCAGAGACAGCCAGGGCCGTAAGAGCAGTATTTTCTTTGCCTTTTTCTTTTCTCTTACGAAGTGGACACTCTGGTCTCTTATGTCCAGGCTCTTTGCAGTCATAGCATACTATATTAGGCTTCCTTTTCGTAAATGCCTTTCGAAATTTACTTGCCTTTAAAGCAGCTTCTGGCTCTTCACTGCGTGACATTTCGTTTAAAAGTTTAGTTTTAACCAAAACAGTGGTTATCTCGATGTTGCTATTTTCGAGACCCATAATCATCGGATTATACTTTTCTGTGAGTCCGCCTAATAATATAGCTGCTACTGAAGCATCTTCAATCTTTTTGCCAATATCATTCAGGTCTTGTACAGTACTCATTATACCATTAATATATGTTTCCATATTATCGTAATCAGAGAGACTCATTCTGTATAATCTTCGTTCTAGGGCAAGTCTCCGTCCCATTCCGCGGTCTTCATATGCATTTTTGAGGGAATCCCAAGCCTCTTTTGCACTTTGGCAAGTTCGGACATGTGTGATGGCCGGACCATCTAAACTAAGGCATATTTTTGCCAACGCCTTCTGATCACAACGTTTTTTAGTTGTTTCGGGAGTTGTATCTCCTTCCGGATACCCTATTATTGTCTCCCACAGGTCCTCGTGCACAAGGTAATTCCTCATTTTAAACTTCCATGCCGTGTAGCCCTCGCGGCCACACAATTGAATGCATATACTAGGTAAAGTAGTACCTGAGGATCTTCTGATTGCACCATCTCCACTAGAGCTTGCCATTTCAACACATTCCCTTTAATCTACTAATCTATTATTAAACCTACAGCTTCGTGCTGATAACGTGTTGTGTATAAGGAAATACGGGTTGAAGGAAATACGTGTTGTGCATAAGAAAATTTTAATAAGAAGACATTATTCTATGACTGACATCACACTTCATAGGTAATATTTTAGATTACTAACTAAGGAGTTCCTATTACAACACTGGTCAATAATGGTGTTGTAATAGGAACTTCTGACCCTACTCCTAACCGAAACTAACCGAAATTCTGTCCCTACTCCTTCCTCATTTCTTTGCGAGTCTTATAAAAAAAAAAAACATTTGTCTCCTACAGGCTACAGTTCGACAAGGCTGTTACCATTGAGATATAGCTAGGAGAGAGCCTTATATCGGTGTATAAGCGTCAAAAGCGTGTTACATTGTTATGTCCTACTTACCAGGATATAACAAAGGAGTCGGTCTGCATATTTCATGTAATAAAAGTGTTAATAAAGGTTTTTAGCGAACATTTTATGCTAGATATTGTTGAGTTTTGTGGTTCCGCTAAATAATAAACCATAAGAATAGCCAAAGAATGCCTCAAACACGTGGATTTTACATTAAATACGTAAAAAAGATAATTTATATGTTTAATAATCCCTTATTCGTGCTATATAAAGGGCTTATTCCATTTCACTAAATTTAGAAGTCCTAGCTAGGATCCTAAAAAGGAGACTAATTAGAAGCTTCTTATTCCTCTTGTCCTAATTTAGTAACTAAATCAGTTGTGACCACGCGGCGATTTTGGCCAGACGTCTTCTTAATGGCTCCAGTTCTGTCAAAGCAACAAAAAATTGGTCTTCTCATAGGCTTAGCTGTTGGTTCAATGAAAATCAAAATAAATAAAAGGCGAAAAAGATGGTTGAAAGAATTTTTGCTCCACGAAAAATTATGAATTATGAACTTTCTGAACTACTTGGAACCAGCAGACTTTAGAAATTACCTGCGTAAAATTACAGATAAAAGGTTGAAACCATCTGGCAACACTGATTTAGTCGGTTTAGCGCTTATTCCACTTCACTAAATTTAGAAGTTCTAAATGATTTAGTGACTAAATTTAGTCAAGTAAAACAACATTTAGAAAGCTAGGATCTTAATTAGTGTACTAAATCGGAAAAAGTGTGGCTTCTAACTGACTAAATCAGTGTTGCCAGATGGTTTCAACCTTTTATCTGTAGTGGGAACTGCTAAATCTGTATTAAAGTCAACAAAAGAATAACCTATTAATCATTATCTACGCTTTTTTATGAAAAAAGGGATACGTATTGCCTTGATAAGGTGATAATCGTATATTAAATAAAAATATACTTAAATCATATTTATTTTAAGTAAAAATACATAATAAAATCAAATAAAAAAAATTGAACACACTAAGGGCCTGTTTCACTACTTCCTGATAAAGTGCCAGATAGGCTATCCACAACTTTTTTGACAGATTCTCCATACTTTATCAGCTGTCAAGTTAAGTTGTGGATAGAATATCCAGCACTTATCAGGAAGTGGTAAAACAGGCCCTTAACATAATAAAATAAAATAAAAACATGGCAATAAGATAGAAATATGTATATTATTTTCATTTGTAATTTTTTTTGTTAAATTTTGACAGCAACTGCTCATCAATCTCTGGAATCTAGATTATAGCATTCGTAGCATTCGTAGGTAATTTCTAAAGTCTTTCTAACCTAACTACCAAAGGTTTTTTTTAAATAAAGCAAAATGCAACTTATCGTTTTGGAGTAGGTCAAGCTCTGATCATTAATGTCTATTGCATGATTATTCGGGTAATTTATGTTTTCGACTGCAATAAAATGCACGTATAATATCCCATTGCAATGTTATTCGGGGAAATTGTTTAGGATAAAAACATTGGTAAACAGCTATTACTTTACTATTCGGTGATTAAAAAATATTGTACACTTTATAATTAAAGTCATTATCGTTTATTCCAATGATTTTCTACTATGGGTAAAATAAAAATAGTATGTATTTTTGTTTCAATACATTCATTATTGGATGACATAAATGACATTCTTGCAATCGAAATAGCTCTAGGTTTTAAAAAATACACTCTGGAGACTAGCCCTATCATTTTAATAGTACTTATAATCATTGCAGTTAATTTAAATCTTAATCATAATTCATAACCCCTTATCGCCGCCTGAGTTCGTGTCACAATATCGTATTATGTTCTAATAAAATTAATGAAAATGGCAGAAAATTGCTTTAGGCAGTCTTCCGAGAGCATCGTAGGCCTTTCTAATATGACGGTGCTTTAATCGTCGACTTCTGTCTGCATCGTAATACAGTTCAATGTAATCCTGACCAAAACTATGTTAAAAAACTTCTCACGTTACAATACAACAGACACACTATAACCTCACACAACACACTATAACAGCACATTTTATGGTAGCTAGCAATCGCATTCTTAATAAATTGGGTCCCATTTCGACCTGCAGGACAACCTCCACGAATAATGTTTGACTATCTGACAGCTGCTTGCAGGCGTGAAACTGTAACATGTGCTGTCGTGACAGTTTTAAGCGCTTCTTAGGAGTATTTTTGAAAAAAAAAAACATATCTAAATACGTTCTCATTAATTTGTAACAGATCTCGCTGCTTATCGGTCACGTTTAGTTTATTTTGTAGCAAGTATTGCCCATACATTCTTGTTTATGAGAAAACCGGCTTGTGGATTACAAAAATCGAAATAGATTATGATATATCCTGAAAACTGCACAAGAACACGAGATTCCTACAATTACTGTGAAGCATTTTTTTTTTATGAAATAAGGGGGCAAACGAGCAAACGGGTCACCTGGTGGAAAGCAACTTCCGTCGCCCTTGGACACTCGCAGCATCAGAAGAGCTGCAGGTGCGTTGCCGGCCTTTTAAGAGGGAATAGGGGAGGTTAGGGATGGGAAGAGAAGGAAATAGGGGAGGGAAAGGAAGGGAATAGGGTAGGGGATTGGGCCTCCGGTAAACTCACTCACTCGGCGAAACACAGCGCAAGCGCTGTTTCACGCCGGTTTTCTGTGAGAACGTGGTATTTCTCCGGTCGAGCCGGCCCATTCGTGCCGAAGCATGGCTCTCCCACGTATAAAAGCATAAAATAAAAATATGAGCAACGTATATAATTTAACGAATATTAGGAAGAACTTTACCACTTGATGTCTCCCAAAGTGACCGCAACCAAACCTCCAGTCGCTGGTCGTTCTTACATCTATGATGACTTAAGACATCCAAAAAAGCTAGCCAGAGACAGTCAGACATTCTTCTTTTTTTTTAATGAAGACAGTCTGACTATTCCTGACTCTTGGGTCCTGTGTATAATACCTCTGCGATGACTGATCTGATGCTGGTCTGAGATTGGAGACTGGAGGTGAGTGGACTGAGATGATCATCGCGATATGATGGTCGTCCGACTCAGATTATACAAGTTGCCCAAAATAAACCCCAACCAATATGCCTTTATGCCCCAAAGGAGCACTGAAGACGCCCTCTGTAGGTTAGTGAACCACATCAGAAAGAAGAGAGAGGAGAAGAAAATTTCTGTTGTTGTATCGCTGGACACAGAGGGGGCCTTCGATAATGCTTGGTGGCCAGCTGTAAAGGTTCGGTTAGCTTAAGTTAGGTGTCTGAGGCGGGTGATCAGTGGCTAGTGGCTACCTGAGTGGAAGGAGTGTGAAAGTGAGATGTGCAGGAGTGGAAGTGTGCAGTAGGCAGCAATGTATTTACCCGAATAACCATGCAATAATCGTTTATCGTCAAATCGTTTTGACATTTTTTCGCAATAGTCTATTGCCCAGTTTTTGGTGTAAAATACAATTTTAAGTATTGTTATGGAATAAACACATAATTTTTTATATCTTTGTCCACAATATAATATCCACAGAAAAATTCTGAAAAAAATTCACATTTTTTTTTATGAAATAAGAGGGCAAACGAGCAAACGGGTCACCTGATTTAAAGCAACTTGGAAAACAAAAATGGAAAGCAAAACAACCTCAAACACGTGGATTTGACATTAAACACGTAAGTTTTGAACAACGTTTTTTGGGCTTTTCAATCGGTATTTTTTGTAAGCTAAAAAGATTATTTATAAGTTTAATAATCCCTTATTCCTGCTATATAAGGCATTAGTGCTAAAAATGTCGCATCAATTAATAATTTGGCTACAAAAATTGCATAGCTTTTTAGGTGTGTTTACGGATTCTCATTACTTGAACTATAGTTTATCGATATCATGAACTAAATGACTTTCTTTTTTGGATTATAATGTGCTTCGTAATGATCGACAAATAGAAATATTCAAGAAAAATACACGCATACTACTTGTATGAAAATAAGCACAAAATGGCCACGCGATGACGGGCTAAGATTACATCTATACTGTAATACTTTGTCTACGCCGACAAGGCTTTATATGAATGTGTCAAACTGTCAATGGGCGCTGCTACTGGTAAGGTTTTGTATGATAGAAGCGTTAGTTCCTTTTCTCGCCACGTTCATAAACAGCCTTGTCGAACTGTATGAACGTGGCGAGAAATGGAACTGACGCGTCTATCATACAAAAACGTCATTTTTGACAGTTCTCCTTACCAGCAGGCAGCAGCAGCCACGTAGCGCCCATTGACAGTTTGACACATTCATATAAAGCCTTATCGGACTGTAGTCCTACGTGACAGTTGACTGCGTCTCCTATATTATATACAGTTCTCCTTACCAGCAGCAGCGCCCATTGACAGTTTGACACATTCATATAAAGCCTTGTCGGACTGGCTATAGTTCGTCTGTCTCTGTGGTCTGTCTGTCAATTGACATTGACATAATACCTTAATCTGAGACATTGACGTCTGTCAAAATTGCTTGCTTGCTTGCAGCGAATTGCTGATTGTTCAAGATTTTTATAATGAATTTTAATTGTGTTGAGCAGTTTATTATTTCAGGAAATATAGAAAAAACGAATCTTGAAAAGAGGAACCATAACAAATAATATACTTAACTGTTTCTATATTTTTTGTGAATCATTAACTATCAAAGGTAAAATGCCTCATAAACAACCGAGTACTTTGTTTAAAATTTGTGTTCAAAATTCCCTTCAATTAATAAATGAATTTTGTTATTTTATCGAAAAGAATTATCCAGTTACAGAAGTATATGATTGTCAGAGGCATGTGTATGATTTAAAACAGTACTTGATGTCTACACTACCAAGCGGGTAAGAGTTTAGTTTTACTGTTTTCTTTGTATAGAGAAGCTTTTAAATAAACTCTGCATTATGTAATCTAAACTTATTTGTAATATTTATTTAAAAAAAAAGTTACGACAAAAACTATATAATCTGTTTTTATTGTTTCAGGTTGTTTGATGTTTTGTGTATGTCACGGTCATGTTGTCCCTATGGAGGTGACCCTCGAGTTCAACTGCGAGTCTTGACACACCCTCAAATGTCTGTCTTTCGGAAAATAGATGTAGATAACTGCATTCCTAAAGTTTTTTGGATTCACATGTTTCCAATGCTGAATCGCCTAGTCGTCCTTGATTTAAAGTTTATTTGTACAGATGAAATCCTCGAAACAATCGCTAAAAGTTGTCCTCTACTCGAAGAGCTCAATATAGTTTCGAAGGTTGAAATTCGCAAATCCCTCATCAATGCTTCAGTAATAGTTAGGAATGTTTCCGATGTCGGACTCAGTTATTTGACAACCCTAAAACGCTTACGAATATTGTCAATGGATCCACCCAGAAATGAAAAATCTAATAGAGTAGTCCGTGGTGTATCCCAAACTGGTATCATAATGCTCATCAGGGAATTACCTCATCTCGAGGAGCTTAGGATAGAATCTTGCGATATTGGGTCTACATTGATAGGTTCTCAGGTAGAAATTGGACCTTTAAATTTAAGGAAGGTCAATTGTCATTATATCTCTGCTGAAAGTATACAAAAACTAGTCAAAATATGTCCTAATCTTAAGGAATTAGCTATAACACATCTGTCAACACACGATAAAGATGATGTCCTAGAGGCAATAAGTGCTAGCAATTTGCAATTATCTAGATTAGATATGCTATTTTTTTCCTATTCCCCCTCGCTAGATCGCCTGTTAAAAGTCCAAGGTCAATATTTGACCCACTTCTCTTTGTGGGAAATAGACGACTGTATGACTATAGAAACTATTATCAATTTAGGAGTCAGCTGTCCCAATATCACTAACATCTGTCTGTTAACACAGTCTAGTAGCTTGACCATTCCACATCTTTACAAAAAACCTAATATTTTTAATAAATTACAGACTTTAACTGTTGGTAGTGATAATTTCAACTTGGAGAAGGTTTTGACTTTCTTTTTAGAGGCTGCACAAAATTTACAGAAGTTGACTGTCAAATATCAGTCGAAGACACAGTTTGATGAAACTTTGAAGCTAATACTCAGCAAAGGTTACCTTAGAAATATAAAATCATTATGGCTGGATTGTACTCTGGAAGTTTCTAAAGAAGTGGTTAAACAGATTATTCAGAGTTGTTGCAACCTTGTTGATTTAACAGTTGATTTTAATGAAGACATGAAAGATGTTCATGAATATATATCTAATAATAATTTAGATTTAAAATTAGGAGGATACTAAGTTCTAAATATAATATATTTATTTTTCAATTTAATAAATGATATGAATATATTTGTTTTTTTACTTACCACCATCGACACTGACATTACGTAAAATCATCGCGTAAAATATTATATTTTACTTTAATAATCTGAAAACACTACAAATTGAAACTACAAATTATTATTATTGTTTTTATTTTTGTATAAAAAATTTAAATTGTTATGATTCTAGAGTGCATTATTCATTAATTTTATCACATATTCATTATTTTTACATAAACTATGTACTGAAATGAAAACTACTGAAAAAAATGTTTAGCGACTATGTACTATTAAAAGCTAGTTCAAGTTCAAAATATCTGTTAGCTGACAATATTTCATGCCTTAGCTTTCACAAAAAAGAAAACATCGAAGTTGAAGTACAGCACTTACTAACATAATAATTGTACTAAAACAACTACTAATTTATTTTTACAAATTATTTGCCAGACATTGGTATCACTTTAAAAATGAATATCACGTTGTGATTAAGCTGAACTTTTACAGTTTATACTTTATAGCAATTAATAAGGCTTATTATAATATTATTGGCGAGAATGCATGTTCTATCATTATGTGCATATTAAACGATAATTAAGACGGCACTACTAATCCATGTTGTAGTTATTGTCTGTTCAATTGTTTTTTTTAATATTGACACTTAACATAATTTGATATGATATTGAATGAACTGTAACACGTTAACGGCCGTTCCCAATATTCAATCTATCTCTGGTTTGACATACGACCGATCGCAGCTAACATAGAATTGACATAAAATATATGTCTCTAATGTCTAATGAGAGCTATTCCTATCTCTAGTAGGGCAAAACCAGAGATAGATCAAATATTGGGAACAGCCGTAAGAGAAGTTAAAGTTCAAGCACTCATTACAAATTTTAAATGTTAAAAATAAAGTGGAATCAATGTACAAAGTTAGTGTACTGTTTAACAAATTAGACATTTTTAACATAAAAGACAACAATATAATCAGATTAATTAGTAAGTCCTATATTATTCATTGTTTTCTAATAAGGCAGTCAGAATCTAGCCATATAACTTATATGTTACTTAAAATTATGTTACTACTTACATTACTACAACAGCTTAGGTACTTACTTAGCTTACTTATCTTTAACCACCTGAAAATCCCTAAAAATTACTAATTAGGTTTTTTATTTAACATTTTTATAAATGTAGGATATGTTTTGTCACTCTGTGTGCATAAACATCATCTGCTTGTAAATGATTTTACTCAACAACAGCCAAGCATATAAAGTGAAATATAATACACTGTATAATTAAATAAGAGATCATTAAATTAGGATACCAGATTTTGTACAAAGTGTTGATGTCATGTTTTAAAATTTCAATTGTATGCTACACATAAATAAATGTAGATACTAGGTTGCAATATTTAGATTTTTTAAAATTCTAGGATCTTATAAACTATCAATAACAATTCATTTTGTTTGATCACGCATCCACGCCGAAAACCACAACCAAAGAGTCCTTAAGCTCAAAGCTATCTACTGCATACCTATGAATTCACTAAAGACAAAAAGTCTGCGACACATTACACTCCTTTTCCGTTTGTACATCTTGTGTCGTCAAATGGCTAGTGGGTCAGCCGGACCGTTCGTATGCTATGGATCCTTAGTCTCTGTAACTGTTTCCTTGTCATTATCCTTATCATCATCATAAAACTCATTCTTTGGTTCCACCATCTTGTCAGCTTCCTCTTGACTTATACGGATATCTGGGTCTGGCTCCTCTTTAATTCTATATTCCTCAGGAAAGAAATCACCTGTAACACAGTAAAAAATATTCTACAGATCATGGAAGTAACTACCATTGAAAAGAAGGTCTCTAAGAGCTCGTACACAAAACTGGGATGTGATGTCGCATTGCAAATATTTTCGATTTTTTTAAAATTTTTACTATTAGATTGGAATTTTTTGACGCAGATATTTGCGATGCAACGCCGTATCACAGTTTTGTATACAAGCCCAAGAACTTTTATTCAGATGCCTGCCTATAATACAGACTCATAAGGAAAGTTTAGCATGTACATTACATGACATTGTTGATAGTTTGAAACAGCAGATTGTTTATTTTAAGAATAAAAAAGTTTTAAAGATATTTACCAGGTATATGAGTCATTTGGACAGCTGGAGAATGCTGGCACATCTTTAGATTGTCATACACATGTTTGGTTATTGCTTCCAAGTACTGCTTGCTGTTGGCATTTGATGAACTATCCGGCCTGCAATAGGCCAGGCCATGTACATTAAATGCTCGTAATAATACTGAGTAACATTTATTAATAAAAAAATGAACAACAATAAGTTTTATCAAAATATTATTATTATAAAACACTTGTTACCTGTTAATTTCTGGGTGCAGTTGGAAGTCAGGTGCAAAAAATTCCAAGTATTCAGTATATGGAAGCTCATTTGAAATATTTTCATCAACTAAAAGTGATGTTTCATAGGTCCAGCATCTTGCTACATTTCGTAGAGTATATCTGACATGAAATGAAAATACTATTACATTGATCCAAGCAGAAATTCTACATGTTATTAAGATAAACTTTGATTTCAAAAGATATAAGTATCTATATTAAAGTATGGTATGGTAAAATATAGTATTTTGTAAGACTCTTTTCACTTACATAAATAAATGAAAAAAATAAATACAAGTATTACTTACCCTCCACCTCCTACTACAAGAGTAGGTACATTTAAACTTTTAACAAATTTAACACATTCTCCATGGCCTCTAGTAGATAGAGAGAAGCAACCAAGTCTGTCCCCAGCAAGGGAATCTGCACCACACTGCAGTACAATCGCAGTAGGACGGTAGAATTCCATAACATTGGATATAACTGGCTTGAAAACCTGAAATATAAAACGTTTCAAGTTCATGCCTCTATGAAAAAGTAATTACAAAATGTTATTTGCAATAAAAAAAAAACTTACTTGCACATAACTTTGATCATCAATACCTTCTTTTAGTGGTACATTGACAGAGAAGTACCTGCCACTTTCAGCCCCAATTTCATACATATCACCAGTGCCAGGGAAGAAATAGTTGCCATATTTATGAAAACTGACTGTCATTACTCTGTCAGTCAAATAAAAGGCTTCCTGGACACCATCTCCGTGGTGGACATCAATGTCTATGTATAAAACTCTGGGATGATATTTCAGTAACTCCAGAATAGCAATCACTATATCATTGACATAACAGAAACCTGAAACAAACACACAACATTTAATAATATTATTTACAAGGTCCTTCAATTCAGCTGCATATTTCAAATAAGATTTTAAAGTTAAAATTATTTGTTTATTTTTTTATTTTTAACAAGTATTACATGAGATAACTAACCAGATGGTTCAAACTTTTTAGCATGATGTAGTCCACCAGACCAATTAATCGCTATATCACAGGCATTGTTGTTGAGTTTCATGGCACCTTCCAAAGATGCACCAGTATACATGGAGCAGAAGTCAAATAAACCCTCAAAGACTGGACAATCATCTCCAACATTGTAATGCAGCAAGTCTTTTGAAAAACCTTAAAAAATTAGTATATGCAATGAAAACAAAGCTTATCATGTATTTAACCCTTCGATCGCGGATTCTTGGAAATGCTATTGTATTCTATTGTTGTCGCGACCACCGGTGCCCGTATGGGGCTTGATGAGTTAAACTAAATACATTTTATGTAAAACCTGCCTTTATAATGTAAGCAATGTGCCAGAAATTAAAAGAATAGTACAGATTTCAACAACTAGTAAACTGTAACATTTTCAGTAACCTCTGACACAAATGAATACATCATTAGGGCAATACTTACTTTGTATATTCTGTGGAGTTACATTCTGCAAAAACTCGATGTAGTCCTCGCTATGGAATCGACACATATCATGGGCGCTAGCACGATATGGTCGGTATATTTGCATCTTTTTGTGTAATCCATAATTCAGCACTAGACTGTGGGTAACTGATAACCTATGAGGTTTCATAGGATGCCCGGGCCCATAGTGAAAATTACCCACATCGGGGTTGTAAAAATATGCAACTTTGTGTTCAGTCATTATGGAAAAACGAATACGTAGTCTTTCAAAATCAAAATAATGCCCAGGACTAAAGCAATAACAATAAGGCGTTTGGTAAGTTGAATATCTCCAAACATGATTTAGGTACTTAACGGAATTTAATTTCCATTGTATTTGTTCACACACGAGCCAAGGGATAGTAAAAACTAAGACACACACAAGACACAGGTTCTTTGGATAAATTATTAATTTTATAAACAATCAATTTCAGGAGAAAACACTGCAGCAAAATATCGCTGAAAACCACAGAATACAAACTGAAAACTGACAAACAGATTACAGAATCTCTCTGACAATTCTGACAAATGACAACACAGATTACTATAGTGCGTTTCATCAAATAGTTCCTTTGCCGTCATGTTGGCATTACTGTCTGTCAATAACGTAAATACTGTAGACACGCTCTGCGAGTATTCATAAGTTTTACTGTGATTTCGTGAGAAAATCATGCCGAAAACATTAAAGAGTGGTGAAAGAATGATGTTGCTAAGAGTAAAAGAGTTTTGTGAACGTGAAAAACGTAAGGAGGCCCCAATAATTCCATTAAGATGTGTACAAGCTCAGGTTGCCGCCATTACAGCTTAGTGAAATAGGGTTACCAGCATCAGTTTAATCACCCATAAACACAGTAAAACTTATGAATATTCGCAGAGCGTGTCTACCATGTTTACGTTATTAACATACAGTTCTTCGTGAAATTTAAACTAGAGGGACGAAGCAAAAAAACATAGTAATATATGGAAATATATAAATACATACAGTTTTATGTTAATATTATGCTAACGGAAACTAGGTTTAAGATGTTTTGATTTATGTCACACTTGACAGGACACTGGGATTTTTTAGAAACACAACCCATATGTAGTCAGTCATGCCAACCTGCAGAAAATTTCAGATCGGTGGGGAACCAATAGAAAATCTAGAAGTGTCTATCGTCGCGCCGTCTGGTAGAGATAAAAAAAAAAAAGAAAACAACCCATTCTTTCAACCATCTTTTTCGCCTTTTATTTATTTTTATTTTCATTGAGCCAACAGCTAAGCCTATGAGAAGACCAATTTTTTGTTGCTTTGACAGAACTGGAGCCATTAAGAAGACGTCTGGCCAAAATCGCCGCGTGGTCACAAACTCACAACTGATTTAGTTACTAAATTAGGACAAGTGGAATAAGAAGCCTCTAATTAGTCTTCTATTTAGGATCCCAGTTAGAACTTCTAAATTTAGTGAAATGGAATAAGCGCTTAACGGATACGGTAGAAACGATAGAAACGGAAGCCACATGACCGATTTGGTCGTCAGCTCTTACGGCAGTTCCCAATATTCAATCTATCTCTGGTTTGACATACGACCGATCGCAGTTAACATTAAATTGACATAAAATATACGTCTCTTATGTCTAATGAGAGCTATTCCTATCTCTAGTAGGGCAAAACCAGAGATAGATCAAATATTGGGAACGGCCGTTAGTCGAAAAACGAAGTTCTTACTTCATAATATAAAATTGTGCAAGTGCGGGACTACACTACAAGGGAAGAATCATTGGAAGAACTATAGGTCTACCAGAATCTGATGGCAATTTTTGACAGCAGATTTTCAAAAAATATCCTTGATCATTGGATAAATCTTTATATTTGCATGTTTAACACACAGAATCAGCCGCTATAAGAAAAAAAAAGGATCAAAATGTTTTATTCCAATTACCCCGGTATTGCTAGAGTCAATTTATTTTCTCACTTTTTGCCATCAGATTCTGGTAGACCTATATCACAAAATGCAAACCAAAAATATTTTGTCCTATGTTTTGTCGCGTTTCCTGACAGATCACAGAAGAAGTTAAAATGTCAATTTTGATATTTGAGTTTGACATATATTTGACGTTTTCATCAGAACTTTTGGGTCGGTTTTGCGTAAAAAAGATAACAAAGTTTTGCCGGTGCAGTCACAACCCACAAGGTAAGATAAAAAGTAGATATTTTGCAAATTGCACGGCTCCTATAAATTTTCCAAAGAATGTTTATCTTTATTATTAATCTCCTAGGTCTCGCTTGCACATATATTATAATTTTCAAAGCTCTTTTGTACCCACATTTAGAAGACGTATTTTTTTCATTCGTTTGAGAAACATAACCTTTCTCTAATAAAATTACGTAATCTATACTAATACTATAAAGCGGAAGAGTTTGTTTGTTTGTATGTTTGAACGCGCTAATCTTTTTTTTTTTTTTATGAAATAAGGGGGCAAACGAGCAAACGGGTCACCTGATGGAAAGCAACTTCCGTCGCCCATGGACACTCGCAGCATCAGAAGAGCTGCAAGTGCGTTGCCGGCCTTTTAAGGGGGAATAGGGTAATAGGGGAGGGTAGGGATGGGAAGGGAAGGGAATAGGGGAGGGTAGGGAAGGGAAGGGAATAGGGGAGGGTAGGGAAGGGAAGGGAATAGGGGAGGGTAGGGAAGGGAAGGGAATAGGGGAGGGTAGGGAAGGGAATAGGGTAGGGGATTGGGCCTCCGGTAAACTCACTCACTCGGCGAAAACAGCGCAAGCGCTGTTTCACGCCGGTTTTCTGTGAGAACGTGGTATTTCTCCGGTCGAGCCGGCCCATTCGTGCCGAAGCATGGCTCTCCCACGTATAAAATCTCAGGAACTACTGGTCCTTTTTGAAAAATTCTGTCAGTGTTAGATAGCCCATTTATCGAGGAAGGCAGCTATAGGCTATATTTTATTACGCTAAGACTAATAGGAGTGAAGAAATAGAGGAAAATGTGGAAAAAACGGGGAAAATTATTTGAAAGGGCTTATCCCACGAACTACTGGAGCAATTTTTATGTTATTTGGCACAGATAAGAAGTAGACCACGTAAAGGATCATAGGCTATTTTTTGTGGACTAATTTGTCTGTGAAATATCTAATTTACGCGGGCGAAGCCGATCGGAACGTCTAGTGCATGGGGTCACCAAATGGCCGACCCATGTGCGGACCAAGCATTTTCGAAAATGAAGTTTAAAAATAAATTTCGGTCTCAACTTACTGACGAACATCTCCAGGATTTAATGTCAATAGCTTGCACCAATTTCACTCCAAACATCAGACAGATATTAGCTACAAAAAATGTCACTTGTCTCATTGATATGTAAATAAATACCTTTGTAAATACTTTTGTGTGGACCGCGAGGGTCATTTCATTTCTTAATATGGACCCCGAGCGAAACTAATTGGTGACCCCTGGTCTAGTGTTTCATATTAATACCTCGATCGTGGGAATCGCAGACACAATAGATTTTCAATTGTTATGCGGCAGCCGGGTGCAGCTTGGGGATTGATGGGTTAATAAGTACCTGTGCGTTCAATAAATATTTATTTTACGGCTTCTAATAGAAAACGTTACTTAGGGGCCTCTCGAGGCAGTAAGTACTTACTTTTAGAGAGACCACCCACCCACTTACAAACTTAAATGTATTTTTGTGTATAATATACCTTTAACTTAGGCCATAACATAGCTTAGGACTAAAGGAGTTCATTGCAATATATTTTGCACAACTAAGATGTTAATTATCTTTTGTTTTATAAGTTTATATGTTTAAATTTATTTGATCTAATTGAGAACTAAGAACAATATTGGTATTTAGCTACAAAAAAAATGTTACATAGTAACCACCCAATAAAGAATTAAAATAAATAATTATAATGGTAGAATCTTATTTTGGTTAACTTTTTTAAATACTACATTTTTAGTGTTCCGTACCCAAAGGGTAAAAACGGGACCCTGTTACTAAGACTTCAATGTCTGTCCGTCTGTCTGTCTGTCTGTCTGTGTGTCTCCAGGCTGTAACTCAAGAACCGCTATAGCTAGACTTCTGAAATTTTTACAGATTGTGTTAAATATCTGTTGCCGCTATAACAACAAGTACTAAAAACAAAATAAATTAAATATTTAAGGGGGGCTCCCATACAACAAACATGATTTTTTGCTATTTTTTGCTTGATATCAATAACGGCAATACATAGGCACTTGAAATATTCACGAAATATTCAGTTTTATTTGTACTTTGATAATTTATAATAAAATTTAAATAAATGAAATAATTAAGGGGGGCTCCCATACAAAAAACACAATTTTCAGCCTATTTTTGCTCTATTGTGGTACGGAACCCTTCGTACGCGAGTCCGACTCGCACTTGGCCGATTTTTCAATATTTAATTTAGATTCTTTTAAAACTGATTAAACATTATGGAGAGTCTCAGATTAGTTTAGGTTTTTAAAACTAAAGTACCTAGATCAATAAAATATAATGATCTCATCCCTGATTAATAGCTGTAAATTAATTTTAATCATAGGTTTCTTGTAAGTAACACGAAATCATAGACTTAAAGAACTCTAAAATGGATACTGTGTCAAATTTATATATAGGGGCTTTGAAAGGAGTATACCACAGCAAGGATGTACTTTGTCGGGCCTATGTATTCAGGAGCCTACAGGGCCGTCTCTAGCCAATGTGGCGCCCGTGTGCAAACATTACCCTAGCGCCCCCTAGCAAGCGCGCGGTCAAAATCGGGTCAATAGAAGCTTAACCTCAAGTTTGCTTTTGCGCCACGCTTGTCCCCCGTCCGCCATCTTGAAAAAAGGTGTGACAACACTATTTTCGCGATATCTTGAAAACTATACGTATTACAAAAAAATTGTGTAATAATTCGTTGCAATTTTTTTCCTACAAGTATGTTTATATAACTTTTTACCCTAAATTAAACAGTAAAAAAGTTATAAGCAAAAAAGTCTGAAAATTTGAAAAGAAAACTGACCCCCCTCCCCACATGTCCCAAAAATAAAATTCTGCAATATTCGGTCCTTAAATTGTAACATTTTAATAGACTACAAAATATATTATAATCTTCATTTATAATATGTGTTTTAAGGTTCATTTCACGTTGAAAAATAAAGTTTATATTGATATTGCAAAAGCCGAGCCGCCCGTGGGCCGTGGCGCGCCTTGCTTTGCTGTAATTCGACTCATCATATTTTATAGTTTTTTTTTATGAAATAAGGGGGCAAACGAGCAAACGGGTCACCTGATGGATAGCAACTACCGTCGCCCACTCGCAAAATCAGAAGATCTGCAGGTGCGTTGCCGGCCTTTTAAAAGGGAATACGCTGTCTTCTTGAAGGTTTGCGGGTCGTATAGGTCCGGAAATACTGCTGGTGACAGTTCGTTCCAGAGTTTTACAGTGCGCGGCAGAAAGTTACGCGAAAAACGCACGGTGGAAGACTGCCACTCATCAAGGTGATGAGGATGGTATATTAATTTTCGCGTGTGGCGATGGCGAAAAGTTGCAGGAGGTATGATTCTGATCAATTTCTCAGAGCACTCCCCGTGATATAACCGATAGAGGATGCAGAGTGAAGCTACATCTCGGCGTAATTCCAAGGAGTCCAAGCTGTTTGAAACACTATGGCTATATGCTCAACAATTAGAGAGGCCCTTCGTTGGATACGATCCAGAGGGAGCAGTCGGTATTTTGGCGCCCCTGCCCAGAGATGAGAACAATATTCCATATGAGGCCTAACCTGTGCCTTGTAGACGTAGAGTTATAGGCGTTGGTCTGGACTGAAATACTGTCTCGCTCTGTTAAGAACACCAAGCTTCTTCGAGGCTAACTTGGCCTTACCCTCTAGATGATATCGGAACTGGATTTCGCTTGATATGTTAACGCTAAATATTTCAATGCTAGGGGAGATTGTTAAAGAGGTGCCCTCAAAACGAGGATATACGACCATTGGTGACTTTTTAGTGGTGAACGCGCAGACTTGTGTCTTGGCAGGGTTGAATTGGACTAAGTTACGTCTACCCCATTCAGAGACTCTCCAGTGAATTCTCTATTTTAGACACAAGTTCGTTTCGACTCTCAATGACATTTAGCCGAGAAATATTGGGGGAGCCGGTATATACAGCATCACCTATACTATCATCCGCATAGCAATGAATGCCGTTGGTCTGTAACATGTCATTGATATGCAGTATGAATAGGGTAGGCGATAGCACACAGCCCTGAGGGGCACCAGCATCAACTCAGTCGTTTCCGAGCATTCGCCGTCAACTACGACCTTTATGCTTCTATCTGCTAAGAAACTTGTGACCCACTTGCATAATTTCTCGGGCAGCCCGTATGATGGAAGCTTTGATAGCAGCGTGGGGCAGCAACGTACGGTTTTTGGCTGGTTTCCTCTTCTACGATTCTACGAAGTTTTGAGCTGAGAATTTTGAACAATTGTCCGAAACGTATATTTCTCGAGTTAACGTTTTTCTGCGTCGCCGGCCGGCCGGCTCGTAGCAAATATAGCGAATGAATTCGAGAAAATTTCACTAGTCACTTTGCACAAACGTCAATGTCAATGTCAATGTCCATAGATAATTGTTACACAGATTATTTTATAAAAAATTAAAAAAGTAAATTAAAGGCACAAAACTGTCCGTGTACTGTCGCTGCTGGGCCGCGACATACCGCCCCCCTTGGAAACACCGGCTTCCAACATCAGGACTCGTTGTCAGGCGCCTGCAGTGGCAAAGGGCAGATCTTGGAGAAAGCCCTCCTCGTTGTTCCAGTTGCAGTCCGAATGTCAGCTACACGTGAGACGCCATCGGTACCTGGGTAAGTGCGGATAATGCGTCCCAGACACCATTTAAGTGGAGGTAGATTCCCATCTTTGATGAGGACGAGACGACCATGGTCTATGTCGTCCTGATTCGTCTTCCACTTGGTTCTTTGTTGAAGTTCCCCGATGTACTCCATGGACCACCTTCGCCAGAACTGCCGCCGCAACTGCTCCACGCGCCGGTATCGGTTGATCGTCAGGCCTGCAGCATCAGAAGAAGTCTCGCTTGGCAGCGAAGTTAGCGGTCGGCCAATAAGGAAGTGACCAGGAGTAAGAGGGGAGAGGTCGGTAGGGTCAGTGGATAAAGGTGATAGAGGACGAGAGTTTAATATGGATTCTATTTGAATTAAAACCGTACTCATTTCCTCGTAGGTTAATTTAGCATTTCCTACTATACGTTTAAGATGATGTTTACAAGACTTTACACCACTCTCCCATAGACCTCCAAAGTGCGGCGCATACGGCGGAATAAAATTAAAATTAATGCCTTCGGATGAAGCAAAATCGTTTATCGTTTGTAAATTTTCAGTAACTAAAATTTGAATTTCCTTTTCAGCACCAACAAAATTTCTACCGTTGTCAGAATACATAGCTACTGGTTTTCCACGTCTACCAATAAAACGTTTCAATGCCAAAATATAATCATCCGTAGAGAGACTTGTGACTAGCTCAATATGTACAGCTCTGGTTATAAAGCAAACAAATAAACAAATATATGATTTAATTTCCCTAGCACCTCTTCCCCTACGGTTCAAAATCATGATAGGGCCAGCATAATCGACACCGGACCTCTCAAATGGAAATCCTACATCAAGCCGTTCTGATGGTAGGTTTCCCATAATAGGTTTAGGCAGTTTGCTATTAAACCGAAAGCATGTAACGCATTGACGTACGAGTTTCCTCACTAGACCTCTTGCACTTAATATCCACCATGTCTCGCGCAAAGTGGATAAAATGAGCTGAGGTCCAGCATGAAGCAACCTTTTGTGTTCATGGTTAACGATTAAGGTAGACATCCAGTGCCGACTACACATCAAAAACGGATGCTTTTTATTGAAATCAAAATGAGTTGCATTATGGAGTCTGCCACCGACTCTAATTAATTTGTTATCATCTAAGAAAACGTTTAATCCGGCCACACGATTTAACTCCTTTACATTACATGTAGAACTTCGTTTATTATTTATTAAGTTATTATAAATTATAGGAAAAGATTGTATTTGTGCAAAGCGAATCAACACATGTTGTGATTTTTCTAACTCGGATACTGTTAATGAACCTGTCTGTTTCGTTTTACAGATATTGGCCGTTCTACTTATGTTATTTATGAATCGAAGAACGTATGCCCATACACGTTTAAGTTTAGTGAACGAAGAGTATCTCTTAAATTCTATAAAATCAAAAGTTTCGATACTGTTAAAAGTATTTACTAGACTAGGTTTTAACTCGGGTAAATTTTCAAAATTAGTTAAATTGGTTTCATCCAACGAGTTAAAGTTATCATGAAATTTTAGAAAAGATGGCCCGGTCCACCAGAGGTCGCTGGTTATCAATGAATCAAACGCTAAACCTCTAGACAATGCATCAGCTGGGTTGTTTTCACTGGATACATGCAACCACCTGGAGTCGCCAGTTAGCTCATTGATTTCAGCTACACGATTTTGCACGAATGTCTTTAGTAGGTGTGGCGACATTCTGATCCAACCCATGACTATGGTTGAATCGGTCCAAAATACAACCTTAGAAAACTTTAAACGAACAGCATCAATTATTTTTTTATATAATCTTGCGCCTATTAAGGCCCCACAAAGTTCCAACCTCGGAATGCTAATAGGCTTTAGCGGGGCAACTTTGCTCTTTGCACATAATAAATTTACAATAATTTCTGAATTATCATTAAAAGTACGTATATATGCACAAGCGCCATACGCGTTTTGTGACGCATCTGTAAATATATGTAATTCTTTGTGTTGCCTGTAATCACTCATTACATAACGAGGAATTTTAAGGTCATTTAAACGTGTTAAAGTTAGTACAAATTTGCTCCAAGCAAGCTCTATTTCGTGGGATACTGGAGTATCCCAATCCAGATTACTTAGCCATAATTTTTGAAGCATAATTTTTGATATAATTACGGTGGGCGATAACAAACCCAATGGATCATAAATCTGTGAAATAACAGATAAAATTGATCGTTTAGTTAACTCATGCGTATTTTCATACTCGTTTATTTTTGTAGTGTAATATAGGTCGTCATTTTCGCTATGCCAACCTATACCTAAAGTTTTATTCTGCGTATACTCATCGACAAACTGTTGAATAGCCGGAGTTTGTGCAATTTCCGAACTAAATACCCATTTACGAAGAACGAAACAGCCCGAACGTAAAACTGATGACACCTTCTCACAGATGGATACCAGCTGCTGATGATCATCATCACCTGTTATTAAATCGTCAACGAACAAATCTTCGGCTATGACGCGAGATGTGATGACGTCATCACAGTCAAGTGCGAGTTGACGAATACAGCGCATACTTAAATAAGGCGCAGAAGCAGTGCCATAGGTTACAGTATTAAGTTGAAATATACCTAAAGGCTCTGCAGGACTGTCACGCCAAAGAATATATTGCAGTGATCTTTGATCTTCACCTATAAATATTTGTCTAAACATCTTCTCCACATCAGCTACTGCTACATATCTATAACGCCTAAACCGTAAAAGTATAGAAAAAATGTCATTCTGTAAAGCAGGCCCTGGGTACTGTATGTCATTAAGCGATTTAGATGAACTAGACTTGGCACTCGCATCGAAAACTACTCGCAATTTAGTTGTTGAACTGTGTTCTTTAAAAACGCCATGATGTGGAAGAAAGAAATTGGGATTTTCAACCTTATGCACACGAGTCATATGACCTAAAGCTTCATATTCGTTCATAAAATCACGATACAGACGTTTTAATTCCGGTAAGCGCTCAAGTTTGCGTTCTAATGATAAAAACCTATTCTTCGCAGAGTTATATGAGTCACCTAACACATCAGCTGATTCCTTCAAAGGAATGCACACTGTAAATCTACCATCAATATCACGTTTAGTTGTATTTTTAAATAGATCCTCACATATTTTTTCATCTGCAGTGAGGGGATTAGGTATTTGAGAAACATTCTCTAATTCCCAGAATCGTTTCAAGTTATCGTTTAAAGTTTGATTGAAATTACAATGAACTTGATTGGAAACATTATCATCTTTCCAATCTGACGTATAAAGCGGACCACATAATAACCATCCTAATTTCGAATTTTGGAGATAGGGTCCCTTATCTAATCGAATTCTATTGTCGTTTAGTAACAAGTCCCAGAATAAATCTGCACCGATTAATAAATCAATACTAGAAGAAATATTGTAAGTTGGGTCAGCGAGATGAATATTCTTAGGTAAACGTATAAATTTATTATCAATGTTTGTTGTGGGCAAACTTGATGTAATGTGTTTCAGGATGTAACACTGAACTCTTGTACTATAATCGTTTAATTTAGAACGTATTGTTATTTCACACGATTTGTTAGATTGTGTGGTAGACATACCAACACCCGAAATAAGTATAGTGGACTGTAGTGGTTCCGTATTCAAACGTATAAATAATTTTTCAGATATAAAACTATGTTGACTGCCATTGTCTAATAACGCACGGGCAGTAAAGGTACGTTTATTCTTATCTACTATATCCACCAATGCTGTGCATAACAATACCGGTTGCAAAGCATGTTCGTGTGGAAGCGCATAGCAAGCAGATGAAGAATGAAGCGCAGTCGACGGGTTGACCACCGTTTCATGATCACGAATTCCCCTATATTCAGGCGACTGTCTGCTTTGTTCGACTAATTTTGAATTATTATTCACATGTAATAAAGTATTATGTTTGGCCAGACATTGTTTGCATGGCCCGAACAAGCATTCTGATGCAGAATGACTGGCACTACGTAAGCAATTACTACAAAATTTATTATCCTCAACAAATTTTAATCTATCCTTAATGGACAGATTCAAAAACTTATAACACATAAAAAGAAGATGAACACCACCACATAAGACACAAGTATTATCTTGTGTCATTCGTTTATTAGAACCTTTCGAATTATTAAATTTATTTAAATTGGTAGACGTATAAGTGTGTCCTACAGCATGACTTGTTTGTTTACGAGGTGGCTGTGAATGTTTCACTTCATTTAACAATGGTTTAGGTTGAGGTAACTTACTTTGATTGGAACTAATCATTTCTAAAGTGTTTGATTTGTTTCTCAAAAAAGAAAGTAAATCTTGTAAAGTCAGTTGCTTCTTTGAATCAAGAAGTGACCCTTTACAATTTTCCCATTCCCGCTCCGTAGATGCATCCAATTTAGATACAAGTAAGTATATAATTATAGTATCCCAATGTTCAGTAGGTTCATTTAGCGACTGTAGGGCACGGAGATTTCTAGTTGTAGTATCGATTAATCTACGCATATGAATATGAGATTCCTGCCGGAGTGGTGGTATTGAGAACAAAGACTTTAAATGATTATGAACAAGAAGCCGTGTATTGTGAAATCTATTATGAAGTAAATCCCAAGCATGAGTGTAGTTATTCGCTGTAAACTCTAGAGCACTTATAACTTGTAACGCACAACCACTTAGTGAAGCTTTTAAATAATGAAATTTCTGAATCTTGTCTAAATCTGAACGATTGTGTATCATTGTAATATAAGAATTCCTATATTCCAGCCACTGGTCATATGAACCATCAAAGCTTGGCAACTTTATATCGGGTAGTTTTACATTTGACTGGGCTGTTGAACTATTATTACACTTCAAATCTTGCACGTTACTTTCTATTAAACTCTCTGCTGTGGCTAAAATATTAAAATATAACGATTCAAAAGATTCTATATACTCAAGGTTCGCTGTGTATTCTGACTCGGGTGAAATGAGCTCAATTTGATTTTGAATATTATTAAAGATTTTAAAATGCTCTTGGGCTGCCTGCATCCTAAATTTTACTTCCTTAATTTGAACTTGAGAAACGGAATCCTGAAGTAAGGAATCTAAATATTTCTTAAACTGAGTTATACGACCTTTCACATTGCCACACTGCTTTTTAAGTTCCGCGTAATCCTTTTGGCGGATTGCCGCGGGGGAAACTGATCTAGGCACTGATATTTTGTCCTCGGTAGACATTTTGGAGGTCTACGTGTAAGAATAAGTGTAAAGTACTCACGTTTAAAGCGAAGCCTTTGTCCGGCACGAATCACGATTAAAACGCCGCTGGCCTGAAATGCAAATGATACGATTTTAAAGCAAAATATGTTTAACGGGAAGGGATTTGAGAGGAATAAGACCAGACCGTATAACCGAAGAAGTAGCTGCGACGATTTTTCGAAGTCTTGACGACGACCACGTGGTGGGAATCCCGATGTAGTTGAATCCGCTCGAAGTTGACCAAATTATGGGGCAGCAACGTACGGTTTTTGGCTGGTTTCCTCTTCTACGATTCTACGAAGTTTTGAGCTGAGAATTTTGAACAATTGTCCGAAACGTATATTTCTCGAGTTAACGTTTTTCTGCGTCGCCGGCCGGCCGGCTCGTAGCAAATATAGCGAATGAATTCGAGAAAATTTCACTAGTCACTTTGCACAAACGTCAATGTCAATGTCAATGTCCATAGATAATTGTTACACAGATTATTTTATAAAAAATTAAAAAAGTAAATTAAAGGCACAAAACTGTCCGTGTACTGTCGCTGCTGGGCCGCGACACAGCGCTTTATGCCAAACCCGATCAAAGGCCTTCGCAATGTCCAAACTAACAGCCAATGCCTCTCCCTTCGACTCAATTGCCTGAGCCCAACGATGAGTTAGGTACGCCAAGAGATCACCAGCCGAGCGAGGTTTATTTCACGTTGAAAAATAAAGTTTATATTTACATTGCAAAAGCCGAGCCGCTCGTGGCGCGCCTTGCTTTGCTGTAATTCGAATTTCGACAAATATAAGAAGAGCTCCAGATGCTACACAAAATGTATTCAAAGTGGAGTTCTTTTTACGTTGGTCATTAAAGCGCGGCGGCCGGCCAACTCGAGCGCCCGCCGTTTGGGGCTTCTTGCGAGCGGCGCTCGGCGCCCCTAGGACCGCGGCGCCCGTGTGCAACGCACACCCTGCACCTAAGGGAAAGACGCCCCTGGGAGCCTAAATACTACCACATCAAATTTCGTTCAGCACTTTTAGTAGAATTAATAAAAAACACAAATTGCCGCTTTTATTCTTAATTTTAATTTAATGCGATTAAATTGTTTAGTTTTTTTAATGCGTTCTAGGCACTGACCTCCATTAAGCGTGTCCCAGACAGACGCGGCCTGCGGTGGCGGTCAGTTGGATGACTTGAGAGTTCTAGGAACGATACAGACACACGTGGCCACGCGGCCAAGCCATTTAACTGACCGCCACCGCAGGCCGCGTCTGTCTGGGAGACGCTTTATACAAGTACGCTGGACTAATGATACCCTTTAAAATGACAGCTATTTTTTGTGCCTATTTGAAGCGGAATCAGCTCCCCCAATGTGAGTGATAGGAACTAAATTTGACGTAAAAACGCAATACAAATTACTCACGGACGTAAAAATGACGTTTGAAAGTCGCCATATTGGCGCTGATAGCAGTAGTGGGAGTATTTGGAACTAATATTAGTGATGACAACCAATAACGATTAAGCGGCCATTTGCAAGTTACGTCAAATTTACTTCACTTCCCTCTCACTGGGGGCGCTGCTTCCACTTCAAATAGGCACAAAAAAAAATTTATACGTGGGAGAGCCATGCTTCGGCACGAATGGGCCGGCTCGACCGGAGAAATACCACGTTCTCACAGAAAACCGGCGTGAAACAACGCTTGCGCTGTGTTTCGCCGAGTGAGTGAGTTTACCGGAGGCCCAATCCCCTACCCTATTCCATTCCCTACCCTCCCCTATTCCCTTCTCTTCCCATACCTACCCTCCCTTTTTACCCTATTCCCTCTTAAAAGGCCGGCAACGCACTTGAAGCTCTTCTGATGCTGCAAGTGTCCATGGGCGACGGAAGTTGCTTTCCATCAGGTGACCCGTTTGCTCGTTTGCCCCCTTTATTTCATAAAAAAAAAGGGTATCATAGGTCCAGCGTACATGGAGGTCAGTGGTTCTAGGCTACGAATAATAAAAACTAAGGAAAAGTAACTCTGTCAAAAAACATACTCTACAATACTTGTCAACAATGTGTACCTTAGGTGTGTACACATTTCAATACATTTGCAATATTTAGGTGGCCTTGAGCGGTATCAGGCTGACGTTACATGACAGTTCGAAAGGAACCAAATTTAAAACGGTAATAGTATGGGAGTACGTTTCCTTAGTTTTTATTATTCGTAGGTTCTAGGTCTAGTTACTAAACAATAATAATATGGTGCATGCTCTCTATCATGCAAAAAATGCTCACTGAGATGCAGATAGTTCTACTTGACACACATAGGACATCTTGACTTCAACTGACAACTTCCGAAACCGTAAAAACCACTTTGTATTATGCACAGTAGAACTACATTACTAATGAGTAATAACCCTCGGCAACCTTAGTTTTTATGAAGATGTTGACTGCCTTATTATAAACGAAAATAAAGACAGGACTGATAATCAATGTTGATGTCTTTGTTTGTCTCCAAAGTAAATAGATTTGTCTACATCGCGTTGGACCATGATTGCTACCAGTGCCACTTTATTCCGCCGCCCATCCTGAGGTGCTGCCGGCCCCCTAGGACGCTGCCGCCCCTAGGCCTCAGTCTATACGGTCTATTTATAAATCTATGGCTGATTGCTACCATGATTGCGAAACTTGTCTATTTAATGCATGCTGCATTCTTGTTGATCATGGCCCATGGGCAGTTACAAACGAATATGTCCCAGTACAAGTCGAAATCACTTGTATTCTTTCATCGTGGGCCAAAGAGAGGCCGCATAAGACAAAGACAGCAAAATATAATCCCGTCTTTAACTTCATTTAATAAGGCACTGAATGTAATCACAGTGCATTGTGCATACTGCATGCACTCTTAAGGTCACAGCACACATATCAACTCGGAAAGGGATCGGCACCGTATCGCCTCGAACCGTTCAATATTGTTTGTATGAAAATGTCGTCCCCATGCTTACGGCTCGTCGCGCGTCGTCCCCGTGCTTACGTCTCTCCGTACTCAAGCTTACGTTTCTTCGTCCACCCTTGCCCCTTTCCCCTTCCCCGAGCCGTAAGCGAGGCGTCGCCTAGCCGTAGCCGAGTTGACGTGCAGGCGCTACTGAGTGCCTAGTGTGAGTTTATCAAAATATGTCATCGAGAACAAACTTTTTACGTAGCGAGTATCGAGTATATTCAAGTGCGAGTCACCTTTCTGTCAAACCACTTGGTTCGCGTTTACTCACCGTGAATGGCGAGCATTTTTTTCGTTAGGTTGTCGGTACGTAGCTGTAGTGTCTAGTGAATAACCAACCATTTTTAGAAGTGCACTTTACTTGTGTGATTATAAACAATGCAGTGGTGTTTTAAACTTACACGTATTTGATATTTCTACCAAACAAAGACAAAGGTCATTCTTGTTGTTATTATTTTCGATCGTGTTTGTCATAGATAATACAATATGGTGTTTGTAGATACCTTGAGTCCCGGGAAAGGATACACCAAGGATGACACCAATAATTCAATTTGCGATGAACTAGTTGCAAAATCGGTTCAGTGGTTTGAGACTGAAGAGGTAACAGTCAGACAGACAGACAGACACACTTTCACATTTATAATATTAGTATGGAAGTATGGATTATTCTAGTTTTTTTATATAAATTATAAAAGACCGAAAACGCTCAGTGAGCGAAAAAATGGCTCACAACGCGTTGTGGTCATAGTGAAACGGCCACGACGCGTTCTGGTAATCACAGAAATACCACATAGCGAAATTCGTGTCGTGACTCGTAGCTGACGTGCTATTCGACCACAACGCGTTGTGGTAATCGAGAAAAGCCATGACGCGTTCTGAGCATTTAAAAACAGCCACGACGCGAATTCGTGTTGTGGCCCTAATGAAAACGGCCACGACGCGTTCTGAAACCAGGCCAGTTACGCAGGAGTATTAATATGGTGCCCAAGTGTGTGCGCAATACACAAGAGCACTCTGGTTTCAATGAAACCAGGCCAGTTACGCAGGAGTTATCTTTATAGTGCCCAAGTGTGTGCGCAATACATAAGATCACTCTGGTTTCAATGAAACTAGGCTAGTAAGCTAGTTATGCAGGAGTTATTTTCGTTTCATTATGACCACAACGCGTTGTGAGCCATTTTTTCGCTCACTGAGCGTTTTCGGTCTTTGAGCGTAACATATACAGTGTGTAACAAAAATAAGTGATAATACTTTAGGGTGTGTACGTGTTCCTTGTAGAGAGTTCACTGTGAAAGTAGCAGTGCTGAAAGACGATTTTTTTTTTCACTTTTATATGGGCAAGGGCCCGAGCGTCACGAGTTTCCCCATACAAAAGTGAAAAAAATAATTGGTGTTCCTTGTAGAGAACACGTACACACCCTATATATATATTATTCGATAAAGTGAACGTAAAAAACTCGCACTACCATATTTTGTTTCTCGCGTTTACAACTAGGTGGCGCTGTACAAATATCATACAAATTCCTAGTAAACGCCAAACGCGGTCACGATGGAATGGGAATAGAAAAACTCACACTAGGCACTCTGATACGCTTTGGTTACGTGTATACGTTAGGTTGACGCCTGGTTGACGACGAGACGAAAGGCGATAGGGTGACGATCCCTTTCCGAGTTGATGTGTGTGCTGTGACCTTTATACCGGTTTGCGTAGGCGCTTGTTACGGCCGCTATAAAGGCTAGCTCAGTTGGCGGTCGCGTTATTGTCGTGTTGTCGTGTGGACAAGATGGCCCTTTTAAGAATTGCGATTGTTTTTTTACTAGCAGACACCACTATGGTCAATTTTAGGGTGCTATCAAGAGCAATGGCGACGGTGGCGAAATCCTTCGAGGCGAACGCCGTGGTACCCGACGTGGTGCCGAAAGCCCCCGCAGCGCTGGTCTCGGTAAGTTTATGTTTACGTTCTAAGTTATTTACATACTTTACCTAAAAAAATCTAGAAATAGAATAAGATTGACCGCACGATTTAAATCTATGGTGACCGCGGCATCATTAACAAAGAGTACTTTCTTTACGTAGGCGTTGAGTAGAGTAGAGACGTAGATCTTCATTCTTTCTAAGAAAAAATTATGAAAAAGGAAGACTTAAGTGGGAAAACTTAAATCTAATTAATTTAGTAAGTACCTAATGAGTATAAAAATCCCTTTCTTAGCATTTACACAGAAACCATGTCTGTATCTTGTACCTAACGGCTGTAAGTCTAGTTTAAGGTAACTATAGTCTTTAATATTAATTTAGCATTCTAAATTAACAAAATTGAAGAAAAATCAAACAAAATCAGGTAACTTCGTAACTAATTTTTGTATTAGAAAGTGTGAAAGCGGCTTTTGGAAGTTGGAACAAGATTTACCGTGTGTACAGCATTTATCGTGTTTTCGCTGGAGTTAAGTGATTAAAAGCTATCTGATTGACAATAAGAAAACGACAATGACCGGATATGAGGTGTTTGTAATGATCATTGTTTTCTGATTTTATTAAACCTTTACCAAACATTTGAACTTTATTTGATTTACGAATTTTGCACAAGAATGGGCGAAGTTACGCCTGTAACCGTGTTACTCTACAAAGATCAACTCCGTTCTTCAGGCCGTTAATACACAATTTAAAACTAATCCCTAATTATAGTAGGTTACGATTATTAATTATTAGTATTATTTTCATTTATTTTTAAGTATAGACAAGACAAGCTCATTATTTTCAAAGGGTGTAAATTTGATGAGGAGATAACGGAAGGTCTAATTTGACCACCTGCGAAAACTGAATGTAACATGTCTCAAGCAGAGTTAATGATAGATCATAGACATCTGTCTATCATTAACTCTGGTGATTGTGAAGCCACTGGCTTTGATGTGAATAACACAAGGCCAGGCAGACACGACGTAATGCTCAAAATATATTCTGCGCCTCTTATGCCCGGTTTCTGGGGTTTTCGCCGGTACCTAGTCATCTTTCAATAGCCTTGTTGATTTTACTTTTTCAGGTTGACCAATCAAAAGCCTCTTTAAAAATCCATCAAAAGCGTCTTTAAAAAAACCAAAAAGAGAACGTTTTAATCCACGTTAAATTTAACCTGCTAAATGACTAGACTGGTGCAAATGGGCCTTAAAATCAAACGTTTAAATCCTTTAGTTACGCTTTTAGTATAAACATTCATTGGTATAATTACAATGCCAAGTTTATAAAACATTTCCCTTGATAATGAAATGTAAAATAACGGATGGTTTATTATTAATTAGTCTTGGCTATGATTAGGACTCATTGTTAACATCTACATTGGCTTTGCTTATGTTATGAATGTTGCCACTGGTAAACAATTTTAATTAAATTTTGATGATGCCAATAGCTTTTCTTTTTATAATTCTCGATTTCGGCAACGTTGCTCGAAAAAATCGAATTTAGCTCTGATGGATAATGAGTTCTTTCTTTATATGGTCTACACACACCAAGTCCATGCTCTGGTTTTCGGTGAACCTTAGGGTCAGCGCAGATAGAGAGGAGCGTAGCGGTGAGAATTTTTAGGCACTCCAAAGTCAGCTTTTAATTCATCTGGTATATCATCGAAGACATAAATAATTTACTAAATCCACTCTCCACTATGGCTGCGCTGATCCTTACACGGTAAAACAGCGCAAGCTTTCTTTTTTAAACCGTTTTTTATTTATAATAAAATAGCTTTTTCCTCTTAAATAGAGTTCAAGTGCATTTTTTAAATACTCTTCCTTTCAACTTCCTTTCCATTCTGTTTCAGGTGAAGTACCCCAGCGGTGTGGAGGTAAAGGAGGGGAATGAGCTGACCCCCACGCAGGTGAAGGATGTCCCCACCGTGTCGTGGGACGCCTCGCCCGACACCTTCTATACCCTGGCTATGACCGGTAATATATTGTAGAAATGGACAACAATTATTGTTCTCATATCTATACAGCAGGGTGCTTCACAATTCCCGTTTGATCCGGATTGGGAAGCTTACCTGGTTTTTATCGGTCAACACAGAGCGCAGTGTTTATTAGCTTTCGCGACTCGCGTATAGAAGTTGGTTAATCCAAGTAGAATTTCAGGCCGCTGGTTTGCAACTATTATTGGGACTTGGGCTGAGATGTAAAGAACAAAGCTTATCGCACTACTCCTCTAAGGCCGTGTTCACACCTAAACTGACTATACGCCATTACGCTAGGCGTAGGAGCGGACACTCGGCAGCCGATCGTCACTACGCTCCGCGGACGCTGAGTGGCTACGTAGCTACGCGACAGCGTATTGGATCCAGTCCGCCGGGCGGACTCTTTTCAGTCAAGAATGTTGTTCACATCGCTGGCGTATTGTACGCTATAGCGTATAGTCAGCATAAATACCGTTTTATTTTCACGTTCACACTGGGGATTACAGTGAGCCTGCTTACACTCAGCGGCGTATAGTCAGTTTGGTCTGAACACGCGCTAAAAGTTGTAGCTTTAAGAGAATATTATGTTAGTGCAACGCCATCTTTGTTAGTGCAATGGTTAGTGCAGTCGAATGATAAACATTGCGTATCACGCAATAAAGGCCTGCCACGACCACAATGCAAAGTGGATTACCTTTAATCTTTATGTTTGAAATTTGAATTCGGTCACCTCTATTTCCTGTTTGTAATTTTGTACTCGTCAGAATAAGTTATAGTTAAACTCTCTCATCGCACTCGAGTAGAGAAAATATTATGTGCAATTCTAAAAAGCGTTTTTAAAACAAAATACATATTGATTTTTGCCGCCATTTTCCGTACCCAAAGGGTAAAAACGGGACCCTATTACTAAGACTTCGTTGTCTGTTCGTCCGTCCGTCCGTCCGTCCGTCCGTCCGTCCGTCCGTCCGTCCGTCCGTCCGTCCGTCTGTCTGTCTGTCTGTCTGTCTGTCTGTCTGTCTGTCTGTCTGTCTGTCGTCTGGCTGTATCTCAAGAACCGCTAATAGCTAGACTTCTGAAATTTTCACAGATTGTGTATATCTGTTGCCGCTATAACAACAAATACTAAAAACAATATTAATATTTAAGGGGCCAAATTTAAGGGCCAAAAAAATCACGTTTGTTGTATGGGAGCCCCATACAACAAACGTGATTTTTTGGCCTTTTTTGCTCGATTTCAATAACGGCAACAGGTAGGAACTTGAATTTTTCACAGAAGCCTTAAATATATGTGTACTTTAATTATTAATAATAATATTTAAATAAAATGAAAATTTAAGGGGGGCTCCAATATATAAACACAGTTTTTGGCCTATTTTTGCTCTATAACGGTACGGAACCCTTCATGCGCGAGTCCGACTCGTATTCAGAGACCCTTACTCTTATTTTAAGGTAGGCTCCTAGGTTCCTGCAATGGGCCATGTCTTTCCTAATTATCGGGCCCTGAAAAAGTGTCGCCTAATTCGTCGGCCTTAGTTTTGTCGGTGCTGGCGATCAGCGACATGAAACCTACACTAGTACTTAATTCACAGTCGAATCTTCCTCTTCTCTAATATAGTAGAGTGAAAATGACATAAAAAAAGAAAAGAAAAAGATGAAAACGAAAAAGATATAAATAAAAGATAAAAAACAGCCCTGATCATGTTAGGGGGAGGAATAAATAAAAAAAAAATATATATATATATATATATATATATATATGTCGGAGGGTCAGAATTTAGATCAGAACCTTCAGACATTGTGGGCTTAGATGGGTATCGTGCAAAAGAACAAAACTTGTAAAAATCAAGTTGTTTATTAATTGTCTTCAAATCAGATCACTCAGTTATAACACTGTACACAATCACTATTCACTCAACACTTCACTGTACATTACACTATACACTGACACAAAGCGAAACGTAGGACAGTTCCGTAAGCACTGGTTGACTGGTCAACAACTGGAGCGAAAGTGAGAGGCGCTCCGCCCCACCAGAGCTTTACGACTCTGTCGAAGCGCGCCATAACTAAGTTGCACCAATTCGCCGCTTGGTGGCGCACTTGCGCTTCGTTTCGTGTCCGTATTCATGACCGGTTACGACACGGCCATCCTGTGCGACACACGTCCCTGTGTGTCAGTTAATCTGTAACGAAAATAAAACGACAAAGTCTCTGTTCGGCCATCCTTTTAACTTGCTACCATAACTATGGAGAGAAATGAAAACTAACTATTTACTCTTTTCAATTTATCTAAGCAATTAGATTTGTTTACAAAGCGCATTAAAGCTAGTTCAAACTAATCAATTATCCTGATAGTAATCCACAATGCTACGACTAATTTTAATCATGTACCTTTTGAGAATCATTTTAATAAAGTTTATCAAAATAAAATCAATGACAAATCAATGACAGCCTTAGGATCCACACTCTCTATTCATAGGTTTGTAAACCTGCTCAAACACATAGCTTCCCATAAGGAGAGCCCGAGTCACACCACGACTCTATGATCAATGCTACACGGCCTGATCCGACTGTACCACCCAGGACTACTGCCTACCGTCTATCCACGGACTACCCATAGGGCAGATGCCGATTTCTACCGGACTACGGCTACAGCATCCTGGTACAGTCTCCACACTTGTGTGAATGTGAATCCTATACTGCTTTTAACTATGGCAACATTTCTTCATTCTCCGCCTCATTATCCTCAATAATCTCAATAGGTACCTGACTTTCGGGCATCTTTCTAATTCGATCATGCGCGTACTTATAGGTGCGCTTATTTGCCAAGGACCTTAAAACATATCGGTCACCATCTAAAACTTCAATTATTTGAAATGGCCCTCTATACTTAATATCTAGTTTCGTCTGATTGCGTTCCTCATTTTCAATTAAAACAAAGTCACCAATCGAAAATCTATTCACGTTTGCCTTGCTGCTATCAAAACGAGTCTTATTGTAAATAGCCGATTTTTGTATGCCTTCGGATGCCGATTGCCTAACCTGGTCAAGATCAATTATTTCTTCGCTATCGTTTGCCATTAGGTCTAAAGGGCGAGCTACTTTGCCTATGAAAAGTTCCAAGGGACTGGCTTTTGTCACGCGACTTACAGAACAATTGAGTGCTAGCTGTACGTCTCCTAAAGAATCTTGCCAAGACTTTTCTTTGTCAGATTCAACTGCGGTAAGCATAGACTTTAACACGCTCATTACTCGCTCCACCTGACCATTAGCGCGACACGAACCAGTTGCTATAAGATGAAGGTCGATGTTCTTACTGGTACAAAAATCTTGAAACTCTTTACTCGCGAAGCATCGACCTTGATCTGCAATTATACGAGCAGGGGCACCAAATAGTGCTACGCTATTTTTCACTGCCTTAATACTACTTTTAGTGTCAATGTTTTTAGTGTGAAATAGTAGAACGTACTTTGTAAATGCATCGATCAGGACAAACACGTACTCTTTACTATCATTCTTTCCGCTCAACTTGCCTGTGGCATCAATGTGTATTGTATGCCACGGCACAGCAATTTTTGGTATAGGGTGAAGTTCGGCCTGTACCTTACCTGAACGAGACTTGGCCATTTTGCATGTCACACAATTATCAACAAATTTTCGTACATGTCGACTCATTCCCTCGAACCAATAATGATCATACAGCTTTTCTAACGTTTTCTCCCATCCGAGATGCACAAGAGAGTCATGAACATTGTTTATGACCGACCAGCGCATAGCACGAGGGACGATGGGTAAACATTTTGTCCTACCGTTCCGCTGTATCTTACGATGAAGTATGCCTGACCTAACCTCGTAAGTTTTAGAAATATCTTCACTTAACTGTCCCTGGTCGAGATCAGAAATTAATTTCTTAATTTCTTCGTCTCGCTGCTGTTCTGCATGAAGCCAATTGCTGGATAATTCGGCTAAGTCAACTCGCTTTTGCTCCACCTTTTCTATTGGATGTCTCAAAGTACCCGGCTGCTGTATTAAGTTTCTAGACAAGAAATCAACATGTCCCATTTGTTTACCTACCTTATAATTTACGTCGAAATCGAACATTTGCAAAAACATCCACCATCTGTGAACTCTAGGCGTAAGATCAATTTTTGTTCGCGACAGCTTCAAAGAATTACAATCGGTGACTACCGTGAATTTTCGACCATGCAAGTATTGCCTGAAATTTCTTACCGCATTGACGACAGCGAGTGTCTCCAACTCATAGGAGTGGTACCTCGACTCAGCTGGGGACGTGCGTTTGCTATAGTAGGCCACTGGGCGACGCTTAACTTCTACAATTTGAAATAATATTGCCCCGTACCCATCAGCACTCGCGTCAGTGTGTAGTTCCACCGGATATTTTGGATCAAAAATCATTAGCACAGGTGCATTGGTTAGAATTTCGATCACTTTCTGCCGTGCTTCCTCGCATTTAGAAGTCCACTCAAAGGGACATTTTCCTGAGGTAAGTTTATAAATCGGACCCATAAGACGCGAGAAGTTCGGCACAAACTGTCGAAAATACGAGGCTAGTCCAACAAATTGTCTTACCTGCGTTATTGACTGGGGTGAGGGTAATGCAGACAGGGCTTCTATTTTCCGCTTATTTGGTTTAACTTCACCTGCTTCTACCTCATACCCTAAGAACTCTACTCTAGTTTTAAGGAAAGAACACTTTTTGAGATTTAGTGAGAAACCTGCTTTTGTAAGTGTATCAAGAACTATCTTTAACCTCTCTAAACCTTGATTAATAGAGTCAGAAAAGATTAAAATATCGTCAACATATACCACGACGTATTGATTAGCAAGATCACCTAATGCTCTTATAATAGCACGTTGAAAAACAGAGATCGCATTACGAAGACCGAAGGGCATAGTTAAAAATTCATACTGCCCATCCGGCGTGATAAAAGCTGTACGTTCTATTGACTCTGACTGGACTGGTATTAAATGAAAACCGCTAGCGCAATCCAGTTTTGTGAAATAATTTGCACCACTAAGTCGCGGTATCTGGTCAGAGATGAGCGGGAGAGGATATCGGTCAGGTACTGTATTCGCGTTCAATTCCCTATAGTCTATGCACATGCGGTCCGAGCCATCATGTTTTTTCACTAGTAAGGCGGGACTAGCAAAAGGTGAATTACTTGGTCTTATTATTCCCGCTTGTAATAGCTCGTTCACTCTGTTACGCATAACTTCACGTTCATTCGGAGATAGTCTGTAAGGACGTCTTTGTACTGTACGATTTGAATCCACTAGTCTTATCACTAACTCACCCGTATTTACACGCGTGGTAGGAAAACCCATAATGAAGAAATCCGAGTATTGTTTTAAAATACCCACAAGTTCAATGACCTTATCGGCAGGCACGTCAGTATCAATCGTATCAAAATTATTGCAAGACGATGTTACATTCTTAGAATTACAGTAATTCACAGTTACATCTTTCGTTAAAGTAAAGTTAGTCGCACTCATCGTTACAGAAAACCCGTTACTCAAAATCTCGCGGCCTATGAGAATATCACTACGCAAAAAGGCATCAGGCAAAACGTGAAATAGAATCTCGATTGAATATCCATTAATTTCTACTCGACTTAATATTTGCAAGGTACAATTGACATTTTTATCGCCTATGCCCATTAATGAGACCAAATTATTAATTCGTTTTCCGCTAAATTTATTTGAAACACACTCTTTCATTAATGAGCATTCGGCACCGGAGTCAAAATCGAATTTAAAACACTCACCAAAGTGACTTAAGGTACTAGATGGGGGTGTGACTTCACACAGGTCGACACGCTTCACTGTTGGGGTTGCAGCAGCGCTGGATCCACCCGCAGTACAGCGGCTGGCGATGTGACCAAGGTTGCCACACTTGTAGCAGGTGATAGTGATGCTGCTGGCTGGAGAACGCTGTATTGCTCCTGACGCAGAAGCAGTAGACACAGGCTTCTTGATATCATTCTTCTTCATGCGACAGTGTGCTTGCTTATGTCCGAGCTTGCCACACGCATGACATTTGATTTGCGGAAACGTTTCTTGCTTCATACGTTTCTCGTTCGTTACGTCATGCCTGGAATCTACAGGAGACTTACGTTTTAAAAACGAAAAGGCCTGCAGTTCTTGTTGCAGCTGACTGCGCGTTGTTAGCTCCGTTGTAAAAGCGAGTCGTTGCAGACGGCTGTCAATTTGTGCCAAATGAGCGACCACAGTTGACACTGCAATTTGTTCTACGCTCACATTCTTCCATCGACTGAGCAGCGACGTTATGAGACGACTGGCGTAGGCAGAATAGGTCTCGTTTTCTTTTGGCTTTTCATTATTCAAATTAATGAGGGTAGCCGCTGAAGTTTCAACGGTTACAAATCTAGCCGTGAATAATTCTTTAAACTGAGGCCAAGTAATTCCTGGGTAGGTAATTTGTGGCAGCCATGCCGATGCGGAGCCTTTTAATGCCTTACTTAGCATCATAATCAGTTGCCCGCCTTGGACAACATCTCCGTCCAAACACAGATCGGCCGTTGCACACCACGATCGCGCATCCGCGTCTTGCCTATCCGGATTAAATTCTGGCAAAATAATGTTATTACTCACAGCTGGTGACTTCAATGTTTGTATCAATTCACGAATTTGTTGATTTTGAATTTCGAAAAGTAACCGCCATTGATCTTCATTTTTCTCAAGGTTATTTGCATCTTTTGCACGATTTGATCCCACTTCTGATGTCGGAGGGTCAGAATTTAGATCAGAACCTTCAGACATTGTGGGCTTAGATGGGTATCGTGCAAAAGAACAAAACTTGTAAAAATCAAGTTGTTTATTAATTGTCTTCAAATCAGATCACTCAGTTATAACACTGTACACAATCACTATTCACTCAACACTTCACTGTACATTACACTATACACTGACACAAAGCGAAACGTAGGACAGTTCCGTAAGCACTGGTTGACTGGTCAACAACTGGAGCGAAAGTGAGAGGCGCTCCGCCCCACCAGAGCTTTACGACTCTGTCGAAGCGCGCCATAACTAAGTTGCACCAATTCGCCGCTTGGTGGCGCACTTGCGCTTCGTTTCGTGTCCGTATTCATGACCGGTTACGACATATATATATATATATATATATATATATATATATATATATATATATATATATATATATATATATATATATATTGTGGGGAAGAAATACCTTTCTTCAAACCCGAATTTTGGGGGGATTTCGGGGAACACTTGGGGAGAAACCGAGATGGTCTGGCAACACTGATATAGTATCTCCCGACAGATCCCGACGCGCCATCCCGCGCGGAGCCCAAGTTCCGTGAGTGGCACCACTGGCTGGTGGGCAACGTGCCCGGGACCGACGTGGGCGCTGGCGAGACGCTGTCCGCGTACGTGGGCTCCGGCCCGCCGCCCGGCACCGGCCTGCACCGCTATGTGTTCCTCGTCTACAAGCAGCCAGGGAAACTCAGCTTCGACGAGCCCAGGCTGACTAACACGTGAGTTGTTGAGAATTTACTCTGGAGCGAGGCGAACACACTGGCGATTGCACGGCAATATCTAGTGGTGCTACTACCATTTCGTGATCACCTTTATAATCTGTTCTGAGTTTAACCTCGAGATTCGTCTTTGGCAAAAAGGTTTTCTTATTAGCTCAAACATACATGTACCAATGTACGGTTACGTTTCCCAGTTTTGAAATAATGATTACATGTGAATTTGCCGATGGTAAGGGATTGTGGTCACCCACTGGAATCGGACAAAAGGATTTTTATGTTCTAAACTTTGATTTTCTGGAAATAAATCTTTATATTTAGCACTAAATTATCGGATAGCAGTTATTTCATAACGAAATTCAACAATTGCAGGTCCGGCGACAACCGTGCCATGTTCTCCATCGCCAAGTTCGCCCAGAAGTACAAGCTGGGTGACCCCATCGCTGGCAACTTCTATCAGGCGCAATACGACGACTACGTCCCCATACTGTACAAGCAGTTGGGAGCTTAAATCTTGTAGATTCCGTTCATTTTAATTTTGATCTTATACTACCAATATAAAAATGTTATCCCATAAAAAGCAGCTACATTTATTTTGGTCAAGCTTTTCTTTACGTGTAGATCAAAATTATTTGAACGGACTATAGAGCTAAGACTTAAAATGTAACTCCACATAATTATATAGCATATTAAGCATAGTTCGCATTTGAAAATGTATAATTGCCAGCATAATATAAAGTAAAACTTTAAAGTATGTTGTAGATGGAACATTATAAATGTTTTCCGAATGTATAAATTTTAAGACTGAAATGTGACTAAAGAATTTGAAAAGACGTTTTTCATGTTTGTATTTTTTAATACATTTTAAAGCACGTAAGTAATACGCTACCATTTTAATTTGTTAAATTCATATGTTGGTTACTTATCATCATATGTATAAAATGGTCAAAAAATCTTCAGACTCGGCTGATATGCCTCGGCCGTAATGACGTCATCAAATCGAGTCTCAAGATATTTAGATCGGGTTGAATTTATAACATTTTAAGATACGCATTTCGTTTTACACATTTCAGTATGCATGTATGCATTTAATAGTTGTCCTCGTTTGGGTACTGCAATACATTCGTTTTTCTTCAAAGTTTTCGTTTTATTTTTAAACCTTTGTGTCCTTAAGAGCCTACTGTCAAAACGCTAGCCCCGCCTACACACACCGCTATCCTCCAATCGTGATACAATGATTCCATGAATCGTGCTCCCGGGCAATATGCTTTACGCTGCAGCTAATAGTGAACAATATCGCGTAACAACGGTTCCCGCATTATAGCACGAAAGTAAAGGTCGAAAGTCCTAAAAATGTTTTTGATGATTACTTAAAAATTAAATACTTACAATACTAATTAAATTTCCTTTAGCTATTATTTTATAAAGTGTGTGATTGTAGTAGTGCAAGTTATTTAATGATAGTAACCCAATAAGTGTAACAGGTATTTGTTGAAAAGCCCAGAAAGATTCATATAATTTCAAAAAATAAAACTATCGAGTCAAAATAAGTGAATCGTGTTTTTGGTTAGCCAAATATCAGATAAATATACAATGATCAAATAAATCTCAATTTCATTTGAGTCAATCGTCTTCCGGGATCGTAATACTTATTAGAAAACACAGCAAAATTTGACAGCCCGCTCTTAAGTGTATAAAGAGAAACACAAATACAAATAAATATTTATTAATTAAGCACCCAAGCTCTTGTACAGCAGCGGTACGTAGTCGTCGAACTGGGCGCGGTAGAAGTTGCCGGCGACGGGGGCGCCCAGGTTGTACTTCTCCGCGAACTTCTTGGTCGAGAACGCGGCGCGGCCGTCTATTGACCTAAAAAAAGAAAAAGTTTTAATATAGTTAGTAAAAGGAAAACGGGGAAATGGAAATCATCTGCCATTTTGGAAGTCGGTTAAACACATTCCTAGTATGAATTCTATGAAGCATGCAATTTTAAGTAAGCTCGCTTCTATGCAAAATATACGGCTTTGTTCTATATTCAGAGAAGTTGATTGATAGGCAGATGACGGTCCTACGTAAATTGGCCACGTTATGTTAAACCCAGCCGACAGATCCCGATTCCCGACTAAAGTTGAATTGACATAATTCGACCAAATGACGTAGGTCTCTCAACTGCCTATATCTAAATCAATTTCTTTGATGGTACAATAAGACTTTAATAAATATTATTAGTGGAGTCAGTGAAGGCTTTCACCTCCGATTTCATTGAACCTCCATCGATTTTCATGAAAATTGGTGAGTAGGTGGGGGATACCCTAGTCCCTAAGAAACAAAAGTGACATAGTGCCAACTTGCGCTTTTGCCCTGGAGGTGAATGCCACCACTGGCTCTTGAAATTGCTTTTGTAATGGTTTTTAAATGAACCCGATAACTTAAAAATTAACAGAGCTATAATTGTGATCAAATGAATATTTTTTTTTTGAAAAAAAAAATTGAAGTAGAAATTTCAGATGCAAATATTGTAGGAAAACGTGTCAATAGGTACATCCATACTAATATTATAAATGCGAAAGTGTTTTTGTCTATCGGTATTCGGTTACCTCTTCACACCCATACCGCTCAACCGATTTTGATAAAATTTTGTATGAAATTTAGTAAGAAGATACTTTGAGTCTCGGGAATTGACATAGGATACTTTTTATCCCGAAAAAATGTACGGTTCATCTAGTTCTTACTAAACACAGGTCAGGTATGTGTCTTTTCAATATTGGGAAAGTAAACGGAACGGTAAGCAACTCGATAAGTGAGTGAATTAGAATGATGTTCGTCTATTAAATATTTCAGTTCAGCAGTTTCAGCTTCTGTGTCAATTTTATGCATAGAGGGTAGTTTGAAATCGTAGTTTGAAAAATATTCGAACTAAATTAAGCTGATAAAAAACTTAAAATATAAACTTAAAGCTTATTATTCAGCCAAGGGGTAGTTTTTAAGGGTGAAAAATTTCGAAAAAAAAAAAAAATAATACTCAGTAAATAAGATTTCACTTCAGTAATATGCTTTTTAATATACTTACTGAAAAAATTGGATTCAAAAACAAGCCTATTAAGTTTTTGAACCCAATTTTTAAATCCCAAAATTATATAATAAATGTCAAACAAACTATTTGTTATGTTAATATGCGATTTTGAAGCTCAGAAATACACAAGATGTTTTTTTCAAGATTAAAGGGGTGGTTGTTAAAAGGACTGAAAAATTAATTATATAATCATAAATCATGAATAAAAACATTTATTTTATCTAATTAAACACAATTAGTTAAGCCAGAATGGTTAAATCTGCATTTTTTTCCATTTTTAACAAAAGGGGTGGATTTTACCCTTAAAATACAAAAAACGCAATACGAGCGTATGTCACTTTTAAAGAAGAGGGTAAAACATACTTAATCCCAATTTTTCATCCAAATCTATGGAGGTTCAACGAAATCGGAGGTTGTACCTGATTTTTGCCTTCATTTACTGTACTATATTATTAGAGAAAGATTGATTTAAATTGCGATAAAGTTGAGGTTTAGCAGTGTAGGATCTAAAGCCTACCTAAGAGTTTTCTAAGACCATTAATTATTTCCTTTACTCAGTTGGCTTTCTTTATGTGATTAAGTAGGTACTTAATTTCATAATTCTCCACTTTTAATTTGCAAAATTAACGTCATACCTACCAACTTATTACTGAATACTAGATAGAGAAGTAGTTATGTCTATTGTGGTAGAAGCACAATAGGCAAGCTGCCCCTTGTTAATTCACTTCGTATCGTAATTTAACATGAGTGTCATGATATTAGTGTTATCTGTCAACGATTATCCGATAAGTGGGCATTATAAGTAATTCCTATTTGTCTTACCCATCCGTACATTATTTACTCGTGCATTACCTAAGTATAGATGAGTACTAAATGGCCCTATAATTAAGTAGTTACTTATGGAGGTGTTCGTTGTAATCTCTACAATTACATGGACCAAGAAGCCATAAAATTGCATATCGGTTAAGAGCCCACTAGGCACTAACTAGCTCTATTTATTTACGGAAGATGTCACCGTGACATCGCATGATCGTAGCTCTGAAATGGATGGATGGAACCGATTATCATCTAATTTTTATTAATTCGCTAATGCTTAAAAATAGCGTTAATAAAGTACAATTAATGTTTAATTTATCCATTAGCAAGAGAGTTGGTTAAGTTCTTACTATCGCAGGCGAGTTTCCTGGGTTGCTTGCAACAGGCATTTGACAGCAGATATTGTAAAAATTAAAATGTTCACCCATTGCTGCCGCTAGATCACCCTGCCGGGCTGCTTTTACAGAGTACACAGGCGTACAGCATGAGATAATATAACTATGTGACCTCGATGTCTGTCCGTCTGTCTGTCTGTCTGTCTGTCTGTCTGTCTGTCTGTCTGTCTGTCTGTCTGTCTGTCTGTCTGTCTCCAGGCTGTAACTCAATAACCGCTATAGCTAGACTACTGAAATTTTCACAGACTGTGTACTTCTGTTGCCGCTATAACAACAAATACTTATAATATTTAAGGGGCGCTCCCATACAACAAACGTTATTTTTTGGCCTTTTTTGCTTGTAATTAATAATGGTAACAGCTAAAGACTTGAAAATTTTATAAAGGCCTTAGTTAAATGTCTACTTTAATAATTAATAATAATATTTAAATAAAATTAAAATTTAAGGGCTCCCATACAAAAACACAATTTTTGGTCTATTTTTCCTCTATAACGGTACGGAACCCTTCGTGCGCGAGTCCGACTCGCACTTGGCCGATTATTTCTACTCACTTATTGGTCAGCTTCTTCTCATCGAAGTTGAGTTTGCCGGGCTGCTTGTGGAGGATGTAGACGTATATCTGTGTATGCCGGTGCCGGCAAGCTATTATACATAGAACTTCTTATATGATACTTAATGACGTTTTTGGCACTCACTTGTTGGTCAGCTTCTTCTCATCGAAGTTGAGTTTCCCGGGCTGCTTGTAGAGTATGTAGACGTATCTGTGTATGCCGGTGCCGGCGGGCGGGCCGGAGCCGATGTAGCCGGACACAACCTCGCCCTGGGAGACCTTGTTGCCGGGGATGTTCACCACCAGCCAGTGGTGCCACTCGCGGTACACCGGCTCGGGACCGTCGTAGTTGTCGGGGTCTGGTAAGAGATATATTTACTTTAAGCTAAGAGCATGTTACACCTAAGTTGATTAAGTTGGGTTATATTATGTATACAGTGTGTAACAAAAATAAGTGAATACTTTACGAGCGTCACGAGTTTCCCCATACAAAAGTGAAAAAAAAATTCGTCTTTCAGCGCAGCGCATTCAACTTTCACAGTGAACTCTCTACAAGGAACACGTACACACCCTAAAGTATTATCACTTATTTTTGTTACACCCTGTAGATAACTAGTTAACTTTTAAACTAGTGTATTATACTTAACGAAGTATAATATAGCCCATACTGCTGAAGTAAGTAAGTTTTCCGGGAAATCTGACTTATGTGGCTTTTTTGAGGATGTTATATTTTAACCATTTCATGTTGAACGTGTTATTATATCGTAGGTGTAGGGATCAGACTCTTAATCTATATTTGCTATAGTCTTCAGTTCTCCAGGATATCTTGCTACTACCTATTAAATAATATTTTTAATAATTATTTTTTTTCTCACCAGTGAAGACGAGTGTGTAGTAGGCGTTGTTATCGGCCTCATAGAGGACGGTCGGCTGGTCTTTCACCTGGGTGGGAGTCAGCTCATTGCCGAGTGCTGCTTCCGCGCCGCTTGGGTATTTCAACTATAAAAAATAGGATTTTTTATGGTAAACTTGTAAATTGCGTAACTTCTACTATGACGGACCAGTTAGAGCCATAATTTAAAAAAATATAATATATTTTGTTTCGTTCCTAACGTGTAAACTTCCAAAACTTAAACCAATAGGTTTTATAAGTTCACTAACGCAAGGATATAAAAAAGCAATTTTACACAATATATTAACGGATTAATGATTAACGTTAACTTGCGTTAATTCTTCCGAAATGTAACGCTTTAAAGTTTAACGAAGCTAACTTTTTTTGTAGCGGATTAACGATTGACGAAGTTAAATATTTGATTAACGGTGCCCAGCAATGGTTTAAAAGAGTTATCCAGGTTCTTTAAGTTATGCGGCCGGCGCTATGCATAATGTTATAATAAAGCCTATAGGTAGGTACGACAGTTTAAAACCTATACAGCGGGCTTCGATCAAGCATACCTCGCTCGGTCCGATTTCTTTATAATCTATGGGAAATATTCTCACATTAATTTGTAAATAGGTGTGTAAAGTATTAAGTATTGTGGGTGCTTATTAAGTCGGCTGTACACATTAGGCCAACGCATTAAGCCAGCGCATTGGGCCAACGTAAAGAGGCATATTTGCAGTGACGGATACGTGGGAGAGCCATGCTTCGGCACGAATGGGCCGGCTCGACCGGAGAAATACCACGTTCTCACAGAAAACCGGCGTGAAACAGCGCTTGCGCTGTGTTTCGCCGAGTGAGTGAGTTTACCGGAGGCCCAATCCCCTACCCTATTCCCTTCCTTTCCCTCCCCTATTCCCTTCTCTTTCCATCCCTACCCTCCCCTATTACCTTATTCCCTCTTAAAAGGCCGGCAACGCACCTGCAGCTCTTCTGATGCTGCGAGTGTCCATGGGCGACGGAAGTTGCTTTCCATCAGGTGACCCGTTAGCTCGTTTGCCCCCTTATTTCATAAAAAAAACCCTTAATCAAATTAAGCAATTGCTTAGGGCATCACGTCTGAGGCAAGGGGCACCAGAAGAGTAAAGGTTCAAAGACTGATTAAAGTTGACATACGGATAGGGGGGCCCAGTGGCGGGGCAAGACCGATGTGGGCAAGTGATATCTAGCGAGGCCCCCTAAAATATATTTTGCGAGGCCTCCTGATGGATGACGCAAGAGAACGGATTTATTGAAAGAAAGAATTTTTTGATACACAAACTTTAATTTATAAAACTTTATTTCTGAATATTTGAGTATCAAAACTCGTAAATCCTTAACGTCGCGGTCCAAGGGGCGCGAGGCCCCTTAGACCGCGAGGCCGTTATAGGCGGTCGCCGGTCGCCCACGTCGCCTACGCCTTACGCCGCCTCTGGGGGGGCCCACAGGCATGGATTGCTTAGGGCATCAAGTAGTCTTAATCCGTCACTGCCTATTTGGCCATAAGTTGGGAGCGACATTCCGTACTTTACACGTTGGCCCAATGTGTACACACTACACGGGTAGTATAGTGGTTAAGGGTACACCGTACAAGGTGGTATTTTGAACTTACATCAATAATCCCGGTGGGGGCGGTGGGGATAACGTCAGGGACGATTTTGCTCGACGTGAAAGCTGCTGAGACACTCATTTTGTTTTCTCTGAAATTCGTAAGGGCTTAAAAATAACAGGTCTAGTAGGAATTTATATATTATATTCAATTTTTAGATTGACGTCTGTAATCTATATTTTCGAGATCTCTCTACAAGATCTCGAGACTCTAACATCCTCACTCAGAGTCATTTAACGATAATTAAACTTGAATTTAATTAAGAGTTTCACAGATAATGTATGGGGCTTGTGTCAAAATCTTTATTTAAATACAATTAAGTAATTAATATTCGTTTCTGAGTCGGAGTACATTCTACTAGATTAAACTTGAGTGCACTAGCGAACCCGGTATTAAAATAATTTTAATTATAGCATTTATTTGCAGAATTAGAATACTAAACAATTTTATCAATGCTAAAATTAGCAACATTAATTAATCTGCAAAAAGTATTAAGATAAGCAGGGTATTGGTATGATTGAAACATGAAGAATAAGATTTAAAAATTTTCCTTGTTCTATCTACATAATATTTTTTCTTATCCCTATCATACTTAGTATATAGAAGAAATAATTATATTGCAGTTTAATATTTTATGATATTACTAGACGACGCCCGCAACTCCGTTGCGCCAAAACTCGTTTATCGCGCGGGAACCGTTTATTTTTCCGCGATAAAAAGTATCCTATGTCCTTTCCCGGGACTCAAAGTATTTCCATACCAAACAGCAAAATCGGTTCAGCGATTTGGGCGTGAAGAGGTAACAGACAGACAGACAGACACACACTTTCGCTTTTATAACATTATTAAGTATGAAATATGGATATTATGGTGCAAGACAAAAGAGGAGGGTAGTTTTGGAAAAAAAGGTGTAGTTATATAATTATAATTATTATGTAGTCGGTAGAGCAATTAAAAATTACATAGATAGCATTTTGGTCGTATTCAGCATAAACGATGGCTTAATCAGTCCAAAAAGAGAACCTTTAAAATTTGATTAGGTATGAGACAAGCTTTTTGAGACATGCGATTATTACTATGTAACGAGCTATAATAGTAAACGTACTAATAGTACGACACAAAATGTACGGTGTTCGTAGAATATCGTAGCTGGTTACTGTTCGAATTTCTCAATATAACTTATAATAATAATAATAACACCCACACCGGTTTCAGTGACGGTGGTCGGCTTTATTGAAACCAGGCCAGTTACGCAGGAGAAATTTTATAGTGCCCAAGTGTGTGCGCAGTACACAAGAGCATTCTCTATTCCTTTTACTCTCATGACCGGGGGGACGGACGACCGACACGACTGGCTGATCAGGCGCAGGACCGACTTTTTACATGCCCATCCGACGCGCGATGCATGGATCATCTTTATACTTGTCAGACAATCGGGTGATCAGCCTGCATTGTCCTAACTCCTAACCAAACTTGGAAATAACATGTTTCCAACGCGGGAATCGAACCCACGGAGGCGTTATATAACTTATTACAATTCTCAATAAGGTGCTGTCGTGCGGTCGTAACTTATAGAATGTTTTAACTTTTAATACTCTTTGAAAAAGGTGTTAAAATAAAAGAAATACTTACGATTTCTCTTCTTAAGACCACGTCCAACTATAACTGGCCGGTATGCTTTGGAACGTTCAGTTTTAATTGGCAAGATAAGAATTTCATTCTTACTGAATGCTTATATTCAGATAACCCACGCTTTCGGCAGGTTATCGGTATTATCGTATTAAAATAAGCTATTTCACCTTATCTTGGCAACGAGTGACATTGTGATTTACTGAACTACATGATAATTATATATTATTACATAATATTTTGTTGAGATTTATCAAGACACTATTCGTTAGCTCATACTGTATACCCAGGGCCCGATCTGGCTAGTTAGCCGCTCCGGGCAAAGATTTTCGCCGCCCTTTACATACAGAAACCATATAGGTACCTAATTCATAAGCTAGTTTTGTTGGGAGTGGAGGGAATATAAATTAAGTATTTTCACTACCCGACGAAGTAGGTTAGAAGGTAAAGTTCTCAAATTTGGGTGGTGAATGGCTAACAGGAAAGTTGGAAGATATGAATAAGTCAATTTTGCCGCCCCTCATTAATTGCCGCTCTGGGCATATGGCTCGCCCCCCCTTAGATCGGGCCCTGGGTATACCAGTGGCCCTATAACTCCATTTCTATCGTTTACCCCGTATGCGGCCTGTCCACGTTGGTCTAGTAATCACGAATGTGTAGACGGGCATATATTTTATCTATCATTGCCCATGAACGACCTTGATTGTGATTTGTGCATGCTATAGATATCGATATTATGCAGGTGGCGATCGTGGCTATCGTATGGCCAAACGTAGAGAAAGACCTTTAAATTTTGAAAATTTTCATCTAAATCTCTACATTCATGCTATTTGCTAATGTTTTAAATGCAAAAGCGTGTCTGTCTATCTGTCTTTTACCTGTTTAAGCTTAAACTGCTAAACCGATTTTGATGATATTTGGTATAGAGGTATTTTAGGACCTGGGAATTGGGAAAGGACATACTTAGGACACTTTTTATCCCAAAAAAATGTACGGTTCTCGCGCGATAAACGAATTTTGGCTCAACGGAGTTGCTGGCGTCATCTAGTACAGCCTTTCCCAAAGTGGGTGATAACGCCCCCTTGTGGACGCTGAAGGTCTGAAGGGGGGCGGTGTGGGACGAAAGGACATACTTAGGACACTTTTTATCCCAAAAAAATGTACGGTTTTCGCGCGATAAACGATTTTTGGCTCAACGGAGTTGCTGGCGTCATCTAGTACAGCCTTTCCCAAAGTGGGCGATAACGCCCCCTTGTGGGCGCTGAAGGTCTGAAGGGGGGCGGTGTGGGACCCAGAAAAAAAAAGAAGGCGTTGTGTATAGGCTTGGGGGGTGATTTATTTCATCAGAATGCATTTTAAATTGAAACAATGGGGGCGCTAAAATATAAATTGTTCTTAAAGTGGGCGGTGGACAAAATAAGTTTGGGAACCTCTGATCTAGTAGTATATCTGAAAGGAGTAAAGGCGTAGAAAAGTATAATTAATTATGTTGATATCGAACATAATAATATCATAACGAAACTATTATAATGAAAGGTTCGGTTTGCGAGGGGGAAATTTTCCATGAAGGTTCTATAACAAGGTCAACTTCAGTTCCTTTGTGGTGAGAGTACCGACGCATCTTCTGACGACCTTTGAAGCGGAGGAATTCTGGCCGACTGATGTGGTCTACCAAAGGTTCCGGGGGAGACTCCGGAATGAAGCGCGCGTCACGTCGCCGTTAACTCGTGATAAAGTGTAGTTATTAAGTACATATAATTTATATGTATGTTAGTTATTAAGGTATATATTGTATGGGCCTACGTAGCCTGATATAAATAAATAAATACAAATAAAAATAATAATATAATCTATATTGGTCTTAGGTCACTATTCAAAATATTTATTTATAATGGGGAAAGTGAAGGTCAGCCGTTAGGGTTATTAACTTATGCGTATTTCCATATTACAAAGTTACTAAAATTCTTTTTCAATTGAGAAACGTCTATAAGGGACTAAACTACGGGGAAAAAGAGCCTATACTTTCTCTAGGAAGCTACCCTCTTCCTATATAAACAGAGGTGTGACTAGGAATCACCAAAAATATCTATATTATATTGTCTAGATACCTGTAAATAAACTTCTATGATAAGTATGTGAAACGGTTACTTATAAGTTATAAGTTAAGACAAGGGTTTTTCAACCTTTTTTATGGTACCCCTTCAGATTCAACACGATTATTGTTTTGATTCAAACAAATTTCACACCTCTTGGATGCTTGCCTTCGTATGAAAGTCCATATTGATTTAGGAATAGAACGACTCACTAACAAAGCTAAGTATAGGAATATGTGGGCGGATTCAGTCAAGATACAAGAACAAAATACAGCAAACAACATTTATTAAAGTTTTCCAAACAAAGTCAATATATATAAAACTAAATAATTAACAACAATAGTTAATCTTATAATGTACTTTTAATCATAATATATTCCGTATCTTCTACAATCGATACAACAATAAACATTTACATTGTTTTATTACATTCTACGATATAACTAATTTTTGTTGATAATATGATACAAGATATAATGATACGTTACACTACATGGAAGGTTTTATTTATAAATTGTAATAAAATAATTTAGTTAATTAAGTCGGCGACTAGGAAGCACATTAGATTGCAGTTAGATGCAGCATCTTAATTTTAAAGTGACAGTGGCATAGCAAGTGCGTGAGGAAAAATGTGTGAAAAACAATCGTACTCCTGTCTCACAATATATTCATGCTGAATAAATGACAAGAATAAGAAGCATATAAAGAAATAAACCTACAAAATTACAAACACTGATAAAGTCTGGTCGATAAAAATTTAAAACGTAAACTTTTTTCTACTAATAAAGGTGCTCTTGTCGCATATAAATTGATTCTACACTTGATCACAGTCAAATCACAATTTCAACATTCAATTACCTACCTAAATTTTCGACTTTTATTGATCAAAAATAAGATTATAATTCAGACAATCATACGTTAAACGGACACACTAAAAAGTAACCAAATTCTTTTGGAAAAATAACATTATTAATTTATATTTACCTGAAACTGACCGACGACAATCTCTCACAAAGATTGGTGGCATTTCAACAACGCACTTTTAAGCTACTTTCGGGGGAAAAATTGTGGTGTACTAATATTTTTTATAATAGTCAATAAGGTCTTTATTTTAAAATCTTTACGAAGTGAAATAATTATCTATAACGTTTTTTAATGAACTGCATTTAGAATTTTATAAGATCTGGAATGTTTACTATCACAAGGCCAAGGTACATCAAATGCCTACTGGCTACTGTAGAAAATTAAAATATTCATAGCTTCAAAATATCTACATATTATATTATGTAATATGAGAAATACATATTAGAGATAAAAATGTCGCGTCTGCTTATCGAAATTAAAAATTATTAAATTTAATGGCACTAGTTCAAAAAGTGTTAGATTCATAGTTAATTAAATATAATAATTAGTAGGCAAATAATTTACGGAAGCAAAAAATGATGATAAAAGCATAAAATACAAGAAAATTAATAAAAGGATACCAACCATCTTTTATTTGCATTACGGACTTGGAAAATAAATATTCAAACGCCTACCATTTACTTCATAGCACACCGCCAATGATTCTTTGTGAGAGAATGAAAATGATTGCTTGTTAGATATGGAAACGAGATATTTTGTTAGTTTAAATATTAACATAAGCTTTGAATGGATTTTCTTTGAGCGTTGGCCGCTAGCCTAGACCACTTGTACGGTTGCAAATGCACTAAAAGTAACTTTCTTTGGTGGTTCAGCGCTGCAGGTGCGCACAACTGATCGCTTTGGTCCGTCGTTCATCTTCAGCACGGGTTTGAGATTCGTCACATCTCCGTGTGACTGTGCCTTAAACCTGCCTATCGTGCTCCCGGTACTCAGATCCCTCAGCTTATTCGTCAGCCCCGTGATCTTTGTCGAAAGGTTGGAGTAGTTGTTCTTCTTTATGTCGTTCTGTTTCTTCGGCTCGCTCTTCTTGGGTAAGTCTAGGTTCTGGAGCGAGACGTACTTTCTGTGGTCTGCGGTCATTAGGTTTCTTTTGTTGTCTGTGTTCGGGCGGGGTAGTCGGGGAGGTCTTTGGGTGTAGTTGTTGGGCCGAAACGGCAGGGGACTGTGTTTCGGTTTGTTGTCGTTGGTGAGGCGGTAATACTGTGGAATGGGGTCGAGCCTGGGCGGCTTCTTGAGTGTGAGAGCCATCGCGGTCTTGGTGGGCCGCGTGAGGCTGTCGAACGCCGTGGTGGAGAACTGGGACCGACTGCTCTTCCATTCTTCTCGATCTGACTCGTAGCCATTGTGACCTGGAATTTAAAAACGAACATTTTGAGATACGGAGAATTTTAACACCTTTACGAAAATTTGCTAGAGCTTAAATTATTGCATATGTTTAAAAGTTTACAATCTACATGAAAAGTGACTAAGTAAGGTTAATTTAGTTTTCTATTAAGTCTTTGACACCTTCATATCCACTTACAATTTTTGCGCAGTTTAAGGTGGTATTTGCTTTCTGTTTTATTTATTTTTAAGTTTAGATTCCCTTAGTCCAGGGGTTCCCAATCTTATTCAGCCTGCGGCGCAGTTGCACGTCACAACATTTTGTCACGGCGCCCTACTCTACCTAGCTATTAGAAAAATATACATAAATAAACACCTTTAATTATTATAGTTACTTTATGCTTACTAATAAACAATTATTTAATCGTCTACCTGCTTCACCTAATTAATATTATTATAATTTTATTTTTTAATATTTGTGGTTTTGGATAATGATGGAGGATCGACTCACGGCGCCCCTCTTGCCTTTCCACGCACCAGGGCGCCGCGGCGCACAGTTTGGGAACCCCTGCCTTAGTCTATGATGGATATGAATTATGATATGCCAGAGAATGAGGTAACCGAGGTCAACAGCGTGACGGCTAACTGACACGTCGCAGGAAGCGATACGTGCTAATCGAACTCCGCGGGAACCCGACCAGCAACCTGCCCTTCACGCTCGGCTTATGTCACACAATATCACTTACCTTACCCTCACCGAGTGCATTCAGATGTATTTTGCCCCTACAAGGCCTTTAAGCTAACAGTGTAATGGTCAGTTTTATATAATCTCTAAGGTAATACTTTGAACGAACTGTAGACAGGTAGACCAAGAATGAGTGTGTATTATGATTTATGAAATAGATAATTTGGATTGTGCAGATATAAAAAGATATTAGCGGACCCAGAAAAATAAATGAAGTTGATGAAATATTATAAGCTCGATTTAACTCGGACAGATTTTGAAATCATTTTCATAGTCAACATCATCTTTCCATTTTATTCGCATTAGCAACCCCTTGGCCACTGCACTGCTAATGCAATTTCTTGGTAGCGTATCTATCCTTATATTTATTTATATTTAAGTTTTTTGCAGTTACTCAATGCCTTACATGTTTGGCTCGTAGTAAACTTTGAACTAGCCTTGCCATTTCGACGAAATATCTGTTAAGATTAATTGCGTAAGTTTACATTTTTAACATCTTTTGTGATACCATCTAACATTCGCGCTGTGTTCAGAGTTCAGACTTTCAGAATGTAGATGAAATAAAGTTTTAATTAACTTGGCAAGTTTATCGGCTTGTTAAAGTTATTGTTCATTAAGTTTAACATAAGAAGTAGAGAAATGACCTGACATGTAATCAAAATTAACAGCTATAGCATGCATTTGTGAAATTGGCACTAAAATAGTCGAAGTTAATCGTTTCGTACGTGATTAATTCTATGTGTTTCAATTTAGTAATATTGAGGAAACTATTACAGTATTATGATCTTGTTTGCGGAAATCATGCTCATTTTGGATTATGTTTAACGGTTAAAATAAAACTAAAATAGTAATGTACAGGTACTAAGGTTTAAGCTACAAAGATATGGTACGTTTTTAGTTTGCATTGTAATTAGATACTGTATTTTTAACAAAGTCTTTCCATAATCGGATAGGTTGAAATTAGTGATTCAAAGGATATTGAATGAGTAGTTATAAAAGGTAATTTCGTAATTAATTTATTATTATTAATGGTTGTATTCGTTTCACCGAAATTCGTGCGTCGCGGAGAAATAGTACCTACATTTTGCGAAGTTTAAAATTTTAAAAACTAATTATCTTTTTACCAGAACTCAAAGCATCTCCAATCAAAATTTCATCAAATTTGGTTTAGCGATTTTTAGGTGTAAAGATGTAACAGACAGACAAGTTTTCGAATTTAAAATATTAGTCAGTATTGTAATAAGGAAGAAGTTATTTTCGTTTTAATGAAAGAGCTAACGAATTGAATTGAGTTATAAATAAAATATGATGGAGCAAAATGTTTACAGTTAATCAATTTATTTATTTATTTCATTACATCTAAAGTTTACAATTCTGACAAAATATTGTTTAACCCGTAACCGAGTTGTGTAGACAATATACAAGAGGTTCTCTTTTTTTGAAAGAAAAAGATTTCAAACATGCAAAGGTATTTGAAAGACACGATATCATCAAAATCGACAAGTCATTATATACTGATTACACAACTACAAATACATCTTATTAAGAAATATTTTGTGTCTTTGTCAAGTGCGCTTACGGCTAATTTATTTTTAAGCGTAATACGAGTAACAACAAAGTTTATAAGCAAATTTTGTACTGTAATTGAGGTATAGGTAAGTCACGTAAGCATATTTTCGAAATGTAAGAACTGCAATTGCGATATTAAAACTATTGACTCGAAAATCAGTCAATTTAGCAATTTCGAAGTTTAATTTAATAATAACATCTATGGACGCTTCACACCACGTCAGTCTGGCCCCGTGCTAAGTACCTGAAGGACTTGTGTTACGGGTACCAGACAACGGAAATATATTTAATATTTTTATACTATACATATATTTAAGATTTTTATTTATGATACACATATTTAATACACATCCATGACCCAGGAACTTTTGAAAACTTTTTGTTCCGTCGGCGGGATTCGAACCCGCGACCCCCGGCTTGAGCTACCAACAGCCCACCAACTGGGCCACAGAGGTCGTCGAAATTTAATCGTCGTCGAATTATGCAATACGAAATCATTTTCGATTCGATAAACTAGAATATAGAGTGTAGACTGTAGAGTCATTTGTCGAGTTTCACCCGCCGAAGGGAAAATCATTTCATGATTTACATTTGATTCGAGGCAATCCTTCCGCAATATGCAATCCTGGCGTGTTAAGCAACACGTAGGTAAGTATAAATAACAGTCATGGTGACGCAGACAGTATCATTTACTTGCTGTTTGCAAAAACAGCGCTTATGAGATGCCCTAGGTGGGCTAGATTATGTTATTATTTACTACAGCACATTTTTCAGAATATTGAATATTTAGTAATATTTAGGCTAATTTTAGTCTCACGCCGACGCGAAGTATCAAATTCTGGGAAGCGTTTTTGAATTACGCGTAGCGGTCTCCGCTAAAAGCAGTTCACTTATAGCTTGCAGTTTGTACTATTATCTATTCTGTGCTTATAGCGAGACTAATATCGGCATTAACCAAAGATCATGTCCAGTTAAAAATTTTAAATTAACAAGACTAATCAAATTTATTTTTCGAGTATTTTTGTTTTATTACTTTGAACAAAAAGAAATATAGGATCTGGTCAAAATTGTAAATTAGGCTCATTGGATTCTTGTACGGTAACATTCTACAATCTACTATCTAGTAAGAAATATTAATAGACATGTACGTACTCATAATCCATCATCAATCCATCGTATCAACGTTAGCAACGCGGATACGATGTAATAGAGGTTATAGAGGTAGACTAATGGGCGTCAGATATCTCATCGTACGTGACCTCTGCTCGTTATGTAAACAACTTCTTCAGGTTGAGCCACTGAGATGTACAAAACGTGACAAAATATTGCTCATAAAAACGGAACAGATTGCTACAAAATTGCAAAAATATAATGTTTTAGTTTATCTTTTTAGGTCAGTTTGAGTGAAGTCTTTGACTGTAACATGAATGCTAAGACTGTACATCTAGCATATGACCGGTTTTATTGACTCCAAAAACCTTACCCAACCATGTTACGGGTGCTAATCCTGGCTACATAGATCATTAAACTCTTACCCACTTTATAACATAAGACCCACACTGTGTATACAGACGAAAAATTGCGAGTCTCTCTCTCGTAAAATAAACGACACTCTGAATAGTATCAGACAAGAATATAACATTGTCTGTAACGTATGTATATTAGACAGTGTAGATATTTTTTAGGACACCTTACAGATTTTCAACCAAAGTCCATTTTGAGTAAATTCCGTGTCTAAAATCTCATTGGATTTCAAACCATGACGTCTTGTCGTGTGTTGATTCTGACAACAAGTACAAAAGGATTGGAAATCAAGTTTGGCTAACAACATGGTGTGTCGACAGGAGCAGTTCTTCTTGAGAACGACTTGTACAAACAAACATGTCTTCGCAATTTTGCGCAATCACTCAAGGGCGTATCTAAGTCACGTTTGATGCGCGCTTCTTGTTTTTTTATCAGCTTTAGTTTTTTCGTTTGCCTCATTTGTTTTACATGCATTTCACGGTTAGTTCGATGTGGTTTAAATTTGCAATAAACAGGACTGTTTTTGAAATTGGATAATGTATTAAAAACTAAACGACGCTCGCAACTCCGTTGCACCGAAATTCGTTTGGCATTACAATAATTTTCCACAACAAAAAAGATTCTATGTCCTATCTCGTACTAAAATCTTTACTAATAGCCGTCTAATAGCCGTTTAATCGTGAAGTTGTTTAAGACAGTTAGGCAGAAAAACAGACACACTATTGAATTAATTAGTAAGTTACCTTATCCGATTATATTTCGTACACAAAAATAGGAAGTTGTTTGTTGTCTACTCAAGAATACAAAATTGAAAAACACGATCATAATTTAATCGAATCGAAAACAAGTTTGTCGGGTCGTGCGAGACACTTGTTTGGAGACATCTCTCTGTCACGTGGTGTTGTCTAACTTTCATTATGCAATTAATCAACAGAACGGCTCAAGACACGTCTGCGACCCGCGCCCCAAGGCTGCGACCTGTCACTTATTGCGACAGGTTCATAGACACCATGTCCGAAAGTGATTACATTACCATGTAGAGTCATTGAATTTGTGACTATTAATGTCCTTGATTAACATTTTTCTATTATATTTTATCTGTTTTTGTCGTATTTTAATCGGGTTAATAAAAACATTTAAACAACACGAGCAATTTAAACGCGGAAGACAAATTAAATTGAATCAAAATTCTAAAATAAGCTATCTTTATTACAGAAATAAACATAGGTAGAGCCATAATAATTACTTTGTCTTTATTTACCTCATTTTTAAATAGATCTAGTTACCAGTATATAAATCAAATGGAGAGTCTTCAACAGACTTCCTGAAAATAGTTGATTAAAGTAATAGGATAACTAAATAATTATTTTCCTAGGATGATGTAGAGGAAACTCGCAATTATGTACGTAACCTAACCATGCTATTTCCTGATTACGATAGATCCGAGTTCCACGACATTACGCAAGTTAATTATTATCGACTTTTAGAAGTACACTTTGAGGAAAGTTATTATTATAACTCACCTTTATTACTCGCGGACCAGAGGCTGCTGTTGGTGTTTATTTTTCTAGGTTTCGTGTCTCGAAAGGAAGGCACATCTTTACTCTTATTGTCTTTCGGGTCCGGCGTTCGCTCGACGTTCACTCTAACGAACTCCCCTTTTAAAACCTTGTACGATTCGTTGTTATATAAAACGGGCGGCTTAGGTTTTTTCTGAAACAGCTTTTTTCTTTCGGGCTTGGCTACTTCGATATCGGGGAAAATAATACTGTCTATTTCTGAAACGTCCTTCATACTGTTTATTCCGATGAGACTCAGAGGTTGGTCGAATCGGGACAGGCCCTTCTGTAGGACGGATAGGTGTATGAGGCCGTCGTCCGTCAGGTCGTACTCGGGCTTGGTCTTGTCGTACAGGCTGTAGTCGTCGAAGCTGTGCTTCTTGTAGTTGTATGTGTCGATCGGCTTCTTCTTCGAGAAGAGGCTCTCTGTGCTGGTGTAGTTGTGGATGTTCATCGTAAGCCTGTTCCGCATTTTAAAGTATTTGTACGTGAAGTATATCCTCTTGAAGTCCTGCTCGTTCTCGAAGCGAAGCGCGATGGCCTCCTTGCTTAGATTCTTCGAAACATAAAAGACTAGAATGTTCTCGCAGTTGGGGTAGTTCTCGACGTTGACGCAGTTGGTTATGTCGTCTATCGGTATGTTCTCGTATTTGTTCCTGACATCATAGTCCTTTATTTTCTTGTCGTCGTCGTTGCTGTCCTCTTTGGTGAGGAGCTGCAGCTGATCTTTCTCGTTGAAGCCGACTATGACGTTGTAGTTGTTGGTGGTGGTCTTGCCGAGGGTGGCGATGTCGAGCTGCTGGTTGGCGGGGAGCTTCTGTCTCGTCACCACGGACGCGTAACCACCGCACCGGGTAGTTTTCTTCACCGTCATTTTTCTGGAAAGACGAAATATTTTATGACACCGGTTTCTACGTGACTCCAACAAACACGATTTAATATTTACAATCTTGGACTTCTGATATCAATCTTGAGATTCTTGAGCAACGAAACGAGGAAAAAATTGCAATACAAAATTCCGATTCATTCGAAACATCTTAAAATTAGTTTCCACACTGCCTAATTAAGATTTAGTTGAGGAGAAAACTTGTGTAACAATAGATCGTTGTGAGCGTGCGACATTTGGAAAAAATACATACTTCCTCGTTTGTTGGCGAACATAATTAATTGTTATGAAAAGTTCGGAGTTGCCCAATCCATGGGATGTAGCGTATTTTGAGTTCAACGTAAAGCCTGTTATGAAACACTATATCATTATCTTATCGTACGTATGTGGTAATTACTCTAAAATCGTTCTAAAGAATATTAAATATACGATCTCTATCTCTAAAAACGAGTGTTGTAATGAATGGTGACTGAGCAATAGAGTGCTAGATTTTGCAAATTGTAGCAACAGGGGTCAACGACCTAGTTTTAGTAGTTAGCACTGAGCACTAACATATTGAGATAATATCATTTTTTGACATTATCTCTATATCCCGACTTTGTGTAACATCGTAGTCTCCGCGAATCTCTCACATTTGGGCCACTCAATATAAAGCAATTGTTTTGAAAATGTGGGTATTTACATAATATAGTGCATTTCCGAGAGAAATTAGTTCACAGATCTAAATCGCACTTTATGTAACACCTAAGCGCGTTAACTTTAACCCGTGCAGATGAGCATTATGTAGATCTAAAGATAATGTGGATTGCGATATAGTTTCATTTTTTCATTCCAGGTCGCACCCATAAAGTTAATATACCTAGCGGAATAGAGAAACAAAGGCCTGAGCAAGCGAGATGTCACAGCTATCAGTAACACTGCGTATTAAAAAGAGACGTGTGATACATGACAGCAGAACACTTTTTTTGACGTCCAGTCGGCATTTGTCGTTATTTAATCTCATAGAAAGATACTTGTACACATATTTTTACACACAGATGTAAATCAATTTCGGTTTCGTTTGACAGCTCGAGATTGTTGCTCTATTCCGCTAGGTATATTAACTTTATGGTGGCACCATAAAAAAGGTTGAAAAACACTGACATAAAGTAACATAAATTTTAGCTGTAATTTAAGCAATGGGATGCATTTTTAAATGAGCTATTTAAAACTAAACTTTATTTATTTACACAAAAAGATATACATTAAATTAACAGATATTTGTCACTCAAAAAAAAAAACGCATCCCGGTGCAGCTAGCCACGTTGCAATGTGAACTGACCCTTAGTAGTTGTCAGTCATTTACTAAAGCCTTACTAATCCATGAAAGCTCGCTAAGGAAAAAAACGTATCCATTTTAATTCGTTTTAATAACTGCTTTACATTCTGGGTAACGTTTTATTACGTATAATCTTACTATGAAACTACGGCGATAATACTTGGACAGCCATATCAAGAATATAATTACTAGGTCAAAGATGAGTCAAAGTGGAAGTGGTTTTGACTTCCGACTTCCTCTGATGTTACGTGTAAGGCATTATATACACTGTCGCAAGAAGTCGCGGAAAAGCCTTTGTATGTAAATTACCCAAAGTCGAGACTTGTATTACGAATTTTAATCATAAATAATGATGGTATTTCATAAGCAAAATATTTCTATCAGTAGTTTGCTCTCATGAATAATGAATACATAATTAATTAATCTTAATTTCTTACTACGTTTAAATTAAAATTTTCGCCTCGAATCTATTAGAGCCAGTCCACACGGCGCGTTGCGTTGCGACGACGCAACGCAACGCGCATAATTTGACGCATAGCCGGTCACACGGGCGCTGCGCCATCGCAGCGTTATTACGAAGCAGTCTTAATGTCAACACCCCCTCCCGCTTCGTCTCGGGGGCTGCTGTCCGTTATGTGTGCGTTGCGACGACGCAGCGCGCCGTGTGAACACCTTGGTTATTTGTATGTAAAACAACGCAACGGCAGCGCTGCGTCGACGCAACGCGCCGTGTGGACTGGCTCTCATTAATATGAATTAAAAGAGTTTGATTTTTGACCTTAAACTAGTACTTTGGTACAAGATTTGCATTCAAATCTATGTACGTTTTTAAAACTTTTGTATCGAATTAGATCTTAATCCAGTTTAATAAAACCGAAAGTTATTTACAAAATGTCATACATAATATCATTGTCAGCATACTCAGCATGGGATTAGACGACGTGATGTACAGTGTACACTGCCTACTTTATTCTATTATATACTATAGACGTTCCGCGCAGCTTCGCCCGCATAAATTAGGAATTTTACGGAAACCGTACATTTTCCCGCAAAAAATAGCCTATGTCCCTTCACTTGGTCTACCTACTCTTCATCTGTGCCAAATAACTTAAAAATTCATCAAGTAGTTCGCGAGACAAGCGGCTTCAAATAATTTTCCCGGTTTTTCCACATTTTCCTCGGTTTCTTAGCTTCTATTGGTTTTAGAGTGATAATTTATAGCCTATAGCCTTCCTCGATAAAATGGCAATCTAACAATGAAAGAATTATTCAAATCGGACCAGTAGTTTCTGAGATTAGCGCATTCAAACAAACAAACTCTTCCGCTTTATAATATTAGTATAGATTATTATGTGTGCTAACTAATGAATTTGAATTTTGAATCAGTAACGACATTACCAAATAAATAGTTCATTATAATAATCAGTGAATTAAGTACAATTTTTCTCATGTCTATACACGTCTTAAGTTCACATACGACAGTTCAGCCTTGTCTCGCGACCTCTTTATACGGAAAACATAAATAATAGCACCTTGGCAGCAATACTGTCTTATCGAGAGATAAGGACATCGTCGAGATAAAAATAAATGACAGTCAGATTTCCTTATGAAGCTTCCTATGATTCATTGAGCCATAGTATTTTACCTTAACTTGACCATAGCAAGTTGAAGGTTGTGAAGTCTGCAACAAGTGGTTTGCAGATGGACTTGGTTTTGGTTTTCCTTGTCTTGTACATGATAAAATTGAGATTGTAAAGAAAAGAACGGAACAACCACTTATTTTTACCGCAGAGTAGAAAGTCTCTCCCCCTTCTTCTTCTTTGAATGTAGAGTTAAAAAGATTTTTAAAGTTGAGAACCACTGACACTAAGGCTAAATATCCTCGTTTATTTCACTGCCTTAAAAAATTACTCCTAAACGGATATAAAAAGTAATGCCACTTAATTAGCAAATGACCATTTCGAAATGTGTGACAAACCGGACAACAGTCATCGGTTTGTTGCAGTTTGACTGGGTCACAAACTAAGAAATTACCTTTAATATTATGTGCATTCATGCCAAATTACAGCTTTGTAGGTCCTATAGTCTTTGAGCAAAACCGCGGACAGACAGACGGACAGACAGACGGACAGACGGACGGACAGACCGAAACTATAAGGGTTCCTTGTTGACTACGGAACCGTAAAAAATGTTATCATACACTATTATATATTTTTTTTTCAAGCTGGACATAGTACATCATCTTTTTGATATTAATTCAGTACATAAGTTTTTTGTTTAAAAGAAGTTTGCAAAAATAACTCTTAATTATTGTTGTGCGTTGCGTTTTTCTTGAAACTTGAATTTTATAGTTGCGTTCGTCTAGCAAGATTTTAATACAAATTGGAAAATTGACCTTTTGGCCACCTTCCAGGCCATCTATACCAGGCCAATGACCACGTTGGACAACTGACATAGCTGTTATAGCTTATATCTTTTATAGTTTGACTAAGGATCTTTGTAAATTTTCAGGTCAACTTAATAAAACGAAATAGTAGAGTGCCTATAGCGTAAAAATCGTGCAAACCTCCGATTTTTGTAATAGTGGATGAAAATTGAAAAGAAAAAAAGAAATGTGTAGCTGATAGTTATTTGTCTTTGTCGATGCATTTAACTTTTTAGCTCTTACTTCAATGAATTCTCAACAAATGTAGCAAACAAATTTTGGTCTATTTTACACATTTTTTAAAGAGTTATTAAAACGTTTTAAAGTACTTAAAACTCATCATTTCTCTAAAAATTAAATACACACTATAAGTACGTGTAACACACTTTTTGTTACAATCCTGAAATCCTCCCAAACAAGGTTATCTTGGTTACGACGAGCGTTAATCTGTAAAAACTTTGCAAAAATCTTATAGTTTTATTTAGCTTAGCAAAGCAAATTTTCTTTTTTTTTTTTAAATATGTTTTTGGTTAATTTTCAATGTAAACAATCGGATAAGAGTCATTAAATAACAGGAACAAGAAATTTTTTTTTTCTTCGCTGGTTTTATATGGTGAAATAATATTTTTTTATTAAATAACTAAAAAATTAAGAGCACAAAAATTTTTTTTGGTAAACTTTGCAAGTTATAAGTAGTGTAAAAAAGATAATGACACCTCTAAAACAAAAATCCATTCACTATTACAATTTTCGGAGGTTAAAAGCTCTGGGCGCTGCATTAAAATGTGTAGACCAGTTTAGACTATTAAAATGTAAAGCTCCATTTTAACAATCATGTATTCTGCTTTAATTTGCTAGTCTTGAAATAATGACAAATTATAACACCTTTCAGAGTAAAGCCTTGTAAGTTGTAGGTCTGTTAAGGTGCCCATACACGGGACAATTTGTCGTTTCGATCGATCGTCAAGAAAATCGTTCAATCGATCTTTTGACCATAAATCGTTTGCGATATTGCCACACACGTACAATTACTCGTTCGATTTTAACATCGAGGCAACAAATCGTCACGATAATTGTCCCGTGTATGGGCACCTTAACAGACCTACAACTTATAGGTCTACCAGAATCTGATGGCAATTTTTTACAGCAGATTTTCAAAAAATATCCTTGATCATTGGATAAATTTTTATATTTGCATGTTTAACACATAGAATCAGCCGCTAAAAGAAAAAAAAAAGGATCAAAAAGTTTTATTCCAATTACCCCGGTATTGCTAGAGTCAATTTATTTTCTCACTTTTTGCCATCAGATTCTGGTAGACCTATACAACCTTTAGCTTGATGATTGACTCGGAAAAGCACAGGAGCTGTTTATAGATTGATATCACTAATCGCAATGTACAGACGTGATAGTCTTCGGACGCCGACAGTAAATATAAACTTCAATCTTAAATCTTAACTGCTACTTTCTTTCTCTGGGAGCTGGAGATATCTACATGAGAAACATCATACAATACGCATTGTGTGACAACAAATTTATTTTTGCCGGTGACAAAGAAATTACCTTACATGCTTTTACATAAATGAGAAATATACCAGCCCGCGTGTTTATTATGTAAAATGTGTTTAGAATTGAGATTATCACGTAATTACATCGTCTAGACAAAATTGCTCGGTAATTTTATGTCTGAAGTCATCAAATTGTTGCGAAATATTAGTTCAACTTTATTTTCTGATTACCAAAATATTTTGACGAATATGGTAAAGATATAGAACACTAATTTAATGTTTGCGACTTTTTTTGTATAAAAAAAGTTAAGGTTTTTTTTAAATTCTAAATTCTATGCGACTTGCGACATTCTTTTGTATAAAAAAAGTTAAGAATATTTTTTTAATTCTAAATTCTAGAGAAAAGTGAGAGTAAGTTAGTCTATAAGTACACATCGATTGGAAAGCCCAAGTTCAAGACTCTATGTGGAGCACTTCCTTAGGCGTCATTATCACTTTAAATTGAATTAGTATATTTTACACTGTACGGGCGTTGACAAACCAAAACCACTTATGAACCTTATCAGTTTAGTAATAAGGTCGATAAGTGCTGCAGCTCGTATCTGCTTGTTTGCGGAGACGAGCGACGTGAGCGAACATTTATCATCGCGTATTACTTTCCCGACATCACATAAAGTAAAAGTAGAAGACCCGCCTGGCCACCTTCGCGCCGCCGCTCACACCGTAATGGGCTTGAAATTGCAAGCAGGATGCAATTTTGGACAGTATTTAAAATACCAAGTTCCAACATGGACAAAAATAATAATAATTAAAGTAGATAATTATAAAATTCTTATGATGCCAGTAAGTATTTGCACTAAAATAATTTAAACTTCATCTGATCTTGAGGTCAGTAAGCTGAGACATGAGGTCTTTGAACTCACGCTTTACCTCAGAATTTATCAATGCCTACAGAAATAACTTTAGTATTCAATAAAATGATATTCACAGAGACATTTTTACTTGTAGTCAAACTTGGTTTCCATACTTGTTATGTTTTATATTAAGCAAATTGATGAAAATATTTTTTTCAAACTACTTACCCTTCTTGGCGCCTATAACTCGTTCGGGAACTAACCCGGCGAGAAAAACCGGTACAATTATATCAAAGGGCCTGTCCACATGTCCACATTACGACGTCGTCAACGTGGAACGGTGCGGTAACGTGGCACGGTACGTTGTCGTGACGTAAAAGTTTACGTCAACGTAACGTAAAAATGCACGTCACGATGTACGTAGCAACATTGTACGTCACCATGCCTTGTAAAACTGTTACATTCTTCACTTATACTTATTCTTCACTACGTATTCTGCTTCTGCTATTGTTAAGAAAACGGAGAGAGAGATTTAAGAAAAAAAAAGACGTAAAATGTTGCTACACCATGACGTGCATTTTCACGTTACGTTGACGTAAATTTTCACGTCACGTCAACGTACCGTGCCATGTTACCGCACCGTTCCACGTTGGCGACGTCGTGACGTGAAGATGTGGACAGGCCGATAGACAAAAGATGTTACAGTTCGGTGTCATAGGCCACCATCTCTATTAAGTGTTAATCAAAGCGGAGTCTACGCGGTATGTGACGTGTTCTAACAGTCTCATTAAATCGATCCTAATAGATAGTTTCGTTCGCAGTGATTACGCTATAAACAATTAGAAAGCCATTTTAAGTTTTTATATAAAAAGTGATTATAATATGGAAGGTTTCATCGTTCGCTTTCACCTGGGCATTACACTTTGATATTGTTAGGCTTAATTGTTGAATTGTAATTTAACAATTAAGCCTAACAATATCAAAGTGTAAGTCAACCCTTAGTAGAACATTTATACTTGAGAGAAGATTTGACGATCCATTACATTAATAAAAGAACTATCTCGGTTCTCAATCACATTTAAGCACTAAAATATTTTGACACCCAACGTGGTATGGTATGGGTGTCAAAATCGTAATACTATCGAATATCAAATGTATAGGAAATGTTAATATCGAAAACTCATGCTCACCCTCACTTTTAAATGAATGAACCGCGTATAACTATCCTAACGGACAGATATAGACTTAACGCCAGGTAGTCCCTAATTTACATGACTTTGAATCAATAATAAACAAACAAATAGTGACTTTTAAAAGCCAAAAAATACACATTGTTGTTTACTATCAATATATTTATCATATATATTTATATAACCAATAATAATATATCGGTCGATATACTCGGTGTTCACGACTCTCACGGGTTCACGACGCAGTATCCTAGCCGGTAATTTACACCGGAGAATGTACGGCCAGAGGTCAGACAAGACATTGTAAGGCTTTGTTACTTGCATAATACATTGCTAGTGAACACCGTGACTTCGATCGCTAAACTTAATCCTGGGTACTTACTACTTAGCAAGTTTTATTTCATAATTTCGCCAGCCAAGGAAGATATATTATATAAATAATTTAATTGTTAAAAGGGAACGCGGGTACAGTAGAATTTAAACGAAGAAACTATTGCCATCACTTTTTAACCTGCGCCGGCATGTGTATTGTGATAGAGACAGATACAGTAAATCGAGGTAACGTAGTCCTCTGATTCCTCCTTCAAAATAGAGCCTATCTAATTATTATTTTTATAAATATCTTCAGAAAGAGAGAGTCTATGCCTCTACGTTTTTATTTTATCTTAAGTTTTATAGTCGGTGGGTTGGCGGGGTACAGGGCATTTATTTTTTGCGATTTTTGAAGGGTCATATTTTTTTATTTATTAGTAAATTTAGAAAAAATCGAACGTAGAGGCATAGCTTTTACAGATCCCAATATTGTATAAAAAATAAACGCATTGTCCAGGAAGTAAATTGGGGAATACGTTTGTATGGAAAAACAGTGTCAGCGTTTCCTCTTAACAAAAAAAAAAAATACTTAAACATTATTTCCTTATCATGGGGCAGTCTTTGAAATATATTTTTTTTCACAACGAATTTGACACAACGCATTGCTAAATACTAACTAACACGACGTTGATTGAGGGCCAATTAATTGTGTGTTCTTACAGCTACGGCTGTTATCGCGATTGTAAATTTCAGTTTACTTTAAATAAAGCCAAAACAAAATCATCTTTTCACCAATTAAAAGTTTATTTGTAATGCTCATTAATCACCTGTGGTTTAAAATCTAAGCAATTGTGAAAATCACTTTCGCGGCCAACGAGATGTGCTAACATATTTTGTGATTCTGGCCTCTGGGTTAATCGTCGTTGTTAATTTCTCCATTATAATACTTTATTACTCATTCGGATTACCACGTTTGCAAAACTCAGCTATTTTTGTACAATGAGACAAAAGAAGTTAAGTAATAGTTGCATTTCAAAATTGTTGGGTTCATTTGGGGTCATCACCAGAGGTTTCTAACATTTCTCATCGAACTTCCTCAGAATTTACTTTGAGAGAATTGCCGCTCTGCCAGTGCCGGATTTATATTTTTTATAAGTGTGTCCTACTTTATTTTCTCCGCCCCATGTACGAAATCTGCCGCCCGCCCAAGACGCTGCCGCCCTTATGCCGCGGCCTATACGGCCTATTTATAAATCCAGGCCTGCGCTCCGCTGATATTTCTTTTGCTATAACGCATTTTATTGTCCCCGTCATCTTTATGCAGACTTAATATTTTGATTAAGTAGATGCAGTTCCAAGTTTATTTTTTTAGGTCGGATATTTAGGGACTACAGAATTATTTTAAAACAATAAACACCTTGGATTTAACAGTAAGACCGATAATAATAACAAATGTAGTTGTAAGTGCAGAGTTTTAAGCCGGTAGTTAGTCGCCAACATCTGCAATTACCGAGTGCTGTCACGTATTGCATAACACCATCCACTATGGGATTTTGAGTGAACATTTGTGCAGAGCATACAGGAAGCGTTTTGCACATTACGTGTGGCCGTTTCCCACAACGGTACCTCTGACCGTTGCATTCAAATTCGATATTCACGGGGCATTAACCGAAACTAATGCGAACATCCTTCGGAAATTACTTATGACAGTTAGGCTGCGTTTTCATCAAAGCTGAGCTAAGCTACGTTGCGAGAAATGTGTTTTTTGAGAACTAGTAGAGCTCGCGCTCTCGCTTCATTTGCCTGACCTCGCCAACCAATGACTCTATCAGTTCTCTAAAACCGGAGCAAACGAACCCTCCGTTTGGACTTAAAAATGATGATGCTTGAAGATATGTGCCTAGCTGCAGTGCTTGAGTTTTGTAACGCTATAGAGTATAGAGTGAAGAATATACTCTATTGCTTACAGAATAGAGTATATTATACTCTTTGTAAATCGTATTATATATTCGCAAGCACTTAGTATTGGTAACTTTCGTTCATATATTTTATTAAGTGAATTAAGTCATTAATAATATCCGTATCCGTTTTGTTCAATGGATATTTAATTGGTAATTGGTATCTTTAACTTCGTTGACACAATTTAATTATTTTACTTTCATCGTCGTGAAGTTTTATGTGCACAGCCTAGTTTTCGTTTTAATGAAACAATTAATAAATTATATTATGAGCTTTCAAGCTATTTAATTTGTAACATTTCATGCATACTTATTGAAGCCATTTTAATATTTCAGGGGTAAAAGAATGTGTTAAAATTACATAACTATGTATTACCTATGCTCAAGTTCTGTAACTTTATCCAGTTTAATGGCCAGTGTTCATGTCATTTTAAATATGAATTTCTGATGATATAGTGTGTCACTGGTTAGAAAACATGTATTATAATGATATCCCTACAAAATCAATGCACTCTTTTTCGGAACGAATCAACGGTATACGTCGATTATAGACGTCATAACCACTGGTCGGTACACTGGGTTATATTTCAAAACATACATCTTAAGTTTGACGGAACATCTCATTTTTTCTGTCACATAATATAAGTTGTAGCTTATCCCGAGTTAAAATCTTTGGCCGGCACTATAACAGCACATGCATAAAGCTAAGCGTCCATAACTGATGTGAGTGACTGTACAAGTGTAGAGTGAAATGAGCGCTGTGGGAGCCGGAAGTTGTACGTTTGCGTACTCACAAGATCCGCAAACGAATTGAGGTGATGACTTATGACACAAGTCCTCTGAAGTTTGAAATTATTAAAGGGTTATAAAGACAAACAACTTGTTTCTCTTTGTGAGTTAGAAACTTTTTTTTTTATGTAATAAAGGGGCAAACGAGCAAACGGGTCACCTGATGGAAAGCAACTTCCGCCGCCCATGGACACTCGCAGCATCAGAAGAGCTGCAAGTGCGTTGCCGGCCTTTTAAGAGGGAATAGGGTAATAGGGGAGGGTAGGGATGGGAAGGGAAGGGAATAGGGGAGGGTAGGGAAGGGAATAGGGTAGGGGATTGGGAAACTAGGTAAAAGCCGAGCTTTGTGAGGGCTCGCGTCGTTTTTCTGCGTGGTAATAATCTTTAAGGCAGTTTTTTTTTATATTTTAATAGTAACCAAACCTTGACTGACCGATGATAACACATCTACATATAAATAAAAATTACTATGTTAAAGCACAAATCTATAGGCGTGATAGTTTTCCCGTAAAGTGTACCACTTTACGTGTAATAACTAGCTAAAAGCCGAGCTTTGTGAAGGCTCACGTCGTCACACCTTGACTGACTGATGATAACACATCTATATATAAATAAAAATTACTTTGTTAAAGTACAATTTAAAAGGCGTGATAGTTTTTCCGTAAAGTGTACCACAAAATGTTCAGATTGTGGGATATACTAGGGCTCGCCCTGATAATCAAAACTTGATGAAAAAAACTTATTTTTAGAGACAATTTATATAGTCTATAGGATATGGTATATTATGGGTTTATTTACAAATCTATTCATTTATAAAAATCTATGCCATATGAGGCTTCGACAAAAAATAGTTAGACGATGAGACAGCACAAACAAAAATACCACCTTCAAGCGAGCATATAGCATATTAAAATCATTACTCTACCCTTTGACACCCTTATACTTTGACTTAACATAATTTACCAACTTCAGTTACAAATTAATTATTTAATATTTACTAAACCCAATTGAGCCAATGAAAAAATTAATAATATTACTTAAACTATTTTCATAATAAATATGTAGTAGATTTATAAATATTGCTTTCTAAAAGAGGTCGACGACTCTTCCTTGTATGTAAACAAGCGTTACGTAACAAGCATATTTATCGTTATCATATCGGCCAAGGTAAGCTATGAGTGAGTGTTTTTACCGATGTTTCTAATTGTTTCACGCATCACTGATCCTCGAAATAATTATCATCACGCAAACAATATTATAAGTTATGCAGTATAATGTCAAGTCTGAGGCGACAATATTGCTGAAATAGATGTTAAACGCCAATTCATTAGCGAATAGTTTTAGCCACGGACAAATAGATTGACGCGTAGATTGTATTTCTAAATTTGTATGGATTTGACAGATTTGCAAGACGTCTCACGCAATTGAAATCTCTCAATTCAGTACAAAAAAAATGTATCTACGCGTCGCGTTGCGGTCTGAATTAACCCAGCGCATCGATGTTAAAAGTTGTATCAAGATGTTACACACTTATCATAACAAAGTGCGCATTGTAATGCTCGGCTCTCCTCCCTCACTGATGTAACGCTCGACTCTGTAACGTTACATTACAAGCGAATGCTCCCGGTGAGGGAGCGCCTCAACATCACATAAATAAGAAAAAAAAATCATTACACTATTATGTACAATGCACATTGTATAGTGTACACCTGTCCTAGTTTGCTATGCTCGTAGAGCGCTACGAAAGTTTGTAGCAGTGCATGCAGTGCTACGGCGCTGTTGAAAGCTTTCTACGATGTCCTGCATGTGCTCCCGATTTTGTTTAAATATAGGACAAGAGCCTGTACGGATGGAATTCGACTAAAAATACCTAGTAGTATATATAAGTAGTGTCTTGACATCTTTCAATTTGTGTAGCCTGTCGCAATGTGTGAATTGAACGTGAATGTCGAGATCTCGTCATGTCTCCTCAGTCCTCACACCTATATTTGTCCTTTTCGAAGGCTACAATATAAACACCTATTATGCTAATTATTTATAACTAACCGGATAAATAAAAATGATTAAAAATAGTTAATTGACTTATATTGATAACATCCGTTATTTGGAATTTGGATAGGTTAAACGACTAAAATAAACACGTAAATAGATGAATAAAACATGATAATATTTAAGTGCCATTTAAGAAGTCTTTTAATGAAATAGTGAAAAATATTATAACAACTGCTACATTTTCAAATTTCGTCTTAATTTATAATTTATACGTTTATTACCTTAGCCGGTCTCCTTATATTAAAGATGTTTTTGATCTTTATTCACGATTTAAGATAATTAATTTCAGTTCCCTCAATTTGAATTGAAACGTGAGAATATTAAAATTGTTAAAACTCATTAAAGTATATGTAGCAAACATCATCTCATTGTCTTGTAATCGTTGATGCATAACAGCTACTGTCTGTAAAAAATATCAATTTCAATTTACGTAAGTACTTTATAATTTATAGCTGAATAATTTTTATAAATAAAATAAAGTCATCTTTTTATTCAATAGTGTTATAAGCAGGGGTCTGGGGTATAGTTTTCTAGTGTATATCGTAATTGGAGTTAAGATGTACATCAATGTGTGTGTGTTTTTTTGTGTTTTAAAAATAATTTGGATAGATTATTAAATACCAGATAAAGAATGCATATATTAAGGAAAAATATAATAATTTTATTGCCAGGATCCTCAACTATATTTTAAAGGAGTGTTGATACTTCTAATAGTATTTCGAAATCCAGGTAGAGCGGTATAATGTGTGCTCTACATAATAGCGCTTAATCGTCTGATCGCGTATTAAAAAAGGCAATGAATCGTGATCGAGTTTTGAAACCGACAATCTATTACGATGTAGAAAGCCTATCCTGGAAGAGTCGTAATTGTAGTACAAACTATGTAATATCTATTATAATTTGTCTTTGAATCGATGAAGGACATACTACTTAAATTAGAAAAGGTATCTAACCTTTATACACACGCGCTGCTTAGAACGTATAGTTAGATATATACTCCTTAAGAAATAACAAAATTCATACGTCTTAGGTATATTCGTAAAATAATGCATATTAATCATAAGAATTTAGTCAAACAATATTATCTGTAATCAATCTAATCATATTGTTACTTAGAAGTTAGAACTCATTGGAACTGTTTCTGAGTAGTGAGTAGGTTTTTAACACATACGTATGAGTTGGTTTATTAATTATTTGCATATTTTATTATATAAATACTTGGTACTCATAATACTAGTTTCTCACCTGGACTGGGTTAACATGTTAACTATTACATAAACTAGGCTTACTGCTTTACATATACGTGAACTATAAATAACTTTCATGTTGATTATAGAACTTGATAGTAGTGTGTTTTCGCGGATTCTGGATCACGATTTCTGGGTCCACCCCTCCCCCCGCTCGTGGTTCGCAAACTTTCTCGATCACTTTTTGTCGGTTCGAGCAGCGACATCGCCTAAAAAAAAAAAAAAAGAGTTTGGTGTCAAAATAGGGGTTTTGGACCGTGCCCGATCGATATATGCGGTCCGTTTCTGCGTATTTGCACTACTTTCAAAGTTAGCTTTTGTGTTTAACCCTCATTATCTACTATCGCCACGCTCCATTGTTCCTTCATAATTACAATCGCTACTTATTGCATTGTTATGCTCGCCTCAGTGTCCTATTGTTCGTAATGACTACCTGGGCTTATCGCTTACGTCACCTTAATTTCTTACAAGATTTTAAATAAGTAAATAAAACTTGATCAGTTTTTCATTTCATTTCTTTAATTTAAGTAATTAAAACATGTAATAATAATAACTCCCATAGTAGTATGTTTTCGTGCATTGTGAATCACTATTCATATAAAGTTACCCCCTCGGTATCTAATGAATATTGACAATTCATTCCTGCTAATAACATTTTGCTGTGTCGCAATCCTCGTAAACAACATTCCAAAGTCTTTTTTTAACAATATAATTAAAGCTAAGGTTAAAATAAAACTGGTTTACTTTCGAACAAATTATTTATTTCGTATTACATACCACAGTTCATAAAACAAGATTCAAACATTTTATTCAAAAACATATCATTTTTAAGTGTGTCACTACCAAATTCAGTCTGAAACTCTGACAATGATTTGTTATGAAACTTGTATAACAAGTACATTAAACAGTACTCCCCACACACAGAAGTCCATTCATTTTGTAGCCTGATAGTATTATAACGCCATTTCCTTGCATTTCTATTCAAAAACATTTTGTGCATTCCCGTAGGGAAGCGACCATATGTATCAAAATATTCACCGATGCCATGTTTGTCTATGTGAATAGCTACCCAGTGAGATCCTGGTTTTGAGTCCGGGTCCAAATTGCTTATAAGATATGTAGGAGTCGTTATATGCATTGGCAATTGATTCGCGGCATATACGCTATTTTTTAGACTTGGATGAATCTTTTTTAAGTATGATTTTAGTTGTAAAGTATCCATAATCCGTTAAAAAAAAGACTTATTCATTCACTCTATCATACAATTCACACGCAAGTGAAATAAATAAGGTAAGACATTCTTATTTAACATGCAATTGACTGGGGTTTTTAATAAAAATGAAAGCACAACTTTACAGTAATCATTTATTTGTACATTTAAAACATATTACAGATTAAGAACTTAATAATACTTAGAAAGATAATACAATGTTTATTTCTTAGCTACTATAGTCAACGTTTACATTACGATTTTTATCTATTTCAATAACATTATCAAATTCCGCATAGACAACGCAATTTATCGTTTGAGTAAGAGCAGATTCAAAGCGAACTTCTAATCTAACACTACCATGTTTAATAAGATTCCAATGACCAGAAGAATTGGCTGATAAATCAGGAGTGAGATCAAATGCTAACAAACAATAACCTTTCGAATACATATCGTGAGATATACCATTCCCTTCGTTAAGAAAATGTATTCCTGTTCCTGAGAATAATGTATGATAGGTTGCAGTAAAAATATTATTATCGAAAGATGGTTGTAAAGCTTTTGAAGGAATTTGCTGACCGTCAATATATAAACAAAAGGAATTCATTTTATAGTTCTCAAAATTGAACGGATTTTTAGACAAACAACCATTAAATGCTGAATTATTTACAAATCCAACTATACATCTCTTAGGTACTTGGCCCAAAAATATATTGTTTAATGTCTTGCCCTGAACCCCTGACGGTATCGTTAGAACTTTTACTTCGGCTCGAGTTATTGGATATTTTGCAGTTGTGGTGGCTAAAACTTTTTGGTGGGCAAGTAAGACGGAAGGGTTAATTTTTGTCCTTCGAACAAGGAGAGTTGCATCTGTAATGTTTATTTTGTATTTAACGTCATCTGTTGGAGCCATGAGGTTAAATGATTCACGTGACCTAACCAATTTAATATTCATCTCAACACCATTAATTAAAAACTTTGATTGATTGAATATGTCACCATGGAGATGTCCTATCATTTCAACTTCCTTACTTTCTGAAACTAATTTTTGCCTTGTAATAAAACCTGAATTTTTTTCATCGGTTGAATCCATTTTACCAGCAGTATCTTCATACCAAAGGCTACAAGTCAAATGAGATTGTTTAGCGTCAGGTGAATAATTCAAAAGAGTTTCAATGTATGCTCGATAAGCATATGTATTGTTTGGAGGTGAAACTAATTTTTGATTCAAATAAACATCGAGTTGACTAAAAACTGAATGAAGCCAATTGTTTGTAGGTGCTACAACAGTTGAAGCTGCCAATTTTGAAGAATCTTCGTTTAACACTTTCGCTTTTAAATGAATGAGTGTATGAGATAAGTCTATATAGTCATCACCAGTTCCAGGAACTTGAAATTCTATGGGTCCATCGTCGGCTAAAGATGATATTGGTTTGTAGTGCACCCACATTCCACTTTCGATGCTTGTTTGTGTTGATGGTAAAGCAAATAAATCTAATTCAGACTTTATACATTCACAAGAGTGACTATGTAAGAACGACATTGTTTTTAAATTTATGAAAATATATCTCCTTGATATTGACGAGTTAACTTTCTTTTCTTAACACCTCTTCCTTTAGCACTCGATGAAGGAATGACTGCTCCAAGACATTTTCTTTTAGTTATATAGCCTGTACCAGACATATTTAATTTATCAATTTTTTGATCTGCCCTTCTTTTCAAATTTGAACTAATTTCCTTAAGTCGTGATTTTACTGATTCATCCAAGGGTCGTGCTTTCACCATATCAGATAGGAATCCAACACCCGCACTCAAAGCTTCTTTTCCTATTGCTTTAGCACCACCCGAAAGCAAAGGTAGGACGGATCGAAACAAACCTCCCAAAAAGCTTCCAACACCATGACCACGTTGATAAGGAACTCCTTTATATATTACACCTATTCCAGAACCAGCTTGATGAGTATAATAATTTTCATATGGGCAATTTATAATATTATTGTGATGATGCATTATAACTTATAACTTTCTGAAGTGCAGTTTAATACACGCTGTTCCAAACTGGAATGGTATCTTTTGACCAGTGCTTGATCTTATATCTATTTCAATTGTATCAAATTCTCTGCGCATGACTGGTAAGTAGTGAGGGGGAGAAAACACATGCATCTTATTTGCTCCATATATATATTTTGAAGGGTCTAGTGGTATAATTCTAAGTAAAGAGGTCATTACATCTCCAACAATCTGTGGTTCCACTATATCACAATAAACAAAGAGTTGTGATGGAAGTCCCAGATGTAAGTTTGCAGGGCGTTTGCCAAACGTTTTTTCTACCAAATTCCTACTAGGCTCAAACCCTAATTGAATGCCTAACTTGGGTGACAATGTTAAGGACTTTAATGAATCATCTGCGATTGTCACAGATACAAACTTAGATATTTCATCGTAACGAAAGGTAACATTTTCTCTCATATTATTTAAAGCTTTTAAAATGTGATTAATATTATCATAGTTGGTTGCAGGAATGTGTTTTTTGTAGTGAACAATAGAAGGATATTTTTCATTAGGCATTATCATATTCTTAGAAATATAGACTATGTTTTCTTGTTCTTGAACAGTAAACATTGTACACGGATATTGAAATTCAACAACACCGACAACCCATTCTCCTTCTAATTTAATTGATTTTGGTAATTTTGTTGAAAACTTTGTTGTCATATTATTTGGAAAATATTGTATTGAACTGTTGCTCAGTAACGTTAGATAAAAACTTCCTTTCATTATATCTGTTTTAAATGAGATGCTAAAATCCAACTATTAAATTTATCAGGATAACCTTTCCACTTGACAAGCACTTGCCTTCTGCTACCGGAATATCGAGAAGTTATTATTTTATCTATTTTGTAATCTGATGTTGGGCTAGGAGGTGTAATTTTTTGTAATTCTCGTTCATAAAAAGTACCTTCTATGTCTTCATTTTGCAAATCCCTCAAGGTGTATACAACCCATGGTGATCTTAGGATGACACTTGAAATAATAAAGATTTCATCGCTCCAGTTTGATTCATATCCCTTTTGGAATATATGTTTGTATTTTGTGATTCTAACATAATCACCGACGTGAAACTTTGGTAAGAAGGTATCTTGTGGTGACCTTTTATTTTCTCGAGCATACAAATTATTCCAAACAGTCATAATGTTACTAGAACTTACATCACATGGAGACATTTTAATACTTGAATGAAAACTATGGTTATATGCATATAATAGATCTTGTAATATATCTATATATCTGTATGTATTTTTATATGTAAAATAACGCCACATTTTTGACTTAAGTGTTCTTTGAAATCTTTCTACAACACTAGCCTTAATGTCAGGATTATTTGTCGTGTAATAATTTATACTTTTACTCTTAAAATATTGACGAACATCTTTGGAAACAAACTCAGTACCCTTATCAGACTGTAAGTGGGTAGGGACAACATTAGCTTCTTCAAAAATACTCTCAAAACAAGTTTTGGTTGTCAAAGAATTTTTATTTTTCATGGGTCTAGCATAAGCATACTTACTAAATACATCAATAACACACAATATATAATTATAACCATCATTATATTTACTATATGTTCTCATGTCACTTAAATCTGCTTGCCACAGTTTATTAATATCAGATACAATATATTTGTTCCGAGGAAACTTTTTATAAACTGGTTTGTGGAGTGTGTATGTTTCTTGAGATTGTAACCATTTCTTGACTTCATTTTTATTCATTTTACCTGCCATAGCTTTTGCAAGTTTTTCAATACTGCTATAACCTGCAGGGTGTGATGCGTCATAATAAATATTGTTAATCTCTAGTAGGGGGTCCATTTTTCCCAATCAATTTTCTTTTTTATTTTCCTTAAATACTTATGTTCAGATGTAGGTGTAGAATATTCTTCGTCACCTGATGTTTCTTCAAAAGATTTCAGTCGAAGTTGATTAATATACTCGTTTCTCTTTGGATTACCAATATAAGTGAGTGGCACTTTTATCTCCTTCAAAGCTTTAGCAAATTTTTCCCAGCCTATTGGATCACTTTTTTTTAATGGTCTTAAAGAATCATTGATTAAATCTATAATATTGCTGCCAGTTATTTTATTATTATCCACGAGAACTGTACCATCATCATCCCAGTGTACTTTGTTTTGTCTTGTCAATAAGAAATCTAACAATGACTCACCTTTTTTAGTGTAAGATTTAGGAATTAAACTTAATATTTGTTTTTTGGAGTATATACATTTATCTTGAATAATGTCACTTTCTTTGGGTCCAACTTCTTTATTCAATGTCTGATCAACAATAAGATCCTTATTGTTTAAATCACTACTTTTATCATGTTCTTTTTTCAAAAGTGTTTCAGGTAAATCATTATTTGAAGTTATTATTGGAAGTTGATAAGGTTGGCGATCCTCACCGGTGAAGTGCAAATACCTTTGTAATGTTTGTAAGTATAAAATCCATTTTTTTCTGTCATCATCTTTACTGTCAAGAATATTTTGCATTTCAGCATCTAATCGTGATTTAGGATTTTCATGACTCTCATTTCTTTCATTTATTTTATCAATCAAACTTGGGTCGATCAGTAACATTTTCTTAGCGTGTTCCATTTTAAACAAGACCGCTGACTAACCCACTTAATATAGAACCTAAAATGATAGGTAGAAATGCACCACCTTTTTGAACAATTATATTTTTTCTTACTTTGGTTGTAGTCTTGCGAACAAGTTTGCGGAGTATCTGTATATATTGTTTTAAAGATTTTTTATCCTTTTCCTTTAGTGGTACTTTCCCTTGTAGCACATTATGAACACATTCACATAAACAATTTATTTCTTCTTCATCGCATGATTTTAATAAAGCTTTTTGATACTTTGGTTTTAATGTTTGCAAAGCGATGAGTAGGTCTTTATGCGTCTTTAAGCTTCCAAGCATTATTTATAAATGATATGACTTTGCAAGTTCTTGTTGTATTTAAACCCTCTTTTCGGTACATAAACTGAACAGTTATTGTCAGCGGGGAATATATTAGTCTTAAAACGAAACATATCATTGGTATTTTGTTTAAGATCTATCATTAAATAACCATGTGCTTCTGTTGTAGCATCTTTATAAGCTTCTTGAACAAATTTTACATTATCTGGTGAGACTTGGCGTGCTAAGTATCGAATTTGAGTTTTGTCACGAGGGTTTTTAAAATAAATTATGTAACTTGAATTTAGAGAAATATCTCTTTGACCTTTTCCTTGATGAAAAAGATTTTGTGTTATATAAAATACGCTTAAATTTCTATGGTGACTACCTTTTGTAAATATATCTACAATCCGACCATCAGATTCTCTCATGAGATCATCTATTATAATCAAATTAGCCTCTTTGCCATCAAACATGTTTAAGTCAGGTAATCCTTGAAAGTAGTTAACATTTTTTAAATTGTATAATGGTTGCATTTCATCAAAACACCACGTTACTTGAGCAAAAGTTGTGTTACATATTTCTTCCATATTATTAATAAATGTTGTAACAAAATTTGATTTTCCACAACCACTAGGTCCCGCAACTATTGCGGTGAATGGATGAATAAAATGTTTCATTTTTTTTTCTTTACGTGTGTATTAGACGGGGTACAAGAAAACAATAAAATTTTTTCGTTTTTAAAACTGTTTTATTAGTTCTTAAACTAAACATTACAAAAAAATGGCGGGTAAGAAAACTTGTAAATACTTCTAAAAATAATTTTAAAAATCATTAAAATCGTATAATTAAATTACAAAATAAAATACAAGAATTAAAATAAAAAAATATTATCAACTAAACAAACTTTATACCTATAGTAGTTTTTTTAATTTGAAATGGCCCCACGCCAATGTATCAATTTGATTTGGTAAAATGTAGCGCTTGGTATCTTGGTATGACAAAGAAGATTTATTGATTTCTTGAGTAAATATTGTGTGTTTAATCGATCTAAATCTAAACATACTATGGTGTTGGATATTTTTATTAAAAAGACAAGATTTATAATTTCCTAATTCCAACTTTTTTGTAACACTTTTGTTTACACCTTTGGCTTTCGCAACGAATTTTTCACCTACTGTAAATGCGTACATTTTTGATCGAAGTCCTACAAATTCCTCTAAAATATCACCGTTATTTTCATCTTTAAAATATCCTAACTTTTTTTTGTTTATTCTAGGGTAACCGAATAAGTTGTTGGGAGGATAATCAGATGTATCGAACCTATCCATCAAATCAGGTTTGAGATCTTCATATAAATTATCAGTAAAAAAATGGTATATAAAACTATCAGTATCAGTGTACAATAATTTTGTATTTCCACCAAACTTTTTTAAAATGTAATCATAATGAAATTCATACATAAGTGTTTTTGAAATATCTAATATACAGAATCCTAGATAAATGGGTTTATCATGTAAAATCTTTGTTTTCCGTAATTGAATTGCTACTAAATTTTCTGAAAATATTGATAGACTGTGGAATTCTGGTTTGGCTATCAAATCTTGTGCCCCTAGAGACTTACCCCGATTTTCCCAATGTGTTAAAAGTTTTACGTTAACTCTTTTTTCAATATTTTCCATTGTTTTACCAAAAACTGAATTATTCATTAGTTTGTAAAAATCTTTTTCAAAATCTGAAGTCGCCTTCGTTCTAAGTTGAGTATTTAAATCAATGTACTTTTGCAGCCAAGGACTTTGATTGAATTTTAAAATTCTATGAACTTTTTGTAGTTTAATACCTAAGTTTAGACATTGCTTTAAATTTCTGTAGTGAATTTTATATTTTGTTTTATTGTTTAAATTTGAAACTAATTTTTTATTTTTCGTATCACCCACACAAATATTTTCAGGACAAAGAGGTAAATCAGAGTGTAAATTGTGAAGTTCATCGGGATACTTTAAATCAACTTCCAAAATGAAACCATATTCAGATGTATCAGGAATATCAAAGTTGGTGTCAGGGTCTACCCACTCAAACCCTCCCACAGGAAGATATTGTGACATTGCCCAACCATAAAGATTATTAGCATCAAAATATGCTAGAAAAGATTTAGGTTTTGTTTCATCATAACTATTCAAATACTGATTATTTGCCTTAGCATATCTATTACTACATTGCGATACGCCACCTCGGATACCTGCCCTGATAAATGCTATTTTATCAAAGTCTGTTAACAACTCTAATTCTATTTTAGTGTACTTTAACATGGCATCCCAACTTAGACCAGGCGCAGTATAATAATATGCTGGATCTAAATTGTACGTATTAATACAAAGATCCCTAAAATTTTCAAATATGTCGGTTAAAAGTAATACATCAGTTTTTTGGTATAAATTAGAATAATCTAGCATGTTTGAACATTTGAAGTGATTCCAAACATCTTGTGCATGATGGTAATCATCATCAGAAACATTTGAATCTGTGAGTGTGCTATAGAAATGTTCTTGGCTGGGTAACGATGTTAGTTTTAAACTTTCATTGGATTTCATAAATTCATAGGGATAAATACCTTTTTTCCTAAGACGTATAAAATCTTCGTTGTTGGGAAAAAATTTTTTGAGTGTGTGAAACTGTTCATCCTTAAGATTTTTAGTTAGTTGATCAAGACTACAAGACAAAAATTTTAACGAATCGACAAATCTCAATTTAAACATTTGATTGTTAATAAACAAGGTTTTAGTAAAAGAAATGTATCTCTCTTTGTTTTGAGGTATTAAATCGACTTGTCCCTCGACGGTGTTAAGTGCATGAACTATAAAATGTGCATCATAGTGACTTAAATTATGAAAAAATACTGGAACGAAATTCGGTGCTCTAAACTTTTTCGTGCAAAGTTCATGTGCAACACCTCTGAAATTTCCTGTATACCAGTCAAAGTCTAAAATTCTATTTTCGTCTAAACCAGTTTCACAAATATGACAAACGGAACAATTATCAATTTTGTTTTTATCTTTATTAGTCAGAGTATTAGGAGCTTTCTGAAAGTTATTTTTACTACAAATTGATCGTATATCCGTGTATAATCTACCCATAAAGATTTGTGCACAATTTGGCCCGCTGTAAAATTCATATTTTGATAAATTATCATCATAAGAACACTTTAAATAATATCCAAAACTATAAGGTTCGTGTTTATGAATGTTATTAGTATAAGACCTAGATGGATCATTGGTACATGAATTTATTGGATTTAAAAAAGCTTCAAAATCTGCATAAATTACAAACGGAATTTTTAATTTTCTTTCAAAGTGATCAAACGTGACTCTATCGTTGGATGTTGGTTTTGCAAACCAATTTTTAAATTTTTTCTGACTACTTGGCAATTCGATAGTAACGTGTGAGCAATCATTTTGTTGGTGATTTGATAATCTCTCTTTTGTAGGAAAATATAACAAACACCCGTCACAAATGTAAACCGTACTCTTGTGGTTTGAAAGTTGTTTGCTTACCAAACGTGATAAATTCTTGACATAACAGTAATGACTATTTGTACCATTTGTTAAGTATAATAAGTTGATGTGTACGCTTTTGCGGCTTCTAGTAAAATACAATGGACCTACAATACAATTTTGTTTAGTTTCTCTATTAAATTCCAATCCATAAACGTTGATACTTATGTTATTTAAATTTTCAACTTTATGGATATCGGTTAATTTCATTGGAAAAGATAAACCATCAAACTTTAATTTATCTACATGTGCACTGTATGAAGATACTCGTCCAACATTATTGTTGACTGGGTATAAAGCTGATAGCAATGCCCACTTAAAACACATATAGTCGGCATTTTGTACATTAACAACTGCCTTCTTTGCTTTAATATCATGAGGTAAATCAATATAAGAGGTACCGCGAAGGGGATTAAACTTATTAACATTCATGTCTAAGCTTATAATTTGTTTAAGACTCCATCCACTGTCTTTTTTCTCAAAACTACTTACTTTATTCGTTAAAGTGTTACTAAGTGATGCAAAAAAGATATCTAGATCATCTCCGCGAAAAATTATAAAATTACTAGTTTGAAAATCAAAAGTATTATGTACATCATTTTTGCTTTGTTGAATGAATTCAGCATGTAAAATAAAATTTACTTTAAAAATGTTATGAGTTACAATTGAACGTTCAATTAATTGAAATATAATGTTTTTGATAGAATTCATAAATATTTCAGGGGTTTGGAAAGTTGTTTCAAAAGTTTGATTAGATTTATTACAAATTCTATACGTGATAATTCTTTGACCGAAAGCAGATTCAATTACGGAAACATTTTTTAGCGAACCCTCCATTCTAAGAACATTGTTTTTGTGAACGTTGCTTTTTAAATGATTTGTATAATACCGTCTACGTACTTCTTTTTGACAAGCGCTACAAAAAACATCATCTGAATTGGTACCTGCGTGGGGCTTTGTGAGTATACTATCCGGATATGAAGCAACGGCATTATGGGATCCTTCCGTTGCTATACCCGAAGTTGATGCTGCTCCAGTACAAAATTCTCCGGTTGTGCGAAACGAAGTTGATGTTGCTTTTTCCATTTTTTGACGTTTATGATATTCTGAGTTGTCCCCACTTTCAGACTTCCTTTTTAGTGACCCGCCAGCTTGTAGTTGTGGTTGACTAAAACAAAGTAGAAAATTGTTAGCTACAATAAATTGTAAAGATACTTCTTTAATGTATAAATATAAAAGTTTTACACTTTATAGATAATATTAAAATGATGTTTTTATTAAGGTTTACTTACTTGCTATGATTTTCAACAGCTACATGTTGACTATCAACAAAATCTTCAAGGAAACAATGTGAGAACAAATCAGTTTCTTCAATTTCCTTACACAATTGAATTGATTCTATGTCTTCCTGAATTTCATCAATTTTTGACTCAAAAAAAATACTCGTGCATGAATCCATCTTTTTAAGAAGGTAAAATAGTCAGATCTTATCCTTTATAATATCATAGTCCAACTGATGAGATTTATACAATTTATAGAATATTTGTAGGAAAGCACAGGTAAAAATACATTAACAAACCCTTTTTTAGCTAATGATCATTTAAAACTAAATAGCTAACAATCTTGAATAGAACAATAGAGTTACCTACTTAGTTATTGTTAAAATTATATTTTTTGCAATTTTCAGTTGTACAAATCTCTTTTGTTAAATCAAAAATTAATCTTTGAATGGGTTCAAAGTTTTTGTTTGTTTTAGAAGTGTATAATTTGATTCTGGTTTCGGTATTTTTCCAATGTTCATTCGTTGGGATCTTTGATATTTTCTTCAAATCGTAAACCTCAATTTTTATTAAATGTGAGGAACTTTGTTCATCATCTGCATTGGTAGAGACGAATGCTGTGCTCCCATTCTTTTGCATCCGTGAAACTGACGACGATAGCTTTTTCTTTTTGCTTTTTTGAACGTCAAATAGATCATCTAGCCTTGCAAGTGGTGATGCTGATCTTTTTTTACTCGGATTGGATATTATTTCTAAGTCGGTTGTTTCACTATCAGGAGATGTGAAGTAGAAGGCTTTGTAAGTATTTTCTTCAAAATTGTTCTGTAAAATTAATTAAAATAACTGTTAAAATACTAAAATTAAAAAATACATGAGTCATATGAAACAAAGAAAAATAAATAAAGATATCTTACCTCCATATTTATGGACACTAAAATTCACAGACACTGAGTATAAACTGTAATAGTTATAAGCAGTAGCTTCATTGTACTGCACTTAAATGTATCGTTCTAAAAATTATTTCTCTCTTATATACTTTAAAACACAACTATTAGTCACTGTAGATCAGTGGTGCCCAACTGATATTGCTCCAAGGACTATTTTAAAAATCCCGATAAGACATGCACATTTATTTATTTTTTGACTCATATTGTTCACGAGCGTCTAGATAACAGGCTGTGGACTACCAGGTACCCGTGAGCTACCGGTTGGGCACCACTGATGTAAACGCATTAGCTTATCACGTAAACCATTAACTATCTAGTTTAAATAACTATTGCACATTATCTAGTTCTATGAACCCAAAATACTTTAAGATCTGCGGTTCCTCTTGTGTATGACACAGTCAAATTAACTTGACGCATCGTTGGAATGTAATAACATGTCTGCTCCATAATGATATTATCAAACCATGCGTCAAGTTAATGTGACCGTGTTATAAATACAATATCCCAGTGTAATAGTGCATTTTTCTATGATTATTGAGTTAAATATCTAAAGATATTATGTTTTGAGTATAAAAGTATTAAAAACCCCAGTCAATTGCATGTTAAATAAGAATGTCTTACCTTATTTATTTCACTTGCGTGTGAATTGTATGATAGAGTGAATGAATAAGTCTTTTTTTAACGGATTATGGATACTTTACAACTAAAATCATACTTAAAAAAGATTCATCCAAGTCTAAAAAATAGCGTATATGCCGCGAATCAATTGCCAATGCATATAACGACTCCTACATATCTTATAAGCAATTTGGACCCGGACTCAAAACCAGGATCTCACTGGGTAGCTATTCACATAGACAAACATGGCATCGGTGAATATTTTGATACATATGGTCGCTTCCCTACGGGAATGCACAAAATGTTTTTGAATAGAAATGCAAGGAAATGGCGTTATAATACTATCAGGCTACAAAATGAATGGACTTCTGTGTGTGGGGAGTACTGTTTAATGTACTTGTTATACAAGTTTCATAACAAATCATTGTCAGAGTTTCAGACTGAATTTGGTAGTGACACACTTAAAAATGATATGTTTTTGAATAAAATGTTTGAATCTTGTTTTATGAACTGTGGTATGTAATACGAAATAAATAATTTGTTCGAAAGTAAACCAGTTTTATTTTAACCTTAGCTTTAATTATATTGTTAAAAAAAGACTTTGGAATGTTGTTTACGAGGATTGCGACACAGCAAAATGTTATTAGCAGGAATGAATTGTCAATATTCATTAGATACCGAGGGGGTAACTTTATATGAATAGTGATTCACAATGCACGAAAACATACTACTATGGGAGTTATTATTATTACATGTTTTAATTACTTAAATTAAAGAAATGAAATGAAAAACTGATCAAGTTTTATTTACTTATTTAAAATCTTGTAAGAAATTAAGGTGACGTAAGCGATAAGCCCAGGTAGTCATTACGAACAATAGGACACTGAGGCGAGCATAACAATGCAATAAGTAGCGATTGTAATTATGAAGGAACAATGGAGCGTGGCGATAGTAGATAATGAGGGTTAAACACAAAAGCTAACTTTGAAAGTAGTGCAAATACGCAGAAACGGACCGCATATATCGATCGGGCACGGTCCAAAACCCCTATTTTGACACCAAACTCTTTTTTTTTTTTTTTTAGGCGATGTCGCTGCTCGAACCGACAAAAAGTGATCGAGAAAGTTTGCGAACCACGAGCGGGGGGAGGGGTGGACCCAGAAATCGTGATCCAGAATCCGCGAAAACACACTACTCTTGATAGAGTTCGGAACTCTGTATTATAATGAACGCGGCTTAGCGCTTTCACAAATGATTTTCTTCCCATTTCAAATGCATTTCCGTGTCTGAACTTCCCTTTCTTATTTTTTTAATAATTATGAGTTCATTATGAAAAATATTTATGAGATTTGGCCATAAATAATTTTGGATTGGCTGAGAAAAGTATTTTGAAAATCCTACGAAATGCTGTAAAATTAGTAACGAAATGTTTTGTTCGACGTTTGATAACGTTTTCATGTGCTAGTAGCGCCCTCTGCTCCGACCTTTGCATATATTACGCTATAGTACCTATTCGAAATCGATAAAAAATGACATAAAAAGTTGAAACCGACGAAACCAGTGAAGACAAATCAATTGAATCGATTGCAACGAACGTGCTGATAAAGCGTCGTGAAAAAGTCACGCGCTGATATCCAACGATTATGAAATAGTTTGTTCACCGCCAACACAAAGGCTGGGCCTACCTGTCGGTCCCAACTATTGTTTACTATCTAAGGTCAAATGTCATAAGCTCAGTAATCCCAAAGGTTACGAGATTATTTTCAATTATTTTCTTGTCTATTTTAAAATTTGATTAATCCCAAAAATGACTCTGAGGCGAGAAAATGTCGTTATTGAGAATGAGCACAGTTCAAACGGACACCTACAAAAACCTCGATGAAAACAAACACGTAATTATTAAGATCCGTGCTGACGAGTTTTTTATGTTTTTGTTGATCGAAAACCAACCGGTTATAGCAGATGAGCAACGAAGTTAGTTTCCAATCTAAAATTATTCTATTCTTACCCAAAAACTTTTTGATACCAGTTTGTCTAGAAATCTAAAAGCCATCTAGCTGCAAATTAATTATTAATTTATTATGTATATCATATTCTATCTTCAAATAATGATTTCTGCGGGGCTAAAATGGTAACGTTTTGCAATTCCTCCAGAAAATGAATTGTCAAAACTGTCAAACTGACAAACGTCAAATGAGTTCAAATTGTGCAAATTACTAGACATATGAATTATTGCAATTTGCAAGCAGAGTGATTTTTAAAAAACGAATCATAATTATGATTTATTTTTTAAAAATCACTCTGCTTGCAATCATATGTCTAGTAATTTGCACAATTTGTACTAATGTGACATTTGTCAGTTTGACAGTTTTGACAATTCATTTTCTGGAGTAATTTCAAAACGTTACCATTTTAGCCCCTCAGGTCTCCTCAATTTAACCAAACAAAGAAGTATGTAATTGGCACTTGCATAAGTATCGCGATTCAATTTAAAGCTCGCTTACATAAGACCAATTAATAACGAACACATCAGCCTTAACAAAGTGATCTTATTTCCGCTGCGCCTGCGCCGCTAGACGTATGACCGTATGAGCAGGTCAGTTACGTAACTCATTAATCGATTTGTACTTTCACATCGAAAGTATGAGCCGGTTTTGATAAAATAATGTATCGGTAAATACGTTACGTCGCTGAGGTCCGCACGAGATAAACATTCGAATTCGCCTCGTCCTTATTTTCCTCAAAGTGTTTACTTTAAAATCATCCATACAAAATATTATAAATGCGAAAGTCTATTTGTGTTTGTGACTGCCTGTGCCTCTTTATGCGTTACGCGCTCTTCCCGAAAATGCACGGTTCTCCATAAAAGATTTTCGGCACAACGAAACTGAGAGCAACATCTCTATCATCTTTAGAAATAAACTGATCAAAAATCTAAATTACGAGAGAGATTTCTTTGATGATTGATCTGAAAATATTCAGAAAATTTGTATAAAATAGGATAAAACTATAGAGAGTCTAACTGCCGGACTCACAGACGAATATTAATTACATAACTGTAATTAAAATATGAATATTTTGACATAAACCACATAACATTATAGTTAGGGGACCGAGGAAAAAAAATAGAAACCCTACTAATAAACCAATGTAGGATACAACACTAAGCTATAAAGCTAGAATAAAGCTTTTCATGTTGAAATGAAGTCATTACACGCCTCGGATGATCGTTTCCGTGGCGGAAGCGAAGGGTTAGCGGCGGCTTTCCTTCCACGTACCGCGGGCAAAAAGTCGCGGAACGCGCCACTCCGCAGGTCAATCGGTGGCGAAACCGTGCCCATTGCGATACGTCACGACTCACGACTTCACGGAACGTCAGTTGCAAGTTGCAAGCACGAAAATGCGAAAATAATCACGAAAATTGAACTTGATTTATTTTTATTACTGCAAAAATGCAGTTTTTGAGGTTGAATAATCCTATATGTTGCAGCTTCGTAAAGTTTCGTCGATGTTTTAAAACTTTATACTGATTACATACTTTTGCTTGAACCTGTTAAGTTAGCAGATGCAATACTTGCGGATAGGTTTTCGTCTGTTATAAAATATATGATTTCTTCAGACGTAAGTAGTAAGTACATTTCTTTCTTTGTATCACAGTTTCTCAAAGAGCACAAAAATTGGTCCAAATTACGTAACTCAAAACTATTGTTTATGTAGGTGATGTCGCGAAACAAAACTAGTAATAAGTTATAGTAACATGTCATCTTGTCATTACATTATGTAAGATGGTGTAAATTGGAGGTGTCCTCACGTCTTCGACGTATTTATCATATCAACACCACGACGTATCTTATGTAAGAGCTACAGTACTAAGAGGTAAGTATTATTAAAATTATATTTTCATATTTTGGTTTTAGCAAATATTATTAAACACTCGATGTGGTCCGCAACTTGCGCGAATATTTGTTTATCGCGTCTACACACCTTTTCCTGGGATGATAACTATCCCGTTTCTTTTCCTGTAACACAACATATCTCCGTACTAAATTTTATCAAAATCGGTTTAGTTAACAGACAGACACACCCTTGCATTTAAAATATAAGTATAAAAGTATAAATATAGATTAGACGGAAACACACAAAGAGTGAAAATCACATCCTCAATGTACAGGAAAACAGATTAGTTAATAAAAAGTTGAGATTATAATCCAGACCATGGAACCGTGCCCTGGGAAAGTGAAGGCAGATCGGCGATAGCTGACGGCGGGCTTTGATCGTTCGTGCCCGCCACTTCCGCCACTGGCAGCTCATGAGAATCTGGTATTTGGTAGCATGCCTCCATATCATTTTGACACTTCGTAATGTCTTTAGCTATTCTGTAATAATTATATTATTGTTCGATTTTATGATCAAACCGAGAACTCGATGGGAGACAGTAAACAGATAGGAGAGAGGGTAAGATGAGGTCTTCAGTATTTTTAAGTACATAGTAAGTGAAGACGTAAGTTGATGAAGTAGGTAACTAACAATTGGAAAAAGTTCGTTTTTTGTATAAATGTAGGCTTTAGGACCGAGAAAATTTAAGATACACAAAATTTGGCTTTTATGTATAGATTTTATGTATAGCTAGATGATGAAGTAGATTAAAGTTACAAGGTTTGTTGAATTTATAAGGGAAAAAATGAGTAATTATTGTCCTTATGTTACAAAATGTTAGTTATCCACTTCATCCACTTACGTCTTCGATTATACAACACTATGTATATAATTATAGAGCTTTACTGAACTTGTGTATTTACAGAAATAAGTGTCACAGAAGAAAATTAAACTATTCGTTTTACTTCAAAAAGAAAGACAACTTTAGTACTTGAAAGCCGTCAGTGTGAGTTTGTGCAAACATTTGTGATGCGCGGCTGAATTGCGGAAGCCCCAACATCACTCTTAGTGCATTATTATATTGGACTCGGAGAGCGTTGTAAGCCACTGCGTGTAGTCAACCCACAGATTGCACGTGTACATAGATTGACAAAAAGCTCTAAAGAGAGTTAATTTAACTTCTGTACTACATCGTGCAAATCTGCGGGCCAATATGTTACATCGGACTGCCATCGCCCTCCGTTCCCTTTCAATGTCAAAGTCGTCTTTCAGGTCCTCAGTTACCATATTATGGCCGAGATACTTGAAAGACGACACTCTACTAAGAGCCCCTCCGTTAAGAGTTATAGTTGGCACCGAGTCTAAGTTACAGCCTTTGGTTTTAAATATTACCAGCTTTTATTTACGTTGTAGACGAGGCCATGTGACAAGGCGTATCTCTCACACACATCAATCAGTCTCCTGAGAGCTGAGACTGATGGACTCAGCAACACCATATCGTCTGCGTAGCTAATGATATTGACAATTTGGCTGTCGAGGGAGCATCCGACCTGTGTATTGCTAAGTTCATCAATCAGCTCATTCACATAGAGATTGAAGAGCGTTGGCGAGGACAGCCCACCCTGTCTCAGTCCACATTCCAACTTATATTCGTCTGACAAGTGTCCAAGCCATCTGACCTGGTTTGTCTGATGTCCATACCAATATTTAAATAGTTTAACGGTATCAGATGGAACACCACACTTGGACATTTTAGACCATAGGACATTGTAACAAACTAGATCAAACGCCTTCAACAAGTCTAGAAATGCCAGCTTGTATATTGCCCGAACAGCTCGCTTCTGCAGCACAAAAATTAAATAAAACGGGCCAGCGCCCGTAATACTTAGAGAAAAATTTAAGGAAACTGGAATCTTAACTGTTGCTTCTCAATATGTCCTATCAAATGTATTATAATTATGTTAAAAAGAATATATATCAATTCAAGAAAAAATGTGATACCCATGGGAAAACTACTCGTAATAAACATAAGCTTGAAATTCCGGTGACTAGACTTACTAAAGTCAAAAATTCTTTTAAAGGTCAATGTATACGCCTTTATAATAAGATCCCAGAAAACGTTCAAAACCTCTCAATTAATAAATTTAAAAAAGCTGTTAAAGAACGTTTGTGTACCAAAGCGTACTATAAAGTTACTGATTTCATGAATGATAGTACACCTTGGGAAAGGTCGCCCCCTGCAGAGCTGTTTCTGTATAATATGTATTGTACACTCGTTGTATTTTATTTAGTCATAATGACACTGTAATTTTATATATTTTTTGTAATTTTCCATCTTTTTAGTAAAAGATGGCCCCGTGCGAGTTTCTTACGCCGGTTCTTCTCGCCGGGTTAGTTCCCGAACCGGTGGTAGGCACCAGTATAGTCCCGACGTTCAGAGAATATTTGAAAAAATTTATTCTGAATAAAAAAAAATAAGTTTGAGTTTGAGTTCAAGCAAACCATCCAGTACTTTAGCCGTAACAGTGGCTAGTGAGATTGGTCGGTAGTTGGCCTTATCCGAAATATCTCCAGTTTTGTTTTTTACCACTGGTACAACAATTGTCCTCATTAGGTCAGTAGGCAGATAGGAGTGCCTTTTACAAATAGTAAATAGCACTCCTAGAAGCCTCGGTAGATGAGGACCCGAGTGAAAAAAAATAATGATAACGTAATAATGATATTAGAAGTAAGAAATCATAATTAATTGTAATGCAGTGTGATAAATTTCCGTGTTGTGGTTGTAAATACTAAATAGTTAGTTTGAAATTAGAACGTGACCGTGTTGCCATTTAATCCGTTGTTGTATAGATTATATAAATTATTGCATGACATGCAACCTAAATTTAAATGTGTTATAAAATTAATTAAAATCTCAAGCCTTAGTGCTATTTCAATCTACATAATATTTACATGGCATTAAAATTATTTACAAGAAAGATTGTAATAAAAAAGCTTCGCATTTTTAACATTCTGTTCCAATAGGGGGGAGCAGAGGGCGCTATACTAGAACATACAGTAAATATTTCAACGAAAATCCGACATGTTGCACACGTCAGTCGTCACATCAGAATATTGACAGAAACGTCAAACAATACTTTTTGTTTGCTGTCTATGCTGGTGCTGCCTCTAGCGTGAAAACATTTCAGTGATATAAATGATATCCTATTATCCTAAATTCCATTAGTGCAAACAAGAATTAGACCAATTCGCTAAACCATTATTGTTATAATAGAGATTTCCCTCGCACGAATACATCTAATTCTGGCCGTACAAATATTGAAAATTTATTGCACACTTTCACGTAAAACTGTTCGCGTGACAGACGGCCATAACAAAATACACATACGGCGCCGCGCTTCTCACCTTGACGCCGCTGTTTGAGCGGTTAACCAAAGGTTCGCCGATAAATAACTTTGACAAAAGTATCAAATTCTTCAACGAAGTATCGAATATTTCACGCTTACTATATCAAAGTCTATTATGACAATGAACTCTATAATAATGGCCGGTTTACATTATTTCAATCCAGTGATCCAATCCAGCGCTTTTTTTTGCAAAGTTGCATTCCATTGCTCGTCTACATTATTCCAAAGGAATCCAGCAGTAATCCAGCTCTGGATTGAATCAATGGATTGAAGTAATGAAAAGTGGCGGCGCAAGACCTAAATTTTATGTGGACAAAATATATTTTGCGAGGCCCCCTGATGGATGATGCAAGAAGACGGATTTTGTTGAAAGATTTTTTTGATACTCGTAAATCCTAAAAAAATAATCGGCCAAGTGCGAGTCTGACTCGCGCACGAAGGGTTCCGTACCATTATAGAGGAAAAAAATAGGCCAAAAATTGTGTTTTTTGTATGGGAGTCCCCCTTAATTTTCTATTTTATTTTAATATTATTATTAATTATTGAAGTACACATCTAAACAAAGCTTTTGTGAAAATTTCAAGTGCCTACCTGTTGCCATTATTGATATCGAGCAGAAAAGGCCAAAAAATAACGTTTTTTGTATGGGAGCCTCCCTTAAATATTAATATTATTTTGTTTTTAGTATTTGTTGTTATAGCGGCAACAGATATACACAATATGTGAAAATTTCAAAATTCTAGCTATAGCGGTTCTTGAGATACAGTCAGGCTGTATACAGACAGACCGACAGACAGACGGACAGACAACGAAGTCTTAGTAATAGGGTCCCGTTTTTACCCTTTGGGTACGGAACCCTAAAAACGCGCTGTCCAAGGGGCGCGAGGCCCCTAAGACCGCGAGACAGTGGTCGGTCGCCCACACCGCCCATGCCTTACGCCGCGCCGCCTCTGATAATGAAAACCTTCCGAGTTTGCATTACTATAAGAAACTTTGTGACGATATTTTACCATATTTTAGTACATAGAATTAACATTTCACACTGCTGCACTTACACTTTACAGCAGTAAAATATGGTAAAATATCGTCACAAAGTTTCTTATAGTAATGCAAACTCTTAGAACTTTGTAACTTGTTATCTTGGACACAGCTATAACAAAAATAATTCATATACCTACTATGTTTATTGGCAGGTTATAATATTTAAATAACTGCAATGCAGCTAAAACTTTACCTTCTGTTAAGAAAACGGCTATAAATACGACAGCAATAAATAATAAAAATTTTGGCTGTTAGCGATAAACTAAAACTTTAACTCGAATAGCTTTTAATTTCGTCGTAAATGCCTAGCCAACAAACACGAAAAAAAATTTGATATAAAATATTAGGTAACATAATACGTATTATTATTAATTAATTAATTTTATTGCATATTTTGTTAGTAAACATTACATTCATCATAAATACGAAAATATTGTATCACAATTCACAGGTGCTGTCATTAATTTTATTATTTTATATTCATTAAAACAATTACAAAACAATATGTTCAAACGTGTTGCTCCATCATAATTTATTGTACGTCATTTTTAATCTAATATACATATTTATTAACCAAAACGACGATAAGATTTGTGTTACTTTTGAATAACATCTTACAAATTAGTTTGATAACAATTGAATGTCTCGAAAATGTTGCATAAAGTCGTATCCACACAAGCTCCACTTAATACATAGTTTTATTTTTGTTTGCATATCGTTTCTAATAAACACTTATTGATACTAAAGTAGGTATGTAGAGAAATGTAAAACAAAAGTTCTGGACGAAACGCCGAGAAAGGTGCTAAATTGCTGTTGATCTTTATTGAAGGGTGATAGAACCCATCGGTAAATGACTTTTAAGCTGACCGTGCCATAACTATTACAAGATATCGTATAACATGAATCTCTCTTTAAATAAATAGTAAAAAACGTTAACGCTTTCACCCGTGTTGGAACCTGTTCTAAACGTTCAAAGAACTTACGTCAAAATAAACGTATTGAAGAAACTTGAGAAGTTCGGTAAGGTAAGCCATTAGGGCCTTATTCAAAAGTCCAGACCCTTTACATAATATATTATATACTATCAGAGAAGGGGATTCCTAGGCAGATGAGGGACCTACGTAGTTTGGTCGTCTTACATCAAACCCAGCCCACAGATCACAATTAACATTGAATTGACATGATCCGACCAAACGACGTTGGTTTGTCAACTGCCTAGGAATAATTTTCCTCGATGGTACCTACATTATAAACAGATGTGTACCAAATATATAACATGACTGTATCAATCGTTTAATAAGACAAAACTAGCCTTTCCCAAAGTGGGCGATAACGCCCCCTTGTGCCCACAAGGTCTGAAGGTGTGGGACCCAGAAAAAAAATGTCGGCGTTGTGTAGAGGTTTGGGGGGTGATTTATTTCATCAGGTTGCATTTTAAATTGAAACAATGGGGGCGCTAAAATATAATTTGTTCTTAAAGTGGGCGGTAGACAAAATAAGTTTGGGAACCTCTGGACTAAACCAATGAATTATAGCACACTAATGCCCGTTTTACCAACCGCTCCCTTAGCTCAGTATAATCCTAGTAGTCCGGGTTCCGTAGAACATTTTTTTTTTATTACTATCAAGCTAATTTTTTGTGAGTAGCTTCATTTTGATAAGATGAACAACAATTTTATTTGCTAAAAATCTTGAAAGTGGTAGCTAATAGAGATAGAAAGGATTTAATACTTTGATTTGATGATCCTAAAACATGGATTATTCTATTTGTAGGACAATGTTACTCTTAAATTATGTAACTATTAACCTACCAATATACAAAAAAATCTGCTGGTTAGGGTTCCGTTTTAGGGTTCCGTAGTCAACCAAGTTTTGTTCAAATATAAAAAAAACATTGTTAATATTTTAGATTTACGCGAATGTTACACATATTTCTAATCACTTACGCATTTTGTCCCGGAGCACGGAAACGGAGAAACGTGGAGCACTTTTCTTATTCCCGACAAAATCCGTAAGTGATTAAAAATAAATGCATTGTTTGTCCGCATGTGGAGAATGAAGATGCGTCCATAAGTCATAAATCAATACAAACTACAAAGTAGCCTTTCACTTTCGCTCCGAGCTGCCAAGCGCCGGCGGGCTCGTGTTGTTATACAACGGGCTATGTTGAGGAAGGTTAAGAGTAGGGACCTCTGTTTACTTGTGTAGTTTGCTTCGTCACTCTTAATAAGACAAGAATGACACATGGATATATTAGATACCTACGTGCGATTATGATTGTTCATAGTAAAGTGCTAATGGAGTATTGTAGATAATTGTGTAATTTACCAAGGATATGAGTTCGTTAATATTATTTTTTCAAAATGAGGTTATTATATCCTTTCATCTGTCACGAACTGTCAAACCATTTTCGAATTTTTTTCAATTTCCAATTACTCTCATTAAACTGATTAAATTATCTAAAGAAATTACCATGAAAGCTATATATAATTTTTTAATAATTAGAATTTTTAATAAATAAGCTATTAGTCGCAAATACACATAGTTTTATATTTCAAACAAAATACTAAGTCGGTGGTCTGCAAAGTAGAAGAAGAACTTTTGAATAGTTTAGAGTAAGACGCCCATTTTGGGCGCTTGACAGATGAGCTATTATTAGTGTAAACTGCAGAAACCCCCATAAACACTCATAAGCAGATGGCAATTGTGTAGGCCTACAGGCTACAACGAAATAGATTAAGACTTGTCTAGCTAAAAAATTTAATGTTCTTAAAAGTATATATAAAAACAGGAAATTTATTAAATAAGTAGTATAAAATAAATAAATAGTATAACTTGCAGCAAGTGTAACCCTCTTTACAATATAGCCCTATAATGATCGTTATCTGCTAGATCGCTACAATAGTTTTTCACTCAGCGACCAGCGTTGATTGTTGTAAATGTATTCAAACTAAGTCTTAATTTCACGATCGCCATTGTTAATAATCTGTCAAAATATCTCCGCCTCTTTCATTAACAGGACCGTCAAGGGAGATAGGAAGAATTCACTTTAGCGTGGTGAAATTGGCACTAATTTGTCAATTCTAAGCACCTCAGTCACTCTCTATACTGAGTAGCGATTAAATCGCCGACACGACGTCGAGTGCTAAAAATTTTAACGAGTAATTAAATCAAGAGATTAACTAACTATGGCAGTGGAGTAGAACGCCGCTGTGAAATTGACGCACACAGCATACTCTGTTAAACGGAACTGTGCGATATTGAATATGTCGACGTGTTTATGTTTTAACCACAATACTCGTAAGTCGTCGTTTCGTCGGCGGGATTCGAACCCGCTACCCCCGGCTTGAGCTACCAACAGCCTACCAACTGAGCCACAGAGGTCGTCAAATCTTTAACATAAAATAAAAACGTAAAGGCATAGACTCACTCTTCCTGAAGATATTAAAAAAAAATTTAGATAGGTTCTATTTTGAAGGTAGAATCAGAGGAATACGTTACCTCGATTTACTGTATCTGTCTCTATCACAATACACGTGCCAGCGCAGGGTGAAGCGTGATAGTAATAGTTTCTTCGTTTAAATTCTACTGTACGCGCGTTCCCTCTTAAGAGGAGACACTAGGGTCGTTTTTCCATACAAACGTTGTCCCCTGTTTCCTCCCTGGATAATGCCGAGGCCGGTAGAGTTATATTTTTTTCCTGAATATCTATGACCACTATTAGCATGTACCCCTATGTTTTCTTTCTTTTCATAATTTAATTATTAAAAAAGATATGAACGTTCAAAAACCCAAAAAAAAATGGCCAGATTTTCCGCTATGTTCAAACACCCAGAAAACAAATTTGGCTAGATCATACAAAAGAAAAAACATAGGAAAACAGCTCAAGCCTTGCTTTAATTTTTAATGAAAGTACTTAAATCGCTTAAGTTTTGGGGAAGAAATCAGGGGACAACGAATCGTTGATTTTCTGTTCTTTTATTAGAATTTTCAATTCAAGCTGCAGTTGTTTCTATCGCGCTCTGCGGGGGGAGGCTTGAGATTAGGGAGACAGCAATAGATTTTACAAATACTTGTTTTTCATTTCTCTAGCCCTTGGTGTATCCTCTTAAGCATTCGTGAGTTTACACTAAATTATCTTCCAAAAAAAGGAAGGTTTCTCAATTCGTCCGTATATTATACTAGCTGTGCCCCGCGGTGTTACCCGCGGTTTAATATATATATATATACATATATATATATATATATATATATATATATATATATATATATATATATATATATATATATATATATATATATATATATATATATATATATATATATAAGACTATAAAAAGTACCAATAATAGGGTCAAAACGGGACGATACATGGTTCTATAATGGTTTCTGGTAGTGATGATGATGATGATGATGAATGTAATTTGCATAGTAGCATACGCTTTCTGTTCTTAAAACAACGTCGAAACTCCAGGACTAAAGAGTCAGGAGTTCTCTCAGCACCTTCCGAACCATGGTATACCGTATTGCACCAAGGTGCAAAATCTTTCTTGTTGGTAGCATATGCTTAGAATACTGCTCACGAAACCGAAGTCACCACATGTTTCCATATAAATTTTGAGGAGTTCCCTCGAATTTTTATGGATCCCTTGATCAGGTCACCATTTTTATGAATATGGTACCAAATTGGGATGATAACCTATACACCAAAAGAAAAATTTTGAGAATCGGTTCACAAACGGCGGAGTAATCGTTGAACATAAAAAAAACGAACATAACACCTACTCCATTTTGAAAGTCGGTTAAAATTGTAGCCTGTGTGTTATTCTGATGTATAAGCTATATTTTTGTAAAGTTTCATTAAAATCCGTTCAGTAGTTTTTGCGTGAAAGAGTAACAAACATCCATACATACATACATACATACATACATCCAAACTTTCGCCTTTATAATACATATTAGTAGGATTATGTCTCGTTTCGGTGACCGTTAGTCCAGTAGTAAATGTTGCCTGTGGCGAAATAATTAGTGAATAGATCACTTAATTTTGTTGCATAACTTGTACTTTGTGTGAATTAACATGGTACTATTTGATAAGGGCTTGATTGTGATTTTACTATTAGGGAAGAAGGGAAAACTTTAGTTGCTTGGTAGTTGGTATTTAGACGACTCTCTACTGGCTAATTAGTAATTAAGCTCTAACTGAGACGGAAAAACTGGATCCGCCCGTGATATTCTCACGTTAATCATTTTTATGGTCGATATGAGATATCAAAGTTTAAAGAGATCTTAAAGAAGAATTATACTTAAGTGCACATAATTAACCTATATGGTTAGTATGTTAATTATTAGGCTTAAATATTTTTTAAGTATGACAACAGCTACTTTTATTTTTTTACACTGAACTTTGCTTAATGTATATCATTATATCTTTCAGACTCAGTACTTTTCATACATAATATTATGTAAGTTAGTGGTAGATTTGTGGTATAACTTGATAACTTCACTTACCACGCAGGGAACTCCAGTCTTTTCTCATTTACGTTGGCTTTATTGTTCCTGAAAAATAAAAATACATTCCTTAGACCACGTTTATCTATAATATGTAACCATAAACTATATTAACTGGATGCTTAAAATTAGTATTATTTATGTAATTTACCAGTAAAATTTTATTTGGCCTTCTACACTAACTACATTCATAAGCAAGTAAGGCGTAGTGTCCATAGTTACAAGTACCTACTACAAGATTATATTAGGACTTTGAAAACCCCTTGGCGCCCCATCAAGTTTTTTTCTACAAAAACTTAATTAAAATTAAATTGTATTTTATGCGAAATTAATTCCTTAACCACATTATTACGGCAATCCCACGGTGAATTTATTCAGCAATAAATTAACATAAAAATTATAAATAATTCAAAGCGGATTTAAGAATAGACAATAGATAATAATTGTTGATTGCTTCTAATGCTGATGAGTTTGTCTATCCTTGGTAATTAATTGAGTTACATACCGCTATTATAGGATATCCCAATTATAAGATGACACAGACGCTATTATAAGATATCGCAATTATAAGATGAATGTAGAGAATAGAATCAGAGTAAAAATATGTTAAAAAGTGTTTACGTACTACTTAGCTGAGTTCCTAAATACGAATACAAATATGAAATACATTGTACATAAACCGCATATTATGGGAAAACCTAAGAAAATAAACGTAAGCTAAGTTAACAAGTTTTCTGCGAATGCATCTTTGGCTTTCTCCGTGTGAGAATACAACACAATGCATTGGAAACGAAGGCCTGCTATTATGAATATAATAGCCTTGTTAGAAATGGCCAATATGTCTTTTAATTTGTAAAACTATCTAATGAGACAGATTAAGTAATTCACCGGTTAGTTTAGAAAGTTATTTCTACAATATTCATGACTTGTGAAATTTAGACATGGGTGCTGACTGCCGGCATTATTAATAACTTTCAGAGAGAAAGGGAAAATGAGATGCATTCAGGATTACTAAATTTTAATAAATTTACCTTCAGTTACCGACTTACGAGGGGAAAAGAGGCGATCGAATACTAAAACTAACCCAAGCCAAAAAATTGTCTGTAGATCAGATTGTGTGATAGATCAATTTAAGCGTTTTGACTTTTTGTAGTCCATTTGGGGATAGAAGTTCTATTTGGGGATAAAAGTTATAGTAAAGCAAGAACATATTTCACCCTGCTCTGAAGCCTCAGCATCTTATTAACTTCTCTTGATTCAATAATAACTAGGTAGCTTCGCTCTTAAAGAGAAAATTATCATCATTTTGTTTAGGTTTGGTTTCAGACTTTGGTTACTTACTTATTTTCATAAGGTTATATCTGTTTTCAAATAATAATTTGTTCACTTGCTGATTGCTACAAAACTGCAAGTTCATGTACCGAAAAACTTACTATTGCATCTCGATAGATCTACACATGGGAGTACTAGTTGTGAAGTAAAAGGGAGCGTTCGGTGTGCGCAGGCGCCGCGCGGGGGGCACATTTGCGAGGAATGCGGTCAGCCGGTGTAAACATTGCTGGGCTTTGGCTAAACAGGCGCCTGGCTATCGAGTTATCAACCACAGATATCGAATATCACCTGTACAGGTGAATTTGAGCAACCATGGAGATAAAGTAAATAATATCGATATCTCCTGCATCAATTTATAGGTTTAATCGACATCTAAATCGTAAATTAAGGTGGGCCTGCATGCTCATAATGTTCTTTGTCTGAAGTTGGCTTTCCTAAATTACCAATCGTAATATTAAAATTTTGTAATATTTATTGTTATTCGTTTAATCTCATTTTACTTACTGGATTGCTTGGGAAGAAAATGCTTCATTTCTTTAATTTATAGATTTTAATCCTTATGTTTCCGTAAAATTTGCATTGAAATTTTCTATATTTGCATTCCAAAGATCACCTTTAGGCGTGTTTTAAATTAGGATCTAGATACAAGGCCTTTCCTCGCTACACGTTCACCTTCACTTGCAGGAATGTATGTTCGTTTGTTTGGGTTAACGGCCTTTATCATATTATCGGCTAAGTCAGGCTTTAATGGCCGTTAGAAGAAGCGTAGGCTAGTTTATAATTGGACAGAGTTATGTTATAACGAATCAAGCGACAAAATTGAAAAAAAAAATAGTTATGAGTGCAGATCGATTCTAGGCATTATTAACTATGTATACAGCTAATTTTGTGTTCAAAAGTCAATCCTAGTGCCTTATAATAAGGGGTGAATTAAGCGACATGTCAAAATTTGTTAGAAGTTTTGCACAATTTAGTTATTTTACGTATTAAAGAATTATGCGCCTAAGTTACTGTTACAAAATACACAAACAGGAATTTTAAATGCATAAACGAATTATGTCCACAAAAGTTGTAGATAATCCGTTTCAATTTATTCATTAAAAACGCAATGACGAACTAACCGCCAAAATGGCAGCAGATTTTGATATAGAAGATGAAGATTATAAAAAAAATTGATTACATTCATTTTTTATCATTGAGCGTTAAGTTTCTTGTTTTTTTATGCTGAAAAAGTGTCATTTTAGTTTATTACAAGACTAGATGACGCCCGCAAACCGTTGCACCAAAATTCGTTTATCGCGCGGGAACCGTACATTTTTCTGGGACAAAAAGTATCTTACGTCCTTTCCCAGGACTCAAAGTATCTCCATACCAAATTTCAGCAAAATCAGTTCAGCGGTTTGGGCGTGAAGAGGTAAACAGACAGAGAGACACACTTTCGCATTTATATTAGTTTCATAAAGGATAGCGCGCGACAAGCAAATAATTATATTATTTTGAGGTATTTGACTATAAAAACTATTCAAATTTATGTGTATTTTGTAATCATTAAAGACATACAATATCATCTTAGAAAAACTGTAAGTATAATTTTTGTTTAATTTGAGAAATTTGCATTAAAATATTTGGATTTAATCTTATATTGCACTTTATTTCACCCAAAATAAATCGTATTAAAGAATCAAACGACAATAATGTCGTATAGTACATTATTGACAAATTTAATTTATCTGAAAATATCAATATAAGTAATTATTAATACGCGAACGAAAAACTTTGGATCCCTTTTGACGAAAAAATAACTAGTTTATGTGGTGAAGGAGTGCATCAAGCTAATATTATTTTGAAATTATGCTTTTATCATACATTTTTTTAACAAATAAAACATAACACACACTAGGAGATTTTGATTGACAAGCCTATACACACGAATTGTACTCTTTTATTTATGGTTGAAGTCTGTTGTCAAATTGAAAATAAATTTAGTTTTTTTATTGAATCTTAAATACTGTTAGATAATTATTACACGGCCAGTCTGTCATCATTTGACTTTATTAATCTGAGACTGTCGCAGGAATTATGTCTAAAAAATAATAAAGTCGATATTTTGACAATAGAATATCAATAGAAAAGCGTTGAAATTTGAAACTTATAATTTAATTTCTTATTTGAGGTCGAATTTCGACCATTGGGCGATCTCTAGTAGCTATAAAACATTAACGAATTAAGCGGAAAAATGGCTATATTATCTTATTTATTCTTTATGTATTTTGTTCAATACATAATAATATTACAAAATTACAAGAATCTTGCCGCAAAAACTACAATGAGTTTATCTGGACAAGATGTGGTCGCATCATTAATTAATTACCTAAAACTTAATAGATGTTTTTCAGTTGCCGTCTATATTTACACCTGTCCCGATACAACTTTTGTAGGTCTTCTGGCAGCTCTTCTACAAATGAAGGTATTAATGCCTTAAGCATTCTGCTTCCGTAATAATTAATTATTACAGTCCGGCTTGACAAATTTTGTTTTACAAGTTTGTCTTAAAATGCTAGGTCTTATTTTTTCTATTAATAGTGTAGGATCATTAACTTTATTTAAAATTGCAAATTTAACAAGATCAAAAATGTGCATAACATTACAATACTCAAATAAGCCTTCCTCATTTGTTTTAAATTTATTTTTTACAGGTTTAGGTACACTTACTTTTAACATGCGTAACATTAATAAAGTAAGTGACTTTCAAACGATCTTCCATAACTACTTAATCCATAGTTAACAACCGACTGGGCCAACGATAAATAGAATAACCTTAGGGTTTTATAGGACCTAACTTGTATTTAAGAATACTTATAGATTTTACTGAGTACAGATCTTAATTTCGAGCATACATGGTCTATGTGTGGCTTCCAACTCAGTCGGTTGTCAATCTTTTAAAGTATATTCTACAGTGTAATAATATATATTCTAAATTAATCTAATCTTTATATGTATACATCTTAACTTACAGTAAAAAAATCATACACGTAACATAAATAATGAGCTCACAGCGACAATTTTAAGTTTAAAATATTTAAAGCTTATTTTTTCGAATTCTCTCAAGTGTCGCTTAATCATGGTATTACATAACGCTGTCCAATTTCGGATGCGTAATTCCTCTGTTTCGATAAAATAGTGTGGTGCGTTTTCTTTGTCGTGAGTTTATAACAGTGAAGATGAACCAGAGGATCATGGAGTCTAGACTATAAGGTTGAAGCCAAACAAACGAGCGTAATTTGTGAATTGTGAGTCGCAGAATTTCGGTCGCGTTAATATCTTTTCATACAAATCATGACTCACAAAATTACGCTAGTGTGAATCAAACAGGACTTTTGTATGAAACTGAATGCAGCAGAATTTCTGCCAGCCGAAATTCCGCGACTCACAACTCACAAATTACGCTCGTTTCGCTTCACCCTAATTGTTATTTGCAACACCAGAGTCCCATTTGCAAGTGTGTTGCTAATTTTAAGGGAGTACGCTGTTATCCTGACGGTTTTCAGTGTCAAGGCCGAATTTGCTAAAAGCAAGACAACGGTCAACGAGGTATCATAAATATAGCTTCACTAAGTGAAGAGGCACTTTCCATGGCATTTCGCTTCCTACATAATATTATATTTCCAATTTCGCTAACAAAATTATTATGCTCCTTAACTAAAAGTCCTTTAAAATGTATGAAAATTGTGATAATCCGTACGAACATTGATCGTGTGTAGCTACTGTCAGCGGCTACTGGCTAACGTGATCATGCGAAACACATTACGTATGTATTGACTCAGCTGTAACGACTTGCGTTACATACGTACAAATGTTGATTTATTTCAAAATACCTCGTATTGCCTGCTGGATACGATAACTTACAGGCTACAGCAATATTTCTTGTAATTTTTCAATACAATTAAATGACCATGTTTTTGGCATTTTCTATTTATTTACATGTTTTATGAAGCAAAAAATATATCATGTGAAAAATCCACAAACACTGCATTTTAATAAAAGTTTTTTTCCCCGTAAAGAGTTATGAAATATATTTGGCGATGGCAGCCACGCTGGTGTAAATTTTTGCATCAAATAATAGATAATAGCACCACGGGCCGAGCATAGGCCGAGTGTAAATTGTATAAATTAAGCGGAAAGTATTAACCTTATTGAGCAAGTACCCAGTGGCAAAACAATGGCATTGCATAACCTGCGGGCAACAGCTCATCCTATAATGAGATCTCGAGATACGCCTTTCCCTGGTCTCTACGCCAAATGTCATTTTGTTGATTTGTATTCGATTGTAAGAGCAATAACAATTTCTTAACGCGTCTGTCTTTACGTAAGACAATGGAACAGCTTGTTCATGTCGACCGGCCTCTCCCCCAAATACATCGAATAAGTTTCGATTCATGTTGTAAACGACGAAAGAGAAGTCAAAAGGAAGGATTTTTGGCAGCCTATAGTCTTTAAGATTGTTTGTTTCATTGTATCGCTAACGAAGCTGATACGTAGCATTAACTCTATAAACAGAAACACGATGATCTAATTCTTGTAGTCAAGTTTATATCATAAAATAATAATTAGTTATCGTCTCTAAGGTCACAGTTAATTTTTCTCTAAATGCCTCTGAAATAATAAAGGCGAGTTCTAGTTTGCTAATAAACGTTTGCATTAATTTCAAGACCGGACTGACGTCGGTATCTTAAAAACAACAACTTACGACCTCCACGCGACAGCTGAACAAATTGTAATAACGTTAAATACTGCAAGTTGTGACATCAATTATCTGCTTTTGTTTCATAGTACTAGTTATATTCATAGTACAATAACAGGTACCTATAGCACCTACTGGCCTGTGCTAAATGTTCCTTTTACAAGATGAAGACCGACTGTACAAAGTCACAACTTTTTTGATGCAATATTAATGAAGCTTCGTTCCATGTTCGGTTCAGTCCGATTTCTATCGAACAAAAAATCGTATCCCCACAAAATGTCAAACCAAAGCAATTATACGGTTTCACGCATAATAATATGAGAATAGGCATGACGAAAAATTTTTTTCTTGTTGGTAAGTAAAGGACCATTCAAAAATAGAAATATCGATGAAAAAATCACTCTGATAGCTTAAAAAGTCTCCAAGATATCACAATTCAAAATTCACATAAAATAGACCTTCCCAAAACGCTCCATACAAAATGTCAGCTAACTGTGACACAACAGTTTGCATCGCGGGAAGATTTTGTTCGAATCCTATGTTAAATATTGCGTTTATGAAAGTGGTCTCCTAAGAAAAATTGTTATAAATTGCATAACTTATCGAATGGTATACAAAAATTAAGGAATTTTATAAAAAAAAAAATCGGCTTGACTTTCCAACTTTGAAGGCTCATAACAAAAAATTACGTAAGTTATGAAGCTGGAATTTTGGGAATACTTATTTTTTATCGCTATGTCTTTATTCTATTTAAAAAATCAGTGAATCTTTGACCTTTTCATCATCCCTATTAAGAATACTATGATGTTTGATATAATTTTTCGAATTGGATCGTAAAAGGAACGAAACTGTATTTTATACACACTTACATTAAAATAGAATCGGGGTACTAAGGGCTAGGCCCTTCACTTAGTCAAATGGATGGGAAATCATTAAGGGCATCTCACTCAATGAAGGATAAGCTTAAGCTAATGAACAATAATAAGAAATAGCTTTTTTCCGCGGCTCTACCTGCGTACTTACAGTATCACGCCGTGTTTAGAAGTGCTCTCCCTCCTTTAAATTATACTTTTTTGTGGCAAATTAGATAAGGTCCTAGTCCGCTAATATCATCAACTTTCACATGTTACGGTTTATATTATGATCTTACGTAAAGCTAGATACTCGGGTGAAACAGTGTGGAACCGATATGGACGGAGTCCGTAAAAACTTTATTGCCGTGATAAAGTGCGCTGTTGATAACTTCATACTTAATACTAATAGGCCGGGAGATGGTGACACAAAATTCTTGGTCATTTGTACCAGTATGGCGGTTCTTCAGGGGTCTAATTACGTAAAGGCAAAAAGGAAAATGATGGTCATAGCGCTCGCACTAGCGGCCCAAACGCGTGGGCGTTAATCGAACGCGTCGGATAAATAACAAGTGTCGAACGATTTGTTCCACAAAAATGCTTGTATTTTCAGATACCTAGTCGAAAAAATAAGAAGTAGGTGGTAGCGTAACGCCATACTTCTCGGGTGTGACTTACAGCCCGCCATACCGACGCGAATACATTAATTTAAATAAAACAATTCAACCATTTGTACCAGGCTAATTTTTGCATAGCTAATCATCGTCGAGTAGCCATTCACGAAAATCACCTTGCCATACTTTTCCGACAGTTCCCAATGACCGCCATTGGTAACTGCAAAGGAGTGACTTTTTTTTTTGCCAAACGATTTGTACCAGTATTGCATTTGAATTTTTGGAAAGTATTTGACAAAATGTGACCGTTATTATTTTTCCCATACTTCTAGTAGGGGGAAAAGTGCTGCCATACTTGAAATACTTAATTATTTGACACGTTTTAAAAAAACGACTATTTAACTAGTTCAATTACTCTTACTCTTTACTCAGTTGATAGTCTACTTGGAAGGGAAAATAGAATAGAGAATCTAATCGATTTTTTAATAAAAAATCTATACTTAATATTATAAAGCGGAAGTTTGTTAGTTAGTTTGTTTGTTTGAACGCGCTAATCTCAGGAACTACTGGTCCGATTTAAAAAATTATTTCAGTGTTAGGTAGCCCATTTATCGAGGAAGGCTATAGGCTATATTTTATCACGCTAAGACTAATAGGAGCGAAGAAATAGAGGAAAATGTGGAAAAAACGGGGGAAATGATTTGAAAGGGCTTATTTGAACGCGCTAATCACAGGAACTACTGGTCCGATTTGAAAAATTCTTTCAGTGTTAGATAGCCCAGTTATCGAGGAAGGCTACAGGTTATATTTTATTACGCTAAGACTAATAGGAGCGAAGAAATAGAGGAAAATGTGGAAAAAACGGGGGAAATGATTTGAAAGGGCTTATTTGAACGCGCTAATCACAGGAATTACTGGTCCGATTTGAAAAATTCTTTCAGTGTTAGATAGCCCAGTTATCGAGGAAGGCTACAGGTTATATTTTATTACGCTAAGACTAATAGGAGCGAAGAAATAGAGGAAAATGTGGAAAAAGCGGGGGAAATTATTTGAATGGGCTTATATCACGAACTACTAGAGCATTTTTTCTGTTATTTGGATCTGATAAGAAGTAGACCACGTGAAGGATCATAGGCTTTTTTTTGTGGACTAATTTTTCTGTGAAATATCTAATTTACGCGGGCGAAGCCGCGCGGAACGTCTAGTGTTTCATATTTTGCAAAAATTTTCAATAGTTGCTATAGCATGTATTGGTATTTTAAATAAAATTAATTTCTAGTTCATTCCTTCTCAAATAACAATGGGTCAGCTCTCGGTCAAATCCTCTATTCTCTTCCCATTAAAAGGCACGTCAACTGTTACAAGCTCATGTATATTCAGTATACGATTAATTGGCAATTATATTCATTATTCCACGCAATCGAGCATTCGTCCCCAATGCAGGCATGCAACATTTTGGTGTAGTTAGCACGACGCGCACGTATGGTAAGTTACTGCGCGTTGCGATATTTTGGTTGACTTATTACGAGGAGTCTACAGAAAGTAAGATGTTTGCACGATTATTTGATAACAACGTATTCGTCATTTAAAATCACGGTCAAAAAGACAGGGGTTGTGATCTTCTTACAATATATGGGCTCATGGGGCCTCTCCTATGATGGACATATAGTCTATCATAGGAGAGGCCCCATGAGCCCATATATTATAGTAGAGATTAGTAACATTATTCATCTTAAAATTAATATCTATTGTGCATAGTGCATACTGCAAACAATAAACACGATCATGGTGGCAATGACCATGATTAATATAAAATTTTGCTGGCTCATGTTAGATTATGGGCAAACTAACTTTCCAATTATTTACAACTATTGCTATCATAACTCTAAAATTAACATTTATCAACAATGTTTATTTAAGAATGTTCTGATAGAGAATCCTAAAAGTTTAAGACTGTTATTTGAGCACAGATTTGCAAAAAATCCAATTGAATTGTCTGGAAGCTACGAATAATAAAAAGTAAGGAACGTAACTCCCATACTATTACCGTTTTAAATTTGGTTCCTTTCGAACTGTCCTGTAACGTCAGCCTGATACCGCTCAAGACCTCCTAAATATTGCAAATGTATTGAAATGTGTACGGTGTACCTAAGGTACACATTTTTGACAAGTATTGTAGAGCATGTTTTTGACGGAGTTACTTTTCCTTAGTTTTTATTATTCGTAGTCTGGAAGTGACGAAATTTTTAACCAACCAAAAGAGGCTATTGAACGTTAGAGACCGGAAATTGATTCGGAAATGAGATGACGCAACTTCATATGGGAAATAAGTGACACGCCCTTGATTTCATTGTATCGGCTGTATTGACATGTGACAAACGGACATACTGTTGCTATATATAGCTATGTTTTGTGTAGTCGGAGAAAAGGGTGTAAGTTTTTCCTGATTAAGATTTTTTTATATGGCACAAAATTCTTTCTTAGGGTTCTGTAGCCAAATGGAAAAAAGGAAGTAGGTAGTCTTTTTAGTACATCATTAATCGTAAACAGCAATTTACCTCGCATTTAATCATCTCTAATATCAAATAAAAAACTTTTTTTGTGCGCAACCCTTTGCGCGTGAGTCCGACTCGCACTTGGCCGATTGTCACTTTTGCATCACGATGCAGGCACAAAAATATAGGTACTTTAAAAATTGCGATTAATGTGAAAGTTAAAATAATCATTAACGTGAAAACAAGAAATTTAGTAAGTAGGTAAGTGTATGTTCCAAAAATAACGAGGTTTATAATTAGCTCTACATCTTTCATCTTTGCCGTGAAAATTGTTTTCTAAAAAGTGAGTAAACACTGTGCGGTTGTTCGTTCTAATTATTAACCGACTTCCAAAAGGAGAAGGTTCTTAATTATATCAATGACAGGTTTGTAAGTCTGTATCTTTTTTACTTTCGTTTAGTTTTTTTATGTACCAAAAATATTCATGCCTCAAAAACAGGGACCAAAGTAAAAAATAAAAACATTTTGAGGTTCTGCATTTTGAAAAAAAAAGATTAACTTTTTTGGCCGCACAAAAGCAAAAGGTGTTTTATTGGGCATAGGTACATAATACATTGCATTTGGCATTAAGACCGGGCTGCCAAATTGTGTTTTCTAATAAGTATTACGATCCCGAAAGACGATTAACTTAAATGAAATTGAGATTTATTTAATCATTGTATATTTATCTGATATTTGCCTAACGTTAAACACGATTCACTTAATTTTGACTCGATAGTTATATTTTTCGAAATTATGAATCTTTCTGGGCTTTTCAACAAATATCTGTTACACTTATTGAGTTACTATCATTAAATAACTTGCGCTACTACAATCACACACTTTATAAAATAATGGCTAAAGGAAATATTAGTATTGTATTTAATTTTGAAGTAATCATCAAAAACAGTTTTGGGACTTACGACCTTTACTTTCGTGCTATAATGCGGGAACCGTTATTACGCGATATTGTTTACTATTAGCTGCAGCGCAAAGCACATTACTCGGAGGCACGATTCATGGAATCATTTTATCACGATTGGAGGATAGCTGGGTGTGTAGACGGGGCTAGCGTGCTTTGATATTTTTGACAGCAGGTTCGTAAAGGTCAACGGAATTGCGATTCTTTAAATGGCTCTTATCATTACATCAGTGCTATCAGCTAATTTTAAGTCATCGAATGCCATCATGAATTGGCAAAAGGAGGAGTACCTATTTGTCTATGCAAAACACGCACTTAGCAGTTAGCACATACCATGTCGTGTCTATATTGATCGAAGCCTTCAGTTAAAAATCAGACAAAAATCATCACAGTAATTATCACCAACACAAGAACGGTGTATCGGTTAAAAACTTTGTTTAAGGCGAGGACTTACCTCAATTCCAAAACGATAACCTTGCGAACGCGAATGCCAAGCGTGTTCGCATCGCAATAAGATTCATTTAAGCTTAGCATACAATTGTAAGTTACGACGGGCGGATCTTCTCTATTTTATTTTTCGTGTGTGTTTTTTTAAATATCTTTCGAAATAAATATTAATAAAAAAGATTATTCGTTTCAGACCTTTTTAAAATAGATTCATTGACAATTTATTAAAATAAAATTTAAGTTATTCTTGTTAATACTTATATTTTGATGATAAAGAGTTTTGTCGGAGGTGAGTTTGTAAATTAATTACAGCGAAAGTATTGTTTTTTATTAAAATGTTTTTGATTTAAACCGTTTTAAATATTGTGCTCTATATCTAATATTTTTTTTACATTTCGTTATTATATTGGAAATAGGTAAATCGGGTATCAAGAAATAACAAAATGGGGTTTCAGCCCGCCTTAAGGCAAAGTGATAATATCTTAGAGACTTAGGGAATAGGGTGTGTATGTGTCCTTATAATAGAGTTCACTGTGAAAGTAACAGCGCTGAAAGAGTAGTTTTTTAATATTTGTAATTTGTATGGACAGATTCATGACGCTTTAACGCTTTAGTCTGGTCACTTTGTTTTGTTTAACTGTAAAATGTCCAAAGTATAATATTCTTAGCCTCGTCATTTTGATTATACCTTAGTAGGAAGCATCTTGAAATGTTTTCTTTTGTCCCAGCTATTTCCTTTATGGCTAGACCTTTAAATACAAATTTTTACTCACGCCAATAAAATTAAACGCATATAACTAAATTCAAATACCCACGGAAATTACGCGTTATTTAACAGAACTGGAAATAAAAATACACATTCCGTACAAATAGCATGGGTTTGATTTAATACTTGTCAGTACTCTGATTCTACTGTCTTCATTCAGTATTAATAAAGCACAAAATAGGAGGCATTTTGAGCGTTTTGATCGTTTTTAACGCTAAATGGAATGCGGGGTACCGGGTAAATATACTCAATTATTATGTGAAGTAGCTAGTCGTCAAACGTCTGATTTTTTGAGTTTTCATCAATCTCAAAGCGTTTGATGTTGGCTTGACATTGGCAGGCTTGAAGTTTATTATACCGAGACTGCGTCGAAACTAGAAACCATAAAACCAAAGCTCTATTCCGCTAGTTCAATTTATCATTAGATGAATTGAATTAGCGGAATTGGGGTACAGGTTTAACACAAGTGATAATATCACGGCGTATATTAGCACCTGACATAACGACTAACGTAACATCTAAGTTTAACGATGATTTAATAGTGCCAGTTAACATATCAATATATCGTTTTGTCATCGCGTTATATAAATCTCAAAAACACGCGTTTTGGCTACGCACCGCAGGGTAAAATGTGTATACTCATGAGTCATGGGCGTACCCAGGTAGGGGCAGGGCATATATATATATATATATATATATATATATATATATATATATATATATATATATATATATATATATATATATATATATATATATATATATATATATATATATATATATATATATATATATATATATATATATATATATATATATATATATATATATATATATATATATATATATATATATATATATATATATTATGTATAGATTTAATATTTTCATCAATCGCAAACGTGTGATTCTTGACGGTAGATTTAGAATGAAAGTGTAATTCCGTAATGCATTCTTCATGCAGTTCAGGCCAAGATAACCCTTATTATTGACGTCTACCATAAGCACTCATATCAGCGTTGCCAGACGTCCCAATTTTGGCGGGACGTTCCGATTTTTAGGGTTCCGTAGTCAACAAGGAACCCTTATAGTTTCGCTCTGTCCGTCCGTCTGTCCGTCCGTCTGTCTGTCTGTCTGTCTGTCTGTCCGTCTGTCTGTCCGTGGTTTTGCTCAGAGACCATAGAACCTACAAAGCTGTAATTCGATATGAATGCACATATGAATGGTGCCGACAAAATGGTATATAAATCCTTAAAAAAATGTTTTTTTATGGTACCTCCCCTACACATCAAGCGGGGATGATTTTTTTTTCGCGCCCACCCCACCGTGTGGGGTATCGTTGGATAGGTTTTAAAAAAATATTACGAGTATTCATAGATCATTTTCCGATTAAGGGATCCATTTGTGAAATATGAAGTTTTAAAGTGGAAAAAATCGTTAGAGTCCAGTGCTGGTAGAAGGGGGGGACCCCTTCTACCAGCTAAACGGTTGCTTCTGGAAATGTGAATAAATTCACGAGAGTAGGAAATATATATGCTGAATTTAAAAGAAAAACTATCACGGCTATGAAGACTTTTTAAATTATTGAGTAATAGTCAATCATCTAAAAAAAATGTATTTGGTGAAGTATAAAGGAACTTTTCGTTCAAATTCCTTAGAACGTAACTGAGATGATGTTGTTATTAGTGTAAAACACGTTATAAATGTACATTCATTGACCAATAAAAAATTAGCGACACTACGGAACCCTATATTGCGCGTAACGCGACACGCACTTGGCCGGTTTTTAATCAAAATTAAATGTCCCGCGCAGCACAGGCTCAGTCCCGCTTTTCGGGGATTATTCGAACATACGTGCAGCGTGCTGAGAATTGAGAAAGAAAGGTGCGTTATGAAGATAAGAGTGTGAGAGGTATAGGGGTGGATTTTCTATGACTGCTTTTGTTATATATTGTCACGTAAACGTAATTTTAAGTCAAATTTTATAAGTGGGAAAGCCATGCTTCGGCACGAATGGGCCGGCTCGACCGGAGAAATACCACGTTCTCACAGAAAACCGGCGTGAAACAGCGCTTGCGCTGTGTTTCGCCGAGTGAGTGAGTTTAGCGGAGGCCCAATCCCCTACCCTATTTCCTTCCTTTCCCTCCCCTATTCCCTTCTCTTCCCATCCCTACCCTCCCTTATTACCCTATTCCTCTTAAAAGACCGGCAACGCACCTGCAGCTCTTCTGATGCTGCGAGTGTCCATGGGCGACGGAAGTTGCTTTCCATCAGGTGACCCGTTTGCTCGTTTGTCCCCTTATTTCATAAAAAAAAAAGATAAAAATTCGAAAACTTTTAATTTTCTACGTTTTTTACGACGCGATGCCCCGCTTTTGACGGAAGAATCCCGCTATTTTCACTCTAAGGTGTCCAAAGTCCCGACTTGGCACAAAAAAAATCTGGCAACGCTGACTCATACACCTCTCCACGTTTGTAAGGCTTGTATTGGTCCATCATAATTCATAGCCCAACATGGAGAGGCCCCTTTACACTTAATTTTATGGACTGTAGCTCATGAAGCAATCACTGCACATAATATTACGGCTCGTTAATACTATCTACTTTTACTTTTAAACTATGGAAATCTGCAATTAAAGAACAAGTAGAAACTTTTTAAATACTATTTTAATTAGACTTTATAAGGGACGGTAGGGCAAGATGGGATAACAAAGGTCCAGGAGCATCAATTAGCTCTTGTCACTAGGATGATGAAAGGTAATATTATTAATATTTTAAGCTCATTTGAATCTTTAACGTATTTCGTTATCCATCTTGCCTCGAATTCCCATTATTAATAAATAATGTCGAGTTACTGATTTATTGTTTTAGGTATTCAATATGTTAGGTGTTACGTAAGAACCCTTAATTACTGGCTATTATCTCAATGTAGCCAAATTATATTTATGTTATCAAAGAATAAACCGAATAAAATGCAAATCTGCATATTATTACAAATCAGACAGAATCAATCACGATACCTAATTGCAAATTTTTGTTACAAGATTATTTCATGATTTCAGACCATATAAGGTTTCATTTTAAAACATCAATAGTTGATTACACTATCAATTTCGTAGAATAAAATTTTGCAAAATCTTTTAAATAAAACACATAATTGCACGGTAAAATTTTGCAATGCGAACATTTTTGCGATAAAACCTCACGTTTAGATAAAAATATGTTTGTTTACTTAATTAACTTTTTATAATCTTTTGAAAAATTACTGCTATGTAGCCCCGTAAGAGTAAAGGAGATTGGTACCAACTCGTAAGTTATGAAGTTACAAGTACTTTATCTTACGTAGCAACTATAGTAACTATTTAGTAGCCTGTGCTTTATCGTCAACTACTTCAACGGCAACACGTTAACAGAATCTAAGAGACGGAATGTTAGTGAACAATTTTTTTTCTGCCGTTTACACACCCATGTTCGACCAGTATCTTAAATTTGGGACGAGGAAAACTTTTAGCAATGGATGACATCGTTCACGTTATTTGCCGTTTCTCAATCTATTTGCTTATTCGTCTGACGGACGTGCTCGACTCTTTGGCAACCGAGAATTCAGTTTTCCAGCCGTATCTGCATAACTAATTAAAAGTGTCGAAATCGTGTGCCGTATTGGTACATTACGGAGCTCGGCTGACATGATTTGCGACGATCGACTAACTAAATTATATCCTTCGACCGATTAGGTAAAGCTACGTGAAGTATTTCGTGCGAAAATGTAGTAACATCCTAGTATAGAAGACTAATTTTAGGAACTGCCTAGTTCGGTTTTAGCGCCGGAAACCTTAGCTATTTCTACCTTCACTTGATTCGTGTCCTTGAAACATAAATTAGCTTCAAAGTTAATCGACTTTTATAAGTCTATTTTGGGAAAGCGTTTGTTTATGTGTATCGATAAGTTGGCAGCACTTTAGCCCGCGCCTGCTCTAACGTTCAGCGAAATTGCTTACTGCACGAACGGGGGCAATTCTCAGAATCGTTCGATATATTTTTCCATAGAGTATTTCAAAATGAATAGTTATATTGTAACGATTACCACAGAAAATTTATATAATATGTTTAATGTTTAAATACTATCTATAAATCGTGAGTCATCTCATTTAACAAATACCCAGCTATACTGCTCTCGGCGAAACATGGCGGTAGCGGTCATTGACTCCCTGTCAAAAACTTGTCATTTTCTATACAAAGCCGCAATTGATAACATCTGACACTTCACTGTACATCGCGGTTTATATAGAAAATGACAAGTTTTTGACAGGAAGTCAATGACCGCTATCGCCATGTTTCGCCGAGTACAGTATAGCATGTCATAAGAAAACCAAATAAGTACCTATATTGGATGATAAAAATACTGTGATTTTTTCTGAACTGACAGAACATACTGACAGAACATAATATATTACTTTGAGCTTAATATTTTATATTACCTTTGGAATTGCTCATGAAAATAATTTTAGACATGTTGAATTGGAGTCTTTACTACTTTGACAGGTAGGTTCGTAGACCGCACGCACGACTTTAGTTTATCGAATGGTTTCAGAATAGGGGCACATCATGGCAGACGCCTATAATGTAGAGTTATTGGGATTGAAAGTGTGGGGCCGGGGTTTATGTAATTGTATGCAGTAGGTATGCACTATTACTATACTCTGATAGCTAGACGTAGCAAATTCACACTATAATGGGCTGCACTGACGCCTGAAACCAGCAAACTTTTCTAATAACTTTTTACTCGTCTGCCACCTGCAGAAGATTTTTAATAAACGACAGACAGACGAACATTGCGAAACTATAATAACTAGAGGTCGTCCAATGGTCGACGACCTTAACTAGTAATTTAACACCTCCATCGTAGGTATCGCAGCAACAATAGATTTTCAATTGTCATGCGGCAGCCGGCTGCCGCTTGGGGATTGATAGGTTAAGTCTTACAACAATACTCTTTTGATATATTTGGGATCCCATCTAACAGCAAATTCGTATTCTCGTTATTATCATACCAACGTTAAAATGCGAGAGTTGGGGTCTTACTGTCGCTGTTATTCTGATACGTAGGAAGGTAAATAAAGGTAGAGCGTTAATCAAATAGAACCTATGATTTATAGGAATGAATACATGTTACACAGGAAATTATATATAGTGAGTGTGGCAAAGCGCGTCACCCTAGTAAGTGCGCCTATATTATTGTTACGTGTTAGGGTTCGAGGGATTTGGAGAAAAAGACCTGCTGACTCTTATAAAGACTTTACTAGCACTGACACTAGCTCACGCAAATCACCAAGTCCAAACACTAAGCACTAAAAAGTCCTAGGTCGTAGCCGAGTCGTAGGTTCACTGGTTCACTCACTATTGATCACTTGTTTTCACTTCGAAGTCGCCTCGAAGATCGCTCAGATAAAACTGAATTGCCGGGCCGTCTACCTGCGGCTATTTATATGGCGAGACGAATTCTAGAAAGTTCTTCCCCGATTAACGTAAACAAGTAAACAACTGTGGGATGTTTCTAGAAAATACGCGTAAGTAAACATACACCTAACGCCATCTAGTATAAAGTAGGGGATTTATGTTTTCTGTGTTTCCCTGATCAGTTTCGCTGGTTTGACGCTAGATGGCACTACGTGTACGTATCACTACTCCCCTCTTAGATATGCTCGTCCCGAGCATTGTTGTTACTGCCATGGTAACGCGTCACGCTGTCCCCACGACCCTTGCTCTGTGGTTCCGTCACAGCAGCGCAAGTAGTACATTTGAGGCACCAATCCTGCACATCATCTCGCCAATGCAACCAGAAGAATCGTTCTCGCACTTTTCTTAGCGTCCTCTTGACACCTAGATGACTCCCTGATACGCCCTCATGTACCTCGCGGAGAACATCTGGTACTTTCGCCCTTGGGAAGATTATCTGAAAGTAGAACTCTCTGCCGTTAGGCTTCTCCCATTTCCGGTAGAGTATTCCGTCCTGAAGTATCAGACTGTCCCATTGCTCCCAGTACGCCTTAGTGACAGCGCCAGTGGGTGCAACCTCACTCCAGATTGGTTTTACGTCACCCCTTTTCTTCCATGTGATGATGTGCCGAAGGTCCTCATCTCTTTCTTGAGCCTTCCTCATAGCATCATTGTCCAATACTCGCCATCTAGTCCTGGATTCTATTCGTTTCCCCTTATTCCGGGCAGGGGACGAAACTGCTTGCTTCCTCAGCTCCTCTATTTGCTCCTCGATCCTTTCCATCCTTGCCATCTGGGTCTTCTTCTGCGGGCAGTTGAGCTGGAGGTGGCCCCTCTCACCGCACTTATAGCACATGGCTTCAAATCTTTTCCTTGCAGGAGCCTTAACTTCCTTAACTTCCTCAGAGACCTTGTGGATCTTATGGGTCTGCCGTATGTCATGGCGAACAGCCTCGACCTCCAAAGCATGCGCCAATGCTTCTTTTAGCGAGGTATGGTGACCAAGCCTTACTGCAGCTCTGACCTCCAGGTCTTTGATTCCGTCGACAAATCCTTGAACAATATTTGTATCGACCATCTTGGTGTCGGCTCCTGGATATGCCTTCCTGACGAGTTTTTCAATTTCCAACGCCCATTGTTGAAGTCCTTCTTTTGAGCGTTGGACTCTGTCACGCAGTTGGGCACGAAACACGTGCTCCAGGTGTCGCTCCCCGTATCTGGATTCAAGTGCCTCCATCAGGTCTTGGAACCCATTCCCTGTATGTGCTTCCAGGACCGACAAAGCTTGCCCTCTAAGCGCAACAATGAGGGCGGTCAGGCATTGTTCTTCCGTCCATCCGTTGGCGGTAGCAACAGCCTGAAATTGCCGACGATATGCGTTCCATGAAGTAGTGCCGTCGTACGGCGGTACCTTGACTCTTGGCCCTTGCGTCACTCCCGTGGCTCCACTAGACACCGCAACTCCCGTAGTTTCAAGGCGCACTACTCTCTTCTGCAGTTCAGTGAAGCCGGTCTTCAAATTTTCCACAACCAACTCTAACCCGGATACTCGTTCTTTTACTACGTCGACATCTTTTCGAAGCTTAACCACCGCGTCACTGACATCCTTTATAGCCCCAAGCGCTTTTTCTTGGAGGTCCTTTTGTTGCTCCTGAGACTCCTGTAAAGCGCCGAGCTTGCGGTCTTGTGACTCCATCATTGCCCTTTGCGAATTTTGCAAAGCCTGAATTAACTCAATTATGCTTTCCAATTGAGGAGCCATTTGAGGGGCCGTAGAAAGTACGGGCGTGGCAGGATGGATGGAGCTAGTCGACGGAGCCCAGTGGGCGGGGCCTGTGGGCGTGGCCTGAGTGGGCGTGTCCCGGTGGGCGGAACCAGTGGGCGTGGCTTCACCCGAAGTGGGTGGAGCCTGGTGGGCGTGGTCAGTGGGCGGAGCCTGGTGGGCGGGGCCAGAGGGTGGGGCCTGCCCCGCCGTGGGCGGAGCTTGGTCCCCAGTGGGTGTGGCCTCCGCAGCCCGTCGCGCCCTTGTCCTGACACTTCCCTTGAAGTCCTTTCTCGGAGTCAATGGCATCTCCAAATCCCACTTCTGACACCAGTTGTTACGTGCTAGGGTTCGAGGGATTTGGAGAAAAAGACCTGCTGACTCTTATAAAGACTTTACTAGCACTGACACTAGCTCACGCAAATCACCAAGTCCAAACACTAAGCACTAAAAAGTCCTAGGTCGTAGCCGAGTCGTAGGTTCACTGGTTCACTCACTATTGATCACTTGTTTTCACTTCGAAGTCGCCTCGAAGATCGCTCAGATAAAACTGAATTGCCGGGCCGTCTACCTGCGGCTATTTATATGGCGAGACGAATTCTAGAAAGTTCTTCCCCGATTAACGTAAACAAGTAAACAACTGTGGGATGTTTCTAGAAAATACGCGTAAGTAAACATACACCTAACGCCATCTAGTATAAAGTAGGGGATTTATGTTTTCTGTGTTTCCCTGATCAGTTTCGCTGGTTTGACGCTAGATGGCACTACGTGTACGTATCATTATATTAGGGGAATTGTGCTTAAAATGACATTATTTTGTTTGAAAGTAAATATTTAAAAGAAAATAAGTCACATGAGATCAGTAACTTACTTTTATAAATAAATGATTCATAAACAACGAATTTAAACAGTTTTAGAAAAATCAACTTAATATAACATTAAAAAATACATTAATTGCACTTCAGGTCTACCAGTGTAAGATGACATAATATCGATATGGTAAGACGACATACTATGATTTCTTAGACTTTGATGGTATGTCGTCTTATACAATATGTAAATGCAAGCTGCATTATCATCCCTCTACATATACTAGTTGTCAGTGGTGTAAGGATTCTTAAGTTCTTCATCATCGTCAAAAAGTATACGACGCTTCTGTTATCGATTTAGCGGGGACATATGTAATTATAGTATGTCATCTTAAGCCGACGTCTAGTATGTCATCTTACCAAATTAGTAATAGTGGGTACATTTGAATTTTGTAAAAAAATACTGAACGTTAGAACACGCTTTTATTAATATTTGTGGCCTATAAGAATCCATGTCTATAATAACAATTTGTAATAAGAAAATATTCTGACCTTATACGTTTGTTCACCATAAAACAAAAGTGTAAGAAAATTTTTCTCTCATCAAAATTAGGAAAACCTTTATTATTTTGTAAAGTACGGTCCCTGTCCGGCATACTAAATTGGGCTACTAGGGACACGTTCAGGTGCTCCATAAAACGTCACAGGTTCACAGAAAGCACAATTATTTCAACGAATTTTGCCGATGTCTTATCTGACTATGCCATCTTAAGCACAATTCCCTTATAGCAGACCAGAGATTTCTAATCAGCAGTATGGAATTATAGCTATATAGCGCTCAGGGGCGTCTTTCCCTAAGGTGCAGGGTGTGCGTTGCACACGGGCGCCGCTGTCCTAGGGGCGCCGAGCGCCGCTCGCAACGGAGCCCCACCAGGCGCGCGCCCGCGTTGGCCTGCCGCCGTAACCAACGTAAAAAGAACTCCAGTTTGCATACATTTTATGTAGCTTCTGGAGCTCTTAAGTAAGGCGCGCCACGAGAGGCTCGGCTTTTGCAAATTGCAATATAAATATAAACTTTATTTTTCAACGTGAAATTAACCTTAAAATACATAAATGAAGACATTTTTGATGAAATAGTGAGTGTCCCATCGCTCGCGCCGGCATCGGCGGCACCCTTTGAGTATACAGGATGTAACAAAAATAAGTGATAATACTTTAGGGTGTGTACGTGTTCCTTGTAGAGAGTTCACTGTGAAAGTAGCAGCGCTTAAAGACGATTTTTTGTTTCACTTTTGTATGGGGAAACTCGTGACGCTCGGGCCCTTGCCCATACAAAATTGAAAAAAAAATTCGTCTTTCAGCGCTGCTACTTTCACAGTAAACTCTCTACAAGGAACACGTACACACCCTAAAGTATTATCACTTATTTTTGTTACACACTGTACATAATATATTCAAAGGCGGCACCTGTATCCATGTTCTGTTTGAAATCACGCCGGCAATAATATTGCGTTTTGGGGTTTAGGCTTATTAGGGCCAGTCAAGAGCACATCATTGTAGGTATTTAAAACCGAAAAATTTTTTAAATTTAATCTACAAACAATAGAGTTTGTTATAAATCTATTGGAGAAATTTGACAGTACCTATGTCGTAACTTGTGTGCTGTTATAGTTCGTCCGGTGGCATCAGGATAAATGATCCATACTAATATGGAGTCCTCACCCTTAAGCGGCCGGACAAACTGTACTTGTACTTTGTAACCATTTCATTTTGACCAGGCGCTTACTAGGGGGCGCTAAATTATGATGTTTGCACACGGGTGCCACATGGGCTAGAGACGGTCCTGATGGCGCTCTTGCCAGGGTGGCGCGCTTTGCCATAATCACTATACCTATATTAATATCCTACTGATTAAATAATTAGATAATAAACCAAATTCTACATGTATTAAGTTAACAAAAGAAATGAAAACGAAAACTTTGAATAACTAAACTCACACACGCCAATACTAACACTGCTTTCACTTTTAATTATTTGGTTTTAAATTCATAGAAATTTCACAACTTTAATTAATTCTCATAATTTGCTTTCCTTTACGCAATAATCCATACCTATTGATATAATTAACAGGAATGGAGGTTTTTAGAATAAAAAAGGCTCCGAAATTTCTTACCCATTTCAAGAACTTCGCAAATGGAAATCACGGGGAAGGGAAAGGATTCTTTTTACCGCGGTTTTCGTTGTGGGAAGGTTTAAGTAAGTTCCGTAAACAAATTTTGTTCTATAGATCCTCCAGATTTTGTTTTCATAGTAGTTGAGCTCGTGAATATATTTGTTCCGAATCTGTATCTCCATGCTTACCTATCTATACTAATATTATAAAGCGGAAGAGTTTGTTAGTTTGTTTGTTTGTTTGTTTGAACGCGCTAATCTCAGGAACTACTGGTCCGATTTGAAAAATTCTTTCAGTGTTAGATATTCCATTTATCGATGAAGGCTATAGGCTATATTTTATCACGCTAAGACTAATAGGAGCGAATAAATAGAAGAAAATGTGGAAAAAACGGGGGAAATTATTTGAAAGGGCTTATCTCACGAACTACTAGAGTTATTGTCTGTTATTTGGGTCAGGATATCAGGGTATCAGGATCATAGGCTATTTTTTGTAGACTGATTTGTCTGTAAAATATCTAATTTACGCGGGCGAAGCCGCGCGGAACGTCTAGTATGCAATATTTAAGGATGCGGAGTCCCTGGCAAAGGCTATATTTAGGATATTATTAATTTACTAGACGTTCCGCGCGGCTTCGCCCGCGTATATTAGATATTTCACAGAAAAATCATAGCATATCAAAATAGCCTATGATCCTTCACGTGGTCTACTTCTTATTTGACCCAAATAACAGAAAAATTGCTCTAGTAGTTCGTGAGATAAGCCCTTACAAATAATTTGCCCCGTTTTTTCCACATTTTCTTCTATTTCTTCGCTCCTATTTATATCTATCTTAGCGTAATAAAATATAGCCTATAGACTTCCCTGATAAATGGGCTATCTAACACTGAAATATTTTTTAAATCGGACCAGTAGTTCCTGAGATTAGCGCGTTCAAATAAGCCGTTTGATTCATCAAGCCCCAAGCGGCCACATCCGGCCGCGATAACAATGGAAAAGCTATTGTGTCTCGTTTTTCCACGATCGACGGGTTAAAATAAATTCCCCCCATTTTTCCGTTTTTTCTACATTTTCCTCTACTTCTTCGCTCCTATTAGTCTTAGCGTGATAAAATATAGCCTATAGCCTTCCTCGATAAATGGACTATCTAACACTGAAATAATTTTTTAAATCGGATCAGTAGTTCCTGAGATTAGCGCTTTCAAACAAACAAACTCTTCCGCTTTATAATATTAGTATAGATGTAAGTTTAGTGTTTACTAATATGTCAATAAACAGGTATCGCCCTTGATAAATATTTAGTATCGGGTAAGCAGTGGGCGATGCACATAAAACATAATTAAGGTCAACTAATAACCTTTTAAGACTTTAATGAAATTTTATTGGAGTATTTTTGAATATATAGTGACACTGTGACACTAACCTTCACTAAAATATCCAGTAATGTCGGAAATACGACCTCTCGATGTAAACTCTACTATCAGATTTAAAATTTCAAGAACGTAATATTTGTAGATGTGGTGCCTTACATTGCTAAGATATAATATAGGGTTTCCATTTACTGAATAATACCTAATTTACCTAAATAGATAAAAACTATTATGATCACTAAGACATTAACAACAAAAACGTAATTCATAACCTCTAACTTAGTACTTATGTAATATGTTATGAATTATGATTATTATTTAAATCATAAGTTTAAGCCACGATGGAATGGAATACATGCAAGAATAATCCTCTTGAGAATATAACAAAAGCAAAGAAATATCCTCTTGAGCTTCGCCTTAAATTTAAAAAAATCTAAAAAAATCTTTCATAGGTAGCTACGATTACTTACAGACCGTCTAGACTCTAGTCTGAGTGCTTGCCAATATTTAAATTAGATATTGCCCTTTTGGACAGTCGGGTAAAATCTCCCATAGTAATACGTAGTGAAATTTAACACCCAAGTTAGATAATTATTTTTAAATTTAACAGCAATTAAGTAGTTTAAAATTTAACTTTCTATCGAGATTGTAGCCTTTAAAGTTGTAAGTTAATACTGACACTTTAATAACTTTTCCTTCATTATTCTACTTGTCTCGTTGATAAATTTAAATATTAAACGTTTTAATACGATATGTATCGCTACATTATCATACCATCTTGTTAATGTTAATTTTATGTTATTACGAATTGTTGGATATACTTAGTCCGAAAAAAAATTATTGTTACAATAAAAAGAAAGTGGTTGCGAGCAACATAAATTGTAACAAATATAGTTTAGTATAAATAAATAGATATAGGTACGTACGTCGTACGTACTCAAGGTCAGCTGTAAGAGTAAGAGAAAGATTTTTATCCTTATAGCTATATCTCTCTTTCATTACCTCTATAATCAATTTATTTCTCCGAGATTATTACGTGAAAAATTAATTGTAGCATTATCACAGAATACATATTTGGAATTATTATAATATACTGGGCTTTGTTAACATTTGAAACAAAATGAATTGGAACAGAGTATATTAGGTTATCTTGCCCCATGAAACATAACATTATTTTATGACAAACAATACATTAAAATAAATTATTAATATTCTTCTCTATATGTTATTGTGAGTAACGTGTGTTGTATTTCGGTTGACCGTCACAGGTAGACGCTCTCGCGGCCGGTTCCGTGAGGTCACTTTCACGACACGTCTTGGAAGATCTCTATGAGTTATGATATAAATTAGATAATTTACATAACTTCCAACAAAGTCTAGTTAGTTAACCCAGGATAAACTTTAACCCAGATCCGTGGCCGTATTTAACAGATTCATCCAATATAACAGAAAACTCTATTTTACCTACCTATTTTATTGCGAGAAGAGAGGTAACCTAAAGCATCAGATAAGTACAATATTATTTTAACTTTTGCTACTTATAATGTCTAAGTATTGTGTGTAACTGTAAAGTGCTTTCCCTATTAGCGACTTACATTGGAAGTATAGCTCTTTATAAAGTAAACCCAATAATTTTGTATGTTACAAAACAAAAAATATTTAGGAGTATCAGGTACTAAACATATACTTTACTATTGTATTAATATCTTTAGTCATTATTTTTTTATCTCTATTGGTTACTACCGTAATATTATCTTTATGATTTATATTCTTCACCATAAAGATCACAAAAGGTATAAATGTACCGAACCCGTGGTAAAAACTATGACATCATGTACCATACTTAGCTTCATCATGTTCATTCTATAATGAACAAAGGCGTTAACGAGCGCTAAGTACCAAATCAATAAATGATTATCAATTACAATCGAAATTAATCGTTTGCTGTTTCCGAAACACTGATGATCAAATTGTTTATCAATTGAACATTATAATCCAATATTGATTGTAACATTATTTATATTTATTCTTTGATTGGAGACAACTTTGCAGCCTCCAATTTAAATAGTCGGGTAGCTTATAGTTAAGTCGGCGCCAGACATGTGATCAAATACGCAAATACCTACAAATTCGCCAAGTGTGGCACTGACATTTGCCTATTTGTGCAAAGTTTGAACACATATTTGTAGTTTGCCATCATGAGTCGGTTTTTCTGCGCACATCAAAGTAAACAAACTTCAAAGTTTGTGCCGCCTGCCACACTTGTCGCAGGCTGCACAAACTTTGGAGCAGTTGTAGATTTGAACGTCAATAATTGACAGCGTCCACAAAATCGTCGTCCAATCTGTCAGCCATCTTTGCAATAACTGTGCCGTAAAACATTTTTGAAAACAAGTCTGGCAGGCATATTTGTGATCCTGTTTGCGCACGTCAAAGTTTTCAAAAAGTTTGCTCAAACTTTGAAGCACATGTCTGGCGCCGGCTTTAAAATATGACTTTGGAAATTGTAAAACATTTTTTGGAGAATTAACTTTGTGGTATAATCGTCAGCGATACTACAGTCAAAATTAGGTGGTATGATAGTAGGTATCTAAAATATATTACTTAGATGCTTGTACTAAACCGCTTCTGCGTAAGGTGAAGGCTAACCAGTCGAGACATAAAAATTATGTTTTCATACATATTAGAATTTAGATATTGAATTCCTATAAATGTCGTTGAAAATACTAGTTCTGATAGTTAAAATGGTTTGTAAATAAACATTTTATTTAACAATAGTATCACGCGTTAATCACGGACAGTTTCTAGAACACTTTGTGGGTGTGAGACATAATTGACGATTAAGTGATGGATCATTGATATAAAACCTAGATCCTATTGTACGAGTAGTTACCCTGAATAAATATTAAGCATTACGTAAATGTTACATACATAACGTTTTTAAACAATTTGTACTATGGTTTTGCTTTTAGATATTTTTTAACTTTAATAGATCTAATTAAACTATAGAAATCAGGTGGATGTTCGTAGTGCCTATATCATACATATAATACTTTAGACACAACCATGTCCCAAGCACTTTTTGTTAATTCGGCGGGAAACGTACCTGCTTGCGCACCAAGGTGTAGGACACTCAGCCAAGGAAGACGGTAGCTACTATGATTTATCTAACTTATCGTATTATGTGAATCGTTAAAATAATATACTTTGACCCTAAAAAGATGGTCAGTGGAACCCATGGCAAGGCTGGCATACTAATCTAATAGAATCAGTGTCTGTAGCTCGTACATGATCGACGTGTAGGTACAACGATGTATAAGGAGAGAAATACTCCTGGTTTCCCTACAAACAGGTTACAGAGCAAGTAGGCGACGGATGCTAGCTAAAACTAGTAACTTGTCACATTTAAACTATCTAGGTTAGTACTGAACAGCTTTTTACCGGAAAACCTAGTGCCCATGTGTACTACACGTACCTACACACATATTGATTTGGTTTTTGAATATGTTTAAATAAGATGACGCCCGCAACTCCGTTGCGCCAAAATTTTCAAAGTTCCTACATTTTTTGGGATACTTTTGTATCCTATGTGCTTTCCCCAAACTCTCTCCGTATCAATTTTCAGCAAAAGCGGTTTGTTTGGGCGTGAAGAGATAACAGACAGACAGACGGACAGACCAACATGCAGTTTCCTTGAAGTCTTTTAGGTCGTATAGTGGTTCAGGAATACCTCTGCAGCGACAGTTTATCACAAATTTGAAGATGAAGATGACCGTCGTGCTATGACGAAACGTTGTGGTAGGTGTAAGTCCACAATTCCTCGAAAATCTAAGAACCTTAGAAACAGGGCTTAGACGGAGAAGCTGATACTTTGGCGCTTCTACCCTGAGATAAACAGTATTGAATATGAACCGAACCTGCGCCTTAAAGAGAATTGCTTATGCATTTACTATTTGGATACAATTTTGACTGACTGTCTTCGACTGTAAGAGCGACCACAGACTTACAATTTCAAGTTGGCTAACTAAATCGCATAGTATACCAATAGCTATAGCGACTTATGAGAGCTCGCACATTTTTCGAACTAAATTGTACAACTAAATAATTGGACACCAATCGTATCAGGGGCCGTACCATGAAACTGCTTTGAGACTCAAACAATCGAACGAGAATGCCGCGTCTTACTCTAACAAACGTGAAATGACGTTGTTAGAGCAGGACTCGGCATTCTCGTTCGATTGTTTGAGTCTCAAAACGGTTTCGTAGTAGGCCTCCAGAACCGCGATTCCTTTCCGATTACCCACAATTAAAAAGTTGTCCAATTAAATGGTGAAACTACGCAATTTAGTTGTACGATAGTCGGCCAACTTGAAATTGTATATCTGCGGTGACCCTAAGAGTTTGGCCAACATATTTTTCCGTGGGACGTGGTTGCTGATAAACTTCCAAAACGATAGATGGGGAAAATTTTAGTTACCCTCCTATAACTCTATGTCGATGGAGTAAGAAAGGAAACCGATACGCAAAATACCCAGGAAATAATTAATTTCAACACAGGAACAGTACGTATGCAGGACTCGTATAATGAATGTCCTTTGGAAATCCATTTCTTGTAGGAAATCTTGCGGGGCTGTATCCTTATTCCTTACTCTACATAGAGTTTGAAAGAACCCTAGTTAGTTTTGTAGTAAAAAAAAAAGGATAGAGATTATAGATATTTTTCTATAATAAGTAAAACATGTAAGTATAATCAATATATTATTATGCCAAATACTTTTAGAAAAATATTTTAAAAAGCGATTGTCGAAGTCGCACAGTATCTAAATCGAAAAAAATTTAAATTACGCATTTATTAAGATAAAAAACCTTAACTAGGGTGTAGAGTAGCCAACAGATGCCACTTTGTTGGGACTTACTTATAAAGAGTTTAGGTAAAAATAATTAAGGGTTAAAAATATAAACGTACCTAGTTTACAGGGTAAAAGATCCAAGCGCGCGCCTTTTTAAGCACACATGAACCACACAAAAGTCACTTTGAATTAATGTAAACAACGTCAAAACAAAACAACGTCGGTATAAAAATTTGAATTCGGCGTCGCAAAGTTCATAGGAGACCACGTGCATTCCAATCAGAGGCAAGTTATCAACTAAATACAAGAATGAAGAAACCTGAGCGAGGCGCGAACGGCGAGAGGTTGATTTCAGTTAACACTCCGTCGCGGTAATACCACCTCTATTTCATAGGCGATGAAGTCTAAAATGATAGCACTTTAGCTATTGCAGGTACGTATTTATTTGACGGGAATGTCATAGTAGCCGGTTTTGTGAACTAAAACTACAGGTGTGTCAATAGAAACTATACCTATTATGTTTTAAATTATAATAATCCTTTTTTTTAATAATTACTTGTAATAATAGCCACCAAAAACATACGGTCTGTTAAAAATGGGGCCAAGTTCCTATTGACTCTTTTTTCGTCTTAAAAAATAGTTGAAATCCAATCCAATGCCAAGTTTAGATGCACTTTAAAATCGATTATAATCATCTTCATCAACAGCCTGATCCGTAATACTTCTAATTTGAACTTGGCAGGTTAATTTAATCACATAAATATCTTATATTTTAATTTAATTATACAATTAATCAAGTGCTACGTATAGTATTAAAACCTGCCAAGTTAAAATTTAGAAGTATTAACGATCAGGCTGTTGATGAAGATGATTATGATCGATTTTAAAGTGCATCTAAACTTGGCATTTGATTGGTTTTCAACTATTTTTTAAGACGAACAATTAGCCAATAGGAACTTGGCCCCATTTTTAACAGGTATGTTTTTGGTAGCATTTCAATACTTTTTTTCGAGAAATCGTACCTATTTTTTTTGTGCCACGCGCGCATTCATTGTTAATCTAAGAAGTTTTATACGTGGGAGAGCCATGCTTCGGCACGAATCGGCCGGCTCGACCGGAGAAATACCACCGGCGTGAAACAGCGCTTGCGCTGTGTTTCGCCGAGTGAGTGAGTTTACCGGAGGCCCAATCCCCTACCCTATTGATATTCCCTTCCTTTCCCTCCCCTATTCCCTTCTCTTCCCATCCCTACCCTCCCCTATTACCCAATTCCCTCTTAAAAGGCCGGCAACGCACCTGCAGCTCTTCTGATGCTGCGAGTGTCCATGGGCGACGGAAGATGCTTTCCATCAGGTGACCCGTTTGCTCGTTTGCCTCCTTATTTCATAAAAAAGTCATTTTGCGTTTCAGAGCAACTTTGCTAGCGCCATCTATCGAAAGTAATTTATAAACAATACTTTCGATAGATGGCGCTAGTGGTATTTGCTAAACTATCAATAGAAGCCAAATTCTTAAGTAAACAGTATTTATTTAATAAGTTATACAGTGTGCATTATACATGACAATATTTTATCCCCCCCCCCCCCCCCCCCTCCTCCTCCTCCCCACCCTCCTCATCGTATTCTCATTCTATGATGTATCACTGGTACATAAGAATTTTTATCTAAAATTCGTAGATGAGCTGACTCACGCTTGACCGATTTCTTAAATTTCTTAATTTTTTGTTAATCTACATATAACACACGACCTGTGTGCCAAATTTCATAACGCTAGGACAATTGGAAATAGCCTAGAGGTTTTGATTACCGGTCAGTGAGTGAGTCAGTGCCAAAATTAGCTATTTTTAACCGACTTCCAAAAAGGAGGAGGTTATATGTTCGGCTGTGGATATTATTTTTTTTAATGTTTATTTTTGTATGTTCAACGATTACTCCGCCGTTTGTGAACCGATTTTCAAAATTTTTGTTTTGTTCTATTAGGTTTCCCTCCAATTTGGTCCCATTTTCACAAAAGTGGTGATCTGATGATGGGATCCATGAGTAATCGAAGGAACTCCTCAAAATTTATATGAAAACATATGGTGATTTTGGTTTTATGAGAAGTATCCTAAGCATATGCTACCAAAATGCAAGATTTTGCACCAAGGTATACTATGGTTCCGAAGATACTAAGAGAACTCCGGATTCCTTATAGATACAAGTTTGGGGGTTTAGGCGCTGTTTTAAGAACTGAAAGCATATGCTACTATGCAAATTACATTCATCATCATCATCATCATTACCACGTCAGGGTCACCAGTGTCACATGGTTGTATATGGATACAATATGCCCCCACAACACCATAATTATATCATCACGTTATGTCCTTATAATAATTGGTGGTACTTTTCATAGCGATTTTAATAAAAATATAATGTTGTTTCAAAATAAATGATTCAAGTTCTAAGCGACTTATGTACCATAAAATTGAACATAACAAAGTCAACCTTAACTCCAGAGCGTAAGGCACACATTTGACATTACTTTTGAGATCCGAAAGAACAAAGAGAAGTAAGTTGCTTCGATAGGTACTACACTAGTTTAACTATTAACCCATCAAGCCCAAGCGGCACCCGGCTGCCGCATAACAATTAAAAATATATTGTGTCTGCGATTCCCACGATCGAGGTAATAAATTGAACCCTTAGTATGAAAATACTTACATAGGAAAACAATCTACATCGTAATAGGAATAAGAAACACAATCGCATTGAGTGTGACTCTTAACAAATTATAATAAGATACGTAGAATATACGCGATGGTTTACTAGGTAACTAAAAGGAGTGAAATTATTATTTTTAACAAAAAATTAAAACCGACTTCCAAGGTAAAAACAATATTGAAATCCTTATAATATGAACTAAAAAGTATTAAATAATGTTTCCTATCTAATAGTGCCTTTTTCCGAATTCGGCTAAACCTCAACTATTTCTGTACTCAATCTTTATAATTTTGAAGTCGGTGCCAGTTCCAAAAGTTTCAAATACCTATTCTGTCAGAGAACTGAAGATTCAGCTACATCTGGTACCGACTTCAAAATGATGAAGATTGAGTACAGAAATAGTTGAGGTTTAGCCGAAATCGGAAAAAGGCACTATTAGATAGGAAACATTATTTAATACTTTTTAGTCCATATTATAAGGATTTCATTATTGTTTTTACCTTGGAAGTCGGTTTTAATTTTTTGTTAATTACAGGGACATATTATTTCAGGATCTACCGAAGCTATATCTATGATATTTGGTATACTGCTTAAGTACTATTATATAATTACATAGGTATAATTTTATCTTTGCACTTGCAATTGACACTGAGCTACAGGTAACAGGGGGGTCAAAAATGCGTCGAAACGATTCGTGTAAATAGTGCACGGCAAGCGCGCGGCCTATTGCTGGAACTTGGCCTGCGCACTTCCGTGCGCTTAGATAATTAATAGTATAGACCAGTAGCCCTAGCACGGCGACCAGTGGAAATGCGAAAGTATAGACAAACTGTCTTCCCAAACTTATTTTGTCTACTGCCCACTTCGAGAACAAATTATTGTTCTAGCTTGTATTAAACAGTTTTAGAAAAATCAACTTAATATATAATATTTAAAAAAAAAACCTTAATTGCACGTTAGGTCTACGAGTGTAAGATGTTAGATGACATATCGATATGGTAAGACGGCATACTATGATTCCTTAGATTTTGATGGTATGTCGTCTTATACAATATGTAAATGCAAGCTGCATTATCATCCCTCTACATATACTAGTTGTCAGTGGTGTAAGGATTCTTAAGTTCTTCATCATCGTCAAAAAATATACGATGCTTCTGTTATCGATTTAGCGGGGACATATGTAATTATAGTATGTCATCTTAAGCCGACGTCTAGTATGTCATCTTACCAAATTACTAATAGTGGGTACATTTGAATTTTGTAAAAAAATACCTAACGTTAGAACACGCTTTTATTAATATTTGTGGCCTATGAGAATCCATGTCCATAATAACAATTTGTAATAAGGAAAGATTCTGACCTTATATGTTTTTTCACCACAAATCAGTGTAAGAAAATTTTTCTCTCATCAAAATTAGGAAAGCCTTTATTACTTTGTAAAGTACGGTCCCTGTCCGGCATTCTAAGTTGGGCTACTAGGAGCACACTGAAGTGCTCCATAAAACGTCACATGTTCACAGAAAGCACAATTATTTAAACGAATTTTGCCGATGTGTCTGTCATCTTATCTGACTATGCCATCTTAAGCACAATTCCCCTATAGAATATAGATGGATTGGGGACAGTTAAATGCTTCCATCAAATATTTCTTCGAAGGTTAAATGACATGTTAAAAACCCCTCATTTATAGCAGCTACCTATTTTAGCTATTGCTAACTACTATTTGGGCAGTTGTCTCACCGGCAACGATTAACGAGTAGAGCTAGAACTAGAAACGAGTTAGCGAGACGCGGGGAGCAAGTGTGTAGTTTGTGTAGCTCGGCTATAAGCGAGTGTGCGAGTGAGGCGAGCGATTACTTGCTCGCGGCAGTCGATTGACGATTTGTAGGTACGTGTACTTTAAGCACTGTAGAGAAATAACCATCTGGTTGCTGTCTCGGCGTGAGTTCTAATCGCTGAGCCAATGTTATCTTTCGTAGCTCTTGTCGCTCAGCGACAAACTAGTGAAGCGAGTGCTCGCCGGCAGTGTGAACAGTCAGCGACCAACTGTTTGTATATGCATCTCTTTTGTTTACACGAAATTTATATCCATTGTACGTTTCTTGAGCGAGACAACAGCCGATAGTTAGTCGTTTTCTCGCCGTTGGTGGGACAAGTGCCTTAGTTATACAGGGTGCAATTAAACCTTCCTGCCAAATTTTTTCCAGGGCTTAGGTATCATTAGGAGAGTACATTTAACCAAAAAAAAATTTGAGTGTTATTTTTTTTCAATGACATATTTTATCCCATTTAAAATCGTTGCAGAACGGTCACTCGCGGCGCGGGGGAATGAGAGGGGGTGACGTCACGCGCGGCCGACGCATCGTGTCCATTAATTGTAGTGTTTTTTAGGATAACTTTCGGAAGCTATTTCTCAATAATTTAGTACTGAGTGACTATAAAACAAAAAATACGTGTATTTTTATTTTTAACAAGGATCAATATATCAAAATTTGGCAGGAAGGTTTAATTGCACCCTGTATATGGTGTATACTGCAGCACCGTTTACGAAAATCGAACTTTGCAGTTAAAATCAAAGATTTTTGTAAAGAGACACACGTAAGACATATTTTGTAGGATCACCAAAGTTAGATTCCATATAACATTTTTTACAACAACAACTAGTTTTACTACCTGCTTAAAGAATATAATATTTTATGTATATTTTGGGCTTGTCTTTATAAATAAGTAAGCATCATTTATTATATCGAGAGATTTGTTTATTAGGGTTCCAGTTTTACTTTACAACAAAAAATATAAAAACTTGACTATTTAAGATAAAGTTATTCACTACATCAGGGCTTCCCAAACTTATTTTTACAAGCTTGTTTTTAGGGTTCCGTACCCAAAGGGTAAAAACGGGACCCTACGACTAAGACTTCGATGTCTGTCCGTCAGTCTGTCTCCAGTCTGTATCTCAAGAACCGCTTTAGCTAGGCTTCTTAAAATTTCACAGATTGTATATATCTGTTGCCGCTATAACAACAAATACTAAAAACAAAATAAATTAAATATTTAAGGGGGGCTCCCATACAACAAACGTGTTTTTTTTGCTCGATATCAATAATGGCAACAGGTAGGCGTATGAAATTCACAAAATACTCAGTTGTATTTATAATTTAATAAATAATAATAAAATTAAAATAAATAATTAAGGCGGGTTCCCATACAAAAAAACACAATTTTTGCTCTATAATGGTACGGAACCCTTCATGCGCGAGTCCAACTTGCACCTGGCCGATTATTTAAAGTTATACAGTCAAAGCCCTGTTCATCATAATTTATTTTCATAGTTTTTCCTGAGGAATAAATTTCACACTTGAATTTTTTGTATACAAGATGTAACTGCTGCAGTCAAGTACGAATATTAATTACTTAACTGTGATTAAGTGAAGATCTTGATATAAGCCTCATACAGTCATACATTAATTATCTATCAACCCCTTTATTTAATTACAGTTGAATATTCATCTCTGAGTGTGGCAGTGAATCTCTCACATTTATTAAATTTCTCTAATTAATAAATCTTTAGGCAAAACTTATCACACAAATATTCTTATATACACTAAACATCTGATGATCAAGTGAATACTAACATAATAATTATTATAATAAAGACAGACAGTCATAATTTGCGACTTATGGCAGTCATAAATAAACATTTATTTAAAAGCTTCTGCCTGCATAATGCAAACCTTTTAACATCACCCCTAGTAATAAAGATCCTTCCTGTCTAGACAAACATTGCTTTTCTGTAATGTTTTGTTCTTGATTGTCAAGTAAATATTACATATTTAGATATTTTAATTATTATTTTTTAGAGGCTGATTTCTAAATTTATTAATTAATAATTAATTAGTTTTTTAATAATGAATATATAATAAAACTAAATTATGACGTACAAAAATTACCAAAAAAGAACCCTTTAAGTCCTTTTTTAAATATAGCTTCTTCTATAACTGTGATTTAGTATCAGACTCTAATATTAGTGCTGGGTTTTGCATGTCAAGTTGACTTTGAGCGATATCACTTAGAGCACTTTGGATTTTTTCGAGCAGAATTTCACCTTGTCGCACCACCTGAAAAGAATTTTTATTTTCTCATTTTTTGGTCCTTGAGAGCGAATTTGTATGTTTTGTGATAAACATGTCTTGTTTATTTATTATACATATTTCAATCATTTTATTCAAAATTTCACAAAAAATATTTAAATGCAACTAACCTCTTCCAACTGTTCAGCTGCTTCTTTATTTTCAGCTTCAAGTCTTCTTAAGCTCTGCACTTGTAGTTCTGTGGAGCTTTCTTCGCTTGGAAGAGATTCAATGAGTGTATCAATATCCTTGGCACACCGAGATATCAGTGTTGCAAACAGTACAGCATAATCTTCTTGATTTTGCTGTTGTTGCGGCGTTTGAGAACCACTGCGATCGAGGCCAGGAAATTTACTTGGCGTTGAAAACTGCTGGAGAATACCAATGCTGTTGCAGAAATGCTCGGCTTGCTGGAATGATTATTTAAATTGTTAAATTTGTAGATCGTAAGTCACTATATTATAGAGCAGAGGTTCCCAAACTTATTTTGTCTAAGAACAAATTATATTTTAGCGCCCCCATTGTTTCAATTTAAAATGCATCCTGATGAAATAAATCACCCCCCAAGCCTCTTCTACACAACGCCCCCATTTTTTTTCTGGGTCCCACACCTTCAGACCTTCAGCGCCCACTTTGGGAAAGGCTGTTATACAGAAGAGCTCGACAAGGCTTTAAATGAACGTGACCAGAAAAGGAACTAACGCTTTTATCATACAAAAACGTCATTTTTGACAGTTCTCCTTTATCAGCAGCGCCCCGTCCACGTTCATTTAAAGCCTTGGAGCACTTTATATTGTATTACACGCTTACCTGGTTTATAGTATCTTGTAATTGTGTAAGACGGTCTGCCATTTCGCTTTAAATTCTGGTTTCTTCGATATTTTTGTAACTGTGGTTAATGAACGGTATGTACCTATAGCTTATATTTTGAATACGGTAACAAACATGATACTTAAAGGGACAACGAAATATTTTGTTCTTTAGACATCAATTTACTTTATTATATTCTTTGTAACATTTAAAACAAGTAATTAACTAAAAAAAATTACAAAAATTTGCAATCTGAAAACTCAAGCGCTCAAGTGTCAGATCTGTCACCTATTTTTTTTTTTTCTTATTTATGGCACTTCGGCTATAAAACCATGGCCAGTGTCGCGTAAATGGCGGGAAACAATGTTCTAGTATAGTACAATTTTTAGCAGCGTTTTCATCAATGACAAAAGAAATAAGAGGACACGAAATGACCACAAAAGGAACGCGCCCGCGTTCAAAAGTTGAGGGCTAGCAATGGCGGATTTTACTAGAGACGAAGCAAAAATATCGATATCGATACTTTTCCAAATAATAGTAAAGGCAAACACCTAAATTTATTGTAGTTGCAAATAAACTTTATTATTATTATTAATTTGGTCTTTAATTCAAATTTTGTGGACTAAAAAGTAAAACGGCGGATTTTACAAGAGACGTCACTGAATGAAATAATTGGCCAAGTGCAAGTCGGACTCGCACACGAAGAGTTCCGTACCGGTATAGAGTGAAAGTAGACAAAAAAATGTGTTTTTTGTATGGGAGCCCCCCTTAAATATTTACTTTATTTTAATTTTATTATTAATTATTATTAAAGTAAAAATATAATTTTAAGGGTTTTGTGAAAATTTCAAGTGCCTAATTGTTATTTGTTACCATTATTGATTACGGGCAAAAAAGACCAAAAAATCACGTTTCTTGTATGGGAGCCCCCTTTAAATATTAATTTTATTTTATTTTTTGACCGACTTCCAAAAAGAAGGAGGTAATACGTTCGGCTGTATGTATCTTTTTTTTATGTATGTTCAACGATTACTCAGTCGTTTGTGGTCCGATTTTCAAAATTCTTTTTGTGTTGTATAGGGTTGAACTCGGTACCATGTTCACAAAAGTGGTGATCTGATGATGGGATCCTTGAGGAATCGAGGGGACTCCTTGAAATTAGTATGGAAACATATAGTGATTTTGATTTTTTTTGAAGCATTCGAGATAAATGCTACCAAAAGTAAAACTTCGCACCACGGTTATACCCTGGATCCGAAGGTACTGAACAGAACTTTTGAATGCTTATAGGTACAGGTACGGGGATTTCGGCGTTGTTTAAACAACTGAAAGCATAAGCCAACACATCAATTTGATTGATCATCATCACCACAACCTTAATTATACCATGGGTCATCACACTATGACCCAATTATTGGTACTTTTCGTGATATTTTGCATCGAAGCAGATGTTTTTGATGATGATTTCGCTATTTGTGGACCGATTTTCAAAATTCTCGTGTTGATGTATAGGAAATAATCTTAATATTGTATAACAATTACGAAAGTGGTGAGCTGATGATGGGATCTATGAGCAATCGAGGGAAATCCTTGAAATTTATCAATACACTCATAGTGGTTAAAATGTTGTTTCTAGTAAGTTAAACATATTATGTTACGAATAAGAAAAATTTCATACGAAGGCGTCTCTTGATCCAAAGGCACTGAACAGAACTGAACCTTTAAAAATAAAAGTTAAGAAATTACAAATACAAATAGTTTATTGACCATAAATTATTGGTTTACAATCATTTTACAAGTAACGGTGCCCCAAACTAGGCGAGGCCTGTCCTATGGGGGAGTTTAAAAGAGTACAAGGTGTAAAAATTGCGGCTAACGATAACAGAAACAAAAATAAATAATTTACATAAAATAACAAAAAATCCTTATTCTTAACAAATATAGATGAATATAGATAACTGCAAGCATTTACCACAATTTCGCTTACAGTATAATGTTACCATTCGCATTGGTTATTTACGCACAAAGCCTTATTTTGTAGATAACTAAAAAGAGCGAAATTATTATTTTTAACAACGGCGGCGGCGGCGGCGGCGGCGGTGGTTGGGACCATGATGACTCCTTTTGAAGCTTTGGCCGGAGGCTGCAATATGAATGACTTTATGAAAGGTCTTTATCTTAATAATAGACGTTCCGCGCGGCTTCGCCCACATACATGAGGAATTTTACGAAGACCCTTCATTTTCCCGCAGAAAATAGCCTATATCCTTTCACGTAGTCTACTGTACATCTGTGCCAAATAACTTAAAAATTCATTCAGTAGTTCGCGAGATAAGCGCCTTCAAATAATTTCACTTCCTAAAACAATTTTTACCAAAAATAACTAGAATAATGTCGAAATTTTAAAAATAAATGCTGTTTGTTTACGTACTTTGACAAATTATCTACCTTAAATGTTGCAGGCTAGTAATGGCGACTTGGTCGCAAAGAGGCATTTTGGCAAATATTTCTTTCAAACTGGTAAACAGTCAAACTTACAGTTATCTTTTTTCACTTTCGTAAAAAAGCATAGGCAAAAAGGAGATAGTTATATGTTTATTAATTTTTCGACGAATTGACGTAATCAACTCTATACATAGACAATTGCTTCATATAACCTCATTGTCGGATCCTGTGTTTCTTTAATCATTGGTTTTCATGTATCGTCAGGTCTAAACCATAAAGTTAATATACCTAGCGGAATATATTAACTTTATGGTATAAACGTACTTAACTTAGACTTTGACTAGATGTCAATATGTGACGTTATCAGCGTGAAGGGACCTTATTGTCGGTATTGAGTTATTAGCATCCCCATAATCTAAATTTAATAAGCTATCGAACCATGTAAATAACATGCGTGTAGGCCTGGCAAATATATTTTTTTTAAATGTTGAAACTCGAAAGTCGTAAAAGGTGATATTGAGAAAATCCAAAGACCTCTAAACCTATGGATCCGAAGCAATTGTCTATGTATAGAATTGATTACGTCAATTCGTCGATAAATTTATAATCATATAACTATCTCCCTTTTGCTTATGCGTTTTTACGTAAGTGAAAAAAGATAACTGTAAGTTTGAGTGTTTACCATTTTGAAAGAAATATTTGCCAAAATGCCACTTTGCGACCAAATCGCCATTTTTGTTTTACAATTTGAGTGGTACTTAGTTGACCTGTCAACGTACATAAACAAACGGGGTTTATTTAAAAATTTTCGACATTATTCTAGTTCTTTTCGGTAAAAATTGTTTTAGGAAGTGAGATTTGGAGTGCCGAAATATGACCGCGAGCAGCATTATTGGATGTCGTACTAAAATCCGAAAGAAACAACCAGATTTGTCTTTACATATTATGTAAGTTTAGTATTTTACTTCGAAATACATCAGATTTTTAAATCCAGACGACTGTGTTTTCTAAAAATGATCTATTACAAAAGGTTCTATTAATTTCACCGCCTGGTTCCTTATATTTTTGATGTTTTCCGTATAAAATACGTGGTAGTACTATTGTATGAACATAGTGATGTGGCTTTATCGATACAATTTAAAGTTTTTTTTTACCTAATAATTTCATCACTTTTAGAATGTATGTGTTTATTTATACTTTTAGATTACCTAATGATAAAGAAAAAAGATAATCATGGTTGAATATTATTGGTGAACATAATATTGACATGACAAAAACAAGGATATTTGTCTGCTCAATCCATTTTGAAGATTGGTGATTCAATAGAACATTGGACAAATTGAGACATAAAGATGATGCTGTACTATCAAAAATGTTATTGGTGAAGTTATTTTACTTCAGGAAAATTGTGCAAATTGTACGAAATTACATAGATAAGCATGATGTATAACGACGATTTGGTTTTTCTTTGATTATTAAATCATTTTATTTATTTTTCAGTCTTCAGCCAGACTAGCAGGGTCATTGTAAGAAAGAAATACTACCACAGTTCCAGATAACACTAAAACCATAAAACGGAAAGGAGATTTGTCAACTGAATTTCTCTCTATTTATTTGTTGGACCTTAAGGCTTCTTACAGACGAACGGCACGTGTCGGCGGCAGTTGACGGCAGCCGACGGCAGCCGTTGACAGTTTATGATGCTTGCAGGGGGCCTATAACGACCTTTCCTAAAACTATCATGTTTCCAGAACACTTTGTTGTAAGATTACAATAACATTACCGTACTCACTTTTTAAATATAATTTTACTAAAAAAACAGTAAAAACTCACTCCGTACCGTAATTAAGCGAAAGTTGACAAAAAATTGAGTTTTTTGTATGGGAGCCCTTCTTAAATATTTATTTTTATTTTATTTTATTATTAATTATTAAAGTTTAAAGTCTTTTCTCTTTATATTTTTTTTTCTTTTGTGGTTGTGTAATGTTAAAAAAATTGGAATAAAGATTTTATTTATTTATTTATTTTATTTACTTACAAATATAATTAAGAATATTGTGAGTATTTCAAGTGCCTTGTGCCTACCTGCTACCATTATTGATTAAGGTTTAAGACATTTATTCTCATAAGAATTTTACATAAATTCACTTACATGAGAAAGACAATAAAGTAAAGAAATACAAACAATGTACCTAGTAAACATTACAAATTACATCGAGCGAGCTTAGAAGATAGGTTACAATCTTAATTTAAAATTATAAAATTAACAAATCATTTACGTAAACAAAGAAAAAAAAAAAAAAATATATATATATATATATATATATATATATATATATATATATATATATATATATATATATATATATATATATATATATATATATATATATATATATATCAATACAAATGAGGGTACTTTTATAATCGGTTTGGCCAGTTGTCATAGTATAGGTGGTTGCAGTAGACTATCCTCGTGCTAGACCGTTCCAATTCGGACGTTCGTACACATTAGGGTGATTTCCGGTAGCTCAAATCTAGCAGACAATTTAGTGTCACAAAATTATAAGGCAACACAATATCACAAGCATGCAAACTCGCCTCTTAATTACGGTTAATTTTGATGTAAGAATAAGTTAAGTTTTAATTTGAATGTAGGGATGAGTTGAGTCAACATACTGTGTAATATTGTGGCTTGCAAAACAAGTTGAGCAATGCACCGTCTACATTGATCTAAAGTTTCTCCGACTAGATATGACAATAAAGTTCGTAGGTTCGAGTGAAGTATATTATTTAAGTGGTCAGTAAAAATGAGTAATGCATATAATTTAGGAGACTTGTCTAAACTATTAACCGACTTCAAAAAAGGAGGTTAACAATTTGACCCGTATGTGTGTTTTCGTATGTGTTAGTTTAAAAAAGATCTGAACAAAATATGTGCTAAGATGTATACAGTATGTATGTATGTATGTTTTATGTTTGTGTTCGCATATTATCTCCGAAACTACTTGTCCGATTTACGTAATATTTTGTTGTAGTAGGTATTACTCAAATTAGGGTTCAGTAGTTTGTTGAGATAGAGAAATGTGAAGTTTGTTTATTTTTTTAAATATTATAATATTGTGTTTTGTGTTCTTGTAGATGATGTTTTTAATAATTCCCATAGTTTGTTCTCGGTGTCGGCAAAATTAAGTTATTAGCACTTCTTAACACTTTTGTTTGTATATTTTTCTTTTTTGTAAATGTAATATTAGTGTGTATATCTTTGTTTAAAATTTTACGAACGAGAATGCATGAGTAATATTTGTATGTTTGTTCAATATTCAAAATCTTCATGTCTTTGTAAATTTTTGATGTAGGTGTCAGGAAATCATAGTGAAATAATGTTTTAAGCAATCTATTTTGGGCTATTTGAAGGGGTTTAAGGTTGGTTTTAGCAGATGACCCCCAGATTTCGATCAAGTAATCTATATGTGACTTAGCTAGCGAGTTGTAAATTACGTACCGTATTTTTTGCGGTAGGCATCCAACTACTCCGCGCAACACCCCCGTTAGTGAGTTAATTTTTTGTTTTACTTTTTCTATATGTGATTTCCAAGTTAGTTTGTTATCTAAACTGAGACCCAAGTATTTTTCGTCAGTTACTTTATTTATGAATTTATCGTTAATTTTCAAGGGGGTAAAATTTTGTATCTTTTTATTTTTAGCTGAAAAAATTATAAAGTTTGTTTTGGCCACATTGATAGTAAGTAGACTTGAGAGAAACAATCTATTTAACATATTTAGATCGTCTTGTGCTTCTTGTAAAATAAGGTCTAGTTTATGGCCAAAATAGAAAAGGCAAGTATCATCAGCATATAATGACAGGTCTCCATTTAATTTTAGTTTGCTTATATTATTTATATATATATAAGAAAAAGTAGTGGTCCTAAGATTGAGCCTTGCGGAACGCCATACGTTATTAATCTGGGTTTGCTTTTATGTTCTGAAAGTTTAACTATTTCGATATATCGATCAGTTAGATAAGATTTTAAAAGATTATAAGCATTGCCAGTTATTCCAATTTCGGCTAGTTTATTTAATAGAATTTTGTGGCTAACTGTTATACGAGTAAAAAAGGCCAAAAAAATCACGTTTGTTGTATGGGAGACCCCTTAAATATTTATTTTATTTTGTTTTTAGTATTTGTTGCTATAGCGGCAACAGAAATACACACTGTGTAAAAATTTCAGAAGTCTAGCTATAGGGTTCTTGAGTTACGTTACAGTCTGGTCTGGAGACATAGACGGACAGACGGACAGACATCGAAGTCTCAGTAATAGGGAGCGAACTCACGGCGCGGTTTTATCCCGCGCCCGCCGCGGTTGCGGGCCCGCAGCCTTCGTGGAATCCAGTTTTGTATGTAAAAAGCGAAAGCAAACCTCACGGCGCGTTTTTCGCCCGCGGCCCGCGCGGTTGTTTGCGGCTCCCGCTGCACCGGCGGGCGGCGGTCGCCCGCAGTCTCGGCGGTTTGCGCCCGCGCGCTCTTCGATAGTTTAGAGGGCGATCGCAATACCCATAGTACCCATAGTAGGCGACCGTAGTAGAAACCGCCCGTCCTTTTGGGTTTTTTTTCTGTATTCTTCTGTAAAGTAAGTATACCGCAACAGCTCGTTTTTGGTATGTGTCCATGGCGGTCTGGATCTCAACTGATCGTTTCTGCCCGCCTTGTAAGCGCCCATCTTGCGATTATCGCCCGCCGAGTTTGCGGGCGCTGACCGCGACCGCGGCGGCTGCGGGCCTGCACAAATCAGCGGTCTCGTGAGTTCTGAAATAAAACCGCTCATTTGCGCGGGCCCGCAACCGCGCAGTGAGTTCGCTCCCATAGGGTCCCGTTTTTACCCTTTGGGTTTGACCGAACCCTAATAAACCATCTACTATTTTATGCGAGTCTTTACTTTTATAAAAATGAGTAGAGGTCACCAGATTTTTTATAATTTATGTATGTTATGTCTTTACTATTATTTGGAAAAGTATCGATATCGATATTTTTTTATTATTCAGTGACATCTCTAGTAAAATCCGCCATTTTTGTTTTACAAATTTTGAAGGCAGGCTCGTTTCTTTCGTGGTCATTTCGTGTCCTTATTAGTTTCTTATGTCAATGAGAAAATCGCATTCAAACTTCGAAACCCAAAAAAAGTATGTTATTGTGGGAAGTTACATAGATATTATGTTTTTTGAGAAGTACATTATATGGTCTTTTAGATTTTAACTTCAATTATATAATTTTATAGCTTTATTCCCGTTTTTTACCACGCCAAAGTGCATGATGTAATGAAAATGCCCAAGATGGTTTTTACTAAATATTTCATTTATAGTATGTTTTCTATAGTATTTTATGAAATAATAATATAAAACGAGTAAGTTTTTACTAAATAAAAACGACTTCAATATTAAACGACATTGTTTATTATATAAAAAAATATTTGAACAAATGAAACATTGTGCTTCACTAATCTTATTAATTAATCAGTCAAAATCAACAAAAATATATATTTACTATGCTTAAAAATAGTCAAATGAGATCAAATATATAAAGTTCTATTAAAAAGTAACTTTTTTCAGTCTTAAAATTCAAGTTAAAGTTTAGTGAAAAGCTGGTACAAACACTAAACATTTTATAAAAGGGACCTTATTGTCGGTGATTAAAAATTTAGTGATATCACATAAAAATGAATATAAATTTTGATTAACATTGAGGTTCTTATTTTTAAAATAACTTTTATTATCCTTTAGTAACAAGACGTGTACCAAAACATGCAATTTCTCTTAGTTATCATAAAATATATTAAAAGGGACCTTAATGCCGGTCGGTTAAAAGAAGATACAAAAATACTACTAATTTCGTAGTTGTAACAACGAATTATAATTTGTCTCTCTATTTATACAATACTTAATGATAAATCAACGGGCGGCGGTCAACCTCTAAATAAACCAATTAGGGTAAATTGTCGTAACTGGCCTCATAATATTATGTGTCCAGTTAAGACGATTATGACCGATTTGCCATTATCGCCGAATTGCCATTTAGACAGTCGATTTTCGCCGTGCGGCGTAAATCGTGCGACTATAGTCACCCGTGTAAACTCCGCATTAGCCTTTTCAACATAGCTTTGCCACATGAGCACTAAACAGAAAAAAAATGTAAAGGATCGCAAATAGCGTGCAAACTTCTATGGTACAGGTATTTACTATTTAGTATAGGCTTCTACAGTCTCTTAGATAAAATTTAAACTAGTCAGTATGTAGATACTCACGAGGCTCATTATAACTCTAAACAAACAAGCTCGAGCACCAACTGACGCACTGACGAGTAACGAAAAAACGAATTAACAGGCGGGTACGCAGCGAGTGAGCGAGTGGGCAGAACCGACGCCACGAATCAGAAAGAGACGACAAATCCTTTGATATACGCCGCCACCGCGTCTCGCCGACTAGTACCGTCAAAGTCAGCTATCCCCAACACTGTGCACTGTGGCCCGCGTGATGTTAAACTATTTTGAAATTCACGCCCACCGGCAAAATAATTTCCACTTTTAAAACATTAATTTTGAAGAAAGTTGTTTTTTAACCCTAAAAAAATTTTGTTGCGGCCCGCGACACCAAGACCAAAAGATATTTGTGGCCCGATGAAAAAAAGGTTGGGGACCACTGGTCAAAGTCTTTTAACCCGATACCGTACCGAAAGAAAGCCGCAATCGACTCTCGGCTGCAGCACCGACAATAAGGTCCCTTTTTTACTAAACTTTAGGTTCAATTTTAACCTATAAAAAATCGTTTTTAAAGCCTGTGTCTTTGTTATATCAAAATTTAGAGTATGTTTATTAATATGGAGCAAAAAAAGGAAAAATGTTTTTTTTCGACGTTTTACTTTAAAGGCGATTATCTCGGAAACTAGAACCGACAACAAGGTCCCTTTTCCCAGATAACGTGGTAGACGCTTTACTGAAACTTTCGATGGAGTTTTGGAGGGAACACAAAATAGCACGTTTCTGGATATTACATCACTTTCCTACACTTGTGCATGAAAACGAATATCTAATGGTTAATATCCTAATAATATTACACATTAATAACCCAGTTAACACAATTTTAGGAAAATAATACAAAAACACAACAGCACTCTTTCACATTCTCGGCAAAAACTAAGCTCTATAATATATACTACTAATCTGTGAACTAAGCTGTCACCTATTTGTCACAAGTTTGACATTTGACAATTTTTTTTTCTTATTATGGCACTTCGGCTCATGGCCAGTGTCGAGTATATATGGCGGGAAAACAATATTCTTTAATACAATTTTCAGCATCGTTTTTCTATAATTATTGTCAGGTCTAAAGTCTAGTCAAAGTCTAAGTAAAAGTCAATACAGTCAAGAAGTCAAGTCGGTCGATTCAGTAAAGTAGTAGACGCTTTACTGAAACTTTCGATGGAGTTTTGAAGGGAACACAAAAAAACACATGTCTGGACTCTGGATATTGCATCACTTTCCTACACTAATGATCCAAAACACAACATCACTCTTTCACATTCCCGGCAAAAACCCATTTGACAATAATTACAAGACAGGTAACAAAAAACTTTTTTTTCTACATGTGTCCGTGAGGGCGTTGAAATATTACTGGTAGTGATAATGATAACTGTAAATAAAAGTGACCAAACTGTGTAAATGAATGTAAATCGTGTTAAAACCGATCCAAATAAAACTTTCTTATAGAGCAATAGCACCCAAGGAGGAACAAGTATATCGCTACTCTCAAAGACTTTAGCTACTCTTGAAACATTTTTTTTCAGGAATTTGGAAATAGTTTCGTATTTTTATAATATGTATACCACAAAAACTGTATTTTTATTATTTATTTAGGTTAAGTTTGGATTCTAATAAATCAATACATGACTTTGAAAATGAAAATACTTTTGGGAGCCAAAAAAAGACAAGACTGTTAATTATTTTTAGTTTTATTTTAATGATTAATTAGCATGCATAATAATAAAATTAAACTTCTTTTGACTAGAACTGACTAGAACAGTACCTTACATCTAATAAAAGTATATATGAAAACATAACACTTTCTTATTAAAAGATTGGTAAAAATAAAATTAAAATACTGAGTAATGAGTATTCCTATATATATAGCCTTGCACTAGAAGTGTGAAAACATAATATTACAATATAAAACATGTTAGGTACATAATATTATAATTATGGTCAATATTAAAATTAATTAAAGACTAAGAACCATTGGACATTCTATACCAAAAGCTTTGATGCTGTATAGTCTTTGGATTTTTTAGCTAGATAGAAGGTAAGTATTATTATTATTGTGTTCCTTTTCAATGTTGAAAAGAAAAGTAATTCTCAAAGATATTTTTCACATCTTAAATTAAATCAGAACTTGAGGATTACTTAAATTTAATCAGAACTTGAGGAGTACTTAACCACACTTAAATAATAGAACATGATACATACCCACAAAAAAAGTAAATTCTTTTAGCAAATCAACACCTAAGTATCTAAGTTATTTTGTTTTTAGTCATTAAATATCTTGCAAGTGCAATATAATAACAGCAAACAAGGTACAATAATATGTATTAGGTATGTGGACAATAAACATTATTGTGATCTTTACATAGATTTCGATTACTGTGCAAGGGCACCTAATTTTTTTCTCAATTGTGAATCTGCAGGTAAAGCGAGTGCCCACTTTCGTAAACCCACTAGTAAAACAGAACTTAATACAAGAACAGCACCAAAAATGGAGAATTTGTTTGGCATTTCATTAAAAAACATAACTTGCCATAAGAATGCAAAAACAATATCAGCAGAGCGAGCAATAGCCACAGGACCCGCTTGCTCTAATTGCAAGGACATTGTTAAAAGGATTTGCCCTAAATAACTAAAAAGTGCTAAACACACCACTAAAAACCTGTCTGTGCCACAATTTGGCATACACAAAACACCAAGAATGAAACAATAGCTCAATGTTTGCAAAATAGCAATAGCACCAAAGTTGGTCATAATCACAGAAAAATGCAATCCCTTCAAAACTCTCAACAGCACATATGCATTTGCACCAAAAATTGTTGATACAAACGCTGCTATAGCCCCCTTAAAGTTATTATAATTTTGGTTATTTTCTATTGCAGTGCTGCCAAATAAGAATGGAGGGTGGGTAATTAGAATAACCCCGACAAGAGTTAAAACTATAGAAATAGTATTCCATATGCCACAAGGTTCCTTGAGAAACACCCTGGCAAAAAGTGCAACAAAAACGGGAACAGAAAACACTATGACTGAGGCATCAGCCAATGGCATGTTACGAAATGCATAGAAACTCAACATCAAACCTACAGTACCAACTATTGAACGGAGGACTAGCAAAATACGTTTGTCTTTAGGAAATATTGGTTGTTCAGTGTAAATAACTACTGGAACAGTTGGTAAAAAGACTCCTATAAAACGAAACATTGCTAACTGCATTGGGTCAATATTTACCAAGCTCTTAACTATTACCGAACATAATGAAAAAAACAGCGACGACAAAGTCGCCAAAATCAGCCCGATATATGGACATCTTTTGATAAGTGGTCTCTTGTTTTCAAGTAAGTTCGGTATGGACTCATCTCCACTCCCAGTTGACATATCAACGAGGTGTTGTAGTTCCAAATGTTCCGTCATAGCGTTCGTTAACTGCAATTAAGCAAACAAGTTATATTTTTTATGAAATAATAGTAAGTTTTATAAACACATAACAACAAAATACTGGTTGGTTGTCTAGGTACTTACTTTGGTACTTTTTGTATAGGATTATTTATTAATAAAACATTCATTGCTTTCTATCCATAACAAGATTTATGTTAGGTCAGCGTCATAATAAAACAAATACCTAATATACAAAAAACGCCGAATTATTACAAAAAACCGATACGAAAACCGTACTCGAATTGCGTAAAACGTCAAAACTTTTGTGTCAAAGTCAAAATCATCAATAGTCTTCTACAATTTAAACTCTAATCTGTGAATAGTCTATGATTAGGACAGATGCCTAAGAAGTCTGCTAATGCCTAAAGGGCGGTTCAAGACTTTTTAGGCATCTGTCAAGAGTCAAGAGTCAAGACCACGTCAAGATGAACATAATGACCAATGACGACAATATGTCAAATTGAAGAAGGGACAGTAAAATACTATCAAAACATGAGAAATGGCTTCGGCCTGATGAAAAAACTTATTTCATATTATTGATATCATAGAATTGGCTTCGGCCTGATGAAAACTCTATTTCAGATGGTTAATATAAAAGAATCGGCTTCGGCCTTATTCTGCTGTATGGGCAACGCTCCCTTTGCCTGTCCCGACCGGGACGAATTAACAAAAAAAAAAAAGTCTATGATTAAAACGTCAATGTCGTATATTAAGTTGTATAATCTATGCTCATTTTTAGTAAGCAAAATTTTTCTTACTAAAATCTCTTTAAATCTTTAATTAATTTTATATTAAAAAAACTGTATAATTTTGTTTATTTTTATTTACTCACAAGTCACAACTCAAGCAGCGGCAAATACCTATGGTATATTTTGCAGCTGAGAGAAAGGGATAAAAAGTAAACATAAAACACTCTTGCCATTCTGTGCAACTTAAGCTATACTGTATATTTTCATCTCATTCTTATATACATAAGAGTGAGACAAACACACACCATAAAAATTAAATAATAAACAAACGTTCCAAATCAAAACATTCGTCGATTTGATTTATTTATTTTCATTCATTTTTTGTTCTTTATTAATAATTAAAATGCGATAATTCGTAAAAAATAATATTTCGTTAACACGTTTCTCTCACGTTTCAAAATGTATTGTCAAAAATGCTTTCACATGCCTATCTCTTTTCTTCATTTTGTGATCCCTATGTGCATGACGAAGACACACAATAGCATGATAAATTACGTGAAACACGTTTATGGCATAATATAGCTCTCTCTTTTGCTCTTATAGCTAAGGTAAATATCTATTTCTTTCAGAAATTAAACCTTGCGTGTGGTCCCCACCAATGAAAATTAGCTTCGTAGGACACATTTATAGATTTCTATATAGCTGTCTTTTTTCGTGCGATCATCTTTGTTCGATTGCTTTATTTTGTAATCGGAAATCGGAAAAGACTAGAATTACTACGTTTGAAATAATGTTAAAATGTTTGTTAAAATTATCGGAAGTGAAACAATCTCGCTTGGAATCTTAAATTGTTAGTGTAAAAATATAAACGTAAAACAAGGACAAACAAAAAGACAGCTGGTACTCCAAAATGGCCACTTTAATTAAGACACCGAAATATAACTTTGCAAAAATTTGTCGTGCATGTTTACAAATAAAGAAGGACATGCGGCCTTTATTCGAACAGCTTACTGCAACAATGTTGATGGACATTTCCAAAGTGCAGGTGAGATGCCTAATGTTCTAGGAAGACGGAAGTAATATTTTCGTAATTTATTGTTATCTCCCTCACACCTATTGCGAAATATATGATTGAATTTCGAAAACGAAACTAAATAAATAAAACGGTCATCCTTTAGGAAGACACTAGCAATCTTCATTCAGCCCAAAATGTAATGTATCCCTGAATTGAGTCTGATCACAGAGCGATATCCTTCTATCCTTTTCAACCCATCCAATTTTAGGCGGGTGTGTGAAGGGGACTGGGAATAAATGGGCGAAATAATAAGTTTATTCAGCAATTTCTACTCATTTATTCTTTTAATTTTCCCAACATCATCATTTTATGAATGCCAGCTTCTGTCTACTAAGTACCTCCTGAATATGGTTCTAGTAGTAGGTACTAATAATAGTCTACTGAATAAGGTTCTTGACTTATTTTACAAGTACAAGTACAGTTGGAGAAAATTAATATTTAGCAAATGGACTTACTTAATCTAAGTTTACGTTTTACTAATTTATCTCTTCCATTGATTTCCGCAAAAAGCGGATTGGAACCTTTATTAAAATGGTATGAGTACTATGAAGTCACAAAGTACAGAAAAGGACATCTTAATAAAAATGTTAAAAATGCTAATCATTCATTTTCTGTGACAGTACATAAAGGTACCTTACTTATAACTTAGTTACCTCGAAAAAGTAATATCTAAACTTTAAGCTTACTTCAAATAATGATCATTGCAATTTGTAGGTGGCAGTCGGTGATGGCCTTCCCCTGCAATTGTGCTTGCAATGTGTGCATCAAATCTCCAGATGCCACGCCTTTAAGGAGATGGTTGAGAAAAATGATGGCATATTGCATGAGCAAGCAAAATTAATGGCAGAAGAAACACTTAAAATTAATAACCAGGTATTATCTTAAAACTTAATAGTAATATTATTTTAATCTAATATTATAAAGGCTATCAAAGATTCAATGCTATGCTTCAATAGTATCAAAGAATAACTATATTTTGTTTGTTAGCATTGAAGAGGCATTAAATATTTTAGACTGATGTTAATGAAATAGGGCTGCCATTGATAGCATCCGAAAAATTATGTTTAAAGGTTAAAAGCTGTTTTGGTTGCACAAAACTGCATCTATATCAACTTTTTTTTAAAGATGGAAATGGATAAAGCTCTGAGCTTGAATTGCGGTGACTCATCACAGTTTATAAAGTTCATTGAAGTTCCTCCGCTAGGCAACAATCCAAACCAAATTCTTGATGGATTCTTTACTGACACACCGGAACAGCCCGTCACACAGGAGGTACTTCCGAAAGATGAGTTTGATGTTGACAAGGTATTTAAACCTCATGCTAGTTTATTTGTGCATGATAAATAAATTCACTTTAATTTTGTAAAGCAAAAAAATTCCACCCTTAGATCACATGTCTTAAGTTTTGATAATTCCATATTACCACAAAAAATATGTCTATAAAATTCAAATCAATAACAAATTTTAGATACCACAGCAACCACCTAAGAAGGAAAAAGAGGATGATGCATTGAACTCGGATGAGGAAAACTATTTGCAAATGGTTGTGTTCCAAGGGAACTCGGCAGTTGGCCCCGGGCAACATGTCTGTAATCTATGCCATAAGAAGTTCAAACATGCAAGATGGTTGAAACTCCACATGCACTCACACACTAACTGGATTAAAGCCAACTGCAAGAAACCACCTATGTGCCCTATTTGTGAAAGAACTTTTAAGGTACTACTTTGCCTATGTTTTGACTTTTTCTTTATTGCTTTGGTTGCTCATGTTATTTCATGACTGCAAAGTAACTGGTATTATTAATTTAATTTGTATAAATACAATTTAGGAAGGTATACAACTTTATGAGCATTTTCTATTGAAAAAAGTCTTCCAAACATTGTAATAATAAATATTAAATTTGATAGCAATTATGTTCTTACCTAGGGACCTGGTATGCTGAAAATGCACATGCGCACCCACGAGCAACGCCCACCGAAGCCGCCAACGTGTTCCGTCTGCCAGAGAGTTTTCCCATCCAAGACGCTGCTGTACAGACACAGACAGACCCACTTCGAGCAGAAGACCCATCAGTGTACAGTCTGTGAGAAAAGGTTCTACAGCGGCTACGCTCTGCGCTCGCATATGGCGCGGCACAGAGGAGAAAGACCCTATATCTGCGCTATTTGCTCCAAGAGCTTCTATAACCCAACGGATTTGAAGGTAAGAGACATTTACTCCCTATTTTAGATGCTTTGCGATGATTGTTTATTTAGCTTTGAAATTAAAGAAGCTTATGTTACAATGCATAATATTATAATGTATATTATACCTTTTACGATTTCTATATTATATGTTGTTACAAAATTATTTCTTTAAGCATCCATCGAATTTCTCTTCGTCCTCAATTTTCCCAAACACCTTTTCAAAGGCAATCTTATTTTTCTTCGACAAATATTTCGGGAATGCTATCTCAAATCGTATGATGAGGTTTCCTTTGGCTTTATCGGGGCACTCGTAAACGGGTAGTCCCTCGTCCTCGACAATTTTCTCATAATCCGGTGTGATGACGTCAGTAATGTTGATGCGCAGCGTTCTATCGTCTAAGGTTTTGATGGTCAGGGTAAAACCGCAGAGGGCTTCTTGGAGTGTTATCTTATGGACCATTAGTAGATCGCTCTGCCCGCGTCGAGAGAATGTTTCGTGCGGTCTATCCTCGGTGATGAAGACCACATCAGCCGGTATTCTAGTCGGGCCCTGATCACCTTCCTCACTAAACCTGATCTCTGTGTTCGTATAAATCCCGGGAGAGAAAGGGATAGACAGTACTTTCTCGCGAAGCTTCAATTCCGAGCAACTCTCGTCCGTGAATACCAGTCGTTGTATCTTCATTTTCTTTATTCCCCCTCTATATACCTCTTCGAGTGACAACGCGAGCGGTCGAACTATGTCCTTGTCTTTCACCTTGTAGCCTTTCCCGAGGGGGGAGTCGAAAATCGGAGATGGGTGCTCGTAATAGTCTAAGAGATCGGCAAAAGGATTCGTAGTCCCGAAGAACTCGTGGTACGTCCTCAAAGGTTCCCCGTGGTAGACGTATGGTTGGATATACTCTCTTGGACCCGGGACGCCTCGCTTCAGGCCCTCCTCTCCGTACTGGTCATACACGGCCCTGTGCTTGTGGTCCACTAATACTTCGTACGCTTCGCCTACGAGAGCGAAGACTTTCTTCATATTGTGATCGTTATCAAATTTCTCTGGGTTGTACTTGAGTGCCAATCGGCGGTAGGCTTTCTTGATATCGAGCTGGCAAGCATTGCGCTTAACGCCAAGAATACCGTAATAATCGAGACCCATCCCGTAAAATAGCGTTTCCTCTGTAAATCAGTAAAATAATATAAAACTTGCAAAACAATTATTATTCGAAAATAATCATTGACAACCAAACATTGTCAATCTATAGTCAAAATATTGTCACGTCTCATAACGACATTTTTTAAATTATGTTGTTGATATAAAAATGAAAGTGATGAAAGAGGTATTTCAAAATTTCGCGCGGCCTAAAGAATATTTTCCTTGTACGTACGAGTACTTTACACAACTTTTTATACCTGTAGGTCCACTTCAGGCTGCACACTGGCGAGAAACCGCTCAAGTGTTCGGAGTGCAACAAGTCGTTCCGCCGCCACTCGACGCTCTGCCAGCACATGAAGAAACACCGCGGCATACGGAACCACATCTGCCACGTGTGCAACAAGGCCTTCTATGAAGTGTCCAAGCTGAACGCGCATATGAGGGTGCATACAGGTTTGTGGCTTGCTTACCGTTGTTACTTTAAGGGGGCGACTAACCCTAAATTGTCGATTTTATAATTCATTTTTATACTTGATAAGAAGATAATAAGAAATAAGCCCCGAATTGTTTCATTTTCTAAACATAGATACTACATTATATTTCCAAGAATTTGATCTGAGCGAAAACACGATATCTTAAAATTTTCTCGATAGAAAAAAATCACAAAGATGCATCTAATTTTCACGAATTTTTCATATATTGCCATAACCGTACATTATACTAAGTTAATATTTTAACACATTGTATAAAATTATTTCATTGAGACACTGACCTGGCGGATTTTTAAAATGTTGAATATTTATCGAGTTATTAAGAAAAAAACTAACTTGGCGATGATTCCGCGTCGTCCTTTTTCACCTGGCATAATATGTAATACGGGCGTGAGTGTGAAGAGAGAAGGACGATGTTTGATTTTTTGGGTTAGTCGCCCTCTTAAACATTACTTACCTTATACCTAAATTTACTTACCGTTTTTAACATTTCTCACCTTACTAAAGTTTTAAACATAGTTTATAGGCTAGTTATTAGCCGCGTACTGACCAAGCGAGCGGCCTTGCGAGGCAGCCTCGGACATTTGCCGCAGACCGCAGTATGCATGCCGCGCGAGGAAGCCTCGGTCTGTAAGTTTTCTAATCCGAGGCTGCCTCGCGCGGCATGGCCGAGCCACCGTAAGGCTTAGCCAGCATTGACGCTCAGTTTGCCTTGAAACGCACAACTAACACGCAAGGAATAAGCGAGGCAAAACACTACCGTCTTGAGTGAGCGCGACAAACGTACCGAGGCGCCTTTGAGCATCGACAAAAACCGACAACGCTCGGCTCGGGCCGCGGCACGCTTGGGCGAGGCAGCGCGTGCGTTTGCCTCGGGCGAGGCACGTCTTGACCGACCGAGGATTTGACTCGCGAGGCTGCTCGCTCAGTCAGTACGCGGCTATTAAATAATTCTACGCTCAATGCGTATAAGACTGTGATACTTTCAATATTACAAAGCCGCTTAAATCCATGTCTTTAAAATGTCGATAGACGTCATGAGCTTTCTTGCTAACGAGTAACGCCTTTTTCTTTCACACTTGTTCAAACTTTAAAGTCTGACAATCAAAGGCGAGAAACCGCCATTGTTTTTGCTACAAGGTATATTTAACACAGGTGAGCGTCCATTCTCGTGTCAGTTCTGCGATCGCAAGTTCGCGCAGCAGTCGGCGCTGATCTACCACCGGCGCACGCACACCGGCGAGAAGCCCTACGCCTGCAAGCTGTGCGCCGCCCGCTTCACCACCTCCTCCGCACGCAACAACCACATGCACACGCATACAGGACACAAGAAGTAAGTTGACTATGATCGCATAGTACAGGCTGCGAACTATAAGATCGATTGGCAGAAATGTAAAGGGAAGACGCAATGATCACTTTCAGATCTCTTCCGATTAATGTTTGGACGAGTTACTGGTAGATCCCGATGAGATGGAAACACGTTATTGGGAGCTATAATAATTAATACGTTATTAGTAGATACCTATGCGTCGATTGTATGTACCTTTCAGTTTTGCTATGTGATTTTAAATGCGTGGCCTATAATTGGGAATCAGATATTTGATACGCTAGAATCTTTAACTATAATCGTATCCTTTTACCAGGTTCGTGTGTCCAGTGTGCTTCAAAGGCTGCTCGTCGCGGACGGAGCTGCGCGTGCACTCGACCAAGCACACGGGCGAGAAACTGTTCGCGTGCGAGGTGTGCGGCCAGCGGTTCGGCTCGCCTTCCTACCTCGCCGTGCACCGCCGCTCCCACACCGGCGAGAAGAAGTACCAGTGCACCGTTTGCGGGAAAGGTATGAAGTTAGCAGCTGTGTGAAATTGGCACGCGTGAGCTGTGTGAAGTTAGTTGCAAGTTAACGTGCGAGGTGTGCGGCCAGTGTTTCGGCTCGCCCTCCTACCTCGCCGTGCACCGCCGCTCCCACACCGGCGAGAAGAAGTACCAGTGCGCCGCCTGCGGGAAAGGTATGAAGTTAGTTGTAGCTGTGTGAAGTTGGCACGCGTGATCTGTTGTGTGAAGTTAGTTGTAAGTGCGAGGTGTGTCGCCAGCGCTTCGGATTGTCCTCATACCGCGCCGCGTGCACCGCCGCTTCTACACCGGCGAGAAGAAGTACCAGTGCGCCGTCTGCAGGAAAGGTATGAAGTTAGTTATAGCTGTGTGAAGTTGGCACGCGTGATCTGTTGTGTGAAGTTAGTTGAAAGTTCGCGAGATATAGGGTCCAGCGGTTCGGCTCGCCCTCTTTCCTCGCCGTGCACCGCCGCTCACACAAGTGCGAGGTGTGCGGCCGGCGGAAAATTTTGATCGCTGCTCATGATCTATGCTACGTATTTCTACGCCTTGCGATCTTAAGTTGTGCGAGGCATATATTATGATGCGTTAAAAAACAAACTTTTATTTCCAACTAATATAAAATATTTTTATAATAAATATCAAAGGATAATAAAAAACTCATCCCAATAATAATCAAATTTTATAAATTTTGAAATAACCAAACAACTGTAACTTCTGTTTTACAGGTTTCATTGAGTCGAACTCATACAAGAGGCACATAAAGACACACGAGGTAAAGGACGACCCGGAACCAGAGTCCCCCGCTGTGCAGCAAGTGATTAAGGAGGACGAGGAGAAACCTGCTATTGAAACCAAGGAGGAAAACCAACTAGAGAATCAAATAGTCGTCCAGACACAGGTAAAATGTGGTTAAAGAAACCACAAAATATTATATTATAATCTACGAAGCCACACTATTGGGTGAAACTTACGGATTATTAAAAAACATCGACGCTGTGTATGTCCTTGCCTCACATGCTGCGTTGATAACATATTAGACAAAACATTTTATTACTATAACGTCTGTATACAAAGTGTGGATGCTTTTATTAGTAAGAGTTTAAAAGTTTCATACTAAATGCTATAATGTGTTAATATACTTTACTATATTTAATACACTCTACAGGGAGAGAACGGCTCTCAGAAGAAATACAAGTGTGGTCTATGTGTGAAGAGCTACATGTACTTACACAGCCTGAAGAAACACATGCTCAGTCATGTGCAGATGTGTGTTGTCGCGCCAGACGGCACCGAGAGACTGTATTTTAGGGTGAGTTGTGTTCAGTGATTTTGTGATGGCTTTACCGTAATTAACTGTCTACTTTCTGTCAGATATATTAAGGCTCAAGTTATACCGGCGCGGAATGGAATGGAAGTGACTTTTTTTAAAGCGAAATTCTTCATAGCACAATGAACTTTATGTCAACAGTATAACCTCTCGTCTGTCAAGCGCCCAAAATGGGCGTCTTACTCTAAAACTATTCAAAAGTTCTTCTACTTTGCAGACCACCGATTTAGTATTTTGTTTCAAATATAAAACTATGTGTATTTGCGACTAATAGCTTATTTATTAAAAATTCTAATTATATAAAAATTATATATAGCTTTCATGGTAATTTCTTTAGATAATTTAATCAGTTTAATGAGAGTAATTGGAAATTGAAAAATTTTCGAAAATGGTTTGACAGTTCGTGACAGATGAAAGGATAACACATAAATTAAATGCGAGCCAAAAAAACGGACGTTCGTCGTCCGTGGAATTTTCGATAATTCTTCCGTTCCATTCCGCGGCGGTATAAATTGAGCCATAGTATATAAGATCAATTATTATAAAATGACATTGTTGGATCTAGTTTAAGTAATTTGGTAATTAAAAAGTTTCTTGTATGTATTAAGTTCAGGACAATACCAGCTAATACACCAGATGGTCGCTTAACATTCTACATTATACCATCATTTACACAAGTTTACCAGCATTCTATAGTGCTTATTGCTTTAAGACTTGACACGATTCTTAATCTATTGCATAATTTCTTTCCAAATGTATTTTCTACTTAAACATTTCCAGCAACAACAGCAACAAGATTTACAGCAGCAACAACAACAGCAGCAGCAACAACAGCAGCAGCAACAGCAGCAACAACAACAACAACAGCAACAACATGTGCAGCTGCAGCAGCAGCAGGTGCATCAGCTGCAGCAGCAGGTGCTGCAGGTGGGCGGCGTGCAGCAGCTCGCGGTGCCGATACAGCACATGCAGCCCGCTATTACTGTCTCCGGCATACAGGTTTGTATTTTTCGTCTAATTTTGTTGTATTGAAACTCGATTCTTCCAAACGGACAAATAGATTAAAATTGATTTGTTCTTTTGGAAGCTGCGGGCACACACATGCATCTTATATAATCTCTTTGTGTCGAGGCTTTATGAAAATGTACTTACCTAAAAGCATACTGTTAATAATCGGCCAAGTGCGAGTCGGACTCGCGCACGAAGGGTTCCGTACCGCTATAGAGCGAAAGTAGGCAAAAATTGTGTTTTTTGTATGGGTTTTTTGTATTTTATTATTAATTATTAAAGTACACAAAATTAAGGATTAAGTGAAAATTTCAAGTGCCTACCTGGTGCCTTTTTTGACTAGTAGCAAAAAAGGTTAAAAAAATACGTTTGTTGTATTGGAGCCCCCCTTAAATATTAACTTTATTTTGTTTTTAGTATTTGTTGTTATAGCGGCAACAGAAATACACAATCTGTGAAAATTTCAGAAGTCTAGCTATAGCGGTTTTTGAGATAGAGCCTGGAGACAGACGGACAGACATCAAAGTCTCAGTAATAGGGTCCCGTTTTTATCCTTTGGGTACAGAACCCTAAAAATGCGTACAAGCTCAAATAAAAAACACGCGCTTACACATAAAACTAGGCTGCTTCGTTTTAACTTTCTAACCATATTAGGTCGACTGTCCACATAACAGCGTAGTTTGACTAACACAATATGAAATATAATAATCGGCCTCTTTGTTTGTAGTATCATCACTACAGTTGTTTGTAGTATCTTTACGTGGGAGAGCCATGCTTCGGCACGAATGGGCCGGCTCGACCGGAGAAATACCACGGGCTCACAGAAAACCGGCGTGAAACAGCGCTTACGCTGTGTTTCGCCGAGGGAGTGAGTTTACCAGAGGCCCAATCCCCTACCCTTTTCCCTTCCCTACCCTCCCGTATTTCCTTCCCTACCCTCCCCTATTCCCTTCCCTACCCTCCCCTACCCTATTACCCTATTCCCTCTTAAAAGGCCGACAACGTACCTGCAGCTCTTCTGATGCTGCGAGTGTCCATGGGCGACGGAAGTTGCTTTCCATCAGGTGACCCGTTTGCTCGTTTGCCCCCTTATATTATAAAAAAAAAAACACTACACTCACACACTCTCTGTGTATACTTTTATTCGGTCTGAACCAACTAGAAAACTGTTTGTTTCAGGGTAACCAACAGTATCCCGTCATCTCTTCAGTGCAGTCACTGCAGTTGCAACAGACACATCACGTCAACACGGTTAGTATCGTATTGTGACTAACGATTATTTGTATTTTGGCTACTCGTATTCGCAGAAACTATCCGAATATTCGACGAATGTATTTGACTGAATTCGAAAGGAAAGATGACTAATAGTATAGTCTACGAATAATAAAAACTAAGGAAACGTAACTCCCATACTTCAACCGTTTTGAATTTGGTTCCTTTTCGCACACTAAAATATGATAATAGCTACGAAACACTTTAGGGCCATACCTCACCGGGACGCCACGGCGCCGTGGCCAGCGGCGTCGCCAACTAGTTCTATTGAGATGTTTGACGGGTAACTCACCTGGCGACCGCCTGGCGACGTTGCCAAGTAGCCAGCGTAGCCAGGTTGACCGCTCCGCGTGCGGCGACTGTTAACGTTGCCAGTTGTTTACACGTCTTTGTATGCTCCGTCACTCAAACAGTCGCTGATTTTAGTGATATCCTCAGATAATTGAACATTTTCGAGGTATTTTCTTAAATCTTCATAGAATTTAAGAAAAACACCGCTTTGCGGCGACGCGACGTAGAGACCAGGTAGAGACGCCAGACGTTGCCATGGTAACGTCATTGGCCACGTCGCCATGGCTTCCCGGTGAGGTATGGCTCTTACACTCAAATTTACGAAATAAAGCTGTTTACAATAATTGTCACTTCTATAAATACGCAAAATTGTGTACCGAATACATGCATAAAGTATGCATGTATTCGGGTCTCATTTTGTAGACTCGCGGAACAAATTTTTTGACACAGTTACTTTTCCTTAGTTTTTATTATTCGTAGAGTATAGTCAATCACCATAACTTCCTTCGGTCTGGATTAAAATGATGTGTATATTAGTCGTGGATTTAACAATTTAATATAATGTGATCCCTTTCGTACTTCGTATTCATGAAGGAGAAGGCACGACAAGCGATATCTCTATACTAGACCTTGTTGTGCTTATTTAACTAACAGGTTATAACAATTATTTTTGTTGGTATGTTGTTACAGCAGCCGCAACACCTCCAGTTGCAGACCATACAGATACATCCTCAACATCAGCCCATACAGATACACGTAAGTGCTACTTTAAGGGCCAACCCACACGTACCACAACCACACGACATCGCAACGACAAAATGTCGTCGAGCAGTGGTTACGTGTGAATGGTGTCGCTGCAGCTTTTTGTAGTTGCATTGTGGTACCGACAAAATGCCGACGTGTTTGCGTTGTCGCCAGTGGTTGCGATGTGGTTGGATGTGGTTACGTACGAGAGTCAATGAAACGGAGGGGGGGAAGAGCGCGGGCGGTGTGCGCGCACTGTCGTTGCATCGACGCAACGTTGTGGTTGCGATGTGGTTGGTATCTGACAAGTGGTCGACAACGACTGCAAAATGTGGTACGTGTGAATGGTCCAGTTCATTTACAATACTAAATATACGCCCGACCACGTGGTGTGGTTGTGGTACGTGTGGGTTGGCCCTAATTAGTTCTAACGGAACTGAAGGAGGCGTAAGCCAAAGAATTTCGGAGATTATGCTTATTTGAAGATGATTGAAATGAACTTTAAACTGTTTATAATCTCTATAGGAGAGAGAGAGGAAGTTTTTAATGGAAGAGAGTGCAAAACATAAGAAACACAACCGCGTAAAGTGTTGCCTAATATGCATTATAATATTTACGCTAAGCAAAAATTGAAGAAGCGATCTATGTGAATTGTAAAATTCTGCACAATTAATTATTGAGAGTTAGTGAGTGAGAGAGGACTGGAATTTCGATTTGTGATACAAAATAATTTGTCCCTCAGTCAGATCATAATATAAAATTGATCTTTTTTTTAATAGTAAAAGTTCAATAATTTTAAAATGCATTTAATTTCTACTCATGGATTTCGGGTAATTAACAAATAAAATTATGGGCACACACTTTCTTCTATTATGATAAATTTTACCTTTGTTTCATTTAAATGACAGAAACTGTTGAGTTTTTTTAAGTGTTATGTTTTTGTATCTACCTTTTTAATAATTGTAATAAATTCTTTAAAAGATAGCAAATATTTTACTACACTGTATAAACTATAATGTGATATTATCTATACAATTGGGGTAATTCTGTGTAAGATAATTAAAGTTAAAAATAGCTATTTTGATACAATGAATAATGTGTTTTTATCTATACAAGTTGAGTAGCGACTTAACCTGCTTGAATAATGTAAGGGCAATGTATGATGTTTTAATTTTACTATTAGGGTAGGTAAGTTAAAAATTTCGGTATAAGGTTCGAACTTCGGCAAGTGTAATATATTTATTTCGCTTAGATATTCATTTATGACTTACGAATCATAAATGATTATGATTCGTAGGTCATAAATGTGGTCATAATATGATTTTTTGTAGTTATTAAAAACAATATTATGTTCTCGCATCTATGTGATAAACAACAGATTCACAGGCACAGGTTGTATAAAAAACCTCTACCACCAACATGTATAAATGTATATAATATGTACAACAAAGTAAAGATGCATAATATTATATTAGCCATATTATAGTATTGGAAAATTGTCTGGCAACATCATGCTATTTTGTATAGGTCTACCAGAATCTGATGGCAATTTTTGACAGCAGATTTTCAAAAAATATCCTTGATTGTTGGATAAATTTTTATTTTTGCATGTTTAACACACAGAATCAGCCGCTATAAGAAAAAAAAAGGATCAAAATGTTTTATTCCAATTACCCCGGTATTGCTAGAGTCAATTTATTTTCTCACTTTTTGCCATCAGATTCTGGTAGACCTATACATACTTTTTTATTATTTTGTATAGCAACTATTGTCCGCGCCGTGTTTTGTTTCAGTGTGACCTAATCTTTATTTGTGATTTCCAGGCGGTGGGCGTGCAGCAGGTCCAGCAGGTGCAGCAGGAGCAGCTGCACGTCGCCACCTCCAGCTGCCAGTCCATGCTGCCTAACATACTGCAGGTACAATATAATTTCATTATGTAGTGTGTAGTGTCAAGTCACAGACAAGACAAGCGGTAGAGGGTCCTGATTTATAATGTAAAATTACACAGCTCCCTTGCTGTCGAATTTCATGACAGTCAACATCAAACATTTGCTACGCCTAGCGTTAACGAGTAATAGTTCTGAATGTCGCATAACAGCTACATAGTGAGATTTCAATTGATTTCACTACTACAAGTGTAGTGTGCACATTGACTAGGCAGTGGGTGCATTTGACATACGCGTTAGACTAGCCATAGACTGCTCTAGAGCGGTCGTGTTGAAATTAGAACCGACCGCTTAAGAACTGCTCGAGCTGTTCGTGTATTGCGGATATGAATTTAGTATGAAAACTGCAGATCGCTGTGCGGCGACCGCATTTTGCAGTCGGTTTCGACTGCAAGATGGGTTCCATCCATGGCCGGCCTTAGAAATTGACAGCCCACTATGTCCATGTTGTCGTTTTATCAGCTCATCTTAATTTTGTGTCCCCAGCTCGGCGGCGGTGCAGTGGCGGTGTCCGGTCTGACTCAGGAGCTGGGCGGCGGAGTGGGGGGCGGCGTGCACCGCATCATACTGCAGCAGCCCGCTACGCCCTCACACCCCGCGTTATACACCATACACCACTAGTAAAGAGCAACCGCGAGTTTAAAAAAACAAAGTGCCCAGAAATGTTTATTAATGCCCATGTCACCTGGATCTTCCCGTCTATGTAGATGGATAAACGCCTATAAATGCCTAAAATAACCGAGCATTTATCTATAATCGCAATAAAAATATTGTTAACATAATACGGGGAGCAGGCGAGCATTATACAACTCGTTACCGATCGCTAAAACAGCCCACGATACGCACAGTAGCATAGTCTAGCTATCTATATACATGTTTTAGGTTGGGTTCTCATTAACAATCATTAGGGTGAGTTGCACCAGAGGCGTAGTTATAGTTAAGGTTAAGGTTATCGTCAAATATAGCCTCCACTATGGACTTTTACTAGGGATTTGACAGTTCATTTGACATTTTGTTATGGTTAGGGTGGGTTGCCCCAACTTACTTTAACTATAACTTTAAGTTTAACCATAACAAAATGTCAAATGAACTGTCAAATCCCTAGTAAAAGTTTATAATGGACGCCATATTTGACGATAACCTTAACCTTAACTATAACTACGCCTCTGGTGCAACCCACCCTTAAAGTTAAAGTTATAGTTAAAGTTGGTGCAACCCACTCTTATTAGAAATCTCTAGTTATCCCTATAGCTGCAACCACGTTGTAGCTATCTAATATTGTATAAAAATTAAATACTAGTGTTGTGTGATACAATACCCTAAGTTTTCTTAAATTGAACCCAAAAATATTTCTTTAAACTCTAAATACACGAAAACTTATTAAAAACTATATGAAGCCCGCAACTCTGCCGCGCCAAAAATCGTTTATGCCTTTTATCCTATGTCCTGTCCAGGGACTCAGCACCAAATTTCAGTAAAATCGATTCAGCGGTTTGGGCGTGAAGAGGTAACAGACAGACAAACACACTGCCGCATTTATAATATTAGTAGGGATGCAAATGTGCCATGCATTGATATGATAGAAAAATACTAGTTTGTATTTAGGCCGTTAATGATCAGGAATCAATTTTATACACTTATCATTAGGTACTTAATATAATATCTAATTATTATGAGTTGAATTGTGAAGGTAGCAAATGAAGTACATAATAGTGGTGGGTAGGCATTTGTATGAAATTAATGTTATAATATTGTTGGGAAAATATTATCATAATAATGCACTACTAACGTGTTATACGTGTATAACATCATATTATGCGAGCCATTTTCATTGTTGTACTTGGTAAATTAATTGTAGTTGTAAGGTTCAGCAAGCTGTAAAAATAGTGTAACTTTAATGTAGTTTTTATGTATATTGTGTAAATAAACAAATTTGTTCTAAAATAAGTTTTTATTTTACAATTAAAATTAAGTTACACAGTTTACCACATTTTTAGTTCATTTTAATTCACATAAAATTTATTCTTAATTGGACACATCATACAAATTTATTTTTGATGTTTGAAAATTACTATTAAAGTCTTATTTTATGAATGAGATTATAGAAATTATGATGTTACTCATAAAGTAGGTGGAGAGAGCATGGTATTCTCCATGCTCTCTCCTCAAAAAAAGTGTTTATGACACACTGGTAGAATTGTTATTGAACTTATACCGCATACAAAAACAGTTGTAACCAATTAGGAAACGCAAACATAAAAGAAAACCATCGTTACTGCGAAATACAGCATCTTTTTTCAATTTTTCGATAATGCAAGTCAAAAAATTGAGAAAAAAATAATATTAGCGACAAATATATATTTTAAATAACAATAAATACAAAATAAACGCCACGACAGTTTAAAAATCCAGAAAAGCACATAAACCATTATTACTAGTTTTGGAAAGGCGGCCTTACAAGTGTTGAATCCTTGCAACCGTTCACGTCATTTATGGAGTAAGTTGGTAAAAGATTAAATTTTGATAAAATTACTGTAGGAGTACAGTAACTATCTACCAATTTCGTAAAATACAATAGTCATGGTGATGTGCGATAATGGATTTTTAATCTAACACAATAATATCAAAAAGTATCCACCTAACTCATGCATACATTGAGCATTACGTCAAGTTTCCAAGACATGCACTTTTGTAAGTATTGAAAAATTTCGTAAATACTAAACTATAAATTAATACTAGATTATAAACATTAAATGCTAAATAATTATATAACCCAATAGAAATGACAAAATAAAAACAATTTAAGGCAAATATTTTCATACATTATTCAATAATTATAATGGTGTTCCATCCCTCATTATTTTCCTGACAAAGTATCCCATACAATAAAATAATAGTTTGACTGTCAGTGCTCCTTAAACCAAGACCTACAGAATTCTTAGTAATAATTATAATATCTAAGTTTTAAAAGGCAATATTCAGTCATGTGATTCTTTTGATACATGGTTTATTTTATTTTTTTATTTCATTCCACTTGGCAGTTGTTTGTTGATGAATTTAATGAGATAACTTGATTTCATTTATCACCAAGCATCATTATGCCATATCTAACCAATGTTTTAAGTCTATTTTATTTTGGCTTTGACCAATATAATCTATGATGATATAGTCCTTGACGTACAAACTATTGAGTAGTCTTAATTAAGGTCACATAGTTTTGTAGACTTGTAGCTATACACTCTGTGTTGTGTCAACAGATATATTGTTAGGTATAGCAGATGCAGGAGTGCAGTGGGAGGGAATAGGAGTCGGTGTCGCGAGACCATTGGGAAGCTTCACATCACGGAAGTAGCGATGTCGCTGTGCTTCCTTTGCAGATATCCTTTTCACTGGGTCATACACTAGCATTCTTTGCAGTAAATCCATGCCAACGTCATCCAGATTTTTAACCTGAAATAATAATATTTTATTACAACAGTACTAAATGACTAAAGATGTTATCATGAAATAAAAAGAAATAAATTATTTCGTTCACTTACATGATTGTGAAGATTGAATGTTGTCCAGTTAGGGAAAGTGGGTTTGTAATCTGGCAAAGAGGATACACCTGGCCAGATTTCTTCTGTTGGTGTTCTAAGCATTCTAAAAAGTAAGAAAAGTAGTATTGACACAATTTTTAAGTTATAATTGCATTTAAGTATAAATCTCTTAATCTAAGTGTCTAAACACACCATGCCGAAGTTCCGCGGCGGAAGTTCGGCATGATTACGTCAGCAATGTCAAACGCATACAATATAACGCGACGGAATTTCGGCATAGTGTGTCATCGGTAATTTAAAATACATTGCAGGCGGAATCATGCCGAACTTCCGCCGCGGAAATTCGGCATAGTGTGTTTAGACACTAGAGCTTTAAAAAGTCATTGCACTAAATCTGTTGCATCTCTGATGAAAACTGAGCCACAATACATATATTTAAATTACATCATAATTACCTGAATATACGGAATAGCTGGTCAATCTCAGAATCTCCCTGGAACAGTGGTTTCTTTGACGACATCTCTGAGAAGATGCATCCCACAGACCACATGTCTATCGGGCAGGCATATCTACAATTACAAGTGTCTGGTTCAACGAAAGACAGAAACAGATTGAAGCATTTTTTTAATGAAATCATTGTATATTTTAAATTGAAGTTCTAATTTATGTATCAAGCAGCAACCAACTTACAAATAAATAAACAAACCAATAAGGAGAATGCTGCAAAGTTTTTCTAAAGCTAATGGTGGCACTTCACATGGCTATTGGTATTTGCTATTGGCTATTTGTTGCATTTGGCAAAATTATTGACGTATACACAAACAAGCAAATAAAGGCAAATACGGCTTTCCACACATGGACGTCAAATACCAAACTTTTACTTGATTTTGTTTACTTGCCTATTTGACTCTTTTGATGTGCGTAAAAAACCGACAAAGGTATGGATACGTGTATTTAGTATTGGTCATATTTGTCAAATATGCAAATAAGGCCAATACTTTGTCAAACATACCGTCTACACATGATGATTGTTTGGCGAATACATCAAATACGCAAATACAAAGTGCCACCATAACAATAAGCTAATAAACATTTGGTTGTTTGTTATGAAATGAAATATTGACTAACCTTTGACTTCCCAAAAGCACCTCAGGTGCTCGGTACCAGAGAGTTACAACTTCATGAGTGTATACTCGGACCGGAACACCAAAAGCTCTGCCCAGGCCAAAGTCTGCCACCTACAAATAATAGTATAATCTCATAGAATTTTTAAGTTAATAACATGTTTAATTAATGGCACGCTTATATTCATTTTAAAAAAGGAAAAATATAGGAGGCTAAAGATACCAAATCAAGGTAGAGGAAAAGAGGAAATTTGTTTCATGCTCATGTAATAATATTTGTAAGTAGTTAAAAATACCTTAATAATACCAGTCTTGTCAATAAGAAGATTTTGTGGCTTTAAATCTCTGTGAAGAATGCGGCGTTGGTGGCAGTAAAGAATTGCACTGTTGATTTGGTACAGGTAGCTCTTGACTACACTAGGATCCATTAACTGCAATTACATTTTAAATAAGGACAACCAAAAACATATTATGTATATTATGGTTATAAATGCATAAAACAAGTTGCTGCCATATACCTTTCCGGAGCCAAGGGAGTCCATATACTTCTTCAAATCCATTGATAAGAATTCAAAGATGAGATAAAGTCGGGACTCCTCCATAAGGACATCTTCCAATTTGACAACATTGGGATGATCTAGTTCCTTCAAAAGCGAAATCTCTCTAAAAGATATTAAGGTTTTTAAATACTTTACTAACAGTATGGGTTATTAAAATCCTAGTATTATATTGATTTATATAAAATTGTATGTTAAAATGGTTGGACAACAGGTGTGTTTACATACCTTATGGCGGTGGAAGGAATGCCTTCATCTTCTGACTCTAACCTAATTTTTTTCATAGCCACAAACTGACCGGTGATTTTGTTTTTCCCTTTGTACACTACACCGTAAGTACCTTCACCGATCTTCTCTATTTTTAGAAAATCATCCATGTTGTAGTGTGGAATTTTGTACACCTTGAAGCGAGATGAACAAGACGTAACTGAATTTGAGTCGTACACTTATTATCAATTTTCTACTATGGTGTTTATAGTATGCACTGATTACTTTCGACTAAACCTAATTTACCACAATTAATAATGCGTTTTTATAAAAAATTATATTGTTCCGTTTTGTATTTTCGTAACGACTTTCAAACGAAGTTTGAAAATGAAGTTTGACATTTGGCATAAAACCGCCGGCTGGTGTTGGCATAGCAAAAAATTCTTATTTATCTCTTTTGGTGTAGCGTATACATAGTAAAAGGAGGGGAGTAGGGTAACTCCGGCCCAATCCGCGATATAATTACCTACTGTCTTAGGGTTGTCAGTTTGAGGTGCCGCGGCGCCGCGGCCACAGAGTACCTTTTTATATAGGAAGCCGCGGCGGCGCGGCGCGGCGGCGCGGGCGGCGCGGCGTGGTGATGTAGGTGCGGCTAGCTAGCGGCTGTCCGCGCAGCGCGCTTCGTTCACAACCGCATGAATAGCGGCAACGTCGCGATCTCCCGACTTTTAATAATGATTAGTGACTTGATTAAGCATATTTCGGCCATTTTTCGTGCATATTTGCATGCATATTTCGGCACTTTGATCCTGCATATAATCCGATGTCTAAGTAAAGTTATAAAAATACCCTGTAAAACAACATTTAAACTAACGCCTGTCTCTTTTACTATAAACAAATCTGTTGTTATGATTCGAACTTTACTTTATGTGTAATGTAATTTACAATCAGTCAATTACTTATTTTTAATTACGATTTAAAATAAGTAATTGATTGTAAGTAGTTAGTTAATAATATATGTAGGAGAAAAATAAAAGAAACATAAAATATATAAAACAAACGATTTATTTAAATAACTACATCACAAATAAACAAAATATGTATAATATACTTCATTAAGCATCATTATCATAAATTAATTATTATCATTATCAATTTATTATTATAAATTTATTATTTATAAACATAGAACAGCTTACCAGATATATTTCCAAGTTATTCTAAAGACAGTTCAGAGCAACGTCTTGCCGTGCCCAAAATCAGACAACTTCTGATCTGTCGATAATAAGTCATCCCCTTTTTATAAACTTGTGGGGATAGAAGGGGAAAAGAACCGAGTAGGGGAGAGGCGTGTTTGTCTATGATGTATCAACTGACTATCCATCAACTGTCAACTGACTGTCCAAATATCAATTGACTATTCAGCAACTAACAACTGACTATCCAACAAAAACTATTGCGGAAGTAATTATTTATAAATTAAAATTAAAAATATTTCTTATTCTCCCACACGGCCATTCTGACGAGCAGCTGTTTAAGCTCGCGAATGACTTATATTGGCCAAGTTACATGACCTCAAACACCAAATATCATGGTATAATATAATAATAGTGGTCAAATCTCATGACCTCACATACCAAATATCATGGCATAAAATAATATTGGTCAAATCACATGACCATACACACCAAATATACTGGCATAAAATAATATTGGTCAAATCACATGACCATACACACCAAATATCATGGCATAAAATAATATTGGCCAAATCACATGACCATACATACCAAATCTCATGGAATAAAATAATATTGGTCAAATCACATGACCATACACACCAAATCTCATGGCATAAAATAATATTGGTCAAATCACATGACCATAGACACCAAATCTCATGGCATAAAATAATATTGATCAAATCACATGACCATACACACCAAATCTCATGGCATAAAATAATATTGGTCAAATCACATGACCATAGACACCAAATCTCATGGCATAAAATAATATTGATCAAATCACATGACCATACACACCAAATCTCATGGCATAAAATAATATTGGTCAAATCACATGACCATACACACCAAATCTCATGGCATAAAATAATATTGGCCAAATCACATGACCATACACACCAAATCTCATGGCATAAAATAATATTGGCCAAATCACATGACCATACACACCAAATCTCATGGCATAAAATAATATTGGCCAAATCACATGACCATACACACCAAATCTCATGGCATAAAATAATATTGGCCATAAATAAAAGTTATGTTTTGAATTAAATCATACATATTACTTATTATAATATTGAGTACGTGTACGTTATACAATCAAAACCTAGCCGAAATTATGATCGTTGGCCAAGCGACCATAATCACGCCAGATCGATTGATATTATAATAAATAATTTAATGTATTAGAGAAAAATAATAATAATAATACATTAACCTCAATGTATCAAAGAAGAAACAAAATCATCTCAAGATTAAGGGCCTTCCCTACGGAGATTCCGTAATTTAAATAGATTTTTTTTAATGGAACCTTCTCGGATGATATATATTTTGAAGCACGGCCAATTAACCGTCTTTTAACCATAGTAAACGAAGATTTGACTGTTGGTTTGACATTTGTCTATAACTATACTAAGTTTGCACAACACACTCAGTGGATCTAAACTTTAGACTTTTATACCATTCTAGTGTATCGTTCGGCCAATCTGACATATTACCACAAGTTATATAGGTACTTAAACTTAAAAATAAAATTAAAGGCACATAACTGTCCGCATACTGTCGCTGCTGGGCCGCGACATACCGCCCGACTTCAGGACTCGTTGTTAGGCGCCTGCAGTGGCAAAGGGTAGATCTTAGAGAAAGCTCTCGTTCTTCCAGTTGCAGTCCGAATGTCTGCTACACGTGAGACGCCATCGGTACCTGGGTGGGTCCCAGACACCATTTAAGTGGAGGTTGATTCCCATCTTTGATGAGGACGAGATGACTATGAGCTATTGCCTTTCACTTGGTTCTTTGTTGAAGTTCCCCGATGTACTCCATGTACCACCTTCGCCAGAACTGCCGTCGCAACTGCTCCACGCGCCGGTATCGGTTGATCGTCAGACCTAGAGCATGAGAAGAAGTCTCGCTTGGCAGCGAAGTTAGCGGTCGGCCAATAAGGAAGTGACCAGGAAGAAGAAGGGAGAGGTTGGTAGGGTCAGTGAATAAAGGTTTCCAACATAATATTAGGTCAGCACATACCTCTTCTAGACTTCCACAAATATTTTAAGGTTAAAATTAATCGCCAAATCGGTTCAGTGCTTCCTAAGTTTCAACAGTCATATAGAATTGAAAAATTCAGTTTTGATTAAATATGTTTTTTAAAACTTCTGAAACATTAATGTGCCATTACAAATCCATTACTAATAATTTCTGTTTACTAATTAACATTTTACTTTATAATAGTTTTCTGACGTATATTTTGGCTATACAACCCATGTTTTTGTTTCCTAAAAACCTGGAATACACTCAAAAGCAAATTTTGGGTTCAACGACCCTCAACATTATAGACATTATGAAGAAAATCTGAAAACCAGGTTAGTTTAACCTGATCCAAACTTAACCTAACCTAACTTAAACCTATACACATTGAAAAGAAAAGACAAAAAATTATATTGAAGACCAACTCAGTATTGGGATGCGGATGGCCACTGCACCCACCGCCCCACTGGGTGGACAACCCAAGTGGAACCCCTTGGAAGAACATTATATGGACTAGAGCAGCTGCTCTCACGGCCTGCCCAACCTCCAGTCCACAAATTAAACAAGTACCATGGCGTGGTTCTAGAATCTAGATGTTCCCAATAACCTTTAGAGAAACACAGATATGTTGGTAGATATTCTATCGTTCAAAATTGTTCTCTATTTATTGACAATAACTGTTTTTAAGTTTCCTTGCTATACCTGATCTAATCAGAAAGAATGTTCATTATTAGCAATAAAATTGTATTAATTATTACAATTATTGCAAGAATTACCAGTCTCTTTCTATTTACATAATTTACTTTTATGGGTAAACCGATTCAACTATTCTTTAGAAGATGGGTGGTCTCTAAATACAATCCACTATTGTCTGTGTTATCTAATACAATACGCGGTCATGACTCTAAACACAACTAGAGGTATAAAATCAACACTAAGGCCCATAAAATGTTAGGATTCGTTCTAAGATCTAATTCCTCCTCAAACACATTACAAAAGATTCATTTAGGTTTTAACACTCAAAAACCTCTAATGTAAACAATTATACACACACAATATGCCTCTAACTGTGTCTATTCAAATGTATCTATGTCCTTTCTGTATTATGTAACAGATATATAAATAATAAACTATGTGTACCTGGGTAAAATAGCAATTGTATAAATTCTTTTTATAACCCTATAATAATGTTTTCCACCAATATGATCTATACTCAAATATTCATCAATTATTGTAAAAGCAACTCGTATTAGAATTGCTCAAAATGAATTATTTCAGTGACAGTAATTTTAATATTGACTTATTCAATAATAATAATAAGCAAACAATAGTAAACCAAAACTTTGAAACCACAAGTTTTTATTAGATTCACAAGTCACAACTCATCTCATTACGACAATATGTAGTTTAACTTTTCGTCTTTTGTTAAACTAAACCAAACGAATAAGACCAAAATTAGAGTATTACGTATAACAACGTAATATTAGATCATACGACAAGATTGCCACATCTAGTAATACGAAATCTATGGCATTCTATATTTACGCAAATTTTTACTAACTACCCTCAGTACTTGTGATTTCTTTTTGTTAGAAAGTAAATTATTTTTGTTTGTACTTATCAAGCAGATTATACATGTTATTTGAGAAGTGTATTTATTATATTTTGTGCCAAGTTTAATATTATCCGTAATCCCATACACTCAGTACGCTTACAGTTAGTGAATAAGACGTGTACACTTGTACAGTGATTGCGAATTTTCTCTTGTTATTGAATTATGGAGTGTCATTTGTGAAAGAAAATAAAAATGAATTAACACAGTATGTAAGTAAATTTACATTATACAAACACTTTGTAAATGGTCTATGGCTATATTCTTAGAAAATATGTTGTAAGTCTTGTAAGTTTTACAGAAAAATAATAATCTCAAGAATATTTTCAATTGACGAGATTGTAAGCTGTTTATTAACACTAACGACAGATCTATTAAAATAGCCAAACTATGATTTACACAAAGTAAACAAGTTCAAATATACTCGAGCTTCCATTCCTGACATCCTTGTCCAATAAACAATAGTTTCATAAACATGTTCAGAATACTACCTATTTCGTAGAATCAGAGTGGTAAATTAGAGCACTTTAGGGCCTTACCTGCCTTTTCAACCAATTGAAATTTTCACCAGTTTTCAAATCCACACCTCAATATTTTGTACTATACTTCAGCTTAACCGTCTTGCTTCTTCCGTTAAAAGGCCAGTGTCAACTTTCGATTTAAATTTGATATTGTTGGGTTCCAAAATATAAACAGTTGACATCCACTTTGTTTTCGCAGTTTTAGTAGTAATTGTCCTGGTATTGGAGTCCATCGAAATATTTGGAGTTGCGCTTCCATTGGCAGGTATAGTGTTTCCATTATTTGTATCCGCCACACTTTCAGACGGACCACGGGCTGTTTCTTGTCCGAAAATTGGCGACTGCAATGGTTCGGTTGACATCACTATTGGTCATATCAATTTAGTAACAACTTCCCTGAAATCAGACATAAATGGGCGCAGTTTTTGTTTTCAATCCCACATCTGATGTAGGAGAAAAATAAAAGAAACATAAAATATATAAAACAAACGATTTATTTAAATAACTACATCACAAATAAACAAAATATGTATAATATACTTCATTAAGCATCATTATCATAAATTAATTATTATCATTATCAATTTATTATTATAAATTTATTATTTATAAACATAGAACAGCTTACCAGATATATTTCCAAGTTATTCTAAAGACAGTTCAGAGCAACGTCTTGCCGTGCCCAAAATCAGACAACTTCTGATCTGTCGATAATAAGTCATCCCCTTTTTATAAACTTGTGGGGATAGAAGGGGAAAAGAACCGAGTAGGGGAGAGGCGTGTTTGTCTATGATGTATCAACTGACTATCCATCAACTGTCAACTGACTGTCCAAATATCAATTGACTATTCAGCAACTAACAACTGACTATCCAACAAAAACTATTGCGGAAGTAATTATTTATAAATTAAAATTAAAAATATTTCTTATTCTCCCACATATACCTACAATATAGAGAAATCGGCATTACTAAACGTAAACAAAGCAATAGCGGCAAATTAGTTGACTGATCAAAAGTACGGTACCTAAAACATTCTCTTATTTATGTCTACGAGTATGTTCTAGCACAGAATATATATTAGTAGGTTCTAGTGGGAAAGTAGACCTACCTACCTACCTACTTCCTTTGTGTGATAGGAAACTAATACAATAATTAGAGGTTCTGAAGATACGAGGTAATAAAGAATATTACAAACATACAAGATACGCGCTAAAAACATAACCCTTCTGGCAGTCAGGTAAAAAAGAAGTAAGTAGGTATCTGATCATCAAGTAAAAATTATATTATGCTAGAATACCTAAGTGAGTAGTACTTACCTTTCCTGTTCAACAGGTAATTTAAACAAAGACAATTCTGGAATTGTTGCATTACTATTAAAACACCCAAACACACAGCAATATTTATTACTTCTGCGATTATGATCGGACATTTTTGATTCGTTTGGCCGCGGCGCGGGCGTGCAGCGTAAAGTGTTAGAGATGTGCGTGTGCGACGCATTGATACTATGGCGCACACATACAAGCCGCGCGCGGTGCCTTTGTATGAAGATAACTTACTCCCCTCCTTATACTATGGCGTATATATGTATATGTATTGTAGCGTATATATGTATATAGCGTATATCTGTATTGTAAAGCTATTTCTAGGTGGCGCAATCATCGATTCTGACTATATCTGAAAATGTAATAATACAACAAAACGAGCCAATGAAATCAAAAGGAGTAACCTTAAAACGCGAAAGAACATTTTTCTGCATTTTTACAACATCATTTAAACACTCGTAGAATAATAATTATGATTTTCTAAAAATACTTCCGAATCAATGTTTATTGTTAGTGTTTAAGCAACAATTGTTAGATGGCGTCGCGGCCGATAGCTAACACGCTTACTAAGTAGCTTGCTATTTGAACACTAGATGGCGCAATATATAATTATTTAATTATAATATCTATGGACAATATTATACTTCGAATAACTACATATTTTAATGAAAAAGTGTTTTGTTTTGTGTGTTACAAAAAAAAGTAGTAAAAATAGGAGTCAACAGATTTCTGATTTAGGAAATTCGTATGCCCCAATTGGCGCGCGGCCGTGTCATATAATTTTGACACGGTCGCGCGGGGCCTACGACTGTCGTCAGCCGCGCGCGTCTGTCATAAATTCAAGACACAATCGCGCGCGGCCTACGACAGTCGTAGGCCGCGCGCGTCTGTCGCGGGCCTCGGAATCGGCGCCATACATTTTCATACACTGACTATGGTCGCGAGCGGCCGATGACAGTCGTAGGTCGTGCGCGGCCGCGATCTATCGCGATGCACGGAATTGTACCTTAATACTTGATAGCTCAAGCCGGGGGTCGCAGGTTCAAATCCCGCCGACGGAACAAAAAAAATTCATATTTTTTAAAATTATCTATATTTGTAAAAAATATATCTATTTTAAAAGAGCAAAAAACATTAGTTTAAGAAAACTTGAATAAATGTAATTTCCGATTAAAATTAATCAGCGACATCTCTGAGAGAATTTTGCAGTTAGCGAACATGTTTTAAAATAGTCTACTAGATGGCGCATTCATTTATTGTATTTTTTTGAGCCTTGGGCTAATTTGATACACTCAATGCCATCTATCGTTCAGATGAGAACTAAATACTGCAGACACGCTGGTTTGTATGGGCTTCGACACTCTATGTATTTGGAAATTAACTTTAAAAAAACAAAAACTATTCAATTCAGATCATATAAAAAACCAGCAATAAAAATAAATACAACGTTTGAGAACACTAATTTAGATACAGTAAATACATTTAACTTGCTCGGCATTAACATCGACACTCATTTAAATTGGAAAACACATATTCAAACCATCAAATCAAAATTATCAAAATTCACATACGCCCTTTTTCATCTTAAATGCAGCACAGACACACAAACCTCCCTCACAGCATACTACGCTTATGCATACTCCTGGCTGCGGTATGGGATCATACTGTGGGGGAACAGCGTAAACAGCCACGAACTCTTTATCTTACAAAAAAAATGTGTAAGAATAATAGCACAAATAAAAAATAGAGACAGCTGCAGGCCATATTTCATTAAATACAAATTACTTACACTTACATCCATTTACATATTATTAGATATCAGCTTATTTGTTTTCAAAAATTTAGATTACTTTACTAAAGTTAAAGATACACATAACATTAACACACGACACAAAAACAGACTACATTTACCATACTCCAGAATTAAAATGCTAAACGAAAGCCCATACTACATGTCAGTTAAAATATTTAATCACCTCCCAGATACAATTAAAAATGAAACAAAACTATTATCATTTACGAGAAAATTAAAAAGCTACCTAACTGAAAAATGTTTCTACTCGCTAAAAGAATTCTTTTCTAAAGAAAATTAAGGTCGAAAGAAGTTCATAAAATATATTACTTTCATTCATGCACTATAATTGTAATTGTTTATATAAGAAATCAAGAAACAAATAATACATAATATAATATTATGTTACATAAGACGTGGTTAAGAAATTACAATACAAAATATTTGTTAAATAGATACTTATTTTATAAGCAACCGCCTGTACAAGGTGCTGAGTTTGTATATTGTATACTATACTTGGATGCTAATAAAGTCTTTGAATCTTTGAATCTTTGAATTTTTCTCTATGATCGTACGAAGCTTCGTGCTATGAGACGATACCATTGGACGATACACGCAGATCGTCCAATGGTATCGTTTTAAGGCGAGCACTTACCTCAATTCCAAAACGATAACCTTGCGAACGCGAATGCCAAGCGTGTACGCATCGCAATAAGATTCATTTTAACTTAGCATAAAATTGTAAGTTACGACGGGCGGATCTTCTCTATTTTATTTTTCGTGTGGATTTTTTAAATATCTTTCGAAATAAATACTAAGAAAAAAAAAATGTTCGGTTTTTTAAAATAGATTCATTAACAATTTATTAAAATAAAATGTATGTTATCCTTGTTAATATTTATAATTCGATGATAAAGATTTTTGTCGGAGGTGAGTTTGTAAATTAATTACTTACAGCCAAAGTATTATGTTTTATTAAAATGTTTATGGTTTAAACCCTTTGAAATATTGTGCTTTATATCTCATATTTTTAACATTTCTTTATTATATTGGAACTAGGTAAACCGGGAGTCAATAAATAACAAAATGGGGTTTGTCCTCGCCTTAAGCACGAAGCACTACGCAGGTGCGGCCCGGGCATAATAGGGGTGACAGACGTGCGAGTAAGTACGCGGACTTATGGCTCGACGATCTTAGGCCCGTATTTTTGGTCAGTACTCAAGATGCATCTCGGTCTCAAGACACGGTTCAGGCTCTGTGATTGGTTGGCTGTCAAAATTTAGACCAATCACAGAGCCGAACCGCGTCTTGAGACCGGGTCGCATCTTAAGTAGGTACTGACCAAAAATACGGGCCTACATCGCCTGTGTGTCAGCAAAGAGCCGCGAGCCGCGAGCCTGGGGGCATGGTAATCCAGTGTTAGCGATTCTCGTGTGTCACCGACGCGAGCCGAGTAAGTTCGCGAACTTAAAACCCGCGTGCTTTAAGTTCGTACGTCTATCAGGCCTTTAAGACTTAAGAGCAAAGAGAATATACAGGGTGCAATTAAACCTTCCTGCCAAATTTTGATATATTATTGATCCTTGTTAAAAATAAAAATACACGTATTTTTTCTTTTATAATCACTCAGTACTAAAATTTTGAGAAATAGCTTCCGAAAGTTATCCTAAAAAACACTACAATTAATGGACACGACGCGTCGGCCGCGCGTGACGTGTCCCCGCGCGCGCGCCTCACCCCGCGTCACCCCCGGTCATTCTCCCGCGGCGCGAGTGACCGTTCTGCAACGATTCTAAATGAGATAAAATATGTCATTGAAAAAAAAATAACACCCAATTTTTTTTATTAAATGGACTCTCCTAATGATACCTAAGCCCTGGAAAAAATTTGGCAGGAAGGTTTAATTGCACCCTGTATAAACTACGTAACAAGAGGTCGGACTTAGAAGACAAAAATACAATTCTATTTGATTCGATTCAAGATCGACTGTGATTGGCTAAATTTTAAGCAAGATCGACTGTGATTGGCTAATTTTAAAGCAAGATCGACGGTGATTGGCTGTTAAAAACGGACGAATTATAGTTTAATCTGAGTTTTTTAACTTAAACTTCAATAACCGACGTAATTTTTGCGTTGAGCCTGCTCTTTAAACATTTATTCTTGGTACTTTTTTTTTTTAGTATTTATTATTAAAATAAATCAATTATACAATTAGTTACATTTTTTATCATATTTCTAGCGCCTACCTGTTATTTCTAATATTAATATAGAGTCCCATTTTTACCCTTTTGGCACGGAACCCTAAAAAAGATTACATTTATATGAATTTATCTACAGAACCCTGCACTGCGAATGCGTTATGTTATCTCCCCGCTAGAATCTATCTCGAATCAAATGTTTTAGCCACAAAAGCGGCTATTAATCACGTATTTATATGAAAAGAGATTTCACACGTGCTTCTAGATGTAGATATTATCTGAGCACTGATAGCCATCGTTGATTAGCTGTTAATATTAGGAGTGAAGACACTCGCCCGGCTAAAGCTACACATTGGGTCGCAATGGGCTGGTGTTGCGCGCTGTTCGTTTTGTCTATAGTGTGTGCTACCGTAAGTACCTTTTTACGGCGAAGACTAAAAAAGGCTGGCTAATGATTGTGGTCGCGTATTTTACACTACGAAATTACTAGTCCGATTTTAATGTAATGTGGTGTCATTAGATTCGAGACTCTTTAATAATATTATTTTTTTAAATCATTTGCAGTAGCCCGTAATCTTTTTTTATAAGCCTTTCAGTTTGTAGTTCTACCCAGTTTCGGCAGTGGCAAGTCCTACAGATACTCCCTAGCTGGGATTAGGGACCAAGGCCATTTACAACTTCGGTCGTGTAACTTTTTCTTGTAGTTAACTATTTATTTATATTATATTTATATTATTATTTAAAAAATCGTGTATTTTCAGGCACACTCCAAAGCTATAACGTCGAATGACAGTGTACGGAAGTCCAGACAGCTGGATTTTGGCGAATGCTGCCCGTGCCCCAAGCCCGGGGCTGAAGTATCTGAGTTGCTGTATCCAGTACAGCCGGTGGTCGACGATTGCCCCTGCAGAAACAGAGCAGCAGACTCTGAGGGCTCATCTTCCATGCTGTCTCCAGCTTTGAAGGCGCTACGTCCTTTTATAAGGTATGCTTTATTTTTCGTATTGTGTGCAAACGATTTCACGAATCAACTGAAGGGACGCGATAACTTATATTAAAAATATTTTATTACTAGATAACGCCTGCAACTCCGTTGCGCCAAAATTCGTTTATCGCGCGGAAGCCGTACATTTTTCTGGGATATAAATCCTATGTTCATTCCCGGCACTCAAAGGATCTCCATATCAATTTTTCTTCAAAATCGGTCCAGCGGTTTAGACGTGAAAAGGTAACAGACAGACAGATAGACACACATTCGGATGTATAATATTAATATGGCTAAGTATTAATAATTTTTCAAACAAATACATTTTTTTAATATTAACTGATATCTATCAACTTAATATACTTAGGTAAGTTATATTTAAGCGTCATCGCAACTGTTATGAAAGCCATAATATCACTGACCTCCATTATACTTGTATAATGGAGGTCAGTGCATAATATTCATAAAGGGTACACTAATGTTCGTATTTTGTTGTATAGTAGCTAATATTTCAATGTAAATACTTATTTAGGTCAAGTTTGTATTTTAACTAAAACCCCAAAGCCTAAATAAATCATACGATGCAAATCTCTGGTCTATTGTCAATTTTTGATTAAATTTCAATAAATTTACTTTAATATTTCAGATCACAGGACCCAAAGACTGATCCTGAGCCACTTCTAAAGCCTGAAGTTGGACTTGCTTCATCAGTTTTAAAAACACTACAAGAAGTGACTAATGAAGAATATGAGGACGCTTTAGCCAGAGATGCCACTAGAAGTGTGGCAAAAGCTTTGGAAAGTGACTTACCGTTATTACGGTCTGAAGAGACGCCAGGAAGCATCATAAATATCATTCTTAATCCAAAAGAGACTGGTAACGATTTAGAAGTAGTACCTGAGGCCTCACATCTACAAGAAACACGATGTATTCATCCCTTAGGAAGCACCCACAATAACTATGAAGGTAGCAATTTTAAACCTTTACTTTTTAGAGAATCGAGTAAAAATCTAGGGCCCGGAGGAAGGAATTCGAACGTAAGAAGCAATGATTTTGACATGGATAATCAAGCAAGTGAAATACAAAATTCATTACAGAAACCGTCTAGTGGCTATGTTATGAAAAGCTTAGAGTCCAATGAAAGTATAAATTCTCAAGAATCTCATGTAGAAAATCCAACATTATCAAATTCAGTCCACGATAATATTTTTAACGGACAAAGTGGCACATCTAAGGGTAATACAAAAATTCCAGACCTCAAACTATCCACGATCGTTGATAACATAAAGAAGTCTATACAATCTAATTCTATTTTGAATAAATTAACAAAAAAGCAAATACCTACTTCTGATGTCGGCGATAATACACCTTTGAGTACAGTACAGAAACCACAAAAATTTGGAAGTGCTTTAAAAAATTTGCAAAACGTATACAGTAATGTTGAGAAGCCGATGCCTTTGAAAAACTTATTGAAATTGAAGGATGTTGAACTTGTTCCAAAGAAAGAAACAGTAAGTGATCAAAAAACAAAATTAAAGAGTACTGATGAGGACGATACTTTAATGAATGCGTCTATTGCTGACTTTGAGAAAAATAATCAAGAAGGCAATATTGAAACTGAAATTTTAGATGCCGTTCCTAGCTCGTCTATTAGAGTTTCTAACGCCGTATCGAAGTCACAGAGTACAGAAAATAATTCATGTGATATTATAAATGAGGTGCCGTCTAAAGAATTCTTTGATTCTAAACAGCAAACACATAATAATATTAAAAAAACAGAACAAGTACAACAAGAACTACTTGATGAAGTAAACAATCCTTCCACAGACATAAACTTGCTTCAAAATGTATCAGATGAACAACCTTCTGAAATAACAAATAATCAAAAAAGTATTGAAATCCCCCCTGACTTTGATACATCAACTTTGAGAAATGAATCTACAATTAAAGAGAATCAAGGCATTGAAGAAAATCAAGAAAGAAATATTTTCCCTACAATAAAAGCCGATATTATAAAAAGCTTTAATAACTTTAAAAAAGTAAATGATGATATGCAAAAAAAATTAAGACAGAATTTGCAAGAGGTATTGCAAGTAGTTGATTCGGATAAAAAGAAGATAGTTGAGACTGAAAATTTAAAACCAGTTAAATACAATCCTAAAAGTATTACGGATGATGATCTCCAGAAGATGAGTGATTCGATTTTAAATGAGAGTAATATAAAAACTAAAAAACTCAAACCATCGTTAAAACAAGCGAATGAAGACAATGAATTAGATAACTGTGTACCAATTAGAGGTGATCAACATTTAGAAGAAAACTTTTTTGATAAAAATCCTAATTATAAAAGTGACACACAATTTACTGCTGGAAATTTAAATACTACACCGAATGAACAGCATTCTTTCTCGAATGACATGAATAAAAGTGATATTTCAGTGGAGCAAAATAACAGAGAGCCAGTTTCTGAAACACCCGGTGTGAATTCTAATATTGATGTGAGTGGTGAAAGAACCTTCGATAACAATAGTGAAGATTTTGCTGATAGCGACTCGCAATTTGCAAACACTGCTGATATAACTTCAAAAGATAACAACGCAATGAAAGAGGAAAGCAACGGAAAAGATTTAGAGACTGAAATGTCTGAAATTAACAAGAAAACCTCCAATCTTGCTACAAACGGACCTAATGAATCCATAAGTAACAATGAAGAGAATTGCTTTAATTCTAACGACATGAACGTTCAAGCGAGTGAACCTATAGGAAATCGCGTTACGTTTGCTAAGCCAGATTTTGATATACTTAAGCCTGAAAGCCCTTTATTTCCAAAATTTCCTTTAGGATCCGGATTAAAACCATATTCCGCAAGATTAGCAAGTCCGCATTCTTTAGACCGTGATACAATAAACCCTAACTTATCTGACAAGATGAACTTGTTACAGAGTAGTTTCAAAAATAACAATTTGAAAAATGTTTTTAAAAACCTTGAAACAGGAGCTCTTCCAACTTTGGGAAATAATAAACGCAATAATATTCTAAATTCTAAGCCATTCCATGACTTTGATTCAATTTCTGATAATGTCAAGTCTCGTGCAGATGATACCCTACAGAATTTAAACAACATTTTAGGTAGTGGTTCAGGTGATCTTAAATCAAATCACCTATATAAAAATGTTCTGGACAATGCAGATGATATAAGAAATTCACTATCCAGAGTTCACTATGATCTCAATGACAAACTCCAAAAACTACATAGCGACTGGACAGACAAGATTCATACTATTGGTCAAAGTGCTGGTACACCTTCATCGTTAAACCGTGCTGCAAATCCTCGAAAAAATATTTTTGATACAGAAAAGAGAATACCTCTATTAAGTTTAGAAAAGCCACGCACTGAAAGTAATATAATGAAAGGAAAACCTAAAACACTATTTAACGACGAAAAGTTTAAGCTTCCACATCTTTTACCAACGTCACTTTATAAGGCTCCATCATTAAGCGAAAGAAAATCAATGATTTTAACTACGACCAAGCGACCTCAGCCAATGTTCACTAATAAAACGCCACCAAGAAAGCAAGTATCCCTGAAGTCTGCTCCAAAACCTACCTTATCACAAACGCTTAAAGATGCAATTGAATCTGCAAAGTCAGATAAACTTAACAAAATGAGAGACATGAAAACATTATCGAGCAACACAACGCCTTTTCGAGTTCGAAATCAGGACTACAGTGCAAGAAAATCGACACCAGAACTGCGAGAATCTTTAGAGAACCAAGAAACTGTTCAGCCATATAAGGATGTAGCAGAAGGTTCTAGAAGAGATAGCGTCAGTCGCTACAGCGGTTTACCATTCCAACTGAAAGCTGAAGAATTTTCGGTTCTAAAGAAGCTGCTAGATGGAATACGGAGTAGCCAGCTACAGTCAGACATGTTTAGGAATCACGACGGCTACGAGGATAATGCGAATGAAAATTTACAGGCGCTGTCACAAAATGTTGAAAGGATCCGAATGCCCGAAAATACTCTGAAAGAAAATGTATCTTATAAATGCAAAATGGTATGTACCAAAGACGATAATTAAAAACATGGACTTGGAAAGTTTGTTTTTGTACTTTTTCCTATATAGTATAGGTATATTATGTATTTATTGAGTAAAACAAAACATAAATTTATTTTGATATTTCTTATTTTTTTCTTATTTACATAATATTATGAATATGTGAATAAAGATATCAACGAGTGTAGTGTAAAATATTTTTGAAACAAATGTGTACTCATAGACAAATGAAAATATTATATTATTATTGGTATATTTGGTCAATGGTGTACGGTAGTTCTAAAAAAAATTTAAAATAATCTTCTAAGATAAGTTTTAGTATGGTTTTAGGTATGCCAGCTATTATAAAACTAACAAACAATATTATAATATATTTAACGTTATTTATAGTTAATAAGTAAAGTTTAGTGACAATAACAAAACTCGTGACCCATGCTTTCAATTATTTTGTAGTATGAGAGACAGAGATAAACTAGGCTAAGATTAACATAAAAATTATGGAACCAAAAAAATCTTTACCAATTAAGTTTCCTCTGAGTCTGTAACTTGACTAGAATTAGCTTTAATTAGGAATTAGGCGTGACCTAGAAACCTCTGTAACACAGCTTAGGTTTGTAAAAAGGCAGTACCAACAGAGAACAGGCCAATTTACCATAATCGAAAGCTATAACTTATAACCCATAAAACCCGGCATATGCCCGGTTTCTGAGATGTTTTGACAGGAGTTTATCTTTTCAATAGCGATCTCGATTGAGTATTGACTACAACACAACTAACAACTTACATTCGCCTCCTGAACTATTGGTGTGTGTAAGGAGGGCTACATAAGGTTAATATCCATTAAGCATAATTTTAAAAGTACTATATATGGCGTTTATTCTAGTCCTATTAGTAAAATTGCTCTGTAATTTTGCTGTTATACATGGCGGTAAGTATATTTCATGTGAAATTGCGTGATAGTCTATCAATTTATAATAATATGCATCTAATAGGAACAGACGATAGTGTTAGGCTATTAGCATAATTTAAGCCTATCTACCGATTTTTTAAATTTAGATTTCAATTCATGAATCCTAAATCCTAACATCATAACTCGAATGTCACTTCGAGCGCAGGCTGTCTCACCCGCGAGTGATAGCATGCGATCGAAACGACGCAATATGAAGCATAAGAACTTGGACCCTGAGGTCCAAGTTTCGGGATTAGGGCCTCTGAACCTGAAGAAAACTTTTTTACTAGATGTTCCGTGTCAGCAAGCAGACTATGTCGAATGAGTCCATAGTGTGCGTGTACAACTCCACCTATTGCGATACTGTAACACGGAGAGCGCTGCGCAGCGGGCAGTTTGTAGCGTATACCTCCTCGAAGGTAATAAACATTTAATCCGTACTAATATTATAAATGCGAAAGTGTGTCTGTATGGACTCAAAGTATATCCGTACCAAAATTTTGCTAAATTTTGGTACGGATATACTTTGAGTCCCGGGAAAGGACAATAGGATACTTTTTATCCCGGAAAAATGTACGGCTCCAACGCGATAAACGAATTTTGGCACAACGGAGTTGCGGGCGTCATCTATACTGTACTCGACGAAACATGGCGGTAGCCATGTAGGTCGGTAGTAGCCTACTACCGACCTACACGGCTACCGCCATGTTTCGCCGAGTAGGTATTGACCTTTTTAGTCTAGGGTATAGGCGCTAAATGAAAAATGCTCGCACTGTATTTAGAATATTTAAGAATAAAATTTACCTCTTATAAAGACACAGATTATTACAGATTCATCGAAAAACCTCATGAGTTCGAAGTGATAACTGGTGAGGTTTTTCGATGAATCTGTAATAATCTGTGTCTTTATAAGAGGTAAATTTTATTCTTAAATATTCTGCATACTCGACGATGTGAACTGAATATGAAGCATATCTTGCTTCATATTCAGTTCACATCGTCGAGTATGCAAAATACGATATTGCCCTTAGACTAGGAAAATCTGACACTTCATTGTGAATCGCGGTTTATATAGAAAATGACAAGTTTTTGACAGGGAGTCAATGACCGCTACTGTCTCGATTCCCCGAGTACATCTTAGTACCTATAACATAACCTGATAATTTTTAATGATTACTTAGCTTAAATTAATGAGGATTTTGTCATAAACTCAATACCAGATGTATTATTTTTCTCTATGCTCAATACATTATCTGTCAAACTCTTCATTAAATTAAAGTTATGTAATTTTTGAATATTAATAAACGAAGAATAAGATTATAAAGCTATTGAAAGCCATAAACTAGGCCTTTGCATCCGTTGTGGATGATTTATACAGTATTTTCAGAGCGAAGTAACCTGTCCTCAAATACTGTAGTGCCTGGGACAAGATTTTAAATGCCCAAGCACATACGACATTCTCGCAACATAGTCGGCCTAGTCCAGAGGAAAGAACAGCTAGTCAATACGTCTGGGACCAACTATGTGCGGGTTTCCTCACGATATTTTCCTTCACCTTATGAGCGTCCGTAATATGTATGTACTTGAGATCAGAAAACGGTAAACGGTACACAGAAATTGGTACACGCTTCCACCCGGGATCGAACCTGCACCCTCTACGAGTGCGAACCAAAGGTCTACCCATTAGGCCACGGACGTTCTCTAATGATATGAAAATGACAACCATGTATGGATGGTTATGGGTAAAATATGAATACTGTCTTGTGCTTCTTTTATTAATAAGCTTCTTTTATCAGGTAATAACGCCGTACGATTTAAGTGCTATATTAAAATATTTTTGTTCCTTTTAAATAAGTTTCGACTAAATATAGATTGGTTAAATATTGTTATAATAATAAACAGTATTTATTACTCTGAAAAATGTTAATTAAGACCATTAGAGACTGATTGATGATTAAACGAAAATTATTTTATCATATGCAGTAAATAGTAATAATATACTGTTATTGCAATTTGCAAGGTACTAAATTACGTTTACGTCTGTATATTATTTTAAAACGAGCAGATGGATAGCCTGATGAAAGGGATAGTACCTACTCTTAACACAAGAAGAACCGAGGAATCAAAAACTTTGACGTCTTTTTAACAGAAACATACAATACTGTTAAAGAACAAAAGAGTTTATTCAAGATAATAGATCATTCAAATAGTTATTATGTATACCTATACTAAAAATGGGTGTAAGGCAAATGATTACCTTATAGTTTATGTATACAAATTGTCTCTATAATACAACATGATGTTAAATGTACACTTAATTCTTAAGTAAAAGCTTTATATCGTTAGCCTAACGACTCTAACAAGAAGAGTTTTCCTCAAATAAGTCTTCTTATTTTATTAATGACTTATATTTCACTATAGGGAGGCACGGTTTCGCCGAAGGACAAATTGAAGAACTGAATAAGAATTTTACAAGTAAGTTAATACTTAATAAAGCAGTAACAATCGACCTTTGAAGTACCTAAGCTTAAAAAAGTTCGATGCTATTAAATTGTAATAATTACATTAGAGCGAGAAGAATGGAAAACCTTGGTGGAGGCCTTTGCGCAGCTATGAGACACTAATTTAAGTATGTAAAGTATGTAAAGCACTTAAAAAATTACGATAGCGGTTTACGGTAAGATCCAAAAGTGATTTACCGTTTATCTGCAGCCATTCTTAAATTGACTTTTATAACTGAGCCTGTAGCCAAGACGTTTTCTTTATTGCTTCTTTATAGAATCGCCGATCAAAATGTATGGAATTGACATTAGACGAGTCGAGCGGCGCTGTCACCGACAGGCGACACCGCTGGCATGCTCTGGAGGCGGCTACCAGAAGCCGCCCAGAAAAAGCTTATTGAGTACTCATTAATTTATTTAACCCTTAATTCACTTCCTGAGTCCCAGGGACTCACATCAAAATTTTAAACGTTCATAATTCAGAAGTCTTAGGAGCTAGATTACCCTGCGTTTCAGTACCTTCATGTTGTGACGCAGGCGACATGGTGCCGAGAGGATGAGTGCGCACCTACCATATTTGGTGAGTTATTACGCCGAGTGAGAGCATACAGTTAGTGAATTATGTTATGATTATTTTTATTTATTCGAGTTTTCAATTGTTGATTTATTTTTATTTAAATTAGATATGCTTTATTTTTTTGTTGTAGAATTGTATAATGCATTTTTGTTGTAGAATTGTAAAACAACATGATTTTATCCATCTAAGCAAAGACGGAGCAGATTTCATTCTAGAAGCCTGGCTTAAAGAATATTTGGACGAAAAAATGACATTCTTGAATATGTGCGCCATCCTGAAACCGATGACAAGTTACCTGGGAGAGAAAGTATTGCTATTTATGCCACTACAAAAAAAGAACAAAAACTGCTTAACTTGCTCAAAAAAGATATGCCGACGTAGCTTTTAGATAGTGGTAGAAACCCACTGCACGTTTTTTTTTCTTTGTATAGAAGCATACATTTAAGTTTATTTTGTGAACCTTTATTGATTTAAAGACGTTAAGTTCTTTTTTATTTTTATAATATTTGTTGGTTTAGAAGAACCTTAAATGTCATGGTTTTAAAAGACTGATAAGTGTATTTTCTTTAATTTTTAAGAGGATCTCAGAAGTTTGTTCAGTTTTTTTTATTTTTTCTTATAATTAACTAAGTACCATCGAGGAAATTGATTCCTAGGCAGTTGACAGACCAACGTCATTTGGTCGGATCATGTCAATTCAATGTTAATTGTGATCTGTCGGCTGGGTTTGACGTAACGCGACCAAACTACGTAGGTCCCCCATCTGCCTAGGAATCAACTTCTCTGATAGTACATAAGAAGATTATTAAACATCGGATGCGCGGGCTACAAATTCCCCAGACACCTTGACTGCCAAAACATCCGTATACCTCTCTAGCTCCTAATATCCCTACACCGACTAGTTCTGGTATAGTTGCTGAAAGCAAAATGGTGTTGTCTGCCATAATGTCATTTAGGAACGGTTCGGCAGGTGGCTTGGACCGTTTTTCACCGCAACATTTCAAAGATCTAATCTGTAGTTCCACTGCTGATGCTGGTAAAACACTTCTGAGCGACCTGACAGATCTCGTAAACCTAATGATTTTAGGGCAAGTGAACTCGGAAGTTTTAAATGTACTATACGGCGCCCAATTATTGCTGTGGGTAGCACTTTCGTAGAATAGTTGCCAAAATCTGCTGTAAAAATATATTATATCCCAAACTGATTACAGAATTCAAACCGATTCAATTAGGTTTCAGTTGCACAGGCGGTTGTGAAGCTGCTGTCCACAGGGTGAATTTCAACATGTCCATTTTTTTTTTCATTTCGGTGAACTTTTTTGTTTCTATGTTTTTTTGAGTTTTTACCGAAGTTTCCTCTCAATTTTAATGTTTTATGACTACGAAACTAATGACATAAAAATTTAATAATAAACAAACGTAGCACACACGTTTATATTTTAGCTGTCACCGAGATGAAAATGTCAGTCACCGAGATGAAAAAAAAATTTCACCGAAATGTAAACGTTACGGAATTTATTGATAAACGCGATGAAAGCTGTACAATAGCTCAAAAAAATTCAAACATTAAGAAGCAGCATATTTATAAGTCCAGCGTACTTGTATAATGGAGGTCAGTGATCTGTCAACAATAATAATAATTTATTCATAACGCAAATAGTGGCTTTTAATTATAGAATCTACGTTAAGAGGGCGACTAACGCAAAAAATCAAAAATCGTCCTTCTCTCTTCACACTCACGCCCGTCTTTCAAATTATATACCAGGTGAAAAAGGACGACGCGGTATCATCGCTTATATAAAATAATTTAATAATTAATAATAAAATTAAAATAATATTAAAAATTAAGGGGTGCTCACATACAAAAAACACAAATTTTGGACTATTTTTGCTCTATAACGGTACGGAAACCTACGTGCGCGAGTCCGACTCGCACTTGGCCGATTTTTATTCTTTAAGTTTAAAAACACCGCTTTGCGGCGACGTAGAGGTCACACAAACTATATCGGTCCCACAATAACTGTTCATGCTTTTTAACCACTTTTAAGGATAAATTTCAACAAACTATGAATTATTACATCTTCCATAAAATACATCAAATAATATTGATGCAAATTATCGAGCAGATGAGACTAAGGAATCGAGTTGTCCCATACTAAATTCAACCCCCCTTTTCACCCCCTTAGGAGAGGAATTTCAAAAAATTCCTTCTTATCGCACGCCTACGTCATACGGAGAACACTCCCTCCAAATTTTAAGTCTCTACGATCAGTGGTTTAGGCCGTAGCGTGATTCCATTTTCATGTCATTCAGGACAAAGCCTTTTATATAATGATATAGAATATAGATGAATACAATGAGCTTATAAAATATTAGAGTAGCAACGTCTTACAAACGATTCTCAGAAATGCGTAACTTGATAGTTCAAAGGACGATGTCAAGTCATTATGTCATTATGTAAGTCAGATATGCCTGCAGCAGCCTGCAGCAGCCTGCAGGCATATCTGACTTCGACTTCTGACTTTATCTTCGAAGTGGCAACGCGTTGCTGCCGTAAACTGCCAATCTAGTTACGTAATACGTTAGTAACATACATGTAACACATATCATTGAATGAATATAGATAATGAGATACGTAATCAAAATATTGTGAATTTTCCCATCGAGGGGTTTCAAGTTCAGGTCATTTGTTACAATCTTAGAGACCTCTGGTTAAATTGATTATACTAAATTAAAATATTAAGTAAAAATACTTGTGTATAATATTATGATCAAAGATAGAGACGTTTCGGAAGAAAATTAAAGAATATTCTGCTAAAGGTCTTTAAGAAAGCATAGTTATAAAATAACTCCATTAACTAGTTTAAAACAATATAAATTAGTGTGAACCAGACAAATAATGAGTTCATCAAATACGGAACCTTCTAAAGTAAAACTCGTGCTTGACGTTTCCAAAGATCACACGCAAATAAAGGTGCAATTTTTAAATTCTTCCGTCTTATTGTATAATTTAACTCATCAAGCCCCATACGGCCACCGGTGGTCGCGACAACAATAGAATACAATAGCATTTCCAAGAATCCGCGATCGAAGGGTTAATTACACAAGTACAATGTTGTCTATGAGAAGGAAATATAAATCACTCACATTGTTGGGTTAGGTTATAGAAAATCTAGAATTTAATTAAAGAAACACTTAAGTAAATAATATTACAATTATTGATTATAAAGTAAAAAATTGAATGTATTTAAATAAATAATTACCGAATTAAAATAATCTACATATAGGGGTATTTTTTTGTTTGAATTATGAACTAAATAAGAAAGCAATAAAAAATTTAAAGCCACAGTATAGAAACACGAAATAATAGAAACACTGATAGATTTAAAGACAAACTATGATGCAACTTCATTGCTTGTCCAATAACTTTATAGTCAAACTACAAAACTGTTTTATCAATTTTTCATAAAATGTAGGCAAACGTCGTTGGCTTGCACTAGAATTTGGTTTTCCTTGTCAATCTGTCAACTTGTCCATTCGACAGTAGAGAAACCTTTCAAGGGCCATGCTAAGCTGACCATAACAGGCACGATGATGATGAAAAGCTACGAATTCGCACTCCATCACCTATCTTGCAGTACAATTGAGCCCTCGACAGATTTACTCACAAGTCGACTATATTTTATACTCCAGCCCGAAATACCGCGTGAGCATCATCACTCAGACACAGTGACGGATTAACCCTTAATCAAATTAAGCAATTGCTTAGGGCATCAAGTCTGAGGGGGCACCAGAGGAAGCACAAAAAAAATCCGTCCTTAGGGCATCACTCTCTAAAAAAGTTTCTATACTGCACTCGGTGAAACATGGCGGTAGTGGTCATTGACTCTCTGTCAAAAACTTGTCATTTTCTATATAAACCGCGATTGACAATGAAGTGTCAGATGTTGTCAATCGCGGCTTTGTATAGAAAATGACAAGTTTTTAACAGGGAGTCAATGACCGCTACCACCACGTTTCGCCGAGTACACTATAGGAAAATAAAAACTAAGTTTTTTAGGCGGTAAAGGTTTAAAGACCGATTTTAGTTTGACATACGGAGAGGGGGCCCCCTAAGGGCATGTATTGCTTAGGGCATCAAGTAGTCTTAATCCGTCACTGCTCAGACATGGCTGCTTTAGTAGTGTTTGAATTAATAATTATAGATAACATAGAGCTAAGTAATCTAGGTTCCGTTCCATTCCCTTCTAGAAGGCTCTAGGAGGGAATTGAATGGAAGTTGGTGGAGACAAACCTAGTGTAATAATAATTAATATTATTTAATTAGTGTAATCTTAAGATAACTTTTACGTATACTGTGTGTAAAGGTATAGCGTCGGGACAAATAATAATTTAATGAAACAGGTATACAAAATATTACTCAGTTAAATAAGTTATAAATACAAAAGTGCAAATAAGCTGCAATCGCGCGTTTTATAGGACAGAAGATTTTTAATAAGTCAACTAAGTAGGTAACACGGACGTAAAAAAAATACGGACGTAGCATCCTTACTAATATTATAAATGTGAAAGTGTGTCTGTCTGTCTGTTACCTCTTCACGACTGAACCGCTGGACCGATTTTGCGAAATTTGGCATGGAGATACTTTGAGTCCCGGGAAAGGACATAGGATACTTTTTATCCCGGAAAAATGTACGGTTCCCGCGCGATAAACGAGTTTTGGCGCAACGGAGTTGCGGGCGTCATCTAGTTACGTTAATTTCGTTTATTGTGACCGACACTCACACACGCAACTAGGTACTACAACCCACTGTCATTGTACATTGAGTGACGGCGCCAATGACACGCGCACATCCTACACGGGCGGCCATAACTATGCTTCACTCGTGATTAGACAAGGTTACGTCCGTATTTTTTTACGTCCGTGGTAGGTGACATACCTATGTATGTAAGTTCTATTACAATTTTTACCGACGACGGTATGCAAAAGATGCAATGTGGATTTGCAAAACTTTATTAGAACGAGGTATTTAAATGTAACTATTCCATTTTACCGACGACGGTATGCAAAAGACACAATGTGTATTTGCAAAACTCTAGTAGAATTCGCTAATTATTTTTCAAATAACGCCATAACATTATCCATTTCCACTTTTGAAACTTGGGGCAATACTTAACCTAGTAGTGATTAGGGGTCGCAATACCGAACCATTTAAGCAAAACCGGTATTTTCGGTATTGGCTCCAGACCAATACCGGTATACCGGTATTTTCGGTATTTCCGGGATTAAGCTAAAATTAACAAATTTAGTAGGTACAATAAAATTAGTTTGCGGAGGAATAGTAAGTAGGTTCCTAACCTAAATATGCTTAAATCAATTTATCTTCTGAAATAAACAAAATTTTAACTGATTTTAAAAATGATTTTACCTTTGAAAAGCTACATCCTTTGTAGTTTGTAGGGTATAAGTTATAACTCGAATTTGGTACCACGTTCACAAAAGTGGTGATATAATGATGGAATCCATGTCAAATCGGGAGAAATTTTCGAAAATATAGAAACATATTATTTTTCCTTAGTCTATGATATTATGTAGATTTTAAGTTTTTTTATGAAGTAATCTAAGCAAATACTACCAAAAAGTAATATTTATACCAAGGTATGCCCTTTTTACATGGGGAAATGCTTTGCGCATCCCCGGCGGATTGGGGCATCGGCCAGGGTATGTATGGGACTCTCCGAGGAACTACCCACTAAAACCCCATGGTGCTCCACTCCCCGTTTAGGCATAATTATGGGCACGATCAACCCACCCCAACTCTACCAACGGTTGTCCGCGTTTCGCAGACTCATCAAAACATGCAGGCATTTCTAGGTCAGCTCGCGAGTTGGCCTAGAAAAGCCCATACGGGGGCCGCGATGTGCAGGAGCGCATTACGGCTCTCTCTGAAACTCGGTGCAATGAGCGGCGGTGTCCCCACACTGCCACCCCGAGTATCCTGACTAAGCCACTCCGTGGTGCGCGTCTTCTCCTCGGCCGTCTCAAGGGGTCGAGCGCCTCCCGTTCTCTTCTGCGGTCGGTCAGCACTGCAAAGGAGGGGGCTCCTTTGCAGTGCTGACTTCCTGGGCAAAGTCATTCATCACCTGCCACGCAATCTCGCTGCTCAGCATTGCCCGGATTATTGCTGGCAGGGAGATGTCCAATCCAATAGCAGCCGTAAGGGCTGCGAGTTGTTCCATCCAGGATGGACAAGTCGACAATGTGTGCCCTGTCGTGTCCAGCTCGTTAGGGCAGTGGTGAAATCTCGTGTCACTCTCTCTGCTCGCGATCTGACTCAGGTACCGACCAAAACGGCCGTGACCGGTCTGCATCTGTGTCAGATGAAAGGAGAGTAATCCGTGTCTCCGGATCACCCACTCTATAAATAGGGGGCAGATTGCCTCTATGAGGGCGATGCTTACCAGCAGTTCTTGCAACCTTTCCGCACCAAGGAATGCCCTGGGTTCCGAAAGTACTGCAAGCATATTATGCAGTTATTAAATTATAGCAATCATCATCATCACTACCTTCATTACACCATGCATCATCACGCTATGACTCTATTATTGATACTTCTCATAGTATTTTCATCGTAACATGTCTTTGATAATTGTTTTGTCGTTAGTTAAACTTCTTTTGATATTTTATAGGATATAATCTGATCTTGATGTTATGGCCAACAAAGTCATGAAAATACCATGAGGTATCGAAAGAACTCCTAATTTTTTTTTAATGAATTAATAAGTATGTTGTTAATTTGATTTGTTGTCTTAAAACAATGATGTTGTTTTAAGAAGCTTGAATAAAAAATTAGAAGTTGAATTAAATAAAGCTAAGGCGCTTCTGGATCCAAAGTCACTGAACAGAACTTCCGAGACTTTAAAGAAAGGTATTTGAGAATTTTGGCGTTGCATGAATTAATGCAGCCATACACCTCCACTTACTGATTTGATGAGTTTTCATTCAAAGTTGTTTGTTGGTTCCGAAGTCACTGAAAGGATCTTCTGAATTTTTAATTTTGGCATCCCTTTTAAATAATAATTGCAAGCATAATATGCAAAATTGTAATATATAATTTCAACTTTATGAGTTCATGAGTTGTTTCCTGAATCCGAAGTTGCTGTACAAGAACAACTCTTGAGCCTATAAAGATAGACACGTGAACATTTCGGCATTTGGGGACGTCGTAGTATAAAGTGTGGCTGATACAAGATACCAAATGTGAATATTTTTGAAATCCACTCAACAATTAAGTACTTATTTAATAATTATGGTTACTTACCTGTAACTAAAAACAGCGTAATATGAATCAAATGGCGCATTTTTCTATTAGCATATTTTGTTTTTTTATTTATTTTACCAAAACCGAAAATACCGAATATCCCGGTTTTTGTAAAATGAATACCGGTATTACTTAGACCTAAATTTGGCCCGGTATCTCGGTATTTTCGAAATCCGGTATCCCGGTTTGCGACCCCTAGTAGTGATTTCTCAATACAATTATTACGCCGGGAACAGTAGTATTATAACTCGTATACCAGTTAGTACCCGGTAGATGTTACATTTAATGCAGACAGACCGGCGCGTGCGCACCTTGCGTCCACACACACACACACACGCACGCACGCACGGACGCACGCACGCACGCACGCACGCACGCACGCACGCACGCACGCACGCACGCACGCACGCACGCACGCACGCACGCACGCACGCACGCACGCACGCACGCACACACACACACACACACACACACACACACACACACACACACAAGCATGTACACACATTCAGACATACACACATATAAACAGCAGACAGCTTTGAAACTAGATATGCGGTTAACTGTACTTAAACGTGTCGTTTTGTAAATTATTGTCTAAAAACTGCAACTAAGTTACTTTTTTGTATTAATTAAAATATGTATTGCATTTAAAAACATGGTACTTCTTTATTAGATGTTGGTTAAAATTGAGAACTTAGTTTCAATCAAATACCAATTTTGCATGATCATAAAGTTAATAGGTATATTAACTTTATGTGCATGATATGAATAAATTGTCATGTTTGAATTTAAATTAGAACTTTGGTTAGATCTTTTTAAATGTATGAGCATTTTTGTCTATTTGGATAAGTATTTTGTTTATCATATGCAGCATCACCTGGTACTCATTAGGATACCCAACTCCTCACCAACTTAGAGCAGAGGTTTCGTGTTTTGGCTCATTTTAATTGCTACAACTAGTAAGACGTAGATAAATAGTAAATATTTGCATGCTGCTGCTGGATTCTATAGGAGCCGAGCTTCGTATGAACCCAAAGTGGAGGTTTCATGTTTGGGCTCATATTAACGGCCTCATCGAAGAGGATATTTATACATATTACATGGTATTCATTGGGATATGATCCTGTTGATAATAATTATTTTGCACTATAACCAACACAAGTTATACGTGGGAGAGCCATGCTTCGGCACGAATGGGCCGGCTCGACCGGAGAAATACCACGTTCTCACAGAAAACCGGCGTGAAATAGCGCTTGCGCTGTGTTTCGCCGAGTGAGTGAGTTTACCGGAGGCCCAATCCCCTACCCTATTCCCTTCCTTTCCCTCCCCTATTCCCTTCTCTTCCCATCCCTACCCTCCCCTATTACCCTATTCCCTCTTAAAAGGCTGGCAACGCACCTGCAGCTCTTCTGATGCTGCGAGTGTCCATGGGCGACGGAAGTTGCTTTCCATCAGGTGACCCGTTTGCTCGTTTGCCCCCTTATTTCATAAAAAAAAGTTTAAAAAGCATGAAATAAAATTAAATCAAGAAATTAAAAAAAAAAAACCCACCAAACAACTTTAAAAAGTAATGAAATAATATTTACTGACTTTAAGTTTAAATAATTCCTAAGTGTAAAGTAATATTTTAGTCCATAATTGTTGTCAAGGTGTGTCGGGGGACCACTAATAGATGACCACTAGTAGATGATGTGGATTTCACATAACATTATAGTTTAAGGGTCAGTCACAACGAACCGAATCGAGACAGTCAGCGACTTGGCGATACAAATGCAAAAGTAATGCTGGTAGTTTACTTGGCGGTCCCCCGACACACCGCGCCGTGACAACAATTATGGACTAAAATATCACTTAAATACATTTAGGAATTATTTAAACTTAAAGTCAGTAAATATTATTTCATCACTTTTTAAAGTTGTTTGGCGGGGTTTTTTTATGTATTGCAATATTATGTCATATTATGAGTTTAAGTTCCTAATATGAATTGTGCAAATGGTGGAATGTGAAATTCGGTACAGACATATTTTGTCTGAAACTGATTCTGTGTTACTAGAGATTTCTCTAGTAGGTAACACAGAATCAGTTTGCTGTTTTACTAAACGACCCGGCGAGCGTTGTTGTGCTATATACTTTGTACTATGTTATGCATTTAAAAGCCTTCCTCCTAAATCACTGTATCTATTTTAAAAGCCGCACTAAAATCCATTGCATAGTTTTAAAGATCTAAGAATATAAGGACAGACAGAGAGAAGCAAGTTGCTTTTCGCTGTCTGTCCTTATGTAGTGTTTTGCAAAATAAATAACCGTTCTGTTGCCTTTAAAATTTAAAATTGAAAGCGTCTTTTTTAAAAAAGACGCTTTCAATCATTTATAAATTACTAGGTGACGCCTGCAACTCCGTAGGTCGAAAATTCGTTAATCGCGCGGGAACCGTATATTTTTCCGGGATAAAAACTACTGTACCTATGTACTTTCCCAGGACTGAAAGTATCTCAATACCAAATTTCAGAAAAATCGGTTCAGCGGTTTAGGTGTGAAAAGGTAAAAAACAGATAGACACACTTTCGCATTTATAATATCAGTATGGATTCTACGCATATCATTTATTAAATTAATATTATAAAGAAGTAATATTTAAAGTTGGTGGATACTTATGATGAGAGGCGCGTAAGTGCAAGTAGTTGGGCAGAGTCAATAAACTGCGCTGGGCGGGCGGCGGCGGCTATTTCAGGTGCGAGGCGGCGGCGTGTTATTGATTACATCATAATAATGGACATTTAACGGTGCTCATTATGGTGACTACTAGTATACAAGAGCTACCGACTCTTATAAGGTCTGTGGATTTATTTCCATGATATGGGTGTAAGCAGTTACTAAATATGTAAAATTACTTTTGATAATTAAAATTATTACAAAGTTTTTTAATTACAATTTCATTTCAGGACAAAGTGAAGCAAGATGTAGGAGTGATCATTGGCAATCAGCTTGTATCGCTGGAAGTCGAACCCAAATCTATAACAATGATAGCATAGCTACCGTGCGGGATACTAATGACTGATGTACAGTTATAAAAAATATATAATGTTAAAAAGTAATAAATATTAATCATATTGGTTTGCAAGAATAAATGATTTTATGTATAAAATAACTTGAACTTATAAACAACATTTAACGTTATTTACAGCATTAAGACTTAAGGGCCTTCCCCTACGAAGATTCCGTAATTTACCGTATTTAGAGCCTTATAAACTCATAATTTGAAAGCTACAAAGTTATAATAAAAATACAGAAATAATCTTCAGTATATCAACATTCCTTTCCCAACGGGGGAAATTTAAAACGTTAAATTTTCTATTTTTGTTTATTATACTCATGATATTAGCTTCCAAAGCAATACCAATTTATTAAAATTGAAGCATACTTTCAGCATCTCCCTAATATTTACAAATTACGTTTATTTGAAACATACGACAATAGATAGACAATTTCATTAACTACATATTTCCCGTTTTAATTTTTTTTTTAAGATCAATTTTGAACTAAGATAAGTAAAAAAATAGGATTTTTGTGCGATCTCGGGAACGCGTTAAATGTGTGGTCAAGGTCGTTTGCTCGGGGGATGGCCTTAAGATCATGAAGCGTCAATAGTAATAATCTCTATTTAATTCTCTAGCCCTCTTACTAATAAAAACTTCTTAAACATGCGTTCAGCGTGTGAATAGTTAAACAAGAGTTTTTAAGTTACACACACGTTACACAGAGTCTATACAGGGAAATTAGTATGGTAATGACAGCATCGTTATACAGGCCTTATGTCAAAAAATGATTATTAGTAGAAAAAATCTTATGCACCCTCTATACACGCTGTGTAACTTTTTATTAGTAAGAGGAAATAGTTATAAAACTTTCTTCCACAAACTCCTGTTATGGTTCTCAAGAAACTCTGCTTTACTCAATATGAGAAACAGATTGACGATTTTTAGGGTTCCATACCCAAAGGGTAAAAACCCCTAACCCTATTACTAAAACTTCGTTGTCTGTCCGTCTGTCTGTCTGTCTTTCTCCCTCTGAAATTTTTTATAGATTGTGTATTTCTGTTGCCGCTATAACAACAAATAGATACTAAAAACAAAATAAACTTTATATTAAGTGGGGCTCCCATGATGCAACAAACGTGATTTTTTTTGGTCTTTCTTGCTCGATATAAATAATGGCAACAGGTAGGATATTAAAATTTTCACAAAATCCTTAATTATGTGTGTACTTCCTTTAATAATAATTAATAAAAAAATTAGATAAAATAAAAATTTAAGAGGGGCAGGCTCTCATACAAAAACACCATTTTGGCCTATTTTTGCTTTATAACGGTACAGAACCCTTCGTCCGCGAGTCCTACTCGATTTTTTTTATGCAGTTATATTTCAGATATTTCTATTTTACTGTGGGCGACAAATAAAAATTATATTTTCCTAAAACATTTGGTGTATAACAGTAACGACATAAATATTTAACGAGTCTTTTATCATGTTAATGTTTTATTTTATTACCTGTTCTATATTGTTTCATATTACTGTTAAGTTTTAAGTGTCTTTGTTGTTGCATGCCAATAGCCAAGTAAAAGCAAAATGTAGTGAAAAAATAAATAAATTCAACGTTGAGTAACAATTACTAATAATAAAGAGAGTTACTGAATTCTCGAGAAAAAAAATTGTAAAAATATTAGTTTTGTTGCACTTAAAGAGCTTTGACAAATCTGCCCGTTATTAAGGTAGAGTGCAATGGGTAGGTAATTAATTACTAAAAGCCTTCAAGCAATCAAGCCTTTTATAAAAATAAATAGGAATGAAGACCCGATGATTAATTTTAAAAATATATTTAATCTTCATATTTATAGCTGTTGTTTTGTTATATTTCTTTCAGTCTGCAGTATGAGACTGGCGAGAGCGTAAGCCACAGTGTTGTTTAATTTTAACAGTGCCATGGAATCTAATATAGAGAGTATCTTCACAATGGGTAAATATTTAGTTTAACCTATAATATATTATGGGAGGCTATATATAGATAAAGAAACAGGACACCTTTTCACATCTATAATATTAATAGATGACGGCCGCAACTCCATTGCGTCAAAGTCCGTTTATCGGGTGGGAACCGTACATTTTCCCGGGATAAAAAGTACTATTTGTCCTTTCCCGGGATTCAAAGTGTCTCCTTTAAAAATCCGTTCTGTGGTTTGGGCGTGAAGAAGTAATTGACAGACAGACAGACGAACAGACAGGCAGGCACATTTTCAGACTTATAATATTAGTATGGATATATTGATATAATAATATGTACTTATATATAATAATATTGGTAAAAAAATAATTTTTTTCAAGTCCATTTTTGTTTAATAATTAATTAATAAATTATATCCAAAAAACTTTTTGAAATAATCGGCCAAGTGCGAGTTGGACTCGCGCACGAAAGGTTCCGTACCATTATAGAGCAAAAATAGGTAAAAAAATGTGGTTTATTGTATGGGAGGGGCTCCCATACAATAAACCACATTTTTTATTTATTTTATTCAAATTTTATTATTAATTATTAAAGTATAAATACAACTGAGTATTTTGTGAACACTTCAAGTGCCTACCTATTGCCATTATTGATATCGAGCAAAAAATAGCAAAAAAATAAGTTTGTTGTATGAGAGCCCCCCTTAAATATTTAATTTGTTTCCTTTTTAGTATTTGTTGTTATAGCGGTAACAAATATACACAATCTCTGAAAATTTCAGAAGTCTAGCTATAGCGGTTCTTGAGATACAGCCTGGAGGCAGACAGACGGACAGACGACGGACAGACAGACGGACAGACAGACATCGAAGTCTTAGTAATAGGGTCCCGTTTTTACCCTTTGGGTACGGAACCCTAAAAAAAGCTTTTATTTAAATAGTCTAAAAAGAAGAAAATAAATTTCTCCTTAAAATTTTTAACTATTAAGGGTGGGTTGCACCAACTTACTTTAACTATAACTGTAACTTTAACTATAACTTTAACTACAATGCAAAATGTCAAATCTTTGGTTAAAGTCAAAAATGGACGCCATATTTAACCATAACCATAGAGCTCGACAAGGCTTTAAATGCACGTGGCGACAAAAGGAACTAACGCTGTCATCATACAAAAACGCCATTTTTGACAGTTCTCCTTTACCAGCAGCGCTCCCGCCCACGTTCATTTAAAGCATTGTCGGACCAGCAACGTCTTCTGTCAAATTCTGTGGTCAAAGTTAAGGTTAAAGTTAAATTAGCCTTAACTATAACCATAAATTTAACCACGCCTCTGGTGCAACCCACCCTAAGTTATAATCCTCAATATATTATACAATTTGCATGATAATAAAAGCTTGTCGCGCGATTTGTAAATAAACAAGTACCAATTTAACTGAATAAATTGATATTATATTTTTATTTTAATAGATTTTATCAAGTACTGACAGATTGTTAAGTCTCGCGACAAGCTTTTATTATCATGCAAATTGTATAATATATTGAGGATTATAACTTGATAGTTAAAAATTTTAAGGAGAAATTTATTTTCTTCTTTTTAGACTATTTAAATAAAAGCTTTTTTTCAAAAAGTTTTTTGAATATAATTTATTTTTTGTTTTTTAGTTATTCTCTGGCTAGATTTCTTAGTCAGTTTGATTGTAGTTTGTTTTGTTTCAAGAATTTGTTAAAATCTGATTAACTTAAGTCCTGAAGAAATCGTATTTGATTTTGATCAGTGAAAAAACCGTGTGTATATTTAGCAAGTTGTTATATTTCGTTTATTTCTGCATGACTAAAAAGTTAAATTTCACTTAACAAAAGTAGTGATGAGCAAAGCAAGACCAAGACCTAGACTCGACCAGTCTTGGCCTTGGTCTTGCTCAAATCTGTCTGGTCTTGGTCTTGGTCTTGCAAAAAGCAAGACTCTTGCAAACATTTTTCAAAACTTTTTGTAAACGTTTTAATTTTCTCGAAAAAACATTTTCAAACCTAAATTATTAAGACTAGGTACATAATCATATCTTAACTTGTTAAGAGAATGATTCTTGAATTGAAAATACTAATGAAAAGTCGAGAGTCAACTCAGCATTATAGGCTGATCTTTTAACGGAAATAAGTCCTTAAGAAAAATGTAAATTTTGAAAAATAAGAACTTTCCCTCGGATTTTTTAGGGTTCCGTAGCCAAATGGCAAAAAACGGAACCCTTATATATTCGTCATGTCTGTCTGTCCGTCCGTATGTCACAGCTACTTTTCTCCGAAACTATAAGAGCTATATAATTGAAACTTGATAAGTAGGTGTACTAGTCTGTGAACCGCATTAAGATTTTGATACAAAAATAGAAAAATTATTAAAAATTGTAGGGGTCCCCATAGGTACAAGTTCTGAAACAAAAAAAATAATTATGGAACGTAGTTCCTTATGGCGCGTTGCGAAAGGGGTAGACGGTAAAAGTTGTAATGACACTTTTTGACCGACACTTTTTGCCACAGACATAGATCAAGACAGATGCGGTATCTATCTTGATCTATGTCTGTGCTTTTTGCTATACTTGTAAGCCGTGCGGCGTGCGCGTGTTTCTCTGACTGTTTCTCTCTCTCATAGAAAGCAAGCCAGTTATGATTTTCTTTGCTTTTTTTTTCGTTTTTTTTTCGTTTTTTTTTTTAGTGTATACAGGTTTTTTGTACATAAGAAATAACTTCCATCCGGGTATCCCTTACCACCTCTCAAGTTTTTTTTCATCTAACCTATGCGTGTGGGGTATCTATGGATAGGTCTTTCAAAATCATATTGAGATTTATATTATCATTTTTTTCTATCCTGAATAGTTTGCGAGAGAGACTCTTCCAAATTGGTCTTAGTCTTGCATGGAGCAAGACTCTGGCATAGTCAGTCTTGGTCTTGGTCTTGGTCTTGCATTTTTTGCAAGGCCAAGACCAAGACTGCAAGACCAAGACCAATTCAATTCAATGCTCATCACTAAACAAAAGTGACTGGATTCAACCGGGCATTTTCCAAAACCCGGCTGGATTTGACTTGACATGACACGACACGTCACGTCCCGTCACGTCACGTCATGGCACGTCACGTCTCGTCATATCACGTCAGGTCACGTCACGTCACGACACGTCAAGTCACGACACGTCAGGTCACGTCACGTCACGTCACGCCACGTCACGACGCGACGCGACACGACACTACATGACACTTCACGACACTTCAAGATACGACACGACACGACAAGTCACGACTCGACACGACACGACAAGTCACCACTCGACTCGATACGACACGACACGACACGACTTGACTCTATTACTTTTCAATTTACTCTCAATGAGACCTTTTATTTGATACCTATATTGCAGAAGTACTTTAAAAACAACTATTCCCCTATCTTGGATGAGCCGCCATATTGGATGTAGAATGACATTAAATTCGTTTCCAAGTTACTCTCAATGAGCCCTTTCATTTGATACCCGTATTGCAGAAGTGCATTAAAAATAACTATTCTCCTATCTTGGATGAGCCGCCATGTTGGATGTAGAATGACATTAAATTCTTTTCTGAGTTACTCTCAATGAGTCCTTTCATTTGATACCCATATTGCAGAAGTGCATTAAAAATAACTATTCCCCTATCTTAGATGAGCCGCCATATTGGATATAGAATGACATTACATATTTTGTTTTCGAGTTACTCTCAAAAAGCCCTTTCATTCAATATCCATATTGTAGGACTGCATAGAAAATAACTTTTTCGCCATCTTGGATGGTCGGCCATATTGGATTTAGAGTGATGTCAAATACCATATCGTGCATTGTCATCCAAACTAAACGTGTATACAAAATTTCAGCTCAATCGGTTAAATATATGTACTTCAAAATTGAGTTTCAAAATTTCACCCGAACATAATGTAACTTACATACATACAGAGCAAGTTTAATAAAAGCTTTTAAAAAACCTTTTTATTTTGTAATAAATAGTACAATTATGTGTTAACAACAATTAGTTATAGTGTTTCCTACTTACAATACCTATTTTAACCAAATTTCAATCAAACTTTTCTTGTCCAATTACTGGTTTTGGGTGTCCAATAACTGAAATTCTGTCCAACAACTGTTTTTTACCAACCATTCAGTTTTTACCAAAAAATCAATATAGGTAAACTGAAAAACCGTCGCATTTTTATGTTTGTTTATCTGTATTTAAATAATTTATGAACACAAATAAATATCTATTTCTATTTCATGTGAAGTATTTAATTTTTTTTACAGCTATTTCTATTAAAAAAAACCTTAGCTGTCCAATGACTGATGCTTTTACGGTAGATGTAATGGAAAGCTGTTTAAAGAATTCTTTATTTTATTACTTTTTAGGGTTCCGTACCCAAAGGGTAAAAACGGGACCCTATTACTGAGACTTCGATGTCTGTCCGTCCGTCCGTCCGTCTGTCCGTCTGTCCGTCTGTCCTTCACAGATTGTGTATTTCTGTTGCCGCTATAACAAATAAAGTTAATATTTAAGGGGGGCTCCCATACAACAAACGTAATTTTTTTTTGGCCTTTTATGCTCGTAGTCAATAAAGGCACCAGGTAGGCACTTGAAATTTTCACTAAATCCTTACTTTTATTTGTACTTTAATAATTAATAATAAAATTAAAATAAAAAATATATTTAAGGGGGGCTCCCGTACAAAAAACACATTTTTTGCGGTAGCGGTACGGAACCCTTCGTGCGCGAGTCCGACTCGCAGTTGGCCGATTATTTATTAAGTTCGTGAGACTGTTATCGGTAACAATTATGGCTAATTGATTTACATTTTATTCTTTCTCTCTTTCTTTCCACACAAATACTTCATACTTTAGTACTTGTACTTTGTAGTAGTAACTACGTACTTACATAAAACCTTTATCAGACAGTGCAGTGGTTGCAAGAGTGAATTAGGTAAAGAATTTTCGCATAAACTTATTAAATATATTGTCACTGGCGTTTTTGTTTAATGGTTCTGTATATTTTATGTACTATCAGAGAAGTTGATTCATAGGCAGATGGCGGACCTGCGTAATTTGGCCGCGTTATGTCAAACCTACCCGACAAATTCCGACCCGACAGCTTACATTGAATTGACATAATCCGACCAACTGACGGAGGTCCGTCAACTGCCCATTTATTAATTTCTTCCATGGTACTATCAGAGAAGTTGATTTATAGGCAGATGGGGGACTAATGTAATTTGGTCACGTTATGTCAAACTCAGCCGAGTCACGACTTTAAAGTCGTGACTCGGCTGAGTTTGACATAATATCCTTAAGGCCTGTATTCACTTTGATTAGTGATCAGTGCAGGTGATAAGTGCAGGTGATTAGTGATTAGGAGAAAGTAAGTGTGGATAGCGACTGATTAGCGCAAGTGATTAGCCGGCTGCGTAGTAACGTGCATTGAATTGATACAATTTGACCAAATGATTTAGGTCCGTCAACTGCCTATTTCTTCGATGTTACTTTTTTATAAGGCGGTATTGAAGAAAAGTGGTGTTTTATTTTTAGCTCAAATCTCTGAAATGTGCTACTATGTAGTGTCGTTACTGTGTAAAGTTATATTAAGCCTGATAGCATTGTACGTGGTAAGACGAAGAATAAAGATGAAGAGGGTGTACGAGTTGGCTGACAAATTGAAAAATGCCTACAAACCTCTACCGCTTATAGGCCATGCGTATCTGGCGCTGGGTACTAATGAAGGTATATCATATTTATAATACACGTGTACGGTAGTAAAATATTAACGGTTAAACACCCAATTATCACGATTAACACTTTTTTTAACGACAGTAGTCGTCATCAATTGAAGAGTTTGTCAGAAAATGTGTGCTTATGACAAAATCTACATTCAATTAAAGTTGAGTAATAATTGGATTAAATTACGCCACTGATAATAATTGGATGTTGAAAAAATATAAAGACCTCATGATATCGAGAATTAATAAACAATGAATAATATTCAACTTTAGCCTCATAGCTTATGGATACTTAAATTGTTTTGTAGACAGACTGAACGTGTTGAAGCAGTTTTCGAGTGAAGCGATGAACAATAAACATGGGGTTACTGGCGCTTGGATAGGAATGAACTTTTATGTCGGTATGTGTACATTTTAACTAATATTTATCGTAGCAGGTTAATAATGAATACATAGAACTTCTAGACAGAATAAACAACTAATATTTTTTGACTGCCAATAATCGGGTAGTGTGAACTGTGAAGTGTGAACAATCTCTTGGATCGGAAACGTCGCGAATATTGTTGCTGCGACCATTGGTTGGGTAATCTTTATAAAACTATAGGCAAAAAGACACTACGAAATAAGTGAGAATTTGGCTGGATCAAAATTTAGGAAGATTGTTTACACAAATAAATAAACAAATTGTTGAGTAATAAATAACTGAAAAAAAGTTTCATAATAACGTATTTTATGTGAAATAATAATCATTTATTATTTCACTCTTTTAATAAATTTGCACAAAATGACAATTGTAAGAAAGATTAATCTTAACTGCCGTTTTAAAATAGGCATAAAATTAGTTTTAGTAACATAAAATAGGAAATTGGTAATTACAAACATAAAATTTGGTAATAAAATTGTTTAATAATTTATATTCGTACAGCAGACTACCTTAATAAACTATTTTTAGAAGGTAATTAAACTTTTTTAACATAGGTTTTGTTCTTTCTAGTAAATTGCCATCCTACAATGATTACCTAATTAGTGTACTAAAAAAATAAGTTTTTTTCCTTTATAGAGACTATACAGGTTTTTTTTTACAATTTCTACTCGGTATTACTCATTTCGGTACACTTTTGTGATTTGAGCACACCGTTTGGATTAATATACTCAAGCAAGAGAAGAGAGACTAGATTTTAAAACATTCAATTGCAAAACTTTTTACAGTTGTGGCGGACCCCCTCGCCGCTGAAGTACTGACAAAGGCAGTGCTGGTGAAATCTGACATGAAGGCTTTTCGCCATCTCACGGGAAAATACGGATCTATATTTGCACCGCGTAAGAATTTTACTAATTATTTTAAGTGGGCCCCTAGACGATCAATTTTGTCGTATATCGTTGAACATTATTATTGAACAACTAGCTGTGCCCCGCGGTGTTACCCGCGGTTTAAGTGATATATAATAAAAGACTATGAAAAGTACCAATAATAGGGTCAAAACGGGACGATACATGGTTCTATAATGGTTTATGGTAGTGATGATGATGATGATGATGAATGTAATTTGCATAGTAGCATATGCTTTCCGTTCTTAAAACAACGTCGAAACTCCCAAACTTGAATCTATAAAGAGTCAGGAGTTCCCTCAGCACCTTCTGAACCATGGTATACCTTGGTGCAAAATCTTACTTGTTGGTAGCATATGCTTAGAATACTGCTCACGAAACCGAAGTCACCACATGTTTCCATATAAATTTTGAGGAGTTCCCTCGATTTCTTATGGATCCCTTCATCAGGTTACCAATTTTATGAATATGGTACCAAATTGGGATGATAACCTATATACCAAAAGAAAAAATTTGAAAATCGGTTCACAAACGGCGGAGTAATCGTTGAACATAAAAAAACGAACATAACACCTCCTCCATTTTGACAGTCGGTTAAAATTGTAGCCTATGTGTTATTCTGATGTATAAGCTATATTATTATATAAATATATAAATATATAAAGTTTCATTAAAATCCGTTCAGTAGTTTTTGCGTGAAAGAGTAACAAACATCCATACATACATACATACATCCAAACTTTCGCCTTTATAATATTAGTAGGATTATTTGACAATAAGATTGAAAGGCGGGCGCGTTCAATACCAAGACCGCCAATAATATCGCACAATACGTTATATTTCGCAATAAAATTGGTCGTCTAGGGGCCCGCTAAGTTGGGACCACAGGTTGGGACCATAAGCGCTAAGATGTGGGAAAATTTATAGGAGCAGTGTCACTGATCAGTGATTACCTAATGTTAAATGCATCAGAGAGAAAGCTACCCGTAAATCGTAACTTAACTTTAAATGAATCTTCTCAACTTCAGTCACACATTTTCATTTCAGTGGACATCTGGCGAAGACACCGAAGAGTGGTTCTGCACAGCTTTAGTGAAAAACACTTGCGGGATTACATCAAGATTTTCGCTAATCGAAGCCTCACCGCAGTGGAAGAACTAGACGTGGTCGCCGACAACGGACCTTTCTCCATATGGGATCGTATTCTAGAATATTCTATGATGTCAGTCAGTCGTAAGTCAATTTATTTTAAACTTATTTTTTTAAAGTCGGTTGAACTAAGAAAATCACAAATTGCGAATATTAATAGGAACCTAATCGAATTTTGTATATTCTTACTTGAAAAATGCTACATTTTATCCTGAAGACTTGTGTAAGGTTGTACTTAAAATGCGATATCCTGTTTTACCAGAGTCATTACTTGGAATGGAAAATATAGACATCAAGGATAAGGAACACGAATTATTCATGCAAGCGTTCTCTACGTATCTGCAATACACAGCGGAGAAAATGAGCCAGCCCTGGCTTCGCTCTGACGTCATATTCCGGAACATGCCCATTTACAAAAAGCTGGAGAAGTGTAAAAATGTAATTCACAGTTTTATTGAACAGGTAAATAAACATAAGATACTTGATAGAATATCTTTTAAACGTTAAAGGTACCATAACAACCAAAGTTGTAACTTTTTCAGGTTATAAGAAAAAACATGAGCAAGCCAGCAGGTAAGTAAATTGTTTCTTATTTCTTCTTTAGGCCGAATATAAATTTTCAAAACTAGAAATTAAAAATAAGTGCAAAATTAATAAAATAAAAAAGTTACCTATAGTTAAGAAAATAGGAATAGTGTTTAATCCATATTAATTATTAATTATAATATTATAAATGCGAAAGTGTGTCTGTCTGTATATCTGACTGTCTGTCTGTTACCTCTTCACGCCCAAACCGCTGAACCGATTTTGCTGAAATTCCTTATGAAGATATTTTGAGGCCCGGGAAAGGACATAGGATACTTTTTATCCCGGGAAAATGTACGGTTCCCGCGCGATAAACAAATTTAGGCGCAACGGAGTTTCGGGCGTCATCTAGAATAGTAATATGAAAATTCTAAAGGAATTCTTCAAACATTGGTACAACTAAGTACCGATAATCATCGGTTCAAACATATAATACATTATTATTTGAACTCCTACTCTACTCTCTCCACCTACTCTTAAGTACTTGCCATTAAGGACCATCATCGCCAATTCAAAACCACATAATTCTCGAAAGGTTCCTCCAAGAATGTGATGGAGACGATAATGGAGACGTCTCGGAGTTTTGAGCAGCCGTTTAGCTTGGAAGAGCTGCGCGACGAGCTGGTGGTGCTCATCCTGGCCAGCATCGACACCAGCACTGTGGCCGTGTGCTTCGCCTGCCTCATGATGGCCATGCATCCTGAGTGCCAGGAGCGGGCGTATAAGGAGTAAGTATTTTTTTATAAAATAACGGGGCAAACGAGCAAACGGATCACCTGATTGAAATCAACTACCGTCGCCCATGGACACTCGCAACATTAGAAGAGCTGATGCGTTGCCGGCATTTTAAAAATATATACGCTCTCTTCTTGAAGGTATAATAATTAGCTTCTGTGGATTATAACTTGCTTCTGTGAATATGCTGGCTCTAAACTTTACGACAGCGCTCTTTTAATGTCGGCAATAAAAATATATAACTCAGAACGATCAGGTATTTAGTAATTTTCAGGTTTACGTAATTACGTTAATCGTTATTCGTTATGGGTGTTATATATGTATAGATTAAAAAAAAAACAGGTTTGGTTTCGACGCAACTAGGTACGGGAGTATATATTTTCCTAAGAAGACCGTTAAAGTCATCGCGCTCTTAATTCCTCTGTTTCATATTTCAGGGTAATGGAAGTGATGAAAGACGCAACAGCGCCGACTATAGACCACCTCTCTAAGCTGACATATTTGGATGCTATCATACGGGAGACTTTGAGGTTGTATCCGCCAGTGCCTTTGATTGCGAGGAAAGTCGACGAAGATGTTGAATTACGTGAGTAAAAAAACAATTTTGTTCTTGTTTTATTGGAGTTTATAGTAGGGGAGCCCAGGGTGCTATTCGTGTATACTCCAGCGGGATGGAGACCTAGTAGGTTTTTTACATAAGGTAAAACTGATAAAAAATAATAAGAGAGCTTTTTATTTTAACGGTGGGTTAAGAAACTGCAGCCATTTTAAAGTTATGAAAAAGAAAATATATTCAGAAAATTGCTTATTTAGGTAAATTATAATTTTAGACAACAAGGACTAAATCATTTAGTTTAGTGCAACATAAAATATCTGCTAGGTTATTTTTTTATATTTTAAAATGTCCCTACAGGTTTACCTTACCTTTGAATCGTCAGTGCTTTATATGGAAGCTTCTTTATCTGACAGGTCCGATGACATATCAATATTCGAAAATAACTTTTTTTTAACCCACCTCGTGAGAAATCTGATTTCTATACCATGATAACTAGACACATGTCGGAAGCCTATACAAGCTTAATCTGACACGCTCGAGCTTGTCGCGAAATCCACTCTTCCCCTCCCTAACTATTAGGTATCGAAACTAATATCGTCTAAGAGGCAGTTTACAATAATTGCAACATGATGCGCTGATACGATTAATTTTTAGATGAAACTTTCAAAATTAGACAAGGCAGCGCAACATCGCGATTGGCAAGTCTGTAATTATTCAATTTGCATTTTTTGAGCAATAAATACAGCTTAGCCATAAATAGCTCATCGTAACGACGCGTCACATTGCAATGTACACTAGTAGGTCTGCCTTTTTGATCTAGCCCGTTGAAAATATTAAAAGACTATAAAATAGACGGGCTATTGAATAAATAAATAATAAATAAATAAATATCTTTTTATTCAAAATGGGTATCATGATACACTTTTTGAAAGTCGTAGAAAGAACGAAGAAACTACGTTGCCTACCACCGGTTCGGAAACTACCCCGCCGAGAAGAACCGGCGTAAGAAACTCGCACGGGGCCATCTTTTACTAAAAAAATGGAAAATTACAATTTTAAAATAAAATAATATAACAATGTTATGACTTACAGCTATGTAACAAAATAAACGAAAAGTAACCTGCATGGAGCCACCCTATTCCCAAGGTGTGCTGTCCTCGATGAAATCATTGACTTTATAATACGCTTTAGCACACAAACGTTCTTTAACTGCATTTTTAAATTTGTTTAAAGGTAGATTTTGAACATTTTCTGGGATTTTATTGTATAGGCGTATACATTGGCCTTTAAAAGAATTACTTACTTTGGCTAGTCTGAACATTGGTATTGCTAACTTGTTCTTATTTCTAGTATTTACATTATGATTATCGCTTTTCTTTTTGAAAATATTTATGTTCTTTCTAACATATAAGAGATTTTCCAAAATGTATTGAGATGCGACGGTCAGAATTCTTATTTCTTTAAATTTTTCTCTTAGAGATTCAAAAGACGACATCTTATAAATAGAACGAATAGCTCGCTTCTGCAGCACAAATATTGTATTAATGTCCGCCGCATTTCCCCACAAGAGGATGCCGTAAGACATTATGCTATGAAAGTAGCTAAAGTAAACTAATCGCGCGGTCTCTACATCAGTGATTTCACGAATTTTTTTAACAGCATATGCTGCAGAACTAAGCTTATCTGCCAGTTTTGCAATATGTGGACCCCATTGTAACTTACAATCCAGTGTTATGCCTAGGAATGTGGTGGTGTCTACTAAATTCATTTTCTCATCATTTAATAGTACATTGGTTTGTACTTGCCTAACATTTGGCAAGATAAATTTTAAACATTTTGTTTTATTAGAGTTCAAAAGTAAATTATTAGCATTAAACCAATGTACTATTTTTGAGAGAGCACTATTTACCTCGTCATAATTAAATTGTCGCCTCTTCACATTAAAAATTAGTGAAGTGTCATCAGCAAAAAGTACTATCTCATGCTTATCTTTAACAAGATAAGGTAAATCATTTATATAGATGAGAAAAAGAAAAGGGCCTAAAATGGACCCTTGTGGCACACCTAGTTTTATTTTGGTTCCATTAGACCTTATGGAGTTGACTTCCACCCTCTGCGTTCTATTTGTAAGGTAAGATTTTAGAAGTTTAAGTGCCGTGCCCCTTATACCATAATGGTGTAGTTTTCTTATTAGAGTATCATACTCCACACAGTCAAATGCTTTAGAGAGATCGCAGAAGATACCAAGTGCATCCTGCGACCCCTCCCAAGCTTCAAAAATACTACACAGAAGACTAATGCCTGCATCTGTTGTAGACCGACCTTTAGTAAATCCAAATTGATTATTATGTAATAAATTATTTGAGTTATAGTGAGCAAGTAATTGATTTAAAATTATTTTTTCAAAGATTTTACTTAGAGTTTGTAGATTGAAGAATTATCATAACAAGAGACATATTAAACAATGGAATATGGCAATTGCTTACCACCTAGCCCGTCTCATTTGTCATATCAAAATCAACTCTGACGGTATCTGGTTGTACGATAAAGTCCTTTTTTTATCTAGAAAAAAAAAAATATTCATGTGGCCCGCGATAAAAGCTATGCAATAGCTTAAAAATCTGTATTTTCAGCGACCGGTCTAACCATAGTCCCAAACAGCGAGCTGCTGATCAGCGTGTGGGCGATCCACCGCCACCCGCGCCACTGGGGCAGCGACGCCGACCGTTTCAACCCCGACCGGTTTCTGGAACCTTCCGAACGACCCGGAGGCTCTTTCATGGCCTTCGGATACGGACCCAGGAATTGCATCGGTAAGTTTATGTATTGACATTCATACAGTTGTAATAAGCCAGTAACGTTGTGAGTGAGTGAGTGGACGTTACGTTAGTAAATTACTAACGTAACGTCCACTCCGAGACATTAAATTATTACTTAACTTTAGTTTAATAAAGGGTTTGACAGAAAATATATTATGTGGTATACATTAAACGTCTCTGAGTGCGGCCATATGAGCTCTAAAGATCCATTCAACCTTATCAAACTATATTATTTGAGTTTTCTGCATTGAGCAAATACTTAAGTTTTTTTTTTCTATAGGATACCGATTGGCGATGAAATCGACAAAGATAGTACTTTCATCGATCATACGACGCTTCATAATTCTACCGCCATCGAACCAAAGTCAGTTTGAGTTGAAATTGAAATACAATGTGATGCTAAAAGACGTTAACAACTTTCAAATTCAATTGCAAAGAAGAAAGTAATCTACAATATTATATCACTAATGTTTCTGCTCGACCAGTTGAAAATTTGAAAAGGAGATGACCGCAACGACTGCACGCAAAGTATCCACTTTGTCGCCACGACTTTACGTAAAATGCGAAACAAATGTGCCAAAAATTATAACACGTGACATGATTAGATGATTAGTCAGCTTCTGAATCTCAAAGTGTACGCACGTTCGTCTCCTAACCGGTTTTTTACCAGTGCTTCCCAAACTTTGATCGAATAATCAATTATGTTTACTTACGCAAGTTGCGGCAATGACCACACGGATGGACCGTCATGCAGTATCTGTAAACAAAGGTACAACTTCTCCTGCTTTGGAATCACCGAGGCCGGCTACCGTAAGCTGGGTGAAAGGAAAAATACTTGGCGCTGTCCTAGATGTAAATCCTGCTTGTCATCATCAGGAGCCGCTACTTCACCGCAGGCAAACCAGCTAGATAAAGTACACGAGCAACTTAATGCCATTACACTGCAGCTGAAACCTCTTGCAACGCTCATGGATGACGTCAAGTTTATTAAAGCTGAGCTCAGCGCACTGAAGGATTCCCAGGAAATGACCCAACATATTCTCTCGTCCTTATCCGAAAAAATGCACGTGCTGGAAACCAGAGTTACCGCTGTTGAAAAGGTAGCTAAGCAGGTGCCAATCCTGGAAGGAGAAATAGCTAAACTTCACCAAGAGCTAGAAAATCGAGATCAGTGGTCGAGAGCAAACAATGTTGAAATTAGGGGAATTCCACAGAAGACCAACGAAAATCTATTCGATGTTATATTAAAAATATCTAACCTGTGCGGACTTCCATTACAAAAAGAGGAAATAAATTATATAGCACGAGTACCCACTCGCCTTCCCAACAAAGAAAAGTCAATAGTCGTTGCCTTCCACAGCCGCTACAAAAAGGAGGAGTTAGTAGCTTTATCGAGGAAAGCAGAGAAACTTAATTTGGCCAACCTAGGTTTTCATAACTCATCCGAAAAAATATTTATAAATGACCACCTAACTCAACGCAACAAAACATTATTAAACAAGGCAAAATCTGCAGCGAAGGAACACAATTTCAAGTATATATGGGTTAAACATTGTAAGATAATGGCACGCAAATCGGACAATTCACCTGTATTTTTTATAAGAAGCGAAAAGGACATTTCAAAGATAAATTAATCACAAACATATTATTCATTTGCACTAAACCTAACAGTTTGAGAAACGCTGATCTCTGCATTGCTTTTACCTTAGCTTATTTTCAAAACTCATACGTAAGTTTGCTTATTGCTTTTGAAATCTAGCATGCACCGCCTTCTATGAGCTATGATTTAACGCCTATAATCGCTTGCACTAACATGATCCTATGTTCGCATTCCCTCGCACCCAACTATACTACCGTACTTTTAAAAAATCGGTTTTTTTTATTTTTACCTCAAATACCTGCATAAAAATATTACGATTTGCTTATAGTAGTGGAGGGGAAGGTGCTATTTGTGTAGTCACTCGAGCGTCATGGAGACCTAGTAGGTTTTTTACATTAGGTAAAACTGATAAAAAAATAGTAAAAGCGTTTTTTTTATTTTAGCGGTGGGTTCAGAAACTGCAGCCATTTTAAAGTTTTGAAAAAGAAAATATATTCAGAAAATTGCTTATTTAGGTAAATTATAAATATATTTTAGACAACAAGGACTAAATCATTTAGTTTAGTGCGAAATAAAATATCTGCGAAGCTTAGTTAGGAAAATATGAAGCTTTATTTTTTTATATTTTAAAATGTCTCTACAGGCTTACTTAACCTTTGAATCGTCGGTGCTTTATATGGAAGCTTTTTTGGGGTATACTCATCCCCTATCTTAATCTGACAGATCCGATGACATTTCAATATTCAAAAAACAATTTTTTTTTAACCCACCACGTGAGAAATCTGATTTCTATACCATGATAACTAGACACATGTCGGAAGCCTATACAAGCTTAATCTGACACGCTCGAGCTTGTCCCGAAATCCCCTCTTCCCCTCCCCAACTATTATGATATTTTTAAACCCAATGAATTTATTATTAAGTTATTACAATCATTTCTCGTAAATACATTCCCAGGCTTACGATACATAACAGATAACCTTTTAAATCATGTTATGACACACTTTAACATAATACTTATATTGAAAAATATTAAGAAAATTAATTACTTTCCGCATAGCCCGTTGAATGTGATTGTTTTCCCTGGGTGTAGGCATAATATTATGTGCACTAGAAACTTGTGTTACATAGCCTATTACGAGTCGCATAGTTCTGACATTGTTTTTTGCTCGGAACGAACAACGTTACAATTATTCATTTTTTGTAAACATTGATTGCCGAAATGTCACCATGTCCGTACTGTATACAAAATTATCCACTCACCGCTTCGTATCATATCGCCTTTTTAGTTTCTTATGTATCTGTTCTCAGCATATTTGCACTAAACTTAAAACCCTTTATTATGTTATTATACTGTTATTCATTATTCTCACTTACAATGGCCAACCATAACTTTAATATCTATCACCAAAATACTCGTGGACTGAGAACAAAAACTCATAACTTTAAAAGGAACTTATTGCTAAATTCCTATGACGCGATATCATTAACAGAGACATGGCTACTCGGCAGCGTGTGCGACGGTGAACTGATTGACGATCGGTATGTTGTTTATCGTAGGGATAGGGACTACATCGTAACACATGAGAAGTACGGCGGTGGCGTATTATTCGCTATTAAAAGGGAATATACAGCCATCGACCGCCCCGAGTGGTCATCCACAGCTGAAGATATTTGGATCACTGTTACCTTACAAACAAATGCACATTTGAGTCGAAAAATACATTTCTGCACCATTTATTTATGCAAGGCAAAGTTTGGTAACTCTTTGAATACGCAGCTAATTAATTTTGCTCAAAATTTATCTTTAATCGTGAGCTCGTGTCCAAATGACCTGTTTGTTATCATGGGAGACTTTAATTTGAGTAATATTGTTTGGAACTCAGAGTGTGGTGACAATATTCAGCACTCTGGTGCATCAGGCGACCCACAAATATATTTTTTGGATAGCTTAATTGAATGCAACCTAAATCAATTTAATTTTTGCAAAAATATTAACGGTAGAATTTTGGACTTAGTTCTGTCGAATGCTATATGTTCTGTTTTGGCTTGTGACTCACCGCTTGTGCCTGAGGATGCCCATCATAAATCCCTGGATATAATATCACTAAATATCTCCGAAACTCTTGAAGTTAACTCGCGAAAGAAATATATATTCACTTTGGGTAATTATGAAAGAATTAATACTGAGTTGAATAAAATAAACTGGAAAGAGCTTCTCAGCAAAGGTTCCGTAGATGAGGCAACAACAATATTTTATAACACCTTGTATAGCGTAATAGACACTTATATTCCTAAAAAAATTGTAAATAGACGCAATAAATACCCGGCCTGGTATAGTTCGCCGCTAAAAAAGATTCTAAAAGAAAAATATAAGTACCTTTGTAAATACCGAACTTATGGAAACACATGTGATTATAACACATACTCTCTACTCCGTAAAAGGGCTAAGGCTCTGGAAGAGGGTTGTTACAAATCCTATATCGAAAAGTGTTAATACTCTATCGTAAAAAAACCCTAAATTATTCTGGTCGTTTATTAAAAACAATAAAAATGTTAACACACTTCCCTCTTCTTTGACCTACGAGGGTTACACCACCACCATAGGTTCAGATGCTTGTTCTCTTTTTTTAATTTTCTTTCATCCTTATCTAATACCGACCGCACTAATAGTAATTTGTCTTATCTTTATAATAATTATAACTCTCTAAATAATATATCTAACATTGAAATAATACCGGATGCCATTACGAAACTACTCAAGACAGTGAACCTTACTAAAGGTGCAGGACCTGACAATATTCCACCTCACTTTATAGTTCAGTGCTCAGACGCTTTGTCGGAGCCTATTAATTTATTGTTTGATCGATCTGTAAAGGAAGGCGTCGTTCCAATAGTCTGGAAATCTGCTTATGTATCTCCAATCCATAACCATAAGGGTGGCAGTAAAAATGAAATTAAATACTATAGACCTATCTCTAAATTATGCATATTTGCTAAACTTTTAGAAAAAGTTGTGTACGGTCAAGTTTACAGCTCACTCTCGACTCTTTTTATACCTCAACAGCATGGTTTCCTGCATCACAGATCAACTACATCCAACCTTCTATCCTTCGTTGACTTCCTTACAGAAAATATTGACTCAGGTGGTCAAGTTGACGCCATATTTACGGACTATAGTAAAGCTTTTGACCGTATTGATCACTCCGTGCTCATTGAAAAGCTTTATAACGCCGGAATCCATGGAAATCTCTACAGATGGTTCACCTCCTATGTCCGTAATAGGTCTCAGGCGGTGGTTGTCAACGGTTTTACCTCTCAGTGGAGTACAGTACCTTCAGGCGTTCCTCAGGGCTCTCTGCTAGGTCCTTTGTTGTTCAACATCTTTATCAACGACATACATAAATGTTTCCTCCACTCGGAATTCCTCTTGTATGCGGACGACATGAAAGTGTTTAAAAAAATCAAAGGACTTACCGATTGTCACTTACTGCAGGAGGACCTTGTAAGGCTTGAGAGATAAGGTGAGGCTAATAAACTTGAACTGAACGCTGGTAAATGCTAATAACATTCAGCCGTACGGTAAAGGTTGTTGACAATTATTCCTATCACCTGAAGGAACATGAGTTAAAAAAGGTTTCCGAAGTTCGTGACTTGGGCGTCATTCATGACTCGAAATTAACTTATATCAATCATATGGACTACATCGTTGCCAAAGCAAACAGGTCCCTGGGCTTTGTCATAAGAATGAGCTCTCAACTTAAAAATATCAAAATACTCAAGATACTGTATTGCTCTTACGTACGCAGTGTTCTTGAGTATTGCTCTCAAGCATGGAGTCCTCAATATAGCACCCACATTGATCGACTAGAGTCTATCCAAAGAAAATTTACAAGATTCTTACAATTTAAGTGTCGCTCCTCTGATCCTTAATATGAGTCAAGATGTTTAAGGTTCCATCTACTTCCACTTTACCACAGACGTCGAATAGCAGACATCTCGAGTCTATTAAATATAGCCCAACAAAAAATCGACTCACCTCATCCTCTTTCCAAAATACATCTCAAAGTCCCTTCCCGATCCTCTAGAGTCTAGACTATCTTCCTATAACCCTTTGTTTACTCCTTTTTCCCATACTAATTATCGTAAAAACTCATTTTTTATTCGTTCAGCTAACTTTTTTAACGACATAAGCAAAATCACGGATCTTGATTTATTTAATTCTTCAGTAAGTGCTACAAAAAAACGAATCACCAAACAATGGTTTGAGACTGTTTCTTAACTGTCAGAAGTTACAACATACTCTATCTTGTTAATTAGCTCGATGTTTTCATTGGTATTCTGTAATATTTTAGTGCGTATAGTTTCTATCGTAAACATAATTAATTACCTCACATTAATTAGATCATAGGCTTTTGTTATTATTGTGTGTCTAACTGTGAAAACGTGTAAATAGTGTTAAGTGTTTATGTAGCATCTAAGGCTGTAAATCAAATCACTGTATGTTTTCCTGTTAAAATAAAATAAAAATAAAAATAATATTATAATGTATTCAACGCATGGATTAAGTTTCACAATATTTTACAATTAATTTATTATTACTGTAGTCTTAACCTCCTAGTACGCTCTGTCACTCTATAAAAAGTTTGCAAATAAAACAAAAATATAGTTAATTGGATGAGATTTTTATTTGTCATACTACTTGTATTCGTGCTACGACCACGTAAGTCATAAACACTAAAGAAGCTAATATGTTACGTACATATTATTTCTGGTACATATATGATATATATCGTATTATATACAGCTCTAACTAATTTATGAACATAGTAGAGTGTAAATGGAATAGGCAGATTGTAATATCTACAAAAGAAAAAATAAATAAATTGTGACACATTACAACCTAAGGGTGCTCCCTCACCGGGAGCATTCGCTTGTAATGTAACGTTACAGGGTCGAGCATTACATCAGTGAGGGAGGATGTGTAATATCTTGTAACATCAATGCTACGTAACAGAGAAGTCAGCTTGCTATGGAATGCTCAAAGTCGAATCTATAATGTTACATTACACGTGAATGCTCGCGGTGAGGGAGCACCTTAAAAATAGCGAATATGTAACGTTACATCGCTTTGAAAATATGATACATACGGAAAGAAACAGCTGCATGTCAAATATAATAAAATTGAAACCCATTATCAACACAGATATCTGTAAAACAAAGTAGTTAGTACTTTGTGGTGTCAGAGTAATTGATTCATAGGCAGATGGCAGACCTACATAATATGGTCGGGTTAATTCAGACCAATGAGGAACAAAACAAATTAATTGGCTTTCCAAAAATCGACCAAATATATGTAGGTCCTGCATTCCTATGAATCTATTTCTCTAAATGGCAGATACATAATACAAAACAGGTTAACTGAAAAATCATTATAATTATAAATATGTATTAGTGGAAAAAAGCCAAAATTATAAAGTCAAACCTGAGCTCGGGCTATCATAAACAGAACAATCTTTCTCGTTGTCATACAGGGTACCTTATACCACCCAGCAAAATAGAATTTTGTAGCGGAGTCATTGCCCTGTACGGTAATAAAAAAATTGTATTCAATCCCAGAGCCTCCAAACTTATTTTACTAGCTAAAAACCGAGCTTTGTGAGGGCTCGCGTCGTTTTTCTGCGTGGTAATAATCTTTAAGGCAGTTTTTTTTTAATATTTTAATAGTAATCAAAACTTTGACTGACCGATGATAAAACACATCTACATATAAATAAAAAATACTATTTAAAAGCACAAATCAATAGGCGTGATAGTTTTTCCGTAAAGTGTACCACGAAAGTGCTCAGGTTGTGGAATATATTAGGGCTCGCTTCGCTCGCCCTGATTATTTACCATAAACAAGTTAATTTTTCGCTTAGTGTAATGTGTTTCAGAAATCAGTGCCCTCTTGGCTTAAAGCAGAACGGAATAACTTTAGCCTTCAAATTTGTATTTCTACAGAATAAAAAAAACACTACATTTTTCAAGTAAGAGAGCCTCGTATTCTCATTTTCTACTGTTTATGCCAGTACCTACAAATGGTAAAATGTGTTTCGACTTACTACAACTTTTAATTTGGAGGAGTAGTAGCAGGGCAGATAAATAGCACCGATGGAGACGACGGTTATCATCAAACGCTGGTAATCCTGTTCCTCGTTCTAAAAAGTTAGTAATCTTTATATTATCTCTTAAAAAGCAAGGTAGATTGAGTGATATATTAATGGGCAGATTAACCTTCGCCTTAGAAACTTGAAATTTCATCGTAATATTTTTAGTTAGACCAAAAAAATTGCATCTACAAAATGGCACAAGATTTTAAATTCATTTCGTCCCTATATAAATAATATATAATAAGAATTGAAAAACTCACTTCAGTTATATGGTAAAGACAAGTTCCGATTTGTATCAAGGTGGCAAAAAGCACAATGCCGAGAAATATGTTGAAAAACTTTTGAACTGTTTCAATGTATCTAAAAAGTAAAAAAAAAAAATAGTTTTTATATGGTAGAGTAAATAATTCTGTTATTATATTTTGTCTTTAAATATTTTCGCATTGGTTGTAAAAAGTACAGCAAAACATTTTAAAATAACATAGGCGAGCTTTATGGTTATGAGAAAAGAAAGTAGGTGCGTTAAAATAAATTGTTACGGAGAAAGTATACTTACGTGAACAACCTCAAATGTTCCTTAATAACGCGCTCTATCCTTTTCAACCTTTTCTCAGTATTCTTAACTTCCATAGCGTCGTGCAGCAACTCGCAGAATATCTCGATTTTCAAGCAGGCGTGATTGAGAGCAAGTGCGAAGAACGAATCAAATCCCAGATAGTATATAGTGACGAGGAGAACTCCGATGAGGCACTGACCGAATAAGAACTCGAAGTAAGGTGTCTGGAATCTTAAATCAGGGTCTGCAAAGGGTATCAATGCGTCGTGAATGTGTGTGCGTTTGGGGATCTCGTCGTATAGCTGACTCTTGATGTTGACGAACACTGTCATGCTGAAGTACGTGAAGCCGGATACCGCGACCATTAAGTTCCAGAACTTTTCGGCGTAGATCTGCAAGCAGAAATAAATTTTAATTCCTAATATATTAATATTTTTATCGTGCATCATCCGGCCATTTTTAGTGTATATTTTGCCACTAAAAATGGCCTTGATAGTGACGAGAAACCTATGTCAAATAATCTATACTTAATATTATAAAGCGGAAGAGTTTGTTAGTTTGTTTGAACGCGCTAATCTCAGGAACTACTGGTCCGATTTGAAAAATTCTTTCAGTGTTAAATAGCCCATTTATCTAGGAAGGCTATAGGATGTATTTTATCACGCTTAGACTAATAGGAGCGAAAAAATAGAAGAAAATGTTGAAAAAACGGGGGAAATTATTTGAAAGGGCTTATCTCACGAACTACTAGACCATTGAAGATATTGATTCATAGGACAGACCTACGTCACCTGGTCGGACTATGTCAATTCAATGTAATTCGTGATAATTCGACTGGTTTTGATAAAACGCGACCAAAATACGTAGGTCCGCCATCTGCCTATGGGTCACAGCACACATTATCAACTCGGAAATGGATCGTCACCGTATCGCCTCGAGCCGTTCAATAATAATAATAATATCTATGGACGCTTCACACCACGTCAGTCTGGCCCCGTGCTAAGTACCTGAAGGACTTGTGTTACGGGTACCAGACAACGGAAATATATTTAATACTTTTATACTATACATATATTTAAGATTTTTATTTTATGATACACATATTTAATACACATCCATGACCCAAGAACTTTGAAAACTTTTTGTTCCGTCGACGGGATTCGAACCCGCGACCCCCGGTTTGAGCTACCAACAGCCCACCAACTGAGCCATAGAGGTCGTCAGATTTATATTGTTTAATTTTTGTAATCGTCTCAATATTGTAATCGTCTCGCCTCGGAACAGGCTCCGAACCGCGATGCGATGCGTGGTCAACTTGCGGTTCCCGCGTTTACGGCTCATCATCCCCGCGCTTATGGCTCGTCGTCCCCGAGCTTACGTATCTCCATCTACCCTTGCTTCAAACTGATCTAGGGCCAGCGGTCGGCGAGCCGTAAGCGCGGGGACGACGAGCCGTAGCCTAGTTGACGTACAGGAGCTGCTGATACGCTTTGGTTACGTGCATACGTTAGGTTGACGCCTGTTTGACGGCGAGGCGAAAGGCGATACGGTGACGATCCTTTCCGAGTTGATATGTATGCTGTGACCCTATGAATCAACTTCTCTGATAGTACCTGCGAGTTTCTAATCCAACCCCGCACGATGACGTGGTACTTTTCAGGCAGGGTGTTGTACATGGCGTAGTCGCGGTCGATCTCCGCGATCACCATCTCGCCTTCCAGAGCCCTATAGTTTGATATCATTATCTAGAAAACGATAAAAATATTCAATGTTTAAAAATTTTAATAAAATAAGCAAAACGTACCATCGAGGAAATTGATTCCTATGCAGTTGATAGATCTACGTCATTTGGTCGAGTTATGTTAATTCAATATTAGTCGTGATTTGACGGCTAGGTTTGACGTAACGCGACCAGATGATGTAGGTCCGCCATATGCCTAGGAATTAAGTTCTCTAAATATACATTGTACAAGCCTCATTAGCTCTTTTTACAAATGTAGCCCATTATAGTGTGGCCGTACCTTCAGCTAATCGTACGAATTTAGTATAAGTTAGCCCTGGGTAAATATCACGTTAATTCTTGCATAAACAGGAACGAGAAAGATAACGTGATATTTAGTCCGGAACGTGACTTTAACCCAGATCTGCGCATACGGTCGGGTCGGCAAGTCTGGCAACAATGTATACCTTCATAAGCAGTAAATAAAATTGACTTTTGAATGGCTTATTGCCATACCTTTATCAAGCCACCGAAGTATGGTCCCACGACGGTGGAGTGATGTGTGAGGTTCAGGATGTCGCGCCTGATGAGACAGTCGAACGTGTTGAACAACAGTATCAGTACCATCGGGAGGAAAAACAATGTTTCGAGGGCTGAAACGAGATAGTATATAGCACAATATAGTACGTTATTAATTTAAACCATTCTCCAGAGCAGGGGTCACCAAATGGCGGACCGCGGTCCGCATCCGGACCGCCGACCCATTGTGTGCGGACCAAGTATTTTCGAAGATGAACTTCGTTAAAAATAAATTTCGGTCTCGACTTACTGCTGAACATCTCCAGGATTTAATATCAATAGCTTGCACCAATTCACTCCAAACATCAGAGAGATAATTAGCTACAAAAATTGTCACTTCTCTCATTGATATATTGTAAATAAATACCTCTGTAATTTCCGTAATTATCATTGTTTAATTTTTTTTTTTTTGAATGTGTGGACCGCGAAGTTCATTTCATTTCTTAAAACGGACCCCGAGCGAAACTAATTGGTGACCCCTGCTCCAGAGCATACAAAGTCTACTTTCACACGGCAGTTGGAATGTATTAAAAATATTAACATTATTAAATAGTTACTTGCGTATGAAAATTTTTATATTTTTCGTGATTTTCTTGAAAAGTTATTTTACGCACTTGCACTACGGTGGAGCATACGTTTAATATATTTTATAATGTCCAAATCATTTCTTATCCTTCCTTTATAAGTTGTTAAATTAGGTAAATTAAAATTATCCCGAAACATATTATAACAATACCACTATGACCTGACTTTTGAAGTTTTCAAAAGGTTAATACACTTTACCGAATCCCAAAAGGCGCTGTTTGATTGTGTTCCGGTTGGGGTACATCATCGTGATACACAACAGGAACGATGTAATTCTGTACGTGGATCGGAACGTACCAAATTCTTTCTCTCCCATCTTAAAAATATTATGTTCCTAAAGTTCTCAAAATTAATTCTATAATTATTATTTTTTTAAATTCAGAATAAAAAATACAGACAAACTGTATACAAACTATAAGTAAAATGTAGAATCTTGAACAATGCTTAGGACAGCTTGTAACATCAACACATGCTCTACGTAGCTCAGCTCTTCGGGACGCAACGATGTGCTACAGCGAGCTACGCCCCGCTACGCCGTAGCACAGCTCCCCGCTACAGCGAGCTATACCCCGCTACGCCGTAGCACAGCTCCCTGCTACAGCGAGCTACACGCGGCTGCGCCGTAGCACAGCTCCCCGCTACGTCGTAGCACAGCTCCCTGCTACAGCGAGCCACACCCCGCTACGCCGTAGCACAGCTCCCCGCTACAGCGAGCTATACCCCGCTACGCCGTAGCACAGCTCCCTGCTACAGCGAGCTACACGCGGCTGCGCCGTAGCACAGCTCCCCGCTACGTCGTAGCACAGCTCCCTGCTACAGCGAGCCACACCCCGCTACGCCGTAGCACAGCTCCCCGCTACAGCGAGCTATACCCCGCTATGCCGTAGCACAGCTCCCTGCTACAGCGAGCTACACGCGGCTGCGCCGTAGCACAGCTCCCCGCTACAGCGAGCTATACCCCGCTACGCCGTAGCACAGCTCTCCGCTACAGCGAGCCACACCCCGCTACGCCGTAGCACAGCTCCCCGCTACAGCGAGCCACACCCCGCTACGCCGTAGCACAGCTCCCTGCTACAGCGAGCTACACCCCGCTACGCCGTAGCACAGCTCCCCGCTACAGCAAGCCACACCCCGCTACGCCGTAGCACAGCTCCCCGCTACAGCGAGCTATACCCCGCTACGCCGTAGCACAGCTCCCCGCTACAGCGAGCTACACGCCGCTACGCCGTAGCACAGCTCCCCGCTACAGCTAGCTACACGCCGCTACGCCGTAGCACAGCCCCCTGCTACGATGTGGTAGAAAGGGTGAGTGTATGTATTGTAACAGGAATAATATTGGAATCTATACTGTAAACCGTTACTGTTACTATTATTTTCTAATTTTAAAAGAACAAAAAAAATATTTAGAACTGAAATAAAGTTTAAAGTCCGGGTTCCCTAGAACATTTTTTTTGAGAATTTTTGGTGAGTAGCTTCATTTTGATAAGATGAACAACAATTTCCTCTGCGACAATTCTCGAAAGTGGTAGCTAACAGAGATAGAAAGGATTTAATATTTCGATTTGATGGTCCTAAAATATGGATTGTTCTATTTGTAAGACAATGTTACTCTTAAATCACATAACTACTAGCTGACCCGACAGACGTTGTCCTGTCTTAACGATGATAAAAGTTAATAATAAAAGTTTATTGTGTGGGAACCGTACATTTTCCGGGACAAAAAGCATTCTTTGTCCTGAGATTCAAATTAGTATCTCTATGCCAAATTTCATCAAAATAGATTAAATAGTTTAGGCGACAATCATAAAAGTTTATTGTGCGGGAACCTTAAATTTTCCGGAACAAAATGTATCCCTTGTCTTTCCCGAGACTCAAAGTATCTCCATACCAAAATTCAAAAAATCAATATACAAAAAATTCCGTTTTAGGGTTCTGTAATCAACAAAACCTGGTTGAGAATTTTCGCAGAGGAAATTGTTGTTCGTCTTATCAAAATGAAGCTACTCACAAAAAATTAGCTTGATACTTGATAGTAATAAAAAAAATATTGTTCTAGGGAACCTGTACTAGTACTTTTTGTTGCGGGAAAAGTATAGGGTTTTTCGAAATCTTCTTTTCATCTAGTAGTACCTTAAGGTAATTTTCTTCCATACTGTACTTGTGTGTTAGAAATATTAGGCTATACCTAATAGTAAAATTTACTTTTATATCGGTCAAATTGCCCTTATGTAGCAGGCAATATTATTACAGCTCTTGAAATACAGTATGTTCTATATTTTAAAGCAGCATTATTTTTTTCTTTTGCGTAGCATTACAGGACGTGTAAGCAATGGTATAATGCGAGAAATTGTCTACAATGCTTTTTAATCAAATATTATTATTTTTTAATATTTATTTCCTTAGTAGAATATTAGACATTTTCAATTATAAGACAAATAAGTACTTAACTTTCGTTATTTTCAGTACCATTTGGAAACGTCCTGTTTGTGAATCGCCCGAAGCACTGACATTATATGTGCCGATGTCCCTTGTGTTTAGCTGTTTTTTAAACCTAAAGAGATCTAACAAGGTTAAATTATATAACTCGCAGTTATAAAAAATGATAAAATTATAAAAACTTAAAAGTTTTTTACAAAATATGTTTCCTAGTATGACTTCAAATCAATAAACTTTTAATTGTAATAATTTGACTTTGTTTTAAAGTATTTTCAAAAGCCGCATTAAATTAATTAAAACAATATAATACAAAATAAGAGTTTATGAAATTTTTAAACGTTTTTTGTTTTGATAGTTGACACTGAGAAAGGGTCAGTAGAGTTAAGGCAGAACACTGTACCTACATACTAAATGTGGTGTTTTGGATTGATCAACTTAGAGTTACGCACATCAGATAGTAAAACACTGCAAAGTGGAGTAAATGAAAATGGTAAAAAAAATATTTTCCTATTAAGTATTTTATGGTACTTTCTAATACTTTAATGAAATGAATAAAAGGTAAAATAGAAGGCAAAAATACTTTTACTCATGATATTATATGTTTATTGCCGCGCACCCTATTATTTATTAACTTACTAACTAGCTTTAAGTTATATGTATTGTGAAGGTTAACCCTGTCTACGTAAAATGAGATCAATCGCAGTACTAAAGCATAACGATGCTTTAAATTAAAACTAATACATAACTAGCTTTACACACGTGGGTACCCCAGGGAACGAAAGAGCGGATGAGCTGGCAAAAAAGGCTGCGCTTCCACCTCAAGGACAGCCCCTCCGGCATGTCTGACCCGGCAAAGGAGGAGAATATTCCACCTGCTATTTGAATGCCTAAGGTTTCGCATTTATAGGTCTAACCTAGAAATACAATTACAAATAGAGCTAAGTCAGACAACCCTCCCCTACCATCATGGAGGGAAAAAACACTAGATAACCGTTGATGACAATCATACATCAACACAACACACACTTACTCAAACACAAAGCACACAAACACAAATCCCAACTTCCGTACAAACACACGATACATCAACTGAAAGTAGCCCTAACGAATATAGGCTACTGATTGGGAACGGGCTCACACGTCCTCACAATTCACGAAGCTTTTTTATAAGAGAGAGACAAATACAAGTAACCGATTTACCAACCAGCTGGCCGCACGCTTTGCGCCCGCGCGACCAAACACTGCAATTTTGCGCGGAAATGTAATTTTGTCAAATCAAAACAATGTAATATGACTTACAGTGTCGCGATAGAATCAGGGTTTTTTTTTTATTACAGTGTTTTAGAAATTCTTATAACTCGTAATATAAATATGTTTCAAGCCAAATTTTCAGTTTCATGGCTTACTAGGCTCTAGTAAAGTCCATTGAACGATAAAAAGCCAAAACACTGTATTTCAAAATGCAGTATTTTGGCTTGACAGGGCAGAGACGTCTAAAATATATTTTAATTACTTGGCGTATTAAAATTTAAGTTCAGTGTAAAGAAAAAAAATATGCAGGTAGGTATTATCCGACATTTCGTAGGCAGTTAGCGAACTTTCGTTATTTGGTCGGGTTTTGTCATGTTATGGTTAAAACGCCGTCCATATTGTGTGCGTAGTGCAGCGGTTCCTAACCTAAGCGGTAATTACCCCTGCAGGGGTAAAACGGCAATTCTAGGGGGGTAACAGAGTTGGCACGAAAAAGTATTATAATAATGTCATTATTATAATAATAATGTCAGCAAAAGTAGAGTTTCTTGGACTACGGGAGGATAACTCATTAAAAGTTGATTTTCAAAATAATAAACTCGGCACATTCTGGCGAAAAGCAACTGCAGAATACCCTATAGCTGACAGAGCTTTAAAAATGTTGATTCCATTTGCTACAACTTACAGATGTGAGACTGGTTTTTCGACTCTTGTTACATTAAAAACAAAAGCCAGAAATCGTCTGAATGTGGAGCATGACATGAGATGCGCGTTGAGTGAAACCGAACCTAATATTCTTAAACTTGCAAATGCAAAGCGATATCAACCTTCACACTAGCTGTTAAGTCCAAGATTTATATATTACTAGTTACCTAAACGTGCAATTTCTTACCTAATAAAGATATTTTTGTTCGAATTTGTGTGGTTGAATTATTTTAAATTAGCTCGGGGTAAACTTAATTCCCATACTTGTTCACAGGGGTAGTAACATTGAAAAGGTTCCCTACCTTTTCAACCGCTGGCGTAGTGTGAAAAAATCAGCCAAGTGCGAGTTGGACTCACGCACGAAGGGTTACGTATTGTTGTTATAGCAGCAACCGAAATACATTATCTACGAAAATTTCAGCTCTCTAGCTATTACCGTTTTTCAGTTACAGCTTGGAGAAAGACAGACAGACGGACAGACATCGAAGTCTCAGTAATAGGGTCCCGTTTTTACCCTTTGGTTACGGAACCCTTAAAATTAAATAAAAAATATTTTATTTCTAAATCTGTTAAAAACAGTTTTAGAACGTCTACATGAGGCCTACTACCGGTTCGGTAACTAACCCGGCGAGAAGAACCGGCGTAAGAAACTGGCACGGTGACCCCGTGTTAGTTTTACTAAAGAGATGGGAAAATTGTTCTTTTTTAATAAAATACAATAATAACTTAAACTAATTTACACAAAGTATGTAAAAATGTGTTACATTTTTGTCCACAAGATTAATTTTCTCATCAATCATCATCCAATAGCAAATTGATTTGCACTTGCTTAACATTTGGCAAGGTTAATTTTAAACATTTTGTTTTATTAGAATTTAAAAGTAAGTTATTTACATAAAAAAAATTTGTCTCTAAGGGCCTGTATTCACTTTGATTAGTGCGAGTGCAGGTGATTAGGAGAAATTAAAGGACTTGCACTAATCAGTCGCTGTCCACACTTACTTTCTCCTGATTACTTATCACCTGCACTTATCACTAATCAAAGTGAATACAGACCATAACGCGTATTGTTATCTTATTTAACTAGCTCTTATTTATTTAAAAAGATACTTTCTTATAACAGTAGCCAATATAAAACCATAATTTGCCCATCGCTCGTCCACAGCAACTCGAAATCCATGTCGGTGTGACAGTCACTTTAGTGGTGCAACTCCGAAAAGCCGAGAAACGTGAATTAGTGCCAATAGAGAACTCTGCAGAATCTCAACGTCTGTGCTGGATGACATACTTGCAACTTTTGACTTGGTTCGTAGTTTGAATAAAGGAATTAAAATTATCTAGCCTTTAAACTGGAATCCACAATTTAGATTGTAGTTTAAGAGCCTGCTGCCAAAAATTTCAAAGCACGCTAGCCCCGCCTACACACCCCGCTATCCTCCAATCGTGATAATATAATGATTCCATGAATCGTGCTCCCGAGCAATGTGCTTTACGATGCAGCTAATACTAACAATGGTTCCCACATTATAGCACGAAAGTAAAGGTCGTAAGTTCCAAAACTGTTTTTGATGATTACTTAAAAATTAAATACAATACTAATATTTCCTTTTATTAAATTTGGCAGCCCGCTCTTAAGCAAAGGAATTAAAAATATTTAGCTTTTACCTGGAATCTATAATGTGGATCGTTGATATTTTACTATAAATTTACGTGTTGTAAAGAGAAAAAGTTTGTGTTTGTTATTATGCCTTATATTGACTGCGTAAATTATATTTAATTTATTATATTTGATTGAAATGAAAGTTTACATAGGAAATAAAAGTCTAAGGTAATGTACTCGATTAGAAAATTTTATTTAATAAACTTTAATAATATTTTAAGCTTTTTCGAGCAGGCAATATTGTTGTGACAGATGAATTTAAGAACATAGGAGTGCATAAATAGAATACGCCGACCGCAGTATCTGAAATAAAAGATATTCGCATTTGAGGATATTTAGTGTGTATGTGAAACCTTAGAATAAACCCATATTTTTTATCATGCAAGTCATGATAATTCAAAGGGCGACTTTGAAACCATAAAATATATTAAGCAACCTACGATGCCATCGCAAACCATCAACCAACCTTTCGCTCATTTTGTGAAATTAACAAAAGATAATATTTAAAAAACTGTTGGTTACATTTATTAAACTTTCAAAAGAAAGTAAATAATTTTACGTAACTCTAACCTAATGTTTATAAAATTAAAAGTAAATCATGAAATAACGTGTACTCACGGAAACAAACAGATTCATATCGTACAGTATAAAATTAAATCCCAATATCTGTAATGGCACCTGTAACAATGTAACGGTTTAGAAATCGATGTGGCTCAACGTACACAATCACATAATATGCTCAATAACTTTTTGTTCACATTTAATTCTTTCTCTTATAAATGTTTTTCGTTTTGTCGACTGACATTCGCATATAATATATAATTATAATGATTAATCAATAGAGTATTTTGATTATTAGGTACGTATTTTGAAAAGGCATCGACTGAACGTAGCGTAGCAGAATACCGACCGTTGAAGCGAAAGCGAAATTTGGGGGTAGAAGCATTATTAAAACTACGACCAATTAATAAGCTTACTTGTGCCCTTGTGATCATGAACAACAATATCTTCCTTGTTTTAGCGCAATTAACGTTTTCCCACCCAGAAGAATAGAAAGACGTGGCGGATTCCAGACTCTAGAAATAATATAAATATTAAATATCAAACTACACTATGTTATGGCGCCTGCTGCGCCTTTTCCGCTCGCGCAGAATCAGCGCGTATCGCGTGTTTTTCCAAACACTATAGCAATTCCGCGCGAGCAGAAAACGCACACGTCTGAACGCGCTCTAAGTATCAAAACTAATTAAGTTGACTATACTAGTATTGTAAAGAAGTAAAATTTGTTTATTTGCATCGTATATTTTGGTTTTAAAACTACTGAACACAGATCTATTCATTACTTGTAGCTATAAATGCTAAGCATTCTCAAAACAGTCTAAACTCTAAGCCCTTGCCTTACTAGAGGTACGATAATTTTACGAGTATGTCTCATTACAACCTCAATAAACCCCGGACTGGTCAGCGGGATCGACAGACCCGAGCCCTTCCCTAGCATTACATATTGCAACATTATGAAAGACATGGTTCTGGCGATTCCACTGGCTGGCATCTGGTAGTATATTATAATAATAATAATATAATAATAATATCTATGGACGCTTCACACCACGTCAGTCTGGCCCCATGCTAAGTACCTGAAGGACTTGTGTTTCAGGTACCAGACAACGGAAATATATTTTAATACTTTTATACTATACATATATTTAAGATTTTTATTACATGATACACATATTTAATACACATCCATGACCCAGGAACTTTGAAAACTTTTTGTTCCATCGGCGGGACTCGAACCCGCGACCCCCGGCTTAAGCTACCAACGCGCTTATCCACTGAGCCACAGAGGTCGTCAACCACGTAGATTCGATACATAACTATATCTCTTTGACACCCTAGAAACTCCACCCAGCTTGAGTGACCCCTCTAAAGTAACATCTAAAGGCAAAGGGTGGAGCATCATACCTAAGGAGATCGAAAAATGTCGGATCTACTGGCCGCCACACTGGGACCTAATCTATTCTATTATATAATATACTAGCGACCCGCCCCGGCTTCGCACGGGTATAAAATATATTTTATACCCGTGCCTATGACACTCACTGAAAAAATGATTAAAATCGATTCAGTAGTTTTAATTTATATTCATTACTACCCGTGGCCCGCATTGGCCGGTACCGGCGCAAAAGCTACGTCCCGCAATTTTTAAATCTGTGGTATCTTCGAAAATATCGAAATAGAAAAGTTGGCCTAGATAATGGACACGTTTCTTATCATCGGTACGTCACAGTAGGTAGGAAAAAAGTGCCACGCTCGTTTTCATACAAATGGAGGGACATGCGGTATCTATCTTGATCTGTCTGTGGGCCATATAGATCTATATTAAATCAACAATGTATTTAAATTATTTAATTGAATAAGAAAATTAGCCATTATTTGTAGTAAAAAGTAAATGACAAAATTTTTTTATTGTGGGATATCCATAAGAGATAGACGTATACAATCGCGAAGTTTTCTGTAGACCTTTTCATTGTGTACAATACTTAGTACATTATTTTGATAAATCTCGTAGGGTTTAGCCTGCGTTTGCAATGTAAGCTGAAAAAATGTAATTATTTACGACATCACATTAGAGACCTCAAAAATAACAGTATTTCTCCATTATTTAATGAATGTTATTATACTTATAAACCTTCCTCTTAATAAGAGGGCGACTGACCCAAAAAATCAAACATCGTCCTTCTTTCTTCACACTCACGCCCGTCTTTCATATGCCAGGTGAAAAAGGACAACGCGGAATCATCGCCAAGTTAGTTTTACTATGAATAAAAGACGAACTATAATGATTACGAAAAAAGTATTTTGAGCAAATTTAGGTTTTATCAATGTCTTTTAGACATTGAAAAATATTAAAGAAAAGACAGCAAACTTCGAAGATCCAAGCAAAAATGTGTCTAAAACAAGGTTTTTTGTAAAAAAAAAAACTATCGGGCATTTTTTCAGTAATCGTGTTTTCGTCTTGTCTTGAGCATTTAATCTTTATGAACTGAAGTTACTTGTGTAAAAAAACAGTTTTCTCTAGAAAACCTTACAGATTTTGAGATCTAGATTTAAGTGTTTTCGTCTTGAGCATTTAATCTTCATGAACTGATGTTACTTGTGTAAAAAAATCAGTTTTCTAGACCTTACAGATTTTGAGATCTAGGTTTTAGTATGTAGTCAAGTCAGGGTCAGGTGCATTCTTAATCACTATCTATTAAAGAAAACCGCATCAAAATCCGTTGCGTAGTTTTAAAGATTAAAGGGAACAAAGGGACATAGGGACAGAAAAAGCGACTTCGTTTTATACTATGTAGTGATTAAAAAGAAAAAAAAGTCCATGGCGTGATGGACTACAATTACAATTAATAATATTGTATTAAAATTATCCTTGGTGCGAAAACCTACATATGAAGATAGCAACGATATGGGCGAACAGCCCATAGACGGCCCCATATTACATAAATAAATAAATAAACCTCAAAATTTACCACGTGTTTTAATTTAGAGGAGTAGAAGCAGGGAATGTAGACGCAACAGATGGATCCCAAAGCGATGGATATAAACGGCAAATCCAGATCTTCGCTCTGAAATGTTACAATAATGAGCTTGAAAATCGGCGTTATATTATATGGTACCGATAACGAAGTAGAGTGATTTCTTAAAAGTACTGTAGCAGTGGTGCAAAAGCTCCTGTAGCTCGTTTTCAGAATAGCCTCATAAATCATAAATTATTTTACATTTTTTTTCTCAAATGTACTATCAGAGTAGTTGATTCCTAGGCAGATGGGGGACCTACGTAGTTTGGTCGCGTTACGTCAAACCCAGCCGACAGATCACAATTAACATTGAATTGACATGTTCCGACCAAATGACGTTGGTCTGTCAACTGCCTAAGAATCAATTTCCTTGATGGTACCTCAGAAACGTGATACAAACAAGTGCCGATCTGGAGTAGCGCGGCGAATAACATGATACCCAGGTAGATGTTGTAGTTCGATTGTAGAAGCTCCAAATACCTGCAAAATCATTTCAAATGTTTATTTCCTTGATCTACAACCTCCCTAACGACAAAAGGGCCAGACGTTAGCTGCTGACACACAATCCAAGAAGAGATATTCTTGGACGCCACACAATTTTATTATATATCTTTTGTAACAAAATTGATGCAAAAAAATAATAATTGAAATGGCAACAAACGATGCTTTATTCATTTTAGCTTTTGAACATGGAGCCGCGTCACCGGTGTCTAAGAATCTACCAAGTATTTTTCGTATACAGTACTGTATATCTACATTCTACACTGATATTATAAAGAGGAAAACTTTGTTTGTTTGTTTGTTTGTTTAATTGTAATGAATAGGCTTAAAAACTACTGGACCAATTTTAAAAATTCTTTTACCATTCGAAAGCTACATTATCGGCGAGTAACATAGGCTACATTTTATTTTGGAAAAAATAGGGTTCCGTAAGATATTTGGGTTTTTCTGACACAAGGTGTAAAAAATCAACCAGAAAAGTTACTAATTTTGCGTACGCTGCCTAAACTATAAAAGATATAACCATAAAATGTTCTAATTAAATGTAAATCTTATAAATATCTACAAAAAAGTCCGCGACACACTATACCTATCTATGTCGAGTGAGGCACAACAACCATTTTTTTATTTAAAAATCTTGAATTTTTGGGGACTACACTTGCACGCGTTTATTTCACTCACGCTATTAATTCTTATCAAAATAAATTATTTCATCACTAAGTTCAGTTTATGTAGATAATATTTGGTCTTTGAATGATTAAAATTGGACGTTTGGTTTTGAAGTTATGGCGAAATTAAAATATTACCATTTCTGCTGCACGGCCCTTTGCGAAGTGGGCGTATGAGTAAGTCCGTAATTTACCGTATTTAGAGCCTTATCCTACTAATATTATAAAGGCGAAAGTTTGGATGTATGTATGTATGTATGTATGTATGTGTGTACGTATGTATGTATGTATGTATGTATGGATGTATGGATGTTTGTTACTCTTTCACGCAAAAACTACTGAACGGATTTTAATGAAACTTTATAATAATATAGCTTATACATCAGAATAACACATAGGCTACAATTTTAACCGACATTAAAAATGGAGGAGGTGTTATGTTCGTTTTTTTATGTTCAACGATTACTCCGCCGTTTGTGAACCGATTTTCTAAATTTTTCTTTTGGTGTATAGGTTATCATCCCAATTTGGTACTATATTAATGAAACCTGATGAAGGGATCCATAATCTCGTATCGTTTCGTTTTGACTTATTATTGGTAGTTTTCATAGTCTTTTATTATATATCACTTAAACCGCGGGTAACACCGCGGGACACAGCTAGTACAGTATATAATTACTAAAATATTTATACTCACTGAAACAACCTCTTTTGCTCCTTAATGACATCCGTAACTTTCTGTATCCGCGACCGTTCGTCCCTTATCTTCATCGCGTCCTCGAATCTCTTGCAGTACACCGTGATCTTAAGACACGCGTGGTCCACCAGTATTCCGAATAACGAATCATAACCGGCATAGAATAAGAAGAACCACCCCGCCGTGTATAAACAGTAGATGTAGTACATCTCGAAAACCGGAGACTCGAATTGGCTTTCGCGTTCGACGAAGAGTATGTTCACTTCGTGTATCATAAGGCGCTGGGGATTCTCGTCTATAAACGAGGCTACTATGTTTAAAAAGAAGTTGACGAGAGGATACGTCATAATCGCGAACAGAACCACCACTATCCAGATCTGTTCGCAGTACTTCTTGGAATTCTCTACCCACTTTTGTACGATGTCTTGGTAGGATTTCGGTAGTCGATTGTAAAGAGCGTAATCTCGAGACAATTCTTCGATCAGCTCGTTCCCTTCTTTAGCGGTGTAGCATGCGGCCAACGCCTTAAAAAGTTACAACTAAGTTATAGATAAATCCGTTATCATTTTCATTTAAAGTTTTAACTATAACTTCTTTAATCAAAATAATATCTAATAAGGCTAGCTGCCAGCTAGTTCGCGCAGAAACCATACATTGTTCCGTGAAAAAACTAATCCATCTCTTTTATCCTTTCACGAGTTTCAAGAAGTAAAAATTCTGAACAAACAGACAAGACACACTTTCGCAATTAACAATGTTAATCTTCAATAATAGTTGCACATTAATTCATCTACATCTAATTGCATACTATTGACCCTTCTGTACAAGTATACTGTAACCTTGAGTGTTCCTCCGTAATAGGGCCCCGCGATGGCGGTGTGTCGCGTCAGGTTAAGTATGTCCCCCGACATAAAGTACCGGTAGATGTCCGTCAGCACGTACATCATGTTTGGTATCATCGTTACCGTCACTATGCCTGAAAACATATAATATATAAAATTCTCGTGTCACAGTGTTTGTGCGCGAACTCGAAAACGGCTCAACCGATTTTAATGAAATTTTGTATGTACCATCGAAGAAATTGATTCATAGACAGTGGAAAAACCAACGTCATTTGGTCGAATTATGTCAATTCAATGTAATTCGTGATTTGTTAACTGGGTTTGACAAAACGCGTCCAATTTACGTAGGTCCGCCATCTGCCTATGAATCAACTTCTCTGACAGTACATTCGTTAGGCCTGAGAATAGGTTTTTATCTACTTTTAGGGTTCCGTACCCAAAGGGTAAAAACGGGATCCTATTACTGAGACTTCGATGTATGTCCGTCTGTCTCCAGGCTGTAACTCAAGAACGGTAATAGCTAGAGAGTTGAAATTTTCACAGATTATGTATTTCTATTGCCGCTATAACAACAAATACTAAAAACAAAATAAATTTAATATTTAAGGGGGCTCTCATACAACAAAAGTGATTTTCTTAACATTTTTTGCTCGTTATTAATCATGACAACAGGTAGCCACCTGAAATGTTCACAAATTACTCAGTTTTATTTGTACTTTAATAATTCATAATAAAATTTAAATGAAATTAATAATTAAGGCTCCCACACAAAAACACTCATATTTTTCTTATTTTTGCTCTATAGTGATACGGAACCCTTCGTGCGCGAGTCCAACTCGCACTTGCCCCATTTTATTTATATTGATATTAGAAATAATTTATATAGCAAAACAACATTTGCCGGGTTAGCTAGTTATTAGTTAACACTATAACGGCGGCGCGGGCGCTCAGAGAGATTCGATGATTGTTTTATGTTTAACATTATTTTAATTAAAAGATTTACAAAAAATGGAGTCACAATCTTATTCGAAATTTTGCTCTTTCAGCGCTGCTACGTTCACAGTGAACTCTATACAGGCTGTAACAAAACTAAGTGATAATAATTAAGTTAGGGTGTGTATGTGTCCCTTACATAGAGTTCACAGTGAAAGTAGCAACGCTGAAAGACAATTTTTTTCTTCCATACATTTTTATATATTTGTATAAATACCGCATCGTAAAAATTTTTGTCAACCCTAGTACAAGCGCGCTGCGCGAGCGCAATGACCTCGATGTGATCTGGAAGTTAGGGTTAGGGGAAGAAAGATATTTTATTTTTGAAAGAGAAGCGTGTTAGATGCATTATTACGTTAGAGTTTAAAAAGTGTATCACATTTACATATTTGATTTCTAATTTAAAATAATGTAACAGTAATAGATTTTACATCATTTTGTACTCAAAATTATTTTTATAATTAAATAATAAAATTGTTTCATACGATTAATCCAAAACAATAATGTAAAAAAGAACATTAAAATAAAATCATAAGAATAAACTTAGAATCTTATTTTCCTTAAGTTAATTATGCGGAACCATAAAATTAAAAAGTATGTGGAGCTAGTAGCCTTGAATAAAAAATTTTTTGACGCATTGATTAGTTCGTGCGCTCACGCGATCTGCCTGCGTTAGACCAATCGATGCGTTCGAATCTGAGTCTGAATGAAAGTCCACGTGGAGTATCTAGTGTACAGTAGTGGACAGGGCTGTAACTCAACATTTTTTTCAAAGATTTCAAATGCGTTTTTCTCCAAAATCGGGTTGCGTACAATTATTTAGTACTACTTTTTGGATACACCTTAACCCAAGAATTACCTCAAATAATTATTATCACTTAGTTTTGTTACATCCCTGTATAAGGGACACATACACACCCTAAAGTATTAACGTTACATCTTGTATACGACAGCTGAAATCATCGTAGCTTCGGCCTGACCGAGCATGCTATCTCGCTCGGTTGGAAGATCTTCCTTTGCGTCCTTCACGCACATATTCCCACATTCCCACAAGAGCAAAAGTAGGCAAAAATTGTGTTTTTTGTACGGGATTAATTAGTTTATTTTAATTTTATAACTATTGATTATTAAAGTAAAAATACAACTGAGTAATTTATGAACATTTCAAGTTAGGTATTGCCACTAAAAGCAAAAAATAGCAAAAAAAATCACGTTTGTTTGGGAGCCTACTTTAAATATTTAATTTATTTTGTTTCTAGTGTTATATTTTTGTTATAGCGGCAACAGATATACACAATCTGTTAAAATTTCAGAAGTCTAGCTATAGCTGTTCTTGATATTATATAGCCTGGAGAGAGACAGACGGACAGACATCGAATTCTTAGTAATAGGGTCCCGTTTTTACCCTTTGAGTACGGAACCCTAAAAGTATGAAAGTTACCCAATGCAACTAGTCTTCGCTTGTTGGTTTCCGGGTGAGGATATATGAGGCCGATGCAGAGGAAGAAACTGGTTATCTTGTAAGTTGAACGAAACGACCTCAAAGGCTTGTCCACCTCCATTATAGTGTTTAAATTATCTAAATATAAAAAATAAGTATAATAATTATGTTTAAATAAAAATATTGTTACATAATGTTTGAAACAAATAAAATTTAATACTTATACTTATTTGTCTTTGAAATTGTTACCAATGATGTTTGTGGTTTATTTTTGTTTACTTACATAACAACGAGGGGAGGTCCAAAAGTCCGCGGAAAAGCAATGAAGAAATCATACGGTACAAACAATATTTAGTACCCTCGTTTAGGAGAACTAATTATTATTACTTTAAATGTCAAATTACAATGCTTTAGCTTCATTTGTTTACGAGTTATCGCCGAAATAAAAAGTAAATGGGGAAGTCAATGGAGCAAGCTCAATTTCGTGCTGCGATAAAGTTCCTAACCGAGCAAGGAAAAGTCGGTTAAAAACAGTTTAAATCATTTTAAACAAAATGTGCACTGTTTGTGGTGATCATTTTCCTAATAAAACGATGATTTTCTAAAATATGATATTGACTTTTTAAACTGGGCAAACATCCATTAAACACGACCCCTGTCCCTTTTGGCCGTATGAGGTCAACGCGTTGGAAAAATGGAAAATTTTGTTTGAAAGACGCTTGTTTAAAAAAGAAACAACTAACTGCATTAGTTAGAGTATAAGATGCCACCTTTTTGAGGGTCTAACATGATCATCTTGATAATAAGTACGACAAAACTCAGTGCTGATCACGCTCACGCCGCCCGCTCGCTCCGGTTACATGAGCAAAGTTGCAATGGATGCCCTACACAAGTGTGGGTTCGTGGCTCTTGTCCACCCACCATACACTCCAGTTCTAGCCCTCAAAATTTTTCATTTCTTTCCAAATTTTAAAAAAGAGTTTAAGGGAAGAAAATATTCGGATGGTAACGAAGTGAAGGAGGCAAATTGTAAGGGTTCAGGAAAATATTATTTTAGAACGATTTAGAAAAGGAAATATCGAGAAGTAAAAACTATTGGTCATAAAGGACTACTTAAATTAAAAAGAAAAATAGTTTGGTAATTTTATTTATTTCAGAACCCTTCCATTCCGCGAACTTTTGGACCTCCCCTCGTAGTATCTCTACTAGCAGCAAAACACTAAAAACCAACTATACATAAATTAAACTTTTTTTAGGTCTGTAAGAGGTCTGTAATGAAAAATTTCGTGAGGCGATTTATACCTCTAAAGTAGAAATTGTTAATTAAATCATTGCTCACGAAAGTCCTACACATTGAATAGAATATTCAAAACTACAAAGTTTCTAGAATCTAAGAAATATTATCGACATGAAAATGTAGTAAATTAGCGTTCTTAAGGTTATAGTTAGACGTTATTATTTTAATCACAGCCATACTAATTAATTACAGCTCAAGTCTGTATGATAAAAAATAATAGAATATATTTTTTGTTATTTTCGACTAGATGATCTGGTAAACTTCGTATCACTGTCCTCGTAATATACTTACTTAAAACTTCCTTGGACTTCCACGAACATTTCAAGACTAAAATTAGACAAATAACCGTTCTCGAGTTTAAGCGAGACTAAAACATTTTAAAATACATTTTTATTTAAGTATATAAATATTGGTGGGTTGTGTGTACCGCAACGGCCCATAAATATATAAAATCATTCGGAACCTAACAAACAAGTAGAACAAACGAATACCTAGTTTTTAAAAATCTTTATTAAACTTACATACGCGATCGTATTTCTCACTGTAACAAAAGAGTCAATTGACCTTATCTATAAAAAAAAACTTAAAAATCAATATTTTAAAGAACTTTATTAGCTATAAGCTTTAGCGCTGCTAATTTTGCAAACAAACATATTGTACTTACGTCTGAGACATAAGACGTAACCAGCCCCTTTAGCATGGCCACAGTAGTAATGCTAAAGGGGCTGAAAGAGAGGCCGTGCATACATTTCAGTCGCTAATTTAGAATTTCTTTTCTCTTATTGTACCATCGAAGAAATTGATGCATAGGCAGATGGCGGACATATAATGTTATTTGGTCGGATTATGAGTCAATGTTGATTGTGATCTATCGATGACGGCTTGGTTTGATATAGCCTGGCCAAATTAGGTAGGTACGCCATATGCCTATGAATCAATTTCTCTGATAGTACATACCTAAAAGTATCATAAAAATCGGCCAAGTGCGAGTTGTACTCGCGCACGAAGGGTTCCGTACCACTACAGAGCAAAAATAGGCTAAAAATTGAATTTTTTGTATGGGAGCCCCCCTCAATTATTTAATTTATTTTATTTTTAGTATTTGTTGTTATAGCGGCAACACATATACACAATCTGTGAAAATTTCAGAAGTCTAGCTATAGCGGTTCTTGAGTTACAGCCTGATGACAGACAGACGGACAGACGGACAGACATCGAAGTCTTAGTAATAGGGTCCCGTTTTTACCCTTTGGGTACGGAACCCTAACAAAAAGCAGTGTCGACGACTAATATTATTAACTATCTAGATGCGAGGATCGAGTTTCTAGTATAATATTCCACAGAAATAGAATAAATTAAAAAAAATCCAGTCTGGGTTATTGGTAATGCTTGATTTACACGGGTGATTAACGGGTCGATTTTAGTCACCCGGCAAGTCACCAGTCGAATCGCCTGTCCAAGTCGAATCGCCACCCCATTTACACGGGTGACTAACGGGTCGATTTTAGTCACCCGGCAAGTTACCCGCTAAACGAATATTATTATTCCGATAATCGTTTACACGCGGACTCCATAAACATGGGTGTAACACTCTAAAAAATTCATAACATTATTTTTGTCCATGTTTTCGTGAGCGATCGCTTGCGACTGAGCGTTTGCACGGTCGATTTTAGTCACCAGCCGCATGCGGCCGCTGGCCGCACGATTTTGGGGCTTGCGACTTTAGCCGCATGCGGCGTAGTCGAATTGCCATTTACACGGTCGTTTTTCGCCGTGCGGCATAAATCGTGCGGCTTTAGTCACCCGTGTAAATCCAGCATAATCGTTTGTCAAACTATCATTATCATGCTATCTTTTTTATGAATGCGAAGAATCTCATTCTTAGATGATATTATGAGATAACATATTAAACTCACGACCACCACACATTTTGTAACAAAAATAAGTTTAATATAATTACTTACTATAATAATATAATATTTGAATATAAGGCATCGCTAAAGGTAATTTTTGGCCACGTTAGGCTTAGGGGTTTAAACTAGTAACTTTTTTGCGGCATGCCCTGTGATATATATTTTCTGCGTTCTGTCTATTAAAAAATAATGACTGAATGAAATAAAATTTCGTGTTAGTCCAAAGAATATACTAAATTCAATGGAATCTATACTAATATTATAAAGCGGAAGAGTTTGTTAGTTTGTTTGTTTGTTTGAACGCGCTAATCTCAGGAACTACTGGTCCGATTTGAAAAATTCTTTCAGTGTTAGATAGTCCATTTATCGAGGAAGGCTATAGGCTATATTTTATCACGCTAAGACTAATAGGAGCGAAGAAATAAGAGGAAAATGTGGAAAAAACGGGAGGAAATTATTTGAAAGGGCTTATTTGAACGCGCTAATCTCAGAAACTAGTGGTCCGATTTGAAAAATTCTTTCAGAGTTAGATAGCCCATTTATCGAGGAAGGCTATAGGCTATATTTTATCACGCTAAGACTAATAGCAGCGAATAAATAGAAGAAAATGTGGAAAAACGGGGGAAATTATTTGAAAGGGCTTATCTCACGAACTACTAGAGCAATTTTTCTGTTTGGATCAGATAAGAAGTAGACCACGTGAAGGATCACAGGCTATTTTTTATAGACTGATTTGTCTGTGAAATGTCTAATTTACGCGGGGGAAGCCGCGCGGAACGTCTAGTTTTTAATAAGCTGTACTTCTTAAAAGGAAATTTGAGGCATTGTAAATAAAAAAAGACTAAAATAATGTTTGTCATAATATTGGTTTATAATATTACAAACTAAACAGACTTTTTCACAAAAAAAAATAAGGCATAAAAACATTTTAGTCTCCTAACCTAAAGTACAAAAATATAACTATTATTACATTTTCGTAGTAGTGACAGTCAGAGTAGGTAAGTATAATAAAATACTATGCAGTATCAACTTTCATTAAACAGTTTTTTGTAAACAAAAGCGAAAATTTTAAAAACTATACTAACTATAGTTTTAACTTTCCAGGCTACTCAAAATTCTAGCCCGGCCCATTATTTCAAATCTAATACACCTCATTCATCAGAATGAGGTATCAATAGATTGGGATTGATTTGGCAGAATGAGATACCAATTGACTTTGGGCCGGGCATCACCCTACATACACACACTACCAGAATCATTACATTCATCCGTCAAAGCATATTTACGATAATCGTTAGTTGTTAAAACGAAACTTTGTTTTACTTTTACCATTAACGTTATGTCATACTTAATATCGTTAATGGCACATATTACAAGTAACATTGACTTGACATCCATACTAATGTTATAAATGCGAAAGTGTGTCTGTTTGTCTGTTACCTCTTCAAGCAAGCGCTTCACCGATTTTGATGAAATTTGGTATGGAGATACTTTAAAGTCCCGGGAAAGGACATAGGATACTTTTTATCCCGGAAAAATGTACGGTTCCCGCGCGATAAACTAATTTCCGCGCAACGGAGTTGCGGGCATCTACTTGCACTAAACTAAATAAAAAAGCCTAAATGTCTGCCATCTGCCTATGGATCAATTTCTCTGATATTACAAGACATTTGGAAAATACTAACACCGATACCGATGTCTAAATACATAATATGTCCACAATAGACAGAACTAACCAGTAGGCCGACTTCCAAAAAATTGACAAATCGGCGCTTTTACCACTGTAAGCATGCTATGAAAGGCTGAGCAACGCAGAGTCACGGCGCGCGCCGGCCGATATGACATACTACGTCAATCGTATTTTCGAGAATACTTCTAAGTTGGCCTACTGGTTTGTTCTGTATATTGTGATATGTATATAACATTTTGAGTTGAATATAGTTCAACTTCAAAAATGACCATCTATGTCATATTATATTGCGTTGTATGACAATGTCAAAATAAGATGCACAATGTTTACAAAAAACATTTTAATGAGTCTTTTTATAAAAAAATAATTTTTGAGTTTATCTGATGAACTTTATGAATACTCAAATGATTGCTTAAGTCATAACGTAAATCTATAAGATCACAGAACATTTTTACAATGGTTCTTACAACTAAAGTCAATTAACATCTTAAAGATTATAATATGGCTCACCTACGATCACAATAAACTTTTAATAAGAAAACAAACATAGCAACGTTCTTATCAAATCTTAAAAAAATAAATGTTTCTATCACTAGTAATTAGTAAAACCTTGGCCCGTCAGACTTCCTGACATTCTGAAAAAAAGAAAACAGCAAGTTACACACAATGATATTCTATGTTACTAACGTAACTAGATTGGCAGTTTATGGCAGAAACGCGTTGCCACTTCGAAGATGCCTGCAGGCATATCTGACCTACATAATGACATAAGGACTTGACATCGCCTTTTGAACTATCAAGTGGTTACGCATTTCTGAGAATCGTTTGTAAGACGTTGCTACTCTAGTATTTTAGAAACTCATTGGTTACACACATTATAATTGTAAAATTATAACAGTAATATAATAAGCTTATTACAAAGCCCCTGAATTATTGTTCTAGTTCATTATAGATAATCAAGGACTTGATCATTTGCAATAGGGTAAGGCCGAGAATTTTCCCACTTAGTAACATAGAGTAACATAGATACTTATATGTTACGGTAACGTAAAAGTAACGCGAAAGTAACGAATAAAGTATGTAAGGCCGATTTCATAGTACATCTTTTTGATGTAAAACTTTATACCTAAGGGTGTAAGGGACAGCGTCCCGCAAACTTTTAGGGGTTGCTTAGTCAACGAAACTGAACAACTACCACCAGGAATTTTTTTAGGAAATGAAAAAAAAATGATGTTTTCATACAAAATGACCACCTCGATCAGACAATTTGTATGGAAAAACATTTTTTTTTAATTTCCTGAAAAAAATCCTGGTGATAGTTGTTCAGTACCGTTGACTGAGCAACCCCTACCAGTTTGCGGGACGCCTTACACCCAGGCCAGTGTAGGATGTGCGTGGATTACAAAAAAATATAAAACCAATTCTTTTATCAAATGATGTCTTTTATTTTGAGTAAGTACATAACTAAGTACCAAATAATTAAATAAAATTGTTGTTTAAAATCTTTAGTACTAAAACACTATAAAATTAGTCTTTTATCAAAATTAAGTAAACAAAAGCATAACATTGTTATTGTTCCTCTAAATCTTCCAGTACACAGAAAATAATCAAATTTGTTTTTCATAAAAAACTAAGCGAACAAAAAACAATAGTAAATACAATAGTAATTAACGATATGACGATATGAACAAATCCTTACAACACTTCAACGTTACGTAACATACAATGAACGTTACCGGTAACAAGAAGTAACGTAGAAGCGAGATTTTTTAGGTTTCAATTTTACCATTAATCAATAATTTGAGCTCAATTCGAACCAAAAACATACGTCACGCATTGCTTCTCCGCTTATTCATATTTCTATTCGAAACCGGTGTAATAAAAACTGTTATTTACTTTTGAAATCGACTAAATTCACTTAAAAAAAACTCCGACCAAACACATACGTGCACTTTTGCTCGACTCTACAGACAACAAACAAGCGTCTTTTTTTAATTTTATTATTCGCATAGATACTTAGTATTGCCAGTGTCAATACAAAATAGTACCACAAAATATTAACATTGTTTAGAGGTGAAATTATGGTAACATACAAAATTGTAACGTAGAAGCGAAAATACGGGGACAAACATTTAAATTTCGATAAAGTCATGAAATCTGCTTATTTAAAAAGATCAAAACTACGATTAAATTGCTAAGTTTCAGTTTATTTAAGTCAGTTCTTGTGAATTTGTCTTTCAATGGAAAAAAATAAATTTTTTTTGTTGCAAGTATTTGGATGCATGAAAAAGACAGCGAGTTTTTTGCAATATTTGAGGTAACGGACGAATTGAACTCACTGTAGTTATTAAACCATAAACTTTGATAATATTAACTTTGATATAAAATTGTATGATTTGGAGTCCTAAAAAATACAATAAGAGTTCTTTAATTAAAAATTACTGGTTAGTTTTTTTTAATATGCAGTCAAAAAATGGGACAATTTTTACTTTCGAAAAGTGGGAAAATTCTCGGCCTTACCTAATAATTAATCCAAGACTCAGCATTAAGGGGCTTAGAAGAGCTAATCGAAATTGACCGACAATTGCATGCATTCACAACGCACACGCACACGTACGCTAAGTCTACTCTGATAGTGGAAAATACTTGATTACTGCAATTAAGGATGTATTTTAAAAAATAAAACACTATAGCAGTAGTACACTGGTAGCCAAATATTGTCCATAAATTAAATAATTATTGAGTGCACATACTGAGCATTTTAAGATTTTATTAGAGGTATGATTGCGATTTTTTTCTATAGAGAAAAATTAGTTGCATCGTGTTTTGAAAACACTATGGAACTAGCATATATTCTGAATAATATTATATCTTTCTCAATACAAGTATCGCATTCTATCATACAGACATTCCTCTTCGAAATCTCGCATTTAGGTGTTCTAAGCCCCTTAAGTATACCCCGTTTCTATTAAGTTTCATCTAAGATTTAATAAATGTATTAAAACTAGACCAAATAAAACACGCGGTATTTATTTATTGTCAACACATTACCCCACAGAGCACAGCTTTAAGTGTTAAATAAAATATAAACATTGGACATCAGCTGTCTCAATCAGCTAATGAAATGGATCGATGATCGCAGAAGTTAACTTCTTTTCCGTATGACGTCTGGAAGATGTTATACATAAGCAGTAAAACTGGCCAAGTGCGTGTCAGGCCACCCGCAATATAGGGTTCGGAGTACCGCTAGTTTTTGATAAATTTGTATTTTCAATGAATGTACATTTAAAACGTGTTTTACAATACTAACAACATCATCTCAGTTACGTTCAAAGGAATTTGAACGAAAAGTTCCTTTATACTTCGCCGAATACATTTTTTTTAGTTGATCGACTATAACTTAAAAAGTTATGAAGTCTTCTTAGCCGTGATAGTTTTCCTTTTAAATTCAGCATATTTTATACTCCCATGAATTTTTTTAAATTTCCAGAAGCAACCGTTTAGCTGGTAGAAGGGGGGACACAGGACTCTTAACTATTTTTTCCACTTTAAAACTTCATTTTTCACAAATGGATTCCTAAATCGGAAAATGATCTATGAATACTTGTAATATTTTTAAAAAACCTATCCAACGACACCCCACACGGTCGGTGGACGCGAAAAAAAATCATCCCCGCTTGATGTGTAGGGGAGGTACCATAATTTTTTTTTTAAAGAATTTATATATAATATTTTGTCGGCATCATTATTCATTAATATCTGCATTCATGCCGAATTACAGCTTTGTAGGTACTATAGTCTCTGAACAAAACCGCGGACAGACAGACAAACAGACGGGCAGACGGACGGACAGACCGAAACTATAACGGCCATTCCCAATATTCAATCTATCTCTGGTTTGACATACGACCGATCGCAGCTAACATTGAATTGACATAAAATATATGTCTCTAATGTCTAATGAGAGCTATTCCTATCTCTAGTAGGGCAAAACCAGAGATAGATCAAATATTGGGAACGGCCGTAACGGTTCCTTATTGACTACGGAACCCTAAAAAGCGTTATCGAAACTATTTTTAGGGTCACAGCTACTGGAGACATCAACGTCCTCAGCCTGTCTTTTTTCTTGATACCTTCTGATGTAATAGCTAATTCATCGATACTTATGTTACATACCATAACGTTATATACGGGCACGTTCCGACGTGCACCTTTTCTGCGGGTTAACTGCGCGCGCGGATTCAACGTCGTGTGTTTTCTCAAACGCTACAGCAGTAAAAGAAGAGCACGTCTGATCGCGTCCTAATTCTTTGTACAAGTTTACTATTAGTACAGAATACTCACTCTAAACAAATTGTTTGGTCGCATGAACCCCCGTTTTCCGCGGTAGGGCGAGCCGCGCCACGCGTGTCCCCGCTCCTCGCTGCCGGAACTAGAGTTGGACATCATCGACGGTGCCCGCTGGAACCTGTCCGTGTGGATTGTTCTTCGGATCTTGTTCTACAAATTAAAAAACATAAATTAAAAAAAAAAAAGTAACTAGATAAACTCAATTTTGCAGCAGTGATTGATGATGAACTATTGCTAAGAGCACTCTCGATGGTGTCAGCTTTTCAAACAAAAAAACGATTTGTTCAGCCATTTAGATGCTACGTTGACACACACAAACAGACAGAGTGGCACGTCAAATGTTTTTTTTTCAAATTTGTGATGCCAGTAGGCAGCACTTTTTTGGTATAAAACACAGACATAGATCAAGATAGATACCGCATGTTTATGTACTTAGCGTGCTATATCGCGTTCCCAAACGACGAGCAATGCTCGTCTTTCGAAAGTCTGTTCTTTAGTCTGCTATCGGAATCGGACGTCAATCGGAATTTTAAGGCTTAGGCCAAACCTCCGCGACCAAAGCGACTGCGAAGCGGGAGCGTCTACCGCGCGGCGTACGCTGCCCATGTAATCTTATGGCGCTGTGCACACCTGCGCGATCGCAACGCGGGATGTTCGCGTCGGCAAAGCGGGACGTACGCGTCAAGTGTCAGACGACGTGTGTTTTATAGTGTACATAACTAGACTTCTTTTCAAAACCTTTTTAACCGACTTCAATAAAAGGAGGTTATCAATTCGACATATTCGATTCGCGTATGTATGTAATATTTCCAGAACTGCCCAATTTTCGTATATGTTAGTACTAGCTGTGCCCCGCGGTGTTACCCGCGGTTTAAGTGATATATAATAAAATACTATGAAAAGTACCAATAATAGGGTCAAAACGGGACGATACATGGTTCTATAATAATGGTTTATGGTAGTGATGATGATGATGATGAATGTAATTTGTATAGTAGCATATTCTTTCCGTTCTTAAAACAACGTCGAAACTCCCAAACTTGTATATATGTTACAGCCAAAGTAATAAATCTGGATATTATATATATATTATCTAGCCATTATTTATAATATCTACTCAATTTAGATAAAGTGATAATTGACAAAATTAATCACATTAACTAGCAATTTTATATAATATCTTCAAATACTTGGATAATGTAATAAAACAAGTAGCTTTACCTACTTGTTTTATAAAATTATATTTCAATTTGCTTTAAGCATACCTTAAACTACATGTGTAGCAATATTATACTGTTATTTGAAATGTAACAATTATGATAAAAATTATTTTAAGAATTAAAATAACAAATTATTAAAGTGTTTAACGCTTTTGTACTAAAAATCGTTTATTTTTCAACACTTACGACTATTACAATCACATTTACGTTACTAATATCGATATACAAATAACACAATCGACCAGATGCCAGCGGGAACATAAAACGTCGCTGGCATGAGTGAGGCGCGAAGGATCGCGTGAACGTCGTAGTCTCGGAGCGCGATTAAAATACAGCGCGCCGCTCGCTAGTCGAAATCGTACTGGCCAGCGGACCTCGCGCGATCGGCGCCGGAGCGGTCCGCGGCGCTCGAGGCGCGGGAGGGGAAGTGTTATAGGGATGAGCAAACATGAATCCTAGTGACGCAATAGGGATGTACCCGATTTTTAAAACCCGCGTTATAAGTGTAAATATTGAGTATTTTGTGAATATTTCAAGTGCCTACCTGTTGCCATTGTTGATTACGAGCAAAAAATTGGCCAAGTGCGAGTCGGACTCGCTGACGAAGGGTTCCGTACCGCTATAGAGCAAAAATTGGCCAAAAATTGTGTTTTTTGTATGGGAGCCCCTCTTTAATAACCATTTTATTTTAATTTTATTATTAATTACTAAAGTACTTACACATATAAAAGGGCTACTTGACCTATATAATTTTTTTTTTATGAAATAAGGGGGCAAACGAGCAAACGGGTCACCTGATGGAAAGCAACTTCCGTCGCCCATGGACACTCGCAGCATCAGAAGAGCTGCATGTGCGTTGCCGGCCTTTTAAGAGGGAATAGGGTAATAGGGGATGATGTGACCGATTTGGATGTGACGTCATCACATTCGTCTTTTATTTATCGCGCTCGTTATATGTAAGTTTATTTGTACATAAATAATAAGAATAACCCTAGAAAGATTTGTAAAATATATTTTCTTGAAAAGTTCAAGTAAAACATCAGTTTTATATATTATCTCCATTTATTGTAGTTGGGAAATGAAATGGCCAAAACTTTTCTCCAAAAGTGTTCAACATTACAAATGATTTCTAAATTCTTTTCTAATTTTTTGGCACTGTTAGACTCGAACGCTTAGCACATAAAACTATTTTCAATAAAGAAAGTATAAAAATACAAAAAACATGACGTCACACTATGGCGGCACAACGGCGGGCAGTGTTTTCGGCGCCATATAAAAGGCATATTTTTCAATCAACATTTTTATGGGTTTCTACTGTTTAAAATATTAGTGTTTTTGGTGAAAATGAATGATTAAGAAGCGTTTAGAATGAAGAAAAAAGGTAGGTCAAGTAGCCTATTGAGAATTTTGTAAAAATTTCAAGTGCCTACCTATTATTAAAAAAAGGCCAAAAAAAAAACACGTTTTGTATAGGAACCCCCCTTAAATATTAATATTATTTTGTTTTTAGTATTTGTTGTTATAGCGGCAACAGATATACACAATCTGTGAAAATTTCAGAAGTCTAGCTATAGCGGTTCTTGATAAACAGCCTGGAGACAGACAGACAGACAGACAGACAGACGGACAGACATCGAAGTCTCAGTAATAGGGTCCCGTTTTTACCCTTTGGGTACGGAACCCTAAAAATGCCAAAAAAATTACGTCTGTTGTATGGAAGCTCCCCTTAAATATTAATTTTATTTTGTTTTTAGTATTTTTTGTTACAGCGGCAGCAGAAATACACAATCTGTGAAAAGGTAGGTTCGGAGAAAAGTGGCTATGACATACACGGACGGACGGACGGACGGACGGACAGACAGACAGACAGACAGACAGACAGACAGACATACGTCTGTATGAAAAATTCTTTCAGAGTTAGATAGCCCAGTTATCGAGGAAGGCTATAGGCTATATTTTTTGCGGAAAAATGTACGGTTTCCGTGAAATTCCTAAATTACGTGGGCGAAACCGCGCGGAACATCTAGTTACGTATAATTTTGAAATCGGTTTTATCATTTTTTTCTATTATTTTGTACAACTCTTTAGTTTATGATTTTTTGACTTGTTTACGTTTTGATAGATTGTGTCATCCTAGCACACGTGCATGCTTGACACTGACCTTAAATCTCAATTATACAAGTACGCTGGACTTATGATACCCTTTGAAATACAGCTATTTTTTGTGCCTATTTGAATCAGCGCCCCCAATGCGGGGGAAGAGAACTAAATCTGACGTAAAAATGACGTTTGAAAGTCGCCATATTCGCGCTGATAGCAGTAGTGAGAGTACTTGGAACTAAAACTAGTGATGACAACCAATAACGATTAAGCGGCCATTTGCAAGTTACGTCAGATTTAGTTCTCTTCCTCCGCATTGGGGGCGCTGATTCCGCTTCAAATAGGCACAAAAAGCAGGTGGGTATCATAAGTCCAGCGTACTTGTATAATGGAGGTCAGTGATGCTTGACCAGTTTTGTTGGCGCATGCTTCTCGCATGAAAAAACGAAAGACTGACTTATCTACCACACGGCACAATTATGCATGCGCAAGCCACTTTCTTGCCGAGATCGTCGGCGTATAAACAATGTTTCTCAATGAAGAGCTATTTCTTCTGCTTTTATTTTTCCAGTGTTTGCTAGTGACAAAATTGATAATGCATAAATGAAATCATTTTTTTCAAATGTGTATTTTTTTTTATTCCTGTCAGAATAATCTTTCGATTTGATCTTCCACAGAGCGAGCAGAGATTTTTATAATTCATTGAATTCAGTTGCGAACTGACGATTATGTGTACGTAAATCCGCCATTTTATAGCAGCGTGCGCGCATTTTAACACCATTTGACTGACAAAGAGCGGCTTGAACACTGAACGTCCAATCACACGCGCAGACAAGTTTGTACACGAAGGCTTGCGCATGCCAGAATTTCAAGCAAGTTTAAAAACCGTCAAGCCAAACTTGCGCATACTACCGTTTTACCAACTACACGCACAATGTTCAGTGTACAAGCCGGCATGCGCAAGCAAAACTGTGGTCAAGCATGCACGTGTGATAGGCGCCTAAATTAATTCGACTTGAGCATTGTGGACGTGTTTTCTCTGCACCTTCCAAATCAACAGGATCTTAATGGGCCTTCCGGCATATTTTTTCGAGAAATTAGAAAACGAAAATATATTCCGGGAACGGAACAAGAGACACAGTGCGAGGATGAGTTATTTGAGGAGAACTCTAAGTCCTGGGAACTTGGTAGTGGTTCTTGACCTTGATGAGCTAAATATTATTGCATGTAGTAAATATTTTAGTAAATTGGTTACATTATTACTGTCACAAATTATTTATGCATTTTGAAATAAAATAAATATACACTATAAAGGAGCTCGGTAGATGGCATTTTATTAGACATTTTTTATATTTTAGTGTGTGAATAAACAATTAAGTATACCATATGGTTAAAGATACCTGACAATTTAACTTTCTAAAATAATCACGTGGCCACTGATGTTATTGTCTCTGATGTGTTATTTTTTATATATAATAAAAGGATTTTTGGTTTAAATCGAATCAAAAGCATAATTACAAAAAATTTCATATGACGCGTTTGGCGCGTCATAAAGGGTCCTTCATGACGCGGTCCTTTATGACGCGCTAGGTGCGTCACAGGCCAGGAATCGGTTAACAAATGAAGTTTGACGGTTCGCACCGTAGTCGCGCAGGTGTGCACGCCCAGTTTCGCGTTGCAGACGCTCCCGTATCGCGTCCCGCGTCACTGACGCGTAGGTTTGTTCGAAGCTTAAAAATGCCTAAATGCCTAATTGTGCCGTATTGAGCTGTAGAAATTCGAATAGAAAAGTTGGCCTAGATAATGGACACATTTCTTATCATCGGTACGTCACAGTAGGTAGGAAAACAATGGCACGCTCGTTTTCATACAAATGGAGGGACATGCGGTATCTATCTTGATGTATCTATCTACATGTCTGTGGTATAAAATATCTTAAAACAACTATAGGAGTACATGACAAGTAAATAATAATTAATTTTAAGATTCAGCATGGCGACACCATTTCACAGCATCATCGCTGCGCACTGTCTTTATTGAAAGTCGAAGACATCCAGTTTACGTCTATCCGAATCTGTTCCTTGGTGGTTTGAAAGTAAATGTTTATATCCAATAAATCCTTTTTGTAAATTTATATTTTATACTTAAACTCAGTTAAAAACAATGCTACAAATTAATGTAAAGTTTTGAACTTACCCGGTAATTTCCAGTAAACGGTGTATCGAGGAGGAAGCCTTTGTATCCACTTTTCAAGTCCAGCGCCTTTGGAAAAGACAAAGTGTTCATAGCCTGACTTTGACCGTTCAGCCCAAACACATTCTGATCCCCGCTTCTTGAACTCGAAGGTAAATTCCAGTCCTCCTGAAACGGGTTTTTGCTAGATGCCTCAGTCATGTATTTGCTACTAACTTTATTCTCAATCGTTCTAGTCAGCTTGGGTTCTGTGGTTTTGTTCTGGAAAGTACAATAGAGTTATAAAAGCTGAAAATGGATGAGAATGTAAACAACATAAAGCAAAGAAAAAACTCACCAAGTTATCCAGGTCGGTCGTGTCAGGAGAGTATCTTACGTCATTCTCTAAATAGCCCACACCGTTCCAGTTCTCCGCAACCGTTTGGTTCAAAAGTTTCCGCTTTTTCAAAAATGCGAAGGAATCGTACAAATCCTTATTCGAAATACTGAGCATTTTTTCAAATTTCTCTATCATGTTGCTGTAGAATATGCTGTCGTTGGTGTACTTTATGACCTCGATGAGCGCCCGCGCCAGCTTGTCCTCGTACGGGATGATGCACACGCGTTCGAGGAGCAGCGTCGCCACTTGGATATCGAACCTGAGGTCCATGCTGGATACGTACCAGGCGAGCTTAATGAAAATTGGAATAAAACGCGTAAAATTCGGAGATTCGGCAATAAATTTTAGCAAATAATCGCACAGAAGGAGGCCCTTAAGTTTGAGAAACTTAAAGTTTAACAAATCTCGACACACCTTCAGATCGGCGTTATTTAAGTAGAGCAAAGTTCTTTCGACGGCGTCAGTTGTGAGGGTGTTATCCTCCGAGTTATTATAATCTCCTCTACTGACACAGTCTATAACCATTTCTACGAGTAACCTGGTGAGTTTTCGTTTTATACATTCGTTGACGAAGCATATTCCGTACGCTCGTCGCAGGGTATACACAGCGCGTGTTAGCATATATTCAGATATAAACGAATCCTCCTCCAGAGCGGATACTTTGTCTTCAATTTCTTCCCTACTCGGGACGATATGTTCGAATTTGCATTGTTTGTTAGTGCAACGTGATCCAACATTGTAATAGCAACAATTGAATACGGCGCTCCTCGTTCGATTGAACCTATAGTTTTGTGCGATCAATCTCGTGTGGTTCGGAAACGTCGGCTTAGAGGCGTTATATAAATTTGCGTTCAAATTCTGCTCCTGTATATTTCCACGTCTATCTTCAAATATGGTAGCTTCCTCTGTTGTAGTTTTATCAATTTCTTGCTCTTTGTTTAGTGACGTGGAATCAGCGTTTTGTTTTTCACATACTGCTGGTGCGACGTTATTCTGGCTTTCTTGTTTGTCCTGGTCCTGTTCGGTTTCATGAGTTATTTCAATTCGTGACGGTTTGTAAAACGTAACTGGTACTTTTGATGTTTTCGCTACAAATTCTGGTACGTACTCGTCGCTGCCGCGTGCGTCGGGAACCCGCTGTATGGAACTACTTTTTCTAGATGAATCCAAGCCCGTGATACTTTCAGCGTACAGTGAAAGCGCGTCGTCATCGTCGTTTTCATCTTGATATTTGCTACTGGCTACTAAATTATTATTAGCGTTTTGAATTACCAAAGTATGACTACTTTGAGCGGGTTTTTCTGGAGTGCTTTCTGCTTGCGCAACTTTGTATTTGTAATTTTTTTGATTTACTCTGGTAGGTTTAACGAATGTTATCTCTTGGCTGTTATTTTTATTACCTTCTTCGGAAATAATGTTGGGAGCATCGTTTTTGCTATGTTTATATAGCTGCTTCTGCGCAGTTTTTGCCAGTTGTATCAGATTTCTCTCTTCGCGCAAGACATTACAATTTTCGAGTTTCTCTTTGAATTGGTCTAGCTTGGGAGTGGAACAGCTACTAATATTGTTAAACCCGACCCATGCTACAACTTCTAAGTCTATGCTTCTTAGTTTGGTTAATAAATCTTTGATTATATCGTTATTGCTTACACATGAAGTATTCTCAGTTAAGCTGATTGATGAGCTAGAATCACTAGAACTTGATGTTGAACTCAATTCTGGAGGGACTAAAGCACTCTCTAGGACAAGTGACTCATTCTTTTTTAATAATCCTTCATCTACTTTTACTTGAAGCAATTCTTTATCGAGCGTTTTATTTTTCTTTGTTACACTAGTATTTTTGGGTGTTTGTCTTAGAACATTTCTTAAAGATTTTGGTGCAGGTTTTGGATTTATATTTTTTAATTTAATGATTGGAAACTTATTATCAATGAGGACAAAGTCACTTGATGAGACACTTACACAACTTGTTGTACTACAACTCGAAATATCTCTAGTCCAAGACAGGTCAGATGAGCTTGAAGACCTTCTTATATTACTCAGATCAAGTTTCCTTCTTTTCACGGGCAAGGGAGATTTCATTATTTCTTTTGAATTTTCGGGCTCTACAGTAAAAACTTCTTCAATATTTCTTTTTCTAGGACGTCTCAATTTTTTTTGCCCTATTGGTGGTACTAGTTTTTTATTATACTTTGGGTTATCTTCCTGAAGGTTATTAGTATCTGCAAGTGTACAAAAGATTTGACAAATATGTATTTAATGTTCTTAATTTAATAGTCAATATATAATTAATTAACTCATATAGACTTAATTAATTATTTTCTATTTTATTTCTACCAGTTCATTTATTACTTACAGACTTGCTTCTTCCTTAGGTCCAATTTTTTTATTCGCTTTTTTTTCGCTGGAGCTAGTTTTGGTATCTGCTCTTTGTTGTCTTCTGAAAATATAAGGATACATTTTGGTTACTTACTATTTGTTTAACAAATAAAAAGAGAAAGAGACTGACAGAGCAAAATAGTAATTAGTGTTGCTCGTAGTTACTATGGAACTCTCATAAATATGGGGTGCAATTACCTAGCAGCCAAATTTCGATATATTGATCATTGTTAAAAATAAAAATCCTCGTATTTTTTTCTTTTATAATCACTCAGTACTAAAATGTTGAGAAATAACTTTCGAAAGTTTTCCCAAAAAAAAAAAACACCTTATTATGGACACTACGCACCGACTGGTCATGTACCTAGCGCGTGAATGGCGACAGACCAGCCGGCGCAGTCGCCGCTGTCGCATGAATAGCGCTATCGTAATTCGTACGAAGTGACCACTCTGCAAGGATTTTGATTGAGATAAAATATGTTATTGTAAAAAAATTACACCCTATTTTATTTTTTAAACAGACTGTCCTAATGATACCTAAGCCCTAAAAAGTTTGGCCGATAGGTTTAATTGCACCCTGTTGTATAGGCTATATATCAAATTTTAGTTTAGGTACTTACCCTGTTCTGTAGTATCAGAACAGGTTTCTTGGAACAGGTTACTAGAGGAACTTTTTTCAATCATTTTTCTTTTTTTTCTTATACTTAAACCATTGCTTTTGGAAACCTTTTTCTTGACAATAGTTTTTTGTTTTGAAGTCACTTTTTTAATTTTCTTGAATGTATTCTTTGCTACTCCACTTTCAATACACTGACCTCGTTCAATTGCATCCAATATTGGTATTTTTGATGGGAACTGTGTCTTAAGGACTAAAACAATAAAATAGTCGCATGTTACTACAATTTTCGTTTTTAGACTGTTACATTCGACTAAGAGCTGACGACCAAATCTGTCATGTAGCTTCAGCTGTATTAAAACTCCGTTAGCTACTTCCCTGAACAACCCTTTCTGATAATCTGCGTGCTGGAAGGCCGTGGGCGGTGGGTGTGGGAGTAGTGGGGTGGGGAAAAAAAAAGAAAAAAAAATGTAGATTCAGCTGTATTAAAACTCCGTTAGCTACTTCCCTGAACAACCCTTTCTGATAATCTGCGTGCTGGCAGGCCGTGGGCGGTGGGTGTGGGAGTAGTGGGGTGGGAAAAAAAAGAAAAAAAATGTAGGTTCAGCTGTATTAAAACTCCGTTAGCTACTTCCCTGAACAACCCTTTCTGATAATCTGCGTGCTGGCAGGCCGTGGGCGGTGGGTGTGGGTGTAGTGGGGTGGGGAAAAAAATGGAAAAAAATGTAGGTTCAGCGACTTAATAGTGTTTGCGATGATAATTTATAATTTATTCACATGGATAATAATGAATAATCGGTTAAGTGCGTACGTGATATAATGTATCAACCCTCTCATTTTCTAGTGTCCCCAGTAACAAGTCAAAACTTCCAACTGAATAAAATTAAAAATTTCTGGAACTACTTGACACATTCTTTTGTTTGTTTGTTAATGGTACGGGAGGTAGCAACGTTTGAAAAAAAAGTATTTCAGGTCGGCTGATTTGTGATATTATGTCGTCATTCTTGCTCTTCTGGTTAGAAGTCTAGTCTGGGCGGTCTGGCTGCCGGTAGTATAGGTCTACCAGAATCTGATGGCAATTTTTGACAGCAGATTTTTAAAAAATATCCTTGATCATTGGATAATTTTTTATATTTGCATGTTTAACACACAGAATCAGCCGCTATAAGAAAAAAAACGGATCAAAATGTTTTATTCCAATTACCCCCGTATTGCTAGAGTCATTTTATTTTCTCACTTTTTGCCATCAGATTCTGGTAGACCTATAGTTGCGTTTATTAGTGCGCATCTTTCTTGTCCAGTGATAATCCTGGATTTTAAAATCATTTTAGTATGTATGTAATTTTAATATTATGTTATCTAAAGATAAAAATAAAATTCAAAATTAATTTGCCAGACATTAATTCGATTGCTAAGCCTTGAAAATTGAAATACATAGGTAAAATGAAAAAATCATGAAAAATATTGCAGTATTATGCTAGTAGTCCGAGAGAGATGGTTGCAGTATAAGTCGAGAACAAGACAGAGAACCATCTAAAAAGTAAATTTCGTCCTGTTATTGTACATAAAATATTAATAATAAGCCCTACACCTAGTCCTGAATCCATGCACACATACTGGTCAAATATATGGTCCCACCCAACTCAACACGAAAACAATCAATGGATCGAAGAAGATAAAGATAGATTAAAAGACCTACCTGAAATGGAATTTGAAGAGATTCAATTTGAACAGATGAAAGCTGTTATAGCGAGAACACACAACTGGAAAGCGACTGGATCTGACAATATACACAACTTCTGGTTCAAAAAGTTTACATCAATACATACACTATTACACAAACACATAAATTCATTCATAAAATCACCAGACACAATTCCATCTTTCATCACACAGGGTATAACATACATGCTGCCAAAAGATAACTCAGACACTACAAATCCGGCAAAGTATAGGCCCATAACCTGTCTGCAAAATATTTATAAGATTATTACAGCATGCATAAGTGACTTAATATACACACACATAAGCAAACATAACATCCTAGCCGAAGAGCAAAAAGGTTGCCGTAAGTTTAGTCAGGGATGCAAAGAGCAACTCATCATAGACTCCGTAATATCACAACAGGCCTTAAAACAGAAACGTAGCATATATACCATGTATATAGACTATAAGAAAGCGTTTGACTCGGTACCCCACTCGTGGCTCATCTACATTCTGAAACATTATAAAATTAGCCCAATCATTACAAATTGCCTTGAGAAAACGATGCCAAACTGGCAAACTAAATTAAAAATTTTTGATTCCTCTAAAACATCTGAAACCGACATAATCTCTATAAAAAGAGGCATATTTCAAGGAGACTCTTTAAGCCCACTTTGGTTCTGCCTTGCACTCAATCCTCTTTAACACATTCTGAATCAAAGCAACCGTGGTTTTAAGATAAAATATAATTCGCACCATACTTCACTTTCACACCTCATGTTCATGGACGATATCAAAATTTTTGCAAACACACAGAACAACATACACACTTTAGCAGATCTCACACTAGCGTTTTCAAACGACGTACACATGGATTTCGGAATAGATAAATATAAAATACAGGCAGTAAAGAATGGTACAATAGAACACACAGAATACAAACTTAGCAATGATGAAATAATTAAGGCGGTAGACCCGATCGAAGGATACAAATATCTAGGATACTACCAATCACAACAAATACACTACAAAGAAACGAAAAACATACTCAGACAGAAATTTAAAGAAAGATTACATAGAATACTACACAAAAAATACTATAAAAGCTATTAATACATACGCCATACCCATACTTACCTACTCCTTTGGTATAATACGCTGGAACCAAACTAAACTAAAAAATTTACAAAGAATTATTAATACAACAATGACGAAACATAGGAAACACCACCCAAAGGCCTGTGTCCAACGGTTAACTTTATCTAGAAATGAAGGAGGTAGAGGATTGATTGATATCCTAAATCTACACAATAGACAAATAACACTTCTCAGAACATTCTTTTACAATCAAGCACAAACCAAAACTCTTCACCAGGCTATCTGCAACTCCGACACGTACACATCACTTACATTCGCTGATAACACTAAAAAAATAAATACCTTACCAAACCAGCAAAAAATTGACACCTGGACCCAAAAATCATTACATGGACGACACCGCCTTGATCTTACCAATAATTCCGTTGACAAAATAGCGTCAAACGCGTGGTTGAAGCAAGGCGAACTCTTCCCTGAAACAGAAGGTTTTATGCTGGCTATACAGGATCAAGTAATAGATATCAATAATTATAGAAAACACATAATAAAAGACAGTAATTATAGAAGCGACCATTGCCGCCACTGCCATAAACATCCTGAAACAATACAACATATAACAGGCGCTTGCTCATCAATCACACAAACAGATTACAAACACAGACACGACCAAGTAGCCGCAATCATACACCAGACACTCGCACTCAAGCACAAACTCATCACAGACAAAACACCATACTACAAGTACACACCACAAATCATACTAGACTCACCGGACTACAAACTGTACTGGGACAGGACAATACAGACAGACAAGACCGTACACCACAACAGACCTGACATAACACTACATGACAAACGAAATAGAACTGTATACCTAATAGACATCGCCATACCGAATTCACACAATCTCACTACCACATACAAAACAAAAGTCACAAAATATATAGACCTTACAATTGAATTAAAATCACAGTGGAAAGTTAATGTAGTTAAAACCATACCAATAGTTATATCAAGTACCGGAATCATCCCAAAAACATTACACAGTAGTCTCAAAACACTCAACATTCATCCACTCACTTATATCACCCTTCAAAAGGCTGTAATTCTTAATACATGCCGAATCGTCAGAAAATTCCTGTCGATTACTTGATTTTGAACTTAAGCTGAAGCTGCTTGGTCACAAGCCCGCAGCTTTAGTGAAACACCCCTAGTGGAGAAGTAAAAAACTTAAAAATATAATAGTAATAATTATGAAAATAATAATTGTTAAAGCCTGGCCTTTAACATGACAAGAGCCAACAGCGAGAGATTGCAATTTTATTTTATCAGGCACTCCTATTAAAGGATATAGGATCGGCGAGCCCCACCGCCTTACGTCATCAGCTACGTCACCGAGGACTGCAGATGCGCACTAATAAACGCAACCACTACCAGCAGCCAGACCGCCCAGACTCTAACCAGAAGAGCAAGAATGACGACATATTACAAAATCAGCCGACCTGAATTAATACTTTCTCGAGAACGTTGCTACCTCCTATAAATGATCTATGTTCTTTACTTTTAAGGCTCAATCTCAATAGAAACTACGTTAATCCATTAAAATTTGCAGATAACTGTTGTCCCCGGAATATGCTATATCCGGACATTTCCATTTTGTTACCATATTTTTTTATGATAACATTCTACCAAAATATATTTGTTGTGTTCTGATTATGGCGAAACTAATATTCAGTAGGATAGGCCATTTTAATACGGCTTGACTGAGAATTTTTTTCGGTGGTGCAAAGAAATATGATATGATCACGTATCAGCTCTTCGGTCACAGTTAAAGTGGCTCCCTATTCGCCTTCGGCGAAATATCCATATCCTCTCCCTCCTTTACAATATCCTTTATAACCCTTTGTCTCCCTCTTACCTCGTGGATCGCTTTAACTTTTCTCGACCCTTAGACATCCCTTGTAGGCCTAAGGTGAGAACAAATCTTTCCCTCCCCTCCCATCGCTCCAACTTCTTCTCCTACTCCTTTACCGTTCATGCAGTTAGATTATGGAATTCCCTTCCCCACACCATTCGTGATAGTCCCACAATCACTGTCTTTAAAAGACGCTTGAAGGAACACTACCTCAATACTGAATCCAATTAAGATTATTATTAAATATACATATAGTATGTATCCATAATATAATGTTCAAATATTTATAATTGGTATATATTATGTTGATATAGTATGTAATAAATTATAGTATAATATTATTAGTATCGTGTTGTAGTATAATAGCATAATATAATTATTGTATTTTAATGTTGTCATTTAAATTGTTCATCAATATTAATTCATCTGTGCACGCCCTATCTGATGTTTCTGTTCAAATTTCTCTACTTAGGACTGCTGGAAGAAATTTCTTTTAGAGATAAGCAGTACCTGTTGTGTCGTCTTTCTAATATTATGTTACTTTTTAATGGTTTTGTGTGCAATAAAGTGTAAATAAAATAAAATAAAATAAATGATTGACCAATTGGACTGGACCAAAATTGATGGGTCAGGATTGTTACGATTGTTTTATAATTTTTACTATCTTTATTTGTAACATAATCGTTTGTAAAGATGTACTGATTTTTATACTAAAAGTAAGTATATGTAGTTTAATTCATCGTAAAACGGAAAAAGTTTTAGATGTTTTTGAATGTAAGGTATAGCTTGGCAAAGAAGAGTCTGATGCGGTGACAGCTGGAACTAAGAGTTTTTATTTATGACAACACTACATTACTTGTCAACTCTAGTATATATTGTGTCAAAAGCGAAGCGTAGTGTTGCCTGTATTTAAAGAAAAGCGCCCTCATTTAATCCACACTCTTCTTTGCCAAGCTGTAGATGCATTATCTTACTTCGATTTTGTTACTGTTTACAGGGTAACATATAGAAGGACCGTCAAAGTAACAAAACCGAAAGCATAAAGCTAGTCTTACACTGTGGATTTACATGGTGATAAATTATCTAAGATCTTTCAATTTATTATAATTTTTGTAAAGTTAAAGTTAACTGATTTTACAAATAGGTATAGGGAGAGGTTAAAAAATTAAAATCCAGACGAGATTAAGGAAATTTTTTCGAAAATTAAAGAAATATATTGTTACGGACACAGAGCCATCTAGCGTCGAACCAGCAAAACTTATCTAGGGGACACACTACACATAAATCCCCTACTCGATACTAGATGGCGTTAGGTGTATGTTTACTTACGCGTATTTCCTAGAAACATTCCACACTTGTTTACGCGAATCGGGTAAGGAAGTTTCTGGAATTCGTCTCGCCATATAAATAGCCGCAGGTAGACGGCACGGCAGTTCAGTCCGATACGAGCGATCTTCAAGGCGACTTCGGAGTGAAAAGAAGTGATCAATAGTGAGTGAACCAGTGAAACCTACGACTCGGCTACGACCTAGGATAGTGATAGTGCTTAGTGTTTGGACTTAGTGATTTGTGTGAGCTAGTGTTAGTGCTAATAAAGTCTTCTAGAGAGTCACCAGGTCTTTCTCTCCAAATCCTCGAACCCTAGCACGTAACAACTGGTGTCAGAAGTGGGATTTGGAGATGCCATTGACTCCGAGAAAGGACTTCAAGGGGAGTGTCAGGACAAGGGCGCAACGAGCTGCGGATACCACACCCACTGGGGACCAAGCTCCGCACACTGTGGGCTGCCCCACAGTGTGCGGAGCCCCCACCACTGGCCCCGCCCACCAGGCTCCGCCCACTGACTACGCCCCTCAGGCTCCACCCACTTTGGGTGAAGCCAGGCCCACTGGCCCCGCCCACTGGCTCCATTCATCCTGCCACGCCCGTAGTTTCTACGGCCCCTCAAATGGCTCTTCAATTGGAAAGCATAATTGAGTTAATTCAGGCTTTGCAAGATGCCCAAGACCGCAAGCTCGGCGCTTTGCAGGAGTCTCAAAGAGTTGAAAGTCAGGCTTTGCAAGATTCTCAAAGGGCAATGATGGAGTCACAAGACCGCAAGCTCGGCGCTTTGCAGGAGTCTCAAGAGCAACAAAAGGACCTCCAAGAAAAAGCGCTATTGCCTATAAAGGATGTTAGTGACACGGTGACTAAGTTTCGGAAAGATGTCGATGTTATGAAAGAACGAGTATCCAGGTTAGAGTTGGTTGTGGAAAATTTAAAAATCGGCTTCACTGAACTGCAGAAGAGAGTAGTGCGCCTTGAAACTACGGGAGTTGCGGTGTCTAGTGGAGCCACTGGAGTGACGCAAGGGCCAAGAGTCAAGGTGCCACCGTACGACGGCACTACTTCATGGAACGCATATCGTCGGCAATTTCAGGCTGTTGCTACCGCCAACGGATGGACGGAAGAACAATGCCTGACCGCCCTCATTGTTGCGCTTAGAGGGCAAGCTTTGTCGGTCCTGGAAGCACATACAGGAAATGGGTTCCAAGACCTGATGTAGGCACTTGAATCCAGATACGGGGAGCGACACCTGGAGCAAGTGTTCCGTGCCCAACTACGTGACAGAGTCCAACGCTCAGAAGAAGGACTTCAACAATGGGCGTTGGAAATTGAAAAACTCGTCAGGAAGGCATATCCAGGAGCCGACACCAAGATGGTCGACACAAATATTGTTCAAGGATTTGTCGACGGAATCAAAGACCTGGAAGTCAGAGCTGCAGTAAGGCTTGGTACCTACATATACCTCGCTAAAAGAATCATTGGCGCATGCTTTGGAGGTCGAGGCTGTTCGGCATGACATACGGCAGACTCATAAAATCCACAAGGTCTCTGAGGAAGTCAAGGAAGTTAAGGCTCCTGCAAGGAAAAGATTTGAAGCCATGTGCTATAAGTGCGGTGAAAGGGGCCATCTCCAGCTCAACTGCCCGCAGAAGAAGACCCAGATGGCAAGGATGGAAAGGATCGAGGAGCGAATAGAGGAGCTGAGGAAGCAAGCAGTTTCGTCCCCTGCCCGGAATAAGGGGAAACGAATAGAATCCAGGACTAGATGGCGAGTATTGGACAATAATGCTATGAGGAAGGCTCAAGAAAGAGATGACGACCTTCGGCACATCATCACATGGAAGAAAAGGGGTGACGTGAAACCAATCTGGAGTGAGGTTGCACCCACTGGCGCTGTCACTAAGGCGTACTGGGAGCAATGGGACAGTCTAATACTTCAGGACGGAATACGCTACCGGAAATGGGAGAAGGCTAACGGCAGAGAGTTCTACTTTCAGATAATCGTCCCAAGGGCGAAAGTACCAGATGTTCTCCGCGAGGTACATGAGGGCGTATCAGGGAGTCATCTAGGTGTCAAGAGGACGCTAAGAAAAGTGCGAGAACGATTCTTCTGGTTGCATTGGCGACTTCGGAGTGAAAAGAAGTGATCAATAGTGAGTGAACCAGTGAAACTTACGACTCGGCTACGACCTAGGACAGTGATAGTGCTTAGTGTTTGGACTTAGTGCTTAGTGTTTGGACTTAGTGATTTGTGTGAGCTAGTGTTAGTGCTAATAAAGTCTTCTAGAGAGTCACCAGGTCTTTCTCTCCAAATCCTCGAACCCTAGCACGTAACAATATGTATATCGGAACTGAATCCCTGAGGCAGAAGCTAGAATAGAGGAGTGGAGTAAAGAAAAAAATAATTGCTAATTTTAATATAATATTGCATTCTAAGGTCTTGTACACTATGCTTTAAAATTTTGTTACTGTCGGTTTTGTTACTGTCCCTGAATTTTTTAAAGTAATTTTTAAGATTTTGACGTAAATTTCTATTTTATTAGGTATGTCTCGTGTCTTAGCTGAAAACAATTAATATTTAGCGTTTTTAATTGCTTTTTTTTTTTGGATTTTTTATTGAATGGATTTTGGAATGGATTTTTTTTTTATTGAATCTTAGATACTATCAGATAATGCTGACGGCCAGTCTGAAATCAGCTGAGTCCCAGAGACAAGAGTTGAAAAAAAAATATGAGTCAATATTTTTTTACAAAATATAGGTATAGGTCTACCAAGAATCTGATGGCAATTTTTGACAGCAGATTTTCAAAAAATATCCTTGATCATTGGATAAATTTTTATATTTGCATGTTTTACACACAGAATCAGCCGCTAAAAGAAAAAAAAGGGTCAAAATGTTTTATTCGAATTACCCCGGTATTGCTAGTCAATTTATTTTCTCACTTTTTGCCATCAGATTCTGGTAGACCTATAGTAGTCCTAATGTCGTTTAAACTAAAGTCGAATTTCGACCATTGGGCGATCTCTTGTTTCAATAAATACATCAGTCTCAAAATGTATTATAGTTTTATTTCTATTCAATTTTGATTATGGTAACAAAACGGACACAAATTTGATACTAACTCACATATTTTTGTATTTTTCAATAGTGTAATTAGTCACGAAAAAATATAATATTTAAAAAATTAAGTAATATACTATTATAACTAAAATCTTAAAACCGCCTTATTTGAAAGTTATTATTTTTAGCCTTTTTATTTATCTGTTGTATTATTTTTTTGAAACTCCCCCATACCCAAACCATACAATGATACGCTCTACATAGCATCACACCAACTCTCAATAGCCAAAATCACAACAATTGAGTAATAAAAAGTACCTTTTAAGTTACTAATATTAGTAAAAACTGCACAGCTGTGTACCTTTTTTTGTCGCTTTACTATCCTAGCCCGCAATGAACTTGACTTCGGCATCATACATACCGACTTTCTAAGAAATTCGTTCTTTTGTTTACAAATTGGGATTGCTTGCATGTGTAGACTGATTTTGACCATGAAAAAGTATCTGTTATCATATTCTCAGTTGCTTATAAACTTTCAAACTGTAAATACAGTTAGCAAAAGAAAATCACTGTGTATTGATGAAAAAGCTTTGATTTTACTTCTGTCCATTAAGGGCCTTCCCTACAGAGAATCCGTAATTTAGCGTATTTAGAGTCTTATAAACTCATAACTTGAAAGCTACAAAGTTATAATAAAAATACAGCAATAATCTTCAGTATATCAACATTCCTTTCCCCGTTTTAAATTTTCTATTTTTGTTTTTTCTATTAGCTTCCAAAGTAATACCAATTTATTAAAATTGAAGCATACTTTCAGCATCTCCCTAGTACTTACAAATTAAGTTTATTTGAAACACACACCAATAGATAGACAATTTCAGTAACTACATATTCCCAGTTTTAAATTTTTTTTAGATCAATTTTGAACTTAGATTTTTTTTTTTATGAAATAAGGGGGCAAACGAGCAAACGGGTCACCTGATGGAAAGCAACTTCCGTCGCCCATGGACACTCGCAGCATCAGAAGAGCTGCAGGTGCGTTGCCGGCCTTTTAAGAGGGAATAGGGTAATAGGGGAGAGTAGGGATGAGAAGAGAAGGGAATAGGGGAGGGAAAGGAAGGGAATAGGGTAGGGGATTGGGCCTCCGGTAAACTCACTCACCCGGCGAAACACAGCGCAAGCGCTGTTTCACGCCGGTTTTCTGTGAGAACGTGGTATTTCTAAATAAAAAGGAAAAAAGGAAAAAAGTTTTAGTGCGATCTCGGCAACGCGTCAAATGTATGGTCAAGGTCGTTTGTGCGGGGGATGGCCTTAACAACAACTCTATGACGCCATAAAATGCATAGTCCCTTCAGTGACATTATATACAGTTTACACTGTATTGTTGAAATGTATTTTACAAAGAATTCAGCAGTTTTCAGCAGTACTATACATACACGTAATTGACAACTTTTCTGGTCAATACATTTGTGCCAAAAAGTACTTTAAATGTTAACAATTGAAACTCATGTGAATGATAGGTTTTTTATCAAATTATATGTGTTCTTACCTTCATTTGCCAACAAAATGTTGATATCCCTCTTGGACAGCATGCTATCTTCTTGTGTTCTCTTTTGACTTTCCTCATTACTGCTTTTATCCGATGCATCTTCATGATCTAAAATAAAACCGATTGTTAAAGCAACGCGTGAGTATTACGAATACATATTATTACAAAACAATATTTAAAATATGCTTACTATTGATGCTTGTGATCGGTACTTTGCCTGATAAAGTTTTCTTTTTTACACCTCGAGTCCCGAATGATTTAGTCGTAGATGTTACAGGCTCTCGTGTTTTGTTTACGTTCTTTTTGGGGGGCATGTTGACGATATTATTAAACAAGGGTAAAGAAAATTAAACGCGAAAGAAATATGCATAGATTGTTATTCATTTCTAACGCTTTTTGTACTTGACATTTTAAGTGTAACGAGTTAAATGGAACATTTGATAAGTAGATGATAAGAATCTAACTGAAATCTGAATTTCTAACAATTTATAAGGAGTTTTTTCTAAATCTGAATGGTTAAAATCACCGCCACAAAATGGTAACAAAATTTATACGAAAAGATTCGAGAATGAAAGGTTGAAATTGACATATAAATGACAGTTCAAGAAACATGCTTATGTATATCACAGATTAAGTATTATAAATAGGATTCTTTCTACAATATATTATATTACTCTAATCTGTGGGATTCTTAGCCCGCCCGCGCCCGCGCCAGCGCGTGGCCATTTTGTGCTTGTTTTCATAGAGGTAATGTGTGTGTATTTTCTTGAATATTTCTATTTATCGATCATTTCGAAGCATGTTATAATCCTGAAAAGAAAGTCATTTATAGGTCTACCAGAATCTGATGGCAATTTTTGACGGCAGATTTTAATAAAATATCCATGAGTCCATGACACAGATTAAGAATATAGGTAGATGGCTTCTTAGCTCCACAAACTATTTAAAATGCTTATTGCTTAGCTCGCTAGCGCGTGCAGTGTTGCCAGAGTATACTCAGCCCAGGTTGCCATTTGTAGGTTCAAATGTTGCCATCTGAAACCAAATGTTGCCATTAGAAAAAAAAACCTGTAAAAAAACGTTCTGTGCCTTTTAGTAATATAAAAATATTTATACCTAGGTACCTATTGATCTAGAGACCAAAAAAAGACAAAGAAGGATTTGTTAGATCCAAATTCCAATGCATATAAGTTTTATTAAAGCATTTTTTGTTTATCAAAATATAATATAAAAACTGAAGTGAATTATATTTTTGGCAGCCCGGACTCTCAAAAAAAAAACCAAAAATTGTCTTAAAATTTTATTAAACTAACTTATTACTATTTTACAAAAGTATATCCGTGATCGATGCTAGATCGGAATAGAATGACGGAAAATTAATTATTACAATACAAATTGCAAAACGCGGTAAATGCTGAAGAAGCAGGAACGTGGTGGCGATGACCAGGCACGTGTCGCGGTGTCAGCGATCTTCTTTAGGGATCCGTATGTAATTCCTCCACCCCCAGAGCAGCAACTATTTGAGCACGTTGAGGGAAAATGTTGCTGGAATTCCATGATTTCCAGATTTTTCAGGAACAGCATATATGGGGTTGCTTTTTGGTTCTTCTTCTGGTGTATCTGGGGTTTTCTGCAGGTATCGACGAAGATAGAGTACAAGGAGAATTATAACTATACCAGATACAAGCGCATAGAGAGGCAACGTTGTGTGGTACAGTGATGAATCGGAGTTGGCGAGATGAACAGGATTCTGCAGTAGGATTCTATTTTCTAGATGATGTAGACTATCGAGATTCAAAGAGTTGAGAGTGATATGTGGAATCTCGTAATTTTCAGCTTCAGTGCGATTGTTTCTTATTTCAGTGATCTTCAGTGGCTGTCCCTTGACTTCATCTTCAGTATTGGTGATCTGTTCGGAGAGAGCATTCATGGGGAATTGTTGCTAAGTAGCTGCCAGATAAGGATACAAATTCCTGTCGTTCACATCGAAGTTCGACTTTCGTAGGCTTCGGGAAGATAATAGTGTAATGTCTATCGTCTAATTGTTCCATAGCTTGTCTGGAGATTGAAACTTCAATAGGGCTGCACGATTTGTCTAAGGATTGATGAATGATGATGCTCTGGTTGCAATCTGCTTGATCTCGTGGCTGATAATAGTTTGTGCTTTCCTCACAGAGAAGGTACTCGCCAATCTTTGGGCATTCGGTTTGCAAGTACATGAAAAATTTCCCATTGGTTGCTATGAAAGGATGTATAGGTATAAAGGTCTGTTGGAACTTATTAGGAACAATGGAAAGCTTAAATAAATCGTAACTATCTTTAGATATAATAGGAACCTTAAAAATTATAACTATTCTTTTACCTATGAAATAACTACCTGGTTGAATGAGATTATAATATTCTCTTAAATCAAAGATAGTACTTGTCTATAACTAATTTTAATGTTTCATTAATTTTAATTTGATTTTCAACTAAATTATTAATAATTTGCGAATATTGATTCATCCAATCTTTATTAACACTTATATGCTCATTAAATTCCGAAACTAACTTATTTTCATTTCCTTCTAATAATTCTATAGCTTTATTAAATCTTTCAGCATCTGAATGATCTAAATTACCTGTAAGTCCTTTAATAACTGATCCTAGTCCATTAATAAGTCCTGTTTTTGCTCTAGTTGGTTCTAATGTCTTTAATTGTGAATCTATTTTTAACAATTTAGTATAAAGATATTCTATTTGAATTTCATAAATAGGCAAGGTTGAATTATCGAGTTTAGTTTTAAAATAATCTAATTGTTCATTTATAGAGATAATGCGATTTTCTAATTCTGAAAGTTCTAAATATTGTATAAAGCAGGGCTTCATAACGTTATCGAATACCAGAAAAAATATCGTTACGTACCGTTATGTTCATAATGGTAGCCAGATACCGGTATTTTTATAAACGATATATTGTAACATAACAAAAAAATATCGTTATAAAATATCGGTATTTTTACCGGTAAATATATCGATATTTTCTGGTATGCGACGTTGCCAGCTCGACGCGACACATTTTATTTTTACCGGTATTTTTTGGTATGCGAATTGCGACGTTGCCAGTTCGACGCGACACCTTCCGTTCAATGTTTGTAGATGCACGAAATCAGCATTCTGCAATCTCACTCGTAGCCCAACTTTTCTTCTTCAACAACCAGAGTTTTTTTTGCGAGATTTGTGCTTACCTACTTTTAGGAGTTTAATACATAGAAAAAATATAATAAAAATACTAGTTATTGTTTTGGAGTAAAAATGGGCCGTAAAAAGCAAAACACTGTATATAGATACTTTGACTTAATAAGTCAAGATGGTGCTGCAATTTGCGTAGTCAATGAATGCAGAAAATTATGCAAGGTATGTCCGTATTTATTTACTCGTTTTAATTGTGGCGAATGCGGGGAATGGGCTAAGTATGGATAACCATATTTTGTATGTCTTAGTTTAGAGCCAGTGCACACGGCGCGTTGAGTTGCGTTGCGTCGTCGCAACGCAAATATTTTAACACATAGCCGGCCACACGGGCGCTGTGCCATCGCAGCGTTATTACGAAGCAGTTGCGACGACGCAGCGCGCCGTGTGTATACTGTATACCTTAGTTATCTGTATGTAAAACAACGCAACGGCAGCACTGCGTCGACGAAACGCTGACACAACGCGCCGTGTGGACTGGCTCTAAACTAAGACATACAAAATATGATTATCCATATTTTGCCCATCCTCCGCATTCGCCACAATTAAAACAAGTAAATAAATACGGACATACCTTGCATAATTTTCTGCATTTATTGACTACACAAATTGCAGCACCATCTTGACTTGTTAAGTCAGTGTCTATAAAATCGGCCAAGTGCGAGTTGGACTCGCGCACAAAAGGTTCCGTACACACAAATAAATCAAGATTTCTTTATTTATTTCTGTGGTTCCGTACCATTATAATTATGTCGAGCAAAAATGATGGCTAAGGCTTAGAATCATACCCAACGATTTTGGTGGTGAGATGGGTTGAGGAGGGATAGATTGGATGAGGAAAACCCCCCCGTACCACTCCCACCCTCAGGAGACCCTCCGTTTATGAGAAATTCGTATTTAAAATTTTCTTAATTTCGAGGTTAAGTCATCTGTTCTCTGGTGTTTAAGAAATGTTTCCAAGGCATCATAAGGCTGTGGTGAGTGGAGGATATATTTTCATCATTCCAAAACTATATACAGGGTGCAATTAAACCTTTCTGCCAATTTTTTTCCAGGGCTTAGGTATCATTAGGAGAGTCCATTTAACCAAAAAAAATTTGGGTGTTATTTTTTTTTAATGACATATTTTATCCCATTTAAAATCGTTGCAGAACGTTTTTTCAAAAAGTTGGTATGATTTCTGTTCGTTGAAATCTCTACTTTCCGATGGTGAAAAAAAAATGTACTATAGTAAAGCTTCTCAGAAAATGCAAAAAATCGAAAAAATAAAATAAAATTCAAAAAATTATTTTTTGATCATTATGAATAATTTCATACATAGGTCTACCAGAATCTGATGGCAAAAAGTGAGTTAAATATGCAACTATAAAAATTTATCCAATGATCAAGGATATTTTTTAGAAATCTGCTGTCAAAAATTGCCATCAGATTCTGGTAGACCTATAAAAATGTTATTGCTGCAATTTGTTTCAATTAAAAAGTTGATTTATTTAATTTTAATTACATTTCTGTCATAAAAAATCTCATTATATTATATACATAAAATATAAATGTAAATCTATACTTATAAAATAACATGTCCTGACTGACTGACTCATTCATCATCGCTGAGCAAAAACTGTTAAAGTTACAGCCACAAAATTTGGTGAGTAGGGTTGTTTTATTAAGTAGACGTAGACACCCACTAAGGAAGGAATTTCGGACATTTTACACCGAAGGGGGTGAAATAGGGGTTGAAAGTTTGTTTGAAAGTCCGTCATTTCTTAAGTTAGATACGTGAAAGTTTATTTTTGGGCAAGTGAATAAAAATGAATGGATACGACGTATTTAAGCGTTTTTGGAAATTTTAACCCCAAGGGGGTGAAATCGACGGTCCCTACGTATAAAGAGACATGTCAAAAGTAGTGGTTTTCAGGAGAGCGTTTTTAAGGTTCAAACTGTTACTGTAGATTACCATAAAACATAAACACAATTATTTTTGTTGATCTGTAAAGCTTAATGTAGATGTAGGCCGTTTGTCATGATATAACACAATTTTAAATATTTACTGTATTTTCGCCAAAATTGCAAGATGACCGTTTTTACGGTGACAATTCAAGACTGCCCATAACGGTTAAGTTGTACATGTCCGTTTTTACTTTGGAAGAATTAAAATATTATATTAGGTCCTAAATTCATTCAGCACTATATAAAATGATTCGTATTGTCATAATTTATAAGTTTATAACATAAAAGTAATACAAATTCTGTGTCTTCAGTAAAAAAAACTAAAAAACACAGACATATCTTTTTATACGCTGCTAATTTAAGTAGTTTTTTCTATGTCATAATGAACGAATAAAAGGACATGTCATCAATTAGTTTAGGTCCATAATGAAAAATTCTAATAAAATGTGATTATTTGATAAATTAAACTGTTTAGTTTTAAAAAGACTACAAATTTTAGTATCTATGTATTAATTAATTCTGTTTTACTAAAGGGTAAAGCATAAACATAGTAATGTTGAAGATGAAGAAGTTGCATTTTATTTGTAACAAAATGCATCGTTGCTATGATTTTGATTTTTTATATAATATTTTTGAAAATTTGTCAATGATACCTGCTGTAGAAAAAAAAACTTTTAACATATTTTACATGTCGAAGATAACGAATGCTCAGATACTTTGCCTTTTTCTTCTTCTTGGTCATTTGGGATACTTGAGCAAGGTCAATTCCTTTTCCAATTTTGAGACCTAGGTGACCATTCACGACCTTAGACTTTTATTGCATCTTACATGAGTAAATTCTTTGAGGCTTCGTTATAACTTCTACGGTGGACAAGTCTGGACAGTAAAATATATTTCTGAGTCGATTATTATATTCAGCTTTAACTGACTCTTGAGCTTTTCTGAAGGTCATAATTTTTAGTATTACCGTTGAATACAGAGCTGCATTGATGTAATCGTCTAACACGTTCCTCACAGGAAGAAAATAGTATTTCATCCCAATTTGCGATTGCCAAATTGACTACAGAACACCTTATCAATTCTATACTAATATTATACAGCTGAGATTTGTTTGTTTGAACGCCCTAATCTCAGGAACTACTTATCCGATTTGGAAAATTCTTTCAGTGTTAGATAGCTCATTTATCGAGGAAGGCTATACGCTATAAATTATAACGCTACAATTAATAGGAGCAAAGAAACAGGGGAAAATGTGAAAAAAACGGGGAAAATAATTTAAAAAGGCTTATCTTACAAACTATTGGAGCAAAAAAAATAGCCCATAAACTTTTTAATTTCTAGGTTAATCATGCACCGATGTCACTTTAGATTATTTAATATGAGCTTTTCCGGAATTTTTTTCAAGCCCTTCTCAACCCTACAACCAAGCGATACCGCGTTGTAGAGGGAACAAGGAGTGTTCTTAATAGTTTTTTATTAATTTTATATAGTTTATTAGCGTTTTTAATACTGTTTTATATAAAATAAATAACATTCATATTCATAATTAAACATACATATCAGACTTCGCTTTCTATCTGTCGTCCGTTCGTCTATCACCAAGCTTTATCTCAAGAATCATAGTAGAAGAGCAATAGTAGAAATTTTCACAAATTACGTTTTTTTGTTGGTGATACTTAAAGAAATATAGTAAAATTAAAATAAAATAAATGACTATTGTGGGGCCTCGTACAACAAATGCGATTTTTTTGCTCTATATCGATAACGGTAAGGTCCAGATAGTTGTTTATCATGAAAACAAGCCTCAGCCTCCGTTGCAACTATTATTTCACGTTGCTGATTATTTATAACACTCAGATGCTCATATTGGTTTGAAATTAATTGAATTTGTGCCACGAGTCCCACTGAAAAAGAACTAAAGTCTCATAATAACTGAACGTAAATGATAACAAGTCTATAAATAATTCGCTACCTTAGAGGTAGAAACGGACATGTACGACATGACGCGGAATGGCGTGTAATTTCCAACGCGGTACAAGATGGTAAGTATAGATGTCCGTATATACAACAGTAAAATCTAAAACAAATCCCAACTTGTCCTCATTTACGTCTTTTTATCTTTGGAATTACTTGTGATAGAAAAATAATAATAATGTAGGAATATGCGTCTCATAATATACGGAAATGCATGATGCAATAATTTTTTTTTGCTATTTTGGACATGACTTTTTATACGTAGGGACCGTCGAAATATTGGTTGAAAGTTGAACTGAAAGTCCGTCATTTCTTAAGTTATCAATTATCATGTACTTTAGCTTTTAGTTTACTACTGATAATGTTTTAGATATTGATATGTTGTATATTATTACTAAATCTCAACTGGATAGTTAAAACTATTATAGTTAAGTAATTTGTAGTTAACGCCGTTGGTTCCGTAGTAACTAAGTTTCTGTTTATATATACAAGACTAGACGTTCCGCGCGGCTTCGCCCGCGTACATTAGATATTTCACAGACAAATCAGTCTACAAAAAATAGCCTATGATCCTTCACGTGGTCTACTTCTTATCTTACCCAAATAACAGAAAAATTGCTCTAGTAGGTCGTGAGTAGGGATTGCACTCCGGATACTTCGAAATCCGAAAAATCCGGATAATCCGGATTTTTCAGGGCTACGAAAAATCTGGATTTTTATGTATTGTGTAATATCTGACATACAAATTCACATTTGTTTAAAGGCGCTATTACAAATTTGCGTGGTCAAAAGGTACCTAACTCAGTACTTCGTATGTCCAACATTGCATTGTTTAGTTATTTGGCGGTTGTAATTTTTTAATCTTATTTTAAAAAAAGGACGACATTTTTTAATTTCTTATGACCTACCGTTTATTTAAGTACAATATTTTACTATTTAATAATATTAATGATAAGAAATGATTAGAAATGTACAATAATTCTTTTAGAATATTGTCACTATTGATTAAATGTTTTTCTATAAAATCTTCTGATTTGTAAGTCTGTCTAAAGGAAAATAATAAGATTTTATAAAATAATAAAATGTTGATTTGACCCTTCGATCGCGGATTCTTGGAAATGCTATTGTATTCATTGTTGTCGCAATCACCGGTGCTCGTATGGGGCTTGATGAGTTAAAGCTTAAATAATTATTTTAAGTTATTTATTCTTTACAATAGCCTATATTATTTAAATGCTGGGCAAAGGTTCCCTCAGGATCTTCCACTTATCTCGCTCCAGCGTCACCGCTGATATGCCTCCAAGAAGGAGTTTGCAACCATGTTCTAGGCTTTGCAATCATCGGTTGCTCACTAGAGAGCCAAGAGATGGCCGTATTTAATAAAAATATTTTCATCTTCTCTGACAGTCAAGATGCACTTAAAGTACTGACTGCAGCAGAAATTTCGTCCAAATTGGTTGTAGATTGTGGTGATACGTAAAACATGCTGAAAGGGAACAACAATGTCTGACTTGTATGGTTACCGGGTCACAGTAACGTTTTTGGCAAAGAAACCGCTGACGAGCTGGCTAGGCTAGGGGCTGAGAATCTCATATACGGTCCAAAAGTGGTCTGTGGAATATCTCCCAGTACTACAAACCAAGTGCTCGAGGAATGGGGTCGCAGACTAAGCAAAAAGCAATGAGCTGAGACCCCTGGCCTGGTAAATTCTAAGGCACTAATTCCTGGCTTTTACAAAAAACTGTCAAAATTAATACTCACTATGGGTAGGAAATAAATAAAAATCCTTACCTTTAAATAATAAGTGTTAATAGAATTACGACTTGCAGATTCTGCGAGGTAAAGGGCGAGACACCTTTTTATCTTGTTTTGTTTTTACCTCGATGACTCTCCTACTCTACTATACAGCAAAAACTCACCCACTCTACTAAAGAAGTAATTAGTGGCACCAATTCCAACCACATTGTTCAATTAATGAGGATTAGGGAGTCACAAGTGATCCTTGAGGGTCGTCGTGGCATCAGAGTTACAGTAATCTGCCTTCGGAGGGAAAAAATGCCTCTAAGAGTGTCGAGCTATCTTTTGCTAGGCCTAGATACCCACTCTCTCGATATCCAGCCTAGATGCATGAGGATAATATGACCAGTGTCACTTTAGCTTGGCCGTTTTTTTTTTTTTGACGAGACGACTTACTTCCAAGTTACTGCGCTCCATTGCTCTTTGGCAGACCCCGAGTTGGATTTTGTGTAAATCAGTCAATGGAGTTTGCGTATTGTTGGTTAGGACGAGCGAAATACTCATGTCGATGAATCTGCGCTTCACTGATGTATTTCCGGATAATCTGGATTTGAACATGTCAAAATTTGAATTGATTTTGATTTTTTTAAAAATCCGTTTTTTGCAATCCCTATTCGTGAGATAAGCCCTTTCAAATAATTTCCCCCGTTTTTTCCACATTTTCTTTTATTTCTTCGCTCCTATTAGTCTTAGCGTGATAAAATATAGCCTATAGCCTTTCTTGATAAATGGGCTATCTAACAATGAAAGAATTTTTCAAATCGGACCAGTAGTTCTTGAGATTAGCGCGTTCAAATAAGCCCTTTCAAATAATTTCCCCCGTTTTTTCCACATTTTCCTCGATTTCTTCGCTCCTATTAGTCTTAGCGTGATAAAATATAGCCTATAGCCTTCCTCGATAAATGGACTATCTAACACTGAAAGAATTTTTCCAATCGGACCAGTAGTTCCTGAGATTAGCGCGTTCAAACAAACAAACAAACAAACAAACAAACTAACAAACTCTTCCGCTTTATAATATTAGTATAGAAGTATAGATATATAGATTATAATTATGTACTATGGTTACTGTTTGTTAACTTCAATAAATAAATAAATAAATGTAATAAAATGAAGGAATTAAACTTAATATAATCAAATTAGCGACATTAGGCATAGATTGAAATGCTACCTAGTTGCGTAGTTTATAAAGTTGCATTTTATTAAAATTTACTTATTTACTTGCATGTCGCGGATCTCTGCGGCCATGCGACGCTGGCCACGTGGTTATTACAACGAGTGACTTAGACCAAAATGATAGCTATAATCGTGTCAATAAAGTAGCATTTTACATGAATCTGATGATGGGATCTATAAGCAATCGAGGGAAATTCTTGAAATTTATAAAAACACACATAGTGGTTAAGATGTTTTTTCTAGTAACTCAAGCATATATGTTACAAATAAGTGAAATTTCATACGCAGGTGTCTCTGGATCCAAATGTGTCGAGTATAAATACTTATATGAAGAAATTAAATAAATGTTGAGAGTACAAAACTTTCTAAGTTTTATCATGTTGTTTAATAATAAGGATTAAAATTGTAAAAATATGCAAAATATACCAAACCTTCTAAGTTTTTTATACTTTTATTGTGACTGATAGTGATAAGACCTTAGTCTTCCAGGTTTTATTTAGCAATAGATTGTTAATTAATAGATTTAAATAAAAAAAAAATTAAAACAAACAAATCATTCTAAGTTTTATTAATATTAATTTTTATTATGACTGAAAGTTATACTTAATATTTATTTATATTTGTAGAATAAAAGCCTAATTTATAATTATACTCTTAATGAAAAGCCCATAAGATTTATTAAGAGTATATTTTGGTAATTAATTAGATTAGATTTAAATTTTAAAAATATTTCAAACATACCAGAACCTATGTTGCATATAAGTTTGAATAAATAAAATAATTGTTAATAGAACAAATTTTTTTAAAGTTTTTTATACTTTTATTGTGACTGAAAAACCTTATTATTTATTTGTAAGAATAACTGAAAATTCTAGTCTCATTGATTATTTACTGAGAATAGGTTATTACATAGGTTTAAATAAAAAATATTAAGTTCACATACAAAGCATTAGTTTTATTATTAACTTTTATTATGACTGATAAGCGTACAATTAATAATTTAAAAAATATATAAATTACATAATTTATACACTCTTAATGGATGGGATAGTCAAGACCTTCAATCTTATAGGTTTATATTTATTATGAATATTTTGTTAATTGATAGATTTGAATTTTAAAAATATTTAAAAGAAACCAAAATCTGGGTTATGTATAATACGAATAAATAAAACAAATTTAATCTTTTATTTACTGTGTTTATTAACCACTTCCAGCACATCTTTCCAAAAAATTTCGAGGTGTTTTTCTGGTATTTGATTGAGCAGATATCTAAATGTGACTGCTTAATGCTTTCACATTTTGTGGGCACGAGCATAATGCCGCGATTCCACTGACGCGGAGCGGAGCTTAGCAGTTAGCGGTGCCGAATTGACCAATCACCATGCTCAAAATCTTCGCTCCGCTTCGCTGTCATGCCACTGGAATAGCACGATTGTTTCTGAACTCCGTAAAGAGAACTGCAACCGTCGCATCATCCTCCATCACGACAATGCGAGTTCTCACACCGCGCACAGAACAAAAGAGTTTTTAGAGCAAGAAAACATAGAATTATTAGACCATCCGCCGTACAGCCCCGACCTAAGCCGTAATGATTTCTATACTTTCCCTAAAATAATGAATAAATTGCGTGGTCAGAGATTTTCATCACCTGAAGAAGTTGTGGACGCCTACAAAACGGCCATTTTGGAGACCCCAACTTCCAAATGGAATGGTTGCTTCAATGATTGGTTCCATCGTATGGAAAAATGTGTCAAATTTCGCGACATATACTTCGAAAAGCAATAAATACATTTTTAAATAGTAATGTTGTTTCACTTCCTTGATTCCCGAAATTTTCAGTGCCGCCCTCGTAGTTTCCTTTTTTCGTTATTTTATGTGGTGCCAGTATGGATTGAGATTCGTTGTCATCTGCAGGATCGATCTGAATAAAGCATTGGAATAAAGTAAACCCTTGTTATCACACCTAAATATATAAATGTTATTATGTAGATTACTAGAATTCTAAGTTGAATACATATATATATATATATATTTGTACACTGTAGTTAAAAAGAAGGAAGCACAAAATTATATGATAGCATTTACATTATAATATGTATTATAACACGGAGCATATTTTAAGAAGCGTAGCTCGTCGGATCAGAGGCGCTTTGCACACGACGGGGCGGGGCGGGCCGGTCAATTACGCCGCGAACGAAATAGCACAAAGGGAATCCTATAATATGTATTACCAACGCACACAGAGGGCAAAAAGACCGCCGCAGGTGCTCGGCGGGCTCTGGCGGCGCGGCATGTCCGCGGCTGCCCGCCGTGGATCACACAAACCAGTTTACATGTAGTAACGCAGATGGCGCGACGGCGCGGGGCGGCAGCTAGCTCTATTCTCTCGATCTCCACTAGAACGAACCTCCTGAACTGACTGCCTCCACCCGTCGTGTGCTTTGTGTACCTACGCGGCGAGGGCAGCCGCAAACATCAACGGGCAGACGCGGTCTTTATTCCTTCGTGGACAAAAAGCCCGCCCCGCCCCGTCGTTGCAAAACAACAGAGTCCGCCCGTCAGCCAGCGCATGGCGCACGTACTAGCAATACAATAATTTACTATACAAACCATAAATTAGTAATATTTGAACAAAGATACTGAGTACTGAACTACTGACCATGTCATTCTCATTGGCGTCATTTTCCTATATACCTTTACCTACTGGTCACCAGACACGTCTAGTTTAACTTTGTGCAAACTGCATACTGAACTGACTGATTAAATTAAGTATTTTACAAAAGGTAACGTTATCAAAGAACATATATTTACCGTTATAAATCCTATTTACCGTTATAACATTTACCGGTATAAATTCCAATTTTTACCGTTATTATTAATACCGGGTAAATTTTAATACCGTTATCTATGCCCTTGAAGCAGTAACGTTATGAAAAAATACCGGTATTTGAAGCCCTGGTATAAAGGTATGATAATGAGAAATAAGCTTGGCTTGGCCAAGTTTAAAAGGTAGAAGTCCGGGTCCATTGTCAAGAGTCTCAAGTTTTATCTCTGCTGCTTGCGTCATTGTCATTATCAGTATTAGTCGGTACCTGTAACAATTTAGATGACTTTGGTACTCGCTTCAGACGACATTTAGCAACAGGTCCTTTTTTCTTTGAGGTGTAAATGTGTATAGGAAGGTCTGCAAGGACTGTGTCTTGAGTGTATCGTGGTGCAAGCTTCTGCCTAGTAGCTAAAGGATTTTTAATGAAAACCTGTTGGTCTGGTACATATTCAGTTTCTGGCTCGCAGTTCTTATTTCTATTAGTAATTAAGTTTGTACGGTCAACAGTTGTAGCATCTTTAATCATTTCATATACAGTCTTCATCTGATCTCTATGAGTTATAATATATTGTTGCATGAGGTGCTCAGCTAAATTAAAATCTAAAGGATCTCTAGGGTTAAAGTGACCTCTAATTATATCGTTTGGTCTACATTTCGTAAAACTATGGACTGAACTATTATAAGCTAGGATTGCATAAGGCATTTGATTAACTGTGGGTTCATCTTTATTTTTCAGGCGAAGGATACGAAGGTGTTCTAATAATGTGGAATGGAATCTCTCAATTATACCGTTATCGTTAGGTGAATAAACTTTGAATCTCTCAGGGAAAAGTTTAAAGAAATAAGAATTCTGACCGTAATCTCTCAATACATTTTGGATAATGTGTTATACGTGAGAAAAAATGTAAATAATTTTAAAACGAAAAGTGACATTCACTGCAGGAACACTAGAAATAAGCACAAGTTAGATATACCAATTACCAGGCTTAGCAAAGTGAGCAAATCTTTCAAAGGTCAATGTATACGTCTATATAATAAAATTCCAGAAAACATCCAAAATCTTTCAGTTAATAAATTTAAAAAAGTTGTTAAAGAACGTTTGTGTGCTAGGGCTTATTATAAGATAACTGATTTTCTCAATGATAGCACACCCTGGGAAAAATGAGCTGACTGACTGTAAGCTGCTTCTATATTAATATAACATATTTTTACATACTTTTTGTAAATTAGTATAAATAAGTTACTTTTGTAATTTTCCATCTTTTTAGTAAAAGATGGCCCCGAGCGAGTTTCTTACGCCGGTTCTTCTCGCCGAGCTAGTTCCCGAACCGGTGGTAGGCCTCATGTAGATGCGACGTTCTAAAAGTGTTAACTTTATTAACCTATTTAGAAATAAATATTTTGATTTTGATTTTTGATTTTGATTTTTTTGCATACCAAATATCATCGAAATCCACGTAGCGGTAGGTATAAGCAGAAATAATTTTTATTTAATGCCTGGGAACCGTACATTTTTTCGGAATAAAAAGGATCCTATGTCCTTTCCCGGGACTCAAAGTATCTCCATACCAAAATTCAGAAAAATCGGTTCAGCGGTGTGGGCGTGACTAGGTAATTTTAAAATATTTTGATAAAATAAGCACTCAAATTTGTATTGAAAGAACAAATTAGATTTTTGCATTAAAGTGTTAAATCACATAGGATATTAATGCTGAATATAATAAGCCCTATTATAGCAATTTAGCATTAACCATTTTTATTCTTTTTCTCTTAAAACTGAATGTAAAATTAAAATGTTTTTTTATAATCATAATCTACGCATTTCAACAAAAAATAATAATAATACCGCACAAAAAATTTATTTTTTCACACAACTTAACATATACTAACATGACTATATATTACTTAAATTGGAGTGTGAACTGGAGCCTAAGCTAGGATACCCTGTGTTTCAGGTCTCCAGGTCCCACCCGCGGATATGTGAAGGATAAAATTAACATAATATAATAGTTGTCTGAATTAGTGTGTGTATGTGTGTGTGCGTGTGTGCGTATGTGTGTGTTAGTGTGTGCGCGTGTGTGTGTATGTGTGTGTGTGTCTGTGTGTGTGTGTGTGTGTACTTTACGATACAGTTGATAGAAGTAATTCAGCTTCATTATAATTAAGGTTTAGTAGCCACTTCTGCACAATTGATTTACATTTATAAATTGTTTTATCGTAAATATTTAATATCCCATTTATTACACACAGATTTGCACAGTAACAATTTATTACACACACATTTGCACAGTAACATTTTTTTTCCTAAAATAAGCAGAAAATAAAGATTATTCCAAAAAAACATAAAACGCCGATTACTCAAAACTAGTTCGATATGGGTTAGTACAGCTTGGCAAAGAAGAGTCTGACGCGGTGACAGCTGGAACTATAGGTCTACCAGAATCTGATGGCAAAAAAGTGAGAAAATAAATTGACTCTAGCAATACCGGGGTAATTGGAATAAAACATTTTGATCCTTTTTTTTCTTATTGCGGCTGATTCTGTGTGTTAAACATGCAAAAATAAAAATTTATCTAATGATCAAGGATATTTTTTGAAAATCTGCTGTCAAAAATTGCCATCAGATTCTGGTAGACCTATAAGAGCTTTTATTTATGACAACACTACATTACTTGTCAACTCTAATATATATTGTGTCGAAAGCGAAGCGTAGGGTTGCCTGTATTTAAAAAAAAGCGCCCTCATTTAATCCACACTCTTCTTCGCCAAGCTGTACACCAATGCTTAACAGCATCCAATTATTTCCGTTGTCTGGTACCCGTAACACAAGTCCTTCAGGTACTTAGCACAGGGCCAGACTGACGTGGTGTGAAGCGTCCATAGATATTACTATTATTACTATTACTATTGTATCAATGCACGTTTATTCGTGTCATAAATGAAGTGAATAAGATTATTCCACTGCTCTGGTCATTTACACGCTTATCCTTGTATTTTTGTTGCTTTTACATGTTTGTAAAGATAAAAACCCGTATATTAGTGTTAACAAGACTCATTATTTATGTAATACGACCTTATTAGTGCATGGTATAAAATGAAAATCCATATTAATATTATAAAGTGGAAGAGTTTGTTTGTTTGAACGCGCTAATCTCAGAAACTATTGGTCTGATATAAAAAAATATTTCGTTGTTAGATGGCTCATTTATCGAGGAAAGTTATAGACTGTAAATTATCACTCTAAGACTAATAGAAGCGAAGAAACATAAGAAAAAGTGGAAAAAACCGGGAAAATTATTTGAAGGCGCTTATCTCGCGAACTACTGGATGAATTTTTAAGTAATTTAGCACAGATGTAGAGTAGACCATAACGTGAAGGAACATATGCTATTTTTTGCGGGAAAATGTACGGTTTCTGTAAAATTTCCTATTTATGCGGGCGAGACCGCGTGGAACGTCTAGTTAGCTAATATTTTCTTGTTGACAGTTCAGTAAAAAAATATTGTTGACCTAGTTGTTTTGTTGATATATATTAACCTCCCTCGCGTCTATGCGTGGACACATACATATAAAATGGAGTACAACCTTGCCTATAGATCCTTCAAGAGAGAGATTACTAGGGCAAAAAACAGCACGTCAATAGTACCTATTGCTGAGGGACTCGAGTGCCTTCCTTTGGGAACCCGTGAATTCTGGTCTCGGGCCTAAGCTATTGAAGGGTATTTCTGAAAACCATCCCTACAAGTAGGAAATGGATCGTTGGCCCACGACGCAAACGATCTTCTGGGTAAGCTTTTTCGTCAAACTCAACCCTTGATGACGGGGGATAAAAACCGCCGACCATACCATAATGCAGGAGCATCATGTCGGATATTCGATTACATCAGCGCTCAGTGTGAATAGCCCTGCGTGCCCTTGATATCCAAAAGTCGAGTGGGCCTGACGGAATCCCTCCTTTTGTGTTAAAAAAGTGTGCTCCAGAGTTGGCTCCGGTCTTAACGCGTCGTTTTTGGTTCTCCTACTCTTCTGAAATTGTCCCTGCTTCTTAAAAGACAGCCTCAGTGTACCCGATTCCCAAAAAAGGTGACCGCTCAAATCCTTCCAACTACAGACCAATTGCTAAAACCTCCGTCTTCTCGAAGATAATGGAATCCATTATCAGCTCTTTCGATACTTGGGCGGCCAGACATTATACTAAGCGAGCGAGTTTCGAAAGGGTCGCTTGGCTGGTTATCTCTTTGCGTACCAAACTCATCGTTGGGCTCAGGTGATTGTGTGGAGAGGAGAGGCATTGGCTGTTAGTTTGGACATTACGAAGGCCTTTGATCGGGTTTCGCTCAAAGCGCTGCTATCAAAGCTTCCACCATATGGGCTTCCCGAGAATTTCTGCAAATGGGTCACAAGTTTTTTAGCAGATCAATGACAGACCAACGGCATTTATTCATATGCGGATGATAGTACAGGTGATGCCCTATGTTCCGGCTTCCCCCATATTTCTCGGCTAAATGCCATTGAGAGACGAAACGAACATATGTATAAAATAGAGAATTCACAGGAGAAAGTCTCTGAATGGGGTAGATGTTATTTAGTCCAATTCAACCCCGCCAAGCCTGCGCGTTCATAACTAAAAAGTCACCAATGGTGAAAACCTTATATCCTCGTTTTCAGGGCTGTTTAACAATCCCCTCCCAGTATTTAAATACTTGGCGTAAACATATCGAGCGAAGTCCAGTTCCGATGTCATCTAGAGGGTGATGCCAAGTTAGCCTCGAAAAACCTTGGTGTTTTTAACAGGACGAGACAGTATTTCAGTCTGGACCAATGCCTGCAACTTTACAAGATGCAGGTTCGTTACTGTTCTAATCTCTGGGCAGGGACCCCAAAATACCAACTAATCCCTTTGGATCGTATCCAATGAAGGGCCGCTCGAATTTTTGACTGCCATAATATTTCAAACAGGCTGGAACCCTTGGAATTACGCCGAGATGTAAATAGCTTCACTCTGCATCCTCAATCGGTTGTATTACGGGGAGTGCACTGAGGAATTGTTCGGAATCATACCTCCAGCAACTTTTCGCCATCGTTCCACGTGAAAAATATACCATCCTCATAACCTTGATGAGTGGCAGTCTTCCACCGTATTTTTTTCGCGTAACTTTCTGCCAACCACTGTAAAATTTGGAATGAACTGTCACCAGCAGTATTTCCGGAATCCGAACCTATACGACCTACAAACCTTCAAGAAGAAAGCGTATTCCCGTTTAAAAAGACCGGCAACTCACCAGCAGCTCTTCTGATAAACATTATATAGCTCTTCGAATAACTTTTACAAAAGCAGAAAAGACAAGAGAAATTAGTAAAAGATAATAGATTAGCTGTAATTATTACATACAAAGTTTCGCTATCTGCAATGAGGTATTACTGATAAAAGTCGCTTGCATTTTTGCACGAATAATCGTGCAAGAGTTATAACCCAAAGGAAAGGATAGACACGAGCGCCAAATTTTTTTAACACGTTTATTATATTATAATTAAATTATAAATATAAATATATATATTAAAATTTACATAGGTGTATCAAAGGCCATGCAAACGAAAAATACGAAAAAAATATTTTGGGTAAGAGCTCGTTTATTCGTTGGGGCCATTGTTATGAAGTCTTCTTAGCCGTGATATAGGTCTACCAGAATCTGATGACAAAAAGTGAGAAAATAAATTGACTGTAGCAATACTGGGGTAATTTGAATAAAACATTTTGATCCTTATTTTTTCTTATAGCGGCTGATTCTGTGTGTTAAACATGCAATCCAATAATCAAGGATATTTTTTGAAAATCTGCTGTCAAAAATTGCTATCAGATTCTGGTAGACATATAGTTTTCCTTTTAAATTCAGCATAATATTTCCTACTCCCGTGAATTTTTTTTAGCTGGTAGAAGGGGGGGACACTTGACTCTTAACGATTTTTTCCACTTTAAAACTTCATATTTCACAAATGGATCCCTAAATCGAAAAATGATCTTTGAATACCGGTAATATTTTTAAAAACCTATCCAACGACACCGGTGGGGTGGACGCGAAAAAAAAATCATCCCCGCTTGATGTGTTTGGGTGCCCCTTCATGGGTGCCCCGGGTTGGGGATGTGCCTCAGTTAGCTGAAGCACCCCGAGGGTATGTGGGACTCCTACCCACTAAAACCACCTGCGGTTCGCCTTCAGCCGTATAAAGGAGGGATGTCCTGGATCTAACAAACACAGGACTCCCTCCACGACCGGCCGGTCTACCTCAGAAGGGACCGGACTTCACCAAAGTTAGGGAACGCTTCGGCAAACTGAAGCGTTCCCCTCGGCGCCGGGACTGGCTAAGCCGGGGAGGTTCCCATCCTCTCCCGGAGCCCCGTTAGACGAGACTAGGAGGTTCGCATAGCGTCGCCTCCGCACTCCCGTCCTACGCCGGCGGAGCGGCAGAGAGGTGGGATCGTCCTCTCTGTCCCGCTCCGAGGCCTCTTTCTGCGACATAACAATTTCGCAGAAAGAGACCGCCGCCTGCCAGGCCTCATCGCTCTCGAGCATGCAGCGCACCATGCTCGGGAGCGAGAGGTCCCCGCCTAGCACTGCCATGAGATCGTGGCGCTGCACGGCCCAACGATCGCACACCTCAAGGGTATGCTGGGCCGTGTCCTCCGCAGCGCCGCACTCATGGCAGGCTGGCGTTGGCTCTCTCCTGGCGACCTTACACAGGTACTCACCGAAGCATCCGTGCCCGGTGAGCACCTGCGTAAGGCGGAAGGTGAGGGGTTTCTTCTTGCGGCGCATCCACGCTGCAAGAACTGGACGCAGTGCCTCAGCGGTACGTTTACCGTACCGGGTCTGCGCCAGATCCTCTCCCCACCTCCTCAGCAGCCACTGCTCTCCGAGTCTCCGGAACCGCCTGAGCTCTTCCCACGAAGGGGCTTCGCCATTCGACCTCCCCTCAGTGATGAGGAGGTTCAACTCGGCGAGTAATAATAAAAAATAATAAAAACCACACCAACAATAAAAAGTAGAAGAAGTTTCAAAGTAACATGGCCGCCAAAACATTTTCAGTTGTCAGTTTTCAGTTTGACAAGTTTTTATTATGTCAGCGTGTTCCTAAACTATTACCAGTGTACTGGCTTAAACGCTTAGGCCAATGATCGCTTAGGTTTAAGATATTTTTATTTATGTCACACTTGACAGTACACTGAAATTTTTAGAAACACAACCAATATGTAGTCAGTGATGCCAACCTGTAGATAATTTCAGATCAGTGGGGAACCAATAGAAAATCTAGAAGTGTCTATCGTCGCGCCGTCTGGTGGAAATTTAAAAAAGAAAACAACCCATTACCCCGGTATTGCTAGAGTCAATTTATTTTCTCACTTTTTGCCATCAGATTCTGGTAACCTATAGGTATGTTTTTAACGTGTGGCGTATGACACGTGAGCCGTGTCATTTAAAAAAACGATTGTTTCTCCCTCAAATTACACTTTAGAAGGTTCTACTCTGAAAAAAGCCATCTTAATTTTCCACGTAGAGCATGTCTATATGCTTCGTTTCGTTACGTACTCGTACTTAGAAGCCTCTGATATTGAATTTTGCAAGTATATGACATCCCTAGATGGGCGGCAAAAATGTGTGAGCTATGTCCATTTCGCAGTCCTGTTGCAGTCCGCCGTGTAGGCCTGCAACACCATTCACTATCCTGCGTGCAGTCCGGCGGCTTCTGCAGGATAGTGAATGGTATATGGGTATGAGGCATTTTCTTATTTTTTTAATTTGACTGTCAAACAGTTTTCATTTTAGTAACTAGATGGCGTATTTCATTTCAATTTGAAAAAGACGCAATAATATTCCAACGAATAGGATAGTAAAGTTATTATAACGATGTTTTAGTTAAAACTCATGGAAGAAATAGCCCTATTTACCGTTATTCACACCATATGTCACAGGAATTATACATTTTGGTTTTGACAACACCTTACCTGGACTTGTGCAAGATAACGGATATTTAATGGCTAATATTTTACCAATAATGAACATAAAAAACCAAAATAACACAATTTGGGAAAAAATAATAAAAACCACACGAACAATAAAAGGTAGAAGAAGTGTCAAAGTAACATTCCCGCCAAAACTCTTTCAGTTGTCAGTTTTCAGTTTGACAAGTAATATATTATGTCAGCGTGTTCCTAAACTGTTACCAGTATACTGGCCTAATCGCTTAGGCCAATGATCGCTTAGGCGTATGTTCTTTGTGAAATTTGAACTAGAGGGACGAAGCAAAAAAACATAGTAATATATGGAAATATATAAATACATACAGTTTTATGTTAATATTATGCTTACGGAAACTAGGTTTAAGATATTTTGATTTATGTCACACTTGACAGGACACTGAGATTTTTTAGAAACACAACCCATATGTAGTCAGTGATGCCAACCTGCAGATAATTTCAGATCGGTGGGGAACCAATAGAAAATCTAGAAGTGTCTATCGTCGCGCCGTCTGGATATGATCAAAAATAAGAAAACAACCCATTGCAGGCCTGCACGGCGGACTGCAACAGGACCAAAGACCTCTAATTTCTTATGTCAATGAACAGGACTGCAATGCCAAAGACCTCTAAACCTATTCTTATGTCAATGTGCAATGCAGGATAGTGAATGGGTCTGTTTCCTTTTTCATTGGAATGGGTTGTTTTCTTTTTTAAATCTCCACCAGGCGGCGCGACGGTAGACACTTCTAGATTTTCTATGGGTTCCCCACTGATCTAAAATTATCTGCAGGTTGGCATCACTGACTATATATTGGTTGTGTTTCTAAAAATCTCATTGTACTGTCAAGTGTGACATAAATAAAAATATCTTAAACCTAAGCGATCATTGGCCTAAGCGATTAAGCCAGTATACTGGTAATAGTTTAGGAACACGCTGACATAATAAAAACTTCTCAAACTGAAAACTGACAACTGAAAAAGTTTTGGCGGCCATGTTACTTTTAAACTTCTTCTACTTTTTATTGTTGGTGTGGTTTTTATTATTTTTTCCCAAATTGTGTTATTTGGGTTTTTGATGTTTATTATTGGCAAAGACGTCTAAACCTATGGATCCGAAGCAATTGTCTATGTATAGAATTGGTTACGTCAATTCGTCGATAAATTTATAATCATATAACTATCTCCCTTTTGCTTATGCGTTTTTATGTAAGCGAAAAGAGATAACTGTAAGTTTGAGTGTTTACCATTTTGAAAGAAATATTTGCCAAAATGCCAATTTGCGACCAAATCGCCATTTTTGTTTTACGATTTGAGTAGTAGTTGACCTGTCAACGTACATAAACAAACGGGGTTTATTTAAAAATGTTCGACATTATTCTAGTTCTTTTCGGTAAAAATTCGACCGCGTGCAGCATTATTGGATGTCGTACTAAAATCCGAAAGAAACAACCAGATTTGTCTTTACATATGTAAGTTTAGTATTTTACTTCGAAATACATCAGATTTTTAAATCCAGATGACTGTGTTTTCTAAAAATGATCTATTACAAAAGGTTCTATTAATTTCACCGCCTGGTTCCTTATATTTTTGATGTTTTTCGTATAAAATACGTGGTAGTACTATTGTATGAACAATAGTGATGTGGCTTTATCGATAAATTTTATTTAAAGTTTTTTTTTTACCTAATAATTTCATCACTTTTAGAATGTATGTGTTTATTTATAATTTTAGATTACCTAATGATAAAGAAAAAAGAAAATCATGGTTGAATATTATTGGTGAACAAAATATTGACATGACAAAAACAAGGATATTTGTCTGCTCAATCCATTTTGAAGATTGGTGCTTCAATAGAACATTGGACAAATTGAGACTTAAAGATGATGTTGTACCATCAAAAATGTTATTGGTAAAGTTATTTTACTTCAGGCAAATTGTGCAAATTGCACGAAATTACATAGATATAAGTATGATGTATAATGACGATTTGGTTTTTCTATGATTATTAAATAATTTTATTTATTTTTCAGCCTTCAGCCAGACTAGCAGGGTTATTGAAAGAAAGAAATACTACCATAGTTCCAGATAACACTAAAACCATAAAACGGAAAGGAGATTTCTCAACTGGATTACTCTTTATTTATTTGTTGGACCTTAAGGCTTGGACGCTTGCAGGGGGCCTACCACGACCTTTCCTAAAACTATCATGTTTCCAGAACACTTTGTTGTAAGATTACAATAACATTACCGTACTCACTTTTTAAATATAATTTTACTAAAAAACAGTAAAAACTCACTCCGTACTGTTATTAAGCGAAAATTGGCAAAAGATTGAGTTTTTTGTATGAGAGTTTTTTGTATTCTTAAATATTAATTTTAATTTTATTTTATTATTAATTATTAAAGTTTAAAGTCTTTTCTCTTTATATTTATTTTATTTTGTTGTGTAATGTTAAAAAAATTGGAATAAAGATTTTATTTATTTATTTATAGGTCTACCAGAATCTGATGGCAATTTTTGACAGCAGATTTTTAAAAAATATCCTTGATCATTGGATCAATTTTTATATTTGCATGTTTAACACACAGAATCAGCCACTATAAGAAAAAAAATGGATCAAAATGTTTTATTCCAATTACCCCCGTATTGCTAGAGTGATTTTATTTTTTCACTTTTTGCCATCAGATTCTGGTAGACCTATATTTTATTTACTTACAAATATAATTAAGAATATTGTGAGTATTTCAAGTGCCTAGTGCCTACCTGCTACCATTATTGATTACGAGTAAAAAAGGCCAAAAAAATCACGTTTGCTCTATGGGAGACCCCTTAAATATTTATTTTATTTTGTTTTTAGTATTTGTTGTTATATCGGCAACAAAAATACATACTGTGTGAAAATTTCAGAAGTCTAGCTATAGGGGTTCTTGAGTTACGTTACAGTCTGGTCTGGAGACATAGATGGACAGACGGACAGACACCGAAGTCTCAGTAATAGGGAGCGAATTCACGGCGTGGTTATTTCCCGCGCCCGCCTCAGTTGCGGGCCCGCAGCCTTCGTAGAATCCAGTTTTGTATGTAAAAAACGAAAGCAAAACTCACGGCGCGTTTTTCGCCCGTGGCCCGCGCGGTTGTTTGCGGCTCCCGCTGTACCGGCGGGCGGCGGTCGCCCGCAGCCTCGGCGGTTTGCGCCCGCGCGCTCTGCGATAGTTTAGCGGGCGATCGCAGTACCCACAGTAGGCGACCGTAGTAGAAGCCGCCCGTCCTTTTGGTTTTTTTTTTCTGTATTCTTCTGTAAAGTAAGTATACCGCAACAGCTCGTTTTTGGTGTGTGTCCATGGCGGTCTGGATCTCAACTGATCGTTTCTGCCCGCCTTGCAACCGCCCGTCTTGCGATTATCGCCCGCTGAGTTTGCGGGCGCTAACCGCAACCGCGGCGGCTGCGGGCCCGCACAAATCAGCGGTCTCGTGAGTTCTGAAATAAAAACGCTCATTTGCGCGGGCCCGCAACCGCGCCGTGAGTTCGCTCCCATAGAGTCCCGTTTTTACCCTATGGCTTTGACGGAACCCTAACCATCTACTATTTTATGCGAGTCTTTACTTTTATAAAAATGAGCAGAGGTCACCAGATTTTTTATAATTTATGTATGTTATTTCTATACAATTATTTGAAAAAGTATCGATATCGATTTTTTTTATTATTCAGTGACATCTCTAGTAAAATCCGCCATTTTTGTTTTACAAATTTTGAAGGCCGGCTCGTTTCTTTCGTGGTCATTTCGTGTCCATAGGTTTAGAGGTCTTTGTGCACAAGTGCAGGTAAGATGTTGTCAAAACCAAAATTTATAATTCCTGTGACATTTGGTGTGAATAACGATAAATAGGGCTATTTCTTCCGTGAGTTTTAACTAAAACATCGTTATAATAACTACATTATTCTATTCGTTAGAATATCATTGTGTCTTTTTCAAATTGAAATGTATCAAGTTTTATATTCTTTTGCCCAGTTTTGTAGCAATGGGGCATTTTCTTATTTTTTTAATTTGATTGTCAAACAGTTTCCATTTTAGTAACTAGATGGCGTATGGGTAGACAACTATCGGTAATACCATCAATAATTGCTACAAAACTGGGCAAAATAATGTAAAACTTGATACATTTCAATTTGAAAAAGACACAATGATATTCCAACGATTAGGATAATAAAGTTATTATAACGATGTTTTAGTTAAAACTCACGGAAGAAATAGCCCTATTTATCGTTATTCACACCAAATGTCACAGGAATTATACATTTTGGTTTTGACAACATCTTACCTGCACTTGTGCACGATAACGGATATTTAATGGCCAATATTTTACCAATAATGAACATCAAAAACCCAAATAACACAATTTGGGAAAAAATAATAAAAACCACACCAACAATAAAAAGTAGAAGAAGTTTCAAAGTAACATGGCCGCCAAAACTTTTTCAGTTGTCAGTTTTCAGTTTGACAAGTTTTTATTATGTCAGGATGTTCCTAAGCTATTACCAGTATACTGGCTTAATCGCTTAGGCCAATGATCGCTTAGGTTAAAGATATTTTTATTTATGTCACACTTGACAGTACACTGAAATTTTTAGAAACACAACCAATATGTAGTCAGTGATGCCAACCTGCAGATAATTTCAGATCAGTGAGGAACCAATAGGAAATCTAGAAGTGTCTATCGTCGCGCCGTCTGGTGGAGATTTAAAAAAGAAAACAACCCATTATTGATGGTATTACCTGGTATTACCGATAGTTGTCTACTTATACGCCATATATATTACTAAAATGGAAACTGTTTGACAATCAAATTAAAAAAATAAGAAAATGCCCTATGGGCCCTTCCAAGAAAAAAGGGATGACATAACGATGTTGCCACTTTTTAATGAGGCATTTTCTTATTTTTTTAATTTGATTGTCAAACAGTTTCCATTTTAGTAACTAGATGGCGTATGGGTAGACAACTATCGGTAATACCAGGTAATACCATCAATAATTGCTACAAAACTGGGCAAAAGAATGTAAAACTTGATACATTTCAATTTGAAAAAGACACAATAATATTCCAAGGAATAGAATAATAAAGTTATTATAACGATGTTTTAGTTAAAACTCACGGAAGAAATAGCCCTATTTATCGTTATTTACACCAAATGTCACAGGAATTATAAATTTTGGTTTTGACAACATCTTACCTGCACTTGTGCACGATAACGGATATTTATACGTGGGAGAGCCATGCTTCGGCACGAATGGGCCGGCTCGACCGGAGAAATACCACGTTCTCACAGAAAACCGGCGTGAAACAGCGCTTGCGCTGTGTTTCGCCGAGTGAGTGAGTTTACCGGAGGCCCAATCCCCTACCCTATTCCCTTCCTTTCCCTCCCCTGTTTCCTTCTCTTCCCATCCCTACCCTCCCCTATTACCCTATTCCCTCTTAAAAGGCCGGCAACGCACCTGCAGCTCTTCTGATGCTGCGAGTGTCCATGGGCGACGGAAGTTGCTTTCCATCAGGTGACTCGTTTGCTCGTTTGCCCCCTTATTTCATTAAAAAAAAAATTAATGGCTAATATTTTACCAATAATGAATATCAAAAACCCAAATAACACAATTTGGGAAAAAATAATAAAAACCACACCAACAATAAAAGGTAGAAGAAGTTTCATATTAACATGGCCGCCAAAACTTTTTCAGTTGTCAGTTTTCAGTTTGACAAGGTTTTATTATGTCAGCGAGTTTCTAAACTATTACCAGTATACTAGCTTAATCGCTTAGGCCAATGATCGCTTAGGTTTAAGATATTTTTATTTATGTCACACTTGACAGTACACTGAAATTTTTATAAACAACCAATATGTAGTCAGTGATGCCAACCTGCAGATAATTTCAGATCAGTGGTAATATATGTTAGAAAAAATATAAGTAAATTTAAAGTTAAAAGTGACATTCACTGTAGAAATACTACAAATAAGCACAAGCTAGATATGCCGGTGATCAGACTTAGTAAAGTCAGTAAATCCTTTAAAGGTCAATGTATACGCCTTTACAATAAAATCCCAGAAAACGTTCAAAATCTTTCCATTAATAAATTTAAAAAAGTAGTCAAAGAACGTTTGTGTGCCAAAGCCTATTATAAGGTCAATGATTTCATAAACGATGGCACATCTTGGGAGTAGGATGGCTTCTTGCAAGGCTGCTTCTACATTAGTGTATGACTTACAATTATGTTGACATTGTATAATTTTAAGTTACAACATTGTAAATTTTATTTAAAAGATTAATTTTTTTCTCACTTTTTTTGGTAAAAAAGTGGGCCCCGTGCGAGTTTCTTACGCCGGTTCTTCTCGCCGGGTTAGTTCCCGAACCGGTGGTAGGCACCATGTAGTATCAACATTCTGAAAGCATTTTTTTAAAATCTATTCAGAAATAAAACTATTTTTATTATTTTTATTTTTTATTATTTATTAGTGGGGAACCAATAGAAAATCTAGAAGTGTCTACCGTCGCGTCGCGCCGTCTGGTGGAGATTTAAAAAAGAAACAACCCATTTCTTCACTTTCTTGACAGATTAAAGGTCTTGTTACTTGTTACCAAAAAAAATTAAAAAAAATATATGAGAAGGTCGAAGGGTTAAACTTGTCAATCGCAAAAAATTTTTCGTGTCTCGAGTTTGCCGGGTTTTTGTGAAATTATTAATTCAAAATGCCTGGAAAATACAAAATTGTTATGATTCGCCACGGCGAAAGTGAATGGAACCAAAAAAATCTTTTCTGTGGCTGGTATGACGCCGACCTTAGCGACAAGGGTAAAAGAATTTAGAAAACATTCTTTTCATGTGTATCAAGTAGAAATTTATTTTTGATTTCTTTGGTGTTATTTTCGTAGGTCGAGAAGAAGCTAGTGCAGCAGCAAAGGCCTTAAAAAACGCAGGTTACAAGTTTGATGTAGCCCACACTTCCGTTTTGAAAAGAGCTCAAATTACCCTACAGACTATCCTTGAGCAGATAGGTCAAACAGATATTCCAGTAAACAAAACTTGGAGATTAAATGAAAGACATTATGGTGGACTTACTGGCCTTAATAAAGCAGAAACAGCTGCTAAATATGGAGAGGCTCAGGTAACTTAAATCCACATTGCTTTATTCATATTAGTAAAATTGTATCACAATAATTGTTATCATTGCTTTGCTACACTATATGTTATTTAATTCATCAAGCCCCATATGGTCACCGGTGACCGAGACAGTAAAATATCTATTGTGTCTCGTTTTCCCACGATCGACGGGTTAAAATTATTATACTTCTTCAGGTACAAATCTGGCGCCGCAGTTTTGACACCCCACCCCCAGCAATGGAAAAGGACCACCCCTACTATGAGGCTATCGTTAAGGACCCCCGTTATGCCTCCGACCCAAAACCTGAAGAGTTCCCAATGTTCGAAAGCTTAAAACTAACCATTGAAAGGACTCTGCCATACTGGAACAATGTGATAGTGCCACAGGTAAGCTAAGGTGATTAACATAATTAAAGCAGTTTTAAGGAATACTGATTCAGATGATAATCCAGGGTAACGTCATAAAAAGTATAATAAAGTACTAGTAGTAGTCAACCAAGTTTTGTTGATTACATAACGGAATCCTAACGCGCTGATTTTTTGTATATTGATAGGTTATTAGTTATATAAAGAGTAACATTGTCCTACAAATAAAACAGTCCATATTTTAGGACCATCAATTCAAAGTATAAGTATGAAATCCTTTCTATCTCTGTTATGTACCACTTTCGAGATTTTTCGCAAATAAAAATGTTGTCTTATCAAAATGAAGCTACCCACAAAAAATTAGTTTGATAGTAATAAAAAAAAATTTGTTCTAGGGCTCCCGTATTACTACTATTTAAAAAAATGATATTCCCTTTTTTTTATGTTTTAGATTAAAGAAGGCAAAAACATTATAATTGCTGCTCACGGAAATAGTCTCAGGGGTATTGTCAAACATTTAGAAGGTAAAAAAACTATTGATATTAGTTTACTCAAATAATGGTATGGATGTTATACTTTTGTTATAATATTGTTTGTTGTCTTTTTAGAGATGAGTGACGCCGACATAATGGAACTGAACCTACCGACGGGTATTCCTTTTGTTTATGAACTTGATGAGAATATGAAGCCTGATGGACCTATGACTTTCCTTGGTGATGAAGAGACTGTGAAAAAAGCCATGGCGGCCGTTGCCGCTCAAGGCAAAGCCAAGTAATTACACTGAAGTAACCTTAATTTATTCTCATGTTAATCTAGTGAAAATGTTATTAGAAATATAGCTACTCATATCCAAATTGTTTAAACTTCAAACACATTTGTTGTGAATATTTCTTTATATTTAAGTTTATAATAAATTTTAAAAGTACACTGTGGTATTCTTTTCCTTGCATTAAAAATAATTGGTATATTAGTATCACAGAGCTTTAGTACAGCGTAGCTGCAATCAGTTTACTATGTGGTTGGTAAACTTTCCTGTAGATCTGTCATCACTTGGTCTATATTAACATCCACAGAACCTTTTGTTTTATCAAAAGTAAACTTTTTAAATGGTTTGCCTTTAAATGTTTTAGTTTTACTGTTGCTGAAATTTATACAGGTACTGTTTATATTCTCACTGTCCACATCCATGGAAGTATTTTTGTTTTTTCTCTTCTTTTTCTTGACCAACTTTGGTTTATAATCAAATCTGAAATCCTTTGGTAGTTTATGAACTTGTACACAGTGCTCGAATCTTAATTCAGCATTCTGAAAATTTTCTGTGCATTCTTCAATGTAACAGGAATACTGTAAAACAAAAAAAAAAAAAAGATTAATAATAATTAATTCATCTAGCCCCATACGGTCACCGGTGACCAAAACACAATAGAATTTCTATTGTGTCTTGTTTTCCCACGATCGATGGGTTAATTAGGAATTGTCCCTGAACGTGCATCAATATAAAACACAATTTTAAATACATACAGATGGTTTTTTAGCAGCCATAACAGAAAAAAAGGAGTCATGACTTTCTTGTATATGTAAGTCGAGCAAATGTCTTGATGGTTGACTCTTCTTACATGTTATACAAGAATAGCGATGGTAAGAATTGTAATGATTTTCGAACTCTAGTAAAGACTGCCCCACAAATTTACATCCTGGCACAATGCATGGTGTTTCTATCCTAGAAAAAGAATTGTTCAATTAGACCACTATTTTTTGTTGCAGTTATTTTTCGAATGTGGGCTGCAAAGCTTATAAAGTGTTAAGCTACATACATAGAGTGATAGAAATCTTCATTATCCTCATCATAGATTCCAAGTCTTGCTAAGGGCTTATCTGGAGTGAATATCTCGTCATTAAGTTTCCGTCTCCCAACACCAAATTTAATCAAATTTTGAATTAATTCTTGAGCCTCCATTACTTATCTTGTTCCAAATTTACCTGAGAAATGGTAAAGTTCTATAGTACTCAAAAATATTATCACCACTTCAATCTAGAATTCAGACAAAACAATATTTTTACATTTTTTCATCATTATGTAGCTATGTTGTCATAATGATGAAAAAATGTAAATTTTGTAAAGATTATGATAATTATAAGTGAGATGGATGATTAATATAATTGAACTTGTCGTAAAGAATACCTATAAAATCTATAATGTACTTAATAAGAATCCATATTTTAAACTAGTCAGCAAAGACTATACTGTACTCGGCGAAACAAGTAGTTTTATAAAACGAAGTTTGTTACGACTGTTACGAGTTACGACGACGTGATAAATGATAAGTATTTTTATAGAAGTCACTCAGTAAGTCAGTACAAGTTGAAACGTCTTGCAGACTGCAGTGCAGAAGATTCAGTGTCGCACAAAACAAAATATTACTTAACTACGTCAGAGAGCAGTGTTTCAGACAAAACATTAGTTTAAAAAAGTTATTGTTCAATGTTCAAATCGCAAGTTTTTTAGTGTTATAATATAACTTTAGTACCTAGGTACTCACTTCATAACCTCCACAACGATGAGTGAAATAAGACAAAGAAAGGTATGTAGAGCTAGAGCTAGAGCTGTAGCGTGGCCGTAGCCATTGAGATACTATTTTACAAACCGTATGTCACAGATTACTAGTATATAATATGCCGTTGTGCCGTATGCATTCCACATATTATAATATTATCTAATCTGTGATGTATTCGGTAGACCGTAGACGGCACTGACCTCCATTATACAAGTACGCTGGACCTATCGCACCTTTAAAGTAAAACCGTTACTAAACTAAATTTTTCATAAATTGAGGTATCGATGCCATCTATCTAAAATAAACGTAAACTACAAGATAAACTTGGTTTTTTGCAAAATGTTGTGTTTTGCGCCATCTAGCGTTAAATCAAAGCGTTACTAAGCCGAGTTATGAATTATGATCGGGTCGGTAATTACAATATTCGCACCTTTAAAGTGAAACCGTGACTAAACGAAATTATGAAATTTTACAGGTAGGCAAATATTAGAAAATATTCACTGTTTTTTGTAAATAAAATCTGAGTTCAGGGTTTTTTAAGCTATTTAATGAGTTTATATGATAGATCTCTGTTTATATTATGACATGCCATTTAAAAAAAGTGATTTATCATATTTATAGCTTTATTTATTTTGATTTATATTTTTAGTAACACTTTACCACGAATTCTTTTGTTCATTATTGTAAGTGCAACTAATGTTACTAAATAAAAAAACTATTAAAACTTCATAATTTAACATAATTAAAAGTTAAGACAGTATCTTACTGTCTTAACTTTTAATTATCTTATCCTTTAACATTTTAAAACACTTTGACTGAAAGCAGATCAACTGGAAATAGCAATAAAAAAATAAACATAGGTAGTAACAATCACAGCTTCATTTCTTTATCCACGAGAGGTAAGTAGGTACCTTTGAGCTAACAAAATTAATGTTCACTTCTACCACTTAATTATAGAATAATGAGTCAAACCTATTGACATATTAATAATATTTTTTGATAATAATAAAAAAATGTTACACTCTAGAGATAAACCTTATCTTAAAAAATAAAGGCAAACTGTGACTATACAAACTGTAACATTCCATCCAATGAAATTGAATTATAAATTGCGTAATTTCATAACACGAAAACTGTGTTTAACTAAATTGAAACACTTTACCTATTCAAAAAAGAAAACAACAACTTAGCTTTTTGTGACTTCAAGCCGTGTTTAACGAAATAATCACATTGTTGTTTTAAACTTCCGTCATCACTTCATCACGATCGTGTTCTTATTGGTATAGACTAGGGTTGCAAAATTACGTAATTTTACCGAAAACGCTGGTAAAATACGCGTATTTTACGGTAATTTATATAAATTACGGTAAAATTACCGGCTACGTATATATGCAGAATGGTGGTATGACGCCGGGCGCACAGTGGATCGAAAATCGAATTTCATAGACATAGGAACTTGAATTTCCAGATGTCATTTTTTTGGGCTGAAATATGTTCTCCTAGTTATTATTACATAGTAAAATGCTAAGAGACTCAGTTACGTGTAATAATAAGGGAGTTATAATTTTTTAAAGAAATTTTCGTATGGAGCCGACAGGAAAAATGAGCATATCTCTAGAATCGCATGGTTGGCCGTTATATCCTCACACACTATTATGGTACTAATTATTACTCACATTTTGGCATATTTTGTATTACGGCACCATTTGCGATTTTTTTTCTAAAATTCGACGAAAATAAAAATATTTATTTTATTTGTATTTGTTTCAAATGTTAATGTTGTGGTTAAATGAGGTCTCTTTCATAATATTTTAATACCATAGGATCACATAATTGGCCTAGTGCGAGTCGGACTCGCGCACGAAGGGTCCCGTACCATTATAGAGCAAAATAAGCCCATAAATTGTGTTTTTTGTATGGCAGCCCCCCTTAATTTTTATTTTATTGTAATATTATTATTAAATATTAGAGTACACATATAACTAAGGATTTTGTAAAAATATCAAGTACCTACCTGTAGCCATTATTGATATAGAGCAAAAAAGGCCAAATAATCACGTTTGTTTTATGGGAGCAGACCTTAAATATTGTTTTTATTTTGTTTTTAGTATTTTTTCTTGTAGCGGCAATAGATATATATAATCTGCGAAAATTTAAACTATCTGGAGACAGAGAGACATATCATAGGATCACACATAAATTGCTTAAACAACAATGTATTTAACTTTCCTTAATGATCTACTATAAATATTTGAGTGCTCATTAGGTAATGATGGAGGTAATTACTGCTATGTATTGGCTTAATTGATATTAGAATTAGTTTTGAAAACCTTTGTGTTTAATGAACACAAACGAAATTTAACAGGGGGAGGAGTTAGGAACAAGTAATTAGTCAATTACCTTAAATAGCAGAAAATTTAACTTATATTTCTAGTTCACTTTGAACAATCCAACTGCTAACATTACCTATTACTTGTTTTGCTAGTAAGTAAAATTTGTGAAATATGGAAAATATAATTACAAATCTCGATTTGTTTGTGATTATGGGTGACCGCTCTTTCGATTACGAATCATTCTTCAATTCACTTATTATTCGACTAAACTCCAGACTTAGTGATGAAGATAGTGTAACCCTCAAGGAATTCTGTCAAAGATTTGTACGTGCTGTTCAAAAGAGATGGAATAGATCTCACCGAAAACCAGACATTTTTAGAAGTGATTGGCTTCAAGCAAGTATTGACTGGCCCAACTGCATACGCACCTATTTGCTAACTCAAGAACCTTCAAAGGAAAATACTTCTACCGAACCTGCTGAACCAGTGCCATCTACATCAGCGATGACGGCTTCAGTATCAACAATGACAAAAAGATCTCGAAAACCTTTTGAAGACCTAGGAAATAAGCAAAAGAAGAGAAGATCTGATGAGCATAAAAGCGAAAATCCCACCGAATTGGGATACTCAGCTGCAATGCTGTTGAAGCAAGATGGTCGGGATGATATTGCATATGTTATTGAATATATGCTTAAAAATCCTGAGGCAGCGACAAAGATCAAAGACATCATAACAAAACCAGTTACTTCATCTTTGTTTTCGCCAGAAAAGGCATTAGGTTTGCTAATTTCATTAAAACTATCGAAATGGCAATACATAACCTTAAGGGAATCTAACATAAGAGGAGGTTTAAAGGACGTATATCCGTCGTATTACAAAATACAAAAGGCCAAGTTACAGTGTTATCCACCAAAGGCATCAGTAAATATAACGGATTCCTCAGCTACAATTTCACTTCAAGCGTTACTGGACTTAACAGTAACCAGGATTTTTGAAAGCCTTCCTAGTGGTTGTACACAAGGCAAGGAACTAACATTAATTTCTAAATGGGGATTTGATGGTGCGTCTAATCAAAGCAGATATAAACAAAATATAGACAGTGATCAAGACGATTCGAGCATATTTATGACCTCTTTAGTTCCACTAAAGTTGGTTGCAGAAAATGATACTATATGGATAAATCCCAAACCCTGCTCATCTACATATTGTCGTCCAGTGCAGTTTAGTTTTGTGAAGGAAAATGAAGAAATTGTCATTGGAGAGAAAACAAGAATGGACAATGAAATACAAGCTTTGATTCCTACAACTTTACAATCCAATGCGATTAACCATCGATTAATGATGACGATGATAGACGGGAAAATTTGTACGTATCTATCTGATGCCAGATCAGCTGCTGCCTGCTACTTGTGTTTGGCTAAGCCAACTGAAATGAATAATTTAAATTCGGTTATGGCAAAAACAGTTACTACTGGTGTGTATGAGTTGGGCCTATCATCACTACATGCCCGTATTAATGTGATGGAATGTCTTCTTCATATAGCTTATCGCCTTGATTTTAAGAAGTGGTCTGCCAGAGAAGATACTCACAAATCTATGCTCGAATCAAGAAAAACCATTATCAAACAACGATTTAAAAATGAGCTTAATCTGTTGATTGGTGCCGTTAAACAAGGTTCTGGTACAACTAGTGATGGAAACACAGCAAGAAAATTTTTTGAGTGCCCTCAAAAAACTGCCGCAATTACTGGACTAGATGAAGACCTGATACGTAGGTTTGCGGTAATAATACAAGCCATTACTTCTGGAGAAATTATAGATGTGCCTAAATTTAAGGAGTATGCGAAAGTTACTGCTGAAAAATATGTGGAACTATATAATTGGTACTACATGTCGTCTACTGTTCATAAGTTACTAATCCACGGAGGGGACATAATCGCCAAAAATGCAATTGTGCCAATTGGGACTCTTTCGGAGGAGGCTTCTGAAGCCCGAAACAAAGATTTCAGGAGATTTAGACAGTCCAATTCGAGGAAAAAAAGCAGGCAAGCTTCTAACGAAGATATTTTGAACATGCTTCTTGTCTCATCGGATCCTCTTATTACATCAATCAGACCAAGTCTGGATAATCGTAAACAACAAGAGTACTTTGGAGAAACTTTAGGCTTAATTAACATTCAGAGACCTCCAATTGAGTTCTTGGATGTGATGGATTATATAGAGACTGATTCCGAGGTCAATTCTGATGAGGAAGATTCAAGTTAGAATTTATGTGCTGTTACAATTAAAGTTATTTAAAATATTTTTATTTTTATATTTTATCTCATAAAGACATAATTTTAATCCCTCGATCGTGGAAAAGCGAGACACAATAGCCTTTCTATTGTTGTCGCGATCACCGGTGCTCGTGTGGGGTTTGATGGGTATACATATTATACAAAGATAAAGCCTTTTATATCGTAACTAAATTAAATATAGTTCGTAACTAAGTACCTTAGGCTAGTAGGCTTACGAGCTTTGTGTATACGTCTTATTATTTAATAATAATATAAAATGTACACAATAATGATTCCCATTTAAACATATTTTATTATTTACTAATGAGCACTTATTCAGTTCATTTGGATTGCAAATAATATCATTTAGAAAAAAAAAAAAAAAAAAAAATATATATATATATATATATATATATATATATATATATATATATATATATACTTACCTTATATATATATATATACTTACCTTTTCCATAGTTAAGGTATTTATCCTTTGTATTATTTAAACAAAGGATTTTAACAAAAATTCAATATTCATTAAGCAAAGAGTACATAGCAGTGATTACCTACATAACATCATTACCTAATGAGCACTCAAACATTTAGAATAGATCATTAAGAAAGTTAAGTACATTGTTGTTTAAACAATTTATGTGATGATGACATGAACTTTTGAAACAAATACAAATAGAATAAATATTTTTATTTTTGTCGAATTTTAGAAAAAAAATCGCAAATGGTGCCGTAATACAAAATATGCCAAAATGTGAGTAATAATTAGTACCATAATAGTGTGTGAGGATATAACGGCCAACCATGCGATTCTAGAGATATGCTCATTTTTCCTGTCGGCTCCATACAAAAATTTCTTTAAAAAATTATAACTCCCTTATTATTACACGTAACTGAGTCTCTTAGCATTTAACTATGTAATAATAACTAGGAGAACATATTTCAGCCCAAAAAAATGACATCTGGAAATTCAAGTTCCTATGTCTATGAAACTCGATTTTCGATCCACTGTGGGGCGGGGCGAGCGTGTTGCAAGTTGCAAGTTGCAACTTGCGTACTTCGTGCGCGTCGCACGGTGTGATGTTGCCGATTAGTGCTGTTTGCCATAATATTTTGCGCTGTTGCGACTTGTTGACAGTTGACGATACTCGACAGAGCATACAGCAAGGCTGGCTACCGGCAGGCTGGCTATTATGTTATTTTGACTTACTGCACTAGACTGTTTAATTGTTTATATCCCCATTCTTAATGAAAATTATGCCACGAAATCAAATCTTTTTTTACCCAATTTTACCGTAATTTACCGTAAAATATAATATTTTACGTAAAATATCGTAATTTACCGAATTTTACGAAAGTAATTTTACCGCTTTACATCCCTAGTATAGACACAATATTGTATTTATCGACCCGATCATAACTCGTCTTAGTAACGCTTTGATTTACCGCTAGATGGCGCAAAACACAACATTTTGCAAAAAAACAAAGTTTATCTTGTAGTTTACGTTTATTTTAGACAGATGGCATTGATACCTCAATTTATGAAAAATTTCGTTTAGTAACGGTTTTACTTTAAAGGTGCGAATTATTGTGTGATGTGTCTATACCAATAATAATAATATGATCGTGATAAAGTGATGACGGAAGTTTAAAGCAACAGTGTGATTATTTGGATAAACACGGCTTGAAGTCACAAAAAGCTAAGTTATTGTTTTCTTTTTTGAATAGGTAAAGTGTTTCAATTTGTTTAGACACATTTTTCGTGTTATGAAATTACGCAATTTATAATTCAATTTCATTGATGGTATGTTACAGTTTGTAGGTATAGTCACAGTTTTTCTTTATTTTTTTAGAATTTAATCCAATAAGGTTTATTTCTAGTGTAACATTTTTTTTAGTATGGGTCCAGCGTACTTGTATAATGGAGGTCAGTGGTAGACGGGGAGTCAGACTCAGGTTGTACGGTAGTACTTTTAGGCCGTGTTCACACCAAACTGACTATACGCCGCTGAATGTAAGCGAGCATTACACAGTTTATTGTATTTCCATACAAATTCACTTTTTCGTTCACACCTAACTGACTATACGCCATTACGCTAAGCGTAGGCGCACATTCGATACCGTATATTTTCACGTTCACTTACGTTCACAATGGGGCTGACAGTGAGCATGCTTACACTCAGCGATAGTAAGTTTGGGCTGAACCATAAAGTTAATATACCTAGCGGACCTGCTGTCATGTATCACACGTCTCTTTTTACCACGCAGTGTTACTGATAGTGACATCTCGCTTGCTCAGGCCTTTGTTTCTCTATTCCGCTAGGTATATTAACTTTATGGTCTGAACACGCGCTTAGGCTGGGAATATACGTCAGATTTTGTTTCCGTTTGTCTGATCAGATAATCTGATCGTATTTACTCGATACACATCCGATTCTTGCGCCAGACTTTTTCTGAACTCAGTCGTTCTCGAGCTATCTGTGAGCTTGCATACGGAGCAGAAAGAAAAGATGGACGACGAACTAATGTTACATATCATTGCATTGCTCATGTTAGCGCGAAAGAAGAAAAAACTCAATCTAACAAGACCATTACATAATAAAGATTAATCAACCTATCTAAAACCTATGTCTTAAACTGTATTTGTGATTGAATCTAGCAAGCAGGTTGCTAACACTGTTGGGCGTTGGCAACCCTGCCCACAAATGTCAAAATTGAAAATATTAAAATTTTTAAGAGCTGCAAATTGCATCCAGATTCCTGATTTTTGAAAAATAAGATTTTTCCGTATTGCTGTGGTAAAAGCATAAATGGTAAAAGGTTCCTGTTCGCAAAAATATATATTTGTATGAATGTTCTCTTTTTCAATGCCGCTTTGGTGATATTACGATACCGATGTTTGGTTTAAGCAAACTAATTCTAGACGAAAGTTATGATTTTATTGGTTATTTGCAAGTTATAAGGTTGTGATGTACATGTTACCTCGATATGGGAAAATTCGCAACGTACAGATACTTAGAGGTGGGTCCTACAAAATTTATTTTATTTATGAAATAAGAGTTTTAGGTTTCAGTTTGTGTAATAGAACCCAGTTACTAACATTCAGTCTGTCCAAGACGTGTAAGTCACCGCTGTTGTCTTTTGATACAATTATCATTTATACTTAGATGAAATTTTCTAAGAGATGTAATATTTCTTATCAGATAATGTAAATCATGATGATGGTTCAGATGAGATGAGATTCAGATAATGTAAATTATAACATGAATGCTACTCACAATAATGGAAACCTGTAGGCAGGTCTGTCTCACATTTTGCTGTATTTTTTGTTAGAAACAATTAGGATATTAATGTAACAAACTACCTGTATTGTGATTTGTGACAATAGCTTTATTATAAAATTTATTTTTGTTACAGTTAAAAGATGATACAGCACCCACATCTTCCAATGTAAGAACAAGATCCCTTAAGCAGCCTAGAAGATTACGAAGAGTATTCATTTTTCTTATTGTTTTAGCACTATGTGGAACATACTTTTTAGGTGAGTTAATAATCACTATGATTTATTTAATTACATTACATAAACAACAATAGTATTAGTATTTTAAAAATATTATAAAGGATACCCTTTCATTTCTGAGTTGCGAGAGTTATTACAACTTATCATAAAGGTGTAAATTAAATATTATTACAAATCTTATTATGTCATAAAATTATAATGTTGAATGGCTATCCAATTCTGTCTATATGCATGTAATTACACAATATAGTACATGTGCCATAATTTCTTCTTTTTTTACAGTAATTTATCGTAATTTTAAGTAAACTTAGTAGGTATGGGTTTTAAAAAGGAAAATTATCTAATTAGGTCTTACTCCTTACTATTACTTATTTAATTCATCAAGCCCCAAGCGGCCACATGTGGCCGCGATAACAATAGATAAGCTATTGTGTCTCGTTTTTCCACAATCGACGGGTTAAGTAGAAAAAGAAAAAGTTTATTTCAGACTTACTTCAATAGATAGGTACATAAAAAATAAGCTTATTTGAACGCTATTGCGTATAGTCTGTTATTTTTGTCTGACATCTTTTGCTGCACCAGTAATTTTGTTCTATTTTTTTACTTATATTATTCATATCATGCAATATTGAGTCATCATGGTTATAAAGGAAATAATTTTCCAATAATTTAGCTGCTTCCAGTGCTTGTTTAATGCTTGGCGGAGGCTCAGGATCATCTGTTTCATCTTCTTCATCTCTTTCATCTCCTTGCTCTTGATCCTCGGTTTTTCTTTCTGAAACTAAAATTTTTTTGTCTGTGAGTGAATCCGTTGTAAGCAGGTTGTCATCTACTTTGATGTAGGTTTGAAGGTTTATCGTATTTCCCGCCATGTTAAACTGTTGAATCCACACAGATAATGGAAATTCGTCGTCACTATCAAATTCAGGTTCTGTTTTTATCTCATAGCTTGTAAAATTGGTACAAAGTCCAGCAAGTCGAAAAGAGTGCTGTATAGTTGTGGGTGTCACTTCTTCCCAAGCTTTAGATAAAAAATTTGCTGCATGCAGCATATTAACAGAAGTATTGCCTTCAGATTCGACTAGCTCCATCAATAATTTCTTTCTGTAGTGACCCTTGAGGCTTTTAATCACACTCAAGCTCATAGGTTGTAAGACACTAGTCGTATTTGGAGGAAGAAATGCCAACTCTATGTTTAGAAGGTTTGATTCAAATGGATGGGCAGGGCAGTTGTCAACGAGAAGTAAAATCTTTCGTCCCTTTAATTTTGCATCCCACTTTTGCACTTCTTCTTCAAAAAGTTGACTGGTCATCCAAGCTGATTTATTAGCTTTATACGTCACTGGCAATTTTTTAATGTTCTTAAAACAGCGCGGATTTTTCGATTTGCCTACTACCATTAGCTTTTTTTTTCTGTGCCATCCATATTAGCAGCCACAAGCACCGTAATACGTTCTTCGGAAACCTTTCCTCCCACACACTATTCCCCTTTGAATTTCAGAATTTTATCTGGAGTCAACTTATAGAAAAATTCCTGCTTCATCAGCATTGAAAATGTCACTTGGGGCGTAGTTTTCTGTGAATTTTGACCACACTCTAGTAATCCAATTATTAAAGTCAACACTTCGTGCTTGCCCACTTATTTTACCAAAGTTGATGTGATGACGTTACTTGAATTTTCCGAGCCATCCTTCTGATGCTTTGAAAGAAGTTAAACCAAGTTTTTCAGCAAAATTCTCCGCCTTAGCTTTCACGAGCGGCCCCGAGATGGGCATATTATTCTGGCGTGGCGTGAAACCATGAGAGTACAGCTTTATCCAAATCTTCGTATTTAGTTCTCTTTAATTTTTTGGAAGATTTCCCCTCGTCCCTAGCTTGGAGAATTTTTTCTTTGTTTTTCCATATTGTTGACACGTTAAGCGACTAAATCCATAGCGATTGCCGACATCACTTATCTTCTCTCCCGTTTCTATTGCGCGTACAAGTAGAACTTTTTCGTCAATACACAATGATTTTCTTTTACTAACCATGTTAACAGTTTGAAAGTTGACGAGCAATTGAGAATACGATAACGGATGGACACAGAATATATATTAGTAGTACCAAGTATAGATGGATCCTACTTATTAGTCGTGGTCAAAAACGGCCTATGTCTGCAAGCAATTCCAATTTCTAAACAAAAGAACGAATTTCTTAGAAAGTTTTCGGTATGCATGATGCCGAGTCGAGTTAATTGCGAGCTAGAATTACAAAGCGATAAAAAAAACGTACACAGCTGTGCAGTTTTTACTAATTTTAGTAACTTAAAAAGGTACTTTTTATTACTCAATGGGTTGTTTTCTTTTTAGAATCTGCACCAGACGGCGCGACGGTAGACACTTCTAGATTTTCTATTGGTTCCCCACCGATCAGAAATTATCTGCAGGTTGGCATCACTGACTACATATTGGTTGTGTTTCTAAAAAATATCAGTGTCCTGTCAAGTGTGACATAAATCAAAATATCTTAAACCTAGTTTCCATTAGCAAAATATTAACAAAAAACTGTATGTATTTATACATTTCCATATATTTCTATGTTTTTTTGCTTCGTCTCTCTAGTTCAAATTTCACGAAGAGCATACGCCTAAGCGACCATTGGCCTAAGCGATTAGGCCAGTATACTGGTAAGAGTTTAGGAAGACGCTGACATAAAATAATACTTATCAAACTGAAAACTGACAACTGAAAGAGTTTTGGCGTGCATGTCTCTTTGACACTTCTACTTTTTATTTTTGGTGTGGTTTTTATTATATTTTCCCAAATTGTGTTATTTGGGTTTTTGATGTTCATTATTGGTAAAATATTAGCCATTAAATATTCTTTATCGTGCACAAGTGCAGGTAAGATGTTATCAAAATCAAAATTTATAATTCCTGTGACATTTGGTGTTGAATAACGGTAAATAGGGCTATTTCTTCCGTGAGTTTTAACTAAAACATCGTTATAATAACTTTATTATCCTATTCGTTGGAATATTATTGCGTCTTTTTCAAATTGAAATGTATCAAGTTTTACATTCTTTTGCCCAGTTTTGTAGCAATTAATGATGGTATTAGCGATAGTTGTCTACCCATACGCCATCTAGTTACTAAATTGAAAACTGTTTGACAATCAAATTAAAAAAATAAGAAAATGCCTCATTGCTACAAAACTGGACAAAAGAATGTAAAACTTAATACATTTCAATTTGAAAAAGTCGCAATAATATTCCAACGAATAGGATAGTAAAGTTATTATAACGATGTTTTAGTTAAAAATCACGGGAGAAATAGTCCTATTTACCGTTATTCACACCAAATGTCACAAGAATTATACATTTTGGTTTTGACAACGTCTTACCTGCACTTGTGCAAGATAACGGATATTTAATGGCTAATATTTTACCAATAATGAACATCAAAAACCCAAATAACACAATTTGGGAAAAAATAATAAAAACCACACCAACAATAAAAAGTAGAAGTGTCAAAGTAACATGCCCGCCAAAACTCTTTCAATTGTCAGTTTTCAGTTTGACAAGTATTATATTATGTCAGCGTGTTCCTAAACTGTTACCAGTATACTGGCCTAATCGCTTAGGCCAATGATCGCTTAGGCGTATGTTCTTCGTGAAATTTAAACTAGAGTAACGAAGCAAATAAACTTAGTAACATATGGGACTATACAAATACATACAGTTTTATGTTAATATTATGCTAACGGAATCTAGGTTTAAGATATTTTGATTTATGTCACACTTGACAGGACACTGAGATTTTTTAGAAACACAATCCATATGTAGTCAGTGATGCCAACCTGCAGATAATTTCAGATCGGTGGGGAACCAATAGAAAATCTAGAAGTGTCTATCGTCGCGCCGTCTGGTGGAGATCAAAAAAAAGAAAACAACCCATTAATGATGGTATTACCGATAGTTGTCTACCCATATGCCATCTAGTTACTAAAATGAAAACTGTTTGACAATCAAATAAAAAAAATAAGAAATTAGTATGAATATTAATAAATATTTTAGTTAAGTATAATTTATAAATGAGATATATTGGGGTGCTTTCACAAAAATAGGGCAACTTTTGAAATTAATTTGTCTTCATCGTATTTAATGTGTTATTAGATTCCCTGTTAGTGTACATGATAGGTGATCAATTAATTGTGTCTTATCTTAAAGGGTTTTTTTTTAAATGAAATAAAGGGGGCAAACGAGCAAACGGGTTACCTGATGGAAAGCAACTGCCGTCGCCCATGGACACTCGCAGCATCAGAAGAGCTGCAAGTGCGTTGCCGGCCTTTTAAGAGGGAATAGGGTAATAAGGGAGGGTAGGGATGGAAAGAGAAGGGAATAGGGGAGGGTAGGGAAGGGAATAGGGTAGGGGATTGGGCCTCCGGTAAACTCACTCACTCGGCAAAACAGCGCAAGCGCTGTTTCACGCCGGTTTTCTGTGAGAACGTGGTATTTCTCCGGTCGAGCCGGCCCATTCGTGCCGAAGCATGGCTCTCCCACGTATAAAGTCACTTGATGCCTTATTTTAGGAGATTTTTAGAGTAGAAATTTAGGCATCTAGGGACTGACGACTTTGATTAGGGACTGATATTTGAACATAAAAATCTTTGAACCATCTGGACAACTCTGTTTTTCTTTTCGTAATTTTTATGGTTGCGTACCCTAAGGGTAATAACGGCTGAGGCTTCGCTGTTTGTCCGTCTGACTGTCTATCTGTCTGTCTGTCTGTCTCCAGGCTGTATCTCAAGATCGGCGATAGCTAAAGAATTGAAATTTTCACAAATTATGTATTGTTGTTGCCGCTATAACAACAAATACTAAAAATAAAATAAATTAAATATTTAAGGGGGGCTTCCATACAATAAACGGGTTTTTTCTTTTGGCCTTTTTAGCCCTATATCCATAATGGCTACACGCAGGCACTTGAAATATTCACAACATACATAATTGTATATTTTATTTAATAATTAATAATAAAATAAAATAAATATTTAAGGGGGCTCCCATACAAAAAACATTTTTTTTTTGCTTTCTTTGCTATAATTAATGGTTAAACAAACTTACCTTAAGTGAAGTTTGACCATAATTATGAGAGTCGCTGCATCCGAAGAGACTTTATTACCCTCCCACCCAAAAACCCAAAAACCCAACCCAAAGCATTTAACATTTATAGGTAAAACATAGGTAAAAGAGGTCTATTATAGAATTTATCAACAACGAGAGATCTACCTGACTACTCTATTCATGGTCTCAGTGGAAATGCCGCCACAACAATCCGCCGATGTAGAGGCATGACGAGTGCACTGTGCAATGTGCCGAAAACTGTCGAGTGCCTTTTTTTTGTCAATATTCGTCTATCAGCTTTATCTCTATTTCTAAGTGATTGTGTTTATTGTAAGTAGAAAGGCTGGACAATTTTCTTGTTTATGATTATAAAAAGGAACGATTAAGTAAGGTTGATTTTTTTTTTAGGATTAGAGGTTTAATCAATAATTCGTCTTGGATAGGTATTTGAAAAGTGGAGTTGCATTTATTTATAATTGAGACTTTTATAAGAGAGTGTCTGCACGCGTTGAGCAGTTGCCAGTGCGAGTAGCTTTACTATTTTTTTATTTTATTTATTATTGTTTTTTTTATTATATATATATATTTTTTGTTATTGTAAGTGATAAAATTTCATTTGGATACCAATTACTCACAAAATCAAGAACTATATTAGCGTCCCAAGTGTTCTGATGTTTAGGAAAACATGGTAAGGATTTGAAGACACCTTTAAGTAATCTATTGATATTACAATCTGTGCTAAACCTTTTACCTAACATGAGAGAAAGCGCCGAGCGTATGGTATTCACTCCTGAATAGCTAGATCCTAAATTCCTAATCTTAATTGTTCAGTTATAAATTGTAATGCTATTTGATTTGAAACATTGAAACAATCAGCAAGCTTATTTTCAGTACAAAATTTCCAAATTTGTTTTTATGTCGTATCGTATTGCTTAAGCGTGTTACTAGATAAACACGAAATCATTAGATCAATTGTCTCTAGATTGCACGATTCATGTGAAAACGCTTCCCTGATAAACGGCACGACACCAGGGTAAGGCTTCACCACAAGGGGTGTGCGTTTCTGAAAGGTGATAATAAATATCATATTCTGGTCTAAAATAGATAACCAAGTACGATAATATATGTTTTAAAAATAATGGATACCACGCCTGACTAGGCCAGTAAGGGAAGACGATAATGCCAGATGCCTGATCGTTGATTATTTCACGTACCTAAAAATTTTAATATTAAAGAAAATGTTCCCCCATTTTCTTAGTACAGTACAACAGTAGAAGTAACTACTCCAGTAATTTATTGTAAAGGTGTCAATATTCTATGCGTTAGGATGTCTTTTCCAAGAAACATACTTATAACATTAGTAGTGTGTTTTCGCGGATTCTGGATCACGATTTCTGGGTCCACCCCTCCCCCCCGCTCGTGGTTCGCAAACTTTCTCGATCACTTTTTGTCGGTTCGAGCAGCGACATCGCCTAAAAAAAAAAAAAAAAGAGTTTGGTGTCAAAATAGGGGTTTTGGACCGTGCCCGATCGATATATGCGGTCCGTTTCTGCGTATTTGCACTACTTTCAAAGTTAGCTTTTGTGTTTAACCCTCATTATCTACTATCGCCACGCTCCATTGTTCCTTCATAATTACAATCGCTACTTATTGCATTGTTATGCTCGCCTCAGTGTCCTATTGTTCGTAATGACTACCTGGGCTTATCGCTTACGTCACCTTAATTTCTTACAAGATTTTAAATAAGTAAATAAAACTTGATCAGTTTTTCATTTCATTTCTTTAATTTAAGTAATTAAAACATGTAATAATAATAACTCCCATAGTAGTATGTTTTCGTGCATTGTGAATCACTATTCATATAAAGTTACCCCCTCGGTATCTAATGAATATTCACAATTCATTCCTGCTAATAACATTTTGCTGTGTCGCAATCCTCGTAAACAACATTCCAAAGTCTTTTTTTAACAATATAATTAAAGCTAAGGTTAAAATAAAACTGGTTTACTTTCGAACAAATTATTTATTTCGTATTACATACCACAGTTCATAAAACAAGATTCAAACATTTTATTCAAAAACATATCATTTTTAAGTGTGTCACTACCAAATTCAGTCTGAAACTCTGACAATGATTTGTTATGAAACTTGTATAACAAGTACATTAAACAGTACTCCCCACACACAGAAGTCCATTCATTTTGTAGCCTGATAGTATTATAACGCCATTTCCTTGCATTTCTATTCAAAAACATTTTGTGCATTCCCGTAGGGAAGCGACCATATGTATCAAAATATTCACCGATGCCATGTTTGTCTATGTGAATAGCTACCCAGTGAGATCCTGGTTTTGAGTCCGGGTCCAAATTGCTTATAAGATATGTAGGAGTCGTTATATGCATTGGCAATTGATTCGCGGCATATACGCTATTTTTTAGACTTGGATGAATCTTTTTTAAGTATGATTTTAGTTGTAAAGTATCCATAATCCGTTAAAAAAAGACTTATTCATTCACTCTATCATACAATTCACACGCAAGTGAAATAAATAAGGTAAGACATTCTTATTTAACATGCAATTGACTGGGGTTTTTAATACTTTTATACTCAAAACATAATATCTTTAGATATTTAACTCAATAATCATAGAAAAATGCACTATTACACTGGGATATTGTATTTATAACACGGTCACATTAACTTGACGCATGGTTTGATAATATCATTATGGAGCAGACATGTTATTACATTCCAACGATGCATCAAGTTAATTTGACTGTGTCATACACAAGAGGAACCGCAGATCTTAAAGTATTTTGGGTTCATAGAACTAGATAATGTGCAATAGTTATTTAAACTAGATACTTAATGGTTTACGTGATAAGCTAATGCGTTTACTATCTACATCAGTGGTGCCCAACCGGTAGCTCACGGGTACCTGGTAGTCCACAGCCTGTTATCTAGACGCTCGTGAACAATATGGGTCAAAAAATAAATAAATGTGCATGTCTTATCGGGATTTTTAAAATAGTCCTTGGAGCAATATCAGTTGGGCACCACTGATCTACAGTGACTAATAGTTGTGTTTTAAAGTATATAAGAGAGAAATAATTTTTAGAACGATACATTTAAGTGCAGTACAGTGAAGCTACTGCTTATAACTATTACAGTTTATACTCAGTGTCTGTGAATTTTAGTGTTCATAAATATGGAGGTAAGATATCTTTACCTATTTATTTTTCTTTGTTTCATATGACTCATGTATTTTTTAATTTTAGTATTCTAACAGTTATTTTAATTAATTTTACAGAACAATTTTGAAGAAAATACTTACAAAGCCTTCTACTTCACATCTCCTGATAGTGAAACAACCGACTTAGAAATAATATCCAATCCGAGTAAAAAAAGATCAGCATCACCACTTGCAAGGCTAGATGATCTATTTGACGTTCAAAAAAGCAAAAAGAAAAAGCTATCGTCGTCAGTTTCACGAATGCAAAAGAATGGGAGCACAGCATTCGTCTCTACCAATGCAGATGATGAACAAAGTTCCTCACATTTAATAAAAATTGAGGTTTACGATTTGAAGAAAATATCAAAGATCCCAACGAATGAACATTGGAAAAATACCGAAACCAGAATCAAATTATACACTTCTAAAACAAACAAAAACTTTGAACCCATTCAAAGATTAATTTTTGATTTAACAAAAGAGATTTGTACAACTGAAAATTGCAAAAAATATAATTTTAACAATAACTAAGTAACTCTATTGTTCTATTCAAGATTGTTAGCTATTTGGTTTTAAATGATCATTAGCTAAAAAAGGGTTTATGTATTTTTACCTGTGCTTTCCTACAAATATTCTATAAATTGTATAAATCTCATCAGTTGGACTATGATATTATAAAGGATAAGATCTGACTATTTTACCTTCTTAAAAAGATGGATTCATGCACGAGTATTTTTTTTGAGTCACAAATTGATGAAATTCAGGAAGACATAGAACCAATTCAATTGTGTAAGGAAATTGAAGAAGCTGATTTGTTCTCACATTGTTTCCTTGAAGATTTTGTTGATAGTCAACAAGTAGCTGTTGAAAATCATAGCAAGTAAGTAAACCTTAATAAAAACATCATTTTAATATTATCTATAAAGTGTAAAACTTTTATATTTATACATTAAAGAAGTATCTTTACAATTTATTGTAGCTAACAATTTTCTACTTTGTTTTAGTCAACCACAACTACAAGCTGGCGGGTCACTAAAAAGGAAGTCTGAAAGTGGGGACAACTCAGAATATCATAAACGTCAAAAAATGGAAAAAGCAACATCAACTTCGTTTCGCACAACCGGAGAATTTTGTACTGGAGCAGCATCAACTTCGGGTATAGCAACGGAAGGATCCCATAATGCCGTTGCTTCATATCCGGATAGTATACTCACAAAGCCCCACGCAGGTACCAATTCAGATGATGTTTTTTGTAGCGCTTGTCAAAAAAAAGTACGTAGACGGTATTATACAAATCATTTAAAAAGCAACGTTCACAAAAACAATGTTCTTAGAATGGAGGGTTCGCTAAAAAATGTTTCCGTAATTGAATCTGCTTTCGGTCAAAGAATTATCACGTATAGAATTTGTAATAAATCTAATCAAACTTTTGAAACAACTTTCCAAACCCCTGAAATATTTATGAATTCTATCAAAAACATTATATTTCAATTAATTGAACGTTCAATTGTAACTCATAACATTTTTAAAGTAAATTTTATTTTACATGCTGAATTCATTCAACAAAGCAAAAATGATGTACATAATACTTTTGATTTTCAAACTAGTAATTTTATAATTTTTCGCGGAGATGATCTAGATATCTTTTTTGCATCACTTAGTAACACTTTAACGAATAAAGTAAGTAGTTTTGAGAAAAAAGACAGTGGATGGAGTCTTAAACAAATTATAAGCTTAGACATGAATGTTAATAAGTTTAATCCCCTTCGCGGTACCTCTTATATTGATTTACCTCATGATATTAAAGCAAAGAAGGCAGTTGTTAATGTACAAAATGCCGACTATATGTGTTTTAAGTGGGCATTGCTCTCAGCTTTATACCCAGTCAACAATAATGTTGGACGAGTATCTTCATACAGTGCACATGTAGATAAATTAAAGTTTGATGGTTTATCTTTTCCAATGAAATTAACCGATATCCATAAAGTTGAAAATTTAAATAACATAAGTATCAACGTTTATGGATTGGAATTTAATAGAGAAACTAAACAAAATTGTATTGTAGGTCCATTGTATTTTACTAAAAGCCGCAAAAGCGTACACATCAACTTATTATACTTAACAAATGGTACAAATAGTCATTACTGTTATGTCAAGAATTTATCACGTTTGGTAAGCAAACAACTTTCAAACCACAAGAGTACGGTTTACATTTGTGACGGGTGTTTGTTATATTTTCCTACAAAAGAGAGATTATCAAATCACCAACAAAATGATTGCTCACACGTTACTATCGAATTGCCAAGTAGTCAGAAAAAATTTAAAAATTGGTTTGCAAAGCCAACACCCAACGATAGAGTCACGTATGATCACTTTGAAAGAAAATTAAAAATTCCGTTTGTAATTTATGCAGATTTTGAAGCTTTTTTAAATCCAATAAATTCATGTACCAATGATCCATCTAGGTCTTATACTAATAACATTCATAAACACGAACCTTATAGTTTTGGATATTATTTAAAGTGTTCTTATGATGATAATTTATCAAAATATGAATTTTACAGCGGGCCAAATTGTGCACAAATCTTTATGGGTAGATTATACACGGATATACGATCAATTTGTAGTAAAAATAACTTTCAGAAAGCTCCTAATACTCTGACTAATAAAGATAAAAACAAAATTGATAATTGTTCCGTTTGTCATATTTGTGAAACTGGTTTAGACGAAAATAGAATTTTAGACTTTGACTGGTATACTGGAAATTTCAGAGGTGTTGCACATGAACTTTGCACGAAAAAGTTTAGAGCACCGAATTTCGTTCCAGTATTTTTTCATAATTTAAGTCACTATGATGCACATTTTATAGTTCATGCACTTAACACCGTCGAGGGACAAGTCGATTTAATACCTCAAAACAAAGAGAGATACATTTCTTTTACTAAAACCTTGTTTATTAACAATCAAATGTTTAAATTGAGATTTGTCGATTCGTTAAAATTTTTGTCTTGTAGTCTTGATCAACTAACTAAAAATCTTAAGGATGAACAGTTTCACACACTCAAAAAAATTTTTCCCAACAACGAAGATTTTATACGTCTTAGGAAAAAAGGTATTTATCCCTATGAATTTATGAAATCCAATGAAAGTTTAAAACTAACATCGTTACCCAGCCAAGAACATTTCTATAGCACACTCACAGATTCAAATGTTTCTGATGATGATTACCATCATGCACAAGATGTTTGGAATCACTTCAAATGTTCAAACATGCTAGATTATTCTAATTTATACCAAAAAACTGATGTATTACTTTTAACCGACATATTTGAAAATTTTAGGGATCTTTGTATTAATACGTACAATTTAGATCCAGCATATTATTATACTGCGCCTGGTCTAAGTTGGGATGCCATGTTAAAGTACACTAAAATAGAATTAGAGTTGTTAACAGACTTTGATAAAATAGCATTTATCAGGGCAGGTATCCGAGGTGGCGTATCGCAATGTAGTAATAGATATGCTAAGGCAAATAATCAGTATTTGAATAGTTATGATGAAACAAAACCTAAATCTTTTCTAGCATATTTTGATGCTAATAATCTTTATGGTTGGGCAATGTCACAATATCTTCCTGTGGGAGGGTTTGAGTGGGTAGACCCTGACACCAACTTTGATATTCCTGATACATCTGAATATGGTTTCATTTTGGAAGTTGATTTAAAGTATCCCGATGAACTTCACAATTTACACTCTGATTTACCTCTTTGTCCTGAAAATATTTGTGTGGGTGATACGAAAAATAAAAAATTAGTTTCAAATTTAAACAATAAAACAAAATATAAAATTCACTACAGAAATTTAAAGCAATGTCTAAAGTTAGGTATTAAACTACAAAAAGTTCATAGAATTTTAAAATTCAATCAAAGTCCTTGGCTGCAAAAGTACATTGATTTAAATACTCAACTTAGAACGAAGGCGACTTCAGATTTTGAAAAAGATTTTTACAAACTAATGAATAATTCAGTTTTTGGTAAAACAATGGAAAATATTGAAAAAAGAGTTAACGTAAAACTTTTAACACATTGGGAAAATCGGGGTAAGTCTCTAGGGGCACAAGATTTGATAGCCAAACCAGAATTCCACAGTCTATCAATATTTTCAGAAAATTTAGTAGCAATTCAATTACGGAAAACAAAGATTTTACATGATAAACCCATTTATCTAGGATTCTGTATATTAGATATTTCAAAAACACTTATGTATGAATTTCATTATGATTACATTTTAAAAAAGTTTGGTGGAAATACAAAATTATTGTACACTGATACTGATAGTTTTATATACCATTTTTTTACTGATAATTTATATGAAGATCTCAAACCTGATTTGATGGATAGGTTCGATACATCTGATTATCCTCCCAACAACTTATTCGGTTACCCTAGAATAAACAAAAAAAAGTTAGGATATTTTAAAGATGAAAATAACGGTGATATTTTAGAGGAATTTGTAGGACTTCGATCAAAAATGTACGCATTTACAGTAGGTGAAAAATTCGTTGCGAAAGCCAAAGGTGTAAACAAAAGTGTTACAAAAAAGTTGGAATTAGGAAATTATAAATCTTGTCTTTTTAATAAAAATATCCAACACCATAGTATGTTTAGATTTAGATCGATTAAACACACAATATTTACTCAAGAAATCAATAAATCTTCTTTGTCATACCAAGATACCAAGCGCTACATTTTACCAAATCAAATTGATACATTGGCGTGGGGCCATTTCAAATTAAAAAAACTACTATAGGTATAAAGTTTGTTTAGTTGATAATATTTTTTTATTTTAATTCTTGTATTTTATTTTGTAATTTAATTATACGATTTCAATGATTTTTAAAATTATTTTTAGAAGTATTTACAAGTTTTCTTACCCGCCATTTTTTGTAATGTTTAGTTTAAGAACTAATAAAACAGTTTTAAAAACGAAAAAATTTTATTGTTTTCTTGTACCCCGTCTAATACACACGTAAAGAAAAAAAAAATGAAACATTTTATTCATCCATTCACCGCAATAGTTGCGGGGCCTAGTGGTTGTGGAAAATCAAATTTTGTTACAACATTTATTAATAATATGGAAGAAATATGTAACACAACTTTTGCTCAAGTAACGTGGTGTTTTGATGAAATGCAACCATTATACAATTTAAAAAATGTTAACTACTTTCAAGGATTACCTGACTTAAACATGTTTGATGGCAAAGAGGCTAATTTGATTATAATAGATGATCTCATGAGAGAATCTGATGGTCGGATTGTAGATATATTTACAAAAGGTAGTCACCATAGAAATTTAAGCGTATTTTATATAACACAAAATCTTTTTCATCAAGGAAAAGGTCAAAGAGATATTTCTCTAAATTCAAGTTACATAATTTATTTTAAAAACCCTCGTGACAAAACTCAAATTCGATACTTAGCACGCCAAGTCTCACCAGATAATGTAAAATTTGTTCAAGAAGCTTATAAAGATGCTACAACAGAAGCACATGGTTATTTAATGATAGATCTTAAACAAAATACCAATGATATGTTTCGTTTTAAGACTAATATATTCCCCGCTGACAATAACTGTTCAGTTTATGTACCGAAAAGAGGGTTTAAATACAACAAGAACTTGCAAAGTCATATCATTTATAAATAATGCTTGGAAGCTTAAAGACGCATAAAGACCTACTCATCGCTTTGCAAACATTAAAACCAAAGTATCAAAAAGCTTTATTAAAATCATGCGATGAAGAAGAAATAAATTGTTTATGTGAATGTGTTCATAATGTGCTACAAGGGAAAGTACCACTAAAGGAAAAGGATAAAAAATCTTTAAAACAATATATACAGATACTCCGCAAACTTGTTCGCAAGACTACAACCAAAGTAAGAAAAAATATAATTGTTCAAAAAGGTGGTGCATTTCTACCTATCATTTTAGGTTCTATATTAAGTGGGTTAGTCAGCGGTCTAGTTTAAAATGGAACACGCTAAGAAAATGTTACTGATCGACCCAAGTTTGATTGATAAAATAAATGAAAGAAATGAGAGTCATGAAAATCCTAAATCACGATTAGATGCTGAAATGCAAAATATTCTTGACAGTAAAGATGATGACAGAAAAAAATGGATTTTATACTTACAAACATTACAAAGGTATTTGCACTTCACCGGTGAGGATCGCCAACCTTATCAACTTCCAATAATAACTTCAAATAATGATTTACCTGAAACACTTTTGAAAAAAGAACATGATAAAAGTAGTGATTTAAACAATAAGGATCTTATTGTTGATCAGACATTGAATAAAGAAGTTGGACCCAAAGAAAGTGACATTATTCAAGATAAATGTATATACTCCAAAAAACAAATATTAAGTTTAATTCCTAAATCTTACACTAAAAAAGGTGAGTCTTTGTTAGATTTCTTATTGACAAGACAAAACAAAGTACACTGGGATGATGATGGTACAGTTCTCGTGGATAATAATAAAATAACTGGCAGCAATATTATAGATTTAATCAATGATTCTTTAAGACCATTAAAAAAAGTGATCCAATAGGCTGGGAAAAATTTGCTAAAGCTTTGAAGGAGATAAAAGTGCCACTCACTTATATTGGTAATCCAAAGAGAAACGAGTATATTAATCAACTTCGACTGAAATCTTTTGAAGAAACATCAGGTGACGAAGAATATTCTACACCTACATCTGAACATAAGTATTTAAGGAAAATAAAAAAGAAAATTGATTGGGAAAAATGGACCCCCTACTAGAGATTAACAATATTTATTATGACGCATCACACCCTGCAGGTTATAGCAGTATTGAAAAACTTGCAAAAGCTATGGCAGGTAAAATGAATAAAAATGAAGTCAAGAAATGGTTACAATCTCAAGAAACATACACACTCCACAAACCAGTTTATAAAAAGTTTCCTCGGAACAAATATATTGTATCTGATATTAATAAACTGTGGCAAGCAGATTTAAGTGACATGAGAACATATAGTAAATATAATGATGGTTATAATTATATATTGTGTGTTATTGATGTATTTAGTAAGTATGCTTATGCTAGACCCATGAAAAATAAAAATTCTTTGACAACCAAAACTTGTTTTGAGAGTATTTTTGAAGAAGCTAATGTTGTCCCTACCCACTTACAGTCTGATAAGGGTACTGAGTTTGTTTCCAAAGATGTTCGTCAATATTTTAAGAGTAAAAGTATAAATTATTACACGACAAATAATCCTGACATTAAGGCTAGTGTTGTAGAAAGATTTCAAAGAACACTTAAGTCAAAAATGTGGCGATATTTTACATATAAAAATACATACAGATATATAGATATATTACAAGATCTATTATATGCATATAACCATAGTTTTCATTCAAGTATTAAAATGTCTCCATGTGATGTAAGTTCTAGTAACATTATGACTGTTTGGAATAATTTGTATGCTCGAGAAAATAAAAGGTCACCACAAGATACCTTCTTACCAAAGTTTCACGTCGGTGATTATGTTAGAATCACAAAATATAAACATATATTCCAAAAGGGATATGAATCAAACTGGAGCGATGAAATCTTTATTATTTCAAGTGTCATCCTAAGATCACCATGGGTTGTATACACCTTGAGGGATTTGCAAAATGAAGACATAGAAGGTACTTTTTATGAACGAGAATTACAAAAAATTACACCTCCTAGCCCAACATCAGATTACAAAATAGATAAAATAATAACTTCTCGATATTCCGGTAGCAGAAGGCAAGTGCTTGTCAAGTGGAAAGGTTATCCTGATAAATTTAATAGTTGGATTTTAGCATCTCATTTAAAACAGATATAATGAAAGGAAGTTTTTATCTAACGTTACTGAGCAACAGTTCAATACAATATTTTCCAGATAATATGACAACAAAGTTTTCAACAAAATTACCAAAATCAATTAAATTAGAAGGAGAATGGGTTGTCGGTGTTGTTGAATTTCAATATCCATGTACAATGTTTACTGTTCAAGAACAAGAAAACATAGTCTATATTTCTAAGAATATGATAATGCCTAATGAAAAATATCCTTCTATTGTTCACTACAAAAAACACATTCCTGCAACCAACTATGATAATATTAATCACATTTTAAAAGCTTTAAATAATATGAGAGAAAATGTTACCTTTCGTTACGATGAAATATCTAAGTTTGTATCTGTGACAATCGCAGATGATTCATTAAAGTCCTTAACATTGTCACCCAAGTTAGGCATTCAATTAGGGTTTGAGCCTAGTAGGAATTTGGTAGAAAAAACGTTTGGCAAACGCCCTGCAAACTTACATCTGGGACTTCCATCACAGCTCTTTGTTTATTGTGATATAGTGGAACCACAGATTGTTGGAGATGTAATGACCTCTTTACTTAGAATTATACCACTAGACCCTTCAAAATATATATATGGAGCAAATAAGATGCATGTGTTTTCTCCCCCTCACTACTTACCAGTCATGCGCAGAGAATTTGATACAATTGAAATAGATATAAGATCAAGCACTGGTCAAAAGATACCATTCCAGTTTGGAACAGCGTGTATTAAACTGCACTTCAGAAAGTTATAAGTTATAATGCATCATCACAATAATATTATAAATTGCCCATATGAAAATTATTATACTCATCAAGCTGGTTCTGGAATAGGTGTAATATATAAAGGAGTTCCTTATCAACGTGGTCATGGTGTTGGAAGCTTTTTGGGGGGTTTGTTTCGATCCGTCCTACCTTTGCTTTCGAGTGGTGCTAAAGCAATAGGAAAAGAAGCTTTGAGTGCGGGTGTTGGATTCCTATCTGATATGGTGAAAGCACGACCCTTGGATGAATCAGTAAAATCACGACTTAAGGAAATTAGTTCAAATTTGAAAAGAAGGGCAGATCAAAAAATTGATAAATTAAATATGTCTGGTACAGGCTATATAACTAAAAGAAAATGTGTTGGAGCAGTCATTCCTTCATCGAGTGCTAAAGGAAGAGGTGTTAAGAAAAGAAAGTTAACTCGTCAATATCAAGGAGATATATTTTCATAAATTTAAAAACAATGTCGTTCTTACATAGTCACTCTTGTGAATGTATAAAGTCTGAATTAGATTTATTTGCTTTACCATCAACACAAACAAGCATCGAAAGTGGAATGTGGGTGCACTACAAACCAATATCATCTTTAGCCGACGATGGACCCATAGAATTTCAAGTTCCTGGAACTGGTGATGACTATATAGACTTATCTCATACACTCATTCATTTAAAAGCGAAAGTGTTAAACGAAGATTCTTCAAAATTGGCAGCTTCAACTGTTGTAGCACCTACAAACAATTGGCTTCATTCAGTTTTTAGTCAACTCGATGTTTATTTGAATCAAAAATTAGTTTCACCTCCAAACAATACATATGCTTATCGAGCATACATTGAAACTCTTTTGAATTATTCACCTGACGCTAAACAATCTCATTTGACTTGTAGCCTTTGGTATGAAGATACTGCTGGTAAAATGGATTCAACCGATGAAAAAAATTCAGGTTTTATTACAAGACAAAAATTAGTTTCAGAAAGTAAGGAAGTTGAAATGATAGGACATCTCCATGGTGACATATTCAATCAATCAAAGTTTTTAATTAATGGTGTTGAGATGAATATTAAATTGGTTAGGTCACGTGAATCATTTAACCTCATGGCTCCAACAGATGACGTTAAATACAAAATAAACATTACAGATGCAACTCTCCTTGTTCGAAGGACAAAAATTAACCCTTCCGTCTTACTTGCCCACCAAAAAGTTTTAGCCACCACAACTGCAAAATATCCAATAACTCGAGCCGAAGTAAAAGTTCTAACGATACCGTCAGGGGTTCAGGGCAAGACATTAGACAATATATTTTTGGGCCAAGTACCTAAGAGATGTATAGTTGGATTTGTAAATAATTCAGCATTTAATGGTTGTTTGTCTAAAAATCCGTTCAATTTTGAGAACTATAAAATGAATTCCTTTTGTTTATATATTGACGGTCAGCAAATTCCTTCAAAAGCTTTACAACCATCTTTCGATAATAATATTTTTACTGCAACCTATCATACATTATTCTCAGGAACAGGAATACATTTTCTTAACGAAGGGAATGGTATATCTCACGATATGTATTCGAAAGGTTATTGTTTGTTAGCATTTGATCTCACTCCTGATTTATCAGCCAATTCTTCTGGTCATTGGAATCTTATTAGACATGGTAGTGTTAGATTAGAAGTTCGCTTTGAATCTGCTCTTACTCAAACGATAAATTGCGTTGTCTATGCGGAATTTGATAATGTTATTGAAATAGATAAAAATCGTAATGTAAACGTTGACTATAGTAGCTAAGAAATAAACATTGTATTATCTTTCTAAGTATTATTAAGTTCTTAATCTGTAATATGTTTTAAATGTACAAATAAATGATTACTGTAAAGTTGTGCTTTCATTTTTATTAAAAACCCCAGTCAATTGCATGTTAAATAAGAATGTCTTACCTTATTTATTTCACTTGCGTGTGAATTGTATGATAGAGTGAATGAATAAGTCTTTTTTTAACGGATTATGGATACTTTACAACTAAAATCATACTTAAAAAAGATTCATCCAAGTCTAAAAAATAGCGTATATGCCGCGAATCAATTGCCAATGCATATAACGACTCCTACATATCTTATAAGCAATTTGGACCCGGACTCAAAACCAGGATCTCACTGGGTAGCTATTCACATAGACAAACATGGCATCGGTGAATATTTTGATACATATGGTCGCTTCCCTACGGGAATGCACAAAATGTTTTTGAATAGAAATGCAAGGAAATGGCGTTATAATACTATCAGGCTACAAAATGAATGGACTTCTGTGTGTGGGGAGTACTGTTTAATGTACTTGTTATACAAGTTTCATAACAAATCATTGTCAGAGTTTCAGACTGAATTTGGTAGTGACACACTTAAAAATGATATGTTTTTGAATAAAATGTTTGAATCTTGTTTTATGAACTGTGGTATGTAATACGAAATAAATAATTTGTTCGAAAGTAAACCAGTTTTATTTTAACCTTAGCTTTAATTATATTGTTAAAAAAAGACTTTGGAATGTTGTTTACGAGGATTGCGACACAGCAAAATGTTATTAGCAGGAATGAATTGTGAATATTCATTAGATACCGAGGGGGTAACTTTATATGAATAGTGATTCACAATGCACGAAAACATACTACTATGGGAGTTATTATTATTACATGTTTTAATTACTTAAATTAAAGAAATGAAATGAAAAACTGATCAAGTTTTATTTACTTATTTAAAATCTTGTAAGAAATTAAGGTGACGTAAGCGATAAGCCCAGGTAGTCATTACGAACAATAGGACACTGAGGCGAGCATAACAATGCAATAAGTAGCGATTGTAATTATGAAGGAACAATGGAGCGTGGCGATAGTAGATAATGAGGGTTAAACACAAAAGCTAACTTTGAAAGTAGTGCAAATACGCAGAAACGGACCGCATATATCGATCGGGCACGGTCCAAAACCCCTATTTTGACACCAAACTCTTTTTTTTTTTTTTTTTAGGCGATGTCGCTGCTCGAACCGACAAAAAGTGATCGAGAAAGTTTGCGAACCACGAGCGGGGGGGAGGGGTGGACCCAGAAATCGTGATCCAGAATCCGCGAAAACACACTACTAACATTTGGCATTAATATGGGAGGCAAATAAATCAATGTCTGGAAGACCAAATTTGTCAGTAAACTTGTGGTAGACTTCAATGGACAAACTCCATTCAGTATCTATATTACTGCATCTTGATTCCCTGTCTACGTCAATTTTCTCGTTAGAATTGATATATGATGCAAAAATAAAAAAGTGGAGTTACTCGCACCATTAGCCATTTTAAAATTAGCTGTGCTTCATCATTAAGATGTTTATTTATTTATTTATTTATACTTTTTGCACAGTGTTGGTACATAGGCGGACTTAATGCCAAATGGCATTCTCTACCAGTCAACCTTTAGGTGTTCAGAATCAAAATTGTGTAGGTGCCAATAGTGCGAAAAGATAGAAAAAAAATAAATAAAATGCAATCTAAATTTAGGGTCATGAGCAAGCATTTCACTTAGTAATACGAAACTACTCTAATAATACTATGAAAATATGCCTAATTTAATACAAATTACTTAGTTACTATATTTACATAAAAATATCATGCTATATATTATTTAATTAAAAAAAAAAAATACTAGTACATAATATATAAATAATGTATATTATATAATACTTTATATATATATATATATATATATATATATATATATATATATATATATATATATATATATATATATATATATATATATATATATATATATATATATATATATATATATATATATATATATATATAATACTTTATATATATATATATATACTAGCTGTCCCGGCAAACGTTGTTTTGCCATATAAAGTATGTCGCCCATATCAATTACGTTTAGCTTTACGTCAAATTTTTTACCATACTTAACCATAGACAACATTGAAAAAATTACGTTTAGCTGTCATTTTTGTTTTGTTATTCCCTGTCAGATGCGTTTTTGTTATACCACGTTTTATACTGACTTCACGGAAACGCGGTCGAACGGGATAAAATATATCCTATCTCCGTCTCCTGGTTCTTAGCTACCTCTCAACCAATTTTCAGCCAAATCGGTTCATCCGTTCTTGAGTTATAAGTAGTGTAACTAACACCACTTTCTTTTATATATATATATATATATATATATATATATATATATATATATATATATATATATATATATATATATAAAGGTATAGATGTTCTTACTATACTCCTCCCATTCTGTTGATGTAGGAGATTGCAGTCCATATTATTATCAATTCTCAAGAGAATTTCTTTATTATACAAGGAATTTGCAAAACATTTTAATTTTTAATAATTTTAAGGCTGCCCGTAACTTTTATAAATTAATATAACACATTGACTCTTCTTCGTTCCAAAACTCATTTGATGTTTCCCCATCGCAAGCTATTCCCCATCCTGTGAGGGAAGAATCCGAGAGTATTTCAATATAATATTGCTCACAGCGAAGATGTTTGAAAGTAGTCAATATAAGTAATATTGTTTTGCCACCAAAAAAAGTCTAACTTCAAAACTGGTATTAATGACATTACTTTATCATTATAGTAATAATTATTATTTGATGTTCTAACAATTTCTCTCTTCCAAACCGCTTCCTGAATACTTGTATACTTAGTTATCCATAATCCGTCAACCATAATAAGTCAGTAGGCCTAAAAACTTTGCAGTCTCTAATAAATATCGAATTTATATTGTATATATATATTTTTAATACTAATTAAGCTTAAAATTTGAAGTCTTTTATTATGGGGTACCTAATTCCAAAGTTATTTTGAAACCTAAAAATCTTTTTCTTGTACTCAGAAATATGTCACTTTTCTGTTCATTGATTACAAAGACAATTCATTAACGTTATCACTGCAGAAATAATTGTGAAAATTGTCTACACATAATATGTCATCTAAATAGTATACTACCCCGGTTTCTTAAGTTAGTTATGACAGGTTTCATAAGTGAACACGAATGGTGCAGAAATAAATCTGCAGAGACCAAAGGGCAAGTATTGAAATTCTTAGGTCAATAAATTTAAATCTCAAAAACTTTCTGCTTGATTTGTGTATGGGAATACAAAAATAAGCTTTAAATCAATATTCGTAACGTCTAGTTTCGATACTAACTTGATAGCAGTGGTAATATCCTCCATTTTAAGGGACTAGTTTTTATAAATAAAATTAGCTTTTTAAAATTCTGAATAAATCTGTAACTTCCATCATCCTTAGGAATGAGAAAGATTATAGAAATAAATTGTCCAGGAACATCCTGACATTCAGCAATAGCGCCCAATTGTAATAATCCAGTGATTTAATTATTCATGTGGATTACTATTTCATTGGCCAAAAAAGATTGATGTGGCTCGTAGACTTCAATGAGAAAAAGGAATTATATATATCCAGATACATATTCGAGAACGACAGGATCGTTAGTGATAACTTTCCAGTTATTACAATGATGTGGCAGATTTGCTAAAGCCTCCAGTTCCTGTGGTTCTGTCCGTATGGCTCGTTCCGATCGGTGTGCGTCGTCGTAGTGCGTGGCCGTTTGTGCGTCTGAGCTGGTTCCGTATTCCTGGGCCCACTCTTTCTGCCTCTTATTTGGGTGGGCCCCGAGAGTTTACCGGCCTGTTAGGCAGCGGTTGATTATGCTGATATTACGATGTAGAAGGTTGTTGTGGATCATAAGACTTTTTAAACTTAATCTGTAGACCCGAACGTTCTGCCATTTTAGTAGCAATCGCCGCAATACACTGCCCAAAATAATTGTGCTTTTTTTCTAATCGTTTGTCTATTTTAAACTGAATCAGTTAAAACTCAAGCTAGTTCCGGATTAAGAACTGGAGCTTTTAATAGGGTTAAATTTTCAGGTATATGGATGTTTTCCATTCATTTTTACATACACTCCTTACTTAGGAGTCCACAACAAATTGGTCCCCAACGTTCAGAGATCTCATCCCTAATCTTCGGCGCCAAAAACCTCCACTTTGTTTTTCAAAGAACCCAAAGCTTCTAAAATATCATTTGATAAAGATGGGATGGGTTCGACCGCATTGGGCACTGAGTCTGTCACCTTGAGAGGTCGAGACAGATAAATTATTATTTAGTAGCTCCGGTAGAGCGTCATGTTAATTAAATCACTTCCGGTTGCATCAGCCTCAAAAGGCATACGCACAACGGATCGAACACTCCGTACGGATGTAATTAAATACTCGCATTCACTATCAGTCTGAAAGACTGAACAATAAAACTTTCATCAGCCCCTAAAAAGGGGTAGCCAATTGGTATATATGGTCAAGATCGCATCAAGACTCTTTAAATATACCTTTGAAAGGAGTATGTGTGGCCATGATCGCATCATGACTCTCTAAACATACCTTTGAAAAGAGTATGTGTGGCCATGATCGCATCATGACTCTCTAAACATACTCGTACATATTTTGTTTTTATTTTATGTTATTTAGTATTCCAGTTTATGATATTTTCGAAAGATTGCCCATATTCACTTTAATATTCAGGATGAATTCCAATTAACATCCTAAAAATAAACTGTACAAAAAAAAAAACAGATCTGAAAAAATAAGTGACCAACCTTCTTCATTTTTTCAAACGACGTTCCAAGCAATGAATCCTCCTCATTTCTTCCTCCGATTTATGGAGTTTTCGCTTACCCTTGATATTTAAAATTACCATGAACTTATATTCACTTAAAAACACTTTAATAAATTATTAAGTTATTTTACTGTTCACTTCACAAAATTAAAGCAATATAACCTAGTTAGAGATATTTCGATGCCCGAACACTAGAAACGAATGAGGACCGATCTGCAGTGAACCTCCGAGGTAAACTGGTGGGGAGAAACCGGTGGTGGTGGGGTGAAAATCCCGCCCTGGAAATGGCGCCATTGCCGCGCCACCTATTTTATTTTTTCAGGTAGCTCTGAAAAGTGTTCGATGCCGGAAGCTAGGGGCGGACTACCATGTTAATTATAAAGTCTCGAGGATGCAGCGACGATTTATAATTGGAACAGAACACTTCGTGCGCGAGTGCGAATCGACTAAGTGCGAATCGGCACTTAGTCTTTTTTATATTATTTTAGGACTTTAGGGTCGAACTTCTTATATGTTTAAGAGCTGGAACTGTATCGCCAAAGTTTATATGTATTTTTCAACATTTGGGCCAGACCAAAGCTGTTTGAAATTTTAACCTCTTTTGATGAGTTTTTTAGCTTCTTTTGATGAGTTTTAGCTTTTGATATATTTTCCATAATTGTTTTTCTTCAGTATATTCTATTTTTTCAGTTGAGAATATAGTAATTTCGTTATAGTACTGATATTATCATATTAAACGTCAGTCCCTAGCGCCTTTAAAAGCTAGGGCCTGATGGTATAGGGACTGATGACTTGGAATAAAATTGAACTTAAAATTCTGTTGCAAACAATATTATGAAGTCTAATATGATATTGCGAACAAAGCCGACGTATTACTTCTAACTATTGATTAATTCATAAGAATTTAATATCAATTAATAAAAAAAATTACTTATCTAGGGATTGAACAAGTTACTGGAATTACAACGTGGTGGCCCACGAACTTCCATGTTTTCACTGATTTATAAAGTGACCGCTGCAAAGTGAGTGTTGTCAGGGAATAACTTCATGTAATACTTTAAAATTCACCAATAATATTCATCGTTCATTCAAATGATGTCGCGAAATTTTAAAATTCGTAAGTGGCTAGGGCCTGACGAATAAAATTGAGGACACTTAACTCATTCGAAAAAAAATAATTATTGTTTATTTCAATGCAAAATACTGACCTAATTAGCTGCAAGTACTTAAACATTTTAAAAAATACTTATAAAAATAAGTATAAACATAATACTTTTTTGTATATGGATTCCTAAACACAAAATTTCGTAGGTCGGACACGCCTAGGGACTGACATTTGGGACCCATAAAACAAATTTTAAAAATATAATATAAAGTCAATTTTAACATAATTTGGGATATAAATTAAACACATTGTGAACTGTTATTTAGCAATAGCAGTAGTAAATAATTATTATTTATTTATTTATTTACACTTTATGCAATTCACAAAGGCGGGCTTAATGCCTTGTGGCATTCTCTACCAACCAACCTTAGGGTGATACTGAGAATGTATAATACAGGCGCATTCTTTGTAAAGAGACAAAACGATTGAGGATAAAATAAATGGATTTATTTATAAATTATAATAAATAAAACTATAATTATATAAACTTCATTATAATAAACTTACATAAATACTTAGATACATATTATTATATAATTAAATAAATATATATTCATAAACTATAAATATACCTACATAAACTATGTGAGTGTTATGAAAGCTAATAAAAAAAATAAAAAAATAATAAATGTCATATATAAATTCCAAATGGAAACCACTTGTTATTACAATCATATTTATCATCCAATCGATTTTAAATATAATTGTCGAACTCTGCGTTTGAAAACATTTTTATTAGGGGACATCCTGATTTCTAGGGGGAGGGCGTTCCATAGGAGAATAGACTGTATATAAAATGAGGAGTGGACAATGCTGGAATTATGAGGAGGACAGAGGAGTCGTAGTTTTTTGGATGATCGAAGTTCCAGACTGTGTGTGTTACTGAAAAATTTTAATTGGGAAGTTAAATATAGAGGAGCGCTGGGAGAGTGAAGGATAGAGTACAACATATATAGTGCACGCAGTGATCGACGTTGACGAATGGGCAGCCAGTTCAACTTAGATCGATAATAACAAACGTAATCAAACTTACGAAGGTTGAATATGAACCTAATGCAGTTGTTTAACATACGGTCAAGTTTATTAAGCAGTTCCTCCCGAAGTTCGAAACAACATTCATCGCCGTAATCCAGCAGTGGCACTATAAGGGCCTGAACCAGCAACAACTTTATATTGTGAGGCAAAAAGTTTTTCAGACGGTAAAGAGATCGCAAGGAGCCGGTAACATTACCACAGATGTTGGTAATGTGGGTACGCCAGTCAAGATTACTGTCTATATATAGTCCGAGATCTTTTACGCTAGGGCTAAATGGGATAGTACTACTAGCAAAGACAATAGGTGGAAGGGCTCCAACGTCTACTCGGCTCAGCAAACGTGGGCTGCCAATCAAAATGGCTTGACATTTATTGGGATTTACGTGTAGACCAAAATTAGCAGACCACGAGCATATCGCCTCTAAGTCCCGGTTCATGTTCCTGATAGCTGTAGGTAAATTTTCAACCCTCTCTTGGATGTAAAGTTGCAAGTCATCGGCATAGAGGTGATACGCACAAAATAGTATAACTAGGGATATGAAATTAATAAATGGTGAGAACGAAAGGAGAGAGAGAATACCGCCTTGAGGTACACCAGCTTCAAGATCTACCCAAGTAGAAGAGGAGTCATCAATCCTAACACTCTGCTGGCGTCCTCGAAGATAAGAACGAAATCAATTAAAAACTTCGGGTGAGAGTATACGAGAGAGAATTGTTAAAAGGATGTCATGGTCGACATTATTAAATGCGCTGGAAAAATCTATTAAAACTAGGATAGTAATCTTTGAGTTCTCCATGCCAGCCCTTACATCATTAGTTATTTTCAACAAAGCAGAGGTGGTACTGTGTCCAGGTCTGAATCCTGATTGGAGTGGTGAGAGGATTTTGTTTTGGAGTACAAACCCGGAGAACTGCTTTTGGACACATGCCTCTAGAACCTTGGATAAAAAAGGAAGAATGGAAATAGGACGAAAGTGGGACGGTTATAATGGATTAGGAATTTTAGGTAAAGGACGAATATAGGCTTTATAAATATTATTTTAAGTAAAATGTGCTGCGGACATATAGTTGCCCTATTTTTGTGAAAGCACCCATTGTGTTGACATCGAACAATAACACTGTGCTTAATAGCCTGTATTTACTTTGATTAGTGCGAGTATAAAATATATACATAGTAAGGGCCTGTATTCAAAGTGAATACAGGCCCTTACTATGCATATTTAGGTCTACCAGAATCTGATGGCAAATTTTGACAGCAGATTTTCAAAAAATATCCATGATCATTGCATAAATTTAAATATATTTGCATGTTTCACACACAGAATCAGCCGCTATAAGGAAAAAAAAGGATCAAAATGTTTTATTCCAATTACTCCGGTATTGCTAGAGACAATTTACTTTCTCACTTTTTGCCATCAGATTCTGGTAGATCTATAGTTGGCAGTGTGTGCTCGTTTCTCAAAATGTCATGTGAGCAATGAGACATTAATTACGTCTTGCTAGACTTATCAATTAAATACATGTAATAATACAGAATGTATAGACATATGCATAGCAATTTCGTAATATGTTAAACATTAAACTCTTAGATGAATGATTGGTCGCGCGGCGCTACGACTAGATCCCGCGCTCTATAGAAAAAACAGATCCCTGAATGCGGCAACTTAATGTTGTAGTGTGTGTAAAACAATGCACAAATGTTGTTGTGTGCGTAGATAATCGGCTTGCCAGATACGTGACTGCTGCCCAATCAATGGGGAAAAATTTAGTTGATGTGGTCTTGTAATTCAAAAGTATTTTAATATGAAATCATAAATATTTTTATTGAGGTATAGGGATAATTAAATTATATACTATATTTATTAGACGTATTTTCAATAAGGTTTTTATTTCAACATCGTGTCGTTACAGTTTGTTACAAAAATCGTTACAGTTTATTACAAAAATACAAAATGACAATAAAATATTAATAACAATAAAAAATAAAATATTATTTTAAAAGGAATTATTAAGAACTACATTCCACTAGTTTGAACAAGTTTACGATACACTTGCCTTTTTGACCCTACACATCTCTCTAAATTTTCTCTCTTTGCCATATAATGAAGCCGAATTTGTATATATTTTTCAACTACTAGTCTCATCAAATTTATTTGATGTATTGCACCATTAACATGACTTATGTCGAAATTAAAATATTGTCTAGAACTATTACCAATGAATTTTTTCATGACATCTATGACAATTTTTTTGTAAATTACATTAGACTTTATGTGGGAAACTTTATCTATTTTATGAATAACGGATTCGGCAACCAAACATATTAAATATACATCTTCAGAGGCATAGTGTAATCCACCTCTATCTTTTAAAGTTACAAATTTATGAAACCAACTACGATTATTAGCAGTTAAATTGTCAATACAATAAAAGCATTTCAATTTTTTTGACAAAGACTTGACTACAAATCCGGCAATATATGCAACGACATGATTTTTAAAATTTGACATATATGGCACATCCAAGAATTCTGTTATCTCGTGGAAATCATCTTTAACAGTTTCTATAGCATATAAAAATTCCGAATCCTCTTCTTCGAAACGTTGACAAGTTGTTGTTCTATTTATGCATTTAAGAGATGAAGAGCAGTTTAATACAGCAATATGTTGTAATGGGATACAATTACCTGTATCGCTTGTTTTGAGTTCTAGGTGACATAAGAGTTTTCTATATATACCTTTAAATTGTTTGGTGTTGGGGTTATCATTGAAACCTCCATGCATCCTTATTGCACCAAATAATAGCTCTATATGATCTTGAGTAAATTTATAAGTTGAAATAAATTTAAGCAAATTTTCATCCAAGCAAGTAGTTAGGTGTTTCAGACTTTCAATACACACTAACATTCCTAAAAATCCAGTGTTTGCTTGGGTATTTAAAACAGGCGTAAAACTTTTAAGAATGATTTTCTTCTGTTGGTTATGTTCTTTAAAAGAACGTTTTCTTGTTGTTTTTATATTTAACTTTAAAATGTATTGTTGTGCTTGTTCTAAGTAACCAAGGATATGGGCTTTATTTCCATTAAATATGGGATGATTAAACCCATGTTGTTTTAAGTCTCTGGTATTAAATATGTCAAATAAATTATTCCAAAGTAAAATGAACTTTTCAGTTGCCTCACTATTTTTAAATTCATTAAGATATAAATCTTCTCTGCAAAATTTAAGGGCAATTGCTACGCTTCTGCTGAGCAATTGGGTTGCAAACAAATAAAAGTTTAAAGTTAAGCAGAATTTCTTGAGTTCATTGGAATATTTTGGTATAACTTTCTTGGTGTTTGCATGTTTTTTATATATGTTATTAAACAAATCCGCTGCGACAACATTTTTACTAAGAATATTATACATATCATTGTTAATAAACCGTTCTTGCTTCAAAATTTTAATTATACTCTTTAAATTACAATTAGCTTTTTTTAATCGACGAGTCTTTTCACGCAAAGTTTTAATTATTCTCCCATGTTTTTTTTGTAAAGCCGTTTTCCTATCAAGATCTTTTTTGAGCTTTATTTTTCTTGGCGTATCAAAAATATAATTGATGTCGGGGAAATCGTCTAATGGTGGAGTTTCCTTATCTATTGCTTCTTCGATGACTGAAGCTGGTGTGCTGGGTTCAGCGGGTACAGCACTTGTACAACTAACAACTGATGTTGATGTGCTAGGTTGATTACAGATACTATCCGGCGGGTTTGATGACAAAAATAACGCATTCTGTGGTACAGCACCCTTTAACAATCTTTTATAACCACATTTTGTAAAGTAGAAGTCGCTGTCATTAAAATGAACAGAACATATAATACTACGTTTTGCTGGTTTCCACCATGTTTCTTCTCTATTAAGTCGCACTACAGCAGTCCAACGGTCACAGATAACAGGATCAGCAGGAAATCTGCACCAACCAAACAAAATATGATAATACTTATTATTAACTATAAACTGAGTAAGTCCATTCGAAAAGAATGCGATAAAATAACAACGTTTTTAGGTCAAAGAAATATAATGGGTACAATATTGATGAGAAAACAATACAAAAACAATGGTAGGAAGTTTAACGAAAGTTAAGAATGAGTCATAAAAAAGGCAGATGTTAAATTATAGCAGATGTTAAATTTGTAATTTGTTTTCTCATTTGTTACTGTATGTGTACATAAAATATAAACTGTATTTAAGATTTTTATTATAATATGATACTAATAATTCATATTTATTAATACACATTCCTGATCCAGGAACTTTGTAAACTTTTTGTTCCGTCGGCGGGATTCGAACCAGCGACCCTAGCTAGAGATTTTAATGCGCTCATCCACTCAGCCATTATGTATATAGCAATAAAAAATAACATATAAATAAATAAATAAATAAATAAAAATCACAATCTCAGAAAAATTTGGGAATTTTTAGTTTATGGCAATTGGCAACACTGAACATCAAGCGGTACTCCGATCCGAATTTTCTGGTTTATATTATTTTTGTGTTTATGACGATTTATATAATACTTACTGATGGTATGTGATGCCAGTATCTTTCTTGTTTCTTGTAGTGTTATTATTGCATAGTCTCAATACACAAACTGGCATTTTGCTACGGACGTAACTTAACTTTCGAAAACTATCAACACATCTACCTTAACCGAAGCTTGCGGCGTGACTGGCGCGGTTACGCCGCATATGGCGTATGATTTGTTGCCGCATTTTTCAAGTACTCCGACGGAATCTAGTCGAAGCGCGAGCGCGAGACCCATCATTCATCTAAGATTAAACTGTAAAGTTGGTACTTCTTAGTACATACAGTGTAAACTCCATGTAACGTCACTCGATTTAGCGACAAACTCTCTAAAGCGCCGAAATAATTTGACTTTGGTTGGTTTAGCTTGTCTACCATACAATGATACACTCTGTATAGCATCACTCCCACTCTCAATATCGACAAAATCACAACGATTGAGTTATAAAAAGTACATTTTAAGTTACTAATAATAGTAAAAACTGCGCAGCTGCGTAAGTACGTTTTTTTGTCGCTTTACTATCCTAGCCCGCAATGAACTTGACTTTCGGCATCATGCATACCGAACTTTCTAAGAAATTCGTTCTTTTGTTTACAAATTGGGATTGCTTGCACATGTAGACTGTTTTTGAACATAAAAAGTATCTAAACGTTATCATATTCTCAGATCATAAACTTCCAAACAGTAAATACGGTAAGCGAAAAAAAATCACTGTATATTGACAGAAATACTTTGATTTTACTTCTCTCTATTTAACGACAACTCTCTATAACGTCATAAAATGCACGGTCCCTTCAGTGACGTTATATAGAGTTTACACTGTATTTTAAAAGTGTCAGATATCTGCAATTTTTTTTTGTACTGTTACTAGGGTTGCCAACTATACTGCTTTTAACAGTATTATACTGTTTTTCACTGAATTATACTTTTTACTGTTGAACAATCTAGACACGCGGTAGCGTGTCAAGCCAAGTTCAAGTATACATAACAGAACTGGCGAGCAGCACCGTGTGGAATATTACACGAATCATTTGCAGCCACTTTTGACCCCCTCATAATTCAGAAACTATTGCACATAAACGTGTTAAATTTGGCTCATATAATGAGACCTGCGAAATAAATATTATATGGTCTAAATTTCATAAACACAGCTCAAACGGTTATTTAGATATTAACGTCTGAAAATCTACATTTTTATCACTGACTGACTGACTGACCTATAGATCAAAATTCTAACCCACTTCCAGATGACCTAGAAGGATGAAATTTGGAATGCAGCTTGGTAATTGTGTGTAAGCATAGGGAAAAAAAAAAAATCGGTCAAGTGCGAGTCGGACAAAGCGAAACTAAGCAAAAATTGTGTTTTTTGTACGAAAACCCCCCTTAAGGCTGGTTTTAGTGTCACGCGGACCGTCGGTACGGATCGCTCCGTATATATTATGCAATATGCATTACGCTTTATGGAGCGTTTTTGAGTAATGCGGAGAGGGCCGTACGGACCCGTCCGCATTACTCCTTAAGACTGGTTTTAGTGTCACCCGGACCGTTGGTACGGATCGCTCTACTTAGACCGATCTGTATAAAGCTTTAAGGAGGGCGCAGACATAGATCAAGATAGATACCGCATGTGTATGTACTTCGCGTGCCATATCGCGTTCCCAAACGTCGAGCAATGCTCGTCTTTCGAAAGTCTCTTCTTTAGTCTGCTATCGGAATCGGACGTCAATCGGAATTTTAAAAATGCCTAAATGCCTAAAAGTGCCGTATTGAGTTGTAGAAATTTAAATAGAAACGTTGGCCTTGATAATGGATACGTTTCTTATCATCGGTACGTCACAGTAGGTAGTAAAAAAGTGGCACGCTCGTTTTCATACAAATGGAGCGACATACGATATCTATCTATGTCTGTGAAGGAGGGTTTTAGAGTAATGCAGACGAATCCGTATGGACACGTCCGCATTACTCCTTAAGGCTGGTTTTAGTGTCACGCGGACCGTCGGTACGGATCGCTCCGTAGACCGATGTGTATGAAGTTTTAAAGTTTTAAGGAGTAATGCGGACGGGCCCGTACGGACCCCTCCGCATTACTCTAAAACGCTCCTTATAGCGTAATGCATATTGTATATATACGGAGCGATCTGTATGAAATTTTATGCTGGTTAGTGTCACGCGGACCAGCCTAAAACTTCATACAGATCGGTCTACGGAGCGATCCGTACCGACGGTCCGCGTGAAACTAAAACCAGCCTAAATAATTCTTTTATTTTACTTTTATTATAAATTATGAAAGTAAAATTATGATTAAAGATTTTGTGAATTTCAAGTGCCTACCGGCTGCCATTATTGATAATGAGTTTGAGAGTTTGTTGTATATCACTTATTTGAAGCGAAGTGAAGAAACTTTATGAATTATGATGAAATGAATAGGGAGTGACTTTATGAAGTGTGTCTGTCTGACTGTCTGTCTGTTACCTCTTCACGCCCAAACTGCTTGTACTGAAATTTGGTATGGAGATATCGTTTGAGTCCCGGGAATAGACAAAGAATTGCGAGCGGCATCTGTCTGTCTATCTGTTTGTCTATTTGTCTGTCTGTCTGTCTGTCTGTCTGTCTGTCTGTCCGTCCGTCCGTCCGTCCGTCCGTCTGTCTGCCTGTCTAGGTTCACAGCCTCTTGAGGTTGCGAGCGACTAAAGTCAAATATTATGTAAGTTTGAACTGGGAGGATTTAGGTGTCTAAAGCTAGGAAAATTGCTAGGAAAATTTCCTTTACAAAAAGTAATGATATCCCACCAAAAACATCAATGTAAAAATGGAGAGCCAAGTTCAATACAAACATTATGCTTGTCTAAGGACTTCGCCGTAAAAAGAATGGAAATCTAAATTAGTCCCAAGTTCTATGGAAAATAGAAATATGTATTTATAGGAACCAAATAACATTATGAACAAATAATAAAGTCTATTTCTTTGCTTTATTGAATATCTATAACAATTGCTGTTATTAAAATAATGTGAGATCTTAAAGTAGATTAGATTTAACTTGGCCAGTTTTCATCAGAATTAAAATGTTCAATTACTTTATGAAATGACTGTTGTAATGAAAAAAATTTTTTACCATATTTTTTTTTTTTTGTAAATATTCTATAATATAATACCATTTTATCGGCGTCATTAAGATATACATTCATGCCGAATTACAGCTTTGTAGGCCTTATAGTCTCTGAGAAAAACCGCGGACAGACAGACGGACAGGCAGACGGACAGACAGACGGACAGACAGACGGACAGACAGACAGACGGACAGACAGACAGACGGACGCACAGACCGAAACTATAAGGGTTCCTTGTTGACTACGGAACCCTAAAAACGAATTTTCAATCTAATTTGTCTAAAACTCTAGAACGACTGAACAGGTTTGTCTAATTTTAGTCTTGAAATATTCGTGGAACTCCAGGGAAAGTTTGTAGTAGCAAAAAGACGAAGTTCGTCATCTAAATTGTTATAATTTTTAGTAAAATAAACGAGATCTCTAAAATGTACGTATTTAAAACTATAAATAAATAAATAAAATACTGTTCATTTCTCTAAAATACTGTCTGATCCGAATATACTTTATTTCTTGTAATAAAAGTTGGCAACCCTAACTCTAACTGTATTTTCTGTGTTTGACACAATATACAAAACCTGTTTTATACAATATCAATTTTATTGCTAGTAAAATGGTGAATAACCACACTGCCACTTTTGTTATTTTAACTGGTAAGTTAAAACTAAAAAGTATTTTTATATTACACAAGCATTTGGTTTTACTATAATTTTTAAAGTTAATGTCTGTATTTAAATCTATGATTTTAAAATAAATTCCAGTTAAAAAAAAATATCGTGAATTCATTCATTACAAGTTATAGAGGACTTGCTGGCCATGAACTGGGAGGTCGCCAACGAAGGTCGACCATCGGTCGGACGGTCGTAAATTCATTACGTCTCTATCTTTTTGTGCTAGATATGACTACAGTATAAATAAGATTTCATCATGCTATAACATTTAAAATACCAAAGTCATGCTAAAATGGCTAAAACGTTTGTCACAAACACACGTTTGACACAAAAAAAATAAGAAAATGCCTCATTCAAATCCTCCATTTTCATAATATAAATTATAAAATATGTTGCCCATAATAACGCAAGCCACAAACCCAGATTGTAATACAATCTGGGTTTGTGGCTTGCGTTATTTTGGGCAACATATTGTAATACAATCTGGGTTTGTGGCTTGCGTTATTTTGGGCAACGTATTTTATAATTTATATTATGAAAATGGAGGATTTGAATGAGGCATTTTCTTATTTTTTTAATAATTTTAATGTCAAACAGTTTCCTTTTTAGTAACTAGATGGCGTATGGGTAGACAACTATCGGTAATACCATCATTAATTGCTACAAAACTGGGCAAAAGAATGGAAAACTTGATGCATTTAAATTTGAAAAAGACGCAATGATATTCCAATGAATAGGATAATAAAGTTATTATAACGATGTTTTAGTTAAAACTCACGTAAGAAATAGCCCTATTTACACTGGCGTTGGGCGTTAGCCCAATAAGACTGCGTTTCCAAGCGGAACTGCGTTGCGAGAAATAGACCTGAGAACCAATAAAATCGCTTTATTTACCATACCTTGCTAAGCGCAGTGATTCTATTGGTACTTAAAAACCCCTTCCTCGAAACGCAGCTCTGGCAGAAACGGCCAGGATAACATAGAATTTGTCTGGACCTTTCTGGCGTGGGCCGTAAACAGTAAATACCACTGAGATATAATTATGGTATGGTATATACAGGTATATTTGCGGGGCAGACACCGTGGTTCGATGGTCTGGCGAAGAGCCTGGGCTATGAGAGTGTGTACCACTACGCCGTCATCATCGACGCCGGCTCCTCGGGATCCAGGGTACTCGCATACAAGTTCAGGGTTCCCTTTACTGGTGAGTCTACTTCATAATTGTTTAAAGTTCCAGGAGATGAAAACGTTGGTAATATGTCAGGCTAAGAAACCAGGCTGTACCTTCTTAATAGCGTATCTATTTTTAAATACTTTTATTGACCCCCGATGAAAACTTTATACGTGGGAGAGCCATGCTTCGGCATGAATGGGCCGGCTCGACCGGAGAAATACCACGTTCTCACAGAAAACCGGCGTGAAACAGCGCTTGCGCTGTGTTTCGCCGAGTGAGTGAGTTTACCGGAGGCCCAATCCCCTACCCTATCCCCTTCCCTTCCCTCCCCTATTCCCTTCTGAGTAGTGTGTTTTCGCGGATTCTGGATCACGATTTCTGGGTCCACCCCTCCCCCCGCTCGTGGTTCGCAAACTTTCTCGATCACTTTTTGTCGGTTCGAGCAGCGACATCGCCTAAAAAAAAAAAAAAAAGAGTTTGGTGTCAAAATAGGGGTTTTGGACCGTGCCCGATCGATATATGCGGTCCGTTTCTGCGTATTTGCACTACTTTCAAAGTTAGCTTTTGTGTTTAACCCTCATTATCTACTATCGCCACGCTCCATTGTTCCTTCATAATTACAATCGCTACTTATTGCATTGTTATGCTCGCCTCAGTGTCCTATTGTTCGTAATGACTACCTGGGCTTATCGCTTACGTCACCTTAATTTCTTACAAGATTTTAAATAAGTAAATAAAACTTGATCAGTTTTTCATTTCATTTCTTTAATTTAAGTAATTAAAACATGTAATAATAATAACTCCCATAGTAGTATGTTTTCGTGCATTGTGAATCACTATTCATATAAAGTTACCCCCTCGGTATCTAATGAATATTGACAATTCATTCCTGCTAATAACATTTTGCTGTGTCGCAATCCTCGTAAACAACATTCCAAAGTCTTTTTTTAACAATATAATTAAAGCTAAGGTTAAAATAAAACTGGTTTACTTTCGAACAAATTATTTATTTCGTATTACATACCACAGTTCATAAAACAAGATTCAAACATTTTATTCAAAAACATATCATTTTTAAGTGTGTCACTACCAAATTCAGTCTGAAACTCTGACAATGATTTGTTATGAAACTTGTATAACAAGTACATTAAACAGTACTCCCCACACACAGAAGTCCATTCATTTTGTAGCCTGATAGTATTATAACGCCATTTCCTTGCATTTCTATTCAAAAACATTTTGTGCATTCCCGTAGGGAAGCGACCATATGTATCAAAATATTCACCGATGCCATGTTTGTCTATGTGAATAGCTACCCAGTGAGATCCTGGTTTTGAGTCCGGGTCCAAATTGCTTATAAGATATGTAGGAGTCGTTATATGCATTGGCAATTGATTCGCGGCATATACGCTATTTTTTAGACTTGGATGAATCTTTTTTAAGTATGATTTTAGTTGTAAAGTATCCATAATCCGTTAAAAAAAAGACTTATTCATTCACTCTATCATACAATTCACACGCAAGTGAAATAAATAAGGTAAGACATTCTTATTTAACATGCAATTGACTGGGGTTTTTAATACTTTTATACTCAAAACATAATATCTTTAGATATTTAACTCAATAATCATAGAAAAATGCACTATTACACTGGGATATTGTATTTATAACACGGTCACATTAACTTGACGCATGGTTTGATAATATCATTATGGAGCAGACATGTTATTACATTCCAACGATGCATCAAGTTAATTTGACTGTGTCATACACAAGAGGAACCGCAGATCTTAAAGTATTTTGGGTTCATAGAACTAGATAATGTGCAATAGTTATTTAAACTAGATACTTAATGGTTTACGTGATAAGCTAATGCGTTTACTATCTACATCAGTGGTGCCCAACCGGTAGCTCACGGGTACCTGGTAGTCCACAGCCTGTTATCTAGACGCTCGTGAACAATATGGGTCAAAAAATAAATAAATGTGCATGTCTTATCGGGATTTTTAAAATAGTCCTTGGAGCAATATCAGTTGGGCACCACTGATCTACAGTGACTAATAGTTGTGTTTTAAAGTATATAAGAGAGAAATAATTTTTAGAACGATACATTTAAGTGCAGTACAGTGAAGCTACTGCTTATAACTATTACAGTTTATACTCAGTGTCTGTGAATTTTAGTGTTCATAAATATGGAGGTAAGATATCTTTACCTATTTATTTTTCTTTGTTTCATATGACTCATGTATTTTTTAATTTTAGTATTCTAACAGTTATTTTAATTAATTTTACAGAACAATTTTGAAGAAAATACTTACAAAGCCTTCTACTTCACATCTCCTGATAGTGAAACAACCGACTTAGAAATAATATCCAATCCGAGTAAAAAAAGATCAGCATCACCACTTGCAAGGCTAGATGATCTATTTGACGTTCAAAAAAGCAAAAAGAAAAAGCTATCGTCGTCAGTTTCACGGATGCAAAAGAATGGGAGCACAGCATTCGTCTCTACCAATGCAGATGATGAACAAAGTTCCTCACATTTAATAAAAATTGAGGTTTACGATTTGAAGAAAATATCAAAGATCCCAACGAATGAACATTGGAAAAATACCGAAACCAGAATCAAATTATACACTTCTAAAACAAACAAAAACTTTGAACCCATTCAAAGATTAATTTTTGATTTAACAAAAGAGATTTGTACAACTGAAAATTGCAAAAAATATAATTTTAACAATAACTAAGTAACTCTATTGTTCTATTCAAGATTGTTAGCTATTTGGTTTTAAATGATCATTAGCTAAAAAAGGGTTTATGTATTTTTACCTGTGCTTTCCTACAAATATTCTATAAATTGTATAAATCTCATCAGTTGGACTATGATATTATAAAGGATAAGATCTGACTATTTTAACTTCTTAAAAAGATGGATTCATGCACGAGTATTTTTTTTGAGTCACAAATTGATGAAATTCAGGAAGACATAGAACCAATTCAATTGTGTAAGGAAATTGAAGAAGCTGATTTGTTCTCACATTGTTTCCTTGAAGATTTTGTTGATAGTCAACAAGTAGCTGTTGAAAATCATAGCAAGTAAGTAAACCTTAATAAAAACATCATTTTAATATTATCTATAAAGTGTAAAACTTTTATATTTATACATTAAAGAAGTATCTTTACAATTTATTGTAGCTAACAATTTTCTACTTTGTTTTAGTCAACCACAACTACAAGCTGGCGGGTCACTAAAAAGGAAGTCTGAAAGTGGGGACAACTCAGAATATCATAAACGGCAAAAAATGGAAAAAGCAACATCAACTTCGTTTCACACAACCGGAGAATTTTGTACTGGAGCAGCATCAACTTCGGGTATAGCAACGGAAGGATCCCATAATGCCGTTGCTTCATATCCGGATAGTATACTCACAAAGCCCCACGCAGGTACCAATTCAGATGATGTTTTTTGTAGCGCTTGTCAAAAAAAAGTACGTAGACGGTATTATACAAATCATTTAAAAAGCAACGTTCACAAAAACAATGTTCTTAGAATGGAGGGTTCGCTAAAAAATGTTTCCGTAATTGAATCTGCTTTCGGTCAAAGAATTATCACGTATAGAATTTGTAATAAATCTAATCAAACTTTTGAAACAACTTTCCAAACCCCTGAAATATTTATGAATTCTATCAAAAACATTATATTTCAATTAATTGAACGTTCAATTGTAACTCATAACATTTTTAAAGTAAATTTTATTTTACATGCTGAATTCATTCAACAAAGCAAAAATGATGTACATAATACTTTTGATTTTCAAACTAGTAATTTTATAATTTTTCGCGGAGATGATCTAGATATCTTTTTTGCATCACTTAGTAACACTTTAACGAATAAAGTAAGTAGTTTTGAGAAAAAAGACAGTGGATGGAGTCTTAAACAAATTATAAGCTTAGACATGAATGTTAATAAGTTTAATCCCCTTCGCGGTACCTCTTATATTGATTTACCTCATGATATTAAAGCAAAGAAGGCAGTTGTTAATGTACAAAATGCCGACTATATGTGTTTTAAGTGGGCATTGCTCTCAGCTTTATACCCAGTCAACAATAATGTTGGACGAGTATCTTCATACAGTGCACATGTAGATAAATTAAAGTTTGATGGCTTATCTTTTCCAATGAAATTAACCGATATCCATAAAGTTGAAAATTTAAATAACATAAGTATCAACGTTTATGGATTGGAATTTAATAGAGAAACTAAACAAAATTGTATTGTAGGTCCATTGTATTTTACTAAAAGCCGCAAAAGCGTACACATCAACTTATTATACTTAACAAATGGTACAAATAGTCATTACTGTTATGTCAAGAATTTATCACGTTTGGTAAGCAAACAACTTTCAAACCACAAGAGTACGGTTTACATTTGTGACGGGTGTTTGTTATATTTTCCTACAAAAGAGAGATTATCAAATCACCAACAAAATGATTGCTCACACGTTACTATCGAATTGCCAAGTAGTCAGAAAAAATTTAAAAATTGGTTTGCAAAGCCAACACCCAACGATAGAGTCATGTTTGATCACTTTGAAAGAAAATTAAAAATTCCGTTTGTAATTTATGCAGATTTTGAAGCTTTTTTAAATCCAATAAATTCATGTACCAATGATCCATCTAGGTCTTATACTAATAACATTCATAAACACGAACCTTATAGTTTTGGATATTATTTAAAGTGTTCTTATGATGATAATTTATCAAAATATGAATTTTACAGCGGGCCAAATTGTGCACAAATCTTTATGGGTAGATTATACACGGATATACGATCAATTTGTAGTAAAAATAACTTTCAGAAAGCTCCTAATACTCTGACTAATAAAGATAAAAACAAAATTGATAATTGTTCCGTTTGTCATATTTGTGAAACTGGTTTAGACGAAAATAGAATTTTAGACTTTGACTGGTATACTGGAAATTTCAGAGGTGTTGCACATGAACTTTGCACGAAAAAGTTTAGAGCACCGAATTTCGTTCCAGTATTTTTTCATAATTTAAGTCACTATGATGCACATTTTATAGTTCATGCACTTAACACCGTCGAGGGACAAGTCGATTTAATACCTCAAAACAAAGAGAGATACATTTCTTTTACTAAAACCTTGTTTATTAACAATCAAATGTTTAAATTGAGATTTGTCGATTCGTTAAAATTTTTGTCTTGTAGTCTTGATCAACTAACTAAAAATCTTAAGGATGAACAGTTTCACACACTCAAAAAAATTTTTCCCAACAACGAAGATTTTATACGTCTTAGGAAAAAAGGTATTTATCCCTATGAATTTATGAAATCCAATGAAAGTTTAAAACTAACATCGTTACCCAGCCAAGAACATTTCTATAGCACACTCACAGATTCAAATGTTTCTGATGATGATTACCATCATGCACAAGATGTTTGGAATCACTTCAAATGTTCAAACATGCTAGATTATTCTAATTTATACCAAAAAACTGATGTATTACTTTTAACCGACATATTTGAAAATTTTAGGGATCTTTGTATTAATACGTACAATTTAGATCCAGCATATTATTATACTGCGCCTGGTCTAAGTTGGGATGCCATGTTAAAGTACACTAAAATAGAATTAGAGTTGTTAACAGACTTTGATAAAATAGCATTTATCAGGGCAGGTATCCGAGGTGGCGTATCGCAATGTAGTAATAGATATGCTAAGGCAAATAATCAGTATTTGAATAGTTATGATGAAACAAAACCTAAATCTTTTCTAGCATATTTTGATGCTAATAATCTTTATGGTTGGGCAATGTCACAATATCTTCCTGTGGGAGGGTTTGAGTGGGTAGACCCTGACACCAACTTTGATATTCCTGATACATCTGAATATGGTTTCATTTTGGAAGTTGATTTAAAGTATCCCGATGAACTTCACAATTTACACTCTGATTTACCTCTTTGTCCTGAAAATATTTGTGTGGGTGATACGAAAAATAAAAAATTAGTTTCAAATTTAAACAATAAAACAAAATATAAAATTCACTACAGAAATTTAAAGCAATGTCTAAAGTTAGGTATTAAACTACAAAAAGTTCATAGAATTTTAAAATTCAATCAAAGTCCTTGGCTGCAAAAGTACATTGATTTAAATACTCAACTTAGAACGAAGGCGACTTCAGATTTTGAAAAAGATTTTTACAAACTAATGAATAATTCAGTTTTTGGTAAAACAATGGAAAATATTGAAAAAAGAGTTAACGTAAAACTTTTAACACATTGGGAAAATCGGGGTAAGTCTCTAGGGGCACAAGATTTGATAGCCAAACCAGAATTCCACAGTCTATCAATATTTTCAGAAAATTTAGTAGCAATTCAATTACGGAAAACAAAGATTTTACATGATAAACCCATTTATCTAGGATTCTGTATATTAGATATTTCAAAAACACTTATGTATGAATTTCATTATGATTACATTTTAAAAAAGTTTGGTGGAAATACAAAATTATTGTACACTGATACTGATAGTTTTATATACCATTTTTTTACTGATAATTTATATGAAGATCTCAAACCTGATTTGATGGATAGGTTCGATACATCTGATTATCCTCCCAACAACTTATTCGGTTACCCTAGAATAAACAAAAAAAAGTTAGGATATTTTAAAGATGAAAATAACGGTGATATTTTAGAGGAATTTGTAGGACTTCGATCAAAAATGTACGCATTTACAGTAGGTGAAAAATTCGTTGCGAAAGCCAAAGGTGTAAACAAAAGTGTTACAAAAAAGTTGGAATTAGGAAATTATAAATCTTGTCTTTTTAATAAAAATATCCAACACCATAGTATGTTTAGATTTAGATCGATTAAACACACAATATTTACTCAAGAAATCAATAAATCTTCTTTGTCATACCAAGATACCAAGCGCTACATTTTACCAAATCAAATTGATACATTGGCGTGGGGCCATTTCAAATTAAAAAAACTACTATAGGTATAAAGTTTGTTTAGTTGATAATATTTTTTTATTTTAATTCTTGTATTTTATTTTGTAATTTAATTATACGATTTCAATGATTTTTAAAATTATTTTTAGAAGTATTTACAAGTTTTCTTACCCGCCATTTTTTGTAATGTTTAGTTTAAGAACTAATAAAACAGTTTTAAAAACGAAAAAATTTTATTGTTTTCTTGTACCCCGTCTAATACACACGTAAAGAAAAAAAAAAATGAAACATTTTATTCATCCATTCACCGCAATAGTTGCGGGGCCTAGTGGTTGTGGAAAATCAAATTTTGTTACAACATTTATTAATAATATGGAAGAAATATGTAACACAACTTTTGCTCAAGTAACGTGGTGTTTTGATGAAATGCAACCATTATACAATTTAAAAAATGTTAACTACTTTCAAGGATTACCTGACTTAAACATGTTTGATGGCAAAGAGGCTAATTTGATTATAATAGATGATCTCATGAGAGAATCTGATGGTCGGATTGTAGATATATTTACAAAAGGTAGTCACCATAGAAATTTAAGCGTATTTTATATAACACAAAATCTTTTTCATCAAGGAAAAGGTCAAAGAGATATTTCTCTAAATTCAAGTTACATAATTTATTTTAAAAACCCTCGTGACAAAACTCAAATTCGATACTTAGCACGCCAAGTCTCACCAGATAATGTAAAATTTGTTCAAGAAGCTTATAAAGATGCTACAACAGAAGCACATGGTTATTTAATGATAGATCTTAAACAAAATACCAATGATATGTTTCGTTTTAAGACTAATATATTCCCCGCTGACAATAACTGTTCAGTTTATGTACCGAAAAGAGGGTTTAAATACAACAAGAACTTGCAAAGTCATATCATTTATAAATAATGCTTGGAAGCTTAAAGACGCATAAAGACCTACTCATCGCTTTGCAAACATTAAAACCAAAGTATCAAAAAGCTTTATTAAAATCATGCGATGAAGAAGAAATAAATTGTTTATGTGAATGTGTTCATAATGTGCTACAAGGGAAAGTACCACTAAAGGAAAAGGATAAAAAATCTTTAAAACAATATATACAGATACTCCGCAAACTTGTTCGCAAGACTACAACCAAAGTAAGAAAAAATATAATTGTTCAAAAAGGTGGTGCATTTCTACCTATCATTTTAGGTTCTATATTAAGTGGGTTAGTCAGCGGTCTAGTTTAAAATGGAACACGCTAAGAAAATGTTACTGATCGACCCAAGTTTGATTGATAAAATAAATGAAAGAAATGAGAGTCATGAAAATCCTAAATCACGATTAGATGCTGAAATGCAAAATATTCTTGACAGTAAAGATGATGACAGAAAAAAATGGATTTTATACTTACAAACATTACAAAGGTATTTGCACTTCACCGGTGAGGATCGCCAACCTTATCAACTTCCAATAATAACTTCAAATAATGATTTACCTGAAACACTTTTGAAAAAAGAACATGATAAAAGTAGTGATTTAAACAATAAGGATCTTATTGTTGATCAGACATTGAATAAAGAAGTTGGACCCAAAGAAAGTGACATTATTCAAGATAAATGTATATACTCCAAAAAACAAATATTAAGTTTAATTCCTAAATCTTACACTAAAAAAGGTGAGTCTTTGTTAGATTTCTTATTGACAAGACAAAACAAAGTACACTGGGATGATGATGGTACAGTTCTCGTGGATAATAATAAAATAACTGGCAGCAATATTATAGATTTAATCAATGATTCTTTAAGACCATTAAAAAAAAGTGATCCAATAGGCTGGGAAAAATTTGCTAAAGCTTTGAAGGAGATAAAAGTGCCACTCACTTATATTGGTAATCCAAAGAGAAACGAGTATATTAATCAACTTCGACTGAAATCTTTTGAAGAAACATCAGGTGACGAAGAATATTCTACACCTACATCTGAACATAAGTATTTAAGGAAAATAAAAAAGAAAATTGATTGGGAAAAATGGACCCCCTACTAGAGATTAACAATATTTATTATGACGCATCACACCCTGCAGGTTATAGCAGTATTGAAAAACTTGCAAAAGCTATGGCAGGTAAAATGAATAAAAATGAAGTCAAGAAATGGTTACAATCTCAAGAAACATACACACTCCACAAACCAGTTTATAAAAAGTTTCCTCGGAACAAATATATTGTATCTGATATTAATAAACTGTGGCAAGCAGATTTAAGTGACATGAGAACATATAGTAAATATAATGATGGTTATAATTATATATTGTGTGTTATTGATGTATTTAGTAAGTATGCTTATGCTAGACCCATGAAAAATAAAAATTCTTTGACAACCAAAACTTGTTTTGAGAGTATTTTTGAAGAAGCTAATGTTGTCCCTACCCACTTACAGTCTGATAAGGGTACTGAGTTTGTTTCCAAAGATGTTCGTCAATATTTTAAGAGTAAAAGTATAAATTATTACACGACAAATAATCCTGACATTAAGGCTAGTGTTGTAGAAAGATTTCAAAGAACACTTAAGTCAAAAATGTGGCGATATTTTACATATAAAAATACATACAGATATATAGATATATTACAAGATCTATTATATGCATATAACCATAGTTTTCATTCAAGTATTAAAATGTCTCCATGTGATGTAAGTTCTAGTAACATTATGACTGTTTGGAATAATTTGTATGCTCGAGAAAATAAAAGGTCACCACAAGATACCTTCTTACCAAAGTTTCACGTCGGTGATTATGTTAGAATCACAAAATATAAACATATATTCCAAAAGGGATATGAATCAAACTGGAGCGATGAAATCTTTATTATTTCAAGTGTCATCCTAAGATCACCATGGGTTGTATACACCTTGAGGGATTTGCAAAATGAAGACATAGAAGGTACTTTTTATGAACGAGAATTACAAAAAATTACACCTCCTAGCCCAACATCAGATTACAAAATAGATAAAATAATAACTTCTCGATATTCCGGTAGCAGAAGGCAAGTGCTTGTCAAGTGGAAAGGTTATCCTGATAAATTTAATAGTTGGATTTTAGCATCTCATTTAAAACAGATATAATGAAAGGAAGTTTTTATCTAACGTTACTGAGCAACAGTTCAATACAATATTTTCCAGATAATATGACAACAAAGTTTTCAACAAAATTACCAAAATCAATTAAATTAGAAGGAGAATGGGTTGTCGGTGTTGTTGAATTTCAATATCCATGTACAATGTTTACTGTTCAAGAACAAGAAAACATAGTCTATATTTCTAAGAATATGATAATGCCTAATGAAAAATATCCTTCTATTGTTCACTACAAAAAACACATTCCTGCAACCAACTATGATAATATTAATCACATTTTAAAAGCTTTAAATAATATGAGAGAAAATGTTACCTTTCGTTACGATGAAATATCTAAGTTTGTATCTGTGACAATCGCAGATGATTCATTAAAGTCCTTAACATTGTCACCCAAGTTAGGCATTCAATTAGGGTTTGAGCCTAGTAGGAATTTGGTAGAAAAAACGTTTGGCAAACGCCCTGCAAACTTACATCTGGGACTTCCATCACAGCTCTTTGTTTATTGTGATATAGTGGAACCACAGATTGTTGGAGATGTAATGACCTCTTTACTTAGAATTATACCACTAGACCCTTCAAAATATATATATGGAGCAAATAAGATGCATGTGTTTTCTCCCCCTCACTACTTACCAGTCATGCGCAGAGAATTTGATACAATTGAAATAGATATAAGATCAAGCACTGGTCAAAAGATACCATTCCAGTTTGGAACAGCGTGTATTAAACTGCACTTCAGAAAGTTATAAGTTATAATGCATCATCACAATAATATTATAAATTGCCCATATGAAAATTATTATACTCATCAAGCTGGTTCTGGAATAGGTGTAATATATAAAGGAGTTCCTTATCAACGTGGTCATGGTGTTGGAAGCTTTTTGGGGGGTTTGTTTCGATCCGTCCTACCTTTGCTTTCGAGTGGTGCTAAAGCAATAGGAAAAGAAGCTTTGAGTGCGGGTGTTGGATTCCTATCTGATATGGTGAAAGCACGACCCTTGGATGAATCAGTAAAATCACGACTTAAGGAAATTAGTTCAAATTTGAAAAGAAGGGCAGATCAAAAAATTGATAAATTAAATATGTCTGGTACAGGCTATATAACTAAAAGAAAATGTCTTGGAGCAGTCATTCCTTCATCGAGTGCTAAAGGAAGAGGTGTTAAGAAAAGAAAGTTAACTCGTCAATATCAAGGAGATATATTTTCATAAATTTAAAAACAATGTCGTTCTTACATAGTCACTCTTGTGAATGTATAAAGTCTGAATTAGATTTATTTGCTTTACCATCAACACAAACAAGCATCGAAAGTGGAATGTGGGTGCACTACAAACCAATATCATCTTTAGCCGACGATGGACCCATAGAATTTCAAGTTCCTGGAACTGGTGATGACTATATAGACTTATCTCATACACTCATTCATTTAAAAGCGAAAGTGTTAAACGAAGATTCTTCAAAATTGGCAGCTTCAACTGTTGTAGCACCTACAAACAATTGGCTTCATTCAGTTTTTAGTCAACTCGATGTTTATTTGAATCAAAAATTAGTTTCACCTCCAAACAATACATATGCTTATCGAGCATACATTGAAACTCTTTTGAATTATTCACCTGACGCTAAACAATCTCATTTGACTTGTAGCCTTTGGTATGAAGATACTGCTGGTAAAATGGATTCAACCGATGAAAAAAATTCAGGTTTTATTACAAGACAAAAATTAGTTTCAGAAAGTAAGGAAGTTGAAATGATAGGACATCTCCATGGTGACATATTCAATCAATCAAAGTTTTTAATTAATGGTGTTGAGATGAATATTAAATTGGTTAGGTCACGTGAATCATTTAACCTCATGGCTCCAACAGATGACGTTAAATACAAAATAAACATTACAGATGCAACTCTCCTTGTTCGAAGGACAAAAATTAACCCTTCCGTCTTACTTGCCCACCAAAAAGTTTTAGCCACCACAACTGCAAAATATCCAATAACTCGAGCCGAAGTAAAAGTTCTAACGATACCGTCAGGGGTTCAGGGCAAGACATTAGACAATATATTTTTGGGCCAAGTACCTAAGAGATGTATAGTTGGATTTGTAAATAATTCAGCATTTAATGGTTGTTTGTCTAAAAATCCGTTCAATTTTGAGAACTATAAAATGAATTCCTTTTGTTTATATATTGACGGTCAGCAAATTCCTTCAAAAGCTTTACAACCATCTTTCGATAATAATATTTTTACTGCGACCTATCATACATTATTCTCAGGAACAGGAATACATTTTCTTAACGAAGGGAATGGTATATCTCACGATATGTATTCGAAAGGTTATTGTTTGTTAGCATTTGATCTCACTCCTGATTTATCAGCCAATTCTTCTGGTCATTGGAATCTTATTAGACATGGTAGTGTTAGATTAGAAGTTCGCTTTGAATCTGCTCTTACTCAAACGATAAATTGCGTTGTCTATGCAGAATTTGATAATGTTATTGAAATAGATAAAAATCGTAATGTAAACGTTGACTATAGTAGCTAAGAAATAAACATTGTATTATCTTTCTAAGTATTATTAAGTTCTTAATCTGTAATATGTTTTAAATGTACAAATAAATGATTACTGTAAAGTTGTGCTTTCATTTTTATTAAAAACCCCAGTCAATTGCATGTTAAATAAGAATGTCTTACCTTATTTATTTCACTTGCGTGTGAATTGTATGATAGAGTGAATGAATAAGTCTTTTTTTTAACGGATTATGGATACTTTACAACTAAAATCATACTTAAAAAAGATTCATCCAAGTCTAAAAAATAGCGTATATGCCGCGAATCAATTGCCAATGCATATAACGACTCCTACATATCTTATAAGCAATTTGGACCCGGACTCAAAACCAGGATCTCACTGGGTAGCTATTCACATAGACAAACATGGCATCGGTGAATATTTTGATACATATGGTCGCTTCCCTACGGGAATGCACAAAATGTTTTTGAATAGAAATGCAAGGAAATGGCGTTATAATACTATCAGGCTACAAAATGAATGGACTTCTGTGTGTGGGGAGTACTGTTTAATGTACTTGTTATACAAGTTTCATAACAAATCATTGTCAGAGTTTCAGACTGAATTTGGTAGTGACACACTTAAAAATGATATGTTTTTGAATAAAATGTTTGAATCTTGTTTTATGAACTGTGGTATGTAATACGAAATAAATAATTTGTTCGAAAGTAAACCAGTTTTATTTTAACCTTAGCTTTAATTATATTGTTAAAAAAAGACTTTGGAATGTTGTTTACGAGGATTGCGACACAGCAAAATGTTATTAGCAGGAATGAATTGTCAATATTCATTAGATACCGAGGGGGTAACTTTATATGAATAGTGATTCACAATGCACGAAAACATACTACTATGGGAGTTATTATTATTACATGTTTTAATTACTTAAATTAAAGAAATGAAATGAAAAACTGATCAAGTTTTATTTACTTATTTAAAATCTTGTAAGAAATTAAGGTGACGTAAGCGATAAGCCCAGGTAGTCATTACGAACAATAGGACACTGAGGCGAGCATAACAATGCAATAAGTAGCGATTGTAATTATGAAGGAACAATGGAGCGTGGCGATAGTAGATAATGAGGGTTAAACACAAAAGCTAACTTTGAAAGTAGTGCAAATACGCAGAAACGGACCGCATATATCGATCGGGCACGGTCCAAAACCCCTATTTTGACACCAAACTCTTTTTTTTTTTTTTTTTAGGCGATGTCGCTGCTCGAACCGACAAAAAGTGATCGAGAAAGTTTGCGAACCACGAGCGGGGGGAGGGGTGGACCCAGAAATCGTGATCCAGAATCCGCGAAAACACACTACTCTTCTGCCATCCCTATCCTCCCCTATTACCCTATTCCCTCTTAAAAGGCCGGCAACGCACGTCAGCTCTTCTAATGCTGCGAGTGTCCATGGGCGACGGAAGTTGCATTCCATCAGGTGTCCCGTTTGCTCGTTTGCCCCCTTATTTCATTAAAAAAAAAAAAAAACTGAGGGGTGTTATGCGTTTGACGTGTCTGTCTGTCTTTGTGTGTATTTTATTTTTATTTCAACGGAAAACATACAGTGATAAACATAAATTATATTTAAGGCTGATTAATGTTTCCACAATTAGAATTTTCTTATCTGTCTGTAGCATCGTAGCATCCAAACGGATAGACCAATTTGGGTTTGTAAGCAACTTCTAGCGGTTGGTTCAATGTTTTGCATCTTGACGCGAATGCGTAGCGTGACTTGGATCCCCGTATAAAAGTTTGTTTTGGGATTCTAGCCCCTAAAATAAGGTTGCTTTTCTTCTTTTACGAAATGGAAATTATTAATTTTTGCTTACGCACGTTTGGGGCCCTGTGGCTCGGGGGCCCCGTATAATTGATACGGCATATACGGCGGTAGCTACGCCCCTGTCCTGATGCTTCTTTGAATTAAGAATCGATGGTTTTTAGGGTTCCGTAGACAAATGGCAAAAAACGGAACCCTTATGGATTCGTCATGTCTGTCTGTCCGTCCGTATGTCACAGCCACTTTTTTCCGAAACTATAAGAGCTATACTATTGAAACTTGGTAAGTAGATGTAGCCTGTGAACCGCATTAAGATTTTGATACAAAAATGGAAAAATTAATAAAAATTTTAGAGGTCCCCATAGGTACAAGTTACAACTGAAACAACATTTTTTTTTTTCATTTAACCTATTCGTGTGGGGTATCTATGGATAGGTCTTCAAAAATCATATTGAGGTTTCTAACATCATTTTTTTCTAACCTGAATAGTTTGCGAGAGAGACTTTTACAAAGCGGTAAAATTTTAAATAAATGTATAAGTAGTATAAAAGTATTAAATATATTTCCGTTTCTGGTACCCGTAACACAAGTCCTTCAGGTACTTACCACGGGGCCAGACTGACGTGGTGTGAAGCGTCCATAGATATTATAGATATTAATTATATTATACTTGGCCGATTTTTTAGAATTTAGTAATTTAACATTATTTGTGAAGTGATGAAGTATGAGTATAGCTCATTCAAGTAAACAACTTCTGTTTGTCATTGTGAGTAGTTTTTGCATATTATCTCCCATAAGACACAAGCCACATTATTATGTTGGTCAAAGTCATCATGATTAATTATATTCTGTACTTGTATCTTGTTGCGATCATTAGCTAGTGGGTTATCCACTAGCTATTGATCGCAATAATTATATATACTGTTGTGTAAAGGTACGCGCACACTTTGACGGGCCGTGCCGGGGCGCGTATTTACAAAGGCATACCATTAGAGTGAAAGCGCAAACTGAACTGGCTTAGCTTTTGTTAGACAAAAACTTGACGAAAGTCTAATCTATTATAGTACAGAAAATGATCGAAATCGCCTAGACTTTGTTAGGTAAATTCTTTCTAACATTGCAGCAACAAATGCTATTCAATTTGATACCGATATGGTAAATAAATCGTCATCGTTAGCTTTAAAAATAGGTGGATAGTTATTATAATTATTAAATTACTTTCTCGTTTCTATTCTGTATTTAAGTGACAAAAAAACTAATTAACAAACGAACTAATAGTTATTAGAAACAGGTACACACTACACACTAAACTTGTTGAGAGTACAAATAATAATAAAACTATAATATTTTTTCTATCGTTGGTACCTCTAATTTAAAATACAAAACGCAGATAATAATCATTTTTATCAAATTTACGATTAGCTTCTAGTATTTTTACAATTTAAACATATTTGGTAACAGCATAGTCAGTCTTATAATTAAGTATGGCACGTTCGCGATAAATAAATAATATGGCGGTGAGCCTCTACTCAGCTAGGTTTTGTTCTTACGTAATGTTTGAAAATATGCCGACAAAAGCTTATCTATTTGAGTGAATATGTATAACACAGTACCAGGTTTTGTCCGTGCATTTTCATTGAAAATATCAAGGAAAAAAGCTAATCCACTTGAGTCAATTTTTTTACTGAGATAGAATAGGTATTGTCGAGTAATATTGCATAAACAAAAGCTCATATTCTATTAAAGTCTACTCGTGACTCAATTAGTATAGCCTTTGTAAATTCGCTGCCGGGGCGGGTCGGGGCTCAGCGCAGCGCAAAATGCGTATATATAGCATACTATTGCCGGGTCGGGTCGCATCGCATTGTCGGATTTTGACTTTTGAGTACGTTTGGATAGCTCCAGTGTGACCACTTTTAAATCACTCGTGACTCGATATACCAAAAACATTGCTGTATTCTACTAAAATCTACTAGACCGTGTTTTAGCTTCTACCAAAAATCTACCTTTATTTATCAATGTATTCTACGTGGTTAAAACTAAAATGTTTATAAGGACTGTCTTCATTATCTTTTTAAAATTTTTATATTATTTATTCTATAATATCGATTTTCTACTAAAATCTACTAAAAAGATTATGGACTACTAAATCGTCATTCATTTGACCTCAAATCTACCAAAAAGTAGAAATCTATTAAATGTGGTCACACTGATGCCGGGGCGCAGCGGGTCTTGCCGGGCCGTGTCGCATTGACGGAAATCCGCCGCGCAAAAATCCGCGCCGATGCGCCCCGGTACAGTGAGCGATACGCGTATCCGCCTCCATACAAATTGTATGGAGGCGGATTTTTGCGCTGCACCCCGGCACGCTGCGGCCCACCATAGTTTTTTTATACATTGTTTTATCACTAACGTGACGATTTTTACTGATTGGGCCCCATCAATTTGCCACAGGCCCCGGATGTTATAGTTACGCCACGTGTTCAACAGTAGTTAAAATTGCGATAAAATCCGGAAACTGTAAAATGTTAATACTACAATATTTTATCACGTATGACCTTACAATAACAACCGTTTTATTACAATGAGTAATATGTATATTGTTATGAACTTATACTGTGTTATGGTACATTCAATATGCGAAAAAAATTTAGGCACGTGCTTGTGGCAGATCTCCGAATCCAGTCGATAATTTTTTATGAATTTCAGGTGTATTCGAAAAGTTCTTATCTATTTTAAATCCCTAAAAGATAAGGGTTGCCTAATATTTTGTCACAGACGAATGACGATACCTCGGAAGGGTCACAGAATCTTTATGCCAACAATATACAGATTACTTAAACGCAACATCGATGAAAAATTGATTATTTAATTATTTTTTTCAGTATTCGGCCAAGCCAATTTAGACTTGGAAGAGGAATACTTTGAGGAGTCCAAACCGGGCTTGTCTTCGTATGTGGACGATCCAGTAAAGGTAATTAAGAACGTTTTATAGTAAAAATCCATCTTAATATCATAAATGCAATGTGTGTCTGTCCGTTTGTATTTTACGTATACAAACGAAGTTTCAGGAAAAATCTTTTTTTTTAAGATTTTATGTACCATTTTGTTGGCATCATTAATATGTGCATTCATGCCAAATTACAGCTTTGTAGGTCCTGTAGTCTCTGAGCAAAACCGCGGACAGACAGACGGACAGACGGACAGACAGACAGACGGACAGACTGAAACTATAAGGGTTCCTTGTTGACTACGGAACCCTAAAAAAGATTTGCACTTGATCAAATACTATATAGTACGGACGCGTTGATAAATATCAAGGACTATTTACTATATTATGTGATTAACTGATTAGTTCGCATGACGAGACGTTCAATGAAATGTAATAATTGAACATGTTACGATAAAATGATAGCTCAAAATTTATCGAGATCGGATAAAATTAAAGGCATTTCAGTGTTGAGTTTGTAGAAGTTAATAATAAGATTGGAAAACTGTATAAAAAGGCTACGATTTAAATGTACTATACTGTACTCGGCGAAACATGGCGGTAGCGGTCAGCCGGTCACTGACTCCGTGTCAAAAACTTGTCATTTTCTAATCAAAGCCGCGATTGACAACATCTGACACTTCATTGTCAATCGCGGTTTACAGCTCGACAAGGCTTTAAATGAACGTGGGTGACATTGACAGGAGCGCTGCTGGTAAAGGAGAACTGTCAAACACATGTCAAAAATGACGTTTTTGTATGATAGAAGCGTTTAGTTCCTTTTCTCGCCACGTTCATAATATAAAGCCTTGTCGAACTGTATATAGGAAATGACAAGTTTTTGATAGGGAGTCAATGACCGCTACTAGAATTTCCCGGTTCTGTACTTTAATTTCCCGGTCCGGATTATAACTACCCGTGGCCCGCATTGGCCGATACCGCCGCAAAAGCTACGTCTCGCAATTTTTAAATATGTAATATCTTCGAAAATATTCATTTAAATCATATGCTGTAAAATAGTATATTAGAAACCCCAACAATAACAGTATTTCTCCACTATTTAATGAATGTTATTATACTTATAAACCTTCCTCTTGAATCACTCTATCTATTAAAGAAAACCGCATCAAAATCCGATGAGGGAAAAAAGCGACTTTGTTTTATAATATGTATCGATGTATGTTTATGAATAAATCCCCTTTTGTTAATATTCTCTTACTTAAATTATCAAACTTTTAAATGTTTATTGTTTTTTACTGAAATTGTGCTCTCGACCTCCGGCAGAAGCTTCGCGACCAGCGCGACCCACAGGTTGCAAAATGCTTAATTAAATATAGGAAATTGTAACTCGTAACTTTTTCTTGTCTTAAGATATATGAAAAACACCTCCTAAGTCGAGGCCTATCCTTAATTTTGCAATCATTGTGTAACACATGCTGGCGTATCCGTAGCGGTAAAATCGATTAAAATGCCCGCGTGACGGTTGCTGACTTGCCGTGACGATGTGACGAGACTGCTCTCGATTGACGTAAGACAATAAATAATATGTAAGTTTTATATTAAATATCCTGTAGGAATAGTTCTTATGTCTGAAAGGTCCTCATAGATAAAGTAACTGAAATAGACTTTAATATTATGTATGATCATTATCAAAACGTGTTAAATTCCCATCGGGAAGTATACGACAATTTTTATGGGATCGAAAAAACAAGGGACAAGCAATAGTAACTAATTAATAATTTACTACCATGCAAGTTTTCGTCAACGTGCTTACGGTGTTAAGTAAATATAAAATAAAACAATCACACTAAGTTTTATAATCAGCCCTGCATACCGCTAAAATGTTAATTTTTTAAATTGAAGGTGCTAAAAATTTCTTTTCAGGGTGCGGACACAATAGTGCAACTAATAAAGAAGGCGGAGTTCCTCATACCGCGTGAGAAGCGTCGCGCGGCGCCGCTGGTCGTGCGCGCGACCGCCGGCCTGCGACTGCTGCCGCCGGCGAAGGCTCAGGAGCTTATTGACCAAGTGTCGCTAGCTATATCTAAGTAAGTCTTTAGACCCTATTTATAATGCAAGAAAGCTAGTATAGATATAAATAATTATTATGTTTAAATAACTGAACCAAATTTATTGTAAGCTGAAATATAAATATGTATAAAATAATTTGGCATCAAATAGACGTTGCCGCGGCTGGCCTAGGACAAGATATCGTCGAAATGAATGCAAACCCGGCCTAATGGGGACTCAAAATAATAAGACCTGGCGGACATCGGGGAATGTCTTAACCGTTTTTATCATTCAAGCAGTTTAGACTAGGCATAATATAAACAATTTTTTACAATATCTTTAATCATTATGTTATAGTATAGACTAAAGAAGTGGATTCTTTTATCTATGAGTATAATTTGTCGCAGGTTAGGCTACGATGTCGGCACAAACGGCGTGGAGATCATGGAGGGGTCGGATGAGGGCATCTTCATCTGGTACACAGTCAACTTGTTGCACAGTAAGTAAATTACATTCCTTAAATTACTTGCGTTTTTTCACTAGTGTGCAAAACACCGCGGTAAAGTTATTGCATAGCATTTTTTAACAACTTATGCAATTATAATTCGCCTACGTCTAGTCGCACGCACACAAACACCGTGCCGATGCACGGCAACGCCGCATGGAGTCGGGGGTGTTAGGTTTATTTTCGTTACGGAATATCTTGATTCGGTCGCCGCGCTCAAAGCCCGCTATATAAAAGCTATGCAATAGCTTAACAAATTGACGCAGCCAGTGGCGTAACTATACCATCTGGGGCCCGTGGCAAATTAATGGGGCCCTATCAGTAAAAATCGTCCCGTTAATAATAAAACCGTTAATAATAATCAATGTATAAAAAATTCTGACCTCACGGCCTCTTGGGCCGGGGCACTTTTGGGTCGGGGGCCCGTGGTATTTTGCCAACCCTGCCACCCTATAGTTACGCCACTGGACGCAGCGTATAACATTTATTTCTTTCTAAGTTCGCTGTCTTTGTCTATGATTTGACAAGCAGACCCGCAGCCGTATCACGTATCTTGCGAGAGCAATGCGATAGCAATTATTGCGCGATAATTGCTCCAAAATCGCAATTTAGTATCACGTATCAGCCAAAATAATACGATTGCAATCGATTGCTTACATGATACCATTGTTTTTATACCGAGCAATCGATCGCGCAATTATTGCTAATGGATTGTTGATCGCTATTTTTACGTGATAGCCCTGCCGACCTGACCTGAAGAGTGTAAATCTGCTGATAAAAGCCTGTAGCATTGCTGTCCCAAGATACATGCCCTGCTTGTTTAGAGTTATTCGCTGTGCCCTTTCTAAATAAGGGTGTGGGCAAAAAGTATTGATAAAAAAAAAAAAAAACGGTTTATCTGTCGGGACCTATGATGCCACAGACAGACAGACAGACAGACACGTCAAACTTATAACACCCCTCTTGGCATATCAATGTTTTTTTGTGCACTTCAGACTTGTTGGCGGGCGAGACAATGGCGGCGCTGGATCTCGGCGGCGGATCGACGCAGATCACGTATCGCGTGCCCGACGACGACGACTCCTACCCCCCCGTCGACCGCTTCGTCGTACCCGCTGGGAACAATATCACCCTGTACACGCACAGGTACAGTCTGATACCACGTACAGGTACAATCCAACATCACGCTCTACACACACAGGTACGGTCCGACATCACGCTCTACACGCACTGGTCTATACCAGTACCAATACCTTAGTTAGAGCCTCCGCTAGATGAGGCAGTCGCACCTCTTTGTTGGGCATACGACAGCGCTGGTTGTTTGACGAATGTTATACTTTTCATACATTGTTTGTTATTTCCGTAGAAACTAAAGACTGTTGAACTCTATTAAAAGAATAGTTTTGCTACGAGCGAAGCGACACCGCTTCATTACGTCGCGGGGCATAGCTACGTTAGAATATGGGAAGATGCGATATTTTTATTTTTGTGTTTATTATAAAGAACTCCATGTAGAATAGACCACAAGTCAAGACGTGAGTGGAAGAATAAGGTAAGTAACATAAAAAAACTTCCCGTTTTTTTGCTTAAATGGAGGCTTCAGGGCCGGAAAAATTATTTGAAATAGAAAAACTATGGATTATATGTGTAGCCAGATATATTAGCTAGGTTATGAAGTAGATAAGTTACAAGTTTTATTAAAATAATTAGGGAAAAAATGAGTTATTGTCCGTATGTTACGAAATGTTACTTGTTCGATTCTTCCACTCACGTCTTCAAGTATATTAAAAATTAAAACACTGGAATTTACTGCAAAAAATGCGGTTTAAAATTGTCAATTTAAATTTTGGCGCCAAAACGGATCTACGGTGTGTCCTGCCCTGCGTTCCATTTAGCGTTAAAAACGATCAAAACTCTCAAAATAGGAGGCATTTTGAGCGTTTTGATCGTTTTTAACGCTAAATGGAACACGGGGATAGCAGGTGTGACGTCACTGAACGCTGATTGGTGTTTTGAAATCCGTTCCGTTTCAAGTTACTTTTAATTTGTAATTAAAAAAAAAAAAAAAACAATATTTTATAAAATATTAACCTTGCAGTGGCCCTTCTTTTATATTTTTTAACATTTTAATAGCAAAATTTTCACAAATATTATATTTGCATGTTCCCTATTGGATAACACATCGTTTGAAACATAGTTTGTTTCGGCAACAGCACAGCGCGTCCTGCACTGTACTATGTCATCTGCATATTCGTTTCCGTCGAAACATTACGTCCGAAGACGCAACGTATCAAATTAGCATATTATCATAAAATATTTATGCAAAATGGCGAAACAGCGGTGCTGCGGTGACGCATAGTAACGCATTAGTAAAATGTGACCCTAGTGAAAAAAAACAACTAATACTTATTTTATGCTCCTAGTTACCTCCGTCTCGGTCTGCTGGCGGCGCGTCACGGCGTATTGAAGCTGGAGGCGGGCGGCGGCGACGGCACGACGCTGCGTTCGGTCTGCGTCGACCCCATCGTAAAGGATGAGAAGTGGACTTATGCTAATACTGTCTATTCTATTAGGTAAGGGAAAATGGATTGTTTTTAGAATTGAGCGTTCAGTGATTTGGCGCCAATGACTCAATAGCATAACTACGTAGAGAACACTAGTTACAGAGCATAAGTGATCCAATATTTTGTAGTTCATAACACATACCCACATAAGGATGAGAAGTGGACTTATGCTTATACTGTCTATTCTATTAGGTAAGGGAAAATGGATTGTTTTTAGAATTGAGCGTTCAGTGATTTGGCGCCAATGACTCAATAGCATAACTACGTAGAGAACACTAGTTACAGAGCATAAGTGATCCAATATTTTGTAGTTGATAACACATACCCCGCGTTCCACTAGCTATACAAACGCTAAGGCCAATAGCGCACTAGCGGCCAGGTTGCGGTGGCCTTCGAGAGCTTGGTGTGGCCGCTCATTCGTAGCACGGCTACAGTAGAAATACGAAAGTATAGACAAACGGCGGAGATAAACTGAAGGTGCCGTTCCGATCTTTACCGCGGTTAGCCGCGATCGACAAAAAATCAAATATAATGCCACTATATGACATAGACTATAGTCCTAAAAATTCAAATAAAATCCTACTTTATGACGTAGACTATAGTCTATGTCATAAAGTGGCATTTTAATTGAATTTTTGTCGATCGCGGCTAGCCTCGGTAAATATCGGAACGGCACCTTCAGTTTATCTCCGCTGTTTGTCTATACTTTCGTATTTCTACTGTAGCCGTGCTACGGGTGCAGGTGCGCGTGGTCTATGGCGGTTTCATACTAAGGTATCTATCTCGATGGCCGCCGCGACCTGGCTGCTGCGGCCTAGCCGTAGCATATAATTTTAACATATATATTTTTTTATACATTGAACAGAACTTGGATATTACGATCCTTTTCTGGAAGTCGTAAATTAAAGTAATTGTTTATAGTTACATTTCTTTTACAAATAAAATACGTATATGTTTTGTTTCGTTTTTAGTGTTATTATTTTTTTTTTACTCTTATTTTTACGAACATTTTTATGAACATTTTAATATAGTTAAACTTTCATCATATTTCACATTCAATCATATTTTAATAACAAAACCACATATTTTGCATATTGTCACATAAAAGTTAGGTAACAATACCGAGTAAGTCAAAGGGGTTCGAACATTTTTGTATGGAGCCTGGGATATCTAGCCGCAGGCTATTTTGATTTTTTTTCTAAATTTCCGAGCACGATAAAAGTGGTATTTTTGGATAGAGGACACTTATACAAACAAAAAATGTTATATAACATGGTATCCTAAAGTGTCACGTTTCCGAGATATTTGGAAGTAAAGATCGCCATTTGTGTTCTTTGGACTCATATAGCGATCTTTACTTCTAAATATCTCGGAAACGTGACACTTTAGGATACCATGTTATATAACATTTTTTGTTTGTATAAGTGTCCTCTATCCAAAAATACCACTTTTATCGTGCTCGGAAATTTTGAAATAAAATCAAGATGGCCTATGCCACAAAGGTTCGTACCCCTTTGAAAAGTTTACAGGAGAGACGAAAATTATTATTTTATAAGAAATCATTTGATCTTTCATTTAAAACAATTTCTTTTTCAATTAAAATATTTCATTTAATTTTATTTTATATATATTTGAATTAAAATTATTATTTCTAATGAAATAATATGAAGTTTTTTTGCCTCTACTCTCTCCTGAAAACTTTCCGAACATGGCTTTCGCGGTATTGTTACGTTAAAATTAAAAAAAAATAAAAATAAAAATAGGACGCCCACTTCGACCCACCTTCTATGATCGTCAGTCTCGTTTTGAGCGTTGCCTGAGCGAAAATTATGACGTCATGAGTGACGTATTCGCCGCGATCAAAACGACGGCGGTCGCCAAGTGGAACGGCGGAAGGGGTCATTTTGAGCGTTTTGATTATTATTGCGTTATGATGAAGTGGAACGCGGGGATAATAATCTATGACAAAACATAAATGTTGTTGATAGACTGTAAACCCGGCTATGTTTTTATAATTCACTATTGTCACAATTCACGAATTCGATGACACCACATTCTTTAAAGTGTGATCGGTGGTGAAGGCATTCATATTCACATTAACTAGTCAAATTAATCCATTATTACAACTTTTTTTCTGTCATTATATGCCAATGTAAAGGTAAAAAAAACCACACAACTGAAGTAAAACTTCTTGAGCTCCATCTATATTATGTATGTATATTGAAAGAAGAAGAAGAAGATGTGCGCCCGCACCTCTCGCCTCGTTCGATCACACTTTCGTAACGTTCTCGTCACGCATTTACCAGCTTACTCTCCAAGTCAAGCATGCGTTAAGAAGTTTTACTTCAAAAATACGTTTGCTTATACAGCGGTGCGGAGCGCGCGGCGGGCGCCAAGCGCGAAGCGGTGTACTCGCGGTGCGCGGGTCTGGTGAAGCGCTACGTGCTGGCGACGCTGGACTGGGAGCCGCAGCAGCCGCCACGCGGTGCCGTCGCTGCCATGAGCTACTTCTACGACGTGGCCGCGGACGCCGGCATCATCGGTATTTATTTTAAACAAGCTTTTGTAAGCCTGGGCTGTATGTATGTAACGGAATCTTTGAGCACGATTTTTACCTGTCTCCCGTAGTCTAATTTATTCGAAACTTTGCATACGATAATTATACCTTGGATAATAATAGGCCCATTGGATAGATAAAGTTATTTTTGGGCCAATGAGATGAGCTAATATTATACCATATGGAAGCCATAAAATGCCCGTCAAACTCAATCACGTCGAGATGTGATAGCGACATTGGACGCAAGGAAATTTCCCGGTCTGCATATATTTCTAGGATACCATTTTTATCCAGTACCAAACCTGTAACTAATTTTATTATTTTATGCAACATTAACTCCGCTTCATGTCTCATTTGATTAATTTCCTATCGATATCGATTGTTTCGCGTAGGTACCATCGAGGAAATTGATTCCTAGGCAGTTGACAGACCAACGTCATTTGATCGGATGAGTCGGATCATGTCAATTCAATGTTAATTATGATCTGTCGGCTGGGTTTGACGTAACGCGACCAAACTACGTGGGTCCCCCATCTGCCTAGGAATCAACTTCTCTGATAGTACATTAGAGTATTCTTATCCTTTCGAACAGCAAACAAGTATGATGTTGCTGTTTAACCAAGTAACAAAGCTGCATTACTGTTGTATTGTAATACTAGAATCATCTATCTCTGTCTTATCTATTTGATACAATATACCATCTTTCATCTAAGTATAGTGAATCAGGGTGAATAATTCAAATTAACTCTGAACCATAAAATGTATTTTGTTGCCTGACAATATAGCGCGATAAAACATTTTGTTGTGCCTACTCGTTGATTTATTTATTATCTTGTATTATCGGAATTATTTAAAATAATAAATTACCCTGTGCCTAAATTTACCCTGAATTACTATAAATTTTACTCTACAGACGTGATGCGCGGCGGTTCGGCGACGCCGGGCCAATTCCGCGCGGCGGCGCTGCGCGCGTGTTCGGCCGCCAACGTCGAGCAGCCGTGGGCGTGTCTAGACCTCACATACATCACCGCGCTACTAGTCGACGCGTATAAACTGCGGGAGCGAGATAATATCTCCGTGAGTGTTAATTTTATTAATTTACGCTGTTTGTCACTTCACTTAAAATATCCACTACAGCGGGCCCCAAGACGAGCAATTTTTTTGCTCTATACCACGTATTGCGTAATATTATTGACCGTCTAGGGTTAAAATTGAACATCGCGCGCCTTCACTCTAATTGTCAAATAAACTTTTCAATAAAATTGAAGCGTGATATTGCACAATACAATTGATCGTCTAGGGGCCGGCTAAGACAGAGTTGGGAATAGTTACTGATTAGGGAGATTTTCGGCTATTTATGCTGCTTGTCTATTTCACAAGTTCATGAAAATATCTGGTATGGGTAGGCTTACATTACGTGTGTTTGGAAACGGGGCACCAATATTTTAGTGTGCGAGTGATAAAGATAGTGATGGGTCAACAGAAGGATTTCTATCCATCTTTCGACCGGGCTGTACATGCTACTATTGCCAGTGTGAATTTAAAGGTTGAGGAAGTTATTGTCGCTTGGAAGTATTAGGAAAGCGTTCACTGATTGATAAAGATTTTTCCCACCCCTGTATTCTAGGGTAGCACCCTATTATTTATTATTTGTCTCGTACTGATGTAGCAAGATAAGCATAGATCTCGCTTATTATGAATCTTGTACGTTTTTTCAGAGATTATTTTTTTTTATTGTTAAATTACTTTTTATTAATACAAAAAACTTATAACGTCTTGACTATATTTTTCAGCTTTTCAAGAAAGTGAACGGCCATGAGGTGTCTTGGGCGCTGGGTCTGGCGTACACCACAGTCATGAACAAGGTCGCCGCAGCCGCCGCGGCATAAATGTACTTTATACCTGGCTGTTTAATGCGTGGCCTTCGGCTGGAACAGATAGAAAAGTATTTTAAAACATTCTTTATTTAAATGTGACAGTTTAAGCGTCAGATTGCATTTTTTTTTGCCAGATTTTGAGTGATGTGTGATGACTGATGACTGATGAGTCATTTTAAATATTTTGATTTAAGTACGTCGAGTGAAATTTTTATACATCGTATTTTAAAAGCTACTAAAAGGATACATTTTGTAAAGGTTTTACTGCAGTTTTTACAACTCTTTTGGTTCATTTACATTTTTTTTTGTTTCTCCTTATACATTTTAAACACTACTCATAAGTACTTATGACATTTTTGTAAACAATTTACCGCTATATCAAAACTGTTTATATTATTCTACACACTTTGTAAACATCTTTTATTTCCGTGCGTCTTCCAGTTTTTGATTTCCTTTTTGAATATTTCAAAACAGATACCTATATCAAAAGTAATACACTACGCTTACTGAACAAGAAAATATGGGTGTGTTATATTGTATTATTAGGATAATTTTATTATGATATTACAAAAAATCGTTATTATTTATTTTTTATTTTCCATCCGAGTGACCTCAAACAATTGTATATTTTTAATATACAATTATATAATATATATTTATTATTATTATTATTTTTAAGTATTTCTATATTTCTGATTTCAATATTTCCATACAAAAATTAACATATTATCTGTTTTAAAAACAAAAATTGTGACAAACCCACTTGCCATATTGCCTTTTACCGTATAAATAAGTTTTGGTCAGTATTTTTATTGATTTGATTACTGTCTGCCGTTAGTTTTAAGGCCCCTCTTCACGTTGGGCCTTAATGGATACCCATTATTGCGATGCTGTTTATTTTGCACAATCGACGCCGTTCATGGGCAATCATAGACCAATATAGCCCTAGATGCACGTTCGTAATCGTTTGTATTGATCCATCATTGGCCAACGTCAGGAGGCCGCATTAGAAATATGTGTAATAATTTTTATCCATGTACACTTATAACTAGCCTTCAAATATTGTATGTGAATAATATTAGTTCAATTTGAATAGTTAAGGTAATGTTTTTAAAGTAATATGTAATGTAAAATATATATTTTTAGCCACGGGCATAGATGTCGAGGGGGTTAGGAGTATTATTTATATATTTATTTCCTCCCGAAAGCTATCTATGCCAATTTGTAACACAATTTAAGGACATTTTATAAGTGTTTTACGTAATTTATTTATATTTGCTTCTAATGCACTATTTGATAAATTATGTTGGTAAATTCTACACAATTTAATAAATGTTGTTTAAAAAGGTTTTTGTTTAATGATCACCCATATTTTATCTAAAGCTTATAAACAGTGCATTTTGCCACAGTAAAAACTATTCTATAAACTTTGTCGGACTCAAAATCTCCATTTCAATCAATCGTTTCAGCGGTTAAGCGTGAGGAAGTTACATACCGACACTTACTATTATTACACTTACTTTATTATTAGGAAAATATGGCTGTATACTGGTTGTTCGGTGAACGACGTTATCCTTAAAACCATCAAATGAGCCCGTCAAAATGAACAACTTTCTCTATGAGAACAATGCTGGGAACTCAAGAAAATCCATCGTCATACCCATACAAATTGCCGTTCCGGGCAATTTGTATGGGTATGAAGACGGCATTTTTTTTGTTGAGTTCCCAGCATTGTTCTCATACAAAAAGTTGTTCATTTTGACGGGCTCATTTGATGGTTTTAAGGATAACGGTGTTCACCCTAACAACCTGTATAATCTTATCTACATTCCCAACATGAAAGCACAGTATTACAATTCCTTACAGTAGTGAAACGAATGTACTTGCGCAGAGCAACGGAGGGGTACCCACTGGGAAGCGGGCGGCGGCGCGGGCCCGCGCTTACAAACTCGCGGAGTTTGCATTGCTGCGCGCACAGAGGTGACGTTGGCGCGTTTTCTACGAATTTTGTGTTGTAAAACGATAACTAATCTTATAAACAATGGGACATATTAAGTGTTCAGTCTACGGATGTAATTCTGATTCGAAAAACAAGGATTTAAAATTTCATAGATTTCCCCGCGACGAAAGGTAAGTTTAGTTTTGTTTGTTGTTGTCAGTGTAATAATAGTAATTAATCTTGTCCTTTGATTAACTGTTTTACAGAGTTATAAAATACATAGGGCTAGGAGTAGAATCGTGCGGGACGCGGTCTTCCGCAGCCTCGGCGGTTTGCGCCCGCGCGCTCTGCGATAGTTTGGCGGGCGATCGCAGTGGTCGGCGACGGGGCGGAGGCATGGGCACCGGCAGAAATAATTTCCAAGGGGTGCAGATTTTAGTTTTCTTTCTTTTCTTTTTAGTTTTTACGAACAACAGTGACTGTCTATTTACGTCAACAGAATACATTTAGTGCCGAAACATTACGAACTATCTTTGTACGGCATGGTAATTGGGTTAAGTACAAAATGTTCTACTGGCGTGCGGTTGACTGTACTAATAACTACCTAATCTTGGCTCGAAATTTAAAAAAACCTTACTTACTAGTTACTTGTTGTTTGATCCAAAAAGTATAAAATGAAAAGAATCCACCAAAACCCATATTTATTTATCTTCCGGTGTTCTTTGTGTGAAACCGGTACGATAGGGCGGATAAGTACCTAAGTACCCAGTCGTCACGGCTCACGCCTATTGTTTCGCGCGCTTTGCGTGTCCTTGCGTTGTTGCGTTGGTCGTGCGGTGCGATGTGACAAAAATTATTTCCAATAGACGGCTTTTTATTTCAATAATTCCTGTTGATCCCGAGATTCCCAAGGGACGCAAGTGCACCACCTGGCACCCCCCTGCCGGCGCCCATGGGCGGAGGGTAGACATCACGCAATTTTGCACCAGTGACTAGCAGCATCGGACGTGTGTGTGCAAACATTATCACATTATCAAATGTTGAACAAACATTATAAAATGAATATTGAAGTCGATCTACTAATTACTTTGGTGCAAGAAAGGCCCGTTCTATGAGATAAGAGTTTAGAAAAATATAAGTACATACCAAAATTTACGCTCAAAGCATGGGAAGAAATATGTGGTATTTTAAATAAAGATTTTGAAAATTTGGATGCGACAAATAAAAAACAATATCGTTAATTATCGTCTTGCGATCATCGCCCGCCGAGTTTGCGGGCGCTGATCGCGACCGCGGCGGCTGCGTGCCCGCACAAATCAGCGGTCTCGTGAGTTTAGAAATAAAACCGCAGCTCCGCTACCGCGGCGGGCGCGGGTAAAAACCGCTCCGTTCCTAGCCTAAAAAGTCGGTCCTGCGGGCTGCGCCTTTAATCTCTCGCCAGTCGTGTCGGTCTTCCGTCCCACTGGGTTATGACTTATGAGAGTAAAGGAATAGAGAGTGCTCTTGTGTACTGCGTTCACACTTAGGTACTATAAAATTACTCCTGCGTATCTGGCCTGGTCTCAATAAAACCGGCCGCCGTCACCGAAACCGGTGTGGGAGTTATTTAAAAAAATATTTATATTCCCAACTATAATATTGACGAACTCAATTTTAAATAAAAAATATATTATTAAGTTCTGTATAAACTAGGGAAATGAAATAAAAATTAGTTTAATTAAGACATTTATTTTAAAATTTGGAAGATACGATAGTTGTATTTATTCCAGTTACACTTGGAAAGTTTCAGTCTCCTAAGGGCCCTTTCACACGGTGCGGTGCGGCTCCGGTGCGACGCCACGTTCGCGTGTACGACGCTGTATCTTTCGCAGAAATAACCCTTTGAATACGGTTGGAGATATACCGATCGCACACCTGCTTCTGTCCTTTTTTGTTAATCCGATTATTTTTTGTAGCGTTCTAATTAATAGACGAATATAGAAGTATAAAAATCGGCCAAGTGCGAGTCGGACAAAGGGTTCCGTACCGTTATAGAGTAAAAATAGACTAAAAGTTGTGGTTTTTGTATGGGAGCCCCCCTTAAATTTTTATTTTATTTTAAAATTATTATTAATTATTGTAGTACACATATTATTAAGGCCTTTGTGAAAATATCAATTGCCTACCTGTTGCCATTATTGATATCGAGCAAAGAAGGCCAAAAAATCACGTTTGCTGTATGGGAGGGCTCCTATACAACAAACGTGAAAAAACCCCTTAAATACTAATCAATCGCGGATTCTTGGAAATGTTATTGTATTCTATTGTTTTCGCAATCACCGGTGATCGTATGGGGCTTGATGAGTTAAAGCGGCAACAGATATACACAATCTGTGAAAATTTCAGAAGTCTAGCTATAGCGGTTTTTGAGATACAGCCTGGAGACAGGCAGACGGACAGACAACGAAGTATTTTAGTAATAGGGTCCCGTTTTTATCCTTTGGGTACGGAACCCTAAAAAGTGTATACGGTGTGATATAAACAAATATTTGAAAGTTTGCTACATTGAAACAGATCAAACGTCGCAGCGGGGATTCATAGCACTGTGTGAAAGGACAAATATATTATAATTACCTACTTACTAAATATGCTACGACTATGTTAAAAACATCTACAAAATTCTTATTTTTATGATAGCAGAAAATATTGCTTAGAGAATATTGCTTGGAATAAATTAATACTAGTAAAATGATAATCTTTCCAACAAAATTTGTAATTAAAAGTTGATTTTTACCTAAATTGTGACAAACCTATTTTTCGTCATGGGCAACGAGCATAATTATGTAGTTATATTATTAATAATTTAAGTCTATATTTATTTCGCAGAAAAATTAAGAAACACTATCTTAGTATTATATTGATATGAATAACTATTATGCTTAGGCCAAACCTACGCGACCAAAGCGACTGCGAAGCGGGAGCGTCTACCGCGCGGCGGACGCTGCCCATGTAGTCTTATGGCGCTGTGCACATCTGCGCGACCGCAACGCGGGATGTTCGCGTCGGCAAAGCGGGACGTACGCGTCAAGTTGTCAGACGTGTGTTTTGAAGTGTACATAACTAGACTTCTTTTTAAAACCTTTTTTTTATTATTTTGTACAACTCTTTAGTTTATGATTTTTTGATTTGTTTACGTTTTGATAGATTGTGTCATGTCATATTAAATTAATTTGACTTGAGTCTTGACCATTGTGGACGTGTTTTATTCCTCTGCACCTTCCAAATCAAAAGCAAGCTTAGTACCTCCCATCCGACTGATGTTAAGTATAAGGATGACATTACCACAACAATTATCATAATTTGCACCAGATAAAGTCGCGCGTCTTCAGTGACTGTTCATTGACAAATGAAGTTTGACGGTTCGCACGCGTCCCGCGTCCCGCGTCACTGACGCGTAGGTTTGTTCAAAGCAATCTACATTCAAGTAACTTATTGATATCTAAATTCTTATCTTAGAATCTAACTCGCATTTAAATTTAAACGTGTAAACGAAGGTAACAAAATTATAATATTTTTAAAGAAGATTTAGTAAAAATATTAAAGTAGGGCAAAAAAATAAAAAATTTTGAAAAGTACTTTCGAAAAATATAAAAAAATTATATCACTAAGATTTTTCCTGATATGAATGTTGATATATTATTTTTATATGTATAAATTCTTTTTACTAGGATGAGTAGTAGATACCAAATAAATAGAACAAGATCTTGTATTGCATAAATTCATCCCTATAAAAGATTTTATTATAAAAATGTTACAAGATTAGGTGATTAGTTATTTATAATAAAACGTCTTAAGTACTAAATGTGGCTAAGAGCGGAAGAAAATAATGATAGATTAAATCAAATAAATGTAAAAGTTTATAAATTCCATTCGCCGGATAAAGCGAAAATTTGAAAAAGGGCAGTTTAATTCAGCAAGCCCCATACGGTCACCGGCGTCCGAGACACAATAGAATATCTATTGTGTTTCGTTTTCCCACGATCGACGGGTTAATTCTTATCTTGTTTCCACAGGTTGGTGTGAATATCTTGATAGCAAAGTTTTCGTGTGCGAGTGAATGAGACAGGTAACATTATAGTTCTCTTTATCCGGCGACCGGACTTTAGTGAGTTATCGGACTTAATATAAGCAACGCCATAAGTTGACATGTAATAATATTATATTGACGATTTGCTTTGAGCATTACTTAAATAAATAATTGTTTGTTTAGCGTGCAGTGATTGCAAAAGAAGTGTTATGCTAAGTTCAGCCTTAATCTTAAAACTTAATTAAATAATACCTACTTGAAATTCTACAGGAATGATATAGGATTTAATGAAAACAGTATTAAAATTTAGGAAAATGATACTTTGAAGATAATTGCAAACTGTCATTTAATTTGAGCCGGAGTGGAAATTATCATGATCTTTTTGTTTCGTTTAGAGCTTCTTATACCAGAACAGGTAGTGTTCACCGTCTTCTACTAGCAGATCGTCAACTCCTGAAAAAAAATTTAAATCATTAAATTATATTATGGTAAACATTTATTTATTTATAATTTATTGTGCACAGGAAATATAACAATATAACAGTTTACACAGAAAGACGACACAAAGGATCTGCTTATTTTTAAAAGAAATCTCTTCCAGCAGCCCTACGGAGAGAGATAGGATTAAAACAGCAGATAGGACGTGCACGAATATGATTAAAATAAAATATACAATAATATATGCTCGTTAAAAGTAAAACTAATACTATACTAAAACGACAAAAGATAATATTATATATATAAATGACAAACCAAATAAATATCAATTTAATTCAAAATGCTATATTTATAAAATATAATAATATAACTATAATAAATAAATACTATATGTAAATATAATAACGGTACTTAAATGGATAGAGATTCAAGGTAGTGCTCTTTCAATCGACGTTTAAAAACAGCAATGGTGGGACTGTCACGGATGGTGCGAGGGAGCGAGTTCCACAATCTGACAGCATGAACAGTAAAGGAATAGGAGTAGAAATTGGAACGATGGGAGGGGAGGGAGAGGTTTGACCGGACGTTGGACCTGCATGGGAGATCGGGAGGGCGAGAGAAGTTGAAGCGGTCAAGGAGATATGGAGGAGAGAGAGGATTATTAGTGAGAGAGTGATTAAAGATATGAGTGAGAACTGGCAAGAGTTTGGGAAGGGAAAGGGATAACATACGGGAGCTGAGATCATCATTGCCTACAGCAGTAGATTTAATAGTTGCCATATGCTTAATGAAATCGTCCTCAGTGACAGGTGTAAATGAGAACGCAGTGCAAGGAGGGAGAGGAGAGGAAGAGAGATGGGATAGAGTGCGCTCTTTAGTAACCTGGTCTATGACTACAGGAGGATATTTTGAAGAGAAGTTTAGTGGTTGGACGATATTATCAACAAAAATTCGGATTTTTGATTGGCAAGATAGTGTTATCCAAACAAATATGAAGCTAAATAAAAGTTTCTTTAGTTGATTTATTCGTTTAGCAACTATGATTCTGTGGACGGACACAGACGTCAAATTTAGAGCATTTGTCGGAATGGAAAAACGCATTGTGTGTTACATCTGCGTTGCGTGCGACTACACAATACAAGATAGAAAAAACGCATCCGACGACGCAAAACGTGGAAAATGGCGTTTCATATAATACCCAATCAATATGTCGAAGCAACGACAACTCATTAGAGCAATGTGAAAAAAATCCTATTTAAGGCGGTTTTTACTTACCAACGGGCGCAACAAGCTGGTTGCCGGGCGGGCTGGCTGGGTCTGGCACCTCGGGGAGGCGGTACAGCAGCCAGTAGTGGTAGCCCATCGGCTCCTCCCTGTGGCCCGCAAGGGTGTGCACGTAGTGACCGTTCGGCCACTCGCTCGCCTCGAACTTGAACTTGGCGTCCTGCTCCGCGGCCATTTGCATCACGTGGTAGAAGGATATGTTCCTGAAATGGCAGTTTAACAAGGTGCGTTCTTAAATCCGTAAGACTCGTCGTAGTCAATCAAATCTCGCAAAATCGTACTGCCGAGTACGCTGTTATGAATTCGGAACGCGCGGACGCGTTATAGATTGTTATTTAGGGTCATAAAAGACGCGATTATTATCTTTGCTTCTTATTCCAAAATGAAATTGGAGGTCGGTACAACATTTTGTATTTATTCTAAAATTGCCAGAAGATCGATATTCATGCTGCGAGTAAACTATATTTTTGAAAAACCTTGTTGCTTATGCCTTATATAATAAAATATACCTTGGCGCCATCATATACAGGGTGTAATTTTCGGTAACGTTAGTGCCCAGCCAAAGGGTGTAAGTGAAGGATACATTGCGGGCCTCGGAGTCGTTACTGGCATGGCCGGACTGATATGCTAGCTTTATGTTGCCATCTCCACCGTTGTTGTCTGAAAAAAAAGCCGTATGAAGAAATACGCAATAGACCAATATAACATTCTAAAGTCTACATAATATCCTGCTGTTAGGAACCCTTTTATTCCATCCCATAACATCCTAACTCATCAGCTCGAGACTCGTAAACATTTTAGGCGTTATGTTTATATATATCACTTTACGTAATCTTATCCCGCTGCTAGGTCCACATTTATAATACAATTCTGTGAATTGTATTACATATTAATGGACCAGAGAAAGATTTTAATCAGTCTTATTCGGAGTGTCGGCCACGATGCTAAAGTGAAGGTAGTGCTGCTCTTACCCAGCGGCTCATGCCGTGTATCAAGCAGCTTATCGCTGCAGTGGGGCGGTCGCACTGCAGCAAGCGAGGCAGGTGTTAAGGCGGCTACTGCAGCAGCTGTGTCGGCCACGCTGCCCCAGCCGCCATCAGGCTGCTGCTGCTCCAGCAACCACTTACGAGCCGCCGGCAGACTCCAGTGCTGGTGCGCGCCGGGACCGTTGTCGGAGTCCTCCAATGCCTAAAAGAATAGAAACGTGACGAAACGATCACAATCGTTGCGTTCGTTAACCTTACCTTCATTGCCATCATAATTGGGCAGCTGTTTACAATATGCCCAATGACGATCATGGGTAATTAAGCACGAAAAAAAAACCCTCTACCATCTGTGTTCATGACAAGCCATTGTAGTGAGCCCGTATTACAATAACGCGTATTTGATTTATCAAAACAGCCTAAGCGTATATTGATTTGTTTCAAATAATTTATTAGAAAAGTACCTAACAGCTAACCCACAATAAACTAACCCTAATGCCCGGGATACACGAGGCTAGTTTTTCAAGCTAGGATAGCAAGCTAGTTTTTTACCAAACTGTCCTGGCTTGCTGACCTAGCTTGGAGCATGCTAGTTCTGTTTACATGAAGCTAGATTTTTAACCGACTTCCAAAAAGGAGGAGGTTATAATATGTTCGGCTGTGGTTTTTTTTGTATGTTCAACGATTACTCCGCCGTTTGTGAACCGATTTTCAAAATTTTTGTTTTGTTCTATTAGGTTTCCCTCCAATTTGGTCTCATTTTCATAAAAGTGGTGATCTGATGATGGGATCCATGAGTAATCGAGGGAACTCCTCAAAATTTATATGGAAACATATGGTGATTTTGGTTTTATGAGAAGTATCCTAAGCATATGCTACCAAAACGCAAGATTTTGCACCAAGGTATAATATGGTTCCGAAGATACTAAGAGAACTCCGGATTCCTTATAGATACAAGTTTGGGGGTTTAGGCGCTGTTTTAAGAACTGAAAGCATATGCTACTATGCAAATTACATTCATCATCATCATCATCATCATCATCATTACCACGCGCACGTCAGGGTCACCAGTGTCACATGGTTGTATATGGATACAATATGCCCCCACAATACCATAATTATATCATCACGTTATGTCCTTATAATAATTGGTACTTTTCATAGCGATTTTAATATAAAAAATATAATGTTGTTTCAAAATAAATGATTCAAGTTCTAAGCGACTTATGTACCACAAAATTGAACATAACAAAGTCAACCTTAACTCCAGAGCGTAAGGCACACATTTGACATTACTTTTGAAATTCGAAAGAAAAAAGAGAAGTAAGTTGCTTCGATAGGTACTACACTAGTTTAACTATTAACCCATCAAGCCCAAGCGGCACCCGGCTGCCGCATAACAATTAAAAATCTGTTGTGACTGCGATTCCCACGATCGAGGTAATAAATTGAACCCTTAGTATGAAAATACTTACACAGGAAAACAATCTACATCGTAATAGGAATAAGAAACACAATCGCATTGAGTGCGACTCTTAACAAATTGTAATAAGACACGTAGAATATACGCGATGGTTTACTAGGTAACTAAAAAGAGTGAAATTATTATTTTTAAAAAAAAATTAAAACCGACTTCCAAGGTAATAACAATAATAAAATCCTTATAATATGAACTAAAAAGTATTAAATAATGTTTCCTATCTAATAGTGCCTTTTTCCGAATTCGGCTAAACCTCAACTATTTCTGTACTCAATCTTCATAATTTTTAAGTCGGTGCAAGTTCCAAATGTTTCAAATACCTATTCTGTCAGAGAACTGAAGATTCAGCTATATCTGGTACCGACTTCAAAATGATGAAGATTCAGTACAGAAATAGTTGAGGTTTAGCCGAATTCGGAAAAAGGCACTATTAGATAGGAAACATTATTTAATACTTTTTAGTTCATATTATAAGGATTTTATTATTGTTTTTACCTTGGAAGTCGGTTTTTTTAAGCTAGTACTTATTGGAGTGCTGAGGTGACCACACGTCCAAAATGAACTGCATACGAAAAAAAAACACTATTGGACTAAAACAGTTGCTTCGAAAACTGTGCCATTTCGCGCTAGACGAACTAGAAGATGAACTACAAAAACGGGTGTGGACATGCAAGACCGTGAATTTTACGAAGAGAAAAACGTGGATCATCTGCTTTACTTTTGGAAGAATTTCGCTATGAAGATTTGGGAGAGTATAAGAGTATTTTGCGAATGACGCCTGATTTGTTTACTAGCCAACTGCAAACTAGCTTCGCCGGTCACATGAAGCTAAAAACGCCAGGATAATAAAATCAGTGGTGGGGGGGACGCTACTAGCCTGAAAATAGAACTCCATCCTATTAAAAACTGTCCTGGCTTGTAAACTAGCTTACTAGCTTACTAGCTTACAAATGAAGATAGTTTTGTCTACACGAAGCCAGAAGCACTAGCATGCTAGCTTACTAACACTAGCTTGCTATCCTAGCTTGAAAAACTAGCCTCGTGTAACCCGGGCATAATACTGCTTTCGTAACTAACTTGATAAAATTTAATCCTTTTAGACCTTTAGGGCGGCTACATTTCGTGAGTTATTCACGCAAAGGAAGTTATGCGGGCAAATTTATTGACCTTCAGAGTTCAGAAGTCTTACGCGTTCCTACGGATTTATTTTAGGCTCTCTTTATTTAGGCTCTCATACTTTTATTATATACGCTCATTTTGGGTAACTTTGAATTGCGGTTTAACTTTGAACAATACAAAAACATACAAAAATGTATTGTTCAAAGTTAAACCGCAATTCAAAGTTACCCAAAATGACTGTACTGTTGTTGGTACTTTATTTTATAGTATTTTTGTAAGCTTATAGAAACAGAAGTTATTTTCACATTTCCATCTTGATTATTGTATGTAACTATGGAGCTTCTAAATTACTTCAATATTTTATTAAGCCTTTTATGCTACGATGCACAAAAATAGTACCTATTTCTAACACCACACGTACTTACGTAGTAACCGTATTTAGTAATTTGTGCCCACACGTTTGGTCAGTATGAACTTATAGCATCATCGTAGTCTTTTAATATTATGTCCTATAAACGTTTTGTTCGCCTCTGTATTGGCTCACTATGGCCCAACGTTAAGAGGCATTTATACAGTATGGCGTTATGGCCTTTATACCTGTATAGCAAGCGCGGTGGTAGTCAGCAGACCGAAGCTGCCGTCGGGGTGCTGTTGTCGCGCCAGCCCCGCCATCGGCCGCCGCACGAAGTGCAGCAGGCTGCGGTGACGGTGGTCCTGCACCACGCACCGCAGCGCCAGGATCACCATCGATATCGTGTCTACACAAAATATAGCCAGTGGTTACTAACATATATCCCCTTCGTAACAAATATACTTAATAGTTCTTCTTATACACGGTCGATTAGTTCTTCTTATATAAGGATGAGAAAGTCACATGATAGAGAAATCAAGTGTTTCTGCAAAAAGGGCATCGTATAGATTGCTCGTATGGTCATCGAATGCGGCTTTTTAATTAATTTTGCGGCTTTCTGTGCTCACTAGCAATATAAGTCGTTTTTCTATTAGCCTTCTTTATTTCAAACCATCTTCTTCACCAAAGGTGAGATCAGCGGCAGCATTGGTGATGCCCAGCTGAAGCTGGAGAGCAGACAGTGAGCTTGGCGTACATGGACTTTCGTGCGGCTTTAACTGTGTTGTAACATACCTAGACTATGATCAGCGGCAGCATTAGCAATGTCCAGCAGTCGCCGTATATGACGTCGACGCACGTGCGCAGCGGAGGAGCAGGCAGCGAGCATGGCGTACGCGAACTCGCCGTCGTGCGGTTGTTCCCGATGCAGCAAGGCCGATACGAGATCCTTGCCGTGGAAGGAGCGCGGGTCCTTGCATAGCGCGCCGAGAGCCAGCGTGTAGGCGGCGAGGCGCGCCAGTGGTGGCGGTGACTCGTGGTGCCTAACGATGTACACAAGATACAAGAGAATAGAGATCGAGCAATGAATTATCTACGTATCGAATGTTCAGTTCTTTCCGTGCGAATTTTTTACGCCGGTTCTTCTCGCCGGGTTAGTTCCCGAACAGGTGATAGGCACCATAGTTTCGACGTGTTGATTTTTTTTAAATAACTCTTAATAAAAATTATTTGACCTTGATTTAGATTTTTCACGTAAAAGAGCAGATGACTAAAAAGCATTACACAAAGTAAGACTCATTTTAATAGAAAAATAAAGTTTGTCACATTTGAATAAAAAACGCGGAACTAAACGATGTCATCCTGGACCACCAGTCCATCAACAGTTTGCTAACATAACTAACGCATGGGCCATGGGCTTGTAAACCTAAACCATAGTCTAAAGAGAATGCAACGTACTTGGACATCATGAGCAGTATCTCAATCTCCATCTGTTTGGCCGACAGCTGCATCTCCAGGCTCTGCTGCTCTATCTCCTTGCCAGTGTTGTTAGCCAGCTGAATAAACAATACAGCGCTATGTTAATAATACTTTTTTCTAAAGTTATGTGCTTACCTACATATTCTCTACGTACTTAATATACTTCAATCCATTTTAATATGTAGCTTATAAAATACGTGTTATAAGATACGAAATTAATAATTCAAATGCGGCTTCTTGCGAAGAAACAGATCCGTAGAAACCGTGTTTAAATTCGTACATTTACTTACGTATAAGTAGTTTGATAAAGTATCGGAGTTACTTGCTTAAATTAGAATATGCATAATTTTTTAATCAATAAAATGTACCTACATTAATTATTTGGTAAATTAAAAAGTTTAACCGCCGTACTCAGAGACATTTAATTATGATTAACCTGCAGTTTAATGAAGAGTTTGATAGATAACGTATGGGGCTTATATCAAAATTTTGAATTAATTACAATTAAGTAATTAATGTTCCACTCTGAGTGCGGCAGTAACAATAGAAGAGCTTTAATGAAACGTAACAGTAAACTAACAATCACACCCTTGTGATGGTCGTTTTGATATTGATCCCGATACCTTTTGCGAGTTTCTTTCGCCGGATCTTTTCGCCGGGTTAGTTTCCGATCCGATGTCGTAGGCACCATAGTTTCGAAGTTCAGAAAGAATTTAGTAAATAAAATCGGCCAAGTGCGAGTCGAACTCACGCATGAAGGGTTCCGTACCAGTATAGAGCGAAAGTAGGCATAAAATTGTGTTTCTTGTATGGGAGCCCCCCTTAAATATTTACTTAGTTAAAATTTTATTATAAATTATTAAAGTACAAATATAATTAAAGATTTTGTGAAAATTTCAAGTGCCCTGTTACCGTTATTGATTACGAGCGAAAAAACCTAAAAAAAATCACGTTTGTTGTATGGGAGCCCCCTTAAATATTAATTTTATTGCGTTTTTAGTATTTATTGTTATAGCGGCAACAGAAATACACAATCTGTGAAAATTTCAGAAGTCTAGCTATAGCGGTTCTTGAGTTATAGCCTGGAGACAGACGGACAGACGGGCAGACATGGAAGTCTCAGTAATAGGGTCCCGTTTTTACCCTTTGGGTACGGAACCCTAAAAATTAACTCTGAATAAAAATTATTTGATTTGATATTTAACTCCGACTTTCGGTCCAGTGTCGGCCTAAGGCAATTTCAGGATGGAGGGAGATCGGTGTATGGCGCCCTCTTGCTTGCTTTTGCTGCTCAGTTCGCTGTACGGTAGGGCCCCTGTCATATTGTATTGTCAGATGTCTGTCGTCCCCCCCCCCCCACTGACCTGCAGCGTCAGCATGACGTGGTGGGTGTCGTTGCCCCAGCCCCAGTCGGCGCGGCGCTGGGCGAGCAGGAACTGCAGCGCCTTCTGTATGGCCTGGCCCTCGCTTAGCGCCAGCTCCCACGTCGTCGTCCATGCGGCTGATGTCGTCGGCGCTGCTCGAGTCGTCGTCAGCTGGGTCGTTGTTGGCTCAGTTTCTATACAAAATTGAGGAAGGGTATTATACCTGTAAAGCTACCTGCTGTGTTGTTAACCTAGTTGTCATAAAACCGACATGAATCCTGTACGAATCCCCCACCGTAAACGAAGCCTACTTTTATTAAAACCAAAGTGTAAATAGGCTTTTCTGGGCTTACGATTTAAAACTTTTATACATCAAGACATTTAATTGTAAAGTTTGTAACATATTATATTTATAGTATACTGTGTACTATGCAATCACCAAAACATATTCCCCATTATTCGGAATAAGATATATTCCGTATTACGTACAAGCTTGACACTATGATACATCAAGATAAGCGGACAAGAGACATTTATAATGTAGACTCACTCGACACATTTACACTGTAGACAGTTACACAATCCAGTTTTACATTTACAGTGTAGGCGCTACGCGCTACGAAGTGCTACGAAGCGCTACGAAGTGCTACGGCTGTCTACGCGCTACGAGATTTAAGCCCAAGCCCGGGGCTTTACATAAATCACGATCATATTTGCATTTAAGCCCGTGTTATTGCGAAAGTAATTTTAGCGTGTGAGTTGTGTTTCTGTTGCTTTTAATAATACATGTACACTGTACAGCTACAAATGGTCCTAACAGTACTCATTTTTGATTAAATTTCTAATTGAATTACGTTACTTGTTCTACTCTTTGGGAATACATTACATTTAATGTTCCTTTGTGAATCTCACAAAAAACCTAGCTCATAATCTGTACATATTTAAAATCCGTACCGTACTAAATAATATTAAGCCTAAAGCCAGCAATTTTCTTGAATAATGTCGGATGCATAATAATACCTTATTTTTAATAATCTATACGGAATATAAACTGCCTATTTGGGAAAAAAGGCTACACGCGCCCATAAATAATAATATTTATGAGCGGAAACCCTTTTTGGTAACCTGCAAAATTTTTTGGTCGACGGATTTAGTAACTTTTTTGTTTAGCTTGCCGTTTATTCGGATGAGAGTGTTTTGCGTATAATAGATATTAAGATGAGATGTTGATTGAAAAAGTTATTGAAATGTTTTTTCAAGGCTAAGTAAGTTTTCTCTTCCTTCCTCCTATTTCCGTCATACAGAAAAATAATTAATATTAACAACCGTCCGTTCGTTCGTTTATTATCTCTATATTATATTGAATGTATTTCTTACCAGTTTCTGCTCTGGCGAGGGTGTGGATGATGAGCAGAGTCCACAGCGTCATGGCGATACTGGCCCGCGTCCATGACATGGTTTTCTGCAACCAATGGTCACTGAGTGAATAAAAAAAGAAATATGACAACTTTAATAACCATTAAAAGCTTGTTCACTCGACAACTCCTAATGGTCCGGGAGCCCGGAGCTGTCAATCTCAAAAATGCCCTCATAGCGTGCATGGATTTTTTTGATGAAAATAGATACTTTAGAACTATAGGAACCCGAAACGCTCGGTTTGCGTGGATTTGCAAAGCCGAAAGTACGTAAAAAAAATTTAGAAAAAAAGGTGAATAAATGTTTTGCCCTTACCATGTGCATTGGTTTGCCTAAAGTGTTTTTAATAGAAAATTTCTTTACCTTTCAGGAAAAAAATACGCAAACCAATTTTTTAAGTGTGTGATGACTGATGAGGGAGGTCATTTCGACCTCATTACGTAACATGATTTTTTTTATTTGTTCCTTGCAATGTCTACTTTAAGATTATCTTGGTTTGCGGGCTTAGAAACGGCCGGAAATGTTCGGCAAACCACCTTAAAGTTTATGGACCCTGAACTCGTTTTCAATAAAGTACTATAGTCAATAAATATAATCTAGAATAATAATTGATGTTTCTTTGTAAAATTACCATTGTTTCATGGTGATTTTAACTATAGGTACATTCAACTTCAATTAATACTTTTTTTGGATAAAATAACTTTTTATATTTTTTTGTAATATAACTTTAGAATCAACTTCATAAAGAATAATTATTATGACACCTTGTTGTTTTTATGATTTGAAATTACTAGAGATCGCCCAATGGTCGAAATTCGACCTTAAATTTAATTATAACTTTCAATGCATAGAGATATTATGTAGTAGTACTTATATGTCAGTGTTTCAATGCTACTCTTTTTTTTTTCTTTTTCTTCTTTTTTGGCAACTTGACACAAATGATGCATATGTTGTGCCACAGACAAATTGATAAATTCTTATTATGGCACTTCGGCTATAAAACCGTGGCCAGTGTCGACTGTCGAGTAAATGGCGGGAAACAATGATCTAGTATAGTACAATTTTTAGCGTCGTTTTCATGTATCGTCAGGTCTAAAGTCTAGTCAAGGCTAAAGTTTAGAAAGCTACGTCAATTAAATGTTGGTGACATGGGTTAAGGAGGGTTGTTTTGGGTGAGAAAAACTCCTACTTACCGTTCTACCGCCAGGCAACTCTCCGTTTAGAAGAAATTCGCATTTGAGATTTTCGTAATCTTCAGATAAGATCATCGTTTTCTGATGTTGTTTACGAAGTGTTTTTAAGGCATCCCAAGGCTGTGATGAGTGGGGGATGATTATTTTATTATTCCAAAACTATATAATTCAAGGTTTCTTGATAAAAATTAAGAAAATTATCAAAATTCACTACTATATTAGTAATTGTATGGGTTTAGACTTTAGCTAATAACCCGCCACCCGCACTAATAAATATTTGGCTTTTTTTTCTTCTCCTTCTTTTTCCTTTTATTTGCCTGGGATTTGTCACTTGGCATTTCTTTGACGTTCCGTTAAGGATAACAATTTAAGTAGGTAATGTAATGGAAGCGGGGGGGACGGGGGGGCGCAGCCCCCCCTAAGGCGGCCCCAAAACAAAAACAAACACAATCCAGAAAGTCCAAAAGTAGGTTAGGTTAGGTTGGAACTTAGACCACAACACCCAGAAATAGTCAACTGATAATTGAAGCTAGTTGTGCCATATTGAGGGTTATTGGTCTCTAGGTATGACTGATGATGGATCTGAAGATCTGAGGTTGAACTTCTAGAGTGCAATTCCTAAGCCGAAGGCTTAATTGTCATAAAAAAAACAAAACGTCAAAGTAGTGCCATAATAAGAAAAAGACGAAAAAGACAGTAGTTTTTATGTAGCGAATTTTGTTATTAATTTTTACTTTTAATTTTTATCAAAAAACCTTCATTTACATTGTTGAATAAAATTGAAATTTTAGTTCTCCACTCACAACAGCCTAGCGAGAGGCATTTTTCCGAAGAAACGCTCCGTAAATTGTCGAGAATAGAATATGACGTAGCATCAATATTCCGAAAATTTCAAAGGTGAGTATCTCTAAAACTGGTGGGCTCCTTGTTGTGGTGTTGGTACAAGGGGGGGGGGGGGGGGGTTACCCCTCCCCCCTCCCCCCACCCCCGCCCTCCCTCCTATTTTGACGTAGGTTTCTAAACCTTTACCCTAGTCAAAGTCTAAGTAAAAGTCAATACAGTCAAGGAGTCAAGTCGGTCGATTCAGTAAAGTGGTAGACGCTTTACTGAACCTTTCGATGGAGTTTTGGAGGGAATACAAAATAGCACGTTTCTGGATATTACATCACTTTCCTACACTTGTGCATGAAAACGAATATCTAATGGTTAATATCCTACCAATATTACGCATTAAAAACCCAGTTAACACAATTTTAGGAAAATAATACAAAAACACAACAGCACTCTTTCACATTCCCGGCAAAACTCCAATCCATTTTTAATTTGACAATAGACTTCAACCATAAATAATAGCGTATAATTCGTGTGTATAGGCTTGTCATTCAAAATATTATCGTAGTGTGCACATTGTAGTGTGTTTAATGTTTTAATTATTAAAATAAGGTATGATAAAAGCATAATTTTAAAACTATTGGCTCGATGCACTCCTTCTCCATATAAACTATATCTGTGCGAAATTTCATGCACCTACATTTCCGCATTTTTCATCAAAAGGGATCCAAAGTTTTTTGCTCACGTATTAATATATAGATGAATAGATAAATGAAGACGTGAATGGAAGAACCTGGTAAGTAACAGTTAAAAATATGCCATTTTTACATAAATGGAGGCTTTGGGTAAGTAGGTAAGTTACAAGGTTCCTTGTCGCAGAAAATTTTGCGTACAATATTTGTAAATGTAATGTGGCAAAACTCCACTGAACCTCGATGTCTATTATATGAACCCACTGAATGTGGACGGACATTAAATAGTGATAATAAATTAGAACCATTGTGGTACAGACAATTTCTCATTTTTTCCTTATAATTTGAACTAACCTTGTACCTACTTACCTAAAGCCTCCATTTATGCAAAAAATTGCATTTTCTTAACATATTTTATTCACAATTTTATTCCTAATTTTTTTTACGTACTTCCGGCTTTGCAAATCCACGTAAAACGAGCGTTTCGGGTTCCTATAGTTCTAAACTATCTATTTTCATCAAAAAAATCCATGCACGCTATGAGGGCACTTTTGAGATTGACAGCTCCTGGACAGTAATTAAGAGCGGGCTGTCAAATTTTGTTGTATTTTCTAATAAGTATTACGATCCCGGAAGACGATTGACTTAATGAAATTGAGATTTATTTAATCATTGTATATTTATCTCATATTTGGCTAACCAAAAACACGATTCACTTATTTTGACTCGATAGTTTTATTTTTCGAAATTATGAATATTTCTGGGCTTTTCAACAAATATCTGTTACACTTATTGAGTTACTATCATTAAATAATTTGCACTACTACAATAACACACTTTATAAAATAATACCTAAAGGAAATATTAGTACTTATTGTATTTAATTTTTAAGTAATCATCAAAAACATTTTTGGGACTAGTGAACTTTACTTTCGTGCTATAATGCGCCGGACCGTTGTTACGCGATATTGTTCACTATTAGCTGCAGCGCAAAATACAATTCATGCGGGCACGATTCATGGAATCATTGTATCACGATTGGAGGATAGCGGGGTGTGTAGGCGGGGCTAGCGTGTTTAGATAATTTTGGGAGCCCGGTCTTAAAACGATTTAAAAAAAAGCAGACGTTTTTATTCATCTATATTATATTTTTTGTAAATAACGAAGATTATAGTTAACCCTTACATATAAAAACGCAAATATATTTTAACAAACACAAATTCTATCTTTTATAAATCTTTATACCTAACAATTTGTGTAGGAAAGCAAAACCGCCTAACATAATTTTTAACATTACCAAAGACTGTAACATTTTTCTTAATAAAAGCGAGGTGGAAGTTTTTACTAGCTTATTATTGAAATACCTATATTAATAAATCCTCATTTTCTGTTATAATAAAATATACATGCTCATTAGCATAGCTTTTAAACTTTCGTTTTCCAAAGCTCGTAATGCCTGTTAAGGAAAGCTGCTAATTAGGTTGCTTGTAAGTACATCAATTAGGTTAGAACATATTATATTATTCATATTTTTTATATTTACAATAATTTTAATTGCGTTAAAAATACTATAAGTGGATTAATTAATAACACTACTTACATAATGTCAAACATTAATATTTATTAACTAGCTGTGCCCCGCGGTGTTACCCGCGGTTTAAGTGATATATAATAAAAGACTATGAAAAGTACCAATAATAGGGACAAAACGGAACGATACAATATGGTTCTATAATGGTTTATGGTAGTGATGATGATGATGAATGTAATTTGCATAGTAGCATATGCTTTCCGTTCTTAAAACAACGTCGAAACTCCCAAACTTGTATCTAAAAAGAGTTAGGAGTTCTCTCAGCACCTTCAGATTCATGGTATACCTTGGTGCAAAATCTTGCTTGTTGGTAGCATATACTTAGAATACTGCTCACGAAACCGAAGTCACCACATGTTTCCATATAAATTTCGAGGAGTTCCCTCGATTTCTTATGGATCCCTTCATCAGGTCACCACTTTTATGAATATGGTACCAAATTGGCATGATAACCTATACACCAAAAGAAAAATTTTGAAAATCGGTTCACAAACGGCGGAGTAATCATTGAACACAAAGAAACGAACATAACACCTCCTCCATTTTGAAAGTCAGTTAAAATTGTAGCCTATATGTTATTCTGATGTATAAGCTATATTATTGTAAAGTTTAATTAAAATCCGTTCAGTAGTTTTTGCGTGAAAGAGTAACAAACATCCATACATCCATACATCCATACATACATACATACATTCATACATCCAAACTTTCGCCTTTATAATATTAGGATATGTACAATTTACAAGTGCAGCATGATCGTTTCACTTAAGAGGGCGACTAACCCAAAAAATCAAACATCGTCCTTCTCTCTTTACACTCGCGCCCGTCTTTCATATGCCAGGTGAAAAAGGACGACGCGGAATCATCGCCAAGTTAGTTTTTTCTTAATAACTCGATATATTTATTACATTTTACAAATCCGCCAGGTTAGTGTCTCAATAATAGAATTTTATACAATGTGTTAAAATATTAACTTAGTTTAATGCACGGTTATGGCAATATATGAAAAATTCGTTAAAATTAGATGCATCTTTGTGATTTTGTTCTATCGAGAAAATTTTAAGATATCGTGTTTTCGCTCAGATCAAATTCTTGGAAATATATTGTAGTATCTATGTTTAGAAAATGAAACAATTCGAGGCTTATTTTTAAGTATAAAAATGAATTATAAAATCGACAATTTTGGATTAGTCGCCCCCTTAATAATATTATCGGTACTTACTCCAGTCGCCAAAAGCAACGCATACTCTAATAGATTCATACTAAGATGCTACCCTTAATTCATAATAATTTATGTTTTAAGCCATTGTTAATCTCTCGAGAAAGAATTGATGGCGAGATCATTCATCCAGGTAATTAACGCGTCCTAATAGGTAAATAACTTAAGGCCGACGACGGAATTGAAGTTTCGCAACTAATTATAGACAGGGCGAGTGAGGGGGTGAGGCGGCGCCGCGGGGAGGGGCTCCAGCCAGTGTTGCCAACGCTACTGTTAACAGTAGATCTACTTTTTTTTCTTGAGGTCCCCGTTTTTCTGTTTTTTTTTTCTTAAAATCTATTATTTTAGGCTTCCATAACCAATTAATTGACACAAAAACGGAACCTTTATAGATTCGGTGCGTCTGTCTGTCTGTCCGTACGTATGTCATAGCCGTTTTTCTCCGAAACTATAAGACCTATACGGTTGAAACTTAGTAAGTAGGTGTATTCGGTGAACCACATTAAGATTTTCTTACACCTTCACCTACTGTTTTCTACTGTTTTTTCAATTATGAGCTGATTCTCTGGAGTTGGCAACACTGGGTGCAGGGGAGTGCACGAGGGTCCAGGGGGGGGTGCTGTTGAAATTCACCGTCTGCTGGTCTAATTGAGGCGGGGGCAGCGCTCCGTGAACTCTTACCCACCGCACTGTAAATGAATAAAGCTTACTTGTGCCGTGTCAAGCGTGTTTTAATTTTGAGGTAGTGACTTTTTTTAATAAGCAGTTCTTAGATTAGGTTAGGCCTACGATTAGGGCCAAAAGAAGTCACATCGTTTTCGATTGTCTATAAATCGGAAACGTAGCTGAGTTCTAAGTCTCTACTTCACTAATTATCGTTGGCTGCGGACAATTTAATCGTTTGTTTGAATATATTATTCTCCTTATCTTTAATAGCACCAGATAAACCAGCGTATACATAATTCGCATACAATGTTCCTCAATGTTGGACTTTTAATCCCACCAAAAACATAATGTAGAAATGGAGAGCCATGGCACCCAGCCAGAAAGTTCCATACAAACATTATTCTTGTCTATGGACTGCGCCGTAAAAAGGATGGAGATATAAATGAATGCCAAGTTCTATGGAAAATTGAAATATGTATGTATAGGAACCAAATAACATTATGAACAAATAATAGAGTCTATTTCTTTACTTTATTTAATATCTATAACAATTGATGTTATTTAGATAATGTGAGATCTTAAAGTAGATTAGATCTAACTTGGCCAGTTTTCATTACATCAGTCATTTCATAAAGTTATTGAACATTTTAATTCTAATGAAAACTGGTCAAGTAGGGAAACAGCCCCTAAGGCTTGTTGAGTATCAGTCGAATAAAACAAAAAAATCCAAGCGAATAGAAAAAGCAGCTACCATCAGGAGGCATTGGAATAATACGGTATAACACAAGTGTTTTTCAACCATTAACTATAGGGTACAACTTATTGTGCGGAGGTTAAGTAGCTATTAATATCTATAATATAAAACTCCGTTAACTTATATTAGCAGACAGAATGACGGACGGACGGATGGACGGACGGACGGACAGACGGACAGACGGACAGACGGACAGACGAACAGACGAACAGACGGACAGACGAACAGACGGACAGACAGGGATTAAAAGAATTCTATGTCTATTCTCTGGGACTCAAACTATATCTCCATACCAAATTTAAAAACAATCAGTACAATCAGTTTGGGCGTGAAGAGGTCACAGACAGACAGACACACTTCATAAAGTCACCTTCTATTCATTTCATAAAGTTTCTTCACTTCACAAATAAATATTTACGGGGAGCTACAATAAACGTGATTTTTTTGGCCTTTTTTGCTCAAAATCAATAATGGCAGCCGGTAGGCAATTGAAATATTCACAAAATCTTTAATTATATTTTTACTTTCATAATTTATAATAAAAGTAAAATAAAAGAAATATTTAAGGGGGGTAGCCATAAAAAAAAACACAATTTTTGCCTAGTTTCGCTCTGTCCGACTCGCACTTGACCGATTTTTTTTTGTTTTTTTTTTTTATTTTTCCCTACGCTTACACACCATTACCTAGCTGGATTACAAATTTCAGCCTTCTAGGTCATCTGGAACTGGGTTAGAATTTTGATCTATAGGTCAGTCAGTCAGTCAGTGATAAAAATGTAGATTTTCGGACGTTAATATCTTAATAACCGTTTGAGCTATGTTTATGAAATTTAGATCATATATTTATCTCGCAAATCTCATTATATGAGCCAAATTTGAAACGTTTATGTGAAATAGTTTCTGTAATATTAATATATATATATGGTTCGTGTAATATTACACACGGTGCTGCTCGCCAATTCTGTTATTCTAGAACTTAGCTTGACACGCTACCGCGTGTCTATATTATGCAAAAACCCAGCAAGGTAATATGTAACAAGAAGTATATACAAGTAATCCACACAAAGGGAACATTTAATTCGTAATAAACAAAGGCAGTTAGCGCACCTATTGACACAAAGTTGTTCAACTAAGCTCGTTAAGCGAATCCGTTTATGTAAAGCTGTAATTCCATAATTAGTATCGACGTTGTTAACATGTAGTTTAACGATATAAATAATTGTTAATGTTTAATTTAATATTACCAAATGTAGCTTTCAACTTTATTGCGTCAAATTCGTTTGTCACGCGGGAGTTACCCAATTTTTGCTTATGCCCATTCTCGAAACTCCCTTTTCTAGAGATTTGACTCCATAATATGAAATTTCATCTAAATTATGACAGTGGTTTAGATGTATGAAGACGAAAGTAATAAAGACAGACAGACCTATAATGTATAATGTTTAATAATAATTAAGTATGAACATAAAATATAATCTTTTTCAGTTACTAATTAGTAAGTAACAATTAATGTACTTTACTAGGTCCACCCTTTGTAACTCCTGTTTATGATTTATTTTAATAAAAGTAAACACAGGTAAACCCATAATATTATGTAATTGAAATAAAGGAAAAAAGTACAAAGCGACATACTTGTTAAAACAACAGAAGTCGTACATTGTTTTCATTATTATGACTACAGTAGCAGTCAAGTGCCTTTGTGGTCCTGCTCTCATTAGTCACCAGTGACTAGAATCTAGATAATATGCTTTATTGTGAGACATGAGTTATAAATCTAACTCAGTTAATAACTTATTATTGAAACTTGCGTGTGGCATTTGGGGACTGCCGCGGTAAAGCTATTGCATATCACTTTTTATCAACTTATGCAATTATAAATCGCATAATATGTCTAGTCACACGCACACAAACACCGTGCCGAAGTCTGGCAACGCCGCACCGCTGTGCCGGTCGGAGTGGGGGGTGTTAAGATTTTTCTTTACGTAATTTCTTGATTCGGTCGCCGTGCTCAAAGTCCGCGATAAAAGCCATGCAATAGTTTAAAAAATATTAAATGAATTTTAGTGTAACTCAAAGTACCTACCTTTATCTATGCAAAACTCATATAAATCGGTTGAGCGGTTAAAGCGTGAATATGTAACAGCCAAGATCTAATTTCGCATCTATAATATTCTATCCCTAAGGATAACGTCCAAAAACTTCAACTTAAGGACGCTATCACATAAAAATTAGCAGGTCGATATCTGTCAGTACGAATATCGACGTTAAGGACATTAAAATAACATTCATATCAGCGCGCCTTGTACAGTGGCGGTTACGACGCTCGCCGCGTTCTTGATAGGGTGAAAATGTATGAAGAAATTTGAGAGCGTTTCTTATTTTTCTTATAAATGGAAATGTTATTTATTTTTATATAAAATATTTAGCTATTCGTACAGGGGACTAAATAAGCAACAATTTTTTTGTATATTTATTTTCCTTAGTTCAGTGTATTTAGCTATACTGGTTCCTAATCAGACCCCATTTTTTAATATTTTGCGATTATTGTGATGGTTAAAACGTATTTATGTGAAAATTTTGTATGCGGCTATAAAATGTTTATGGTTTGACTGCGGAGATGAATATATTATCTTTCATTTGAAACTAAAACATCCTCGCAGTGTGACTTCTAATTCTTTAAAATGGTACCTGAAAATCGCTGATATTTGTGAAAAAATGTAATAGCGTCCTTAACTGCTTATGCGAATTGTAAAATGTCCACAGAAACATATTTGAAATATTTTTCGCTATCAACATCTAACTGGCGAAGTGGCTATATCGCATTTTTTTAGTTTTAGCCCAGCAAAATGTTAATTTTCCGGCGTAAACATTTCGTTATGACTTCCGTACAAAGTCGCGTGCAATGTCTAATAAATAATGTAACCAATACGAGTGTTCAGAGTTATTTAACTCGGAGGTTCTCTAAAAATGATCCTTATAACCTAACATTAAGGTTCTCGCAGTGGTAACAGCAGTTTATATGTTACGGTTAATGTGCGTAAACCAGTTAGACAGCAGATTAACAAGGTATTCTGCAGATTATCTGGGTGAGTCAGTAAAAGTGCAAAAAGTTTATTCTATTCTCATTAAATTATATAAAACAGGTTCTTGTTTGAATAAAACATGTTATTTAGTTGTAGAGAATTATTTAATATAATTTTTTGGAAATAAACAAAGTCATAAATTATTACATTTGAAGTAAAATGTAACTCCACTAGTAAAATATAACAGATCGTATCAACTAGAAAAAAACCAATCAAAACGACACTTTTTTGGTTGACAAGCTTAAGTCAAAGTTTTTAGGACTTTTACGAAGGAAAAGAATGCAAACTAAAACTTAATAATTGGAACTTTAATTATAATGCAACACGAAAGTTTAAAATTTCATCTTAAGAATGCAAACTAACTAGGTAAAGTGCAAATATAAGCTTTTTTATTTAAAAAAATTACATTTTAACGGAAGGTATAGGGAATCTGCAGATTCCCTAGGTAATGTGCACGTTAACGTATTCTGCATTCTAACGGTAACATATACAATATGCAAAATAAGCGGTGAAAATGCTGAGGTGTGCAGCGCGGGGCGGCGCCGGCCGTCACCGTGAAATATTTACGAATGTAGCCTTCCGGTCACTGACCCCGGAAACTAAGCCGCTGAACAATATTTTCATTGTAATATGTATTTGAATCTTGCACTTGGAATCCAACGTAGCGAGGAAGAAGAAAAGTTTTATTACAGTTCGTGTGTACAGGTTGTTTTGAATCTTAGAATAATATGGGCTATATGTGTTTCAAACTTTCTAGTAATCCTTATCGTTACTAGTAATAAAATGCGAAAGTGTGTATGTCTGTTATCTCTTCACGCTTAAACGACTGCATCGATATAGATAAACTTTGGTATGGAGATACATTGAGAGATGAGAACGGACGTAGAATATTTTTTTAGGAAAAATGTAAGCTTCCCGCGCCTTAAACAAATTTCTGCGCAGTGCGAGTTGTAGAACTTGTAGGTAACATCTTCTTTCGGTCGTTAGTTCTTTTTCGTTCGCTTCGTTCGGTCTTTTATAAACATAAGTTTAATTAATTACTAAAAATGTTCCTCGGTTCAAATTATGTTATATCCAAGATTTCATGGTCTGATGCGTATACAAAGTGAGATCACCAGGGTTGAGCCGCTCCAGTGGCGTGCTATATATAGCGGAGCACGCCTCGCCGCGCGCTCGCCCACCCGTGTATCTACCTACACTCGATATTTTATTGCTATACCACAAGCTATGAGACGAGCCACAAGGCAATGACACAAAGTGTAAACTTTTGTCTTAGGTGATTTGAATTATAGACGTAGTAGCAACTGCTTAAAATTTAGTATGTTTGTCGTTATCACAATAAAATAAAATTAGCCTACAATTTTTATTTACGTTTGTTTTGCCCAAGCACAGAAATCTATCAAAACCGTGGAACCAGTCAACACCATCAATATTTCATTCTGCATTTTAAATTATTTTTTAAAATTCTGTTTTACTTATTGAATATTTACTGGAAAGCTTAACATTTAATAGATTTATATTTACTACCCTACATTGATTTTGTTGCTCTACTAAAACTAATTTCAAAAGAATTTTCCCTTTGGCGAAACATCTCTTTACCGCTATTTCCATCAAAGGTTTTTCTCTCTTTACAACACTGATAAAGAGAGAAAAACCTCCCTACTAATACGTTTCATGTCGATTTGTTATTCACAGAGATGGCTCGAACGTTCATTTGAGGGAAATTTAATGAACCTGTCCGCTAAAGCGTCCTAGTTTAATTTCGTGTTATATTAATGTCAAATTGACGTGTTACTTCCTAGATATTGGCGTTCGAACAATGTTGGTGTAAGGTTTAATGTAGTCAAAATATATTCTAGCGTGGTGATAAAAAGTGGATTGTATTGGATGTGTTTTAGTAGTGTTGGCTTTCAATAAATAGGTTGTTCTTTATACACAGCAAAAAAGTATACTATTTTAGAATCGTGTACTATTTCACTGTGTAAATACAGCACACAACGAGTGATACACTGGATTTTCACAGGCACATTCTATACTCGGGCTATAAGCCTATAGAGTATAGCTAATTAGTCTAATTACACAATATAATAATGAAATGGGTCGTCTGGATTATAAACATATTTAGTAATTAACTTATTACAGTAGAATTTTTTTTTATGAAATAAGGGGGCAAACGAGCAAACGGGTCACCTGATGGAAAGCAACTGCCGTCGCCCATGGACACTCGCAGCATCAGAAGAGCTGCAGGTGCGTTGCCGGCCTTTTAAGAGGGAATAGGGGAGGGAAAGGAAGGGAATAGGGTAGGGGATTGGGCCTCCGGTAAACCCACTCACTCGGCGAAACACAACGCAAACGCTGTTTCACGCCGGTTTTCGGTGAGAACGTGGTATTTCTCCGGTCGAGCCGGCCCATTCGTGCCGAAGCATGGCTCTCCCACGTATACATTACAAATTACTCTTAAGGTAAATTGTAGCACGACGTAGAGTGTCGTAGCGCTCGTAGCACGTCGTAGAAGGGCGCCGAGCGCGTAGCAAAGGGCGTCATGTACTGCGTAGCACATCGTAGCACGACGTAGAGCGTCGTAGCGCTCGTAGCACGTCGTAGAAGGGCGCCGAGCGCGTAGCAAAGGGCGTCATGTACTGCGTAGCACATCGTAGCACGACGTAGAGCGTCGTAGCGCTCGTAGCACGTCGTAGAAGGGCGCCGAGCGCGTAGCAAAGGGCGTCATGTACTGCGTAGCACATCGTAGCACGACGTAGAGCGTCGTAGCGCTCGTAGCACGTCGTAGAAGGGCGCCGAGCGCGTAGCAAAGGGCGTCATGTACTGCGTAGCACATCGTAGCACGACGTAGAGCGTCGTAGCGCTCGTAGCACGTCGTAGAAGGGCGCCGAGCGCGTAGCAAAGGGCGTCATGTACTGCGTAGCACATCGTAGCACGACGTAGAGCGTCGTAGCGCTCGTAGCACGTCGTAGAAGGGCGCCGAGCGCGTAGCAAAGGGCGTCATGTACTGCGTAGCACATCGTAGCACGACGTAGAGCGTCGTAGCGCTCGTAGCACGTCGTAGAAGGGCGCCGAGCGCGTAGCAAAGGGCGTAATGTACTGCGTAGCACTTCGTAGCATATCTACGAAGATACTCTTCACTCGTCTTGACCGTTCCAAAAGAGTGCTACAACGGTTAGGGTCAATCACATTGCAACGTGACCCGGCGATACGATGCATTTTTAAATTACTCATTCATAACTGACTTATATTTACAACACAAGAATGACATACTTTGAATTAAGAGACTTGCTGCTCGCGGTGTCTATCTGTTTAAAATTTAAATGGCTCTCTATAAATGCATTACAACACCTCGTGACGTTGCAATGTAAACTGACCCTTATCTGTATCTTTGTTTAAAATTCTAAAACGGTATAGTATAGTATGACGTAAGATTGCTGACCGAAATAACAATAGCGTCGTATTACGTGAGCCAGTTTTCCGTTTATCCTAAATTACCTTTCTTTATGTATGAGCATTCGCACCAATACATTTCATTCAAAGCGCGGTATACATTTCGTTTGAAGTTTCTTCTCAATTTATATTAAACGACAATCCCAAAGGTATTAAGTAAATTATCGAAATTAAAAACGCTTTCTCACCTCCGGGCGGAAAACGTCAACTTTCTTCCCGCTGCGCTTACCGATGTTGCTGTTTTCCGCCTCCTTCGATGAGAAAAATAGTATACGCACCATGGGCAGTAAATAAGAAAGCCTCAGATCACATGTCATCTGAGACATTTCTTATTTTTCTGCCCTAGGTAATGTACTATTTCCGTTTGAAATATAATATCGAATCAAGTGTCTAAACACACTATGCCGAAGTTCCGCGGCGGAAGTTCGGCAAGATTACGTCAGCAATGTCAAACGCATACAATATAACGCGACGAAATTTCGGCATGGTGTGTCATCGGTACTTTAAAATACATTGCAGACATGCCGAACTTCCGCCGCGGAACTTCGGCATGGTGTGTTTAGACTTTAGACACTTATAGATATATTTTTTTAATTTATAAATTCAATAATTATGGTTACTACCAAAAGCTTTTAAGGAGGAAAGGAAAAAAGGATAATTTCCATTATCAAACATAATATATATTTTTAAATAAATATCGTACATATTTTTTAAAACTTTTAATTAGTTAACGGTTATTTATTATTATTTTCGAAAGCATTGCTACTAGCGCGCTAATGATTATACATTTATAACTGGTCCGCCCCTCGCTTGCGTCCCTAAGGGTGCGTTGTTTCCACTACAAATATAAGGCTTTTATCAGAATTATAAATCATTATTTGCGTTAGAGGCTCGTACGTTTTATATTCTCCCTCGTTCCGAACCATTATACTAACAGCATAATTTCAAATAACGAGCAAACTTAATTTTCATAATTGCTAATTTATAAAACACATTAACAGAGTGGCAGTAAATATGCAACGATTTTCAATTAAATAATTGTCAATTAGGGAACTTATTAAAAATATTCAATTATGTTTGAAAAACATTAAATTATTACTATAAAAGTGAGAGCCGGTTGTTGGGTGAATCTACTTTAATATTTTAAAAGGGGTCAACAGGGCAGCGGTCCAGATTCTGGACGGGCTAGGTCGTCGGTTTTGAGAAATTGAGAAACAGGTTTTGTGGTTAACCATTAGCTTCTGGGTTAAAAAGTCTTAGCAAACATATTTTTCAATAAAAGTGATGACCCGATAATCTAAATTTATATAACTCAAAGGTGACTGACTGACTGACTGACATAGTGATCTACTTTGAAACCTAATTAATAATAATACTTCTTAACGCGAGCGAAGCCGCGGGCAAAAGCTAGTCCTAGATAAATTGATACACTTTAACACATTCAATGCCACCACGATTTTCTAAAAGTTCCCAGCGATGCCGCCCTATTAAAAACTCAAACTATGAAAGGTGTGCTCTCGGCATTGCAGGATGAAATAACATGGCACACTAGGTGTGTTCACTGGCACTGTAAAGAGGTAAAATCATAAAAAGCGTTATTTCGACTTCAAACGTGCTTATTCATTAGTCCTTCTTGAGTTATTGAAGATATAATTTGTTTTCAGAAGTGTTTGTGATCTTGAAGGTTTAATTATGGCAGTAAATAGATTCCGAGGTAAGTATTTATCGTAATTTGATCAGTGACTGTTAACCTTTGGTTACTTATTTATGATTTTTTTAGACAATACTAAATATGAGCTAGAAACAGGGGAATATGATGATGATGCGACGCAAGCAGATAGTCCCCCATCAAATAAACGTCCAAAGTCCAGGAAAAGTGACAATTAAAAAAAAAGCGTTATTTTAAATATGTAGGTATTCCTTTCTAATTCTGTTTACAGCGACAAAATATTGTTTTAGTAAAGCCTCAAGTGCTGGTAAGTCGTATATTGTTCTTGACGTCAAGATATTACCCTAATTTTTCTACCCTCACTCTTGAGGGGTCAGCTCATTCCCGATGATCGTGATGTTTTTTATACATATTATAACTAAGCTGGCAAACAAGAGTATGGCCCACCTGATGGAAGCTGGTTACCATAATGCGCCTATGCGACGTCTGCAACACCAGCGATGCTACTGCTACTATAATATTATGTTATTTATTACTTATTGACAATATAAAATTATATTACTGAATAATTATGATGAATATAATTTGCACAGTAGCATATGCTTTCCGTTCTTAAATCAACGCCGAAACCCCCAAACTTGTAAATATAAGGAGTCAGGAGTTCCGTCAGCATCTTTGCAACAATGGTATACCTTGATGCAAAATCTTACTTTTTGGTAGTATAAGCTTTAGTATACTTCACATAAAACCAAAATCACCATAATATGTTTCCACATAAATTTTGAGGAGTTCCCTCGATTACTCATGGATTCCATCATCAGGTCACCACTTTTGTGAACATGGTACCAAATTCGAGTTAGACCCTATACAACAAAAAAAGAATTTTGAAAATCGGACCACAAACGGCTGAGTAATCGTTGAACAAACAAAAAATAAACTTATACAGCCGAACGTATAACCTCCTCCTTTTTGGAAGTCGGTTAAAAACATTTTTTTAACCCACGGTCCCACCATGTGAGAAATCTAATTTCTATACCATGATAATATTTTGTCGGAACTTGTGTCCGACACATGTCGGAAGCCTATACAAGCTTAATCTGACACGCTCGAGCTTGTCGCGAAATCCCTTCTTCCCCTCCCTAACTATTAAAGATTTTTCGTCATACAATAAAATGTTCAACTTTTCAAGCCCATTCATTCATTATGTCTTAAAGTGCTACATAAGTGGGTACGAAATGCCCCTCTTTCTTAAAGTAAATTGACCAAACAATATAGATACCGTGCACCCAGATATAAAAGGTTGAAAACTCGTGTAGATGAACACACCTGGCATGCTCGCGGCATTACATAATAAATTATTTTCGATAACATAAAAAATATCAGATCATGGAACCACTTAAGAATTCATTAGCTTACGGACAAAGTTTATGCTCTGAGAGTTTCGGTGAAAAAAACTGTGTTATCTTTGAGATATTGATGAAAAACGAAGAGCACGCCCGGCGTGCCAGCGGCATGCCGATAAAGATTAGTGTGGACAGACATGGTGTGTTAAAGGCACTGAATGTGTTAAGTGCCGAATTTACGCTTACTTACTTTACAAATAAGTTGCTGCTGCAGACCTTACGCCCGACTGAAATTACACTACCGAAATTACGCGACTTAATTTCGGTCTTTCAATTCAAAAATATTGCAGGTATAATTATGTCGCGCTTCAGTCGCATTCTCGTTATTCTTCATCGCAACTTTGGCAAATGTTTAGAAATGTGTTTATTATGTGTTTAGACACCAACCAAAACACCTAATTCATTAAAACCAACTTTAGCCCAGTATAATTGCGGATTGAGATTTCCACACGAAATCCCCAGCTGTACTTATGCAGTATTGAACTATAAACATTTCTCCAGCCCCGGCCAACTGTGTCGAGTGGGAGGGGGCAATGAGGCAGCAAACAGTCAAGAGCCGCAAGCATTGTTCGCAGCTTTTATTGTGACCTGCAATTTTTTCTGCGCACCATTATTGCTTTTGTTTTAAAATGTTGTATAAACTGCAGTAATTTCATTAGGTGGATTATGGTTTTTGAATAAAGAATAAGTCAGGGTAGGTATTTGTGTTCAGTAGTTTCGATAGCAAAGTTTCATTATATAGGATTTGACATAAGTCATAACGCATTGCAAGGGTCAAGTCAGTTAGGCTGATTTCAGTCTCACACTAACCATCGGCACCGACACTGAAATGTATGAAATATTAGTCGATAGCTACGCGTAGTTCATAAACGCTTCCTAGAATTTCATACAGATGAGTATATAGTATTCGTTGTTCATACAATATCACGAACCATCAGCGTCGACGAAGCGTGTGTGGTCAGCGTGAGACTAAAATCAGCCTTAACAATGCGTTAAGTCAAATCCCATACATTTTGATATCTAAATTCGCTGTCAAAAGTAGCGAATGCAATGACTAAGTACACAGAACTATTATTTTTCTGCGACGGAAGGTCCTTAACACGAGTTTACTTTTCAAAAAGCATTTTCTCGTTGGCATTTAACGATAGAGGCTTCGATGTTGAACGGCTTATGTCAAAATACACTTCAGAATTTTAATGAAGGGATCACGGTGAGCTCGTTTTGAAATCGCTCTTTAATATGGCTAGTTTTCCCGTGCTCTCCTATATTTTACAAAAAATAAAAAATACAATATTTATTTTTATGAACCATTGAAATACTATACCACAAAAATATGTCGGTCATACAATTTTCCTTATAGCTTATTTATGACAATAACTGAAGCACTAGTTTATGATAATAAGTGAATTACTCTGACCAATGTGGACTGCTCAAATGTGACTCACATTTTATTTTGAGCAGTCCACATTGGTCAGAGTAATTGCAGTTCTGTGCTGTATTGTATTTTAATGTAATTATAATAATAAAATATGTAAGAAAAATTAAAAAATATATATTATGATGAACTAGTTTGAATCATTTATATAATATAACGGATTATTAGATTGTGTTAGTAATTAATATGAATGGGGCGAGTGGCGTACGTGCCTATTTTTCGTACGTGACCCAGAGCGCCGGGGTTGGTATCTCAAAACTTTTATTCTTCATACTTTTTTTCTCGTTTAATATTTATTTTGCGAATATCGCTTATACAGCAACGATTCTACCCACTCTACCTATCACGTGTATCAATATAATAGACCCGGTGTAAACTCTAGATCTTATCGTGGTAATAAAGTTCCAAAGTGGTGCACCGACGACCGAACCTTATACAATGTGTAACAAAACTAAGTGATATTACTTTAGGGTGTGTATATAGTCCCCTATATAGTATATTGAGTTCGCTGTGTAAGTAGCAGCGCTGAAAGTGTAACTTTTTTTTTTGATTAATTTGATGAAAAATTCATGACGCTTGAGCGCTTTCCCATATAAATAACAAAAAATAATTTATCTTTCAGCGCTACTACTTTCACAGTTAACTTTGTTAATGGGACACATTTACACCCTAAAGTATTTATCACTTAGTTTTAATTACTAAACACATTACAACAATTAATAAACACTTAACTAGTTTAAATTTATAATAAACGAATTTTGGCGCAACGGAGTGGCGAGCGTTATCTAGATAACTCTTGTAATTTAGGAATGACAGAAAGATTTTTTTTTTAATTTTAAGAAAAAAAATCATAATATGCGGGTTTAACTATTGTATACGCTATCCAGTATTTATAGGTTTAACTCGCGTTCGTATATTTAAAAACCTTTTGAAATATGTATCTATTTCGAACATGAAGCAGTTTCAAAAGAATTATAGCGATGATCAATCTCTTGCATGGCTTGCATCGGCCGCTGCAAACAGGAAATTGCTATACGCTTATTTTGACTTATAAACGCGCACGGGCGACAGAAATGTCTACCATTTCTACGATTATAGACTCTAATACAGGAAAAATAAAGTCTACTTTTCAACCAAGCTGATTTTACAGGGAGACAATCACGTTTTGTGGAAAAGTAGACTCTATTTTGCCTACGCTAGGGTATCGAATCGGGATGCGAATGGAGGGCGACATTTCTGTCGACCGTGCGCACGCGGTCACTCTATGTTATGATTATGCTACGCAAAGAAGCGAAATGGAAATAGAAGTGTCATTGCAAACATACTTTAGAATCTTTAAATGGTTTTTAAGATTTTATAGTAAATAAACTATAGTATTTAGATATTCGTATCGATTAAAATAGTCTTATAAATAAATTTGAAGGAAATTAAAAACATTAAAGTAAGATAGAGATTGGTAAAATGTGGTTGGGATAATCCACATTTTGCATGCTAACAATGAGCAAACCTAAAAGTAACAAAAACTAAAATAAAAATATTTTATTCAACGAATTATTTTATTCTGTTACTTTTCCATGAAAGTTTTAAAAATAAAGTTGGACGTTTGTTAGTTTGGATCTATTAATTCGAACATACAACCGTTCACGTTAGAGAAGAATAATTGCCCTCGTAAATCTAGAACATTTTTCATGAAACGTGCTGTAATAGTAGCGGTAGGTAGAGGTAGATAGGGGTAGGTATCAAGCGCTTCAGAGCCTCAGGAAATTGCGATTCTGCACAGCTTAGTTGGTAATTGTGAAATCTTATTGTATTTTACAAAACGTGTTAATCCTTGTTTACTCTATTTGAGAGCAATGAGTTTGCTTACTCGTCTTAGAATCAGTCAGGTATATACTTACCATTTTTGATAAACTATTTAAATAAAATCCAACCAGTGCAAGGTCTGCAAGCGAATCGCGAAAACCGTTTATTTTTCAAGGCAGGAAAATTACTCATGTTTGTAAAAGTATATAAACTATGAGTATAATATAATAGTTACGTAAAATATCTTTCTCCTTATTTTATTTCAAACGTTGTTATTTAAAAACAATTTATTCATAAATAATTATTAACTTATTTATTTTTTTACTTCCACGAAGTAGTGATATAACGATTTTGGTTTAAAATTCGTTAAATGTATGTTAGCGAAAAGTCTTATTTATTAGCTTCATTTAATATTCAAGACTATACCAAGTATAAAATACATTTCTAAGTATTGAGGCTCTCACAACAAAAATGCTTTCTTTCCATTAAAATAATGCTTTAATATCCTCGCTGTTGATACTTGAAGTTCGTTAAACCAAAAACAAACCTAAGTGAAAACTCTCATTCCTATTTTATTATTTTTCATTACTATTTTCATCGCTGTTGTCTCGTTTCAAGCGCTTTTAAAATTTAAATTAAGTTCAAATACTTTATACAAATAGAGATCTGTTGATATTATAATGATGAATGTTTTAGTAACTTTAAAAACATTCCATATTTTTATAGTTACTAAAACATATTTTCATATTTTCGGTTCTTTTTACTGCAATAACTATCAACTACAACAAGATTGTTATAATTTGTAGGCATTCAGTACTTAAATATAATATTAAGTTTGTCTTTGGTTTTATTATATTTAAAAAAAAACAACAACTAAACAGATCGCCCGATGCAAAGTGTTAGTAGTAGCGTCGAGAGGTGACAAGAGCTTTGGCGGCACTTTCTTAATATGTCAATAAGAAAGCATGGCGGTGTGGCATGAGTTTTCACCCGTTTACGTTAAAATTACTCCGACAATGAAACAACCTATCCCACCAAAAACATAAATGTAAAAAAGGAGAGCCAAGTTCAATACAAACATTATGCTTGTCTATGGACTTCGCCGTAAAAAGAATGGAGATTTAAATGAGTGCCAAGTTCTATGGGAAATCGAAAAATGTATTTATAGGAACCAAACAACATTATGAACAAAGAATAAAGTAAAGAAATAGACTTTATTATTTGTTCATAATGTTATTTGGTTCCTATAAATACATTTTTCAACCTTGGCACTTATTTAAATCTCCATTATTTTTACGGCGAAGTCCATAGACAAGCATAATGTTTGTATTGAACTTGGCTCTCCTTTTTTACATTTATGTTTTTAGTAGGATATCATTACTTTTTGTGAAGAAAACTTTCCGAGCAAGTGTAGATACCTAAATCTTCCCAGTTCAAACTTACATATTCGACAAAAGTCGCTCACAACCTGAAGGGGCTATTTCACCACTTCCTGATAAGTGTCGGGTATGCTATCCATAACTTATCTGACACATACTCCATACTTTATCTATTAGATAAGTTATGGATAGCCTATCCGAAACTTACCAGGAAGTAGAGAAGCAGCCCCTAAGGCTTGTTGAGTATCAGTCGAATTAAACAAAGAAAATCCAAGCGAATGGAATATGCTGCTGCCGATATATTATTGGAATAATACGATATAACACAAGTGTATTTCCAACTATTAACTCTATACGGTACAATTCATTGTGCGAAAGTTAAGAAGCTATTAAAATACAGTAATACTCAGAATGTCAGAGAGACACACAGACAGATGCCAATTGTAAGTCCATTGCCCCAAATTCGTCCATCGCGCGGTAACCGCTATTTACCGCGGTAACCAGTATTTTTCCGGGATTAATAGAATTATATGTTCTTTCCCGGGACTCTAACTATATCTCCATTCCAAATTTCAGAACAATCGGTACAAGCAGTTTGGGCGTGAAGAGCTAACAGATAGACATACACTTTTGCATTTATAATAAATTAGTATGAAATTGTAGTGTGAATTTAAGTATGAAATTATTGTGTGTTATTGTGTTGCTCTAGAGAGTTTTTACGTAGATTTACTGATTTACTTCTGTTCTATGTATTATTATGTTGACTGTTGTTGGCTGTTGACCGGTTGCTTAGGGTGTATTACAGGGGTTTTTTTTATTTTTTATTAGTATGAAATTGTAGTGTGAATTAAAGTATGAAATTATTGTGTGTTATTGTGTTGCTCTAGAGAGCTTTTACGTAGATTTACTGATTTACTTCTGTTCTATGTATTATTATGTTGAATGTTGTTGGCTGTTGACCGGTTGCTTAGGGTGTATTACAGGGTTTTTTGTATTTTTTATTAGTATGAAATTGTGGTGTGAATTAAAGTATGAAATTATTGTGTGTTATTGTGTTGCTTTAGAGAGTTTTTACGTAGATTTACTGATTTACTTCTGTTCTGTGTATTATTATGTTGAATGTTGTTGGCTGTTGACCGGTTGCTTAGGGTGTATTACAGTGTGTTTTGTATGGGGATTGGGGACACAACTTATTTTTGGGCTTTTTTAAAGGATTTCATACCCAAACGGTAAAAACGATACCCCATTACTGAGACTTCGATGTCGGTCCGTCTGTATGTCCGTCCCTCTGTCTGTCTCCAGGCTGTATCTCAAGACCCGCAGGCTGTAGCTAGAGTTCTAAATTTTTCACAGATTGTGTTTTTCTGTTGCCGTTATAGCAACATAATATACTGAAAATAAAATGAAATAAATATTTAATTGGGGTTCCTATATAACATGCGTGATTTTTTTGGCCTTCTTTGCTCATAATCAATAATGGCACCCAGTAGACACTTGAAATATTCACAAAATCTGTAATTATATTTTTACTTCTATAATTTATAATAAAATTAAAATCAAATAAATATTTAAAGGGGGTTTCCATACAAAAAAATACAATTTTTGCCTACTTTCGCTCTGTCCGACTCACACTTGGCTGATTTTTTTCCTGACCTTATATACAATGACCGAGGTGGATTTCAAATTTCAGCCTCCTAGGTCATCTGGAAGTGGGTTATAATTTTGATCTATAGGTCAGTCAGTCGGTCAGTGATAAAATGTCGATTTTCGGACGTGATTATCTAAATACCCGTTTGAGATGTGTTTATAAAATTTAGAGGATATATTTATCTCGCAAGTCTCATTATATGAGCCAAATTTTACAGGTTTATGTTAAATAGTTTTTGAATTAATGGGGGTCAAAAGTGGCTCCAAATGGTTCGTGTAATATTACACACGATGCTGCTCGCCAGTTCTGTTATACTTGAACTTGGCTTGACACGCTGCCGCGTGTCTACATCATAAATGTACAAAGCAAAATATTTATTAATTAATCGTCGTGTATTTCATACTCGCACAAGACAATATTAGCATAGGCTGTGCTCGTAAGCTCGTTAAAATATTAACGTATTAGTTAGAGGCCTTTGTTTGCAGTTTATCGGTCACAGAATCTTGTAATGAACGGTGTCGTGTCAGATTATGACACGGCTCCACACGCCCACATGCCCCAACACTCGACAACACGTCACGTAGAGTCGAGGCGAATGCACTGGGGAGATTTATCTATTAGAAAATCAAAGCCAGAAGTTGGCCCGCGGCCAGCTGTACGTAGGCACGATAAATGAATATTTATTTATAAGGCTAATGGGCGCCATACGTTGCAATGTATTCATGCGATTCTGTGCGATTTAGCGAGTGAATATGTGCATGAGTAGTTATTATTAATAATTAAAGATGTGAGATGTCGATAAAAAAGAAAAAATGCAGTTGTATATTTTTAATATTCGAAAGTTCTGTTCTGCAAGCCAAAAATATATGAGCCTCTTGCTCTTGTTTTTTGCTCGAGTAAATTTTTTTAAGCTCGCAGATAATATTTGAAATTTGGTTGCCGATAAAGTTATCTACGATTATGTAGACCCACCGTAGGACTCAATAAGTATATTCACCCCTCTGCGCGTGTCTACTGTCCAATTACTTATGTCTTCGTAAATTATTGATGTTAAATACAGTTTTGTCCAAATTCTCAAAATGAACGCGGACAAATAGAAATACAACAATAGAAGTACAACAATTCTATTATATTTCGAGTAATTTTGTTGGTCTCTGGCTGGTAGTTATATTATAACTACCAGCCAGAGAGCAACAAACGTATTCGAAATATAATAACTCAACAATCTCGACTGCAAATATACTTTACCAATATTCTTAGCTCACGTGCTACAAGTTCAGTTCAAATTATTTTCTCTATTCCCATGTGACGGAATGAAATTTTCTCTTACAATTTGGCTACGGCGAGCATGAAATTATTCGTCTTTTTCCTGCTCCTGAAGTTTATATACAAGAAGTGGTTTTTAATTTCTCTAAGTGCTTGCTTTGTAAGGGCAGAACAATAATTATAAATCAATTGCTTGGAAAGTAGAAAAAATCAGTAATTGTAAAACAGAGTTAAGAATAGGAGTAAAACATTGATAAAGGTCAAAATAATATGTAAACATTATGAACCACAAAAATATATTGTAACTTCAGATAATGTACTCTTAATAACAACAATATATTAAAATATATCTCATAATATTAAAAAATTTCAATTAAAATTCATTATTAATATTCGCATATAAAAAGTAGATTAATTTAACGAAAAGAACAGTGTGTTTGACGGCGGCGGTTTTAAAATTAATTGGTGGTGTTAACATTCGTTAATTAAAATATATTAAAATAGGCTTCTCTTAGGTTGCCAGTTAAGTTACTAAAGAAATAACATCACGTTTAATTTAAGTTTTTACTCAGTTTTTTTAGGGTAGATATATATATCTACTCTACTAAAACTGAGTAATGTCATAATTCTATGAATAGAGAATAGTGACAGTTCAAATATTAAAACTAAAGGAACAAGTTGGAACCCAGCGACATGCGACAACTGCAGACGACGTGTCGTCGCGACACTACTGGTTTCTATGTATTTCTATGAATAAGTGTCGCTAGTTTCGTGTCGCTAGCTGCGGATGGTATTTAATAGAAATACATAGAAACCAGTAGTGTCGCGACGACACGTCGTCTGCAGTTGTCGCGTGTCGCTCGGTTCCAACTTATACCTTAATAGGCATACTCAAAACCTCTTGCCAGACTTATTATATATATATATATATAATAAAGAGTCAATTCGCAACCGTAAATTACAGTATTCAAACTTCCAAATCACATTAAAGCTCACAATTTTTGTAATTACAACAGATTAAATACGTATAACTCACACTGTGGAAATCCGTTTGTTTTCTTGGCCTTTTATAGCAGTTGGCACATAACGGCTCTGTAAAAGCTTTACGTACGATGAAGCCAAACTTTTATAATCAGGCCCCGCTTAAAATACAGCCGCGGGCATGACGGAAACAAAAATGTAAAAATTTCGACGTCGTCAGCTGCTTATTTAACATTTAAATATACCGAAATATCCCTTCTGTTAATAGAAAACATTTTTTGAAGGTAGTGTAGTTCAAATGACGTTAAACTATGATAGAGACGCTTAGATCAGCAATATCAGTAGAATCGTTTTAATATTAGTAGGTATCTAATATTCATAGTTACCAAATAAAGTTGAAACGATTACTTAAAATGTATAACTTATAAAATGATATTAGGTACATAATTAAACTGTATAACTATGTGCATACTGATTACTTTAAAACTTCCATTTAATGTAAGTCACATAATGAAAATTCACAATTAAAATCACAGGGAAAGTTCCAGTGCTTTTAGTTTTCCACGAGCGGGGAAAATTCTAGGAATTTTATTTAAATAAGTTAGCACTCTATTTTTGCCAATTTAAGGCGTTTTTTTCGTGTACTTATAGAATACAAAAAAGGTTTATAAAAAGTGGAGACTCAATCATTCCTTTTCAAAACAAACGAAAAATATAATTTCTTAACATTATAATAATTTTCTCAACCTAAAAAAGCTGTTATATTTACCTACTCGAATTCTTTATTCATAGCCATCGTCATTGAATGGAATCTGTGTATAGTCGATATTTATTCAGTTTTCCTCCGGGCAAAAGAATAAACGAGTGCTTATTATGTAGATTGACAGTAATCTTGAGTCAATCATTTCTTATCTTCCTGCTCAGAACAAGGGACTTTACGTGTGCACAGGTAGGACGCGTGTATACTTAGGTACATGAGATTTTTCCCATTATGCGATACAACATCCGATATAGGACCGAAAAACGTCCTTACGTCATCGGCATAGGCGCGTTTTCCATTATGCGATACGACATCCGATATAGGACCGAAAAACGTCCTTATGTCATCGGCATAGGTGCGTTTTCTCATTTTCCAATATTATATCCAGTTACCGCTCTGTGAAGGCTGTAATGTGGCACATACCTAACTATGTGGTCTCATTTTTCTCTAATCTTATTAAACAAGGGTGGTGATTTTAAGGACCCGGAAAGTAACCGTGACACTAGCAAAGTTACACATGTTACTCCTCCTTATAGTCATACATTTAGCACGACTTTATGAAATGAAATAGATACCGTCTGGTTCATTTCATTTAAAAAAATGTTACTTGATGATACGCCTATAATATGGCTTATCTTTGTCATGTGTCAATATTTTTCTATCTAACGCACGTCACGGCTAGTCCTACGTTTGAAAATCATCGTTTTCACTGGAATTTTCCAGACGATGATGAAAAGTTAAGCAGCACATCAATATGCACGTCCACGCCGTCCTCTGTACTGTAGTGTCGTCTGAAAGTTCCGGACATGAATATTCATGGCGGCTGTTTCGCTCCGATACGCCTATTTCTCTGTTCCGATAAATCGTCTTATGTAAATTGATTTATGTACAAGATATTCTCTGTGTCTAGGGATTTCAGAGGTTTCAGGCTAGGTTTAATGCAGATAACATAAGCTTTAATTTAGTGTTCCTTAAATTAACAGTAGTTCGTGTTGATCTATTCTTGCTACTGTACTTATTGATAAGAAAACTTTTCAAGAATTTTACATGGTATGTAATACAGTACGGGAGCCCTAGAACAATTTTTTTTGATTACTATCAAGCTAATATTTTGTGAGTAGCTCCATTTTGATAAGACGAATAACATTTTTATTTGCGAAAAATCTCGAAAGTGGTAGGTAACAGAGATAGAAAGGATTTCATACTTTGAATTGATGGTCCTAAAATATGGACTGTTTTATTTGTAGGACAATATTACTCTTAAATTATATAACTAATAACCTATCAATATACAAAAAATCAGCTCGTTAGGGTTCTGTTGTAGGGTTCTGTAATCAACAAAACTTGGTTGACTACTGAACCCTAAAACGGAACCCTAATAAGCTGATTTTTTGTATATTCATAGGTTAATAGTTATATAATTTATGAGTAACATTGTCCTACAAAATGAACAATCCATATTTTTGGACCGTCAAATCAAAGTATGAAATCCTTTCTATTTCTGTTAGCTACCACTTTCAAGATTTTTCGCAGATAAAAATGTTGTTCGTCTTATCAAAATGAAGCTATTCACAAAAAATTAGCTTGATACTAATAAAAAAAAATGTTCTAGGGCTCCCGTACTAATAAGTTATGTTATCGAAAACAACTGAATATTTTCTGTTGAAACCATATCCAAGGTTTATCTTTAACAGTTATTATTTTAATGGACACAACTTTATACCATATAAAAAATAAATCTTGGGCAGTAAAAAAGATGAGCTTACATAGGCGAGAAGCGTAAATGTTAGTAAGATAAATAATGAGACGGAATTTATGTTCTGCACTCTGCGCTAGCTGAAGAAACTGTAAAATGTAATAAAAATTACTACCGACTCAGTCGAAGCTACGCTGCATTTTATGGTAGTTTTATGTGTCAGCAGTAGGTAACTACAGTTTAGTAGTTATTTAAGGTAGTTTGAACAAAGAAACTGTTTCACACATGCCTCTTTGTTCAATTACTACTGGGTAGTAGGCATATTATATAATCTAAAAGGGTAGACTGAGCAAAGCAATATCTATATGTATCTTTATAAATAAAAATGAATTTTAGATATTCCTAGTACCGGTAAAGCTCGAGAACGGCTCAACAGATTTGACTAATTTTAGTCTTGAAATGTTCTTAAGTGTATAGGAAAGGTTTATATAAGTGATACAAAATTCACCTAGTCATCTAATTATTAATAATATTTTTTTAAATGAACAATTTTTGAAACATTAATGAAATGTTTTTATTAGGGATGTGAGCAACTTTATTCACCTTATATTCATTTAATTATCTAGCTATTGCTTCATTATTTGAATTATCTTTGATTAACACAAAGAAATTATATCTTCTTTGTATAATAATTAACATTTTTATTGCATAATTAATAATTATATAAATTATCTTTCTTGCGAGATGAATAGTATTTAATGAAACAGTATAAGTTGGCTCGTAATAAATTAATCTTTTGTTTGGGCCGATACCGCGCCGCGCCGCGCGAGACGACAAAAGCAAAGTTTTTTAATAAGAGCCTCCCTGAATGGATAGTTAAAACAACGGTAACAACAAGTTGAATTTAAGAAATAATTAGTTCTCAGCTTAATTGCTTTCTGCATAATCCTCGTTTGTATCGGACACGGGACAAACAGTTTAAAGTTTTATCTATTTTAATTAGCACTTAGTTGGAGACTGCAGTGCTTTGTTCACCATGGTTTGTTTAATAGAAATTAATTAATAGTGTAGATTTTATAAGTAGCTATTTAAAACAGTAGACGTATTTCGCAGGACTTTGATATTTTCTAGTATCGTAATTATATTAGTAGTAATCAGGGCGAGCGAAGCGAGCCCTAGTATATCCCATAACCTGAGCACTTTTGTGGTACACTTTATGGAAAAACTATCACGCCTATTGATTTGTGCTTTAACATAGTAATTTTTATTTATATGTAGTTGTGTTATTATCGGTCAGTCAAGGTTTGGTTACTATTAAAATATAAAAAAAAAACTGCCTTAAATATTATTACCACGCAGAGAGCGCGAGCCCTCACAAAGCTCGGCTTTTAGCTAGTAAATAAAAACACACAGCAGACGTAAAAATTGCCCCGTACATTATGTAGTGAGGCGGGAAATTTGGGACAGACATAGAACTACTATAGCTTCGGGAAATCACATATTTTATTTTATTCATTTATTTAAATGCACAAATCACATTACGATCCCAACTAAACACAAATATAATATACATTTAAATGTAAGATCTAGATCGTAACGTAACAAATATGTGCACACATTAAAATTAAAATATTAACAAGACATAAAACTAGCACAATTTTTGGTTTTTAAAGTTCCTTACCAAAGGGTAAAAACGGGACCCGATTACTAAGACTTCGTTGTCTGTCTGTCCGTCTGTCTGTCTCCAGGCTGTATCTCAAGAACCGCTATAGCTAGAGTTCTGAAATTTTCACAGATTGTGTATATATGTTGCCGCTATAACAACAAATACTAAAACAAAATAAAATTAATATTTAAGGGGGGCTCCCATACAACAAACGTGATTTTTTTGGCCTTTTTTGCTCGATATCAAAAATGACAACAGGCAGGCAGTTTAAAATTTTCACAGAATCCTCAATTATACGTGTACTTTAATAATTAATAATAAAATAAAAATAAAATAAAAATTTAAGGGGGACTCCCATACAAGAACACAATATCTCTCTAATATATAATCTCTATAACGGTACGGAACCTTTCGTACGCGAGTCCGACTCGCACTTGACCGATTTTTAACTTAACCCAGTACATTTGGACATTACTTATTTCACTCATAAGTTGCAGAGGTAAATATGCTATGGAGGATGTCTTTGACGATTTTAATATATTTTTACAGTTGTTTTCAAAAATGTCCAACTTTAAGCTCTCTTTAGCTAATTCATTATATTGTCTAGCCATACGTGTGATAGGGTTAAAGTAAGAAATATTATTCTTATAGACTCGTAAAGCAAATAAATTTGTACGATGAGCTCTACGCGCACTAAACTTGGTATTAAAATTTAAAACTAATTTCAGAATGCGACGAATCGGCACTGTTATTCACAATTTTATAGAAGAACAATAAGTCAAAAAAAAAGAACATAGTACCTACACTAGAAACTCTATGCGCGATTATCCGGACTGCCACCGGAAAATGTATCTCTTAGTAAACATTGATATCAAAGAAATAACAATATAATGATTTATTCCATTCTAATACCAAAAACTAATACCACTGGTATTTGTTTCAACTCATATTTTTTTTCTATTCCGAACCGATACCATTGTTTAAACTAATACCAAAACAAGTTCAAAGATATAAGGTACAGTCAGTAAAAATGCTTTGTATGTAAATATAAGACCTTTAATTGAAAAAAAAAAACAGATAACTCCAAAAAAATCAAATTTTGTTAGCAAACGTCTTGTTCAATGATAAAATATCACTTAAATAATCAACTTTAATATAATTTTAGTTCCTCTCTATACCTGTATAATATTTTTTTTGCAAAAACATCAAACAGGAAGAATTTACTTACAATCTAAAAATTACAAAATATCTCAAAAAATTAACTCTTAATTTATATTGAAATTTATCTGACATAGTTATTATTAGACAGGTACGTAATTATTCACGTCTACCTATCTCATAACAACTATGTCAGGTAAATTTTTAACAAAAATAAATCACTTTTTATCTAACAATTGTAAAATATCACAGAAAATCAACTTTTTGTATAATCTAATCAGTCATTCATCACTTACATAGCAATGAATCAGCAATTTTTTTTGCAATGAATTCTAACCTTACCTAACAATTGTAAAATTTCACAGAAAATCAACTTTTTGTTTAATCAAATCAGTCATTCTTCACCTATATAGCAATGAATCAGCAATTTTTTTTTGCAAAAACGTCATATATGAATAATTCACTTATAATCTAAGAATTATAAAATATCACAGAAAATCAACTATTAGTATAATCAGCTAAATGACGTGTAAATAATTTCTTATATTTCAACAATTAGTAGCTAAACCCTTAATTTTTCTAAGCAGTGACCTACGGAGATTTTGTTTTTGAGGAGTTGGTCAGTTACGTATGTGATCCACGAATTTTTCATAATAGTTGTCTGTGCACATCGTTTTGCGGGGGGTGCGTTTGATTTATATTGAGTAATAACCACTGTTTGTAAATCTGCGTCCTCTTTCAGCACGTTCAGAAGCTGATATAAATTAGCATTCTTTGGCACAGCCGAGTTTAATTTCTTATGCCAAGATTCTACGGCATTTGTGGTTCGATGGCGTTCACCATGAACGCACCAAATGTCTACAAAACTCTCGTTCTCTAGCCATTGTGACACCATGTAGTCATTAAATGTTTGAATGGCGTCAGTATCAGGACAGTCTTCCATTATGTAGCACCATCCTTCTGATATGAATTTACGAGGAAGTAAAGGCAGTAAAGCTGAAAGTCTTACATGTCTTTGGGTGATAGCATCTTTTGTCAGATCCAACTGTTTTGCTTTTTTCCATACATTTTTGGAATAATGAAAGTAGCATCCTTTAATCACAACTGACGGAAAAACAATTGTAATGGCGTTCATTGCGGCTAGTTCAAAATCTGTTAAAAATTTTACGGGTTCCCACCCAGGAATGTTTTGTTTCAAAATTTCAAATAATTTTTTGTATGTTTCTTCTGTTTTTTTGTTAAGTAAAACATAAATAAGAGGAACTATACGAGTGTGATCTTCGTCACTTCCCAGATCTCCGTGGATAGTATATAACTGCACAAAAGGCTCAGGGGTGCAATCGAATGTTCCGTCGCTTTCAAAAAATTTAATGCTCGGAATTTTCTCTAGTTGATTTGGACTGACCAAGATTATTATTCGGGTATTGGAAGACTCATCTTTATAATCGTAAAACAAAAAATCTCTAAATTGTAATGGAACTTCTACTTCATCAATTGATTTACATTTAATTTTTTTTACACCAGCTGCGTTGTTTCTTGCATAATACAATTTTGATTTGATGTTTGCAAACGATGGGATATTTCTCACCAAATCTGATTCAGTAGCGCAGAATTGTGATTTGAATTTGTTATATATGTTTGGTATTGGGGCGAAATCAGACTTCATCACTTTATCTCTTAAATCATCCAGCTTTTTTGCCATTACATTTTTGAATTCATCGGGCTCGCAGCTATGATTTTTCTCATTGGAAATATTGCCATCCTGTGAGGACAACAAAATAGCTTTAGCAAAATAGTTTTCGGATAAAAATACATATTGAAAGATGGAACACTAACTGTCTTATTCATAATATAACGCTTACCGAAGGTATAAACCTTCATTAGTTAAAACATGTTTTAAAGGTGGATGCTCCAGGGTGGCCCGCAAAATTCAAATTATCGTAAGTTTTTTGCAATTTGCAGCTCAGTATGGGATAGTATGGTAAATAGAAACTAAATTCGCGGTACTGGCATGTATGTATTTATATCATTATATTAGTTAAATTTATCAATGTAACCCACTAAGTTAAAATTTATATTAAACGTAAAGTTATTATTAAAATGGCACATTTTCTCTTACATGCCAGTACCGCGAATTTAGTTTCTATTAATAAAATATCCGATACTCAGCTGCAAATTGCAAAAAACGTACGGAAATTTGAATTTCGCGGGCTACCCTGGAGCATTCACCTTAAGCCTACCGAACGTTCGATAAAAATTCTTATTCATAATCGTTTCTTAGAGCTCCCATAACTAAACGCCACTATCGTACACAATGTTGCCATTTTGTAGAAAAATATGCGATTTTAGTCGATTTTAACGTTGTTTGCCTCTGGTCACAGAAAATTTGTCTATGCATTTTTAAACACTGTCATAAAAAACGTACACCAAGGTAAAGGAGGGAATAGTTTGAACTACCTAGTCTTTTGAACAATTTGTTGAATTTGTTATCATGCAATCTGGGAAAAAGCGGCAAAGGCCGTTGCCGTTAATACTTGTAATTCTGGTGAAGTACCACACCACCGACTAAATTAATTATAAAAGCAGCCGTTTCTTTGGAAAAACTGTACACCATACACAATTTAAACTCTATGTAAGAAGTTGGTAACATACCTTTATCTGTAAAGATCCACTGCACTCTTTAACATTCACACATCTCCAATGGGTCCATCCATTTTTATTTTCCCTTTTTTTTGTGTACTGGTAACCAGCTCTCATTAAAACCAAGCCACCATTTCTTGTTATGAAAGTCAAGCTTCCTGTTTTTCCCGAAGATGTTGAGGGCTGATTATCAGCTTCCTCAGACATATCTAAAAAAAATTATATATTGTATGTAACTTTTACATTTGCTTGGATTATGATAAAAAAATCAAATAATAGGTATTTTAAATAACACTAATTTTAATAAAGAGAAGTAAATTATACAAAAGAACAAATTAATATACTCACTTAATAAATAAAAATCACTGTCACTCTGATACCAATACGCCACCGCCACCGCACGGAAATGTACTGAGGAATTTATGTAGATAAAATTTCTCTCCGAGTCAAAGCACAACATTCCAGTCACACTTGACTCTGATTGGTTGTTTCGAATTTTGGAACAATAGAGCAAACTCACCCTTTCTCGCAGGTAAAAAAAATAGCAAGATGATTCACTAAAACTACTCTTACCTATGCTAACCTTTGTAAAAATATTGGAGTGAAGTGAATTTGGAAAGTTTTAAGCATTATATTACGATTACATAAAAATATTGAAAAACAAATTTACTTTGATTAGGTTTGACTGCGCTGACTGTACCAAATTCAAGTTGTTGGTATTCGTTCGTACATTAAATTAAATTATTTAAAAAGTGGTATCGGTTCGGAATAGAAAAAAAATATGAGTTGAAACAAATACCAGTGGTATTAGTTTTTGGTATTAGAATGGAATAAATCAATATAATATACTGTACATATGCACCGAATCCCCTTTTCTTCATTCATTCGATTATCCGGATTTTAAAATATCCCTAACGACAATTAGTCCTATTTATCTACGTCCTTTGATCATATGATTTTTACATATATTAATATTAATACAGTCAATATAATCCCGCGTGTTTGATCAATGTCAACATATTCCATTATTACGAACAATGTTCATGAATTATACACATAAATCATCCCCCAAATCCCCGGTCGTTGGTTCCACCGCGGACGCAATCCGTTCCTAAGTTGCAGAGATTACCGCGGAAACACACACGAAAAAATTACGAGAACGTTCGAGTAAAATCTCGATCGATCAAATAAAAATGGGCTCTGGAATAATTCATCGACTAAAATCTGAACCAGTGAAATATAACTTTACTGGTTAGTGCCCGCAACTCCGGTGTGCAAAAATGAATTTATCGCACGGGGACTGTACATTTTTTCGGATAAAAAGTATCCTATGTAAAAGACATAGGATACCCGGGATTCAAAGTATATCCACACCAAATTTCATCAAAGTCGGTTCAGTGGTTTAACCGTGTAGAGGTAACAGACTGACAGACAGACACACATACTCTCGCATTTATAATATCAATATGGATTTATTTTAAAAACTCAGATTATACTTATTAATATATCTATTAAATATTAAAAAAATGTCCCATTTAAAAATTTCTAAACCACTAAATAAAGAGACCGAAATTGAAAAAAATCATAAAAAAATTTAGAAAAAACTCTTATACAATGACTATTTTAAAATACGAGTAGGTAGATCTACTTAATTCTCGAAGGTCTGAATAAATTAGTGTTTAGAATATTCTTATTATCATTACCAAATAGAGCATATTATATACCGGCTTCTAATAGGTTATTTTTAAAAATAAATGCATTTTAAAAATCATCTTCAAATATTTTTAACTATAGAATTCTTCAAATAGTAGTATATTATTATATTACGGTTTCAATAAAGCGAAAAAAATATTGAACATTTAACGTTTTTATGCATACGTAACTATTATAATCCGATCGTAAAAATGCACAATGTATTCAGTGAGGTGAACCCACACGGTGCTTCATCATTTAACCGGCTCATTTTTACGCTGCTGATAAAAGTGTCTTTATTTTTGTCCTCATTTTCATACTTACAGCACAGCATTGTATGAAACATGCTGGCATTAGCATAAGCATAAAAATATCCAGCCAGACAGTCGTAAACAGGGTTCTTTATTTGAAATATCAAAAGTCAACTTTTTAAATCCTAATGCCGGCGCATTAAATTGACCAAAACCTAAAAAATGCCGGTTTTCAAATAAAATATACGATTATTAGTCTAGCGTATATTATTTAGATTTTAGACAAATATAATAAAGTGACTAACCTTTGCGGCGGCTGCGGCGGATTATCAACACGGGCGCCCTCGACGGCGGCGTAAGGGAGACTGGAGGCGTCGGGGTAGCACCAACCCCGGTGCAGCCGACTGCATACGTGGCGCTCCACGCCGATCTAGCTCCTAAACCCTGCTCCTGCTGACCTTCTTTGCCTTGATTGAAATCGTTGTGTCAATTACGATGAGTATGATCCCATTGAAATAAAGTATGCCGTATCACAGGTACATAGAGTTGAAATACGCGTGACGGGGTTCGTGTGACGACACGCCGTAGCTATTAGGGACCTATCAGACAGAGAGCGGTCACGCGGGCAAGCGTGCAAGCGGTCAGTTTTGCGTTCTTTGTGTTTTATTACGCTATATAGAGATACTCATACAGGGGGCGTTCTGACCGCGTCAAACTTCCTCCTGCGTGACTGACCGCTCGAACGCAAAATGTGAACGCAGAATGCTTGAACGCGTGACCGCGCGCTCTCTGTCTGATTGGTCACTTAGCCGCGCTGTTTTGAGATATTATCCCGCGTGTAGGTGTCTAGATGTCGGTGATCATTTATTACCCCGAATTATGTGCTAATGTCTCTCCAGTGAATTCGATTGTAAACTCGCGTCTATATTAGCCAGAAATTATATACAGCTAAATAGCATCCTTTATTTCTCATTTATTGCATTATTTTTAGTCTAATGAATTATTGCAATTAAATCAGTAGAGAAATCTATTTTTAGCTGTACAAGAGGAAAAGTTAATTTCTTTATTTGCATCGAATAGGCTTCGAAACTAATTAATAGGCCGATGTTGATGAAATTTTTCATGGACATAGAGTAGACCACGAGGACTACATTAGATTTATATCGTAGAAAAATGTTTTATTACCACGGGAAGGTGTTTTAGATAAAGACACACTAATTAAATACTAACAAATAAAGGAAAGGAATTATGGAACTCTCAATATCTACTTAACGTTTAATATAAAATCAAAATATGATCCTAAGATGTTATTATCAGAAGATCTTATAATGTACGAGTATATACATACTCCTTTCTCTGAGCCGTTTACTTGGTAAACATGTAGGAAAATCTACTTTATATCTTCGATGAAAAATGCTTTCAGGGGTAGCGTTCAAACATGTTTTAGCTTTTTAGCGGAAATTCGCCGAAGTACTCAAACATGTAGTCCATCAGAATTTTTTCAACGTTAAGTTTGTGATCTATTATGAGTTTTAAAATTAATATGTATCGGCTTTCACGGCATCGCATCGCGTATGGTTTCAGTGTGAAACTGTATTGTACTGTAGGCTGTAGTCGTTTTTTTTAAACTAGAATGTTGGCCATAATACAATCCCATCACTGCATATCTAAGAAAAGACTATGATATGATCTCAGGGAGCCCGAGAGACAGGCTACGCCTGTCTCTAACTTAAGTAAACTATAAACACAGAATACATATTAGTACATAACGCCTAAAAATATAACGCCTTAGTGGTCTAGTGGTTTAGAGCGTGACTCTTGACTCGGAGGTCATGGGTTCAATTCCTGCATTGGAAACATGGTATATCCAAGTTTGGTTAGGACAGTGCAGGCTGATCAACTGATTGCCTGAGAAGTAAGATGATCCATAAGCATGTAAAAAGCCGATCCTGCACCTAATCTCTCGCCAGTCGTGTCGGTCGTCCATCCCGCTGGGTAATAAGCGTAAAGGGAGGGAGGGGGTGCTCATGTGTACTGCGCACACACTTGGGCACAAGAAAATTACACTCCTGCGTAAGCTGGCTTGGTTTCGACGAAACTGGCCACGGTCACCGAAAGTGGTGTGGGAGGCATTAAAGTATATAAATTACAATAATAGTCTGGTCGCATAGCCCATACCGGTGTTTCGGTGTGAATTAAGTGTCATACCGTTTACATCAAATATTTTCATGTACAACTTCGATCAATGTATAGTGTACAACGATTAACGAAGACGACGGTAAATTATACATCTAGAAACTGATATAATCTATTTTTTTCGGATTAATACCAATATGAGGCTCGATTTATAAGCATCCGCGCGAACGAGTGGTTTGGCCGATACACCGCAAGATCTCAAGCAATAGTATGCTACGATTTATTTAAATAGCGGCGCGGTAACGCTGCTATGTACTATCAGACTTCAGAGAAGTAATTGATTCCTAGGCAGATGGCGGACCTAAGTAATTTGGTCGCATTAAGTCAAACCTATCCGACCGATCACAGCTAACATTAAATTGACATAGGCCTACAGTATGACGTAGGTCCGTCAACTGCCTAGGAATCAATTTCTTCGATGGTACATGCGATTGCTTGTGATCTCGCGGTGTAGCCAAACCGCGCGTTCGGGCTGACGCATATAAATTGAGCCTACAACGACGACGGTAAATAATAAATCTAGAAACTGAGCTTATCCGTTTTAATACCGCTATGATAGTAACTTCCGTCGCCGCCTGATCGGATTAGTCTCGCGGTAAATTGAGTTGGAGTCTCAACTCGGACGGTCACTTACCTATCAATTTGTCATTTATCTCGCCTGACCGACTCCTGTCATCCAGTGATTTTGCGTGCTGATTTACTGATACAATAGCGGGCGAAAATCACTGGATGCTGGATCAGCACAGTATTAATGTAGTTTAATCTCAGCTAGATTTCTGTCTTATTACTCTCCCGAACATAAAATCATCAATAAGAAAATGATTGTGAAATTGTTAAGCCTATCAGAGTTTCCATGGTTTATTGTGGGTAGACCGCATAGTTGCTTTTCGTGGTTTTATTTCGAGTAATGCAGTTATATTTATGAGTGACTTGGTGATGATGATAATGACCGCCAAATGAATCAGAAGGTATTTTTGCAGCACAAATTTGACATTTCATTTTAATCAATTGTATAATGTTAAAAGTTAATAACTTAATCATATTTATTTAAATCACATTATCCTCTCAACTCATCCCACCCACACCTCAATGTATACCACTCACAACTGCTACGGAGACGGGAACACAAAGTACAGAGAAATATCAGATTTTGAAGATAAACTGAGAATGCAGATGCAACACTAAAAGCTCTGTTAAACATTACCCTTAGTATTTTAGCACTGAGGCAGGGTTACCAACTTAGAGGTTTTCCCCAAAATTAGGGGGTAAAAAATCAAATGTGATTTTTTTAGGGGTATATGTTGAGCTATTAAAGTGCGAATTACATTTTTTTTCAATCATTATGGTGATTTTGGGGGTTTTTGACTTACATTTAGGGGTAAATATTTTTAGGAGTTGGTAACACTACGCCGAGGTGCTACGCCGCGCTACGTAGAGTAGCTAGTTTTTTACGACTGAACACGGTGTATAATGCAAAGTAATCAGGATTTTCACTAAGATAGTCACCTAATACTCTTTATGAAGCTCTAAAATGTTATTTAATGTATTTCTTACAAAGAATGTACGGAAATGGCGTTATGGCGTTATTTCGTGATGATTATTTCTAATTTGTAACGCTCGCAACTCCGTTGCGCCAAAATTAGATTATCGTGCGGGAACCATACATTTTTCTGGGATAAAATGTATGCTATGTCATTTCCGGGGACTCAAAGTATATCCATACCCAGCAAAATTGGTTCAGCGGCTTGGGCGTGAAGGTAACAGACAGACACACTTTCGCATTTAGAATATTAGTATGGATTGATTTTGTCAAAATCAATACCCCCATTTTGGTCATTCCGTAGTAGTAAAAACAGATTACTTATCGTATTTTGTCAGGTTATACATAATATATTATGTATTATGTAGGTCAAATTTTTTTCTCGTAGATGCGTAGAGGTTTGAATGCCGATGGGTGTTTGACGAGCGCTACCTTTGAGCGGCGACACAAGGCTGATGCTGGTCCGCATACAATTGAAATTTTCTTTTTTTTAGAACTAGGCTAGAACCTTAATAGCTGTTCTTGAATCGTATGCAAATGTGAGTCTAGTCTGTCTAAGATATTTGATATGCTTTTTAAATTGCATTAGTCGTTTCAGAATATAAAATGTTAAATTATAGTTTCAAACTAATATAATTGGGAAATTATGATTGCCTTTTCACGTTTACAATGAATTTTGATGAAATTTGGTATTTCACATTGAGTCCTGGAAAGAACATTTTTACGGCGAAATACCCTGCTCTCCTTTGATAAATGAAATGCATAATGACTGTTTAAAAAAAATACGTGCTACGTATTATATTTTTGAAGCACTTATAAAAGCTACGTATAACGTAGCTATAGAAAGTGTAGGAATACAGCCGTACCCTGGAAAAGTCCACCAATATTACCGAAAGTTTGACAATAAAGTAGGTAACAAAAATCCAATCAGAGGGCACTAATAAAATGTAGAGGTGAAAATCCCCCGACGCCACACGCCGTATTTCACGCGCGTGCCTACAGAACATTCGCACTTATTTTACCTGTGAGATCATCTTTATACCAAACATATAAGGATCATTATAGACTCCAAAGTAATATAGGTACTACAGCAGGCAACGTAGATGCCCTAGGGTCGTATAAAAGTGAACTTTATACGACGCGTCACAATTACCTCTACATTTCACTCTTTTTAATGAAAAAATAACGTTTTATTTCCACTTTTTTCGTTTGAAATCAAGATGACGGAGTAGCCGAAAATGTGTTAGCTATCACTACCACCGTAGAATTTTCTACCTATAATTTATCTCGTAATAAATATGAAAATATTTGCGGCCTGCGGGTGAATAAGCAACTTTACAAAGGGAATTTTTATAATTTTGTTAGAAGTTAGATCACAAAGCAATTCGCGGTTCTTCGAACACAAAATACGTCAATATATTAAATTTAAACGTTAAATGAGCAGTTAAAGAAACTTAGAAAATCTCATATCTTATTTAAACGATTTGAAATCTTTAATATCATCATTCTGGTTGTAGAATATAGAAAAGTTAAACAGTGTATAAAGTATAAATTAACAAAAAAAATTTTTCGGAATAACACCAGTATTTAAATATATTGTATTCAATTACCGAGTACAGTTAATTCAATTACCACGTTTGTTTTTCAGTAGTCGGCAAAATCAATTTTGGTCTTGATTTCTAACAGCTTGGGCGAACATGATTTTTAGCCGAAAGTGGCCAAAACTAAAGTCAGGCACTAGACCTCGGAGATTCTATGAGTAAGACACTGGCCCTTTAGCCAAAACGTTTTCTTTATTTCTTGTTTATAGAATCATTGTATGGAATTGACTTTAGACGAGTCAAACGTCAACTTCATATTAACGAACGATTATTGTCAATTCTATGCATTTTGATCAGCGTTTCTATAATAAAGCGATAAAGTAAAAGTCTAGGCTACAGGCTCTGATGTAGAATAAGCGGGACCCTATACGAGCAATTTTATTGCGCAATATCACGTATTGCGTAATATTATTGACCGTCTAGCGTTGATATTGAACATCGCGCGCCTGCAATCTAATTGTCAAATAAACTGTTCAATAAAATTTAAGCGTGATGTTGCACAATACAATTGATCGTCTAGGGGCCGGCTAACTCTGAACTCCGTGCATAGAAGGGCAAAGATCGTGCGGCTCATTGAACTCATCAAACAGCGTCCAGCTCAATCTGGTTTTAACTGCATCACAATAGCTGTATCGCGGCCTTGCTCGCCAATGTGATTATTTTTTTTACCTACAGACTCAACCCGCGTTGGTTAATATTGATTATGTCTGTGTAATCCTTGAGGGATCTTCGCCTCGTCTCTATTAACAGGAACATAATGAGTTTAATGATCGTAGAGTACAGCCTTCTACAGCTCAGTGTGTTATTAGCAAAATTTTGTTTTAATAAGAGCCTGTTTCACCACTTCCTGATAAAGTGCCGGATAGGCTATCCACAACTTTTTTGAGAGATTCTCCATACTTTATCTGTCAAATTAAGTGTCGGATAGACTATCCGGCACTTATCAGGAAGTGGTGAAACAGGCCCTAACCGCCGTACTCAGAGACATTTAATTATGATTAACCTTCAATTTAATAAAGAGTTTGACAGATAGTGTATGGGGCGGATGTAAAAATTTTGAATTAATTACATTTAAGTAATTAGTGTTCCACTCTGAGTGCGGCAGTAAGTAAATATATTATAACCTACCTACAAATAAAGAATAAAGACTAAAGAGTTAAATGAAAACTTGGCTTAAAAATTATAATGCAGAATTGATACTCGGGTAAAACTGCATTTATCTAAATCGGAATGAGTAGTTTTAGGTTTTACGATGGGGGATAAAAGGACATTGATATTTGATTAAATCCATAATAACTCTTACACTGGTTTCGGTGACGGTGGCCAGATTGGTTAAAACCATATTATGCTACTTAGGAGTAATTTCATAGTGCCTAACAGTGTGCACAACACTTATAAGAATTCCGTCTTACTTCCAATATATTATGTTCTTTATTAGTTTATTCTTGTAAATGTAACGTACCTGTATGGACTACAAAAATCATCAGTTTGGCTGAAGCCATTATGAACCGTATTCAGGTAATAATGTTTAAGTAAAGACTAAAGCTAAACAATCTATATTTGAATTTAGCGCTATTAAGGCCATGGGAATATAGCATAACTTGGGTAAACTATTGTAGGTGCGGCGGTGGTCGCTTCTGATAAGAGACTTAGTTTATGTCTCCGAGCATTCACACTATTTGTGGACCTACAGGCCTAGAATAACAGGATATTATAGGATTATGCTTTTGACTTAGAACCTATTCGTAATATTTTTTTTATTTATTGCTTTTGGGTGTTTCTAAATCTTAGGTACTTTAGTACTATCCGTAGGAATCAGATAGTAATGAATAGGGAGTTGTCTATTTTTTCCTTACTTGTTTTTTTAAATGTTTTTCAACCATCACAATACGCTTGTAAATTCGCTTAGTATGAATGGGCTACTCTTAAATATACATCTACATAACTTTACATTATCTAGCAGTGAGCAAGTAGTAGTTGGCAAATCATCAAAGAACCAATAAACCAGCTAAAAAGTTAAGAACGTTCTTAATCACGACTTTCAAACAAATTTAAAAAAATAAAAATAAAAAAAATCTTTTTTCTTTTAATATTTTTTTCAAAAAAATTTACCAAATTATTGCATTGTCATTAGCTCTTAATACGTACCTACCTATGCAAAGTTCGAAGTAATTTGACTACTGGAGATAGGTAAAAATCGTGCCCAAAGATTCCGTTACATACATACATACACAACAGCCCAAGCTAATAAAAGCGTGTTAAAAAGTCATCATTATAATCGGTTTATCAGTTAGGGAGCTACAATGCCACTGACAGACACGTAAAACACAATCAACCCTCTGTTTTCATAGGAGCAGGGGTTTGTAACTGCTAGAATCAAACCCAGAACATTTTGATATGATTTGATATTCCTAGCACTATAGATTACAAGGTATGTAACTCACAGACCAGTAATCACCTATGAGGTATCAAACACAGGTAATTTTCCGGTACAGGTTAATTTGCTCCGAGAAGCCCTGGAGGATACGTACGATAGATTACAAATCCCGGTGAAGCACTTATCAACCTTATTGCTTGGGGATAAGATCGAAACTTAGTTAGCCGGATATGCCGTTGACCGTACAAAATACAGGGATGTAGTATTAAATATTTATTTATATTTTATACTAACATGTTCATTGTTCATTTACAAAATTATTATTTATTAAGTTACATATATAGGAATAATACTAAGGTATTAATATTCATAATAGGCTTGACCTATAGACTTGACCTATATTTAATTTCATTGAACTAATGCATATTTCTAGTAGAACATGGCCTAGGAAACCGTATTTCATCCTTATCATCAAATAAAAGCTTATGATTGCAAAATAAGGTCGATTTGAAAATATGATTTTATGAAAATATGATTTGTACTGACGAAAACGCTTTTGCGGTACTTCCGATTTGGATGTGACGTCATCACATTCGTAATTTAATATCTTTTATTTATCGCGCTCGTTATATTATGTAAGTTTATTTGTACATAAATAATAAGAATAAGCCTAGAAAGATTTGTAAAATATATTTTCTTGAATAGTTCAAGTAAAACATCAGTTTTATATATTATCTCCATTTATTGTAGTTGGGAAATGAAATGGCCAAAACTTTTCTCCAAAAGTGTTCAACATTACAAATGATTTCTAAATTCTTTTCTAATTTTTTGGCACTGTTAGACTCGAACGCTTAGCACGTAAAACTTTTTTCAATAAAGAAACTATAAAAATACAAAAAACATGACGTCACACTATGGCGGCACAATGGCGGGCAGTGTTTTCGGCGCCATATAAAAGGCATATTTTTCAATCAACATTTTTATGGGTTTCTACTGTTTAAAATATCAAAATATTAGTTTTTTTGGTGAAAATGAATGATTAAGAAGTGTTTAGAATGAAGAAAAAAAGTAGGTCAAGTAGCCTATTATAAATAGATCTTAGAATAATATAATTAAAATAATTTACTAACACTGAAATTAATTGATTAATTCATGACAATTACCATTGACCAAATATAATATTTTCATTTGTCTATGCAATTACTTAATAGTAGATTGAGTGTTGTTTAATTTGGTAACAAAATTTTCTTATAACATTAAAATTTATATAAATTCGGCCAAAAGGGCTTTTGCCCGTTAAATAACTGAATCTATTTACGCTGAATTAATAGTGAATCATCGTTACAACGTATAAGTTTTGGTCGACGTTGACTTTGACACTTGACGCTAATGATTCTATGCAAACCAAATTCGAATTGACTTACGGCCGTTCCCAATACTTGATCTATCTCTGGTTTTGCTCTACTAGAGTTAGGAATAGCTCTCATTAGACATTAGAGACATATATTTTATGCACTGACCTCCATTATACAAGTACGCTGGACTAATGATACCCTTTGAAATGACAGCTATTTTTTGTGCCTATTTGAAGCGGAATCAGCTCCCCCAATGGGAGTGATAGGAACTAAATTTGACCATTGACCAAATATATTTGTCTATGATTTGACGTAAAAATGACGTTTGAAAGTCGCCATATTGGCGCTGATAGCAGTAGTGGGAGTATTTGGAACTAATACTAATGACAACCAATAACGATTAAGCGGCCATTTGCAAGTTACGTCAAATTTAGTTCTCTTCCCGGTCACTGGGGGCGCTGATTCCGCTTCAAATAGGCACAAAAAAGTGGGTATCATAGGTCCAGCGTACTTGTATAATGGAGGTCAGTGATTTTATGTCAATTCAATGTTAGCTGCGATCGGTCGTATGTCAAACCAGAGATAGATTAAATATTGGGAACGGCCTTTAGTAGAGTAACAGCACAAAGTTTTAGTATGGTAACAATATTTTCGTGTATAATACTAATTGTAAAATATATTCTGCCCTGGTCTAATTGATTATTTTTATGCTTCGACCGGCCCTTAGCCTGATAATATATTTGTGTAACATCGCTTAGAGCAGCTATACTCAATCTGCGGCCCGCCGGGACTTTTTCAGTGGTCCGTAAATCGATCGGTTGCGGCCTGAGACACCAGAATAAGACATGTTTGTGGCCCGTATAAAAAAAGGTTGAGCACCGCTGGCTTAGAGAAATCCCGTCATTACAAATGTAGCCATATCGCATGAGCTTATCCCCCGAGCCGCGGCATCGATCGCCCTTAGGAGTCGTATCTCTGGAACTGGATGAGGATTACCAAATATGTGGTCACTGCGCCGAGTACCTATAAGTTGAAAAAACATAAAACATGTTGATGCGCACTATAATATTATAAATACGATGGTATTTCTGTCAGTTTTATTCACGTATCCTAGAGATATTTAGACGCAACGAAGTTATGGGTAATATCTCATACAGGTATGTAATCCATACCAATATTATAAATGTGAAAGTGTGTCTGTGTGTCTGTTTGTTACCTCTTCACGCCTAAAACCGCTGAAGCGATTTTGCTGAAATTTGGTATGGAGATACTGTCCCGGGAAAGGACATAGGTTACTTTTTATTCCAGAAAATTGTTCGGTTCTCGCGCGATTGGAGTTGTCGCAACGGAGTTGCGGGCGTCATCTAGTTAATAATAATAAGCGAATGATAAAAAAATAAATTACACAATATTAATTAAATTAACACGTCTTGTTCGTATCAAAACATTGTGGTACCTAGTACCTAGTACCGAGTACAGTACTCGGCGAAACATGGCGGTAGCGGTCATTGACTCCCTGTCATAAACTTGTCATTTTCTATATAAACCATAAAGTTAATATACCTAGCGGAATAGAGAAACAAAGGCCTGAGCAAGAGAGATGTCACTATCAGTAACACTGCGTGGTAAAAAGAGACGTGTGATACATGACAGCGGCACTCTTTTTTTGACGTCCAGTCGGCACGTGCCGCACGTTGACAATTTAATATCATAGAATTCATGTTCAATCATGCTTGTGTAAGTGTATACGTACACATATTTTTCACACAGATGAAAACCAATTTCGGTTTCGTTTTGTAGCGTAGCTACTTATAATAATTAATATCTCCTTCTTCTTCTTCCTTATTTGTCAGCTGTTCTTGAAATTAAGAAGCTAAAATCGATACTTAGCGCGCCATCTCCTGATATTAAGTGAAACTAAAATAACACTTGCTGCTTACTTTGTCTAAATACTCTTGAATAAAAACTTTATTTTAATTCCATTTGCCTATTTAAATTTTATAAAGTAGCTTTATGTAGTCTTTAATATTTTATTTGAGAAAAACATAAAAAAAATAAAGTCCGCCGGCAGTATAAAAGCCGCGTTTTTGCTCGCTCCTCCTTTTTACTCCATCAAAATGTAGGAGTCATTGACCCCGGACTTCGGTGAGTGATTTGTTTTGTGAGTGTTCGTAGAATTTTCCAAGGTATTTGTCGTTTAATTCATTTATTTTATAATTTAACTGTTATTCTGTATTTCGTTTTTATTATGTGGCGAAATTCACAAAATGTATTTTGTCTAAATTGTAAAGTGTCTATTGTGACAGACCACGTGTTGTTAACTTTCTTTGTCTCATCTTAAATTCTAATATTAACTTACAAATTTAGTTCCTTTACCGAGGTCAAATTATTTTTTAAAGTTTTCTTTGCTGTTATCACAAAATTAACCTTGACCTAGTTTTAAATGTCAGTGTCAAAAGCTCAATAACCTTTTATTCTTTAAGTAATTGTATTTTTGATTTCTTCTAAATTCCTTTTTTAATTAGTGTTTTTGCTTTTAATGTTTGTGATGGACTCGCAAACACATGCTCAAAACTCGGGTCTTGGACACGTGCTTGCGGGTCAGCAGTGTACCTTTTCCTAAGGCCTGCCTCGTAACGTTTCAGGGGAGCTCCGCTACGCTCGGAGAATCTGAGCTCTGCTACTGCTCTGCTACTGCTCTGTTACGGCTCTGCTCTGTTACGGCTCTGCTCTGCTACGGCTCTGTGCTCTGTTACGGCACTGCTCTGCTACTGCTCCGCTACGCTCGGAGAATCTTTCTCTGCCCATGGCCGTCTGGCTGACGCACACCTCTCACCACACACTGAACTTGCTGCCGCCTTCCCTTCAACTTGGCCACCAACACCTGGCAATCGTCACTCCGCCGCTGTCATCGGGATCACGGAGACTTGAGGAGCTGGAGTCCCGCAAGTCGCTGCCTGTCCCCAAGATAAGTGTCGTGTCCCTAAAACCCGTTGAGCTCAAGTGACTAAGAAATAGACTGAGGCTAGGCTTCGTACCCGCGTTCCCCGCTCTCCGCTGACTAGGTATTATTTTTTATTTAAATAAATTTGTTAAATTATTAAATTTTTTTATTTATCTCTCTTCTCTTTATTGTCCCCGTACCCGGGATACGGGACAGTTTGACAGCTCGAGATTGTTGCTCTATTCCGCTAGGTATATTAACTTTATGATATAAACCGCGATTGACAATGAAATGTCAGATGTTGTTAATCGCGGGTTTGTATAGAAAATAATAATAATATCATAATATCTATGGACGCTTCACACCACGTCAGTCTGGCCCCGTGCTAAGTACCTGATGGACTTGTGTTACAGGTACCAGACAACGGAATATATATTTAATATTTTTATACTATACATATATTTAAGATTTTTATTATATGATACACATATTTAACACACATCCATGACCCAGGAACTTTTGAAAACTTTTTGTTCCGTCGGCGGGATTCGAACCCGCGACCCCCGGCTTGAGCTACCAATAGCCCACCAACTGAGCCACAGAGGTCGTCAAATGACAAGTTTTTGACAGGGAGTCAATGACCGCTACCGCCATGTTCCGCCGAGTATAGTATAATATTACTAAAAAAACAAAGTAAGGCGCAAATAGGCGATCCACTGTAATTCAGTTTGCTTCGACAAAATATGTCGAAATATATTCTTATTTTAAAACTTCCTCATCATAATCAGTCTAGACCAGACCTCTCGGCTAAACGAAGCTTAGTTAATTTACCGAAGCTATAAGCGGTCTATCCAGCGTGCATATGCCCATGGGCGAGTAGCTGACGGACTGCAGCATCAGCTGGCGGGAGAAGATCTCCAGCCGAGACGGTAACATGCCCGTGGACGGTGTAGATGCCATGAGACGACACACTAGTTCTTCTGTTCGCTTGCCCTGGGGTAAAATTGCTTTCGTGAATAGCTATGAAGACGAGGATAGGAGTAGCATTTCCATTCGTGAAATCATAGTGACTAGCAGACAAAAGTAACATCTGCATAATATGTAAAAATTGTTCATGAAAAACTCTGGCATTACTATAGCTAAAGTGTACCCGGCGAATCGAGGCGGTAGCGGTCATTGACATTTTAGTATATAAAAAAAAGTTCGCTCTGTATTTAGAATATTTAAGAATAAAATTGACCTCTTATAAAGACACAGATTATTATAGATTCGTCGGAAAACCTCTCGGCAACTGTTAGAATGATAATCTCCAACTTTTTATGAGTTCGAAGTGATATGCTTCATATTCAGTTCACATCAAGTATGCAAGATATGATATCGCCCCATCTGACACTTCATTGTCAATCGCGGTTTATATAGAAAATGATGCAATATTGTCATATATGTTTATTGACAGGGAGTCAATGACCGTTACCGTCTCTATTCGCCGAGTACACCTTAGTGCATCTTAAAGAAAGCGTCAAAACGGAGAACAGAAAGCATCTTCTTAAACATAAAGTTAATATACCTAGCGGAATAGAGAAACAAAGGCCTGAGCAAGCGAGATGTCACTATCAGTAACACTGCGTGGTAAAAAGAGACGTGTGATACATGACAGCAGAACTCTTTTTTTGACGTCCAGTCGGCACTTATCGGCACATTGACAATTTAATCTCATAGAATTAATTTTCAATCATGCTTGTGTGTGTGTATACGTACACATATTTTACACACAGATGTAAACCAATTTCGGTTTCGTTTGACAGCTCGAGATTGTTGCTCTATTCCGCTAGGTATATTAACTTTATGCTTCTTAAAGTAATTTATTACGTTAAAGCGTAGGTATTTTTTATTTTTAAAAAATACTATGGACCACGCAACTTAAGAAATTTTCATAATTTTCTGAATAATAATGACTAACTACTTATAAGCAGGCAATAATATTCCATTAAAAAATTATAGTCTTAAGTCTCTTAACATTTACACGAATCACGCACCAAGCTTAACTCAATACGTTGGCTTATTTATCTCTCTCTCTTCTCATACAGCTTAGATTAAAAAAAATATTGTCCAAAAACCTTGTATAAAACTCGACTTATATAACAGTTTCACCTCAGTGATGGTGTAGTGGCAGGGCTCGACGACGACCACCATGCGGATGATGTGTGTGGCGCACCACAGGAACTGCAGCACCAGGAAGTGCAGACGGTGCGTCGACAGGACTGAAATATACCATCACTACAGCCCTTGTACCATGAAACTGTTTTGAGACTCAAACAATCGGACGAGAATGCCGCGTCCTACTCTAACAAACATGAAATGACGTTGTTAGAGCAGGACGCGGCATTCTCGTCCGATTGTTAGAGTCTCAAAACAGTTTCGTAGTAGGCCTACTGACTACAATGGCCTGAAAGTTGTCCAGATAATAACCACCATATAATGCTTTATGATAAATTTAAACTTATTATTGATGGAGTTTGGTTTTGCCTACTTTTAGTCCCCACTGAACACTACTTATTTTATTCAGCACTCGTTATTCTTACCTATTGCTATTGAGTAATTTCAAAGACTTCTTCAGTGCGATAACAACTGACTGGTAAAGGTCCTAGTTTATTTAACTGTAATCCAATTTGATATCCAGTATATTATCACATAATTTGAAAAGCTTTTCAAGTTTCCTAAGTTTACCAATTTTATTTTAAAGTCAACAATACATAGAGAAGTATTTAATGCAGCTGTATCCAAGTAACAACACCTACTTATCTCCATAATGAGGAAGTACGGTGTCACAATCAAGTGCAGCAGCGTGGACATGAGTATCACTACTAGCGGCAGGCCGTAGCTGCGGTCGATGTTGTGCACCACGTCGCATAGCGCGCCGTGCAGCACCGCCAGACGACGGATCGCCTCGCATGGTGGAACTATGAGCTTGGCCTCGCCGTTTACTGGGAAAAGAGGAGGGTGAAATGTTGGAGATTCTAACGGTCTTACTACAAAAGATTTAAACACATGTTGAACAGTTGATTAGAGAAAAATTCAATACAAAATGATCTCAAAACAATAGATGTTAAATAATATTTTGTGGTAAGACCATAAGGGTGAAATGGGACAGCAGACACTGAAACGCAACTTGAACTGTGTTTTCAAAAGAAACTGATAAGTGTAAAATGTGAATGTTCCAAATACTAAGAGGTCAAATAGATCAACAACCAGCACTGCTTGAACCTAAAGTTGTTTATCGCGGAGTACGATAGAAGGCTTTGGCTGCTTGTTTACCATGTATTCTGCTCTAGGTTCAAAAGTGGTAGATAAGAGTGAACTGTTTAGAATCAAGGGAATCAAATGGATCCACAATCTATGCAGCTTGAACGTTGCTTGAACGAGCTTAATGTAGGGCTTCGGCTAATTATTTACCATGCGTTATTCTAATCCGATTCTTAGGTTGTTTGTTTTGACACACACTTGGTTTTCTATTTTTAGTATTCTTTATTTCATGATTGATGAAAGCTCTAATGGGTTACCTGGGTTCCTGTTGATAATGGGGTGTTCCTTTCCCGGAAGCGTGTCTAGCAGCAGGCTGACGTTGTGGTCGCGAGGTTCGGCCGGCCCCGTGCGGATCGCGAACACGTTCATCTGCGCCGGCTCACGGGCTTTCTCCACTGGAAAAAATATTAAGCGTCTTTCGAAAGAGATATCCGAATAAAATCTTATATCTAAGTAACTAGATATCCAGGAGCAATCCAGCGTATGTTTCATTTCACCTTTAGACCAGGCCATGATCGACAATCACATACATGATGTCTACAAGATACGCAGCAGAAACAGCAATTGTATTTTGTCTTTCTAGCGTAGTCCATGATGGTCATTGGTTTTACGGCCGCACCTAAAGACATTCAATGATTACGTCTTAAGGACTTACTTGGTAAATTTTTTGTCATCAAGCTCTTATTCGTTCAATAAATGACTTCTTTACTAAATGCGGCCTAAGATATACCTGTCATACCTTTAATCTCTTAAAGGTATACCTGACATATTCGTGTGTCGTGCAGTGAGCGCGATGGCGTCGTTGACGGCTCGGAAGCGCGCGCGGACCGACAGCGCCGTGAACGCGAACTGCAGCTCCAGCATCATCACCACGTACCACAGCAAGTAGAACCCCACGTAGTTCGTCACCACGTTCCCTGCAACGAGAAGATTTAATATAAGGTCTTTATTGTTTCACTGTATAGTCTTTAATTTACTTTAGCCATGTAGCATGGTAACAAAATCGTTCGAAAACAAAAATGTAATGTATCCTTGTTTTTGTTTCGCTTCTACTATAGAACTGACTAAACCTTTTGGCTCTTGCACTTAGGTGGTGTCAAGACACAACCGAGAATCGAATTAACATCGCTTTCTGTTTCTTCTGTCCACATTAAATAGAAATATTCCGAGTTTTGTACAATCTTCTCGCATCTTTAAATACTAAGTATACATGACATATTAGCACTCAAATAAACGAACAGAAAATGATCAAACGTAGATGATGTTAACTAGAGAATTTTTGGAACTAGCAGATAACCTTAACGTCCTTACTAACATTGCCTATCAATCTTCTTAGCTTGTAGAGTGTAGAAGCAGAAGTCATCAGCCAGCAGCACGGTGAAGAAGGTGAGGATGGCCAGCAGACACGCGCACAACTTGCGCTCCGTCGTCGTCGAGTAGTACGCTCCGATGTTTGTGTCCACCTGAAAATGTTATTTGTTCATGCTTTATAATCTTTTTTTTTTTTTAATGAAATAAGGGGGCAAACGAGCAAACGGGTCACCTGATGGAAAGCAACTTCCGTCGCCCATGGACACTCGCAGCATCAGAAGAGCTGCAAGTGCGTTGCCGGCCTTTTAAGAGGGAATAGGGTAATAGGGGAGGGTAGGGATGGGAAGGGAAGGGAATAGGGGAGGGTAGGGAAGGGAATAGTGTAAGGGATTGGGCCTCCGGTAAACTCACTCACTCGGCGAAACACAGCGCAAGCGCTGTTTTACGCCGGTTTTCTGTGAGAACGTGGTATTTCTCTGGTCGAGCCGGCCCATTCGTGCCGAAGCATGGCTCTCCCACGTAAATCGTAACACGTAATCATAACAATCAAGAGATAATTGCTATCTGATAACAAAGGAATTAAATAATCAGTTTTTAAAACACTTTTGTTACGTTAGTGGAATTCGAATCCACGATCTCCGCCTTGAGCAGCACGTGCGCAACTACCGAGCCACAGAGGTCGTCAAAAGGGACTAATAATTTTCTTAATGTTACCATACATTAGGCAATACTTTCCATTCAGCATTTACTTCCATCATTCCACGGGTGTCTGTACACCCCAAAAACCGCCGGCGTATACGGCGGGGCGCGCCGTATACGCCGGCGAGCGCCGTGACCACAACGAGCACGTCGCACGCAGACGCGAACTGCGCCATCCGCGAAGACACACGATGCTTTAGTTCAGTTTATTTATTTGCTTACCGAAGATTGCTTCGGTAGGTAGAGTATTGACAATCCATGAACTTCAGTATCTTCCTCATCTGTCGGGGCGCGCCGTACACGCCGGCGAGCGCCGTGACCACGACGACGAGGACATCGCATGCCGACACGAACTGCGCCATCCGCGACGACACACACGATGCTTCAGTTCAATTTCGACGACACACACGATGCTTCAGTTTAATTTATTTATTTGCTTACCGAAGCAATACTCTCCATGAACTTCAGCATCTTCCTCATTCGGCGTGGTGCGCCGTACACGCCGGCGAGCGCCGTCACCACTACGACGAGGACATCACAGGCGGACACGAACTGCGCCATCCGCGACGACATCCGCACAGACAGCTCCACGCCCACTGTGATCTCCGCCACCAGACCGAATATCGTCAGTATCACTGGAATAGCATAGCGCAATATTAGTAGAATTAAATTTAAAATCTCAAAAAAAAGGATAGTACTTTTTGCATATATACGTCTAATGTTGCATTTAATACTCGATAGAGTCCCGGTCAAAGTTGGTTGAGGTTTTCGGCCATATTTGCAGCGCGTCCCAAGCGCGCACGGCGCGGCGTCGTCACCGTGCCACGAGTGCCACGACACGACGCCGCTACCGTGACACGGTACACCGCGCGCCCATATTTAGGCTGCCTTTCCACCAGAGCTGAGTGGAGCTGTGTTGCGAGGAATGTGTTTTTGAAAACCAATAGAATCGCTTCATTGACATGTCTTTGCCATGATATCGCTCAGTGCGGCGATGCTATTGGTTCTCAAAAACACATTCCTCGCAACACAGCTCCGCTCAGCTCTGGTGGAAACGCAGCCTTACAGGGTGAAATTTCCGAACAAAAATTGCGTTCCAAACTTAAACGAGGCATATGAAAATACTTATCAAAGTCGCGTAATGCAAATATTGTTAGATTTCAATCAAATTGAATAGGGGCGCACGCGAGGCGTCGCACCGTCGCGGCACCGTTTATTATATTGGATCCTTAATAAGTCAAAATTTAATCAAATTATGAAAGTACTAGATGACGCCTGCAACTCCGTTGAGCCAAAATTTGTTTACTGCGTGGGAGCCATACAATTTTCCGGGATAAAAAGTATTCTATGTTAAGACTCAAATGATCTACAAGTTCATGCCAAATTTCAGCTAAAATGGTTCAGCGGTTTGGGCATGAAGAGGTAACGTACAAATAGACACACTTCCACATCTACAATATTAGTATGGAATATGGATGTACTAAATACCTAGTACCTAATATAAAGTACGTGGTACCTACCCAACACAGTTACAAGTGTGTAGCTGTACACACACATGGGATGTGAGATTGTAACGGAAAAGCCGTTGCCACGAGACTCGAACTTGAGTGGCGCCAGACCGAAGAAACTCGATATCTGAAACATATTAACATTATACTATAAAGTTGCTTAAGTTGAGTAGGTACTTAACATTTGACGCTATATGTATGAACCAACACTTTTAGAGTAGGTAATTGTGTGGAATAAGCGTATAGACATGAAAATCTTGTGGCAGCTTTAAAGCTAACGAAATGTAGTTACATGTAATTTTTATCTATTCAGAAAATTTGCAAAGGTACAGTATCTACAAAACAAAGTTTTTGAAAGTAGCAGCGCTGAAAGAGTAACTTTTTTAAGCTAATGCATAGCTTAAAAGCTATGCATTAGCTTAAAAAAGTTACTGAGCACGGCGACCTAATCAATCAATCAAATCCAAAACTAAGTACATACATACATACAAAACCAAACAAAACAAAAATCAAAACCGAATCAAATCCCGTAACGAAAAACACCCAACATTCGTCTAACGTCGTTTCAGTTCGGCTGACTTCGGCTCGCTGTGGCTCGGGGTTTGGTGCCCGCATCGACCGATGTTTGTATGCGAGCGACTAGACGTATGCGAAATATAATTGCATAAGTTGATAAAAAATGCTATGCAATAGCAGTCCCCGAGTGCCACACGTATTTTTAACCGACTTTCAAAAAGGAGGAGGTTATATGTTCGGCTGTGGATATTATTTTTTTTTTGTATGTTCAACGATTACTCCGCCGTTTGTGAACCGATTTTCAAAATTTTTGTTTTGTTCTATTAGGTTTCCCTCCAATTTGATCCCATTTTCACAAAAGTGGTGATCTGATGATGGGATCCATGAGTAATCGAGGGAACTCCTCAAAATTTATATGGAAACATATGGTGATTTTGGTTTTATGAGAAGTATCCTAAGCATATGCTACCAAAACGCAAGATTTTGCACCAAGGTATACTATGGTTCGGAAGATACTAAGAGAACTCCGGATTCCTTATATAAATGCGAAAGTATGTCTGTGTCCGTCTGTCTGTCTGTCAGTTACCTCTTCACAGTTCACGCCCAAACCGCTGAACCGATTTTGCTGAAATTTGGTATGTTCACTATGTAGATACTTTGAGTCTCGGGAAAGGAGTAAGGACATAGGACACTTTTATCCTATGTCCAAAAGTGACAAAAGTTTTTTGGAGCAACGGAGTTGCGGGCGTAATCTAGTCAATGTATAAAAATATTTCTGAGCATTTTACCAGAATTGTCATCCTATTGTAAGGCCGCGTTTCCACTGACGCGGAGCGGAGCTTAGCGGTGCCGAATTGATCAATCAACATGCTCGAAATCTTCGCTCCGCTTGGCTGTCATTCCGCTGGAATAGCACGATTGGTCAATTCGGGCACCGCTAAGCTCCGCTCCGCTCTGCTCCGCTTCAGTGGAAACGCACCCTTACGCCTCTGGTAACAATATTATTGATTTAATCTCTGTCGAAACCCAGTAGAAACTGAGATTCACATGTTACCCGTACTCCGTAGTCCGTAGTGTACTCATATAAATTATTATAACACTACCAGAATCTGATGGCAAAAAGTGAGAAAATAAATTGACTCTAGCAATACCGGGGTAATTGGAATAAAACATTTTGATCCTTTTTTTTTTTCTTATAGCAGCTGATTCTGTGTGTTAAACATGCAAATATAGAAATTTATCCAATGATCAAGGATATTTTTTGAAAATCTGCTGTCAAAAATTGCCATCAGATTCTGGTAGACCTTTATATATTTTAATGTTATGCATAATAATATAAAGCAGACACACGATTTTCCCTTGCTGTAGGATATACTTCAACTGGCCAAAATTTTACTTTTTCAAAATCTTCTTTTCAGAAGAACAGTAGGTATACCTGTAACCTGTCAACGCTAGCCATCAGCATAGCTAACTATTGATGACATGACTGATGCAGCTGGATCAGCAGGTAAGATTTTAATTAGTTTAAAAATACTGTTGCAAGGTCCAATTTTTATTTATTTACTGGAGGTACAATAAAATAGCATACTAATAAAATCCGATGCAGCTTGTATTAAAACTTATATACTAAATACTTAGCTATTATAAAGCTGAATATTATGTTTAGTTGAGGGCTTCCATTATTTGTTTACATGTGCTGATCTTAGGAGCTGCTAGATCGAATTGCAAAATTATTTTTTATGTTGGATAGTCCTGCGAGGAAAGCTTTAAGCTACATTACATATTAGGCTGCGATGCCAACAGGAGCAAAGCATATTCAGTGAAATATAATGCAATGACAATAAAAATTATGCAGAAGTATTTTAACTTACTATGTAATTGTTTTAAAACCTTTTTAATCAAAATCATAGTACCAGAAATTGACGCGGACGAAGTTTTGAGAAACAGCTAATTAATACAAAATGTTTGTGTTTCATAAAATATAGAGTTAACTGGAGAAGTAGCAGCGCTGAAAGTGTAACTTTTGGGTTCTATGTCGTATTATTAAACGCCCCAATGTCATCCATTTGTCCGTACAAAAGTACCTAAAAAGTAACTCTTTCAGCGCTACTATTTATACACAGTAAGCTTCATATACGAGACACATACATAGTACACACCCTAAAATAACACTTTGTTAAGTTATTGCGTAGCTTTTATCACGGGCTTTGAGCGCGGCGACCGAATCAAGAAATCTCATAACGAAAAAACCTAACACCCCACGGTCCGACCGGCACAATGGCATTGCTAGACTTCGGCACGGTGTTTGTGACGTATGGGATTTATAATTGCATAGGTTGATGTTGATGAGATATTCTAACGCCATATACGCGTCGTTAGAAATATTTTACACAAATACTCTATCTTCATTCACCTATCAAACTTAACCAAGACTGTGCTTTGACCCTAATGTCTCTTAGGGTCAATTCAGACCGCAACGCGACGCGTAGATGTATTTCTAAAGTACTGAATTGACAGAGTTCATGAGAGTGAGCAGTCTTGCAAATCTGTCAAATCCATACAAATAATTTAGAAATGCATCCACGCGTCGCGTTGCGGTCTGAATTAACCCTTAAGTTGTGTTAAATGGCGTGTGAAGGGACAACGGACGTACCTACCCGTAAAATGAAGGCGTGAGCGCCGCCCACGATGCACTGCATCACCCTGGCCTCGTCTACCGGCTCGGCGGGGACCGGCGTCTCGCCATCCTTCTTGTGTTCTGGGCCTGAAAATATATAGAAAGGTGTGACGGAATCCATAGTAATATTATAAATGCGAAAGTGTGTCTGTCTGTCTATGTGTCTGTCTGTTACCTCTTCAAGCCCAAACTGCGGAACCGATTTTGCTGATGGAGATACTTTGAGTCCCGAGAAAGGACACAGAATACTTTTTATCCCGGAAAATGTGTGCTTCTCGCGCGATACATGTAGACTATAGTCTAGGTATCGCGGTTCTTGAAATGTATAGATCCGTTTGGTGATAGACGGACAAACAGTGAAGTCTTAGTAAAGAGTCCTGTTTTTACTCCTTGGGTAGACAACCTCAAAAATAGGCGCAAACATTGAAATTAATCTTGACCTGACAAATCACGCTCCGTCCGCGTACAAGCATCTTACGGGAACACTTTCCTAATTAAGGAGTACAATTAGTAGTCCCTTGTATTAATTAAGATTTCAAGGACCAAGCTTATGAAGGCTGCTAATTAAGTACAATTACTTAAAAAAACTATCTCAGTTTTATTTTTACTGCTTTTAGTACGTAGTATTTTCAGTAGTCGCTGCTCAAGTCTATATAGATTCTCAAGCCAAATAAATACACAAGACTATGCTACAATATTCATATTATTGTTTACATAAACTATACAGAGTATAAACTGTAAAGTTGTAGAGAATGCCACAGCAAGTTGGATTGAGATTCGTATGAAATAATATTGATGTTACCGACAAGTTTATCTAGTTAGCGCAGGTCCAATAAGTAGAAACTCATTAAACTGTCTTATCTATCACTGTAAACTAATATACGCTGGGAAAAACAAGCAGTTGTTTTTTCCGCCGAACCCCACGTAGCGCGTGAAGATAACGATTAACGGTACAACGCGTGAAGGTAACCATTGTTTTTTTTTTGGTAACCAGTGATACCAACTCACAGAAATAATGACTTAGATGAAACTACTATCTCAAAAATCAAACATCTCGAAAAATAGACGGCCTCTTAAATTCTCATACTATTTAATTTTCTTCCATAAGGGACTAAACCTCTAAGTCGGTACTAACATTTTAGATATGGAAATCTTATTGGTACACGCAACCTGTGATTCGAACCTGCACACTCTCGAGAAGTTGCGAACCAAAGGTCTTCCCACGACTCATCTATTGTGTTGCTCTGTATAGAGAAGCATAATAACAGTAACACCGAATAAGGTATTATTCGGTGTTTGATATTGGAATGCCAACAACAATTTGTCTAAAATCTAAATAATCGAGTCTATATAATGATTTTTAAGACCATCTAGCTCTAGACTCTAGAGCACAATGAAAACACGTCCTTAGCTGTCGATCACAGGTTTACCGCCAAAGGAAAAACAGCTTTAGGGTCAATTCAGACCGCAACGTGACGCGTAGATGCTTTTCTAAATTTGTAAGGATTTCACAGATTCGCAAGACGTCTCACGCTCACGAAATCTGTCAATTCAGTAGCAGCGCTGAAAGACCAAAATTTTTTTTTTTCACTTTTGTATGGGGAAACTCGTGACGCTCGGGCCCTTGTACATACAAAAGTGAAAAAAATTTTCGTCTTTCAGCGCTGCTACTTTCACAGTGAACTCTCTACAAGGAACACATACACACCCTAAAGTGTTATCACTAATTTTTGTTACACACTGTAGAGACTCGATTATGTAGATTTTAGACAAATTGTTGTCGGCATTCCAATATCAATCAAGCTAGACGGTCTTAAAAATCATTATAGAGACTCGATTATTTAAATTTTAGACAAATTGTTGTCGGCATTCCAATATCAAACACCGAATAATACCTTATTCGGTGTTACTGTTATTATGCTTCTCTATACAGAGCAACACAATAGATGAGTCGTGGGAACAACTTTGGTTCGCAACTTTTCGAGAGCGTGAACTTCAAATCAGAAACTAAATATTTTCATCACCTCCATGACGGTAGCGAAACGGCGAAGCCATACATATTTACTGGTATGTAGAAATTGTTTAAGTTAGGGTCAGTAGAGTTAGGCCGTGTAGATTCAGAAGCTTGGCTCTACATGAGATTTCATATATTTTTCATAGGGTAAACCTTATGTGGTCGTCTCGGCAACATTTTACAAGAAATGTTTTTGGTGGGATTATATTTTGTGTGTCCAATACACAAATTCTTAGAGAACTCACCATAAAATCACCATGCTGCTGTCCTCGGCCTTAAATACGTTGAAAAACCTATGCGTAAGCATAAGCGTGGAGTAAATATTTTTATTAATAGCGGACGTGGACAATTGAATTTCTATTTACTATACCAATAATTATTGTATTGGCCGATTAAGGTTTATCTGATTAAATATCAGTATAGGACGTTCTACTTTTTTGGGCCCCTGTGTAACTCGACAATAATTTTTTTATTGATTTACAATTACGACCGAACTCGTTCAAACTTAGTTCACCAATCACCCATGGGCGTGGCGCCATCAAAAACAAATTAGGTTTTCGTTGTTTTGAAACTGTTCATCAATTAGACTATATTAATAAATAATAACGTGCTATGGCGTTTAAAGTCAACAAAAATAGCTTGTCTAGATTTTTTGGTCACTGTTGTACCTGAAATTTTTAAATTATTATAAAATTTTAGTATTAAGAATCTGTTATAACTAAATAACGTCTCTTAGCTTACAACACCGCTTAAGTTATTTTTACCATCTTTACAGGAGACGAAAAAAACTGTCTATTTTAAAAAATCTGTGGATTTTTTCTGTCATTACTTAATAAATACTCTAGTTAGCGGGAAATAATTATTTATATTTATTTTGACGATTTACTTTATTTAAACTTGAGGTATTAAAATATGATTTAAAAAGAAAAGCTTATATTAAAAAATACTTCAAGAAAATTAACACGATTTCGGCACGAATGGGCCGGCTCGTCCGGAGAAATACCACGGACTCACAGAAAACCGGCGTGAAACAGCGCTTGCTGTCGCCGAGTGAGTGAGTTTACCGGAGGCCCCAATCCACCCCCCCCCCCCCCCATTTGTTGTTGAAAAGCAATTTGTTACCCCTGGAGGATACTAACTGCGTTGGAGAACCCCTCTCTGGACGTCCATGCTCAGGAACCCCTGGATCTGAGCGTGGACGTCCAGGCTGCCCCTCGTATTCTGGGGAGCAAACACACAAAGGCACCCCCTCGATGTTAAACATGGACTTCTGTCATATCAGGGGATTACGCTCCAACCTTAATGCCGTCCATTAACACCTTGAGACGGCCGGCTTTGATCTTTTTAACCGAGACGCAGATATCATCTCCGAGTGACACATCATACCTTTCCCACCCAGGGTATTATCTTGAGCACTCCTTTCTGCCCAAAGCTGGAGTGTGTGTGTATATCAGAGATGATATCAGCTCTCGCCGCCTCAGCAATCTTGAAGTCAGGGACCTCTCAACGTTGTGGCTCCGCATTGATTGCGATGACTACCCTCGCGTCTATGCGTGCCTATATAGGTCCCATAGTGGTGAACCCGAGACGGACCGACTCTTTGAAACCCTTCAAGCTGCTTCAGATTTAGTGCAGCAGCAGATCCCATCCGCAGAGATCATAATACTTGGCGACTTTAACTCCCACCACGCCGACTGGCCCAATTCCAGTAAAACTGATCATGCGGAGAGATTTGTTTATGACTTTGCCCTTGCGAAGGTCAGAATCCTTCACTGTTGGACCTTCTGCTAATTTCAAATCCTGAAGGCTAACAAGTATCCTTGCTCGCACCACTTGGTTTATTGGATCATTGCCATATTAGGAGTTCTGTGCCACTTGCGACAGCGTGTTGTTAAATACCGTCGTGTGTGGCACTACAATGTTAGCAGACTGGGATGGGATGCGGTCGTTTTTTGCATCCTACTTGCTTCTTGTGCTTCTCGCTGGATCATCCTGACAACACTGCCAACTCTGTTGTCAATGTGGTGATGCAAGGGATGGAGCTTTACATTCCGTTTGAATTTCCTTGCTTTGATTCATCCTCCAAAAAAGCTTCTCGCCGGGCAAGCAGGAGTCTGGTCTCTGGCCAAAGCAATAGCTTCAATAGAAAGGAAGTTCTGCAAGCCAACCCTACCATCCCTACACGTAGAAAATGGATCATTGGCCCATGATGCAAAAGATAAAGCCGATCTTCTGGGTAAGCTCTTTGCGTTAAACTCGACCCTATATGACGGGGGACAGAAACCGCCGTCCATACCTAATACCTATTCATGATGCTCATACAAGATGCTCATACATGATGCACGAGCATCATGTATGAGCATCTTGTATGAGCATCATGAATAGCCCTCCGTTCCCTTGATATCCAAAAGTCGAGTGGGCCTGACGGAATCCCTCCTATTGTGTTGAAAAAGTGTGCTTCAGAGTTGGCTCCGGTCTTAACGCGTCTTTTTCGGCTCTCCTATTCTTCTGGTATTGTCCCGGCTAAAGACAGCCTTGGTGCACCCGATCCCCAAAAAAGGTAACCGCACAAATCCTTTCAACTACAAACCAATTGCTATAACCTCCGTCTTCTCGAAGATAATGGAATCCATAGTGTATTTCAATTATTGAGTTTCCTCAAAGAAATAAAATTTCAAACATTTTGAAACACCGCCTAAGTTAAGAAAAAATTGTCAGTAAACACCGCATAATACGCGTAAATCAATAAATATTACTTTATTCTATAGCTTACCTCTTAATCTTCTATTAAAACTTCTTGCATAGACCTTTCAGCGATAAAATTCACATAAAAATTTAATAATCACGGAGCGCGAAGTAGTTTTGCGCGAAAGGTATGACAGACTAACGCAACGAATACTATACTCACAAGGAGGAATAACGACTTGTGCGACGTTGCGAGGCCAACCGACTTGCGCGCCGTCACTATTTTTTGAATTACGGCTTCTGATTGGCTGAAATCTATATCATAGTTTAGTATTCTTTGCCATTATGTAAGTTTATAAAAATAAAAATAAAATGTTTCCGCTTCCGCTCACTTGGAGCGTTTTGCTCTCTCTTTTTCTGGTTGTAAAAAGTGTTTGATGAAGTGGATGTGGAGTGGAAAAAGTGGAGATTGTTAATTTAGTGCGAATTACCAGTTTAAATAAAAGTGTTATAAAGAATATCTTATATTTTTATTGATTGTTCTGCATAAAGTCTAAATATACATACAACAGGTTATGAGGCCCAGACTATCAATAAAATTATAAAGTGCAGTAGTAAACTCGGTACCACGTGGTCGGCCATACAAGACGCCAAAATGGATACCGGCAAAATGAACATCGAGTGCTTTGATGGAAATAATTAATAATTAATAATAAATAATTTTCAAATAAATTGTGCGTTACGAGCAATGATTTATCTATACCCAAACCAGAAGAGCAAGATGAAAAGTGGATGAAAAATGATGGGATGGCTATGTTCATCATTAAATCAGCTATGGAGTTACGGCAAATTGCTTGAATTGAAAACTGCAAAAGTGCATCTGAAATCATAGAAAAGATCGAGTCTATATATGTGCAAAAATCTAAATTCAATGAGATGCTAGTGCATGAAAGATTTTACAACTACAAAATGAGTCCAAGTGACAGTATGGCGCAACACATTTCTAAAGTTGAGAGCTTGGCTCAACAGCTAAAGGACAGTGGCGAACAAATGAGCGATACTGCAATTATAACTAAAATAATAAGTACTTTACCATCTAAATACCGCTCACTGCGACAAGCCTGGATGTCATTGGACAAAAGTCAGCAAATTATCCACAATCTAACTGCTCAGTTGATGGATGAGGAGAACAGTTTAACAAGCGAAGAACAGAATGAAGTTTCACTAGTGACAGCTCATGCGAAACAAAATTTAGATAGAAAATCAATTAATAAACCAAACTCTGGATCTACACGCCATAGATTTGTCTGCTATAAGTGTAATAAAAGAGGACACTTTGCAAGAGAATGCCGTTCTAAGAAATCTGGTAATAGCTCTGGTAAATGCTAACATGTTGCTCTTCTCCCAAGAGAAGAGCAACATGTTAGCATTTAATGTTGAGGAAGAACTTGCTAATGTCACAGTGAGCTCCAGAGAAAGAAATGTTTGGCTGTTAGACAGTGGTGCATCGGTGCATATGACTTTCCGCAAAGACTTTTTCTTAAGTTTAGAAGAATATAAAGATGCTAGCGTTAGGCAAGTGAAATTAGGCAATCAACTGAACTTGAAAGTGTGTGGAATAGGAACTGTACATATTAAAAAGTATATAAAAGGACAGTGGGAGCAAAATATACTGCAAGAAGTACTTTATGTGCCAGACCTACGGAGAAACTTGTTTTCGGAAGGTGCATTAGTGCATTAATTTACAAGGACAATAAATTGGTGGTTAGTGCATCTCAAAAATTAAATAACTTGTATGAAATGAACTTTAAAACAATCATAAGTGCTAATTGTAATACAGTGCAAATGTCACAGAACAGCTTAAAAGTGTGGCATGATTCATGAAAGACTTGGACATCTAAATGTCAAAGAAATTATAAAAATGATTAAAATGGACTGATTTAGTGTTAAGATTACAGTGAAGAAAACTTTGTGTGTGAAACCTGTATGTATACTAAACAAAGTCGTCTCCCATTCCATTCTTCAGTGAGGGGTGAGTTGGCTCCGGATGATTTGATCTACAGTGATGTATGTGGACCCATGAGCCTAGCGTCAATCCAAGGTAGGCGTTATTTTGTCCTATTTAAAGATGCCGCCTCTAGTTATCTGTGTGTATATTTTATGAAGCATAATTGCGAAGTATTGGACCATTTCAAAACATTTAATGCTATTGTGCAGAATAGATTTGGACATAATATTCGAATACTAGACACAGATAATGGGACAGAGTATATCAATAATGAATTTAAAGAGTTTTTGAATAAAAATGGAATTATACACGAGTGTACTGCTCCTTACACCCCGCAACAAAATGGGCGTGCTGAACGAGAGCTACGTACAATTGTTGAAAGGGCTCGTTCAATATTACATGGTCGCAGTATGCCTTTAAATTTATGGGATGAAGCCGTTGGATGTGCAGTCTATATTCAAAATAGAACAACTTCCAGTCAGGCCCCTATTAAATATCCACATGAAATTTGGACTGGCAAGAAAGTTAATTTATCGTATTTGAAAATATTTGGTTCATGTGGTTATGTGCATATACCTGATCCCTGCCGGAAGAAATTAGAAAAGGAAAGCAACAAGATGATTTTGGTTGGCTATGAAAATGAGAACTATAGGATGCTAGACAGCAAAACTAAAAGGATAAAAGTGTCACGAGATGTAATTTTTGGTAAGTCGCTTGCGATGGTATTGCCCCAGAATAGGGTTGTCATAGACACTTTAGAAATTGAATATCAAAACAATTCTTCTTCAGATGAATTTGCAGAAATACCAACTCCTGTGATGACATCTACACCCCAAATAGAAATTCAAGATAGCGAGGACAGCTTAGTAAGCTGTAATGATAACGGTCCTACATAATATGAACCATCTGAGACACTTCAAGAAAGTGATGATCAATTTATTAATGTCAATATGAGACCTCGACGTTTGAATGTAGACTATGAAGCTAATTTAATAGAATGTCAAGTTCCCAAAGATTATGAGGAAGCTATTTCTTGTTCTGAGTCGAGTAAATGGAATGCAGCTATAAAAGATGAGTTACAAGCACATGAAATGAATAAGACATGGACTATAGTTGACAGGACAAACAAGAAACCAATAACCTCAAAGTGGGTGTTTAAAATCAAGAAAAACAAAGAAGGTGAAATAGAAAGATTTAAGGCCAGATTATGTGCCAGAGGCTTTAACTAACTAACTAACTCCGCTGGCTCAGCGACCCGAAGTGGATCTTGGCCTCCGAAATGAGCTTCCGCCATTGAGCCCTGTCCTGCGCTACCTCCTGTCAGTTACTGACTTGAAGGTCACGCAGGTCAGCCTCAACAGCATCTCTCCAGCGATACCTGGGGCGTCCAACAGGACGACGTCCTGTTGGACGGCCCTTATACGCTCTTTTTACCCCGCGATCCTCTCCCATTCTTTCCACGTGACCCAGCCAACGGAGTCGGTGAGCCTTTGTTTCTCCGATTATATTGGGTTGGGCCACTAGTTCTTCAATTTCGGCATTCTTCCGCATTCGCCAACAGCCGTCATTTGCTTTGGCTGGGCCCAGGATTTTTCTGAGGACTTTCCTTTCAGCGACTAGAAGTTTGTTCTCCTCCTTTTGTGTCAGCGTCCAAGCCTCACAGCCATACATTAGTATAGGCCGAATAATCGTATTATAGATTCGGATTTTTGTATTTTTGCTGAGAAGCTTGGACACGAGCACCTTGTGAAGAGCTGCGCTGCATCGCAGGGCATTTTTAACACGAATGTCAATTTCGTCCTCTCGACTGTTGGTATCAGTCACAGTACAAGAGAGCCAGAGGCTTTAGTCAAGTTAAAAATATTGATTATACAGAAACCTTTGCGCCCACTACCAGATGCTGCACTGCAAAGTACAAATTTATGAGATTTGATGTTAAAAAGAATATATATCAATTCAAGAAAAAATGTGATACCCATGGGAGAAATACTCGTAATAAACATAAGCTTGAAATTCCGGTGACTAGACTTACTAAAGTCAAAAATTCTTTTAAAGGTCAATGTATACGCCTTTATAATAAGATCCCAGAAAACGTTCAAAATCTCTCAATTAATAAATTTAAAAAAGTTGTTAAAGAACGTTTGTGTACCAAAGCGTACTATAAAGTTACTGATTTCATGAATGATAGTACACCTTGGGAATAAGGTCGCCCCCTGCAGAGCTGTTTCTGTATAATATGTATTGTACAGTACACTCGTTGTATTTTATTTAGTCATAATGACACTGTAATTTTATATATTTTTTGTAATTTTCCATCTTTTTAGTAAAAGATGGCCCCGTGCGAGTTTCTTACGCCGGTTCTTCTCGCCGGGTTAGTTCCCGAACCGGTGGTAGGCACCAGTATAGTCCCGACGTTCAGAGAATATTTGAAAAAAAATATTCTGAATAAAAAATTTTGAGTTTGAGTTTGAAAACGGCCTTTCTATATGGAGAGTTACAAGAAAAAATCTTTATGGAAATACTAGAAGGAGTTAAGACAGAAAAAGGCAAAGTGTGTAAACTGAATAAATCAGTGTATGGTCTCAAGCAGGCACCAAGGTGCTGGAATTTAAAATTCAATAATTTCCTTAAGTCATTTGGTTTTAAGCAATTAGAGTCAGATTATTGTGTTTTTAGTGGCTGTTTTAATAATGAAAAAGTGTTCTTAATTTTGTATGTTGACGATGGACTAATATTTTCATCTAAGAAAGAAACATTGAACGCTATTGTAAATGCTCTGACAGCTAATTTTAACGTCAAAATAATGAATACAGTAAGCTATTTTGTTGGCTTAGAAATAGAAAAATTAGAAAATTCAATTCGCATAACTCAAACTAATAATATTGAAAATGTCATTAAGAAAATTTATATCAGTAACTCTTATCCCGTTTCGACTCCAGTTGATCCTAATGTTGTGTTGAGTAATTATAAAAATGAAAAATAGAATTTAAATTTTCCATTTAGAGAAGCTGTAGATTATTTGTTGTTTTTAGCATCAGTTTCACGTCCTGATATATCATTTGCAGTAAATTTGATCTCACGTTATGTAAATAACCCTCAATATTGTCATGTAAATGCAGTTAAGCGTATTTTAAAATATTAATTAGGAACAAAACACTTAGGTATTGAATATAAAAGTAATAGTAAAGATATTGGTTAATCAGACTCTGATTATGCTAATGATGTAGAGACTAGAAAATCAACTACGGATACATATTTTTAATGAATAATGGTCCAATTACTTGGAAAAGTCATAAACAACAAACAGTTGCATTATCTACAATGGAGTCAGAATTCATGGCAGCATGCGATGCCATAAAAGAGTTGTTGTGGTTAAAACAATTTTTGTTTGAATTAGGTGAAACTTATAATCGTATAGAGTTGTTTGTAGATAATCAAGCTGCAATTAAATTACTTTGTAATCCTGTATATCACCAAAGGTCAAAACATATTGATGTAAAATACAAGTTTATTCGTGAGAAGGTAGAGGAAGGTATTGTAAAGGTTAATTATATTCCAAGTGCAAGACAATTAGCTGACTTTTTAACTAAACCTTTATCTGCTACTAAATTTAATGCTAACACAAAAGAAATTTTATGTTAATAATAAGTGTTAAGTTAGAAAGTTATTTCTTTTAAATGTAAAATTAGTGGGAGTGTTAAGTTAGAATTTTACATTTAGTATTCTTTGCCATTATGTAAGTTTATAAAAAAAAAATGTTTCTGCTTCCGCTCACTTGGAGCGTTTTGCTCTCTCTTTTTCTGGTTGTCAAAATTGCTTGATGGAATTTAGTGCGAATTACCAGTTTAAATAAAAGTGTTATAAAGAATATCTTATATTTTTATTGATTGTTCTGCATAAAGTCTAAATATACAACAGGTTACAGGGATAAAGAGTAGAGTACTTGTTTCGTCCGGGTAGAGTATTTTGGGAAGAAGTAACAAACATACACACTCATTCATGCACATCACATACATTACGCTTAACAGAGGCGGCGTAAGGCGTGGGCGACGTGGGTGACGTGGGCGACCGCCCACGGCCTCGCAGTCTGGGGGGCCTCGCGCCCCTTGATTCACGAGGTTGTTTTTTAAAGATTTACGAGTTTTGATACTCAAATATTCATAAATAAAACGTTTTATAAATAGAAGTTTGAGTATCATAAAATAATTTCTCTCAACAAATCCGTCCACTTACGTCATCCACCAGGGGGCCTCGCTAAATATATTTTAGGGGGCCTCGCAAGATATATTTTGCCCACATCAAATTTAGGTCTTGCCCCGCTACTGTTACGCTATGACCATGCTATGACCAAATAGGACCGAAACGTCAGTGAGAAACGTTGCAAAAAATGAGACAAATTATACAGAAGTATTTTTAAATGTATTATTTTTAAAACTTATTCACTATCGCAATCATAATAATACTAATTGACGCGGACAAAGTCACAGGCAAAAGCGTGTACTTTTATAAATAAAGGGTTTTCCAATAGGGACTTGACAATTTTGAATTTAGTTAGTGGACGCATCCTTTAACTACGGAAGCCCGGTTGGTTCACTGTTAACTTATGAGAAAGTGGCGCTACACAGACCCATTTTTAACATGTGTGCTACAAACTTAAATACAAGTGTACTGGTAACTGGTAAAAATTTCACAAGTTAATTTTTAACTTGTGCACTCGTGAACTAGAGATAGGGACAAAATGGCGTCATACAATAACCCTGTGGCTTAAACCCCGGCCGCCATTTAAAAATGTCAACAATAACAGCTCATACGGTAGCCAAAAAAAAAGTCGTTGTAAGTATCGCAAAATAATTTGATAATTTATAAAGTCGAAAATTGATGACGTATTGATTTTTAGTTTTATTATTTTTGTATTATGAATCGTTATAAACAATAATAGAACCTTATCTATACATGATATAATAAAATCGTAGAGGTAAAATTTTTGTACATTGAAAATAAACTTGAAAAAACGAGTCAGGCATGCCCCTGACTCGTTTTTTCAAGAAACAAGTTTTTTAGAAGCGTAACAGAACACATTTCAACTGTTTTTGAAATTTTTGTTTCTCTGTCTGTTTGTCTGTTTGTCTGTTTGTACAGGCTAATCTCTGAATCCGCTGAAGCGATTTCAATAAAATTTGGCATGGTGATACCTTACATCCCTGGTCAATATCTTAGATACTTTTTTTAACCGACTTCCAAGAAAGGAGGAGTAAATGTTTACTTTGCTGTTTGTGGTCCGATTGTCAAAATTCTTTTTTGTTGTATAGATTGTAAACCCGAATTTGATACCATGTTTAGAAAAACAGTAATTTTCACTTCTTTTAAGTAAAATTAACATAATATGCTACCAAAAAGTAAGATTCAAACCACGTCATATCCTAGGGTATTCGGACTTCGGAAGGTTCCGTTCCTGAACGGAACTCCTGACCCCTTATATTTTTTTAAAATACTGGAAGCACATGCCAAATCACCACCATCATTACACCATCCATAACCACATTAAAAGTAAGATTCAAACCACGTCATATCCTAGGGTATAGGACTTCGGAAGGTTCCGTTGCTGAACGGAACTCCTGACCCCTTATATTTTTTTAAAATACTGGAAGCACATGCCAAATCACCACCATCATTACACCATCCATAACCACAATAAAAGTAAGATTCAAACCACGTCATATCCTAGGGTATAGGACTTCGGAAGGTTCCGTTGCTGAACGGAACTCCTGACCCCTTATATTTTTTTTAAAATACTGGAAGCACATGCCAAATCACCACCATCGTTACACCATCCATAACCACGTTATGATGCTTTTGTTTTTTTTTTTTTTTGTAAGTATTCTTTTGCATTGAAAGGATCAGAATCGAAATTGATAATTATTTCGCCGTTTCTGTGCCGATTTGTAGATTTCTTACTTTAAGGGATGATATAATTTGTATTTGATGCTATGGTCGCGAAGGTGAAAATTTCCTAATGGGATCTATGAGTAATGGAATTGAAGAAACTCCTCTAAATTTACAACGACACTCAAAGTGATTATCAATTCCAGCAAAGGTCGACATCTTTATAGCTTTTCCCTAATATTCATGAACGATTAACCAAACACTGGATGGATATCGACCACTGCGTATCTCAATTCCTTAACGGCCATGGAATTTTAAAGTCAAACTTTACGGATCTAAATTAGTAGGTAGCATCACCTATGTCCTCGACTGAAGGCAGTATGATTGAACAAACCACTCATCATGATCTCTGGGAGAGTTTTTTCAGGCAAGACGAAAGAACTACAATGCTAGACAACCTACATTGTAAATCTGATGTCGCATACTACGGTGATATTGGGACAGTGCTAGGAACTTCCGTGCCTGCAAGCGTTTTTGTCACAATTATTATTGGCAACAGTCTAACACAGCAATTTCCAATATTAATTGAGCTATTATAGCTTAGTAGTCAGCATTATTACAGTTTATATTCGTGGTGCTCCTCCTTCAGTGGTTTGACATTCGGTCACTACAACTTTGTGCTATCTCAGCTTTTAATAGGAAGGGGAATTAGAATTCTTCATAAGTACTTCTATTTTCTTCTGATTAATTTCGTTGCGGGTCCCAAACCAGTTTGAGCATGTCCTTCGGGCTCCCTAAGATCATAATATCAAATTTTATGGAAGCATTACTATTCCTGACCTACAAGAGCAAGAGGTAAAAGTTAAAGAGGTATAGATGTCTACATTAGATATCCCGTCTTCTTTCGTCTATCCTCTAGACAGAGGATAGACGAAAGGACGGAGACCCGTCACATGTTCCTGGCCCCTGTTGTCCACGCCAAGCGGTCTTCGAAGAAATTATTCTTCAAAACGATATCTGTGGTTCAAGCCCCGCCGACGAAAGTTACTTAAAAGAGCTTTGCTATGTTCCTGGGTCTTTAATGTAAATTTAAAATTTCGAGTGTATTATTGTACCTAATATTAATCCTTATCCAAATAAAATAGTTTTTGATGGGTATTAAATTTTCTAAATCTCGATTATAATAACACACATTCACGCGGACGAAGTTGCGGGCAACAGCTAGTTGTAAATATAAAAAACAGGGGTCGAAGCCTAGGGTTATTGTATGACGCCATTTTGTCCCTATCTCCAGTTCACGAGTGCACAAGTGCACAATTTCAAAATTAACTTGTGAATTTTTTACCAGTTATCGGGACACTTGTATTTAAGTTTGTAGCACCACAGAATATATATTAGTAGTGTAGCGGTACCCACAATTCGCCTAACATTCCTGCATCGCGCTATCGAAGTTTTCTGAGCGCGTCAGTATATATACGACAGCTGAAATGTATCACGTGGGCTCCGGCCTGACCGAGCATACCACCTCGCTCGGTCGGAAGATCTTCCTTTGCGGCCATTACGCATTATACACTTACTTAGACAGCATGAGGTTTCAATAGGACGTCGCCACAAGCCACACAGTACACGTTACAATCGATTTATTGAAGAGCAAGTTTGATGAGCGTTTTATTTTAAAAAATGGACCATACGATTGACCGCCTCGTACGTGCGATTTAACGCCTCTAGATTTTTTTCTTTGGGGCTGCGTCAAGTCGTTGGATAAGCCGACGACGTTGGAAGAGCTCAGAGCCAAAATTAAACGCGAAATAGCCGAAAAGCGTGGACGAGTCATAGAAAATTGGGTTCAACGAATCACCGCTGCAAACGTGCCTGCGGTGGCCATATTATGAGCGAAGTCGAGTTCCATTCAATAATGTTTTCATTGTACTTCAATCCGATACAAATTTTTTTGAAATAACTCAAATGGTTTTAATTTTATGTTGAAAAAAAGTTGTCAAGTCCTTATTGGAAAACCCCTTATTAAAAAGTTATCATACTTACGCCTCAAAGCATTTTTGAATTCGGATACAAAAAGCTTTTGGAAGTCAGCTTCATAGATTTTCAACTCTTTATTAAATTTATACATTGATATAAAATATAGTCAATTACTATCTTGTCTATAAATTAGATCTAATCAAAGCAAATTAAGTTTTGAACTATTTTTAATTTATTGAAATAATGAAAATTCGATATTTTAAGTTTTTAACAAACTAACAAAACACTCGGGACCTTCTTTCCTGGAATGAAAAACGAAACTGATTGGAATATCACGTTCAAGAACTCTATTCTCCGTCAACTAAATTAGATAATGATATTATAATGATAATTTCTACATCAAAAAAGTAAAAGAAAAGAAACTCTTAATGTAAAAGATGTAGTAGAGGAGTTGATGCTACATTTTGAAAAGTCATTGCATACCCAGCGAAAATCGTAACAATATTACATTTATATGTTATATGAGTCAATTTTATTGTTAATATTCAAACGTAAATCGCCGTCAGCCGAATGTTTGTAGGTGGAAATGTCGTCAGTTCATGTGCTTAAGTGACTACGCGACGCCCTCGGATACATTGAGCGCGAAGTATGGTTATTGGTTATATCGCTAGTTGACGGTTTTACCGCCTTCATAAATTCTTTATTATTTACAAAGTAGAAACATTCACCAAACATTCCCTTTTACAGTATAAAATGACTTTATATTTTAAAAAATTTAACATATTCAGTACCGCGACTGACGTTGAATCCCCCGTCTGCAATACAACTGACGGTGATTTTTTGGTTAAGCATGACCTCAATAATCATTCATCAAATTTTCATACGGTATGAAATTACTTTGAGCAACATTTTTTTTGACAACTTTCAGATACTCAATTTACATTCCACCGCGGGTGCGGCGACTGACGCTCATTATGTTGATTATTAAATATTAATCTACTACTGGACAAAAATTTGGTCGGTATGAAATGACTTTTCAAAAAGTAGCATCACCTCCCCTACTACTACTACTAATGCTTATTGCAAAGCGGATAATAATCGGTAATGTTCAACTAGAGTCTGTCATTACAGGTATCTTAATATTTTATTATATCATTATTTTTTTTACGAAAGCTTATATTATTATATTATAAGCTTTTGCCACTATTGATAACTATAAAGTAAGAAATTTAAAAAAAATCTAGCAGTGAGCGAGCTTATAACAATGAATGGCTAAGAACACTTTTTGACAGTTTATCTTTTCACTAGCGTATTTGATTGGTTAATGTTTGACGCTAGCCAATCAAAAGCAATAGTAAAAAGATAAACTCCGGTTAAAAAAACTCAGAAACTGGGCATACATCAGTTTTCAAACAAAACTAGATCAAAATCGGCTCACTCGTTTAGATGATGCGATGCCACGGACAGAGACACACAGTCAGACACACAGACACGTCAAACTTATTTTTACTACACTTTTCGTTGGGGATTAAAAGTGTGCCTCAAAATAAGGCGTTACCTGCCTTGTTTATACAAGCTCCAGCGCTCTTGAATTATAATAGAAATTCAAATATTATCAATTGGTTTACAAAATTATACAGGTACGAGTATCATTACAAAGCAAAGTTATTTCATTAAACTTCTCCCGTATTTTGAATTATTTTCATAAATAAATTATTAAGTACTTATTTAGGGTGTTCAAATAAGTTATTTTTTGGCGTTAATCAAATTAAGATAATCAACTTTAACTACAAAACACAGCGTAAAATATTACCTATAATAATAATTAGGTATAGACCAAAAATATTGCTAACATCCATCGAATAATTGTAATAACAAAAATGTTTTATCATACAAACAAAATATGCTACTGCATGCGTTTTGAAGATTGCCTTGTTAGTTGATTTAGTTTTTATATTTTTGGAACATTCGTGCGCAATACGAAACACATTTAGCTTTTTCAAAGATGAACCGATAACAAATCGATATTATTTGTTTATCCTTAGTAGTCGTACCTATTTGTTCAAAATAAGTACTAAACAAAAATGTGTTAATAGACTACTTTTGATTATTCTTTTGATAAAAAAATAATTTTATTACATTCTAAAAATTAAATATTTACCCCATGCGATTTGCCATCTCGCTTTTTAAAAACTATAAAAGCAGCCGCTTTTCCTTTCTCTACGACTTAACGAACTACAAAACTTTTGTAATGGTGTGAGTTTATCGGAAAGGTACTTACTTACCAATGGAATAAATATGTCTACGCGCAAAAATTGATAAGATAAGAGTTTATGAAAACCACGTAAAAATAATATTTGATCGTATGGACGAACAGAGAAAAGGCGTGCCAAAAACACAACACCATAATACAACACCATAAAAAAGTGGCCGATTTTACGAGCACTAAAATTATACTTGAGGCCGATATTATATTGTGTGTGAAGACATATCAAAGACGATTACTAAAGGCGTGTACATAAATAAAATAAATATCCTTTCAGTTGTCAGCTGAAAAATTAGAAAATTTAAAAATAAATAAAATAAATATCCTTTCAGTTGTCAGCTGAAAAATTAGGAAATTTAAAAAAACAACCCCTGATTCAAAACTCCAAATAATTGTCAAGAATCAGAATTCAAAATATTGAACTAATAAAATCACTGGACCCCTTACATGAAATACATGAACCCAAATTTTTCAAACACCGGGCGGGCTGATGATGATGGACTATTGCCTCTTGGCAATAGTTCATCATCATCAGCGTATTATCGTTGTTCTTACAACGATAATATTGCCAGCTTTCAATCAATAAAAAACTAGATCAAAATCAGTCCACCCGTTTGGATGCTACGAATTACGATGCCACGGACATATACACACAGGCAGACAGACAAGTCCGGCGTCCCGTCTTTTTTTTTTTTGTCGGGGGGTAAAAATCTAACTCCATATTAAAACGGCCCTAATGCCGATTACATCTTTTCGTATTTATTTAGCGGGTAGGCGTGCCATTTGCTGTCAATAGCCACCGACGTCATCGTGGTATGTGATTACTGTGTGTAAATAAATAAATGGACGTGTCAAACCTGAGTAAAGCCGGCAAAATACTGGAACATAATAGAAAAAAGCTTTCGTTTGATCCGTCCGACACATAACACACAAAGCTGTAATAACTTTTTAGGGTTCCGTACCCAAAGGGTAAAAACGGGACCCTATTACTGAGACTTCGTTGTCTGTCCGACTTTCTGTCTGTCTCCAGGCTGTATCTCAAGAACCACTAGGTATAGCTAGAAATTTCTGGAAATTTCACAGTTTCTGTATTTCCGTTGCAGCTATAACAACAAAATACTGAAAACACAAAATAAGTAATAATTTTGTAAGGAGGGCTCCCTGCATACAAACGTGATTTTTTGACATTTTTTGTTCAATTTTAATAATGGCCCAGGTAGCCGGTAGGCACTTGATTACTATGTGTACTTTAATAAATGAGTAAGTAATAAAATTAAAATAAAATTATATAATTTAATTATATTTAATATAAAAATTAATATATTTCAATTATATTTAATTATATTAATTTAACTTCCCACACAAAAACACCATTTTTGGCCTATTTTGGATCTATGACGGTACGGAAGTCGGAATAAAATGATCTATGACATGGATAAACAATGATAATTACTAATTTGAACGTGACAGAAATAAAATGGTTCTATAACAACTTTATGTTATAAAGCATTTAATTCTAAACACGTCACATTACTCGTCTTCCCGTCAGAATATAAATACATATGTAATTACATAATATTTATATATTATATATTAATTTATATTAATGGAGAGTGGAGACTCAATCATCAATGAATAAAAAATATTGTCACGTAAATACCAATTCGAGTATTAAAATAAGTATTAAAATATTTGAAATAATATTAAAAAGTATATTAATTCATCAAGCCCCATACGGTCACCGGTGACCGAGACACAATAGAATATCTATTGTGTCTCGTTTTCCCACGATCGATGGGTTAGAAATGAAACGTTATAATTTTACCTTGCTATGCTTGACAATGCTCAGATTCTTTATTGTCCTACTGCAGACCTTCAGCTGCGGTCAATTAGGCTCTAGAGCAGCCTTTCCCAAAGTGGGCGATAACGCCCCCTTGTGGGCGCTGAAGGTCTAAAGGGGGGCGGTGTGGGACCCAGAAAAAACATGGGGGCGTTGTGTGGAGGCTTGGGGGGTGATTTGTAATTTCATTTCATCTGGATGCAGTTTAAATTGAAACAATGGGGGGCGCTTAAATATAATTTGGTCTCAAAGTGGGCAGTAGACAAAATAAGTTTGGGAACCTGTGCTCTAGAGGGAAGCGCCACTTCGTTGCATTTCGGCGCGTTGCGTTAGAAAAAGATTGTCTGCCATAGAGCTCCGTTGGTTTAACGCGCGACAACACAATACCTACATAACGGTGAGAGTGCAGCGCGTCGTTCATCCTCCCACTTCATCTTCTGTTCGTCGTTCTGTCAAAACTCTACTGACAATGCAAAGCTACAAAGCACAAAGTGGCAATATCACACGATATAATGTACCTATGTAAAATGGTTCCGTACGTTGACGTTGCGGCGGTGACGCACCGTCGAAACGCAACGCAACGGAGAAACGTGGCCCCGCTCTTTAAGTACCCCGCAAACGATCAAATTGTTTGTCAAATTTTACGTGTTTGTCAAACAGTTTGATAGTGTACAGCTTTGTTTGAAGCGTTTGTCAAACAAACTACGTGTTTGACATGTTTGAAGAAAATTTGGATTTGCGTAGCGTTTGACAAACGTGTTCCGCTGTAATTGTCAAACAAGATCTCATGATCTCAAACCGATTCTAGCTAATTGTTTGACAAACTTGTTTGATGCACGTTTGATCGTCTGCGCTGCTGTTTGATGTAAACGTAAATTACATCAAACATGTTTGTCAAACAAATTTGATCGTTTGCGGGGTACTTTAGGGCTTCACTGCGAAACACGGGCTTGTATGAACTCTCTTGTTTATATACCTAAGTTACAATTGACAAGTAGAAAAACAGGTGCGAAAAGCAATCAAAATTTAGAAAGTCGTGTTTTTAAATTAACGAATATAAACTTCACAAATTAATTGGAAACGTACGAAACTTAAAATTTTATTACGTTATCCAAAATCAGCCTTTCAAAAACAATTTAAAAACTTCATGTAACATGTAACATCACGTTGCAAAATAAAGAATGGATAACATCATTTGCCAAAAAGTTTAACTTTTTGAATACTTTTTTTTTATAATCTTCAAAGGGAAAATGCTTTGTTTTGCTTTCACACGGACTTTCCCTTTTATTCCCCAAGGGAATTTTCGGTATTCCTCACCTGAATACTCAGTCAAATTGCATTCGACAGATTTGACGATATTCGATATCAAAATTAATGTGCATTAGCAAAGCGTTGTGTTAAACTCCATACGTTTATGATAATATTATAATAACTAACTTTGCAGTCAAAACATTTTTTCTGAAAAGTCGTCTTGGCCGGAGAAGTCTTTGATCTTTATTCATTATTCATTAATAAAGTTTAAGTTTTAAATATTCAAACTTTAATAATTATTTTCGTCTTTATATTATAAGAATGTTTGTTTTAATTAGAGGTGACGCTTGATTAGGTAAGCCAAGAAACGCTTAACAGCGCCGTTGAATCTTTGGCCCCACACTTGTTTCTTGATATGTACATGTACAAGTTAAAGTATTTTTTTAATTCAGAATATTATCATTTTGTAGGGTTCCGTACCCAAAGGGTAAAAACGGGACCCTATTACTAAGACTTCGATGTCTGTCCGTCTAGGTCTGTCTGTCAGTCTGTTTGTCCGTCTGTCTGTCTCCAGGCTGTAACTCAAGAACGGTAATAGTTACAGAGTTGAATATTTGTGTTTCCGCTATAACAACAAATACTAAAAACAAAATAAAATAAAAATTTAAGGGGGGCTCCCATACAATAAACGTATTTTTTTTTTTGCAATTTTTTGCTCGATATCAATGCAGGCAACAGGTAGACACCTGAAGGCTGAAATGTTCACAAAATACTTAATTTTATTTATACTTTAAAAATGAATAGTAAAATTTTAATAAAAGAATTAATTATAAAGGGGGGCTCCCATACAAAAAACACAATTTTTGCCTATTTTTGTTTTATTATGGTACGGAACCCTTCATGCGCGAGTCCAACTCGCACTTGGCCGATTTTTATATTTTCAATAATCTTTAATGTTTATCTCTTCATGATTACTGGTTCGGGAAACAGGTCGAGATGAACCGGAATGTTTTTGTTGTAAGACAATTAAAACCAAATCTTTTTACCTAATAAAATTCCGATTCCAGATTTTTTTTATAAACTTGAACACCCCTCTTTTTGCCTCCTAATAAGCTAGTTATTAAGAGATAAAGCTATGCAAATCGAATCATAAATCCACATCAAATATACTATACAAACACACTATAGGTTTTTTTCTAATAAAGCCTGAAAAATATAGAAAATTACTTACCCATTAATTGACTTTTCCTTAAAAATTAATGCTTAAATACTAAGTATCATCTTCCTTAATATTATCTTCTGTACTTAATATTACTTTCACGTGGTACTTGTAATGTAGCGCGTAGTAGAGACGCGTGCTCGAGTTGGGCGGGCGGATTTCACACTGAGGGCGGCAAACTGTTTCATCGCTGTATTATTTTCTTATCAATATTATTTTACTGTTTTCATTGTTATTTTATTATATTTAAAGTATTTATGTATTTTAAAATAACATTTTATTCGTATCTAATGTTAAAATTAGTTTTTAGAGAAGATAATACTTAATAATAATAATTATATTCCTGTTTAGTATTTTGATTATCACGTAGCATATAATATTGTAGAGGTATTTTACGTAATACGCAGTATAAGTAATAAAAAATGCGCAGTTTACTTAAATTACTGAATTTGAGTTTAGTGTTGAAATGGTTCTGTAATGTTCGGCTGTGGATATACTCGTATGCTTGCAGATATTACATAAACTCTTCATAGTATGAAACTTTAGTTGCCTTCTCGCTTAGAACTTTCTTTGATGTTTTTATACAGTTTTCCACAATAGATAGTGTGATTTTGGATTGTGGCGGTACCCACAATTCGCCTAACATTCCTGCATCGCGCTATCGAAGTTTTCTGAGCGCGTCGATATAAATACAACAGCTGAAATGTATCACGTGGGCTTCGGCCTGACCGAGTATTACACCTCGCTCGGTCGGAAGATCTTCCTTTGCGGCCTCTACGCATATATCCCACATTGGTGACCCTCGACAGAACACGCCTCCTACATAATCATCACTCCCCGCCCCTCCGCACCGCGCCAGCCAGCATCGCCTCATCGGGTACCTCGTCCACTAGCCGCAATGTACCGCGGCCTGGGCGACTCCGCATCGGCATCAATGGGCTTTCTCACTACACCGACCGGTCAGCAAGCAGAGCACATCTCTCCTGGTCAGCACGTAGCATCGGCTCCGCACGGCAGCTATCCGACTCACTGGATCCCGTGCAGCAGCTGACAGTTCCGACTCACTGGGACTCACTGCAACAGTTCCGACTCACTGGAACTCTCTGGCACTGGCGACTCAAGCGACAAGACTTCAAGATTCGACCTCCGGTCTTCGGGGGGGGAGTGATGTGGCGGTCCCCACAATTCGCCTAACATTCCTGCATCGCGCTATCGAAGTTTTCTGAGCGCGTCGGTATAAATATAACAGCTGAAATGTATCACGTGGGCTTCGGCCTGACCGAGCATAATACCTCGCTCGGTCGGAAGATCTTCCTTTGCGGCCTCTACGCATATTCCCACAGGATCAATGTTTTAAAATGATTCGTTTAAATTTCACAACGTTAAGCTGGGGTGAATCAGTATTTTACAATGATAGGTACTAGTTGCACAAATAGCGAATAAATCACTCATCATACAAACAAAATAATAACATTGACATCATAAAGTTAATATACCTACGTACGCTACGTATATATTAACTTTATGATTGACATACACACACACATACATCCGAATGATCGCCTCAACTCTTCAGCAATAATTACGATGCTAGTTCTTCTTGAAAGTGAAGTCCCAGGCTGTAAAATAGGTAGAGATTTAGCTGACAATCTCTAATGGATTTAACCCCCGTGTACGAGGTGGTGTATGCATCCCACATACCCCAGCGGCAAAAAAATTGATACCATTTTTAAACGAAAAAAGCGCGCGAGTCTGTTTTCTCAGTAGCTGCAAATTAGACGTTGCTGCTTTAATTCCTGCAAAATATTCAGTCCGATGTCTGTGACATGTGCTTAAAGTGCGCTTGGATATCACATACCCCACCTAGTACGGCACGTAGCTAAAAAGGTAAGTGTAACTTCTTTTGTTTTTTATTTATTTGCATATTTAATTTGGTGTTTAACTTGATGGAATATTATTTGCTGGTATAAGTTTAACTAAAACAGGTCTCAGTTATAGTTAAAATATATTTTACGAGAACTGACTGAAGAAGATGATGATATTGTGACGCTGAGTTAATGAATACCGAACAAGAATCGGATGGTGATGAAGATCAAATCAGTGACACCGGCTATGCCCTATACTAATAGAAAGGAATACTGGGTACATTTGTAAAACATGTAATATGTCCATATTATATATGTAACATACAAATTTTTGTATCTAAATAACTGTCAATATTACGGAAACTTAAGTGACTAAGATCTTTTTATATTGTTTATTTTAAATTTATGTTGTTAATAGGGTAAAATGAGATAAAATATACTTAGTATTAAAAATTGAGAAGAATTTGATTGTAATAGGAGCCATTTGATTTCAGTAGTAAAGGAAAGATTTTATAGTTTAAAGTTTGAAGAAAAGGTCAAGTTTTTGTACTTTTGTTTATAACATTTATATTATAATGTAAAATTGAATTTATTTTGCTTAAACCAATTCATTATTAGATATTTAAATATAATTACTTATTATTTTACAATCATGAGGAACAGTTTTTCGGATTTAACTACCTTTTATTGTTGGGGTATAGCCGTAAAGTTAATATACCTAGTATATTAACTTTATGGGTATAGCTAACGTGACCATTTTTTTTTGTCAGAGCGGGACATCTACGGACCAACCCCTGTTCTGGTCTGTTTGCAAAAGCGGGACAATTTCGGCCTCGCGGGGGACATCGGGAGAGACTGCGTGAAAGCGGGACTGTCCCGCCCAAAGCGGGACGTATGGTCACGTTAGGTATGGCAAACCCCACCTAGTAACTGTGTACTACAACTAGTAGTGGTGAGAACTGAGATTAGTCACCTAGTACACGGAGGGTTAAAAGAACACCTTACACCACGCTAGGAATTTTTCTGCTTCGCTAAAGAGCCTTTGAATTTTTGTATTATTTATAAAGCTTTATAAAGATGGATCAAAGACTCATATACCGAGCCTTTCATATTATCCATTGTAACCTAACGTGTTTATCGACTTTATACAATTTTATATCGTTTACGATGTCATAAACATGAAGTAAATAAGTGTACAATAAAATTCAAATTGTTTGTTATAAAGTTTATTTATTGGAATACACTTTTTACACTCTGTATTTAGGTACCGTGCTGTTGCGTGTAATTTTACTTTTCTACCTGTATATTGTCAAAATTCTATTTATAATAGTCTCCTTCCAATGCATTAAAGTAATTGAAGTTAAAATTCAATTGGTTTATAAGAGCGATCAATTCTTGTTAGCTGACATCGTGATTGATCAGAACTAATAAAGGAAAGCGTAACAAATTACTCCGTAGTCTTTGAAAATGTCAAGATCACCTTTAAATTTTTAGTTTATCTTAATTGCCCGAAAGACATGAACAGCTTTACGATATCTTATGCCCGACGAAAATATGTTGGGTTAGGTATTAGTACCTAATTTCACCTGTTTGTAACATCGTACTGCCAAACGGATAAACAAATTTCGATGTAATTTTCTGTTCAAACGTGACGGAAGTGTGTATAATACGTTACTCTCAAAGACCGAAAACGCTCAATAAGCGGAAAAATAGCTCACAACGCGTTGTGGTCACAGTAAAACAGCCACGACGCGAAATTCGCGTTGTAGCTCTAATAAAAAAGGCCACGACGCGTTCTGGAAATCACAAAAATACCAAAAAGCGAAATTCGTGTCGTGGCTAATAATTGCTTTTCGTTTTTCTTGATTGTAAGTCTAATTTGAAGTCTATATGTATGGAAGATTATATTTGGATTACCACACGTACTATACAATATTTTTTTCTTTTACTAAATCACTGCATAAAGTTTATAAAATATCCATGATTCCATATTATCCGTACTAATATTATTACTGTCTGTCTGGCGCAACGGAGTTGCGGGCATCATCTAGTAGTAGTTTAAATTATATAAATTAAAATAAAACTATATTTTTATTATTTATTGAGATCAGATTATATTAAAAAAACAACATAATATGAAGTAACAAATTACTGAACACAAAATAATATTGTTAATAATATTTTGTAAATAATACTTATAATTCACTAAAAACGATTAGGGATTTTAATTTTAAGCTATTGCATTTGCGATATGGTAAGAATAAATATTCAGAACGCGTTATGGTCTTTTTGTGAAAGATTGCCAAAACACGTCGTGGCCGTTTTCATTAGAGCCACAACGCGAAGTTGTGAGCTATTTTTCCGCTAACTGAGCGTTTTCGGTCTTTGAGCGTAACATAATTATTATACAGTAAATTGCATATTGTGATCTCGCGGTGTAGCGGTCAAACCGCTCGTTTGCGGACGCACATAAATCGAGCCTTGAATTGTAAAAAATCATATAAATATTTACATGGGCGTTACTTTCAATGCATTTTTCGTGAGTTAAAAACGGCAATTCTATTTTCTTACCATTAGCTTATGCGCGAAAAAAATGTTTGGGTTATCTTTGTATGAACATCACAAATATCACACATATTATGATATCATTATATTATCATACTTAATGGAATCACCGCTGCGAAAATAACATTTTCACGCACTCGTAAAATTAAACGAGCTAATTACTTTTTATATAAAAACACCGGTAGAGTGTAGACTGAAGACCGAAGGTTTATAATAGGTTGTTAAGTGAAGGAGTAAATTAGACTTTAAACAAGTACAGTGGTTTACCACTTTTCCTTTAAATGTATGGGAACCTTAAAAATACCTAACTACATGTAGGTACTTACTTTGAATTGATAACTAGGACATTTAAAGGCACAAGTGATTTACTATACCTAAGTTAATAGTTATAGCTCAGTAAATTATACCTAGGTTTATTTAAGCAATTTAACCGAGGCTACATTTAAAATTATTCAGACGTATTATATCTTAATAATTGACAATAATACAAAGTTTAACTCTCAAACTTTATTTAACACAACTTCTACATTTACAATTAACAATAATTACGATTAATTATTTTTTACCATTAACATTATTTATATTTATGACGATTCGTGTACAAAACCTATAATAATAGAGCAATGCGAGGCGGCAGTCAATATTATTGTCTTCCAGTGTTGAAGGACAGCCGGCAAGGAATTCAGCAGCAGTAAACATTTTCTTCTAAGAGATAATAGTGCACGTATGTACGTAAAGGTGAGACCGCACCAAGCGACATAACGCGGCAGCGACGCGACGCTACACTTCACGTTCCATACAATTATTGATGCTTTGTGACGCGTAGCTACGTACTTCATTGATTTCATACAAATAATAGTTGGCCGCGACGTAGTGTTGCTTAGTGCGGTCTCGCATTTAGAGAAATCGATTCATGGGCAGAAGGCGGATCAGCAATATTTGTTCCGGTTATATCAAATAAATGTTAATCGTAGTCTGACACCTGAGTTTGAAATAACCAAACCAAATTACGTATGTCTTCCATCTGCCCATGAAGAAAAGAAGTGAGAAAAGCGACTTTGGTTACGAAGTAGGTGCTCACTCAAACTCTACTTAGGTATTTACTCATCAGACTTCAAGCTTTCTATTATTTTATGGAAGGATTTATTTTGAATTCTCTTGATATATTTATTCATCTATTGTGTACTGCTGCAGTACCTGTATAAATAGTATAGTTAGCCGAAACCGAGAGACGAGGCAGTATGTACGAAACTTTGTTGAAAATTAGTGTCATGATATTATTTTGTGACTCGCTTAATGGTGTAGGCCAAGTTCGAGTTCTTAGAACTGGCAGACGCCAGACAGTGCCTGACGCCAGTCACCTGTGTGTAATATATTTCGTCTTTAATTATTATATTATAGTATCTAGAGCTGGTGTTCATTCAAACGTTTCAATCGCCTGCCCATATTTAAAAACTATAAAATAAAACTATTTCTCCTTCGTGTGATGGAAAATGATGTAAAGGAAAAATGAAATGTACAAATCAAAACATGTCTTTATTAAATGTCTAAAAATAAAATAATCTAAATTAGCATCACATTCAGCGCAAAACGTAATAAACATATTCTAAATGAAATACAAATAAAAATTTAATTCAATGTATCACTACAAAACTGATGTCAAAATGAATGATTTACAAAATGATAAAATGACAAGGTCACAACAGGTTTTTAAAGATCAATTACACTCGGTCGTTCTACAGACACACTTTACAAAATAAGTAGTTGTAAAAAGTTGTTTCATTTCCTTCACAACATTCCTCGTTTCTATCGTTCTGCAAAACGCACGCGTGTAACTTACACCATCGGCTCTTTATATTCAGATTTCGAACAAGACAATAATTTAAGTTTATTATTTATTGGCTATGGCTTACCAAAGGTATATTCAGATAATGACAGTGTCAGAAAATGGACGCAAAAATATTGTAATCCTTTAGATTACACATATCTTGCTTTACTCCTAAAAGTTTCGCCGAAATGCAAATAAAAGCAGCCGAGCACAGCTTGTGATGTGTTCAATCTCCTAGCTATTGCTAACGCCGCCTATAATGACACGTTAATTGACTGAAAACAATCCTGTATAATTATAGGAACTAAACACCTCGACAATGATCGCTAACGTATCGAAAAACATTAAGAAACTTCTTCCAATTCATACCTACGATCCGCATTCCACAAATGGAGGTAGAACAATAAGTCTTTGACATCTATCTACTTGAAAAAACATGATCGCAAAAATTCACAAACAAATAGTTTAAAAAGATATCAGCGCATTCAACATTTCTCTACGGCTTCTCGTCTGTTTGCTTTCTTATAAATAGATCACGGCTAGAAACGATCTACAGACCGAGAAATGATCTGTAGAGCGAATACAAACTACGGCGCGTTACTAAAAAAAGTTTTTCAAGCGCTGACATACCACGTAAGAAGGAGACTGGGAGGTAAATAAGATTTTTAGAGATGTCGTTATCGTAAATTGCCAATCGCGTATATTTGACTAAGTAATAAAATTAAAATCTGAACATAATCAACATCATACAGCATTATACTTAGCATAATTTCAAATTGACGCATGAGATTCAAATTAATACATTCAACATTAGTTTGGCTTTCGGCAGTCGTCGTTTTTTATCGTCAATTTCTATAGAATAACGAGGATTGCCGAGAGCTGTAGGAAATTGGTTTACTGTATATTTGGACTCACGAGTAGTCACGAGCGTACACACCAGTAGCCCTAGCACGGCGACCAGTGAAAATGCGAAAGTATAGACAAACTGTGGACATAAACTTAAGGTGCCGTTCCGATCTATACCGCGGCTAGTCGCGACCGATAAAAATTCAATTAAAATGCCACTTTGTGACAGACGTTACTATAGTATATGTCATAAATTAGGATGTTATTTGAATTTTAGGACTATAGTCTGTCATAAAGTAGCATTTTAATTGAATTTTTCGGAACGAAAAAAGATCGGAACGGCACCTTAAGTTTATCTGCACAGTTTGTGACTATAGTCTGTCATAAAGTGGCATTTTAATTGAATTTTTCGGAACAAAAAAAGATCGGAACGGCACCTTAAGTTTATCTCCACAGTTTGTCTATACTTTCGCATTTCCACTGGTCGCCGTACTAGGGCTACAGAAGTGTTTTGGTCGCCAAACAGAAAAAGAAATGATCTTTTCCCTTTAGTACCAAATCCACATGGCAATATCTCGCTTTTGCCGCTACAAGTATGTGCATTATACAATCACAACACAATATAAATAATACGAAATTGACAATAGACATAGTACACTGTAATAGGACACCACCGTGGCGCAAGCAGGGGCTGGTTGATATCATAATGATGGCGCTATTAGTAAAGGCGTTTTCTGGCGCCCTCTGTTAGATATCAGAAATAATTTAGCAGATGGCGCCACTATGATGTCCCGGTCAAAACCAAGATGGCGTCAACGTTTTATGTTGCAGAAAAATCAAATACATATTTATAAATTAAGTTTAGAACAGTAAAGGAAAATTGTATGGTGTAGTAAATCTATAACACTATTAAGTAAACTTAAAATAATTTATGTAAATGCTTCGTTCAATAATAAAATTTGCTCGTGGCCTGCTCTCAAAACTAAAATCGTAAAAATATTTTAGCAGCGTATGACATTAAAATAATAAAATCAAAATGCGTCTCATACTGTACAATACTTACTTCGTACATTACAATAATTTATTTCGACAACAATTTACTATAAGTATCTATTATTATCTACCAATAATCAATTACAATACATTTTAGCGATTCGATAGTAATTATCAACACATAGAGGGTCATAATTATTTAAGTGTATAGTTTCAATAAAAAATGTATTGTCAATTGTAACATAGTCTATCATTACCTCAGCAGATTTACCCTTAGTTCAACAACAATCTACGTACCCTAGCTACATCAATCGATAAATACTTTACACGATGTATAAGAAATACCTATATACAAATTATAATACAAACAAAACACTTTTGAGATAATGGCGCGAAACTTGTAAATTTAAAAAAAAAATAACATAATATTTTGTCCATACAATAAAAAGTAGTTTTGTCTATGATCACTACATTTTTTTATTAAAAGGTAGTCACAGAGGTAAAAAGATAGCCCGCTAACTTTAACTGAGTGTTGTGTTCGTTTTAATCGTAAATCAGAATATTTTTTGATGTGCGAAATTTCGTGCCAAAATCTAAAAGTTGCAACGAAACAAAACAGATAAAAATGAATAACCTTTACGACAATCAGTCCAACCATCCGCTGAAACCGAAAAGAAAAATAATGAAATTGACAATTTTTAGTAAACAACTTATACGTTTTCCAAGAGATGCCTTAACATTTTCGTTTGATGGCTTCTACTGGACGACAATGAGTGATATAATGCTTATTTTATGATTCATATTTTAGCATCATAAAAAGAATTCTCATTTTGGTTGGGGCGCTTGTGATTCACTGCTGCCACTAAATACAACTGAACAACACGACTAGTTAAGTGGCACACCTAATATCTGTAACTCACATTATTTTAATTATTATCATTTTTGGACTGACATTTTGTAACAATTGTATCGAGTACGAGAACAAATAGACTACATTTCTTAAGCTAGGCGTTCGACTGAGCGAGAAGCTTTAAAATTATTTATTCGAGGTTATTCTCGTCCGGTCGAGCGCGCGACAAGCCATATAACATCACAAGTATAAACAACGCTACAGTATCTATTCTCTACCGCAGTACCGACGTACGTCACTAGATGGCGACACGTGTCGTATCGTTAACGTTTCGTCACCGGTCGTATCGTTAACGTTCCGTCGCGATTCGTGCCGTTAACGTGCCGTCGCTAATCGCATCGTTAACGTACCATGGCGAGTCGAGTCGTTAACACGCCTTTGCGAGTTACGTCGTTAACGTTTCGTCGCGATTTACGTCGTTAACGTTCCGTCACGGGTCGCGTGTTTACCGTCACTTACAGGGGCGTGTAGTTGCCGTGCGGCTTGTAGAACATCTGGCCGGTGAAGACGCGGCGCGCGATCTCCTTCAGCAGTAGCCCCTTCTCCTTCTTGATCTTGGAGAGGAAGCCGCGGTTTTCGTTGGCGCGGCGGGAGAGGTACGGCAGGACCTCCATCACGGGTCCGTACGGCACGTACTTGTACGCCGAGTAGCCGGCTTGACCTGCGGAAAAATCGTATTAAATTGTAAGAATAATCATCAAATTGTCGAAAGTTGTATTAAATTCTATATATTAGGTAGACATTATCTACAATCTACAAGTGTGTAATGTGTATTGACCTAAATTAAGCCACCTCGGGTAAAGATGTATGCAATGTCCATTGTATGTCAGTGAGTGAGTGTACACTGCACAGATATAAGTTTTTAATTAAAAGCTGGTCTAAGGGACCTATCAGACAGAGAGAGGCCACGTGTTCAAGCGTTTTGCATTCGCATTCTACATTCGAGCGATCAGTCACACAGGAGTAATTCTGACGCGGTCAGAACGCCCCCGTGTGAATATATCTATGGTATCTTTCATACAGAGAGCGGTCACACGTTCAAGCGTTCTGCGTTCGCATTCTACGTTCGAGTGGTCAATCACACAGGAGCAATTCTGACGCGGTCAGAACGCCCCCTGTGTGAGTTCATCTATGTAACGTAATGCAACACAAAGAACGCAAATCTGACCGCTTAAACGCTCGACCCGCGACCGCGTGAGCGCTCTCTGTACGATAGGTCCCTCTGTCTGATAGGTCCCTAAAGAGCTAAAGAGCACTTAGACTACTTAGCAAGCGCAGACTATGGAGTGGTTTTACTTTATAAGGGGTTGCTAATCTTCTTTCAGCAGGGGTAGCCTTCAGTAAAATGTCAAAGTTCAGTAAAATGGACATCGCGACTCACCCAGCGGGAAGGTGACGTGGTCGCACATGCCGAGCAGCTGCGCGAAGCAGACCACCTTGTCCTCGGGCCGGATGTTGTGCTCCTGCATCAGCTGGATGGCGTAGCGGACCGTGTCCTCGTTGTGGGACGCCACCATTATGCCCAAGTTGTTATTCTGTTGACGGACACAAATATTAACGTATTGCTGTTTAAATAATTGGACCAAGAGCCTGCTACGGCCAGACCATCTTCAGTTTAGGAAAGCTGAAAGTTTACCTGTTTGTGACCTTTACGAGGTAAGAACGACCAGCAAATATGGAGCTTCGGTCGCGGTTACTTCAGGAGGTATCAAGTTCTGAAGATCTACCTGACCTTCGAAAAAGAGTAAAGGCTCAATTTTTTTGCTTATATTCTTCGCGGTAAGTGGAGGAATCTCGTCTTCCAGTGCCAGACATTTTTGATAGTTGCTAGACACCCTCAAAGTCAAGAAAGTATAAGGGTCTCTGACAGTGAGAAGCAACTGTCAAAAATGTCCGGCACTGGAAGACGAGATTCCTCAACTTACCGCGAAGAATATACGCTATGAAATTGAGCTTTACTCTTTCTCGAAGGTCAGGTGTCTCCCTCAGAACTGGATACCTCCTAAAGTAACCGCGACCGAAACTCCATAGTTGCTGGTCGTTCTTAACACTGTAAAGGACACAAACAGGTAAACTTTCAGATCTTATTTTAAAAATACCAAATTTGAGGAGTTTCTTAAGGTCACCTTCGTTGAGATTGAGTCAAGGCGGGTTTGATGAAACAACTAAGAATACGGGTGTTACTCTAAATGGTTAGTCATCTCGCGGCGAGAATAGCAGAGCGAGAGCGAGATTCTCGCGATTTTGTATTCAATTGTGTTAGGCTAAACACCTAACGTATTACGCAATTGAAAAAGTTTTATATTATAAAATTCAAATGAGTGCTTCGTAGAACACAATGCGTTATTTTGTTCCGACAATGCAATGTACTTGTAGAGTAGCGACTTGGTCCACGTTAGTCGTTGAAAAGGTGGCTTTCCGATCCTCGCGACGGACAAAAATTCTAATAAAATGCCACTTTATGAACCAGGCTGTAGGTTTCATTTTGCTCTACGCCACTATAAAGCAGTGGCGGCATCGGTCGCTTGAAAATGAAACCTATAGAGTAGTTCATAAAGTGGCGTTTTATTTAAATTTTTGTCGGTCGCGGTCGCACACCGTGAGGATCGGAAAGCCACCACAAGAGTGAAAATCTAACGCCAAATAATTGTTAGTGTCATGTTATACGTAACAATATTATAAATAACATGTTATGAACAATGTGTCCCAACACTGGTGTCCCATTTTTTAATGTTATGAAATATGGCATGTTTTACCGACGAAAAGGCTCTTATTTTTTCTCCTCACGGTTACAAAATGGCAGCCATTTTATTTTTTACTCGGGCTCTTGTACTAATTTGAGCAATACTTCTCATGTAAAAAATCCTATGAACGGTCGCATTTTATATCTAAACACGTAGACTACAATCATACAGACATTTTGTTTTAATTTTCGTGGAATAAAACATAGTAAACACAAGTTAAGGCGAGGACTTACCTCAATTCCAAAACGATAACCTTGCGAACGCGAATGCCAAGCGTATACGCATCGCAATAAGATTCATTTTAGCTTAAAATTGTAAGTTACGACGGGCGGATCTTCTCTTTTTTATTTTTCGTGTGTTTTTTTTAAATATCTTTCGAAATAAATATTAAGAAAAAGTATTATTCGTTTCAGACCTTTTTAAAATAGATTCATTGACAATTTATTAAAATAAAATGTAAGTTATTCTTGTTAATACTTATATTTCGATGACAAAGAGTTTTGTCGGAGGTGAGTTTGTAAATTAATTACAGCGAAAGTATTATTTTTTATTAAAATGTTTTTGATTTAAACCCTTTTAAATATTGTGCTCTATATCTCATATTTTTTACATTTCGTTATTATATTGGAACTAGGTAAATCGGGTATCAAGAAATAACAAAATGGGGTTTCAGCCCGCCTTAAAGGAAAAAAGTAAGTTTTTTTTTAATTTTTGGCTTTTTGCGAAAAATCTAGCATATCAAAGTGGTTATTTTTTTATATTACCTACAGGATAAAAGAGGTTTTTAGCTATAATAAATTTCTAAACTTTTTTGTTGTCAGCCAGATAGTTTAGAAATAAGAAGTTATAACGATTTGCTTATGACCCTCGAAACATCATGTTTTCCCCAATACTGAATAATCAACCTTCAAATTATAGGAAACGAAAAGGTCTGGTTAGAATACTAACTCTATGTCAGGAACACATACACCCCCTAAAGTATTATCACTTAGTTTTGTTACACCTTGTATATTGTTTTATGTAATCTAGACCAGCACTAGTGTATCCAGCTAAGTTCGAGCTGATAGTACTCGCAGGCCGTGATTGTGTGTTATCTATAATAATGTGTCTCAACACCGGTGTCCGATCCTTTTATTTTTCCCTGTATAAGCAGAAGATATACCTTGGCTTAGCCAACTTAAAGGCTGGCCAACATAGGTACGTTATAACATTAAGGTGGGATTTCACCAATCACACATAAAACTTCGTTTTATAAAACTTAGTTCCCATTGAACGCGTTCATGCAGCGACGTAAATCCCGTTTTGTTTCAAAAATGGATTTCACAAACTTCTTTTGATCGCGATTATTAAATCTAAATTTACGTGTCGTCACGCGATTATTTTACATGTTTTCATCATTTTCAAGCCTTTTCACGTTAATTTAACTACAAAATAGCAAGAAACAATACATAAACTAACCAAATGCATGTGTCAAAACTGTCATCTTGACATTTCTTTTGTCTATGTTTTTCGTTCCGCCATGACAGGGCTTGAACGGGTTTTATGACGTTAAACTTTTTAGACTTTGGGCGTTCAGAAGATAAAACTCGGAATTGCTGTGAACGCGTTCAGTTTATGTTAGTGAAATGCAATTCGATGCTATAATCGCGTTTTAAATACGTTTTGAACCGGTTCAGTGTGCATTGAACGCATTCCATTTTTTTTGGTGAAATCGCCCCTAAGGCGTTAAAGAAAAATAAAAATACCTTGGCTTTGCTGAGGATCTCCTTGAGGCAGCGATGGAAGGAGGCGGTGGTGGCCTCGAAGTTCTCGCACGTCGGGTCCTCGTAGCCCATGGCCGCGGCGCGGGCACGCTCCTGAATATTGTAACAAAATAATGGATATTATCCGTTTTAGGGTTCTGTAATCAACAAGTCATCGTTGACTACGGAACCCTAACCAGCTGACTTTTTGTATATTGATAGGTTACTTATGATATTATAAGGTTGAAACACATACGGATTTTTGTCACGGAGCACATTTATTAATCCCGACGTTTCGGCTGCTTTACACCGGCCGTGGTCACGGTTGGACTGAGGTGACAGGCGTCCAATTCATTGAAGTTCTTCAACTACCCGAAGATTCATCAATTTTTGTTTGCGTTCCGATGTACGCAGAACGAATTCACAGTGTCTTGAAGCCGAGGTGTCCCGAAACGTCGGGATTAATAAAAGTGCTCCGCGACAAAAATCCGTAAGTGTTACAACCTTATAATATCATGAGTGATACTCGCGTAAACTTAAGAAATCATTATTTGATAGGTTACTAGTTATATAATTTAAGAGTAACATTGTCCTACAAATAGAAGAATCCATATTTTAGGACCATCAAGTCGAAATATTAAATCCTCTCTATCTCTGTTAGCTAACACTTTCGAGAATTTTCGCACAGGAAATTGTTGTTCGTCTTATCAAAATGAAGCTACTCACGATAAATTTGCTTGATAGTAATAAAAAAAAAATTGTTCCCTAGTTTGGTACTACTAATATAATATATTCTGTGCCCTAGTGCCCTTAGGGGCATTCGCTGGCAGTCACTCGTTGGGAGTTTTAGTGGGTATGCCCGGGCGCGGCCTTCACCGACTTGGAGAGTCCCACATACCCCGGTAGCCTTCCCCAGACCGCCGGGGATGCGTAATTGCATTTCCCCAACGATAAAAAAAAGGGAACCCGGACTATTTCTTTTTCTTTTTTATATAAATCCCTCAAAAATAAAGTTTTGGGGGAATAATCATATTCCCCCAAAACTTTATTTCTCTAATAATGTCTCCCACACATAACTGTATTTTTGCATCACATCGCATCGCATTTTTTATTACATGAGTTTTGCCGCAGATATTTGCATTGCGTTGCGATGGCAGTTATGTGTGGAAGCTCTAATTAAGGTTATTTTAAGGGTAATGCGACATAGCTGATTATTAAACTCAAAATAATTGACTTTATTCTTAACTGAAGTGAATTTACAACGTAGTGTCATTAGATCCAATTTTCGCGAGGAATGATCCTTGGACTGCCAAAATTCAGGATTACTCACTTTTAAAATATGTAGGTAAATTAGAAACAGATGACATAAACGCCTTTCATTTATTGTTATTATGTAAACATGCAAAATATCGTAATTATTGTGTTTTTCCGGCTATAGGATATGCAGAAACATAATGAATGCTTCTTTTAGCTATGCTGTTGTCCAATACAATATTTTTAGCTGTTGGCGTTTCGTTGTTCACAATCGAGACTGACCTGCTCGATGTAAGCGCCGCGCACGAGCTTGGCACCCCAGTAGAAGCCCTGCCGCTGCGCCTGCTCCACGTCCGTCACTATCTCGTTGAACGTGTTCTTCAGGTACGTCTGGTACGTGTTGAACACCAGGTGCTTGTCCTGCAACACAAATAACGTTTACAGATTATTGGGCTTTCACATCTTAGAGCAGTGTTTTTCTACCTGTGGGTCGCGAAGCCTTTGATATGTTTATGAATATATCATTTTAAAAACATAAATTCATAAACATACACGTAACACGATAAAAAAGCAAAGGGGGTTCGCGAGATAGGGTCACACTGAGCTAGAAGAATGATCGATCAAATACATCAGCAGGCTTAGCATGGTCACCATAGAAACGGTTTCTTTCTACGGAAGAATAGACAAAATGACAGATAGAGAAAGGGAATCCGCCATTTTGTCACTAATATCTGTCAGTATGTCCATTCTTTCCCGTTTCTAATGTTGTCATGTTAAGCCTGCTGGGGCCTATGTGGTGATTTTATCACGAGTGTTTCCTTTCGGGGCGTCCATTAATTACGTGAGGTGTTGTAGGGAGAGAGGGGGTCAAGCTGAATCTTTCCACCAGGGGGGAGAGGGGGAATTCACAATATTAAGCATCTTAGCTTTCTTCCAATCCCCTGTTTTGATGAACAGGCAATATCAAGCATTCTCACAAGAGAGTCACTTTATTATGGCTTCTTAAAAAATATGTGCACGTTCTACAAGTCCTAAATTTTTCTTAAAGGGACCGACAGTCAGATATTACTTTATTAGGGTCAATTCAGACCGCAACGCGACGCTTATTTATATTGAATAGGCATGATGACTATATTTTTTTTCTTATTGGTAATTGAAAGACCCTTAAAAAATAGAAACATCGCTGAAAGAATGACTCTGATAGCTTAAAAATTCACCAAGATATGACAATTCAAACATCTCATAAAATAGACCTGCCCGAAACGCTCCATACAAAGTGCTACGAAAGAATGACGTCACTCTTTCGTAGTTTGTACGCATCGGGAGAGAACTTTGTTCGGTAGGTATATTAAATATTGCGTTTATGAAAGTGGTTTCATAACAAAAGTTGCTTTTAATTGCATAAGTTATCGAATGGTATACAAATATTAAGAAATTTAATTGAAAAAAATAATCGACTTGATTATCCAACTTTGAAGGCGCATAACAAAAAAAAAATACAAATGCTATCAAGCTGAAATTTTGGGAACACTTATTTTTTACAATGATTTATTTATTTTATTAACAAAATTCGCTAATCTTTGACCTTGTCATCATCCCTATTGTCAGACTTGCATGACGTCTCACGCAGTTGAAGTCTGTCAATTCAAAACAAATTACAAGTTTAGGAATGCATCTACGCGTCGCGTTGCGGTCTGAATGAGGGATGTTTGGCGCTATGTAGCCGTCGGGCCTATCGTGTCAAACAGCTGTCAAATTTCACGAAATAGCTTCCACATGTCACGATGTAGCTGTCATATGTCTGTCTGATACGACAATTGACACGATAGACCCTACGGCTACATAGCGCCATACAACCCTCAGTGACCCTAAGTCGTGTACATACCTTGTTGTAGCGGCGCATGACCTCTATGCAGATGCGCGAGATGGCGGGCTGGAAGTACGTCTGCTCCGCGTCGATCATCACGCGCACGTCGGCCTCGTCTGCTGTCTGCGACATTAAAAAAAATTACAATATAAAAATATTGTCTATACTAAATGGACTATACTTGGGGACCGTCCATAAAGTATCATTTATATATATCACGATTTTTAGACTACTAGATACTTTGAAGTCCCGGGAAAGGATATAGGATACTGTTTATCCCGGAAAAATGTACGGTTCCCGTGCGATAAACAAATTTTGACGCAACGGCAAACAATCCACTAGTTTTCTATCTTTTCATATCTAATTTATAATAAATCAGCTCTTATTACCTTAATGATATGGGTCAATCTCCGCAGCATGTTCCGGAACATCTCCTCTTCCTTGGGCGATATCTGCGAGATGAGGCGGCGCATCTGTCCTGTCTTGGGATCCGGGACGCGGAACGAGTCCGACAGATTCATGTCCTTATCCAGGATGTTCGACCACGGGAACAGGTGGACGATACTGAAAACAACATTATTTAGGTTAAAAGAGTTTAAATGACAATACTACTAAGTTGTGACTTAGGTATGGAAATGAGTGTTATACCTATGTAGTGCTCAGAGAACTGTAGCTCAGAGAAAATTTTCTTGACTAACTTATCTGTTATTGGACTCCAAGTCTTTAAAGTCTTGGAGTCAGATAAGTTTTCTTTCAAATTAATACTAATAGTAAATTTGGACTCCAAAAGTGCTAAAGATCTTAATTTGTTTTATACTTAATTCATATTTTTTTGTTTTACTATTTCACTTGTCTATCGTATCGTAGATACCCCTGTGTTGATAGATTTAAGTTACTGGCAATAAATAAATAAACAAAATAAATAAATATCTACAACAGCCTTTTCCTTATACCTACACATATTACGTAACTATAACAAGCGGTGATATTTACTAAACAAAGCAATAAACTTTACAAAAAACACTACTATTATACTGCAACACGAATTCAAAACAAATTACTTCTTGTCACAGTTTTGTGTAACACCACACTACACCTGATATAGTTGTACAACTTTTTTATTCAAATTCTCACGCCAGATCCGTGTAGCGTGAATCATTCTGACAAGAACCACTTGCCAAAATCTATTAAAAAACTTTTCCGAGAGAATCGAACGGGCTTACAAAGCCAGTCCTAGGTGATAGCTATATTATAAAACTAGCTTTGCTCAAACTAGCTTCGCTCAAACTAGCTTCGCTCAAACTAGCTTCGCTCAAACTAGCATCGCTCAAACTGTCAAACCTCATGGTGACTACTGACCGATCCCAGGGGAAAAGATGCAGCACTCTGAAATTATTAGCCATTTTTAAATTTTTAACTAAAATTGTCATGGCCGCATATAATGTGATCGTGCATTATCAAATAAAATGTGCATCATGTTAATGAACTGGCTTCGGTTTCTGAGTCACAATACTATCTTACTAATAATAAGATACACTCAGCTGTCCCCTATATTCATACCTACATATTTACACGAATAACAGAACATTTTTGCTTGTTTTTGTCTAGAATATCGGAAACGTCACGTTCAACGATAACTGTTAATCTCAGACTGAGATGCCAGATTGATGGTAAACTGACAGTCCGGATTGATCGTGTAACATCGTGATATGGTCTATCAATTAACCATCAGTCTTGATTGTTACCATATTGATTTGATGGATCAGATTGATGAAAAACTGATCGTGTAACCTACGTATAACGCCTGTATACAGTATACACAATAATATGGATATTTTAATCAGTAAGGAGGTAAAAACACTAGCATAAGATTTAAGCTTTTAGATAACACATTGAGTATTACGGTGGTCATAAGAATATTGGTATTATAGAATCAGCGTAGAGCGAAAACTTGAATAGCATAATATATCTAATAAATAATTAATTAATGCTATTCAAGTTTTCGCTCTACGCTGATTCTATAATACCAATATTTTTATGACCACCGTAATACTCAATGTGTTATTTAAAAGCTAATAAGATAAGACGTGAGTAGAAGAATCGAACAAGTATCATTTCGTAACATACGGACAATAACTCATTTTTGAATTATGTTACTAAATCAATTCAAGACGTGAGTGGAAGAATAAGGTAAGTAACATGAAAAAACTTCCCGTTTTTTTGCTTAAATGGAGGCTTTAGGGCCGGAAAATTTATTTGAAATAGAAAAACTGTGGATTATATGTGTAGCCAGATATATTAGCTAGGTTATGAAGTAGATAAGTTACAAGTTTTATGAAAATAATAAGGGAAAAAATGAGTTATTGTCCGTATGTTACGAAATGTTACTTGTTCGATTCTTCCACTCACGTCTTCAATTATTGTTGGAATTTATAACGTGATAACAATATCCTCGAGGAAATAGCCTTACAAAATTATTTAGCCCAAACAAATTCGTAATATTTAGACACACTATAAAGTATTATAAGTGTCATTTTTGCTAATTTTTAAATTGTGACATAACTTACTCCTTATTAAAGAAAGTGTGTTATTTCATCATACAAAATCTATCATTGTGTGGAATTTACTTCCACAACAAATAAAATTAATAGAACCTACATTACTTTAAAATTTACATTATCTACGCGACATACTAAGCAGGCCAAAAAAACAAGCACATCTACATAATTATAGCCTAATTATTGGTCTACACTACACAGAAATTATTAATTAATAGTCAGTACTTCAGTAGTAGCTGTATAGTGGGGTTATTCACATTTTCGGTTAGAATAGAATTTGAGCGCGCTTCTTTTTGGCCAACGGTAGGCGTTGCAGTTGCGCCAGCAAGCTTAGTCATGGCTATAGTTAAAATACGAATCAAAGGAAAACTGGCAGATTTTAGAGACAAACGACAGATTTCCTTTGTCCAAGGAAATAAAACCTTTTCTATGAAGATTTACAAAGGCGTATTCTTTTTGTTTGTATAAACTAAGGCTCATCTCACACTCGGGCAGAGCCGAAGCGTCGCGAGCCGCGTTGACTCTTCGGCGCTTCCACATTTTTCATAACAGAAATTTGTACTTAAACAATAGAGCAATAGAGCTATATGTTTTGGTGAAAAACATGAAGCCTCACTTCGACTCTGCCCCAGTGTAAGTTGAGCTTAAGGGTCAATTCAGACCGAAACGCGACGCGTAGATACATTTCTACATTTGTATTGAATTGACAGATTTGCAAGACGTCTCACGCAGTTGAAATCCGTCAAATCCATACAAATTTAGAAATGCATCTACGCGTCGCGTTGCGGCATGAATTGACCCTAAGGAAACAAGAAGTTGTCAAATTCGAATTAGGGTAAATCAGGCTTAACTCACCCCTCCTTATCAGACGTGATCTTCTTCATGAATTCCTGCACCTCGGGCTTGGAGCTGTGCTCGCCGAGGTACCGCTGGAAGTCCTCGATGGTCTTGTGGTGTGTGAGCACGTTGCCGGTGCCGCCGGCTATTTGCTGCATGTAGTTGCGCGCGCGCATTATCACCTCCGACAGTTGCAGCTGGAAATATAAATTACAAATACTATATAACCCGAGTATAATTTTAAGTTCTATATCGTATGTTTAATGGTTAACTATTACTCCACAAGCTTTATAACTCGGCCATATAATAGCTGTATAACATGCTATAATTCTCTTAAACTACTAGATTGGGCACTATTTGCTTCTTAAGGGAATAGTCATTCAAGTCTTCTTGGTAGGGTTGGGAACGAATAGAGTGAAGTTATTTTAATAGTCAGCATCAGAGAACTAAAGTGGGGAAGGCTGGTAGAAACTAGAAAGGTTAGCCAGGTAATCGTTTACCGTAAATGTGAATTTACGGTTATCAAATTATGAAATTATTATTAAGTTAAGGTCCTGTTTCATCAAGCAATGTTAAATAAATAAAGGCTTAAATCAGTTAACGGCCTGTTAGAGCTATCGAGCATTCTACCATGCGCTAATGTCATGTCCTAACACGGAGTAAAATTTAATTCCTGCTCTAGAGGTCCGTTAAATATTTAACAGGCCATTATATAGTCAAAAAAACCACTGTCAAAGACAATATCCAATATCAATAAAATAATATGTTTTGACTTTTGAGTGTTTCCGCCACATCCATTGAGATGCCACATCCTTATATATTATTTATTATTTTTCATGCGATGAATAATTATTTATTTTCATTTTGACAAAAATTCAGCCCTCGGATTTTCCTTGACATTGCAAATACACTGACTTGTATCAAAATTACCATACCGAAATAATTAAATAAAAGTTTGTATCATGATTCATGTTTTCAGCTTTGACAGATAATAATTATTAACCTGGTAAATTAAAAAGAACAGCTATTGTAGTGACATAAGAAATATATTATGCAATCAGTGATAGTTTAATTTGGTCGCATTATCTACCAGATGACGTATTATACGAATAAGGAAGAAAATGACACTTTGCAGCAAATATGTCGTATTAAACTTGTACATTGCAATTTCGTCGCCTTATGAACCAACGAATGAATTGATAGTTGTTCACTCCTTGTTCACTTAACATTACATTTACTAATCCGCTGTAAAATTTTCACTTTGGGACATAAGTATTTTGACAGTCTGTTTAATTTTGTAAGGTCTGTTAAGTAATGCCTCGTTAGGATTTAACAAACAGAGGTTGGTGAAATTGGGTCTAAAACTACCAGATTAGGTACTACTTGCTACTTAAGGGAATAGTTATTCAGGTCCCTGATAAATAGGGTTGGGAACGATTAGATTAGTGTGAAAATTAGCTACTTCGGTAGAAACTATAGTAGGGAAGACTGGTAGAAAGGTTAGCTAGGTAATCGTTTACCGTAAATGTGAATTTAAAGTTGTCAATTTGTGAATAAGGCTTCTTAAATAATATTGTTTCAGAGTAACAAAGACAGAAATGCTTTATAAAGTCTTGAAATTCCGGGAGTCCCCAGAACCAGTACCCAGGCCCCATAGAACTATCTCATATTCAGGGGCATTGAAACTGTCAGGAATTTACTAACTCTTCTGAGATGCCATCTATACTTTACTTTTGTACGTAACAAATCTTGCCATAAACCATATCTAGCCGAAACTGTAGTTTTATTACAATAAACCTAATAAATCAATAGTACTTAATAAGGTACTCACAAGCAGCTGCGGGCGTCCCAACGCGGTCAGCTTAACCGCCATCAGTCCCGTGCTCTGGGTTATCCCTGAAAAACAAACGAGGTTTCTTTAGTCACGACATAAAATTCAAATTCAAATTATTTATTTCAGACTTTCGTCCATATTTTACATAGTGTTAGTAAACAAAAGGTCCTTATTCTAGTGTTAGTGAAATTATAATATTGTAATTAATTTAAATCAAATATATGGGAACCGAGCTACCGGAGCATGGAGTTGCACCCAATGCTCCAACAGCTGGGAGTCCCATCTTTTACCCCACACACTCAGGAGTCTGTTTGGACTGTCCCGTACACGCAACCAAAGCGAGGCACATCGCTTACGAATAATTGTTTGGAAGCAGTCTATATGTGCCTCGGCAAACATGGTTGAGGCGCTACAGTAACGTGGCAGGCCAAACAGCATCCTGAATATGTTATTGTATTGCACTCGGAGCGTGCTGAATGAACGCTGCGTAAATCTGACCCATAGGCCACACGTGTAGAATGACTGACAGTATGCTCTGAAAAGTGTCATTTTGGCTTCCTTGCTACATCTTGCGAACCTACGTGCCAACATATTTCCGCGCACACAAAGCGCTCTACGCTCTCTCTCTATGTCCTCCGTATCTGACAGAGAGGCGGTGACCCAGTGACCCAGATATTTAAATCGGTCGACTCTTTTCAGCTGCATGCCGCCAAGAGTCACAGGAGGTACACTTCTGCGACTCCTGTCAGCGCCAGCACTGAAGACCATAAATTCGCTCTTGTTAGCGTTATATCTGAGCCCATGGTCCACCGCATACTCCTCACAGACACGGAGAAGCCTGCGTAACGCACTGATCGATGGGCTCAACAGCACCATATCATCTGCGTAACTGATATTATTAATACAAACGCCATCTACATGACAGCCTACAAAGGTGCCGTTGAGCTCACCTATCAGTCGATTCATGTACAGATTGAAGAGGCGGGGCGAGCTTAACCCCCCCTGTCTCACCCCACACTCCAACCCGTACACCTCAGAAAACACTCCAGCCCATTTAACACGGTTTTTCTGATTGCCGTACCAGTACTTAAATAAACCAATCAGTTCTTTGGGCAAAGTAGTTTCATCGGCTAATTTTTGCCACAGCTTTTTATAAGACACTAAGTCGAATGCCTTCGAACCTTAAAAATGCCTTAAAAACCAGGAAAAAATAAATTACATTTTTATCCTTGCCTTATGAATTAGAAAAGTCGATCGAAACAAAGCCAAAACATTGTTTAAGCGTTTTACTAGTATTTAAGGCGTTAAGAGCGGGCTGCCAAATTTTGCTGTGTTTTCTAATAAGTATTACGATCCCGGAAGACGATTGAATTAAATGAAATTGAGATTTATTTAATCATTGTATATTTAACTGATATTTGCGTAACGGAAAACACGATTCACTTATTTTGACTCGATAGTTATATTTTTCGAAATTATGAATCTTTCGGGGCTTTTCAACAAATATCTGTTACACTTATTGAGTTACTATCATTAAATAACTTACACTACTACAATCACACACTTTATAAAATAATGGCTAAAGGAAATATTAGTATTGTATTTAATTTTTAAGTAATCATCAAAAACATTTTTGGGACTTACGACCTTTACTTTCGTGCTATAATGCGGGAACCATTGTTACGCGATATTGTTCAATATTAGCTGCAGCGCAAAGCACAATGCTCGGATGCACGATTCATGGAATCATTATATCACGATTGGAGGATAGCGGGGAGTGTAGGCGGGGCTAGCGTGCTTTGATATTTCTGACAGCAGGCTCTTAATGTATAAATTTTAACTTGTACTTGACAAAAGTAGTCTTAATCTAAATACTAATACTAAATAAAACTTTAGATTTGCAGTTCCGCGTGAAATCTGAACCTTGAAATTATCAAAGATATGTACCTACAGCAATTTTTTATAACTATAAGGCAAAATAAAACATTTTAATGTAATAAAATATATATTTATGAAAATAAAAGATTGACACCTTCTTCTATATCTTCAGTAACTCTTACAAAACAATAATATTATAATTATTCCCTGAAAAATCAATAAAAAAATATATTGTTGGTCTTTTTGTAAACTTATTCATAAGAACTAATGAATGACATCACAAAAAACGAACATCACTAATAGTAGACACCAATATGAACTAATAGTTGACATAGAACATTACATTTTACATTTTTTCTACTATTAGGTCTTTATTTGCCCTTCTCTGAAAGATTTCATTTTCTTCATCATAGTAACTACAAGCATCAGAAATATCATCCACGCTGTCTCCAGATTCTATCCATTCTTCTTCCGTTTATTTTTCATATTTTTTTCCTAGCAAATTTATTTTCAGTCTTCAATTTCCGTGTTTCTCCTGCCTCTTCTTTTTTCTTCTTCCTTTCCTTTGCTCTCCTTTTTTTATTGTACTGCTTCGATCTTTTTCTAAAAACTGAAAAACTCGATAAAAAACTAAAATAATAGATTGTTAGATCAGTACAAGGTCTAATATTAGACACCATGCTACCCCAATATTAGGCACCATGACTATTTTTAGGTATAGTAGTTCTAAGTTGTTGGTTTCTAAACAGAATTATAATTTCAGGGAATAGTGATGATATTTGCAGTAGAATAAACTACAAAATAAATATAGAATGTATTACAAAACTAAAAAAACCGGCCAAGTGCGAGTTGGACTCGCCCATGAAGGGTTCCGCAGCAGCAATAAGGTTTATTTTTATGAAATCAAAAGGTTTTTGATTTATTTTTATATTTCAGTTGATTTAACCCTTCGATCGCGGATTCTTGGAAATGCTATTGTATTCTATTGTTGTCGCGACCACCGGTGCCCGTATGGGGCTTGATGAGTTAATGAAAGTTAAATTAAGTTTACCATTTATGACGTATAAAAAAAAAACTACTTGCTAGATTTCGTTCAAACCAATTTTCGTTGGTAGTTTTTATAGTAAAGTACATCATATATTTTTTTTAGACTTATCATGCCCCTAATTTAGAAATTAGAGGGGGGGGCGACACACATTTTAGCACTTTGAAAGAGTCTCTCTCGCAAACTATTCAGGTTAGAAAAAAATGATATTGGAAACCTCAATATGATTTTTGAAGACCTATCCATAGATACTCGACACGCATAGGTTAGATGAAAAAAAAAATTTTTTGATTCAGTTGTACCTATGGGGACCCCTAAAATTTTTAATATTTTTTCCATTATTGTATCAAAATCTTAATGCGGTACACAGACTACATCTACTTACCAAATTTCAATAGTATAACTCTTATGGTTTCGGAAAAAAGTGGCTGTGACATACACGGACAGACAGACAGACAGACAGACATGACGAATCTATAAGGGTTCCGTTTTTTGCCATTTGGCTACGGAACCCTAAAAATGACATCTATGTCATCTATTAATAGGTTTTCAGATTTTCAAGATCTAATAGTAGACACCCTTTATATTGTTAGGGAAAATTGATAAAAAATCAAAATAAAACATTAATTAGTGTATAATATAACATGATCATTAATCCAATGAAATTAATAGAAAGTAAAAAAATCTAATAAATGTATTCAAAACTTACCTACAAAATTTCGTCTTCCTTAACCTATTTACTAAGAAATTGCCGAGCGCGTGTTGATGCGGTTACATATTTGTTTACGAAAACTGATCCCATTTTAAAATTTTGTTCCCGAAGGCGTCTCTAATTTTTTGTTTTCATCAACAGATAGCTTGAGAAGCTTATAAAGTTCACTGTGTTGAGAAATAAATAAAATAATTATTTAATTTTTTATGGTATTTTTTTCGTAAGTGTCATCTATTAGTTCCGTGTCTAGCATTAGTGCTTTTACCTTATATTTCGACTATAAAACATAAAAAAATGCTCCAAAGAACATCCATGACTAATGGCTATCTGAAAACTCTAAAATAAACGTTTTCGTCATTTCCGTTCATCTAAAAAATGTAGGGACTTTTTAAAGGCTATGAAAAACCAATGAATGGAAAACAATTCAAAGCAAGTACCCATTATGTCATGAATTGACATGTCATCGTGTCATCTTTGGTAACACAATCGACGTCCACGTGGGTACTCAATCAATATTTACAAACCACAAAGATATCTGTTAAACGATTTTGTATTATTTATTACATTATTGTCTATCACTGTTTCCCGATTCTGTTTTTACAATCCAACAATATTACAGATTTGAATCTGAGTGCTTAGTCAAAATGTATTCGCTAGTTTCGATAGCTTTAAGTTTTATATAAGTAACTAGCTTTTGCCCCAATGATATTTTTTCATATTATATCATTGCTTTGCCCGCGTCTTCGCTCGCGTTAAGAAGTATTGTTATTATTTATTAATAAGGTATCAATTATCAAAGTACTCATAGATCTAAACTCCCCTCCCGCACGCGCGGCCTCGGTGACGCCCATTACAAACCTATAAGTAATAACATTTCATGAGATTATACATAACGTTTTGTAATTATTTTATTACACAAAAAGTCAAGACAGCATCAAAACCTATTCGAAGCTACAGCCTCGAATCTTACAAGATTATATAGCAGAATCTACCTACTATAATCTTAGGTACACGATGTATTTTATATTATACGATACCGTTTCAATTTTATTTTATGGACAGCTCATATCCTTTGCTATAATAACTTTTCTTTAAGTAAGATCCACTATAAAATTCTAAATTAACAGGCTATGACTATAGAATCAAAATATTATTATTTGACGACCTCTGTGGCTCAGTTGGTGGGCTATTGGTAGCTCAAGCCGGGGGTCGCGGGTTCGAATCCCGCCGACGGAAAAAAAAGTTTTCAAAAGTTCCTGGGTCATGGATGTGTATTAAATATGTGTATCATATAATAAAAATCTTAAATATATGTATACTATAAAAGTATTAAATATATTTCCGTTGTCTGGTACCTGTAACACAAGTCCTTCAGGTACTTAGCACGGGGCCAGACTGACGTGGTGTGAAGCTTCCATAGATATTATTATTATTATTATAAATGCGAAAGTGAGTTTGTGTGTCCGCTACCTCTTCACGTCCAAACCGCTGCCATTATGTTGGTACTACTAATATATATTCTGTGCCGCTGCATCGATTTTCTGAAATTTGGTATGGAGATACTTTGAGTCCTGGGAAAGGACATAGGCTAGAAGCATAAGAAGCATAAACTATAGGGCATAGGATACTTTTCATCCCGGAAAAATGTAAAATTCTAGCGCGATTAACGAATTTTGGCGCAACGGAGTTGTGGGCGTCATTTAGTCTAGGTATACTATACTATAAATAATATTATAAAGCGGAAGAGTTTGTTAGTTAGTTTGTTTGTTTGTTTGTTTGAACGCGCTAATCTCAGGAACTACTGGTTCGATTTGAAAAATTATTTCAGTGTTAGATAGCCCAGTTATCGAGGAAGGCTATAGGCTATATTTTACGCTAAGACTAATAGGAGCGAAGAAATTGAGGAAAATGTGGAAAAAACGGGGGAAATTAATTAAAAGGGCTTATCTCACGAACTGCTAGAGCATTTTTTCTGTTATTTGATAAGAAGTAGACCACGTGAAGGATTATAGGCTTTGTTTTGTGAACTAATTTTTCTATGAAATATCTAATTTACGTGGGCGAAGCCGCGCGGAACGTCTAGTCCTGTATAATTAAATTGCCATAATTATTGCCATCTCTGTCACACACTTCGCTCTCACTCACCGGCCACAGCGTCGATGCTCTTGAGGAAGGCCTCCATGTTCTTCTCGCAGGCGGCCTCGTTGAGGTAGAAGTATGTGCGGGCGCTGGTCACCTTGTACCGGCGATCCGCAAACCGCTGCTCTACGTGGTACTGCTTCAGCTGGCCCTCCTCCTCCTTGTCGCCGCATGCCGATATCGAGGCGCTGAGGAGGGAATATGTATATCAGAAACCGGCCAAGCAAAGAGCAAATCAGTCCCGTTTAAAATGTCGACTGCCGTGTCGAGCCCATATAATAAATTGAATTATCTATGGTCGAGCCCATGTAAATAACCCCTAACGCGGTTACTAACAAGCCAGTCAGCACTCTAAGGGTTAAATATGGGTTTACTTCAATTTTTGTTACAGAATTTAAAATTTGAAATTGAAAAAAAACTGATATATAGAAAGTACGGTCGAAAGCCTATCTGTCAAGGATAGTAAAATAGAGAACCATGGCAGACCGACGAACAGGAAAGCCTCAGCAAGATTCCCGTCACTACCCCTTGGAAAACTCTTTGAAGGAAGATCAAATAATTTGAAAGAAAAGATTACCATGAATAAAGTCATATTTTCATTTTTTTTTTCATGCTGTATAGTAAACACTAAAACACGTGATTTACGAGGTCAACCGTCTAAGCAAACCACTTAAAATGTTTTAGATTCCCTTCTATAATAAGAATAACCTAAAAATTTTCTCACACACACACACACACACACAGACAAACATTACATAATTAATCAAGTCGTAATAGTACCATTATAGCTGTTAGAACCCTTAAGACGGTCAAGGTCGTTTATAGTGACGCACTTGTGACGTGGAGCGGAGACGCACGGGCATGTGACTCAACTGTTAGCAGTATTGTAACTTGTAAGACATGAATTAACCGATCGTCATTTTATACGACCATACACCTATAATCTTAATAACGCTTTATTCAACAGATATTTTAGGGACTGTGTAAGGCGAGTTATGTTATAATATGTAGGTTTATACATATTAGCATATACTATTATATGGACGCTGTTAAGCAGTGGCATTACTAAGCCACAAAAAATACGTATAGAGTTATGAATGCAGTTATATTTAGATCATTTAGAACAATACTGCATTCAAAATTCAACAAAAAAAAATGTGGGTTAGGCTTTAGGACACAAATGCCAGTGACCATAATTATAATAATAATAAGTTATTGTCTATTACTGTAATTTATTATTATTTAATATGCTAACTAACATAACACGAGCATAACGTGGATTATCATGTGATCTATTTCAAAGCATTATATTATTTTAACAAACAATTAACTTCATATAAGTAAAAGACTAACCTTTGAATAAGTTGTCTTAAAAGACGAGCGTCTGCAGACCGGATATTTTAATAAAGCAAAAGTTTTATTAAATGTTGTACCTAGTTATAATTTATAAATTTATAAGTCAAAGAATATAAACGGCGGTAAAGTTGTCTGCAAAGGTTTACGGTACTTAAATCCATTAGCGCGCTTCTCATTTTAAAACCCGCAAGAAGCCTTCGTGGAAATTTTCATACAATCGACGGTTTCAGGCCGATGAAAATTCGCCGTTTTTGCAAATTAAAATTGACAATGCAGAACTAATACAATACGCTACGCTGCTGCTGTACAATTGCTATTAGTCGTTTAAATACAAATAAAATGCAAAAAGAGCCCGAGCCATAGGAGATAACTGTTTAATTATTATTTTTCTTGGGCTCGTTTACCACAGTAACAAGACCTAAACAAAGACTTCTATTTAAACTGAGATAGACGTGGTGTACTCTACGAAATGTCATTTGAAAAGCAAACCCTAAAACAATACACTCAAAACATTACACACACAAACTAAAAGTATCTACGTAGTCAAATGCGAGATGCCAATATTATTTTGTCAGTTTAAATAGAAGTCTTTGCACCTAAAGGCTAAAACTAGATTAGGTAGAAATAGTCAGGACGAGCGAAGCGAGCCCTAGTTTATCCCACAACCTGTACATTTTGTAGTACACTTTACGGAAAAACTATCATGTCCATTGATTTGTGATTTAACACAGTAATTTAAATCATTTATTTATATGTTGTTATTATCATCAGTCATTCAAGGTGTGACGACGCGAGCCCTCACAAAGCTCGGCTTTTAGCTAGTTTAATAAGAACAGTAATTCCTGCTACTGAAGAATCGCTACCAGTATATTATGATTTATGACAGGAGTATATTATGTTGCACGTTGCTGTAACACATTACACAACGTAGCACCCCGTAGCACCACGTAGCAGAACGTAGCAACCTTATAGCACGGTGTTACACTAGCAACTCAAACTTTATAAATTGTTCAGCGGATACTGAAGACTAGTTTCTTAGCTTGTTCACCAATTTTGCTGTTTTAATGCAACATTGATGCAGTTTCAATCCTAGTTCAATTCAGTCAATTACCTACAAAAATATATTAATAATGTAATCAACCTAAAACTACAAAATGGTCATAAAATATGAAACCACATTAAAATTTCACGAGAATTAGAGTACCTACCTACTTGCGAATTGCGACCATTCAAAGTATTTCGGGTATAGAATAGCTTATGTAATATCGTACCAGCCAAAACATAAATTTTACAGCTCTACATAAACCCGCATTCGCTCAGAAAACTCATTACATAAGTCGCCTTCGGTTCCATCATAATATACATCGTGTATGTCGTGCGTAGCAACAGGCCAAGAACAAAAGAATCGCCATGGAAAACCAAACGAGTTGGCGGTTGGCATCTTTTCAGTCGCTCCAATCAACGGTCATTATTTTCTGTATTTTAAAAACCGAATAACAAATGAACACGCCAAAACGCCAAAGAATCTGTAGATTTCAGGCTAAAATTACGTGAAAAGAATCCATGACTACAGGTTATGAGTTATGACGTAGGATAAAACATAATGAAATGATATTAAACGTTATTATATTAGACAAGTAGTTACTGTGTTACTAAAGTCTACATTAAAGTAAGAACTTAACTTTACAATTTTTCATGTTCTTAAAATAAATTTTAACGACACATTTTATAATTAAAATTTTAACAGTTACACTTGTACTTTGTATCGTCTGCTTGTTAATATTCGATGTAAGTATAGTATAAAATAATATTCAAATATAATTTACGACTGCTATATAAAACGTGGCCATCAAGTAGATAACATAGATAGGTAACGGACGAGAATAACTATACAGAATTTAAAGTAGATGTTAAAATAGGTATATTAAATGTTAACCGCACGCTTTTCAAAAAAAAAAATATATGCCCTTTCTCAAAACCAAAAGAATGTATTTTATGATAAATTGATGCATAGACAGATAACCTACGTAATTTGGTCGGATTATGTCAAGCCCAGCCGACTGATTTTTTGAATTGACATAACCCGATAAAAAATATTGATCTGTCATCTAACTATGAATAAAATTTTCGGATAGTAAATACCAAACTACGTCCACACGGTAACGGACAGACACGACTCAACAAACAAAAATTGCTCTTGTTATTGCTTATATTGCCAAAAATAATATTCAGATTATAGGAGTCGTATTATCGCTAATAAGGGTGCGTTTGGGCACAATTTATAAAGATAAATAACCTTATACCCTCCTTATAACTATAAGCGGCTTTATTGTCCGCTTTTTTTCTTTATACGTGTTATAATATGGTCCGATACAAGGGATTTTAAACTCATTGCGGCAAATCAAAGGCTCTTAAAATCCGTTGGCCCTTATTGCCGTCGTAAGTGATTTACATTTTCGCAATAGTAACGTCAGCCATTTTACTGACAAGTAAACGATAAGTCATTATTTTATGTAAGTATAGTTTATTTACCTGATTTAGTGCTCGTTTGTAGTGAAAAGTGTATGGGAATTCAAATACATGATAAAATGTGGTACGCTGTGTGTTTTGGTATCAACTCGCCCTTGAATTTAAGCTGTATTTGTGCTAAAAACGTCATCTGTATGTCTGTCTGTCTGTCTCCAGGCTGTATCTCAAGAACCGCTTGTTGGATAGACGTTTTAATAAATGCCCCTATAAATTAAAAGCATTAGTTACCTTGTGCATTACTTTTATAAGAATAATTGGCCATATTAAAAGCCTTTATATGACTTCAAATATTATAAGGCTAAAAAGTAATGTAACTAGCCACTATAAGATGAACATATTTCGAAGGCTTATTGTAGCCGTATAAATTGGAGTTATTAACGTTTACCCAACCAAAATATAAGAATAAAGGTAATATTAGCCAAATCTTTTAATAATGTGCCATTATAACTAACATTGACATAATGTATGCTCTTTTATAACAAGTATAAGAGTTTAGACCTTATTGACTAATTTTTATTTGTTTGTTTGTTGGGGATTCCCCATTTACAGTATGAAAGATGGTAATATTTTTAATAATTTGTGTTTTTAATAACCTCAATGTATAAAGTAATCGTTCTAATTAAAACGATCGGGGTACGATCTTGGTACGATCAATATAACACGGAGACCTGTGTAGACCTTACGTAATGGGCCATATAATATATATGTATAGAGCATTTTCCTGGGTCTTCTAAATCATTTTCCTCTTAGTTTTGCCGAAAAGGACGTAGCAATGACCTTATACAAATCTATCATACGATAATGTAATACAACAAAGTATGTACACAAAAATATGATATACAGTGTACATCATATTATGGTACTTCGTAAACCGTAGTTCGTATATTGTATAACCTAATACGGGCATACTTTGTACGAAATTATGTAATCAGTAGCTACAAACGCTGAAAACTAGTATGAGCCAGATCTCCACGTCTACAGTAGGATAATCCAGTTTAACCTTTGCGGTGTGTATTCTCCGTAACTAAAACTACACACATTTGTCGATGGTAACTGATAAAATATTGAGTTAAGTAACTTATTAATGTCTCGTTTTTTTTTTCTCTTTAATAATCTTTGATGGTCGTTTAAGTCGGATAAGCGATTATCTTTTCTTTTTTTCTTAATAAATTTTCTATTTCAATATCCACACTTATTATCTATACTATCTGTACTAATATTATAAAGCGGAAGAGTTTGTTTGTTTGTTTGTTTGTTTGAACGCGCTAATCTCAGGAACTACTGGTCCGATTTGAAAAATTCTTTCAGTGTCAGATAGTCCATTTATCGAGGAAGGCTATAGGCTATATTTTATCACGCTAAGACTAATAGGAAAAATTCTTTCAGCGTTAGATAGCCCATTTATCGAGGAAGGCTATAGGCTATATTTTGTCACGCTAAGACTAATAGGCACGAATAAGTAGAAGAAAATGTGGAAAAAACGGGGGAAATTATTTGAAAGGGCTTATCTCACGAACTACTAGAGCAATTTTTTTGTTATTTGGGTCAGATAAGAAGTAGACCACGTGAAGGATCATAGGCTATTTTTTGTAGACTGATTTGTCGGTGAAATATCAAATTTACGCGGGCGAAGCCGCGCGGAACGTCTATTATATATAAATATGAATTTCGGCAAAAAGTTGCAAGTGACAACATTAATTTAATACATAAATAAAAATATAATAATGTAGGTACTTACCTAACTTCACGTTTCTCCGCCTCCTCCTGGGAGAGATCTTCCTCCACTGAGTAGTCGAGGATCGGCTTAACTCCGAAAGATCGCAACCTAAAATAATATTTACGTTACAATCAATTGCTTCAGCAGATAAATCTTTCGATTTCCTATTTTCCTCGTGAGACGGGGAATCCCACAATGAAACATCCTAAATCGTATCACGAACAAGTCAATAAATAATTATTTATTATTAATCTAAATATATATGTATAACTCAAAGGTGACTGACACACTGACATAGTGATCTATCAACGCACAGCCCAAACCACTGGACAGATCGGGTTGAGGCATGCAGGTAGATGTTATGACGTAGGCATCCGCTATGAAAGGAATTCGATCAATTCTACCCCAAAGGGGTTAAAATAGGGGATGAAAGTTTGTATGAAACTTTGACAATTTTAAACCGATCGGGCTGAGACTTATTGCATGCATAAAGCTACTATGACGTAGGCATCCCCTAAGAAAGGATATTGATAAAGCTTGTAGAATAATAAGTTATAAGATAATTCTAAATAAGAAATAATTGAGAATTATATAATTATAAATAAGAAATAATTGTAAATTGGAGTTGAATTGTATTCGAAAACATTGCGAATGAATTGCGAATTGTTTACCGAATGACCTAGAATGTTTTTACATTGGACACGTTATGTAAACTCTTTAGATTTATTTATAGCACTTGAAATTTACTTGGCTGTGGACGTAATTACCATGTTTTTTGTACAATTTTGCAAAAAGTATAGTGACGAAACAAAACAATAAAAATAAACAAAAACACCACACCTCCCTTGCAATGTCAAAATTATTTTTAACCGCTTGAAAGTGAGAGTATTTTGGCAGCGCATGAGCATAGTGATAGAGGAGTCGCCGAAACACTATAATATTTTTCCATACGTACCTATCAGAAATATGTTTTACACTAATACTTTAATATTTTTTCGTTTCAGAAATCTGCTGTTACATGCAAACAGCACATTTAGTTATCTCTTTTAATATCAGAAGCACAATCCTAAAATATAATTTAAAGCTGCGTTCACACCAAACGTAACGTAGCACTGAGCGGGCTCATACAGCTCGCACAATAAACCATAGTGTAACTTTACGTTACTTATTATTATCAGTTTGAACTTAAGGCGTCCATTAGGCGGTCATGCCCTGGTCAGTCAATTCCATCAATCATGACTTTCGTTTGACTGTTGGTGAATGTTGAAATTAATTCCACATTTACACAGTCATTCCGACTGATTGTCAGTCATACGCAAAACTTCACAATATATACACGTGTTCACCCAAGATAATTATGGACGACTGACTGACTGACGCGTGATTGACGAAATACCATTAAACGTTTACTCAAAAGTCATGATTGATGGTTGCATGGCGTAAAAACCAAAATATCCAGATAACAGTCAATCAATTTCATGCAACCATCAGTCACTGCATTACACGGCAGGTTATTTAACAGTCACAGCCATGACTATGGTAAAACTGACAGCAAAACCTACCGTGTAATGGACGCCTAAGAGTACCAAGTTGGGTAGTCCTATTGAACACATAGGTACCTAGTACCTACACCTCAGTAGACAGTAGGTGTAAACAAAAATGTGAATATGTATGGAATACTCTGAACTGCTTAATGTTCGTTTTCAGCAACTGAAAGTTATAGTTTCATCACCAAACTAACTTTCAGTCGCTAAAAACAAACTTTGGTGTGAACTGTTAACGCAGTCTATCAAAAATTATAATAATGTGGTAAAGTAACAAATAACGAACCTTTCTATGGTGGGTTTGATTTTGTCAGAGTCCTCTCCGGCGACGAATTGGCCGTAGAAGGTGGCCTTCATCAGCGTCTCGAAGAGTCGTTGGCCGATCAACTGTCGAGCTCTCTTCATCAACTGCAATAACGCAAACACTTCCTTACTTTCCAGGTAAAAGATGGAAAATTTTCAAGTAAAAGTTATGCTAAAATATGATCGTATTTTTATTTAAAATCTATCGATACCAACCCAATGAGGGTTATCATCTCATCAAATTTCGAACGAGTTAAAATACTAACTTTTGCCAGCGTGACTTGCTCTTTACTTCTTGCATTTAACTCCAGGAGGCTTGGCGGATATCTACATGTTAGGCTACCCAATTTTTTAATCCCTCTTCCTAATAAGACGTGTTAGTATTAACGTTTAAACTTTAAAGTAAAGGTAGTAGCTAACTAAGCACATCACACATGTAGGCTGCTGGTACAGACATACAGCTGGAAGCTACTTTTCTTTATAGTTTATACTATGTACCTAGTGATGTTCACAAATGCTTCATTGATAAGTGATAACTCTGTTCTTCTTTTAGCAACATACTAATATTTTAAGCAAACACCTATTTAATCAGATTGTATTGCAAATGCGACCGTCCAAAAAAATATTGAACTTGACTCGTATCTTGTAAGTCGACTTAGATCCGAAGACCAAGGCCACACTGTATCTCGTATAATTGTGCATGCGTCATGATTAAGCCGGACAAGTTCCTGTCACTAAGACAGTTTAGTTTTAAATATAAAATACTTTGCTTGAAATAATTATAATATGAAACTGTAGGTCTACTAAGAAACCGTTTTGAGACTCAAACAATTGGATGCGAATGCCGCGTCCTGCTCTAAGAACGTCATTTCACGTTTGTTAGAAGTAGGACGCGGCATTCTCGTAGGATAATTGTTGGAGTCTCAAAACGGTTTCGTGGTACGGCCCCTGGAACGATTTGGTAGTTCGTACAGTAAGTGCATCGGTCTTGGGACCCGAATTTCCCGGAAAGTACTTATTTCAAGAAGTTTTATAGCTGTTTTAGAATTTGATTTGTAATTTACATGGTCCTACACAGCAAGCTCGTGTATACAAGCATTTAGCGTACCCTAAATCGTGTAGAGCCTTTTCACGTCATACAGACGCTAGGCACTTATCAAGAGATGTCGATCGAATTTTGTAATTTGCCGGAAAATTGCTTAGATTGTAATGAACCGTAATCGTCTCGACTGACCTAATACATTGTATGACGTGTCGCAAAAATGCATCATGCAGTCTGCGCGGAACGAGATCGATTGAATCGTTACGCTCGATTTCTCACTCGGTCAGCAGTCACCAGACAGTTGTAAAGAACAGGCATTAGGCTAATAAACCTCCCACAATCTTGAATTGCGCAACGACTAACAATACAAAGTATGTTAAGTAATGAAATAAAACGCTGCTAAATGTTTTTGCGTACTTTTCTAAATTGCAAACCCTAAATATAAAACTTGGGATAGATGCTGCCTTATCAATGCCTATTCGCTTAACCGGTTAGCAAAAATTGCGTAAGAAACCGGATTTTCGACCACGCGGTCGTCTAGTGCCAAAAAGTGAGTGACCGCACGTGTTCAAAGGGTCATCGGTTTTTTGAACCCCAACCGTTACGCATTCCATTTTCACTCTTCCTTCCTTTCATTCGTTTCTATGAATCAAAAACTGTACTGACATTCATTCATACTATGCCGATGTTACGTTCTAAGTAGACATCCATACTTCCATAATAATAACTCCCACACCGGTTTCGGTGACGGTGGCCGGTTTTATTGAAACCAGGCCAGTTACGCAGGAGTAATTTTTTATAGTGCCCAAGTGTGTGCGCAGTACACAAGAGCACTCTCTATTCCTTTTACTCTAATAACCCAGTGGGATGGAAGACCGACACGACTGGCGAGAGATGAGGCGCAGGACCGACTTTTTACATGCCCATTCGACGCATGGATCATCTTACTTGTCAGACAATCAGGTGATCAGCCTGCATTGTCCTAACCAAACTTGGAAATAACATGTTTCCAACGCGGGAATCGAACCCACGACCTCCGAGCCACGCTCTAAACCACTGGACCACGGAGGCGCACAATACTTCCATACTAATATTATAAGTGTGAAAGTGTGTCTGTCTGTCTGTTACCTCTTCACACCTAAACTACTGAACCCATTTTGCTAAAATTTGGCATGGAGATTGGAGATATTTTGAGTCCCAGGATACCATTATCCCGGAAAAATGTACGGTTCCCATGCGATAAACGAAATTTGGCGCAACGGAGTTGCGAACATCATCTAGAGATTTAATAAGTTTTTTAATGTTGTGGAAAATTCACAAACTATGTAAGCAGATAATTTATTTTTATCTTTTACATAAACCATGAATGAGTTACACGTAAAATTAAGTATTTGAAATTAAAATGATTAAAGTAAATTTGCTTAAGATAAGTTATCTCGTTTAATCTCGGCTCGACAGGTTACTGCTAAGATTAATTGCTCGAGACTGTACCGTCGTGGTGGTAACTGGTTAGACACCTTACTACAACAATTAAATCTGTAAAACACTTACTTAATACAAAACTGTAATTCAACCTTCTGAACTCACATTTAAGACAGTACTATGTAGAAAATATCTCATTGAAGTTATGAGCATGAGGTTCTAATTAGTATTAGACCAAATAAATGGTCTTCGTATTTATTAACATTTCCATAATTATTAAGAATGCACCTGACCCTAACTTGACTAAGTACATGTACTTAAGGTGGTTCGTTTCCCATACAAAAAAGCAATCGACATTAATTAACTAATTTCATACTATTACTACATAAATTTATATAATATATTATATAATATAATAATATAATAATATCTATGGACGCTTCACACCACGTCAGTCTGGCCCCGTGGTAAGTAACTGAAGGACTTGTGTTACGGGTACCAGACAACGGAAATATATTTAATACTTTTATACTATACTCATATTTAAGATTTTTATTATATGATACACATATTTAATTTGATTTTTTTATAAAAAGTGACATTTGTGGCTTATGTCACTTTTTATAAAAAAATCAATAAAAATGTGACTTCTGTGTGAAATAAAGTATATAAACTCTCTACTATGTAAGTAAGATAAACTCAAGACGAAAACACGATTACTGAAAAAATGCTCAATACTTTTTTTTTACAAAAAACCTTGTTTTAGATGGGATTGATAAAACCTCAATTTGCTCAAAATATTTTTTTCATAATCATTATACTTAGTTCGTCTTTTATTCATAGTAAAACTAACTTGGCGATGATTCCGCGTCGTCCTTTTTCACCTGTCATATGAAAGACGGGCGTGAGTGTAAAGAGAGAAGGACGATGTTTGATTTTTTAGGTTAGTCGCCCTCTTATGATGAAGAATAATAATTAAAATAACTGTTAACCAAACTACGAGACGATGGCAAGTAGATATTCGGTATTTCAGAGGCAGTAATCTTCTGGGAACGTATATCAACCATTCTAATCCAGTACTCCTGAATGACAAATGACAGTTAGTCGTCTGACCTACTAAGTGCACACTAGAAATAACTTTCACTCATAGCCAATATTATAAGCGAACAAATGCTCTAGATTTTTTGTACACGCCAAAGCCTAGTTGGACCGGCGCGGCGCGGCAAGGTTTAGTGCAGCGCCCAGAAGTTTTAACCTCCGAAAATTGTAATAGTGAATGGATTTTTGTTTTTGAGGTGTCATTTTCTTTTTACACTATAACATGCAAAGTTTACCAAATTTTTTTTAATGCTCTTAATTTTTTAGTTATTTAATTAAAAAATAATAACTATTTCACCATATAAAACCAGCCAAGAAAAAAATTTTTTTTCTTGTTACTGTTATGTAATGACTCTTGTCCGATTGTTTACATTGAAAATTAACCAAAAACATATTTTTTTAAAAAGAAAGTTTGCTTTGCTAAGCTAAATATAGTATGATTTTTGCAAAGTTTTTAGAGATTAACGCTCGTCGTAACCAAGATAAAAGGGTTTGGGAGGATTTCAGGATTGTAACGAAAAGTGTGTTACACGCACTTATAGTGTGTATTTAATTTTTAGAGAAATTATGAGTTTTAAGTACTTTAAAACGTTTTAATAACTCCGAAAATGTGTAAAATAGACTAAAACTTTTTTGCTACATTTGTTGAGAATTTATTGAAGTAAGAGCTAAAAAGTTAAATGCATCGACAAATGAAAGGCTTTTTCTAGCCTTTGAAATATATTTATACTTCCTATTAAAAGCAAGAAAAAAAATTGGGTGCTACATATCTCACGTACATAATAAAAAGGCATCCTGCAACCTATGTTTGGAAAATGCTTACCTGAATACAAAAAATATTATCAGTTCTTAACCTACTTTGTATTTTTTTTCAGCCATCCCCCGAGCATAGGTCGTTTGCTCGGGGGATGGTATGGCCATATTATATTTGACGCGTTGCCGAGATCGCACAAAAATCCTATTTTTTTTTACTTATCTTAGTTCAAAATTGATCTAAAAAAAAATTTAAAACGGGGAATATTATGTATAGGTCTACCAGAATCTGGTGGCAATTTTTGACAGCAGATTTTCAAAAAATATCCTTGATCATTGGATAAATTTGTATATTTGCATGTTTAACACACAGAATCAGCTGCTATAAGAAAAAAAAAAGGATCAAAATGTTTTATTCCAATTACCCCGGTATTGCTAGTCAATTTATTTTCTCACTTTTTGCCATCAGATTCTGGTAGACCTATAGTTAATGAAATTATCTATGTATTGTCGTGTGTTTCAAATAAACGTAATATGTAAATACTAGGGAGATGCTGAAAGTATGCTTCAATTTTAATAAATTGGTATTACTTTGGAAGCTAATATCATGAATATAATAAACAAAAATAGAAAATTTAAAACGGGGAAAGGAATGTTGATATACTTACTTACTGAAGATTATTGCTGTATTTTTATTATAACTTTGTAGCTTTCAAATTATGAGTTTATAAGGCTCTAAATACGGTAAATTACGGAATCTCCGTAGGGGAAAGGCCTTAAGTATGTTTTAGCGAATGTAATTAATGAAAAAAAAAATTGTTTCTGTCAAAACAAAATAAATAAAATACAGATTTTTTTCGAAATATACGTGAAAAGTTAGTGCTACATTTTTGGAAAATTTTATAAAGTAAGAGCTAAAAAGTTATACGCATTAACAAAAAGAAAGCTTTGTCAAGCCTAAGAAATAATTTTAAACTTCCTATTTAAAACCAAAAAAAAGAAGGACCACCATTTATCAGGTACTTACTGCCGAGGCATACAAGTTTATTTTGAGGTATGCTCACCTAGATACAAAAATGTTAATTTTCAAATCTAAATTAAATAATATATTTTCAACTTATTTTCTTTTTTTTTTTAAGTTTTCTTCAAAATTTTACAGTTCATGAGTTTACTTGAAGTGGAAGAGAATAATTTAAAAATCAAAAGCATACGTTTTTATTTATGTTATCAGCTACACATTCCTTTTTTTCTTTTCAATTTTCATCCACTATTACAAAAATCATAGGTTTGCACGATTTTTACGCTCTAGGCACTCCACTAGTTAGGTTGTTTTAAAAATCCTTTCAGTCATCAAGTGAATCAAAACAGCAAGATGTGAAACTATGTTTCCTTATTACTTTATTCGTTATCGTGAGGATAGGAAGGTACGCCAGACGGTAAGAAAATCTTTTGAGTGTAAAATCTTTTGTGTTAAAGGCGAAAGTTTGTACATAGGCTGCACTAAAAGTATCGGGAATGGAATATTTCCACTGTTCCTGTCATATTAAAATATTTTTAATTGAAAACTCCTTGGTTTTAAAAATCGAATACCATTTATTTATTTATAAAAAGATTCTCGGTCTTGTCAAACTTGTAATAGTCGTTGAGAAAATGGAATTGACTCGAGAAAATTCTAGAGCGAATATTTATTATGACTTTCGAAGTGGTTTAACACAAAAACGGTGTGTTGACCGGATGATTTCTGCATTTGGTGATGAAGCCCCATCCAAAACCACAATTTATCGCTGGTTTGCTGAATTTCAACGTGGACGTGTCAAGCTCAGTGATGATCCCTGTCAAGGTCGTCCAAAAACTGCAGTCACCCAAGAAAACGTTCATGCTGTGCGTAAGCTGATTTAGGAAGATCGACATGTGACATACCGCGAAATTCAGGCAACTTTAGACATTGGCATGAGTCAAATACAAATAATCTTGCATGAACAATTAGGTTTAAAAAAGTTGTTTTCCCGATGGATACCGCATTTGCTCTGTGAAGAGCAAAAAGCGGCTCGCGTTACTTGGTGCGTCAGAACTCTCGAAAGATTCCACGCAGGATCCTCAAATGCTGTATACAACATCGTATCAGGTGACGAATCCTGAATATACGCGTACGAACCCGAAACAAAAAACCAGTCACGAGTTTGGGTGTTCGAAAATGAGTTAAAGCCAACAAAAATTGTTCGTTCACGGAGTGTTGCAAAAAAAATGGTGGCCACGTTTGTCTCCAAAACCGGCCATGTTGCGACTATTCCTCTTAAGGGACAAAGAACGGTTAATGCAGAATGGTATGCTAGCATTTGTTTGCCACAGGTCATTTCTGAACTCCGTAAAGAGAACTGCAACTGCCGCATCATCCTCCATCACGACAATGCGAGTTCTCACACCGCGCATAGAACAAAAGAGTTTTTAGAGCAAGAAAACATAGAATTATTAGACCATCGCCGTACAGCCCCAACCTAAGCCCTAATGATTTCTATACTTTCCCTAAAATAAAGAATAAATTGCGTGGTCAGAGATTTTCATCACCTGAAGAAGCTGTGGACGCCTACAAAACGGCCATTTTGGAGACCCCAACTTCCGAATGGAATGGTTGCTTCAATCATTGGTTCCATCGTATGTAAAAATGTGTCAAATTTCGCGGAGAATACTTCGAAAAGCAATAAATACATTTTTAAATAGTAATGTTGTGTCACTTCCTTGATTCCCGAAATTTTCAGTGCCGCCCTCGTATGTGTGGATGTATGTGTGGATGTATGTATGGATGTTTGTTATCCATTCACGCAAAAACTACTAGATGGATTTTAACAAGACTCTACAATAATATAGCTTATACATCAGAATAAAACATAGGCTACAATTTTAACCGACTTTTAAAATGGAGGAGGTGTTATGTTCGTTTTTTTATGCTCAACGATTACTCCGCCGTTTGTGAACCGATTTTCAAAATTATCTTTTGGTATATAGGGGGTATCATCCCAATTTTGTACCATGTTCAAAAAAGTGGTGACTTGATGAAGGGATCCATAAGAAATCGAGGGAACTCCTCAACATTTATATGGAAACATGTGGTGACTTCGGTTTCGTGAGAAGTATTCTAAGCATATGCTACCAACAAGTAAAATTTTGCACCGAGGTATATACCTGGTATACCATTACTGGTTCGGAAGGTGCTGAAAGAACTCCTGGCTCTTTATAGATACAAGTTTGGGAGTTTCGGCGTTGTTTTAAGAACGAAAAGCATATTATTATGCTACTATTACATTCATCATCATCATCACCATCATCACTACCATAAACCATTATACATGCATCGTTCCATTATGACCCTATTATTGGTACTTTCCATAGCCTTTTAGAACGAGACTCGAGTTTGTCAAGCGATTAAAAATTTACTTTAAATTACTTAAATTATTAATAGATATATATTGTTGTTTTAAATTATATTATTTAAACTTAGTGCTACAGTTACCAAGGTGACAATTTGATCATGGGATCCATGAGGTATGTAGGTAACTTCTCAAAATGTATATGGAAACTCATGGTGATTTCAGTTTTAGAAGAAGTATTCTTCTACGTATATGCTTCCAAAGTAAGATTTTGCACCAAGGTATTATCATAGTCCCGAAGGTGCTGAGAGAACTCCTAACTTCGCGGGTAACACCGCGGGGCACAGCTAGTAAGTACTATTTTCCTCATCCGACTAAATCGTCTAAGCTCATAGCAACACTTGATATTATGTAATAGAACACCTTCAAAATTTTTCCGCACCAACCATAGATATTAGTTAATATGTAGTTCACGCGAGTGGAAACCGGATTTTTTCTACATATTTTGTTAAATTTTAAAAAGTCAATAAAGATGAAACAAAGTAAACTACATTAACGACATTGTACACACATTTTTAAAACTTCTGTAAATACATTCATAATTACTGTGTACTCAATACTTATGGCCTTAATTGCGGACTTTTCTTGTATGATTAAATTCTTTACTAAATCATAGATTTGATTTGAAAGAACAAAGAAGTGAATAAAGACTGAACATCCAAATCTAGTTCTTGTCGGTTCTAGTGTTTTACATACTTACTATAAATTTTCTCCAGACTTGTCGTTTGCGATTGGCATCATGTCAGTCATGCGGGACTACCCAGGCTAGCCAATCGCGATAAAATCAATCGACATAACATTTTTGTGGAGCGCTGCGTAGGTAGGTGTTCGCCCGCGTCCAGCAATAAACCCATTATCGATTTGAGCTTTATACCTCTCAGCCTTTCCTGCTTATCCTTCCTGCATTTCGTATTTTTTGAAAATACAAGCTGTACATGATAGTATTAGTAACATCTTTTGAATCTAAAAAGGTATTTATCGTTGAACTTTAATATCGTCATGTTACTACTCATGTTCTTATGGCTACTTCATAAATTCTATCTCTTTCTTCGATTTCTTCTTTTAACGATTTTTTAAATGGCAAAACGCCAACTTTATGTTAAAACTTGATGCATCGATATCTTGGTTCTTGGCAACAGTAATATCCCCAGGTCATGCAGAATATTGAACCCTCATAGACACGCAACCGCTTATTGCAGTGTCCCTTTTAAGCAGTTGCACCCTAATAATGGGGTGAAAAAGGGTAAAAACGATCGGACCAATACTATTATTATGAAGGTACTCGAAATAAATCAATTTCCTGTAAACCGCTTTGTCATTTAGTAATGATTTATAAGACGTTTATGGTAAACTAGACTCGGACGGATTTTATGGCTAAAAATTAGTAAGAAGGCAAATATCACACCGGACTCAACAAAAAATTGTATTTTTAGAAACTGTGTAAGCTTTCTTAACAGAATTATTCACAAACGAAATTTCTTATAATATCATCCACGAATTTATTGTGTCTTGGTTAAAAAATGTGGTTCCCTCAGGTCCTTTCAAATTCAAAATTCGCACATTCTTTCCAGATCAATACATCAATTTTGGTAACCGGTTTTTCAACTTGTCACTTGCTTGATGACTGAACTTAAAAATGATAAGACATGGATTATATATTTACAAATTGTATATTCGTTATAGTTTATTGTTAAACGAGTTTTCCTCTTTCCTGAGGGATCATTCACCTTGGTGTTCCATTTTAAGATTATTCTTACTAGAAAATGTTTTAGCCAGCAGTCGATCGATGCAATTGTTTCCAGTTAGGTTAGTAGGTTAGTTTTATATTTGTATCTATTTTTGTTAGTTTTTAACTTATCTGTTTTTAAACAGATCGATCTAATTGCAAATTGACAACTAATAGTTAGTTGGTTTATCTATCAACAATAGTTACGTAAATATTATTTCTTCCAATCAGCTTTTTGTTTAATAATTAATTGCAATGCCACTCCATTTATAGTATAATTTACATTATAGATACACATAACATTACTATAAATACCGTATCAATTTTGTAGGCACACTGCCCAAGCAATAATTTTATTCTCATTTTAAATAAATTCCAAAATGCCTGCTGTATTTTGCAATTTTGTTAAAAATACTTCGAGGGATTTAATGCATATCATGCGAGATTTTATAAAAATACGAGTGCGCAAAATTAATGTTCCCACTGCAATTAATTCCCAACCAGTTTATGCAAACTTCGCAAAAAACCTGCCGCCTGACCAGTTACCTATATTAAGAAAGTCGCTTCATGGACCATGGTATAATCAGTCTTCGAAGTCTAGACTGTGTCTAGCCCTCAACTACTGCATCGACGCATGCGTGGAATACGGGCAAAAATCCATTATTTGAGCTTAAACACGACCAGAAATATTAAAAATGATATTAGCTGAGATCTTTTAGAATACTTATACTATAAAATACGTGAAGTTCAATGTCGATTAATTAATATTGTTTGAGTATCCGAATTGACGTGGCTTAGCAATACACATCTTCAGCTATGTGTATTGCTAAGTGACGTAACAGTGTGGCAGCACAGTATTTTTGGTAATAATACAACTTTTTTGTCATAAGCATGGCGCATAATGTCTAAATACGAGACCGTGTGTTAAAATTTTAGTTGTTAACAATCCCAATTATTCACAACACGTGCACTGAAATGCGGTAGTGAAGACACCTTACGTCGAATCAATTTCAAGGACGAGTGTCTCAGTTAATTTTAGAGGCATTTTACGCTCATGTAATAAGCCGGCATTGTAGTCGTTACATAAGACATTGGACGAAGTGAATCTGATCACTCACCATAGCGTTGTTCTCCACGATCCAGTTGATGGAACATATTTGATAGACCATATACGCTCGGACTAGTTCGCTAGTTTTCTTGCTTTTGAATGCGTCCTTAGGACTATTGAAAGACAGATCTAGCTCGTCTCGAGTGGGAGGAGTCGGCGGCGGTGTGGACAGGGCACGGACGCCCCGGGGCGCATTTGCAGCGAGCCTTTTGAGCAAAGCCATGTTCGAAGCTCCGCGCACACAATTCACTGTAACACGCTATAACCCGCCGCAGTCTACAACTGACAGTTGACTGAACGTAAAACGGAACAGCGTTGACGGCGCTCAATACCACGACTGGATGCGCGCGCACTGAGCACTCGTTCCAATTATAAATCCCACGGAGGTGTGTCGCCGGCTCGATATCCTATTGGTTGGATTTCTGCCGGTGACCGGCTAACATGTTGTCACTCACCGGCATACAATATAATTTGTTCTTTGACTAAATTTTATGGATATTCAAATAAAACAGATGCAGATATATTAACGGTTGCACTCTCAGCCATCAAATCTTCTTCATTCAGTGATGATAACAATTACTGTTAACAACTTATAATTTCCAAAACTAAAATTGCCAACGCATTGAAGTACCTAAATAATCTTGCAGTATATACAAAATTATTTATGTTTTAGGTATTAAGCGTACAAATAGAAATAACTTGCGCAATAGGATAATAAATTCATACTTATTATCAATAAAACTCTTGAACTTTGAAATCTCACAACCAGAAATTTGAAATAACGTACCTGTCTATATAATTTTGACATTGACAGTTTGGTCTTACTTTTTTATAGACTCTCAGCAGGCCTGTCTTTTCATAAAGAGCCTTCTAAAATAATAATGTGTCTGTTTAATTGTTCTTGCCAGAATCAATATTAGTGTCTAAACACTCTATGCCGAATTTCCGCGGCGGAAGTTCGGCTTGATTAATATCATAATAATAATATCTATGGACGCTTCACACCACGTCAGTCTGGCCCCGTGCTAAGTACCTGAAGGACTTGTGTTACGGGTACCGGACAACGGAAATATATTATATGATACACATATTTAATACACATCCATAACCCAGGAACTTTTTGAAAAACTTTTTTGTTCCGTCGGCGGGATTCGAACCCGCGACCCCCGGCTTGAGCTACCAACAGCCCACCAACTGAGCCACAGAGGTCGTCAAGATTCCGCCTGCAATGTATTTTAAATTACCGATGACACACCATGCCGAAATTCCGTAGCGTTATATTGTATGCGTTTGACATTGCTGACGTAATCAAGCCGAATTTCCGCCGCGGAAATTCGGCATAGTGTGTTTAGACACTTATATTTTCTACTTAAGAGGGCGACTAACCCAAAAACTCAAACATCATCCTTCTCTCTTCACACTCACGCCCGACTTTCATATGCCAGGTGAAAAAGGACGACGCGGAATCATCGCCAAGCATGTTAGTTTTTTCTTAATAACTCGATAAATATACAACATTTTAAAAATCCGCCAGGTCAGTCCCTCGGTGATAGAATTTTATACAGTGTGTTAAAATATTAACTTAGTTTAATGCACGGTTATGGCAATATATGAAAAATTCATGAAAATTAGATGCATCTTTGTGATTTTTTTCTATCGAGAAAATTTTAAGATATCGTGTTTTCGCTCAGATCAAATTCTTGGAAATAAAATGTAGACTGTAGTATCTATGTTTAGAAAATGAAAAAATTCGAGGCTTATTTTCAAGTATAAAAATGAATTGTAAAATCAACAATTTTAGGTTAGTCGCCTTCTTAAGTGAGAGCAATTTAAATATTTTGAAAAGTGCATAATCCGGAAAAATTATCTGTTTCTTATCATATACTGACGCAGACGAAGTCGCGGGCAACAGCTAGTACACTTATAAATTAACTTTTTTTTTTTATTCTGTTGTGTATAAAACAAAATTTTTATATAAGTAGTCATTAAAATGGGGAAACACTACTTAAATGTCGTATTTAACAACTTATTGATAATATCGAATACCTATTTTTACTTTGTAGGTTAGTGGCTAAGTACTTCAATAAGTACAAGAAGAACTAGAGTTGAGAGCACAGATTACTCTCAACTCTAGTTCTTGTACTTGTTGAAGTTGTTGAGAGTTTGAAACTAAAGAAAATTTTTGCTTAAGACTAATCGGAATGACCTATAACCACAACCTATGGGAAACAGTTTTAGACAAGAGGTCAACCACATCTATAACTTAGATGTGGTTGACCTTCTTGTAAGCAAATTGTACACTAATAATTATTGTAAATCACTCTTCCTCGCTCTTTAGCATCTCTTTAACATACAGCACTGTCACGTTGGTTTGCCTGGTTGCCCTCTTAACCAGCCTTACATTTTTAGGGTTCCGTACCCAAAGGGTAAAAACGGGACCCTATTACTAAGACTTCGATGTCTGTCCGTCTGTCTATCACCAGGCTGTAACTCAAGAACCGCTATAGCTAGACTTCTGAAATTTTCACAAATTGTGTATATGTGTTGCCGCTATAACAAAAAATACTAAAAATAAAATAAATTAAATATTTAAGGGGGGCTCCCATACAACAAACATGATTTTATTTGCTGTTTTTTGCTCTTAATAACGGCAACACATATCAATTGCCTAATTGAAATGTTCTCAAAATACTTAATTGTATTTGTACTTTAATAATTAATTATAAAATTTAAATAAATTAAATAATTGAGGGGGGCTCCCATACATAAAATTCAATTTTTAGCCTATTTTTGCTCTGTAGTGGTACGGAACCCTTCGTGCGCGAGTACAACTCGCACTTGGCCGATTTTTACTCTATAGATAATATGGCTGGGTCAAACGGTTGTACCATCGAGGAAATTGATTCCTAGGCAGTTGACAGACCAACGTCATTTGGTCAGATCATGTCAATTCAATGTTAGTTGTGCTGGTGTCCGACCGAAGCTTCGGCTTCGGCTTCGGCATCGGCCACCTTCGGCCAGAAAATCATCTTCGGCGAAACCTTCGGCTTCGGCCCAAAACCCGGCCCGAAGCCGAAGGTTTTGCCGAAGGTCCGAGCAACCGTCGAGATTGAACGAACTGTTACGAAAGAATGAGTGAAAGAGCGACGGCGGACGGACTGGTCGTGTTTGCAGAGGTGGCAGAGGCCGCTGGGAGTCACTGTCAAAATATATCACACTAGACGTTCCGCGCGGCTTCGCCCGCGTAAATTAGATATTTCACAGACAAATCAGTCTACAAAAAATAGCCTATGATCCTTCACGTGGTCTACTTCTTATCTGACCCAAATAACAGAAAAATTGCTCTAGTAGTTCGTGAGATAAGCCCTTTCAAATAATTTCCCCCGTTTTTTCCACATTTTCTTCTATTTCTTCGCTCCTATTAGTCTTAGCGTGATAAAATATAGCCTATAGCCTTACTCGATAAATGGGCTATCTAAGACTGAAAGAATTTTTCAAATCGGACCACTGAGATTAGCGCGTTCAAATAAGCCCTTTCAAATAATTTTCCCTCGTTTTTTCCACGTTTTCCTCTATTTCTTCGCTCCTGTTAGTCTTAGCGTGATAAAATATGGCCTATAGCCTTCCTCGATAAATGGACTATCTAACACTGAAAGAATTTTTCAAATCGGACCAGTAGTTCCTGAGATTAGCGCGTTCAAACAAACAAACAAACTAACAGACTCTTCCGCTTTATAATATTAGTATAGATTGCATGCGCGTCAAGACAAGATCGTACGTCATACGCGTATTTAAACGAGTGTTTTGTTTTGAATTTGTGTTTATCTATTAAATTGTGTTTGTTTATTTTATTTATTAGATATTATCAAATCGCGGAATTCTGTCTGTAGCGGTCATTAACTCCCTGTCAAAAAACTTGTCATTTTCTATAGGAAACAAAACCGCGATTGACAATGAAGTGACTGATGTTTCTAGTCTAAGGGTAATATCGTATTTTGCATACACAATGTGATCACAGTATGAATTATATCACTTCAAACTCATAAATAGTTGGAGGTTATCATACCAAGAGGTAACCAAGACGTTTTCCGATGAAAATAATATAATAGTCTGTTTCTTTACAAGAATTTAATTTTATTCTTAAGTTAATAGAACGCAGTGCGAGTATTTTTCACATAGCTCCTAGACTAGAAAGGTCAGTGACCGCGAGTGCCACCTTAAATTGTCCTACTATAGTCTAGTTTCGGTCTAGTAGTAATTGGTCTAATAGTAATTTGTGAATTAATAAAGAAATGATTATTTTATACAAATAATAAATCACAAAATCACAAATTTTTATTACCATCTCTAAATCAACTTATATATGAGACAGCTGACAGTCAATTGATATAGGTAAACCATCATGGAAGTTTTGAAATAATTTTAATATTAATACTTACTTCAAGCCGGTAACCGGTAACCGGTTACCGCAATAACAATAGAAAGGCTATTGTGTCTCGTTTTTCCACGATCGAGGGATTAATTGTAGCTTGTAGACAATTGAACAAAATAATAAGAGTCGAGAGATTATAAACCTTCGGCTTCGGCTTAGGCCGAAGGTTGTGGCGATTGCCGATTAATCGGCTTCGGCTTCGGCCAAAAATCTGTCGGCTGGGTTTGACGTAACGCGACCAAACTACGTAGGTCCCCCATCTGCCTAGGAATCAACTTCTCTGATAGTACATACATAGTCCATACAATAGGGTATGCGTTAGTTAAATTTTATGGCATATTTTTGAAAATTTCACTTCTACTACAATATGAATAGAATAAAGATTGACCATAACGAGAGAAAAAATTACTTACCCCATTAGCGATTAAGTTTTAGGCTAAGAACTCACGGAGCGGTTTTTTCCCGCGCCCGCCGCGGTTGCGGGCTCGCAGCCTTCGTAGAACACAGTTTTGTATGCAAAACTCACAACGCGTTTTTCGCCCGCGGCGGGCGTGGTGGTTTGCGGCTCCCGCTGCACCGGGGGGCGGCGGTCGCCCGCAGCCTCGGCGGTTTGCGCCCGCGCGCTCTGCGATAGTTTAGCGGGCGATAGCAGTAGCCATAGTAGGCGATCGTAGCTGTAGAAACCGCCCGTCTTGCGATCAGCGCTCGCAGAGTTTGCGGGCGCTGATCGCGACTGCGGCGGCTGCGGGCCCGCACAAATCAGCGGTCTCGTGAGTTCTGAAATAAAACCGCAGCTCAGCAACCGCGGCGGGCGCGGGCGAAAACCGCGCCGTGAGTTCTTAGCCTTAGGTATTCCCATTCTAAAGCTGGGTTATGAGACTGTCTTCTTTATTTCGTCCAATTCCAATTGTGTAGGTGCAATTTTCCACTTCAATATTTTTATGAAACGTCATTTCCGCTATTACTAATGGGAAATAATTAAAATTTTTTTTTCTGGGATTTATAAACAAGTAATTTATAAAATTAGAATTTCCATAGGATTCCCGTGTCGATAAGATACAAATCAAGTGTGTTCGTGAATCAACTGTCTCAAGTAGTTATTCATTTTCCAATAATTTATCTAACTTTTGTTAATTGAATTATTAATTTCCCATTTCGTCCTAATTATTTACGAGTATTTTTTTACTCGCGGTCCTCTTTTTGCATTATATTAAGTAAAATGTATACCGTCACGACAGAAGTAGGATAGAATAGATAAGTATCTTACTACTATCTATATAGTTAGAGGATTCGATCCCGGGATCCCGGTCATATTTTAGTCCCGAAAATTTCGGGATTGTAATTTAATAAATCCCGGGATTTTCGGGACTGATAAATATTTTTAATTAAGTTGATAAAAATGTGCGTGAAACAAAACGCACTTACTTTTTTTGACGTTATGTCGGCCATCTTGTTAATACACTTAATTTCATTTGTTTTTGCTAACGACCGGTATCGTTTTATATGTAAAATTGTGTAAGAACCCCACTTTACGTCGTGTAAGTATTGATATTTGTGTTAATTAGTGAAAATCAATGAATTTATTTAAAAAAATCGGCCAAATGCGAGTCAGACTCGCGCACGAAGGGGTTCGAACCGTTGTAAGTTAAGAAGTAGTTAGGAAGTAGGCAAAAAATTGTGTTTTTGTATGTGAGTCGCCCTCAAATAATAACTTTATTTTAATTTCAAATTCCTACCTGTTGCCATTATTAATTACGAGCAAAAAAGGTCAAAAAATCACATTTGTTGAATGAGAGCTCCCTCAAATATCAATTTTATGTTGATTTTAGTATTTTTGTTATAGCGACAACTAAAATATACAATCTGTGTAAATTTCAAGTCTATGCTATAGCAGTTCTTGAGATACAGCCTGGAGACAGACATACAGATGGACAGACGGACAGATACCGAAGTCTCAGTATTAGGGGCCCGTTTTTACCGTTTAGGTACAGAACTCTAAAAATTCTAAAAACTCTAAAAAGAGTGTATTGACGAGTATTAGTTGTCATTTTCTATTACCAATATAATCCCGGGATCCCGGGATTAATTGTAGATATTATATCGAAATCCCGGGATTAGAAAAATCGGCCGGGATCGAATCTCCTACCCCTCCTGCTATATACGAAAAACAAATTACTTTTTCCCAAACAAAAAAGATGTAACTTATTGATACTAATTAAATGAAATCGTCAAAATAAAACACGGAATATTGTATAGTATCTTTTCTTATCTAATTTTATATTTTTAAAATAATATAATATAGTTGACTAATATAAAATCGACTACAATAAATATGCGCCCTTCGACAATAAATCTTCACAAACTTCGGGCTGTATTATGTCCGCCGAACTGTAAATTAAACACATCTAAATATGTTACAAACATATAAAGTATCTACTTAAATGATATTGAACCTTACAGCTAAATAATATTAATATTTACATTTTGTTTCATAAAATTATGATATTGAATTCGTGTCCACATATTATACCATATAGCAAGCGTATCTCATTATTTTCAATGAAAATTATAAAATAATTCCAAATTAAACATAGTACTTACATATAACGTCAAAACTAACAATAATATACATATGACACCACAAAGATAGAGAAATATTGAATTCCTATTTATTCAATGCACTGGAATATTTTGTTTTAAATTACTACCATGTGTTATAAAATGTTCTGAGATAAATGCAACAAAAATAATTTGTTTTGTATAACACCATAATAAGCCTTAATTTTAAGCATTAGCTACCGTCTCTTTTCCTAAAGAAGATACTGTTAATACAAGAACAACAACTTAGTACTTGTCCAAAAACGCGGACGGAAAGTTATTGCTGATATGATAAGCTAAACGATAACATATTTCGGGATAATTTTTAATTTCACATAAGCTTGAATCAGAACTACTTAGAAACTTTTACTACATAATATTTAAAATTTGATTTCTGTCCAATGACGTCACTGCACATATTAGGCATCCATTATACGCGCATGCAAGCGTCATTCAATTCAGTCAGTCATGAATTATGTTTGACTGATGATGACTGATGGACTGACGAATGGTATTAGACGGTCACTCGATTCTCTTCAGTTTTATGTCAGTCAAAGCCAAAATTTTCAAAGGTATACGTTTCTAATTTTTTTTCCAATTTTGTCAGATGTGACAAAACTCACTCAAAAGTCATGATTGGTGGTTGCATGACAAAAAACCAAAATATCCAGATAACGGTCAATCAATTTCATGCAACCATCAGTCACTGCATTACACGACAGGTTATGCATCAGTCACGGTCATGACTGTGGTAAAACTGACAGCAAAACCTACCGTGTAATGGATGCCTTATACGATTACTCTGGGGCTCTTGACACATCTAGTGCGAACTAGTCTAAATAAACGATAAAATTAACGACGATTGGTGATAATTGTGTACAAATCGTGCGCAAAAAATTCACTATGAAGTGTGATTTGAACTAAAAAATTAGTTTTGCCGAAAATCCTTCCGACAATCGTTTTACAACACATCGTTACAACTTACATGTCAACCTGTAAATTATATATTTACATTCTTGTTGCGTTTGCGTATAATATTACTCCCTTACTAACAAAAAAATACATAATGAATAACCTATACAATGTTATATCATTGTACGTGACACAACATTTCCAATGTACCAAAAAAGGACAATAAAGGAGTGAGCACACTGAGACGGGCCGTGCCGGGGCTCAGCGTGCCGGGGCGCATCGCAAAAATCCGCCTCCATACAATTTGTATGGAAGCGGATACGCGTATCGCACTGTGCCGGGGCGCATCGGCGCGGATTTTTGCTCGGCGGATTTCCGTCAATGCGATACGGCCCGACAAGACCCGCTGCGCCCCGGCACAGTGTGCTATAGCAAGCGGCGCGCAGATGTGATGCGATGGATGTGATGTGATGCATTGCGCGCCGACCCGCCCCGGCACGCCCCGGCACAGTGAGCGTTAAAATCCGTCAATGCGATGCGACCCGACCCGGCAATAGTGTGCTATAGCGCATTTTGCGCTGCGCTGCGCCCCGACCCGCCCCGGCACGCGCCGACAAAGTGTGCGCGAACCTTAAATCGCATCATTCACATCACAACATTTCCATCGCTAATGCATTGTGTACTTTTTTTATTACTAAGGGGGTTAGAGTTTTATATAATAAAATATCGATTTTATAAAGTAATTTTACATAAATAAACGAGCTAAGAGAATACTCAAATTTAGTACCTACTCAAGCTTTAGATTTGCAGGTAGATTTTAACTCCTATCAACTATTGACAGATATTTTTGCCAACGGCGTGTCACAAAAAGTTATCTGCTTTAATATTATATAGCGGAAGAATCATTCATTCAATTCCAGCCTTTTAAATTTTTGGAATTACAACACAAAGCCAAGTTGCCAAAAGTGTAAGAATCGGCCAAGTGCGAGTCGGAATCGCGCACGAAGGGTTTCGTACCGTTAAATAGCAAAAATATGCCAAAAATTGTGTTTTTTGTATGGGAGCCCCCCTCAATTTTTTATTGGAACGAAATTCCTTATCGCGCGTTGCGAAAGGAGGCTAGACGGAAGAAAACGACACTTTTTATTAGTACCTGCATAGTAGATGGCGTTGTTGAGAATAAACAGCGCCATCTACCGGACGTTTAAATAAATTTTATTACAATTCCACAAGTGTCGATGATGGCGTTTTTTTTTTTGGAACGAAGTTCCTTATTTTATAACTTCGTTCCATCCAGGTGTCCCTTGATAAGTACCTCTGATTTTTTTTTTATTTTAATATTATTATTAATTATTAAAGTACACATACAATCAAGGATTTTGTGAAAATTTCAAGTGTCTACTTGTTACCATTATTGAAATCGAGCAAACGAGGCCAAAAAATCACGTTATTTTGTTTTTAGTATTTGTTGTTATAGCAACAGAAATACACATCTGTGAAAATTTCCGAAGTCTAGCTATAGCGGTTTTTGAGATACAGCCTTGAGACAGACAGACGGACGGACAGACAACGAAGTCATAGTAATACGGTCCCGTTTTTACCCTTTGGGTACGGAACCCTAAAAATGGAATGACATGACCTCATAGAAAAACATTGACAAGATAAGAAATGCAGAACCAAAAAAAGTACATTTGAGATTCTCAATATATATACAATCTACATACACATTTTTAGTTTTTTATTGTCACAGTGTAATGTAGGCTCTTGTTTTCGAACGGAATACAGCCTGCTGCACGCCATGACCTGCGATATTCGATTTTTAAATTGTAAAATTAACAGTTCGATCATCAAATTTCCGATTCTCGTCCGCTCGGGCCGCTATTTACATAACCAATTTATTTAAAATCTGTACAAAAATAAACAGTACACGCGTCGCGTCTCTAATATGTACAGTCCTATGTTACTTATTGGTGTTATTCGTGTACCCTAAGCCTAGTTGCTCGCACGTTAACATATCAACATAAATTCACTCGATACGCTATATAATGCAATAATAAACACACACTTATATTATTCGCGACCATATGACGTTAACTAGAGACTTGCATATTGGTTTATCGTACAGCGCATTCAAAGTTAATTTTAGAAGAATCTCATAGAAACTCCCAGATAAAACTACTCTGAACTCACTATCGCGATCGTTATAAGAAGTACCGGTGCATACAGTGCAATAGAATGGCATGAAACACTACTATAAAGTTATTAGAACACGGTATAGAAATATCCGGGACCCGTAAGACTTTTCGCACAGAAAAAGCAGTATATTTTTTTGATAATAATATAATACTTAATCGCCACAACCATTGTCGCCACAGCTCCTCAACTCTGATTCTATACTCTAATACCTAAGGTATCACTAGATGTTAAGCGATAGAAGCACGACGTCGTGGCGCTTGCCAAAACCTCTATGTGTATTTAGTCAAGTTTTCAGGGGTAACAATAAACTATTTTATTGAACGATTGATGTACTTATCCATAAATTAAAAAGTCTCAGTTCATACATAATAAGCTTTGCCACCATACTGGATTTTTAATTTATTGGTAAGTCCACTAATTATTAAATAAAATAGTTTATTGTTTACCACTGAAAACTTGACTAAATACACATAGAGGATTTGGCAAGCGCAACTTTCCGTTTTCATATCAAAAAAATATTTCTGAAGTGCCATTGAAAATACTTTACACATTGATAACAAGATAGGCGGAATATTTTCTTAAAACTCGATTTTTTCCGGCAGCTGCAGTCAACGTCTCTAGATAACATGCAGGTCGACAACGTTAGGCACAACTGAACGTGGCGCGGTGCCGCTAACTACCACTACATAAAAAATGAGCGAGGGTTTCAGTCCTACAGTTCTATCACTAATCCTCCCAGATGCAATACTCAGCTCCACTATCATATCACATATAGTCCGAGGACTTCCAGTGCTGCTTCAAGGAGCTGCCCGAAACGAAACAACGCTAGATAAATATAAAAGAAATCTATGTATAGTTCAAACTCCGTTCTCTTATTACCACCATATAATATGTCATATCTAATTTAGACGTGTAGACCTAAAATTAGTAGGAATTTCCAAGCGACGCTTGACCAAATAATTTTATAAACCTCCGTCGAAGCACTTTCTAGAGGTCTCACATTAAATGTCCGTACACCGAGCCGGGCCACGCGCCGTCACCTGCGAGCAAATTACAATATTTAACCACTATCAAACAATTATTAGAGACGAGACTGACGAACGTCACAAATAATTCATAGTGCAAACTGCAAAGTATCTCGAGTAGTTCTCAATTTAACAGCCACCATCATGCATTTAAAAACAAAAACCCGACTGTTTCCAACCCGATTGTAACACTCGGGTTGACCGACAATAAAGAATCTAAGTGTAATTCAAAGGCACTACATGATGTCTACTTTTCACTTTACGACACAAGATTTAGATGGTAACCTTTAGAGCGGTGCAAGCTGGATAGTACCCAAAGACTATATAATTTAAAATATTTACTTTCTAAATATAAAAATACTTTCCGAATTCTCCTACTGATGCCTACCAATTCAATTCTAATCAACGAACTGTCGCCAGCAGTATTGCCGGACTAATACGACCTGTAAATCTTCAAGAAGAGAGCGTATTCCCTCTTAAAATACTGGCAACGCACCTGCAGCTTTTCTAATGTTGCGAATGTCCATGGGCGACGGTAGCTGCTTTCCATCTGGTGAGCCGTTTGCTCATTTGCCCCCTTATTTTATTAAAAATAATACCTATTCGGAGTCGGATTCATCGTTGACGCTGGACCGCAGCTTGGAGAGCGTGCGTCTTGCGGCGGGCGTGCCGTCCTCCTCGTCGCTGGATATGACGATGCGCTGGCGCGGCTTCACGCCCGTCGCGCCGCGCGTCATACGCCGCGAACCGCCCTCCTCGGTCGGCGCTGAGGATAAACGATACGAGTGTATATTGCAACGTCACGAGGCGTTTAGATACTATATATTTTTTAATCATCTTCAAAAAAGGAGTAAGTAAGTTTTTCAATTGATAAACAAACCCTTCGTGCGAGATGCCGAATAGCACTTGGGCGATATTTTTTTTATACTCGGATAACTTCGTCTTTTGTGAAGCGATCATAATTATTTTTTTAGTACAAAAAGCTGTCTATGGGCTTTTGGCCAATATCCGATTTGATTATTCTGTTATTGTTGGAAGGAAGACATTTCAGAATTCCTGTTTAAGACCGGGCTGCCAAAAATATTAAAGCGTGCTAGCCCCGCCTACACACCCCGCTATCCTCCAATCGTGATATAATGATTCCATGAATCGTGCCCGCATGAATTGTACTTTATCGCTGCAGCTAATAGTGAACAATATCGCGTAACAACGGTTCCCGTATTATAGCACGAAAGTAAAGGTCGTAAGTCCCAAAAATGTTTTTGATGATTACTTAAAAATTAAATACAATACTAATATTTCCTTTAGCCATTATTTTATAAAGTGTGTGATTGTAGTAGTGCAAGTTATTTAATGATAGTAACTCAATAAGTGTAACAGATATTTGTTAAAAAGCCCAGAAATATTCATAATTTCGAAAAATATAACTATCGAGTCAAAATAAGTGAATCGTGTTTTCCGTTAGCAAAATATCAGATAAATATACAATGATTAAATAAATCTCAATTTCATTTGAGTCAATCGTCTTCCAGGATCGTAATACTTATTAGAAAACACAGCAAAATTTGGCAGCCCACTCTTAAAATCGGTTTTTTAATGTTAAAATTATTAAACGAGCAATCAGTTATGAACTTATAAACCATGACAGAAGCCTTATCTGCTATGTTAGTAACCAACAGAGTTATGACTGGTAAACCCGAAATACTTACTATTGTCTTCCTTCTTTACTTTAGCTTCTTTTTTCGCTTGCTTTTCTTGCTCTTTCTTGTCCAGTTTAGCCTGTTTTATCGCTTTGCATTTTTCCATTGTCGGTTGTCCCTCCAGCCCGGCAGCTATTAGGAGATCTAACATTTTCTGTACTCTCTCTTTGTTCTTCACACAACCTAAAATGCATATTATTTAAAAATGTTACATTAACATCTTTATTACGAATGAATGAACCCTACGAGCGAAATACAACACTCAGGTGAGCATCACACTGCACTTATAAATTCTAAACATAATAGAGATTAATTCCCCTCTAATAAAGATTTACGCAACATATTCAAGGTTCACTGTCTTTCATGTGACTTTTTCTATGTGCAAGGCATAGACAAACGGACATCGTATATCTATTCGCTGTGTAAATACTTCCGTTATGGACGCGTACTACTGCCACTAGCGCCACCCATATTTATTTAATCTTATTTCTAGAAAACCAGAAAATATAAACACTAGACAATTGAGTGTAGTATTTCTGTTATAACTTTTTATTATTCAATATTGTTTTACACTTTTTAGAGAATTGTCGGTTAACGCAAAAAACGGCTACTTTACGCGCCTAGTAAATGCCGTTAATAAGGAGGAAAAACGATAAACCTACATACCTTCAGTGAGCTTCTTATAGTCGAATCGTATGCCGGCGGCTTTACAGAACTTCTTCATGTCTGTGATGCCGGGCTGGCGCTGGTCGGGCGGGACCGGCGGGCGGCCGCGCTTTGCCCCCGGAGTACCCGGGGTGCTGGTGCTGCTGCGAGGACTCGAGGATTTCGCCCCCTTTGGCCGCCCGGGAGCGCGCTTTAGCGGGGTGTCCTGAAAGAAGTGTCGGTTAGAAGAGGGATAAACGCGAATCGCGGCACAAACTTCTTATAAAAAATCAAATTTCGTACCTCATTTTTTGACTATAGTATATACGCTTCGATATTTGATGTGACAATGATCTTTTGAATTATTACGAATAAAATGAATGTTATATAGGAATAAGCACTAAATGGTAACTCACTTCGTCACTATCATCAGAGCCGCTCCCAGAGGATCCTGATGAATCGTCGTCTGACGAGGAATCAACTGTGGTAACCTATAACATAGAAACAGCATTGATTTTATTAAAATAATGTTTATTATCAGATTTTTATTACCGGGTAGACTTAGCTTAGGTTGTAATGGTAAACATCAAAATGGTTTTATTTTCAAACACTTAATATTTGAGTATAAACACCATCTAACACGCAGTCATTAAGCGCATCATAACTACACGTAGTGTGTTTTCTTAATAACGCGGGAGTACACCTTTGATTGAACATCTCCAAAGTCGCACATTGCACTGTTGTACTATCAGAGAATTGATTCATAGGCAGATGGCGGACCTACGTAATTTGGTTTCGTTACGTCAAATACAGCCGACAAATCACGACTAAAATAGAATTGACAACATTTCAAATATTTTTTGTACTTGTTTTATGACGAAATATAAAAGTAGGGGTTAAATTAGGGGATCCATATTTTTTTATTTTTGAAAATGTGGTCATTTTCATTTTTAAAACTTGGTTTTTAATTCTGATCATTCTAAAATGACTTAAGCGCCAAATGACGTCATTGGTACGGTTGAACAACAAAATACCTTTGCACGTCATATCTGATTTCTTAAAAAAAAACTGTCAGCACTGTCACTGACTTTGTGGTACTTTACTTTGAGGTTATTGAATACGTTGCGTTACGTTTTTTAGGTTTTATCCTACAAGCAAAGGTATCGTATTCTGCCGTACCAATGACGTCACAAGTGGATTTTTCGTTTTAATTTTTTTTCTCAGAAATTAATGATTAATAAAATCTGTAATTTTTTTTTAGGACTTCGGAAATAAAAACAAAGAAATGGTATTTTTTTATTTTTGATGATTAATTAAATGAAATGTTGTCAATTGACACAACCCGACCAAATGACGTAAGTGCGTCCACTGACTATAAATCAATTTCTTTGATGGTACTTGCACAGCATCATCACTATTACCTCCGAGGTGAGCACGCCACGCGCCTGCAACTTGGCGGCGGCTAACTTGGCGGCGGCCGCCTTCTGCGCCGCGATGTGTGCCGCCTGCGCCGCCAGCCGCTCGCGCTCGGCGTGCGCGTCGTAGTAGTTGTACAGCACGGAGAGCGGCACCGGCACGTCGCCGAAGTACACCTCGTTGGGGATGTGGGATGAGTCCAGGCAGTCGTCGCTCCACCGCCTTCATACAAACGTGTTAATTGTAATACTACAAGGTGAATATTGTGGTCTTATGTACGAACTTAAGACGTCTTTCATCGAGCTGATAATAGAATTAAGAATGGGTTGGCTAAAAAATCCTCGACAGATATTTTTTTTAAATATTGAAGTTCGGATATTCTACAATTATATATAAAAATAGAGATATAGAATTCGTTTATCGCGCGGGAACCGTTCATTTTTAGGGGATAAAAAGTATCCTATGTTCTTTCCCGGGACTCAAAGTATCTGCATACCAAATTTCAGCAAAATCGGTTCAGCCGTTTTGGACGTGAAGGGGTAACAAGTAGACAGACACACTTTCGCATGTATAGTATATGTAGCAGTATATTGTAGGGATACATCTTATTAGCAGTTGTTGTACTATCAGAGAAGTTGATTCCTAGGCAGATGGGGGACCTACGTAGTTTGGCCGCGTTACGTCAAACCCAGCCAACCCAAACCCAACGTCACTTAACATTGAATTGACATGATCCGACCAAATGACGTTGGTCTGTCAACTGCCTAGGAATCAATTTCCTCGATGGTACAATATAAAGGTTTTCTTCCTACAAGAGAACAGACAAGTTAGAAATTTACAATTAATATCTTTCATCTTGTCTCTAAAATCTGTGACTATTATAATAATAATTATATCTATGTACGCTTCACACCACGTCAGTCTGGCCCCGTGCTAAGTACCTGAAGGACTTGTATTACGGGTACCAGACAACGGAAATATATTTAATACTTTTATACCATATATATATATATATATATATATATATATATATATATATATATATATATATATATATATATATATATATATATATTTAAGATTTTTATTATATCATACACATATTTAATATACACATCCATGACCCAGGAACATTGAAAACTTTTTGTTGCGTCGGCGGGATTCGAACCCGCGACCCCCGGCAGCCGGCTTGAGCTGCCACACACTCTTAACCATTGAGCCACAGAGGTTGTCAACTATCTCTCATTTCTACCGTGAGAAAGATACCAGATCATGATGACAAAACCAAACAACTAACCTTCTAAACTGTATCCCCGAAAAGTCTTTCCGGAACGGTCGTATGGCGTACTGGTATCCGGGCATTCGGGGTCGGCCGATGGGGGCTGCGCGCGGCACGGGGGCGGGGCCGCGCGGCGTACTCATTTGCGGACGCACTGGCGCACCGGGCGGCTTCGGCTTGTTCGTCGAACCTTTTGGACGACCACGCTTTTTCGGCTGGAAGAAATGAAGACATCAACCGATGGAGATGTAACAAGATGAAGATTTTCCATCAATTTTAGTAAATGTAAATGGTGAATTTATATCTATGCTAAGCCAATTATGTCTAAAATTTCTAGTGCAAAAATTATAAATGAGTAAATTTTACAATGTCTGATGTCCAAAATATTGTTTTGGCTCCTATTTTCCAAATTATAGACATACTAAATACTTAACCAAAATAATGTCAAAGCCTACCTCTAGGCCCATAGATTTGTTTGGTGTCTGTCCTTGGGTTGACATCTCCGGACTACTAAACGGTTTGCGATCATCCTCACTGTAAGAATAACAAATAAAAGATAGTATGTAACAGTGTGTGTGTTAATTTACGTCACAGTATCACACAATATAGAATTTCCCTTTTATGATAAAGACTGAAAATGTGTAAAAGCATACCTTTGAGAGCTAGTTTTGTTCAGAGGTTCTGCAGGCCTCGGGGTACTGTCTGCTGCAGCATCAGTTTTATCTAAGAAGGAATTAAATTATGAATTAAACCTACTGAAACTTTTGTGACCAAAAATTATGAAAAAAAAAGTGTAACAAAAAATGCAGTATTTAGTTACAAAAAAAAAGTTGCATTTCTGCACTCGAATAAATAAAACCGGCCAAGTGAGAGTTGGACTCGCCCATGAAGGGTTCCGCAGCAGCAATAAGGTTTAGTTTTATGAAATTAAAAGGTTTTTGATTTATTTTTATATTTCAGTTGATTTAATGAAAGTTAATTTTATGTTTACCATTTATGACATATAAAAAACTACTTCTAGATCTCGTTCAAACCAATTTTCGTTGGTAGTTTTTATAGTAATGTAAATCATATTTTTTTTTATCATAGACTTATCATGCCCCTACTTTAGAAGTTAGAGGGGGGGGACACATATTTTACCACTTGGAAGAGTCTTTCTCGCAAACTATTCAGGTTAGAAATAAAAACCGGCCAAGTGCGAGTTGGACACGCCCATGAAGGTTTCCACAGCAGCAATAAGGTTTATTTTTATTAAATTAAAAGGTTTTTGATTTATGTTTTTACTTCAGTTGATTTAATGAAAGTTAAATTAAGGTTTACCATTTATGACGTATAAAAAAACTACTTGCTAGATCTCGTTCCAACCAATTTTCGTTGGTAGTTTTTATAGTAATGTAAGTCATATATTTTTTTTAGACTTGTCATGCCCCTACTATAGAAGTAAGAGGGGGGACACACATTTTACCACTTTGGAAGAGTCTCTTTCGCAAACTATTCAGGTTAGAAATAAAAACCGGCCAAGTGCGAGTTGGACACGCCCATGAAGGGTTCCGCAGCAACAATGTTTATTTTTATTAAATTAAAAGGTTTTTGATTTATTTTTATACTTCAGTTGATTTAATGAAAGTTAAATTAAGGTTTACCATTTATGACGTATAAAAAAACTACTTGGTAGATCTCGTTCCAACCAATTTTCGTTGGTAGTTTTTATAGTAACGTAAGTCATATATTTTTTTAGACTTGTCAATTGTCATGCCCCTACTTTAGAATTAAGTGGGGGGAGGTTGGGGACGGGGGGGGGACGACACACATTTTACCACTTTGGAAGAGTCTCTTTCGCAAACTATTTAGGTTAGAAAAAAATGATATTAGAAACCTCAATATGATTATTGAAGACCTATCCATAGATACCCCACACGCATAGGTTAGATATAAAAATGTTTTTTTTTTTATTCAGTTGTACCTGTGGGGACCCCTAAAATTTTTAATAATTTTTCCGTTATTGTATCAAAATCTTAATGCGGTTCACAGACTACATCTACTTACCAAGTTTCAATAGTATAGCTCTTATAGAGAAAAGTGGCTGTGACATACGGACGGACAGACAGACAGACATGACGAATCTATAAGGGTTTCGTTTTTTGCCATTTGGCTACGGAACCCTAAAAATGTGACACGAATATTAAAACTTACCAGCTGGTTTATCTAGGCCTTCAAGTCTGGGAATTATTGGGACCTCTGTAACTAATGCAAAAAATATTTTTATTGAAACACTTACAAAGTACAAGAACAGTTCTTATAAACTTAATTATTTATAAACATATTATACATATTGAAATATATATTAACATCATTCCCTGCAATATTTAAATTGCAGGAAAATGAGTAGCTTATCACTAATTACTAAATATTTTGAAAAATTTCGTTTTATAATAATTTATAATAGCGAATAATTATGTGCAGTAAATTAAAAATCACTAAGATAAGTGTTTCAGTTATATGTATAGTATTTCACAAATATAATAGCGAGGATTAAATATTATGATGTAAACCTGATTATATGACGTCATTGTGAAGTTACCGTATTTTCGTATAACAGTCAATGACCTCTATTAAGGTGCCGGTTGGCAGCGAGCGACATGAAGCAACCGCAGACGACGTATCGCAGCGACACTACTGATTTGTATGTATTTCTATGAAATACATACCCTCCGCAGCTAGCAACACGAAGCTAGCGACACTTATTCATAGAAATACATAGAAACCAGTAGTGTCGCGACGACACGTCATCTGCTGCAGCTTCTTGTAGCCGGCTTCCAACTTGTACCTTAATAGATGCACTATGAATGATTGAAGTATGCTACAATTTGAAGTGTTCAAAATACGATTTATGTATGATAATAATAGTGCATAACATTAACCTTATAACTTAAGCATAAACCACAACTTGCATTTTAACACTATTAAAATTATGATACTTCTTCAGGGACTTTATTGGACAGATATTTAAAGATCATAGATATAAGCCAAGTGTAGAAATATTGTAGTAAATTATAAGATAAATGTGTTATAATTACCTTTAGATGGTTCTACTGCTTTTGGTAGTTCCAGTGGTTTATGAGAAATATCTGAAAAATATTTAATTTATTTAGGAACTCATCTGCATGTTAATTCTAAAGAATCTTACAGCAATACAGGTTTGATGCCTAATAAAATGGTACTAAGAGATCGCCCAATGGTCGAAATTCGACCTCAAATAAAAAATTAAATTATAAGTTTCAAATTTCAATGCTTTTCTATTGATATTCTATTGTCAAAATATTGACTTTATTATTTTTTAGACATAATTCTTGCGACAGTCTCAGATTAATAAAGTCAAATGATGAGACTAGCTGTAATAATTGTCTAACAATTCGACGGAGTTGGCGACCAAATCGGTCATGTAGCTTCAGCTGTATTAAAACTCCGTTAGCTACTTCCCTGAACAACCCTTTCTGGTAATCTGCGTGCTGGCAGGCCGTGGGCGGTGGGAGTGGGAGTAGTGGGGTGGGGGAAAAAAAGAAAAAAAAATGTAGGTTCAGCTGAATTAAAACTCCGTTAGCTACTTCCCTGAACAACCCTTTCTGATAATTTGCACGCTGGCAGGCCGTGGGGGGTGGGTGTGGGAGTGGTGGGGTGGGGAAAAAATGAAAAAAAAGATGTAGACAACAAAAATCCAATATTACTAATAAACAAAGTGTAGTCTTACCATGGGGTTTGTCAATCGGAGGCCTGTGTGCTATGTCATCGGGCTTGAATATGTCTGTTTTAATTTTGATCTTTGGTTGATCCAAGTCACCAGACTAAAAATAAATAAGAAGCTGTGTTTTACAAAAACCAAATAGAATTTTATTATCAACATTTTCAATTAACCCATTTAGACCCAAATGAAACTGAGCCCTGGAAAATATAAAATTTCGTTATTTATTTATAGAAACCAATAAAATTATTAGGAAAACACAAAAAAACTTATTTTTTTTTAAATTTTTATATTAAAAAAATTTCCGTCCACAAATGGGGCCAATGGGATCAAACGGTGTGAATATTTTCGATACATTATTTATGAATGTACCGTGTTTTCACACATTTCTCAAATTGACTGACCTTTTTCATGACGTAATGCTAGCCCACCAGAGCAACACAATTGTTGGGACAGTTTTTCGGGAAAGTGACCCTTCATGCTGCAGGTTTCGCAGTACAGATATGTATTGCTGGTTGCAGGATTCTAACGCTTGCACTGACCTCCATTATACAAGTACGCTGGACCTATGATACCCACTTTTTTTTTTGTGCCTAATTGAAGCGGAATCAGCGCCCTCGGTGAGAGGGAAGAGAACTAAATTTGACGTAACTTGCAAATGGCCGCTTAATTGTTATTGGTTGTCATCACTAGTATTAGTTCCAAATACTCCCACTACTGCTATCAGCGCCAATATGGCGACTTTCAAACGTCATTTTTACGTCAAATCATAGACAAATATATTTGGTCAATGGTCAAATTTAGTTCCTATCACTCCCATTGGGGGAGCTGATTCCGCTTCAAATAGGCACAAAAAATAACTGTCATTTCAAAGGGTATCATTAGTCCAGCGTACTTGTATAATGGAGATCAGTGACCGCTTGTAATATGTCTCAAGCAATGACGACCAAATGCCGCCGAAATTGGAGCTGATTCAATTCTTGTTTTTATTACTTTGATGATGCAGCCGCCATGCGTTTGCCACTGCTACATCCAGCATGTGCGTAAACAGTACCTACCAGTTACCACCAATTTTTGTTTCGTATAACAGTGCGAGAAAATCAATTGACCAGTTGACTTGACCCCGCGCATATCCTTGTTATAGCTTTGATAAAAATGTAGGAAGCTAACGTCCACATTCTTTCAACAGTAATACATCTGTTTACTTTTCCCAGAAGAAAAACGCTGTAATGGCTTGCCCCGATCGCATAGACATTATAATCCAGCCGACGTAAAACAAATTCTGATTTAGTTGGTCAAACGGTAGTCAAACTCGTCATTATCTTTTTTTTTCATAACACCTTGACGGATATGAGAGGACACTTCTTTATACTGCCTTGGCCAACAGTATCAGTTGCACAATAGCCAGCTTCCCCTTGGAGTAATGAAAAACTGGTAAAGAGTCACATGGTTGCGAAGGAAATGCGACTAAATATATCTTTCCACTGTCATCTTCAATCATGGAAACTCCCTGAAGTCCATAGTATTTGTCATAGCTATTGAATACCCTTCAGTTTTATTGATTATACGAAATTGATCGGTGGACAAAAATTTGAATAATTTACATCCAATTTGCCCATTGGCCCCAAATAGGGACACTTGTATAAAACTACTCCTAATCTTATAAAGCTTTTCACACTAATATTATATTTTTTATAGGTTATAGTGTAATGAGCTCTTTTAAGTAAAAAAATATATATGCCTGAAAGAAAAACTTAAAAATAAAAAATATTAACTTGGCGTCATTTCGGATGTTAGAAACAGCTTCAGAAAAATCACTATAAAACACTGTGAACTATATTTATATTATTTGTTTCTTCTACAAATAAGAAAATACACTTTTAGCAAATTGACACTTACAATAAAAATAAGTATAAACTTGAATGACCAAAAATTTAAGTAATTTTAAAAGTGTCCTCGTTTGGGCACGGCGGGTCTATAATATGGGTTAATGTTTTCTAGCTTTTTTTTTTGCAGTTTAGTTTTATTGGTTATATATTATTACCAAATAATAATAAAATGACTACATTACCATCATCTCATTATCGGGGTGTGTTCTCTTGTGTGAATCCGTTGGTTCAATTTTAATCTCCTGTTTTGGTTGCTTCACCTCCAAAGGTTTCTGTGTGTCCAATGGCGGAAGCAGATGTTGGTGCGTCCAGGCCGCCTTGTGTAATCCAACATCGGCACCATAACTCTGAACTAATTTTTTTTTTGTTTATGATATATAGCAGTAGATATAGCAGTAGTATTATAAACACAACAGTTTGCATTATTTAAATGATGCTCTTTTAAATAAAGAATGAAAAGTAAAAAACAACTTTAAATTTCTAGATGTTGCCTGTAACTTTATAATGTTAAAAATTTATTTATCACACATAACCACAATATATCTTTTCCCAGCAAAGTATCTCCAAACATTAAAATTGGTTCAATGGTTCTAAGAATTAAGATAGATAGACACAACTTTGCTTTTAAAGTATTAGTAAATATGGATTGCATCATGTAACTCACCCATATGAGATTGTGCCATATGCAGTTGTGCCTGTGTCGGCTGCTGAGGTGGAAAGCTTTGATGGTGGGCGTAATTCTGATGGGCTGGTGGTGCGTACGACAGGTTTTGCGGGGCGTAGCCCCCGGGCGGTGGAGGCCCGTACGCTGCAAAAGCATCTGGTGGCGGGTAGTGCGTATTATATGCACCGGCGTACGGCTGGTACGGTATTTGATGCCCATTATCTACAAACGTAAACAGAGTTTTTAGAGTTTTATCTCACATATCGCACTACGACACAAATCACAAACCCATTACCTATATAATTGAGCGGCAATCCGTTCCCCTGAACAACGCCGTGTCCGGGTTCACCCTCCATTCGCAGCCGCTTCTGATTCATGGCTCTTTCAGCTTCATAATTCATTTTCGACGCTAAAATAAAACACTACGGATATCATTAATACTGAATCGTTAGCATCACTACCACTTTTTGTAACCGAATAGCTTATAATTTCATGTTTCGCATTAACTATGACAGACGCCAACCGGACGCTAGCACTAAACACAGGTTATACACAGCAAAAGCAAACACAGCGTACCTTTGTTAAACACTGATTACTATTGATTTTAGTTAGCAATAGCACGTTTAACTTTATTCAAATTACACTCAATCATAATAGAACACTTAATTGCTTCAATTTATCTGTTGCATTCAAAATATGCACGATTTATGAGATTTCTGACATTAAAAATAGCAAAAAAACACCAGTGAGTGAAGCGGAGATTTTTTTTTGTTTTTATTTTTTTTTCATCTATGGTTATTTGGTTTCGGTGTTGTTGGATTCTTGGCGGGAATTTGAAAAAGCGCGGTTCCAATTTTTTTCAAAATTGAAAAAATAATTAAATAATAATAATTTATTGTTAAAAGTTGTGTAAATACAATTATTTAGACTGTCTATAGTGTGTAAATAATAAAAATGGACGGAGATGAGGCGGGCGGGGAGATCCCGCCTACCTCCAAAAAAAGACCCCGGCCCCCTGATCTTGGGGCTTCTAGTGCTGGCGGCGGAGGTGGTGAGGACATGTATTTACCATTTCGTAAACCAAATTATAAAAGACTATATTCTGAAAATTCTATTAATACAGACTTCAAGGTGTACATAGAAAGCAAAAATGTGCAAGAAAGGTTGGGAAATAAAAGCCCAATTTATTTAAATAGTATATTCTCAAACATAAAAGGTGTAGTAGCGATTCGGCGTATTAACGCAAACAAAATTGTTGTGATTTTTAAGCAACATAACACGGCCAATAACTTCATAAGTAATATTAACTTTCTTGAAAAATATAATATGAAGGCATACATCCCAGCAGCTCAAATTGAAAAAACAGGAATAATAAGATTTGTACCAGCGAATATATCGAATAAAGATCTTTTCACAAATTTAACTTCTACATATGAAATAATTGGAGTGCGAAGATTCATGAGAAAAGTCGGTAATGAATTAGTCGGTACACAAACTGTCAGTATAACTTTTTTGTCAAATAGCTTACCTGATAATGTGCAATATGAGTTATTTTCATATAGAGTATTTGATTATGTTCCCCCTTTGCAACAATGTTATAAATGTTTTAAGTTCAATCACTCAGCCAAAATATGTAACGGAAAGCAGCGCTGCTCAATTTGTTCTGGTGAACACTTTTATAAAGAATGTAGTAAGCCAAATGAGATTTGCTGTGTTAATTGTGGTGGACCTCACTTAGCCATTTCTAAACAATGTCCAGTTAAGATAAAGAAATTATTAGAAAAGAAAAATAAAATATCATATGCAAGCGTTGCTATTTCCAAAGAAAGTGTTGATTTCCCTCCTCTGCCAACTCGCACCATACCTGTAAATAAAAATGTAAATAATACATCCAAATTTGTAAATAAACCTGTAAATAATAAGCCTATTTCAAGAGATGTAAATATACCAAACATAAAGTCGCTTATAGTTGGAAATGATGATGTACTAATGGCCCTGGTACACACATTGGTCCAAGTAGCAAATAAGAGTGATGAAGTACCTGTTACAACATCATTCATCAAAGATGTTCTTCTTAAGAGTCTGTCAATATAATGTATTCACAAACCCAAAAAATATCTTCTCTATGTATTGCGCAATTCAATGTTCAAGGGATAAATAACAAAAAACCTCTTCTTACAAAATTTTTAAACGATAAAGATATTGATATTTGTCTACTAAATGAGACATGGTTAAAAGAACATCAGTCTGTTCATATTTCTGGATACAATTTTTATAACAAAATTTCTAAAAATCCTCGTAATGGTGTAGGAATTTTAGTAAAACCATATTTGAAGTACAATATTATAAATACCAATTTTTATGAAGATATACAGACAATAGCCATATCTGTATATACAGACAATACATCATCTTTGACTATTCTCTGTGTATACTGTCCTCCATCCGCTGGGCACATACGAATGAATAGATTGCGCAATATCATAAGAGATCTACCAAAACCTTTGTTTATTAGTGGAGATTTCAATGCACATCATATTGCTTTTGGATGTTTATCCACCAAAAGTCGAGGCCAAAGTTTATATGATATAATCGATGAATTAGATTTATGCATTTTGAATAATGGCAGCTTTACAACAGTGAATTATCCTACACGCAACCCTTCAGCAATAGATGTAAGTTTTGTTAGCCCTCACTTGGCACCCTTGTGTGAATGGTTTGTACATGATGATGCCATGGGTAGTTATCATTATCCAACAATAACAAACATTACCATGTGCATTGAAAGGTACACAATAAATCAATATGATGACAGATTTTTATACCATAAAACAGACTGGAATAAGTATAGGGAATCATCTAGTATGGTCTTCCATGAAATGATGGTCAATGAAGAGGATCCAATGAAATCTTATGAGGAGTTCTGTACCCGACTTAATGAACTTAAACTAATGGTAGTTCCTAGATTTACAAGAACAAATTTTAGAAGTAGGCCACCCGCTCCGTGGTGGAATAGCACGTGTGAACAAGCAGTTATTAAATCATATGAAGCACTTAAACTTTATAGAAACGATCCAACATTAGAAAATTACATTAAGTACAAAAGAATAGACGCTCTTAAAAAACGCACCATAAAGGAAGAAAAACGTAAAAGTTGGAACAGTTTTTGTAATAATTTCAATAGAACTACTCCTATAAGTAAAATCTGGAACCTTATTAAAAGATTTAAGGGTATTAGAACCAGTAATAAGTCATATCAAAATGATTTTGTGCAGCCATTGTTAGATAAATTATCAGATAATTCTAATTTAGTTAATCCTGATTCGTTAGAAACTTATTTTAATATGAACAATGAAAATCCGCAATCAGGATTTCTATTGGATCCTTTCTCATGGTCGGAATTTTTAACAAGTATAAAATCTAGAAAAAATACTAGCCCTGGTTTGGACGATTTTCCGTATATATTAATAAAAGAACTACCAGAATCTATTCAAAAAATATTACTGTGTATTTTAAATGGTCTTTGGCTTAAAAAACTGATACCAATCTCATGGAAGACTCAATGTGTGATACCCATACTTAAACAAGACAAACCACCTGAGCAGGCCAGTTCTTATCGGCCAATATCTTTATCATCATGTATTGGTAAGATATTTGAAAATATGCTAAAGAACCGCCTGGATTGGTACGCAGAATCTCATAACATCATTCCTCAAACTCAGTATGGGTTCCGTAGAGGACGAAGTTGTTCAGACAGCTTCATTTCTCTCATTCACGATCTGAAAAATGCAAAGGGCAATAAATTACATACTGTTTGTGTATTTTTAGATGTTCAGGGCGCATTTGATAATGTGGACCCTGGTATACTAGTTAAGGTACTTAGTAATGCTGGAGTACCCGGATATGTATGTAAATGGATTTATAATTTCCTCACTGACAGAGTATTATATGTTAAGCATAATAATATTTTACATGGGCCCCGAATTGTATCTAAGGGCACAATGCAAGGTGCAACATTATCACCTTTGTTATATAATTTGTATATATGGGAGATATGTAAATATGTAAATATTAAAAATGTAAATATCCTTCAATTTGCAGATGACTTAGTTTTGTATTGTTCAGATGTAAATTTATCAGTAGCTATAGAAAAGATTAATGCTTGTTTAATCCAATTGAGAAAATATTATCAGCAAAGATTAAATTTAAAAATTAATGCTAGTAAAAGTAATGTAATGATATTTGGAAAAGACACACCATCTGCTGACAATGTAACTTATAACGGTGAGATTATTCAAAGAGTAACCTCACATAAATTCCTAGGTGTTAACATTGATCAGAAATTATCTTTTGAGGATCATATTAAATATATATCTAGAAATGCCATCAAGGGTATTAATATTGTAAGATGTCTTGCAGGTGTTTCATGGGGAGCAGATCCCAAAATACTTTCAGTGTTGTACAAGTCTATTGTAAGAAGCCATTTTGATTACAGTTCTTTAGCCTATCTGAATAGCACTCATACTTATAAGTTAGATGTAATACAGAATAGAGCTTTGAGGATTATATCAGGGGCAATGTGTTCGACTCCCATAAGGGCCATGGAGGTCGAAACAAGTATTATGCCCCTGATATTAAGGCGTCTTTATCTTGCGGAAAGATATTGTCTTAAGCTACTTTCATCAAATAACTACCAAATTATAAATAGAATCATACCTCATCCAATCATCACAGATGGTCCATTAGCTTCACCTCATGATCTTCTGACTGGGGTGTCCCCAACTTTGTGTCGGATTTTCCTGGAAATACAATATCTTTATTCAAATATCAAAAAGTATTCACATTGGTCATGTTACATGCATCCGTATAGAAGTATAATACATCCTATTCTGGTTATAACAAAATCCATTAATAACAATTCAGACATCTTTGCATTTTTAGAAGAAAATAACAAGTACTATACAATCTATACTGATGGTAGTAAGGGTGATGATTATGTGAGAAGTGCTATATATGATTCTCAAAAGGACTATGCTCAAAGTTTTGTTCTAGATAAACAATGTTCTATTTTTACAGCAGAGGCATATGCAGTTTTTGAAGCCTTAAAATTGATAAGCGGTGTAAATAATTGTAAATATTTTCTGATCTTAACAGACTCTCTGAGTCTTATTAATTGTCTACAGAATGTCAATTTTAGTTTTAAGACTAACTATATAATTTATTTTATCAAAGATTTTGTGTGGCGACTGGAAAATAAAGGTATAACAATAGCCTTTATGTGGGTCCCTGCACATAAAGGTATCTCTGGAAATGAAATAGCAGATAAAACTGCATATGATGGGGTCAATGCCCTAGATGTCAAAAGTAATGTTAATGTTCCTATGACCGACTTTTATTGTAATGTGAAAATATCTGTAAGAAACGTTTGGGAAGATTTTTGGAAAGAAGACCAAAAACTCAAAGGCAAGTGGTATGGACAAATTCAAGAAAAATTGCCAACAAATCCATGGTACAATGAACTGAAGATAGCTAGCCGTGACTTTATCACAACAATAAACAGACTCAGATTTGGTCATAACACTGCACCTGCACACCTTGCGAGATTAAATATAATAAGCAGCAATAATTGCACTTTTTGTAACGAAGAGAACGCCGACATGAACCACATTTTTTTCAACTGTTCAAGATTCACCTTTCATAGACTAGTGTTGGCAACTGAAATTATTGAAGAAAGTGATACCTCCCGCCGCCAATTAAGTGATTTCCTAAAAAACCAAAAGTGTTATAGTGCTATATACAAATATATTAAAAATACAGTGGGAACTATATAAATATAAAATAAATTGAAAACCCTTTAAAAAGACTTGGCTTAAAGGTCCCGTTACCAGGCCATTAAATCTTATTAAAAAAAAAAAAAATTCGGTGTTGTTGCACCTGAAAATTTTTAGAGGTAAGAGTTGCCAAGTCTAATAAATTCACAAAATATTTTTCTTGTCATTGTTGTCGGTTGTCGTTGGCCTCTCTTTATAGGTCTGTGGTTGTCCCATAAAGTTAATATAGGATATAGGTACCTAGCGGAATCAGTTAGGTATATTAACTTTATGGGTTGTCCTTTTTGTTTTTTTTTTTATGAAATAAGGGGGCAAACGAGCAAAAAAATGTCCTCGGGAATATCGGCTAGAGAGTAGGGTTGCAAAATTACGTAATTTTACCGAAAACGCTGGTAAAATACGCGTATTTTACGGTAATTTATATAAAATACGGTAAAATTACCGGCTACGTATGTATGCAGAATGGTGGTATGACGGCGGGCGGGGCGAGCGTGTTGCAAGTTGTAATTTGTGTACTGCGTGCGCGTCGCACGGTGTGAGTTGTGACGTTGCCGATTAGTGCTGTTTGCCATAATATTTTGCGCTGTTGCGACTTGTTGACAGTTGACGACACTCGACAGAGCATACAGCAAGCCGGCAGGCTGGCTATTATGTTGTTTTGACTTACTGCAGTCTAGACTTGCATTAAGTAACCTGTTTAGTTGTTTATATCCACATTCTTAATGAAAATTATGCCACGGAATCAAATCTTTTTTTACCCAATTTTACCGTAATTTACCGTAAAATATAATATTTTACGTAAAATATCGTAATTTACCGAATTTTACGAAAGTAATTTTACCGCTTTACATCCCTACTAGAGAGTAGAGAGTAGAGAGTAGAGCCTAGAAATCTAAGTCTCACTCATAAAGTTAATATACCTAGCGGAATAGAGCAACAATCTCGAGCTGTCAAACGAAACCGAAATTGGTTTACATCTGTGTGTAAAAATTTGTGTACGTATACACTTACACAAGCATGATTGAACATGAATTCTATGAGATTAAATTGTCAACGTGCCGATAAATGCCGACTGGACGTCAAAAAAAGAGTTCTGCTGTCATGTATCACACGTCTCTTTTTACCACGCAGTGTTACTGATAGTGTTATCTCGCTTGCTCAGGCCTTTGTTTCTCTATTCCGCTAGGTAGGTATATGTAGGAGAAAAATAAAAGAAACATAAAATATATAAAACAAACGATTTATTTAAATAACTACATCACAAATAAACAAAATATGTATAATATACTTCATTAAGCATCATTATCATAAATTAATTATTATCATTATCAATTTATTATTATAAATTTATTATTTATAAACATAGAACAACTTACCAGATATATTTCCAAGTTATTCTAAAGACAGTTCAGAGCAACGTCTTGCCGTGCCCAAAATCAGACAACTTCTGATCTGTCGATAATAAGTCATCCTCTTTTTATAAACTTGTGGGGATAGAAGGGGAAGAGAACCGAGTGGGGGAGAGGCGTGTTTGTCTATGATGTATCAACTGACTATCCATCAACTGTCAACTGACTGTCCAAATATCAATTGACTATTCAGCAACTAACAACTGACTATCCAACAAAAACTATTGCGGAAGTAATTATTTATAAATTAAAATTAAAAATGTTTCTTATTCTCCCACACGGCCATTCTGACGAGCAGCTGTTTAAGCTCGCGAATGACTTATATTGACCAAGTCTCATGACCTCAAACACCAAATATCATGGTATAATATAATAATATTGGTCAAATCTCATGACCTCACATACCAAATATCATGGCATAAAATAATATTGGTCAAATCACATGACCATACACACCAAATCTCATGGCATAAAATAATATTGGTCAAATCACATGACCATACACACCAAATATCATGGCATAAAATAATATTGGCCAAATCACATGACCATACACACCAAATCTCATGGCATAAAATAATATTGGCCAAATCACATGACCATACACACCAAATCTCATGGCATAAAATAATATTGGTCAAATCACATGACCATACACACCAAATATCATGGCATAAAATAATATTGGCCAAATCACATGACCATACACACCAAATCTCATGGCATAAAATAATATTGGCCAAATCACATGACCATACACACCAAATCTCATGGCATAAAATAATATTGGTCAAATCACATGACCATACACACCAAATATCATGGCATAAAATAATATTGGCCAAATCACATGACCATACACACCAAATCTCATGGCATAAAATAATATTGGCCAAATCACATGACCATACACACCAAATCTCATGGCATAAAATAATATTGGTCAAATCACATGACCATACACACCAAATATCATGGCATAAAATAATATTGGCCAAATCACATGACCATAAATAAAAGTTATATTTTGAATTAAATCATACATATCACTTATTATAATATTGAGTACTTGTACGTTATACAATCAAAACCTAGCCGAAATTATGATCGTTGGCCAAGCGACCATAATCACGCCAGATCGATTGATATTATAATAAATAATTTAATGTATTAGAGAAAAATAATAATAATAATAATAATAATACATTAACCTCAATGTATCAAAGAAGAAACAAAATCATCTCAAGATTAAGGGCCTTCCCTACGGAGATTCCGTAATTTAATAGATTTTTTTTTAATGGAACCTTCTTGATGATATATATTTTGAAGCACGGCCAATTAACCGTCTTTTAACCATAGTAAACGAAGATTTGACTGTTGGTTTGACATTTGTCTATAGCTATACTAAGTTTGCACAACACACTCAGTGGATCTAAACTTTCGACTTTTATACTATTCTAGTGTATCGTTCGGCCAATCTGACACATTACCACAAGTTATATAGGTACTTAAACTTAAAAATAAAATTAAAGGCACAAAACTGTCCGTATACTGTCGCTGCTGGGCCGCGACATACCGCCCGCCTTCAGGACTCGTTGTTAGGCGCCTGCAGTGGCAAAGGGTAGATCTTAGAGAAAGCCCTCGTTCTTCCAGTTGCAGTCCGAATGTCTGCTACACGTGAGACGCCATCGGTACCTGGGTGGGTCCCAGACACCATTTAAGTGGAGGTTGATTCCCATTTTTGATGAGGACGAGATGACTATGAGCTATTGCCCTTCACTTAGTTCTTTGTTGAAGTTCCCCGATGTACTCCATGTACCACCTTCGCCAGAACTGCCGTCGCAACTGCTCCACGCGCCGGTATCGGTTGATCGTCAGACCTAGAGCATGAGAAGAAGTCTCGCTTGGCAGCGAAGTTAGCGGTCGGCCAATAAGGAAGTGACCAGGAAGAAGGGAGAGGTTGGTAGGGTCAGTGAATAAAGGTTTCCAACATAATATTAGGTCAGCACATACCTCTTCTAGACTTCCACAAATATTTTAAGGTTAAAATTAGCCAAATCGGTTCAGTGCTTCCTAAGTTTCAACAGTCATATAGAATTGAAAAATTCAGTTTTGATTAAATATGTTTTTTAAAACTTCTGAAAATCCTGAACATTAATGTGCCATAACAAATCCATTACTAATAATTTCTGTTTACTAATTAACATTTTACTTTATAATAGTTTTCTGACGTATATTTTGGCTATACAACCCATGTTTTTGTTTCCTAAAAAACCTGGAACACACTCAAAAGCAAATTTTGGGTTCAACGACCCTCAACATTATAGACATTCTGAAGAAAATCTGAAAACCAGGTTAGTTTAACCTGATCCAAACTTAACCTAACCTAACTTAAACCTATACACATTGAAAAGAAAAGACAAAAAATAATATTGAAGACCTACTCAGTATTGGGATGCGGATGGCCACTGCACCCACCGCCCCACTGGGTGGACAACCCAAGTGGAACCCCTTGGAAGAACATTATATGGACTAGAGCAGCTGACTGAGCTAGACTGCTCTCACGGCCTGCCCAACCTCCAGTCCACAAATTAAACAAGTACCATGGCGTGGTTCTAGAATCTAGATGTTCCCCATAACCTTTAGAGAAACACAGATATATTGGTAAATATTCTATCGTTCAAAATTGTTCTCTATTTATTGACAATAACTGTTTTTAAGTTTCCTTGCTATACCTGCCTGATCTAATCAGAAAGAATGTTCATTATTAGCAATAAAATTGTATTAACTATTACAATTATTGCAAGAATTACCAGTCTCTTTCTATTTACATAATTTACTTTTATGGGTAAACCGATTCAACTATTCTTTAGAAGATGGGTGGTCTCTAAATACAATCCACTATTGTCTGTGTTATCTAATACAATTCGCGGTCATGACTCTAAACACAACTAGAGGTATAAAATCAACACTAAGGCCCATAAAATGTTAGGATTCGTTCTAAGATCTAATTCCTCCTCAAAACATTACAAAAGATTCATTTAGGTTTTAACACTCAAAAACCTATGTAAACAATTATACACACACAATATGCCTCTAACTGTGTCTATTCAAATGTATCTATGTCCTTTCTGTATTATGTAACAGATATATTACATAATAAACTATGTGTACCTGGGTAAAATAGCACAGAATTGTATAAATTCTTTTTATAACCCTATAATAATGTTTTCCACCAATATGATCTATACTCAAATATTCATCAATTATTGTAAAAGCAACTCTTATTAGAATTGCTCAAAATGAATTATTTCAGTGACAGTAATTTTAATATTGACTTATTCAATAATAATAATAAGCAAACAATAGTAAACCAAAACTTTGAAACCACAAGTTTTTAATAGATTCACAAGTCACAACTCATCTCATTACGACAATATGTAGTTTAACTTTTCGTCTTTTGTTAAACTAAACCTAACAAATAAGACCAAAATTAGAGTATTACGTATAACAACGTAATATTAGATCATACGACAAGATTGCCACATCTAGTAATACGAAATCTATGGCATTCTATATTTACGCAAATTTTTACTAACTACCCTCAGTACTTGTGATTTCTTTTTGTTAGAAAATAAATTATTTTTGTTTGTACTTATCAAGCAGATTATACATGTTATTTGAGAAGTGTATTTATTATATTTTGTGCCAAGTTTAATATTATCTGTAATCCCATACACTCAGTACGCTTACAGTTAGTGAATAAGACGTGTACACTTGTACAGTGATTGCGAATTTTCTCTTGTTATTGAATTATGGAGTGTCATTTGTGAAAGAAAATAAAAATGAATTAACACAGTATGTAAGTAAATTTACATTATACAAACACTTTGTAAATGGTCTATGGCTATATTCTTAGAAAATATGTTGTAAGTCTTGTAAGTTTTACAGAAAAATAATAATCTCAAGAATATTTTCAATTGACGAGATTGTAAGCTGTTTATTAACACTAACGACAGATCTATTAAAATAGCCAAACTATGATTTACATCGCATATTACACACTACAAAGTAAACAAGTTCAAATGTACTCGAGCTTCCGTTCCTGACATCCTTGTCCAATAAACAATAGTTTCATAAACATGTTCAGAAAACTACCTATTTCGTAGAATCAGAGTGGTAAATTAGAGCACTTTAGGGCCTTACCTGCCTTTTCAACCAATTGAAATTTTCACCAGTTTTCAAATCCACACCTCAATATTTTGTACTATACTTCAGCTTAACCGTCTTGCTTCTTCCGTTAAAAGGCCAGTGTCAACTTTCGATTTAAATTTGATATTGTTGGGTTCCAAAATATAAACAGTTGACATCCACTTTGTTTTCGCAGTTTTAGTAGTAATTGTCCTGGTAAGTGTCCGCCGCACTTTCAGACGGACCACGGGCTGTTTCTTGTCCGAAAATTGGCGACTGCAATGGTTCGGTTGACATCACTATTGGTCATATCGATTTAGTAACAACGTCCCTGAAATCAGACATAAATGGGCGCAGTTTTTGTTTCCCATCCCACTTCTGATGTAGGAGAAAAATAAAAGAAACATAAAATATATAAAACAAACGATTTATTTAAATAACTACATCACAAATAAACAAAATATGTATAATATACTTCATTAAGCATCATTATCATAAATTAATTATTATCATTATCAATTTATTATTATAAATTTATTATTTATAAACATAGAACAACTTACCAGATATATTTCCAAGTTATTCTAAAGACAGTTCAGAGCAACGTCTTGCCGTGCCCAAAATCAGACAACTTCTGATCTGTCGATAATAAGTCATCCTCTTTTTATAAACTTGTGGGGATAGAAGGGGAAGAGAACCGAGTGGGGGAGAGGCGTGTTTGTCTATGATGTATCAACTGACTATCCATCAACTGTCAACTGACTGTCCAAATATCAATTGACTATTCAGCAACTAACAACTGACTATCCAACAAAAACTATTGCGGAAGTAATTATTTATAAATTAAAATTAAAAATGTTTCTTATTCTCCCACATATATTACTTTATGGTCTCACTTTGGAAATTCAACTTTATAACAAATAAGTTGTAAATTGTACTTCACAACAACCCTTCATACGTAGAACAGGTATAGCTTGGCAAAGAAGAGTGTGGATTAAATGAGGGCGCTTTTCTTTAAATACAGGCAACCCTACGCTTCGCTTTTGACACATATATACTAGAGTTGACAAGTAATGTAGTATTGTCATAAATAAAAACTCTTAGTGTCACCGCGTCAGACTCTTCTTTGTCAAGCTGTTAGTAGTAGTACTGCAGTAGAGTGCGTTTCATCGAATAGTTCCTTTGCCGTCATGTTAGCATTCCTGTCTGTCAATAACGTAAACACAGTAGATACGCTCTATGAGTATTCATAGGTTTTACTGTGATTTCGTGAGAAAATCATGCCGAAAACATTAAAGAGTGGTGAAAGAATGATGGTGCTAAGAGTGAAAGAGTTTTGTGAACGTAAAAAACGTAACGAGGCCCCAATAATTCCATTAAGATGTGTACAAGCTCGGGTTGCCGCCATTACAGCTTAGTGAAATAGGGTTACCAGCATCAGTTTAATCACCCTTAAACACAGTAAAACTTATGAATATTCGCAGAGCGTGTCTACCATGTTTACGTTATTAACATACAGGAATGCCAACATGTAGGCAAAAGAACTATTTGATGCAACGCACTTCTAGTGACGAAAACTACATACACGCGAACAAAGTCGCGGCAGGCCTGTCCCACTCGCGCGTGTAGGTATCGAAATGTAAGTACCCCTTTAAAGGGGCAGATCACTAGTAGGGATGTAAAGCGGTAAAATTACTTTCGTAAAATTCGGTAAATTACGATATTTTACGTAAAATATTATATTTTACGGTAAATTACGGTAAAATTGGGTAAAAAAAGATTTGATTTCGTGGCATAATTTTCATTAAGAATGTGGATATAAACAATTAAACAGGTTACTTAATGCAAGTCTAGACTGCAGTAAGTCAAAACAACATAATAGCCAGCCTGCCGGCTTGCTGTATGCTCTGTCGAGTGTCGTCAACTGTCAACAAGTCGCAACAGCGCAAAATATTATGGCAAACAGCACTAATCGGCAACGTCACAACTCACACCGTGCGACGCGCACGCAGTACACAAATTACAACTTGCAACACGCTCGCCCCGCCCGCCGTCATACCACCATTCTGCATACATACGTAGCCGGTAATTTTACCGTAATTTATATAAATTACCGTAAAATACGCGTATTTTACCAGCGTTTTCGGTAAAATTACGTAATTTTGCAACCCTAATCACTAGGGATTCACAAGCGAGCGGTGACGCACGCGCAAGATTTTTTCGTCGCATATATCTACGTACTGATTTAACCGCTATGACAGAATCGTTATTAATGTGATAAATATGAACAATTGAAAAAAGGTCAAAGAAATATTTCAATTAGGTAATTTAAGACTTTAAAATACAAAAAAAAAAAAGATAAAATATACACAAACATAGCAAATAAACAAATTTGTTACAAACAAGCCACATACTACACAGAAATAAACACAAGTTACTATGTTTAAGTTGTAAAAAATTCCTGACCAGCTCCTGCACTATAATCGAATATAAAACTATTATAAAATATAGGTTGGGTTACTAAAATTTGATTATTACTATGTAGATTTAGTAATTAAAATAATATTATTTTATTTTCTAAAAGGTGACAATCTTGATTTCGTCAGAAAGGGTACCTCTTACGCGATAGAAAGAGAGCGCACATGTAGGTACATATAATTGTAGGCACCTAGCACTGCGCGGTCGGAATTTGAACTTTATAGTATCGTAGCATGAGTCGTTATTTCTTTAAACGGGTTTCGCGAGTGGGCATTCTGTTGGTACTACTAATATATATTCTGTGGTCGCGGGTAAAAGCTAGTATAATAATATTACCATTATAATATTATCATAATAATATTATTAGTATATCCCACAGCCTGTCCACTTTACGGAAAAACTATGTAGATGTGTTATCATCAGTCAGTCAAGGTGTGACGACGCGAGCCCTCAGTCCTCACAATTCACAAAGCTCGGCTTTTAGCTAGTATATGCGAAAGTGACTTTGTTTGTTAGTTAGGCCTTTACGCATAAAGTACTAAGCGGATAATCATGAAACTTTTATAGGTACACACAGTCTGAGGTATGGAGATGGACATAGGGTACCTTTCATCCCGGGAAAAAGAACGGTTCCCGAGCAATAGACGTTAACGCAGGCAGAGCCGCGGGCGAAAGTTAGAATTATATGAAATTTTCTTTAGGGAATTATTAAAAGTATATTGTGATAACATAATATTATCTCCCCTTATTTAAGGTAGCACAGTAAGGGTAATGTTATGAGGCAACAATAATTTGCATTAGTGCCAACATGACGGCAAAGGAACTATTTGATGAAACGCACTATAGCGTATAACATGGGTAGTTGTAGAGTACGTTTCATCGAATAGTTCCTTTGCCGTCATGTTGGCACTAATGCAAATTAGTGTTGCCTCATTACCCTTACTGTGCTACCTTAAATAAGGGGAGATAATATTATGTTATCACGAAATACTTTTAATAATTCCCTAAAGAAAATTTCATATAATTGTAAGTTTCGCCCGCGGCTCTGCCTGCGTTAACGTCTATCGCTCGGGAACCGTTCTTTTTCCCGGGATGAAAGGTACACAATGTCCTTCATACCCCAGACAATGTGTACCTATGAAAGTTTCATGATGATCCGCGTAGTACTTTATGCGTGAAGGCGTAACTAACAAACAAAGTCACTTTCGCATTTACTAGCTAAAAGCCAAGCTTTGTGAATTGTGAGGGCTCGAGTCGTCACACCTTGACTGACTGATGATAACACATCTACATAGTTTTTCCGTAAAGTGTACCACAAAATGTACAGACTGACGGCTGTGTGATATACTAGGGCTCGCTTCGCTCGCCCTGATAATATTATTATACTAGATTTTAGCCCGCGACTTCGTTCGCGTTTATGTAGTTTTCGTCACTAGAATTGCGTTGCATCAAATAGTTCTTTTGCCTACATGTTGGCATTCCTGTATGTTAATAACGTAAACATGGTAGACACGCTCTGCGAATATTCATGAGTTTTACTGTGTTTAAGGGTGATTAAACTGATGCTGGTAACTCTATTTCACTAAGCTGTAATGGCGGCAACCCGAGCTTGTACACATCTTAATGGAATTATTGGGGCCTCGTTACGTTTTTTACGTTCACAAAACTCTTTCACTCTTAGCACCATCATTCTTTCACCACTCTTTAATGTTTTCGGCATGATTTTCTCACGAAATCACAGTAAAACTTATGAATACTTGCAGAGCGTGTCTACCGTGTTTATGTTATTGACAGACAGGAATGCCAACATGACGGCAAAGGAACTATTCGATGAAACGCACTATAGTTGAACTCCGTTTTCCAAACAAGAAAAAGAAAAAATGTTACCAGCACAAATATTTAAATATATTTTTTTTACCTTGCTGTTCCTTGGCAACGGGCATTCTCAATAAATAATATTATAACCGCATACCTACTATATTTGTTTTAGAAAGTCTTTCTTATTGTTCAACATTGTTTTAAATATTTTAATATGAAGAAAACTTCAAAAGATTTAGCTCCACTGGCTATCCCACATGGACCTCCCATTGAATCCACATCTGAATATTTTAAGTCACGTATGGAATCGTCTAGGATGATTAAGTGAGTGATACTGAATTGCGATGGAGGGTAAAGAACTTCTTTATCCTCCCTAAATGTTGCTTGATGTCTTTTACCTTACTGATGCTATAGTTCTTCCACACCTGCAGAAGCTGCCTCTAGGTCTGAGACGGTCGCTTTATTTTTAAGGAGCCATGAATCAAAATTGTTCAAATACGCATTCACCCTTGGACTTACTAACAATAACATAATATTTACGCAGCAAATAACTATTCAATATCCACTGTCCTGAATGATCCTGAAAAAGTTAAGAAGGCCTTGTATCCGTTGTGTAATTATTTTTATTAGCGGGGAAACATGATTTACAGCATGCATGCATGATGTACAACTAAGCTGCAACCACCTTTTCCCCTTACGATAAAGTATAAGATAAAGCCGAAAGTAAGGTTTATTTATTTGGCAATCTATATATAATATAAAATTATTATATTATTATGTATCGCGATGCGCGCATCCAACAATAGTACAAGTTGAGAATAATAATTATGCTGGAATAAATATTCTGGAATCTGGAGCATTGCGAAACCAACAGCTTTTGTAGAATTTCAAACTTTACAATAATAATATTATAATACTTACGTAAATTTTTATTTCACACAATAGAAAGTATCCCGTCTGGGACGTCTCCAGACCCACACCTCAGGTTTTGATAGAACAAGCGCGACGAGATTTAGCGGAGGCCGATCAAAAACTGGCAATAAAGAGAGAGGAAGAAAAGAATAATCGTTCTACCATGGATGCAAAGTGGCACGAACTAAGAGAAAAGGAGTCTTTACTAAAAGACTCTTTTATAAGCTTCAATAAGGTACTAATATAAAATATAGGCATGACTGGAAACTGATATAAAATTAAAAATACTGATTATGGTTGTATCTCCAGTTCATTAGGGAAAATCAGGAAAAGCGTGATCGAGCCCAGCTGAAAATGCAAGCTGACCTGGAGATTCTGGACCGGAAGACGCAGGAGACAGAGGCTATGAAAGCGAGGGTCGCCGAGATGGAGGAAGTGAAAGAACTCATGGAAAAACAAGTGCAAGACTATGCGATATATGAGGTAAGTTAAATGATCAAACGTAAACGTACCTTATACAATAGCCTTGAAGTCCATAAACAAACACCGAGGTGTTACGTAGTTTATATCCTCTTTGCACCGTGGCTTATTTTTTTCTAATATAAAAATATGTTGTTATATTATTTTTCAGGACTATCTTATGTCAGTTGTTCGGGACTATCCAGAATTTAAGCAACCCTTAGATGTTCTTAACCGATATGAAGCTCTCGGTAGGTCACTAACAATTTACTTATAAATGCCGATGGCGTATAATTGTTTTCCTAATTTTTACCAGTTTTTTAATATTCTTTTAATATTTAAGCTGCAGCAAAAACAACGTTAGCTGAGCGACAAGAGCGAGATTTGGAGATGTTAGAGGATGCAAGGCAAGAGATCGCTGCGCTCACTGAAGAAAAGAAGCTTTCCATTATGGGTCTTAACAACGTCCTTGCTGATCTACGAGTATGTATCTTTGAGCTATAGGAGATATACAAAAGTAACCCATCCTTATTTGCTTATTTTGCTGCTTATACCTTTGTACCTAATATAAGGAAGTTTCTATTTGAAATGTCCCCATGAATGAACTCAGACAATGAGACAAAAATAAAAATGATGCTACTTTTACAGTGAACTTTATGCAAGGGACACATACACAGTAGGTACACATCCTTAGCAATAGCTATTTTAAATCATTTTACAGAAGTGATAATATCACTTTTGTAAAATGATTTCTAATGGCTGCAAGTTTCTTCTGTCACAGATCTTCTTCAACTATAATAATTATTTGCGTCAGTAACTATCGTATTTTCCTGCTACAAGTCTTGGTATAGAGTTCCAGTTAAAACATTTACGTATTTTGTCGTAGTGGCGTTATGATAAAGCAAGGAATCGGGTGCTAAAATGGGAACTAGCTTTGAACAGGCTAAAGGAGACAGCAGCCAAGCGCCACGTGGAATTATGCCATGTGAGGTCCGCAATTTGGAGTCTGTATGTGAAGATTTGCAAGCAAAAAGGTCTTCCGATAGACGTAAAGTCGTCTGACTTTGAACAGCAGCTCGTGGTTATTATGCGAGCCTTGATAGAACTACGGCGAATCTATCAGATTGCTCAACGCCGCTCCAAGGAAAAGTGAGTATAGAACCATAGACAATGGAAGTTATGTACTTACAGCTTGGCAAAGAAGAGTCTGACGCGATGACAGCTGGAACTAAGAGTCTTTATTTATGACAACACTACATTACTTGTCAAATCTAGTATATATTGTCTCAAAAGCGAAGCGTAGGGTTGCCTGTATTTAAAGAAAAGCGCCCTCATTTAATCCACACTCTTCTTTGCCAAGCTATACTTTATTTTTATTACTGACAACACTGAGTGTGTGGGCTTTATGTCCACGCATGGGCAAATATATTCAAAATTCCTAAGCCGTTACGTCAAAAGTATTCAAATGATTATTGAGTCATCAGTAATTGCTACGATAATAAGATCGAATTTTTTGTTACAGAGAAGGCGTTTTGAAAAAAGCAGCTTGAAGTTGTCGGAATAACCGAATTTATACCTACCTAAAATTGAATAATATATTTTTGTATCCACTTTAAAAATTATTTTTTCACTAGACGTTCCGCGCGGCTTCGTCCGCGTAAATTAGATATTTCACAGACAAATCAGTCTACAAAAAAATAGCCTATGATCTTTCACTTCTTATCGGACCCAAATAACAGAAAAATTGCTCTAGTAGTTCGTGAGATAAGCCCCTTCAAATAATTTCTCTCGTTTTTTCCACATTTTCTTCTATTTCTTCGCTCCTATAAGTCTTAGCGTGATAAAGCCTTCCTTGATAAATGGGCTATCTAACACTGAAAGAATTTTCCAAATCGGACCAGTAGTTCCTGAGATTAGCGCGTTCAAATAAGCGCTTTCAAATAATTTCCCCCCGTTTTTTTTCACATTTTCCTCTATTTCTTCGCTCCTATTAGTCTTAGCGTGATAAAATATAGCCTATAGCCTTCCTCGATAAATGGACTATCTAACACTGAAATAATTTTTCAAATCGGACCAGTAGTTCCTGAGATTAGCGCGTTCAAACAAACAAACAAACAAACAAACTAACAAACTCTTCCGCTTTATAATATTATTAGTATACATGTTACTATCGTGTTCTATTATTATGTGAGTGATTATGTGACAGTCAAATTATTATATCTATATATCCATCCATATCCACACTAATATTATAAATGCGAAAGTGTACCTGTCTATTACCTCTTCAAGCCTAAGCCGCTGAACCGATTTTGCTGTAATTTGGTATGGAGATACTTTTAGTGCCGGGCTTACTTTTTATCCCGGAAAAATGTACAGTTCCCGCGTGATAAACGAATTTTGGCGCAACGGAGTTGCGGGCGTCATCTAGTACTTACTAATATTATAAATGCGAGTGTGCCTGTCTATCTATCTGTTACCTCTTCACGCCCAAACCACTGAACCGATTTTGCAAAAATTTGGTATGATATAATTTGGTATTTGGAAAGGACGTAGGGTACTTTTTATCCCGAAAAAATTTACGGTTCCCGCGATATAAAAGAATTTTGGCTCAAAGGAGTTACAGGCATCGAATAAAATCCATTGTCCTGAATGACATGCAAGTAGAATCATCGTACAGATCGTAGAGAATTGAAATTTTGGGGAAGTGTGTTCTTTGTACGACATAGGCATCAAAATAAGAAGGAATTTTAAGTAATTCGACTCCTAAAGAGGGATGAAAAAGAGGGGGTAAAGTTTGTATGCGACAATGCGATTTCTTGGTCTGATCCAAATTTGAAGAAACATTATTTTAAGATTTTATTAAAGATGTAATTTGCTTTTGGGACTGATAACTGGCATTAAAAAATTCAGAAACCACTTGGTTTCTTAACTTTCAGGAATCTAAATTTAGGAACCAAAATTCAGGTTGAAGCGGTAATGCTGCGCGGTATATAATAATATATATTTTGGTCCTAAATTCAGGATCCTAAATTGAGGATTCTTAATTAAGAATCCAAAATTCAGGGTGCTAAAATCAGGATCCTACATTCAGGAGGGTAAATTCAGGTTTCTAAATTCAGGTCCTAAATTAAGAAGATTAAATCTAAGGATCTAAGTATACTGATTTAATAATAAGAATTCTAAATTCAGGTTCCTAAATACAGGTTTCTAAATTCAGGATACTAAATTCAGGATCCTAAATTCAGAATCCTAAATTCAAAATCCTGAGTTCCGAAACCTGAATTTAGAACCGGAAATTAGAACCTGAATTTAGGATCCTGAATTAAGGATTCTGAATTTATGATCCTTAATTTTGGATTCTGAACTTAGGATCGTCATTTAGGACCTTAATTCAGGATCCTGAATTTAGTATCCTGAATTTAGGATCCTTAATTTAGGATTCTAAATTCAGCATTCTTAGAACCTACGTATGATTCATAAATTCGTAATAATTTGAAAATATTAGTGATTTTAGTACCGCCTGAAGGATTATAACCTATCAAGACCATTAAATTAATTGACTATATTCACAGGAAAACCAACTCAAATTGCTTTTATCAACGAGTAAAGTTTTAAAGTCGAGTTGTTTGCAACTTTTAATTGTTCAAACGAGTTGAATTTGGAAAGGGTTTTCTAGCAACGAATTTCTTTAATTTTGCGTAAAATATCTCATTTAAGGAATATCCTTTTTAGGATTCCGTAACCAAATGACAAAAAACGGAACCCTTATAGATTCGTCATGTCTGTCTGTCTGTCTGTCTGTCCGTCCGTATGTCACAGCCACTTTTCTCCGAAACTATAAGAGCTATTGAAACTTGTTAAGTACATATTGTAGTCTGTAACCGACGTAGTTTTTTTTGACGTATAAAAAAACCGTAATTTAACTTTCATTAAATCAAATGAAATATAAAAATGTCAAAAACCTTTTAATCTCATAAAATAAACCTTATTGCTGCTGCCCTTCATGAGCGAGTTTAACTCGCACTTGGCCGATTTTTTTAGATTTTGGTCTGTCTGTCAAGTCGCTATTGTCACTTGATAAGGACAAAAGATTGTATATAACTACATATTATTAAGTATTGTATATTCAGTGTAGAAAATGTTATTGCTAAGGTTGCTAAGGGGAAAAGTAATTATAACATAACAACGTGATTAACAAATCACAATCGTTTGTAAAATAAAAAGCGGGGTGAGTGTGAATAGACCTTTATTCTGTTCAAAGCTTTGGTACTTATCTTTAATAGGTAAAATAATTTTAGTCTTCTTTTTTTTATAATGTATTGGATCTGCAGGAAAGGGATAAGGGACTATAATATACCAGTGTGAGTATTATAACGGAATCACCTAAAGTAGCTCATCTATTTTTGTCATGAAACTACTTACTAGATGGCCCGATGGTTTAAATTTCTTTTTTTACAGAAGTCATCCGAAACTAATCAAAAAGTTAATAATTAACTATTTGGTGTTACCGTTAAAATTGGGATTTGGGAATGGTTTGAAAGACCAAAGAAGTATTATCAGATCATTATTAATAATGTATACCTCAGTTTCATGCTGTTCTTGCTGTTGAATATGGTGGTTTCCCTCTCGATTCACATTTACCTGGTGTGGCAAGGCGTCACGTCCAGCCTCGACATTTTTTCTGAAGCTATACCTCAACTTATATCTATTATTATAATATCCTACTTCTCCGTATATAAGAACGATCTATGTGACCTGGTGGAGTACATAAATACGAATTTTAAATGGCACTCGGCGTCTGGAGTCACCAACATGACCAAACAAAGGAGCTACGATACTGCCAAGAGATTTGCATATTACCTACTACACAGCTCGTGTTGCGTTTAGTGTCACCGTGTCCACTATTATACCTATTGCTTACCATTGTAAGTAGAAATCAGCAAGTATTAAGCTAGGTTTAGGTGACTCAAAATTTGCCAATTTAATCAGCGCTTATTATCAGGTCGTCAACGTCTGTCAAAGTGTTGTCGTCACGCTCCCGATTTTAACTAACTTTCGTGAGTTTAAACAGCAGTTACGAACTAAAGTATAGTGTGATTTGATAATCAAAGTCCTCTTGAGCTGTGATAGTGTTATTTACGCGGAAAAATAGTGGAATTCGTCAAAAACTCGTAATAAAATAGTGGCTTAAACACTCAATCATGAAAATAATATTTTTATACCCTCAATAAATTTTGTAATTAGTGAAAGTGACATTTGGACATCTGACACTGACACTTGTCAAATATAGTGATACCAGCTTCTCAACAATAAATACCCAGAAAAGTTATCGAGATGTCACTCAAACGTTCACCGCCTAAAGCGAAATCGTCCGCCAGCTCATCCTCCCTCGCCTTACCTGAATCCAATCTGCAACACCATACAGGATCGGACTCTGCGCTGGACTCCATAACCACTCGTGGCAAGCGCAAATATATGTCAGAGGAGGAAATGTCAATGCGCTCTTTTATACAGGAAATCAAAAGCATGTTTGATGAGTTTTCTAAAGACCAAAATAATAAACTATTGACATTGCAAAGTACTGTATCGACTATCAAAGAGCAAAATGAGGAAATTACACTATCATTGAGTTTTCTTAGTCAGAAATATGATGAGATGCGTGACGAGATTGATCTTCTTAAAAAGAAACAAAAGGATTCCGAAAAATACACTTATATTTTGGAAAATAAAATTGAATTGTTAGAAAGGCAGATGAAAATAAATGAAGTGGAAATTCGAAACATTCCCAAAATTTCAACTAAGGAAACAAATCAAGAACTACACAAAACATTCCAGAGTATTTGCACTAAGATTGGAATAAAAATAGACGAAGTAAAAATCAAATCCCTACACAGAATAAACACAAAATTGGAGAAAAATAAACCTATTGTTATCGATTTTGTTGATGCAACGAGTAAAACCATGCTACTAACTGGATTTAAGGCATATAACGGTCAGCATTCTACAAAAAAACTCAACACGAAAGAGTTATTACTCGATGGCCCGGAACAAAGAATATATATCTCAGAATCACTCACGTTTAACACGAAAAAGTTATTCCGCAAAGCAAGGGATTTTGCTGCAGCGAACAACTATCGTTTTTGCTGGACTGCAAATGGAATTGTCTATATGAGAGAAAAGGAGGGCTCGAAAGTAATAAAAATTAATTCTGAGGAAGACATTCCTAAAACTGAAGTATCACAAAATTGACTGTTTTTGTTTAAGTGTTTATCTAAAAATGTAATATGTTTCCTTTTGATATTGCTACTAATAATTCTGTATTGCACAAAAATGTCTAAACTGAACCTAATTTCTCCTAGCATAGGTTATGTTTTACATTGTAACTCAATTAATTCACACAAACCATTAACTACTTACCTTATACATCAATTTTCGCCCTCTCATTTTATTTTGTTTCATAAAATAGCAAGTAACATGCATTACAACTTGAGTACTAAAATTAATATTAAGTTACAATTAAACTACAAGTACCTATTCTTTTCAGTTTCCTTAGACACACATAATATTTTTACTATAACTCAAACAAGATCAACAATCAATAACTGTTGTACTATGATTAACACAATATACTCTGTTATTCACCTGAAATTTAATGATATGACTATTATTACCGTAACATATTTTGTTAAGCAACCAATAAACAAACATATAACTTGTTCTAATAAATATCTACGTTGTACACAGAAAAGCTTTACACAATATGCACATCAATATACATATATAAATATTATATTTACATATAAGACACATACTTTGCGTTACAGCTTTATCCCTAAAATAAAACAAGTTTTTACCCCAAATAATAAATTCTATTACAAACTAATATTTTCTTACATTATAAAACCTTTTACATTGATACATAAATGCTTACGCTGCCATTTACTTTCTATAATATATTATAATACTGAAATAATATTAGTTGGTCAAAGAGTGTTTTCTAAAATCAAAATAGACTTTTTATTTAATCATAAGTGTACAGGCAAACAGGTAGGCAAAATATATATGGGTTGGGAAGTAACATCTAAATACATTTTGCCTTTTCTTTTACATACTTACTTATTCCAAAAACAAATTATCATAATTTATAAAAATGAATTCTATTAAAGAAATTATTAACACTATAGACACATCTTCAGTCTCAAATTCCTTCATGTGTGATCCAGAGAACATTAAATTAAAGGTTGGGAACATTAATCGTAAACTAAGTATAATGACACAAAACATCAGAAGTATAGCACACAATTTTAATGAATTCAATTTGCTACTTTCAAGATTAAATATATTACCGGACATTATAATACTCACCGAATGTTGGCTTTCTAGTAACCCAACAATACCGAAATTAGATGCATATACCTCACATTGTACAAATAGGTTGCATAACCAAAATGATGGCATCGTATTATACATAAAAAGCAACTTAATAACTAATACATATGAACCAGATTTTTTCGAGGCAAACTGCCTAGTTACTAGATTAAAAAGAAACACAGCTGTAGTATCTATTTATAGGCCGCCCTCTTACCTAAAAATTGATAATTTCCTTAGCTCTTTAGAACAAATACTAAATACACTGTCAACATACTCGAATATAATACTAGCTGGAGATATTAACATAAATATTAGAGAAAATACTAAACAAACCTCTGAGTATTTAAATATTATTTCAACCTGTGGCCTCTCTCCAGCTCATTGTCTACCGACGAGAAATAACGCCTGCCTAGATCATGTTCTTATCAAAACGCACTACTCTCCTCAAACATATATTATAAATACTAATATCACAGATCACAACACAATTTTATTTTCTCTAAATCAAGATAAAATCAGAAACAAAAACAATAATAGAACTACATTACGAAAAATTAACTATAAACAAATAGAAGAGGATATAAAACAGTGGGACTCACGCAATATCTTAGAGGCTAGGGATCCAGACGTTGCAACAGACTATTTCATTGAGTACTTAAGCGCTATAATACATAAAAACACGACACTTAAAATTGTATCAAAATGTAAAAGCTTACATCAACCATGGATGACTCCTGGACTCCTCAGATGTGTACGACATAAGGATAAACTGCACCTAGATTTAAAAAAATCACCTAATAATGAAACAATTAAAACTATTTATATTAGATATCGAAATTTCTTCAGTAAAATTTTAAAGAGAGTTAAACAAGAATATGAAAAAAAAGAACTTGATAAAGCTTACTCTACTAATATGAAAGAAACTTGGCAAGTAATTAATAAACTAACTCAATTTAAGAAATCTAAAGACACAAATAATTATATTACAAATGAATTGAATGATCCGAAGGAGATTGCAAACAGATTTAATAATTATTTCAGCACTCTAGGCAAAAATTTGGCTCAAAAAATTATACAGCAACCGACTAATCTCACGCCTCAAATAAAAACTCACTCCCAAAACTCATTTGTTCTATTAGACACAAATATAAATGAGATCATATCTACAATTAAATCACTAAAAATCAATAGTTCACCAGGATGGGACAATATATCTAATAAAATAATAAAATCTAATATACCTACCCTTGCACCTTTGGTTACACATATATGCAATCTCTCTTTTGCTACCTCGATCTTTCCTAAGAAACTTAAGCAATCTATTACTATACCGCTATATAAAGGTGGAGACAGTAAAATTTTATCAAATTATCGTCCAATATCCTTATTAAATTGCTTATCGAAAATATTAGAAAAATTAATCAACAAAAGGCTTATTAACTATCTTGAACAAAACAACTTGCTTTCTCCTAACCAATTTGGTTTTAGGACTGGTAAATCGACAAATGATGCGGTGTCAGAACTCACAAACTTTATCTCTAATGAACTAGATGCAGGCCGTAAGTGCTTAGCAATATTCCTAGATTTAGCGAAGGCTTTTGACACCGTGTCTATACCTTTACTACTTAACAAATTAGAATCATATGGAATTCGTAATGAACAACTCAAACTGTTCCAAAGCTATCTGACCGACCGGCAACAGTCAGTTAGGATCTTAGGTGTTATAAGTGACCCTATTTCCACTGAATATGGAGTCCCACAAGGAAGTGTGTTAGGACCCACCCTATTTCTGGTGTACCTTAATGATATAATAAATACTCACTTTCCTAATGGCAAAATAGTGGCATTTGCAGATGATGCAGCTATAATATTCAGTGGATGTACTTGGGAGGATACCTTCACAAAAGCTCAAACCGGATTTAATTCTATTCAAGAACAACTTTCTGCTAACCTCTTAACAATGAATGCCGATAAAACAAAATTTATTACATTTTCTATAACTAATAAAACACAGCCATGCCTATCAAAACACACTCTTGTAGTCCATAAAAATAACTGTGACACAAAACTAGATATAAACTGTGGCTGCCAAACATTGGAAAGAGTGACCAGTATAAAATACTTGGGCATCAAACTAGACTCCCTTCTTACCTTCACTCCGCACATTATTGATTTATCACAAAGAATTCGCAAATTGATAGTTATATTTAGAAATATAAGGCATGCGGCTAGTCATCACTTATTAAAAATTATCTATAATACCCTATGTAAACCGTTATTAACATACTGTATAAACGTATGGGGGGGAGGTCACAAAACGAATCTACTAACACTTGAAAAGGCTCAGAGAGCTTTGCTTAAAGTAATGTACTGCCTTCCCTACAGACATCCTACCTCTAAACTTTATAATGATTCAAAACTTCTTACCGTACGTCAATTATACTATCTACATATTGCACTGAAACAACACTCCCTAATCGATCAAAAAGTAGTCACTCTTACCAATAGACGCACCCCCAAGCCTTTCGATGTTCCCAAATTTAAAACAAAATTTTCAACTAGATTCCAACCCTTTGCTGGCCCCTTTTTGTATAACAGATTAAATAAAAAACTAAACATACTACATAAAAATAAACATCAATGTAAAACAACTATACACGATTGGTTATTATCCATGGACTACATTACAACAGAAAATCTACTGACACTTGCCTGTTAATTTACCAGCCACTCGAACAAAACCTTAAAATATAACCTAGCACACAAAAATATATACACACACAACACATTACACAACTCAACCCCTAGTGGAGCTTCTTCGAGAGGAGAAGTTTCCATCCCAAGATATGAGATATCGTAGGGCTAGGGCTACACAGGGCTACACAGGGTTACACCCATACACATTCACATTAATTTCACACCCCCTAGCGGAACTGGATCCTATAGGAAGCAGTTACCATCCCAAGATAACTCGTAGAGCTAGGATCATTTCTATACACGACACACAGACAGACAACACAATATCCGAGCGCTAACAAGTTAAGTACCTATAAGAACAGGTCATGTGACCTAGTTTAGGTACTTAGTACCATAAAATTGTTTATATTAAAATTAAGATATTATTGTAACAATAACTGTCAACAATGTAAACAATGTACCTATGCCTATATTGATCATCAATAAAGATTATTATTATTATTATTATTATTATTAAGTAAATATTTTTTGGGGACAAATTATTGCAGGATACAAATTGAATGTCTTTTTCAATTTTCAGTGACAACAAATGCTGCTCTTCCGTGGATGTATAATGAGGAAGTAAACCAAATATTTTTTATCCTTTTGATAAGGCAGTGTTTGGCACAAGCCGCTATTGGTCTTGCTCTTGGCCAGTTAGGTATGTTCCATATTGGGACTCAAATTTCGTGATCTGGACGTGATTGGGTCTAATCTGGTTGGGTTATATGAATATAACCCAACCAGATTAGTAGTAGTTAGTAGTATGTATAAATAATTGAATATTTTATGGTGTATAAATTTCAAAGATAACAACAAGCCCTGACACCGTTAGGAGGACAAGAAATAAATAAAAAAAAAAAAAAAGCAAGTCCCTCATTTGCCTGTCAATATTTTTTCTGATAGTACCATCGAGGAAATTGATTCCTAGGCAGTTGACAGACCAACGTCATTTGGTCGGATCATGTCAATTCAATGTTAATTGTGATCTGTCGGTTGGGTTTGACGTAACGCGACCAAACTACGTAGGTCCCCCATCTGCCTAGGAATCAACTTCTCTGATAGTACATAAAAAACTTCTAAACTTTCCTTCTTCCCAGGAGTATTCTTCGTTACAACCTCAATACTTCTCTGCGGCCAATAGGATACTTGACCTACTTTTTTTCTTCATTCTAAACGCTTCTTAATCATTCATTTTCACCAAAAAACTAATATTTTAATATTTTAAACAGTAGAAACCCATAAAAATGTTGATTGAAAAATATGTCTTTTATATGGCGCCGAAAACACTGCCCGCCATTGTGCCGCCATAGTGTGACGTCATGTTTTTTGTATTTTTATACTTTCTTTATTGAAAAAAGTTTTATGTACTAAGCGTTCGAGTCTAACAGTGCCAAAAAATTAGAAAAGAATTTAGAAATCATTTGTAATGTTGAACACTTTTGGAGAAAAGTTTTGGCCATTTCATTTCCCAACTACAATAAATAGAGATAATATATAAAACTGATGTTTTACTTGAACTATTCAAGAAAATATAATTTACAAATCTTTCTAGGCTTATTCTTATTATTTATGTACAAATAAACTTACATATATCGAGCGCGATAAATAAAATATATTAACTTACGAATGTGATGACGTCACATCCAAATCGGAAGTACCGCAAAAGCGTTTTCGTCAGTACAAATCATATTTTCATAAAATCATATTTTCAAATCGACTTTATTTATCAATCATAAGCTTTTATTTGATGATAAGGGTGAAATACGGTTTCCTAGGCCCAGTTCTACTAGAAATATGCATTAGTTCAATGAAATTAAATATAGGTCAAGTAGCCTATTGGATTTGCTATGCTGCTCGCTACGAAATGTTCGATACACCGGGCTTGAAGCGACATTCGACATACGGCATTTATAAGTAACTCTGAAGAAATTGTAGCTGATGAACAACAAAACAAAAGAATTTTGGAAACAATTTGGAAAGAAAGAACAAGAATTAAGAATTATTAAGGAATAGAATTGAGAAAGTTACAATTAAAATAAAAAAATATTAAATTATTTCTTAAAAATTGTTACAATTTAAGCAAAGCAGTATTTTGCAAGTGCGCAGCGACAGCATGTCACGGACTCACTATGAAACCATATTTAATTTAACTGATTAAATTACAACAATTGCCTTTTAATATACTTAGTCCCATTTGTTTTCTGAGCAGATATCTACGATCCCATGTTTGACGAAGATACCTGCAACGCGATGGAGGACTGCGCTCTCGTCCACCAAGTGATCAAGGAGTTCAAGATCATGTTTGAGAAGTTTAATGTTTCGCCGTTACTCGTAGTTCGGGTCATACCACAGACATAGATCAGGATAGATACCGCATGTCGCTCCATTTGTATGAAAACGAGCGTGTCACTTTTTTACTACCTACTGTGACGAACTGATGATAAGAAACGTGGCCATTATCAAGGCCAACGTTTCTATTTGAATTTCTACAGCTCAATACGGCACTTTTAGGCATTTAGGCATTTGTAAAATTCCGATTGACGTCCGATTCCGATAGCAGACTGAAGAAAAGACTTTCGAAAGACGAGCATTGCTCGTCGTTTGGGAACGCGATATGGCACGCGAAGTACATACACATGCGGTATATATCTTGATCTATGTCTGTGGGTCATACACTGTACTATATAATATTATAGTACAGTGTATGACCCACAGACATAGATCCTATATAGAGAGGTATACCTCTGCACCTTAATATTGTAACTATACTGCTACAGTGGTAACTGGTAAATATTGAACTATGATGATATTGCAGCATCTCTTTTTTTCAGACGCACACAAAAATGTTGGTGTCCCTTTTTTCATGCACGCATTATGTTAGCTGGATGAAGACATTGTGTGTCTAAAAGAGACAATGAAGCTATCAATGGCCAATCCTAAGGTCAATGGCTAAATTTCTTTTTATGATATTAATTTACAGCGCATCCATCGTCCTGATATTACTCGGCATACGTCGTTTCTCAGTTCTCATCATCAGCATTTCTTAAGAACTAGACGTTCCGCGCGGCTTCGCCCGCGTAAATTAGATATTTCACAGACAAATCAGTCTACAAAAAATAGCCTATGATCCTTCACATGGTCTACTTCTTATCGGACCCAAATAACAGAAAAATTGCTCTAGTAGTTCGTGAGATAAGCCCCTTCAAATAATTTCTCTCGTTTTTTCCACATTTTCTTCTATTTCTTCGCTCCTATAAGTCTTAGCGTGATAAAGCCTTCCTTGATAAATGGGCTATCTAACACTGAAAGAATTTTCCAAATCGGACCAGTAGTTCCTGAGATTAGCGCGTTCAAATAAGCGCTTTCAAATAATTTCCCCCCGTTTTTTTTCACATTTTCCTCTATTTCTTCGCTCCTATTAGTCTTAGCGTGATAAAATATAGCCTATAGCCTTCCTCGATAAATGGACTATCTAACACTGAAATAATTTTTCAAATCGGACCAGTAGTTCCTGAGATTAGCGCGTTCAAACAAACAAACAAACAAACTAACAAACTCTTCCGCTTTATAATATTAGTATAGATAACGAAGAATGTAAGAACACTGCTACTTCGGAAATCAAGTAATTATACAAGTGAGTTACCATGTTTTTTTACAAACTGACTGTAGCGACAGTCTTCACAAGAAAAGCGCACGAAATCATCAATGCAATAGATATACTCTCAACATAATATAATGAAGTTCATAGAACGTTATTTCACAGCATGATGTCAATTTACCTTCCCTTTTTCAGTCGGATCGTGTATCTGAGGCAGCGTACCAGAGCGCTTGGATCACGATGGGTGTGCGCCCGCGACGAATGCTCTTGAACTTCCTGCTATCCAACCGCCGGTCTCTCATTATACGCACAGGAAACTTCATGGCCATAGATTTGCAGACCTTCATTAGGGTAAAGTCATACAAGAAATGATCATGTTAGAATTACACTACAAGCGGCAAGCCATCATGGCTCATCATTATCAAGACTGTACACCATCTCATTAATACAATTTACTAAATAAAAGATGGCTTAGCCAACATGGCATAGCAAAAATGGTTTAGCCAACATGGCTGAGCCTAGATGGCTTAGCCAACATGGCTTAGCCAACAATGCTCAGCCAATATGGCTTAGCCAACATGAAGTAGTCAACATGGCAGACGGTATACCATAAAGCACAAGCTATGGTAGTAAAATTATACATAAGTCATTATGGTAAGGTTTTCACAAGCTACAAGTTATAATGGTAAATGTTTTGTTGTTGTAAATGTTATTTAGTAACATTTTAAATAACTAAGCTTTATTAAGCTCTTAATATAGAGAAGAAATATCTGTTAGCATACTTAATTTTTTTATTTGTTTCAGATATTGAAAACATCATATTTTTCTTACTATATTTTGCTGGTAAATGTTAGCGAAAAATAAAAGTTTAATTTTGTGTATTTTTAAACAAAACTATAATAAACTTAGTATCACTGTACGAATTTTATTTATTACTAGACGTTCCGCGCGGCTTCGCCCGCGTAAATTAGATATTTCACAGACAAATCAGTCTACAAAAAAAAGACTATGATCCTTCACGTGGTCTACTTCTTATCTGACCCAAATAACAGAAAAATTGCTTTAGTAGTTCGTGAGATAAGCCCTTTCAAATAATTTCCCCCGTTTTTTCCACATTTTCTTCTATTTCTTCGCTCCTATTAGTCTTAGCGTGATAAAATATAGCCTATAGCCTTTCTCGCTAAATGGACTATCTAACACTGCAAGAATTTTTCAAATCGGACCAGTAGTTCCTGAGATTAGCGCGTTCAAATAAGGCCTTTCAAATAATTTTCCTCCGTTTTTTCCACATTTTCCTCTATTTCTTCGCTCCTGTTAGTCTTAGCGTGATAAAATATAGCCTATAGCCTTCCTCGATAAATGGACTATCTAACACTGAAAGAATTTTTCAAATCGGACCAGTAGTTCCTGAGATTAGCGCGTTCAAACAAACAAACAAACAAACTAACAAACTCTTCCGCTTTATAATATTAGTATAGATATAGATATAGATTAGTATAGTATAGATTTGTATGTGTAACCTCGTTTACTTTTGTCCGGGTCATCCTTCTTATTAAAAATTGTAAACTATAACCTGACAATCTTGAGCAACATAATATACTTATCTAATAGTGTTTATGTCTTTTAATCACACATTTCCGCACTATTTTTTATCACAATATGTTTTTAGAATAAAGGACTTTAGATTAACGTAAGAATATTTATTTACCGACCTAATCTTAAAGTTACAGCTTTATTATGATCTGATATACTAATTTGTAGTAGAATCAAGCTGCAATTACCACGGCCTCACAGAAAATAGACAACGTTTAGGTGGTGGTGATTTCAAAGCCAAAGGGCGTTTGTGCACTATACGGAATTTTACCATCCGGCGCGGCGCGGCGCGGCGTCCCGATTTCTTACGTTTTGATATGGCAAACGTGAAAGTTATGAACGCTGGACGGTAAAATTCCGTGTAGTGCACAAACGTCCAAAGAATGCATGTTCGCAGGACCATAGGAGTTAGCCCAATAGCGCACTAGCGGCCAGGTCGCGGCGGCACACAGTGGATCGAATCGAGGATTTCGGGGACATAGGGACCGACTTTTGTTTTTCAAATTTTTTTTTATGCCAATGGGTAGAGCTAATTAATGTTAACAAAAGTTATTCTTTGCAATTTTTTCTTAGGCTTATTATTTAAGTACAAAAAAACATATTTTTAAATTTCTTGTATGGAAAAACATTTAAAATCACAAATTTTTGCCAAGTCCCAATAGATCCCGCGTTCAAACCTTTTTTTTCTTATATTTTGGCTACATTGCTAGTATTATGTACCATAAATGTGTGCCCAAAGTTGCAACCTTGCCAGAAATAGAGGTGAGAAAATTATAAAAAAAAATAATTAGTAACTATTGACTTTTCTAGTTTCTAAAATTATTGTAGGAACTTTTCATGCAAAAAAATCATTATTCTAGTAAAATAATGCTTATAATTACTTAAAATAAAAAAAAAACTCGATGCCATGTAAATATTATCATCAAACATTAACTTGTAGGTAACTAATCCGTTTGACAATAGTAAATAGTCCTTTGTATTGTGTATTTTCTAACAATCGCTTAATGACAATAAACCGAACAACACTCATGATTAAGAGCTTAAGTAATGGCATATTAAGTGCTTTTACTATACCCTCATTAGCCAATCATTAATAGTTAATTAGGGTGTCATAGAACTTATTATCTTTGTTAGGTCTGGAAAAATATAAAAGGACCGTAATAGATATTTCAAAATTAGTTAATGCTTAAACGTGCTACTACATACATCATTTCACAGTGTTTAATTTTCTTTATTTTGGTATAATGGAAGGTCTTGTGAATAATATAGATTTATTTATGGTATTAAGAGACCAATTGAAAAGTATGTCAGATAGTAAAAAACTATTTGATTTTCTACAATCGAAAATAAATGTGACTGAAGAAAATAGTGCCGTGCTTAGAAAGTTCTGTACGCGTTTTTGTTCAAATGTGTGTGCCAGATGGGAAAAATGTAGCCGAACATTAGCTAAATTTATTAAAAATAATGGCGATTGGTTAGAATCGTCAATAAATTGGCCCCAAGAAATCAATTTTGAAGTTGTCAATACTGAACCAATAGAACTCGAAGTTTATGATAATACTGAGAATCTACCACCAGCACTTTCCACTTCAGACGCATCCACATCTACCTTTACTCCGAGGAAACCTTTTGAAGATAATAGTGTAAGTGATCGACAAAAACGGAGACGTTTAGATGAAATAAATAAAGATCTTTCATTTTCTCCTGAAGAAATGTCTGCCATATCAACAAGAAATTTAAAAAACAGTGGAAACGAAGAAATTTCAAAAATAATGAACCATTTACTCAATCACCCAGAAGATTTAAATAAAGTCAAGGCATGCTTAAGCAACGAGAAGGTTAAGAGTGATACGTATTCACCTGATAAGGCACTAGCTTTATTAGTTTCGCTAAAGTTGTCAAAGTGGCAATATATAAACTTAAGAGAGTCTGCGAGTGAAAATGGTTCAGAGTTGTATCCATCGTATTACAAATTGCAACAAGCTAAATTGAATTGTTATCCAGATAAAAAGGATATAAGTATTACTGAGGACGGGGCTTCAATTAAACTGCAAGCTTTACTCAATTTGACTGTATCAAGACTTTTGGATGCAATATCTATGGATTTGGACGCAACAATAAATTTAGAGCTTGTAAGTAAATGGGGTTTTGACGGAGCTTCTGGTCAAAGTGTGTACAAGCAAAAAATAAACAAAGAATTTGAAGACTCCAGTATTTTTATGGCCAGTCTAGTGCCAGTTAGGCTACAACAATCGGATGGAACTATTGTTTGGGAAAACGAAAGACCATCATCCACGTTTTACTGTCGTCCATTAATGTTTCAATTTACGAAAGAAACCCATACCACTGTAATGTTAATTAAAAACAGAATAACAGAAGAAATTAAAGCGCTTCAGCCATCAAGACTGAATCAAATTGAAGTGTCTCACCAGTTACTTTTGACGATGATTGACGGAAAGATAACGTCATATTTATCAGATACGTCGACAGCCGTTTGCGATATTTGCAAAGCAAAGCCATCGGAAATGAACAATATTGAACTGCTTGACCAAAAACACAAGAATGAAGAAATTTACCAGTACGGACTGTCATCTTTACACTGCTGGATCAGGTGTATGGAGTGCCTTCTTCACATAGGTAACAATAATTATTCTTATTTATCATACCTTAGCTATTAATTACTTTTACAGCTGTGAGTCATTCCTCTTTTACAAAATATTCATTTTCATTATTAATAATGTCCCATTTTTCTTATGCAGCATATCGTATGGACTTTAAAAAATGGAGTGGCAGGGGTGAAAATCAACAAAAAATTAAGCTTAGAAAGTCTGAAATACAACGAGCATTTAGAGAAGATTGCGGCTTACTAATAGACCATGTGAAACAAGGAGACGGAACCACTAATGATGGCAACACTGCCCGAAGATTTTTCAGGGATGCAGACACTGCAGTTCGTATTACTGGTATAAGCCAGGAATTAATAGAAAGGTTACATGTAATACTTCAGACTATAGCATCTGGAGAGTGCGTCAACCTTTCTAAATTCTCTTTATTCTGTAGAGAGACTGCAGAACTCTACATAAATTTATATCCCTGGTATTATATGCCTTCTAGTTTACACAAACTCCTAATACATGGCACTGATATTATTCAGCATTTTGGTACAATACCTATCGGCAATCTGTCAGAAGAAGCAGCAGAAGCTCGTAACAAAGATTTTCGGAAATTCAGGGAGAGCTATTCCAGAAAATTAAGTAGAAAAGCCACAAATGAGGATATATTACATAATCTTTTGATATCCTCAGATCCAAAGATCACAAGTCTTAGACCAAGACTATCAAAGCACAACAAAATAGCTCTCTCTTCACGGGCTAAAGAGCTTCTGTTGAATTTGCCGACAGACTCTGAGATAGAGTTTATTGACGTTAACAAATTACAGGATAACGATTCTGATAGTGAGTAAGCTTTTTAAATTTGGGTTTTGTATATTAAAGATAGTATGTACATATTTAGAAATAATTTTATTACTTGTATTATGTATGGTATCGTAATTTTTATGTACTCACTACTTTTTATTTTTCAACTTTATTATTAATAGGGAATATGTACACGACGCTAAAATGGATAAAATATTACTGTTTGTAATCTTTATTGTTAAAAAACCATACTGATAATATTTTTAAATGTTTTCTTCGATACTTAATAATAAAATTTAAGTATCAAATATTGGATTTTTTAAATTCCTTCCCAAATTTTTAAAACACAACGCCATTAGCTAAACAAAACGAGATTTTATAATTTTCCAGACCTACAAAGATAATATATTCCATGCCACACTAATTAACTATAATTACTAATTGGCTAATGAGGGTTTATTTTAAGCCCTTATACAATTACTTGAGCTCTTTATTTTGAATGTTGTTTGGTTCATTGTCATTAAGCGATTGTTAGAAAATACACAATACAAAGGACTATTTACTATTGTCAAACGGATTAGTTACCTACAAGTTAATGTTTGATGATAATATTTACATGGCATCGAGTTTTTTTTATTTTAAGTAATTTTAAGCATTATTTTACTAGAATAATGATTTTTTTGCATGAAAAGTTCCTACAATAATTTTAGAAACTAGAAAAGTCAATAGTTACTAATTAATTTTTTTATAATTTTCTCACCTCTATTTCTGGCAAGGTTGCAACTTTGGGCACACATTTATGGTACATAATACTAGCAATGTAGCCAAAATATAAGAAAAAAAAGGTTTGACCGCGGGATCTATCAGGACTTGGCAAAAATTTGGGATTATATATGTTTTTCCATACAAGAAATTTAAAAATATGTTTTTTTGTACTTAAATAATAAGCCTAAGAAAAAATTGCAAAGAATAACTTTTGTTAACATTAATTAGCTCTACCCATTGGCATAAATAAAAATTTGAAAAACAAAAGTCGGTCCCTATGTCCCCGAAATCCTCGATTCGATCCACTGTGCGGCAGGTCGCGGCGGCCATCGAGAGTATGGTGTGCCGTGTGGCCGCTGGCCGCCGTGCGGCCAGGTGCGCGTGGTCTATGGCGGTTTTATACTAAGGTATCTATCTCGATGGCCGCCGCGACCTGGCCGCTAGTGCGCTATTGGGCTTAGGAGGTTAATTGCATCAATGAAAGTTAGAGAAGTTAGAAATAGAAGTACCGTCTATTAAATGCGACTGACATAATATTAATAAATAATAAGCAATTAAGTCAAACTAACTAGGCACATATTGTATTCACATGAAAATTAACAGTAATTAGTAAAACTTCTACAAGTTCTAAAGTTGCTAGAAGTTCTAGTTTGCAACATCAAAATTGTCCAATTTTCAGATTTTGAATAGGGTGTGGACTGTGGTAACCAATATATTAATTTGGCTATTTTACTTCTTATTAAAAACTAATATCATGGGTAGTCGTCTAGTCTTTAGTCGCCTGTCGCGCTTTTCCCGTCACGTTTTTAAAGGCGTTTTTACTGTCAAGTTGCCAACATCGGGCATCTTATCATTTGATAGATGTTTTCCTGTCATGCGGGTTTCACGCGCGCGCAGAGGAGCATGTTGTCACCCACGTGCGGATCTGCGCGCGGGCGATAATACGCTTGAAAGGAAAAGCGCCCTTAGTAAAATATGGCCAGCAAACGTTTCTGCTTAAGACTTATTGACGCCTTTTTACCCTACCTAGAAGTCTGCCATCCAGTCAGTAGTAGTCCTGACGGAAATATTGCGTTTAAGTAGGACAGCGCAATATTTTAGTCAGACCCACTAAAGAAGGTATTGACCTATTAAGTACATGTTATGCTAACAAAGATGGTTTTCCAATAAAATATTGTAGGCAATATACTCGTATCACGACAATAAATTTAAAGTACTAAGTATTCAAGATTTTATCGATGTGATTTGTGAGCTATAGTGAAATTGCCTTTACTTTGTTAAAATAAAACTAGTCTGTTTTGAAAGTAGTTATTTGGAAGTGTACGCGTGTATTTCATGTGGAACAGCAGACCAATATATAATTCGTTACAAGAATACCTCATCTTAAATATCATAATAATTAATATCATGGTGCCATCGGCAAGTTAATTTCAACACAATATTATATATAATATACTTAATATCTTATCGTTTGTTTGCACCACGTTTATTTTTTAAATATTATTTTTACAGAATTTAATAAGGGATAAAAAGCAGCCACTAAATTATTACCACTATTTGGTGTTTCCGTTAAAACTCGTCGCTTGCTGGGAATGGTTTGAAAAATCTGACAAGGATTACAAAATCATCATTAACTATGTCTACTTGGGTCTGATACTACTAGTTATGCTGAATATCCTGATGTCTCTTGTAATTCACATTTATTTGGGATGGACAGGTTTCATGTCCAGCCTCGTTATTATGTCCGAAAGCCTCCCGATGTTAATCACTATTTTTATTGTCTCATACTTTGCTACATACCAACACGACCTGTATGAACTAGTGGAATACGTGAACAAACATTTCAAATGGCACTCTGCATCTGGCGTCACAAACATGAACATGCAAAATAGTTACGAGTGCGCCAAAAAGTTTGCTTACTTCTACACGGGTTGTATTACATTCACTGTTACTGCTTATACAGTCATACCGATTGTCAGCTATAGTAAGTAGATCATAATCAATTTTCTATAGTAAATTAGTATAAACGCTTGCTTTAAGGACATTAGTAAGTACCTAAGATTGCTTTAAATAATTTATGAACCTTACAAAAGTACATACTATTTCAGTGACAAATAATGCTGCCTTACCTTGGATGTATGAGGAAGTGAACCATACATTTTTTCTAGCCTTAATTTTAGCAAGACAGTGTATGGTGCAAGCTATTATAGGTGTAGCTATTGGACAATGCGGTGAGTAGCAAATAAATAATAATATGATACTAATTATGTACAATAACAAAAACAAGTATGAAGCTACGTTTACCTAGTTTAAATATTCCACACGTTGATGTCGTTAAAACGTTGCGTATGTTTTTCAGGTGTATTTTTTGTTGCGTCCTCAATACTCATGTGTGGGCAGTTGGACTTACTATGCTGCTCCCTACGAAACATTCGATACACCGCACTTCTAAAAAATGGCATTAGACACAATACTTTGGTTAAGAAATTAGGAGATATTCGAGCTGCTGAAGAACTCCACTACAGTTACAACGAAAGCTTCGTGGAGAAACCAAGTTTCCATTTTGACAAAAAATATGTTAGCTTTCTATTTAATTAACAGAGACGCTAAGCAGGTCGAAATTCGTCCATAATCTATCGCTACTTATCTCATTTACACGCGAAGAAACAAAGAAAATATGAGCATTAAGAGCACGAGTAAGAGATTCAAACGGTGATAGATTAATGGAGGAATTTATAGCTGCTCCAGGACCGACGACCGTGCATGCTACAGCAAAGCTGTTGCTAGTAGCTTCTTTTAGCGTCGACTTAACTGTATTATATTTATATCAAATGAGCGTTTTTGATTATTATACTCAGGTTCAACTTAAAATTGTTTCAGATAGCTGATGGCAATATCTCTTATTACGGTAAGTATTTCGTTTTTAATCTTTCATTTCAATTATTTCTTAAAATTATAGAAGGCAAATAGGAGGGCAGTATGTTTTCTTTTCAACAGACTTTTACTTTTCTAATTAACAGACATCTATGATCCCACCTTTGACGACGATACGTGTGCTTCCATGGAAGACTGTGCTCGCGTTTACCAATTGATCAAGGAATTTAAAATTCAGTTTGAGAAGTTTGTTTCGCCGATACTCGTGATACGAATTATACATTACACTGTTTATCTCTGCATCTTGTTGTACACTGCTACAGTGGTAAATATTTAATATATTTTTTATGTCATCTAGCCAATTGAAGGAAGAACTACAGCTATCACTAATATTATTAATGCGAAAATGTGTGACTTTGTGAGTTTGTATGTTTGTTACTTCTTCACGCTGGAGGCGGCTGGAGGAATTTCGACAAAAGTATATGCTACTATGTAAAATGTAAATCATATTCACCATCATCATCATCATCACTACCATTATTACACCATGCACCATTACAGTATGATCCTATTTTTGGTACTTTTTATAGTCTATTACTATATTTCACTTAAAAATCGCGAGTAGGTAAGTAACACCGCGGGGCGCAGCTAGTACCTAAGTTTTATTTAACAATACTTTCAACAAATTTCAGAACTTCGATTTGGCCATGTTTGAATACTTGTTTGCGGTGGCGTTGGACATGTTTGTTCATTGCTACTTCGGGAACCAAATCATCATACAAGTAAGCGTTATTTCTTTATTTTTATTAGCAATCATGTGATATTATTTGGCTCAAATAAAATATTGGCATCTACTGACTACAATGCGACTGTACTTTTGAACCATTATAAAATTTACCTTGATAATATTATTTCAGTCGGATCGTGTATCTGAGGCGGCGTACCAGAGTGCTTGGATCACGATGGGTGTGCGCCCGCGACGAATGCTGTTGAACTTCCTGCTATCCAACCGCCGGTCTCTCGTCATACGCGCATGGAACTTTGTGGCCATAGACTTACAGACTTTTTTAGCGGTAAAATGTAAAACAATATTACACGCCAGCATGTAGATATTTCACTACAAACCGGTCTTGGCCATACATTTTCAGACCTTTATTTGCGTAAAACTACACCAGAAATAGGCATGGTAAAATCAACCATAATATTATCACAAGTTAAACTTACTACAAGCCAAGTTGGCTTAGTCAACATGCTAGGTACAATACAATACAAGCTATTGTGGTAAAATTATATAATAAGCCATGGGGTAATATTCTAATATACAACCACTTACAGTCTAGTAAGCCATAATAGTCAAGTTTTACTATAAGCGCGTGTTCAGACCAAACTGACGCCGCCGAATGTGAGCAGGCTCACTGTGAGCCCCAGTGTGAACGTGAAAATATACGGTATCGAATGTACGCGCCTACGCCTAGCGTAATGGCGTATTGTCGGTTAGGTGTGAACGAAAAAGTGAATATGTATGGAAATACAATAAACTGCGTAACGTTCGCTCATATTCGGCGGCTCACAGTCGGATTGGTGTGAACACGGCCTAAGTTATAACCTACAAGCTTTAATGGTAAATTTATATTACACCCTACAAGCTATAATGGTAAACTTTAACTGCAGTAAAATTTACAAGGTAAAATTATAAATTAACGTAAGCTCTATCTAACATTTTTTTAAATTGTTTCAGATATTGAAAACATCATTCTCTTACTATACTTTGTTGGTGAATGTTAACGAATAATAAAAATATAAGTACTTATATAAATATATTGTAATTATTTAAGAATTACATTTTAAGAAATAACAAAGAATTTTCGATCATGGTTAGTAGTTTTATTTACATTTAATCCTATTTAGTTTTATTAGTAATATCGGAGAATAATAATAATAATTATAATAATAAAACACTTCATTGCTCACAATTACAAAAAATTACACAACACAAGCTCAAATTAAAACAGTTATTTAAATATGTGGGCAAAGGCGATCTTATCGCTAAAAGCGATTTCTTCCAGACAACCTTTGTGTTAACTGGAGAACTTAAATGTAAGCGGAAGTATAGTTATTTGTATAAGTAGGGACGAAAAAAACATAACCCGGCACCATGGCTTACAGATTCTATTAAGGAGCTTATGGCGGCACGTGATAAAGCCAAGAGGAAATTTAAGCTTTGTCCTAATGAATTAAACCATGCCAAGTTTAAGTTGTTGCGTAATCGCTGCAATCACACATGTCGCGATGCCAAGCGGCGTTACTTTTACTCCTCCTTACAAAACCGTAACACAGCAGATACATGGAAATTTCTCAAATCAGTTGGTATTGGCAAATCTCCTGTCTCTGACTCAAATGATTATGATTTAAATGCCCTCAACAAACACTTTTCCCAACCTCCAATCTGTTTAAATAATAACTTGAAACTTAATACCTTGAAATCCCTGTCCAACCTACCCGTCACTTGTCCGTCATTTACTTTTACCCCTTGCACTGAAACGAAGGTCCGACTTGCAGTTCAATCAATTTCTTCAGAGGCAGCTGGCTGTGACATGGTTACTTCCAAGATGATTAAGATGATTCTCCCCTCCTTACTTCCTATTTTGACTCACATCCTTAATTTTTCTCTTTTCTCTGGCTGTTTTCCTCGGGATTGGAAAAAGGCGAATGTCATTCCTCTACCAAAAGTTCCTAATCCTACTTCACTATCTTCCTTTCGTCCCATTTCTATACTGCCGTTCCTATCTAAAGTTTTGGAGAACATCGTTCACCAGCAGCTCACTACTTTCCTATTAGAAAATAACCAACTTAGCTCATTGCAGTCGGGGTTTCGTTCTGGACACAGCACCGTTTCGGCCCTTTTAAATATCACAGATGATATTCGCTGGGCCATGGAAAATAAGTCCCTTACCGCCCTTATACTTTTAGATTTCAGTAGTGCCTTTAATTCTATCGATTTTGATATTCTTCTCAGTATGTTACTGTCTCTAAATTTGTCCCCTTCCGTCCTGTCCTGGTTTAACTCCTATCTTAGGGGTCGGTCGCAGAGAGTTACGATTAATAATAATTACTCTGATTGGTCTGATCTCGATGCGGGTGTTCCTCAAGGTGGAGTTCTTTCCCCACTTCTTTTTTCCATCTTCATAAACTTTATTGTAAAAATACTAGTTTGTAAATTCCATCTATATGCGGATGATTTGCAAATATACCGGCATTTCACCATACCCAATGCAGCTTCCGCCATTGCTCTCATTAATGATGATCTTAGACGTATAAGTGAATGGGCGCAGTCTTTTGGTCTACTCGTAAATCCCACTAAAACTAAGGCACTGTTAATGGGCAGTAAACGGATGCTAGCTCTACTTCATAAAGCTACTCTTCCTCCAATTATATTGAACGGCACTATGATACCTTTCTCCGACACTGCTAAAACCTGGGAGTTATTTTTGATGAACATCTGTCATGGAACGCCAATGTGAGCAACATTAGTCGTAAAGTATATCACACCTTGCACTCACTCAAATTGCTCCAAAAGTTTTTACCAACTCCTACTAAAATCTTATTAGCGCAGACCCTTATCCGACCCATTATCGATTATGCAGATGTTTGCTACTTAGACGCGAATGAAGATATTTTAAACAAATTAGAACGGCTGCAAAATCTTTCGATACGTTTCATTTTTGGCCTCAAGAAATATGATCACGTGTCCGAATATAGAAAGCAGTTGCAGTGGCTCCCTATTCGCTTGCGTAGAAATTACCGTATACTGTGTTTCCTATTTAATATTTTATTTAGTCCTACATCCCCTTCCTATTTGAAAGAGCGCTTCTCCTTTCCCAACTTGCAAAATTCATCCTGTAGATCCTTTAGACGCACCCTTTTAGATATCCCTCCTCATCGTACTGACTTCTTTGCATACTCCTTCACTGTTTCTGCTGCTAAACTTTGGAACTCCTTGCCAAGTCATATACGTGAATGTGAAACTCTTGCACTATTTAAGAGAAGACTGCATGAGCACTATTTAAGCTTCTCCTAACAATGTCACCTACGTCAACAAACCCCGTAAGTATAATACTATATTATAAATTATACATAATACATATTTGTATATTATTGATATAATTATATATTAGTATTACATTTATATATTTATACTTTATATAATTTATGATTATATATTTTATTTTATTAACGTACATAATTATAATAAATTTTAAAGACTCAATTGTTGTGTGCACTAATTATGGTTACCTTTTTTCTAAATTTCCTGTAACAGGTCTACTGGAAGAGATTCCAATCGGAATAAGTAGTACCTTTGTACTAAAATGTATTTCTAGTTTTAAGTCTTTCACTGTAAACAGTTTTGTGTACATAAATTATTAAATAAACTATATCTATACCTTTTCTAAAAGATATTTGTGCAATTTAGATTTAAATATTCCAATCGAGTCTGAGTGTCGTTACATGTCAGATGGTAGTGAGTTCCAAAGAGTTGTGGCCTTAACGGTAAAGGAATTATACTAGTAACCAGATCGAGCAAGAGGTGTTTCCAAAATATTATCCCTATCAGAGCGTAGGCAAAAATTATGGCTAGCACCTAGAAATTTAAAGCGTTCTTAAGATAAATTGGTGCACGAGGGTCATACAGAACTTTGTAAAGGAGAGTGAGAATATGCTCCTCGCGCCGTAATTTGATGGGTAACCACTTAAGTTTACGTCTGTATTCGGTAACATGATCAAACTTGCGCAACCCGTAAATGAATCTTATGCAGCTCCTGAACCACGCAATCTCTTTATCTGAGCCAAAGACATCTCTAAGCATAGCCAGCAAAATATCAGGGTCAACAGTACAAAAAGCGTTGCTAAAATCTAGGAGAACCATCGCAGTCACGAGTTGGTCTGACATTCCTAAACGAATATCATCTGAGACGTTGAAGCGTCGTGGTGCTATGTCCTGTACAGAACTCAGAATGATATTTGCTTAATAAGTTAATTTTTCTAATTTGCGAATTGAGCTGGTTAGAAACTAATCGTTCCAGAATTTTGGAGAGGTATGGAAGAATAGATATGGGCCTAAAATGGGACGGATGTGTAGGATAATTAGTTTTTGGGATAGGAATAACTACTGCAGTGCGCCAACAACTGGGAAAGGAACCTGTACTAAGAGAAAAGTTGAATATGTGACAGAGTACTGGAATAAGTATCTCAGAGCCAATTTTAATCATTTGGCGGCCAATGCCATCGATACCTTCTGCATTAGATGTGATACCATTCATACATGTTCTAACTTCGCGTTCAGTAACAGGTTTAAATGAGAACAAAGAATCTCTAGGTTTTTAGGGTTCCGTACCCAAAGGGTAAAGACGGGATCTTATTACTAAGACTTCGTTGTCTGTCCGTCTGTCTCCAGGCTGTAACTCAAGTACTCTGTAGCTAGACTTCTGAAACTTTCACAGATTGTGTATATCTGTTGCAGCTATAACAACAAATAAAATAAGAAAATAAAATAAGTTAATATTTAAGGGGGGCTTCTCTACAAGAAACGTATTTTTTTTGGCCTTTTTTGCTCGTATTCAATAATGGTAACAGCTAGGCACTTGAAATTTTCACAAAATCCTTAGTTATATTTGTACTTTAGTAATTAATAATAAAATTAAAATAAAGTAAATATTTATAACGAAAAATTAATCATATTGATTTAATAAGAATGGTGCCGAGTGTTGTGTACAGTGAGTGCGTGTTTTACAATATACAAAATATGAAGACAGGTACGTTACTCATTTTCAGCGCTTGAAGAGATTGAATTAAAAGCCATAGTTTCTACTTTGATTATTTTACCATCCGGAGTTTTAATACGAATCACACCATCAAGGGTCCAACAATTCGAAATGCCGAATTTCTGTCTTGCGGCCACTGCTTGCGGCCATGAATACTTCGTGCTTCGGTTTTGTCAGAAATTCAGACAATGTTATTTTGGAGTCTTTGAGCGCTCTTAATTTTAGCGCTTTATTTTTCCAAATAGACTCGCGAACGTGATAGTTATTGAATTTGACCACGATGGGCCGTGGCTTGCCCGTTTTGACTCCTTTGCCCATCCGATAACTAGCAGCGATCGAGCTGGCGGTCAGAGAAGGAACTTGTTGGCGAGATTGGAGATGACTCTGGCACTGGTAGATATGAGCGCCGATGGGTAAACGGCCGGCGGCGGCGCGCCGAATTTTTTTGGTCGGCGGCGGCGGCGCCGTCGGCGGCGTTTCTCAAATGCGACTTTTATCAGTTTTTAGGGTTCCGTACCCAAAGGATAAAAACGGGACCCTACACTTCGATGTCTGTCCATCTGTCTGTCTTCAGGCTGTAACTTAAAAACCGTTATAGCAAGATTTCTGAAATTTTCACAGATTATGTATATCTGTTGCCGCTATAACAAAAAATACTAAAAACAAAATAAATTAAATATCTACGGGGGGCTCCTATACAGCAAACGTGATTTTTTTGCAAATTTTTGCTCGATATCAATATTGCCCAACTAGCACATTAGTGATAAAAACTAATGTGCTAGTTAAGTAGTACTCTGGGCTCTGGCGCTTTAGGGATTCTGGAAGCAGTTTTTAGTTATACTAATGCATCCATTACTCTGTTTTTGTAAATTTTCTTAGACTTTCGACTGATTAAACTAAAATTATTAAAGATTTGAGCTTCTATGATGAAGACGTTCGCTTAAATAGGATTTTGATAAATTCAACCCCCATGGGGATAAAATAAGGGATGATGGAGGATATAAATATAATATTTTGAACGTATAAGTACCTAATAGAACGAATAAATTAAGACGAACAAATAATAAGTATTTTGTGGTCATAATATTGTCAAGTGCCTATCTGTTGCCAATATATTTTATGTCGAACAAAAAAGGCCAAAGTAGCGTTTGTTGTATGAGAGCCCCCTTAAATAAGTTTAATTAATTTTGTTTTGTTTTATTTTTTGCTTGATAGCATTAATTGTTGTTATAGCGGCAACAGAAATACATAATTTGTAAGAATTTTAAAAATTTTGCTAGCGAAGTTCTTGAGATATAGCCTGGAAACAAACAGTCATTGCAAGTCATTGCAATAGAGTCCCGTTTTTACCCTTTGTATAAGGAACCACAAAAATGGGAAAACTATCCAACTTTGTTATTATACTACGTCAACGCGGACGAAGTTGCGGGCAACAGCTAGTATAATATATTTATATTTTATAAGTAAGGGCCAACCCACACGTACCACAACCACACCACGTCGCAACGACAAAATACCGTCAAGCAGTGGTTACGTGTGAATGGTGTCGCTGCAGCTTTTTGTAGTTGCGTTGTGGTACCGACAAAATGTCGACGTGGTTGCGTTGTCGCCAGTAGTTGCGATGTGGTTACGTACGAAAGTCAATGAAACGGAGGGGGGAAGAGCGCGGGCGGTGTGCGCGCACTGTCATTGGATCGACGCAACGTTATGGTTGCGATGTGGTCGGCCACTAGTTTGCTTGTGGTTGCAATGTGGTCGGTATCACACAAGTGGTCGACAACGACCGCAAAATGTGGTACGTGTGAATAGTCTGCAGTTCATTTAAAATACGAAATATACGCCCGACCACGTGGTGTGGTTGTGGTTGTCGTGTGGTTGTGGTACGTGTGGGTTGGCTTCTATCTTTGGGTATTTTTTATATTTAAGGTATGACACAGGGTTCTAGTTCGTTCATCTAGTTTGGTTTTAAAAACGTCCACATTTTGTTCTTCTAATGACGACGATAAATGCGTAGCCATCGTCTACCATAATAACGAGTTCGTTCGTACTGATTCATTGAATCATTCCACTCGCTCGGCGCGCCGATGCCTTTTCGCGGCGGCGGCGGCGTGGAGGAACTGGCGGCGGCGCGCCGGCGCGGCGCTCATATCTAGGCACTGGTATCTTCACCTGGTTCCTCTGGTATTCCGTGCACCAGTAACATTTTGGTACAGAATCTCATTTCGATGCGATCGATGTTGTTTTTTAAGGCATCGACTTCGGCGCGCAGCATGACGAGGCCATTACAAACAAAAAAATTAAATACTGAAAACTCAGTGCTAAGCGCAGCAATAGTTGGTCCCCCACGGTTCGAGGAAGTAGCCAGCGTCAGCTCAGCCTGGAATTCAGCCATCTTAGCCTCAAACATCCGAGCCATATCATTGATGTTTTCTTCTGTGTGTGATGATAAGTGTGTGCGGTCATTTTGTGCGGTGACGAGGAAAAGATATTATAGAGAGGTATAACACTGCAGGCGCGTGACACTTATAGATTTTATAGATTTTTTATATATTCATATATTAATACTTGGTTTACTAATTAAATTAGAATAATTTCGAAGAGTTTAAAAATTTTACGTCTTTACTCTATACTACATAAGTTAAATCATAGGGTCAGACCACAACATGGAAATTTCCACATCGTGGAAATTTCCCATGCAATTTCGATGGATTTCCGCTGAAACAACATCACATCGCATTTCTGTGCGTTGTTTTTGCGATATGACGCCGCAACGCGGTGATATGGCCTGAAACGAGGCAGGCAGTGGACCTGCATATTATACGTCGCGTTATGTCAAATCCAGCCGACAAATCACAACATTGAATTGACATACTTAACACGACCAAATGACTTAGGTCATTCAGCTATGAATTAATTTCTTCAACAGTACATATATAATAATAATTAATGATCATGTCTGAGGTATGAGGAGGCTTCGGAACAAATAGGCCGGATAAACGTTATGGGCGGCGCGTTTTGTGAGGAATCTGCGGGGCTAAAATGGTCGCTTTGGAGAATCATATTATTATGAATCATATGATTCATTTTTAGGGTTCCGTAGCCAAATGGCAAAAAACGGAACCCTTATAGATTCGTCATGTCTGTCTGTCTGTCTGTCCGTGTATGTCACAGCCACTTTTCTCCGAAACTATAAGAGTTATACTATTGAAATTTGGTAAGTAGATGTAGTCTGTGTACCGCATTAAGATTTTGATACAATAATGGAAAAATTATTAAAAATTTTAGGGGTCCCCATAGGTACAACTGAATCAAAAAAAAAATTCTCATCTAACCTATGCGAGTGGGGTATCTATGGATAGGTCTTCAAAAATCATATTGAGGTTTCTAATATCATTTTTTTCTAACCTGAATAGTTTGCGAGAGAGACTCTTCCAAAGTGGTAAAATGTGTGTGCCTCCCCCCCCCCCCCCCCCCCCTCTAATTTCTAAAGTAGGGGCATGATAAGTCTAAAAAAAATATATGATGTACTTTACTAAAAAAACTACCAATGAAAATTAGTTTGAACAAGATCTAGCAAGTAGTTTTTTTTATACGTCATAAATGGTAAACCTTAAACCAACAAAAAAAAAATTTATTAAATTATTATTTATTAAAAAATTATTCAAAAATCATATTGAAGTTTCTAATGAATGAAAATGTGTGTGCCCCCCCCCCCCCCTCTAACTTCTAAAGTAGGGGCATGATAAGTCTAAAAAAAATATATGATGTACTTTACTATAAAAACTACCAACGAAAATTGGTTTGAACGAAATCTAGTTTTTTTTTTATACGTCATAAATGGTAAACTTAAGTTAACTTTCATTAAATCAACTGAAATATAAAAATAAATCAAAAACCTTTTAATTTCATAAAAATAATGTGAAACGTTGGAGAGCCATGCTTCGGCACGAATGGGCCGGCTCGACCGGAGAAATACTACGTTCTCACAGAAAACCGGCGTGAAACAGCGCTTGCGCTGTGTTTCGCCGTGTGAGTGAGTTTACCGGAGGCCCAATCCCCTACCCTATTCCCTTCCTTTCCCTCCCCTATTCCCTTCTCTTCTCATCCCAACCCTCCCCTATTCCCTCTTAAAAGGCCGGCAACGCACCTGCAGCTCTTCTGATGCTGCGAGTGTCCATGGGCGTCGGAAGTTGCTTTCCACCAGGTGACCCGTTTGCTCGTTTGCCCCCTTATTTCATAAAAAAAAAAAACCTTATTGCTGCTGCGGAAGTCGGAACCCTTCATGGGCGAATCCAACTCGCACTTGGCCGGTTTTTAGAGCTAAGTGGGCTTTTGAGAACGGGCAAGCAAGTAGTTGCTCTAAAGGAGTTTGAGAACCGAGGTAGGTTAGAGTTTCAACTATTAATTAAACTTGAGTAGTATAACTGGTCTGTGACTTGATGAAGTTATAGGTGCAATCGTTGTATATCGCCTAAAAGAAAAAAAGGCTATTAGGTACAAGTGCGACTGACGAAAAGTAATAAATAATTTAAGCGATAATGTCAGACTAACTGCATGTTATATTCATTTGAAAATTAGTAGCAATTAGTAAAACTTAAACAAGAGCAAGTTGCAAAAAGTTTGCAACATCGAAATTAGTCAATTTTAATTAAGGTGATGTTATAGTGGTTATGGTAAGCATTTTTGGAACGAAGTTCCTTTACGCGCGTTGCGAAAGGGGGCCAGACAGAAAAAATTAAGACGAAAAGTTGTAACGACACTTTTGACACGACACGACACGCGGTAGCGCGTGTTTCTCTCTCTGTCTCTTTCTCGCATTGAACAGTGTGGTGTAGAGAGGTTTTTTTAGTGTATATATACAGGTTTTTTGTACATAAGAAATAATAAACTGGAACTTCGTTCCATCCGGGTGTCCCTTGACACCTCTCAAGTTTTTTATTTGGTTATTTTTATTGATAGCAAGTTGCTAGTGCGCCATCAAAGAAACACCGCGCCGCGCGCGGTGTCTATGCGTTGGGTAAATAATGATTTAACTTTAAGCATAGAGTTATTATGTACGTAGTACCTACATAATAACTCTATGACTTTAAGCTACATAGAGCGTCCGTGGCCTAATGGGTAGACCTTTGGTTCGCACTCCTAGAGGGTGCAGGTTCGATCCCGGGTGGAGGCGTGTACCAATGAGACATTTTCTGATCTCAAGTACATAATACGGACACTCATACGGTGAAGGAAAACATCGTGAGGAAACCCGCACATAGTTGGTCCCAGACGTATTGACTAGTTCTTTCCTCTGGATTAGGCCGACTATGTTGCGAGAATGCCGTATGTGCTTGGGCAACCATACGGTCATTTAAAAATCTTGTCCCAGGCACTACAGTATTTGAGGAGTGGTTACTTCGCTCTGAAAATACTGTATAAATCATCCACAACGGATGTAAAGGCCTAGCTTTAAGCTACATTTACGCAGTGATCAATTGATATTATTTTTTTATATTATTATTACCTACTACCTACTGTGTCCAGTAAGACACCGACATATTTTCGTCAGTCGTAATAAGAATTTTTCGAAATAACGTACTTATCATATGATAATATATACCTATATAGGTAGAGGTAGTTTTGTGACTTATTGTGAAACTGCCTTTACTTTGTACATAAAAGCTATTTCAGAAGTAATTATTTGCAGTGTAAAGTAGGTACATTTGTTTCATGTAAAACAGCAGAACGATATAAGATATCACTGCAAAAACACTGTCTTAAATACACAGATCATGGCGCCATTGGTAATGTTAATTTGAATATAAGAACATCGACAGAATAGACAGAAATCGATTTTAGAGATATTTAATGATTACAGAAATTTATTTTGCTGAAGATTTTAAAGTTGATTTCCCCTTGAATGTCTCTGAGTGTAGCTATGAATGACGTCTATTCGTATCATTTTATTTCTGATCTTTTACAGAAGAATGTACAGCCACCCCCAAATTATTACCACTATTTGGTGTTTCCGTTAAAACTCGTCGCTTGTTGGGAATGGTTTGAAAAACCTACAAAGGATTACAAAATCATCATTAACTATGTCTACTTGGGTCTGATGCTACTCGTTCAACTTAATATCCTGATGTGTCTTGTGGTTCACATTTACTTGGAATGGACAGGTTTCATGTCCAGCCTCGTCATAATGTCTGAAAGCCTCCCGATCATAATCGCTATCTTCATTGTTGCATACTTCGCTACATACCAACACGACCTGTACGAACTAGTGGAATACGTGAACAAACATTTCAAATGGCACTCTGCATCTGGTGTAACAAACATGAACATGCAAAAAAGTTATGAATGCGCCAAAAAGTTTGCTTACTTCTACACGGGCTGTCTTACATTCACTGTTACTGCTTATACAGTCATACCGATTGTCAGCTATTGTAAGTTTATTAAATTACTATAATAATAATCATTCTTTACCTTTAGTTCTGTAGTATACCTTAACGCTAGCTCGCCACTCCTATGATACTCTCAATTGTGCACATTACAAACGTAGACGTATTTCAGTGACAAATAATGCTGCCCTACCTTGGATGTATGAGGAAGTAAGCCATACATTTTTCATTATCTTAATTTTGGTAAGGCATTGTATGGTGCAAGCTATTATTGGCGTAGCTATTGGACAGTGTGGTGAGTAACAAATCCATACTTGATATTATAAATCCGAAAGTGTGTCTGTTACCTCTTCACGCTCAAACCACTGAACCGATTTTGCTGAAATTTGACATGGAGATACTTTGAATCCCGAGAAAGGACATAGGACACTTTTATCCCGAAAAAATGTACGGTTCCCACGCGATAAACGAATTTTGGCGCAACGGAGTTGCGGGAGCCATCTAGTAAATAATAATACTCTGATTTGTGCATACTTGCGTACTCAACAAAACGTATGAAGCTAAGTTTATCTAGCAGCTAGCATAATAACTCTACAGGCAGAACATCCGTTGGTTAGTAATAAACGTTGCATTTGTTTTTTTTTTCAGGGGTATTCTTTGTTGCGTCCTCAATACTCATGTGTGGGCAGTTGGACTTACTATGCTGCTCCCTACGAAACATTCGATACACCGCACTTCTAAAAAATGGCATTAGACACAATACTTTGGTCACAAAATTAGGAGATATTCGAGCTGATGAAGAAAACCGCTATAGTTTTAACGAGAGCATCGTGCAGAAGCCACGTTTCCATTACGACAAAAATTATGTGAGCTTTCAATATAATTTAGTTGCAGAGTAGGTACAAACTCGCCCATTGATACTACTTGTCTAATTTACTTGAACATCTGTTGTTATAAAGAAAAAAATCATCTCAAAAGCGTAAGTGAAAGAGACAATAGTATTTTTCAGTGGCGTAACTATAGGGTGGCAGGGCTGGCGAAATGTCACGGGCTCCCGACCCAAAAGGGCCCAAGAGGCCGTGAGGTCAGAATTTTTTTATACATTTTTTTTATTATTAACGTGACGATTTTTACTGATTGCACGGCCCCAGCAATTTGCCACGGGCCCCGGATGTTAAAGTTACGCCACTGCTATTTTTATTATTATTTTTTTTTACTAAAAGCTTTTAAAAATTTCAGCGACCTGAGGGCAATAATATTTCTTCTTACGGTAAATGTTTTGTTTCTAATATTTTTTAAATTATTTCTCAAAATTGTATAGTAATTTTTTTCTCTTGATGTCATAGTAGATAAAAAAAGCTTGTAATTTAGAATTATAAAAAAACGCGTTTTTATCGAACAGACATCTATGATCCCACCTTCGATGATGATACATGCACCTCTATAAAGGATTGTGCTCGAGTTTACCAAGTGATCAAGGAGTTTAAGGTTATGTTTGAGAAGTTTGTTTCGCCAGTTCTCGTGGTCCGCATTCTGCAGTACACTGTGTATCTCTGCGTCTTGTTGTACACTGCTACAGTGGTAAATAATAATCATGTTATTTTTTATGTACCTAGTCAAAACGTTTAACTATCTAGCCGATTAAATATTTTTACAGTGTAACGCTTAAGTACTTTTTTATTATTTTTTAATGTTCGTTTTTATTTTCAGAAGTTCGATTTGGCCATGGCAGAGTACTTGTTTGCGGTGGCGTTAGACATGTTTTTTCACTGTTATTTCGGGAACCAAATTATCATACAAGTAAGTTTAGTTTTTGCCGCAATCTTATGATATTAGAAGGTGGTACTTAAAGAAAATTAAAAATATTGGCAAACATGTCGTTAGGTCATGTAGTTATAGTGAGTCCGTAATAAAATTTACCTCGATAATTTTTCAGTCGGATCGTGTGTCTCAGGCGGCGTACCAGAGCGCTTGGATCACGATGGGTGTGCGCCCGCGACGAATGCTGTTGAACTTCCTGCTATCCAGCCGTCGGTCTCTCGTCATACGCGCAGGGAACTATATAGCCATAGACTTGCAGGCTTTTATAGCGGTAAAATTAAAAGCTATCTTGGTAAAGCGATTAATGGCATACACTACAAAATTAAACTACAAGTAGTCATATAATCATGCTACGTTTAATTCTAATCTTAGAGCCATTGTTAAATATTACAAGCCAACATGGCAAAATTTTATTCAAAGCTAGCATGGCAAAATTTTACTACATCCCATTATGGTAAATTGTCAATACAAGCTGTCATGGTAAATATATATTTTTTTTTAATGAAATAAGGGGGCAAACGAGCAAACGGGTCACCTGATGGAAAGCAACTTCCGTCGCCCATGGACACTCGCAGCATCAGAAGAGCTGCAGGTGCGTTGCCGGCCTTTTAAGAGGGAATAGGGGAGGGTAGGTATGGGAAGAGAAGGGAATAGGGGAGGGAAAGGAAGGGAATAGGGGATGGAAAGGAAGGGAATAGGGTAGGGGATTGGGCCTCCGGTAAACTCACTCACTCGGCGAAACACAACGCAAGCGCTGTTTCACGCCGGTTTTCTGTAAGAACGTGGTATTTCTCCGGTCGAGCCGGCCCATTCGTGCCGAAGCATGGCTCTCCCACGTATAATATATGTACTGCAAGCTATTAGGAAAAATAATAAATTATCATGCGAACATTACACTACAGTCTACAAGCTTATATTTATGTCTACTCTATGAAAAAATACTTACATTACTTTTCCTTGTTTCAGATATTGAAAACTTCTTTTTCCTACTACACTTTGTTGGTTAATGTAAATGACAAAAAAGGATATCACTAAATCGAAGCTTTTACACAAAATAAGCTGCATCGCAAATTAAAGTACGTACTTATGGCGATTTATTCTAGTTGAGTAACTGTTGTTAGATACTTTACTGCTTTAAGCTTAAATAGTTATATGCTGCTTTTAAACTGGATTACTAATTACTAGAAATAAAAGTCTTTAGATTACGTTTAGAAATTTTTATTTACGAATTATTATACAATATTGTTCGTACATGTAATAATTATTATAGATTCAAACTGGCTTTGACGGTCATCGTACGATTTAGATACAGCAAAATAAATAATTTAATGCGACGCTACACGCGCTCCGTGGCTTGACGATTTGGCTGCGCGCAGTTAATCCGCGAACATTGTGAAAATACATGAACAAATTAATATTAAAACATAATTTATATAAATTGGCCTCATTTCATAGCTGAGGGTGTATAGACCGGCGACCGATCGGAGTCCTAATCTAGGACATAAAGGTTCCAAACGCGGAGTTCTGTAGCAGTCGTTCGGTGGACGTCACTTTATAAATTGCCAGAGCTCGAGCCAAAAAAACCTACTTTTAAATACAGAAACAACGGGAAAATGCGCTTTCATGATGACAACGGTACAACATTAAATATTTGTGCTCAATAGTCTCTCGAAGTACAACTAGGTCTATATTGGATATTTGTAAATGATCACCAGGATCGAAGATAGCTGTTATAAATGGCAGAAAGTATTATGATAAAACGTAAACATCTTATTTAATGGGTACTCACGATGTTGTAGTATTATTGCTATATCAGGGCTGTACTGGAATGTTTATAAATTAAATTGTTATTATTAATCTCAGTTTCATAATTTATGGTGGATCGATTTTGTTTTGATTGCAATAATACTGTTATGAGATCGTACAAGCCTACACTCAAACTTCAAAGACCCACGTCATGCATTTTGAATGATGCGCGTACTATACGCAACGAGTGGCGTACTATACGCTCGCATATACGCACATACTACGTATCGGTACGATGTAATCAAAGTAAACGAAACATGTTTTAGCGCATTTTCACGTCTAACTCCTCGCGACCAGCCACTAATGGAGCGGAAATAATTCTGTTACACATTTAAATCGTCGCCTAGGCTCGACACACTATTTACGCTTAATATAACCCTATACGACATTCAGATACATATAATGCGTTCGATGCACCCTTTTTACATTAAAAGGTCATTTTGAATTCACATTTAAGTTGCAGACAAGCGCTCGCACCATCACACACATTCATTTCTTACAGGAATCTAGCTAATTTATTAAACTTACAATTTGTAACGGCTGGATGTCACGTTTGAATCTAAGCGTTCTTTAACATAATATTTTAATTATTATTATCAGCTTTTCTTTGAGACCTTAATATATATTTTTTTGATGTTTAGGCAAACTTAACATTGGTCAGTGTCAATGATTTGCTTTGCGAATCAATACCATTAATGTTTTTTATACTCGTCCGCTCTTGTGGAGTATATAAGTCCGCTCTTGTGGAGTATATAAGTATTAAATTTATATTCAGCTTTTTTCAATTATAACATCCAAAACCGTCGATTATTCTGCTTTTAAGAGAGCGGCGGTTACACTCGATTAGGCATTATAATACTACGTAAAAAATTGAAAGGCAAAACCCAAGGCGGTTTCGACCGAACAGAACGCTGGAGTAGGTATCTTAACAAAACAATTTTTCTGTTATATAGCGACTTCAAATTATGGATCAATTTTCATACGCCGCGGTGTTGGAGATACGATCAAACTCGGTCAGAATTTGTTTTGAGATCTTACGTAAAGTAAATCTTCGAGTATAGTAGTATTCCTTTCCGATCACGGGATTGGATGAGTACGCCGTTACGGCGATACGAGTCTTTAATTCTCCTCGATATCGGAACAAAAACTACCAACGACGTATAATACGAATTAGGACGCGTTGTCTTAGGCTGTTTGACGCTTTAGGCTTTATTTGCATAGATAGCCAGCGAGTTGCGTTGCACTATGTGAAACGTGTCGTTTCAGTGTAAAACAAGTATAACAATAACTTTACTTTGACTCAAAGTTGCAGTATCAATGCAGTTGGAGCAGCAAAAACGAGACTCAACTGCATTGAAACTGCAAATCTCGCCTTAGAACTGCTAACGTGAAACGAGCCTCAAATACAATGTGAATATTGACCTGAAAGCATATTTTGACCGGTGTGATCGGGCGACCGCAGCGCCGCAGTACCGCCGGGGGAGGGACCGCGGGTGACACGCCCCGCCGCCACCTCGCCGTTAGCTGCGGACAAGCGGACACATCAGCGTTTTTTTTTTTCTATACTCGTAATGGCGTAATCTGTCGATAGCTGTCACTGACCCTAGTCCAAAAAACTTGCCATATTTCGTCGTTTTCTATAAAAACTGCGTTTGACAATAATATTACACATCTAGTCTAAGGGCAATTTTGCATACTTTTCTCATTATGATTCTAAAAATTCCTAAGAGGTTTTCCGATGAATCTATAATAGTCTGTCTTTCGAAATTCAATAATTTTCGAGCATTTTTCACATCGCTCCTAGACTAGTAAGGTCAATGACTGCTGGTGCCAACATAATCCATTTTGACTTTAGATCTTTAAAGCTAGATTCCTTTTGTGCTTTTTGAGGTGATGGCAATGATGAAACAATTTTTAATAACTTAAGTGATTATTATCGTTGGGCTCTCTCCCGTCAACTATTTCTTAACGCGGATCTTACTGTGTCCTACGTATTATTATGGCACCTACTTCAGTCTTTACTCTTAAGTAGCTTGTGTGTTTGTTGATCTTCCCATTTACTTGACCTTGATGTTGGCATCAATGCAGACCTAAGGCACTATTTCATACTCGGATACTGGATGTGTTATTGGCAGTGTCGACTACATGTATAACACGGAAGGAATATCTGTGGGCCTAAGTGTAAGGACACATCTGCCGAACGTACGGCGCCGAAAGTTCAGCGGCTGAAGTGTCAGTCGCAATATTCAGTCGTGTCGCGCGTGCCCTGATGTGTCATAGAGAACTTGAAATACACTGCGAGCGTATTTAGCCGAACGTTCCGCAGATGTGTCCTTACACACTTTTCACAGCGAAGTTAGATGACAAAATGGCGCTATTTTTCTCCACAGCGACGTTAGCGAGCCAAATATCGGGATTCGATACGACGCATTAAAGGGCCATGAGTCATACCGCTTAGAAATACATTTTAGACATCTAAGATAGCTCAAAAGTAGCGACTGCAATATGTCCACAAGCACTCTGATTTTATAACGTTATTCCGTGTTTCATCACGTCCACAGATATTTCGACCGGGCACATCTTACTACTACTAATACTACTGGGTGCTCACTTCTTCTTGTTCTTGGGTTGGGCGCGGGGCGGCGTGTTGGGGCGGCCCATGTTGAGGCCGGAGTAGAGCTTGCGCTTGTCCGCCGGCTTGAGTATCTGGAACGAGCACATGAGGGTCTCGTCTACGGACATTAGGGCGCCGGCGTTGTCGAACTCGCCGCAGTAGTTGGGAGCGGAGAACAGCGTGACGAGCTGCCGCTTGGCGAAGAACTCGTATCCGTCCTCCACGACTTGATGGGCGCGGCAGATCAGGTCGAACTCGTGCTTCGACAGGAACTTGCCCACCACCTGCAAACAGAGGTTTGTTGTTAGGGTCTACTATTGCCTCAAAGGATGTATAGATGCATACGTAACCGTAATTTAAGAATAATTGATATGCAGATATATTTTGTACCTTGAAAATGTTGTTAGCTCATGCTTGTTTATTTTGAATCTCGGTTTTACATTATGGCTTGTTATTAATTGTGAATTTTTCGTAATTGAATCTCCTGTGATGCAATAAATTAAAATAAAATAACTTATTCAGAAGCCACTGCTTATATCTTTAACAGAGGCTAAACCTCCGCATAATCATAAGTATTAGGATAAATTGCAACAGTGTGGGATAAGTTTTATTCTTAATTTAATGTCATAATCGTTTTTATATTAATAAAGGAGAAGACATGACTTCTCAAGGAATCTCTCAAAGGCGCGCAACTATTTTTCGGAAGCGCACATCCTCGAATGTCATCAAATTAGAAGTCTAAACAGATTTAAGATGTTTCCTTCCTCGTAATTTGTATCTAGAATATGCAAACTAGATTTAAACACGGAAATGAAGCGAAAAACGTATTTAATCTATAAAAGTACCAAGTACTATCTTTAAAGTACTTAAGTATGTTCCTATGTAAACTTTGTGTAGGCACGCGATGAAATTGAGTGAAAGTGTTTGCGCTCGTCATGCGCGCGGCATGTGTCATCCCGTTATCGCTTATCACGGCGCTATCGCAAACGAAAACATATTTTCCGTCTCGTATCAACCGAGGACAAGGTTATGTGTTCGCTTCTTGTTTACCGCGACCGACGCGCGGACATGCATGAATATGTATACCGTCTTTGTGTTGTGATAACAGATTGAGCAAAACAATATTATTACGAGTATACAAAAGGAAACATAGGTTTAAAACGCAACAGCGTTTCACGATTTGTATCTTTTATAAGACTACTAGGACAAAGGCAAAATCATTACAATAGTTACTGCGTTTTAATAGGGAATACGTTCTTTTTTTGGGTTTTAGGTTCTATAGTAGTTACCTCTTTCTTCAAGATAGATTTAAGCGATTGTGTGAACACCTACTCAACTTTAATACAATAGTTTCATTCCACAAAATATTTTCGCCTATTTTGAACATGTAGGATGATCCCATCAACGACCACTCATGACGACGATATAAACAGAGTGATCTAAGTTTCATTTTTAGCAAAATGGATTTTAAGCATAACTACAAAGAAAAATCATAAATATTTTACGCCACAAAAAAGGCACTTAGATATCTCTAATTCTATTTATAATCCTTCATACCTCAGTGCCGAACGTGAAGCTAACACCGCGGTCGTTTCCGCCCCATCCGACAGTGTCATACTTTATACTTAGATCACTCTAGTTCTGTCGTCTTAACCCTCGCCACGTACCTCAGTGCCGAACGTGAAGCTGACACGGCGGTCGTTTTCACCCCATCCGACAGTGTCATACTTTATACTTAGATCACTCTAGTTCTGTCGTCTTAACCCTCGCCACGTACCTCAGTGCCGAACGTGAAGCTAACACGGCGGTCGTTTTCACCCCATCTGACGGTGTCATACTTGACTTAGATCCCTTTAGTTCTATCGTTTTAACCCTCTCCACGTACCTCAGTGCCGAACGTGAAGCTGACACCGCGGTCGTTTTCACTCCATCCGACGGTGTCATACTTTACTTAGATCCCTTTACAGCTCGACAAGGCTTTAAATGAACGTGGCGAAAAAAGGAACTAACGCTGCCATCATACAAAAACGTCTTTTTTGACAGTTCTCCTTTACCAGCAGCGCTACCGCCCACGTTCATTTAAAGCCTTGTCGCACTTTAGTTCTATCGTTTTAACCCTCTCCACGTACCTCAGTGCCGAACGTGAAGCTAACACCGCGGTCGTTTTCGCCCCATCCGACGGTGTCCTTGTCGGGGTCGGACCACAGCAGGTCGCACAGCAGTCCCTGGTCGGGCACGTCGGTCGGCCGCATGATGCGACGGATCTGCTCCATCGCCTGCAGGTCCGGCGACAGACCGCCGTGGCAGCAGAAGATCTTCTCGTCCACTGGAATGAGTATCAGTTATGAGTTATGACTTGACTGTAGACTTGTAGAGCCTACCGCCAAAGTTAAAGCCGTGTCTCTAGTATCTACTCAATGAAGAAATGGCATGTTAATTAAGTTAAGTCTTCCTTTGTTTTATTTAGGTCAAAATTAATCGACAGTGAGTTTAGAGATAGGCCTACAAAACCTGCAAAGAACAGTAATTAAGGCTGTTCAAAACATTCGAATACAATAAAGTATACAATTAAAACCTTACAGTATCAACTACTGCTTAGGTACTATGTTTTTAAGAAGATTTAGATGATAATGTAATTTGTATTTCAGTTATAAGTTTGACATGGAGGTCGTTCTATAAGCCCGAGGCTTTTAGCTATCAGATGACCTTGACGATACCACTGCAGTACCTTCGTTAGCTGTACCCCCATCTACATAGACATAATATGCTAGTATAATGTCTAGTATGTAGATAATAAATTCAACCCCAACTATTTTATATCATAAATCAGTGTTTTCCAAACATGTGGGTCGCAATCGCCTGGGGGTAAACGATAACTTTGAATTTCAATAAAAAAAAAATACTGGCAAATCTGTAGAGATAGATACATAGGTAGTTATGTAAAGGTAGATAAGAAAGAAGACAACTTTATAATATTGATAGCAGTACTGATACACATTAATACAGCAGTTGACGCCAATATCAAGGGTTTTGGTGATGGACCACCTGTCTATGTTTATTTTTTCATTCCTCATTCGCGGGACTCAAAGTATCCCCATACATTTATACATGGGAGAGCCATGCTTCGGCACGAATGGGCCGGCTCGACCGGAGAAATACCACGTTCTCACAGAAAACCGGCGTGAAACAGCGCTTGCGCTGTGTTTCGCCGAGTGAGTGAGTTTACCGGAGGCCCAATCCCCTACCCTATTCCCTTTCCTACCCTGCCCTTCCCATCCCTACCCTATTCCCTCTTAAAAGGCCGGCAACGCACTTGCAGCTCTTCTGATACTGCGAGTGTCCATGGGCGACGGAAGTTGCTTTCCATCAGGTGACCCGTTTGCTCGTTTGCCCCCTTATTTCATAAAAAAAAATACAAAATTTCAACAAAATCGGTTAAGCGGTTTGGGCAGGAAGAGGTAACAGAAAGACACACTTTCGCATTTATAATATTAGTAAGTATGAAAATATTGGATGCTAGACGAGATTAAAACACAACATAGATACATAGCTGACCCAGCACCGGACTCCAAAGATGCTGGAACCCGTAACTTTATCAATGTAAATTGTAAATCTTCCGTGTTCAGTGTACTTTTCCTTATTTTTTGTAGCGACTTCTTCAGTTCTCACACAGAATTATAAGTAAGATACATAAATCGTCGTTTAGATAATCGCGTGATGAAAGCGGCAAGTGATAATTCACTCTCTCGAACTAACAATGCGTGCAATTGCATTGATACGAGCAGGCGCCTCGCTGACCACAGATAACCCGCCACATATTCCGACTCCATACTAATATGAATGCGTGCGTCTATCTTCCTCCTCTTCACGCTTAAGCGCTTAACCGATTTAGATAAAATTTGGTATCTCATCACTCCCAGTACATTTTTATAGCGGAAAAATGTACTCTTCCCGCAATAAACGGAATGCTGCACAAAAAATGTGTTAGGTTGGAAGAAAGTACTGTTTTTTTACGCAGAAAGCCTTGAACTAATTTAATGAAATTTGGTTTTTGGCACAGTAACTGAATTCGGGATGTCTCGATAACTTTACTTTTGTTTCTTTTCTTCCCAAAAAAAAATTTCTTCGTAATTTTTTTGTTTTAAATGATAATATTAATTCATGTTGACATGACAAGAACATTCAGTTATTGGACTGCTCAATTATGTTTAGAATTAACATTGTATGATTAAATAACCGACTAATTTTTTTTACTGTCCATGTTTTACTGTCGCAATAATTAATCAACCGCCATTAAATTAAATAACTGCTCAATATTTTTTTCAACTCATCATAATAACATCTCGAATAATTAAATAACAGCTGAAAAAATTAGTTCCCTTTATATTATTGCCTAAAATACCTACCTACCTACCTATCTACAGCCTACTCGTGGCTTTACTTTCCGAATACAATTTTCTCTCATCAGTTTACAATAATTGGTTAGCACAGTAACTTTGTATATTACATTTTGTTCAACTCTAATCATTGGTTGTCAGCATTTTAGCGCGCGTTTGTGCTTAATCGAGCACCTAAAGAGTCCAGTTAGTGACCACTGAACTAAAATATGTAGATTGGAGTGCTATCCTGAAGTAAACAAACCATTTGGAAGCAATTTGCCGTAATTCGTAAAGGGATCCTAACTAACAGTGACAGTAATTTGTAGTATAATCAAATGGGTACCATGTCCAAGGCTGAGTAACAGGGGAAATGGCTACACAACACAACAATAACAACTTTAAACTCTTTCTAATTTTGTTTCACTTATATGTAAATAAGAGCACAGTGTCATTTAAACTCACCAATAGCTGCTACGGGTAAACAGTTGAAACAGTCTGTGAATGTTTTCCATAACTTAATGTTGTACCTCCTTTTACATTCATCATAGAACCTGTGAACAAAAAAATTATATTAATGAGCACAGACTTTGAGACAAGGTTTGGAAACCCTTTGAATTTTTTTTAACAAATATAACTTTGTGTGATTTTTTATTTTTATAAAAGTACCATTTCAGTCCTTCAAAAAGTTTCAAGACTAACATTTATAAGGGTTTTTGTGAAAGCCTAGCCAGCACTAACTTTGATCTTCTTGGCAACATTCCAAATGGTTTTTATTTTATTTTAGTCTTGTTTTCGTGAATCCACACCTCGTCGATATAAATTAATTTGCATGAAATATGTTTACTCAGTACTTATATAAAGGTGGATCAAAGAGTAGATGTCTACATTTCTCATATTCTTTATTCTCAAGCTATGGTGATATGAAGTTCATTTCAATTTATTTTTAACCTAAATGCAAAACTTGACCAAAGTTAATGTGCCACTCTATTCCTTTCTTGCAGTTTGACTGACTTAAATAATTTAAATTTAATTTTAAATTTTATACTAATTATTAGTACCATTACAGTTGTTTGTATGTATGTATGGATGTTTGTTACTCTTTCACGCAAAAACTACTGAATGGATTTTAATGAAACTTTACAATAATATAGCTTATACATCAGAATAACACATAGGCCACAATTTTAACCGACTTTCAAAATGGGGGAGGTGTTATGTTCGTTTTTTTATGTTCAACGATTACTCCATCGTTTGTGAACCGATTTTCAAAATTTTGCTTTTGTTGTATAGGGTATCATCTCAATTTGGTATTATATTCATAAAAGTGATGACCTGATGAAGGGATCCATAAGTAATCGAGGGAACTCCTCAAAATTAATATGGAAACATGTGGTGACTTCGGTTTCGTGAGAAGTATTCTAAGCATATTATGCTACCAACAAGTAAGATTTTGCACAGAGGTATACCATGTTTCGGAAGGTGCTGAGAGAACTCCTGATTCTTTATAGATACAAGTTTGGGAATTTCGGCGTTGTATTAAGAACGGAAGGCATATTATGCTACTATGCAAATTACATTCATCATCATTATCATCATCATCATCACTACCATATTATACCATGCATCGTCCCATGATTATGAGCCAATTATGACCCTATTAATGGTACTTTTCATAGTCTTTTAGATCGAAACTCGAGTTTGTCAAGCGATTTAAAAATATCTATACTAATATTATAAACCTGAAGAGTTTGTTTGCTTGAACATGCTAATCTCAGGAACTACTGGTCCGATTTAAAAAATTATTTCAGTGTTAGACAGCTCATTTATCTAGAGGCTATACGTTATCACGCTAAGACTAATAGGACCGAAGAGGAGAACAGAAAAAAATGTGGAAGAAACGGGGAAAAATATAAGAAAGGGTTTACTAAACTAACTAACTACTAAAAGTCTCACGAACTCCTGGAGCAATTTTTATGGCAATATTTGGCACAGATATAGAGTAGACCACGTGAAGGGACATAAGCTATTTTTTTGCGGGAAAATGTACGGTTTTTGTAAAATTCCTAATTTACGCGGGCGAAGCCGCGGGGGACATCTAGTATACTATAAGTATAATACAATATTATCATGTTCCTGCAAGACTGAAAAAATCTGTCCTTGGCAGCTTTCATGAGGATAAAAATAGCCAATTTATATTGAGCCAGTTATGTCAAGGGTAGGATTCTTATTGAACAAAAATGTTGTTTTATTGCAATAAAACCAAAAAAAAAACAGGTTGATACATCTAGAAATTTTAATTATAATGCAAGCTACACAAATTGTAATTTTATAGTTATTTTGCCCATAACGGAAGCCACTTTGCCATAGACAAGACTAATTATCTATCACTACATATTATATTAACAAAAAATTAAAACCGACTTCCAAGATAAAAACAATAATAACATCCTTATAATATGAACTAAAAAGTATTAAATAATTTTTCCTATCTAGTAGTGCCTTTTTCCGAATTCGGCTAAACCTCAACTATTTCTGTATTCAATCTTCATCATTTTGAAGTCGGTACCAGATAGCTGAATCTTCAGTTCTCTGACAGAATATTTGAAACTTTTGGAACTGGCACTGACTGCAAAATTATTGTTTTTACCTTGGAAGTCGGTTTTAATTTTTTGTTAAAAATAATAATTTCACTCTTTTTAGTTACCTAGTAAACCATCGCGTATATTCTACGTATCTTATTACAATTTGTATCCATATACAACCATGTGACATTGGTGACCCTGAAGTGGTAATGATGATGATGATTATGATGAATGTAATTTGCATAGTAGCATATGCTTTCAGTTCTTAAAACAGCGCCTAAACCCCCAAACTTGTATCTATAAGGAATCCAGAGTTCTCTTATTATCTTCGGAACCATAGTATACCTTGGTGCAAAATCTTGCGTCTTGGTAGCATATGCTTAGGATACTTCTCATAAAACCAAAATCACCATATCTTTCTATATAAATTTTGAGGAGTTCCCTCGATGACTCATGGATCCCATCATCAGATCACCACTTTTGTGAATATGGGACCAAATTGGAGGTAAACCTAATAGAACAAAACAAAAATTTTGAAAATCGATTCACAAACGGCGGAGTAATCGATGAAATAACAAAAAAAAAAAAAAAAAAAAATATATATATATATATATATATATATATATATATCCACAGCCGAACATATAACCTCCTCCTTTTTGGAAGTCGGTTAAAAATATGAACTATCTGCTACAACGGAAACCAATTCTATGAGACCATAACTGAATAAGACTAATAACTATCTAGATGTGAGCAATGTATATGTTGATGAAATCCCGATCCAAAATGTAAAGATTTGTAATGTGAAGACTGTAAGAAATGAATGTAGATGTGTATCCACAATCTGAATTGTAACATACATCTTATATATAAAATTCTCGTGTCACAATGTTAGTTACCGTACTCCTCCGAAACGGCTTTACTGATTTTTACCTAATTTTATATGCATATTCAGTAGGTCTGAGAATTGGCTACTGGCTACTTTTTATATTGATAAGTGCATTTGTTTAATAAATAATAGTAAATTATTACAACTCGAGACTGATGGCAACGTTGCCATGGTGCCATACTTATTTAGTCACTTCAATAAAATAATATGGGCGAAATACTTTAAATTCTATGAAGGTTCAAAAAAACGGCGAAACACTTCGAGAAAAGGTAGGTAGTGCCCTTGCGCTTTGCTTGGCTCGTCTCGGCGGGGACACTACCGTGTCTCCAGATCACTTAGGGGCTGTTTCACCACTTCCTGATAAGTGCCGGATAGGCTATCCACCACTTAACTTGACAGATAGAGTATGGAGAATCTGTCAAATAAGTTGTGGATAGTGAAACAGGCCCTTAGTTTTATTAGACCATTACATCAAAAAGATTATTTTGTTTAATTGACCTAGGGTTTCAATTATTATAATTAATTTATCATTGTCCTGAAACCTCCAATACAGTAGACCCACATTAATCCGACAAACGTTTTGCACGGCCGTGTCGGATTAGCGGATTTGTCGGATTATAGAGTACTCGTACGTACGTACCTTAATAAACATTGGGCAAAATAATGTTTATGTACCTACCTAAACCTAAATTAACCAGTATTATAGGCATGTTGGATTACAATGGGCGCCAGATTAGCCAGGGGCCAGATTACCGGGGGGCGGGGGTCTACTGTAAATGCTTATAAAAACTATATTAGGTAGTATTTCTTTCAGAGTGCTTATAAAACCTATATTAGGTAGTATTTCTTTCACAATGCATATAAAACCTATATTAGGTAGTATTCTTTCAGAATGCTTATAAAACCTATATCAGTAGCCCTAGCACGGCGACCAGTGGAAATGCGAAAGTATAGACAAACTGTGGAGATAAACATAAGGTGCCGTTCCGATCTTTTTTCGTTCCGAAAAATTCTATTAAAATGCCACTTTATGACAGACTATAGTCCTAAAAATTTAAATAATATCCTACTTTATGACATATACTATAGTCTGTCATGAACTGGCATTTTAATTGAATTTTAGTCGGTCGCGATTAGCCGCGGTAAAGATCGGAACGGTACCTTAAGTTTATGTCCACAGTTTGTCTATACTTTCGCATTTCTACTGGTTGCCGTGCTAGGGCTACAGGTAGTATTTTTTTTTTCAGAATGCTTTGAATTATGATAAACTGTGTGTAATCAGTATGATGATTCCATCAAAAAATAATCTCAAGATAGGATAGGAAATCAGTAATACATGATAACACAGGACAATAACCCTTAGTACCTTGACTTTATGCTCATTTTTGGATGCCATGTAACACCCACATAATATTATGTTTACATAAATAATTTTCCAGTTTCCTACTTGCTGTAGATGTTCCAAATACAATATCATTTTATCCTTATAGGAAGTGTACACACAAGCCTTACAAATTGGGGCTAGAGTCATGTTGAAAAATATTAAATGAGTCACACACAGCTTTTATAACAGGTAGTTGACCGATGATTCAACATAAAAAATGATTTTTTTTTAATTTCTTGCCTTGATTTATTTACTAAAATAATAAGGTTAATAGGCATAGTCTTTTTTAAATTATTGACCCCTCCAGCTTTACATGTGTGTGAAAAACACACACACAATCCTCTTTAATTACTTCCTCTATTATTGATTAGGACCTTGCTACACCTACTGAGTACTAGCAAGACAGTGCTTTCGGCCAACAAATTGGGCGAAAGTAAAGGTAGTAGAGTGGTGAGACATCACCACTCTACTCTGTAGATGTTATCAGGCCCTTAAGGAACATTGAGTCGTTTGAGGTTGGCAATAAACAGTCATCAGAAATTTCAAGATACATTGCGTAAAGATGTGAAATACATACCCATAAATTCTGTTGATGCTAGCGCACTCATGGTTGCCTCTTAAAAGGAAGAAGTTTTCAGGGTATTTGATCTTGTACGCCAGGAGCAGGCATATTGTCTCTAGTGACTGCTTCCCACGATCTACATAATCTCCAAGGAACAAGTAATTGGATTCTGGTGGGAAGCCTCCATACTCAAATAACCTTAATAAGTCATAATATTGTCCGTGAATGTCACCTGAAATAAATACATACTTAGAACTCTCAATGTTAGGCTCAATGTTAAATAGTTTAACTAAATATATATATTATTTTGAAAATTTGTATGATAGTATTGTTGAGTTTTGAATGTTACACATAATCAAATAATATTATGTTTTAAGTATGTTATACATCAGTTTTAATCAACCATTTAACTGTTCAGTTAATATAATAGCCTTTAAGTTATGTTTTAAGCTGTACAGTTAAGCCCTTTAAACAGGGAGACATGCGCCAAAGCTAAAAGAAACTGTGCAGTTAATTTCAGAGGACTCCAAACTGAGCTGCTTAACTGAAAGACTGAAGTCTAAGGTATAACCATAATGATGATGTTTAAAATTACTCTTTACTTTCTTTGTTCACACCCATAACTAAATAACAACCAACAATAATTATAGATAAAATGCAACATTATTAATATTACGACACAACGAATAGTTGCTTTTATTGGGGTCTCCAAATTGATGTTCAAAATATTACTATTTATATATTTTAAAAAAAGTCTGGTAGGCAGAATAGACAATAAAGCATGCATAATGCATAGTTTGTTATTGTAAATAATTTACAAATAAAAATTAATATTAACAACAAAAACAACTACATATGCATTGTACATTGTACAATAATTTTCCCTTCTAATCGGAGGAACATAGAGTTCTCAGGCTTGATGGCGTTACCGTAAACTAGATGTAAACTTCGAATAATTTGTAACAAGAAGGAAAAAACTTTACAATTATAAGGCACTTACCGCATATTTTTAACGGTGCTTCAAGTTCGAGCAAAATAGGCTGGGAAAGAAAGATTTCTCTTGATTTTAAACAGAGCCCTTTGATTTCGATTTCTGTCAACTGTACATTCATACCAGGCTTTTCGCCTCGTACTAAAACAAATATAAACACCGATTATGAACACAAAACTAACATATTTTTACACTTACAAATCTACTATTTAACTAAAAAAGCTACCAAAATTAATTTGTTTATTGAGATTTAAACTTATTTTGAATTTACCTTTTAATAATTTTTTTATTACGTTATCGATGTTTAACTCATCTGTGTCTCTGTCTGCCATCGGATATAATTATTGTGCACGGTTTTTATTTAATAAAAAATACTTAATGAATTAAGATCTTCCTGATATTTGCCGATTAAAATGGTAGGAACACCAATTTCGTTAATCGGCTACGCGAAACTCAATGGCGGCGACATTAGTTTTTGGTGTTGCCATAACTCATAAGTCAATAGTCATAACCACAGCCTGCACAGATGACAGAACACAATAATATTGTGAAAAAACAAAAAGTATGGATTATTGTTTATGAAAATAATTAGAGATTTTGATAAAAAAATAAATCAGGAAAAATAAACAAAACTTTATCTAAAACACAGATTAAGAATTAGTTACTAATAATAATAACAAAACCAGAAAAGGAGCGTCATATTTGCTGGCTAGCCGGCATAAAGTAACTTAAATATAGTAGGTACTAGCCGGCAGCCGCCGTACTGCCATTTGCTGCCACCCACTGACCTCCATTATACAAGTACGCGTACTTTTATAATGGAGGTCAGTGCTGCCACCGCATATTAAATAAAAAAAACATTATGTCAACTGCAGGGCTGCCAATTTATGATGAATTCCTCAAACTGCGGGGATTCTCAAGATGATAGGTTTTTTTTTTTCAAAATTTTGTTTGCTGCCCGCGACACTAAGGCCAAAACGTGTTTGTGGCCCGTATAAAAAATAGGTTGAGTACCACTGGTTTAAGTCATTTCCCAATAAGAGCATGTACACACGAGCGGATTTGGTACGCAGTGAAGGTCTTCACTGCGTACCAAATCCGCTCAGTGTGTAGAAGCTCTAATTGGCCTTTGGCCTTTAAGGCTAGTTCGCATTAGGCCAGTATTTTAGTCTAGTACCGAGTATCTTAGTAGCTAAACGTGTCTGAACACTATTTTTTTAAGCAATTTAGTCAAGTAGATTAGTAAGTAATTTATTCGAGCCAATCCATTTTATTCTATTTTTCGCGGGCGAGTAGCATCTCCCACCACGCGTCCGCGCTACTGGCGCACCGGCTAAACAAGTCCGAACCTTTCGAATTAGTCGAGTTCATTAGTTACCGCAAAAATTTACACAACTTTAAAACATTCTCAAACTACGAAGTATTCTTTGGGATCTTCCAATACTATTTTTGGTCAGTACTCAAGATGCATCTCGGTCTCAAGACACGGTTCAGGCTCTGTGATTGGTTGGCTGTCAAAATTTGGACCAATCACAGAGCCGAACCGCGTCTTGAGACCGGGTCGCATCTTAAGTACTGACCAAAAATACGGGCCTTAGTAGCTTCTAGTTTATTCCTTCTATCGATCCATTTTCGTATCCATAGCTTCTTTTTATTGATCACATTTTCCTCATCTACCTCTTCTAAAACCGCCGTTAAGATTAACTTAATAAGTTTATTTACTTTATTGTGCTGTAAGCCACACACCACAGATTAACTATTAAGGTACAGCTCGACAAGGCTTTAAATGAACGTGGGTGACAACGGGAGCGTTGCTGGTAAAGGAGAACTGTCAAACACATGTCAAAAATTAAGTTTTTGTATGATAGAAGCGTTCATATATATATATATATATATATATATATATATATATATATATATATATATATATACCTCCTGCAACTTTTCGCCATCGTCCCACGCGAAAAATATACCATCCTCATCACCTTGATGAGTGGCAGTCTTCCACAGTGCGTTTTTCGCGTAACTTTCTACCGCGCACTGTAAAACTCTGGAACGAACTGTCAGCAGCAGTATTTCCGGACCAATACGACCTGAAAACCTTCAAGAAAAGAGCGTATTCCCTCTTAAAAGGCCGACAACGCACCTGCAGCTCTTCTGATGTTGCGAGTGTCCATGGGCGACGGTAGTTGCTTACCATTGAGCGCCACAATAACTAATCGAGGTCGAGATTCGAGATGTTGAAAAGATGAGGAATAAATTTAGCCATAAATAACGAAATGCGGCAATAATAAATTTTAGTAATATATTCTTATTGAATATTACAAGAAAAAGTAATCGCGGCGTCCTAATCAGGAAAACTGAATAGTTATATCAAGCCCCTCTAATGAGCATGTACCATTTTCCATGTTTGACATCGTAATATTATCTTAATATTACGATTATAAATTAAACTGACACCTGTCAATCAATGTTCTATTATAAATACTTTTTGTAATATCCCCATCATTTCTCAAAATGACCGCCGCGCCTCTTCAAAAAATCGCGGCATGCCACCATCCGCTTGGTAAGGGTATTCTAGGGGATTTCTAGGGGGAAATCAAATTATTATATAGTTCAGGGGTACGTTGCCGAGACCATCTGGCAACACTGGGTAGAAGCCATAATATTATGTCCAGTGTTGCCACCTTAGCTCTTTTAGAGCTAGATGATAGATCTAGCACTTTTTGCTGTAGTCGAGCTCGTTTTTTGATGATTTAGCCCCAAAAGAGCAATCTAGCTCTTTCGCTATGTGATACGAAATTTCGCTCCGTGCTTAACGAGTTATGAAACAATGCGCGCCATGTAGCATAGATTTCGTCACTCATAAATTCATAATTATTCATTAGGTAAATTATTAGTTTTGTTCTGGCAACCCTACTGTTTCTCTACTGGGGAATCCCCCAATTCTCTATCTTAGTATAAACCGAGTAATTTAGAATGTAATCACAACTTGTTCATGGTAATATTATTTTAGTGTATGTATTTTTCACGGTGTTATAATATTGACGAGAGATCGACTAGCGAGCGAACATTTCTTTCATTCGTTTTCGTAACTTATTGAAAAATTTATTTTAATTTCTTATGGCCCGAAACATATGCAAATACAACTGTGAGCACATAATACTAACACAGATTCCGCCACTGATTTTTTTTAGCTCTTTCTAGCTCCTCTTTTGATAGCAAAAATTGCTAAATCTAGCTCTTTCTAGCTTGTCGAGTTGCTGTTTTTCAAAAACCAAGGTGGCAACACTGATTATGTCAAAGTTCAAACATTGCAAACATATTGTACCAATAAAGTTTTTAGGTTACAAAAGCAAAATAAAATTGAATGCCTTGAACTTTGAATTAGCGTTATTTTAACTTAAATTCATTATTTTCGCGAGAGCACAAAAGATACTGTGAGCGGCGTAACTGGTGGGCGGTGCTATATTTTATACCACCATTAAACGTAAAATGGAAATGAACAGTTCATTTTTTACCGGCATAGGAATTGGTATTTGCATAGGTATTTCAATTTATTCGCTAAAAAAATATCTTGGAATGGTTTCTGAAACAACCAAAGCTATAAAAAAGGTCTGTATTGTACATTACTAGTGTACGAATCACCATGTGTGCTAACAAATAATATTAATATTTCTTTGTTGTTTTGCAGTTCACTTCTAAGTCTGAATATAAGGTGGTATTGGTCGTGAGAACCGATTTGAATATGAGCAAGGGGAAAATTGCAGCACAATGTGGCCATGCAGCAGTCGGTGTATTTGAAAAAGCTCTGATGAGAGATCCAGAGGGCTTGAAGTCTTGGCAGATGACTGGCCAGGCAAAAATAGCTTTGAAAACAGATTCTGTAGATGAAATTCGTCAAATAGCAGATAATGCTAAAAAGATGGGGATCATAACATCTCTAATCCGTGATGCTGGAAGAACGCAAATTGCTCCTAACTCTATAACAGTACTTGGTGTTGGTCCCGCCCCAAAAGATATTGTTGACAAAGTAACCGGTCATTTAAAGTTACTATAAAATATAATATTGTAATAATATTTTTATTGTTTTTTTACTATTATTGGTTTTACCACAGATGTTTTTAGAAATGTTATGATTTTTAGGGTTCTGTATCCAAAGTGTAAAATTGAGACCCTACTACTAAGATTTCAATGGCTGTCCGTCTGCCTGTCTCCAGGCTGTATATTATGAATCGAAATAGATACTTTATGGTACGTTCCTACGCTTGCAGAGGCTTGGCAAGTGTCCACAAGCACAAGCGTGTAAAGAGAGTATCTGGCTTGGCTTGAGTGAGCTTGCGGACGCTTGTATCCGATCCGGAGTAGTGTCGGTTTTTGGACACAGATCAAAAGGCGCTTGCGGCAAGCGCTTGCGACGCGTTCACACGTTGACGCGCGCTTAGTAGCCGCTGTGATCTCGCGACGTGCGACGAACGCACGTCTAGTTCTGACACAAAAATGAGTAGCTGGTTGAACGAAGAAGGTTATCGTTTTTGGAACCAAACCGAAAAATGTCTGGAACCCCAAAGTTGTTAATTGCCGACACAAGTTCGGTGTCCGCCATGCTTGGATGTACGTAACACAGATTAGAGTAGTACGTAATACACTGACGCATTCACAAGCGTGTAAACGACTTCCAAATGCCAAGCGAGATATTTTGTGGACGCTTGTGCCTTGTGGACGCTTGCCAAGCCTCGGCAAACGTAGAAACGTAGCATCAAATTTTCACAAATCATGTATTTCTGTTGCCACTATAAAAACAAATACTTAAAACAAAATAAATTAAATATTTAATGGAGGCACTTCACATGGCTATTTGTATTTGCTATTGGCTATTTGTTGCATTTGGCAAAATTATTGACGTATACACAAACAAGCAAATAAAGGCAAAATATACGACCTTCCACACATGGACGTCAAATACCAAACGTTTATTTTGTTTATTTCATAAAGTTAATATACCTAGCGGAATAGAGCAACAATCTCGAGCTGTCAAACGAAACTGAAATTGGTTTGTATCTGTGTGTAAAAATATGTGTACGTATACACTTACACAAGCATGATTGAAAATGAATTCTATGAGATTAAATTGTCAACGTGCCGATATTCGATAAGTGCCGACTGGACGTCAAAAAAAGAGTTCTGCTGTCATGTATCACACGTTTTTTTTTACCACGCTGTGTTACTGATAGTGACATCTCGCTTGCTCAGGCCTTTGTTTCTCTATTCCGCTAGGTATATTAACTTTATGGTTTATTTGTTTATTTGCCTATTTGACTCTTTTGATGTGCGTCAAAAACCGACAAAGGTACGGATACGTCAACGTGTATTTGGTATTGGTCATATTTGTCAAATAGGCAAATAAGGCCAATACTTTGTCAAACATACCGTCTACACATATTGATTGTTTGGCGAATACATCAAATACGCAAACACAAAATATAGCCATGTGAAGTGCCTCCATAAGGAGGGCTCCCATACAACAAACGTGATTTTGATGATGGCAACAGGAAGGCACTTGAAATGTTCACAAAATACTCAAGTTGTATTTATACTTTAATAATAGTTAATAATAAAATTAATATAAAATAAATAATAAAGGGTTCCATTACAAAAACACAATTTTTGCCCATTTTTGCTCTCTAATGGCACGGTACCCTTCGTGCGCGAGTCCAACTCGCACTTGGCCGATTTTTTATTCATATTTACATACGTTATTATGTAAAAAGAAGATAATAATATTATGAAGAACAAAAAAAAATACTGAAAATTATATAAATACTTTTGTGAAAGAGCTGTTTTTTACCTAAGTATTATCCTACTGTGGGGATATGCGTGGAGGCCGCAAAGGAAGATCTTCCGACCGAGCGAGGTGGTATGCTCGGTCAGGCCGGAGCCCACGTGATACATTTCAGCTGTCGTATATATAGCGATGCGCTAAGAAAACTTCGATAGCGCGATGCAGGAATGTTAGGCGAATTGTGGGTACCGCCACATCACTCCCCCCCGAAGACCGGAGGTCGAATCTTGAAGTCTCGTCGCTTGAGTCGCCAGTGCCAGAGAGTTCCAGTGAGTCGGAACTGTTGCAGTGAGTCCCAGTGAGTCGGAACTGTGAAGCTGCTGCACGGGATCCAGTGAGTCGGATAGCTACGTGCTGACCAGGAGAGATGTGCTCTGCTTGCTGACCGGTCGGTGTAGTGAGAAAGCCCGTTGATGCCGATGCGGAGTCGCCCAGGCCGCGGTACATTGCGGCTAGTGGACGAGGTACCCGATGAGGCGATGCTGGCTGGCGCGGTGCGGAGGTGCGGGGAGTGATGATGATGAAGGAGGCGTGTTCTGTCGCCAACTCATGTGGGCCAATCTCCTCCCGACAAATATCCGCTCTGTCAGCGTCAGCGAAACGTTCCAGACGAAGACCACACTCGACGAGCAAGCTGCGCTGGCCGACAAAATAATGGAGCAGAATGTAAATAGTACTGTAAATAGCATCTCAAGTCATCGTGTAAATAACTCATCATCTACATCATCGAACGTCGAGTGCCTTCTCATCGAAGAAATCCGCAAGCTGTCGCTAGAGGTCGCCGAACTGAAATACAACTATAATAATTATAGAAGAGGACACTATCAACGCTCAAGACACAGATCGACATCCCGATTCCGTCAGCGGTCATCTTCGCGGCCACGATCTTCATCACCATCGCCGTTCTGCTATTACCACAGCAGATTCGGGAAAGAAGCGCGAAAATGTACACAACCGTGTACATTCAACACGACGGAAAACTAGACAGAACGTTGGCAGCGGCGGAATCCGGCGTTCACAATAAACAATACCGCCTATTCGTCACGGACAAGACTACGAATCTCACTTTTTTGGTAGACACGGGTGCCAATATATCCGTCATACCGAAAAAGAAAGGCATCAACAACACCACCAACAACACCGTAATACCGACATACGGCGAGAAAACACTAGAGCTCAACATCGGACTTCGCCGACAATACAAATGGAAGTTCATCGTCGCCGCAGTCTCGAAACCAATCCTCGGTGCCGACTTCCTGCAACACCACGAACTGATTGTCGACTTGAAAAACAGAAGACTCGTCGACGGGAGAACAAGTCTGCACATCAACGCACCTGGACGCTACACGGACGTACCTACTGTCCGTAGTGTCGACAGCACGCAGTCATACCACGATATCCTAGCAGACTTCCCCGGCATCACACGATTAACTGCGATGAACATCACGCCGAAACACAGCGTCGAACATTTCATCGAGACTACCGGGCCACCACTACATTGTCGAGCCCGACCACTACAACCGCATCGCTACAATCAAATCAAGAAAGAATTCGAAAATATGATGCAACAAGGTCTCTGTCGTCCCAGCAAAAGCGCCTGGTCTTCTCCGCTTCACGTCGTACCAAAGAAGAACGGCGACATAAGGGTGTGCGGCGACTACCGACGACTAAACGCAGTTACGAAACCCGACCGCTACCCTATTCCCCGACTACGAGACTTCACTTTTCAACTCGCCGGAAAAACATTCTTCTCGACTATCGACTTGAACCGGTCCTCTAAACTGGTGACAATGTGGGGATATGCGTGGAGGCCGTAAAGGAAGATCTTCCGACCGAGCGAGGTGGTATGCTCGGTCAGGCCGGAGCCCACACATCTGACACATGTATGTATGGATGTTTGTTACTCTTTCACGCAAAAACTACTGAACGGATTTTAATGAAACTTTACAGTAATATAGCTTATACATCAGTATAACACATAGGCTACAATTTTAACCGACTTTCAAAATGGAGGAGGTGTTATGTTCGTTTTTTTATGTTTCCCGATTACTCTGCCGTTTGTGAACCGATTTTCAAAATTTTTCTTTTGGTGTATAGATGTATCATCCCAATTTAGTACCACGTTCACAAAAGTGGTGACCTGAAATTTTGAGGTGTTCCCTCGATTACTAAGGGATCCCCCTTAGTAATCGAGGGAACACACAAAAATTTATATGGAAACATGTGGTGACTTCGGTTTCGTGAAAAGTATCTGAAGCATATTATGCTACCAATAAGTAAGATTTTGTACCGAAATATATCACGGTTCGGAAGGTGCTGAGGGAACTCCTGACTCTATAGATATAAGTTTGGGAGTTTCGGTGTTGTTTTAAGAACGGAAAGCAGATGCTAGTACTATGCAAATTACATTCATCATCATCATCACTTCCATAAACCATTATACCATGCATCGTCCCATTATGACCCTATTATTGGCAGTGACGGATTAAGTCTACTTAATGCCCTAAGCAATCCATGCCTGTGGGCTCTGCTATCTGTATGTCAACTAGAATCTGCCTTTGAACCTTTACTCTTCTAGTGCCCCCTCAGACGGTGATGCCCTAGGCTTAATACTGATTATTGGTACTTTTCATAGTCTTTGTTTTAAAGTATGATTATTATTTATTATTTAATCTTGGTGCTACAGTTACCAAGGTGGCAATTGGATCATGGGTAACGTGACCATTTATTTTTTTTATCAGAGCGGGACATCAGCAGAATTACGCCCCCCCCAAATATTAATTTTATTTGAATTTTATTATATAGGGGAGACCGGAGGCAAAAGTAACAAATTTTCTTTACGACCTGATTACAGAAAATTGGAACATCATATCAAAAAAATTCTTTTGCACAGCCATTGGAAATATATCTGGCTATACAAGGATCATGCGCAGGTTTTGATACCTGTTATTTTCGTGGAGTTATTACAGGATAAACGAGGAGAGGGAGAGTGTTACAATTGCCGCCTACCCGGGGGCAAAAGTAGCAAATGTTTGAGACAAGAAAAAATCAATTAATATTATGAAAATGGAAAATATTTATTTATCAATCGGTTTCTTATTTCAGCCTTAATTAGCCTAGATAAGAATTAACAACAATATTTAAAATTACATCAAACAACAACATAAAATAGCAAGCTATGCTAAATTTTTAACTAAGCCTTATTTCGGGCTCAAAATTAAACAGTTCCATACTGATTCAAAACTATTACAACTGTGCTAATTATTATAAACTTAGATGTAAGTTTTGGGATTCAAAGTTAATTTTTCATTTTGTATGAAATATCGTTCGTTAAAACTGCCCCCGTGTTACTATTGCCACCAACATCGTAAACAGTAAAACGAGCGCCAGAGAGAAAAAAATCTTAAAATTAAACATTATGTTATTCAATTACTTTAAAACATTATCTCTAATAATTTTGTACCTAATCATAATAACTATACTGAAATCGGGATTACTAGTCGCTAGCGGTCATGGAATTTCTGTCAAAAACGTGTCCTTTTCCATACAAACCGCGATTGACAATGAAGTGTCAGATATTGTCAATCGCAGTTTTATATGGAAAACGACAAGTTTTTGACAGGGAGTCAATGACCGCTAGCGACAAGTAATCCCGATTCCAGTATAGTATTTGAACAAAAATATCATATTGAAAAAATATTATAACTTGTCATTTCACACAACAATCAATAAATGTCTACTAATAATAACAAAATTAAATAATCAGTCATTCTCAGTCTTCATATAGTTTCATTTGTAGGAAAAATAATTAAAATCACAGCTATCGATATCTATACCTAATTTTATCCTTATCAAATCCTTCATATTAATAATTCAAAAAGTTATAGGATGGTATTAATGTAATGTACACCATTATATAACTCTTTGACGGTCAAACAACAAACAGAAGTAGGTGAGTAATCAGTCTATGTTAGTCTTACTATATTAGTTTAGTCTGAATCATTAGACTCACAGTTATGGCACGTATAACTAAAACCTATCTGTGGAGTACAATCTTCGTGAGCCCATTCGTGACATTCAGAGCATTGTATCCAAATTTCGTTGCTCTTGCTATTGGAATAAGCCTCCATACAAACTATACAAAAATATTTTTCTTCGTCGCTTTCACTGTCTGTTCCTTTTTCTTTAAGATTTTGTTTATTTATCTTTTTGCCTTTTGTGTTTTTAGTTTTATTTAATGATTTTTTTACACCCTTAGCATTCTTTTTCCGTAGTTTTTCTTCGTGTGCTTTTTGGATGGCTTCTTTTTCTGGAGTGTCTGTGTAAATTGCACTTTTTCCTTTCTTTCTTCCACGGGTACTGTTCTTTCTCGGTGGTGCCTTTGGCAACGGTCGAACGACATCAGGAGAAAAATGTACAGCACGTGAAGAAGAAGGCAAACATTCCATGGAATAAGATGTACCCATAACCGGAGTGCTCGGTCTAGCTTGATAGTCTACTGCTCCTGAAAGTACCATCTGTTTTGCTTTCTTTGACTGAGTGACTTCACTTTCTAGCAAATGATTAGTGACTAGAGTCTCATTAGGTGAGTTATGACATGTGTTCATTAAGATCATAGGAGGAGTTTCAGAAAAAAGAGATTCAACGGGCTTATCAAAAGCAAGAGGATCATTTGAAGATGCCAAATACCCCAGAGTGTTAGTACTGGTTTCAGTTTTTCTTGATTTTGTAGTTTGAGTGATTGATGCAAAAGCATTGCCAGTGGTCTGGTTGGTAAGTATATCCAATGAAAGGTTTTCAGCATGCGAGGTAGAAGCTTGAGGTTCAATGTAAGATGAGTCAACTAGGTTGGCGGTCAAACGGTTAACACGCTCCCCATGCGTTGGTTTAGATGTTTCGGCAGGCCAATTACAACCAAGTGGGTCACTAGGAGACGGTGAAAGGGCCGGTGGAGCGACTGTGCAAAATTCGTTTGTGGGTTCTACTGGTTTTGTTAATACTGGGTCTGGTCGATCTGTGACAAAGGAGGGATTATAGTCCATTTCATCAAATATGTCTCTATTGTACGGGTAGATTCCTGTTACTCTAAACCCTCCTTGAATATTTTTTGGTGTTAAAGCAATTGGGTAAGCAATGTTGACTATATACGGTATATCATGTATGGTCATAGGTCTGCCGGGGTGACTACGCATCCAAGCAGTACATGCACTGTTAATAGCTTTTTTCAATGGTCCATTGACTGACCTGTCAACCGGTTGCAACTTGTGCGTACAGTGTGGGGGAAATGATAGCATAACAATGCCATTGCTCTTGCAGTAATCTAAAGCTGCGATAGTAATGTGGGAAGGATGATTGTCTAACGTTAGTAACACTTTGTGGTTCAATGATGCATTAGAATAGATCACGAAATGTTTCAAGAACAGTAGGAATTCTCTTTCTTCCATCCAACCTGATTTGTTTCCTGCCCCGATACATCCTATGGGTCCATCGCGTACAAAATGAGGTTTATAGTTGACCCTTGGAAACACAAACATTACTGGGATAGCGTTTCCTATAGCGTTTACTGCAACAGTAATGGTCACTAAGGTACCACGCTCACCCGACGTCAGCGCACCGACCTGTCGCATACCCTTTCTAGTCACTATACGATCCGGCTTATGGACTGTTGTAACCCCAGTCTCATCCATGTTATAAATGTCTTGGGGTTCAAATTTATAACGATCTAACACCGTGGCCAGGTTGTTAAAAAATGGTTCGACATTATTTCGATTAAAACTCGTAGCTCGTGAAAGACTGGTAGCTTGAGCACATCGAATAGACAATTCCGGGTGACGTTTCATAAATCCAGAAAACCAATCTTCGCTAGCAAGCTCCTTATAGTCCCATGATTTTGGTCTAGAAAGATGGAAATGTTTTGCTAGATCAAAAGCTAATCGCCGTACTTCTTTAGGGGAGAGGCCGAAATAAATGTCCGCTGTTCTAATCAAATAATCACATATCAAGTCTTCTTGATCTTTTGTGAAAATTTTACTGGCCGGATTATAACCCATCGTTACTATTTGGCCGTCTAAAGCATTTTCTTTTTTTTTGTTTATACCTTGTTAAGGAGACGTGGCACAGGTCAAACATCCTTGCGGCAGCACGAATGGAGCGGCCTTTAGAGACCTCCTCATAGGCTTGTTCATATAAGAATAAATCTTTCGTACCGCGATAGGTTTTTCTTTGTCTGTTTCTTGGCATCTAAAATAAAAAGAAAATTCATAATATTCATAATACTCCACTGCATTATCTTAGAATATTTTTTTCTTAAAACATAAAACATTCACTAATTTTAGTAATAGTAAAATATTATTATTATTCGGTGTCAATTGTAACACAGGGTCAATTGTAACGTTACAATCGCCCCCTAAAAATGTGTTGCAATTGCACCGGAAGGTGTTTACCTACAAAATATACTATATCTCCTAAAATACATTAAATCACACGGATATTCAGTAAAAAATAAAAACTTTAATCTTTTAGAAATCTACTTCTCAGTTTGAATTTAATGCAAGGAGCCCAGAAATCTATAAATCTCACTTTAAAAATTACGAAAATTCTTACCTTGAGTGTCCGAAAAATAAAATGGCGTTTAACATGCGACCGGCTTGCGCGGTGGCTCGCGCGTGACTGCCACTATGAGGAAGCCTATTACGTGCGTTTGTAACACCCACACATGCACAAATAGAACGAATGGTTTCGTAGTTATGGCCAATGTTAATATTGACCCCTGTTACTTTTGCCTCCGGTATCCCCTACTTACTAATTACGAAAGTATAGACTATATAGGTTGGATTGAGTATTTTATGAATATTTCAAGTGCCTATCTGTTATAAATATAATATTATATCTACCATTATTGAAATCGAGCGAGCAAAATATGGCAGAATAATCACGTTTGTTGTATGGGAGTGCGTTACTTCCAGGCATTGAACAGGCATTTCAAACATAAAAATACTTTTAAATTATCGTTTGGTCTGTTTGCAAAAGCGGGACAATTTCGGCCTCGCGGGGGACACCGGGAGGCGGGACAGGCTGCCTGAAAGCGGGACTGTCCCGCCAAAAGCGGGACGTATGGTCACGTTAATCATGGGATACATGAGGTATGTAGTTAGGTAACTTCTCACGGTGATTTTAGATTTAGAAGTATTTTAAGTATATGCTACCAAAAAGTAAGATTTTGCATTAAGGTATATGACGTCATGGCCCCGAAGGTGCTGAGAGAACTCCTGACTTCTTATAGATAGGTACGAGTTCGGAGGTCTCGGCGTTGTTTTAAGAACGGAAACGAAATCTATCTATCTAAAATAAAAATACATTTTAATTCAGTCTTATTAAAACTCGAGAATGGCTGAACCGATTTAGCTGATTTTAGTCTCTAAAAGAACTAAAAGTCTCTAAAAGTGCGTGGAAGTCCAGGGAAGATTCATATTAGGTATGAGTGAAGTGATACGAAGTTGACCGGGTCATCTAGTAAAATAATAAAGAACAAAACAATGTGTTTCTTCCTAACAATAAAAGGTTTTTTAAAAAACCTACATTATACTCAAGTTAATAGAATTTTAATAGTATGTACTTAACTAAAAAAAACATTATTTAAACAAGTTAGACACGCCCATGAAGCGTTCCGCAGCAGCAATAAGGTTTATTTTTATGAAATTAAAAGGTTTTTGATTTATTTTTATATCTCAGTTGATTTAATGAAAGTTAAATTAAGTTTACCATTTATGACGTATAAAAAAACGACTTGCTAGATTTCGTTCAAACCAATTGAGGGCTGGAAATAACGAAGGAGCTAAGTGATTGAGACAAAAAACAAAGTAAATTACAAAAAACTGTTTATTCAGAAAAAAATACTCCAAAGCTATAAAGTATTGTCTTAAATTCTATTCAGTGTTCATATTTCTATATTTATATCTTAACAAAAACAGTATGTCACTAATATTCTATATTTTATAGCACTTTAAACACAAAATAATAAGAAAAGTGTTAAAAGAGTTAGCCTATTTCAATAGAAAGGTGCTAACTGTCATACTTCTTAAGCTTGCAATGGTGTTATTTGTATGCATGTATTTATTTGTATCTATAGTTATATTTACTTACACAAATTCTTATAGTACTCTTTGTGTTCTTCCTTTTCTAAATAGTCTATCATAGCTAATAAGTCAGCCTTTTTCTCTTTTTTTATTATATTTACCCTATTAGAAACTTCCAAGTTTAAATTTAACAAATCATTTACTCCCTTTCCTTTTTTCCATATTTTAACAGCATTAAAATCTTCTATTTCTGAAAAGGTCTCTTTCATATATACCTTACCAGGATCTTTATAATCAGTTTTTAACCATACAGCTTTGGAAATGTTTAATTTTTTTGTATTGATTATGTTGTCAGCAGCTTTTTCAATATAAAAAAAAATTTAACTGTTCCATTGGAACAACCTTGAAATATGGTGGATTTGTTCTAGCTGTTGACACCATATTTTGTATCTTGTCATTTTGTATCTTCTGGCACATATGACTTACACCGTTTCTAACGTTTTTCTATAACCCCAAAGTCCCTATCACAAGGCAAAAATGAGTGACCAGATACCAAAAACTTAAGATTAATTTCTTTATAATGACCCAAAGCAACAAGCAGTATCAAAATAAACAGCACCATCCTGTTTTTATTTTGCCCGGCACAGTTGTCACTCCAAATTTTCAGTATTTCTTTTGGTGACAATACAACACTATTAATAAACTTCAGAATGCATGAAGCAATTTCATTTCCTCCTCTTCCTCCCATACTCTCATTCCACATGAACATAAACGATTAAGCATTATCATTCAGGTGTACACAAAAATTATAACAAGACCTGTTATAATTTTTGCCTTCTGTAAAACATTTCACTGTGTACTAGACAGGGTACAAACATGACTTGTTGCATATCAATAGATATGCAATGAAGATTGCTACCTGGTATTTGTGAATCTGCTATATCACTGGTCATTGCACTTGTAGCAGCTTCAGCCTTTCTATGATGGATTTGAAGCTCCAGAATAGCTTGTCTTTGTTTTGCTTTGGCAAGGCAGTTCAATTTATCACATATCTTACAAGTGTCGGTTCGAGGTTGTTTGAAAGAAAGATTTGGGAACCTTTTAAGAAAGACAGATTTGTAATACTTATAAGATACCGGCACATCTGGGTGAAGCTCATTATATGCTCTACATAGCCTGTGGAAATTTAATTCAGGACTTCGATACTCTTTAGTGCTGTAGTGTCTAGTGTAGTGGCTTACCTCCTTCGGCAACCTCATAATGTGCATAGCCACCATGTTTTCATGCAATTCAGTGTATTTTTTTTTCCTTATGACTAGTTCTTTCATCTTTGTAAATGACAAATCCTCTCTTTTTTTAGATATAATGGTTGCTAATTTTTTTCGACCAAGTGCAAATATTTCCATGAATGAATTTCTTGCATGTTCTCACCAATGATCCTGAACCATCAGGAATATTATAATAGACCGTGTCTCTTACCTCAACGCCATTATTTTTGTGGTTTTTAGCTGGTCTTATACTTAATAATGTATCTTTTTGCAGTCATAAAAACAATTGCATGTCACCTGTAATAACTTCAAAATGATGAAGATTGAGTATAGAAATAGTTGAGGTTTAGCCGAATTCGGAAAAAGGCACAATTAGATAGGAAACATTATTTAATACTTTTTAGTTCATATTATAAGGATTTTATTATTGTTTTTACCTTGGAAGTCGGTTTTAATTTTTTGTTAAAAAATATTGGGAATATAAATACGGTATTACGTGTACATTATACATGCGTACATTATAATTGTATTTATAAATATTTAAGTAATTTAAATAAAATAAGTATGTAGTGGATTGCCATAGTGTTTTAAACAGGCTCGACCTCTTGGAAGTGTGCCTAGATGTAGCTTCGCTCTGCATCTTCTATCAGTTGTATCACGGGGAGTGCTCTGAGGACCATCCCATCACCTAGATAAGTGGCGGTCTTCCACCGCGCATTTTTCGCGTAACTTTCTTCCGCGCACTGCAAAACTGTGGAACGAACTATCGCCAGAAGCATTTTAAGAAGAAGGCATATTCCCACGCATCTGCAGCTGTTCTGACGTTACGAGTGACCATGGGCGACGGTTGTTGCTTTCCATCAGGTGACCCGTTTGCTCATTTGCCCCGTTATTTTATATAAAAAATCTAATTAACTTCTATGTCCTTGAGAAATCGTATTTGATGTTGATTAGTGAAAAAACCGTGTCTATATTTAGCGACTTGTTATATTATTATTTCGTTTATTTCTGCATGACTTAAAAGTTGGATTTCACTTAACTATTTTTAACTGAGATCCAATTCTTTGGTCATGCAGAAATAAACGAAACTTTGTTTGTATTCCCCTATCTTAGATGAGCCGCCATATTGGATGTAGAATGACATTACATTCGTTTTCGAGTTATTCCCAAAAAGTTATTTCATTTAATATCCATACTGTTATTATAGGACGGCCTACTAATAATAAAGTAAATGATGATTTAAATAATACTTAATTATTCACTAAAACTAAATAATATATAAAACTCAAAGGTGACTGATTGACATAGTGATCTATCAACGCACAGCCCAAACCACTGGACGGATCGGGCTGAAATTTGGCATGCAGGTAGATGTTATGATGTAGGCATCCGCTAAGAAAGGATTTTGATCAATTCTACCCCCAAGGGATAAAATAGAGGATATACCGATCGGGCTGAGACTTGTGTACCTAAATAATAATAATACTTCTTAACGCGAGCGAAGCCGCGGGCAAAAGCTAGTATAATATATAATAGTAGTTACTCCGACCAGTGGCGTAACTATAACATCCGGGGCCCGTGGCAAATTGATGGGGCCCTATCAGTAAAAATCGTCAGGTTAATAATAAAACAACGTATAAAAATTTTCTGACCACACGGCCTCATGGGCCGGGGCCCTTTTGGGTCGGGGGCCCGTGGCATTTTGCCAGCCCTGCCACCCTATAGTTACGCCACTGACTCTGACAATACTGCAGTTGCACCTCCTTTATGTTGAGTCTGAAAAACATAATCTGTAGATAATATATTTACATTTTACATAGTAGATAAATATGACACTTATTTTTCGCGATAAATTGCCTAAGTATATAATGATTGTCCAGAACAGCTCATATTTAATAAAATTGTATGTGTAGCGCTTTAAACTGGCGCAGGTGACAAGCACTGTTGACACAATAATTTTCACTGGAGGAGACCGGGAGCGTGTGCAGGCGTCAGCCCGCGAAGGCCCGTCGGTAGTTTATGGAAAAAACTCGGACAAGCAATCTACTTACTAGGGTTGACGACGTATAGATTACATGCGAAACTGAGAACCTTCTTCTTTGAGGTCGGTTACCAAAGCCGGTCATAGATTAAAATCGTACTATTAAATTACTTCCCCTCCATCTGTGGTAGATTTTTGGCCGTGAGCTTCATAAGTGTTGAGGCCATGTGTTTGTTACACATGGCCCCAACACTTGTAAGTTGTAACAGGAATGTTACTTCTCACGACTCACGACTCATAATCTTCATTATGAGTCTTGAGTCGTGACTTGCGATCGTGACCTTGTTATGTATATTGTATTTGTTACCCGTATGTACTTTAAAGTGAAGACTGAAGAAACATGTATCTAATAAAACTGTAAAATGAATATCCTGATTTGTTACTTATTTCCCCATGATGCCCCAAGTTATTTCTTCTTTGATCGTAGGCATATTTCATACTCAAATAAAACATGCGTTTCCTTGCTTTATTAATTTTATTTATAAGTACGCAATGTTACAAACTATTCATTTCATCGTTTAAACATAAAATTATTAATTAAGTTACAATAATTAAGTACTTAGCGAGGTGCTTAAATTAAATCTGTTAAGTATAATTAAAATATTGAATAAAATTCAAGACTCAAGTACAACAAAATCTCATTGCATTATTATTATTATAAACATTAAAATACATTAAATTATGTCTCCTTTATTATTACACGATTAAGCTTAAAAAAATTCGTGGAATGACAAAAACTTCATGTTACAAAAATTTGTGCTTCGGAATGGAAAATGAAAACTGAGACATTCAAGCAGCAAAGTAATTAATAAAATATAGAAATTAATTACGGTTTGCTATTAAATTCGAAGTTCAGTCTTAAATAATAATAATAGTAAGTAATAATAAATAATTTCAATTAAAATGTTTCAAGACCAAAAATATTATTTTTTTGTTAAAAAATGCATTGCTATTGCTTATACTTTTTCCTCATATTTTGTATTAAATTATTAAGTAAGTAGATACCTAATACTGAAAAAATGCATTTGAAATTTTAATACTTACTTAGAATAGGTATATGAAAGTTTGTGAATCCAGTAGGTAGTAGGCACGTTTAGAAAGAATTACTAATAGGTAGGTACAATAATGATACAAAATATTTTTAATTACATTTGCACCTTTCAAAAGAATATAGGTATTAATAGATGCCGTTTGACGTACGATATGTTAGTTTTATAATTTAAGTATTATAGTACAAAATTCTCTAGTTACTTACAATGAAGTCATACGAAATAAAGACTAACTGAGCTAGAATATAGGCAGTTACTGTTTATCAAAACCAGTTGATAACATATTCTTATAAACTGACTTTTTTAAAATCAATACGTATTTTTGCGGTCGAACCTATCATTTACCACCGCAACGTTTGTTTCAATTATCTATATCACAAAAAAGTCTTGATAACAATTACTGGTTACAATAAATCTTCATGAGATCTTAGATTTTCTTGCGCATTGTTATATTCGTAAGTAGGTACTTAGATATAGCATAATAGGTATAAATCACCTAAGATAGGTATAAATCATATTTTTATCACAAGATCTGCAGTAATTTAAATTTCTGACGTGAAAAAAGTCACCTTTCTACACTTACAAGTTACAAGCTTACATTGAATGTTTTACTAAAATATTGCGGTACAATTTTTCTAGCTGGTAGGTACAGTAACTCTGAAAAGTTTTTGTATTTTGCAATAATTATAAAATATATCACATCACACATGGATAATTTAGAATTTCAATCTTAATAAAATACATATATTACCATTAAGCGTAGAATGAAGGCACGTGTTATTTTGTTTCTTGATAATATTGATTACTCTACTCCGAAAAAAATAATAATTTTGTAAGTCTAAATTATAATTCAGAGCATATTCGGTGATAATATAGTGAGTATATGTGTATACTTCAACCATATGTTCAGCAGGTATTTTGGTTATTTTTTAGCAAAATAAATGAACTCTGTGCAAATGGCACATTCTATTTTAATAAAATCAGGTACCGTGTTCTTGTTGCCAAAAAGTGAGTACCTAGTTACCTACGTATTATTATCTATTAACAAACTGCCCCAGTTGTTATAAAAGCATAAGGCACTATGCATATTTTATGTATCTTAAATTGCACTCTAACTGGCCTGTAGAGACTCCAGACCATAATATTATATTATTATTAAATAGAAACCTTTTTATTAAAATTCAATTGGATAGAATTAGTTTAAAAAAATGTTACATTACATTATTTTGGTCAACTTTGTTTTAAAAAATTAGGTTAATTAAGCTCATTCGTTTCGTCGCGGTTGTTTGTTTTAACTGAGTTTTATAAAAGTTTGAAATCTATCATCTAAGTGCAATTAGATTAAGTGCAAACTACGGAATCCGCTTATCACGTCTATGCAAATTAAACTAAAAATATGAAAACCGACTATAAACAATCTAATTACAATGCTAAAAATCACTGCGAATGTGTAAATGTCACATCGTTTCAAAAATAGAATAACGTTATAAAATAAAAACGTGGCGATCATAAATGCATCGAAGTGACACAAGATGGCCGCCACAAATACGAGGGAACGCAGGTCGCGTTCGCACAAAACTATATAGACGCTGAGGGCGGCGGGCAGATGGCCCGGGCTGTAAGTCCTTATCATAATTATATATAAACTGAAGGTGGTGTTAATATTTATGGCTTCTCTTAGTAGTTGCACTAGTCGTGTCCAACAGATCACCGCTGAAAAAATCCCAGTATCCTGGAGGTCCGCGTTGGCGCGACGGGCGGCGCGGGGATCTTCCTCCTCTTCTCCTGCGTCGTGAGCTTGTGTTTCATTTGCTCGTCGATCAGCTCTTGCATATCCATCTAAAAAAAGAGAATTTGTTAAGTAAGCTGGTTTATTACGATTCTTACAACATTCTTTCTTCTCCAGATTCCTTTCATGTAGAGCAACTAATTATATTTGTAGTATATTATATTATGTTGTAACGCATTTAGTATGGTATTCATACATCACATTTTTTTATAATCATTATGTTTATTATTTTCTGACTACACACCTGCCACTGTTCTAATTGCTGGCCAAGATCTATCTTCTGTCGTACGGCTTCATACAACTGGCTGTTGGCTTGCATCAGCTCTACCCTGGTCTTTGCCAAAGAAACCTGAAAAATCATAACAAAATAAAGTTCGCATCATTGAAATCATTGATCGTTGCGAACATTTCACACAGAGTGATTTCAGCATGAATTTTCTAACAAAAATGTGAGATTGAGACACAATTAATAAACAAAATTACTCGAAATTTGTCATGAGCCCTCCCTCTCTCCCACGTGAGATTTGGCGAGATTAAGCTGGACCATCTCTTACCTAAACGCCTCATGTAATCTTTGCACATTCCCTTTCACGACAGCAAAATGTTCGGTGACGGTGGCCGGTTTCATCGAAAATAGGCCAGTTACGCAGGAGTATTTTTTATAGTGCCCAAGTGTGTGCGCATTATACAAGAGCACTCTCTATTCCTTTACTGTCAAAACCCAGTGGGACGGAAGACCGACACGACTGGCAAGAGATTAGGCGCAGGACTGACTTTTTACCTGCCCATCTGACGCATGGATCGTCTTGTCAGACAATCAGGTGATCAGCCTGCATTGTCCTAACCAAACTTGGAAATAACATGTTTCCAACGCGGGAATCGAACCCACAACCTCCGAGTCAAGAGCTACGCTCTAAAACATTGGACCACGTAGGCGTTCTTATTTTAAAATTTACAATTAAAATTTACAAATACATTTACCTCAGCGGCCTTCTTTCTCTCCATCGCCTCATCTCTCTCCATGCGAGCGCGGGTGACCGCCTCGTCGTTCTGTAGACTGGAGTAGTTGGCGTCGTTGAGAAGCCTGTCCCTTTCTTCCGCCGCAGCTTGGAGCTCCACTTCAGCTACGGACAACTGAAAAAAATAATAACAACATAATATTTTATACTAGTCGTTGTGCGCGGCTTCGCCCGCGTAAATTAGATATTTCTCAGACAAATCAGTCTACAAAAATAGCCTATGATCCTTCACGTGGTCTACTTCTTATCTGACCCAAATGACAGAAAAATTGCTCTAGTAGTTCGTGAAAAAAGCCCTTTCAAATAATTTTCTTCGCTCCTATTAGTCTAAGCGTGATAAAATATAGCCAATAGCCTTACTCGATAAATGGGCTATCTAACACTGAAAGAATTTTGCAAATCGGACCAGTAGTTCCTGAGATTAGCGTGTTCAAATAAGCCCTTTCAAATAATTTTCCCCCGTTTTTTCCACATTTTCCTCTATTTCTTCGCTCCTATTAGTCTTAGCGTGATAAAATATAGTCTATAGCCTTCCTCGATAAATGGACTATCTAACACTGAAAGAATTTTTCAAAGCGGACCAGTAGTTCCTGAGATTAGCGTGTTCAAATAAGCCCTTTCAAATAATTTCCCCCCGTTTTTTCCACATTTTCCTCTATTTCTTCGCTCCTATTAGTCTTAGCGTGATAAAATATAGCCTATAGCCTTCCTCGATAAATGGACTATCTAACACTGAAATAATTTTTCAAAGCGGACCAGTAGTTCCTGAGATTAGCGCGTTCAAACAAACAAACTAACAAACTCTTCCGCTTTATAATATTAGTATAGATTACATTGTGTCACAGTACTTTTTGAATTACCACTACCCCACAGGATGTGTCGTGGGGCTAATTTAAATTTTACATAATATAGTAATTGGACACAAATATACAGGGTGTAACAAAACGCCCCAGGCAAGCGCCCCAGCGTCACGAGTTTCCCCATACAAAAGTGAAAAAAAAATTTGGTCTTTCAGCGCTGCTACTTTCACAGTGAACTCTCTACAAGGAACACATACACACCCTAAAGTATTATTGTTACAACCTGTATATACAATTTTAAAACAATAACTAATTAATAATATACCTAATGCGAAATATTTTAAGACCCACGAGGAATCACTCGGGGCTAAAGTAATTCATTGTTACAAGCGTCCCCGGCGTAACGTTACAAAATATGTCCCCGTAGCTCATTACAGTAAGTAACTAGTTTACTATTTTTATAATTATTATGTTTAAAAAATAATTAATTTTGTTGTTTGGGTTTCAAATAGTAAATTCTATGATATTTTTATCTTTCATTTTATAATATTTTAAAATTTCAAGTTAACGATAATTACCTAATGACTGTTAATTTTGTTAACTATTGGTGGTATCGATCCTTTTAAAATTAGAACATTTTCAAACTTCCAAGCACGTTCTAAGTTCTAAGCATGAAGTAATTGTATTACAAGATCCGGTGTATGAATGGGTGTTGGTCATTGCCCCTGGTCGATAGCCCCGGGCCCGGCCTGCCGTCACGACCGTGTCGCATTGTGCAGCGGAAGACACTGCACATACCTTTAAAACCCATGGACCTTCTTACTATGTACAACAACTTAAGAATTCAGATGTTAAGGCCTTTTTCACGGAGCTTTGGTCTAACTTTAAGCTATAGGTAGAGCTACAGATATTTTTTGCCATGCTCTTGGTCAAACTTTTTACTATCGAATGTTTATGCAAGAATAAGGTATTTGCTTAGGTGCTTTATTTTGTGTAAATCTGGTTTAAAAACACATAATTTTTAATGCCTAGTCTAATGCCTAGTTTTACCCTTATAAATACTTATATTCTCTTTAAAACGTCAATATAACAAAACACAAGACAACACAAGAATGTTTTGTTTACGAGTATTTATAAACTCGGCGGATACTTAAATGGATTACAAACGCCAGCTAATAGACTTTACTACATTTATGCCGGTGCGGTGGCTGAAACAAATGATGCAGTATACTGTATACTTCCTCTATTATGTAGGTAAATGGAGTAAGTACCTACCTAGTTTTGCGCAAAAATAGCAAGTGGATAGTAAACCGTGAAGTATAGTTAGTTTTTAAGGTTCCGTACCCAAAGGGTAAAAACGGGATATCTATTACTAAGACTTTGTTGTCTGTCCGTCTGTCTGTCTCCAGGCTGTATCTCAAGAACCGCTATAGCTAGACTTCTGAAATGTTCACAGATTGTGTATATCTGTTGCCGCTATAACAAAAAATACTAAAAACAAAAATATAAAATTAATATTTAAGGGGGGCTCCCATACAACAAACGTGGTTTTTAGCCTTTTTTGCTCGATATCAATAATGGCAACCGGTAGGCACTTGATATTTTCACAAAGGCATTTATTATAATATGTCTACTTCAATATATTTAATAATAATATTAAAATAAAATAAAAATCTATCTATCCCATAAAAAAACACAGTTTTTGGCCTATTTTTGCTTTAAAACGGTACGGAACCTTTCGTGCGTGAGTCCGACTCGCACTTGGCGGATAATTTCATAGTGAGACACCTGATGATGATATTTTCGAAACCTGTCGTGTATATAATAATTTTGTAATAAATCTATTAAAATAAAGTGGAATAAGTGCAAGGAAAGTGTATAATTATTTAATTTCATAGTGCAATACTGGGGACCCCTAACCCCTAGGCTATGTTGTAAGGGAGCCCCAGTACTGCACTGTACCGGTCCATAGCTTAGGTATTTAAGACATTTGAGGACAACACTAGAAACGTATTCTTTCGTCGTCTCGAGCTCCGCTACTCACTGAAAAAAGGCGTCATTGAAAGTCCAATAAAACATGAAGGACTGGTTCCGACACATTGGTGCATCTTTAAGGATTAGTTCACGTGACGCGTCGATGCAATGAAATGCCATGAACCCATCCAAAACGAATTCAAACATGAAATTACACATTAAATTGACAGACTTGCACACGGTTTCTGACTGTCTGTTCCAAATTTGAACGGCTTAATTTAAAATTCATCCTCACCACGTTCACTTCACTAATTATATTATAGGTCTACCAGAATCTGATGGCAAAAAGTGAGAAAATAAATTTACTCTAGCAATACCGGGGTAATTGGAATAAAACATTTTGATCCTTTTTTTTTTTCTTATAGCGGCTGATTCTGTGTGTAAACATGCAAATATAAAAATTTATCCAATGATCAAGGATATTTTATGAAAATCTGCTGTCAAAAATTGCCATCAGATTCTGGTAGACCTATTGTGATTATAAGCGAAAAGTCTCACCTTAGAAGACAACTCCGCGATCAGCTCGTTCTTCTCATCAATCTGCCTCTCCCTCTCTAGAGCCCGTCTTGCATGTGCTGCTATAGAGTCCCTCACTCTGGAACCTTCTAGAGTGGCGTAGGCGGCGACGGCGTCCGCGCAGGCCGCAGCGAGCGCGCCCCGCTTGAGTGTCTCACCTTCCTCGCCGTCCAGTGACGAGAGTGATAGGTCGGAGTGTAAACCTGGAATAGCACGATAGATGATAAGCTACCTTTATTTAGAAAGGTTTATGGTTAACTTAATTTTAAGCATATATTCCAACTCCAGACATTTTAAAGTTTTTTTTATCATTTTATCGAGGTGTTCGGCCCTTTAAGGTAGGGCTAAAGTAAAAATGACTTGCGTTAGTATGTGTTTTGGGTTGTTATGGGTTTATTGCTTCTCATCAGAAAACATGCCTTCTCTTTCGTACGGGAATTATATCGTACTATAATGGCACAATGCATTATGAGAATCTTGAGCTATTATGCCCTTAAGATGGCCCCATTGTAATTATCCATCCATTACGATTTACCTTTGTTGTAATATGATATTAACTCCACGATCCATCCGACACTGGCGCTTAATTGTCACAGAACCGCATATTAAGTGGTTTTGTGACAACAACAAAACAGACCCCGTGAAATTATCCTAATATCTGCTAAAATTCTTTAGCATTTAACTCGTTAGAGTTTAAGAAATTAGGTCGCTGTAGCCTCACGCGAGCCGTAACCACCACGACTTTAGAACAATGTTCATTTCCTGGTTTATTCAATTTTAAATAACAACGCATTTCTGCACTGAATAGGATGCAAGTGCAACAAAATCCATTGTTTTATGAGACTTATCCGCGTTGTTGGCGTATGATGGACTAATACAAAGTTCAAACGATAACAAATGTGTGGAGGGTAATATTCGCCCATGATAGCCTATAATCCACGTCTATTGTGCAGTTATTATATGCAGTTTCCATCATCATAATTCATAGCCCAATGTGAAGGGCCTTTCTACCTATGCAACTATTGTAAGATTCAACTTATGGTTTCCCTTAATCCATCCAATTAGTGGAATTTTCCAGTAATAATAAGAACCATAGACCATAATACCATCGAGGAAATTGATTCCTAGGCAGTTGACCAACGTCATTTGGTCGGATCATGTCAATTCAATGTTAATTGTGATCTGTCGGCTGGGTTTGACGTAAAGCGACCAAACTACTGGGGCTCATGCGTAGGTCCCCATCTGCCTAGGAATTAACTTCTCTGATAGTACGTTATTGCAATAAATTCATTCGTATTTAATCTCCTTACGTAGTAATTGATATTGTTTAATCGAACAATTAGCTCAAAGTACGCATTGCAATTACGGGCTAAGCTTGCGTGTTACACCAATCGATATAACAATTCAATTTGGTCTCTGTTATTTTCGCAGTAGAATTCAAATTACATTGTTGTAGTAACGCGGTCGGAAACGGCTTTCGATTCTCTCGTATTTTCGTGCTCGTAACATGTTTATATAAAACACTGGAACCTTCAGATATCGATCGAACCGGCTTTGTAGTCCTTTGTAGTGTCGAGCCTTCCAGTAATAAAATGTCAATCCATAGGTCAAATAGAATACGCGTACAAAGCTTCGCGTACAATGTATAAAGTCAATATGTGACACAAAGGGAACTTACATAAAAATGTAACAACTGCAGAAATAGAGCTTTTGCTTTAACTTCAAAGCCAAGTAAAAATCTATCTGCGAATGAAAATAGTAAAATACCTAACACAATGTACATACTAATGTTTGGCAGTGGCGGAACTATAGGGTGGCAGGGCTGGCAAAATGCCACGGGCCCCCGACCCAAAAGGGCCCCGGCCTAAGAGGCCGTGAGGTCAGAAATGTTTTATACATTGATTGTACCCGTTTTATTATAAACGTGACGATTTTTACTGATAGGGCCCCATCAATTTGCCACGAGCCCCAGATGGTATAGTTACGCCACTGATGTTTGCATTAAATTCAGAGTTCAGAATTCAGTTAAAACTACGTAAGAAACATTGCCCCAAATAAATGGAATACCCATTGAAATGTGGTCAATGACTTGGATAGTATGACGAGTCTTCGGTCGAGCTACTTTTTGATCTAGCTATCTTCATAGATCCCCAAAACTTATACTTCATGCACATGCTTGTCTAAAACTTAGCTATACCTAAAGGTCTTACCTGAATCATCATCATGTCCAGTATTCAGCTGCAGCGACAACGTTCGTAGCTGTTTGAAAACTTGCACGGCCTCGCTCCTCAGCCACCCGTCGTCCTCATCCTCTGGCTCAGTCTCCATCTCGGCGTGTAAACTTCTAGAAGTATCGTTATGTTCCCCGGAGTCGGGGGCACCGACTCTCTCGGCCAGGGTGTCATGTGATCTCTGCAGTCTCTCCAACTCCTTGAGGGTGTTCTGGTATAGGTGTTCCTAATGGGAAGCAATTATTGGATTTAAATACTAAGGATAAATTATTATTCTAATTTACCATTGTTTTGCGTGGATTCTTTATGGATATATTTTTAACCCCCGACCAAAAAGAGGGGTGTTATAAGTTTGACGTGTCTGTCTGTCGGTCTGTCTGTATGTCGGTCTGTCTGTCTGTCTGTCTGCCTGTGGCATCGTAGCATCCAAACGGGTAGACCGATTTTGATCTAGTTTTTTTTTGTTTGGAAGCTGACATGATCGAGAGTGTTCTTAGCTATAGTTCATCATCATCAGCCTGCTCATTGCTGAAATATCACGGTTTATCTGGTTCGTGATAGGCCGATTAGCAACTTGCAGTCGTGTCACTCCGTTTGATGAGGTTTATATTTTGCATTCTGGTTCGTGACACTTATGAATATATACATATTAATGGAAAGTTCACCCTGGTGCTGCAGCATCACCTGATAATCAATAGGATATCCAACTCCTCACCAACTTAGAGCGGAGGTTTCGTGTTTGAGCTCATTTTAATTGCGACAGCCAATAAGACGTAGATAAGCAGTAAATATTTGCATGCTGCTGCTGCAGCATCACCTGGATTGTATAGGAGCCGAGCTACGTATGAACCCAGGGTGGATTCATGTTTGGGCTCATATTGACGGCCTCATCCAAAAGTATTTTTTTAGATCGTATTTATTGGGATATGATCCTGTTGATAGGAACAATTATGCACTATAACCAACACAAGTTTAAAAAACATAAAATAAAATAAAATTAAGAAATTTAAAAAAACCCCCGCCAAACAACTTTAAAAAGTAATGAAATAATATTTACTGACTTTAAGTTTAAATAATTCCTAAGTGTAAAGTAATATTTTAGTCCATAATTGTTGTCAAGGTGTGTCGGGGGACCGCTAATGTAGATGTTTGATTTCTCATAACATAACATTATAGTTTAAAGGTCAGTTCACAGCGAACTGCATCGAGACAATAAGCGACACAAAATGCAAAAGTCGCTGTTGTCGTAGTTAACTTGGCGGTCCCCCGACAGGGGTTTTTTTAAATTTCTTAATTTAATTTTTTTAATTATAATATTAAACACTTATACCCGCGCCCTAACTTAAGTGCCTTAACACATTTAATCGGTTTCTGTTTTGAAAGTTTTCAACATGTTTTCGACTTTAAAAAATAGACTAAAAAACCCAACGAATTAAGAAGTGATGAAAATCTAAAAGTCTCTTACTTTTTTTACTTTTGCTGAGATTTTGTGCGAAGATTACCAACATAAATGAGGTTTTATTTCTTTTATTAAGGTCGACTTAAGTCGGTCATGTTCACTCTTCAACCATTACTCTCTTACTCAACGGTAGCGTCGGTACTCGGTGCTAAATTACAGTAAGATATGACATAATATTGATATTGTCGATAACTCACTTACGAGTTGCCACATATCTAGAACATCAGCACTTGCATTACGAAATCGTTAAAATATTGTAAATAGCTATGAGATATTTGATGTGCAATGTTCTGTTACTTACCCATCAATCCTCAAGCGGCAGCCGGCTGCCGCATAACAATTGAAAATCTATTGTGTCTACGATACCCACGATGGAGGTGCTACGGGGTTTGTGGTGCCCAAATATTTTATGTAGGGATTCAATCACAAAGTTCTAGCCTTAATCAGAGGTTATAGTTTTATTTTGAATATTTTTGGAAATTTCAAAACTTCTTTTAATCTTCTGTATGTTACATCAACTAAAACGATCATATGGATAGGACAATTTTTAAAATTCTTACCTGTTCCTTAAGTTGTCTCTCGAGAGCTGCAATCCTATCGTTCGCTTCATCCAGCTGTTGTAGCAAGCCATCTTTGTCTCGCAGAGTACCAGCGAGTCGTCTCTCCAAATCTGATTTTTTGTCACTGACCAATGCCAGCTCTGATTTCAAAGACTCTAAACTTTGGACATGATCCTGAAAAAGGGTAGACCATAATAATACATAGTAACTTTTGTTAGGACTTTTGGGAACGACGACGTGCCTATAATTCCCATAACGTAACTTTACGTTGGAATTCCTTTTAGGCACCCAAGATCTCACCACATAAAAAATCATTAAGAATAGTATTTGGTTTAGTCTTTGGATATCCAAAAGGGATCTCAGCGTGGATCAGAGCCTGTAGCCAAGAATTTTTCTTTATCGCTTCTTTATAAATATAGAATCGTTTATCAAAATCTATGGAATTGACATTGACGAGTCGAATGTCAACGTCATATTAACGAACGCTAATGTTAATTCCATAGGTACATTTTGATCGGCTATTCTATAAAAAATCTATAAAGAAAAGGTCTTCACTAAAGGGCCTGGTTCTAGAAGATGTCTCTAGTAGACTATTACTTTTGATAAACGCTTGTTTTAATTACTACTTTTTTATTTAGGTATATAGTTATTCAATGCAATATCAATTAAATTACATGACATAATGTAGCCTAATGTATATACAATTAATGCACCAAAGCACATTATAAAATAATCTAAAAGAAACTATGATGGGATGGTTAATCACCTGCAAACTAGTCTTTCTAATGGTGCATTGATCTTTAAGCGCCTCCAGCTGTTCCAGCAACTGCGCCTCGGTAGCTGATGACTCTTTGAGCTGGGTGGTAAGGCGAGAGTTCTGTGCTGTCAGTTCCGCTATCAGGTTGGCCTTTTCTTCATCTCTCTGTTAAAAAAAGATGAACTTAAATATAGGAATGGACATTTACAAAAAACAGGTATTTGTAGCGCTAATCCTTAATTCTTAAGAACCCGTATCCTATTAGCTCTCTTTTGCAACTATGAAACAATTTAAATTCAAGATGAATATTATTTTCGTGTTAAGTCCGTAATCTTTTTGAACAGTAGCTATAGTATAGCCATAGTTTGTGAAATTGCAAAATTAGATCTCCCTTTCGCGTATGATAAACGCGTACCTATGTAAAAGACTTGTGTTTTCTTGACAAAATCTGATTGTTATTAATTGAAGTTTGAGTGGGTCTACCAATTAAGGAGCCTACTAAGGATCCCATAAAATTTAAACTACTTCATATATTAATTATTCATTGTTGATTACTGGAAGCTTTATAAAGATTAAGATTTATTTCGCCCAGCCGCATGAGTAATGTTGGCCATCAAAGACGTCAAACATGAAACAATTACAGGTTGCAGCTCGTCCGATTGTGAATTCGTGATCGAGTCGGAGCGTGGTTAATCATATTAATTGGCGAAATCGAAACGCTAAACGAATTTGAGACTAAGCAAAAGTAAATTAAGGTTTAAAATCGAGACCAGTCTTTAAAAAAATAGCCTTCTAAGTTTTGGAAGGACGTCAGTTGCTACGACAATTGCGAAATCTATACCATTGTAACCAGATAGGTTTCTATATTTAAATGAAGAATTCGAATTATGCACTACACTGCTGTATTTTGAACTATAAAAACTTGTAATATTATGATCTATGACGGTGGCTTGGTAGGGAAATAAGAGACATACAATTCCTTGAAATTATTTGTGACGTCTTTTTTGAGATGCTATTTCTCTCCTTTGATAACATTTTTAATGTCTGATACAATACGAGTACTTGCTCTAAGATTGTTTTATTTATTTTTGTTTCGACTGTCCTAGATTTGTTTAGACATTTTAACTACTGCAATTAAGGCTTCACGTTCTAGCCTTGGGCTCACCCAATTTCGTTGGTTATACAATTATTTTTTGTCTACTTTTATACCTTCCGTGAGCCAAGGTGTTAGACAATGCCAAAACGTTTGGGATGTTACTAACTACATATGAAATGGAGGCTCTGACAGGAAAGGTCCGAGGACAGTGTGCTAATGCAGGAAATCATTGGAGGTACGTCTTTTGCTGGCTTGTTAAGTTGATTAATTCGTCTTCATTATACTCGTGAGTCGTGCTAACAAGGTAAGTATGTAGACAGAGACTACGGCGGTGTCTTTCAACCTTTTTTACGATGCATCCTTTTCTTAAAATACTCCTACCTAGTTATATATAAAAAAAATTAATCTTCTTTTTTTACTAAAATAGTTCTCTCGACTTCCGGCGACTCTCCTACAGAAGTTTTACCCACAGATTGAAAAATACTGGACTACAGGATCTGTTTAGGTTTTTGGGAAAGGTTTAATCGCAGGATCTATTAAAAATAATTCTCGCTGCTCCCTTTACAATCGACATATACCAAGAGTCAAGACTGTTCTATTTCATGACATGCAACAAATTATGAAAAGAACCCAATTTTGTCACTTTTAAAGTTTTAACAGCCTCGTTGTTCTGGAAGTTTCCGCCTATGCCCGTACCTGTCACATTCGTACCATTCCTAAGCGAATTACGTTATCGACCGAATTCGTTAGCCATGAACTAGAAGATTTATAAAGGGCGTGGTGACATCGCGCACGTCCTTGAGAGAACACTTATATTGATAAAAAATTCACGGAACTTTTACGTCGATCAATAACGGACTGAAAATAGCCCGGACGTTCTGCGTAGTTGTGGTAAAATATTACTATCCATTACTGCAACACCGATAATGTTTTTCTAACGATGTTGGAGATCGTTGAAGTAAACTTAGTAACGATTGTTACAGGAGTCAGGACATTAGATATTATAATAAAACCTTTTTTAGCATATAAGGACTTATTTAATTCGTTCACTGTTGAAGATTTGGAGAATCCGCAAAAGCGGATCCGGCACGGTGTCTAAGTACCAATTACCAAGCGAAGAAAAGGGAATCTTGGGGTGGTTTTAGTGTGGTAGCTCTAGTTTCTCACATCGGATTCCAACCTGACGTCTCCAGCCTGTCAGGAATCCATTACGGATTTCCTCAAGGAAAAGAAAGCATTATTATTTATTTTACTTTATAAAAATACGTCTGACACTCGGGGACTGCCGCGGTAAAGCTATGGAACAGCTTTTTTTTTAAACTTACGCCATTTTATTTCACATACGTCTAGTCGCATGCACATAAACATCGTGCCGAAGTCTGACAACGCGCGACCGCTGACCACGGAGTGGGGTGTTAGGTTTTTTCGTTACGGAATTTCTTGATTCGGTCTCCGCGCTCAAAGCCCGCGATAAAACTTATGCAATAGCTTAATAGTAGTGTCCGACCGAAACTGATTTTTCAGCCAAAACCGAAACGGAAACCGAACTTTTGGCCTTACTCTCAGTTTCGGCCGAAACCGAAACCGAAACCGAAACTTGATAAAACATTTAAAATGACGATTATTTACTGAAATTTACTGTTATGTAACATTTGTTAACACATAAGAAAAAGTGCTAAATTGGATTTTTTACTTTTTGTGAGATTTCTTAAAGTAAATATTTCAGTACGTATGTGTATTCATGTTCAGTTTTTTATCCGATTCCGAGTTTTTAATGTATTAGAACGAATGATTATTCTAAAAAACAGGAGGAGCAGAATGTTATTTCAAGACATTCTCTGTATCCAGGGAAACACTGACATGCAGTCTCACAGACCGCGGTCGAAGTTCAAAATGAAATTACTATGTAAACTTGTAGTTGGCGTTAGTCCAGAAGACGTTTTGCCACTAAACCCAAGATAAAACTAGTCAACACGATTTTTGTGCCTGAGTTCTGTGTACCCAATTCGGATGTCTTACACTAAATTCATTAGAGAGACAATGATTTTAACTCATAAAGTTTTCTTTTACGAAATTTTCAAATTTTGAAGAAAACCTGAATTTTCTTCTTTCAGTTATGTATCAAAATTCAAAAGAATGTAAAATAATATTAGTATTTTTTATTTATATCGTTGCGCTTATACTCCCAAAATAAAATTGAAAATATATAATTTAGATTTAAAAATTCATATTTTTTGTATCTAGGTGAGCATACTCCAAATATTATAGCTTGTTGTGTGCTTCGGTATAGGTATGTGGCGCTCCTATTTTTTTCTGGCGTTAAATTAAAAGTTTAAAATTATTTCATAGGCTTGACCTTGTCTTTTATTTGTTGATGCAACTAACTTTTTAACTCTTATTTTAATAAAATTCCAAATCTGATATCCCCCAATACCCCTTTATCTTGGTCACGACGAGCGTTAGTCTCAAAGAATTAAAAATAATCTTATATTTTTATTTATCTTCGCCGAGACTATAAAGCAAAATTTCTTTTTTTTTTAATTAATCTTTCTGGTTAGTTATCAATGCAAATAATCGGATAATAGTCATTAGGTAACAGGCACAAGAAAAAAATATTTTTTGTCGATTTGTGTAATGAGGGCCGCAAGTGTGAAGCTTACGGGGAAGTAGGGTAGATAAAATTCTAGCAGGGTAGGAACGGTCTGTGAGACTGCGCGTCCAAAGTTAAAGGTTAATTATTTTAAATATAAATAAAACGCGTGGCAAAAGAAAAAGAATGATACGAGATGATTGACTAGAAAAATCTCGCAAGCCATATCTCATAGTCAAACAAAATTATTAAGTAAATAAATTTTACACACAATATAATTAATTTATCACATAATTTACTTAATCGTTTGTTTGGGAAACATTGTTAAAATATTATTATATTAAATAAACGTGCGTTTCTCGTTTAGAAACAAAATTCAACAATATATGTACCTCTAATGCTCGATAAGAATAAGTTTAGACAATTTGATTAAAATAAAACGAAGTACTAATAAAAACAAAATAAATACTTAGTAATTTGGCACTAATTTGCAAAACATAACCACAGAACACGATTAAATGGACGGTGACGGACGGCAAGCACGAGTTAACTGCGAAGTTTATCGAACGACGCACGAAAATTCACGAACATTCATTTTATACGTGGGAGAGCCATGCTTCGGCACGAATGGGCCGGCTCGACCGGAGAAATACCACGTTCTCACAGAAAACCGGCGTGAAACAGCGCTTGCGCTGTGTTTCGCCGAGTGAGTGAGTTTACCGGAGGCCCAATCCCCTACCCTATTCACTTCCCTACCCTCCCCTATTCCCTTCCCTTCCCATCCCTACCCTCCCCTATTACCCTATTCCCCCTTAAAAGGCCGGCAACGCACTTGCAGCTCTTCTGATGCTGCGAGTGTCCATGGGCGACGGAAGTTGCTTTCCATCAGGTGACCCGTTTGCTCGTTTGCGTATTTCATAAAAAAAAAGAACACTGCAGAGTTTCGGCAGGGCCGAAAGTTTCGGCTATATTTTAGCCGAAACCGAAACTAAGGCCGAAACTAGATTTTTTGGCCGAAACTGGCCGAAACCGAAACCGAAAGTTCGGTCGGTCACTACTTAATACCCTCTTAAATATTTCTTCTCTCTTCCACAAATCTTTAGAGTTCAGCTACTTTTACAGTATATTTCCCCGTATCCATAAGTAATCCGAGTTCTCACGGGAGGTTATTGCTCGCTGCGGTTTCGTCCACGACCAACCTAACCACAGATACTTTTATCGAAATTGGATATTGGAAAGATAATTCATTGTCATAATAAATAATCATATCAATATTTTCATTAGCTACTACTTAATAAAGTCATGATTGACTATTTGATGTTATGAAGGGTGTTAAGTTGGTGCTTAGAATTATATTTTACTAATCTGTTTGCCTGGTAATATAGCCCGCTAGCTCGATTATTATAGATGAGGCTTTCACTGGCTAATGGGTTTAGGTAATGTTATTAAAATATCCTCTCACATAATTACTTAGGCATCTTGTTTCTATGAATCACGTAATTTGCTAACTTTTTTTCACTGTCCAAAAACCCTAAATTCAACATTTTGCAAAAGTTGCATTAGTAGTATCCATAATATTATGAATAGAATCTTTCTTTGAATAATGTCATTTGCTATGTAAGCCTATCCCTGTAGGGATTTGAAATTTCCTTTACCACCCCTACAGGGAGCTATTTATAATGAAGTTGTGTGTAAACAATGATTTTTAAGTTTTGTCTTGAAAATCATTGTTTACCTTACACACATTTTTGGTTTAAGTGAAGGACTTAGATTAGGCATCTATTTTAACTTTTAGGACATCGTACAAAATAATTAGCAATCTTCGGCTAAAATTATCGATATTTATATTACTTCAAAGCTTCAATAATATTGTCATTCGCGCCTATTATTCGAACATTACAAAAGTCTTCTGCGAAACTGGCTTGGTTTCAACAAAACCGGCCACCAACATCGAAATCGGCGTGGGAGCTACGAGAGCTGTGTCATTCACAGAAAATGAAATAGACGGTTATTAATTATTACTGACAGTCATTTTTTGCAGTTGCAATGCAATAACGAACTGCAGTAGCAAAAACTTCGGACGTCATTCGATCGACTTAAGAAAGAGCTGTCACACGCGATTAAGGTGGATGTTTAAGTTACGGCTGATTAGCTATCGATTTCAGAACACAACCAAATTGCATTTGTTGATAGGTTTCTTTGTTTATTTGATCGTTTTAGGTTCCTTGCACGCTGAAGTTTTTCGTACGTCCATACTAATATAAAATATTATAAATATTTTATCTAAAAGAGTGTTTGTCTGTCTGTTTGTTACCTCTTCACGCTCAAACCGCTGAACCGATTTTGATGAAATTTGGTATGGAGATACGTTGAATCCCGGAAAAGGACATAGGATACTTATATCCCGGAAAAGTGTACGGTTCCCGCGCGATAAACGCATTTTGGCGGAACGGAGTTGCAGGCGACTTCTAGTATAAATATGAATCCTTGCTGCTGGCAGTGGCAGAGTGCAAGATTTTCTATAATATTTTATTATTTTAGACTACCTGTGACAGTGGAAATATCCCGATTAAGTTGGTATAGTTTGGAAAACAGCAGGGTATCTAAAAGTGGGATTCGCTGTCATATGGATCCCTTAATAGTGACTCGTAGAGCCAACGTTTTTAAAAGCCCTTTATTACGGCAACGAATGTAAAGTCACTTGTAAACATAACAATAGAGTCTACAACTAAAATTTGTATTCCATCTCTCTAACTAAGTAACTAATTAAAAGAAATCGTGAGACGAAACACGACCTTAGCTTTATCCTTGGAGCCAAATATTTTAAGGTTAATCTTTTTTCGGGTTTCACGTAACGACAGAACGTTCGAAAGCCATTTTAATTCAAATCGGATTAAACGCGATCATGTTCTATTTCGTAAGGTTTCCGAACGTGGAGGTGGATCGTGCCACGTGTGACGTGTCAACGTTTGGGACTGTTTCGCAACTCGATAATTGGATGAAGTGCCAATAAAGATAGCTATGAACCTTACTTTACGAACAAATGAAATGAATGTCCTTAAAAATGTACTAGGTTAGGTTAATTTGTAAGAAACAAATGTACGGAAATACTTTTAAAAAATGTTGTTAGAGCTTGTCCAATTTAGAATGACGCGCTTCTCTCTTTATATCTTAGGTCCAAATGTTTGTAGCTCATATTTTATTAAATCTATCCCCAGTTTCTGAGTTGTTTTTGACAGGAGTATAAAAATAAAATCGGCCAAGTGCGAGTCGGAGCGCACGAAGGGTTCCGTACCATTATTGAGCAAAATTAGGCCACAAATTGTGTTTTTTGTATGGGACCCCCCCCCCCCCTTATTTTTTTATTTATTTTAATATTATTATTAAATATTAAAGTACACATATAATTTTTATTTGAGAAAAAATCAAGTACTACCTGTTTCCATTATTGATATAGACCAAAAAATGCCAAAAAAATAAAGTTTGTTGTATGGGAGCCCCCCTTAAATATATGTTTTATTTTGTTTTAGTATTTGTTGTTATAGCGGCAACAGGAATACATAATCTGTGAAAATTTCAACTTTCTAGCTATCACCGTTCTTGAGATACAGCCTGCTGACAGACAGACGGACAGACGGACAGACAGACATCGAAGTCTTAGTAATAGGGTCCCGTTTTTACCCTTTGGGTACGGAACCCTAATTAACCTATCAACAACGCTAGTAAAAACATAAACTCCTGTCAAAAAGCCTTAGAAACCAGGCACTAATGAATTAATTGTGGGGCGCATCATTTCATCATCATCATACTGCAAGTTCTATCAATTTATCCAGCCTTTTCGGGATATGATGTCATCAATAGACTTATTAAGCATACAAAGTCTCAATTGAACAACTCTAATACTTTAGATTTTATAGATATCTAAAATACGCCGATTTCGTCACTGACACACTGATGGTCATCAAAATGTTTGGCTACTTCCTGAAGTGCTAGAAAGCCGAAATTTGGTATGTAATCTAAGTTTAGTATAAAAACAACAAAAAAATTCATAAACATGTAATTTTCGCCCCCCATAAAAATGGCTTGGCTGTTTCGTTACTTTAGATCAGAAACTAAATATTCGTCTCACCTCCACGACGGTAGCGAAACAGCGAAGCCATACATACTTTCTGATATGTAGAATTTGTTGGAGTTATGGTCGATAGAGTTAGGCCGTGTATATTCAGAAGCTTGGCTCCACATTAGATCTGATGTCTTTTTCACAGGGCAAACCTTTTGTGGTCGTCGAGGTAACATTTTACATGAAATGTTTTTGGTGGGATTAAAATCCTCTAATAACATGGGCCCCGATTCACATTTCACAATGGGCAATTCGACTCGGATTCGGAAACTTCGTCAATCCAATAAACGTTCGCCGCGCTAGACGTTGACCAATGACTGCACGGTAAAGTTTCCGAATCCGAGTCGAATGGAAATCGTGAATAGCCCTACTGGAGAAGTGTTTTTTTTTTATTCGCAAAACTAACCTGTTTGACGGAGGTGTCTCGGTTGCCGATCTTGGCGGTGAGCTCCTTGATGTCATTCTGCAGCTCCAGCAGGCGCGCCTCGTACTCCCCCTGCGTCGTGTCCAGCCGCCGACGGAGAAGGTGCTTCTCCTGTTCCAACTCCTGTAACGGAAATGTTAAATTAGGTTCTGCAAGTATCCTTATAGTGTATATTACAGTGTTTTTCAAACTGTGGTCCCCCAGGTGTGACCTCCAGGGGGTCTCGAAAAAGATAGATATATTAAGTTGGAAAATTTTAAGAAAAGGATATATTCGTAAACATAAATACACGAAAAAAAAGCAAAGGGTGAGGGTGAGTCAAAAAATCACAAATGTATAAGCCTTTAGCCGAGTTGCTATCGATATTAACGACAAAAATAAAATCGTTTTAAAGTGACATGCGAAAACATAATTCTGCCAGTGTTTAATATATTTATTATAACTCTAACCTCTAACTTCTAAAATATACTTCATGATAAGTCTAAAAAAAATATATGATGTACTTTACTATAAAAACTACCAACGAAAATTGGTTTGAACGAAATCTAGCAAGTAGTTTTTTTTTATATTATTATATTAAAAAAAAAAATTTTTTTCACCTAACCTATGCGTGTGGGGTATCTACGGATAGGTCTTCAAAAATCATATTGAGGTTTCTAATATCATATGGTTGTTGTTGTTGTTTCGAAAGAATAATTTGATTTTAAATTATTATTTCATTAAAATATAGAGATCAGAAACTATTTTTTTTTTTTAATATGCGATGAGATCATCAAGGTCCATCATAATAATTTATTATTTCAGTGTGTTGTGTCAGTCGTCAGATTAAATACGCAGTGCTTCTGAATAGACTTCGTGGAGTAACTTCCTAGTAGCGCGCGAGCTTATTGCAATAAAATTATACTTAAATGTTCTAAAGACATACTTAGTAATTTAAAAAAATATTAAAGTTAATACATAGTAATAATTATTATGTGCTTTTATATGATGAGGTATTATTTATATAATATCTTCGTCTACTCTAAATGCAATAATAATAATTAACAGTGGCGGTCTTAGGGAGTGGCGGACAGGGCAAATCCCGGGGCCTCGCTTATGCAGGGGCCTCGCGTAAAGCAAAAGGTCAGAGAGTTGCATTTTATTTAAATTTTTGGCGGTGAGGTCCCGGTGTCGGCGCGGGCGGCGGCGCGGCGCGGGCGCGCGGTGGACATACGGCCAAAGGGCCTCGCAAAAATCAGCCACAGGGGGCCTCGCAATGGGTAAGGCCGCCACTGCAATAATAGTAAATAGTAATTCTAAAATAGCTTTTATTAAAGTAATACCTGTCGTTATCGTATAAGATATTCAGTACTTAGATCGTACTTATCGTACGTACGTATCGTATAAGATATTAAGACTAAATATTTTTTTAATTTGAAAATAAATGATACCTACTTATTTTACTTGTAAATCTTGTAATTAAGGGCGCGGGCGTCTTGAGACAAAATGCTTAGTGCCTGACCTGTATAAGCACCATCTACTGTAATAGTAGTCTACGATAGCAACTTTTACAAAAAGCATCTACAATAGCATTTCTTCATAAAATGAATTTCTGTGACAATCAACTTTTCTGAATTAAGATTTTATTCTTATTTAAAATGTTATTATTCAGACACTGTATTTACGATATTTTTGCATAATATCTAGCTCATAATATTTAAAACTATGGCAATACACGGAGCAGTCGTCACAGAAACTCTTCAGTAAGATATTATATGCAGTTGGGAAAACATTGACACAAGTGAAGTTAAACAAAGTATTAAATTATTATTTAGTGACGTCATTTATGTGATAATGCTGAATAAACAATAATAATTAAACATCTTTTGAATTTTCAACACGTTCATGACTGTTTGCTGTCTGGAACTTTGTATTTTTTAACGAATTTTCTCAACACTGAAATTTTACATAAGTAATAAAATTTTACAACTTTATACCTATATCTATAGGGTGTAACAAAACTAAGTGTAATACTTTAGGGTGTGTATGTGTTCCTTGTAGAGAGTTGACTGTAAAAATTAGCAGTGCTGAAAGAGCAAAAATTTTTTTCACTTTTGTATGGGGAAACTCGTGACGTCGTGGCGCTAGCCGGTAGACCATACAAATTACAAAAAAAAAAATTGGTCTTTCAGCGCTGCTACTTTCACAGTGAACTCTCTATTAGGAACCTATACACACCCTAAAGTATTATCACTTAGTTTTGTTACATTCTGTATAACGCTCTCCTTTTGACTTGACTAATCTTTTAGCATTTCGCTATAAATATGGTCAAGTGCCAAAAGGCGATTCTGAAATCGCCTCTGTATGACGCTAAAGTAAAATTTCTAAATGTTGTGGCATGTATTATGGATTACATACATAAAGTTTTTCGATACTTTTTCGGGCCCTATAAAATTTAAATTTATGCGGACCATTATAGAATTTACAGACATATCAGTTAGTAGAGAATTATTTTTACTATTCCTAGATACCTACTACTAACATAATATGCAGCAATCAAAAAGAAACTACTATTGGTATCAACATATTTTTATCAGCTATCAGAATTTTCCTAAGTTTTCCAACGCGGTAGATTGCAACAAAGCAAGCAACATTCACAACACCTGAGCGAGCAAAAAAGTGAAATTAAAATGACTGTTTCATTAATATGCGTAATTTTATTGTTCTCGATTTCCTGAATAAGATCACGTTAAGAAAGATAAAATGAAAGTTGTGTCGCGGCGCGCGGAAAACAGACGATGGAAACAGGGACGTGGTATTGCACATGACCCTAATGCTTTTTCACTCATCTAGTACAGTCACACTGGAAAATATACGGGGTATTCACAAGTGGCGTTTGATTCGGATTCGGCTACTTACCGTACTGTCATTGGTCAACGCTGCGGCGAGTCAACGTTGACCAATAACCGTGTGGTATATTTTCGTTTTTAATTTTGAAATTGTGAATACCGCTGGAGTCGGAGTTTATATACTTTCAGGTTGCAGAACATTTTGACAGCTTGGTCCGAGTTTGAGCCGACGCGATATCTTCTCTACTACTGCTTATCGAAAAACACCATTGACACCAATGATGAAAAACTCAAAGCAGATATGTTACTACCGCCACAGAATATATATTAGTAGTACCAATTACCGCGCGCGTTGTGAAGATTCAAATACGGCCCAATTGGGTCGTCTGTTATTTAGTCTGCATCGAGCGCAGTCACGAACGTGCCGCGTCTTGTCTTACCTAAATAAATTGAAAATGACGTCGTGCGTGTTTCGAAAATGTACCAATCATGACTCAAAAGAAAACAAAACACATGGAATCTCTTACCACATGTCTTGATTGCAATAAGTACCTCGATTATTTACATTTTCAATTATTTTTTCGAACAATCTGAAAAAAATCGAATTTTCGTCATAGCTCAGGCGAAGAAAGAGACAGCGATACGATTCGACGTTTAAAAATAGAACTGTCTCTTTTATGTAAATGGTTTTTCGTATCTTTTGTTTCACTTATCTGTCAAATTTGTCAATGTTTGCAATTTTGAATTAGATAATTGTTCGGAAGAGATTTAAGCCGGAAAATAGTATGGACGTAACAGATCTGTATAAGTAGAATATCATTGATTGACACATTATATTTAATGATCAGTAAGTACATAATATGTTATGGTTATTCCATAAAGCACTTTGAATGTATTTTTAAGGTGGTCGCTTAAGCGATTCAAAATCGTGTTCAAAATGTTGTTAAGTTAAAAAACTTAATCTAGTTTTTAATCGCTACAAACACATTAGATATTTCACCTCATTTGCATAAGTAATTGTCGGCCCAAAATATATTTACTCATGTAGTTTAATTAATTTAATAAAGTAGTTGAGGCATTTTAATTTATGTTTAAACTAGATGATGCCCGCAACTCCGTTGCGCCAAAATTCGTTTATCGCGCGGGAACCGTACATTTTTCCGGGATAAAAAGTATCCTATGTCCTTTCATGGGATTCAAAGTATCTCCATACCAAAATTTCAGCAAAATCGGTTCAGCGGTTTGGGCGTGAAGAGGTAACAGACAGACAGACAGACACACTTTCGCATTTATAATATTAGTAATATGGAAGTAATATCCGAAACCACTTAGGTATCGACACCGACCCAGTGTTTGGCCAAGAAAAAACAAAAGTATTTACGAGTGTCACTAACATTTCTACATAATATTACGCATTCGGTGTAATAATATTAAATAATGTGTATTAATAATGAAATTGGGCTATATTTCTGGTTTATTCAATCTAAAACGTATGTATGTGGGTCGAATTTATAAGATGTTTATAAATATTGGTACCTTATGACCTCCAAGATTTCTTATAATTGCGAAGATACTCGTAAGATACGGTTTGAGAGATAGTGGTTCGATACAACAATTTAGAGAGAATCAAAGCGCACGGAAGTTCGCAGGCCGAGTTCCAGCAGGCCGCGCGCATGCCGTGCACTATTTACACGAACCGTTTCGACGCACTTTTGACCCCCCTGTAGCTCAGTGTCTATTGCGAGTGCAAAGATAAAATTAAACCTACGTAATAATATACTAGTACTTAAGCAGTATGCCCAATTTCATAGGTATAGCTTTGGTAGATCCTGAAATATGTCCCAGTAAAAATAGCTAATTTTGGCAATGACTCACTCACTGACCGGTAATCAAAACCTCTAGGCCACTTTCAATTGTCCTAGCGTTATGAAATTTGGTACACAGGTCGTGTGTTATGTGTAGATTAACAAAAAATTGAGAAATTTAAGAAATCGGTCAAGCGTGAGTCGGTTCATCTACGAAATTCAGAGGCCCCTTCCAATTGTCCTAGCGTTATGAAATTTGGTACACAGGTCGTGTGTTATATTATGTAGATTAACAAAAAATTGAGAAATTTAAGAAATCGGTCAAGCGTGAGACGGTTCATCTACGAAGTTCAGAGGCCACTTACAATTGTCCTAGCGTTATGAAATTCGGCACACAGGTCGTGTGTTGGCTTTGGTTCTTGGCATTGGATTGGATTTTAACTCTTTTTTTAGGCCAAAATTAGCCAATAGGAACTTGGCCCCATTTTAACAAGTACGTTTTTGGTGGGATTTATTAGATAACTGATGCGTATGTCCTAGGCTAGTCGTCATTATCAATTTGTTGTTTCTTTTAATGTTTACACCTAAATCACACTTTATTCATGCCATGAAAGTTTTTTTGGTTATTTTATATTACTAGCTTTTGCCGCGGCTTCGCTCGCGTTAAGAAGTATTATTATTATTTAGGTTTCAAAGTCTCAGCCCGATCGGTATATCCTCTATTTTATCCCTTGGGGGTAGAATTGATCAAAATCCTTTCTTAGCGGATGCCTACGTCACAACATGCATGCCAACGTGCATGCCAAATTTCAGCCCGATCCGTGCAGTGGTTTGGGCTGTGCTTTGACCTTTGACTTTTATATATTATTTAGATTTAGTGAATAATTAAGTATTATCATTATCATCATTTATTTATATTAATAATTAAGTATTATCATCATATACTAATAGATCTAAACTCCCTCCCGCACGCGCACGGCGCACCCCCGCCTTGGTGACGCCCACTTCGCAAGTCGCAACGGGCCATGCAGCAGAAATCGTAATATTTTAATTTCGCCATAACTTCAAAACCAAACGTCCAATTTTAATCATTCAAAGACCAAATATTAACTACATAAACTGTGCTTAGTGATGAAATAATTTATTTTGATAAGGATTAAGAGCATGAGTAAAATAAACGCGTTTAAATGAAGTCCAAAAAAAAATCGAGATTTTTAAATAAAAAAATCGTTGTGCCTCATTCGACATAGATAGGTATAGTATGTCGCGGACTTTTTTGTAAATATTTATAAGATCTACAATTAATTAGAACATTTTATGGTTCTATCTTTTATAGTTTATGCAGCGTACGCAAAATAAGTAACTTTTCTGGTTGATTTTTACACCTTGTGTCCGAAAAACCCAAATATCTTATGGAACCCTATTTTTTCCACAATAAAATTTAGCCTATGTTACTCGTGGATAATGTAGCTTTCGAATGATGAAAGAATTTTTAAAATCGGTCCAGTAGTTTTTGAGCCTATTCATTACAATTAAACAAACAAACAAACAAAGTTTTCCTCTTTATAATATTAGTGTAGATACAGGAAATACAATATTATGCTATATAGGCGGGCGACTGTACTTTGTGAATTTATATTTGTATCAAAACTACGAAGATAAGTGGTACGGTTTCACAATTGTGGCTGGGACAATGCTTTGTTTTTACCGCCATGCCTCTTGACACGGCCAATTTCATTGTCTCGAGTAATTGTATCAATCGAAATGAATAAAATTATATTTTATATTAATAAGAGCTTTGCATGGCTTTGCCTTCTTTAAAGTCACTGTGGGATTTTGAAATTATTTCTTACGCCACCCGCCTGGAGCCAGTTAGGAAGCCGCTTTCAGTTTTCTGGGAAAATCCTAATTGTTTTAAAGAGGGCAAATATGATATTTTAGACAAGTGTTAAAATTAACTTTTTCTAACTGGCTCCAGGCGGGTGGCGCGCTTTGCCACACTCAATATACAGAATATATTACCTGTTACATTATAATAGGCTTTATAATTATAATTAAGCTAAAATATTATGTTAAATCACTTTTCCGAGTAAGTGAATGCTTTCTTTTACTCGGAAAAGTGTAGCCAGTTGTCTTTGTGTTTGATTCAAATGGTACAAGTGTTATTTGGTACAAAGTGAAAAGTTTCAACAAACATTTTGTCCGTAAGTAAAGTGGCCAAACTCAAAACTTTTCAATGACGGTTAAAAAAGTTATTTACATTATAACTTGGTCAAGTATCATCTAAAATGCCTTCCGCATCATTTTCCTACAGTAAGTAATTTAAATATTATTATTTAGTTACCTAATGCGCCGATTTATCAACACCATAAACACATTACAGCAAAGTACAACACATTAAAAAACATTGCCACACTCATACAGTGTGCTTTTAGGCTACCATTTTCCGGTTTTTGGCCATTTATATATTTTATAGGCCTGATTCTATAAGTGTTACGAAAGTGATAAATGATTAACATTTAACCAATCAATATTATTTATCTACTTTATTAAGTACACTGCATATAATAATAGTAGGGCCAAAAGATGGGCTTTCGATCCAGACTGCAAAAGCTGATCGAAATCATCGTCAAGTATTAAAGCGACCGTAACTGTCTTTTCCCGAAGCATTTAACGGATTTTTCGTGGGCTTTTTTAGACTTTTTATTTTATGGTATATATGGTATTTAAATCATGCTTATTGGTGCTTTACTTAGTATTTAAACGATAGGCTTTCAAGTTTCAAATCAATTTAACATTCCAGATAACGTCATACAAATAAAAAGTCTATCTAGTTTGAATCTACAAAATATAATAAACCCGTTTGAATTCAGAATTATAAAACGCAACCGAAATGAATTCCTAATTTTCTTTTCCATGTAGATTTCATGGTAAATATGAAACTTGGTAGAGCTATGGTGTGGGGCGTATTATTTTACAGCGAGTGGTAGTAAACCAAGGCGTAGGAAGTGCTGTCCTTCACGGCCAAATTGTCACGGCCAAGTGGTACCGCAGCCATCTTGCCAAAGTTCCATAATTGTTTTGTGACAAGTGATGCCTAAGATAATTTGATAAATGTAGAGTAACGAAAACCAACGATATGCCCGCGTCAGTCTTCAAAGACCAGAAAATATTATATAGGCTATAACAAAACTTAGTAATAATTAATACTTTACGGTGTGAATGTGTCCATTCATCCTCGTATTAAGTTTACTGTGAAAGTAGCAGCGTTGAAAGACTAAAGAAGTAATAAACAGACAGACACACTTTCGCATTATATATTAGTACTTTACTATGGTTATCCCCCCTTGGTAAGGATTACCAAGTTAAGAGGATACGCTAGCACTGTTTTTCCATACAAACGTATTCCACATTTTACTCCCTGGACAATGCGTCTAGACAAATAATTTTTTTTATACAATATTGGGATTTGTTAAAGCTATGCCTCTACGTTTGATTTTTTTTCTAAATTTACTAATAATTAAAAAAATATGACCCTTCAAAAGTCGCAAAAAATGAATGCCCCGTACCCCGCCAATCGACCGACCATAAAACAAAAAAAGATCTTTAAGATAAAATAAAAACGTAGAGGCATAGACTCACTCTTCCTGAAGATATAAAAAAAAAATAGATAGGCTCTATTTTGAAGGAGGAATCAGGGGACTACGTTACCTCGATTTACTGCATCTGTCTCTATCACAATACACGTGCCGGCGCAAGGTAAAGCGTGATGGCAATAGTTTCTTCATTTAAATTCTACTACACCCGCGTTACCTCTTAAATGACACAGTAAAGCTGCTGTCTACTCTCTTCCAAGTTAAAACAGTGGTGTGCGTGCGTCTTCTCGTGTCGTTAACTTTAAAGTTCCTGAATTTTTTTTTGCAGGAATGAACGATATGTTACTGAAGCGTTCCAAGTCAACTCAGTTATGTATATTTATGAACGTCACGGTAACCTAGTCACAGCGTAATGCTTGTCAGAACTTTCATCAGCGGGGGTAGTAAAGATTATTTAGAAAGGTCATTTATTGAACGACTGATGCTTGAGCTTTTTAAGTTAAAACCGAGCGTACAGGGTACAATCAACGAAATCCAAGAGCTAACAATTTTTGCCGTGTCCGAAGAATTGTATAATAAAAATGCTGTTCATATAAATACACTTATTTTAAGTTACAACTTACTTATTTAAGTAAAAATTTGTCATAATTTTTCCTTAATCAAGTCTTAACCTACCCAAAATAAATACTGTCTCACTTCTTGTTATAACATAAACATATTGAAGGAATCTATAAAAAGATTTCAAAACATTATTAACATTAAATCATACAATAACAAAATAATCTAGGTTGTATAACTTGTATCTTTAAGTCTGTTAATGAAATCTAGCGAGTCGCATACTGTAGTTTACATAATAAGCGACTGCAGTGCACATAATCTGTGGGACGTGTTATATTTACATCGGTATAATCGCTTGCACCACTTGGAAGGTCGTGTTGAAATTGACCAATTGTTTCCGTAGAACAACCCATTGTTTTAATTTGGATTGTGGCTGCCGTATTTACCTAGTTGCCTCTTTTGGTGGTTAGTTTGACATAGACCTCATTTTTGACCCAATTTGCGATTTACATAAGAACTAATAAATTCATAAAAAGTAACTGGTCGCAAGGAACAAATAGGAGAGTAAAAATTTTAATTAACCCTTTGACTGCCACGCGTAAAAAAAAGTTGGTCTGCCACGTTTTGTCCACTTCGGTCACATGGAGTCTGCTTATATGGCTCGGTCTTAAAACTTGTATTGGAATATGGCACAGAATAATAGCACGTCATAACTCATAAAAGTAGACTTATTTGCTTTGATATTAATTTAAGTGTATGACGAAAATGATACACTTTTAGTCTACCGCTAATCTAACCGATCTTGAGAATTCTCACCGAAAGGGAAAGCGGGCACATAAAAAAATTTACACAATACATTGCAACTTGCGACTTAACCGAGCTATTCCCGCATGTACATAATTTCCTCATTTTACAAGCTCATTGAGCTAGTTCATCGAATTGCAAAAAGATATGAGAAATTGTTATGTCAGTACGGTTTTTGTTAAACGATGACTGATGAGTGATGACATAAAAAAGTGTTATATCATTAGCATAAGCCTATAATCATAATAATTATTAGGCACTAATCATTATAAATCGTCGCTGCATCCTCGAGACTTTATAATTAACATGGTAGTCCGCCCCTAGCTTCCGGCATCGAACACTTTTCAGAGCTTCCTGAAAAAATAAAATAGGTGGCGCGGCAATGGCGCCATTTCCGGGGCGGGATTTTTACCCCACCACCACCGGTTTCTCCCCACCAGTTTACCTCGGAGGTTCACTGCAGATCGGTCCTCATTCGTTTCTAGTGTTCGGGCATCGAAACATCTCTAACTAGGTTATATTGCTTTAATTTTGTGAAGTGAACAGTGAAATAACTTAATAATTTATTAAAGTGTTTTTAAGTGAATATAAGTTCATGGTAATTTTAAATATCAAGGGTAAGCGAAAACTCCGTAAATCGGAGTAAGAAATGAGGAGGATTCGTTGCTTGGAACGTCGTTTGAAAAAATGAATGGATCGGAAGTTGATGAAGAAGGTTGGTCACTTATTTTTTCAGATCTGTTTTTTTTGTACAGTTTATTTTTAGGATGTTAATTGGAATTCATCCTGAATATTAAAGTGAATATGGGCAATCTTTCGAAAATATCATAAACTGGAATACTAAATAACATAAAATAAAAACAAAATATGTACGAGTATGTTTAGAGAGTCATGATGCGATCATGGCCACACATACTCTTTTCAAAGGTATGTTTAGAGAGTCATGATGCGATCAAGGCCACACATACTCTTTTCAAAGGTATATTTAAAGAGTCTTGATGCGATCTTGACCATATATACCAATTGGCTACCCCTTTTTAGGGGCTGATGAAAGTTTTATTGTTCAGTCTTTCAGACTGATAGTGAATGCGAGTATTTAATTTCATCCGTACGGAGTGTTCGATCCGTTGTGCGTATGCCTTTTGAGGCTGATGCAACCGGAAGTGATTTAATTAACATGACGCTCTACCGGAGCTACTAAATAATAATTTATCTGTCTCGACCTCTCAAGGTGACATACTCAGTGCCCAATGCGGTCGAACCCATCCCATCTTTATCAAATGATATTTTAGAAGCTTTGGGTTCTTTGAAAAACAAAGTGGAGGTTTTTGGCGCCGAAGATTAGGGATGAGATCTCTGAACGTTGGGGACCAATTTGTTGTGGACTCCTAAGTAAGGAGTGTATGTAAAAATGAATGGAAAACATCCATATACCTGAAAATTTAACCCTATTAAAAGCTCCAGTTCTTAATTCGGAACTAGCTTGAGTTTTAACTGATTCAGTTTAAAATAGACAAACGATTAGAAAAAAAAGCACAATTATTTTGGGCAGTGTATTGCGGCGATTGCTACTAAAATGGCAGAACGTTCGGGTCTACAGATTAAGTTTAAAAAGTCTTATGATCCACAACAACCTTCTACATCGTAATATCAGCATAATCAACCGCTGCCTAACAGGCCGGTAAACTCTCGGGGCCCACCCAAATAAGAGGCAGAAAGAGTGGGCCCAGGAATACGGAACCAGCTCAGACGCACGCACGGCCACGCACTACGACGACGCACACCGATCGGAACGAGCCATACGGACAGAACCACAGGAACTGGAGGCTTTAGCAAATCTGCCACATCATTGTAATAACTGGAAAGTTATCACTAACGATCCTGTCGTTCTCGAATATGTATCTGGATATATATAATTCCTTTTTCTCATTGAAGTCTACGAGCCACATCAATCTTTTTTGGCCAATGAAATAGTAATCCACATGAATAATGAAATCACTAGATTATTACAATTAGGCGCTATTGCTGAATGTCAGGATGTTCCTGGACAATTTATTTCTATAATCTTTCTCATTCCTAAGGATGATGGAAGTTACAGATTTATTTGAGAAGTGGTGGCTTACATGGAATTAAAATTAATGTTTATATAATAATATAGTTATCTGAATAACACTTTTGCTATGACTAAACTTAAGTGTTTAAAAGTTGTTTTAAAATCACATACATAAGCGACTTGATTTTTAACTTAACTAAATGATTGTGACTATTGTAACGAGTTTATTATATATTATAAAATAACTAGCTGACCCGGCAAATGTTGTTTTGCCATATAAATTATTTCAAGTATCAATATTAAAAGTAGATAAAAACCTATTCTCAGGCCTAACAAATGCACGTACAAAATTTCATTAAAATAGGCTGAGCCGTTTTGGAGGAGTTCGCGCACAAACACTGTGACACGAGAATTTTATAATATACTAGCTGTCCCGGCAAACATTGTTTTGCCTGTTTTCCTGCTTTTCTCTTGAAGTTTTTTCTGATTTTTTTTTTCTATAAACCTCACGTAGCCCGAGACCTTTCCAACGAATGCAAAACCGTGGAAATCGGTTCGTGCGTTCTGGAGTTATAGCGTCAGGAAGGAAACCCCGACTTATTTTTATATATTAGATTTATATATTATATTGACGACGATTACTTATATTTTAATGTTTTCATTCTCATTTCGCAAACACTAAGATATAGACTTGCATTTTATGTGCAGCTGTTGTAATCATTTAATAGGAATTTAACAATTCAATTTAAATGACGTTAATATTACATTTATTATGATGACAAAATAACTAGTACCTAGTACATAATACTTAATGTATTACGTACTAGGTAGGTACTATAAAACCCTGAGAAAACCTAAAGCCTAATAACTCAACCTTAAACGCCAGAAAATTTCAGGTATTTCGTTGTATAGAACTCTGCCAATGTTCTTTGAAATTTAATGAATTGGTTTTAGAAGATGAATTTTTAATTATTATAAAGAAAATATAATTCTAATAAAGTTAACTGTCGCGACTGGAAACAAACTTAATTTTCTGTTGTGTAAACAATTTTACTTAAAGATGTTTTAGGGTTCCGTAGCCAAATGGCAAAAAACTGAACCCTTATAGATTCGTCATGTCTGTCCGTCCGTATGTCACAGCCACTTTTCTCCGAAACTATAAGAGCTATACTATTGAAATTTGGTAAGTAGATGTAGTCTGTGAACCGCATTAAGATTTTGATACAATAATGGAAAAATTATTAAAAATTTTAGGGGTCCCCATAGGTACAACTGAATCAAAAAAAATTTTTTTTCATCTAACCTATGCATGTATCTATGGATATGTCTTCAAAAATCATCACCCTCTAACTTCTAAAGTAGGGGCATGATAAGTCTAAAAAAAATATATGATGTACTTTACTATAAAAACTACCAACGAAAATTGGTTTGAACGAAATCTAGCAAGTAGTTTTTTTTTTTTATATTTTTATATTAAAATTTTTTTTTTCATCTAACCTATGCGTGTGGGATATCTATGGATAGGTCTTCAAAAATCATATTGAGGTTTCTAATATCATTTTTTTCTAACCTAAATAGTTTGCGAGAGAGACTCTTCCAAAGTGGTAAAATGTGTCGTCGTCCCCCCCCCCCCTCTAACTTCTAAAGTATGTACTAGTCATGCCCCATGATAAGTCTAAAAAATATATATGATGTACTTTACTATAAAAACTACCAACGAAAATTGGTTTGAACGAAATCTAGCAAGTAGTTTTTTTTTATACGTCATAAATGGTAAACTTAATTTAACTTTCATTAAATCAACTGAAATATAAAAATAAATCAAAAACCTTTTAATTTCATAATAATAAACCTTATTGCTGCTGCGGAACCCTTCATGGGCGAGTCCAACTCGCACTTGGCCGGTTTTATTTTATAAGATATTTGCAATTAAAATGTTAAGGCTAAGCTAAGGACACTAAGGACACAAGCAAGCAACTTACTTATAATAGTATCCATGAAAATGACACTATTAATATCGCAGGCAATATGATTTGCTGCCTGTTATTGGCAATATACACTTATGATGTATTGAACCTGTATTTAAAGTAATATTAAGGTTCTGAGGGCTGTTTGGTTTGTGCAATAATAATTGCAACACATTTGAAAGGATACCATTTTAATAACGTATCTTGTACTTGCGTTTATTAATCATATACCATTACCTTGTTACTTAATCTACCAAAATAGGTAAAGTTGACGAATAAGTAAGTTTCTTATTGCTATAGGTTAACTGATAAATTAATTATTATTTTTAAGTTTCACTCTTAAAATCCTTAATTAATATTAGAAATAGAAATGTGTGTATTTTTGGCCCTCTGTTTAGCGTTTGTCACGCTTAAACCGCTAAACCAATTTATATGTTATTTTGAATACGAGATATTATGTTAAGTCCAGGGCAAAGGACAAACACATAATATAATAGTTTTTATTGCGGTCATCAGCGTTCTAGCACGATGTATGAATTTCTGCGTAAAACCATTGACGGTAAAACGAAAAACTCTTCTTATGTCATGAATGACTTACTTTGATACGTTGCTTAGACGCAAGGGTTTCCGCCGCGGATGAAAATGGCCTCAGCGACAACCGATGTGGAAAACAATTGTTTGTTTTTTTGAGGATGCCGGACAAATATTATCGAGTCGAGTAACAAAATATTAGTGCGTTTCCAACTCTCCATTTTACGTCAGGCGTGAGTTGCGTGATGCGTTGAATAATCTGATTACATGAAGGCGTGTAGACAACAACTAACGACATCTCAACAACATACCTGGACTGCGATATGTATTATTATAGTATTAGATACATTAGCATTCATCACAAAATATGTGCCATTAGTAAAAAAAAATAAGAACGCTGGGCCTCCGCGCCGCGTGTTGAAACGGGTACAGTGCGTTTTTTTTTTGCACCACATTCAAAGGGTTAATAATATGAATCTATATAAATAAAAATGATTTTTAAATCGTGTAAGTCTCGCTAAAACTCGAGAACGCCTGAACTAATTTTAGTCCTGAAATATTCGATATATAGGAGTTAAGTGAACTTCACGGGTCATCTAGAAAAAATATAAAATAACACACCCGAAGTATAATATTATTATGAAGATTCTGATTTTTTTTATTGCTGAGTCAACGCAGTAACAGAAGTTTTTTCTCGTTTGCGCAGACCTACAAGTACTAAACTTACAAGTTTTTTTTTTTTTTTTATCTATGGACGCTTCACACCACGTCAGTCTGGCCCCGTGCTATGTACCTGAAGGACTTTTGTTACGGGTACCAGACAACGAAAATATATAATATATATTTAATACTTTTATATTATACATATATTTAAGATTTTTATTATACCATACATATATTTAATGCACATCCAAGACCCAGGAACATTGAAAATTTGTTCCGTCGGCGGGATTCGAACCCGCGACCCTCGGCTTGCGCTACCAACGCGCCACCAACTGAGCCACAGAGGTCGTCAAAGCTGTAGCTGTAGTTGTAGCTGGACTTACGTGGTTTTTGTTGCACAATGCACATCAACCTGCCGGAGCGGTTTGTCTTGTGATCTCGGTTTGGATAAGACGCCACAGTTCATAAAGTTGAGGAACACAGTAAGCATAACAATTATTTACAGATAATAAAACCTCTAAAACTATTAAATGTCTCGCTGTTTCACTTTTCGCTGTCAATAGATAAGATAACTGCAATGTTTTTACACTACACGGCAGAACCAGCATAGACAGTAAACAGTAAACAAAAGCTTTGTTCGACGTTTGACAACGTTTCTGTCAATATTCTGATTGACGTGTGCAACATGTCGGATTTCGGGCGGATTATTTACTGTATGTGCTAGTAGCGCCCTCTGCTCTGACCTTTGCGCAATATTCCATATTGAGCTAAACGTAAGAGAGTACAGACCAAAATACTGTTATGGCGCGGGACCAATATCAGAAGAAGCATCTGAATAGAGAACCGTCAATGCTGAGTATTTTATGAGTTTTCCGTTATCAATGTTAACACGTGAGAAATTTCTACTTTCTATTAATTAGAGGTTGTGCGTTATGTGAGCAATAATTATACTAATCGTGGACCACCATCTTTATTTTGAGTGGTTGATGTTTGCCGCCGGAAACACATTCCCACAACTTCTGCGAAATAATAAGTTCATTCTCTTGGAATTCTCGTGGAACATGTTTATAATTCCTTTCGTACGATGAGAGCGTACGGCAATGAAAAGATAAGCTAAGTTTATAACAAACGTTCCAGACTCAATTTCATCCACTTTCTACCCTAGTTAAAATAAATGATCAAACGAACTTCTCAAGTGAAGTTCGATCATTATTATATGAGTCGCTTCATTCAAAGATATAATTAACCAGACGTAGTGCTTTGCATCCGCTAGGCAAATCGCGTTTTTTAAGTATGTGGGTACTTGACAAAAAAATACCGTCCCGCTCGGTCACTCGCTCATCAGCGCTCCTCATTATGTTTAGACTTTAGAGAGAGGTAATGCAAAAAATCTTTCTTTCTTTCTTTGGGTACTGCAGCAAATATAGTTTCGTGCAGACTGGGTGGGAGGGAGTTTATATCTTTGAATGAAGCGACTCACATAATAATGATCGAACTTCACTTGAGAATTTTTTTTAGATACATTATGAATAATAATCATTATATTCGAGAAAGAAATTAACATTATGCCCATAAATAATAATAATAGTCAGTAGAAACAAAACTTAAGAGACCTCTATGGTTTGTGATTCAAATGATATACTGAGATCGTGGTGATTATATTATACTGATTCAGCGAAGCTTTGTCGTCGATAAAATGATGGCTACGGAAAATAGCGAAAGTATTGGAGTCGCTAGTCCTGCCTGTCGACTGTCGTCTTACTAATCGTGTCCACTTTCAGTCCCCATGTCGACGCTCGTGTCGACGCCGCTCTCGCACACTTAGTACTAATACTTTAGTGCCAACCCACACGTACCACAACCACATGACATCGCAACGACAAAATGTCGTCGAGCAGTGGTTACGTGTGAATGGCGTCGCTGCAGCATTTTGTGGATGCGTTGTGGTACCGATAAAATGGCGACGTGGTTGCGTTATCGCCAGTGGTTGCGATGTGGTTGCGATGTGGTTGCGACGTGGTTGCGACGTGGTTGCGACGTGGTCGGTATTTGACAAGTGGTCGACAACGACTGCAAAATGTGGTACGTGTGAATGGTCCAGTTCATTTACAATACGAAATATACGCCCGACCACGTGGTGTGGTTGTCGTGTGGTTGTGGTACGTGTGGGTTGGCCCTTAGGGTGCGTTTCCACTGACGCGGAGCGGGGCGGAGAGGAGCTTAGCGGTGCCGAATTGACCAATCACCATGCTCGAAATCTTCGCTCCGCTTCAATGGAACAGCACGATTGGTCAACTCAATTCGGACACCGCTAAGCTCCTCTCCGCCCGGCTCCGCGTCAGTGGAAATCCCACCCTTATCCAGCGGCTAACCGACTGGGTAGTGGCCGGTCTATGCAGAGCGTTAAACGTCAACAATAAGGACCCGTACCGTAGCATTATCCTATTAACTATTTTATATTATCTTCAAGAACCATCGTAGGGCATATTATGCTAACTTCTTCTTTAAAAAAGAATTAATTTAAGAACATCCGATCACGCCCGGGAGTCTTTGTAATATAAATTTCGATACCGCTATTTAAAACCGTATTTTTTATTTTGCCGAGTTTTATTAGGCAGAAAGTTTTAAGTCAATGAGCAGTATTCAGTAGGTACAGAGTGCAAGAGAAACAAATAATTTATTAGTGACATTTTCTAGATCTTAATCGTAGTATTAGTATACCAATTTTTAATGTGACTTTTAACAAAAAGTAGATCCCAGGTACTATACTACTCAGGTATGGGCTAGGATTTTTACCGGAAAGCTCTTTTTAAAAGACGCTTCACACATTCATCTGAGCCAATGTCACCAACCAATAATGTCAACATTGTTAATCAACAATGACAGCGCACAGTGATGGTTGTACAAGATATTGTAATAGAGCCATTGTCAAATTGTTTGGCTAAGGTTCCGATGGAGCGGACGGTGATCTCTGTAATCACTAATGAGATTGAAGAGGGTATTTATCTAAGTCGAAGTAGAGTATTTTAGAATAAATTAAATTCTTAATAAGAGGGACTCAGGACAGCAAAGGCCAGTACGGGAAGAAAAAAAAAACGACTATACAATACGCTTCATCGGCTATTAATTTTCTCAAACATCTTAATATAAGTGGGAAAGGTGGGATCCAGGAAACGAACTTTTCGTATTTAACATTGGTGCGAGAAACAAATATAATATCTATATCTCGGCCCGATCTAAATTAATAGTTATAATTTTAAACCAAGAATGACTGCCAGCAATCCTAAATAGTTTATATATTAGGGTTTTTGTGTTCTGAATAACACAACAATTTCTTGAGCTAACGAGCTCAGCGGTTGTCGATAGTGTGATTATTGCATAATATGATTGAAAGTCGAGAATATTGTGTTCTCGGTCCACCAGGTTAAATATTTTACAATTATTCAAGAGGAAGTGCAATTCTGTTATCGTAATTATCGTTGCATTTATTTAGCATCAAAAAAATAATCGCTGAAAACCAGTTGCATTCCGCGGCGGAAGTCGACATATGAAGATGTCAAAACACCTATGAGTTGAGCTAGTTCACGAATAGTGCACTGCTTTAACTGTTCTATATTATTCCGTTTTTAATAGGCATATATTATATAGTATATTATGTTATAATAATATATATTATATACGTTAAGACTTGTGGCGGTACCCACAATTCGCCTAACATTCCTGCATCGCGCTATCGAAGTTTTCTAAGCGCGTCGGTATATATACGACAGCTGAAATGTATCACGTAGGCTTCGGCCTGACCGAGCATACCACCTCGCTCGGTCGGAAAGATCTTCCTTTGCGGTCTCTACGCATTATTCCCACAGTCTTAAATATTTACATATTTGTTGTGAATTTAATACACCCTTGTCACAATTATTAACAATAAAACTTAAACAAAAAGGGGCGCCTGAGGCTGAAAAATGCTCGCCCAGAACACTGGTATTGTTAAAGCCTGGTAAGCCTAGTAGTGATAAAGCCTACGCCTGGTCGGGTTTCCTTCTTTATAATTTTTGTGAAAAAATGTTAGCGCATCTGATAGTCTGTACGTCAGGGCTCTTAATCCGTTAGTTAAAATCTTTCGATCGACTAGTGAGTTAAAAGGAACCAAGAAGTAAGCTTTTAAATCTGTTTTTGCTAGATATCCACATTTGGGTATTGCCTTGAAAGCCGTACGGTAATTTTCCAAATTAACATGTAATTTCGAAATAAACTTACGAAGTGGTTTCAAATTTAAAATAAATTAAAAATATAATACAATATTTTCCGTCGCTTTGTTTTGGGGAAAAGAAAATCTTTGAAATAAAGTAACCTTTGGGGTACACGGAGATATAGCTTTAAATTCGAATAAGAATAACTTATTGATGTCATGACTCATGATGTATATTTTTACAGAACGAGATCGAATATCTCGTTTTTATCAAATGTGATTAAGGGCATTCCCCTACGGAGATTCCGTAATTTACCATATTTAGAGCCTTATAAACTCATATTTTGAAAGCTACAAAGTTATAATAAAAACTAGCTGTGCCCCGTGGTGTTACCCGCGGTTTAAGTGATATATAATAACAGACTATGAAAAGTAACAATAATAGGGTCAAAACGGGACGATACATGGTTCTATAATGGTTTATGGTAGTGATGATGATGATGATGAATGCAATTTGCATAGTAGCTATGCTTTCCCAAACTTGTATCTATAAAGGGTCAGGAGTTCTCTCAGCACCTTCCGAACCATGGTATACCTTGGTACAAAATCTTGCTTGTTGGTAGCATATGCTTAGAATACTGCTCACGAAACCGAAGTCACCACATGTTTCCATATAAATTTTGAGGAGTTCCCTCGATTTCTTATGGATCCCTTCATCAGGTCACCACTTTTATGAATATGGTACCAAATTGGGATAATACCTATACACCAGAAGAAAAAATTTGAAAATCGGTTCACAAACGGCGGAGTAATTGAACATAAAAAAACGAACATAACACCTCCTCCATTTTGAAAGTCGGTTAAAATTGTAGCCTATGTTTGGTACTACTAATATATATTCTGTGCTATGTGTTATTCTGCTATATTATTGTAAAGTTTCATTAAAATCCGTTCAGTAGTTTTTGCGTGAAAGAGTAACAAACATCCATACATCCATACATCCATACATACATACATCCAAACTTTCGCCTTTATAACATTAATAGGACTAGTAGGACTAGTAGGAAGTAGGATACAGCAATAATCTTCATTATATCAACATTCCTTTCCCCGTTTTAAATTTTCTATTTTTGTTTATTATACTCATGATATTAGCTTCTAAAATAATACCAATTTATTAAAATTGAAGCATACTTTCAGCATCTCCCTAGTATTTAAAAATTACGTTTATTTGAAACACACGACAATAGATAGACAATTTCATTAACTACATATTCCCCGTTTTAAATTTTTTTTAGATCAATTTTGAACAAAGATAAGTAAAAAAAAAAAAGGATTTTTGTGCGATCTCGGCAACGCGTCAAATGTATGGTCAAGGTCGTTTGCTTGGGGGATGGCCTTAATATCACACTTGATAAAAACGACTTATTAAGCCAGCCTTTTTTCATGCGGGCCACAAACATGTTTTGGTCTTAGTGTCGCGGGCCGCAACAAATATTATTCGCCATATTTTGACTCAGGTGTTAATGAACCCTTGTGGAAGTTGTAGAGATTTTTAGACAGTGCAGTAGACAGTATAGAATGTTATATTATGTACTTAATCTTATATAGTTATACAGCTATTATACATAAATATCTTGTTTAGAGACTTTTGGTGGTTGGCTAAACTACCTTCATCAAATTCTTGTTTACATTTAATCTAGTGAATAAAACATTTATTTATGTTGGACTTTGTTGCATACATTTTAAGGCATTTTCACATAAAAAGTGTTTTCCGTGAATTAGCCGGTTTATATTAGCTACATTCCACACCGCTGTTTGGTCATGTCCTAAATTGTTCTAATCTCCTACGCGTCTAAACCTACACCCGATCCTTTTAGGTTATATTTATGTTCAATTCCGAAATAGCTTGTAAACACCTAAGTTTAGAATTAAAAAAACCTTATAGGAAACTAATATTGTAATTTTAAAGATAAATTATGGCTAAGAACACTCTCGGTTATATCAGCTTTCAAAAGACATAGACAGACAGACACGTTCACAAGTCAACAAGACTAAACACAAAATTAATCTAAAAATTAATCTACAGTCACAAAAAAAAAAAAAACTGCAGTCGAACATAGAGCCTTGAACTCTTTCTTTCTTTTTGGAAGTCGGCTAAAAAGAGAGACATGCAATTTTGCAAGAATAACAAATATGTTTTAAATGATCCTCTTCATCATAACAAACAACTTTACATAAAGTGAAGTAGAGACAATGGAGCGATGTTGAAACGAGATTGCTCGAGTGACCGCAATATCTCTGATGGTGGGATACTGAGGGGCCCATTGTGTTGGAGATAACGTGAATGTTATGGGGAATTCGCTATCTGATTATGAACTTGATTAATATATTGCTTACATAAAATATATGTAGGTACACTGACACTGTACTATAATGGAGTATTCCGCAAACTTTTTGTGTTCAAGGTACATTTAGGACAATCGAAAATTTTTGAGGTACACCACAAATTAATCACGAAAATATAAGTGGTATATATTTTCCGAGGCACACCAAGTACTGACCATGGTACTCCAGTGGGCCGTGGCCCGCACACCATTTACGGAACACTGCTCTAATGCACCATCCGAGACATTGGTTCCTAGGTGCCAAGATAGGTTCATTGTTATCTATCACCTGGGTTTGACGTAATCTAATGTAGGTCTGCCATTTGACTACGAATAAATTTCTCTGATCGTTAAAAATCGCGGTGGTTTTGACTATTCACTAGCCCCCTTACTAATAAACGCTGTATAAGCTTTGAATAGTTATACAGTGTTTTGTTTTCTTCAATCCAATTAAAAATGTCACTTGTGTGACCGGAACAAAACACTGTATAACTATTCAAAGCTTATACAACGTTTATTAGTAAGGGGGTAAGATAATAATAATCAGATTCAAAAGTGCTGCACAGAATGTCTAAATACAATTTCACATGCAGCCAATGCATATTTATACATAAAATATTTTCTTCTCTCCTTCGAGACCCTAGAGGACATACAAAAGCTTTATAACACGACTTCGTATAACAGTGAACAGTAATGCATTTATGTTTGCAAAATGATAGACGGCAGCAGCATTTCAAATGACGATTCCTTTGCCCTTTCGCCCCATATAGAAGTGGTATATTATGACTCTGGGTCATGACTTCGAGCACAAATTAATATCAAGCGATATCCAATATGATCTTTAGCAAACCGTAAAAGTAAAACTAGTTTAGTAGTTACAGTACCTGAGTTAGTCACCGGATGTGCCATAACTCTGAAGGCAGTGGATACCATAAAGAGATGCTTTACCTGTGGAACAAGAAAACAGCATTTTATTCGTCTATTTATATCGATGGAGAAAAATGAAGGATGGAATTCTAGGCCAAGAAAGTATAGGTACTTCGGTATTTTGGACAATCCATAAATTCAGTTGGTAATGTAATATACATTATACACAGATATAACATAAATTGTTTATGAAATTATGAGCCTGAATTCACCAATAATGGCTTCGATTACTTAGTAAAACTGTTACATGGTTTGCTGTTTATTAATATTTAATAGTCCGTGTATATTGTATGTAATATGTACAACCAAAAGCGGAAATGAAACCCATGAACGAGTCAAAAGCTACATGCTAAGCCTCTGGAGGCGTTTAAAACCTCCATCGTGGGTATCGCAGACACAATAGATTTTCAATTGTTATGCGGCAGCCGGCTGCCGCTTGGGGGGATTGATGGGTTAAGGGTGGGTTGCACCAACTTACTATAACTTTAACAAATTGTCAAATGAACTGTCAAATCTCTGGTTAGTCAATAATGGACGCCATTATTTGACGATAACCTTAACCGCTCAAATTTTCTCGGTTAAAGTTAAATTTGACATAAAGCTCGACACAGTGTTGCCATAAGAAAATAATTTTTCCTGTTAATTTGTATGGATAATTCATTTTTTATACTCTCAACCCCATTAACTTTAGCAACTGACATCTGTCAAATTCTGTGGTAGTCAAAAAGCCACTGGCGCTCTTATAGTTATTACTTATTGTTAAGGTTAACCTTAATACCTTAACATTGACCATAACTGTTACTATAACAATGACTGTGGTGCAACCGTGCAACCCACCCTAAATGGTAGAGTCGGTAAAAGACTTGGTTCAGCGCTTTTAAGTACCTACTGTAGTTTATTATATACAATATTATAGTATTGTTAAGCTTAACAAAATACCTATTTGTTAAAACATTAATTCATCTAACTATTAGCTTCAATATGAATCAAAGTTTATACCGGAACAAATTACACAGACTGACGAATTAAATTAAACCTTGCAAAGATTTTGGAACAAAGAGATGCGATATGATCTGAATCTCATTACATTACTGTATACACTATTGTGAATATGCACAAGAGTTGATGTTACGATTAGCACAAATGCGGTTTAACTAAAGTTTTATAACTCGAAGAAGAAATCGTCTAAGTATGATCCTATACGTAAGTAAATAAATGTTCCAGTTAAACAATAATAATGTTATGAGTCTATAATGCGAATTTTTGACGTACCAGGCAAGAAAAAAACATAGTATTTAAATTATAAAAATATTTTTTATTGGTAAAGGTGGAAGGGTTTCTATAAAGTCTAGTCACTAGTGGATGCAAGTGCAATGAGTAATATGAACAAACTTGAATTTGGAAACTGGTTACAGCAATTTTAGAGGAGCACCCAAAAAACAGTATAGAAACTAGCAAGGTCAAACTAACAACTTATTTTCCTGTAAATGTTAAGCAGTCAATAGCCTGACCTAACAAACTTTTCTTAAAATACCTGCAATCCTTCGTTTAGAAAACAATTTAACAAATATGCCTATTCAGGTAATTCCACATGCGATGTTGCGTTATATCGCATGTTGAAACGTCAAAAGAAAAGATTTGAACGCGATCCCACGACATTGTACCGTTTAGACGACACGGTTTGACCTCACGTTCTACGCGACGTAACCCCCGCGAATTTTAATGACCTATAAAAGGTCTGAGGTCACCGAGGCCTTGGTGTTTTCGATATCGATCGGTACGTTATTACCGGTGGTGATGTAAGTAGACCCATCACGATTTACTTAGTCATATTAAAATTCCATCATCATAATCGACTCTAAGTCATGTATATATCACTTAAGTGGATGATCACATTTTGTTTATTTTATACAACCTATTCAAAGCAAATTTTTTTAACGATCACGGATAAAACCACAACTTATGAGTCATCCAAAAACTGGTCAAGTGTTAAGCCAAGCCAAATGTAGAGTTTCGTAGGCGCTCTTTAATACGTGAACTGTCTTTGACTTAAGTATTTGAAGGTCTAGTTTAAATCCACTAGATCTCGTAAATCAGACCTTGCCTAGTATGCATAGTATTTTTCCTGACACATACGGCTGTATGAGTAAAACTACCCTTACTACCTCAATAAAAAGGCAGCTTGATCAAGGATCAGGCTTTAAGGCATATTATTAAGCCATATTAATCTCTGTCGGACACTCAATTTTGAGTTTCTCTGCTCACTGTCATTTCCGCTGTAACGGCCAGCACTTATTAGAAACTTAATTCGTCCTCATTAATCGCGAATGCTCCGTCACGTTTTTGTCCACACGACCATTTCTGCCGCAAGGTAACCTGTTTCCTAAAGGACAGGATACAATTTAATACTCTCAAGACTATAATAATTGTAGGAAAATATCGGACTACGTTCTATTTATAGCTGGGAAGGTTTTTCTAGTAGTATTTAACCCATCAATCTCCAAACGGCAGCCGGCTGCCGAATAACAATTGAAAATCCATTGTGTCTGCGATACCCACGATGGAGGTGTTAAATAGAATTCTTGGCTTGTTAAATAGAATTCTTGGCTTGACCAATGGCTATAAAATAGCCATTGGTCTGGTAAATTTAAATAGGACTAGATGGCACCCGTAACTCCGTTGCGCCTTAATTCGTTTATCGCCGCGGGAATCATACATTTTTTCCATCAAAAACTATCATATTATGTCCTATGCCGGGACTCAAAGTATGTATCTGCATACCAAAATTTCATCAAAACCAGTTCAACGGTTTAAGCGTCAAGACACAGACAGACACACTTTCGCATTTATAATCTTAGTATGGATTCTTAGCTCGGTGTTCGCGCAAGTACTTACCGTTTTCTAGACATTCCTAATTAAAATTGACTGCTTCTTTCGATCCACTTTTTAACGTGTAACGTTACGAAACTGTTGTTGTACATACAACACACCGTATTTTACTGTTAGGTCGCCGAACTGAGCGTTGATGTACTTACAATGAGTCATTCTGTAAAAGAGAGAATGACGAAGCGCTACTGTAAAAAATCATTACTGCGTTACTATCATCTCATCGTTTCGGTCACTCAGAGGCCTTCATTCGCCACAGTGCCAATGAATGCCAAGACTGGACACTCAATGTTAGAACCTTAAAAGTAGAGTTTCTTTAATCCAATACACACCATTTCAACGAAACTAAGAAACTCAATATAGAGTAGAAGTCTACGAATGTTTATCTAATGACATAAATTGTTATAGACTCTAGTTATTGAGTTTTTCTAGTTTGATACTGTGTTAGCAAATAATATTATGTAGATAGCGAGTTTCCTAGGACTGCTACTTTGAAGAGTCAAAATTGCAAGCCCTCTAATGACTTTCACATTAATACTGCTTCGGACTTAGTGTTGGTATGCTTAAGCCCGCAAACGACATTTGGATATGGTAAGTACCTAATAGGAGACTCTAAAGGTGCCTCTAACTTATCTAGATAGCCCTATACCAAATATATCGGATTAGAGGCATAAACTCGCGGAAACATCCCGAGCTACAATAGCAGTAGGCATGTAAAATAATAGTGTAAATATGTTATATAATATTGCATGCGGGTAACAAATGCGGTGAAAGTTTGATCGGAAAATTATTATTCATTACATGTTGAGCAAAGCCTTGGAGCATTCAGGTCGGGCTGCAGCGAGCTGGGGACGATGCTTGATATTCGCGATAATAGTCCACCTCTACTTAATAATTATATTAGTGGTGCTATCGACTCGTTTAACCATTTATAAGATTCAATTGAATATTCTACTAGTATTTTTTGGTAGTTGAATCTGGGACTTGGGAGACGGAGGCCGGAGCTATTCTTCAAGTTTAAAGAAAAAAAAACCCATAAATGCCTTTCTAGAGATAAGGTCTAACCAAATCGCTTTTTTCTTCAAAATCCTACATACTAAATTTCATAAAAATATAGCCGTTGTCGAGAACCTGATTAAAGATTCATTATAGTCTCATTTAAATTACAAGATTATATAAGTATTAAGCACTTACTGCTAGTGCCAATTAAGAACGAATAAATACTTATAAGGATATGAATGTAGCCGTAGGAATGGAATGGTATTACAAAAATAATCTTTGAGTAAGCAATTATAAACACAAATGAGAATAAAAAGATTGCACTTACATTACAATATCTACTAATAAGTAATATTATACTTACTGATGGTGATGACAATAATCGTAAAAATTTGCAAAAATGCATCAAAACAATAAATGATTGCATACAAATATGTAAATATCAAATCGCGATGACCAATGTGCCTATGAAGCAAACAATCATTTCGCAAGCAGAAACGACGTGATTATGTATTCTGTAACAAAGTCATTGAAGATTCGTCATCAACTTATCATTATTATCAGCCTGAGTTATGCTTAAACTCGTTTACGTATTGTAATTTTTATGCGTGATTGAACTTATAATATGCGAAGAATTAATAATATGCAAACAATATGCATGTGCTCAAACCGTCGATACGTAATAACGAGTAAGAATTGCATAGAAATCGTAATGCTTTCTTCGCTGAAAAAATGTCGGTCACTTCTTTATTAGGCATTTACTAACATTGTTCTGTATTTCACAAATATTTTTTAAATTTAATGATGCAGAAAATACAAATGTAATAAGATTAAAACTTAAAAGCATATTATCTATAAACATGTAAGCTGCATGATAGTTTTGTTGGTAGCAAAATGTTTATAAGAGCTGCGAATAAAAAGTGAAAATTCGTAAGCGTGTAAAAGCATTTTCAATGTTAATCCTCTGTCAACAACAATAGATTATTTTCGAAAAAAGAACGTTTGTTCCTGACAATACACTTTCGCTTGACTTGGTTCAGCTTGGAGTAAAAAGTTATCACTAAAGTAAAGCCGCGGCTCAAGTGAATTTGCGACATCAACAAACGAATATGAAGATTAACGTTTTCTCCGCTGTTTTTTCCCGATTTCTGAGGTTTTTCCAACTTAAGTTTATGTATTCACTAACGCCGGATAACTGAATGGCTAACGTCAAAATATTAACCAATAAGAGCCAGTCCACACGGCGTGTTGCGTCAGCGTTGCATCGAAGCAGCGCCGCCGTTGCGTTGTTTTACATACAAATAACTCTCAGTAATAGGGTCTCCTTTTTTCCCTTTGGGTACGGAACCTTAAAAATGGATTGGTCTCGAGGAAAGAAATATTATAAAGTTTATAGAACTTTTCATTTTTGTAACTTAGTTGTATAGCTGTAAAAACTCAGTAAACATAGAGTGATGCCACCAATACTTCGACGTCCTCCGTGGTTGATAGTTCGAAAAGAAACACGCCGCGAGAATGTAAACACAAACTCGTGAACTCGACGAACTCACGAGCTTCGACGAGCCGAGCCACGAGATGCGAGTATAAATCATAAAGTTAATATACCTAGCGGAAATATTTACTTTATGGTATAAATGTACTGAAATGACATATTTCTATTGCGTGAGACGTCTTGCGAATCTGTCAAATCCATACAAATTTAGAAAAGCATCTACGCGTTGCGTTGCGGTCTGAATTGACCCTAAAGTCTAAAAAACATTGTTGTGTACATAAACGTCTGCTACATGAAATTCAGAAAATGGGCATCAGTTAATTATAACAATAATATTATCTTATTTTAAGTGATTCCCTTTTGACCTGCTATTTCAATAATTAATATTATCCTTCTCTACTTTAAAAGGATTAGGTTAACTAGGTAAGTGGTAAGTATACTTAAATAGTAATTTGCTCTGCAACTTGTATAATTGCACTGTGTTATTCTTTACAATATTCCTTGACATTTACGAGTAACTTATAAGGTATTATAAGCAATAAGTATTATAACTTTAAAGCATGTTAACAAGCGTTTACTCATAGTTCAACAAGATAATTATTAAACTTAGTTTTTTTTTTATTGAGATAAGTAATATTTACGATGGTTCTGTTATTTGTTCTTCGGTCTTTGTTGGTAAGAGATGATAATATGAACTACGTAGAATTACAGAACTCTTTTTTTATATTTTTTTAATAAGATAGAGATTCTTCTTTACCAAATATTAATTATTAGAAAGATAACTTTTTAGATTGTAATTTAGTTTGTAAATTAGGACATAGATTTATTTTACATACTAAATAAATCCTCAAGATCAATCCAAATTGTCAAACCAGAACGTTTAGTATAATATGATACCCTCAAGATCAATCCAAATTGTCAAACCAGAACGTTTAGTATAATATGATACCCTCAAGATCAATCCAAATTGTCAAACCAGAACGTTTAGCGTAATTATCCTCCTTAGAAAATGTTTTTTTTTTTGCAGTACAAGTTAGTAGAAGTTTCTTCTCTTAGAATAGACATAAGTGATAGATCAGACATAGACAAAGAAAATCTGTCAGTATATCCCTAAAACCTGTCAGTTTTCCTATTCTCTCGCATTTTACTCCACGCTTAGCTTGCAGATAAAAGACAGATTAGTCTATCTAGAACTTAACATCTTAAATACAATAGCATCATTGTTTTTATGTGTGAAATGTGACGTCACGATGTTATAACGGTTCTGAAGATCCATGTCAGTGGGACGTTTAACTTTAATTGATACTTAACATACATTTACATATCTCAGATTATTTGATTATGCACCTCTTTTTACTCGTTTTGCGTGTAATTTAACAACGTTTGAGAGATTTATAAGATGACGGATGATTAAGCATCAAATTATGAACACGCACGGTGTTATGCCTAAAAAATTTCTTAAGTCATAATATACTATTAAAGGCAAATTGGACGAATGAAAAACGAAGAATTCCATACATACTACATACTAAGGACATGTTGCAAAGGCCACCAATACCAGGAAAAGTTGCAGCAAGAACAACTAACCGCAAACGCATATCTTGACTTTAAAATCTCTGACAGTGAGTAAAATTTGAAATCATTTTAATAATGCAGTTTCCAAAAGAAATATGTAGACCAAAACTTCTCAAAGGACAGCTAGAACAAGCACAATGGTTATTAATTTGTTACCATGTAGATTTTTGCAAATTTTGTTTTGATTACATCTAACGGTGTAAGCGATGTATAGCGTATAAAGCACAGTTAAGAGAAAATTAACTGTTTTTGCATGTGTGAGAGTTACTGCACATTTAACGCTAGGTGCTCTCGTCAAAATATTTGTACTGTTTCATGTCATGTCTCTTTTGGGAACTTATGACGGTGAGGTAGAATAATATCACAGTGAATGTTTATTTCGTTTTAGAAATTTGAAGAAACATTTTTTTTTCTTTATGCGTTCTTTCGTATAAAAAGGTGTTGAGGCACAGTCTAGATTATGTCTAGATTCAGAAAAAAAAATTTTTACTATAATACATACCGATAAGTCCATAACCTATGCAAAAACAAATAACTAACGGTAATTTTAAGCTTGGCATATTGATTGATGTAGCTAATATTTTAACACTGCTCGTTAATTTTATTTATCTTTTATTGACATACAAAATGTTTTTGTGCGATGCTAGTGTTTAATTACGAGCAATTACTATTTACAATGTAACTGATAAGTGATTTGCAATGAACTGCGACTCACGCATTGTTATTACGGAGCTGAGGTAAAACCATACACATGAGATTATGTAGCAATTTTTTTTTTAATCTTAAAAATATCACTTGAAGGTAATCATAGACATTTTTTTAATTTCAAAATATATCTATACGGTTAAAACATTTATACGCACATTAATTCTCTCACCAATGAAAATATTATGGATAGCTATCATGCACGAAAATAATTCTTAATATCTACCAAGTGACTTTTACAACATCTACGAGTATATTATATTCTATGTAAATATTTTTTTTTAATGTTAGTCTCGCTAAAACTCAAGAACGGCTGAAGCGGTTTGACTTATTTAGTCTTAAAAGATTAATAAGAAGTTCACAGGTCATCTAGTATTAAATAAATAAAAAACTTTGTAACTTGTCTTAGTTATATGCCCGAGAATATTTTCTTAATGTAAATCCGTTCGCGCTTTACGGCCGTTCCCAATATTTGATCTATCTCTGGTTTTGCCCTACTAGAGATATGAATAGCTCTCATTAGACATTAGAGACATATATTTTATGTCAATTCAATTTTAGCTGCGATCGGTCGTATGTCAAACCAGAGATAGATTGAATATTGGGAACGGCCGTTAGTGACAACCAAGACACAAAATATGATCTTACGGCCGTTCCCAATATTTGATCTATCTCTGGTTTTGCCCTACTAGAGATATGAATAGCTCTCATTAGACATTAGAGACATATATTTTATGTCAATTCAATGTTAGCTGCGATCGGTCGTATGTCAAACCAGAGATAGATTGAATATTGGGAACGGCCGTTAGTGACAACCAAGACACAAAATATGATCTTACGGCCGTTCCCAATATTTGATCTATCTCTGGTTTTGCCCTACTAGAGATAGGAATAGCTCTCATTAGACATTAGAGACATATATTTTATGTCAATTCAATGTTAGCTGCGATCGGTCGTATGTCAAACCAGAGATAGATTGAATATTGGGAACGGCCGTTAGTGAACGGACTCCAGTAGTAGTTGTTACTAATATAATATGTATTCTGTGGTAGTAGGGCCTTGAGTTGATCGATGCTTATATCGATATAATCAATATAATATTATGATTACTATACTCTAATTTGCGGCAATTGACTTTATAAGAAAAAGAAAAATTTACCATTCTTAATTGGAACTCCCCTTCAAAAATGAATAAATATGAGACAATTTTAACATTTTATCACATTAACGAGGTCTTTTTCTACAATATATAAAAAGAATAATAAAGTGATATTAACTATTCAGTGAGGCTTCGCATGTGTAATTCAAATGTCATATAATGTAAACAAAACGACCTCAAAACACGACAACTTGAAACGAGCTTATGGAATAAATAAACGCGTTTTTAACTTGCGTTTGAATTAATGTTTCAAAATAACGAGAATAAAATATATTGTTATATTAATATAGGTAGTAAAATATATCGTAGTATAATATCTACAAAAATTAATTCTAGTTACAGATCTAACAACTTACAAGTTATGGCAACGCTAAAGATATGCCAATCAGCGCTTAAAATTTATTTCAGCTTAGACAAGCAGTTAAAGTATTCAAGTGATAATGTCATCATATTCAAAATCCAATCCACGCATTAGGCCACCAAGACATAGAGACAAGACATAGACCGTTTACATGGAGAAATGCTTTACGCATTCCCGGCGAATTGGGGATATCGGCCGCGGTATTTGGGACTCCCCTGTGCGTCGGTCTACCCACTAACGATAGAACCTACCGCAACACCAAGACTAAACCTAGTTAAACAAATTAAATGGCTAATTTTTCTCATGACTAGTGATAACGATGGGAGTGATGGACTGTATTATGAAGATGAAAATAGCTAATAAATGATACACCATGGACTGCAACGACAACTGTATTCTCTCGAGTATCGGTAAATTGTGTAACAAAAATATAAAATATCAATAAGCAAAAATGGGACAGAGAAAAGTAAAGATTTCAAAATAGTAAAAAAGTATAAAACACTTATCTATCCAGCCAGTCGCCAACAACTAGCTTATTACCAAGTTAATTCGTCTTGATCTTGTTTTCCCGCTATGACTAGTTTCTGAGCTAACGTATGGTCTGCCATACGCTGATCGGTTTTTAATACCTACTCATTATAAAAATTGATAAAATACGTCTAGGCTGATACGCGTGAAGAAAGTTTTTGCTGTCTAATGGCTAGCTGCAGTTTTCTCTCGAGTTTGCAGATCATGTTGCATTAATTCATGCAATAGCGTTTACCAGCATGTGAAGAAATATACAGGGTGTAAGGAAATAACGAAGGATGTAATTGAAACGTATTTATAAATAATAATAATATATTATTTAATCTGTTTATTTTTATCTTGACAAAACCAGTCCCAAACCCCAGTTTCATGGCAGTCAAAATGTTTGGGAAATCGGAGAAAACATAACGTTACAAAAGACGAAAACTACAAAAAGTGTCTTAAAATAAATTACGCAACAAAATGGCAAGTGGAAAGACATTTAACACATTTTTGCGTTTTTTGGCCACATGTAAATTTCTACAAAATAAGATCTCATGGTATTCTAGAAAAACCTGTACCTACCTAGTCTTTATATGGTATGGCCGTTGTAACTTGTTTATTGTTAAAAATATGTCAAACGATCATGCTTTGAAGCAACAAAACAAAAAAATCCAAGTAACTAGACTCTAAAACGTTTATTTTAGAATCTACTTGGAATTAACCACTTCTTCCTAAAAATGTTTTCAAACTGTCTACCAGTATTTAAGCGATACGGATTTATTTGTCTTATTTTAGATTTATTTCCTAAACGAGGATAGATAAGTTTTCAATAAAATAATAATAGCTTGTATGAAATTGGGCAATTAGTCGATTTAGCTCAATGAATCCGGCATGAACGTGTGATTCTACATGGTACAATAATTACGAATCAATTCACTCGATTTCAACATCGTCGTTAACAATTCCACGATTTCACGGATGAAATTTAGGAAAAATATTACAAGACTCCGACTATCATAATATGATACCTAATAAACCTAATAAGATGATGTCATATAGTTTGTTTAAAATCCAAAACTCGAGATTAGGTAATTAACAATTAAACTAAAGCTGCTTCACTCTACGAAGTCAGTTTAAAAATTAATTTAAAAATTCAAGTATTTTATTGAGGTACAAGCCCGAGCGGATCATTAATACTTTTTGCTTTCATCCTAATGATTTTAAAAATGGTTTCCATGCAATGAGACCCTCTTAGAGCCTATTATAATGTCACGCGTCACGCCCATACGGCAGATGTATTCACAGCTTCCCCGACCACTTCCGACTTGGTTTCCTCTCGAAACTTCCGAAACGTGGCGCACCTGCCTTTATGACAATATCTCGTCATCAAAAGTCTCTCATATGGGGGAGATATCTAGACGCTGTTAAGCATTAGTGTATCATCCCACAAAAAAATACGTATTCAGTTATGAATGCAGTCTTGTTCTTTAGATCGTTTAGAACAAGACTGCATTCATAACTTAACAAAAAAATATATTTGTGGGTTAATACACAAAATATGCTAACAGCGCCCATCTATAGTGAAGTAGAGGAGAGTTGAGTAAAGTTATAAAAAAACCGGCCAAGTGCGAGTTGGACTCGTCCATGAAGGGTTCCGCAGCAGCAATAAGGTTTATTTTTATGAAATTAAAAGGTTTTTGATTTATTTTTATATTTTAGTTGATTTAATAAAAGTTAATTTAAGGTTAATTTGACGTATAAAAAAAACTACTTGCTAGATCTCGTTTAAACCAATTTAAGTTGGTAGTTTTTGTAGTAATGTACATCATATTCTATTTTTTTTAGACTTAGGGGGGGGGGGGGGGGACACACATTTTACCACTTTGGAAGAGTCTCTCTCGCAAACTATTCAGGTTAGAAAAAAATGATATTAGAAACCTCAATATGATTTTTGAAGTCCTATCCATTGATACCCCACACGCATAGGTTAGATGAAAAAAATTTTTTGTTTCAGTTGTAATGTAAAATTTTTAATAATTTTTCCATTTTTGTATCAAAATCTTAATGCGGTTCACAGACTTCATCTACTTACCAAGTTTCAATAGTATAGCTCTTATACTTTCGGAGAAAAGTGACTGTGACATACGGACGGACAGACAGACAGACAGACATGATGAATCTATAAGGGTTCCGTTTTTTGCCATTTGGCTACGGAACCCTAAAAAGGGAAGAGAAGATAATAATGCTTGTAAAAATGTATGCCGCTCCTTAATTCTTATCTTTCATGACAATGACTAGATTTTAGATCCTCAATTTAGTGCCTTTAGGATTTAGTGCACGATTCACGACAAAAACTATTACTGACTATAGTGCCCAGTTTCTGAAGCTTTTTAACAGAATTTTATCTAATATAGCCTTTTATTTGGCTAACTTAAAAACATTAGGTAACCAATCAACGATGATGTTAAATAGATAAATTTCTGTCAAAAACCCGCCGAAACATCCTGCTTCAAAATAAATTAGACTAGACAGGAAACGCATACACTCGAAATAATTAGTTTAATTGGCTAATTAATAACAAAATAATATTGACTTATAATTCATATTAGACTATCCATGACGATTAATGCTGTCGTTTCCGACGAAGATAAGCGTAAATGTTAAAAGCTTTGGCACAGATTCTACTCTCTTAAAGTTAAACAAATAAATAACGAATCGTCGAGGTGATCTTGTACAAATAACGTTAAATGTGGTAATTTCATTGATAACTAATAAGGTTTAAATAATTCGAATCCAATTCGATGCAAACGATAGGGCGATTAACATTTTTTTAAACTTTCAGAACTAACACACTCTTGAACATAATAGTGCCAACCTTTTCTTGAAGGCTTTTCTACGTGAAAAAAAGCTGTTTTATGCAAAATCTAAAATTCCGTATACAACATGTAATTTGTGTATTTCAACAAATACAGGTCCAAGTCAGTAACAATGGCAACGTTGTGCAAATGTCCGGCACTTGCGCTAGCCAGATCTAGAACGATATGGTGACTGGTAACTGGTAAGACCACATCGCCTTCATAAAACCCGCTGCGGTCGTTAATTAGACAAGTCGCAACTTACATCTTTTTATAACTAAAAGTACCCACTAGTTTCTGTAATAAAAAATACGTGTGGCACTAAAGCCATTATAGCATTTTTTATCAACTTATACAATGACATATAATTCGCATACGTCTAGTCGCCCGGTCACAAGCACCGTGCCGGTCGGTGCGGCCGGAGTGGGGAGTGTTAGATTTTTTCGTTACGGAATTTCTTGATTCGGTCGCCGCGAATAAAAGCTATGCAATAGCTTAAGAGCCTGCTGTCAGAAATATCAAAGCACGCTAGCCCCGCCTACACACCCCGCTATCCTCCAATCGTGATATAATGATTCCATGAATCGTGCTTCCGAGCAATGTGCTTTGCGCTGCAGCTAAATAGTGAACAATATCGCGTAACAACGGTTCCCGCATTATAGCACGAAAGTAAAGGTCGTAAGTGGTTTTCGTTTAGCTATTATTTTATAAAGTGTGTGATTGTAGTAGTGCAAGTTATTAAATGATAGTAACTCAATAAGTGTAACGGATATTTGTTGAAAAGCCCAGAAAGATTCATAATTTCTAAAAATATAACTATCGAGTCAAAATAAGTGAATCGTGTTTTCCGTTAGGCAAATCTATACTAATATTATAAAGCGGAAGAGTTTGTTAGTTAGTTTGTTTGTTTGTTTGTTTGTTTGAACGCGCTAATCTCGGGAACTACTGGTCCGATTTGAAAACTTCTTTCAGTGTTAGATAGTCCATTTATCGAGGAAGGCTATAGGCTATATTTTATCACGCTGAGACTAAAATGAGCGAAGAAATATAGGAAAATGTGGAAAAAAACGGGGGGAAATTATTTGATAGGGCTTATTTGAACGCGCTAATCTCAGGACTACTGGTCCGATTTGAAAAATTCTTTCAATGTTAGATAGCCCATTTATCGAGAAAGGCTATAGGCTATATTTTATCACTCTAAGACTAATAGGAGCGAAGAAATAGAAAGAAATGTGGAAAAAACGGGGGAAATTATTTGAAAGGGCTTATCTCACGAACTACTAGAGCAATTTTTCTGTTATTTGGGTCAGATAAGAAGTAGGCCACGTGAAGGATCATAGGCTATTTTTTGTAGACTGATTTGTCTGTGAAATATCTAATTTACGCGGGCAAAGCCGCGCGGAACGTCTAGTATCAGATAAATATACAATAATTAAATAAATCTCAATTTCATTTAAGTCAATCGTCTTCCAGGATCGTAATACTTATTCGAAAACACAGCAAAATTTGGCAGCCCGGTCTTAAAAGAAAGATTTGCCGATTGATTCTATAATCATCATTCATCAAGAATTGTTGAAACGACCGTACTTTTAACTATTTCTGTAGAACATACTAGTAGAAAGACTATAAAAGTAGGTATAACTTTCAAGAAGTAATTCCTCCTCCTATGGGCAGCTACAATTATAATAATAATTGAAATGTCAGATGTTCACCGTGCTTATAAATAAATACAATTCATGTATTGATTTGGGTGAGCTTTTTATACAATTTTACGAAATAAATAAAAAGGGGTACCTACACTTGTAGGGAGATAAAAAAAAGTATGTATCTAGTGATCATGCTAAGCAATATTTATTTTATCACAATTCCCAACGTGACGCATACACCCATTAAATCTAGCTTATCGCAAAAACCTATTTCAATACCGATTTCATTGCTATAAAACATCAAACACGTGGAACTTTATGAATCTACGTTATTAACGTTCTTTTTTCAAAAGTGCCTTTTTATAGCGATTTTTTATCATAGTTTTTTATATTTTTAAATTTCGAAATTTAGATTTAGAATTTGCAACTGGCAGGTTATAAAAAACCAGTCCACTAAAAAAATATTTATGATGTAGGTCCGGTTTATGTGGGAGGGTCAGCACAACTGACTCACAAGTCACATCATGACATCAGCTAGAGCCTCGAATGCTTTACTGAATCATAACGAACAGGGTCGGATTAGCACTTGTAGTACGTGCTACGGGCTTTGAGAGTTTGAGCTGTGTTCGCGTCCTAGTCTTTTTGATCGTGATTCGTGGTTCATGATTCCCTCAGAAGCATCAAAATATTTTTCAAAGAAAAACACCGTTTTCATTTGTAACCATTAATAATAATAATTTATAATCAGAGTTTATTCATATGTAGATAGAGGGTCTACGTTATTTGATAATGTAAATTGTAGAATTTTTGATCTGTCGCCTAGCTTGATAAAGACTGCTAAAATTTTATAGATCCACCATCAGCTTATGAATCAATTTCTCTGATAGTTTTAGACATTTCCGGTAATTAAATATGAAAAAGTAGGTTTAAATATTATGTAGTTCTTAGCTTGATAATCGAAAGTAAAACAGGAGGCTCTGCGCTAGCTAATTCCGGCACTGACATCGTCCTCACCCAGTCATATGCTAATTTGGCAAACATCATTGTGTATTATTGTTTGAATGTAACATTTTACGTGTGGCTTTCTCATAACGCCTTTAGTGGCAGAGGTCAATAAAGGAAACTGTTCACTTGGATCCTTATTCGCATTCAAAACTTCACGTTTTAGATTCCACGTGGGAGAGCCATGGATTGGCACGAATAGGCCGGTTCGACGGGGTCAATACAACGGCATCAAATAAAACTGGCGCGATGTTGTGTTATGCCGAGTAAGGTATGCGGAGACCCATATTAAAGTTTATCCATTATCGTCATTGTTATCTCTCTTTCTCCGTACTTATGAGAGAGGCATATTACGAGTTTCGACAAAAGACTGGTTTAAGTTGGTCTATAGGGAACGTGCGCAAATGTTGCCGATCCGAAGCGTATACTCGATTATTTACTTGGCATGTGTTTCTAAGTATCATTCCTGCACGTTCCTATTTAAAGGGGCATGCTAAAGAATTTAGAAGTTCATGCTTCACGACAGTAGGTGGTCTACGTTCAGGGAATATGGCTCATGTATTATAAAGTCAGTCACATAACCCACCGGAAGTCATTAAACGCTAGAATATTAAATGTGCGAATCTCAACGGAATAGCCCGACTTGAAATAACGGGACACACTGCGAGCTGAGCTGGTGTGCAATGAGCATAATGCCATGGACCGTGTTATAAGCAAAAACATATGAATGAATGAATGAATGAAAATTCTTTATTGCACCAAAACAACCATGACATAAGTACAGAAACTTAGTAACTATTGAGTAAAGAGTACAAAAGGCGGTCTTATCGCTACAAGCGATTTCTTCCAGACAACCTTAACTATAGAACTATAATAATATAGTAACAGTAGTTGACATGGTAGGTGACTACATAGACAGTTAAGAGTGTACTTTTAAGATATATAAATATATTACAAATACATACATACATATATACATACATACTAAAGAATATATACAAATCATTATAAATACTACAAACATATATAAATAGAAATATAATAATACGTATCGGTAATTATCAGCTATTATGGATTAATTGTGACAAAAAATGTTCCTTAACCCGATTTTTAAAAATGTACGAGGACTGAGCACGTCTCAAAGATGTGGGTAATTTGTTCCACAGACTGACAGCACGAGCTGTAAACGAGGAGTCATAAAATTTTGTATTACGAGTGGGCGGTATTAATGACATATTAGAGTTTCGAAATGTTTTAACATTGTCATCTAAAAATGTAAACCTTTCTTTTAAGTAGGGTGGTGTCTTAGGGTCATATAAAATACTGTATAAACACGACAGTATATGAGCATTCCGCCGAAGTCGGATTGGCAGCCACTTGAGTTTGACACGAAATTGGGAAACGTGATCATACTTTCGCAAACCGAAAATAAATCGTATGCAGAGGTTTTGGAGGCGCTCAAGTTTATTTAGCTGCTCCTCTGTAATATTTGTGAAACATATGTCAGCGTAATCGAGTATGGGCAATATGAGCGACTCTGCAAGCAGGATTTTAGTCGGGATCGGCAAAAAATTCTGGAAGCGCCTCAACGCACTCCATGCACCAAAAACTCTTCTACTGGTCTCACTAATGTGCTTGTTCCAAGACAACGTTGAGTCAAGATGAATCCCAAGATTTTTAACAGTTTGCGAGAAAGGAATAATTTTACCATCAACCATTACAGGACAAAGGTTATGAACTTGAGCCCTTGTCAGAAGCCCTGGACTGCCAATGATAATTGTTTGAGATTTGACGGGATTTATAACCAGTCCACGAGACTTACACCAAGCGCAGATACTTTTAAGGTCTTCATTAGTTCTTGCAATAGCTGATGGCAAGTCATTAACGGGTGTGTGAAGATAAATTTGCAGGTCGTCGGCATACATGTGAGAGCAGGAGAAGGTAATTATTTTTATTATGTTGTTAATAAAGATACTAAACAATAAAGGTGATAAGACACCGCCCTGAGGGACTCCATCCTTGACTGTTGACCACTCAGAGGCGTCATCCTCGACAACAACACGTTGTTTACGGTTATACAAATAGCTTCGGAACCATGCCACTACGGTAGGGGAAAAATTCATAGAGACCAGGAGTTGCAGGAGAATATCATGATCAACGGTGTTAAAAGCATTAGTAAAGTCCAACAGTGTTAAAATTGTTAATTCGCCGTTGTCCATGGCACGACGAATATCGTCGGTTACCTTTGTTAATGCTGTTGAGGTGCTATGGCCAGGACGAAATCCAGACTGTAGGGGGTTAAAAAATTCTAACCTGTTTAAGAAGTTTTCAACCTGCTGATGGACTAGACGCTCCAGTACTTTTGACAAAAATGGCAAAATAGAGATTGGTCGATAGTCTTTACAAGATTGTGGGTTAGATTTTTTGGGTAAAGGGATAATTTTAGCTCTTTTCCATAATTCTGGAAAAGTACCTGTTATTAATGAGTTATTAAGTATATCTGTTATAATGGGACAAATTATGTCTACTATTGGCACAATCATGTTTCGACCAAGTTCATCGCTACCAACAGCACTGGATGAAATCGACATTATATTTTTCTTAACCTCACTGAAGGTAACTGGACTGAAACAAAAAGGAGTATAACCTTCAGGAGACTGCAAAGATAGATGGTGTAAGGTCTTAGTCTTGTCAGTCGCACTCAGTGCTGTTGATGGCGATGAGAAAAATTTATTGAGTTCCTCAAGTCCTGTATTGATTGGAACCTGCCCACTTCGATTAGCTATGCCAAGCGACTTTAAAAATTTCCAAGTTTTAGCTGTTCCACCACTTTCTACCGACGAATGAATGTAGCGCCTCTGTGCATCTCGACACATAGTGTTACAGCGGTTGCGAATTTTGATGTATTTTTCGCGATGTTCGTCAGTTCTATGTCGTCTGTAAGCAGCCTTCGCACGGTGTTTGCTAGTTATTAATTCTTTAATTTCATTAGATAACCAAGGTGCAGGTAAATGTTTTAATCTAACTGGCTTAAGAGGTGCATGGATGTCATATAGTTTTGTAATCATGGATGTAAAAGTTTCTATCTTATCATCGATGTTATCAGCTAAAGTAACCGGTGACCAATCCAGACTTTGTGCATCAGCACGCAACTTGTCCAAGTCGATTCCGATAAAACTACGAACCATACGCGTCTTATGTTTCAGTTTGGGCGGTTTTATCTTGCATGATGCAAAAATGAGATCATGACACGAGAACATGTCAGCATTGTACTGACCATGTTTGGAAATAACAGTCGAGGATGCTACAATCATTACATCTAGAAGAGATGGTTTACTGTTGGGAGTACAATGGGTTGCATTTAAAGGTAGTAATTGCATATTACATGAGTTTACGATAGAAACTAACTTGTTGCACCTAGTATCATTTTTGAGTAAGCATGTGTTCAGGTCTCCCATGATTACTGTATGCTTATATGCTGGTGTTAGTTCTTCCAGTAAACTTTCAAAGGCTGGAAAATAATTTATCTGGGAAGAAGGACAGTACAGGACACCAAGTAGAACCTTTGTGTGACACAGTGTTACTTCTATAAACAAATGTTCTGGAGCATTTACTGGAGGTGGCTGATTGGATGAGCTTATGTGAGAAAAAGAAATATCAGAGCGTAAATAAATTGCAACACCACCACCAGTTCGACCAGTTCTGTCATTACGAATGAGCTGATAACCAGGTAAGTCATAACATTGGGAAGGGAGACATGGTTTAAGCCATGACTCGGATATCAGTATTGCATGAATATTTAATTTTGGTGTAAATAACGCCAACATATCGGAATAGTGGGCTGGAATGCTCTGTGCGTTAATATGGACAACGTTTAAATTTTTATATTCTTGCTGAAACTCTAAGGCCAAAGATTCATTGAGAGGGATTAAGGATTCTGTGCTGTAAAATGAGCAATTTGATGAGGCAGAGGAACATGATGCAAAATCAATACTTTCACTACTTGAATTCAAATCCATAAATAATAATAAAATAAAAATAATACAATACTAAATAATTTATAAAATATAGTATACAATAACACTAAAATAAACTTTAATTATACGTTTCTAGTTAGGTGCAAAGCTACCAGAGCCCACCCCAATAATGCAATGAAGCTAAAGTTGTTTACATTTTGCACTAATTGTTGATATTATTATTAATATTTGCATATAAAGATAGCTAAACTACATGTTTTATATGTAAACTAATCTATGTAATAAATCTACAACATATCCATAGCCGAACACATAACTTCCTCCTTTTTGAAAGTCTGTTAAGAAATGAATAAAACCTCTTAGATACTAATTAATAAAAAGGAAAAATTCTAGTGTTCCGGCGTCGAATTGGTTCCAATAGTAAATGTTGATAAAGCACATAATATGTAGAGTAATTCATTGGAACGGATATAGACGGAATAGCAACAATAAATATAATCGGCCAAGTGCGAGTCGGACTCGCGCACGAAGGGTTCCGTAACGTTATAGAGCGAAAATAAGGAAAAAAATATATTTTTTGTATGGGAGCCCCCCTTAATTATTTATTTTATTTTAATTTTAATTTTTAATATTAAAGTACACATATAATTGAGGATTTTGTGAAAATTTCAAGTGACTATATGTTGCTATTATGGATTACGAGCCAAAAAGACCAAAAAAATACGTTTGTTGTATGGGAGCCCCCCCTTAAATATTAACTTTATTTTGTTTATAGTATTTGTTGTTATAGTGGCACCAGAAATACATAATCTGTAAAAATTTCAGAAGTCTAGCTATAGCGGTTCTTGAGTTACAGCCTGGAGACAGACAGACAGACGGACAGACAGACGGACAGACATTGAAGTTTTTTTTTTTTTATTATTAAATAAGGGGGCAAACGAGCAAACGGGTCACCTGATGGTAAGCAACTACCGTCGCCCATGGACACTCACAACATCAGAAGAGCTGCAGGTGCGTTGCCGGCCTTTTAAGAGGCTCTTTTCTTGAAGGTTTGCAGGTCGTATAGGTCCGGAAATACTGCTGGTGACAGTTCGTTCCAAAGTTTTACAGTGCGCGGCAGAAAGTTACGCAAAAAACGCACTGTGGAAGACTGCCACTCATCAAGGTGATGAGGATGGTATATTTTTCGCGTGGGACGATGGCGAAAAGTTGCAGGTGGTATGATTCCGAACAATTCCTCAGAGCACTCCCCGTGATACAACCGATAGAGGATGCAGAGTGAAGCTACATCTCGGCGTAATTCCAAGGGGTCCAAGCTGTTTGAAACACTATGGCAGTCAACAATTCGAGCGGCCCTTCGTTGGATACGATCCAGAGGGAGCAGTTGGTATTTTGGCGCCCCTGCCCAGAGATGAGAACAATATTCCATATGAGGCCGAACCTGCGCCTTGTAGAGTTGTAGGCGTTGGTCCGGACTGAATTACTGTCTTGCTCTGTTAAGAACACCAAGCTTCTTCGAGGCTAATTTGGCCTTACCCTCTAGATGATATCGGAACTGGACTTCGCTCGATATGTTGACGCCAAGATCTCAATGCTAGGGGAGATGGTTAAAGATGTGCCCTCGAAACGAGGATATACGACCATTGGTGACTTTTTAGTGGTGAACGCGCAGACTTGTGTCTTGGCGGGGTTTAATTGGATTAAGTTACGTCTACCCCATTCAGAGACCTTCTCCAATGAATTATCCACCTTAGACACAAGTTCGTTTCGACTCTCAGTGACATTTTGCTGAGAAATATTGGGGGAGCCGGTATATACAGCATCACCTGTACTATCATCCGCATAGCAATGAATGCCGTTGGTCTGTAACATGTCATTGATATGCAGTATGAATAGAGTAGGCGATAGCACACAGCCCTGAGGGACACCAGCATCAACAGACTGAGTTTCCGAGCATTCGCCGTCAACTACGACCTTTATGCTTCTGTCTGCTAAGAACTAGTGACCCACTTACATAATTTCTCGGGCAGCCCGTATGATGGAAGCTATTTGATAGCAGCGCTTTATGCCAAACTCGATCAAAGGCCTTCGCAATGTCCAAACTAACAGCCAATGCCTCTCCCTTCGACTCGATTGCCTGAGCCTAACGATGAGTCAGGTATGCCAAGAGATCACCAGCCGAGCGACCCTTACGGAACCCGTATTGTTTGTCGCTTAGTAATCCCTGGCCGTCCAAGTAATAGTCTCAGTAATAGGGTCCCGTTTTTACCCTTTGGGTACGGAACCCTAAATAATGCCTTTGTAATTAATTATTGGGGTGCCGTCATTGTATAACTACCAAGATAATTTGATAATTTGGCTTGTGGAACTACCAAGATAATTTGACTTTAATAATTGTACATAGATAATAAATACTATGTATAATTAAACTACGCTAATGTAAGAGCCTGAACATCTTCAGGCTCAGCTTTTTTAGTAAGAAACTAAACAACCAACAAAAACCATTAAAATATACTCAAACAAACACTGTGACAGTGATGAAAGGACATTCTCCAGCGCAGATTTATGTTAGCAAAAACCCATATCGACATAACATAGTTACTGAGTACTGACTCACCTACCGGACGACAAGTATCATAAACACCAGTTTACCTGCAAAAGAAAACATTTTATTAGCCTTGATACAATAACGACATAATGACGATCATGACCCGTTTAGGGTTGGCTAAATTATTCGACGTCAATGCTACGAGACTCTAAAGATTTTATATAAGGTTAGAGTGTTTACATTTCAGATTGTAGAGGCTCATTGAAGATTTTCTAAGGATATAATCACACTTAACCTGAAAGATATAACTTATAACTTATCTTAATTAATAAATCATACTAAGAAATTCATGGATGAGAGACAATTGATGGTGATGATTCCTTTTTGAATTTGATCCACACTGCATATTACACTGATGATATAGATGCGAAAGTGTGTCAGTCTGTCTGTTACCTTTCCATGCTTTAAGTGTTGAACCGATTTAAATGAAAGGTATGAAGATACTTTGTGTCCGAGGTAATGTTTATGCTAGAAAAATATACAGTTCCTTCGCGGCGCAGGCAGTACAAACATAGTTAGTATTTTAATATATTCTTTAATCACGAGAGAAATAGACAATAGTAAAAATCGGCCAAGTGCGAGTTGTACTCGCGCACGAAGGGTTCCGTACCACTACAGAGCAAAAATAGGCTAAAAATTGAAATTTTGTATGGGAGCCTCAATTATTTAATTTATTTAAATTTTATAATTAATTATTAAAGTAGAAATACAATTAAGTATTTTGAGAACATTTCAATTGCCTATGTGTTGCCGTTATTGATTAAGAGCAAAAAATAGCAAAAAAAATCACGTTTGTTGTATGGGAGCCCCCCTTAAATATTTATTTTATTTTATTTTTAGTATTTGTTGTTATAGCGGCAACACATATACAAAATCTGTGAAAATTTCAGAAGTCTAGCTATAGCGGTTCTTGAGTTACAGCCTGGTGACAGATAGACGGACCCGTTTTTACCCTTTGGGTACGGAACCCTAAAAAAGTAACACACGTCTGTCGCGTCTCAAAGAGCAATAATAATAATAGGAAACATAATATTATGTTTGGGGGTTGCTTTTTAACAAGAGTTATGAAATGTCATCCATTTTATGCTATTTTAGAAGTAATTACGGCAGAGCTCGCACAATCTCGCACAAACTTCCGGCGTTTTTTACTCTTCCTGTCATTTGTTCGCTATTTTAGCCCGACAGCGGCGGCGGCAGATGTGTTATTATGTTTTAGAGGGTATTTATAAATGCACGCGCGAGAGATGATTTAGCACAACCTGAATTTTGATCCTAATTAATCGAAAAACTCAATGACTTTAAATTAAAGACTGCCAGATACGTCATACGAACTTATTTACTTCAAATCCAGAACTTTCATTCAACAAACTATATTTTTGTTTTCCTGTTTTCCTTCGATAGAAAGAAATGTTTATAAAATATAAAATCTCCATGTTATTGCTGGCTGCTGACTTAAATAATAATAAGCTTAAATGCATGTACAATATTTTTAAATGCACACTACGTTTTTCCTGCTTATCGAATTGCCGTTAATATTTTTAAAGTTCACATACAGACTTCCCTTGTGTTAAAGCTAACGGAATCTATAATCAAATTGTATTATGTTTTTGCTCGCGTTCTTCCATGCAATTTCACTCAAACCGTCAGCTGCCACAAGATGTTGTATTGACATTTGAGGGTAGTCTAGAGAACATCATCATTTCATCCACCTGTCACTTTTTTCTTCGCCTATTACCAATCGCCATTACTACAATACAGTTGTTAACTATTGTTCAAACTATAAGGCAAGTAATATTAGAGAAAAAAACTCTATAAGAATTTCGTAGTTATAAATACTTAAGTCCAAACGACGAGTAGACTGTAAATGTAGAATAATAGAGTTAAATTAACAGGACCTTGACCTTTATTAAAACGGCAAAGGGATTAGTGTAATTAAAATCTTGAGATAAATTAATAACGAATAAGTTTTTTTTTTCAAGTATTTAATTTGAAAACTGAAACTAATCCTAATTAATTGTTTCTATTATAACTGGCGACTTTTAATACTTTCCTAATTAACTTAACAGATGATTTTGGATTGAAAATAAAGATGTAATACAATAATTTGAATTATGTTTAACAATACTCCAGATACTTTAAATGCCTTTAAAACGATTGTATACAATACAGACCTACATAACATACTTCATTCATAGCGATTCGCGACTCTACATAGAGCACTCTGTTTTATCTACAGAGATAGTTTGCGATGCTATGTCTGATTATAATCTATCGATTGATATGATAAGAGCACATAGATAAGCATAAACATGCATTAGTGTTTTGTGAAAGTTGTAAATAACTTATTAAAATTGATATATTCAGTAGAGATAACCTTAAATACTAATAAAATAAAAATGAACTTAAAGGAACTTAAATATATAGAGGTAGATCGATCAGGTTGGACTGATCGCAGGCTCGTTATGTACGAGGAAATCGATTCCTAGGCAGTTGACGGACCTCCGTCAGTTGGTCGGCTCATGTCAATTCAATGTTAGCTGTGATCGGTCTGATGGGTTTGACTTAAAGCGACCAAATTACTTAGGTCCACCATCTGCCTAGGAATCAACTTCTCTGATAGTACATTCCCGTGTGGGTGAACGTAGTACGTCCACATCGGCCTGTGATCAGTCCGACCTAGTTAAATCGGCCTCCACGTATAAAAAAAGGAACTAATGCCTGTTTTCAACAACCGCCTCCAATGTGTTCCCTAGTTCTTAAAACAAACATGTTTTTGAAAGAACTTAAGATCCCCGAAAGTCCTTACGCCCTAAGGACATAGGTATAGACATACAAAAAATAGTTAAATATGAAAGGAAATGTACCCTGAATGGCCACTAGGGAACACCTTAGGTATCGTTAGGAGGTGGTTGGTAAAAACAGGCATTAGGACTTTATCTTAAGTAATCTAAACTATTCTATGAACCTAAACAGGTGTTACGTGCTAGTATATTTATAAGTATTTATTAAACTATTTACTATCATTCCTACATAAATATAATCCTTACGTGAGCCTTTTACATAATGATCCTTTGATCACGTAAGTTAAGTAAAAAATTCTATTGTATTGTGTATTTATTGCCTTATGCAATAATGAATTAGATGAATCACTGGAAAAACAACACCTTGTTCCGCCTAATGACTAAACTATATCTAGGTAAAGCTCCAGTCCTGACTCTAATAAGATGATTCTAGGTAAACTAGTGGTTTTTTGAAGAATACTTTTGACCCTACTTTAGACCGTTGAGTCAGCTCTTTCCCCCAACCACTAAGACAAAATCATAAAAATCTCCACTTGAGAGTTGGGTACCCTGAAAACTGTTTTGATATGATGTTTTCAGAACCGCTACGACTCGAAATTTAAGTTAAAGGTTGCGGTTGCAAGTTACTTTATTGTTTAAACTGTAACTACGCATAACACTACAATACAAATCTTACGTTTTTTTTAACCTTTCCTCTTTTTTGCAAAATATACATTATATTAACCTAATTATTTCTACTTTGCATAAAATATACCAGCGAAATATTTAAACAGACCTTACGGAAGCTCGAGATAATTCTAACGTTTTAATTGGCCAGTCTCTTTCCCAATACAACCTTGTGTTTCGGCTGATCCGGTTTCACAATGCTCTTAGATATTGTCATAGTAACATAATACAAGCGCCAAGGTATGGACGACCACAGCTTTGTTACGTGAGAACTGAGAAGGTAGCCCGACACCTCTTTCCGTGAAAGTGCAACCACTGTTAAAGATACCAAAGTATCAAAAATATTCGATACACTATACAAATTTTGGAAGTGAAAATCACGGAAGAAATCCATACTTAATATTATAAATGCGAATGTGTGCCTGTCTGTCTGTCACGCTCAAACCGCTGAACCGATCTTGCTGAAATTTGGTATGAAGATACTTTGAGTCCCGGGGGGACCATTTTGAGGACATAAGATACTTTTTATCCTGGAAAAATGTACGGTTCCCGGGCGATACGGTTCCAGCGTCGTCTAGTCCATACTTATTACTTATAAGTACCAGTATTATAAGTATATAAGTAATAAGTAATATATTACTTATTACTTATATACTTATAATACTTGTATACTTGATATACTTATATACTTATAATATTATAAATGCGAAAGTGTGTCTGTCTGTCTGTCTGTTACCTCTTCACGCCCAAACCGCTAAACCGATTTTGCTGAAATTTGGCATGGAGATTCTTTGAGTCCCGGGAAAGGACATAGGATACTTTTCATCCCGGAAAAATGTACGGCCCTCGCGATAAACGAATTTTGGCGCCACGGAGTTGCGGGCGTCATCTAATATAATATAAACTTGGAAATAATATGTACTAAAAGCTAAACCTCTAGCTAAGTTTCTCTAAGATCGAAAGAGTTAAGCCTCCCATGAAGACATTTACAACTTATTTTATTGTGTCACTGTGGTGTGTTTCTTGTACGTATAACTCAATGTTATGGCGTATCACTCAATCATTATTAACAAGATGAGAATAATTTAAACGACAATACTTAAAATACATGAAGACGTAAAAATATAGTTTGCTTAACTTACCTATCTAGTTAACTAACCTTCAACTTAAACAATTATAATTTGAAAAGCGTAGATCAATTGATTAATAGTTAAAAATAACAAGCTGTAATTAAATTGCAACACCTTTTTTCACGTAAGGAAATAAAATTTCCCACAGCTGATGACGTCATGTACGGCCACTAAAAATTGATGTCCGCGTTTCTTTTATAATAAAAAAAATGACGCATGAATACAAACTTAGGTACCTAAACTGACATATTAACAAAGAGAAAATCATTATAATAATAATATGTAGTATAGTATATAGAAAATTCTTATACAAATCGGTTTTTATATAATATTTCTTTTCGAGTGTTCCGCGCTCAAAAATTAAATAAGCTAGTTTTGAACTAACCTCAATGTCAATCTTTCTTTCATCACGCTGTATATTGTAAGTTGTACGACTTTTATAAGATTGGAGTCCCTTAAAACAAATAGCGGGTCAGCAAACTTGGCATATTTCGCTAGACTCTAAAAAACTGCGTAGGTAAGTGCGTAGACGCACCGTTTTGTCGCCTATTTAGTAGCTACACTACGACGCTTACTGACAAAGTCATTCCCGTGGTCAAGTAATTAACTAGAGGTTAATTGTGTACTTAATTAAATATAATAATTATGCATTACGGAATCTAATGTTTTATAAAAGGTCTAACATTTAGGTAAAGGAGGTTATGCAGTTACTTCCGCTAGCTAGATGTCTATCTTTTAAATATTATATAGTTTTCAACTTAAAATAATATTTTAATATACAAAACGTAATAATAACAACAATTACTGTAATCTAAAAACATTTTAGCTAGTTCCCGAACCGGTGGTAGGTCAACACGTTGACATTCTGAAAAGAACTGTTTCAAATTAAGTCAGAAACAAAACAATTTCTATTTATGTATTTTATTTTTATTTCGTTTCACTACGGTGCAGTGTACCAATTAGAAATTGTAAGTATTTTTTTAAGAAAAAGACTTCAACGCGTCACAGCATTGTCTGTCTCCCAATATGTCTGATGTTTATGTCGCAGAAGGATAAAAAAAGCCAATTTCAGTTTTATAATCGTCCGGCAAGTTCCTGAAAGCTTATAAAAAAGTTTTGTTTCTGCTTCCTTCATTGAAAGCGACAGAGACAAAACTTGCAAAACAGGGGCCCGATTCTCAATTTTGTTTCCATCGTTTGACTCGCACACATACTGTCTCTCGTGCTAACGAGGGATCGAACCGACATTCGAGTCATCAGGTAGAAGAAGAAATCAGGTCCTCATTCTAAAATCAAATCGTACCAGTACCTAGAACATTCAACATACCTACAAATCTATTCATTTCATAATTCATATCCTAGTTTCGACACAAAAAAACGTTATTGAGCCATGAATGATTATTGTATTGGCATTGTGAACAACAATACTATATTTGTGTATTGTTCGGACTGTATGTGAATCACCGAGTACGGGTTTTATGTGAAAAACCTACAGTTAATCACAATTTCAAAGAGGTCACTGTAACGATGGCCTTAAAAAGTTAAAACGACTTGTGCGAAATTTTGAGGTTTTTGGTGGTTGTCAAGATATTTAGAAAATAATATTTTTTCTTGCTTTTGAAAGTGTTTTATTATATCAGAACCTGCACTTACTTAATCCTCATATTATTATGATTGTGTTTGGCTTAGGCACTAAGGGCGAAGCCAAACGAGCGTAATTTGTGAGTTGTGAGTCGCAGAATTTCGGTTCGGCAGAATTCTGCTGCATTCAGTTTCATACATACAGACAGACAGACAGACAGACAAAAAAGTAACCACATTTTTGGCTTCCATAGCGATGTAGTAACACCCCCCGCTTATTATTTTTTGAATATCTTTAACGTACAGAATTTTCATTTCTACAGTTTTATTATATGTATAGATTAGATACTGATAGGTTCAAAATAATATATTTACATCCTCCATCATCCCTTATTTTATCCCCATGGGGGTTGAATTTATCAAAATCCTATTTAAGCGAACGTTTTCATCATAGAGGCTCAAATCTTTAATAATTTCAGTTCAATCAGTCGAAAGTCTAAGAAAATTCATAAAAACTTTCATCCCCTATTTCATCCCCTTAGGGGTAGAATTTATTAAAATCCTTTCTTAGGGGATGCCTACGTCATAGTCGCTTTATGCATACAAAATCTCAGCCCGATCGGTTTAAAATTGACAAAGTTTCATACAAACTTTCATCCCCTATTTAACCCCCTAAGGGATAGAATTTTTTTAAATCCTTTCTTAGGGGATGCTTACGTCATAGTAGCTTTATGCATGCAAAGTCTCAGCCCGATCGGTTTGAAATTGAGAAAGTTTCATACAAAATTTCATCCCCTATTTTACCCCCTTTAGGGGTTGAATTTATTTAAATCCTTTCTCAGGAGATGCCTACGTCGTAGTAGCTTTATGCACGCAAAGTCTCAGCCCGATCGGTTTAAAATTGACAATGTTTCATACAAACTTTCATCCCCTATTTTACCCCCTTGGGGGTAGAATTGATCAAAATCCTTTCTAAGCGGATGCCTACGTCATAACATCTACCTGCATGCCAAATTTCAGCCCGATCGGTGCAGTGGTTTGGGCTGTGCGTTGACAGATCAACATGTCAGTCAGTCACCTTTGAGTTTTATATATAACTAGCTTTTGCCCGCGGCTTCGCCCGCGTTAAGAAGTATTATTATTATTTTGGTATCAAAGTCTCAGCCCGATCGGTATATACTCTATTTTATCCCTTGGGGGTAAAATTGATCAAAATCCTTTCTTAGCGGATGCCTACATCATTACATCTACCTGCATGCCAAATTTCAGCCCGATCCGTCCAGTGGTTTGGGCTGTGCGTTAATAGATCACTATGTCAATCAGTCACCTTTGAGTTTTATATATTATTTAGATTTAGTGACTAATTAAGTATTATTTAAATCATCATTTACTAATAGATCTAAACTCCCTCCCGCACGCGCACCCCCGTCTTGGTAACGCCCACTTCCCAACGGGCCGTGCAGCAGAAATCGTAATATTTTAATTCCGCCATAACTTCAAAATCAAACAAACAAAATTTAATCATTCAAAGACCAAATATTATCAGCATATACTGTGCTTAGTGATGAAATAATTTATTTTAATAAGGATTAATAGCACGAGTAAAATAAACGCGTTTAAATGAAGTCCAAAAAAAAATCAAGATTTTTAAATAAAAAAATGGTTGTTGTGCCTCACTCGACATAGATAGGTATAGTGTGTCGCGGACTTTTTTGTAGATATTTATAAGATCTACAATTAATTAGAACATTTTATGGTTCTATCTTTTATAGTTTAGGCAGCGTACGCAAAATAAGTAACTTTTCTGGTTGATTTTTACACCTTGTGTCCGAAAAACCCAAATATCTTACGGAACCCTATTTTTTTCCAAAATAAAATTTATCCTATGTTACTCGTGGATAATGTAGCTTTCGAATAGTGAAAGAATTTTTAAAATCGGTCCAGTAGTTTTTGAGCCTATTCATTACAATTAAACAAACAAACAAAGTTTTCCTCTTTATAATATTAGTGTAGATATATATATATATATATATATATATATATATATATATATATATATATATATATATATATATATATATATATATATATATATAGATAGATGTGCTAGTAGCGGCCTCTGCTCCGACCTTTGCGTAATATTCCCTATTAAGAATATTGTGAATTACATAATATAATCATATTCCCCTCCTAATACTCGTAATGCGTTTTTCCATAAAGATATTAGATCCTTGAACATAACGACAAATGTCATTAAAACGTACAAAAAACATTTTTTTAATAAGATGACCTTACATTAAGCTAGCGAGTACTACTGAATGCTTATTTTCTTTGAGATGTAACCTCCGTACGTGCCATTTGTAAGTATAGGTCTACCAGAATCTGATGGCAATTTTTGACAGCAGATTTTCAAAAAATATCCTTGATCATTGGATAAATTTTTATATTTGCATGTTTAACACACAGAATCAGCCGCTATAAGAAAAAAATAGGATCAAAATGTTTTATTCCATTTACCCCGGTATTGCTAGAGTCAATTTATTTTCTCACTTTTTGTTATCAGATTCTGGTAGACCTATACTTGCTATTGTGGTACTTGGAAGTTGAGTTGTAACAGTTATGCTGTTACGTTCCAGTAGCCCTAGCACGGCGATCAGTGGAAATGCGAAAGTATAGACAAACTGTGGAAATAAACTTAAGGTGCCGTTCCGATCTTTTTTCGTTCCGAAAAGTTCAATTAAAATGCCACTTTATGACAGACTATAGTCACAAACTGTGGAGATATACTTAAGGTTCCGTTCCGATCTCTTTTCGTTCCGAAAAATTCAATTATAATGCCACTATATGACAGACTATAGTCCTAAAAACTCAAATAATATCCTACTTTATGACATATACTGTAATCTGTCATAAAGTGGCATTTTAATTGAATTTTTGTCGGTCGCGATTAGCCGCGGTAAAGATCGGAACGGCACCTTAAGTTTATGTCCACAGTTTGTCTATACTTTCGCATTTCTACTGGTCGCCGTGCTAGGGCTAAAGAAGTGAGATATAATAATACTAGATGACGCCCGCAACTCCGTAGCGCCAAAGTTTTTCCGGGATAAAATGTATCCTATGTCCTTTCCCGGGACTCAAGTATCTCCATACCAAATTTCTGCAAAATCGGTTCAGCGGTCTAAGCGTGAAGAGGTAACAGACAGACACACGCATTTATAATAACAACTAGTATGGAAGTATGGATTATAGTGACTGAAAAAACCTATTTGGAAGCGACTAACTAAATAATAATGTCACCTACTGTAAGTGATCAGAAAGCAGATTAGGGCAGAGCACTTTTTGTATTATTGTAGACTACAGTATTGCAAAATATCTAGGTCAAAACAAATAATCAATTTCCTAGATTTCTTTATTAGCATTAGTTCAAGTAGGTAGGAAATAACTATATTGAAAAACTACTATTTTGTAAGTAACCAGTATATTCTAGTGGTAAATGTTGAGAGCAAAATAGAAGCAAATGTGACTTTTGGTTTCATTTTGCTCTACGCAAAGCAGCGGCGGCAAGTGTCGCTAGACCAATGTCGGTAGAAAATCAAACATATTATAGTCTATACTCTAACTGCCGCACTCAGAGTGGAACATTAATTACTTAAATGTAATTAGTTCAAAATTTTGACATAAGCCCCATACATTCATTATCTGTCAAACTCTTCATTAAATTGAAGGTTAATCGTAATTAAATGTCTCTGAGTACGGCGGTATGTCATAAACTGACATTTTATTTGAATTTTTGTCAGTCGCGATCGCTTGCGGCAAATATCGGAAAGTCACCTTTACACACTCGTAGGCTACTCGTAGCTAGAAAGCCCCGGAAGTTAGCCGTATAACGGAAGAGAGATTCAAATTGAGTGGGATTATTTTCAAGATGCTTCACTCCTCAGTCCTCTCTTGACTCTTAAGAGGTCAAGCCATCGAATACCTTTCTACTTGAAGTAACGATGTTGCTAATACAGAAACTTGAGAGGTATCTCTAAAAAACTCGTTGTCTTGTACAATTTTTATGGTTTCGATAGGCCTTCATTAACCACTTAAAAATTAAAAATTCCTTTAGTGACACTGTATTATGGAAATATATTTCTTTTGGAGGCACAGAATAATAACACTGGGAACATTCTAATGAGATTATTAACTGAAAGTACCAAATATGAGCGCAAGGTAAGCGGAAGCACAAAATACCCAATTATTGACACTTTTAGAGTTTATATTTAAAAAAATCCTACTATTTCTAGTAATTTCAAACAAAAATCTACGGTGCCAATAATAGAATGACGACCAACGATGGAATTTGCCCAATTAGAATAAACAATCCAGAAACAAGTCAGTATATGGTTCGTTTCTCTTTTAAACTTGACTTGACCGCAGCCCCAAATGACCAGCAAGCGTGAAGTGTGTTATGTATTGAATTGTAATAATGTCTTAGATCATTTCAATATTTACTTATGGTATGGCCACAAGGCCGTCGGCATGACAATGCACCAGATTACCGCCAGTCCAAGGCCCAACAGGTATGGCGGAGGCGAAGGCAGCAAGGTTTGTTGAAAACAAATCATAAATACGTTAGGTTTTGACACAACATTTTTTTTAATAATTAAAATATGGAAATCATATTATGTATTTTTAGAAATAGCTTAAAATTTTTGAAAACATTAAAATTTCTCCGGTTTAAAAGCTGGAAATTCGATGTCATGAATATATTTTGAGTAGCTGTATGGTTTCCATTTTAACAATTTTACTTTCGCTACCAACCTAGGCTAGGTAAGCATGCTACGTGATAAAACTTAAATTTTAAGTTTGGTTTAAAGTATGGTACATCTTCTGTTTACACTTTGACAAAAGTATAAGTAACCTGCTATTTTCATAAAAAAGGGATAATTTGGAACAGAAGCACATAATGAGTTAATTGAATTTATTTTAATACGCGAAGTTGTACCTATTGTTTGTTATATCGGCAGTTCCAATACCTTGTAGTACTCCAAAATCAAAGTCAATAACAGTGGTAAATAAAAAGTTAACCGTCATTTCGATTCGGCTCGTTCTATTTGCCAATTGGTTGACATAATTTTAGTTTATCATTGCAATAAGAATCATAATCGCAACGTAGTCGGCCTACGGGCGGCAGAGCATGTCGAGGTATTCTACGACGGGTGTAGGAGCGATCCTATTCATTCTTCACTAAATCATTGTGAACCCTTTAGTGAACTATTGAACGTCATCACAATGACCGTTGACCTCAAAACGGTGTTGATAATTTGATGACACCTTTCATATCCACACATTTTTAACACAGCGTTCAGAATGTTGTGGAACCATGTAAAGGCCAAAGTCTAAACTATAAACACTAAGATTTAGGTAAGCCACGATGAATTTTGTTCTATAAACAAAAAAAAACTTACATACCTACATACAAACGATTAAATTAGTATCCCGATTTTGGAAAACGGTTAAAAAATTGCGGTTCCTTTACAAGCAACTTTTAATTTGCTTGCTAATTTGCGGATTTCAATAATTTTCTTGCTATAAGATTTTTTCTATGTTTTTTCCTCTACTATTAGCCCAATTAGAGTCTAGTAAGTATTTTTTAATGGAACATTACTGTTACATAGACCATTCCATAGAATTATCTTCCAAATACAGTAAGATAAAATTCTTCGGCACGTTTGCGGCATGAATATTCAAACAATATATGGCTTCGGAACTGGTCAGCGTGACGACCTTTAAAAATATTGATATTTGTGACGTGGCTCTAGCCTAGAGCTGAATAATATAAGCCACTATATTTGGCTGAAACACTCGAGTATCATTATTGTTAATTAGTTTTTATTAGCCAACGCAAAATCATGAGCGCTAGAATTTAATTTGATGTTTTGACAAAGCGCGTCTCTATCTTGCAACAAATCTAAAATATTGTTATAAGTACTTAATAATGTAGCTAAATCTAAAACATTTATATATTTTTCTGAAAATATGAAAATACGTTAAGTACATAAACGTTAAATAATAATAAGTAATAACTTAGTACCTACATATTTTCTTTCGACTCCATACTCCTTATGGGTGAAGCCAAACGAGCGTAATTTTATGAGTCGTGAGTCGCAGAATTTCAGTTGACAGAAATTCTGCTGCATTCAATTTCATAGAAAATTCCTACTTCATTCACACGAGCGTAATTTTGTGAGTCATGATTAGTATGAAAAATAATTCTGTAATATATAATAATAAAACTCTGCGACAGCCGGCAACAATAAAACAATAAAATTAACAATAAAATTCTGCGACTCACGACTCACACATTTACGCTCGTTTGGCTTCACCCTATATCAGCGTTGCCAGATTTTTTTTGTGCCAACTTTTTGAGTTAAAAAGCGGGATTCTTCAGTCAAAAGCGGAACAAAGTAAAAAATGTATAAAATCAAAAGGTTTTTCTGAATTTTTTTATCTTTTTATTTGCGTTAAAATAACGTTTACGTGACAATAGATAGCTAAAGTAGCCAAAGAAAATCCACCACTCTTTCTCAGCACGCTGCACGTACGTTCGGCCTTTCGCCGAAAAGCGGGACTGAGCCTGTCCCGCGCGGACATATTTTAATTTTGATGATAAAATCGGGACGTCCCGCCAAAATCGAGACGTCTGGCAACGCTACCCTATATCGACACCATAAGAATCCAAAGAAACTGGTTTGAAAGGCAAATTACATGTTCCTGGAAATCGAATGATTATAACTGAACCAGTAACGGTCACTGCAAGGGATAAAAAGTAAGCGCATAGCGCACGAGCAGCAAGCAGATGCGTTGGCCCCTCGAACCAGATGTTTCTGACATCTGTTATCAAGTGCACTTTTTATTAACGCTAATAGGTAGGTATATACGCATTGAAGTAAAAAAAAAGTCATAACTTTTGCTTTATAGTATTAATGATTACTTTTAAGGCTCCATCGGTAAAATTGCTTTTGATATACAAAAATGTGGAAGAATAAAATAAATGTTATAATGAAAAATCCGACTATTATTATTAGTCTGAGAAGGTTGCTATTATCTCTTTGTTTATTTCACTCAGTTTTTTGTGCAAATGAAACTAAAGCCGTTCCCAACGTCCGTTCACTGAACCACCAAGCAAACGCAAGTCAGTTCAATAATAGAATATTTCCTTAGCCTTGAGGTCATCGATTAGTGACGCCGTCCAAATCCAATACCTGCCAGTTGCGACAATGTTCGATTAGACACACAGTACATTTAAATGCAGACATCAACTTAGGTGGAGATCGGCGAATAAAATAAGTTTTATTGTGAGCGGTACCTATTGCAATGGGCTGTTAAGAAAACTTTAGTTATAGCTAAGTTACGGCACCTAATGGACACTTGGATAATATCTCGGATAGTAGAGCTCCAGTACCTTTAAAATACGCTTGCGTTTATTTTGTTCATCACCAACTGTATCAGTTGGTGATCAATTGGATCACCGATAGATACCATCGCAGTAACCAACTTACTTATATAAAAATGCTTTGTAAAATGCCTTACTAACCTACACTCAGGTAAAAGTTCTTCGACCTAAGGTTATCGCTAAACCTGAGAAGCCCAGGAATGAGGCTAAGTAAAATCTTTTTTCTTGTGCGTGTAGGGTGGCTGACCATGTATAACGCCTATATCGATTTACGATTACGTGGAAATAAGGCCTATTCGCGTGAATATAATAAAAGTTAGAGAAATTAATCATTCAATTCATGCCTGGGAAATCATCCACAAAAGCGTTATGAACGAAATATATTTAAGTACATTATGTAAATAATACGTTATAAAATTATTTCTTGTAGCTCGAGCAACAAAACAAGAATCTTTACTAAGACTAAAATAAGCATGAGAAACTAAATAAAGCATCCAGAGGATGTAACTTAAATTGAAATTGCATTAAAGTACATCTATTTTTAGCAAACCCGAGACAACCACACCTATTTAAATCCCTTCCCAGTGGTTTACATACAATTAAAGGTAACAAGGTATAATTATAGCAGCTAACTTTGGCAAATCAGAAGTGAGAGTGCGACAGATTGAGGCCACGACCTTGCTCAGCCAGTACTTTACCGCGCTGTAACACCTCTATAAGATACAGATTCTTTTGTAATTTCGTACTTACATCAGTAATGAGATGATTTATGTTCTTAACACAATACAATGATTGATATCTACACTTTTCTAGAAATCGCTGCGTTGCTTCATTTTGCAGAGCCGGTAAAAGTTTGTATTGTTTCTATAAATATCTAGATTTTGAAGCATTTTAAAGGAGGTGTATTTTATAGATCAGAAATTGCTTGAAAAAATCGCTGCATCCGTCTTTATGTTAACCCATCAATCCCCAAGCGGCACCCGGCTGTCGCATAACAATTGAAAATCTATTGTGTCTGTGATTCCCACGATCGAGATAGCAAAAAAATCGCTGCATCCGTCTTTATGTTCATCTTGTGAAACAGGTTTACTCAATATTTTGTAATTTATACAATGTTTTATCCTTGTCTATTAAGGCCATCCTCTGAGCCAACGACCTTGACCATACATTGCCGCGTTGCCGAGATCGCGCCAAAATCCTATTTTTTTACTTATCTTAGTTCAAAATTGACCTAAAAAAATTCAAACGTCCAGTATGTAGTTAATGAAATTGTCGATCTATTGGCGTGTGTTTCAAATAACCGTAATTTGTAATTTATACTAGGGCGATACTGAATGTATGCTTAAATTTAAATAAATTGGTATTACTTTCGAAGCTGATATCATGAGTATAAAAATCAAAAACAGGAAATTAATAACTATGAAAGGAACGTTCATATACTGAAGATTATTGCTGTATTTTTATTATAATTTGTAGCTTTCAAATTATAAGTTAATAAAGCTCTAAAAACGGTAGAGAAAATGCGATATTTTTATTTTTGTGTTTATTTTAAAGAACTCCATCTAGAATAGACCACAAGTATATTAAAAAATTAAAACACTGGAATTTACTGCAAAAAAATGAGGTTTAAAATTGACAATTTAAATTTTGGCGCCAAACGGATCTATAGTCTGTATGACGTCACTACTGTCCTGCCCCGCGTTCCATTTAGCGTTAAAAACGATCAAAACGCTCAAAATAGGAGGCATTTTGATCGTTTTTAACGCTAAATGGAATGCGGGGATAGCAGGTGTGACGTCACTAAACGCTGATTGATGTTTTGAAATCCGTTCCGTTTCAAGTTACTTTTAATTCGTAATTTTTGTAAAAAAACATTTTATAAAATATTAACCTCGCAGTGGCCCTTCTTTTATATTTTTTTAACATTTTAATAGCAAAATTTTCATAAATATTATATATGCATGTTCCCTATTACGGCATCTCGGTAGGGGGAGCGTCTTAAGCAAATTTTCTAACGCTTTACATGCGCAGTAGATATTTTTATCATTTAAGGGTTCTTTGGTAAATTTTAAAAATTAAAGCTGAGCATATTAAGTATTATGGAACCTTTTTTAAACCTTACATCGCGTCGCAATCAAAGTGAAAGGCAGAATTTATATCCCCTTTACCTCACTTCAATGGTAAGTATTCTATTAACTTAATTTAGCTTTTCTTTGTTATCTTAGTGTTTTCTGTTTATTTCAATTTATTTGCATCTGATTGGTATCTCCAATTTCCGGTCATTTATCTACTTTATCTTCGAGAGTTCATCAGTATCCGATGTTAATCTTCAGCAAAAATAAACGTGACTTTAGCACCAATATACAGCCTTTTCCGCATAAGCACGCCAAGGCAAGTTCACAAACCGGATTGCAGTGATTCATGTTGGAGCCTTTCTGTTGTCAGTCGAACCGTATTGAACGTTAAGTTTAAGTTTAAAGCTCAGAAGATACCGGTTTCAGAGTTCTGTAACCGTATTATTGCCATGAGTTTCATCTTTGCCCTGATCTATTTCACACGGCACGATACATTTGCAATAAAATATTAATAATGACGATCTAATTATTGCTTTTAGCGCAAATTGCAGTAATTTTACGGACATTATATTGTGGAATATTTCATTAGACGCTATAACCATCAAATGAACTCGTAAAAATTCAAAGGAAGCAAAACTGCTACTAGAATACCAGCTAGTGGGATTTAAATACAACATAGAAATAGTATTAAGCCCCGTATTCATGGTAAACATTTGTTTAGCAACAAAGTTGAATCAACGTGTTGCGGAGTTGCTGTCAACATGTTGCTGGCAACACTGTGTGTTGCAGAGTTGATAACAGCATGTTGACAAGCTCTCGCTCGATGAGCGTAAACATCAGTTTAGCATCAAATGTTGCCGTGTGTGGACACAGTTTATAAACATGGCAGTAGTGTAGAGCAATGATAAAATAATGCAATTAATAGAATTATTTCAATCAAAATCATTACTATGGGATTCTTCTATAAAAGAATACAAAGATAAAAACAAAAAGAACGATGCATTCGAAGAAATTTCTCAAGCCCTAAAATTTTCTAATCACTCATCAAATTTTCTCTTTGCAGAAGATAGTTTCGAATCCACCATCGTTTTCTCTTTTTTATTAGAAATCCTATACATCAGATACAAAGAACACAACAACACTACTTCCTCGGGCAACATTTTAACGCAGACTGGCGTGTGGACAGCCAATATCGATTTAAACAATGTTTCCAGCAGCATCATCAACCATGTTGATCAACTGTTGCTAAACTTTTGTTTACCATGAATACGAGGCTTTAGAATTAAAATGGGTACACTGCAGCCGAATGGTGGATAGTAAAAAAAGGTTTTTATCTGCAATAATTAACTGTAACCAACCTTGTCTACGAAATGAGGCGCCGCGGTACTTCTATAATGAATTAAACTGACTATCGGGGATAGGCCATTTGAGATTTCCGCAGTCGCGTTTATTACTAAACCAATGTAGCTTTGTCACAAGTTAGTCAAAATATTTTTAATTAGAAGGCGTACCCGGGATTTTTGCTAAGGGGGGAGGCAGCATACCTGTTTCGAGAAGATGGTCGGTCTGGTATATTGAAACAAAAAATCATGAAAATTGACTTTTATTAATCTGACTGAGAAGATATTTTGTTTCCAACACTAATTCCTAATTACAAGAATTAGGCAATTATTAGATTTACAATATGTATTATCAAAACCATTGATAAGTTTAATATATCTATTTAATGTATTTTTGTTGAAACATTTTTATTTAGCTCTATTTGTACCAAAAAGGCATGTATAACTATTCAATGACGCCTATAATATCACCCATAGAAGAAACTAGCGCCCAACTTGTGACCCGCATTTCAAATCGAGGTTAAAAAGTGGCACACGTAATGAAAACGAGTTTATGATCGATCAACACAATCTTATATTCCTCGCTAGCTGTCTTTATTCACCCTTTTTGTTGTTTTATTATGATAACGAAAATGGGACGAATGCCCTGAACATTTCCACCTCTTGTCTCAACTTCCACAATCCACATACGCACGTGGTGTGTCATAATAAAAAAAAATCAAGAGATAGAGATTTAGTACCTACTCGAACGGAAATAATATTATATTAAATCTAGTCGGTAGGTATCTACTTTGTATGACCAATGACCATCCAGATAAACATATATATATTTTTTAAATTATTGATATGACTTTAATCTACCAAAATGAAATGGTATATTATATTGATGCGAGAAACATAATATACAATCATGCAATCAAAGGAAAGTGGATCACAAAGATATTTTAAAATATTGTTTTTGTAATGATTTATACGTTTCATGAATGAGTATTACAACAGATAGCTTGTATGAGTACTATACTAATAAATTCTGTAGGAGGCTTTTAGGCACTAGCGTAACACTAGAATTTTAGCGATAGCTAATCCTATGCTCTAATATTATGTTTAAAGAATAAAGACATAACGTTATAATGCAAAACTAGTTTGTTAAATAATATCAATTTGACGACCTCTGTGGCTCAGTTGGTGGGCTGTTGGTAGCTCAAGCCGGGGGTCCCGGGTTCGAATCCCGCTGACGGAACAAAAAGTTTTCAAAAGTTCCTGGGTCATGGATGTATATTAAATATGTGTATCATATAATAAAAACCTTAAATATATGTACTTTTAGTATATAGAAAAGTATTAAATATATTTCCGTTGTCTGGTACCCGTAACACAAGTCCTTCATGTACTTAGCACGGGGCCAGACTGACGTGGTATGAAGCGTCCAAAATTGAGCAATTTTAACTGAACTGGCGCATATGGGCCTAAGAAATACATTGCCAAGATGATCATAACTCATAACTATCAAGCACACGCCAAGTTCATGGATATAAGTAATGATCCATCTGAACCTTTAGCATTTCTTGACCCCACATAAGGACCGGTTCTGACTTACATACAAGCCAGTAGCTAAACGAGATTACAGTTCTAATGTACGTTACTATGTTGTTATAATACAGCGGTCAAGGCAAAGAAATGCATTGATGGGATTTGGATAGTAAAAATAAATAAAGTGTATATGACGCAAGTGTTAGAAATAGGCGTTTTAGCGTAATGCGATAGGATTATGAAAACTGCGTATAATATCAAAAGCTTAGAGAAAAATCAAAATACTCAAGTAAATCAAGCAGATTGCATATTAACCATTGGTGCTGTAACTTGTCCAAAAACAATCCACTAAAACGCTGACTATTAATGCCCAGTGCTGAGGTTATTTTACTAGAGTCTACTAGAGTCTATACTCTATAGTCTATAGTATTCACTAGACCTTTTAATTAGCTAACGACAAAACAAATCAACGCTGTTTAGTAGGTACAGCTTGGCAAAGAAGAGTCTGATGCGGTGACAGCTGGAACTAAGAGTTTTTATTTATGACAACAATACATTACTTGTCAACTCTAGTATATATTGTGTCAAAAGCGAAGCGTAGGGTTGCCTGTATTTAAAGAAAAGCGCCCTCATTTAATCCACACTCTTCTTTGCCAAGCTGTAAATTCTTGTAAAAAATAAAAACTGGGCACTACTAAGCTATGGTCTGATCTGCTGATACTGTTGTGGGTGAGCAATGATATTATTCTGTTTTAGAAGGAGTATGAGTTATCGGATTGGTCAGTGGTAAAACACTAATATAATATAATAATAATAATATCTATGGACGCTTCACACCACGTCAGTCTGGCCCCGTGCTAAGTACCTGAAGGACTTGTGTTACAGGTACCAGACAACGGAAATATATTTAATACTTATATACTATACATATATTTAAGATTTTTATTATATGATACACATATTTAATACCTACACATCCATGACCCAGGAACTTTGAAAACTTTTTGTTCCGTCGGCGGGATTCGAACCCGCGACCCCCGGCTTGAGCTACCAACAGCCCACCAACTGAGCCACAGAGGTCATCAAAAATGATTTTTCGGATATATAGCTGACATTACTTATACCTTCTATAATAGGCATGATGACTACTTTTTTTTCTTATTGGTAATTGAAAGACCCTTAAAAAATAGAAACATCGCTGAAAGAATGACTCTAATAGCTTATAAATTCACCAAGATATGACAATTTAAACATCTCATAAAATAGACCTGCCCGAAACGCTCCATACAAAGTGCTACGAAAGAATGACGTCAGTCTTTCGTAGTTTGTACGCATCGGAAGAGAACTTTGTTCGGTAGGTATATTAAATATTGCGTTTATGAAAGTGGTTTCATAACAACAGTTGCTTTTAATTGCATAAGTTATCGAATGGTATACAAATATTAAGAAATTCAATTGAAAAAAAATCGACTTGATAAGCTAACTTTAAAGGCGCATTACAAAAAAAAACAAATGCTATTAAGCTGAAATTTTGGGAAAACTTATTTTTTACCGTGATTTCTTTATTTTATTAACAAAATTCGCAAATCTTTGACCTTGTCATCATCCCTATTATGGTGAAGCTTGATGTTGTTAAACAACCGAGAATGCTACATGTAGGTAATGTTGCTTAACATTATCAGTTAAAAGATCCGGTAAATGAACCTCATTATTAGGTTAATATAATGTCACCTATGTTAGAAGATTTATTCGAGCTTCGAGCTGTATTATAATCAGATTTTCATCACTCAACGACAGGTTACGAAACAAAGCAATCTGTCAACGTCCAAAGTTGCCAATATAATAGGAATTACCAAAGTTAGGAAATCTATGATAAATTTTCAGTTTGAAGAGCATACATCTACAATTTACGTGTTCTCCTCTTAGCGGTTCTTTAAGGTATATGGGATGAACCAGGCAATTACCTATTCAATTAAATACGAACTGTTTTCCATCATCATGGCGCCCGTTATCTCATACTATTTTCCGCTAGGAGGTGTATTAGGTCCCCTACGTGTTTCCATTAAATATAACCGCACTCAATCAACTTATCAGTTATCTACGTTATTAAACTATGTGTCATACGAGTTAAATATAATCATTAACAATACGTCTGATAAGGCGATAATAATTATTTCCAAATGCAATATTACTCATTCTGCATACACAACAGGTAAGTATAATTTCGTCATATATAATTTGGTTATCATTTTTTGAGGCAGAATCAAGCAATTAATATTATTAAATAATGCAATAATTATTTCATAATAATAATTTGTTGACATAGCTAAGTTATAAAATAATGTTACTAAAACTAAAGAAGTTGATCCAAATGCAATGTGGATTTAGAAATTTAAAAACAATACACACATTCTTTCTGAAGTTGGTGAATCCTTTAAGACAATGAATGATTCCAAGCTTAAGTGTTTGTTCACACCTCATTAAAACTATTTCGATCCACCACAATGAAATGTTACAAACCAGAATGTTTCTCAGCTCAAGCCAAAGGAACCATTACAAACATCCCGTCATTGTTTCTCATTGTCTCTATCTCTATATTTCCTGATAAAGAAATATTTTGAAAACGACAAAATTTCATGTCAATCATTGAAGATAATGTGGTGTTATCACAAGTTTAATATCACTACGATCTGATACAAAATGAAACGAATGAAAGGGTTTAGCTGAGAAAAATGTATTGACATTATCATCATTACGTTCTTGGCATTTGTGATCACTGATATTATCTGTAATCCGTGGAAATATAATCCGTGGATATTATCTGTAATCCGACTATAGCTAACGGAGAATCTATACAACTATAGGTCTACCAGAATCTGATGGCAAAAAGTGAGAAAATAAATTGACTCTAGCAATACCGGGGTAATTGGAAAAGTCTGTCTGTCCGCGGTTTTACTCAGAGACTTACAAATATGTAATTCAGCATGAATGCACATAATAATAGTGCCGACAAAATGGTATATAAAATCCTAAAAATATTTTTTATGGGACCTCCCCATTATACTGCATCAAGCGTGGATGATTTTTTTTCGCGCCCACCCCACCGTATGGATAGTTTTTTTTTTTAAATATATCGAGTATGCAAAGATCATTTTCCGATTTAAGTATCCATTTGTGAAATATGAAGTTTTAAAGTGAAAAAAATCCTTAAAGTCCAGTGTCCCCCCCTTCTACCAAGAAGGGGGGGACACTGGACTTCAAGGATTGTTATCAGATCTTACTTTAAAAACAAAGGAAAGTTACAATAATTATAACAAAAAATAAAGTAGCTAAATTAACTTTGTCCCGATAATAGCCTTTTGCAATATCGTGCCAATGGTTGCTTCATAATAATTCTATTCTGCATCTTGAATTTTTAACCTTTCAATGAGCATAGAAAAACTAGTTATGATGAATTTAGTATCAAAAAAATATACAGAAGTTGAATACAAAATTGATGATGATCTAATGATACCTGTCTATCATGAGGTCATTGCTATGAAAAGCTTTTTGTATGTAATTTTGTAAATATATATTGTATATTTGCTGGAGGCTTTACATGACCAGCGACCACAGCAGAAAATAGAAATAATCTTAGATTTCAGGGACCACACGACAGATTTCCTTTGCCAATCTGCTACATCTGTCTTTTGTTTTATAAAAAGAAACCCTTTCTAGGGTGCGCAAAACCTGCTGGCGTTCGTAATATTTTAGGACAACCTGATACAGTTTTTGTAATCAAAGCGCAATAACATGCAAGTTAAGGTAGTTGTGCAATAAAACGAAAACGTACAAAAACAATTAACATTAATGTCAGATTAACGCAAATACATATTCATATTAAGTAGTTCGTGCATCACGAATTTTATGAGTGTTTATTTTTTGTCATACAGTGACGTGATCAAAATACTGGTAAAAATAGATTTTTACGAGAATTCTGATTATATCGTGTAGGTAGTCCGTTTATAGGCGTTGATTAGCATTCTCCCAAACTTCCCTTTTCACCAAAACACGTCAGTTACAACTTACAAAGAAGAGGAATCACAAGCGACAAGAAGTATGATATATTCTTATTTTGCCATGCTTGTAACACATGCACCATATTATGTTTAACTAAACAATAAACCTGGAAATTTTAGTTCACAGTATTAAAGTATTCCCACGTCGACATCATTATTTAAATTTTAAAGTATTACTTGTAAACTAAACCATATACAGTATACCCAGGGCCATCGCTTGTGGTCAATAATTGTTTCAATTTGTCTAAATCCTTCGATCGTGGATTCTTGGAAATCTATTGTTATTCTATTGTTGTCGCGATCACCGGTGATCTTATGGGGCTTGATAGGAAATTCTAAAATGCTTAGCCTTGCCGTGGACAAAAAACATAACGACATACAATTTTTATTCTGATGACTCTTTCTTGATCTATTAGAATATATAAGCAAGATTCAAGTACAAGCCAGTTTGGAGTTACACGTTTATAACGACTATTTTGAACATTCGAAGACAGATTCGATATACGAACATTTCGATCCTATTATTTGGAAAGTTTTAGACGTGGTACCATCCTCGAATCTTTCGGCATCTGCACATTGTACAATCGAATGACAATATCTATCTCTAATGTTGTTTCTTTCATTTGGAATATATTCACGGTCTATTTGGTGACCATAATTTCAATGCTGTTTAAATAGCCATAGCCTAATAATAAAAAGTATCTTGATCAAACCCCATTGCCGGAAACATTACTTACTATAACATGAAGCAATAACGCACTTCACAATCGCCAGATGCGTGAATGACTTCAATTAAATTGGATTGAGCCAATCGAGATTAAAACTAATTGCTCACCTCAAGTTTTTTGGAGTACTCTTCCGCGAGACGCTCCTGTTCTTTTTTCAGTTCATTGTTTTTATCCAACAAGGCCTTGCCGAGTTCCGCGGCGAGCAGCAGGTCCGACTCTTTTTGTTGCAGCTGAGTCCAAACGTCCTGCTCCTCCGGGTTCGTGGCGGTGTTCTGCGTCGAAGACATTTCTTTCACGTAATCCTCTAAATCCTCGTAAAAATTCTCATCGGACAGACTCAACGCCACCGGAGCTAGTCTAGTGCCACTTCTGCTGCGACTTCTTCTCTGTCTTTTTCCGGAGGTCGGTGTTTTTCCGTTTCCCACGAATTCGGTCTCCTCGGTCAGGAATAGGGGTCGATTGTCGGGCGGGGGATCGTCAGGCGAACAATTTTTTCTACTGTGTCTACTATTGGTTGCACTGAAGTCGCCGGCCATTTATTCTACTGAAACTACTAATTACTCTGAACTATCTTCGTGTAGCTGCTCCTCTTGAACAACTTCTCGATGGCCTGTTGTAACTTCACGGGCTTGGGTAACTTGATCTGTTTAAAAACATTCGCTTGGGTGTCGAAATCCTTTTTAAATGCCATTATAAGATTTTACGTCACTCCGGCAACATTTCCGTGTCACTGACACTGCACGATTTTGAACTACGAGAACGGCGGTGCACTCGCGAGAGGAACAACGACGTTGCCTCGACAACGGCTCGGACACAACAAACCGCCTCTGCCGTGTGCGCCGCGACTGCCGTGAGGTGGAACCGACCGCAACGTCACAGATGCGATAGCGATACAGAGCGACCAGTAGGTAAAATAATATTAGAATTGTCTAAAAGCCATTAGTCTTCAATTTCACAAGTATGATATCATTCAAAATTAAAGTAGTCTTTACTCTTTAGTTTCACAAAATATATGTATTGTGATGTCATAATCATTCTTAACTTATAAAATTTATAATAATAATTATGATTCGAATTTTAGTGCGTAATAAAATGAATAAATTTTATTTTTTCCTTTTTACGTCCTAATTGTAAAGTTTTAAAATTTTGTAAGTACTTAAATAAATTAATAACCCATCAACTTTGAATAAACAAAAATATGCAAGATGCAATATTTTAAATCACACATAAACTTTCTTTACCTTATAAGTTCAACGAAGCGTCGTAGGTACAAAAGCGAGACAACGCAATCAAATATTCTTTGGGTGCAACGGAAAACACGTGTGTTGAAGTGAAACAGCAATAACAGCTGAACGATAATCGTAAACAGGGACCAAAAGATGCCGTCAAGGTAAAAAAAGTTCGGTTAATCCAAATCCGTGTTCACTAATTCATCAACGTTGTTTTATATTAGTCATGATATAATCCAATAAAATAAGCAATGATTTACAAACGCCCTTGACTTTCACGTCTAAGTATAGTAAGATACAAGTTGAAGTAAAATAGAGAATGGGTAATTTTAGAACTGTGTAAAAACATTCAATGCGATACCTATCTTACCCAGCTGAATCTAATCAATATCTAAGAATATATGAACGCTGTTAAGCATTCGTGTACTAATCCACAAAAAATTACGTATTGAGTTATGAATGCAGTTATATTCTTTACATGATTTAGAACAAGACTGCATTCAAAATTTAACAACAAAAAAAAAATGTTGGGTTAGGAGTTAGGACACTAATGCTTAACAGCGACCATAATATATTATGTTTATTAAAGGAACAATCAATTAAGATTATTTTTGTGAGCATAATATTATGAACTACTACTTATGTATGCTAAACTCGAAAAGAAAAATTAATATGGGCGAATTAGCAGTCAGTAGTCACCGCATGACATTATTTTTTCCAGATTAAAAAATAAGACGTGTTAATATGCACGTTCTTAATCTATTTAGTTTGTCGGTTGTCGTCGTTTTAATTCATTCTTTACATGAAGTATATCCCTTTTTAGGGTTCCGTAGCCAAATGGCAAAAAACGAAACCATTATAGATTCGTCATGTCTGTCTGTCTGTCTGTCCGTCCGTATGTCACAGCTACTTTTCTCCGAAACTATAAGGCTGCGCGACTCGCTTTAGTATGGAAGTCGCGCGGCTGCGGCGGTACCCGCGACATCTATGGATAGGTCTTCAAAAATCATATTGAGGTTTCTAATATAATTTTTTTCTAACCTGAATAGTTTGCGAGAGAGACTCTTCCAAAGTAGTAAAATGTGTACCCCCCCCCCCCCCTCTAACTTCATAAAAATAAATCAAAAGCCTTTTAATTTCATAAAAATAAACCTTATTGCTGCTGCGGAACCCTTCATGGGCGAGTCCAACTCGCACTTGGCTTTTTTTAATTAAACACGCAGGGGAAACGATGTGCCTCGATGCAGCTTCAGGGACGGGCCAAAATAAAATTTAACCTATCCTTAACAAAAAAATAATCACTGGCAGACTGCCAGAGGCGTCAAAAACGTGATTTTGTATTTTTATTCTTATATGTCAATCATTCTACTACTACTAATACTATCTACGAGTATTATATCAATCACTACTTATCTAATATTATACTTAAATTGTAAACACTAAATCAATACTATTTAATAGCAATCGATTACTCTGTATGATTTGTAAATCAAGGTAAGATTCGAGACTTAACGTCCTTAGTTATTGTTATCGATCAAACGAATCAACATTTACAACCGTTATCGAGCATTTCACGTCGTTTTAGCTGTAGATTAAAAACGTGACTGAGGAGCTTATCGCAATGGCTGCTACAAACGATGAAATGGAAATGGAAAAAATAGCCGAGGATGAGCTGTCTAAGCTACATAGACAGGTAACTACATTTAATATTACAGAAGAATTACACTTGTCTATAACACTGTACAATGTACACACAATGGCTACAAACTATACGCAATATTTTTTTTAGTTTGATTTGATTACATTCAATCATTTTTCTGTGGGAGGTTACTTAAATATGTAGTTAGGATTTAAGTAGCATAACCCATTATCATAAAAATTAATTTATTATCAGGAGGATTTAGCTCTTCCTGATATTAAATGAATTTTTATCATTCTACAGGGTGTAACGAAACTAAGTGATAATACTTTAGGGCGTGTACGTGTAGAGAGTTCACTGTGAAAGTAGCAGCGCTGAAAGACCAATTTTTTTTTTCACTTTTGTATGGGCAAGGGCCCGGCGTCACGAGTTTCCCCATACAAAAGTGACGCCCCCTTACAGACGATTTACGAAGTATTAGTGGTCCTCGAAAGAGCTCTTTTCGTGGCTGTGCAAGCCACCTGTTTTACCTGAATTGTGCAGAAACATCTACACAATTCAGGTAAAACAAAGAATTCGTTTATGTTTATCTAGTTGTTATGATAACAAGCTGATAGGATAAAATGAATTTAACCTAGATACGTCGCGCTGCGCGCAGTGCTAAAATCTAGAACAAACACCCGTTTATATCACTTTGGGAAGTAATAAATTTCTGTAGGTAATGTTTGTTGTTAGAACTCTTGACATTCTCAACACCTTTTCTAATACTTTGTTTAATTGTAGTTCTTTAATTTGTGCATCGCACAACAACCGTTTTTCCGTGACATAAATTATCGCATGCTCTTTCCTGAGATTCCTCTGGAGAAGTTTCTCCAACCCTAATACCAAATTCCATTAAAATCGGTCAGTTAACAGACATGCATTCGCATTTAAAATATAAAACCGGCCAAGTGCGTGTCGGGCCACGCGCAATATAGGGTTCCGTAGTTTTTGATAATTTTTGTATGGTCAATGAATGTACATTTATAACGTGTTTTACACTACTAACAACATCATCTCAGTAACGTTCAAAGGAATTTGAACGAAAAGTTCCTTTATACTAATTCGCCGAATACATTTTTTTTTAGTTGATCGCCTATTACTCAATAACTTATGAAGTCTTCTTAGCCGTGATAATTTTCCTTTTAAATTCAGCATATTTCATACTCCCGTGAATTTTTTCACATTTCCAGAAGCAACCGTTTAGCTGGTAGAAGGGGGAGACACTGGACTCTAACGATTTTTTCCACTTTAAAACTTCATATTTCACAAATGGATCCCTAAATCGGAAAATGATCTATGAATACTTGTAATATTTTTAAAAAACCTATCCAACGACACCCCTCACGGTGGGGTGGACGCGAAAAAAAAATCATCCGCTTCATGTGTAGGGGAGGTACCATAAAAAATATTTTTTTTTAGATTTTATATACCATTTTGTCGGCATCATTAATATGTGCATTCATGCCGAATTACAGCTTTGTAGGTCTTATAGTCTCTGAGCAAAACCGCGGACAGATCGAAACTATAAGGGTTCCTTGTTGACTACGGAACCCTAAAAATGGACTTTATAAGTATTGGTTGGTACTACTAATATATTATATTCTGTGGTATTGGTGACAATGTACCATAATACGACAGACCAACGTCATTTGGTCGGAATTAGGAATATATCAGTTCAATGTTAATTGTGAACTGTCGGCTAGGTTTGACATAACGCGACCAAATTACGTAGGTCCCCCATCTGCCTATAAATATACTTCTCTGATAGTACCTTAGAAATATATTATAATTATTTGCCTAGAAGTACGTTTAATTTTATAAAAATTCAGTACTGTTAAGTGTAACCTATAGCGACATCTATTAATTATTATAGTTATGACGTGGTTAAAGAATTTGAAAATAGATGGCGCTGATAATATAAAATCATACAAAAAATTACACATTAATAAAAATACAACCCCTAATTTGGCCTCTAAGCAGCACTGCATAATTTTTTGATGATTTGAGCATAATACAATAACTTGAGAAAGTCCTAAAATAATATTTTTGACCGACTACAACGTAAAACGGAAGGGTAATTCATGAAATGTGATTTTTATAAGCGTGTCAAAGGCTTCGTAATAAAGGTCCACGGAACGTAATCTTTAATTTGCGTAGTCTGGTTAGCTCTTTAACTTTTGATTATTATTTTAGATTTCTAATTCGCTTTTTTATAACTTTCAGTTTCGAGTAATGGAGATAGATCGTGCAAATGTAACGAGCAGCGCTCAGCCGACACTGCGGGTACAACGGAACATAATACGCACTCTCACCTCTGAACTCGACAACATTATGACTGAATTGAGGGTAATTTCTTTATTTCCCACCGCTATTAAAAATTATGTGTGCTTATAGAGGACCGTGTCAAACCAACAATCATTATTTTGTGTTGGGCTCATTAGACATTTTGTATCATCCGCATGAGAACTTTGCGAAACATTTTTGTGAACTGATTAGATTTAATTATACAATTGCCTTTCTGCTTGGAACTGTTGTAGAAAATAGCACTTTTTGTAAATCTTTTTTAGATACCCTTGTATGTAAATCATAGGTTTCTAAGTATACCCTTTCTATCGTGCAATATTTCCGTGCGCAAATGATAGAGACTAGAGACCAATAGCGCCGTAAATGGAATTTTAGTTCATATGTTGACTTTAGTGCTTACTTAGCTATTTGAACAGCAGAGGGCGCCATATTTAAACGCTGGGCTTTAGATTGATACAGCGCTGATCCAGCGCCGGCATTCATACTTACTTCCTTTCGGTATCAGTAAATCAGCAATAAGAAGTAGACAGTTAACAGTTCAATTAATTGATCAACAGTCAATATGATTATCGGATAGAAACCGTCGGTGAATAAATTATATGCGCTTTCGATTGCCGTCTACGTGATGTTTGCATTAGCCTGGGTCCCTGGCGCGTATCGAATACACATGCCGCGAATAATTTCACGTTCGGAGATTAGATACTTCCGATGTTCTCGTCGTTACCGGGGGTAAGTAGATGATTAGCCATGGAGCTAGACAGCATCAGACGGTTCTGGTGGCTTGAGCGCAGGTTTATGATACGTTCTGAATAATATATTGGCTTAGGCAGTCAGAATTTTTCAAAATGAAGTTTTATTAAAAGACGAAACTCTTTTTTTGAAGTTTATTGCGGATTTTATCTGGATACATACATTTTAGAATCATGCTTTACAAACCTTAAAATCTTTCTTTCTTTTCTTCTCCTTTTATCTCGTAGAATTAGCCTTACTTTTGATTTTGTGCTCTTAGTAAAGCGTATACAGAATACGTTGATTTTATGACCTGAAATCAAAAATTACTAATTTAATGCTTTAAAATTAGGAATTGTGACCTAGAACTTCGCCATCTTCATATTTGTCCACCATTAACACACACACACAAAAGTTTAGGGAGCAAATAACAATTTAGTGCCACGTGGCACGTATTAAGTCTGTCTGTCTGTCTCCAAGTTACACTACCGTACTACCGAACTATGTAATATGTACACCTGTGCCTACCATATATATATATATATATATATATATATATATATATATATATATATATATATATATATATATATATATATATATATATATACTTCATTACATGATATAAATATATTATATTGTTCACGAATCACGACAATCCCAATCACATAACTCATAGCCTGATTAGATGATATCTACCTTTTTCGTGACAAATTGTATTCTTAGCTTTACTATGTTCAATCAGATAGTAAAACATACAGTATGTAGGCAATATTTTTTCCGCATTTGTTAGCTTTCTTAGGCCTACTCGCACTGGTTTGGGTTAAAGTAAAATACGACCTGCAAACCTTCAAGAAGAGAGCGTATTCCACCTTAAAAGGCCGGCAACGCACCTGCAGCTCTTCTAAAGGTACAAGTTGGAAGCCGGCTACATGAAGTTGCAGCAGACGACGCGTCGTCGCGACACTACTGGTTTCTATGTATTTCTGTGAATAAGTGTCGCTAGCTGCGCAGGGTATTTCATAAAAATACATAGAAACCAGCTTAGTGTCGCGACGACACGTCGTCTGCGGTTGCTTCATGTCGTCCGCTGCCAACCGGCACCATGTTGCGAGTGTCCATGGGCGACGGTAGTTGCTTTCCATCAGGTGACCCGTTTGCTCGTTTGCTCCCTTATTTTATGGAAAAAAATGAGTATCAATCAAACATTGTGTACACTTCAACAAATTCATTCACTAAAATATAAAAACTTTAAAAGCTAAAAAAGCTCTACTTGAAAAAGAATATTGGAAGTAACTATTTGTAAAAACACCTTGATGTACGTAGCATGTGTGAGCTCCACCATCTTGAACGCTTTCATGCTGATCGGCTGCTGGGAGATGGCGCTGCTGATCAACACCAACGCTCTGATCTTCCGATGAGCCGGTATGGTGGACGGGCACAGGTGCCACCCGCAATAAAATATCGAGTCAGTCAATGTTGCAGCCTGGGAATATAACTTATATTTAAGGACATAAAAGCGATATACAATTTAGTATTTACCAATTACCATTAGGGTACATTTGCGCCAGTCTGGGTTAAAACTAATCATGCTATAAATTTAATTCTACCCCTGTGAGAGGGACTTATTTAGTTTTATGGAAAAGAAGGCATGTGATACATGTGAATATGTTTAAAAACCGATCCGATACAAGCCGATGAAGTGATATTAACTCCTCAATCTGGCGCGAGACGGCATAAAATTAAATGCCTTACTATATACGATATTAATTAAGCCAGAAAGTTAGAAGGCTTAGAAAAAAGGTCGGGCTGAATATCAGGGAAGAGGATAAGGCAAGTAGTAGGTTAGAGGCTGTCGAAAAACAAGCAACATGCAAACCTTATAAGAGTTGGCAATAAAGCTAAATAAAAGTAAATAAACGAAATAAAGCTGCAAGCATAGCGCCAATTTAAAGCAGCCACCCACGAGGTGATGATAAATGTGTATGATTAATTATAAAGCATTTGTAACAAGGACGCCATGGAAAAATAGCGATTGTTATCTACATACGGGCAAATGAAACACAATGACAACAAATAGCAATTTCATTACTATTCAAAACGCTTAATGCATCCAAAATCAAGCTTACGATTATATGCGATACAAAGCAAGCGAGCTTAGATATACCCACCATTAAGCAACAATAATAAGAATTAATAATCATTATGAACGTTATTCATTGCATTTGGGGAATTGTGCTTAAGATGGCATAGTCAGATAAGATGACACATCGGCAAAATTCGTTTAAATAATTGTGCTTTCTGTGAACATGTGTGATGTGACGTTTTATGGAGCACTTCAGTGTGCTCCTAGTAGCCCAACTTAGAATGCCGGACAGGGACCGTACTTTACAAAGTAATAAAGGTTTTCCTAATTTTGATGAGAGAAAAATTTTCTTACACTTTTGTTATTACAAATTGTTATTATGGACATGGATTCTTATAGGCCACAAATATTAATAAAAGCGTGTTCTAACGTTAGGTATTTTTTTAAAAAATTCAAATGTACCCACTATTAGTAATTTGGTAAGATGACATACTAGACGTCGGCTTAAGATGACATACTATAATTACTTAGGTCCCCGCCAAATCGATAACAGAAGCATTGTATATTTTTTGACGATGATGAACTTAAGAATCCTTACACCACTGACAACTAGAGGGATGATAATGCAGCTTGCATTTACGTATTGTATAAGACGACATACCATCAAAATCTAAGGAATCATAGTATGCCGTCTTACCATATCGATATGTCATCTTACACTCGTAGACATAACGTGCAATTAACGTTTTTTTTAAAGTTATATATTAAGTTGATTTTTCTAAAACTGTTTAATTTATTTGTTTATGAATCATCTATACTAATATTATAAAGCGGAAGAGTTTGTTAGTTTGTTTGTTTGTTTGAACGAGCTCCATTTATCGAGGAAGGCTATAGGCTATATTTTATCACGCTAAGACTAATAGGAGCGAAGAAATAGAGGAAAATGTGGAAAAAACGGGGAGAAATTATTTGAAAGGGCTTATTTGAACGCGCCAATCTCAGGAACTACTGATCCGATTTGAAAAATTCTTTCAGTGTTAGATAGCCCATTTATTGAGGAAGGCTATAGGCTATATTTTATCGCGCTAAGACTAATAGGAGCGAAGAAATAGAAGAAAATGTGGAAAAAACGGGGGAAATTATTTGAAAGGGTTTATCTCACGAACGACTAGAGTTATTGTCTGTTATTTGGGTCAGATAAGAAGTAGACCACGTGAAGGATCATAGGCTATTTTTTGTAGACTGATTTGTCTTTGAAATATCTAATTTACGCGGGCGAAGCCGCGAGGAACGTCTAGTTTATTTATAAAAGTAAGTTACTGATCTCATGTGACTTATTTTTTTTTTAATATTTACCTTCAAACAAAAAGTATGCCATCTTAAGCACAATTCCCCTACTAAGTGATGGAAAAAAGTAATTACAAAAATTCAAACAAAATGCGTCTAACATTAATAAAAAGTTTTTAGTTTTTAAATCATTATTTAAAACTTATAAAAAGGCGTAATAAAAATACTAGTCGTGTACCCACCTCTTCAGTTATGTTTCCAATAGTGGTGAGATATATGCCCAATAATAAAAATACAGTAAATATAAAAGATAGCACTTTAATACTATCGAGTACATTCATACCATCTGAAAACTAAAAATTCTCACTTGTAGAAAAACTTATTTATGAATTCAATTTTGAATTGAATGATTTGTCATTTGTATATACATTAAACGTAGAAATATTAAGTTACAAATTCAAAAGAAGTATATCAGAGGCCTAAATTACTGAATAATCCTTCAGTACAATTTCTAAGTATGGATTATTTTTAATGAGATGTGAAAACACTTACTGCTACTTGAAGCAATTGAAACACTGCAGGAAAGGATGTAGAAAACAGCTGCGTAGCCGTCAATATTCCCAGAGATTCGTCAATCTCGCCAGACAATCTTAAATGTCAAAATATAGTTTAAGGAAAAAGAATGCACAAGAATTCTTTCCGAGAAATATTTATCTATTTCGCAGTCAAATTCCGTTGCGAGGAAATTTATTTATCGCACGGGATAAGGATTGTCGACATTGTATAGAAATGAAGAATGTAGAGCGTTTCAATCTCATCTCTATTCTATCTCACAAAATAACAAATCACTTAAGCACAATTTATTCTAATAAAGTAATACTATTCATTTGAATATCTCTTTTTAAACGTCAATGTGCATTCTGGGAAGTTCCATTCCAAATATAATACAAGGAAAAATAAAACAGTGGACTGTGATATCACCAATGAATTTGTAACACCTTTGGTGTTACATTGCTGCAGCGGCTAAGATTATTTTTTTCGCTAATTTCTTGCAATAACATAAATTCCCAAATCTACTGGGGATAATGTATGCTGTCAATTAGTGATAATTGTTTAATCAGTGGCAGCATATTATATTGTTCGCAAGGGCGTGGCTACCGCCGTATTTGCCGTATCAATTATACCCCCGAAAGCGAAAAGTTGGGGGCCCTCGGGCCACGAGGAGCCCTATCGTGCGTAAGCAAAAATTAATAAAATCTTTTCATTTCTCAAAAATAAAAAGGGCAACCTTACCTTAGGGCCCAAAAACAATTTTTTATCCAAGGCAAGCTACGCTTCTAATTGTACACTTATTTTCGCCTGTTGCATTGAAGTTTGAACAAAAAAAAACTAGGCCTTTGCATCCGTTGTGGATGATTTATACAGTATTTTCAGAGCGAAGTAACCACTCTTAGTGCCTGGGACAAGATTTTTAAATGTCCGTATGGTTGCCCAAGCGCATACGGCATTCTCGCAATATAGTCGGCCTAGTCCAGAGGAAAGAACTAGTCAATACGTCTGGGACCAACTATGTGCGGGTTTCCTCACGATGTTTTCCTTCACCGTACGAGCGTCCGTATTATGTACTTGAGATCAGAAAATGTCTCATTGGTACACGCCTCCACCCGGGATCGAACCTGCACCCTCTACGATTGCGAACCAAAGGTCTACCCATTAGGCCACGGACGCTCAGTTTGAACTAACAAGATGCAGAAATGATATACTTTACCTTATCACTTCTATATGCATTACAACACCCTCCTTTAAACCTTCGCAGAGCTTATTCGAAGCAGCATTGACATCGCACCCAGATTGCGACATAGTACTTTCATACTCGTTGCTCAACTTTTCGAAGTATTTCTTCAGCAGAATGAACTTATTTTTATAAATAACCATACTCGATATAACCAGCCCGTCGACATTGGTCACCGAAGTGACTATGAAAGTGGCCATGAAAGCGGTGAAAACGCGAAAATACTTCGCTCCCTGTGAATCGTCACTCGGCGGCGGGTAGTATGTTATTATGATGTAAAAGTAATGTCCTGAAAATCCAAATAACATGTAATAAGTAATATTATATCAAAGATGGATTTCGACAAGTCAACAAGGATTAATCTTAATCATAAGTCGTGTCGGTCCGAATCACTCCACTGAATTTTGAGAGTCAAGGAAGAGATGGTTGCAGAAACCGGTGTGAGGCATTTTTATCGTCACATTCAGTGTAACAGGAAAAGTAGATACATAACTTTTCACTCTGATGAAGTCACCAATGAAGACTCCTTTCTAAACTTTTAGACGCTCGATAGAAAACGTTCTATTAAGAGCTCACCTGAAAACGTATTTATTATTCCTCGGATGATATACATGAACGTAGCTCCATACATACAAGAGAAGTAGATGATGCAAACAGACTTTATCTCCTTATACTTCTTCTTGGATAGTTCCACGTCATCGATAGAATCGCACGCTCTTATCAAGTCGTAGATCAACTTTTTTATGGACCCACGCTTGAGTATTGCTATACAGACTTTGAACATAAAAAACAAGTGAACAACTCCATGAGATATAGCGTAGAACTTGTCGTCTTTTGACAACGACTCTATGGTAGCTGCCATCACTTCCATGAGAGCCGTGAAGAGGAACAAAGAATAGAAAATGAAAGAGCATGTGATGTAGAGGAGATTCTTCTCGTTTCCGATAACGCCTTCCTCGTACCAATTGTTTCCCCCGCCCGCCCAAAATATTACTTTACAAGCTAAAAGCAAAATGTGAGCATCCTTCATTTTTAACTGACTTACTTAAAAGAGGTAGGTCTATATACGGCTCTGTATAATCATTTGTTTTTGTACGTCAAACACCTCAGGCTACCTTATCAATTGTACTTCTCAAAGACCCAACAAATTAGGTATTTAAGTACTGACACTTAAGTAAAGTTTACTTTGGAAACTTACTATTCAAATTGTAGTAATCGTCAGTGTTAGTTCAAATTACACGGTTTATCCGTATGAGTAGGTGCTAATTACATTATTACGACAACGTTATAAGCTATAGTCTATAGTTCTATACCTTGTAATTTTTACTGGAAAGTTCGAATGATTAAAACAACAGTACGTAATCGGTAATACAAACTTCAACCGTCTTACTTATAAAAGTAGGGGAGCCCAGAGACCTAGTAGGATTTTTAGATCAGGTAAGACTTATAAAAAAATAATAAGAGGGTTTTTATTTTTTTATTTTAACGGTGAGTTCAGAAACTGCAGCTATTTAATTATTATTTTTAACAAAAAATGTAAACAGACTTCCAGGGTAAAAACAATAATAATATAATGAACAAAAAAGTATTAAATAATTCTTATTGTCGTAATTATTACGTTTGTGTTAAGCACTCCTTGCTCACTAAAATGATTTTAAAATAATTTAAAATCATTTAAGTATACAGTATGTATACTAAAATGATTTTAAAATCCAGGATTATAACCTGGACAAAAAGGTTGCGCACTAATGAACGCCACTACTACCAGCAGCCAGACCGCCCAGACCAGAAGAGCAGACACATACCAGAAGAGCAAGAATGACGACATATCACAAAATCAGCCCTGAAATACTTTTTTTTCAAACGTTGCTACCTCCCGTACCAATAAAATTATGCTTTTAGGACGATTACATTATCGCGGGTGCAACCATTTGACACACTTAAAGCTTCCTACAGGCAAAATAAAACATATTTATTAATAAACTATCCCTTGAAGGGATACATTTTAACCAGTTTAACAATTATTTATAAAGGGAAATGTATGAAGGGCCACAAAACAGGTTTGAAGTGCTATCGCGGGTGCAACCAAATCGACCCTCCATTAAGAACTGTGACGAGTTCATAATTATGTGAATACTGGTTATTGTGAAACTTTTACAAAATAACTTGCCTATATTTCAAAATAGCATAAAACAAAGAAACAATGTAACTAGATAAAAGTAATTATAGTGACAAATACTAGAAATTAATAACCATACCTACGCGGATCGCGGGTGCAACATCAAAATTCTCTAATCTCTTAAAGGTGCAACATCAAAATTCTCAAATCGTAATTCTCTAACAAATGTTTACATTGTCGACATAGGATATATAATATTACTTAGTTTTTTAGTTGTTTATTGCCCTGACAAAATTAATCGTCTAAATCACTAAAAACGATTGAATAGTGTAATTTATAGAAAAGATTTCGACGTATTGCTATATTACTATACTACAACTAAACATTAATTTGAAATATGTGACGTTATCAGCGTGAAGGGACCTTATTGTCTGTATTGAGTTATCAGCATCCCCATAATCTACATTTAATAAGCTATCGATCTATGTAAATAACATGCGTGTAGGCCTGGCAAATATTTTTTGAAAAAATGTTGAAACTCGAAAGTCGTAAAAGGTGATATTGAGAAAATCGCATTCAAACTTCGAAACCCAAAAAATTATGTTATTGTGGGAAGTTACACATATGTTATGTTTTTTGAGAAGTACATTATATGGTCTTTTAGATTTTAACTTCAATTATATAATTTTATAGCCTTATTCCCGTTTTTTACCACGCCAAAGTGCATTATGTAATGAAAATGCCCAACCGATTTCAATATTAAACGACATTGTTTATTTTATAAAAAAATATTTGAACAAATGAAACATTGTGCTTCACTAATCTTATTAATCAATCAAAATCAACAAAAATATATATTTACTATGCTTAAAATTAGTCAAATGAGATCAAATATATAAAGTTCTATTAAAAAAGTAACTTTTTTCAGTCTTAAAATTCAAGTTAAAGTTTAGTAAAAAGCTGGTACAAACACTAAACATTTTATAAAAGGGACCTTATTGTCGGTGATTAAAAATTTAGTGATATCACATAAAAATTAATATAAATTTTGATTAACATTGAGGTTCTTATTTTTAAAATAACTTTAATTATCCTTTAGTAACAAGACGTGTACCAAAACATGCAATTTCTCTAAGTTATTATAAAATATATTAAAAGGGACCTTAATGTCGGTCGTTACATTTTTAGTAATAAAGTTAAAATAAGATACAAAAATACTACTAATTTCGTAGTTGTAACAACAAATTATAATTTGTCTCTCTATTTATACAATATTTAATGATAAATCAACGGGCGGTCAACCTCTAAATAAACCAATTAGGGTACATTGTCGTAACTGGTCACATAATATTATGTGTCCAGTTAAGACGATTATGACCGATTTGCCATTATCGCCGTATTGTCATTTAGACAGTCGATTATTACAATTCGATAATAATCGTAAAAAAGTAGAAATTCAAATTGTATACAAATCAAGTTGAATGATATTATAAAAGCAACTTCATAGTAGTATTTACATACTTAACTTACGCCTTTCATTAGAAAAATCCACTTCTTAAAGGCTCTTCGATCCAAAATAAACAGCGCCAACACTATCCGCACGTCTAAACAAACACAAGCTCGAGCACCAACTGACGAACTGACGACTTGACGAGTAACGAAAAAACGAATTATCAGGCGGGTACGCAGCGAGTGAGCGAGTGGGCAGAACAGATGCCACGAATCAGAAAAAGACGACAAATCCTTTGATACACGCTGCCACCGCGTCTCGCCGACTAGTCACTAGTACCGTCTTGAAATCAGCTATCCCCAACCCGTAGCGTATCTGTGCACTGTGGCCCGCGTGATGTTAAACTATTTTGAAATTCACGCCCACCGGCAAAATAATGTAGTCGTGTTTCCACTTTTAAATCATTAATTTTGAAGAAAGTTGTTTTTTAACCCTAAAAAATTTTGTTGCGGCCTGCGACACCAAGACCAAAAGATATTCGTGGCCCGTATGAAAAAAAGGTTGGGGACCACTTCTCTCTGGGAGTCTTTTAGCCCGATACCGTGCCGACAGAAAGCCGCAATCGACTCTCGGCTGCAGCACCGACAATAAGGTCCCTTTTTTACTAAACTTTAGGTTCAATTTTAACCTATAAAAATCGTTTTTAAAGCCTGTGTCTTTGTTATATCAAAATTTAGAGTCTGTTTATTAATATGGAGCAAAAAAAGAAAAAAATATTTTTTTCGACGTTTTACTTTAAAGGCGATTATCTCGGAAACTAGAACCGACAACAAGGTCCCTTTTCCCAGATAACGTCACATATATGTTATTTTAATTTAAAAATATGGGAAAAATGATCGCGTCCCTCAGATGATATTATTTAAAAACGCTCAAAATTATTCAAATTCTATTTTTTTACCGATAAAAGTTGTTTTGTTAGTAAATACACATCTTCTTACGTATATTTCAATTAAAAAATGTAAGAAATGCCACATTAAAAAGAAAATATATTCAGAAAATTGCTTATTTAGGTAAATTATAACAAGATTTAAGACAACAAGGACTAAATCATTTAGTTGAGTGCAACATAAAATATCTGCAAAGTTTAGTTAGGAAAATATATATTTTATTATAATTAAATTATAATTAAATTATAATATATTTTTTAAATGTCTCTACATGCTTATTGCTTACCTTACCTTTAAAGTTTAAATCGTCAGTGCTTTATGTAGAAGCTTCTTTGGGGTATGCTAAACATCCCCTTAGATCTTAATCTGACAGATCCGATGATATTTCAATACTTGAAAATATATTTTTTTAAACCCACCACATGAGAAATCATTTCTATACCATGGTAACAAGACACATGTCGAAAGTCTATACAAGATTAATCTGACACGCTCGAACCGATCGCGAAATCCCTTCCTTGGCTCCCCTACTATTAATATACAGGGTGCAATTAAACCTTCCTGCCAAATTTTTTCCAGAGCTTAGGTATCATTAGGAGAGTCCATTTAACCAAAAAAAATTGGGTGTTATTTTTTTTTTCAATGACATATTTTATCCCATTTAAAATCGTTGCAGAACGGTCACTCGCGGCGCGGGGGAATGAGAGGGGGTGACGCCGGGGTGAGGCGCGCGCGCGGGGGCACGTCACGCGCGGCCGACGCATCGTGTCCATTAATTGTAGTTTTTTAGGATAACTTTCGGAAGCTATTTCTCAATAAGTCTCCCGCTTTGCTTGGGGAGGGAAATTGGATATCTCCTACTCCTCCTACACTTCTTCTGATTAATTTCGTTGCGGGTCCCAAGACAGATTTAGCTTGTCCCTCGGGCATCCCTGAGATCATATCAAAGGGTTTTCGTGGTTGGTTACCACTGTTGATCCTGGCGACACAGGAGTTGCAGTGGTGGGAATGTGTGGTGGGCCTTTTGCCCGTTAAAAAAAAATATTTCTCAATAATTTAGTACTGAGTGACTATAAAAGAAAAAATACGTGTATTTTTATTTTTAACAAGGATCAATGTATCAAAATTTGGCAGGAAGGTTTAATTGCACCCTGTATTTAAGCAGTGTATAGCTATTCAAGATCCTTTCTTTATCTGTCATGTGACTTTACCAAAATGCCAGGCAAAGACAAGCAAATCCTGAATTGTTTTGAGTGAAGGTCTAGAAAATGTTAATTAAATAAATCTACTTTCAGTTGACAAAAAGCACTTCGAATCATCTAGAAAATACTAAAACTAGGGATAAGCTAATCTCACTGCTGAAAGAGCACGAGCAGAGCACAGCGGAAGTGCAGGAGCATCGCACTACTATCAACGAACTGAACTTTCTTCTCAAGCAAGTTGAGAAGGAAATCAAAGCGTTGAGGAACAAAGGCGTCGGCTTAGAAAAGGTATTTAGTTACTTTTAGCAAGCGGATTTTAGCAAACTAAATAAAAATAATGAGGGCCTGTTTCACCACATACTGATAAGTGCCAGATAGGCTATCCACAACTTATCTGATACACTCATTATCGTTCTGAAACACTCACATCACTTATCTGATATACTAATCTAGGTACTAGCGCCATCTATTGCGCTAAAATATAAGACAGTTAAAAAAAACAAAATCGTGATAGATGCAAGCATATCGTTTGCAAATTTCAATACTAATGGCCGGTTGGAAAATTTACGACTGAAGTTTATCTTTTCACTAGCACTTCTGATTGGCTTACTCCTAACGTTAAAGTATTATCTTATAGATGAACTCATGTCAAAAAACCACAGAAACCGGGCATGAGGTACGGCTGTAGACTGTAGAGCCCTTCCTTATAGAACCGTCCATTCCTATAGATAGGTACTTGTCTTTTTCACTCGCGCACGAATATATTGCTATCTCGTTTCCACAGTCGAAACTGATGTTTTCCTGCGTGAAAAAGACAAATAGCCATATATCAATATACAAACTCCGTACTCCGTGATCTATGAACAGACTATACCAACAAACTACCTTTTCAGGACAGTATCACCAGCATGACGAATCACACCATAGTGAGCCAACTGGAGAATCGTCTCAACACAGCACTCATGAAATTCAACAGCGTCAACAGCGAGAACTACAAGATGCGGCTCGAAATCGATCGGCTACTCCGAGATCGGTGACCAATCGATTGGCTTATGCAATGTTTACTTTACATTATGATACAACATAATGATATTGCATGATCCATTAGACTGCTAGATCATAATCTAGATATTATGCCCAAAAAAACTTTTTGATTTCAAAACCTAGAAATGCGTAATGTTATTATTATCCAAGACAATATAATGAATATACAACGGACTTTTTAGGATGTTTTGGTGCGTGGTCAAAATCAGAGCTAATACCGCCATATTTTATATGTATTAGACAGCTGTTTTACACTCACTCTTAATTTGATGTCATTGTCATCCTAGTCTTATTTTGTATGTGGCGGCACTGGCAAGTTGCAACATGGAAGTATATCTATGCTACTAGTGCTGCCTTTAGTTACTACTTAAGCATGGGTTTCAACTCACAAACGCCTAAATAGTAACGCATAATTTTATGGAATTTTGTTTTGGTTTCTCAGTATAAAGTAAACAATAGAACTTCTGGAAAAGCTATTTGTTACTTATTACGTTGTGCATCAGCCAACAGGTGGCAAGCTCTTACTCTTTTTAATTTCAGACAATTTTTCAACACCCTCTGGAGGGGGCAGATTAAACGTCTGATGGAGGGGAAAGGTCAAATACTGGAGCTGGTGGAGCAGGCCATCACCACTTACGATCAGAGAGAGGAGTGGTGCAGCAAACTAGACGCGCTCAAGGACAAAGCCGCCGTTGATTATAGGAAGCATTGCCTGGTACCTTACTACTTAATGCTAGATTAAAAAAAAGTAAAAAAAAAACTTTAAAGGGAATTATTACATTGTGTTAAGCAACCAAATCCCTAACTCATGAGTAAATTGAAAGATAGAAGATTAATTGCACGAAAGTAAAATATGTAATAGTCGGTTTGGTAAGATACATAAAACAAGGCAAAAAAATGTATAATATGTATAAATCACGATATAATTTTGATACACTTCGTCTTTGTTCGGATTGCAAAATTAAAGACGCTTAAGTAACCTGCGCTAAGCTAAGTTATTGCGAATCCTACGTAAAAATATCGTATACCTTGTCTTTCATATATCCGAAGAAAGAAAGAGAATAATAAATATTTATAAGATAACAAGGGCAAATTTTTAGTGTTAATAAATATAAGTTCTGCCAAATTGAACAATGAACAGACCTAATGGGTAAAGCCTGTAGATAACGGAAATCCCAGACGCTATTACATTACTTTTCAAATCCTTGGCATTTACTCATTATTGCCAAGGCCAATGAGATAATATCAACCATGCAATAATACAAAGCAGGAAAAATTACAAACAAACTTTCAATTACACACAGACTTACAACCTACAGTACAGCCTAGTAGGTTGTAAATCTGTCTGTAATTATTGTAGAACTAGGCTTTTTTGGCGCGTGTCCAAAATTAGGCCCGTATAAATAGTCAGTACTTAAGATGCGACCCGGACTCAAGACGCGGTTCGGCTCTGTGATTGGTCCAAATTTTGACAGCTAACCAATCACAGAGCCTGAACCGTGTCTTGAGACCGAGATGCATCTTGAGTACTGACTATTTATACGGGCCTTAGAATTAAAATACCATCATTCATCATCAAAACTCTGAAATATCTATTCCAACCATGCCCACATCACCCTCATAGAAACGCCTAGGCAAAATAATTCCGAACAAACTAACTTTTTTTTTAATTTTCAGGAGGTTCGCGAATTGCAAAGACAGCTAGATCACAGTTTGAAGTTAGAAGAGTTCCTTCGTACGAAAGGTACGGTGAGGTTCACAGCCGCAGACGCGAAGGCCGAGGCCAAGAAACTGGAGCAGCAGGAGGAAGAAATACGGACATACAACAACTATGTTAATATTTTGGATGCGATTAAGGTATTATTGTTGTAAATTAAGACTTTTTTCTTACATCTTTATAACTATTGTTAAAAATGTCTCTGAGAGCTTACAACAGTTTAAACAAAATGAAAGAGAAGAGGCGTAATGCAGCGACGCAAAATAGATACCTATTGGTGTTTAACATTTTAATTTTCACCGTCCAGTCTTTAAGTTATAAGTAACCTTCATTTCATAAAAGACTCTAAAGTTGATTTTGAAAATAAGAAAAATATAAAAAACCTTTCGAAAATGGAGTTTTCACTGACTTGTTAATGCATTGTTTTCTTGATCCATGCATTAATGCTTACTTATGTAATATTACGTATTTTCCAAGGAATATGCAGGGGAAGATGACGTTGAAAAGCTAGTACAGGAATACAACAGACGGGAGGAAGAAAACTATGCCTTATTCAACTACATCAATGAAGTCAACGCAGAACTCAAGAACTTGGGAGACAATGTCAAAATGCTCAAAAATCTTATAGGTATGACAGTTGTGTATAATATTTTCTTACTATTCGAATTCTATAGATCGCGCACAACAAAGGCCGTTCAGTAAAATGGAAGATTGTAAAAGGTCTGTGTTTGGGTTGGGCGAGTGCGTGCACAAAGAAACACGCTATTGGTAGTTACTTACTTAGACAAAATAAGTATTACAAACGGATACAGGCACGACGTTGTAACAAAAGAGCTATAAATCCAGATTAGTGGACTAGAAATGGACTCGACTTGAAATTTCACGTCTATTAGATACGAAAAATATGAAATGTTTTAGCCTCCCAACACTTTTGGTCTAAATTCATAGTCCATTTTTAGGGTTCCGTACCCAAAGGGTAAAAACGGGACCCTATTACTAAGACTTCGTTGTCTGTCCGTCTGTCTGTATGTCTTCAGGCTGTATCTCAAGAACCGCTATAGCCAGAATTTTGAAATTTTCACAGATTGTGTATATCTGTTGCCGCTATAATAACAAATACTAAAAACAAAATAATATTAATATTTAAGGGGGGCTCCCATACAAAAAACGTGATTTTTTTGGCCTTTTCTGCTCGATATCAATAATGGCAACAGGTAAGCGCTTGAAATTTTCACAAAAGCCTTATTTAGATGTGTACTTTAATAATTAATAATAATATTAAAATAAAATAAATAGTTAAGGTGGGCTCCTATACAAAAAACACAATTTTTGGCCTATTTTTTTCTCTTTAACGGTACGGAACCCTTCGTGCGCGAGTCAGACTCGCACTTGGCCGATTTTTATTGTAGACGAGGAGCACGTAAAACATCAGGCCAACTTGAGCAAGCAACAGGACAGTATTGAGAAACTCAGCGGAGTTTTAGACGAGAAACGAGAGGCCGTCGACGAACTGAAGGCTAGGCGGGAGACCACAGAGCAGGACATCACGAATTTGCTAGATGGCCTGCAATCTTTGGCTGTGTAAGTTTGAGTGTTAAATGAAAAACCTTTTACCGTCTGTAAGATAACTAAGCGCCCCCTAGCGGTCTTTTGGGGTCATGTAACATAATATTATTGTCGAAATATTATATTGCTATTGTTTTCATGCTTTTTGTGTACTAAAGTCAAGACCGTAAAAATAAAGTTAAGGTGATCGCACATTTGTCAGCACCATACGCGCCGCATTTTAGAATTTGTTGTATGGAATGTCGTTACAAAATGCGGCGCGTACGGCACGTACGGCGCTGACAAAGATGTGCGATCAACTTTAGTGGGATCATGTTAAAAAAATGAGTTATCTATTTAACTGTATTGTAAAATAATATTTTCTCACCTCCGGGCGGAAAACGTCAACTTTCTTCCCGCTGCGCTTACCGATGTTGCCGTTTTCCGCCTCCGTCGATGAGAAAAATAGTATACGCACCATGGGCAGTAAATAAGAAAGCCTCAGATCACATGTTTGTTGACCTCGGCTTCGCCTCGGCCAACAATTACATGTGATCTGAGACATTTCTTATTTTCCTGCCCTAGGTGCGTAATGTACTATTTTATGATTTGGCTTCTAGCTCATCCAACTGTGACACTCTACCACTTCTGAAGCTACTGGGTAACTCCATACACATCAACATGTCAAACGCGCGCCTCTACATCAAGAGCTTGGAGAAGAAGATATTTGAAACAGTGGAGCTCATTAAATTTGACGAGGTATTAGCAAAATTTTAGAGTAAACTACTTCTGCGTATGCTTTCTAGAAAATTGTGCCTTGAGTCTCGACTCATCGCTATTTGCCTCCGCACTACCACACCAATGAATTGCTATTGCGTTCAACTAGGGACACGATTGGTACACGATATAATATTTCAAAGCGAGTGAAAAAGACATTTTATTAAAAGACATTATTTATTAGTAACTATATGGCGTCCGCAAGTCCGCCAAACCAACCCGTTCCAACACCGTTGCGCCGAATTCAATAATCGCGAGGGAACCATAAAATTTTCCGCAACATAATCTATGCCATGTCCTTACTATCTTCCTACTACACATCTAAATCGGTTCAGGCGTTTAGGCGTGAAAAGGTTACGGACAGGCTTTTGCATTTAAGATATTAAGTAATAATAAAGTAAAGATTGGGTAAATGTCTGTTGCAGTACGTCCAGAAATGTGCAGAGACGAAAGAGCGCACGCCAGCGAGGCGGCGGCGCCCCGCCCGCGCGCCCCGCACCCCGCGACCCGCGCACACGCCGCTCGCGAACACGCCACGACCGCGAGCGTAGAACATTGGTTGCATATTTTATTATAAGTACACATTTCATAAAAAAACAAAACATATTTTTTTTATTATATTTTGTTTTTTTTTACTACACTGCTCTCGTATCTTTTTATAGTTTCATTTTATATGTAGATTTAAGTCGTCAAAAGTCTTTCCGCGCATAATATTATCCTCTTTTTGTCTCCTTTATAAAATTACTAGCGGGCCCGACATACGACGTCCCGTCATTAGATATGACGGGACGTCGTATGAAGTTTAAATTGTCAATAGTGTAATGACATAATTCTATACGGTGGTAAGGAATTCTTAAATGGTTATTAATTACTAACCCACTAACATAAGTTAAGGAAAAATTGTTACTAATCTACTAATAATTCATATGGGCTGTATTTTATTTCCTGAAATAAAGCATTATTATTATTATTAAATTTTCTATTTATTTATGAAACAAATGCACTTATCAATATAAAAAGTAGCCAGTAGCCAATTCTCAGACCTACTGAATATGCATATAAAATTTGGTAAAAATGAGTAAAGCCGTTTCGGAGGAGTAAGGTAACTAACATTGTGACACGAGAATTTTATATACAAGTTGTTAGGTTTAACACCGTAATCCTTAAAACCATCAAATGAACCCGGAATGGCATCAGAAAAATCCGTCTTCATACCCATACAAATTGCCGATCCGGGCAATTTGTATGGGTATGAAGACGGATTTTTTTTGAGTTTCCAGCATTGTTCTCATAGAAAAAGTTGTTCATTTTGACGGGCTCATTTGATGGTTTTAAGGATAACGGTGTTAAACCTAACACCCTGTATAAGATGAACTGTCTATAGCCTACACAACTGCTACATTTTATCAAGAATCTATACTACACAAAGGCGGTAATAAAAAGGATTCTAATCCTACAGCATATTTACTGAATATGAGAAAACTTTATCATGTGTAAACAGTAGCGGCTTTAGGGGAGCGCTGTTGGGCGACAGCTTAGGGCGCCGGATAAAAAGGCGCCCTTTTTTATTTGCGGTGACATCTCGCCCAGGGCGCTGATATTGCTAAAGCCGGCACTGTATTTAAAGATAGCATCAGCAGCAATGCAAGTATATTACAGATTTTATTATTGACACACTCTCACTGTTCTAGCACTCTACAAGGTATTTAATCTAACTATTACTACTCTAATGCTATGAAATAATAAAAGTATTGTTATAGAAAACGTATATTTACTCAGTCTTGTGCGACTCTAACGGGCAAGCCCCTGGCGACCAGGCTGCTGGCGATCATAGTGAAGTTAGTCGCGGATCGCGCGCGACAAATCGCCTTCAGTAAGTCGCATTCTGGGGCCGGCGGACACTTCTGACTTTTGCTCAAATCTGAAAGTTAAAATGTTTGTAATTAGGATTACTAATGCAAAGTATGGACTGTCTAACGGCTAACCTTAAATGACGCGCCTCTACCTCGTATTTACATTACAAAATTTCTTGTTTATAACAACTAGTAAAGTGGTGGGGTGCGTTATATCAAGTTAGACAAGTTCTACTAATAATATGTACCTTATTAATAAAAAGGTCCACTATTTATATATGGACTTGTCGTTAAACAAGTACTTACAAACGCGTTAAAAAACGGTAAGGGATTGCAAATTATAATGTTTCAGAGATTGTAATATCACTCAGTCATTATATCAGTACAGTACTGGATGGATTTTCATTGCAACTATCGATTTGGACCCAACTCCAATTTATTACCCTATCGGGCCTATAGCCACTTACCGATCTGTCCCATACTCCATTTCTCTTTTCCAACACTGGGCCAGTCTACCGGCGCGTCAGTGGGCACATACAGGGAGAGCAGCCGGCTGATCACCTTGTCCACCTCCAGGTCTGTCACCTCCCACAGCATACCCACCACCACGGGACTGGAATTTAGGTTAATAGTAAGATTATGTCACATTGAAAACCTTTGGTTTTTATAAAATAACGAAGGTCTGGCAGCCCCTGACTCTTGCGGCCATTAAAGTAAAGTAATAGTATTATGTTGATTGATATCAAAATGCGATACGCTGTAAACAAATTGTGTGTTAACTTCCAACCAGCTTTCTTTTTGGTCCAATCTGTGCAGGTTGCCATTTTGCGGGAGGTACGTACCAGGATTTAAATATATTAATTCTATATAACAGTCCTTGCTTATCATTGGCGCCCCCTGGAGTCTTACGTTATTTGACGTAAGGTATTTTGGATAAATCTGTGCCTTTGCGTGCTGCTCATTCTCAGACTGCAATGCGACACTGTCTTGCGCTGCAGCCGTCCGCGATGTTGTGCTACGACTGTAGCTGCTGCTGCTCTTACCAGGTGCCCACGTGTAGATGGTGGTGCGCAGCGGCGGGCGGGGCGAGCCGGGCGCGCGCGCTAGCCGCACCGAGCCGCAGCCCGACAGCAGCTCGCTGAAGCGGCCGTCCGCGATGTTGTCCTGCGACTGTAGCTGCTGCTGCTCTTACCAGGCGGCCACGTGTAGATGGTGGTGCGCAGCGGCGGGCGGGGCGCGGCCGGGCGCGCGCGCTAGCCGCACCGAGCCGCAACCCGACAGCAGCGCGCTGCAGCGGCCGTCCACGATGTTGGTACTCGTGTTGCCGTTCGCCATCTGCCAGCCGTCGCCGTGACCGCAGTACCTGGAAACAACAAGCATTATTATGTGATACGTCGCCATAAGTCAACTTTCACTGAGCTTATTTGATGAAAAGTAAAAAAAATAATAATATTTCAAGTGCTACAATCTCACGCGTAGCTCACAATAATTTCAAAGTGGCGCGTAAATAAGAGTTTTTTTTTTCTTTTTTTTTTTTGGTGTCAATGAATTTAGGATCTGGATTTTAAAATAAGGGTATACAGAAACAATAACAAGAAGAATAAAGTAAATTTAGACGGCCAGATACAGTGAAATAGACACTCAATAAGAGCTATTTGCTTCTGTACACAAGGTTTACATTTCTGGCTCTAAACTTAGGCCGCTTCCCCATCAAACACGGCGCGGCACCGTGTCGTGTCGTGGTACGGTAACGACGCCGCGTCGTGTTTGATTGAGACGCGCTGTTAGTATAAATAGTTACACTCTAGGGCTTAGTGACCAAGTTAAACAATAAAATCCTTACAAAAATATATCTGATTTGGTGATATAGTTAAAGAAGTCCTCGGGTGTTGGCGCCTCTCCGATATGCCCCGTCCACGGCCGACACCAATACTTCAGGAATGATTTCATGCGATTCTCCATGTACTCTAGATTTTTTTCTGGAAATGTATTAATTAGTTATCATACCTGTCGTATGTAGGTAATATTCAAAAGTCAAAACATTGGCCCCCATACTAATAAAAGTATTAACACAATAAATAACTATTACTATTATATACTTAAAATACTGGATCTGCATGTCTTTGTCTAGCACATAGGAAAAGTTGTGACAGAAAAAAAACAGAAAACCTTGAATACCTTTATTAGTAAGAGGGTAAAAGTTTGATATACGCAGTATAAACAAATATATTTTGTTAGATAATAAATGGTCGCTGTTAAGCACTAGTGTCCTAACCCACATTTTTTTTTTTTGTTGTTAAATTTTGAATGCAGTCTTGTTCTAAATCATCTAAAGAGCATTCATAACTCAATAGGTATTTTTTGTGGGTTAGTACACGAATTCTTAACAGTGTCCAAATATAACGAGTAATATTTTTTCTCTCATAAACTATATGCCATCATATTCTACCGTTCTTCAACCTGACGGTATCCTTTATACAAAATAGCAATACATGTACTTTTGTGTAAAATGGTTAAATTCATTATACAAAATAGCAATACATGTACTTTTGTGTAAAATGGTTAAATTCAAAACTCTTTTTTAATCTCATAGATATTATCCTATTGCAGTTTTGTACCTGGATTAATAACATATCTTCCAATATCACTTTGAGCACAGAAGTATCCATTGACTATCTGTTTCTCATGTTTTTTGAATAGAAAATATAAAAAGTGTATGTTTTCTATTCGAGACACAGGCTGATTGTATAGCACATATAATGTTTCCCAGGGAAAAGGATCAATAATCTGAAATAAACACGTTAATAATAATTACCACATTCGCGCGAGATTTTATAATAACAATATATTATGTTGGCTGCATTACTGAAATGAAACCCTCTCCCGCCCAATGAATAAGCACTTAACCCCGAAGATTGCTTGATCCTGCCAAACCATTTTGATAAAATTTGGAGTGGAGATACTTTCGAGTTCCAAGCATGGGCGTACCCAGGATTTTAGCTTAGGGGGGGGGGGGGGGGGGTCAGCATTCGAGAAGATGGCCGGTCCTTGATATTGAAACAAAAAATCATGAAAATTCACTTTTATTAATCTGAGTGAAAATATATTTATTTATTTAATAATTTATGTACACAAAATTGTTTACAGTGAAAGACTTAAAACTAGAAATACATTTTAGTACAAAGGTACTACTTATTCCGATTGGAATCTCTTCCAGTAGACCTGTTACAGGAAATCTAGAAAAAAAAGGTAACCATAATTAGTGCACACAACAATTGAGTTAAAGAAAGATTATTATAATTATGTACGTAAATAAAATTAAATATATAATCATAAATTATATAAAGTATAAATATATAAATGTAATACTAATATATAATTATATCAATAATATACAAACAAATATTATAAAATATACAAATATATTTTGTTTCCGAAACTTCATTTTGTGCAGAGTAGGTAACGCGTTTTTATTTTCCACTTGCCCGAAAAATTGACAATTGGGGAGGGGGGGGGGGGGGGGGGGGTGGCTGTCAGCTGCCCTACACCGGGGTAGGCCCATGGTTCCAAATAATAACATGGGATATTTTGGAAAATGTAAATTCATGGGCTATCGCTATGTATCGTTAACCAACAAATTTTGGCATTAACTAGTGATATCATAAAGAAAATACTTTACCTCATCAACAATCAGAATAACTGGATATCTCTCTGCATTTTTTAAATCATTCCAATCGTCTTTCACTTGTGTTGCCAGTTCAGAGAAGGCTTTAATGCCATCAGCCACAGAAAAGTGGTGAATAAGTTGAAATGATTTTGTGAGACAATTCAAACATAGATCATTTAAAAATTGAAAGTCTTCAGGGCATGCCTCACACTCAAAACCCTTTAACATGGTTCTCACTTCATCTATATTTCCATGTTCCGTTAAAATAGTCCTTATACATGACTTTATTTGTATAATGTCAATTTCTATACAGCTTTCTATTAAATTGTATAGTAATATTTTTTGTTTATCAGTAAGTTTTATGAATCTGGAAACAGAAAGCGATTGAGATCATACATAAGTTACACCATGCACTATAGTTTTCTAAACTGATAAATATATTTCCGCAGCATATTATATTTTATAACTATAAAAGATTGCTGTTTGTACCTATCATGTGACTTTTTCAGTGCCAGACAAATGCAAAGAAACCTTTTATTTATAGTCATTTGTTGCGTGAATATATTTTTTGTTTAGTAAATAAGTATTAATATTATTATACCAAATTAAAAATTAATAATCATGTATTAAAGTTTAACTTATTTCAGGTCTCAGTTACTTTTCCTTAATTATTATGTATACTTTACTTTTAATTTTAGACATTTCTTTAAGTAGTTAGATGCAAGTTTATAAAAAAAATCTATTGAAACTCACCCCCAATCATCAATAGTGCAATCAACAAGTTTGACCAGCTTGTTTCTAAGTTTTTCATCTACAAGTTTCCCTGTGAGAAGACTGCACCATCCCCCTAACCAATCTCTTGACATTACATTCAGTACACTCTGTAATTTTAAAGTGGGAATTGTTAGGATAATGATTATTGTGTACTACATACTGTAATGTGCATTACACGAGACATATCTTAAAAGAATGTTTCAGAAAAAAAAACAAGATAAAAAGTTTTTTTTTTAAATAACAATATTGTGAGTATTGTATTTTTTACTGATGCTGTAAAGTGCAAAACATTAGAAATGTCATAAAATTATTTTCGGAGAGTATACAATATGTTTAGTTTTTTTTTCAAGTAAGTATTATCAGAGAAATTGATTCATAGGTAGATAGCATACCAATGTCATTTGGTCGAGATATGTCAAATCAATATAAGACTTGAACTGTCATCTCAGATTAACAAATTCCGTAGGTCTGCCATCTGCCTATGAATCAACTTCACTGATAGTACTAGTCATAGCTTTACCTTCATCCTGAGATCAATATCTTCTCTCCTCTCCCAGTACTTCTTCACTAGTTTTTTGTTGGAAAAATGTGCATCTTCTATAGTCTTGAAATTTTCATGTAAGATAGAATACAGTTCAGCAAACAATGGCATCTCACCATCTGGAAATTTTATAGCATTTTTTTTTTTAAATGTATTTTTTTACTCAAGAAGCAAGTTTTCTGTAAAAGGCAAACTGATAGAGCAATGCATGCACGCATGTTCCTCCTAGGCAGTCTCTAAGAAAAGGGGATAAAACTTTGAACAAGGAACAAATTTTGCATGCCAGAAATACTATATATGACGTGGGTGAAACTAAAGAAAACAGATTGTGTAACTAACTAAACATCACCTTTAGTTATATTAGCCGGAGCACACACTGTGAGGGGACCAGATTGAGTACTATAGTCATTGGTCAGCAACGTAACGTAGATTGCATCAATCTCTGTCCTGTACTCTGTCTGTGGCTTTAAGTTTTCATTAGGATTGAATCTGGTTGTCAATTGAACAACCGTCCATTCTGAAAGTATAGCATGTTAATAACATTAACGTAGGTTCTGCACAACTTTTAGATTTTATTGGGGGCCGTTCATAAAATATGTCACACTAAAATTAACTTTTTTTGACCCCCTCCCCCCGGTTGTCATGCTGGGTCACACTTTCTGTGGCCCCTCCCCCCGATTTATATATATATAAAACTTAGATATATATATATATATATATATATATATATATATATATATATATATATATATATATATATATATATATATATATATATATATATATATATATATATATATATATATATATATATATATATATATATATATATCTAAGTTTTATAAATTTCGAATAAATACCTCACTTTAATGAAAAGCATTTTGAGAAGAGAAAGAAAGCAAATTGAGAAGAGAGTTAAAAGTGTCTGCATTAGTCCACTGCTAAATGACGAATGAAATAAAAATACAATAATAAATACATGAGAAATATTATTTTCATATGTTACTGAGTCGAGAGCGCAGAGTGCTTCTAGAAACGTTACTCTCTCAAGTATTGGAAAAACAAATAAATCGATTGTGATGGATTGCAACGCCACTAGAGCCAAGTCAAAACACTACAGCGACACAGAGCGCCACAGAGCTAGCGCTCATGTTGAAAAGAATAAATATAAATAAATATATCAAGTTACAATTTATTGTAATAAATATAATATAATAAAGATATCTAAAAAATTAACACTGTGTATTTTAACCAAAAAATCTTTCAGTATTGTAAGAAAGTTTTTAAATGTTAAGCAACATTTAAAAACTTTCTTTTCCTTCCGAGATAGTAAAGAATTTTAATTGTAAAGTAAAAAGTTTATTTATCTTTCTTAGTTTACCTTTAGGCAATTCTTTGATGATCTTTACAAAGTTTTCTACATTGTTTTGAGAACTACACTTCATGTACTGCTTGTAAAATGGCACATCTTCAACTTCATATTGATCTAATATTCTTTTTGTATCCTCTGTGTCTGATAAACACTTCAATATATCTTCATCTTGTTGAGAACTGCATGAATATAAAATTGTGATTTATTTCAATAATTTTAGTAAATTTAACCCTGTCGATCGTGGGAAAACGAGACACAATAGATATTCTATTGTCGCGGTCACCGGTGACCGTATGGGGCTTGATGAATTAATAATATTTGATTACATTTTTGGTAAAACAAATGTGAATATTGTGAACTTACGATACAGTAGAATTTACAATATCTTGTATAGGCTTGATGTAGCTTATTATTTTTTGCATTTTATTTTCTGAAAGACAAAACAGATTTATGGAGTACAGCGCATGCCTAGGACTTATAATTTCTAACTTACTTTTAAAATCTTGGGTTTTAACTGTATGACTTATTGTATGTAGATAGTTTCTTGTACTAAATACGTAGGTTTATACATACTGGTATTTTGCATTTGTTCATCTCTATAGACCGCTAAGGTACGTACTGATGATGAAGCGGTTTCACTCAGATAAAAGGCACATGCCTTTTCATTGCCCTCGCTCAAAAACTCTTCAGCTATTAATTTCCTGCTACCTGGAAAACAACGCAGTTAAATAAAAAATGAGTCGCTAATTAAATAAGAAATAAAACTAAAAGAAAACATTACGCACTTTCATAATTTGGCCCACTTGGTGTCCGAGGTATTTCAGTTACATATTTGTTCAATAGATTTTTATAAACAGGTCTAGTGAATTCTATTTCATCAGTAAATACATCAAAATCTTCCATTTTATTAATTTATTAACACAAACTTTAAAAAACAGCAAATAATTTGAAATTTTCGGTTTGTTTTCAAGTTCTTCTTCTTCTTCTTTTTTTTTCTTATTATGGCACTTCGGCTATTTAACCATGTGTAGAGTAGAAATATGGCGGGAAAATAATATTCTATACTATACATAATATAATACAATTTTCAAAATTTTAGCTTTGTTTTTCTATATTGTCAGGTCAAAAGTCTACTCAAAGTCTAAGTAAAAGTTAGGTATAGTCCGTATAGGTTATTTATCTCGGTATTATCTACCGTCGCGCCGTCTGGTGCAGATTCTAAAAAGAAAACAACCCATTGCAAGCGCGCTTTTCGATGCTCATCCATACTCGCTGGTCGACGGCTACAACTGAATTTGTGACGTTATCTGGGAAAAGGGACCTTGTTGTCGGTTCTAGTTTCCGAGATAATCGCCTTTAAAGTAAAACGTCGAAAAAAATCATTTTTTCATTTTTTGCTCCATATTAATAAACAGACTCAAAATTTTGATATAACAAAGACACAGGCTTTAAAAACGATTTTTTATAGGTTAAAATTGAACCTAAAGTTTAGTAAAAAGGAACCTTATTGTCGGTGCTGCAGCCGAGAGTCGATTGCGGCTTTCTGTCGGCACGGTATCGGGTTAAAAGACTTTGACCAGTGGTCCCCAACCTTTTTTTCATACGGGCCACAAATATCTTTTGGTCTTGGTGTCGCGGGCCGCAACAAATTTTTTTTAGGGTTAAAAAACAACTTTCTTCAAAATCAATGATTTAAAAGTGGAAAAAATTTCACGACTACATTATTTTGCCGGTGGGCATGAATTTCAAAATAGTTTAACATCACGCGGGCCACATGGCCACAGTGCACAGATACGCTACGGGTTGGGGATAGCTGACTTTGACGGTACTAGTCGGCGAGACGCGGTGGCGGCGTGTATCAAAGGATTTGTCGTCTCTTTCTGATTCGTAGCGTCGGTTCTGCCGACTCGCTCACTCGCTGCGTACCCGCCTGTTAATTCGTTTTTTCGTTACTCGTCAGTGCGTCAGTTGGTGCCCGAGCTTGTTTGTTTAGAGTGCTATAATGATCCTAGTGAGTATCTACATACTAACTAGTTTAAATTTTATCTAAGAGACTCTAGAAGCCTATACTAAATAGTAAATACCTGTACCATAGAAGTTTGCACGCTATTTGCGATCCTTTACATTTTTTTTCTGTTTATTGCTCATGTGGCAATTGGCAAAGCTATGTTGAAAAGGCTGATGCGGGGTTTACAGTGACTATAGTCGCACGATTTAATGTCGAAAATTGACTTTCTAAATGGCAATTCGGCGATAATGGCAAATCGGTCATAATCGTCTTAACTGGACACATAATATTATGTGGCCAGTTACGACAATTTACCCTAATTGGTTTATTTAGAGGTTGACCGCCCGTTGATTTATCATTAAAAATATTGTATAAATAGAGAGACAAATTATAATTCGTTGTTACAACTACGGAATTAGTAGTATTTTTGTATCTTCTTTTAACTTTATTACTAAAAATGTAACGACCGACATTAAGGTCCATTTTAATATATTTTATGATAACTAAGAGAAATTGCATGTTTTGGTACGTCTTGTCACTAAAGGATAATTAAAGTTATTTTAAAAATAAAAACCTCAATGTTAATCAAAATTTATATTCATTTTTATGTGATATCACTTAATTTTTAATCACCGACAATCCCTTTTATAAAATGTTTAGTGTTTGTACCAGCTTTTCACTAAACTTTAACTTGAATTTTAAGACTGAAAAAAGTTACTTTTTTAATAGAACTTTATATATTTGATCTCATTTGACTATTTTTAAGCATAGTAAATATATATTTTTGTTGATTTTGACTGATTAATAAGATTAGTGAAGCACAATGTTTCATTTGTTCAAATATTTTTTTATATAATAAACAATGTCGTTTAATATTGAAGTCGTTTTTATTTAGTAAAAACTTACCCGTTTCATATTATTCTTTCATAAAATACCATAGAAAACATACTATAAATGAAATATTTAGTAAAAATCATCTTGGGCATTTTCATTACCTACATCATGCACTTTGGCGTGGTAAAAAACGGGAATAAGGCTATGAAATTATATAATTGAAGTTAAAATCTAAAAGACCATAATATAATGTACTTCTCAAAAAACATAATATCTATGTAACTTCCCACAATAACATATTTTTTTTGGGTTTCGAAGTTTGAATGCGATTTTCTCAATATCACCTTTTACGACTTTCAATTTGCCAGGCCTACACGCATGTTATTTACATGGTTCGATAGCTTATTAAATGTAGATTATGGGGATGCTAATAACTCAATACCGACAATAAGGTCCCTTCACGCTGATAACGTCACATTTACTAAACAGAGCCACTAAACAAGAATCGGACAATGTACTTGCACTACACACCTGCACTCCGCAGCCTCAATTACTAATCACCTGCACTTGCACTAATCAAAGTGAATACAGGCCATCACATTTTCATTATATGGCTTGATTTATTTAATCGTCCGCGCAAACGAGCGGCTCTTGTGATCTCGTTATCAATTCGTTATGTATCGGCCAAACCGCTCGTTCACGCGCACGCTTTTAGTCGAGCGCGAGCAGCGCGGGCGAGCCACAAGCAAATGAGTTATGACTTATGAGACTTCTGATATTTTTGTGATAATGAAAGGTGATATCATAATAATAATAATAATAATATGTATGGAGCATGCTGCCCTAATACCATTTACCTGTATGGCAAAATAATATGTAATATGTATTACCCATGGACAATCGCAACTCCAGATTCCAGAATAGTCAATATCTAGTCATGGTGCAAATTCTGCAATAATTAGCTACAAATTATAGGTATCTAAAAAACTGTTGCAAGTATAGGTCTACCGGAATCTGATGGCAAAAAGTGAGAAAATAAATTGACTCTAGCAATACCGGGGTAATTGGAATAAAACATTTTGATCCTTTTTTTTTCTTATAACGGCTGATTCTGTGTGTTAAACATGCAAATATAAAAATTTATCCAATGATCAAGGATATTTTATGAAAATCTACTGTCAAAAATTGCCATCAGATTCTGGTAGACCTTTTATCACCTATTGTAGTATCCGTTCTTTTAGAACCTTAGGCTGCTTACCTATACTTTACTCACTTGACGACAATGATCTTGACGAAACACAATATATACTTAGGTACGCTGCATTGTTTTACGTCGGTCTTCTGCAAAGAGAATATAAACTACGCTTGAGTTTTTCATCATTGAAACTACGTAACAGTCTTCTGCGAGGCCCTAATACCATTTACCCAAATGATCCGGTAGAGTCAGCCCATTCGTGCTGAAGCGAGTTTGAACGGTTTAACTATTTCAAATATTTTTCTTTGTTTAGTACTTGATACATGACGCCGAAAATATTAAGAAATCTTAATTACTTATAATTATTATTCACTCGATGATGCATTACGAATAGTGCTACATCATTGATTCCCAAAGTGGTCCAGGTGGACCCCCAGGGGTCCACGGGAGCCCGACAGGGGTCTACGCTTGCGTAGAAAAAATTGGGGGTCCACAAGTCGTTAATTAAGGGGGGTCTATAAATATGTATTTGGTGACCCGACTTGACTTCTACTGACTTTTCCTTGGCAGCCAATGTCATAAGAAGCTCAGAAATTGTTTTTGTAAGAACTTGCATATAATATTCCATATTCAGAGTGTCAAGACTCGCCGATGCCGCGCTGCCCGCCCGCCTAGTGTCGTGTCTGAACTCCGCCTATTAGCCTTGCTAGCTACGCGGGAGCTATAGGTCTACCAGAATCTGATGGCAAAAAGTTAGAAAGTAAATTGACTCTATCAATACCGGGGTAATTGGAATAAAACATTTTGATTAGGGCATCGAGACCGGGTTTTCCCGAAACCCGAAAACCCGGGAAAACCCGGGTTTTGGGGATCACGAAAAAACCCGGGTTTCAAAAATGGAACCCGGGTTTTTCGAGCTTTTCGGGTTTTTCGTTTTTTTGTAATTATTGAAGGCAAGACCTGATATTTTAAGGTATTTGTAACAAACTAACATACAAATTCTTATTTTTATAACATAAGTATAGGTTTAATTATTTCTATTAGTCATAATTAAACAAATTATAATATTTTAAAGTAAAATTTCGTTTCAAGAGCATTAAAGACTAATTATTGTCACAAATATATTTATAAATAATAATATTTTGAAAATCCTACCAAAACTATTCAATGTAAAAAAAGCCAAGTCTCATAAAAAAATCTATCCATCGCAAAAAGTTTTCAAATTTCATAGGAGCAAGTCTTGTTAAACTTATTGGGGTTCCATACCCAAAGGGTAAAAACGGGACCCTATTACTAAGACTTCGATGTCTGTCTGTCCGTCTGTCTGTCAGCAGGATGTGTTTCAAGAACGGTGATAGCTAGAGAGTTGAAATTTTCACAGATTATGTATTCCTGTTGCCGCTATAACAACAGATACGAAAAACAAAATAAAACAAATATTTAAGGGGGGCTCCCATACAACAAACTTGATTTTTTTGGCATTTTTTAGTCTATATCAATAATGGCAACAGGTAAGTATTTAAATTTTTCTCTAAGTCCTTAGTTATATGTATACTTTAATATTTAATAATAATATTTAAAAAAAAAATTAAGGGGTGCTCCCATACATATACACAATTTTTGGCCTAATTTTGCTCTATAATGGTACGGAACCCTTCGTGCGCGAGTCCAACTCGCACTTGGCCGATTTTTTTTTTATAGTATTCAATCAACATTCAGTAATTGACCACAGTTTTCTTTATTATGTAATCTTAGGCTTAAAAGGCTTACAAAATAAATTGTGGACAGCTTCAAAGGGTTCTAAGTCTGCTGAAAGTACCGTAGACTTTTGATGATGGGCAAGTCACTAGTTAGTGATAAAACGTTGTAACTTGTATGGATCGTTGCTGATAAAATACACCCATCAACAAAGTCTTAGGGATATTTGTATTTTTGGAATATCTAAAAACCTGTCAGGAATTTTTGAAGACAGTGTATGGAACAATGATAGCTTATTTTTTGGTATTTCATAAAACATATTATTAAAACAATTTTCCGAATTTTATCGTTTTTAAAAAAATCACAGATATCTACAGTCATAAAAAATCAATGATAAGTCAACAAATCTTTATTTCGTTTTATAAACTGAAATTTTCATTCGAATGAGATATTTTTATTGCTGATTGTGAAATAAATAGTAATAATTTATACTGATCTGATGTTTGGCATACAGTACTTTTACAAAAAAATATTTTTTGTGCCCTGCTGCGGTATCACGCCCAGTCTTCTTTGCAATTTAAAGTCATTAGTTTGAGTCGTCTAACTTACTAAAAACCTTAAAAGAGATTTTTGTTTGTCGTTATGCTTTTTGTCATTATTTGTTATATTCACAATATAACAAATAACGACAATATTAATACAATGCAATCACTAAAAAGGTTCCAAGAGAGCAACCAGCCCCTAGAAACTGACAAAACCATGCAGAGGAGTTTCCATTAAGTATGATGTGAAACCATTTTGTATTCCAGTATTGCAGTCTGGCAAATGCGGCAGATTGCTTTTCATTGCTTGAGAGCCTGATGTTGGTAACACATAATAGGATGAATGATGGCTTTCCTTAGCCGCCCGTGGATGTCATACTCACTGCGGAATTATTAAAATACGTGATTTTAGTGAACCCAGATGAAATACAAGCCGAGTTTTTCTAAGCACCAGCGCCAGAGACAATTTCTTTTTTTTTTTATGAAATAAGGGGGCAAACGAGCAAACGGGTCACCTGATGGAAAGCAACTTCCGTCGCCCATGGACACTCGCAGCATCAGAAGAGCTGCAGGTGCGTTGCCGGCCTTTTAAGAGGGAATAGGGTAATAGGGGAGGGTAGGGATGGGAAGACAAGGGAATAGGGGAGGGAAAGGAAGGGAATAGGGTAGGGGATTGGGCCTCCGGTAAACTCACTCACTCGGCGAAACACAGCGCAAGCGCTGTTTCACGCCGGTTTTCTGTGAGAACGTGGTATTTCTCCGGTCGAGCCGGCCCACTCGTGCCGAAGCATGGCTCTCCCACGTATAAACTTACGTAAAATCTTGTGTGTACCATACCACCATGGTTAATTTTCCAAACTCATTAAAAGCAACCTTCCGCATTTGCCACGTGGTTTGGTCTGATCAATTACATGGTTATCTGACATGAATTCTGTCTATTGTGACTAGAACACACACCACGTCAGTCTGGCCCCGTGGTAAGTACCTAATGGACTTGTGTTACAGGTACCAGACAACGGAAATATATTTAATACTTTTATAGTATACATAAATTTAAGGTTTTTATTATATTATACACATATTTAATACACATCCAGGAACTTTGAAAACTTTTGTTCCGTCGGCGGGATTCAAACCCGCGACCCCCGGCTTGAGCTAGCAACAGCCCACCAACTAAGCCACAGAGTTCGTCAAAAAAAGCTTTGAGGCGTAGTGTAATGTAAGATTTTTCAGTAATGTAAGATTTTCCAGTAAGTTAGATGACAGAGAAAAGTTACCTTAAATTGCAAAGAACATTCGACTTCATACCGTAGCAAGACAGACAAAAGGCAATTTCAGGTAAAAACTAGGCACAAAAATTTATTTACAGGTATAAAGTATGCCAAGATCAATCAGGACTAAATAATTATTAATAATTTGACAATCAGCAATAAAAATGTAAAAGATTAAATAAATATTTGTTGGCATACGTTTTATATTTAAGGTTATTCTTCCATTTAATGTCTTCAAAAATTCTGGATAGATTTTTATATATTTTATAAAATACAAATAGGTACATTAAATAATATATGTAATTTGGAGGTGAAGCTTGTTGTAATACTTAATTTTGGCCCGAAAATCTTAATCCCTAGCATTGATAAGATCCAAAATATAGGAGAGGTAAAATAGTCGCTTCGATAAAAGTATGATACGGCCGTGCCAGCTTACTCGAGAATTGGTTGGGCACTGCTGCGACCCCAGACAATGGTATTTAAATAGTATTTTACTGGATAGGTGATGGCAATCGCAGAAAATCATGTGTAAAGTATTTTCGCATTGTTAATTTTTGAATTGTTAAAAACCCGAAAAAACCCGAAAAACCCGGGTACCCGGTTTTCATCAAACAAAAAACCCGAAACCCGGGTTTTGAAAATTGGGTCCGGGTTTCGATGCCCTAATTTTGATCCTTTTTTTTCCTTATAGCGGCTGATTCTGTGTGTGAAACATGCAAATATATAAATTTATCCAATGATCAAGGATATTTTTTGAAAATCTGCTATCACAATTTGCCATCAGATTCTGGTAGACCTATACGTGCTAGAACTCAAAGCTAAAAGGGGGGGTTACAGGGGGTCCGCAGTATGCACCAACACCTTAAAAGCGGGTCACGAAACAAAGTAGTTTGGGAACCTCTGTGCTACATAATAGAAAGATATGACAGTAACATAATAAAGTTACTACATTATGCAAGTCGCATGCTGTTTGTATTGACTTACTATGCACAGTGCTATCATACTTTCACATTGTGGGACTTTTTAAGTGAATACAACATTTAGATAGGTACGAGAAAGTACTTATGTATTTATTATTACTTATTACTACATAGACTACCCGCGCTCGTCTTCTTGTCTGACTCTGATAACAATGTTTTCAGGAAAACCTACAATGTTCATTGACCAATGTAATAAAAAGTAAGTAAATTGATATGTTGTAATTTCTTCCGAAAACCGATAACGCGAACTGGAGCAATGCCTACAGAAACTTGTTACGATGCAAACTGTACTCAGTTTACACTTTACAGTTTTTAATATACTTAATATCTGAGTGCATTTTTGTTCTGCTTACGTTTAAAAAATCTAATCTATAAGACAGATAACTAGGCGCGAAATTTTTTATATTATCTGAGATATATAATTATTATGCACGTAAGTATACTGCAGGCATCATAATAGATTTGTGTGTACCTACAGTAAATTCAGGTTGGGTAGCAAGGAGCTATTATTACGTAAAATTAATATTATAATGTACTCGGTGTTGTATGTTCTTTAAAAGTCGTTAGAAGTAGACAGTAGACACTAACGAAAGCGTGAGCATAATTTCAAGCTAACTGGATTATAATAATTGAAGCCCCTTTCAGAAAAATCCTCCATACCGACGATAATAACGTTATTGACTTGTAATGTTCGTTAATGTCTACCAAGAGGCAAGAAGTAATAACTAATATCATTAGCCACTGAAAATAATTATGCACATATTAAGATGGAGGGCTTAATGATTGATCTCGCGCGCGGCGCTACGTGAGTACTTACGTAACTATAATTAAGGTGGCATTTAAACAACCGATACATTTAAGCGACATGAGACCTTAGAAAAGTTTAATATGCTCCGATTAGCCTTGTATCATGAGTACACAAGTATTTAAGTAGGTCGTCCGTCGTAGCATTAGGTGCACTAAGAATAAATTGATGTTTACAATTAAAACACAAAAATGTTTTAAACTTTTTATTTATAATAAACATGAACAATGTGCAAATAAAATGATTTGCAACAAAGTCGTTGTTGATCTTAGATTTTAAATACCAAAGTAAAACAAACTTACAAAATTTTACTCGTTTAATATTAACAGACGGTTATAACTTATACTGACTTAAAAATGCTTTACACATTAACTAGTGGCACTGAAATGAGATAGGCCAAACATGACAAACATTTTCGACGAGCCCTATTGTGCTAAAACCTTCGTACAATTTCATAGTTTAGCTAGAAGCCTGATAAAAATATAAAAACACCTACCCTCATGCCACTATAATAATTTAAAAGAAATCCAAAACCAAACTTTCCAATTGCAAAAAAAGTACATGGACGCAATACTGTTTAAGTAATACATAAGAAAAGCTAAAAAAAGTAATAAATAAAGCAGAACTTTGTAAACAAAGCACTTTACAACTATATCACTAATTTTAATTCACTATTTCATCTCTATAAATAACGCGAAAATAAACTATTCGAAAGTATTCAACATGTTTATATCACCTCATAAACTACAAGTCGAAAATAATGCGAAAAAATATTCCATTTTTAACGTAAGATAACCATCTTTCAGAACTCTATTCGGAATCTAGTTAAACACTATATTCTAAACGTCGCATGTTTTCTAAATATGTATAAAAGCTACGTTTGTAAAAACGTTTAATAAAGGCAACTTCGGATATGATGTAAAGGCACAAAATTATCATTAAAAAGACTAACGACGTCTCACTATTTTAAAAAACTTTAAAATGTTGTTAATTTCGCCTATTAAATACATCTATGTTAGTGATACGTTACTTTCTAAGCACCACATACATTTGAATGCTAGTTTAATGTTATTATAATATTAACTAGTTAAATATTTGAACAATAAAGTCCTTAACGAATACGTTTTATTGCCATATCCATCGTTTTAGTAGGTAGTTCATAGATGTACAACGAAAAAGTGAATCGAGATAATGTTAAGCATTTTCGATACAACGCTTATATCGAAAGATTAACTACTCCATCACTGATATTAGAAACGACTGATTAAAAGATACACTCGATGCTATCTCAGTTATCTTATTTACATTTCCAAAAGGATTGAGAAAAAAATCAAGGCCGTAAACTATCACATACACAATTGCTTCGACTTAAGTCTATATAAGTAATTTTATTATGAAAATCATTGCGAGAGGCGAACAGTTCTAGATAAAGCATTATTATAGTTGTATTATGCGCATAACCGTTGCATTTGTCTGACTGTACACGCACGTCTCCGCTTAAATGAGCATAGAGCGTAGGCGTTAAACACTCGCAAATGCACGTCCTCACTACATAATAAATACAATGTATAACAAATACACCGCTATCGGATCCGCCGTAAAAGTAGTTCGCGCACTCATTTAACGACCTAAACCTACTAATAAAAATATTAAACTTACTAACTACGTAAAAAGGTAATTGATCACATACAGAACGAGTTTCGAAACGGAACTGTGGCACTCAGATAAAAAAATATTTACGGAAGAGTACTGTTAACCTGAGTGTCATCAAGACATGTTATTGATTCCTACTCTCTTACTCAGAGGGGAAGCATCGAGTATTCTCTCGTTGACTTTATCTTCCTCTCTGAAATAGATTCTTGTGATAACGATATCACCTGTACTTAAAGTCTGTGAGCCCACCTCGGATTTTTTACTTTCGATGATATTGTTACATTTAATATCGTCGAAGTTAGAATTATGGCATCTGCATGAGCAATTCTTTTTGTCTGGTTCTCCAATGTTAAGTATTTGACTCAAGTTTGACCAGTCTTTGTTTTTCAGTAAAGGCAATGTTTGTTCCATAGTTTGGGAGAACTTATCTTCCAGCTCTCCACTGAGAGGTGCCACCGCCGATAAAATAGCTTCTAGACGATTAATTTTCTCAACTTTATCCATATTTGTATCTGATAATATCTCATCCATCATTTGCATTGATTCAGTCAAACTGGGTGGTTGAGTTGAATGGGGAGATGAAATAGAATCAGATGGATTAGATTCCAAGCTTGCCATCTCATTTTCTCTCTCATCGTCGTCAGAATCACTGTCTCTGTCTTGTCCAATGGCTTCCAGCTTCTCTAATTTCTTGGAAATCTTGTGACAACCTTTCAGTTTTTCTTTCTCTTCCTCTGTAAGTTCTAAATATCTCAGCAACCTTATCTCCCTGTTGCTCAAAACAATATTTTTTGTTGATTCTGCTAATTTCTGTTTGAGCTCCTCAACTTCTGTATTTATTTTCCTCTGGCGTTTTCTTAATTTTACTTCTGTCGGTTGAATATGCATAAACACTTGCTCATTTGACAGTTCTTCAAAGAGTTGCTGGTTTTCGGGCTTAATGTTGCTAGACATGTATGTGTAGATAGCTGGGTTAACTAGTGAGAGCACATCAGATGCCGCATAAATTATCATATCTTTAGTTAATGGTCTCCTTTGCCAATAGCGTTGATCGCGTCTATAAACGTTTTTTAACTGTTCTTTCATAGGATTCATTGGAGCATTATACAACTCACAGAGTGCATTGAGGCTGAGATTTTTAACTTTGTAAACAGGAACACCTTGTTGTTGCAGCTGTAACACCGCATGAGCTGCTTGTGTGTCAAATACATTTTTCAATGTTATCTCAAACTGGTTGTATAAATTAACAGAATCATTTCTACAATCATGAATAATTTTAACTACACTTTCACTCTCTAATAATTCTTTAATTTTACCTTCAGTGATCATTCCCGGACAAGCCATTATATCAAGGACATACACTTCACCATTCATAGTAGCGATTTGACACAAAGTTAATACTCCTTTAAGTCCTAAATTGATACCTTCACAATCAAAGGAGACAATAGGTTTGGTGGTGCGCTTACTGCTCATAATACTATCAATCAGTGTCATACATTCTCTGACACTGGTAATAACCGTAGCACTCTGTAAAACTTTTTGTCTCCACGCTTCACCCATCATACTGTTTCTAGTGGTTGCAGTACCATTCATCTCTTCAGAACGGTTGAGGTGATTATTAACTCTATCTCTGACCATATTTTCAGCTAAATTTTTAATTACAATTGAATTTATTCTTTGCTTAAGAGTCTGATTCGCTATATTCGCTTGTGGGTGTGTAAAACGGGGAGATTCTACAGGGCTGAGTATTCTATTTGCAGGGCTCTTTGTGCCATCTGAGGGAGTGGGGCTCACAACAATAGGCGGAGCAGGGGAAATGGGTTTCTCTTCTACAACTTGCTTTGGTGGGTCAGTCTTCACTTTAGATTTAGCATTTAAATACATTACAGGTATTTTTGGCTTACTAATGAGTGTGACAAGGTTTGACTGAACATGAAAGCTATCTGAAAAGAGTTTCAGAAATGCACTCAAATCAGCCGGCGTCTTAAACATTTGATACCAATATTCTTGGGGAAAGCGAGATACGATTAGATGAAAGAGCTGATCAACCATTACAGGTCCTTTTGCTTCAATGCACTGTGCAACATAATCCAATAGTTGCTGTGCGGTATCTGTATTAATATTAGCTACAGGTAAGTTATGAAATTGTTCAGAGTTACCGTGATTGTGATCTCGCCTATGATTTTCACTGACTAGAATAACATTGTCTTCGACGATTTGAAATGTGTCTGGATGCTTCATGAGGAACTCCTTAAACTCTTTGATGCGCTGTCCAGAAATGTGACGCACTTGCGGAGATGCCTGGCTTCTGTGACCTAGTAAGCTTTTGATTGGCACTTCGGTCCCTTCGCCGTACTGGACCATCTTACTCGCGAAGTACTCCTTTGCTTCTTCAATGTAGTCGCTGTTCGAGGAGACGCCAGCGCCGCTCGGGTGCCTCTGGAACGTGTTGATATCAACATAGTCCCCGTCTATGCTGAACAACGCTGGATATTGAGCCAGGAACTTCTTAAGGCCCGATTGCGACCCGCCAGCGATCTGACGCATCTCCTTCGTGAATCCCTTGGCACCAAACTGACAGGAAAGATCGTGCAACGTTCTCGGCTCGCCTTTATCGAGTAGGCGCTCCACGAAGAACAATAGAGTGAGATTTCTAGCGAGCTCATATTCCATTGATTCCATTTCCAGCAGTTGGTGCCAAAGTTTAGTCTTACACTAATATTTTCTACGTATATGTGTCACCCACAACACCATGAAATTCTACAATTCTAAATTAGCCAAAAAGAAAAGAGCAATGTGATTTGTGACGTGATAGTGTTTTCACCAATAAAAATTATTTGTCGAATCCAACTCTGTATTGTCCGTTTTAAGGTAAAAAAATATAACCACAAACATCCTAATAATCATAATTAATTTCAATTTTTTATTACTAACCTGCATTTTTTGGTAGCTTTTTGTAAAAATCTACTTTTACCATAGCCAACGAAACACAAGTAGAGCTTGGCCAGTTTTTTTCAACTGTGTTTATTAAACGTCAACGGAAAAAAAATTAAACGTCAACGTCAATTATGCAAATATCAAATAGGTGAACCAAAAAGTGGGAGTTTGAGAATTATCGTAGTTTATATCCTCTTTGAGAATTATTTCAATTTATTAATTTAAATCTTAAAAGTACAATCCTATCTATATTTTACAATGGTAAGTTAATTCATTATTTCATGTTCTTGTTATAACTTACTATCCTACCGAGTATCCCAAACCTTATTTTTATGAAAGAATATATTTTACAGAACTTTTTGCAATAGCTTTATTATTCGCTAGTAAGTTGCTAATAATATATACTTCCTAATGACACTATTGAATAGTCTGGTCAAAAAAAATAGTTATACTTTGTATAAATGAAAACATATTAAAGTGCCTATAATGTATGTAAATTCTCGTTGACTTACAGCTTGTGTTAGTACTTGGTGATTTGCACATTCCTCATCGCTGTAGCAGTCTTCCTCCAAAGTTCAAGAAACTGTTACTGCCTGGTCGCATACAACACATACTATGTACTGGAAACCTGTGTACTAAAGAGTCCTATGACTATCTCAAAACATTGGCCAGTGATGTACATGTTGTAAGAGGAGATTTTGATGAGGTATGTAATGCTGTTTATTTTATTTATCATCAAACATTTTAATATTCTTAATTTTGTAATAACATGATAGTATATATATGTTACCGTTAATGTGCGTAAACCAGTTAGACTGCAGATTAACAAGGTATTCTGCAGATTATCTGGGTGAGTCAGTTAAAGTGCAAAAAGTTTATTCTATTCTTATTAACTCATCAAGCCCCATACGGCCACCGGTGATTGCGACAACAATAGAATACAATAGCATTTCCAAGAATCCGCGATCGAAGGGTTAAATTACAAAACAGGTTCTTGTTGGAATAAAATATGTTATTTAGTTGTAGAGAATTATTTAATATAATTTTTTGGACATAAACAAAGGAACAAATTATAAAATTTTAAGTAAAATGTTACACCACCAATAAAATATAACAGATCCAATCAACTAACGTAAAAAACTAATCAAAACAACAACGGTTGACAAACTTAAGTCAAAGTTTTTAGGATTTTTACGAAGGAAGAGAATCCAAACAAACTAACTAGGTAAATTGCAAATATAAGCTTTTTTATTTAAAAATTTCACACTTTAACAGATGGTATAAGGGAATCTGCAAATTGCCTAGGTAATGTGCACATTAACATATTCTGCATTCTAATGGTAACATATATATGATATACATGCCATGTTTCTTCAATGTTGAAAAAAAAAAGAATTACTTAATACAAATGAAATTAAAAAGATACCTTCTAAGATTTATTTGAGTATTTTAAAAATATTCCAGAACTCAACATATCCAGAACAGAAGGTGATTACAGTTGGTCAGTTCCGTATAGGATTGATACATGGTCACCAAGTTGTGCCATGGGGTGACGAGGAATCTCTAGCGCTGGTACAGCGGCAGCTTGATGTGGATATCCTGATATCTGGTCACACACACCGATTTGAAGCCTATGAGCATGAGAATAAGTTTTATATAAATCCTGGCTCAGCAACAGGAGCATACAGCCCACTATTCAGGTAATTAAAATATTTCATGCTCTGAACTTGTGTTAATTCAAACATTTTTACTGACACTTAAAAATAACCTTAAACCGTTGATCGTGGAAAAACGAGACTCAACAGCTTATCAATTGTTATCGCGGCCGCATGTGGCCACTTGGGGCTTGATGAATTAATGTAAATTGCATTTTTTTTATTATATTGCAATTTTATCTTCAAAAATTCCATTACATTATGAAGAATCAGGGGTATAGAATCATTTAATATCCTGATTTTATAAATGCTAAAGTAAGAAAGTAACAGACATCCTGTGTGTTACGTCCTTATTTTATACTGCATAATATATAATCTTGAAATTTGGTATGGTGGTACTTTGCGACCCAGCAAATGACATAATAATTTAAAGTACATATCTAGTAAGTGTGCTATAAAAATGTATGGCATGGTGGCTTGTGAAACTAATTACTAATTAGTAATTTTGTGATAGACATAGAAATATGCTGTAGAGCTCGTATTTATTTATTTATATTTTCCAGGAATCCCACCCCATCGTTTGTGCTTATGGACATCCAGAGTTCCACAGTAGTGACATATGTGTACAAACTACTAGGAGATGAAGTCAAAGTAGAAAGGATTGAGTATAAGAAAGCATAGTATAAAGTATCTCAATAGTATTATAATTATTTATAATGTATTGAACATTCGTTTTAAGCATTTATGTACCTAAAGAAATTTTTATAAATATATTATTATAAACACTATTTGTATAGTCATTTTATGTTTAATATGTTATAAACAATATTTTTAAAGGGTCCGGAGATGTTTAAGTGTCTTGACAGTCGCTTGCCCAGCCCAGCTTGGCAGTTTTTAATTTTTAAACATGAGTCAAGCAACAAGTTATTGATTACCATAAACCACCTTGAATATCTCTAAAGCTCTTTAAATTTAATATGAAAACTTTCTTTGCAATGTAAAAAATACATATTAAATTATATTATTGTCAATTGTCAACAACATTCAATTTATTTATGGAAATATTATGTAAGTTTTGTTATTTGAATTACCATTTTTCAAAAATTGTTAAATGAAGTTCCATCTCTGTTTGCTGATCTTTTAAACAATTTTTTGGTTAAAATTGTAAAAAAAATAATATTGTGCACATAGAAATCTGTGGGCAGTCACAAGTAAATTATCAAAACTTGATGAATTTCACTAAAAAGAATAAATAGGTATGAAAATAATTATAAATATTTTTATCCATAACATTTCTTTTTGGTCGCACTTTTCTCCACTCCAGTGTTCAGGAAAATATTTTGTATTTAAAAGACATAATATTATCTTCAAAATTCCTGTGTAGCTATTGAACATTTTATTTTAATTTAGTTTAATTTAAAACAATAATTTTATTATTATGTAAAAACAGATAAGTATAATTATTCTATATGTTGAAACTAAAAGATTAATAAAATCTTTTTTGTAAATACCCATCATTTTCTTTTTTAAATTAATAATCTAGTTTATAAAGTTTTAAGTTCATATCTCTTATAATATTAGGTCTGATTGACTTTGGCTGGCATATGCGAAACTTTACTTGACATACAAAGTCAGCGGACTTTGTATAGTAAAAATACGATGCGAAATGTTTTTATTACAAAGGAAATAGGTCTCCTTGGAAATGTTTTAGTTTTAATGATTTTACATTTTAAACCTATGATTCGTATTATTGATTATTATTAATATCATTGAAACTAACAAAATACCGAACAGGGAAAAACTTTCTATAAAAAATTGTCTGTTTCAGACGTGAAAGAATTTAACGTCGTTTGATGTCTCCATAGGCGTATGCAACTTTTCTATGCGCAACTGAAAGAGACAAGTAGGCTAGGCTTCAAAATTTATCTCTATCCAGCAACTTACTTAGTACATATCCCTGATCCCATTCCCTATAATAGATAAAGAAAGTTAAATAAGGAAAAACTAAATTCGGTGGGCGGTAATCACTTGTAAACAAAAATAGATTATTGTCTATTAGGCCAGTAACCAGTTGTGACATTGTGCTACGTGGCCGAGTCGGCGTAACGCAGACACGCGTGACGCGCGCCACTCGTACTTGATGTCATACAAATTATAGATAAAAGCTCATTATGTACAGTACATGATAAAATGCTTAACCAACGTATTTAGTGGCATATTATTTATAATAGGCAATCATCTAATTAACAATAAGTATTAATTGTTCTACAGTCTACTATACAAACAAAGTGCTCGACCAGTTCTAAAAGTTTGTTTTACATAAGGACGTTTCAAAATATTAAGTAAACACAAACTTCCTTTAAAATATTAACACAGTGAAAGATCTGCTTGTCTTGGTCTGGCGCGTTAAAAAGTCACAAGACAGATATGACGTGAATTTGTGATTGGTTGGTTAATTTTAGTATACCTAAGTAATTGTTAATTACACTAGCACTAACTGAATATTTTTTATTATAAATAGCTTGTTCGGTACAAAACTACTGTTTAGACTTAGAGATTCGGTCATCTAGAATTAGGGATAAATGTTTTATCTAGCCACAAATAACAAAACATCTACGTGACTGAACCATATCAATATAATCAGTCTATTAGAAGAGTATACTCTCCATTGGGCTACATTATAATCCTTATCTACATCAGTTTATGGTCTAAAATCATATAAGTAGAAGAGAAGTACGCTACCACAAGCAAGTGGCTAAAGAAATACAAGATAGGTGACAAGTTAAGAAAATATTTGTAGCTTTGTACTAAAATAAACTGCACATACTACTTATACTATACATGATATTAAGGTCCAAATTACTTTTTGGTGATGTTGATCCTACCCATTTATTGTTTACAATATTGTTTGTAAACAGTTTGAGTCCCACTCTTGGGCAATAAAACCGAACGTATGTTCCAAATTCAAATCAGATCCGCCCTTGACTTCGAAGTGGACGAACGTTTTTTGGAAAAAAATTAAATTGAAGTAAAAACTTTTTTATGTGGTGTAGTGTTTTAAAGAAGATGGCGAATCCTCTGTTAAGAATAAGTTCGCGCTTGGCTGTCCTTAATCTAGAGAGAGCTGCCTGCGCCCTAGCTAGTTCAAATACACCGAGAACAGTTAAGGTACCTACCCATTTATTTTTTTATTTAATTAAGCTTATTATTTTTGTTCCTAAATTGAAATAAAATAAAGTTTAAATTTTGTTAAAAGTTTAATTGACACGTATTAAATGATCTTAACATCTTTAGTTAAACCTATTTCTTTGTCTTTTGAATATATTTACTATATTAACAAAACCTTATAGTTAAATTCAGCTCTTTATGAAATAATATGATTAAAACATAATGTCAACAGATTCTCTACTCAAGTAAAAAGCTCTAAGTAGTTAAGTATTTGCCTTGTATAAACGAACTCTTAATTTAATTTAATATTCATGGCAACCATAGTTAACATAAATGGTAAGCCCACGACTTTCACATATTTTATTCGACTGTAAAAAGTGGAATAACCTGTTCCTTTGGGATGCAACACCATCGTTACAAAAAAATTACTATTGGTGCATCAAGTTTTGATTTAATTTGAAGTTTTGTAACATTTTAAAACATAAATGAAACAGTACATCGAATACTATGGTCTACATTTTTATAAAAATTAGAAATTTTAATTTTAACGAATAACATTGCTGTTAAAATAAAATAAAATAAAAATAAAATATTGCAGAACTTAGGTATAGTCATAGACTAAGGAAAATATGTAGGTATACTTACCGTAGTGAATCTTTATGGCATCCACCTTTTGGTTTTTCATTAGGTAGTTTGGTACCTACTAAATATTGATAGGTAAATGATGTCTAGCTAACGACAGCTAGCTCTAAGCTCTACCTTTTTAATGATTAGACTATTCCTTTTTAATTCAAATAGGAATAGCCTAATAATACAGTAACGCCGCGTTGTTAATGGTGCCGGCAATTTTTTAGTACATGACAGACTACGAAACAAATGCGATAGGCGATCAATGTTAAGAACGTGATTGTTCTAGCTGTACGGTGTACCTCTTTACCTAATTTACCTATTTAATATTTACAACTAATAACTTTTAAGTAATTAACCTAATAACGCACCATTTGAAACTCGTTAGTAGATAAATTATTATCGAATTGTTTAAAATAATGAAGTTAAAAATACTGAGTACGAATGTAACTTGGCTTATAAGATATTAATTACCTAATCGAAGAATTGAAATATACTTTCTTAAGTCTTAACTCAGTACCATGCCACACGATGCAGTGCGGCGGCGGTGCGGCGCCTGACCGGTGCCGCTCCGGTTTTCTACATATAAAAATGAATGGTATGCCGTATGCGGGTATGGCACACGGCGCCGTCCGGTGCGCTCCGGCGCTGCACCGCACGCGCACCGGAATCGAGACGAGGCGGGGAGGGGTGTATGTGGGTCGATCAACTTTTATTGGTCCGACGGTACACGCATCATGTCCCTGAACGATAATTAATAAATATTAAATCATAAAGAGTTAAATTGGTTTTAATTATATTCCTTTTAATATTTTCTAGCATTATTGTGAAGAATATTTTACTTGTTTTATTAATTTGTGCGTAGTTTAATGGTTGTCCGAGAGACTAAATGCAATTTTCCAGTACTATCACATTTGTCCCCAAGCCACAATGCATTAACAAACTTCGCATCACGAAAAACATACTATCACGACCATAAATACCAAATACATTTCTTGTTTCAGTTCATAATTATTGACATCAAAACATACAAACAATTTTTTTTTATTGGATATAATACGATTTTCAGGCATTTTACTTTTGTCCCCATAAAACACCTACACGGCACAGGTCTCACGGACAACCGTAATTTAGTTATGGAACCAAAACACAGGTGGCGCGGTAGACTCCTAAACAACAAGCCAAACACAATAGTTAACTGTCGGGCTCAAACGCCATTTTGATTTGTATAAAATCACGGCGACAGTCGTCCGAGCGACGTTGGTGAGTGTGGGTGGCTTTTTTGTCAGTCCGTCGGACAACTGTGATTAAAACGTAAGTACTTGATGCATTGTTATCAATTATACTACACGAGATGCGGTTTCGTCTATATTTTAGTGTGAGCTAAGATTAATATATAAAATAACAATAGTATTTGCTTGGCGGCTCAAAATTTTAAAAATGTCCCACGGACAACCAGTCACTTGGACAACCAAAGTGGTTGTCCCATGGACAGTTTGGTTGTACCTAGGACAATAATTATTTAAAACTTACTTTAACAGTTAAGTAGTTCATGCTTTGTTTATTACTCGGCTGTTTCGGGAATACATTTTTATTACGCGATTTTATGTGTAGTTTAATTGTAATTTTTAAATTTTTTAGATAAGACAATGGGATTGTCGGAGAAAGAAAAGTCAAGGCGCTACAGAGAAAGGCTTAAAGCAGACCCAGATAAATTGGCTGAACGGAAAAGAAAAAAAAGGGAAAGTTATCACAAAAATAAAAAGTTGGTTGCGAATATGGAGCCGGAGGAAAAAAATAACTGCAGAATAATTTGGAAACTGCGCAAACAACAACAAAGACGACGAACAAAAGCTGTTCGCAATATCATTAACGATACACCTCCCAGTTCTCCATCCATTTTGCAGGAAATCAATTTACCTCAAGAACAACATGAATCCACTCCACCTCCCTCTTCTCCTGCTGCTTCTTTGAACTCCAGACATAAAAAGATAGGAAGAAAAAAAATTCGAAGAGATAGAACCAAGTTATATAAAGAAAACTTGAAACTAAAAAATGAAGCAAATAAGTGGAAGGTAAAATATGAAAAACACAAGAAAAGAGCTCAACGTAAGGCTAAAGAAGCACTTGAAGGAAAAGAAAAACAAGCCAGAGAAGAAATTAAATACAGAACCCTAACAAACGCTATAAAAGAAAGATACAAAAATATAAAGAATAGAAAAGAAAAAAATACGGTTAAGAATATATTTGAAAACATTACAAATGCACGGCAAAAGACACGAATTATAAAGGACAGTTTGGGGTTCACAAAAGGAAATTTCAAGGCAAAGATAACAGAACGCAGAGAAGATTCAGAACTTAGAAAAAAAATTCAATATTTCTTTTTGAGGGATGACGTATCGAGGAATACCGCTGGAAAAAAAGAAACCGTAACTAGGGGCCAAGAGAAAGTACAAAAACGTTACCTTTTAGACTCGTTAAAAAATTTATTCAAGGCTTTTAAGGCTGAGAATCCGGGCGTCAAATGTTCATATTTCAATTTTACAAAACACCGGCCCTTCTACATACTTAGACCGACAATAAATGGAAGAGACATGTGTCTTTGTAAAACACACACAAATGCCGAACATAAGTTCAAGGCTTTAAGACAAAAAGGAGTCATTAATGCAATTGATACTGGCGCACTGATAATGGAAACAGTTTGCAACAGCAATCAAAAAGATTGTATGTATGGAGTCTGTGTTCAGTGTCATGATAAAGAAATAAAAACTAACAGCGAAAATGTTAAAGGCAAAATACAATGGTTGGAATGGGTGCGAGAAGCGGAAATCTATTTGAAAGAAGGAAAACGAATTAAAACTATAAAGAATGTAAAAAAACTGATAGAAGACACGATACAAGATATGCTGGAGGATTTTAAAGGGGATCTGAAAACATTAAAAAAGCATATTTTTAATATGAAAACACAGAACAAGAACTTCCGGCAAAGTGTTGACGAGATTCGACCAAATGAAGCGGTAATATTGGTTGATTTTAGCGAAAACTACAACGCTAAATGTAGTGAAGAAATTCAAGCGCATCATTTTGGTGGATCACGTAACCAAATAACTCTTCACACTGTTGTCGTGTATGTATATGACAGTGATGAAAAGCACAAAGTTTTGCCATTTTGCACTATATCACCGTGTAATATACATCAACCGGCTGCAATATGGGCGCATTTAGACCCGATACTGAAACATATAATTGACAATTACGGGGATATCGACACTATTCATTATTTCTCTGACGGCCCGTTTTCACAATATCGCCAAAAGGCAAATTTTTATTTGGCTTGCACAAAGACATTTGATTATGGATTTCAAGCTTTCAGCTGGTCATTTTTCGAAGCTGGCCATGGAAAGGGTCCAGCTGATGGGATTGGAGGATATTTAAAACGAGAAGCCGACAAAAAGGTTGCTACTGGAAATGACATTATTGACGCATTTGGCTTTTACACAATTCTTCAAGAATCAAGTAAGATTAAGTTGTTTTACATCACCAAAGAAAATATTGACAACGTCCAGAGATGTATTCCGAATGATCTCATCCCTCTGCCTGGAACCAAAGATGTACACCAAATCTTTTCAAGGATTCGCGGTCAAGTAATGCACAGAAATTTGAGCTGTTTCTGCTCACGAGCATTCTGCGAATGCTTGCATCCAAAGATGTACTTACCTTCACAAGCTGCAAGAAACGCTTCATCCTCTGTCAATACTTGTGAAGACATACCTGAAATCGACAACGTGGTACTGAATCCTGTGATACCTTTTAACTTAAATCTTTGTGAAGACGTTTCTAGCGATGATGACGTACCTCTTATCAACTTGAAATCTTCAAAACAAGCTGATTTTTCATACACCAATCTGCATGACACTCGACGCGCTAGTATTTACAAGAGAGTATATGGTGAGGATTCTGATGATGAAACCAATACCACCCGGCCATCAGTTTCAGGACAAAATTGTGAATTGCCTGGAATCGGAGATTCATCAGTCGATAAAAATGCATCTACTTTTCTGACCGAAAGTATGAATGATAAGAAAGAGGGCAAGGAAAATAAGGCGAAAGCTATGGAGGTCAAACGTAAATCGGTTTTAGATAACAAAGGAAAAGAGATTGTTCCCAAGAAGAAGATAAAAAGGAATTTCAATAAAAATAATATTAATAAATATACGACTGAAAAAGAGACTGGAATTATGCCCGAACCATCTAATGACAAAAGTGCTATGGACGAAGTATATGAAGATGATGAGGACTTCTCAGTAATAAGAGGAAATTTCGGAAAGCTGACTAGAAGACCGGCCGAAGATGATTACGTTTTAGTCATGTTTAATGCAAAAAACCCCAAGGTTTATTACGTCGGAAAGATCATTGAAATAGAGGGCAATGACTGTTATGGAGTGTCATTTATGCGGCTTCTGAACAAAGTCAATATGAAGTTCCGGATGCCTTTAGAGCCAGATCTCGCAAGTGTTGAATTGAAGGAAATCAAAATGATTCTACCAGCACCTAAAATTAACGGAACAGAACGCCGAAACTCAACCTTTTGCTTCCCAGTACGAGTTGCTTCTACTATGAACTTACGTTAAGAAATATTGTTGATTTTCTTTTCAAGCTAGATTTTAACTAGTTACGTTTTCATTTAAACAGTTTTAGCTAGAAGGATAGTATTTTTTTTATATTATTGTTTTTTTAAGAGTGAAAAAGTGTATTCCTAGGTTTAAGTAAGCATTTTTATATAATCTCAAGTAAGTTAATAGAGGTTCTACTGAAAATATTGTGATTCTAGTTAGTAATTTAATGAAGCTCAAAGCAAATTTTGTGATTTAAAGTACATTAATGTTAACATTTGGATCTCAAGAAAAACTTAAGAGAGATTGTTTAAGACTGCAATATAATAGATAAGAGAGTAAACTATTTGACTGATTAGAAAAAGCTGTTTTATTTTGAATTCTAAATGTGGACCCTGAAAACCATATCAAATGTAAGTAAATTAGGTATCTTTATATTGTTTTTCATACAACACAATAATTACCTTCTAATAATATAATATTTCAAGGTTAGATGGTGGTCATTATCGTTTGGACAAACAAATAATGTCCCACGGACAACCAAATATGTCTTCTGGACAACTAAGATGTCCCCATATGAAAATCACATTATACTTCATTCATTCAGTTTTATCGAGAATCAGTTCATTTTAATTTAGTAAAATCAATAATACAATACGTAACAACCTCGCCTTAATAGTTTTTTGTAAAAAAATATCACTATTTCCGCTTCACTTAATTTTTTTTATATTAGAAACATAATTTGGTTGTCCAAAAGACATCATTCGTTTCAATTTTAATAAAAATATTTCGTATTTTGGGTGTACATAGAACAAATATCAAAATATTATTCATTATTTAATATTAGAAGAATTTGTTTTAATTCTTAAGGGCATTTAACATTTAAAAAAGTACTACTGTATAAGTTGTCCAAAGGACATTATTCTCCGTGAAGAGATCGGTTAGTGAAGTTAAATCCACAAATGTGTTTAATAAACATCACTGCTGCTTATATAATCTTAATCTACGACGAATCCTCTTCTAAATGAAATAGTAAAATGCTGAAAATGAAGCAAAAAAAAAATAGGAGAAAATTATTCACGGGACCTTTAAAAATTGATTGACCCATGTATTGTGGAGCTCGAGTCCGTCGCTGCTACAGTACTGCAAAACGTTGCGGCGCCGCACTCACCGTGTGGCCGGTAGTCCGGCGAGATGACCTCCGGTGCGGCGCCGCACTGCGTCGTGTGGCATGGCTGTTAGGGTCCGCGCAGACAACTGACAGAAAGGAACGCAAGTCGCAATGGATGGATTTAAGACGCAAATTTATGTTAAATGAACCTGACAAGAAATGCTCACGCGTACTCCAATACCTCGGACTTTATTATAAGAATGTAGATTTGATTTTGGAATGCCCTGCCTCTGCCAATGCCTCTATTGAGTTCTGTACGCTACGCTCCTCGCTGTCTACGCTGAGGATATCTCTCACCAATTAGTCAAACCGTCTGCTCTCAAACAGTTATCAATGTAGATAAGATAGAGCTTACGACCCTACGGTCTGGCCGCACGTTCCAAGAACACAGTAGATAATGAACTTGTTGGATGTTTCGTATGATATCAAAGTAAACGATGAAAAATTTTTTACTTAGTTTGCTTTGGCAGTATCCGAAAAGTTGGAAAGTTCGAAATTGTTTGTTCAAATCTATTTAAAACGGGACTTATTCATTCTCTTTAAACTTTTATATTTCATTCTAATAAAGGCACTAAATTAAAAAAAATGCACTGTAAAAACCTAATAATTACGACAAAGTATCTACGAAAACAAAGCGACGTCGTTTTCGGGATTTGTCGTTCTTATAAATCGTCTATCAGGATACTCTATCCCAGTGTTCCGCAATCTTTTTGTCTTCAAGGTACATCTAGAAAAATAAAAATCTTTGGAGGTACATCACAAATTAATCAGATTTGTACAGGGCTACCTAACTCTGAGCTCCCACCCCTTTGTCGATCGTCCTGAAATGTCCCTTTTTTGGTACTTTATACTTAGCACTAGAACTAAGTGAACTAGAAGAACTGCTGACCACGGTACACCAGTGCAGTGTGCCGCGGCACACACATTGCGGATCACTTTCACTGCTCTAACGATAGACGATGTATATCTAATAACGAGCAAATTGGCTTTACTACAAAGTCTAATAATAATTATAGTTAACTGTGTATTTGATCTAAAAAACAAGAATTGTATGTAAAACCTAAAACGTTAAGTATGAACTCTACATAATAATATTATTATTAGCACAGGGTGTATATGCGCTGTTGATCGGTAGGTCTTTCCGTTTTCATTCATGGTTTTCAAACGAAATCGTGGTCAAAAACATGGTTGACCATGGCTTTGTTTATAACTTTAAAACAATAATTTTATATGAAGTGGCCTACGTGATACATTGTAGGTACTCTAAATTACTCGTAGTACGGCAAGCGAAGGTCGTTAGTCGAAAAACTTAACTGCTTAATGACTTGAAGTAAATACAAAAAATTAAGCACTGGGATATTAGAGGTTCAAGAAAGGACAAAGAAAGAATAGTTTTATACCGAATATACCGAATTTTTATGAAAACGAAGTTGCGACTTTGGGTTTTAACTTTTAGAATCTTGTAAGTTATAGGTAATTCATAATAATTTGTAAACACAGCGCAGCAGCTGCGTAGTTACGGAATCTACTGTTCATGTTCGTAGCACAAGTCACAACTTTACTGCTACGACAACTCGACAACGACAACAAGCGACAACTCGCATGAGCTTTACATTTTTTTTACTTGTCATTTTTTAAAACATTGTAAATTAAAGACAATAAAGATTTTTTTTTGTACTTTGATTTCTTGTTTTGCCAGTTACAGGTATTACCTACCTAGGTATATAGATAAGTAGATTATAAAGATGTGCTTATTAAGCAATAACATTAACTGAAGGCAAGGTCTTGTGGGAATATGTGTGGTGGCCACAAAGGAAGATCTTCCGACCGAGCGAGGTGTTATACTCGGTCAGGCCGGAGCCCACGTGATACATTTCAGCTGTCGTATATATACCGACGCGCTCAGAAAACTTCGATAGCGCGATGCAGGACTGTTAGGCGAATTGTGGGTACCGCCACATCACTCCCCCCCGAAGACCGGAGGTCGAATCTTGAAGTCTTGTCGCTTGAGTCGCCAGTGCCAGAGAGTTCCAGTGAGTCGGAACTGTTGCAGTGAGTCCCAGTGAGTCGGAACTGTAAGCTGCTGCACGGGATCCAGTGAGTCGGATAGCTGTCGTGCGGGCCGATGCTACGTGCTGACCAGGAGAGATGTGCTCTGCTTGCTGACCGGTCGGTGTAGTGAGAAAGCCCGATGATGCCGATGCGGAGTCGCCCAGGCCGCGGTACATTGCGGCTAGTGGACGAGGTACCCGATGAGGCGATGCTGGCTGGCGCGGTGCGGAGGGGCGGGGAGTGATAATGATGAAGGAGGCGTGTTCTGTCGAGGGTCACCAATGTGGGAATATGTGTGGTGGCCACAAAGGAAGATCTTCCGACCGAGCGAGGTGTTATACTCGGTCAGGCCGGAGCCCACGTGATACATTTCAGCTGTCGTATATATACCGACGCGCTCAGAAAACTTCGATAGCGCGATGCAGGACTGTTAGGCGAATTGTGGGTACCGCCACAGTCTCACAACAAAAGGGACACCAGAGTTAGGTATATTTTGTGATTTTGGTGTACTGGGTACCTAGGCCGCGAATTTAGTGCTACCTACCCACCTACTTGCACGATTTCATTAATAAGTACCTACTTGCACGATTTAATTAATCATGGTATATTCAGTAAAGTTCTACATTTCTGGATAAAGGGAGGAGGGAGAATAGGAAAATTTGTTATAGGTACTTATTTACGTTTCAATAGGTATTAGGTAACGTACTTTTTAAACAAATATTCTTTTGGTTTTGTGATGTCAATGTACTAGTAATGTATCAATTTGAAAATGTTCAAAATTGAGCGCACGGCAATATTTTTCAATCATACAATCAGCTGGGTGACGTTTGCAGATTGCAGTGCCACTTATATTAGTCTTACGAACTCGAATCATTCTGTTAAAAATCGATTGGAGAATTGGTAGTCTGGCAGTGCTCTTGTGCTTCGCTTGACTCATCCTAGCGAGGGCACTTCCATGTCTTAAATAAAACCTATCTCCTTTGCAACTTTGTCAGCTTATGGTAGTATCGTATAAGGCTGTGCTGTAAGACCATTTCGTATTGTTGCAAATGCAGACCTACCTCCATCGGTAAACAGTATTTACTCAATAGTAATTCGACTATATCTGCAGCCGTTGCCGTCAGTCGTCAAAGTTCCATAGACTGTGTCACTATTTGGTCACTAGCTTAATTAAGCCTCCGCTCTGCTCAACTTATTTTTTTTTGTTAGTATTTGCACGTCGAGATATATCCGGCAAAATGAGTCCTAACTTCTATTTCACATTGTACCATATCTTATTGTAACTAAGTCCCATATTTTTGCAAATTTAAATAAACGTTCTCTTATACGGTACTCTACACATCTAAAATATAAAACCTTTGGGCGAAAACTAGTAGGTATCTGTGTAACCTACAAACCCATTGCACGTGTTTGGAACCTCTGTCTGTTGCGAGATAAACAAATGTTTGTCAATAATGCCCTTCCCAGGGCGCGAGGTCGATGCCCCGGTTATGTAACCACAAGCCGGCAGCCGCTCACCAACAGACCTCAGATTAACTGCCCAGCTTCCGGCAGCATGCACGATAAAGTGGTCAAAGTCTGCTTAATTGGTTAATGTGTTTGCTAGAATGTCTTCAATAAGTTTCTAGAGTAAAGGTACACTTACCTACTCTGAGTCTGTTTAGGGAAGGTATTTTGACGCAGTTTCTTTGAGAATGAAATCTATAAAGCATGTCGTTAGCATAAAAAATAAAGTAACAAAATCTACTATCTACTGATCCTAAAAACAATATCAATCACTTTGGAAGAGTAGTGCATTGGTAGTGCACATTCTTTCAAACAATTAATAAGGTTTACGGTTACGGCGTCTAGAGAACTCACGCCTGTAGCTGTAGTATTAGAAATCATTGTACCACAATTTCATAGTCTCACATTGCAGTATCTACAGACCTACAAGGCTGATTTTCACGTGGCCAAAATCAGAACTAAAGCTAATATATTTTAAAATGTTCCTTCATAGTCTTACTCTACGTCTAATGCAATGAAATTGTTTTTTTTTTCAGCTACTGCACACGAAGGTATCATGCACGGGCAACGTGTGTTACCTCCAGCTACAGGACCCGCGAGAGTTAGACGCGGACCGCGCGAGGGCGCTGCGAAGATACAGCAAACAGAGCAGGACAGAAGACAGGAGGAAAGAGGAGACTGATTCAGATTCTGACTCAGATACTGAGTGCAAGGGATATGATCGGGTTGGTATTTTTAAGCTGCGTATCGACTTCGCGCGGCAAACTAACGAACATTGGCTCGCGCGGCGGCCGCGCAATATGGGTACTGCGCCGCCGCGCGCGGCAACTCGAACATCTGCGCGCTCGAACGTGCCGCGCGACGAACCATTTTGTGTCGGTTTTTGACGGCGCGGCAAAGGAGTGTCAGTGCGTTGTGCGCGCGCAATTGGGACGGATCTCACGCATTTTAGTGGATACGCGCGGCAAAAACATGGATAACGAGAAGTGTCGTACTTTAATTAGATTATATGGTACTAAACAATTTCTATGGAACAGTAAATGTAATAATAATAATAATAAACTCTTTATTTGCACTTCAAAAAAAAGAAACATTGGGTCCGATTGCGTTTCTCCCCGTATCTAAATAAGGACAGACTAAAATTTTACAAAATTAGTCCATGCACTTATTTAAAAGCTATTACGTTTCTGTTAAAATAAGTTCACGTCACTAAATATGAACTTCATTCTGAGTCTATGGAAATGGACATAAAAGGGACTAATTTACGTTCGTTTGTCAACTGCACAGACAGATGTCAATGTCATTCAACTGCCAAACCAAATGTCATTGTGCAGGCGCGATAAATACAAATATTTGTGTTTTTCACGTGGTGTTTTTGTTGGGCGAACCGTGAATTATTATTGTTAAAAAGTCGTGTATTCGCAAAGAAAAATATCTATATAAATATGGACACAAAAAAGCAGAGGATGAAAAAAGAGCAGCAACAATATTTATTGGATTTCTTGTTGAGGAATCCGGAAATTGTTAACGGTATGTTTACAAAATGTTTTGTGTGAATTTTAGTTTTAATGTAATGTGTTATATTCGTGTGTGTAGTGTGTAATTATCTTATATTTATAAATCTATCGATTTACCCTCCTCATCCATCCAATAAAGCACGATGTTTTATACCAGTAGGTAGGTACTTCAACTTAGTCTTTATTTGTCAACAGGAAATTCTCAGTTGCCGGCTACCAAAAGATTGTGGTCTGAACTGACAGAAGCCCTCAATGGAATGCAGGGTGTTCGTAAGACACAGAAAGATTGGTTAGAGGTTAGTTAGTGGTGTTTCATGGGCACTTTACAATTGTCTTATTCTGTAAATATCAGTGAACTTTTAAATTATAAGCAACCTAAGTAGGGTAAAGTTACCCACTACAATATAAGTAGTTGTTAAATATTCACTAAATTTTTCAGACATACAAGTTATTAGCACGCAGGGCGAAGGCTAAGTTGCGCTCACAGCGGGCATCTATGCAGAGAACTGGTGGAGGTCCTCCAACAGATATATGCTTAACCGAAGTAGAAAATAAAACAATAAATATAGAGGGGACGTCCACTATATATGGATTGCCTGGAGCTATCGAAGCTGTAAGTTATATATATATAAGTTTTTTATAAGTTCTTTATCAGAAAATTAACATAATTTTATGTTTTTCATGACATCATAAATTAATTTGTGTTTATTTTGAGTATGAATATATAGTATTTTTATAAAGATGTCCTTTGTTAATATGAATGGAAAACCTTGATTCTTGAATTGTAATTTTCTTACAGGGTATTATAATTGTCCCCGGGACTTCACAGCCCATTGTTGATGTTCCTGATGATAAGCAAGATCTATTCATGGTGAGTGTGTTATGACTTATGGCGATGCTTGTATCAGACATGATAATTATTATCAGTAATGTTTTGACACTACACAATTTTATTTTTACAGATTTCGGATGATACGCAATTGCCAAAACCCAAAAATACATTAATTTTAGAACCAGTGACAGGTGTAAGTATATTTTATCTATTAAGTTTATACATAAATTAAAGTTTGATAAATATATTATAAATAAAGTTTAAAAATAAAGTAAAATTAAATAATGTATAAAGTTAAATAAAGTAAAAAATACTGTAAATAAAGAAAAATTCACTAAGTGTCATGGTAAATTTTGGTAATTATTATAGAGTAACTGCATTAAGTGGTACAAGTAGTTAAAACTGAAGTCATCTGGAAATAGTTTTAAGCATAAATGGTATTCTATAATTTACTAATTCATATTAGCACAATTGTATGTATTCTTATAATTATTGTATTATGCAGGATATACATTCAGACACCGAAGAAGAGCCACCGAAAAAAGCAGTAGTGGCAGACGTGTCTACATCGACGCCGACGGCGAGTCACTATGGGGCGACCGTCGTCGGCAGTTCAATGGCGACGGACCGAGAACACGTGGCCTCAACCCCTAAATTAAGACTGGAGGGCGGCGTGGTCGGCAACACTCCGCGCCTCAAGCGCCGCGATGCGCGTCGAGTAACGCAACGTACGCTCGTGCTGCCAAATGATTCAGCCACCCGGCAAGAAGACGCCATGATAGTGGCTTTAAGGGAGGGAGCCCAAGCGCAAACAGAAGCCGCTCGCTATCTCGGCGATTGTATAATTCGTGCCGCTACAATGTTGGTTGAAGCATTCAGTAAAAATAAATAAACAGTTTTTTCGAAATAAAGTTTTATTAATTATTACTATAATAATATAATAAGTGACTACATATTATCTATTCTGATTTACTTCAAGTGGTTCCCCTACCTTGACATGAAACTGGTGGGACCAAAGTTTAATTGTTATATCTTAAGAACGAGAAAGGTACTTACTAGTTTTCAAGGTTTCAAATAGTAGAATATCAGAAGTATATCAGATAGTTATGAAAATTTTAACATTATGATAGTGGCGCTGCCATTTCGACGATAAATATCGAAATCAGAAAACACAGAAAACAAATGAATTAAGATTAAGTATTAACAAAAAAAACATTATATCAATATTTTATTATTATTACATACATTGAAGCTGCCCACCATCATGCAAAGTATTCTCTTGTGATTCTATTTCTAATACTACGTGCTATGTTTAAAAGAGATATATCCCTGGGAGGATCATCTAATGGCCATCGTCTATCTTCGAGTTCCAACTCATCTGGCAAAGGATCATTTCTCTTGATTGCCAAGTTATGGAGAACAACCACAGCTGCTATAATTTTCGATGCCTTCACGGGGTCATAATGCAGGGTCCTGTGCTTGTGAATGCATCGAAATCTTGTTTTCATCACTCCAAAACATTTTTCAATGAGAACCCTTGTTTTGGAATGTGCTAAATTATATCTAGCCTCAGGTGTGTTGTCATCTGCTTCAGCATATGGAGTCATCAGCCAAGGCAGTTGGGCATATCCCGAGTCCCCTAAAAGCCATCCACCAGCTGAAACTCCGTTGAAATAACCGGTTTCCAACATCTGGTTCAAACTAGACCCTTGCCAGACAGCTGTATCATGGGTTGATCCAGGAAAAGTGGCATTGAAATGAATAATTTCCATTGTTGCATTGCATACAAATTGGCAATTAAGACTATAAAAGCCTTTGCGATTGTAAAATAATCTTGCTGGTACAAGTTCTGTGTCTTTTGGGCGAACAATTGAAATTTGACTGCAGTCTATCAAACCCAAGACTGAAGGAAAACCAGCTATGCTAGAAAACCTCTGTTTATTTTCTCTCCTTTGCTCTTCGGTCTCCGGAAATACCACATTATCATTTAATAGCACAGCTATAATTGCATCAGCAACTTGTTGTAAGCATTTGCTTACAGATGGCTGACTTAAACCTAAATACTGCCCCTGCCCAACCGTTGTTTGGTAGCTTCCATGTCCAAAAAAATACAGTGAAGCCAAGACTTTGATATGGACAGGAATTCTGTGCTGCCTTTGTCCATTCAAATTCTGGTTAAGGCTCTCTACTAAAAAATGCGCCGTTCTTTTGGAGAGCCTGTATAATTTAGTAAACATCCACGCAGGCACATCAAAAGGGTCGGAATGGTCTCGAATATGTCGATTCGCTATCCTTCTCGCAGTCCTAAAACGAAAAAAAGTTAGGTTATGTCATGCTTAAGATTATGTACAAGAAAATATAATTTTTTATTCATATATTTTCATACTCATACCGTTGCCGTTCCTCGTTATATCTTCTTTGAACGATAGCCCAGCCATAAGGTAACATTTTTCAAAGTTTTCTGAAGTAACTTTGCTTAAGTACGGACTTAACAAGTGTGAACTTATAAAACAACCTTTTAGTTCATTTTATGGCCGACCAACTGTCAAACTGACAGAAACAGAATAGCTAAAACATGCTCTAGACTTATTTATGTCCGAGTCAAGTCCGAGTTGGACATAAATAGTGTCGTGGACCTAATCAATTCACAAACGTAATAGCTTTAATATTAGTACGAATTTTAGACTAATTTAAGTCTAATAATCGGCCTTATTTAAGTGCGCCGAAGAAACGCAATCGGACCCATTGTTAGGAAGAGCGCAAATTGGCGGTCTTACCGCTTTAAGCGGTCTTTTCCAGACAACCATAATGTAGTGATTATCACAACAAATCATTAAGAAAAGATGCATGGAACGACATCAGTATAGAAATTTTTCATCCACCATCGAGCTTCTCGCTTCGATCGCTTGTTAATAATAATATAAATAATGATAAAAGCAGCAGCGGCACGTCGCCGACGTGATACATCGTTGTCGCGCACAAAATGAACGCTCGTTCACGGATCGGCTGCCGCGCGCGGCTGCCGCGCTATAATGAAATAGTGCGCAAAAAATGTCTCGCGAGCCAAAACACAGATTTGCCGCGGTCGAACAATGCGCGCGCGGCCGCCGCGCGAAATCGATACGCGCCTTTAGATCTGCTTAGAGTTTTTTTATTCGTTACGTTGCTTAAAATACTTCTAAAATTAAAAGGCCGATTTTTTAAAATGTTGGTCAGGCTGGAGTACATAGACAACAAAACATTATAGTATAGGAGGTAGCAACGTTTTCGAGAAAGTATTTCAGGTCGGCTGATTTTGTGATATGTCGTCATTCTTGCACTTCTGGCTAGAGTCCGGGCGGTCTGGCTGCTGGTAGTGGTTGCGTTCATTAGTGCGCATTTCATTTTTTATCGATGTGATGCTATGAATATAAGGAGCGCCTGATAAAAAGAAATGGCAATCTCTTGCTTCTGGCTCTTGTCATGTTAAAGGCCAGGCTTTAACAATTATTATTATTATTGTCGTAATGACATTTGTGTTAAGCACTCCTTGCTCACTAAAATGATTTTAAAATCATTTAAAAATTATACAGTACTTATGTATACAAAAATGATTTTAAAATCCTATAGGATATCCGATAGGATAATAGGATTATAACCTGGACAAAAAGGTTGCGCACTAATGAACGCAACTACTACCGGCAGCCAGACCGCCCAGACTGTAACCAGAAGAGCAAGAATGACGACATATCACAAAATCAGCCGACCTGAAATACTTTTTTTCCAAACGTTGCTACCTCCCGTACTAGGTACGTATCGTGGTCGTATTATGGAAATATTAATACTACAATTGACGGACCTACGTCATTTGGTCGACTTATGTCAATTCAATGTTAGCTGTGATCGGTTGGATGGGTTTGACGTAACGCGACCAAATTACTTAGGTCCGCCATCTGCCTAGGAATCAACTACCCTGATAGTACATGCCACCCGACTCGACTATATAATAATTATGTCTATAGTTTCCATAGTATGTATTTTCAATGTCTATCGAGGGTCTTAAAAATTAATAATATTCGATCTAATTTCAGTCGGAGTTCTGGCGACGGAAAATGCGCACCGTCCACAACATACTAGACGTGGACAAGGACGGCCTGATCTCCTTCAACGACTTCCAGCTGTTCGCAGAGAGGTTCAAGAGCTTGGGACACCTGGACGAGCAGCAGGCGAAGGAGTTCACGGAGATTATAAAGGTATCCATACTAATATTATAAATGTGAAAGTGTGTCTGTCTGTCTGTCTATCTGTCTCTTTTTTTTTTTCTGAAATTTGGTATGGAGATACTTGGAGTCCCGGGTAAGGACATAGGATACTTTTTATCCCGAAAACATTTACGATTCCCGCGCGATAAACGAATTTTGTCGCAACGGAGTTGCGGGCGTTATCTATAGTAGGTAATATATAAAGTAACCCATTATAAATTAAAGGTAGAGTGGATAATGGATAATATATAAGTTGTTGACTGTTCGTTTGCTAGTTTCATAGTCCAAAGGCCCACTTATGCCAGTTTCGGTTATTGTTAACGAGACTGATAATAATTATGTCTAATCTGCAATTTAAATTAACTCAAGCCAGCCCAATGGGCTAAATAGATTGTAATTAAAATACTTATTTATGTTACCTAATAAATATTGAGTAATCTGTATTTCATGTAAATCAAAATAATCTATTTTTTTTTATGAGATAAGGGGGCAAACGAGCAAACGGGTCACCTGATGGAAAGCAACTTCCGTCGCCCATGGACACTCGCAGCATCAGAAGAGCTGCAAGTGCGTTGCCGGCCTTTTAAGAGGGAATAGGGTAATAGGGGAGGGTAGGGATGGGAAGGGAAGGGAATAGGGGAGGGTAGGGAAGGGAATAGGGTAGGGGATTGGGCCTCCGGTAAACTCACTCACTCGGCGAAACACAGCGCAAGCGCTGTTTCACGCCGGTTTTCTGTGAGAACGTGGTATTTCTCCGGTCGAGCCGGCCCATTCGTGCCGAAGCATGGCTCTCCCACGTAAATTTATCTATTCAACTAAATCTAGTTAGTGATCCAAAAGAGTAGTGTGCCTTGTTGGGGCCCCGTATAAAAATTTATTTGGGGCCCTCAGGAAGAGTAAACTACGCACGTTGGGGGCCCCCGTGGCCCGGGGCCCCCGTATGATTCATACGGCAGATACGGTGATAGCTACGCTCCTGTAGTGATCGCTCAATGTAAAGTTTTCATCATCCCGACCATTTCATTAGTGTTAAATTTTAACCAGCGATACTCATTTCATTTTCAGCTTACATGGGAGGAGCAGTGGGGCGCGATAGACCCGTACAACTACGTTACAGTGGAGCAGTACTTGGACGATATGCACCACGTATTGAATGACAGGAGTATCAAGAAGAAGGCGTATAGGTGGCTGCCGTATCTCTTCAAGGTATCTAATTCATCCATACTTACTTAATAATAGACACTCTAAGTGTGGAGATACTCAGAGTCCCGGGAAAGGACATAGGATACTTTTTATCCCGGAAAAATGTACGGTTTCTGCGCGATAAACGAATTTTGGCGCAAGGGATTTACGGGCATCATCAAGTGCTGTTATAAATGCAAAATTATTGTTAAATAAGATTAATATTATTGTTTTTACTATCAAACTATTACGATGCGGCCCTTTGAATTGGATGATATTATTGTTTATTCACGTGTCACGATCTGCTCTCACACCTGCTGCCGTTGGTTGCTTACATAACATGTTATGTCGCTCAATTCCTAACTCCTTAAAATAAACTTTTACGCTAGCAAAGCTGTCTTCAAGAAATAGATAATTATTATTAACGATCTATACAAGCTAAGTGGTGGTATCCAAAATTACAATTTGTGTAAAGTAGACATGGCATTTCGTGAACATATGGGCGCAGTTGCAAACAATATGAAGGGTCATATTGTTTGCAACTGCGCCCATATGTTTTCGAGCTAAAAATCTAATAATACTTACTTAATTTATTTCACCCCAGGCGGTAGACAAGGACCGGTCGGGCTACATCTCTGTGTCGGAGTTCAAGCTGTTCTTCCGCTGTCTGGGGCTGGGGGACGAGGACGCCGCCATCGCCTTCGCCGTTATTGATACTAATGGGGTACGTTATTTTATAACACTTTATCTTATCAAGTCGCCTCTGTTTAACAGAGTTTTTGAAAAGATTACCACTTTTTTGGTAATAAGTGGGCCCCGTGCGAGTTTCTTACGCCGTTTCTTCTCGCCGGGTTAGTTCCCGAACCGGTGGTAGGTAATCACGTAGACTTTCTGAAATGACTCAGAAATACAACAATTTTTATTTTTTTAGACGTTCTGAATAGCCAGAAACTGGAATACTACTTTCGTACACTAAAAACTATACATACTACCATCCACAGCGCATTGATTTACAAATCTCGTTCCACACACGTTCACGCTTATTGGTAAACGATAACTCGCGACTAACGGCCGTTCCCAATATTCAATCTATCTCTGGTTTGACATACGACCGATCGCAGCTAACATTGAATTGACATAAAATATATGTCTCTAATGTCTAATGAGAGCTATTCCTATCTCTAGTAAGGCAAAACCAGAGATAGAGCAAATATTGGGAACGGCCGTTAGTGTTGAGTGAGTTGACCAATAACTATCAATTTTGAAATAATAGTTAGCGGTTACTGATAATAAAGAAGTTCTGAAAATAATAATTATACTAATTCTAATTTTTAGGATGGCAAGTTATCGCTGAAAGAATTTGTGAAGCTCGGCAAAGACTTCTTCTTCACCGAGGATGAGACAAGAGTGTCCAAAATGTTCTGGGGACCGCTTAAGGGTATCTAAGACAGTTGTAAATATAAAAAACCCGTAGTAACAACGATAAATCTTGAATTAGATTTTATCTGAAATTATTTTTATAAATAATTTTAAGTAATTTTTGCTCGTAAGGAATATACGAATTATACTAAGGTTATAGATAGAATCAAGCAATAAGAAGATTATTGTAAAAATACTCAAATTGTAGTCAAGTTTCATATTGAAATTTTTGTATATAAAGTGCAATGACGATGACGATAATAAAACATAAAAGTACAATTTGTTTCAATTACAAATACCTTATCCTTATCTAAACTTTGATACTTTTTCAACAATCAATGAGTAAGTTAAAGGTTGTCTGGTATAAACTGCTGTTAGCAGTAAGATCGCCTATTTGTATTTTGTACTATCAGAGAAGTTGATTTCTAGGCAGATGGCGGACCTAAGTAATTTGGTCGCGTTAAGTCAAACCCATCCGACCGATCACAACTAACATTGAATTGACTAGGAATCAATTTCCTTGATGGTACATAGTTTTGCTGTAATCTGTATTGTATTTTGAAGTTGAAGTTTAGTTTTAAGTTGTACACGTCGCTGGCTTTGTTTCGCAAATTGCTAAAGTGATTTCAACCTTGTATTCAAGTAATTTGCTGTGTATTTTCTATATTTTTAAAGGCGGACTTACTAATAACGTGTTCAATTTATTTACTTTTCTTTTTATTTTTTTAAAATAGTGTTTATAAACAAATGAAAGCAAATTACATTATTTTTACAACTAATACTGAATTATTTCTACGCTACCCCCAGTTGATCTTTTAGGAGCTTCGTTTCTTCTATGAGCGTTGATATTTTCGAAGTTCTGAAATTTAAAAAAATCTTATGTTAAATGCTAAACTAAGGGATAACAATACCCTATATCCTTGTACTGAATATCTACTGAATCAGTCGATAAGTAGACTAATTTATAGCAACACTTTTCGGGATGAAATTGACATTTGTGTTAATCCAGAGTCTACATAGAAATACTTATCATACACTTAAAATTTGTTTTCTAATTTTCTTGACGGAACAAGCGTCCATCCACGTTTACGTGTACACTTATGGTATGCAGGCAACACTGCTCTGAGCTCTGGTACGTTGCGTCTCCAGAACGGAGTAACGCATATTGCCACAAATTATGCGTGGCGGCGATGCGTGACAACAATAAAAAATGGTAATGTAATGGTAATGAACCCATCATTTACCCTCCCACTTCATCTCTTGTAGTGTGTCATAAATATATAACGTAACGTCGGAGCGGCGCCAATGAGTCGACGCACCGCAACTTAACAAAGCCATGTGTTCCGGCTATTAGTATATTACTAAAGATCGAGATGATAGTAATGAGTAAAAGTATTTAGGATACTGACTGTTGCTGCAGGATGGAGGAGATGGTGTCACTGTGTGAGCGGCCCAGCACCGTCTGCTTCTTCTGGTACTCCTCTTCCCATTTCTTTAGCTGAAATACACACAGAATGTACCATCGAAGAAATTGATTCATAGGCAGTTGACGGACCTACGTCAATTCAATGTTAGCTGTGATCGGTCGGATGAGTTTGACATAACGCGACCAAATTACGTAGGTCCGCCATCTGCCTATGAATCAACTTCTCTTATAGTACATGTTAGCAACAAATACAGCGTGGTAATGGAATGATGCTGCTAGTCCTAATATAATATATTTATTTAGTTCTTCTAAAAGACAACGACAACTTGATATTAATTAAGTCGAAGATTAGATTAGTGAACACGGGGAAACGCTATTCATAGATCAGACTTATTATTATTGGTAAATATAGCTGTGATATGTTATTTGTATCTATTGTACGTATCTGTATATAATGCACACACGCGCCGAATGTTTATCCATTTCGTTTAGCGACCTTAAACTAGTGCGCGGCGTATACCTCATCGCTCTTCCTGGCCGCATTGACCTTCAGCTGTTGCACGGCGGCCGCGATGTCGCGGGCGGCGCGCGCGTGCGCCTGTAGCTCCGCCAGTGTGCGCCGCTCCGACGCGCTGCTGGCGCCGCGACGCAGCGCGCGGAACACCAATGAACAACTGCAAAGTTATATTAATAAATATCAGTTTTTATTGTGTAAATTTGGTTCTAAAGAAGTATGTATAACTGCTGCCTTACTCCCGACATAATCAGAGTCGAATCAGCTCCATCTCAAAGCTCTTGCTACTTCCGACATTTAAAAAATAAATCGTGCTGCGGCTCAATTTGGAACTAATTCGATCAGTTCACGCACAAGATAGGATGTATCTGCTATCCTGGTCTAGCTGACGTATATGCCTGCAGCAGCCTATCACGTGATAAATGCAGCGATTGGCCGCCGATAAAGTGATACGCGGTCGAAGCCGTGAGAACCCCTCATACGCACCTACATTCACTCTCCATCTTTTATACGCATTGTAACCCCTTAATGTTTTATCTAAAAATTCGCAAGTACTGTAAAGATTTTAGCTCAATATACACAAGAAGTCAAGCCTGCTGTTTTTCTTCACTCCTCAAGTAAAAGGTCTAACCAAAATACGCAAGCCAACCTAAAACCACGCAATCACGACCTCAACGGCTTTTCCTACTCCTGACAGCTGCTATACTAGCGCACGATCGTGCTGCGGCTCAATTTAAAACTAATCAGTCGTAAATAAAATCGTATCAGTTTCGGGGGTAAGACTGCTGTTTTAAAAAGTATGAAACCGTCGCGTCGAAATTAGCGGTAAGGGTAGCGTGGTAGCGTAGGCGGCGCAGTGACAAAATCTATCAGCGTGCGCCGTACTCTAGCGACTCCCAGCGAACTCGCTTATAAGTGTTTAACGATAGTATGAAAATGGAAAAAATGTATAAAAGTAGCATTTACTGACACACGTTACAGATGCATAATATACACAATGACTGAGCCGTCGATCGTGGGAAAACGAGACACAATAGATATTCTATTGTGTCTCGATCACCGGTGAGGGCTTGATGAATTAAAAGTAGTAAGAATAAGCTATTTACCGATACTTCATGTCGTCTTGGAACTTCTCAGCGTAATCTCGTTTCTCTTTTAGGACCGCGGACTGAAGTTCTACTTGTGTGATATCCGCCTGTAAATGTTATTTAGTTTTTTTGTGACCTGCAGTAATCAAGTACCGGTACCGGTATACAAAAATGTGAATATATAATTACATTACAAAAAATATTTATGTAATTACAGTACGCCCACAACATCCATCTAGCTCAGAAGTGTGCATAAATGTAGACGTAAGTGGATGAAGTGTGTAATGGTGTAACTATCAATTTGAAAATTGATGTTTTTTTTTTGCATAAATGGAGGCTTCAGGACCAGGAAAATGACTTGAAATAAAAAAAGAATAGATTTTATGTATAGCTAGATGAAGAAGTAGGTAAGTTACAAGGTTTGTTCCAATAATTATAAGAGGAAAAAATTAATAAATACCCTTATGTTATAAAATGTTAGTTATACACTTCATTCACAAATATGTGTTTTGTTTTCTGTTGTATATAAACAATTTGCTATAATATACAGGTTGTAAGAAAACAAAGTCATAATACTTTAGGGTGGGTCACCTTGTTTTGTTACACCGTGTAAACATACCTGTAGGTCCTCCCGCCAAGCCTCCTGCTGCTTGGCTAGCGCACGCAGGGCAGCCACCTTCCGCGTGATGACGTCGAGCGCGCGCCGCTGACGCGACATGTACTCCGCGTGCAGACGCACCGTCGCCTCCGTTAGTACCTGACGATTATATTTTAGTATTTATCGAACCCAAAAAATGTACGTGTAGTGTGACATAAAGCGGAAGTTCCGAAATGTAAGCGAGTTTAATGGCCAGTGCTCATGACGGCTAGACTTTAGACTCGAAGCCATACTGTTGATTTGTTTCGAAATATTATATGACTTTGTTTGGATGTCTATAAATACGTTACACGTCTTGTTTCACCAGTGGAACTCCAATACTATATTATGGAGTAGGATTCAAGACAGCATAAGCACTGGCCAGTATACTGGGTTGAATTTCGGAACTCACGCATAATGTCTTAAATTTTGACGAAATAAAGGTACACAATTTACTTTATTAGCTATAGCACTTTGGCTATAAGTTATACCCTCAGATAAAGGTTTCATATTAATTATACATCCAATAATAAGCCCATACCTCCAAACATTCCTTAGGATCAGGCTCCTCCTTTTTGTCTAGCTTGAGTAGCGGCTGCGACGCCTCGCGAGCGAGCACCTCTTGCATTATCGACGTGAACGACAGCTTTTGTTGCTGAAATGAGACAAATACTACTGTTACTAACTCAAACTAACTGGCGTACTCCGATTTATAAGACATGATGATTATACTATAATTTCGTGAAGAGTTTCACAGATAATGTACGGGGCCTATGTCAAAATCTTCATAGTTTATTCGTCTCTGAGTGCGACAGTTAGCAAGGTTACAAAGTTATAGCTTGACCGCTGTAAAGTCGACCCTCGTAGCATACTCGTAGCATACATTTAGTATGCTACGAGTATGCTACGAGGGTCGACTTTACAGCGGTCAAGCTATATATATCTTTAGTGTCAAGTACCTTTGCTATTTAATAAAATCAGGCGTTACTTTTCGCAAATCCACATTACATTGTTATTTATGTATTATCTCTAGCGTAATTCTCTAACGCAACATCCATACTAATTTATTATAATTGCAAAAGTGTGTCTGTCTGTATGTTACCTCTTCACGCCCAAACCACTGAACCGATTTTGCTAAAATTTGGTATAGATGATACTTTGAGTCCGGGAAAGGACATAGGATACTTTTTATCCCGGAAACATATACGGTTCCCACGCGATAAACGGATTTTGGCGCAACGGAGTTGCGGGCGTCATGTAGTTATATTATATTATGCGCGTACCTGGGAAAAGCACAAAACCTAGTTTCCCCTGCCAGATAAGAAAAAAATGCATCCCAGTCTATGATCTTTTTTGCATTTTGCAGTGTCAGTGTGAAAACGTTACATTACCTCTTATTATATTTGTATATTTTCTTGTTTTTTTTTCATGATTTTAAATATTTTTAGTTATTTGTTTATGGTTGCCTAGAAGAGACTGCTTCCAGCGGTAAGGCCGCCAATTCAAACTGTTTATTTTTTTGTAACCTTCGTTAACTGATTTGTTTTATTACTTTGCATAAAGAGTTTATTTATTTATTTTATTTACCTCCTTCAGTATGTTGTTGATGTCGTCCTGATCGAGCGCCGGGTTCCGCAGCTGCATCTCCTTGTACAGCTGCTCCTCTAACTCCTGCGGCTCCAGCGTCCTGCAATTATTTAAAGTCAGAAGTCAGAAGTCAGGTCGGTAAACTACAATATACGAGTTCTCAGTATTCATTGTCTTAAAAAATAAACTAATCAAAAGATAAAAATCTATAATTTGTCAACGCAAATCATTTATTTCATGTCATTATTATTATTATCATATTAGGCATTATTGTATAATCATTACCCTGTTTTCAGCTTTGCCTTGGAGGGGTAAACTCCAAGTAAGTATGTAGATTGTAGACACTACACAAATTTAATTAACGTGGTATAAAATCATTAATTACACCACCACTGCACAGTATGAGTTGGACTGGGGTCACCGATAACCCAACAGGTAAAGTAACTCTGTTGCCGCTCGTATACAAGAACTTGCGCTAACGCGTGATCGTTAATTTTTTTTCCTACTGTTGCACATTATGAGTAGCGTATGTAGTAGTGGTGGGGTGACGGCTAACCCCACGAGTGTGGTGACTCTGTTACCGTTAGCACGCAATAGCTGGCGTCAACATGTTGACATGTTGTCCAGCATCAACTTTGTGCTTATATTCCTACCTTGATAGCATTTCCCTACTGCTGCACAGTATGAGCAGCGTGTGTAGAGGTGCTGGGGTGACCCCAAGGGTGACTTGACTTTATTGCCGCTCGTGTACAACAATGGGCCCCAACACATGACAACTGACAGCATCTATTTTGTGCTTATATTCCTACCTCGAGAGCATTTCCCCACTGTTGCACAGTATGAGCAGTGTGTGTAGCGGTGCTGGGGTGACAGCCAACCCCACGGGTGGGGTGACTCTGTTGCCGCTCGTACACAGCAAGTGGCGCGCTGAGCTCGGCTGTTGGCTGATCGCGGAGAGTATCGACTCCGATTCAGCTGAAATAAAATTAGTAAAAGTTTTAAAAATGAAGTAGTAGCAAATGGTTATTTTTGTTACTTTCGTTAAAGAAATAATAATAAGAAACTTACTGTCGCTAGCCGCTGCGTACTCCCTTATCAGACGTAGCAGCGGCAGATATACGGCGTGCACGCCGCTAGCGTGCATACACGCGTACGCGCCGCGCGGGCCCTGCGTGCGTAATACAAAATATTGCTTAAGGTGACGCCGCGTTAAAGTAAAAAACCGTGTTGGATATGTTTTCGATTGCTTGTTTTCTATGAGAGGCCGGCCCGGCCTCTCATAGAAAACAAGAAATGGAACAGCAAGAAATGGAAAGGGCGTAAGCGACGAAATGGTTTTTGTCGCGTAATTTAAAAACCATAAATATATTTCATATAAGCTATGTGCAAATTAAAGTGTATGCTTGAACCAATCTATGTACAAATTTTGGAAGCTTAAATCACTCTCCTCTGTTGGCAAAATTAGAATCCCTTTTTTTACAGAGGTCTTTTTGATTGATTATTCTGTGTTATAAAAGTTGACCGATCGTGTTATGCTATGGGTAATTCAAAGACAAAGACATGATGAATACTGACAATGAACTTTATTTCTTAGCTTTAGTCATTGCTGAGAAAAAACGATATCGCTACAGCCAAATTATCAAGGCGTCGCCTTAAACTGTAAACCTTAGGAATACAGTTTTTGGTACCATAAGTATATCGAAGGTACCGATTCTTAGGTATCTATCGGTATAGGAGATATGGTTGTTAATGTGAGCTATGTAAGCACCTATTTCATTTCTGTCAATATTAGGTTGGTTACTGGTCAGTGATCACCGTCTTTGGTGTAGTTTAGACATAATAATATAATGTAACTACTGCGGTAGTAAGTAGTATATATTTTCGGAATCTCATCTCAGAGATGAATAATAATTACTTACTTAATTGTAATTAAGATTTTTCATAAGCCTCATACATTATCTGTCAAACTCTTCATTAAATTAAAGTTTATTCATCATTATGTATATCTGAGTACGACAGTTAGGATCGATTTAAATTGCCACGACGCAAAAGCGTTAAAATGCATTACTTAACGAGCAATTCAAATTTGGAACAGGCAGCCCGACGTATCTTCTCGAGAGTAAATATAATTCAATTTCAAAATAAACTGTCTTAAATAATACTGTATTTATATGGGCGATGCCTCAAGTAAAAGCTGATACTAACCCGATACAAGTGGACGGGGTATACGTTGTGCATGCCGTTGTCGTTCTGAGTGTGCGCTATATTCAGCTCCACTGACTCCACCACGTACAGAGCGTAGCCGTCGCCCGCCTCCTCGGACGCCTGAAATATTAAATGTTACTCATATAAGACACGTTAAACTAGAAAAAATAACAATAGCAAAAGGTTACAACACTTTTTTCCTAAGTTAAGCCGTTCTGAATTCCGCGAGGGATTGGGGACTGACATCCCACCGACCTTGACAAAGTCACGGGAACAACAAGTCGAGTTAAGGGGGCGACGCGGCGGCGGCGGGTTAACCCAAAATTGTCGATTTTATAATTCATTTTTATACTTGAAAATAGGCCCCGAATTGTTTCATTTTCTAAACATAGATACTACATTATATTTCCAAGAATTTGATCTGAGCGAAAACACGATATCTTAAAATTTTCTCGATAGAATAAAATCACAAAGATGCATCTAATTTTCACGATTTTTTCATATATTGCCATAACCGTGCATTAGACTTAGTTAATATTTTAACACATTGTATAAAATTCTATCATTGAGACACTGACCTGGCGGATTTTTAAAATGTTGTATATTTATCGAGTTATTAAGAAAAAACTAATTTGGCGATGATTCCGCTTCGTCCTTTTTCACCTGGCATATGAAAGACGGGCGTGAGTGTGAAGAGAGAAGGACGGTGTTTGATTTTTTGGGTTAGTCGCCCTCTTAAGATATTTCAAATTTCGATCAATTTTTAGCTTTCAAACTTGTTAATAAATTATACCATGAGAGAAATTGATTCATAGGCAGATACGGTAGTGGCTCTCGATTATTTGGTCGAGTTATCTCAAGTCAATGTTAGTTGTGATCATTCCACCGCTTGACATAGCTTAATCAAATAACCATATACGTGTGAATATATTTTTTCTGTTAAAACATACAATTATGGATACTTTTTAATTTATTTTGAAATATCTCTTTGTCAGAGTACATAAATATCCTTACATCAGGCAGCAGTAGACAGTGGTACAGCACTCCAGCAGCGCTGGCTATCACCACCAGAGTGGGTGAGTCTAGCGTCCCCAACGCCAGTATGGAGCAGGACTCTGCGCCGTAGTTGTCGTCAGCTGGTGGATACATGGAGAGTGGTCCTTTGAGAGGCGCGTTTAGAGACCTGGAATTAGAAGATATAAGTTGCGACGCTTGGTCTTAAATGCAATCCCTAGCGATTATACAGGATGTAACAAAACATAGTGATGATACTTTAGGGTGTGTATGTGTCCCTTATATAGTGTTCACTGTGAAAGTAGCAGCGCTGAAAGAGCATTTTTTTTTGCACTTTGTATGGGCAAGCGCTCCAGCGTCATAATTTTTTTATATGCAAAAGTTAAAAAAAAAACTATTCTTTCAGCGCTGCTTCTTTCACAGTGAACTCTATACAGGCGACTCTTACACACCCTAAAGTACACTTAGCTTTGTTACACCCTGTTAAGAAGGTTGCAGAAGGTTCAGGAAACTGTAAGTATAGAAAGTAGTTGAATATTTTAAAATGTTTACTGTCTGTGTTAACATAAGGCCTGCTTAGTGCTAGTCTCGGTTAAAATTAAGGGTTATTATAGGTCTACCAGAATCTGATGGCAAAAAGTGAGAAAATAAATTGACTCTAGCAATACCGGGGTATTTGTAATAAAACATTTTGATCCTTTTTTTTTTCTTATAGCGGCTGATTCTCTGTGTTAAACATGCAAATATATAAATTTATCCAATGATCAAGGATATTTTTTGAAAATCTGCTGTCAAAAATTGCCATCAGATTCTGGTAGACCTATACATAATTTTAATGTAACGTAAGAATAACTACAACTAATTCTGGCACAAGTGGGCCTTGCTATCCATACTTAGTCTGTTACCTCTTCCCGCCCAAACCGCTTAACCGATTTTGCTGAAATTTGGTATGGAGATACTTTGAGTCCCGGGAAAGGACATAGGATACTTTTTATCCCGCAAAATGTACGGTTCCCGCGCGATAAACGTATTTTAGCACAACGGAGTTGCGGGCGTCGTCTAGTGTTAAATATGTTCATTAACCGACTTCCAAAATCTTCATAATTTTGAAGTCGGTGCCAGTTCCAAAAGTTTCAAATACCTATTCTGTCAGAGAACTGAAGATTCAGCTGTATCTGGTACCGACTTCAAAATGATGAAGATTGAGTACAGAAATAGTTGAGGTTTATCCGAATTCGGAAAAAGGCACTATTAGATAGGAAAAATTATTTAATACTTTTTAGTTCATATTATAAGGATTTTATTATTGTTTTTACCTTGGAAGTCGGTTTTAATTTTTTGTTAAAAATAATTTGTGTAACTGTATCAGCGTTAAGTTGTATCAGACAGTCGGTCTTGCGGTTTGCCATAACTTTTTGCGTCAGCTATCAGATTAGACGCAACTAACTGGACAACGGACATTTCCCTGTGATGGATAAATTACAACATGATACCTATATACAGTAACTACACACAAACTTTTGTATTATCACAGTCACTGTTACAACGATAATAATAATTATAATGAACACACCCAAAGTACTCCAAGTACCATCGAAGAAATTGATTCATAGGCAGTGGACGGAACTACGTCATTCGGTCGGATTGTGTCTGCTACATAAAGTTAATATACCTAGCGGAATAGAGAAACAAAGGCCTGAGCAAGAGAGATGTCACTATCAGTAACACTGCGTGGTAAAAAGAGACGTGTGATACATGACAGCAGAACTCTTTTTTTAACGTCCAGTCGGCACGTGCCGCAACGTTGACAATTTAATCTCATAGAAATCATGTTCAATCATGCTTGTGTAAGTGTATACGTACACATATTTTTACACACAGATGTAAACCAATTTCGGTTTCGTTTGACAGCTCGAGATTGTTGCTCTATTCCGCTAGGTATATTAACTTTATGGTCTGCTAATGTAGGCCATTATTTAAAAAATTACAAATACTTACAGTCCTTTCAATGTATATCCTCGAAATAGGGGTATTTGTGAAAAATCATCCTCACATATTTAATAAATTCACGAAGGAAGATAGTAAATACTGCAAGCGAGACCCTACCAAATTAAACGTACCAAGATGCCGAAGTACTCTACATCAAAAGAACTGCCTTATAAGTGCTATATTAATTTACAATAAGTTACCAAAAACTATTAGAGAGACACCGATTAAAAACTTTAAGCCATGTCTAAAAAGATGGTTAGTAGAGAAATGCTTTTACTCATTAAAAGAATTTGGGTTACAGGCCTTTTAAATATATTATAACGAAATTTGTTTATTAGTAACCAAGTAAAATACCTTTTGTAAAAATATCATGAGATGTAAAGAAAAAAAAAGTAAAAGTGGAAACAATTTACTGAATACTAAGACTGACAATATAAGAAAACATATTATATTAATTAATTGATATTCGTACCTATGTGATAAATCTATTGTTAAATTGTATCATAAATAAATAAATAAAATATTATAAATCTATTATTATCAATTTTATGTAAGCTGTTATTTTGAAATTGATTTTAAATGTTGTAATGAAACTTTCCGAAATAATAAAAATGAAAGAATTGTATACTTTGTCCAATCTATGTTAAAATAATATGTTAAAATATATTATTATCATTTATAAATTAATCTTAGAAATATGTAATGAATCAATGTTAAATGATATTTGCACACTATGTAAATAGTAGAATATGCCTAAGTCCAAACAGAAAAATTGTAACGCCTTTTGTACCATATTCTGAAATAAACGAATTATGAATTATGAATTATGCTATGGTATTCTGAGTAACGCATTAGTAAGGCGCGCGCCGGCCGATCTGACATACTATGTCAAACGTATTTTCGAGATCTCTTCTGAGTCGGTCTACTCGTTAGTTTGTTTACTCTGGCTGTGGTCTGTACTACGAATAATTAAAACTAAGGAAGCGTAACTCCCATACTTCAACCGTTTTAAATTTGGCTCCTTTTCGAACAATAAAATATGACAATTCAGATTTTCGCCAAGGTCGTTTCCCAGGTAACGTATCATAATATTGCGCGCCGGACGACAGCCTGCGCGGTTATTGTCATTGTCATAGTTTTGAAACAAAGCCGTTGACAATAATTGTCAAAAGCGGATAGTATTATGCAGTATACACCAAGCACACCTATACTATCACAAAAAAAAAATGAGCTGTATAATTATTATTTTAAAATCAAACATTTTCCTCTGCCCTTAAGGGTGAAACCAAACGAGCGTAATTTGTGAGTTGTGAGTCGCAGAATTTCGGCTGGCAGAAATTTTGCTACATTTAGTTTCATACAAAAGTCCTGTTTGATTAACACGAGCGTAATTTTGTGAGTCATGATTTGTAGGAAAAGATATTTACGCGACCGAAATTCTGCGACTTACAACTCACAAATTACACTCGTTTGGCTTCACCCTAAGTCATCGATAATAATAATGAACGAACCTTGTACAACTCGGACGAATTTTAAACTGTCCAGAGCACTTAGACAAGACTTAGGAGATTTTCATAATCTCTTTAATTTACGGTCATTATTTAATACAAATATCATGACTATTGAAATGAATGCTACATAAACGAGTATTCTGGCTCGGCATCCAATTCGGTTCGTTTCTTTCCAAACGAACGGCAGTAATCCACTTTTTTCGTTGGATTGCATTCTTAGGAAATCTGTCAAAATAAATTACTTCATACTAATGCCAGCCAGACCCTAAGATTTCGTTTATGATTAAATCGTTACATCTTGCATAACACTGTCCATGGCGACTTTGTAAAAATTTTGTAATTATATTATTTTTGGATATTGCACTTTTAAAATAACATGTAAACAACTAATAAGACAAACACAAAGAGACCAGCTTAATTTTACGCAAAAACCCTAACATCCAACTCAAAAAATCAGCTTTTTGGGTTGGAAAAAATACAAGAATATTTAAGCATAATTTTTAAAAATTTACTTACAGATGAAAGGTTATTCCTGTATTATAAGTACTATCTGTATGACTTCTACACCATTTCACAGGGCATTTAGGCATTTTAACAACAAAAATATTGTAAAAAGCTACGTAAAAAGTAAGTAAACAAATTGTAAATTTATGAGTTTGACAATAAATATCATGTCAACCTGGTTGAATGTCACTCGAGTATATATACACGAAAAATGTGTACCGAACACATGCATAAATATGCATGTATTCGGGTCACATTTTGTAGCCTTTTGGTGCACTTTTTTTGACGGAGTTACTCTTCCTTACTTTTTATTATTCGTAGGGTCTGTAGGATGAGTTTGACATAACGCGACCAATTGACGTTGGTCGCGGCATCTGCCTATGAATCAACTTCTCTAAGGCCCACTTGCGCAGATCTGGGTTAAAGTTAACCCCGGATTAAACATTATCTCTTTCGTAAAATATATGAAAAATGTAAGATATAACACACTATTTAACCCAGTATTAACTTTAACCTGGATCTGCGCAAGTGGACCTAATAGTACATACCCTTTATCATCCAGCTCGCACGCCATCATATACACGTCTCCGTTGCCCATCAATATCAGTAGATGGTCGGAGTCCGCCGTAGCTGTGAAGTCCACTGCCGCATCACCGAGACTCTCCAGCACCGTTCTCCCCAGGGCGCCAGTCGGTTTGTGGCCCACTGTGAACGTTTTGACCAGTTTGGGACCGGCTTTGAGAGCTATGTTGTAGAGCCTGGAAAGTGGGAACGAGTAAGTTTAGCCTTGATTTCATTATTATTAGATATTATTTAAATTATTTAAGGTCGCATAAAAATAGAAGGGAGCTCAAAGTAAACCTGTAATGAACTAAAATTTATACTTGTAATAAAGTTACATTATTACATAAAAATGAAGAAATAAAAAGAATTTTGCGAGACAACGACAGTCAAACTGACTGAGTGCTCAGCATTCTAAAAATTATTATGTCTGCCTTTGTCTTAGCGGGCCCCTAGATGATCAATTTTATTGCGCAATATCACGTACTTATTATACAATTTTATTGACCGTCTAGGGTTAATATTGAACGCGCCCGGCTTTCAACCTTATTGGCAAATAAATTATTGTACAATATTATTGTAGGTCTACCTACGTATTACGTAATACAGATAACACGTTAAGGTGCCCATACACGGGACAATTATCGTGACGATTTGTCGCCTCCATGTTAAAATCGAACGAGTAATTGTACGTGTGTGGCAATATCGCAAACGACTTTATGGTTAAAAGATCAATTGGACGATTTTCTTGACGATCGATCGAAACGACAAATTGTCCCGTGTATGGGCACCTTTATAGTGTTTACCTCATGGTGTTGTCAGATACGAGGACCAGCAGATGCGACATGGACTTGGGGTGCCAGTGGACGCGCTGGATGTCCGCCGCCAGGTACAGCAACCGCTCGTCCAGGCTGAAACTCCTGGAAATGGAAAAGAAAAAAAGTTAATAATGTCTACTGAGTATCTATTAATAAATAACTACTAAAAAATAAATAATGAAAATTAGCCAAAAACGTTTCTTTATTCTTTTTCTGTAAATGCAGGTCAATAACAAACAATAAGGCTTTCTGACAGAAAAACAGACTTCCTATAGTCTATAGTTAGTACATTCGAGATTTTGCAGTGATGTTAGCAGGAAAATGTCAAAATTAATAAAAAATATTAAAGACATCTTGGTTTGCATGAGTTCTCGATTCTAATTCATCTATAGCCTATATCTATAGCCTAATTGAAGTGGAAAAGCCAATCAATCGACAAGTAGGGTCAGGATTATTTGATTTCCATCATGTCACTAAAACAGCGCTAATCGTAATCGTAATTACCAAACATTGAGAACAAAAAAACAATATCTTCAACGCCAAATCCCGTAATTCGTGCGGTCAGCGGCGGCCCAGGTGGTGTTCAGGCGCGAACCCCATTATCGGGGAAAAAACGGATTCATTCATTATTCCCCGTGATAAATACCCCGCATCCGCGGTCTAGCCCTTAGCTGCGGCGATAATGTGATTGCGGTCGAACCGTTTTCATATTTTTGCGATGCCCGTTTGAATTACTTTTCACCCGTCCGCTGGACAATTGCTGGAGAACAATACGCTTACTAGCCATTGATTTCAAAGTAAAAGCATTAGTGTCAGAGAGATAGTGTAGAGTTTACGCTATCTACGGCAAGGAGTATAACTTTTCCAGGCATGGGCGTACCCATAATAGGGGGGGGGGGGGGGGAATAGAAGATAAAATAATGGGAATTAAAATCGTGTTACCTACTCTGCGCAAAATGAAGTGTTGAAAACAAAATATCTTTTCAGTCAGATTGATATTATTGATTTTGCCTATGACCCGCGTCGATTGTATATGCTATAGAAAGCTTCTTAATCAATGTGACAATCACGGCTATCTATTAAGGCCTAAGAGGTGTTACGAAAAGTTTACATTCCGTTAATTTACAAGTGACGGGGGCTTAAGCATCGGAAAGATAGGGTTGGCTCTAAGATGTACTATTTTGTTCTTTAGTTCTTCTCTAGATTTTACGCAAATGATCTCAGATTCCGAAAAGACGTTAGACAATTAAAAAAAATTGCCTAGACGTCAAAACCTTGGAATTATTTGTTGGTTAATTGAAGTGGCTCCGATTCTCCTTGCAAACGCACGTGCGGGAGAATAATCCACCAATTCTGGGAAACCCTGTATAATGGTTATAGTATTGAGCTTTTATTCATATTTTCAGAAGATTCGTTTGTAGACTGTAGACTAAGCCAATCTTTGATTCAGTTCTTCAATTTATTGACCTATTCACCAATCGTTCTCTAACCCCCATGTGGCTACATCACGGTCCATAAATATGAATAAAAGGATAACTGTAATTACAAATAAAATTATAAAATAAAGAAAGTAAAAGAGGAAACCCGGGCCGAGGTCGTAAATCATGACATTTTTGCGTACCAAAGGGTTGGGTCACTACTTTTTACGAGGGAAAAAATTGAATTACAAACGACTTCACATTAGAACAAACGCCGTACAAATGGGGCCGAGTGTCTCCGGAACAAAAACCGATAAAAACCCGGGAAAGGTTCCGATTCGGTAAAAAATAAGAATCAGACAAAGCCGACGGGCGGGCGGCTAACCTCTATACGTGTTCAGTTTTTTTACGAGCCGGCCCTTTGTCCTTCCGGGCCTCTTTTTTAAATAGATCAGAGAGGGTAAGTAAAGACCGCCGTCCGCCGTCCACCCTGAAATATTATTGTGGATTTTTCTGCTCGCGTCCATAAATATTTCGGACCCGCACCGCGCCCCGCGGAATCAGCGGAGAATTATAAATTTGGTTAATAAAATATGATACGATAAAGCCGCTTTTTTACTCCGCCACGACCTCTATTATATTTTGTTTAATTTAAATATGAATAATTAATTTTAAAAAGGAAATCTGGGGACTAATGAAATTTTTGTTTTAGAGATAATGAATTGAAAACACGTCGCGGCCGCGCGCGGTGTCGCTCCGCTGTTATTCTTTTCTCACTCATTTGGATTCTGGGTACGTTTTTTAATAACTCCAATAAAAACATTCTAATGAATTATGATGAATTATATTTTTTTAAGCTTATGTAAAGCGCCCTGGACGCGAGCGGCCCTGTGCGATATAAATACTACGTTCAAATTAAAACTCGACCAGCGCTACAATCACAATATTATCATTATCTTTATTTTATAACGGAGACTGGTATAAAAAATTAATAACATTTTTATTAATTACTTTTCTACCTATAGTTACTTAAGAGCTTAACTAGGTACGACTGCTCGTCGCAACGCGCAACGTAGCACCTCTACGATAAAGTTTTTGGTGGTTAAATATCGACTATAGGCTTTGGTAAAAAGTACGAGGGTATGAAAATGCAACAAAAATTGTTTTTTATTTCTAAAATATCTATATCTCTTTAATCTTCATCTGTTACTTTGTTGAAATTGTTTTTTTATTGCAATCCAACGGACACAATGTTGTCCCTCCACGTAAAAGTATACTTAGGCCGATTTAGCAGACAGAAACAAAAGAAAAATCTTTTGAAAACCCTTTCGTATTTACACAAAGATCCATGTAACCGATTGAAAAATGCAAAATTTATATCCTCGGGCTGATACGTATTCAGTATTCAAAAACCCGAAACAATCATCGTGCAAGATTAAAACGCGCAAAAGGCGTCTCATACGGTATCGGCAAAAAGTACACGACGCCTTAATCAACAGTGATCGTCCCGAGCCGCGATCAAACGGACCCCGAATTAAAAATAATAACCCAAACCGAAAAATATTAAAACAAAAAGCATCGATCCACTCCGCCACGACCGCAAGGGATTAAAATTGTAACGAACGCACAAAAATATTCAAATACAATACTAACAAATTGATACAAACACTCATTAGGCGCGGATCGCGAGGCCCCGACGGGCGGGGCGGCGGTGGGGGCTCCCCACGCCGGCCGATCTCTGCCAGCATTACAATCCACATCCAGCGTACAAATATTATCTAAAATTCCTTCTCATTTATAATCCTTTTGTGTCCTCAGCGCGGTGTCCTCCGTCAACTCCCCTTCTCCCTGGGCGGTGGGGTATTTTTATATTTTTAATCGCGTTGGGCATTATCCAAATGGACATCGGCGGTCGCACCGACTGTCTCTGCCGTCTAGATGATAAATTCTTCTTTCGTTCGACACCCGCGCCTGTTTTGTTTCGTCCCTTCCTTTATTTCTATTGATATCGGAGCGGAGTAAAAAAAGTCGTGCGTAGTCATTAATTATCGTCTATTTGTCTGCGGGCGACTGCTACTTATTCTTCCACTTTCCGGTTCTTCGAAGATTAAAAATGGTTCGGTGCCGGCGACCGATTTTTTCCCGTTTGCGGTAAATGAAAATTGATTGCCGCAATTCGCGATCGTATAATGCAGATTGGAAACCGAATTGAATAACTTGACGACGCAATTAGAGCTTGATTTATTGTTCCCTACACTTTTCACGATTCTTTGTTGGAAACTTCATTTGTCATCTTTGTTTTGAATCGATACTCCCTTATAAGCCAGGTAGCTGCGTTCAGAAGTCGTCGTTGTGTATCTATAAGCCATTGTAATTTTGAATGAAAAGATGCTCTGAGCAAAAGGAGAGTAAATATTACTAGAATTGCACTTAAATACTTGAAATCATATTACTATTATAATAATTTATTGATATTAATCTGTTCTAGACTGAGTAATATGTCGTGTAGAGCTAAATTATAGGTCTACCAGAATCTGATGGCAATTTTTGACAGCTGATTTTCATGAAATATCCTTGATCATTGGATACATTTTTATATTTCCATGTTTAACACACATAATCAGCCGCTATAAGAAAAAAAAGGATCAAAATGTTTTATTCCAATTACCCCGGTATTGCTAGAGTCAATTTATTTTCTCACTTTTTGCCATCAGATTCTGGTAGACCTATACATATTATTTGCCCTAGCAATAGAAATTAAGCTTAGGCTTACGAGTATCATATTTTAAAATTAATATTTTTTTCAGTTATTTCTTTATTATATTTCTTAAGCCTGACAAATAGAAATCAAAAGCTATTTAGTATAAACCCCTCATAGGGCAAGGTAACATTTTGAAAGCCTATAAATCCATAAATATCAATAGTTTTAATCGATGTGTTTCTGAGATCCCAAGACTTTGAAAATAAAAAGCATAACAAATATTCATACTCGAAATCTATTGTTGTCGTATAAAATTAGTATTACCATCTATAATTCTTATTCGAGGGGACTCTCGTCCCAGACCACATCCCCCATTAAACATCCGAACAACAAGAACAATATCTTCCGTCACATAAAATTCGAAAAAAGTTTAATGGAACCGAAATCCCGCGGACCGATAAAACGTTAAAAATACCCCAATATATTAAAGAATTCGGGTGCTCGATGGATTTTACAACGGATCGGGGATCCCACTTTGCATATAGAAAAGCGATCCATTTTCCAGCTATGAAAAAAACGATGGAAAAATGCAGTGGGTTGCGGGCAAGAATTAATGGCGCGAAAGTTTCCCAGCCCGGCCGGCAATTTATGTACGTACACGCTTTGCTTGCTCGCGTTACTTGCAGAGTATCTCCAGCCACTACTCACTACACCAACCTCATTGATTACATTCTTACTTACTATTAATAAGTAATTATTGTATTACATTAGTAGTTTAATGATTTTGAGCTACAAAACTTGAGCTACTGGACAAAAATATTAGTAATTTGATAACATGTCATGTGCGTCTAGCATGCGCGTACATTGTACAACGAGATGTCTCACTCTCGAGTGTAGTTATTGTCGATATCGACATAATGTCAAAATCATTTTTTGACATTATGTCGATAGATTTTGACGACAGATCTACACGAGAAAAAATATATGTCATGTTAGGGTCAATAGAGATGAAGAGGCAAACCATCAAACATCGAGAAAACATGTAGACAAAATTTTCTCGTCATGCGCATGCTAGGCGCAATGGTCGTTAGATCTGAAAAAATTGATCTCCTAGAATTTTTGCTGAAATCGTTTTCTATGCATCCATGATCAACTGATAAACATGAACATAAGTACATTAATTTTTTTAAATTGCAAAATAATCAAAGCACTTAAAGCATGACGTCATAATGAAATAAAATGGCCCCTGATACATAAAATTGGTGAACGCAATTTTCATTACCGCGGTCGTGTCCGAATTTTATCAACACTTCACAATTCATATAATATGATTGCACACCGTACATCACGGCCGAGCTTTTATTGGCGTTAGAAAAAACCGCCCAATCGCCGTCCGCCACCATTGTCCCGTTCAAATAATCGTAAATTCCGAACGGACAAAATATAATAAATTGCCGATGAGATCTGCGCTAACACTTCACCATACATTCGGCTGCGGACGACAAATTTTATCAACCCACGTAACTCCGAAGCAGGAGGGGCGATAATCGCCTGCGCGGCGGTCGACCGAGCGCAGAACGGCAAAATATTGTCTATATTTGCACTCTGTAACCCTTTGTTGTCGGTTTTTTTCGGTTGTTTCCGCGTAGAGGCTGATAGAACACGTTTTTCAAATCATTAAACAGTTTCGACCGCGGTCGACGGCAAAAAGGAGAGGCACATAAAAGGATTAAAAAACCGGGAAAAACAGCCCGAGGTAGCTGCTGTGACGGAGATAACTGAGTGTCGGGACTATGACCCACCGACCGAATTTACACGAACAAACGTTCTGGCCCAATTGACACTAGTACTGAGTTGCTTTATGTTGTTACTGAAGATTGAAGAGCACGAATTGTAAGCAAGCATTAAAATTACGAACAGAAAATGAAATAGGAAAATTATGCATTATATTCTTAGCGTAATAGAAAAAAACCGGCGAAGTGCGAGTTGGACTCGCCCATGAAGGGTTCCGCAGCAGCTATAAGGTTTATTTTTATGAAATTAAAAGGTTTTTGATTTATTTTTATATTTCATTTGATTTAATGAAAGTTAAATTAAGTTTACCATTTATGACGTATAAAAAACAACTACTTGCTAGATTTTGTTCAAACCAATTTTCGTTGGTAGTTTTTATACTAAAGTACATCATATATTTTTTTTAGACTTATCATGCCCCTACTTTAGAAGTTAGAGGGGGGGGGGGGGGGAAACATTTTACCACTTTGGAAGAGTCTCTCTCGCAAACTATTCAGGTTACAAAAAAATGATATTAGAAACCTCAATATGATTTTTGAAGACCTATCCATAGATACCCCACACGCATAGGTGAGATGAAAAAATTTTTTTTTTATTTAAATATAAAAGTATAAAAAAACAACTACTTGCTAGATTTCGTTCAAACCAATTTTCGTTGGTAGTTTTTACAGTAAAATACATCATATATTTTTTTTACACTTATCATGCCCCTACTTTAGAAGTTAGAGGGGGGGGGACACATTTTACCACTTTGGAAGAGTCTCTCTCGCAAACTATTCAGGTTAGAAAAAAATGATATTAGAAACCTCAATATGATTTTTGGAGACCTATTCATAGATACCCCACACGCATAGGTTAGATGAAAAAAAAATTTTTTTGATTCAGTTGTACCTATGGGGACCCCTAAAATTTTTAATAATTTTTCCATTATTGTATCAAAATCTTAATGCGGTTCACAGACTACATCTACTTACCAAATTTCAATAGTATAGCTCTTATGATTTCGGAGAAAAGTGGCTGTGACATACGGACGGACAGACAGACAGACAGACATGACGAATCTATAAGGGTTCCGTTTTTTGCCATTTGGCTACGGAACCCTAAAAAGTGTAGCAATACCTCACATAAAAAAACATCTGTCATAAGCCTTCTTAACAATTTAGTACAAAAGTGCTACGAACTGCTACGAATGCTACGAAACTATTTTTATAGTTTTCGTTTTACATTCACACATAAATAATAACTGCAAATATTTAAGTTCATATAACTAGAGAAGCAAAATATATTTTATTTATTTCATAACATATTGCGTATACTTTCAGTAGCATTGATCTCGTAAAAATAATCAATATGAGCCAAAATTCCAGTGTTTCAGGAAAAAGGCAGCCGTATAAAATATCTACGAGCAAATTGACTCCAACGGCCTTTACTTTACGACTTTTGTCGGAAACAACATATTATTCCTACCCCAAACACAGACATAAAGTACTGGATGAGCGTTGCCCACCGTTATTTCCATACCCTGAACTGAAACTGAAAAACTGTATCTACTCTTTAGTCCCTGAAAGGTGTTTGGTATTCTAGCATTAAATTAGTTAATTAAATAAAATAAAAAATTGTATACAAATGTTTTCATTAACATCTAAAGTTTTTATCAGCCTAATATTTGTAGGGGTTAAGGTCAGGCTGAAATTAATCTGAATGTTGATTGAATATTTAAAAATGTGTTTGAAAAATGCATTCTCTAGTATTTCACATGACATGTAATGAATATTATATGTACATATAAATACTTGAATAGCTTTTTGTAATAATTACACCCTTCATCATTAATCGGTATCACATCATTATAGGTATCACCATTAACAGTAATAACAGCTGTTAATGGTGATACCATTGACAGTTATTACTGCTACTGTGGTACGAATTTTTTACATTACAAACTTCAGTTAAGTACTTGTATGACATACTGAAGTAAAAATCTATGTTAAGTATTAGAGCCCCCGCAGACTACAGACTTTTAGTCGGCCGATAGTTTGACCAAATTGGGGCTTCAGTATATTATTATCGGCCGATAGAAATCGTTTTGTGTGCGCACCTTCATACATCGTCGTTCTGATTAAGCTTTCGATCAAACTATCGGCTGACTAAAACTCTGCAGTCTGCGGGGGCTCTTGGGATCATGTAAAAATATAGGCACATCCAGTAGATTTACTCCCGTAAGCTATCGCTATGAATAATTAACGCTATCCGATGCAAATACTCCCATTTTTTCCATTGGAACTGACGATCCGCGGGAGATCAATAGAATATTCCATTTTATACCATTTTACAGTTAGAATCATCATTACGTCGGTGCCCCCACACGTGTCATTTGCTTTAATAATGCACACACATTGTTCGAGTACATAAAAAGTATATGCCGATATTAATGGCTGCTGTATCATGAAAAAATAGATAATAATGCGTCAACTAGATGGAAAGATGGAATCAGTTTATTTATTTTTGATGCATTACTAAGTAATATGCTGTATTGCATGTGGAGTGCTGTTTCTTCAAGTTAACCTAAGCATATTGTCTGTTTAGGTGTTCATAGGACATAGAGTATGAAAGCTACAAAATGCAATCTAAAAAAATATAATATTATGATCAATGTTCAAAATAGAGACGTGAGGAACTGAGTCATAAGTCATAGCCTATAGTAATGTAGGTACTAGACGTTGGTAAAGTTTTTGTCTGACGAGATTTATATGCGTAAAAATAAAAATATGAAACAAAAACTATCAGGACAAACTACTGAATAATGTATATTTTATAACCCTTCCATTTTAAATCTTGAGTCGCATTTTCAAGAATTTAATATCAATCCACATACCAATCAATCAAAAATAAAATACATAATTAACGATCAACTATTTCGTTTGCTCTTTCGACCCCTAAATCTCGTTCATACGAAGTAGGAGCTTAAAACTAATACATTCGGGGGTGGCGGTGAGAGGAGAGCAGGGGGTGTTAATTATTCAAATTTTAATTTACGGAGCGGCCCCGGCTGGCCGGTGGAGCCGGGAAAAATGTCTTGCAGCCTTCGACAGCACCTATGGCTGTGAGGAATTGTACTTTTCCCCGGTGAAAATGTACTGTCGCATTGCGAGCTCTTTGTTATAAATTCAATTAGTGTTAAAAATGTAGAGAAGTTCATTTGCTTATTTTGTAGGAACGTTTGGCTTGTGTGTGCAGTTTTGGTATGAGACAATATGGATAGCTAGGAGCTGCTCATATAGGTAAAGACGCCATTTTCTCTTAAGTCTCTTAGAAAGGACCACGCAAGCTTTTGCTTTGATAACGGATACTAATAAATTGAAGTCACTGAAATGATTTGCAATACAAAATCTATAACAAAGGCAACTCTACCCCCACAGTAGCTGTCTATACAAATTCACATAAGAACTACACGTGTGCTTACAAATGCGAAGTCACGCCGTATTAACGGGACGAGTATTACTCGGATAACTGTTACCAACCCCCTGGATCACAATTTTGATATGGCAAAGCAAAAACCTGCGATAGCGCCGTCTTTTTCGCACCAATACAATAATAGAGGGACAAAAAAGCTGATGCTCTCAAATTCCGATGAGACAAACGATCAGAATACGAAGGCACGATTGCCATCTAAATAATTCAAGCGCCTAACCCGTACTTCAATGTTTTCGAAATGAAAGTGATGCGATCCCCTACGTTAGTATATACCCTATCGCCTAGGAACAAAGTCTACATTCGCGCAGCTCGTCATTTACGATGGAAGACGTAACGTTGCACGCCCGTATGGAGTTTTTACAAGCTTTTACACGAGATGTCGATTCGAATTCGCTCCCTCTCGTCGTGATGAGCTCGCAAAACAATGAATGATCGTAAAACGGGTATGACAAGATGGAAATAAAGGCGGCTAATAACCCGCTCGTGTCAATCATAGTGCCCGGATGAGGACTCGGGGGATTCGCGATGCAGATGTTATTACCGAGGTGTTGTTGCCAGACTTATTGGATTTAAATTTAAATTCTTTTGTTTTGCATTTCGAATGTGTGTATCGAAATGCTAGATGACTTCTGATAGACTTTGACAACGACCACGACCACGCATAACGTAACGCCAGAAACACAATTTTACAGGATCTATGGCCCCAGGTATATCAAAAATTTATGGAAATTTGTTTTGCAGATGGCCCTGTTCAGCTAAGTCAGTGAGTTTGCTTAACGGAACACTTTTTTTTTTTACTAAAACCACCTGCGGTTTGCCTTCAGCCGTATACGGAGGGATATCCTGGATCTGTCTAACACAGGAATCCCTTCACGACCGGCCGGTCTACCTCATAAGGGACCGGACTTCCACTAAGTTAGGGAACGCTTCGGCAAACTGAAGCGTCCCCCTCGGCGACGGGACTAGCTAAGCCGGGCAGGTTCCCATCCTTACCCGGAGCCCCGATTAGACAGAAGTTTGGAGGTTCGCATAGCGACGCCTCCCCACTCCCGTCCTACGCCGGCGGAGCGAAACGGAGGATGGGTCATCCTCTCTATTCCGCTCCGCGGCCTCTTTCTGCGAAAGGACGGTTTCACAGAAAGAGACCGCCACCTGCCAGGCCTCATCACTCTCGAGCATGCAGCGAACCATGCTCGAGAGTGAGAGGTCCCGCCCAAACACCACCATGAGATCATAGCGCTGCACGGCCCAATGATCGCACACCTCGAGGGTGTGCTGGGCCGTGTCCTCCGCAGCGCCACAATCATGGCAGGCTGGGTAGGCTCCCTCCTAGCAACCTTACACAGGTTTTTTTAAAAGTATTGTGGAGCATGTTTTTTCCTTAGTTTTTATTATTATTACTTATTACTTTTCCTTAGTTTTTATTATTCGTATGTGCCCGGTGAGCACCTGTGTAAGGCGGAAGGTGAGGGGTGGGCGCAGAGCCTAAGCAGTACGTTGACCGTACTGGGCCTGCGCCAGGTCCTCACCCCACCTCCTCAGCAGCCACTGCTCTCCTAGCCTTCGGACCCGCCGGAGCTCTTCCCATTGCAGGTCTTCGCCCCGCGACCTCCTCTCTGAAACGAGGAGGTGCAACGCGGCAAAGACCCTAGCAAACAGCTCCCACGGCGGGTCTCCCGCCAGGGCAATAGCTGCCGCCCAGGAGACCGTACGGTACCCCCTGATGACCCTCACCGCAATGACCCGCTGTGCTCTTCGCAACTGGGCCTTATTACGAGCGGTGAGGGAATCCGCCCAAATTGGGGCACTGTACATTGCTATACTCCGACAGACTCAGGAGTATAGCCGCCTGCAGGCTTCGCTGGGCCCTCCTATATTAGGCAGGAGCCGGCCCAGCGCTGACACTGCCCTTACGACCTTCGTTAACGGAACACCTAATTTTTACCAAATATTTCTGCCATCTCCAAATATCGGTCCCAAACATTCTGAGACTCAGTATATATTTACATTTCAAAAATATATCGATTTTTCCTCAATCAATACCATTAACCAAACAGTACAAAATGAAACGCAAGTCAATTAGCAGTATATTCGGGGATACTCACCAGTCACGAGGTGAGGGTGTCTCGGGGATGCGATGGTGTTAATTATACGATTTTCTTTGAAATAACTTTATAAATATTAGATAAGGTTCGCCCTTTGCTGGCCTTTCATGAACCCTATATCGGATTCTGTGTTTGGTGCACGTTTTGAATACGGTAATTACATAAGTATAGAGTTCTTTTGATTATGAATACACGATGAGCTCGAGAAATGATGGCTTATGTGCTGAATGAGATTTGTAAATGAAGGTTGTTTATTTGACATACATTTTGTATCGATCTTAGCTTCTTGGCTATAAGTGATTAATATCTAAATTGTAATATAACCTACTATGATTTTTTGTTTCTGTTACATATTACTTAAAACAATGTATTGCAAAATTGTATTTTAAAAATTTGTTAACGCAATTTAGTTAACCCGACATTTTTCTTAGTGGCTAACTGCCGCACACGACAAATTTTATTTACAAAACTGTAATAAATGAAAATTTTATATAATGTACATTATCTGTCAAACTCTTCATTTAATTACAATTAATTAATTAATATTCGTCCCTGAGTGCGGCAGTAAGAGGAGTAAATAACTACCAATGTTTAAAGTATGAATTCGATCTGCACAGTGAGAATTTTTAAAATTCCTACTAGACGAAATCAAAAACTAACGATGGCAAAAAATGCCGATTTTCTGAGAAACTAGTCATAAAGTTTTAGATTTATCAAAATTAAACTCGCATTTTCTTAATTTTTATCTCCTATATTTTTGGATTTTATTTTCCTACGAATATTTAAAATTCTACTCTATAATTTATAAATATTCGTAACGTTACGAATACTCAGTCAATTGTGTGCTTACCCCACCTACCATCGTTATTGCAAAAAAGGAGGTTTCATCATTCCTACATTCTTTTTGACGCACTATCTCCTAATAATGACCTCCCTAAAGAGAACTTCGAAATTTAAATCCTTTGAAGGTTCGGCGAACGCGTGTAGCCGGTCCATTATTAAATAGGCCCCACGTCAGGTTAATTAGGTCCCCGTATAATGTACCTCCCCGAACCGGCAATAAATACGTGTAAAATAGGCGCAGTGATCTCCGAAATTTTCAGTTTTCGGCACTCCTCTAAATAATTCATCGCGCGGCCACCTCGCAAAAACGAATTCTCTAATGTGAATGGAACTTAGCTCGGACCCGGGACGAGAAATAATTAAAGCATAGCATTAAAAATTCTTGCAGCAACTCCGGTCGGCCGGATATATGATAATATTCATATACCCGCCCCGTTCTTGGCTGGATTCTGCTCATTATAAGTACATACTTGATTTAAATGGAAACTTCAATTTACGCTTTTAGGACCCGAGTGCGGGTCGAAAACTTTATAAATTATACATGTTCACATATTTGATTATTTTTAATGACTAATTATTATGTAGCGCAGTACAATTAATATGCCGGGTATGTAGACTGAACGATTTACATGTATGGCTCAATTAACTTTTCTTAATCTTTCGCTAAGTATGGAGCGAAGAATAAACACACAGCGACGCTTCATTCGACAATAGTAAAGTAATATAAAAGAACTCTAGTAGCACTAAAACATGCACACGAAAAAGATATTAAAAATCTGAGTTACAAAGCGTAAAAAATGTCTTAAAATAAAGCGCGGTCAAAACAAAAGCTAATATGATTAGAAACGAATTACATATGAAGCGCGGCCCGCGATAAGCCGGCAGCTAACTAACCCATACCACTTCACCTTTGTTCGTCCACTTTCTTTGTATTTTGTTTCATTTCATGCAAAATTTAATTTCGTTTTCAAGACTCGCGCGGAATGATATTACGGCGGGACCGCTTGTAATTTCATCGCTCCTCAAGTGTGTGTGGACAGCGGGGCCTTTTTCATCACATTCCCTTTCGGTCGGTGCGCGGCAGTTTTTCGTTTACGTTTGTTCGGAATTAAACCGCGGGATTGTGGGATCGTTAATTGCTCGACGAAACCACCTGTGAAATTTCATCGGCCAACTTTTACTTTGAACACTTATGTGTGTTATGCCGCAATTAAGGCGTTGTGATTATAAATGCCCGACGAATTTCTAACTATTTAAATCCAGAGCCTACTTATTCGCTCCTGCACGAAACTGCAACGTCTCATCGGAGGAATTAATCCATAGTGAGAGCTGAATCATTTGGTAAGGTTACGCCAAGTCCAGCCAACTCATCACTACTGACATTGAATTAGAATAGCCACACCAAACAACATAGGTCCCATAAATAAATTCCTCTCACGAATACTAACATTTTCATCAAACAAAAACAAGACAACAATATTTACGAATCAAGTATCAATTGGCGAGATCTGAGCCTCAATACACAAAGAAAACCTCAGAAGGATCCCCTTAACAAGTGTCTTCGGATCCCCTAAGTCTTATAAGAATCGGGCCACCCCAATTCGGTATCGATACTGCTTATACAGTCCAGTGGTTTAAGGGCTCCTCCCCAAGGTAAAGGGATAAAAAGACAGCTTTTTATGCGATGTTCGCGCAAATCGGTCGATGTAGGGGCGATTAGAATATCTGAGGAACGTGGGAACTTTCGCTTTGTACGTAGATCAGGTATGAGATATTATTGTATGCATGCCTTTTAATGAAATTTTATCGGAAATCATAACTCTAGGTCCTCAACTGTGATTACATTTAGGGTTAGTCCTTATAGCAATGTGAAGAGACGATGCGAGGTATTTCGGAATGAATAATTTATAATTGGAATATGTATTTTTAGATGATGAAATGATACACGCGAGGACTAAAATGATATATTATATTATTGAAAGAAACACAAAATATATTGTACACGGACGTAGCTTCGTAAAATGTTATTATATGTCATAGACGAATATTTTTCTGACAAGTAAAATATTTTCTTCTAAATTCCAAATATGAATTCCAAATAGTTTTCGTTCACACTTCAACATTAGATCATGAGTCTATCAAGGCTGTCAATTTAATGTGTTGTAAATAAAGTGCATTTTCGAACGCCTCATTGAAAATGATTCGTCTTGCCTAGTCACGTATGGGAACTGTACTTAATCTTTATACAATACTACCTCTAGATGACGCCCGCAACTCCGTTGCGCCAAAATTCGATTATCGCGCGGAAACCGTACATTTTTCCGGGATAAAAACTATCCTATGTCCTTTTCCGAGACTCAATGTGTCTCCATACCAAATTTCACCTATCATATATTCAATCGGTTCAGCGGTTTGGGCATGAAGAGGTAACAGACAGACAGAATGACACACTTTCAGATTTTTTATATTAGTATGCATATAGATACTAGTTAACTTTTCACTTACGTTATGGCCTCAATGACCCTCCTACCAAATACCTATTAGTTTGCTGACAAAAAGGACCTACAACATGCCGAATTCCACATCAGTCCCACACACAAGAAGTCAATTTGTCTATGCGTGTCGGGGTGAAGGTGTCAGCTCGCGCCCGCTCGGATTAGTCGGGAAATTGGTTTAAGCAGCCTCCGAATCACGTTCCCACCGTGCCAAATCACTCCGAATCCGATGTACAGTCATTGCCCCATATACGCATCCCCGATTCCATACATTTTAGGACGCGAGGATGTTATTCCTCGAGACACGTGGCTGTACCGAGAACGAAATCTATCAAGTTTGCCAAAGTAGACATTTATTGAATTAGATTAATTAAATCCGGAGCGTGTATGGCAAAATTGTAACATGTTTTGTATGTGTTGCTAATTTTCTTTGTAATAAAATGAAAAATTTGGTTTGTATTAATATGGATAAAAATCATATATTTTTTTTACACTATTATTATAGTCAGGTCGTACTGAACATATGTGAAGTAATAACGAAATCGTTCAATAAGGAGTAAATTATGAAATAACAAACAAAAAGTTATTTAATCACATTACAATTTTTCAACATATTTTTCCGACCTGCTAATATTATCACCAAAATACTGATAGGTACCCGAAATTAAATCTATTTATACTATATATTCTTCGTATAAAATATATTCCTGTTAGACACAGCCATAAAATAGTATTACACAGAAGAAAAACCATAAAATAAATCCCGCAAAATCCTCGCATCCGATCCTCATTCCGATGCCAATACATCGTAATAAGATTAGCGACGTCGCACGGGCGTTACATAAATAGTTTGTGACCTATAATTGGCGTCCCGGCCGTATCAACCGCCGAATCTACCCTATATTGAAAAGGACATCCAAACACGACATGATAAAGTTTAATTTGGTGCTCCCAAAGCACGCTGTGGTCATCACTCGCATGACTAAGCAATATCGACTTGAAGGTGATGCGACAATCATTCAATTGAATTCCAACTCTATTTCAAGGACATAAAGTTTAATTTGAATCGGGGGTGCACCAGCTAGTTTTCTCCGATCGGGTACCGTTTACAAATTGGATCGGTCGTGGGTAAATCAGGGTTAGCCGTAATTGAGTCTTACAGGATCATTCGGTTTACGATCTCGGTCGCGGCGGTCAAAGGATTATGATCCGGATCTATTGATCTAGGGACAAGTGTTTGTTTTCTAATACCCTCGTTTGATTGCCGCCATAAAGATACCTTTTACAGCCTCTATCTGCCCTTAAATGTTTTTGAGTTAAGCCAAAAATTGACAATATTACGAACTGATAGATCAACAGGGAAACTTCTATATTTGCCTAGACTTACTTCAATAAGTAGAAATACCTACCCGATTCTAGATTTGAGAGCTTGGATAATAGACATGATTTTTTTACACATAAGTGGGTCTCAAAGCTTTTTTAATCTATAATGAAAAGCAAATCCATATTATGGTAATAGTCGATAATATGTATTTGCTACGCTAGTGACAACTTTATTCTGCGTAACCGTCTTTACGTGAGCTGCAGTAGATCAAACACCCAAAATATCTGTAACTCACTTTTAATACACCTATTAACTATAGATGCAACAAATGTATTCCGTATAACAGGGGTCACCAAATAGCGGACCGCGGTCCGCATCCGGACCGCCGACCCATTGTGTGTGGACCAAACATTATTGAAGATGAACTTCGTTAAAAATAAATTTCGGTCTCGACTCTCAACTTACTGATGAACATCTCCAGGATTTAATGTCAATAGCTGTCAACAATTTCACTCCAACCTTCAGACATAAATATAACTAGCAACAAAAATTGACACTTTTCTCACTGATATGTAAGTAAAATACCTTTGCAAAATGTGTGGACCGCGAAGGTCATTTCATTTCTTAAAATGGACCCCGAGCGAAACTAATTGGTGACCCCTGCCGTATAACATACAAGTACAGCTTGGCAAAGAAGAGTGTGGATTAAATGAGGGCGCTTTTCTTTAAATACTGGCAACCCTACACTTCGCTTTTGACACTATATATACTAGAGTTGACAAGTAATGTAGTGTTGTCATAAATAAAAACTCTTAGTTCCAGCTGTCACCGCATCAGACTCTTCTTTGCCAAGCTGTACCTACTATTTACTATCCGCAACATGAAACGCCCAAATTTTATTATCTGTATGATGTAGTTAATTTTAATATCTTGTATTATTCAAGTATACCTGCAACAAATGAATTCCGTATAGCACACGAGTATTACTACCAACCTTAGTAGCGGGTTATATTCCCGTGCGGGGCGCGGGCTGTTTGCACAGGATACTGTTTGGCGTCCGTCTGAGACAATATATACGTTTAATTACTCAGCCTCCTACATAAGAAACGTGTACAATGTGTTTATTCGGATCAAATAGATTTTGCTTTAAGGAATGGTTTGGGTTTGTGACCGATCACCTTCATGGTCTAGTGGTCTTAGGGCTTCTTTTGTATTAGGTCTTTGATTCCCGAGTTGGAACAACTAAAAATATCATTTTCAAGTCTGATAAGGATAGCGCAGGCTTTTCACCTACACAAAAAAAAAAAACAATTGTCTGACAGAAAGATGACTCATGCGTCGGAAGGGCTTGTAAGAAGTTGGTCCTGCGCCTGGTCTCTCGCTAACTAGGTAAGATCGGCGTGATACATACGTCGTTAGAAATGAACCGTCCTTGCTAGGCTCTCTTAACGTATTCTGAAATCGGTTATGGCAAAACAACGTTAGCCGGGTAAGCTAGCAAATAGAAAACAAGTAAACATAATAATTTTATGTACTGGCAGTTCTTCAACTGCCAGTACATAAAGTTATTACCAAAGATGAGAGAAAGCGACATGATCGCATTAACCTTGGAAGTTTTTAAGCCGAAGCGTTTATAAAATGCAGCGTCTCTCTCCAACTTAAATCCGTCTGCAGACTGAAGTCTAAAACATCTTAGCATAATTAGCGAAGGGGCTGTTTATTGCTAATATTAGTTGTAAGGATTATTTCTAACGGTTAGGGCGGCGTAGTTGGCGTTTTAACAGTCATTATCATAATTTTGTTTACGACTTGCGACTTGACGTACGGTAACTGGCTTTGATTGTGGCTTATCCCGAGATTAAAGATGATTTAATTAGAAATAGTGTTAAAAGTAAATTGACAACAATACAAGTACAGTTTAATCTTTATGTATTGTGTAATACCTCAATGGTGGGAATGGCAGACACGATAGATTTTCAATTGTTATTCGGCAGCCGGGTGCCGCTTGGGGATTGATGGGTTAATTTTTAAACAAAATACATGTATAGGTTCTGCTTGAAAGTTATTTACAGTACAAGAGTAAGAATGTAAAAGTAAGGCTATAATAAGCCTATAATTTTTAAATAAAAATCAATAGATAAAACCAGGCACTTAAAAGTTAATTAAAATCACCCGGATAAAACAGGAAGAGAAGTAAAAGCAACAAATCTTAAATCACCGAAAAAGTTTTCGCTTATTAATTTTATTAAAATTATTGGCTAGACTCAATCCGCTTGCACAAATCTGAAAACGCCTCCCTCGCCCCCATCTAGATGGTGGATGCGGGCAAATCTTCGAATTAATTTTACTGCCGAAATATGCAAATTCCAAGATATAGCCGCCTAATAACATGTACAAAAGAGTGGTGACTCAAACGCGCGAAAGCCATAGAGTATCAAGACGGTATATCATTTTGGTTACATTTATACCTTCATGGAGAGAACCGCTGAGAGATATTTGGTAAACAAATATTTTATATTCGCGTACCTACTATTCACACTTTACGTGTAAACTTATTAAAATAACTAGTACATGAAAATACCATATTAAATTGATTAAAATCATAATTATTATCAAAGTTATCAAACTTGAATTCCTAACAATGTTAGTTGATATCATAATATTATTAAATAATAGCTATAATAATAGCATCAATCACAAAATGTTAATTTTGATGTCGAACATACCCAAACTTCAGAAATTCGTGGCACGCCATCAAAGAGCGTCCCAAGTGAAAACTATTCTTTGTCTCGTCTACATTGCATTCCCTAAATAATAATAATCTTTGGCTTAATCGTTACCTCAGGCTAACATTATAGCCGCTTCGAGGAGCTTAATAGGTTACAAAATTTACCGTGATAGTAGAAAATACACGATGCTTACGTGCCAGCCGTCTCGCGAACTTATCAGCCGTTGTAAGATTTCAGGTGTTTAGTTTAGTAAATGCGGTTAAGCCAACCTTTCGGCGTTGTTTAAGGCTTTTTGCCAAAATTTAATGAACCGCCCCTAAGGCCCATATGGTTTAATGCAGCGCAAATATTTACCGTTGGGGAAAATTGTATTTTCCATTGTTACTTGAAAGATTTTGAATCATGTATTATGTTCTGAAAGGTGCTATTTTAGATTTAGCCCTAGATAGTACATAGATTAGATAAAAGTAATGTCTTTGAATTTGGATAAGTTTCATGCTGTAAATTCAGATCTTTTTCAGTGATCACCTCTTTAACGTTTATTTATCTACACATTTCATATTGAGGTTATCCACAAGAAAAATATGCACCATCTACCTAGGTAACACTGAAAATGTTTAGAAAATGAAAAACGGCTTAATATAGAAAGTTGCCAATACTTTTATTGTTTTTCGAAGTAATCTCCGTTCCTCTCTACACATCGTCGCATTCGATGGAACCACCGAGAAAAGCAGTGGGCCCAGTCTTCCTTAGGGTCTCTTTTATGGCATTTTCGTACGCTTTCGCCGCATCTTCAGGGCTCGTAAAGCGAATACCTTGAGGTATTCGCTTTACGAACTTATTTTATATTTATTCACTTATTTAATCTTTAGTTCTTGGGAATAAATGAAAGTCACAGGGCTCCAGGTCAGGACTGTATGGCGGACGACTCATTATTTCGACACCTGCCATAGTCAAATATTCAACAGTCCGTTTTGCGAAGTGCGCTGAAGCATTGTCGCGGTGAAGGAGGATCCTGCTTCGAGGGCGCTGCTGTCGAATTTTTTCCAAGACAACAGGCAAACAGCGATTGACATACTAGTCTGCAGTAACTGTCCTTCCATCTTCTAGCACAATTGTCGCAAAATTACCTTTCCGATCAAAGAATGAGGCAATCATCTTTTTTCCTTGACTTCTTCTCTTTACCTTAGTGGGCCAATTCTCGAAAGGAAACACCCACTGAGCTGATTGTCTTTTGTTTTCGGGTTCGTAGCAATATATCCTTAGCTTCCATCACCTGTGACGATGTCAAATACAGCAATTCAGTCACTGCCGTTGAAATTATCTAACATTTGCCGACACCAGTCCATGCGAAGGCGTTTTTGGTCGTCGATTGAGGTATGGGGAATGCATCTGTTACAAAGCTGCTTGATGCCTAAATGTTCATATAATATTTTTTGAACTTAACTAGGTCATTCTTTTATCTTCCTCTTATCATGCATCGCACAGCACTGATGTTTTCTTCAGTAATCGCTCTTAAAGGACGTCCCTCACGCGGATCACAACTGAGATTGCTACGTCCATGCTTTAACTCGTTAAACCAATTGTAAATAGTGGCACAAGATGGGGCTTCATTAAGAAATGCTAATCGTAGCCTATCATAGCTTTGTTGATGAGTAAGCCCACAACGAAAGTTACAAAAAATCATTAACTGAAAATTTTCTTGCGATAGGTTCGTTTTCATGTGTAACAAGAGATTAGATTTGCCGCCAATTCACAAAAACAAATGAAAAATGAATGCAATATATTAAATTATGTTATCAAAGAGTTTCAAAATTGAAATTCAAAAAAAGTTTTTATAAGTAATGTTCCTAACTGGCTAGTTCTAAACACTTTCAGTGTGACCCACGTAGCAATCACAATAGCTTTAAATAACAATATACTCACTTGCATAACACCGTCTGGTTTCCCGAGTCAAACAGTCCACTTCTGCCCCATCTCGACGGCAGTTCCACCACTGTCACCCCCCGGGAGCCCCACAGACACAGCCGGGTCCCGCACTCGCTGCTCATCAGCCGCTCCACCGCGAACGCTGGCGGGGACACCAGGTGAAGTTTCTGGAAAGGAATGAGACTTGAATAGTTGGAAGTAGTTACATCATAAGGCCACATAATATAAGGATTGACGCGTTTGCCCCGTGGTACGCGTTGCTACGGTGTGCTAGGCGTGGTAGGCTGTGCTACGCGGAGTTACGGTATGCTACGCGTTGCTACGGTATGCTACGCGTGGCAGGCCGTGCTACGTGGAGTTACGATAGTATGCTACGCGTTGCTACGGTGTTCTACGCGTGGTAGGCTGTGCTACACGGAGTTACGATAATTATTATGCTGTTTTGCTACGGTGTGCTACGCTTTGCTATGGTGTGCTACGGTTTACTATGTTTTTTTTTTGTTTATTCGTCCTACTGACTTTAAAGATTAATAAATATCGGAGCAAAAATCAAAAAGATATTATTACGACTTGTTATAATACTATAGATGTACTAAGTGATCTAAATCGATACCGACTAATTTTAATACGGTCCGTTAAAAGTCAGTAAGACTTCATCATGAATGCAATTTAAATTATTATTATCACGCCAACACACCAAATATCAGTCAAACAAGTCAGCGTCGGCGAAATATGATTAAGAAACTTTTTTAATCAATAAAAATAATAAAAGATGAGGGAGCGCTTGCCGGTTTAGCTTTTTTTCGCTTTATTTCTCATTACGACGCCGTTCGCTCATTTCCTATTACGCAATACTTATAATTATTTAACGTTTGAACGCGGTCGCGTCGGCTCGCTCGCGCCGAGGAAATTGAAAAACTTGTCTTGATCGCCGAGTGTGAAATTCTAAGGATCGACGACATTTCCAAGTAGCTCAACACGAAAAAATAAAACGCTTATAATCTCTAAAGTTTTTAATGAGTTCTCCAACATGAAAAACGTCCAAAAACGATTTATATTCGTTGGTAAATTAAACAAAAGCGAACTGCATTAGGAAGAGATTATCGAAAAGAATCAAACGGCGCCAACCCTTCCCCATTCATCCGGTCGTTACGACCCTCGATGATGGCTTAAAACATTACTTACACAAGTTATGTCGGGAGTGCCGCGGAATTGTTTCTAAATCGACACATTTCAACTCAAATAAAAGTGGTAAAAATATGTTGGGATTAATTCGATAGAGTAGGTATTAAGAGATACGAAGGGCTGAGGGATAAAAGTGTTGTAGTTAACCAATTGGAGTGTAAAAAAGTAGAAACTTTCAGTTTCAATCATCACCACCTTAAGTAACGAGGTACCTAGGTGTTTAGTCTTTTTCTTTATTTAATTATTTTGTTTTTTACTTTTATCACATAGTTCTCATTATATAGTGGCCAATAAATATGTATGAATCGCTATTAGGAGCAAGTTCGTAACACGAATTTCAGAACTAGCCTCATGAATATAGAAGGGTTAAAAATATAATTACGACGGGCATTATTGCGTCGGAATAAATTATATACGTTTACGACCTTACGCGACCCCCGATACTGTCGTTACAAAAAAGATGGCCACACACGATCGAGTACGCCGCCCGTAAAACAATATTATATATGCAAATTTCATACCGCAAGTACAATAAAAATAAAAGCCGGGGATTTGCAGGGTGGGATATTAAAATTCGAGATGCACGTACATCGCTAAGCCGTCCACAATTAAACCAAGGTGGGCGCCGGTCCATCGCGGGGAGGCGGGCGCTCGCAGGGTTACTTTTTCCATATTTAATAAAATAATACGAAATTAAAATATTCAACCCGCGTCAGGTCGTGTATCGCGATCGGGTGGCACGGACAGATTTTTTTGACATCCCTATACGTGACCGGAGATTCAGCAAGCGAACAAGTTTATTTGCAAAAATTGTAAATTATATTATAATTAAAATGTGTAATTTCCTCCGGGTGGAGCGGTAATGCTACGTGTAAGCGTGGCGCTACGTAGCAAACTTCGTTGGAGTATTTCTTGTGTTCTGTATATAAAAATCGACATGAACAACTTTTTAAGATATATAAGTGTCTATTTGTTTCCTTCGGACGACCTCTGTGGCTCAGTTGGTGGGCTGTTGGTAGTTCTAGCCGGGGGTCGCGGGTTCGAATCCCGCCGACGGAACAAAAAGTTTTCAACGTTCCTGGGTCATGGATGTGTATTAAAGCGTCCATAGTATATTATTATTATTATTTGTTATTGTAGTTCCTATACGAATAAACCAATTTTAGTCATTTATTTTTTATTTAAAGGTTTATGTGATTTTGTTGTTCTAATTAGCAATTATAATTTTGTTACTGACAGCAAGCGTACTGCTTGAGATGCTATAGCATGCTATGAGCTAGGCAGTTAAATATACCACCAAATAAACAACTTTATATGCGTTATTTATGTTCGGTAAATGACATAGTTGGCGTACAGTGTTAAAGTTAGATGCGAGCCATTTTGGAATACATTGCGAAGTCTACATACAGCCGGATTGAATAGACTCTTGTATAAGCGAAATCCTCTATTCGCACAGATTTTAGTGCAAAAAGACAGGCTTTCATCTGATTGTATATCATCATCATTAGTATTTGGACCGCAGGATTTGAAATATTTTCGAATTCTAAAGGTTGTATTCATGTTCTGATGGGCATTTGTTTTAATGTTAAGCATAAGAAAACTTTAATAACAGCTGTACAACATGACTTGAGCACCAGTAGAACTCATTGATACTCAGAAGTTTGCCGGAGAGTTACTGTAAGCTTAATGAAAAAAAATAGGTCATATTATATATACCTTATAGACTAACATCTAGGTAAGCTGTTTAATCAATATGACAAGATATATTGATTAAACAGCTTACTTAGATGATTCAATTATTGAATAATATAGCTTAGTTTTTATTTTTGACTAGATGACGCCCGCAACTCCGTTGCGCCAAAATTCATTTATCGCGCGGAACCCGTACATTTTTCAGGGATAAAATGTATCTTATGCCCTTTCCCGGGACTCAAAGTATATCTATACCAAATTTCAGCCAAATCGGTTCAGCGGTTTGGGCGCTGAGAGGTAAGAGACAGAAATACAGACAAACACACTTTCGCATTTATAATATTAGTAGGTATGGATTAGTATGGATAGTATGGATGCCTCGACCTTTCAATTTGTAATGTTACATATTAAAAGATCGAGACTTCTACTACAATAATTTATGAATATTATTTTCTAAGCTCGTTCAACCTTAAAAAGTAATGTCATCTTATACTAGAACATTTTATTATAGACTCAATTTTAAACATATTTTTGAGTTACATTATGTAAAGTTGAGAGTTTCTGGTCCGAGTGTTAGCATTCAGAACTAATTTCACGCTATTCACCAACAGATGGCGCCAGAAACAGCAGCTTCATACAGCCACCTAAAGGTATACTTTAATTCCTACGTGAATGCTGTATGTCGACGATTTTATACTTTTCGGGAATTTCTTACAAATTGTTTATTTTGGTAGGTTTAATGTTTTTCTAGTACAGTAGATATAATTAATATCGTTTTACGTTTATACAAATGAAATATTGTTTTAATAAACTTACATGTTACGGGTATTTTTTGCAATCAAAATATAATGCTGGTAGTCTCCTCCGATTATGTGATCAGATTATTTTATATTTCCTTACCCGTTTTCAAGCCTACCTATACTGTACTCGGCGAAACGTGGCGGTAGCGCTCATTGACTCCCTGTCAAAAACTTGTCATTTTCTATACAAAGCCGCGATTGACAATGAAGTGTCAGATATTATTTTCAATCGCGGCTTTGTATAGAAAATGACAAGTTTTTGACAGGGAGTCAATGACCGCTACCGCCATGTTTCGCCGAGTACAGTATACCAAATATGACTAAGTGATATAAAAGTTCATTTTCTACAAATATCAGGATTTATATTGTTTACATCTAACTATAAGGTTTAAAAATGTAAACAGTAAAATCATAGAAGTAGTTATTGACTGGTCTAAAAATATTAACTAAAAATAAAATAGTTTAATTTTCGAATGAATTTAAATCAAATGTTTTCAGAACGTCCTACGTTTTGCCTACCACCGGTGTAACAACAACTAAGTTGCTGCTGTACCTACTGTCGCAAAGCATTGAGAACAGGCGATAACTTTCTTCACATACACAAGCGATAATGTAGAGCTGCTATAGACAATAAGGGACAATGTTAAATCTAAAACGCAATCAAAATATATCCTGCTGTATCGATAACCAAACCTATATAGAAAGAAACATTAATACTTAGTTTATAATTGTATGACCTAGATATACACAAAGTAAACCTAATCTTTCGTTCCGTCTTCGTGAACCTGCTCAAAGCGCGGAGAAAACTCGGAGCATAAATCACCTGTCCTGGCACTACCTACTCTCTCTGAAGCCATTAGCATTTTTTATGCATAGAAATCGATCCGTCGACCGTCTAATGCCTCCCGCGATACATTAATATCTTACTTTTTATGACTCTTCTGTAACAATCCGTCTTACTCCTCGCGACGTAAGCGCCAACGCTAAATTCGGGATTCTAAACTCTAGTTGGCTACTATAGAGTTTAATCTTCCTCGCACGCGTAACGACGAGATAAAGTCGGTATAGAAATTATGCGAGTTGCAGGAGTTGATAATAGGTGGCGCTGGCGATTTCTTTAACGCTTCCATTTTTCTTTCACGGGCACTTTGAGATTAAAAGTTTGGAAAATGAAATGAAAAGTTAGTGAGCCGGTGCTCCGGTACGTATTGGCAACGCGGATGAGAAATTGAGATATTGTCAAATTATGTGCCGCTACGGTAAGTTTATAGGCGTTTCGTTTCGCTTTTTAATAGCCGTTCAAGTTTTATCGAGATGAGATTTTATAAGTTCGGAAATAAGTTCGAAATTTTAAAGTGTAGATTATTATTAGGCTTCATTCAAATCATTTAAGCATGTAACTTGTAAGGCATACGAGTACGCTGAGTGAACAAAAGAACTACATAGACAAATATCAACTTTATTATCATTTACTTATTTGACGTCTTGGATTCTGTAACCTGTAAATTATTTTTACTATAACAACATACTTCCTCTTCATTATAAATGTTTCCCGCAAGTTCTTAGTGAAGAAATCCGTTTATCGCGGGAAGATTCCATTTTTCCATGATAAAAAATATCGTATTTTCGACTCAGAGTATGTTAATTAAAATCAGCACAGCAGCTAGCTGCTAAGTGTGAAGAAGTAAAAGAAAGTAGGTATTATAATGATAATTTATTATATTACTACTCATACTGAAGTTAATTATAATTATTAAATTAAAGATTAAAGCCAAGTGTTAATAAGATTACAAAACAGTATTGATAGTTTCCCAACAGTATAGTGCAGGTAGTAGTTTTGGCGCCGCGCCAGCTCCCCGCAGGAGCACAGCGGTACGGTCACTTACCATCGTATCACCGGGCACAATTACTCTAATATAAGCGATTGCTTTGTTTAACAATTAGTCAAGCGTGAGTTGTGAAGTGGCCTGTAGAAGACTTGTCTTTTGTTGCATAGAGATCACGTTATCTTACTTATATTTTAAGGTTCACAATGGTCCATGCTGGCCCACTACAAGCCATCGCCATTGTGTAGACGGGGTGTATGATGGCGGACGATGGAACGTTCAAGTTTATTGATTTATTCGTGGTCTACAGTTGAAGATGGCCTGTAGTGGCCATCGTGGGCTATTGTGTACTGGCTATTTTAAAGTGCAAGTTTGTAAGTATCTATTTAAAACCTATTTATGAAAAAATTAAGGCTGATTTCGTGGTATCTATGAATTGGTATTGCATACACCCAATTTATTAATATTTAGCGTTAACTATGGACAAGACTAGAAGAGATGCATCTGAGCATAGCAACACAATGACGACTACTTAATTATGTAGAAACACGAGTACGTTTCTACTTTTTTACTGTTAAAATGGAGGACAGTTCAGTACATATATCCAAAAGATCCCTATCCATAGTTAAAAATCACGGCTGATTGCAAAGCTGTCGAATGCAAAATCCATATCTATGGTGAGCAATCATAGGACAAATATTTTTGTAATCGCTTCTATCGGTCCATCATTGGCCAACGTATACAAGGTGTAACGAAACTAAGCGATAACACTTTAGGATAGCACCCCTGTATAGAGTTCGCTGTGAAAGAGCAGCGCTGAAACATTAACTTTTTAAACTTTTGTATGGGAAAATTCATGACGCTGGGACGCTTGCCCACACAAATTACGAAAATATCTCTTTCAGCGCTGCTACTTTTACAGCGAACTTCGTACAGGGTACCCATACACACCCTAAAGTATATCATCACTTGGTTTAACACCCTGTAGGTATTAATTGTCTGCAGACACTTTTTTACTCTTAAACATAGTATATGCTGGGCAAGTATGCTAATTCGGAGATAAGCTGTTACAAATAAGCGATTAAAGTGCTGGCTGCCGCCGATACGGAGTTGGCTTCGCGCCCGTCTGCTATCTGCGCTGCCGTATACAATATTACTTACGCTTATTGGTTCGATCTACGTGCTAGTTTTGTTAATGTACTTATTAGTTCGATTAGCTTGAACTTCTGTTTAGTTGTTTTAAGTACATGTCACAGGGTTGATGGTATACCTAATGGAAGGTAGAGGTTAGAACATCCCATAAAAATCAGCCTATACAGATTTGCAATATTTTTTTTACAAATACATCGTTATCAATCGGTCCTCGCGTTCGATATAATTACGACCTTGATCGGGCCAGCAAGTGGAGATTATTGAGTACATAAAATACTTAATTCCTTAGCGATATCTGCTTGTAATTACAACATAGATTTTACGTTATTATTCTGATTAGATTTTAGGAAAAAATACAATTCCAGGTAAACATTATAAAAATATCAATTCCCAAAAACAGAGATTATAATACCAAGTTAATGAATATGATAACGTGGAAATTCGTTCCCTAATCATTTAGTACGTCATTTTTTATAAACGTCTCGAAATTAATTTTCCAGGTAGATAAGAGGGTCGAAAACGATCATTGTAATTTCTATTTAATTTATATTAGGTATCCGTTAAGGAGATCACTTATTTTTCAAGATATTTCATATTCAATGTAATCTTAGTTTACAAATAAAACAATTCTGTACCTTTGAGACCTTAGTAACATTAAACACAAAAGATTTTTTAAACGAAAACGGCGTTATGCACTTTATCGGTATGGGTAAAAATGCAAATTTTTTGTCAGGACACAAATGACCTGATCGGAATTTCCTAAGACTAGTGTAGACCGCCGCACTATGGAAAATGGTAGAACTAGAGCATATCATAAATGGATTTTAAAAATATCACAATTTGAATGAAATATTTATTGCATTCGATACTCTAATAACCAAATAATCTTAATCAGACATTTTTTTGTTCTAAAACTGCATAAATATTTTTTTTTCATAGGTTGAAGTAAGTTGAAGTAGCGGATGGCTCATTCAAATGTTTGCATACACGTAATTCAAATGAATATTGTGAAAAAAGTATTTAGCACATGCATGCGGTTTTATACATTTTTAAAAAGGATATTTTATGTTCTTAATAATGAGCTATTAACTTTTTTTAATATGCTTTTTATTTTTGAGTAAGTACTTAAAAATTGACATACCCTATTTTTCACTTTTCTTTTTTTTTCGTCGAAGGTTTTCACATTTACCGACGGCTCGCGACGCGCAACTTTATGTGTTATTTAATAGCCTAACTATTTATAAATGAAAAATTAAAAAAATCAGCTGCGGAAGTTTGCGGTCCTGGAAGTTATGGGAAAAAATGTGATAGCGGTCGGAGTAGATAATTCGGTATCTTTTGCGGTTACTGCTGACATAGTTTACAAAAACTATATTAACCACAATATTTTGATAGCAATAGCTTATCATCTATTTTGCACTCGTCGTGCATGAGTAAATATGCATAACATTCATATTAGTACGTATTTCATATCTAAAAAACTAGTATATAAGGGGAAGCAAATATCTTCAAATTGCACACTTCAGCGTGTATTTCATATTGAGTGACACTTATTTAAATTGGTTATTTCCATTAAAATGTCAACTTTCAACTGTACTAAGGGCGATTTCATCATTCCCTATATCGAGCGTGGCAGAACCTTGGAATCGTTGTCCATAGTTCTACAGCAAACATTAAATGTTTCTGAAAACATCTTGTGTTTTGTAATTGGTGACATTCAAAGAAATATTCTGCCTTCTTTCAATAAGCGCTGGGCTCAAGCATCACGGAAAAAGGACGAATTTATTCGAAATAATACAAGCTGGCTGGAGTCAGGATATTCAGTACAGTTTCCGGAGTCTGAAGCACATTCACTGCCATCAACTTCTGGTAAACGAGGAAGACCGTGCATTGCTTATGGAGACTCCTCAGAATCAACAAAGAAAAGGAAAAACACTCTTTTACTAGAAGAATATGGGTTTGAGCACATTTGTAACGCATTTTTGCAAGGACTGCGGGCCTTAGGTGAGTATGCAGAGGCTCATCTTGTTGAAGAGCTAAGAAACTCTGAGAGCGAAAAGAAAAAAGTTTTCTCGACTATGTGGAAAGAGTCAAACCAAATGAAGATTTTATCTGATACAGAAGCATTGAGTGCTTTTATTGATTTGGATCTAACTAAAGCACAATATATGTACCTAAGAAATTTAACCAACGAAAGAAAGTGTACAATGTTTCCCCCATATTACAAAATACAAGAAATAAAACAAACTTGCTATCCACCATCTTCTACAATCGAAATCACAAATACTTATGCTAAAGTGATTAATATACAAGACTTACTGGACCACACAGTTGCCAGAATTTTAAAAATTAATCCAGTTTTCCTAGAACAACACAGAAATTTAATCCTTTACTGTAAATGGGGATGTGATGGTTCATCTGGCCAAAGTCAATACAAGCAGAAACTGCCAGAAGAATCGGAAACTATTTCAGATGCCAATCTGTTCGTCACTTCATTAGTTCCCATTAGATTAATTGATGACCTCTCACAAGCCATTATTTGGCAAAATCCAGTACCTTCATCTGTTCGTTATTGTAGACCCATTTCTATTGAATTTTGTAAAGAAACTCCTGAAAAAACTAAGGCAGTTGTAGACGAAATTACCAGACAAATTGAATCTTTACGCCCGTCATTAATAAACAAAGATGGTGTTGCAGTAAATGTGAAGCACGAACTTTTTCTAACAATGATTGATGGTAAGGTGGCTCAGGTCCTAACAGAAACTCCATCGGGTTCTACGTGCACGATATGTGGGGCTACTCCTCGACTTATGAATGACCTATTAAAAGTGACTGCTAGACCTGAAAATGAAAGTGCTTACCAATATGGATTATCCACATTGCATGCCTGGATTCGCTGCATGGAAATGGTATTACACATTTGCTACAATCTTGACTTTAAGACTTGGTCTGCTACAACAGAAGAAAAAAAGAAATTGAAGAAAGAAAAGAAGGAATTTGTTCAAAAACGTTTCAGGGAAGAGCTAGGATTAATTATCGACAAACCTCGTCAATTAAGTGGAAACTCAAGTGATGGAAATACAGCACGAAGGTTCTTTTACAATTACACTTGCTCGGCGAACATAACAGGTGTTGATGAAACATTGATTAAACGCTTGTATATTATTTTACAAGCTCTCTCTTCTGGAATGATGATCGATCCCGAAAAATTTGGAGTTTATGCCTTAGAAACTGCGCGAATTTATGTTAGTAACTATGATTGGTACTACATGCCATCCTCCGTGCACAAATTACTTATACACGGAGAAAGCGTGATCAAACATTTTTCTGTTCTTCCTATTGGGCAACTGTCGGAAGATGCACAAGAGTCGCGCAATAAAGACTACAGAAATATGCGCCTGCACCATGCCAGAAAATGTTCCCGTATAGCTACAAATGAAGACGTATTTAAAACGCTTCTATATACTTCAGATCCATACGTTTCAAGTTTAAGAAAACCTTATGTGAGAAATGTGAAGGATCTTGATGAAGAGGCACTAAGTCTTTTGAAGGTGGTACCTGAAGGTGATCCTACATTTACACCGGAAGTAATTTTAGTTAGAAATAGCGAGGATAATAACAATTAGATATAACATTATAAGTAACTAAAACCTAGAATAAAACCAATAATATTATAAGATTTGTCTAATCTAAGATAAATTAGTTTGGTGTGAGGCATAGATAGGTACTATACGATTTTATAATTTTATGTATTTTATTATGCTTGTGTGATAAGTATAATTTTACTCATATTACTACTTATTTATAAAAAATAAACTACTCGTATTACTTTTTTATCTTTTCTTTTTTTTTAACCTAAAATAAATATGTATACAATGAAAAAAAATACAAAAATTGATTATTTTTAAAATCTTTGTATATCACTGTATACATGTGCCAAATCTCAATTCAATACGATGAAAAACCTTGAAGTTACAGATTTTTGATCCGATAAGGACCCAAATTTTCCACTGTGCGCCGGCACGCCATGGGAGAGAAAGTTAGATATATCCCCTTCATTATATCGCACAGCAGGATACATTATGCCTGAGCTGCTGTTTCGTTTTCTACCGGCACTCCTGGAACTCGTTTTTTTGCTGCTTACTAACTCTCCGAAATATAACAAACAACGTTAATCATACTGAAGATTCCCTGCTGCAATTTCGTCTCTAAGCCCCGGTAATCATTCAATATTAGAATCCTGTTTGTACTATAAATTAATATTAAAAATTTAATGGCAGAGTTATCAAAGGTACAGATTCAATGTTATTTTGCCGCTGCGCATACGAGATTTGTCTTTATTTCGTCTGAATAAAGGTCGTGGTAGATGTAAAACGACAGCGAACGGACTATACGTTTGCGGCGGGAATCAATTTGCGTCGTCTCCACCACAAAGGAGCGTCATCTAGCCATAAATTATCGAAATTATTGCATTAAAAATTCCATCTCGTAAGTCAAAGCGAGCCATAATCGTTGCTCCTGGTGTTATAAACTGTGTAATGTCGTCAGCTACGTCAAATTGCGCCTTTCGCGGCCATTTTAAGTGTTTTTCAAATTTAGAATTTTTACTTTTTTAACAGGAAATTGGCTGTGATAATAAATAGAAAAGGTTGATTTACCTTTCTTTGCAAAATATGTTCAAAGTAGAACCCACCAGGGGTTTGGTCTAATTTATAGCTGTTTCATAGTTTGTAAAGTTTATGAGGTGTTGAAGGATTTGTCAAGGATGTAGCAAACATTTTAAGATTTGTCCTCATAATCATTGCAACACTAAGCCAAGGTAATAATTAAACGTTGCAATACATAATTTATTCTCATAAGTACATAAAAAACAAAAATTCACATAGTAATTAGAGGTTACACTAGCCCAATGCCTAGGTATAAATATATAAGTTATGTACTATCAGAGAAGTTGATTCCTAGGTAGATGGGGGACCTACGTAGTTTGGTCGCGTTACGTCAAATCCAGCCGACAGATCACAATTAACATTGAATTGACATGATCCGACCAAATAACGCTGGTCTGTCAACTGCCTAGGAATCGATTACCTCGATGGTACATAAAATTAGATACAGGATTACATATAATTTATTTTTCGACAAACCTCATATTAACAAGTGCCTGTAATACGCTATAAAACGACACATAATCTTCCCGTGGAAACTTAAGAAAGTCAATATTACTCACTTAAAACACCTGAAGGGAGCGCAAACAATTTAATTTACTACAAGAGACGGCGAGTTCCGAAACGCCGATATTGTACATTCCGTCCCTCGTTAATACAGTATGTACCATGATTCTGCTATTCTAATCCAACCTGGATACAGCTTCGATATAGTTTCTATGCAATCTTGTTAGGCCATGATGAATAGCCATGATTGCGAAGCTGTCTATAGCGGGCACTGTTAACCGTAAATCATGGGCTATCATTGACTCATTGACAAGTAAGGAAATCTACACATTCGTGGCCCAACGTGAAGAGGTCACATAAAATGACAAACCTAATTCGAATACGTTCTTGATTGTTTAAATTTTTAAAAAGTCTGAATGAGTTTGATCTTTCTTGTCGTAGGTATTTAAAAATACTATTTAGTCTTTGACGGTATCCACTATCCTCTATCCGGACTGTGATCGAATCTGTTCTTCGAAAATCCTTTTGAAATATCTTTTTCGGATTAAAGTTTAATATAAGATTTATGTAGCAGAATCAGTGTACAAAAATTTCTCGACCCATCACTTTATGCAAGAAAACAAATTAAGGGAAAAAAATCGAAGGGACAAAAACTCTAATAAAAGCGATGTTCGCCAATTCATCATTGTTTTCCACTAATAAAAACACGACGAAAACACATCTTCACCTCACCCTCCCTGCTGGGGTGGTCCAATACGAGTATTATTTATATTACAGCTTTTTTAAACATAATTAATATTATAAAACCGCTACATAAATCCTCGTTATCCCTGGGGAAGTTTTATTAATTACTTACGAGGTTTTTGGGCATACATTTGAGTTTTCGATCGGCGCATACTTTAAGATGCGAACCATTCTAGAACTAGAAGTCATATAGTTGACGGTAGGTTCAAATTATTATCAAAACGTAATCTTGCGAAATACTTTAAACCACGATTAACATCCTCGTAGACATTTTAACCATGATTAAGCCAGTAAAAATGAAATACAGCTGATGACCCGGAGTTTGGAATAATTAATTGAAAAAGTATTTAATGATTAGACTTAATGGACACAAGATCTTTAAACCCTTTAAATGCATTAAGGAATATTGATATTTATATCTCTATAATATATTTCAATTAATTTATATGCAACAAGGCGCCGTTCATTAGGAACTAATGCAAGGGGGCGGCAGGGGGAATACGTCATCATTTAATTGAGCATATTTATAACACAAAGTGGATTAATTTTGCTGTTTTAAAATTAAACTAGATTAATACTAAATACAATACAATTTAAAGGATTTCGAAATCAGATTTCATATCAGTTCAATTTTCTTACTTAAGTTTGAAAGGTTCACCTTTATTTGGACAAACTACGACAAAAGTATAAACGCCACGTTGACAACGTATAAATGCGACAATGTAATGTTAATATGTTTGTAAAACCAGCGGCACCTAAAACTTATTGATTTGTCTAAAACATTGGGTCAACAATCCGAATACCAGTTATTGTTCTTATTGTTGTATTTAATGAAATGTGGCCAAATGATGGCCTACCGAAACATTGTCCAAACAAATCGGCCCATTATCCCCCTGCTCCCTTTTAATATCCTGAAGGACCGTAATAAAATTGCTATGCGCCACGCACCCGCCTGATCGAGTGACAACGACTGAGCAACTCGTACCCTACTTTCCAGCGGATATTTTAATATACTAAATTACAACGCAAGTATTCCATCGCTCGCGGACTCCGGCTCTCCAAGATGTCGTATTGCTTATGAGCAGTTTTTTTTTGCTATCGAAGTGCACAAAGTATCTGCGTTGAGTATTGACGCATTGAAGGTAAGAACGGTCTTGTAGGTGATTATGTGTTAGATTCAGGTATTAGTAGGTAAGGATAAAATTTATAGGTATTAAGGGCCTTCCCCTACGGAGATTCCGTAATTTACCATATTTAGAGCTTTATAAATTCATAATTTGAAAGCTACAAAGTTATAATAAAAATACAGCAATAATCTTCAGTATATCAACATTCCTTTCCCCATTTTAAAATTTCTATTTTTGTTTATTATACTCATGATATTAGCTTCCAAAGTAATACCAATTTATTAAAATTGAAGCATACTTTCAGCATCTCCCTAGTGTTTACGAATTACGTTTATTTGAAACACACGACAATAGATATACAATTTCATTAACAACATATTCCCCGTTTAAAAATTTTTTTAGATCAATTTTGAACTAAGATAAGTAAAAAAATAGGATTTTTGTGCGATCTCGGTAACGCGTCAAATGTATGGTCAAGGTCGTTTGCTCGGGGGATGGCCTTAATGTTAGTGTAATTATATGTAGGTACTAACATTAATACCTACAAATTATAATCGCTACATGGCTTATATTGAGCTTTTTACGTGCGACAAGAGAGAGAACCATAAAGGTGTACCGTTTGGTACAGGTTATAGTTCAATCTTACCATCAACGTTATGTTTTTATTCAACGTATTTTTAAAGCCAGCGCCAAACATGACCAAAACATTGGGTCGGTGATCAAATTACGATTCACAAATTTTGAGCAAACTTTGTCATCATTGAAATTCATCGGGGAACGGAAAAATGGCAAATTAATAAAAGAGTCGCTAAGGAGAAAACAGGCGGAAAAATAGACCGGCGAGAAAAAACGTCCACCAAGAACGTGCTCTTCATTAAGACGAAATGGAAACACCGGATGAATTGATCAATCAGAAATTTTATGGCCGAGAATCACTCAACGGAAAATAATTCTCCGCTCGTTTGGCTCGGCTCATCGCCGCCGTTTTAATTTCGTTCTCTCGGGGAGATCGAGTGTCATCCAATCTATCTGACGACTCGGAAAAAAAACTCGCCCCCCGGCCCCTGTCGCACGCCACCCGGACGTCTTCGAGGCGATAATACTCGCCCTGGGACAGTTTTACATAAAATTTTCTATAAGTATCATTTCTCAAATCCTATCTCGCATATAAAACGTTCGGAGCGGCGCGAACTGAGGGATACTCGGGAGATACTGCTTTTTATCTGTCCCGAATCGCAGCATTAAACCGGTGCCGGGCGAGATCGATTGTAACGTGACTAATTATACGAGCGGTTTGACGTATAATTACGGGGCGCGAACACCCATCAGCCCGTCTAATAATCTATTCCGTTTGCGATAACTAATTAATCAAGATCAAACAGAAACAACGGTCCCGCTCGTCGTGCTACGCGAAACCGTCTCTTGTTATTCGCGTCAAAAAACGAGATAATACTTTTTACTCATCCCATCGCTAATAATTTTCCATAATCCCGAGGAGCGAACTCCTCGGAGGTCGCATTAAAAGCGGCAATCAAACTGGCAATTTGAAGGGAGTGCCGAATTTAAATTCGAAAGAAACGACCGTCCGATTTGTAATTCAAACGTGCAAGAAAATGGCGTGATATCCGATTTGAATGAAGAATCGGGCGAGTCGATGGTCCAGCAAAATTCTGCAGACAGTTTCATTAGGGCACTTCAAAATTTAATATTCAGCTTCTTGAAACTTTATTATATTGGAAATACTTTGCATAAAGGATTTAATTTAGATCGAAAACTACAGCGTGCTTGAAATATTGTTTTTTCACATCTGGCGTCAAGTAAACTTACGAACCATCGCCATTTTTCCACTTTTCATTTTGACACGCCGAAAATTTGTTTTGCCAATTTGTAATTACCCTCGGCGAAGTCAGCCGTGTTACGATGTAGATAATTACGGAGGCGTTCGCCCTTATCTTTAAAAAATATGATGGACTATTCAATCTGGGAGTCACCCCACGATCGAGGCCCGATATAGGCTCGAATGATCAGCCCTAAAGCCTTCATTAATGAAAACCATAAAGCCGGGGGCGCGTATCCGGCACGGAGGACCAAGTAAAAATGCGCGTCAAACGACCGACGCCTTATTAAGCCCACGGGGGCAGGTGGGTCGGTGGAAAAATTATAGTGCTAAAAGAATTAAGTTATTGAAGCTACGCGGGGGTGTAATTGGTTTAGGAAGATTGGTGTATCGGAGGACTTTTAATATTTCATCAGCCTCTTCGGTCAGCGAAAATGAAAATGTTTTTAAATTAAAAAGCAAACTTAACTGAGCATATCGTCGTCGTCTTTTCAGATTGGGAGATTGTGTATTATGTAGAATGTTCGCATGAACATTAATAATATATTTTTGAATATTTTTCCGCAAACTAGTGGCTAGCCTCTTGAGTTCTGTTGTTGAGATAGTTAATAGTTTAATCTTTAATCCTCACATGGGCAGCATTAATAGCGGCGTCTGGGCGTGACGTACAATTGGATATGAAGCGACGCGTGAACGGGTTACTTCATTACTCACAGCTTTGATGTTAATAGTTAAAGATACTGATATGGGTAACGCTGTCAGCGCGGGGATCATCGTTTGTACAACTTATATGGAACTGTTCGACTTTGAAGCGAAATACTGAGGTTAAATTAGTGTATGAACAGAACAATTATTATCGTACCCCTAATGTGCTCTTTTACTTCAACATCGATACAGTTCCGAGGCAGTCATTGCAGACTCACAATATCAAACCAACGGAAAATGCACTCTGATCGTTAAAAACTCAATCGTTTAACGACGTGTATTAAGTTAAAAAGCTTGTAAGACAAAGGTACCTAAAATGGATATACCATACTCATGAAATTTTCAGCTAGTAGCCGATATTTTCTCATAAATTATTTACTCGCCAATCCATAAATATTGGAACAATTGAAGAGCAGCCGAGGGTCCACAAATAATTTATACAATGAATTTTTAAACAAAAAATACAGTGGCGTACTTAAGCACAACTCGGTAACTGGCCCGCTGCGATGGTCCCAATTCTCGTGCCCTCGAAATTTTTTAACTACATCATCAAAATGGAGGTATCCCCTTGTTGCACCTTAATGAGGTTCCCCCGCTGTCTCCCGATTTTATAACTGCCGATAACACGGCTACATTGAATAATTGTCATCATTTAGAACGCTTGTTAAGCAAAAACAAGATACGGGCCTTGTTATTCACATTATGTCACGAATCACGATATTACAATACATTACTTATACAGCCGGATAATGACATAGAGATAAAATGAAAAATCGACTCTGTTGATAATAGAAATGTCAAAATTACTATTTGTTAATCTAGATTTTCGATAAGAGGATCTAGATAGTTTATCCAGTGGAAATAAAAGAACTGCTCAAGACTTGAGTCTTGATGCCTTCAACACACCAAGTTATGTCGGATTTCTCAAGCGTGTTGAGTTAATTATGTAATTAGGGCAGATTATTATTATACCGTGCATTACATGATATCAAATGACATAAATGTATAATTAGACGACAATAATGTAATATCAATAAGCGAACACAATAAAGCAATATACATTAAAATGGGACGTATCTTGTTGTCTGCTAATAGGAGAATGTCACGTCTCGAATGAAATGCGAATTTTAATATTAACAATGATTTTACTTGTTAGTTATATTCATTAGGCAGCACGTAACATTCGTCCTTATTACCAGCGCAGTACCGGCCGGATTGCCCTGGAGCGGGGATGTGGATAGATTGTTCGTTAACAAGCCACTTGTAAATATTAATGACACGTGATATTTTCAGCTATATTATGAGGAGGCTCGACCTGAAAACCTGAACATTGTCAGTTTTTATGGGAGTGATAAGCGGACAGTGCACGCGGCGCTTATGCGGGTTAACAGGTCTTTATATCAAATTGAGGCCTCTACCAATTGTCACGCAAAAACAAAAGTTTCAAAAGCATAAATAAACGACGATTTTAACCGGAACACTTTTTAAAAACATAGTTTTGAGCCCTTGGCCATACCTCACCGGGACGCCATGGCGACGTGGCCAGCGGCGTCGCCTACTAGTTCTATTGAGATGTATGACGGGTAACTCACCTGGCGACCGCCTGGCGACGTTGCCAAGTAGCCAGCGTAGCCAGAGTCGACCGCTCCGCATGCGGCGACTGTTGACGTTGCCAGTTGTTTGCACGTCTTTGTATGCTCCGTCACTCAAACAGTCGCTGATTTTAGTGATATCCTCAGATAATTGAATATTTTTTCAAGGTATTTTCTTAAACCTTCATAGAATTTAAGAAAAACACCGCTTTGCATTGACGTAGCAGACGCCAGACGGTGCCATGGTAACGTCACTGGCCACGTCGCCATGGCATCCCGATGAGGTATGGCTCTTGCTAATAAAACTGTTTACACAGCGAATAGCTTTAACTATACAAGGTTTGCTGTATTTTTTTGTCATGTGACTTTTCCAATGTGCCAAACAAAGACAAACGCCCCCTGTTATATAATTATATACTCTGCGTTAATATCTCTATTACTATGGAAGGTTAAGTTTCTCATTTATAATATACCAATTTTAGCCCGAGGTTTCACATAGGTGTTATGTGTAGTTAGGGCCATCAACTAGAACCATGTTCAGCAAATCCACAATACGCGAAGCTAACCAGCCGGCCTAAGATGCGCAAACGAGAAAATTTTGTCTACATGTTTTCTCGATGTTTGATGGCTTGTCTCTTCATCTCTATTGACCCTAACATGACATAATTTTTTTCTCGTGTAGATCTGTCGTCAAAATCTATCGACATAATGTCAAAAAATGATTTTGACATTATGTCCATATCGACAATATAAGTACACACGAGAGTGAGATATCTCGTTGTGCGCGCATCCTAGCTAGGCAGATCATAGAAAAAGAAATAAAAGCGAACAGTGAACGTAGAACACACTATTACCTGAATGGAGTTATCAAAGCCGCGGAAGTTTATTGTCTTCGCAATCGGTCTTTGTCTATGATGAATCCCATGAGTTAGCTATCGTTTGTTCACTCCACTCAAACAACTTCTAGAATACTTTCAAACGCAAATGAGTTTTTATTCTTTAGAAAAATACGGTCAATGCTGCTTGGAATTATACGATGAGGTTTAAGTTTCTCGTAAAAATTAATCTTTATGTTATCAAATTTGTGATAAGTAACTGATTTTGTCCAAATAGTACAAAATTGTTAGCTATACCAGTTACTAGGTTGATGCAATTAAAAAGTACAGCCAAATCGTAATTTTCTAGTTACAAATGTATATTGTATAGTAACTGCTATACAATTGTAAGTTACGATTTGTAACTCGATAATGTGAGTACACCATGACGTCACAGGTCAATATATAGCTCGCTTTCAGATGAGGGTTTAACAACATGTTTATTAATATTGCTCAGTATAAACGTTCCTTCACTAAAATATAACTCCCCTACAAAAGTCTAGGTAGTCTAGATCCCTAAAGTTATATTGATAAGCCGTTGGGGTGGAGTAAATATAACTTTTTTTTCATTTTATAATTTCCCGACGAAGTGTCTGTCGCGACACGTACCAGCGATGTGACAAGTGGATTACCGCCTCTTCGGTTGCGCCCGCCATGATGAAAACTAAAGAGTTTACATCACGCTTGAGGAAATTTTCTATTTAAATTTTCTTTTTGCTTTTATGTTTATTTATTCGCTGGCTCTCGTATAGGTTATAGGTGTTTCTAAGCGGCATAGTTACGTGTGCTGTATAATAAATTAAAATTTAGATTTACATTCTTAATGAATATTTTTTTGGGTGAAATCCTCGACTCAGCACAAAACATTATAGCACAAATTATAGATTCTTAATGTGGGAAATTTACTGATAGATTTAGGAAGGGCTTGGGATATACGATAGATATAATTAAAAAACGGAAACAAAAAGTGGTTGGAAAGTGCATTAATTCAATTAGTAAGTAGTTAAGCGTTAAAAGTGTATTACTGTAATGAGACCCCGGAGGCAAAGAAGTAGTTAAGTGTAAGATTCTAGCCATATTTCTTAGCAAACGCGTGAACCTGTAATGCGTTTGTGCTCATTTTACGTACTTTTTAATTTACATATTGCTAAGAAATTTTTTTGAAACGAATAATTTCTTGTAAAAGCATGAGAGCTATAAGTAGGAATGAAATCATTAAAATTTTAACGAATCAATAAATTACATTTGAAATAACTTCATTTTTTGAAAGCAACGCAATTGTTTATTACAACTTAATGCTTCATAGCTGCATTATATCCATTATGCGCACAAACTACCTACCATTTTAAGGACAGGTTTCAGGTATTTATGCTAGATTTTTATACTGGCCAATTACGTAGTAAAAAAAACCTTTGTGATGGGAGTTACTAACGTTGTCCATATTCGATTTCCGAATTCGTTTTCCGACTCCCGTACTCGGAATTCCATGAGACTAGCGCAAACGTTCGTTTTTTTTCACTTGCTTGCTTGCACTTGAAACGTACGTGAGGAATTCGTTCCGTTCGGAAAAAACGAACGTGTGCTTCAGTTAATGTATGTTCTACTGATTCTATGCATTCGGATTTCCGAATACGGAAAACTAATTCGGAAGACTATTGCGGAAAACGAGTGTAAGCTACTACACAAAATAAATTTTTTATCCAGCGACACGACATATTGAATATTGATCAAGTACAATTGACACAATGGACAATTGACATTGACACATAATATTAATGTGTCAACTGGATGTTGATAGCAACCTCGTTGCAGCGAAATAAATTTGTCACGCGGGATGTATATATTTTCCCAAGACAAAAACTATCGTATTTCCTTTTCCAAGGCTCACAGTACCCCCCTATCAAATTTTATTTTTATCTTAAATTTGCAAATCGCAAAACTTTAATAATTTCAATCAAAATGAAAAACGTGAGGTAGGTAGGAGTCAGATTTTCGCATTTATAATATTAATACAGGCGCCTGCATACTCATTTTAGCCATTCACATCTCAACAAAATATATTTTTCAATCTATTTCAACACTAAGTCACCTCATCTACGTCGTGGCATAATCTGCAGACGGTGGGCTTGTTAGCATAAACACATCCCGGGGATGAGACCCGCAATTGAAATGTTTATAGATACAATAATACCGGGATCAGAAACCCCCACCTTCTGTTTCATTTATTTTTTCCGGCCTACCCCCGGTATTTACTCGATATTTCGGGTGTACAATAATTTTTCACATTTAGAAGGTTATGAAACTGCAGCGAAATTTCAGTGACTGTTTTCGCTGAAAACCTTAACTATACCAATTAGCAAACATTTGCTGATTGGTACGGTTTAGGTTTCTGAAGCTGCTCAGAAAGGTTAAAAGGCTGATAATTTCCGTAACTTTCTAATATTATGCAGTATAGTCGGCAGATGAAAATAAATTCATATTCATATTCACCCTGTATTTGCTTCAAAAATGGTGCTATCCATACTTAATATTAGGTATAAATGCGAAAGTGTGTCTGTCTCTCTGTTACCTCTTCACGCTCAAACCGCTGAACCGATTTTGCTGAAATTTGGCATGGAGATACTTTGACTCCCGGGAAAGGACATAGGATAATTTTTATCCCGGAAAAAATGTACGGTTCCCGCGAGATAAACGAAGCGAAAAAGTCCCGGGACTCAAAGTATCTTCATGCTAAATTTCAGCAAAATCGGTTCAGCGGTTTGGGCGTGAAGAGGTAACAGACAGACAGACAGACACAGTTTCGCATTTATAATATTAGTATGGATTTATATAATAATATTAGTATGGATTGACTATTTTACTCGCACCCGAAAATATTTAAATCTCGCTTCCACGCACGTGTGATGGCGTTAACTGGACATCAGAATTTTCGTGCGCGTATGAAATAGACAAGCAGCAATAGTCGAAATTCTCTATAATATGTCGACAAGAATAATTATTCTACAAACTTTATAAAAAAAATGAACATACTCGTACTGTATGTTACATAATATGCTAATTCTTGTTTTAATCTTTTGATAATTACTTACATCGGTGGACGACACGGGTCTGTTGATGAGTGCTAAGATAAACAAACAGAAGTTATTCGTGCCTACTTTATTAGTATCTCCGATGATTATCGATTGTAACTCGGTTTACAAGGCGAGCTTGATAATTCGAAGCTGGGGTAAGACACCTGACTAATTATACAGAGCTGATAATAATTAAAACACATTTAGCAGTGTAGAAATCATGAAAAAGACTTTTTTATTACTTGTTTTATTTATTTTTGGAAAACCAACGGATTATTTTTATCATTACACACGATATAATATGTTTAGAAATCAATGTAAGATTGTGAAAATCATATAAAATCGTCGCATGAATAAAACATATCGTATATCTTTCTACAGTGTATTTGTAGTGAGTGACCACACTATAAAAAGATCTACACTGTGTATACCGACGTTGCAGTTTGACAATGTTTTGTCCTTGTCTAATTACATTTCAAAATCGACTTAACTATAAGGGCGCGTTCAGACGTGCGCGTTTTCGGCGCTTGCGGATTTAGCTCGCGATTTTTCCCAAACGCTACAGCAGAAAACGCTGACGTCTGAACGCGCCGTTACGACTGAATGCACATTATACAGTATAGATCTTTTAATGTAATTCATGGCGTAAGTGATGGACAATTAAGTTAGCGACAGACATTGCAGACGCCAAAGACAGTTGAAACAACTAAGCATAAATAAAAATAATTGTATCTATTGTATCAGCAGCTCTGTGTGAATACCCGAATTCCCCACCGCGTTTTTCGCGGGGTATTATCAATTATTAAACATCAGCATGGAAATAGCACCCAGGAGTCCGCGGCCCCCGTACATTGCGTACTTGTATTAAATATTCTTAGATTAAAGCCCTTTATCAGCCCACGATACGGAAGCGGAATTGAGGAAAAACAAATAACAACGTCGATTCTGTTGGTACGATTCTTTTAAATGAAATTTCAGATGCGAGAATATTATTAGGGAACAGTTGTTACCGGCGATTTTATTGCCAAAGATCATTTCAATCATTTCGATCATTCTGGTCGTAACTCGTACTTTATTTGACGTGTAATCTATAAGGCTATTTTAAATTGATCGGGTTATGTGTGTGTGTATAAAGTGAAAGGTCGTGATCTGTCGGCTGGCCTTAAGTCTTGACATAGCTCGACTTAATTGCGTAGGTTCAATTTTTTCCTATGCCTATTACATTTATTATTATATTTGTATACAATAGAATAGAACAGATTTTTTTTATGAATTTGGTGTACATGTTAAGGTCTTACAACATTAGAGTTCCAGAATATTATGGATCCTACATTCTCTACCACAATGCCGTGCAAAATAATATTTTTCTAACATTACATAACTTAGTTTACATTAGATTATAACATTGACATAAAATTGAAATTGTATCTAAAAAATAAATAAGTAACACGATTAATTAATACGCAGTCGTGTCGTACGCGTCGCGGCTCCCCTAAACGCACTTCCTGTTTGTGAAGGCGGCTATGGCAGCCGTGAAATGGCTTTCGGTTTTGTGCAAGTTATTAGCGGGATTTGCATGTTTGTGATTTATTGTTTTTCTTCCTTGGGGTTCCTTGAGACGAGCCATATTTTCAATAGTAAAGGAATTTTACGCACTCTAATAAAACTTTATGATCTCGTGCTCGATGTGGCGTTTAAACCTATGAATACGTTATACCTTATCCCGGTATAACGTATCTTTATTACTTTGTAGCATTTTTAGTATGGGAATTTTGCTAATACAACTTTCTTCGGATTTCTATTAAATAATGAATACGGTATAATTGTTGTTTCTTTAGAATTTTAATTACTATGACTAGAATTATATTTTCATGGTAGTGCAGTAAACGGACATAGAGCCTAAGACTGACCTAACAGTTGTAATGATAAATATTATACTTTCTTTGTACAAAGATTTTTTTTGGTCAAAATATTGTACACACTGAATTTCTTGTCTTAGAGACCTTTCAGATAAATAGACGTACAAATATCTAAGACGGCCTCTAGTTTAATAATACTGTGTACTATCTAACGTATTTTCTCTAAGCAATCTTAGTAACTAATCTGTAAGGAACTTAGGGTAATGAATGCTTTGATTGCAAATAGCAACAATATTTGTCTATCAAAGCACCAAGGAATGTAGAGTCTAGATAGAGAATTTAGTAACGAACTGGCATGTTCTAATTACCTTTAAAGATGATGATATTGAATTTCTTAAAAAGTAAAAAAAAAAACCTACTTTGACAATATTATACGCATAAAATATTATGTAATAAACATATTTTATTATTTCCCAAAAACATCGAAAAGTTTCTGTCCCCTCGGCGGGATTTGAACCCGCAAAATCTGGCTTGAGCGTCGACGCGCTCACCAACTGAGCCACAGAGGTCGTCAAATTATGTATCAACGTCTTTAAAAAATTTTCCTTTACATTTTCGTTAAACTTAATACGTTTTTTTATTGTTAACAATTCCATGATTTTCAATGCAGCAAAAAAATAATAGAAAATGCATCTTAGCGGTTATCGGCATAAATATAAACCGGTCAAAGGCAGGCTGAATTTAACGAGCACTCGGCGGAACGTGGATCGGACAAATTTAATTATAGCATTCGGAAATGGGCTAGAAAATTGTACGAGATATCGCCGAGTCGCGGAAAACCTAATTGATTTAGGGAAGAATGCAGCCGCGCTACCAGCGAATGTTTTACATAAGAAACTATACCGTATTGATGCCCTGCTTATTTATTTGAAACTCTTCATTCGCCAATTCACATAAAATAGCAAAAGACGGACATGGTTCCTTATGGCATTAAAGGAACAAATTTGTATGATGATTGAACGTTACCAAACTTTTCCTATAACGCAAAACTAGATTAGGAGATTCAGTAGAACTAGAAATGGCATAAATATTTTCTTTTTAATTGCATTTAGTTTTGAATAGTAACAAAAAGTATACATTGTTTATATTTTTTGACCCAATAACATTTGGTATACTCTATGAACCTTTGAATCAGATCTCACTTATACACCTATGTGGACGGCTATACCCATATAAGTCGTAACCAATTCGTGTATATCAAATTACAAAGTTCTCACGTCCAATAAACAAAGCTTAGAAACAGATGTTGGACGCTAATCAAATTAATCCATCTGGAAACATATCGAAACGTCAGGTTGGACTTGTAATGAAAATAATTTGCACCGGAACTTGTCCAGTATAGATAGAGCCCCGGCGGTGCCAATTCAGCGCCTTATGCTGCCCCGCCTAGCACTTCAACGAATGTCTTCGTAGCCTGGTCGGGCGCGGACGAAATTGTAGCTATGATGGATCGGCCGTCCCGTAGATGGGCTTTCGGCACCATCATCGCTCAATTCTACGATCATTGTTCGACGGCAAGTGCCTTTATGTACTTCTCTATTAAGACAGCCGCAAATCGCAAGATTAATAGCTGTATTTTTTTCTGGTGGAAATTTACTAAATTTTTCTTCAGAAAAAATACATACGTTATTTCAAAAAAACATAGGTTATGTCAAAATCAATTTACAAACATCTGCCATGTTAGTTATTAGTCAGAAACTTCATGAAGCACGTAAGTTGTAACCCGTCAACGAAACCTATTTTTCCAAACCTGATTATAATAAATCACATCCAAATGAAGGGAGGGGACGGGAGTCTATTTGAAAACGTCAAAAACACGTATGACGTAATCCTTCAGAACGATTAAGGCACACGTCTGGGCGATAGTATCTACATTTAATTAACCGGTCAAACCGAACGTTCGGACCGCAAAACATCAAAGGACATCTTAATGCGCTCGGGGCAAAATCGCCTCCGACAAACATTGAAATTACCCGACCCAAACAATTTGTGTGTCGTCTTCCCGAGGTGAAATTTTCGCCAACGGGTGTCCAATAGTCTATTAAAACAGTAGTACCAATAAGACTTCATCCTTTGTTTATAATAAACACTTTCGATTCTCTCCGTCTCTTTCGCGTGCGCGTCGGAGCGTGTGTCGTCGTCCTCGTCGCACGTTTGTTTTGTAGAAGCATTCTAGTGCATATCTAGGGTACAGTCGTAGCGAGAACCCTCAGGAACGTTAACGACATACCCCGAGTTCGCCCGAGGCCGATTCAATTACTACTGTCGTATTATTTCTACGAAAATATGTATGTATTTGTGTGAGTTTGTTGTGGGATGAATTAAATTCTATTTCAAGTTTATTGGTCACGGTTGGCGATAAGTTTGGGTAAGGGTCCGGCCGGGAGATTACGTCCTACATGTCCGCTCCCTGATGATGTCAAACTTTACCGTTTGAGATGCGATAGCCATTTGTGACCTTGAACTATAAAAGCTACTTATATCTTTGTTTTAACTTTTGAAATTGTAGATAAGTTATCAATCCGTTCATCAACTTATGCTTTAATTAAAATAAAGAAGCACAGAATTTCAAACAAATTTTATATGACATTTGTGCCTTATTCGCGTTAAGATATTAAGGGCCTGTTTCACCACTTCCTGATGTGCCGGATAGGCTATCCACCACTAACCTTGACAGATAGAGTATGGAGAATCTGTCAAATGAGTAGTGGATAGCCTATCCGGCACGTTATCAGGAAGTGGTGAAATAGGCCTAAATTCTCGTAAAGATTTGACTACTCAAAGAGTCACACAAAGAGACTTTTGTATCGTAACAACGATACACAAATTGTCCAAAGTATTCTCAGCTCATATTCTTCCAAACGTTTTCACCAGCTCCTGGCATAAATGACAGTTTGGACAGTTCTGAACGAACGTGTTTGATACGTTATCCGCGGTTAGGGTTGTCACTCGCTTTGTTTTCCAAACTTCCAGTTACCGCGAGATTACGGCATATTAAAGTCAAAAAGCCTCGGGGCATGACAATTTGTATGCGATAATGATATGCTAATTTTAGCTCGAATATTAAGATATCTGCATTTCAATATTATGTAGCCAAAGTTTTTAGGTATTTTAACAACAAAATTGATAAACGACTAATGTAATATTATGTAATAACTAATAAGTAATGCCAAATACAATAGTTTTTGGAAATCAAAAATAAACGTATAGCGCCTTCGTAGCATAGGTGCTTAGCGTACCTGTCAGCCGTAGCACTGCTACGCGTAGCACCCACGTAGCATAATAGGTGCTACGTGTGCCTGTCAGCCGTAGCACTGCTACGCGTAGCACCCACGTAGCATAGGTGCTACGTGTGCCTGTCAGCCGTAGCACTGCTACGCGTAGCACCCACGTTGCATAGGTGCTACGTGTGCCTGTCAGCCGTAGCACTGCTACGCGTAGCACCCACGTAGCATAGGTGCTACGTGTGCCTGTCAGCCGTAGCACTGCTACGCGTAGCACCCACGTAGCATAGGTGCTACGTGTGCCTGTCAGCCGTAGCACTGCTACGCTACGTATTTTTTGTCGGCTACCGACAACTATTAAATTTTTATTGAACTTAAAATTCCCTAATCTTAAATATAAAATTCTCGTGTCACAATGTTAGGCCGCGTACTCCTCCGAAACGGCTTTACTGATTTTAACCAAATTTTATATGCATATTCAGTGGGTCTGAGAATCGGCTACTGGGTACTTTTTATATTGATAAGTGCATTTGTTGAAAAAGTAATAGTAAATTATTACAACTCGAGACTGACGGCGACCATTGATTGTGCGACGGGACGGGACGGGACGTTACCATGGTAACATACTTATTTAGTCACTTCAATAAAATAATAATGTGCTCGAAATACTTTATATTATTATGGCAAAGCAACGGTTTCCGGGACAGCTATATAAAATCATATTTCATTTATCCAAAACAGTCCATATCTCTTCACTAAAATTGAATTCAAATCCGTTTGAGTATTTCGGTACAGAGTCGTAAAATTCGAAGAAGGGTTTTATTGTCGTAGTTTCGACAGTGTATCAAAACATTACAGCGAGTGCAGTGTAGCGATGATAGCATAATAGCCTTGATTAACCGCCAGGCCCTCAGGATACAATTATAAGACCGATATTGCTCGTAACAACTCGATAAGGTGTTATCGGGAGACCTCAGAGCAATTTATAGCGAGTTAATAGTTACCCTTCAATGAACACGACCTAATAGTTTTGATAAACCGGATTTTCATTGGGGGCCATTTTCAATAACGACCGACCGAAACGGAGGATCAAAAATACGTAGAATATATTTAGTAATGTGTCTAAACTTATTAATATAATCCATCCCAGCTCAAAACAGTAATTAAATACAAAAACTAAAACGTTCATTAAAAATTGCAAACAGAAACTTCGTTCTCACATATCGCGTACACAACGGGTTCATTTAAAATCGTCGAACAAAACCAGAATAATTATTGTTCAAGATATCCATTAAAAACGTTATACGGGGAACGAATGCGAAACTGAAACAGTCGCATTATCCAAAGTGCCTACTACCTGCCAAACATTTAATCCATTCCATCCACTAGCGCACGGAGCACACATAAAACTTGGTATATATTAATTTTTCAGAGAGCTGTATGTAGCTCTTGAAACGTCGCCGCGGGCGAGCAGACAGTCGCGAGTGTAGCAGACGCGCTCATCGCCACGCGCGGCCACGGACAGAGCGGGCGCCGAGACTATGTTTTTTTTTTTATGAAATAAGGGGGCACTCGAGCAAACGGGTCATCTGATGGAAAGCAACTTCCGTCGCCCATGGACACTCGCAGCATCAGAAGAGCTGCAGGTGCGTTGCCGACCTTTTAAGAGGGAATAGGGTAATAGGGGAGGGTAGGGATGGGAAGAGAAGGGAATAGGGTAGGGGATTGGGCCTCCGGTAAACTCACTCACTCGGCGAGACACAGCGCAAGCGCTGTTTCACGCCGGTTTTCTGTGAGACTATGTGGCAGCTAACAGCTATAGGCCAGGCTATTAGGATTCTAGAGCTCGCGTGAGATAAGTATTAAATTATGAATGTACCTATACAAATATGGGCAAGGAATGATAACCAATACGTATACTATTTCAGTGAAATTTATGATTATTTTGAAAAATTAACATCATGTAGACTCCGATTTCATATAATATTTTTAAGGTATGATTAAGGCTTAGGTATAATAAATCCTTAAATAATTAATGAATGTATTACCTGGCGTCGCAGTTGTTTTTTTTTTTAATTTAAGTTGCTTACCTGAAACAAAAAATTAAATGCATGTAATTATTTCAATAAATAATGTCATTCATATAAATTCCATTATAATTATTCTAGAATCTAGATTATAAGCAAAACCAAACATTTTTAGTAACTCACAAATTGTCAAGTAGTAAGAAAGCTGGTGACGATGGTGATTTCGTTTAGGGTGAAAAGACACAATACGGTTTAGTTTTACGCATATGATAACGAGTATTCGTTCTCTCTGTTAGTGGCCCAACAAGTGGCAATGCACAGACACGGTATCGCGGGGAAAATATGGAGTTCGCATATTTCAGATTATCAAACGGTAATATTTTTAATGATTCGTTGCATATACTTGTTACACTCTTAATCATTTAAAATGTAAATTTTTGTTGGAAAGGTGTTCTTATCGTAATCTGTCTGGGTTTTGCCACGCTACGATTAATTTTTAGATTAAAAAGGCTTATGTTTTGGTGTTTTGACACATGTGGAGTTTTTGAATTTTTCTTGGTAACTAAAAAGTATCTCAACTTTATAACCGTAAAGGTGCACCCACACAGCAGTTATATAACGTTATAAAACATTGTGTAACACCATAACATTTTATAACAGCGTGTTACATACGCTACAACATGTCAAAAATTAAACGTGTCTTTTGTTATAATTTGTATAAAAAAGTTAGACAAAAATGTTATCAAATGTTATATAACTGCTGTATGGGAGCACCTTAAGAAACAAAATCTTAAGACTGAAGACTCAAGTGCTCTTACAAAGTTTTGTGTAGTAAAATCAACGCATAGTAAAACATAATGTTTTCGTACATAAACATACAAATTCATTCGCACATCGGTCGCATTATTAATGCGCGCCATTTGTATAATATAAATAATTATTTTTGCCCCCGCGTCTGTTTTCCTGGGGCCTAATTTGTTGAGCGCACCCCATTGTCTTCGTATCGAGTGCGGTGGATCACGGGGTTTTCATATGCAAATACCACGGGAGCTATTTTAATTACGTATTTTGATTACAATATATATTGATTAGGTTCATTATATTCGCAAGGGGTAGACTTGTGGAGTCTTATTATTTATTCACGGCAGTAAAGGCGAGAAAAAATTGCGCTACACGATATTTGTATTAGCGGGGGATACACTCCTTTGAGGAAATTAGGCGGCTAAGCAGCAGTTATACATATTTTGAGTAAGTGCTCGCGAGACGGTGTTCTGCCAGACAGAAAGAATATTTCATACGCCGTCGACCATGTTAATTGACAGCAAAGTATTTAGGGACGATCGTCTACTTGGAAACAAATAAGTTTTACCAGTGAAATAAAGACACTTTGTCTTTTTCCATATATAATTTATAATCTATAAAATTGTTGCATTCATTCCGCCATTAAAGTCTGGCTATTGGAAAAGTTCGTTATTGCATATAGATAATAATCTTAACTTTTAGCTCTGTAATTTGAGCAAAGCCTAACATTGTGCGATAGTTAATCTAGAATCAATTAAATCGTGAAAAATTCCTAGACCAGCGCCACAAAAGGAGGATGAAACAATTAATCCTTAACCCTAAGGATTCAATTGTAAAGTTTCGTTTCAAATCAATGCCTCATTAGCGATTGAAAAAAAAAACCTTTTAGCGCGAAGTCATTTATACCAATATCGGATAAATGGGTAATGAGTTTGAAAATCGACGGCGCTCACCGCTTCAACCCTTCTGTGACAAGTTGGGCGTAACGAATCGTTGAATTTTTGATCTGTAACGGAACGGGGGCGTCGGCGACATTATTAACACTTAATATTTAGTGCCGCGAGGGGGCGATATATTTGCTTAACGATTTCCTTTGAAAATTTCTATTCTATTATAATGCAAATTGATTTTTCGTAATTGGATTTTTAAGTTTAGAAATCAACGCGCTCGAGTGCCGAGCGGCGTGCCCTTGAAACGGGTTTGAAAAACTATTATGATTTTGGAAGGTTAGTCCATACAACTTACCTTGGAAAATTCATATAATCATGAAGGATCATATAGGTAGCTTAAAAGTCCTATAAATGACTCTGTGGTGATGTTTGTTCAGGCCGAAGCCTCTACTATCCGCCATCGTATAATAATATATCCCGCCGCAAATAGAAAACTTTGATAGCGTAATACAAGATTATGACGCTAGTTGGTCCGCCACAACGCAAAAAGCATGTTTATTATAAATATAAATTTGTAATTTAGTATATTCAAAATGGGAAAGATTGTGGTGTGGTAGAATAAAATTACTTAATATCGAAAGCAGTCCTCCGCCAATAAAACGTATCGTTCGGCTGCAGAAAGTAATTAATATTTTAATTGGGTACTTATAATGTTGCTGCCTGCTCCGTAAATAGCTGAGCTAATATCTGCTCAAACTTAACTCGGATAATAAAATAGAAGATAGATAACAAATCGAAACAGTTTAAGAGCGGGCTGCCAAATTTTGCTGTGTTTTCTTACGATCCCGGAAGACGATCGACTGAAATAAAATTGAGATTTATTTAATCATTGTATATTTATCTGATATTTGCCTAACGGAAAACACGATTCACTTATTTTGACTCGATAATTATATTTTTCGAAATTATGAATCTTTCGGGGCTTTTCAACAAATATATGTTACACTTATTGAGTGACTATCATTAAATAACTTGCACTACTACAATCATACACTTTATGAAATAATGGCTAAAGGAAATATTAGTATTGTATTTAATTCTTAAGTAATCATCCAAAACAGTTTTGGGACTTACGACCTTTACTTTCGTACTATAATGCGGGAACCGTTGTTACGCGATATTGTTCACTATTAGCTGCAGCGCAAAGCATAATGCTCGGGCACGATTCATGGAATCATTACATCACGATTGGAGGTTAGCGGGGTGTGTAGGCGGGGCTAGCGTGCTTTGATATTTTTGATAGCAGGCTCTTAAGTAAAGAATGAGAAAAAAAATATTAAATAAAATTGTTTTTACTGCTTAAACTACTTTTTCTATCAGTTGGAATGAACAATGGGCCTGATTCACAATGTTTGTTTAATTTGGATTTGAAAAGTTAGGGCACAGTTTTCAAAGTAATGACCAATAACCGCGCGGTAAGCATACCACATTTGACCGAATGCTGTGTCTATACTACTCTTGTTGCTCAGTGTATGTGACATAATATTTTTAATTTGTAGCATTATAGCCGACCTTATTAAGCTTTGAGTCCATTGAGCTTTACAGTAACGGACAGAGTAGACATTTTTATTACTACTTAACAATGATTATGTACACCATTACAAAAACACAACCTTGATAGTTAAACAGAATTTCTAGAAACCTTCATTTCCTTCATTCTAACAATCTAGCAAAATCCAAGACGCCGACGCGCAACGCGGCAACGTCGCGAAAATTGTAAATATTTTTTACATCGCCTTTAAAAAATATAATAAAAACTTAAATCGACAACAGGCTATAACCAAACGACCAAGCGCCATTCAAAGTCGGCCTTTGAGGCACTCGTCAGGTCTAATGAGGCACCTGAACCGCGGTGGGGGGCTGGAGGGGGGAGGGGGGACACACTTACCAACAGTTTACGATCGCGATCTGCGTTAAACACGCGTTAAAAATGCGGTGGCAAGGATGAATCGACGTAGCGCAGTAGTATCGGTAGGACAATGGGGATTCATTTAAGGTTTCACAAAAACAATCGGCCATTATCAATTTAAGAATGACCAGTGTCAAACGGTTTAAAAAAAACAACAAAATTACAATTTATGAAACCGAAAAATCTCATTTTGATATGCAGAATTAGTAAAAGAATTTTTACATGGATACATAATATACAATACATATTTACTTATCCACGCTATTAAAATCAAACGTTATATTTTTTTTAGGTCGGCGCCCAAGAGGCCGATGCCCTATCAGATGGTCTGACCAAGTGCGTACTACGCTAGACACCGGCCTTCATGACTCTCTCCAGTTTGCCAAGGATCGCCACAGATGGCGTAATGTGGTCACCTCTAAACTCCTAAAGGGAATCACGACCCTTAGCAATCAGGAACACGACGCGAGGAGGATCGATTTCAATAGGTAAAATTTTAATACCAGGGTAATGAAAAGACTCTCGTATTGAAATCTTCAAAAACCTTTTTAAAATTCTTTTTATATGTTTTAAGTAAGGAAACTATACTGAAAATTTTAAGAACATGTTAATTCTTAGACACAAAAATTGTCAACATACTAAATTACCTGTTCTATGGTCGCTTCGATTAGTCTGTAGTCACTTTGTGGTTTGCTGAGAGCGAGCTTTAATTGGTATCTTTGATTATATTTTTCAAACGTATTCGGGACACTCAAATAACTTTTAATTGCGGCGACGATTCTATACAATATTGAACGAGCCTGGATAAGTGTTGATTCCCGAATACACGTCAAAGAGATTCTCTTATTTTTGGTTTTGAAACTTTGAAGAGTGTTTTTTGAAGATTTTTCTCTTCAATATGAAATAACGTTACAATTTATTAAAATACCGACTTCTTTGATACATTTTGCGTCACTTGTTCGTACGAGAAGATTAAGACGATTACATTCGTCTTAATCTTAGACGATCTAACGTTGTTTAGCTCAAAATTGCCACAAACCGTTAAGGCTATAGAGAGTGTGAAATACGTACGTATATACAAAATACATCTACACAATATATACTAATATAAACATACAATTATTTCTTTGTAATATCAGTTTATAATACAAAGAAATCGAATTCAACCTAAACCAAAAATATTATTGATTATTTTTTGTTTGCGACTAGGCATTAAAACTACTAGACGAGTTTCGTGTATCTTTGCTCTGAGTAGTAAATACCATAATCGGCAGCATTAAATGTACTTAAAAACTATTTGATTAATAGACATATCGCAACATACAGCACCCTTGTGTATTAACCTCATATGGCAAACTTGTAAGACACAATTAGTATAGGCCAAACACCATTCCAGCTGAACCACAAAATGTACTCCAGGGATATATTATGTAAATAGTTCCATTTTATTAATCAGCACGGAAGGAAATCGACTATAATATGTATAGTTACTACTAAATGTTTTGATTTTAAAGGCTAGAAAAAGTATTCATCGTTCAGCATGGATACTATAGTAAGCAATAACAAAATAAAAACAGACTTTATTGCCTAGGGTAACATAAAAAAAATATACAATTTACCTTATTACTAGGTAAATTGTATTTTTTTTATGTGATAAGAAAATAGTAAAAATTTTTGACTCCGCGTAGCATACAAAAATCGTGGTACGAGGGATCAAATTACACTGGTACCTGAGTACTGAAGTGCTACATAGTTATTATAGGAAAGTTCATTTAAACGCATCCATCTATTGAATTTCCCATCCATACAAAATTACAGCAAATGTTAATCTGAAGGGTTAAAAGGCAGGGGATGTACCCGTGACCAACGTTGTGGGCGAAGGAATCCACCCTCAAAAATTCCGATTCTTGTTACTGTCCCTTTAAACTTTAAAGCGTCAATAGTTGCGAGACATTCTGAACAAAGCGAACTCTTCTTCTGTTCTGTGTATTATATGTATCATGTTTTAATTCTATCTAAGGCTGCCTTCACACTAGCGTTTGTCCTGCATCGTGTTGTGCGTCGCGTTGTCGCCGTTTCTTTACTGGAACAATCAGTACGCTGCTCTAGCGCCGCGTACTGATTGTTCCTGAGGAAATTGCGTAACATCTGCGCCGCGCTAACGCAGCGTTTAATTAATTCAGCAGAGGAAAAGTTACGACAACGCGACGCACGCGCCGCGTTGTCGTAACGTTATGCGTTGCTTGTTATGTTATGCGTGCGCTGCGCATACGTTCATCGAACGCCTACGCTGGACAAACGCTAGTGTGAAGGCAGCCTAAAGAGTACAGCAATATGAGCATAGGTTCCTTAAATAATTCTAACCATCATGTTACAAATTAAAATCAAATTCATTTAAAGATAAACTAAGGTGCCAAAGAGGAAGCCGTAATACATTAAACATTACACAGACCATCATAACTCAAGCAGCACACTCGAGACAATGCGTAATGAACAGTAAGAATGTGATTCCGTATCTCAAGGTGGGTCGTGTTTGTCCACATCGATATTTATTTACGCAATCACCCCTTCCCTAAACACAGACAGAGCCGGTGTACATTAAGGGCGTAGGGAGATTTTATTGCCACCCGGGCCTTAAAATATTGTCTGATTTATTAGAGGATATTTCACATTTAAGTTTCGTGTGTGCTTTTAGCTTCCTTATAATATTTAAACCGGTAAACTCGGTAGCAAATTTCCGAGGTGATCATTTCGGGGGGCGGGGGAGCTAACGACAATGTTGTTACAATTTTCTAAAAGGATTCCGTTACATTCGCGTAATAAGACGCTAAGATTCTCTTATACTCTTAATTATGGGGGGAGGGCGTGGGGAGGGGAGGGAGGGGAGGTATAATGATACATGTATGTAAATATTCGTCGTAACGACTCTAGGTGGCGACGTGTGCACGCTTTAATGGGCGCTCGGTTGTTTTCTTTGATTAAAGAATTTTATTACAGTATATAATTCACGATTAGACGTTAAAGGGTTGAGCGCTGCGTCTCCAGATAAAATGACGGCGTAATGACGTGTGCGTGATTCTGAATCTTAATGGCCGGGGTTTAAGATGGAAATCATTAAAATTGTGTTCTTGTTGGAGCATCGATAAGGGATTCTGATGCGGTTTGAATAATTTCGCCATTTTTCACGATGCCTCGTACGTTTCTTTTGTTTCACTATCTCCCCCTTTGCGCTAATATTTTAAGAATTCTTCATGTTATTTTGGTTACACGTTTTTAATTACGGCGCAGATATTCGCGACTTGCCTTTATACAATTTTTAGTTTTGCGTACCTTCCTACCCACCTACCCAGAAAACGTCCAAAATCTTTCAATTTATTAATTTAAAAAAAGTTGTTAAAGAACGTTTGTGTGCTAGGGCTTAATATAAGGTAACTGATTTTCAAAATGATAGCACACCTTGGGAAAAATAAGCTGACTGACTGTAAGCTGCTTTTATATAAATATAACATATTTTTACATGCTTTTTGTAAATTTTTTAAAATTACTAATGTAATTTTCCATCTTTTTAATAAAATATGGCAGCGTGCGAGTTTCTTACGCCGGTTCTTCTTGCCGAGTTAGTTCCCGAGGTAGGCCTCATGTAGAGAACGTCTACTTGGGGCCTACCTCATGCAGACGTTCTAAAAGTGTTAACTTTGTTAACCTATTGAGAAATAAATGTTTTGATTTTGATTTTGAATATGCCATATTCATAACTTTTGTATTGGTCCATCATAGAACAAAAGAGAGCGTTAGGGCGTGGAAGAATTCGGCACACCCATACGTTATACGTATTAGCCACTAATTATATTAGCAGTCGATTAGAACGTGTCATCTATACGGTCGCTAATTACCATTCAAGCCGCGCCCAGCCGTCAAACGACGTGAAATTAATTTACACAGCAATTTATGACGTGATTGTATTGCCCGGAATTATTAGCCGTACACTAGCGAATGTGAATGAGAAGAAAAGTTTGAGGGCACGTGCATGGTGGTGGTGACTCGCGTTTTAATGGCTCTTCTCTCTCACTCTCTCTCTCCTCAGAACTCAAAGCATCTCGATGGTAAATTTCAGCAAAATCGGTTCAGGGGTTTGAGCATGAAGAGGTCACAGACAGATAGACATATACACTTTCGCATTTATAATATTAGCATGGATGTATCGCATTCCATCTCTTCGAAAGTGACCCTCTCAATTAGGTGACTTGATGATAGTCACTGTGAAGCAGCTTCTTTCGAAAAACTATGCAATACTCTCGATCCTCTCAAATTATATCTGGTGCTCGTAGAAGACGTATAGCGCTTAGCGCATTTACGTCTCCATGCACCAAGACTCTTTACGTGATCATCACTTTAATCCTTTTAAGGTTACGTAATTTTCTGAATTAGACATTTCTGTAAACAGAAACAATATAGAGCGTAACGTGCTACTTCCATAGGCCGGTATTAGTTGTTTATAATATTGATGTATTGTACACTCTTTCGAATAAGAGAGCAATCAAACCATACCAGGAAAAGAATAAGTCTAGGTTTACTCTGTCCTAAACTCTAGGACAACCTTGGTATAGAAAACTAAATCAACTTGACTTTTGCGTACCGTCAGTCCATCAGTTAATTTTCATTCTTCAAAATCGAATAGCCCTCGACAAGTATTGTGGTCAACAAATACTCAAGTATTACATTATCTATCCGTGATGATACATCAGCGGCACAACAAACGTGACGTGAGGAGGGACCAGCGGCGCAGGCCAGTGCCCGCTAATCAAATATCTTTTTTGATACCACAGGGTTGACAATACTCAGCGGTCAGCGCTCCTCAAACTATTGTGAATGGAAATGTGTGAAGACCAATGGTTGTGTATTACGAGTGCTCAAACGAGTAACACCATTTGTTTTGTATAACCATCTATAAGGATTAGGGAGCGAATGCGCACAAAAGTACGCACGAGTAGTTTAAAAGTAAAAATTCGAATATAATATATTGTAAAAATACGGACGTAAAATTGGTATCGCACTAAAATTATAATATTAAAAAAAATTGAACCTATCACTTCACATCATTTTCTTAATTATTACCAATATTTGGTCAAAGCTATTACATACTTTATTGATTAAATTAAACTAGAGATCGCCCAATGGTCGAAATTCGAGCTCAAATTAAAAATTAAATTATAAGTTTCAAATTTCAACGCTTTTCTATTGATATTGTTACGTGCTAGGGTTCGAAGGATTTGGAGAAAAAGACCTGCTGACTCTTAAAAAGACTTTACTAGCTAAGTCAAAATATTGACTTTATTATTTTTTAGACATAATTCCTGCGACAGTCTCGATTAATTAAGTCAAATGATGACAGACTGGCCGTGTAGTAATTGTCTAACAGTATTTAAGATAAATAAAAATAGAATAAAAAAAACTAAATCTATTTTCATTTTGACAACAGACTTCAACCATAAATAAAAGAGTACAATTCGTGTGTATAGGCTTCTCAATCAAAATTTCCTAGTATGTGTATTGTAGTGTGTGAAATGTTTTATTTGTTAAAAAAATGGATGATAAAAGCATAATTTCAAAATAATATTAGCTCGATCGAAGGAGTGCTCCTTTACCATATAAACTATATGTGCAAAATTTCAATCACCTACGTTTCCTCATTTTTCGTCAAAAGGGATCCAAAGTTTTTCGCCTGCGTATTAATATATATATAGATAACATAATGAAAAATAATATAATTGTGCAAAGTTTGAGAACAGTTGTTTGTACGAAGAGTGAATGGGAAATGATTAATATAGGTAATAGCATTAGTACTCGGGAGGGTGTGACTTATCCGATAAGTCGACTTTTTAGCGCAAACGTGAACAAAGGACCGTGTTGGCTATGTTTCATTATAATATTCATTATTAAAAGCATAGAGTTTACGGTTTGTTATTAACATTGGGAAAATGGAAAATGGTCCACTTCAGGTAGATATCATTACAAAATATATTTAACTAGATGACGCCCGCAATTCCGTTGCGCCAAAATTCGTTTATCGCGCGGGAACCGTACATTTTTCCGGGATAAAAAGTATCCTATGTCCTTTCCCGGGACTCAAAGTATCTCCATGCCAAATTTCAGCAAAATCGGTTCAGCGGTTTGGGCGTGAAGAGGTAACAGACAGACAGACAGACAGACAGACAGACACACACTTTCGCATTTATAATATTCAGACACACTTTCGCATTTATAATATTAGTATGGATTGGATATGATATTTAATTTACTGTAACTTCTTGGTGCGAATTCGTGTTTCACAGCAATCATTAATTATACACTTTTCTTGCGCTTATTCCACTTTATTGAACAAATAAAGTGGAATAAGTGCAAGAAAAGTGTATAATTATTGCTGCGACATATACAATTGGATTTTATAAATAGCTTCCTATAAGAGTGTACCAATAGCGCATAGCGTGAAGGAAAAGTGAAAATCTTCAAAAACTTTAAATGTTTCAAGGCAAACAATTTTGAACAATAGAACTTGGATTTCTTAAGTTTACTGCAACTTTCCAAGGTGCTATCGCCGTGCGTGATATTAAATAGCATTATAATAATAAAATATCACAATGGACACGACGGAGCACACACAAGGACACAAACAAGGGGACAGTGGAGTCTATAATCATTTATCTCGACGAGTTTAATAAAAGGAGGATTATTTATTGCGGCACGGCGGACGGCCGACCACGCTAATGTCGCATGATTTAATCCCATTACATTGGGAACATTGCCAGGGTGGTATCAGAAGATGGAACGCTGATTCTCGACGGCTTATTATGTCCCGATTCTTAATCGCCGTTTCATGCAGATATTTGGTCCGATAGTTATGTTGTTGGGAAGTTGGAAACAAAGTGAGTTTGTGTTTCGGAGTAGTTGTTTATTTACAAAATAGTAGGTATGGGAGATAGAGACAAGTTGTTAATTGTTTTCAATTTATTACAAGAAAGATTCGTCTTACCAGTTACAGTGGTAACTGGTCCAGCCCAGAAGACCTAAGCGAGATTTTAAAAATCCAATATTATCATGTCTGTTTTCGAAAAAGTGCAACTCTGTAGAGCTTTTTCTATTGTTATCTATATGTATTATGTAAGTCCTAATATTGATACTAGGTACTATTAATATTCCTTTTTTAGATGAATAATGTAAGTACCATGAGGAGAATAAGTGAAAAGCTCATCAACAGAAAAATATGTCCCCGTTTATGGACATCAAAAGCAATAATAAATGCAATAAGAAACCGAACGCAATACGAGGAAGGAGCGTATTCGCCATAATCCCCATTATATTAGTAGATTAAAGGCTACTTTACTCGATATTCCGTAAAATATGGCCCCATAAATAGAGGGCAGCTGGCGAGACGTGATCAAGACTGAGGCTTGTAATCCCGTTAAAAATTGCCGAATAGAAAACAAACAATGGGCGAGTTATATATGAAGGTCGTGGAGAAAAAAGTCCGTCGATCTTAGAAAGCCATGACGTCGAGCGATGACGACGGAAGACAGATTCGGGAGGTGCCTCGCGACAGTTACGAATGGCACGGCAGTAATAGAGCAGCGAGGTCCAGCCAAATGACCGCCATCCGGACGGAGACAAAAGCGAAGCCGCCGTAATAAAGCAGGATTGATGAAAAAGCGCTAAGCCACGCCGATATGGCGCTGTGGCTGTGTTACGAGCGGACAGCGTTTAACGGCCGCGCTCAAGAGATTAAACGATTAATACGTAAATTTAATGTAATGAAGATTTTCTGTAAAATGTGTAATTTAATTACATTTTCAGTATAAGTAATAATTATATTAAAAGTTTTTAAAAACTATATACACATACTGTCAAACTTTTAATTCAATTATAGTTAAGTAATATTTTAGCTATTTAATTTTATGTAACAAGTTAGCTATTTTGCACTTAGTTATGTCACGTTTATGTTTTGAATATTACACCGATTACAACAATAATTACTTTATAGAAGTATTTGAAAGTTGCAAATTTACAAATTAGAATATTTCAAGTTTCTTAAATGTCCCCAAAACTGTATCCACACTAATTAAAATAGTGATACCTTCTCTTAACAGAACTGTAAAAGACTAGTGTAATTTCAATAGGTATCTCCATCCAACTTAGCATGGACATTTACGCTATCTCTTTCAACTTGCACCACAAATATAGATGTCTTCTAGTGGCTTTAATACAAAGCTATTGCTATTACTGAGATCGCGCGACCATCGAACCGCCGGCTTTGGTACTTTACCGGGATTTCGGATATGAAGCAAGCACTCCCCCTGACCGAGATTCTCACTATTTATTAACGGAGCCTCCTCTCGAGACAACATCATTTGATTTACCAGATTAACTCATATTTTCCGATGTTCATTTCCGTGACTTCCTGATGTATGTTTATTTAATACGTAACTTTTTATACGTAATTATTTTTTACGAAAAGGCGGCCGTTCACAAAGTACGCTAAAATACTGATAGAAAAAGACATCTACGAAGAACCGGCAAAAACAAATTCAATAGTAAAACTTTTTCGGCGAAATATAGTTTCTGTGTCACAGTGGCTACCCAGTAACATTAATTACGGTGTGTAAACACCTATTTCATAGGGCAACACATAAAATATTCAGTGGAAAAGACCTCCAACAAGTATTTTCTGTTTTCAGTCACAAGTATGATGTTCAAAGGTTATTTGCTTTTGAATAGCAAATTTAACGTACCTAACGTTTGCCTTTGTTCCTTGTTCCATCATCGGGCCCGGTAACATATATTAATAACGCGTTAATTTATAAACGAGGACTGTTTATCCTGGGATTAACGGAAAATAGTTTTAGTTGGACAACAAAGGACCGAAAGGGTTCAAAGCGAATTTCTTGTCAACATATTTACCTTCGCAGAGAGGTGTTGCTAACATTACCCACGTCTGGAACTTGAAAATATATAATTATATTAACTAATCATATTACACTAAACTTGAGCTACGTGGTCTTTAGTTATCCTACAGACTTTTTAGGGTTAAAGCTTCATCTTATGTTTAAAAACAATGTTCTTAAAACCAATGGAGAAAACTGAAAATGTGGAAATATATATGCTCCGAATTAAAACGATGCATTCAACACTTAAACAAATAATCTAGTCTAGACTCGTCCAGCTAAAAAATACGCGGAGCCAAACATTAATAACCGTAACACTCAAAGGTTGGAACTGCGAATATATTCGTTAGTGTGTTCAAATTTGTGTTTGTATCGCTCGTGGGCACGAACAAATAAGAGTTGTAAGGTATGGAAATTAAGTATTTAATGTTAACATACGCCACGGAATATAAAATAACCGTTACATTCGTACGGTTGGAAGGTAAACTGTAAGAGATTACACAAAAGACGGTCCGAAACCAAAGGTATGCAATATTAATGATCCACCGGCCACATATATTGTGGAACTATTTAACATCTACCCGGCGCCCGCTGAGGATAGCGGGGGAGTGGATTTAAAACACACGTGAATTCCATTACTAATTCCTTACACGCAAAAAGGGCAATGGAGCTTGGACTAATAACGATAATTATGAAGAAAAATATCTACAGCCAAAACATATAACCTTCTCCTTTTTTCAAGTCGTTTAAAAATGAAGACAAAAATAAGACGTCAGACAAGAATCGAGATTCAATACAACCATACATTATGAAATTCAAATAAATAAATTGAAGAACATAATAATTAGGTGACTTGAGCTCTTGAATTCATTAGTGGAGCCAACTATCACACCGTGCTCCATATCTCAAGATATGAAACTCTTGTAATAAAACTGTAAAAAAAATCTCGATAAGGTTATTAATAGTTAATACTAAAAATCCATACCAATATTATAAATGCGAAAGTGTGTCGGTCCTTTTCACGCTTAAACCGCTAAATCGATTTTGTTGAAATTTGGTATGGAGATACTTTGAGTACCAGAAAAGAACATAGGGTCCTTTTTATCCCGGAAAAATGAACGGCTTCCGCGCGATAAACGAATTTTGGCGCAACGGAGTTGCGGGCATCATCTAGCTAAAAATATAAATCAAAACAAGCTACTCTACCATCCGCAAGAAACTAAACTGTTTCAATTGTAGTGTAATTGTGAATAGTCATTGTTCCACAACAAAACACTACCTACAACATTAAATAAAACCTTACATTGAATAGAGGTAATTATAACTTAGAAAAAGGGGGTGTGTAGGTGTGTATTATTTTCAGTTCACCTTTAAAGCTCATACGTGGTTTAGGGTTGCATAGGAATATTTTAACAACGAAACACTGCGGGGCTAAAATGGTGACATTTAGCAATTCCTCTCAATCAATTCACAAAATGAATTGTCAAAACTGTCAAACTCACGAATGTCAAATTAGTACGAATTTAGACATCTGAATTGCCAAGACAGTGTCAATTTTGCGATAAAAAAAAAAAAGAATTCACATTATGATTCATAATATTGATTCTACAAAGCGACCATTTTAGCCCCGCTGTTCTATTAATACTTTTTAGGGTTCCGTACCCAAAGGGTAAAAACAGGACCCTATTACTCTGAGACTTCGTTGTCTGTCCGTCCGTCTGTCTGTCTGTCTGTCTCCAGGCTGTATCTCAAGAACTGCTAGTACGGCTAATATGAGTCGAAAATAATATGGCCGTCTAAAACGACCATATACAATGTGTCCCGATACCGGTGTCCGATCCTTTAATGTCATTATCTATGGCATATTTTATCGACAAATTGGCTCTCAAATTTTTTCTCTCTCTCGCGGTTGTAAAATGGAAGCCATTTTAGTTTTTCTCGGGCTTTCACACTAATCTGACCAGTACTTCTCATGTAAATATCCTATGAAGATAAAAAAGGTCTCATTTGATAGCTAAACTTGTGGACTACGCTTACACAGGCAATATGTTATAAATTTCGTGGAATTAAACATAGAAAAACCAAAGTTTAGGAAAAAAAATTGTGTATTTTTTAATTAATGGGTTTTTGTGAAAAATCTAGCGCATTAAACTGGTTCTTTTTTATTTTAAAAAGATAGAGGAGGTTTTCATATTCAATAAATTCTTTTACTTCAATGCTCTAAGTCAGATAGTTTAGAAGTTATAACGATTTCCTTACGAAGTATAGGTTAGATTAGTATGAAGTCAGACAATTTTTTTTTTCAAAAGTTTGAGAAAAAAAAATTTGAACTCATGATGTATGGCATATTTTAGTGACAAATTGGCTTTCAATTTTTTTTTCTACAAATAATAAAATTAAAATTTAAGGGGGGCTACCATACGAAAAATTAAAATTTTGGCCTATTTTTGCTCTATAACGGTACGGAACCCTTCGTGCGCGAGTTCGACTCGCACTTGGCCGTTTTTTTATTTAATCCTAGTTTATGATAACGTTAATATCGAATCACAATCCACAAGAACTCTAAGAGGGGTCTCATTAATTGTGAATCCATACTTCCATACTAATATTATAAATGCGAAAGTGTGTCTGTCTGTCTGTCTGTTACCTCTTCACGCCCAAACCACCGAACCGATTTAGTTGAAATTTGGTATGGAGATACTTTGAGTCCCGGGAAAGGACATAGGATACTTTTTATCCCGGTTCCCGCGCGATAAACAAATAATTTTGGCGCAACGGAGTTGCGGGCGTCATCTAATCTATCATATTTCGATCTATTGCTATTTGATATAGGTTTCTAAGACAGCAATCAATACAAGGAGCCAGCTCTTAGAAGCCAGCTTTTTTGCAATGGATCGAGACACTTAGATTCTAATTAAAACATAAAAAAAAATTCTATATTAAATCTGTTTATTGAAATATTTTTCGTACTGTACAATAAAGGCAGTTTCAAACAATACATAGACGGAATCTCACATAGGTAAGTCGAGTATTGTAAATACGGTTACAATTCACGCAATATTAAGTACGAGGTTTTGATAATTCCCGACTTCCGCTACGAAAGGGAAAGAATCGAGACTTCCGAGTGGAAACCCTTCAGTTTCCTGTGAAGTGGCGTTATAATTATCCTGTAATGATTCGAAGCCTCCATCGGTGTGGCCCCGGTATTAATATTTCATGCATTGAATGCACGTGCGTATTAGAACATTTTTTTGTAAATACAAAAAAATGTCAGCAAATAAAACCAATAGTCGTAAGATACTTTCATTTTCAAATGTATTTTCTAATGATTTTATTTATTTACAATCAAAACTAAGTAACAATATCTACTGTAAAGAATATTATAGACTCGGTGGGGTTGGCCAGTTCCTTTGCTTGAACATGGCTTTGACACGCTGCCGGGTGTCTAGATTTTTTTAAACAAACCACACAACAGACTCATTATTTTATTGAGTACAAATCTCTCGAAGCAAAATTTTATATTCTTCTCGCCTTTTGAGAATAATATAACTAACTACGTCTTCCATTATATTTTCATTCTAATTAACATCAGCGAGGTAAAATGTGAGGTTATTTCGGATCTTCTCGGTCGTCAAGTCTGTACATAAAGAACGGAAGTGCGCTTTCAAGTCGATTGTTTCACGAGATTTTAATAACGGTGCAACGCAAAGAACAAGTCGCGGCCATTGTTGACTTCAAGATGCCGCGGTCGGTGGGCTCTCGTTTCAAATAATTCCAATTTGATTTTATCAAGATCCGAGGCCCCGGGCTAAGCGCTAAGTCATTACGGCTGGGATTCTATTTTAAATGGAGCTATCGAGTGTTATTGTCATAGATTTTTAGGGATTTTCTTGATATTCCGACTTTGGTCTCTGATCCACTTGGAAAAAAATCATTTGGACACGATTTCCGAAATGTACACACATGTGACAGTTCATTTTCCAAAATGTAGAACCTGATAGTTTCAATCTGAAAACGACGATTCATTGCTAGACAATCTACGTATACCCAGTACCCACACGTCATAGTACCTAAGTACGGAAAAAATCAAACTGTAAACGAACACAAAACGTATAATGATAGAATAGTAAAACATGTCGCACGTATCGGAACACGAAGAACAATGGCTCTATCTTCCAATGAAACATATTTTTTCCTTCACAAGCAGCGGGGGCAATTATCCACATCTCGGACACAACAGCGCAGACGTCCTCGACTCACAATGGCTACCACTCGAGGTCTGCTGTAACGAATCCACTATCAACCGGTCCCTTTCGCGAAACTAGAGCGAGATTGTTTGCGCGACACCCCTACCAGTTAATGATGTATGGGAGGGGGCGTTCATTAAATGCTGTTTGTAGACGCCCTTTTTTAAATTTCAGCCTCCTTCTCGGTATATATTTCTTTGAATGCCGTTGATTAGTATACAAAATATTCAACCCCGAAAGGACATGTCGGTGAAAGTAAATTTAATTATGCCGCAGCGCTCTTATCAGAGTAATGACGCGCCTCTGATTTTTTGCTAATGATTCGAGATTATTCATATTTAACGACATTAAACGCACGAAATAAACTCGAGAGAAATATCAAGGAATTTAAAAGAAACGTCGGAGCAGAAGTTAATGCGTTTCGACATCAGTTTTTGTTCATTATCAGCGGGATTGACTTCATTCAGATGGTTCGGGACTGGAGTAATAGCGACCGCTTTCATTGCAGACACTTCTTTCTTTCGCCTATTTCGAGATTGTCCGGTATAACTTTTTTGGAATTAGTTTATCTCGTTGAAAATATTATAATATTCTCACCCAAGAAAAATATTAACTCAAGGGTAACTCGTTTACGATAATATTAGAACGAAAACACTGACTTCTTTACTGGGTTTTTCTAAATCGTTATAATGTGGTCTATCTGAAAGACCCTCAGTTTCTATAATGCTTTATAGGCTGGAATTATTGTGAAATTGTAATCGAGAGCTGCAGTTGTATCTTTAGCTTCCGTACGTCATCAGGGGGAGAACCTATTGTTTAAAGAGACTGGAAAATTCTAGATCTGCTACGATTGTTTACTTATAGGAAGTGAAATAAGACCACAAAGAAAGTGTACAATCAATGAAAGTCGATTGTTCGCCCCGACCGTGGCACGATCATTATTTAAAATATAGATGAGTGTTTTCTTTTCGATAATCGAGGCTGCGATCGGGGGTCGAACACAATGGCGCCTTCTTTTGAAAGTTTCGCCGGTGGCTTGGGGTTCGAAGGAGCGGTCTCGCTTATTTGTATTAGTAAATTGAAGGTACACTGTCCACTCAAGGGTGATCCTCGGCTCGCAGCGCGGCGCTCCCTCCTCGACTAAATTTTTAAACTAGGTGGGCGGAATGGGAGATCAATTACGTTGGTCTTTGTGAGCATTCTATCAGCGCGCAATGAAAAGAGTTATGATTTTCTTTGATATGCAGAGACGCGGTTTGCCGAGTGAAATATCAAAGGGCGCCATCGTGATGCATGACGGGTTTTATTAAGATTTAATGCCGCCAACGACACTTGGAGGCGGCAAAAGAACGAGTCTCAAGTATCCGATGTACGTATTACATGACGCCATTTTGTTTTTATTCAGCCAAACTCCGCGTTTATTTACGGTATTTTCTATATTTGAAATTCAATTGATAACTAAAAAAAGTATGTTTGTTAAGAGTTTTAAACATAATATTATGTAGATTCATCCTTATATCCATTTAATTAAATAATAAATAATAAACCAGCTTTCAGTATTGATAAAGCAGTAAATTCCGAGTGCCTTGTTACTTCAAAAACTAATCCTCATAATCTCCTAAAGCGTAGTGGCACAAAGTTCTATTAGCGTTGAGCGGACCCACATATTGCATTTTCGATTAAGTATGGAAAATGGGCAACGAATTAAGTTATGAATAGAGAACAATGTGCGAAAAATTTAAAATTTCAAATGAGACGACTCTTGGACACGTTATTGGTAGTAGTAAATCATTGAAAAATCTAATTGGCTTGCGCGAACAGTTTCAGATACTCTAAAGAATCCAGTACAAAAAGGAGGTCTTACAGTTTCTACCTAAACAGTAGTTTAAGTAACCGGTTAATTTTAATGCACAGAAGTTGGTGTGGATGTTGCCGTCTTATCTACGATCATCGCCTTAACATGTTAAAGTTACCGAACAGCCCCGGGCATACAACTAGACTGACGGACAGAGCTAAGATTTTCCATATATATATTATAATATGTATATTATAACTTCATGTCGTGCAGTATATTGGCGAAGGGTTAATTTAAAGGGGTAAAATCTAATCATACGACACGTAACCACAGTTTTAAGTACAGTTGTAAATATTAGTTTTTAGTTTATAATCAAAACGAAGATCAACCCTGACACTTGGAAACAACATTTTTCTAAAGCCGCAACATCCAAGTCAAGAACTGAGCTCTAGACTTTTAGAGTCTAAACTTCTGGAGTAATAATATCAAACCACTTATGCTGTCGCTCCAAGATGGACAAATACAGGGGATTAGGAAAGTGTAGGGTACACTCGTTTATGATTGCTCATAATCGACGTCCATTGTTGTAGTGCGCAATCATGATTATCTTTCATGGCCCATCGTGAAGGGTCCATAAGGTCAAACTTCCAGGGTAATTAATCAATATATCGGGGAATCCCCTAGATGGAGTTAGTTATGACGTCAGCGATGTGTAGTTAATAAGGGCAGTTCGTTACGAGCCGGCGAGATATATCGGCGCAGAGGGACTTGTCTATCCCTCCACTACCAACTATTGTTACTTTGATGATATGCCGATATTAGGTGAATGTTGGGTTAAGTTTATTATAATTGTTTTACACTACATTAAACACTAAGAAAGGATCCCGGATGTGAAGATCTTGGATTATATTGATTAATATTGCGGGGGAAGATTTCTATCTATAACGAACCATAACCATGATTGGTCCTCAAGTGAAATCGATTTAAGCCTACTGCAATACATATTACATATTAAAATTAGGGAATAGTTTCATATACTTTGACTAGAAAAATATTTCTACGCGGCCAAGTACAACGCGGTCACAATATAATTACTATATAAAGATGTTTACCACGATTTTACCATGATATTATTTACTCAGCATTATGGAGCTTCCATTCGTTTCCTATGCAGGAGCAATATTCATACATTTGTTTTAGATTTCGGGAAATAACCGTCTCGTAGGTTCATAGGCAACAAAATATTGGGTCAAACAAAGAAACCGAATTAATTTTGCATGGAAAAATTTGATAACTTTTCTTTTATCGTATAGTGGCTAGATAAGTGAAAGTCTACAATTATTCTGACTAGGTTGCACCTAAATTTTTACAAGCAAATTTTAACACACGGCTTTAATTTCCAAGACATAAGACACTCTATACTAATTCCATCTAAGACATAATCCTCAAGATTTGGGATACCCTACTAAAAGATTTACAAGTTCGTATTGAATACATTACCGTATCCGATTAGTCCGAAGCACCACACACTATCGAAACATTACTAATTAAAATCCTTTCCATACCTGTCCCAAGGCAATCGGGTTAGACAAAGAAAGGACTGATCGCCTTGGGCTGAGAACTCCTCAGAGGACTTTCTTAATCCGTACTAGGGACTATCGATATTGGAATTAGTAGCGTGTTTGGTGTGTTAGGGCGGCCACTCATTTGCGATTTTAGATGAGTAAACGCCTGGGTGTTTTGGACGTTTATCCATCTAAGCATGGGAAAACGTTTGAGAGTTTTAGGTTATTAAGGACATCATTTCGGTCCATCGCGAATGATCGGGTAGGGTCTAGATTTTTATAAACCCATAAGAAACTAGTTTATACTAGTTAATTTGTTTTGAGTTGCCGTCCTGAACGGCGTTTGGGCAAGATGAGGATAAAGAGAAGGCAAAAGTCGAGTATAGGTACACCTACGTTGTTCAACCGCTCTGTAGTCAGTGGTCGATGCGGTCATTTCTTTCCTTTAGTGTAAAGCCAAAGTTTTGAAATCAAGCAAAAACTTTTACTTGAACAAACTTTCCAGATATTACGATTTTTACGTTTATTAGCCGTCTGTATTATGAATGCCGTCGCTATTATAAATCTAGGCTACAAATGGGCTATATTTTGGTTAAAAAATTACCCTAATTAAGATAATATAACACCTAGTGTTTGACTATTACCAACAAAGAAAAGTAACCTATTAAAGATGAATAGAGTATGTTTAAAAGAAGGTCGAAGTTAGATAAGTTCAGTCAGGATGTCAGTCCCAAATCACGATCTAGCTCGCCCCGGCCGAGGCAATTTGCAACGCAACAATAAATATGCCCACAATCGGAACAAATGAACACCCGGCAAATTAAACTCAGCGGCGGTGCATTTCGATTCCCATACATTAGCTACATCGATCTAACACGTCCGAACAAAGCCTCGGCGAAATACTCACGAGCACGCGATCGTCTTAAGTTGCTTCCAAATCTAGTTGGGTGGGCAACACTAATTTGGACTTTGTTCTTAATGTGTTTGGGTATACTATTCGTCGAGGTGACGGTAAAAGGGTATCTGTGTTGGTTATTTACACCGAATCGTAACAATAACAAATCTGGAAAAACAGTGTAGGTTTTTAAAGTCAGTGAGAAATACAATCTGAATAGTTACAATTTATTGAATTCAGATAGAAACAAAAGGCATAGGGATAGGATCCTTCTATTGTCATTTATAATGTAACAGTGAACCGTGCGTGAGGTAAGATTTTAAGTTTTACTAGGCGTACGTTAATTGTTTCAGTTTTCCGGACTATCAATGAAAATTACGTCCAAGAATCAAAATGACTGACGAACGTGAGACACGTGTTTTTTAAACCACGTCTCCGACGCAGTCGTCAGAGCGATATCAGACTGTTTATTTTAAATATGTGAAACATTATTATTTTCATATAATTTTATTTAACAAAAAATTAAATTTAAGTAAAAACAATAATAACATCCATAAATGAACTAAAAAGTATTAAATAAATTTTCCTATCTAAAAGTGCCTTTTTCCGAATTCGGCTAAACCTCATCTATTTCTGTTCTCAATCTTCATCATTTTGAAGTCGGTACCAGATAGCTTAATCTTCAGTTCTCTGACAGAATATTTGAAACTTTTGGAACTGGCACGGACTTCAAAATTATGAAGATTGAGAACAGAAATATATGAGGTTTAGCCGAATTCGGAAAAAGGCACTTTTAGATAGGAAAATTTATTTAATACTTTTTAGTTCATATAAGGATGTTATTATTGTTTTTACCTTGGAAGTCGGTTTTAATTTTTTGTTAAAAATAATAATTATTTCACTCTTTTTAGTTACCTAGTAAAAACCCCCAAACTTGTATATATAAGGAATCCGGATTTTTCATAGCACCTTCGGACCATGGTACATCTTACACCAATTTTTATTATTAATTATTTACTTTGAAACAACTTTACAATTTTCAAAATAGCTCGACAAACACAAGTTTCGATCTTAAAGACAAAAATAGGGTCATAATTTGATGATGCATGGTGTGGTGGTAGTGATGATGATGATGAATGTAACTTGCATAATAGCATATGCTTTCAGTTCTTAAAACAACGCTGAAACTCCCAAACTTGTATCTATACGGAATCCGGAGTTCTATTAGCACCTTCGGAACCATGGTATATCTTGGTGCAAAAATCTTACTTTTTGGTAGCATATGCTTAAGATACTTCTAATAATACCGAAATCACCATACGTTTCCATTGTAAACAAGGGTCTCAGCCAATCACAGCGAGCCAGACGAGCCAGCCAATGCCATGCCTTGCCGAGGCCCCCACCACTCGCCAACGCCAGCCAGCCGTGCCTCGCTGGTGGGGAGCAAGCCTTAAATACCCTGTACTCGCTCATTTTGCTGATTTTTGTATCAAGTCAAATTGTTAATCAGAAACTCTGCCCAAATACTGTGATTAAAGTAAAAGTGTTTAAATAGTTACTCCACGTTTTATTTCACCCTGGTTTACAATCAGAAGAAGGGATGAAAAGAAATCGACCTCAAGAGGAAGATCGGCATTTGGTTCGGCCGCCAGGGTGGAGTGATTCATCGCAACTACGAGATGATATCCCCGACCCACATGAAGACTCGCCGCCTCCCGCCAGAAAAATGCTCAAAAATCTTCTCGAGCATGAGGTGCAGAGGGCTCTTCGTGACCTTAATGCAGAAATACCCACATCTGCTAAAACGAGAGAACATCGAGCTGCCTCGTTGATTCCGGAGTTTGATCCCGACAACGAGGATTGCACAGTAGTAGCCTGGATCAGGAAAATTGAACAGCTAGGCGAGATACATGGATGGGATGATAAAACAAAAGCGTTTTACCTTCAAGACAAATTAAGAGGTCAAGCCAGGAAGTGGTATAATAGACTGGAAGATTACGATTACAGTTGGGAAGACTGGAAGCTGATGCTGGTAAGAGCTTTTCCTCGTTATCGTGATTACGGAAATTTGTTAGAAGAGATGATGCAACGACGAAAACTACCCTCAGAAACTATGACAAAGTACTACCAGGAAAAAGTTGCATTATGTTTTCGGTGTAAGTTATCGGATAGTGCAACCGTCTCATGCATTATTCGTGGCCTACCCGCATCTCTTCAAGCTAATGCACGGGCATATCAGTGTGAGCGACCGGATGAATTGTATGAGGGCTTTCTATGTGCCTTAGACGACTATAAATCGCCACAATTTTCCGATTCACGAATTTTCAATCGAGACAACAAGAATTCGTCGGAAAAGAAAAGTGTCACTATTAATCCAGATGTAGACCCCTGTCCGCGCTGCAAAAAGACCGGCCACATTCTTCGTAACTGCCCTCAACCTGATCAGCGTACATGTTTTAAATGTGGTGCTCAAGGTCACATAGCCACTCGATGTACCAGTGCCTCTGCTGCGAAGCCAGTAACACCTGGCGTATCACAGTCAGTCAAGGAAATCAAGATAATACAGAATTATAGCGATATTTACAAAAAGGTGGTCAAGGTCAATAATATTTTCATTAAGGCCTATCTAGACACCGGAAGCCAGGTAAATGTATTGACTACAAATATGGCACGACTACTAAATTTGGAAATTAGTCCAACGAGCACAGTTTTGAAGGGATTTTCAGGTGGTTTTGTGACTAGTCGAGGAGAAGTGACCTTTGAGCTGGAAGTTGATGGCATACCACTGAAATGCACGGCACACCTAGCAAATGTCGACATGCAAGGAATTAATTTGTTGATTGGCCAGCCTGTTATAAATGGAAATGGTATGTCGTTAGTTATCAGCAACGGCACTGCAACACTTAAACAAGAGGAGGACATAGATTTTACCAAAAACATAAATGCAATTGAAGAGCGTGAACGATTTCCAGTGATCTGTGCTGAAGATGAATGTTTACAGCCTGGAACCTCCATTATAAAAGTCAACATAGTAGGTAATGGAGACACGAACGACGTCGTCACTGCGCCCCGTCACTTCGAGTTGCAAGGTGTTTCCTATTCACTGCCGGCTACACTGCTGCGTGGAGCCGACGGATACATGAAGGTGGTCAACACGGGTACCAGCAACATCACCTGGCGTCAGGGTGAGGTGCTGACGAGAGCCGACAACCACGAGCCACATAGCGAGCCACAGCCAAACATTCAGGTTAGTCAATCTGCCATATCTGCCTTACCTTTGCCATTAGCCAGTTCTATATTAAGTACGAGTCTTGTAACCGATGCTACTGTTGGTGGAGTAAATGTTTCTGATATTAAGTCAGGGCTAATAAATGAAAAAGATCGTGATAAGTTATTAACTTTATTACACCATTACAATAATTGTTTCGCATCTGGCACTAGTGATTTAGGTTGTACAGATTTGCTAAAAATGAAAATAAGATTAACATCAGATCAGCCTATTTATCGCCATCCGTATAGATTATCACACAGCGAACAGGCAGTAGTCAGGTCCAAAGTTTCCGATTTACTTGACGCTGGAATTATCAAAGAATCAGATTCCAATTATGCATCGCCAGTCATTTTAGTTAAAAAGAAAAATGGTGATTTTAGACTCTGTGTAGATTATCGTGCCCTTAATGCTATCACCATAAAGGATAGGTATCCATTACCAAATATCGACGACCAAATTTCTAAACTTGCTGGGAAGAATTTTTTTACAAGTCTCGACTTAGCACAAGGTTACCATCAGCTTCAAATACAGGCCGAAGATACACATAAAACTGCTTTTATCACGAACGAAGGTCAGTACGAGTACGTACGTGTCCCTTTTGGTTTGGCTAATGCCCCATCTGTTTTTATGCGACTTATAAACAAAATCGTCAATTCGATTAATGTTCATAATTCGAAAAACGGCGAATCAGTGTACGATATACTAGCATTCTTAGACGATTTGCTTCTACCATCTATTGACGTTGAGTCGGGATTAAAAATTTTGGAGGTAGTTCTAAAAAAATTTCTTGATGAGAATTTAAAGTTAAATATGGCGAAATGTTCATTTTTACAAAATAAAATTACGTATTTAGGTTACGAAATCTCCCCGGACGGTATTCAGCCGAGTGAGTTGAAGTTGGCAGCGGTTTCACAATTTAAAGTCCCTACTAGTGTACACGAAATACGCCAATTTATAGGATTGTGCAGTTATTTTAGGAAGTTTATAAAAAGTTTTGCTCTTATTGCTCGACCATTAACCGAAATGACTAAGAAAAACGCAACCTGGGTTTGGGGCCCCGAACAAATAAATAGCTTTGAGGAATTAAAAAAATGTTTATGTACCAGGCCTACTCTCGCGTTATATGACCCCATACTGCCAACTGAAATTCACACGGACGCATGCAAATTAGGTATAGCAGGTATATTGTTGCAAAAACAGAGCGATGGTACACTGCGCCCTGTTATGTATTTTAGTCGCGTAACGAGTAAAGAAGAAAGCAATTATCATAGTTACGAGTTAGAGACGCTCGCGGTAGTCGAATCACTTCGTAGATTTAGGGTCTATGTGGTAGGAAAGCGTGTGAAAGTCGTTACGGACTGTACTGCTGTAAGAGCGACCATGACGAAACGTGATATCCTACCCCGCATCGCTAGATGGTGGTTGCTCATTCAGGACTATGATATTAGTGTCGAATATAGGCCTGGAGAACGCATGCAACATGTAGATGCACTAAGTAGGAACCCGTGTGATGTAATGAATGTCAATCGTCTCGAAGTCTGCGACTGGTTTTATACCGTTCAATATCAGGACGATAGACTGAAGCAAATTATCGAACAGCTGAAAGCAAATTCGGCGGATACAAGCATTACGAATAACTACGTTATTGTGGCAGATAGGCTCTATAGGAAAACGTCTAATGGAAATCGTTTAGTAGTCCCGGATTTGGCAAGATGGCGAATAGTTCAAATGCATCACGATGATGTAGGTCATGTAGGGTTAGATAGGTGTATGGCACTTATAAAGAACGATTACTGGTTCCCTAAAATGACACGATTCATTCGCAAATACGTTTCTTCATGTTTACATTGTGCATACGGTAAAGGAGAACATGGAAAAAAACAAGGTTTATTAAATCCCATACCTAAGCCTTCTGAGCCGATGCGAATGATTCATGTTGATCATCTAGGTCCTTTCTGTAGGTCAAAGAAAGGTTACACTTATTTGTTGGTCATCACTGATGCCTTTTCGAAGTTTGTAATTTCGGAACCTGTACGAACGGTGAATTCTGTCGAAACAATTAGAGTTCTTAAAAGAATTTTTAGCCTGTTTGGTTATCCAAATCGTGTCGTAACCGATCATGGAAAAGCATTTACCAGTAGGTATTTTAAGAAATTTGCTACCGATAAACAATTCAAACACATTTTAAATGCCATTGCATGCCCCAGAGCCAACGGGCAGGTAGAGCGAACGAATCGTACCATACTCGACGCATTACGGGTTACAGATTCGAGCGAAGCATCTCCTAACTGGGTCAATTGTTTACCGGATATAGTCTGGGGTATCAACAACTCCCTAAATTCCAGCACAGGTTACAAACCATATGACCTCATGTTTGCTCGTAGTGGTCGACCACGGTGTGACGTTGAAATTCCTGACAGACCTGTCGAGCCAGTGGCAGCTAGGCGGGAAAATGCAAGTGCACGAATTAAGAAAGCGTCAGAGCGTATGAAGCGTAACTTCGACAAGAGGCGTAAACCCGCCCGTATTTATAGGAAAGGGGATCTAGTGCTCTGGAAGCAAGCTCCCACCAGTAGTGCATCTAAAGTAAATACCAAGTTAGATGACTTATATTCTGGTCCCTATAAAATTATAAAAGTGGTTGGTAATGACAGATATAGGATCCGCAGCATAAAAGGGCTTAGGGGATACAAAAGTTTCACTGGATTAGTCTCTGTGGATTCATTGAGACCCTATAGAAGCGTGGCTCCTGTATCTGACTCTGCCAGCAGCTCTGATGAACAATTAGAAACGGAAGACCTGATTGATCTATTGGAAAGTTAGTTGATTTGGTATTAATTGTGGCATTCTCCCCATTGCGGGAGCAATTGTTTCAGGATGGCCGAGTGTAAACAAGGGTCTCAGCCAATCACAGCGAGCCAGACGAGCCAGCCAATGCCATGCCTTGCCGAGGCCCCCACCACTCGCCAACGCCAGCCAGCCGTGCCTCGCTGGTGGGGAGCAAGCCTTAAATACCCTGTACTCGCTCATTTTGCTGATTTTTGTATCAAGTCAAATTGTTAATCAGAAACTCTGCCCAAATACTGTGATTAAAGTAAAAGTGTTTAAATAGTTACTCCACGTTTTATTTCACCCTGGTTTACACCATATAAATTTTGAAGAGTTCCCTCGATTACTCATGGATCCCATTATCAGATCATCACCATCACCTTCGTAATAATTGTACCAAATTCAGATTATACCCTATACAACAACAAAATAATTTTCGAAATCGGTCCACAAACAGCGGAATAATGATCAAAGATATCTGTCTCGATGTAAAAAACTATGAAAAACACTAATAATACTAATAATAGAGTCATAATGTGATGTTGCAAGAAGTAAGGGTAGAGACGATGATAATGATTAATCTAATGTACCATTAGCATATTATGCCTTCAATTCTTAAAACAACGTCGAAACCCCCAAACATGTATCTATAAGGAGGCCGGAGATCTGTTCACCACCTTCGAACCATGGTATATATCTTGGTACAAAATCTGACTTTTTGGTAAAATTTACTTGGAATCATTATTTATCCAAAACTGGAAAATGGAAACTTACAGTGACCATTTGAAATATTTCAGATTATGAATCTAAATCACAATATCATCCAGATAAATGGGGTGTTAGTATAAATAGCGAGGAATTCCCTTGATTACTTATGGATCCCATCATCAAGTCACCTTTTCACGAGTCACCAAATCTTGAAAATCGGTCCACAAACGGCGGAGTGATCGTTGAACGTATATATATATATATATATATATATATATATATATATATATATATATATATATATATATATATATATATATATATATAAACAGACGAACATATAACCTCCTCCTTTTTGGAAGTCGGTTAAAAAGAAAAATCCAACATGAAAGAAGAAAATGAGCTAGAAACGAACAACTGATATCGGCGTTACGCTACGGTGTAAAAGTAGTGTTGTTAATGCGGCTCGGCCGAAAACAAAACAATCCGATGTTCACCTCCTTGCGTCCGGTTCTGTACAGTAAATTTACATTCCCGACCATCTATCCCAGAAGTCCATCCGGCCTGGTAATAAAACGATCTTAAGGAACTGAGGAAAACGTCTTAGCTCTTTGTTAGGGAGGGACGATCAGTCCTTCTCGTTTAACGATCCTCAACTTCGGTAATAGTATTATTAGGATTTTGTATTTGGCCGAATAAGGCCCGAATAAGCTTTATTTAAAGGAAATTAAATTCCGAATGTTCGGGCCGTATTGAAATTGCTCGGAGACTGGAGATGGCGAATGACAATCCTAAGTTGATTATACGTATATTTCATTATTTTGTATCAAACAAAGAAAATTTAGTAATAGCAAGATAAATAATAATAATGGAAGATATGGAACGTGCAAAAATGAGGATCGAAGGTGATGTTGCTTCCAACTTCTTTTCAAGTCTTCGGATCCTACAATTTCTTTAAAGGCTGTAGCCAAAATTTTTCCTAAGATTGACCATAAAACATCCAGCTTCAGCGGTATCCATTACGAAGCCCACAACATGCGAGCACTTTGAAATTCTAAGCAAATATTTTAAAAAGTAAAAAAGTGACTTCTCAAGTAAGGCTGTTAAAATTTACGCCGAAGGGGACACTTTGTCTCTTATGTCTCGCAGTGATGTTATCTTATAATTGGGACAGTATTTGGCTGAGGCTTTTAAGGAAGCGGAGATAATTTGTGGAGACATGTGAAAATGAAGTTTCCCTGAAATTGGCTACCTGACGAAGTTTATTTATTTGGGCGACGTTTTCTCAAATTATTCTTATTAGCTTTTTAGTCGATGTTTGTGTAGATTATATCTTACTAGATTTTGCCTGCGGGTCCATCCGTGTTATTGCACAACACATTTTTTCGGGATAATAATTTTGTTAAGTTTTTGCTTAGAGAAGTAGTAACCATACTCACGCATGTTCACAAACTTTCGCCTTTCGATTAGTGTGATTAAAAGTCATTACGTATCGTAAAATTTTGGTACTTTTTTAGCTAAGAAAATATACCATGAGCCACTGTTTTATTTCTTTTGAAGGTACGATAGGTCAACAATACAATGGAACATTCCTTGCCTAACCGAAGTCATAAAAGATTAAACGATTAAATCGAGTCAATCTAACTAGCCCTTCCGACATCTTCATTATGGGGCGCTTACAATAAGTAGCCATATACAGTGATTTAATCGAAATCCTCAGGGTCCGTCAGGAAACCTATTAAATCGTATGGTCAGGGGGTAATTAATTCGGCGGGAACGTTCAAGTGAGATTAATGGCGGTCTTAGTAATCGAGACCTCTTTCCGATGTCCAAGGCGGCCATTGTTGTGTTGGGGGTTATCATTGTTTAGCGTTGTAGCGCACTGGACTGGTGTTGATACTCGTTACACGATTGCTAAGTACTAAATACTGCTAAGTAATAAATACTAGAGGTCTTGAATAAAAGTAAAGAGACGAATAATAATCAAACGTTATACTAAACACTTTTACAAAATACAGTCAAAACACGGTCAAACATGTGAGCTGCGGGGTGATTCACGATGCGATTCCGCGCGGAAACCGTCCCGATTTCGGAAACTTTTTTACTTTCAAACAAATGACAAGTGAATACTTTCCGATTTTGCTGTCATTTTGACAGTAGTGACATTTCTTTTGTATGAGTGAAATAGTTTCCGCCACGGATTCGACAACTTCTCACCGTAGATGAGACTTTGACATCCGACGACGGATAATTATCCGAGGATTAGAGCCGTTTTCGCGGAATGTTACCGCCACCTCCAAGACTCGTGAAATCTTTTCACTTCGAGAACCGTGTCATGGCGGATATTGTTAGATGAAATTATTAATTGATAAGAATAAAAGAAATCAATTATTAATAGTTAGTCGTGTCTTGTTTAAAATAAATGTCGTACTGTAATAATTATTGTTAAAGCTTTATGAAGTGTTCATTGAACAATAAATATTTTTTATTTATAAATGCAGTATTTGTATTAATATTGTATTAATACTTAAGTATTATGTTAAAACATTATTGTACTTTTACAGTAATTTTAAAATAGTTATTTAAGTAAATATCACTATAATTCCAAGGTGATACTCACCACCTGGGAACTACCATAGTATATAATAAAAAGTGATATTAAATTAAAAACAAATTTAAAACAAAAAAAAAAAAAAACAATATAAAATTTAAAGTATAAGTTTGTGTTACACACAAATAAAAGGTATTCTCACACATGATACAATCAGTAATCACACTTTTCTATGTTTACGCACACAATACACAACTTACAGATTTGACAGATTGTCATTGTCACTCGGCAGTCGGCACATAGACAATATTTTTTGTTTCAATTTCACTCAACTCCCAAACGGCAGCCGGCTGCCGCGCTATTTGTACTTTGTAGTTTGTACTGCGCGGTGCGCCATTCACTCAAGCCCCAAGCGGCAGCCGGTTACCGCGTTCTTTTATTCAATTATGTAACGTACTTCGCTGACTTACCGACTAATTTTGTATGAAGAAGTTTGATTAGTTACGATCTTTGATATATTGGCTACATTCTGAATGAAAAATATTACAATAATATAGTCTGTGGGCGATTAGTATTTTTTCGGCTATTCAATATTGTGCGCTATGTTTAAGTGTGTGTGTTGCTTTGACTTGTACTTTGTTCGAAATTTTTTTACTGGATTTCACGAATGTAGGTAGTGTTTTGTATTTTTTTTAATGAGTAGCAAATTTTGAATATTCAATTAAATACTCTAAATCATTCGTTGATTAAAACGCAGCTGAAATATATTTTTTTGTAAGGTAAGACTAATCTTAGTCTTAAAAATTTTGTTCATTAAATTAAGAGGTGCAGGAAAATTTAGAGACAATTATTTTGCCGTCTTTTATCTTGATACTGACAGCGATGAATAACCAAGGCTATTATGCCGCAGCACTTATTGCAAAAAAAATCTAGTTTCAGTTATTCTCTTTGGTTTCGGATTCATTTCCGCGACGGAAAGTTTGTGAATCGCTGTGTATCCGACAGAATATGACAAAGTACCGCGTGAGAACTTTTCGACGATCGTGAATCGGGGGGCAGCTTCCTATCCCGAATTCAGGCAAAAGAGGCCCCTGGCGTCACCAACAGCCGTTAAATACCTCCAGTTTCTGTCACGTCTCAACTTTTTTTTTATGAAATAAGGGGGCAAACGAGCAAATAGGTCACCTGATGGAAAGCAACTACCGTCGCCCATGGACACTCGCAACATCAGAAGAGCTGCAGGTGCGTTGCCGGCCTTTTACGAGGGAATACGCTCTCTTCTTGAAGGTTTGCAGGTCGTATAGGTCCGGAAATACTGCTGGTGACAGTTCATTCCAGAGTTTTACAGTGCGCGGCAGAAAGTTACGCGAAAAACGCACGGTGGAAGACTGCCACTCATCAAGGTGATGAGGATGGTATAAAATTTTCATTTTTCCCAAAAAAATAATTATACTTAATATACTAAAATAAAACATTTAACTAGATTTTGCCCGAAAATAATTTTCGAAATCCATACGGAATTTCATTCTAAAGAAGTAACAGAGAGACAGACAGATAGCCATGACAGACAAACAGAGATGTACAAAATACCCTGTACAATGTATCTGGAATACAAAATGCAAGATACTTTTAAATTAAGTATTTCAGATACCAGATACAAAATACTTTTTAGAATAGTATTCGAAATACAAAATAGGTATCTTCTAAATACTTCTTAAGATAAAAATACTTTTGTAAGAAAACAAGATTTTATTTTAATGAATTCAAGTTTATTTTAGACAATTGATATTAATGGTATTTACGAATAAATCGCGTTAATCGCTGAAATATGACAAAACAAAATATTATGTTTTTTTATAAGTAAAATACTATATTAAAACTAATTTTTCAAATATTTCATCGCTCATATTTCTTCTATGAGGCCTTAGAGCGACTTACAATTTCAAGTTGGCCAACTAAATCATATAGTATCCTGTTAGCTATGGCGGCTTATGAGAGCTCGCACATTGTATCCAACTAAATTGTACAACTAAATAATTGGACACCAATCGGATCAGAACGGCGATTCCTTTCCGATTACCTACCTACAATTAACACGTTCGTTCCCACTACGATTTTCATGATGTCTTCTCGGATGCCGCCTACATTGTACGGCGGACTCGCCAGGTGAGTCGCCGGCACTGCAATATAAATTGAATCGACTCACCACGTGAGTTTACTGGCACTACGTAAGGGTGAATTCAATTTTTGTTATTTCTGTGGTCGTTACAGTGTAACTAAGGTGTTTAACGCAATTAAAAAATGTTACGTGTTGTTGTAGGACTATTCAGCTTGTAAAAATGGCAAAAAACTCTTTGGATAAAATAAAAGGTAAGTTTGTTTCGTAATTTAAGCAGTGGCTGTCAATCTTTTAAAATTTGGTTATTGTTAAGGATATATTTTGAATTTCTAAATATACTTGTGAATAGTCAATTTTACCCTGAAATATTTTAATACGGGCTTTAGATTAAAATGTATTATTTTTATTGTGGATACGACGAATTTAATTGATAATAATTAAAAAAGAAACCTTTTTTAAAAAGTTTAAAATCTACCGAGTTAAAATTAAATGATAACTTATTAATATGCAACAATAATACTGTCTATACTTACGTGAAACAACATTTTATTACGTTCGAAATTTATTAAGAAGTGCCTGATGATTTGTGTGTGAACAACTAATAAAATACATGAAAAAACTAATACAAAATAATAATATCATGTTCGTTTCCTTGGATCCTATTTTTTTTCATTTTTATTATCCTATTCCCGACGAAGAGAAATCCGAAAACACAAAAATCATAAAAATCTGTTCAGCCGTTCTTCAGTTATAATTAGTGTAACTAACATGACTTTCTTTTATATATAATATATAGATTCTAATGAAACTAGTTTGTTGTATACTAGTTCCATATCATAAGTATGTAGGTAGTCCATGCTATTATGTTGACGTCGTTTTCTAACATGTGCATATTTACAGTTTGAGGATCTATATCCCGGAACTCACCTGGTGAGTTCAAGGCATTGCAGAATCGTTTTTTTCCTTTAAAAAATAAACGGGGTCTCCACGCCCGGCCCACCGCATAAATCTTTAGTTTAGCATATATTTAGTCTAAACTATAATTTTAAGCAGAAAATACGGATGCATTTTGGAAATATTAGTGAAAAACCCTGAACTCACCAGGTGAGTCGTCGGCACTGGAATCAAATTTACGTGAGTCGGTGGCACTGAACGTGTTAAAAAGTTGTCCAATTAAATTGTGAAACTTCGCAATTTAGTTGTACGATAGTCGGCCAACTTGAAATTGTATATGTGCGGTGACCCTTAGGGCTTAGAATCATACCCCCAAAAGAAAAGAGTCGCTCCACAGGGGCAGAACTTGGCAAACAGGTGTATATTTCAAAAATATTTTTTTATTGTAGGGTAAGTATTTAATAATAATAATAATAATAAAAACGCTTTATTATTATAAGTATTTAAGCTCTTTAAGCTAATATCATTATTATTTAGGTATTGCAGAGTTTCTAAATCAGCAGTGCTGGCAGTAGATGCTGTATTCTCACCACTTGCAATGGAGGAATCAGAATCCTCTAAAAACATGTGGCCATCTACTAATGTGATGTTGGACTAATTAGTATTTTTATAAATTTCTACTAATACTATATATTACTTAAAGTATTTTATAAGAAAAAGTATTTATAAAATACTAAGATACTAAACAATATATTTAAATACAAGATACAAATTAAATTTTTAAAAAGTATTTTAGATACAAAATGAAAATACATATCTTGTATCTTGTATCTGTATTTCAGATACTTGTATCTTAGATAAGTCACATCTCTGCAGACAGACATACTTTTATAATGTTGATACTTACACAATTTTTAAGTTCTAAACGAAAAATTTCAAAACTTAGGTTATGACACATCACTAATTTAAGTACCTACCTATTTATTAGGTATACTTTATACCTAATAAAAAGGTAATTTAAGAATAACACCACTCCCTAACCCTAAACACTATACACTATACAGTAAGAACTTGATTAACCGGACTAATAATAACATATTGTCATTAGACATTTGGATAATTGAAAATCGGGATAATAACATGTGAAGAAAAGCGAGTTAGGTGCTCATATTTACCGTGATAAATATTATGTATTGGTTAAAAAAATACATATATAAATTAAAAAATACATAAAAATAAAAATACATGTTTTTTAAGAAATTATTAAAGTATACATTTTTCATTGATAATAATCTGGATAACTGCCCTCAGTTGCGGCCCTCCGCATAGTCGTTTATACTGTATTAGTAAAATACTTTGCAAACCCGAGTGTGAATTCACAGTTTGAGTATGTTCGCTTATTTGCGACTTGTGACAGAGTTGTATCACTGTTGTTATTTAAGTCACCAATATTAAAAACAATAGTATAGTATTGGGAGTGCCTTCGCTGCCGGCGCCGTTTTCCGAAGTTTGCCGAAGTCACGCGATGTTTGCCGAATATGCTGCCCGCGCTTATTCGGCAACCATCGCATTACAGAATAATGATCAAAAACATCCGTCTTGAGCTAAAGGACTATGAAAAGTACATATAATAAGGTCATAATGTAAGGATGTATATTTTAATGGTGGTGATGATGATGTTGATAAATGTGATCTGCATAGTAGCATAATATTATGAGTACCTTTGCTTCTTTAAACAACGCTGAAACTCTAACATGTATAAGGATTAAGGAGTCTGAAGTTCTGTTCATTACCTTCGGAAGTATACCACGGGGTTTAAAACTGTGGTGCAAAATCTTACTTTTTGGTAGCTGAAAAAAGGTAGCTAAGGGAAAGCTAAGGTAGATAAAAATGCATCACAAAAAACTAAAATATCCACAGCCGAACATAATATAACCTTCACCTTTGGAAGTCGGTTAAGAAGTCGAATATTTGAGATTATAATTATTTCTTTTTAAAATTTGTGTATCGGCACTGGAACCTAGCGTTTTACGCATTATCACTGGTTCCCATTTTGAGTGCCAGCGCCGGCAGCCGTTGTTTTCAATCTCGGCTGCCGGCAGTATACTTACCGCCGGTTCCCATCACTGATATTTTTGGGAGCCGGCGCCAGCAGCGGAGGCACTCCCTATAGTATTTATTATTATACAAATGTAGGCTAACTTCTATGTCTCTATTTCACTAACATCTGACTATCTTTTTACCATTTATATTTTATTTTTAAACAGTATAGGTAGAATGAAGTTTTGATGTCAATGAGAGATTTTGAAGTCACATATTGAGTGCATAATGTATAACATTACTAGAAAATATATAATTCCTGAGTCTTGATTTAAGTAGTGCTTGAAGTGCCTTTTGCCAAATCATCACATAGTATAAAAATCTATAAAATGTGCTTCCCACTGTCTGTCCCTATATAATATTGTGCTAAGATTTCTAAGAGTATACTTCAATTTTTGATGGATTTTTTAAAATAGATCTAAGTATAAATATGCATTATATATTATGGTAAAACAATGTTTGGTCAACAAGTCTGTTGATAAGTGTATCACTAAACCTAACATCAAAGTATCTCACTTTTTGGCAAATTTGTATAAGGTGTTGTAGATATGTGATTATAATTTCCGATCAAGAATGAACTCATTATTAAATATAAACCACTCACATAATAGTGAGTGTTTTATACAACAGTTGTCATAGTAGTGGTTTGAACAACAAAATATCATTGTAATGCACCTGATCAATCAATCTTATGTCACTGTTGCTCGATATAAAGTAAGATATTGACAAAGTTTTGAAATAAGTATTTCTCAACTGGCTTCAGCAACTGATTAACCCTTCGATCGCGGATTCTTGGAAATGCTATTGTATTCTATTATTGTCGCAATCACCGGTGCTCGTATGGGGCTTGATGAGTTAATGAAGTTTAAAAAAATAATATCTATGAATATAAAGGTCCATACTCATCCATATCAACGGACTCCAGGTACATTATTAATTTGTAGGAAACTTAAAAATTTTGATGAAAATATTATAATCCGCATTTGAGTGCCTGTCATTTTGGCTAACATTATTAAGTATACTTTTTTATAAGTTTCGTTGACTTATTAAGAAAGGAATCTAAAAATATTATATTATAATGGAATGGAACATGTATGCGGTGGTTAGACTTCTTTTGGAATGTTTTTTAAAACATTATTTAAGTTGGTAGTTTCATAAAAAAAATACATTTTAAGCCGTATTCTTATGTTGTATTTGATACAAGCAAAACTACAAGTTTTATTGACTTGGCGCTCAGACAGAAAACAACATAACCTCAAAATCCTCAAATTGTGTAAACCGGCTAGCCAGCTAAATGTTACTTAAAACTAAATTTTTACATACCTGATACGGAGTTTCAGTTTCATTTTCGTCCAGATGCTTCACATTTAAACAAAATATACAACTTTCAACACTGTTCCAAACGTAAAAAATTTCATCTTTCAGTTCTATCAAATTACGCAATTTATAGTTTGTTTCTTCACTCAAACTATTCTTAACATCTAAAAATATTTTATGGTTTGCTAATTTAGTCTCATACAAAACACAACTCATTTTAATAATTATAAAAATATAAAGAATTTAGAAATACAAGCACTGTTTTGTTTTGGTAAACGTAGTTTTTATTATTCGTAGGGTAAACGGCGAATTGACGTTTGACAATGACATTAAATGACACTTGACATCAAATACTTTTAAATTAACAGATGCAGCAAGCTAAAGGCTACGTACACGCGTACTGTTAAGTTTTAAGCGAAATCTTTATTACACTAGCTATGCCCCGCGGACCGCGATGTTAATCGCGGTTTGTTAGGAAAATAAATGGTCATATTTTCCTTTTAAAACGTAGCCAATGTGTTAATCCAGGGTATTAGCTAAGTCTTTGTCAAATCATAATATTATGAAAATCTCTCCAGCCGTTTAGACGTAAAGAAGTAACAAACATACACACTGACAAACTTTATCCTTTTCAATATTAGTGTGACTAGTATTATTATATTTTATATTTTTTGAGTTTTCTACATAATTTGAAAATTAAAGATATTAGGCCATCAGGTAGTAGACAAAAATTCAAAATATTTAGTAGGCGAGCCCAGGGTACTATTCGTGTAGTCACTCGAGCGTCATGGAGACCTAGTAGGTTTTTTACATTAGATAAAATTGATAAAAAAGTAACAAGAGCGTTTTCTATTTTAGCGGTGAGTTCCGAAACTTCAGCCATTTTAAAGGTATAAAAAAGAAAATATATTCAGAAAATGCTTATTTAGGTAAATTATAACAAGATTTTAGACAACAAGGACTAAATCATTTAGTTTAGTGCAAAATAAAATATCTGCGAAGCTAAGTTATGAAAATATGAAGCTTTATTTTTTTATATTTTAAAATGTCCCTACAGGCTTACTAACCTTTGAATCGTCAGTGCTTTATATGGAAGAATAAACATCCCCTATCTTAATCTGACAGATCCGATGACATTTCAATAGAGGAAAGTAACCAAATGTGGAATAGTATCCCTAAAATGGAATACTGCCATTTCTCGAAAACAAATACTCCTAGTTGCTAAGGACAGTGATCTTCTGTCTCTTTCTGCTGCTAATGCTGAGCTGATGTCCATTTTTGGCATCACACAATATAAAGTCGTATTAATCGTTTTGTGTCCTTGTTCTTTCGTCCTTTGTAAATGTTGTGTTGTGTGATGTTCAAATAAACTTTTCTTATTCTTATTCTTTCCATCATTGTGCTTGCGTATAGGTTTTGACTTGACAGTCACGCGACGCTTGTGGCCGTGGTGAGAGTGTTTTGTTTTGGTGCTGTGAGAAAAAAGTACGTTAAAAGTAAGTATTTCTCAGTACTTACTTGGGAATAATATTGTACTTATACTAGATGTTCCGCCCGGCTTCGCCCGCGTAAATTAGGAATTTTACGGAAATCGTACATTTTCCCGCAAAAAAATAACTTATGTCCCTTCGCGTGGTCTACTCTATATCTGCGCTAAATATTGCCATCAAAATTGCTCCAGTCGTTAGTGAGATAATATTTTCCCTTCCTAATATTTTTCCCCGTTTTTTCCACATTTTCCTCTGTTTCTTTGGTCCTATTAGTCTTAGCGTGATAATATATTATAGCATATAGCCTTACTCGATAAATGAGCTATCTAACACTGAAATATTTTTTTAAATCGGACCAGTAGTTCCTAAGATTAGCGCGTTTAAGCAAACAAACTCGTCAGGTTTATAATATTATTTTATATTTTTTAAATCGGACCAGTAGTTCCTGAGATTAGCGCGTTCAAGCAAACAAACTCGTCAGGTTTATAATATTATCTTATATATAAAATTCTCGTGTCACAATGTTAGTTACCGTAGTCCTCCGAAACGGCTTTACTGATTCTTACCAAATTTTATATTCATATTCAGTAGTAGGTACTTTTTATATTGATAAGTGCATTTGTTGAATAAATAATAGTAAATTATTAAACTCGAGACTGACGGCGACCATTGTTTGTGCGACGGGATAGCGATGGATATTGCCATGGTGCCATACTTATTTAGTCACTTCAATAAAATAATATGGGCGAAATACTTTATATGGCAAAACAACGTTAGCCGGGACAGCTAGTATTAGCATAGTTTTTTTAAATCGCTTGACAAACTCGAGTCTCGATCTAAAAGACTATGAAAAATACCAATAATAGGGTCATAATAGGCTCCTAATCATGGGACGATGCATGGTATAATATGGTAGTGATGATGATGATAAATGTAATTTACATAGTAGCCTATGAATAATAAAAACTAAGGAAAAGTAACTCCGTCAAAAAACATGTTCTACAATATTTGTCAAAAATGTGTACCTAGGTACACATTTTCAATACATTTGCAATATTTAGGTGGCCTTCAGTGGTATCAGGCTGACGTTACATGACAGTTCGAAAGGAACCAAATTTAAAACGGTAATAGTATGGGAGTTACGTTTCCTTAGTTTTTATTATTCGTACATAGTAGCATATGCTTTCCGTTCTTAAAACAACGTCGAATCTCCCAAACTTGTATCTATAAAAATCAGGAGCAAAAATAGGCCAAAAATTGTGTTTTTTGTATGGGAGCCCCCCTTAAATTTTTATTTCATTTAAATATTATTAATTAATTATTAAAGAACACTTTTATTTCAGGCCTTTGTGAAAATTTAAAGTGCCTACCTGTTGCCATTGTTGATATCGAGCAAAAAAGGCCGAAAAAATCACGTTTGTTGTATGGCAGCGCCCCTTAAATATTAATATTATTTTGTTTTTAGTATTTGTTATATAAACACAATCTATGAAAATTTCAGAAGTCTAGCTATAGCGGTTCTTGAGATACAGCCTGGCGACAGACAGACAGACAGACAGACGGACGGACAGACGGACAGACGGACAGACAACGAAGCAATAGGGTCCCGTTTTTTACCTTTTGGGTACGGACCCCTAAAAACGAACATAACACCTCCCCCATTTTGAAAGTCGATTAAAATTGTAGCTTATGTGTTATTCTGATGTATAAGCTATATTATTGTAAAGTTTCATTACAATCCATTTAGTAGTTTTTGCGTGAAAGAGTAACAAACAATCCATACATCCTAACAAACTTTCGCCTTTATAATAAAAAAAAATATGTTTTATTTCTGAATAGATTTGTAACAAATACTTTCAGAACGTTGATACTATTGGTGCCTACCACCGGTTTGGGAACTAATCCGGCGAGAAGAACCGGTGTAAGAAACTCGCACGGGGTCCCACTTTTTATCAAAAAAGTGATAAAAAAAATAATATTCTTGAAATAAAATTTACAATGCTGTAACTTAAAATTATACAATGTCAACATACATACATAATTGTAAGTCATATAATAATGTAGAAGTAGCCTTGCAAGCAGCCATCCTGCTCCCAAGATGTGCCATCGTTTATGAAATCATTGACCTTATAATAGGCTTTGGCACACAAACGTTGACTACTTTTTATATTAGTAAGAAGTAAGATAAGATTTATGATTATGCATTGATCACATGCTTGTTTGATTGTTTAAAAGGCTCTTTTTGTCTAATTTTGTTTAGTTAAAAAAAATGAATGTTCATTTTTAATAGTTTAAAATTTCCGAATATCAGTCCTTGAGATGCAAATATGGACTATGGACTATAGCGTCGTGTACTTTGACACAGACAGTGAGCCTGATGCCGTCATGGGAGTCATGGGATAGGAAGCTCCTGACTCAGAAGATGTAGAGTGTATGTTCTGTAACAGCCTGTTTTCTCAGGATACTCGAGGAGAGCTGACATGGATCAAATGTCTCATGTGCGGGTTCTGGGCCCATGCTGATGGCGCGGTGCAGAGTTTGATATCTAGATATGCGATTATTGCAATTAACTTGAGAAACTTTTTAAAATTGACCAAAATTTATGTAGTATCTTATTAAAATAATGTTTAATTGCTTAAAGTTTTGTAGTAGTCCGTATTTGGGTACCTATTTCATATTTGGGTACCTTTATGTTAATTTTGTTTTTGAGAAATTTTTATATTTTAAAGTTATATATGTGAAACAAGACCGTTCATAATTTAAGCGCAACTATATGACTGATAATAATTATTACGAATTGAAATATTAGATTTGCAATATATTTTTTTTTTCTATAACCCAAAAACAAAACGGTATTCCATATTTGGTTACTTTCCTCTATTCAAAAATAACTTTTTTTAACCCACCACGTAAGAAATCTGATTTCTATAGGTACTATGATAACTAGACACATGTCGGAAGCCTATACAAGTTTAATCTGACACGCTCGAGCTTGTCGCGAAATCGCCTCTTCCCCTCCCTAACTATTAACACAATGTTTAGAACATTGTACCTAATACGCCAAAATTTAAAATATTAAAACCATTTGGAAATAAAATTATTAGGTACAAAATATTTTATATTTTTAATTTTCTAATGTGATGAGCATTTAATACCTAGTGAATTATTCGGTATTGGTGGTTTTCGTAGAATTCTTTACATATGCATCACAATTATTCTAACATATTATTTTGACTTAGACACATATACTTTACGTTAGTAGATATACTTACCTACCTAAAATATAAGAAGCACGCTCACGCATAGCTGGAAAGAATTGTGCGCCTCATGTGATGTATTTTACTCTGATTCCAAATGGTATCACGTAATTTCATCTCCCAGAGCTGGGCCCGTGCTTTCTTATAAATAAACTAAAGTATAGGCTGCGATGAATTTCGCCCCGCGTGATTTGTGTAAAGTTGGCCATTTTACTTATTTACTACATTACTTCGTGATTTGATTTTATGTTGTTATCCATTGGATATTATTCAATGAAGAAAAACGGAGGCAGTAATTACTCTTTCATAGTATGGTATTTCGATGCTTGCAAGCTGTTACTGTTAATGTTGCTGGAACTCGGCCTGCGCACTGTCGTGCGCTTTGACTAGTAGAGAACTTATATGATATATCGTTCAAAATCATACGTGTTCAGACAATTAACGACGTAAAAAAATCGTTTTTTGCATAAATGGAGGCTTCAGGGCCGCGAAAATGGTTTGCGGTAAAAAATAGAATTTTATGTATATTTACAAAGTTAACCAGATGATGAAGTTGGTAACTTACGTATAAATTTGGTTCAAAAACAAGGTTCGTTCAAATTATAATGGAAAAAATTAGTAATTAAGTACCCTTAATATGTTATAAAATGTTAGTTAGCCACATCATCCACCGTCTTCATTTCTTATAGGTATTATATTGGGTATGTTGGCAGTAGCAAACTTTGTTGAACCTATTGTCTAAACTCTAAACCGTACTCTTTTTTTTCGTGACAAAAACAATACTTTCTATGCCTTTTCCTGGGACTAGACAAGAAAGTGTCTCCACATAAGATTTGGAAGTATCGAAAAAAATTTTTAGTGGCTAAACATAACCGACAGACTGACACATAAAATTATTATTGGTATTCATATTGGACCCTTTTTGTCGTTTCTAATACCTATTTTAACAATTTTTTATTCGTGTTCTTTCAGTTTCATAAAATTAATTATTAAATGTAAAACATCATTAATTCGCTCAGGTTACGAACGAATTGAATATTATATAACATTCAAAAGTTTTCCGTTCTTAATTGGTTGTCAATTCCAAAAAAGCCGGGCTTCCATACCTCGTAAGCCTAAAGCAATTTTTCCGAGTTATAACAAGTAATTTCGCCGACATCGGCGAGATCGATGTCAAAACATCGTAGCTTGAATAAAATATAAGGCGGGGCGAGTGCTCAGTTTTCGCGATATAATGCTATTGATAAATTTAGCAGCGCGTCTCACATGATATTACGGGGTGGCGATGTGCGCTCCCCCCGCGGCCCGATCTATTATTATGCCGCGCAGGTCGCGACGTATGAGTTGTGCAGGGCTGACGCTTCGATGTATCAATTGTGATAATATTGGTAGAACTGGTAGAAGTATCTATTAACCAATGGTTCTCCTCAATGGATCTTTAAAAGTTTGACATTCTAACATTCGATCTGCTACGCCTTAAACGATCAACAAAGCCTTTTTAAGGCAGACGATTTTGTGATTATACTTGTGTTAGATCAGAGTATAGTCTTGAGTTTGAAATGAAATTGCAACTGCCTTTAAAATCTAGGAAACTAATACCCATAATATAAATGCTAAATTTTGAACGCCGTTTTTCGTACTTGTGTTTCGTCTAAACCTATTTATTGGTTATACACCTACCCTCTTACTAATAAAAACTTCTTAAACATCCGTTCAGCGTGTGAATAGTTAAACAGGAGTTTTTAAGTGTGTAACTTACGTAACACGTTACACAAAGTCTATATAAAGAATTTAGTATGGAAATGACAGCATCGTTATACAGGCCTTATGTCAAAAAATGAATATTAGTAGAAAAAATCTTAAGCACCCTCTATACACGTTGTGTAACTTTTTATTAGTAATAGGGTTATTTTATTTGGTACAAATAAACAATAGTAACATCTCGCTGGTAGCCCTGGCGCCGTCCGCCGGGACGGCACCGATGACTTGTCATTAATAACGACAGCGGAAATGTATCAAAAGGTGACGCGTGTCCCTCCGTCTGTCTCCAGCCTTATTTATGATACCGACAAACAATATTTATTCCCACTTATAGATGAACATTAGCAATGCCGGAATGAGGTTGCTAATGGTTTTGCTACCTGTATTGTTTGTTTAATGCTTTTTCAATTGATTCTTTGTTTTTCTTAGGTTAACATAAAAAAGAAAGAAAAAATGTCAACTTATAATAATAATAATAAACTATTATGTCTTTCAAATGTCTAAAATAATGATGTTTAAAGAAATCAGATGTTTAAAGCCCCAAGGCGTAGCCCCGCTACGCGAGTGTCTACGGCGCGGCGTAGGCGCGGGCACGCGTGGGAATGGGAATAGGAAGAAAAAAAAAATCCAATTTTAACAATATAGAAATTATTTTTAATAGGAATGAATAATTCTGCTTTCATCATCATTATTAGCCCTTTAGCAGTTTTTAGCCTTAGCTCGTCCCAGATCTTCAAATTGTTAAATCAATAAAATAAGTGTGTTTCTTGTATCTCAGGAAACTTCTTAACCCGAGAAGCAAAACGCCCTATTTTTACAAAATACGTATATAATACAATTCTAGGCTTAAGTACTTACCTAGTATCTTGTTCTCAAATCCTCTCAATACCTAAATATTAAAATCATTAGACCGAAGGAGGAAGAGCAGTGAGCGCACGCATAGAATTTCCACAATATCGTCATATGTCACCGTGTCAGCCGCTCCCGAGGCGCCTACCCCAATTACCGTTAGAATTGTTTCTCCGTGTCCTATCTATTACTTTCCCTGACTTGGGAATTGGAAGGAATATAGTTTTTTCCCGCTGAAAATGTAATTACGATGATTGATTAAACCTTTTTTTCGTATTTGCAAGTCGATGTGGCACGTGTTTTTTGTCTTGTTTACCTCTGGTGGGGGCAGAAAAGAAATGTTGTGACAAAGTTGCAGCTTCACCAGGTACGACCAAAACCTAGTGTAGGTACCAAGAGTTTAATGATATATACACACACAAATTATGCTGCAGTTCAAATTTTTCGTTGTGGTCTCTTCTTTATGTTTGTTTTGGGGCATTCAAATTAAAAAGCTATAATTTTGGAACTATTGAAGCAGGAATTTTATAGATATTACTTATTGAAGGGTTATAAATGATATTATTTCTAGGAAATACCAAATTTTCATCTGCAATAAGGTAAGTCAACACAAAGGATAAAGGTATGTTAATACCAAGTAAATATGACCGGTATATGGAGCGATCCAAAAAGACATAACACATAAATAACCCTGGAATAGCCATAGACAATTTGAGGTGAATTTATCGTTTGTTATACCCTCACAAAACAAAACCAATAGAGCCCGCCTATAAATCCACAAGTACGTCCAAAACACTTGAAGTGTGTCTTAACCGCACCCGCGGCTCCTACATATGTTAGCCAAGAAAGGGTTAAGCAAGTGCTACCTGTGGGGGTCTGGCGCACCCCCGGCCGGCTGGAGGTTGGGGGCGGATTTACACCCCTCATTTGTTTGCGATGACCCCCAAGTAGTATCTTGCGAGCGCTGCTCCTTAGTATCCTTATTCTTAGGATCTGTGTACATTAATGTGGTTATAATCTATACCTGCGCTATAATATGTATGCGTATTGTAAGTTACAATATTTATAATAATAATAATAATAATAATAATTAAATAAATAATAAAAAAAAAAAATAATAATAATTTATTGTTCCTAATAGATGTTGAACGGCCATTTGATAAACGTTCTTTTACATTAAAAACAGATAACCAGATACATATCTATAATTAAATTTAGATACATATCTTTAACTTCCAACAAAATAAAGAAAGAGAGAGCACTCTCCAAACACATCTAAGTTTTACCAATTTTACATTTGGAGTTCATGAAGACCCAGCTTAGAAAGCAAGTACTAAAACACCTAAACGAATATAAAGGCGTGTACACAAGGTATTAGCGCATCACTATAGTGTTCCTTGATCCTAAATCGGTAGTTCCGCTAAGTAACGCCATCGCGTTACTGTACAAGTTTTGCATAATAGGATTTGTCGAGATTCAGTAATGGCCAACGATGCTAAATGTATCACAGTTTCCGAGTGAGTTTTTGAGCAAGATTTCATTGGACTTAAAGATTTTGATGGCCGGTCTCGGAAGATTTCGTTTTATGCTGGCGTTAGTGATAAGTGATATAAATAATTAGGTATCTATTGAGACTAAACAAAGTAGTTAAAGTTGATTTCTTAATTTTTCCAAATTATCATTGAAATTGATGTGTTTTTTTGATTCATATACAAATTCTGTACCTACGTTTGCAAAACTCTTAAATTAAGATTTGGGCTGACAAATTTATTGAAAAGAATTAAGTTTAGAAAAAAATACAAAAGTATGACATGACTTACTTAATTTTATATACAGTAGTTTCATAAACTACTCCTAATTAACATTTTTAATTCGACCACCTAACCGTTAATATAGCTTATCAATTAAATAGTTAGGCGGCAAGCCAACGGGTTCATAAACAAGCGATATCTGAGCGTGCTCGCCGGCGCACATAAACACCGCTCGCACAAAAATTATACCCGCTCCAGCCGAATATACTACACTCTTAGTAATTGAGAAATAACTACTAATTTTGCTAGTAGAATATGTTCGAAGGAGGTAGAGGTTTATACTGGTATTTTTCTGAGTTCTTGCTATTTTTTGGTAATTATAGCGATACTAGTTGTCGCCTGCAACTTCGTTGCGTCAAAATTGGTTTATCGCGCGGTAGCTGTACATTTTTCTAGTATAAAAAATATCCTATGTCCTTTCCCGGGACTCAAAGTATGTGCATACCAAATTTCAGCAAAATCGGTTCAGCGGTTTGGGCATGAAGAGGTAACAGACAGACAGACAGATAGACGGACAAACAGATAGACAGACATACTTTCGCATTTATAATATTAAGTATGGAAGTATGGTTATTAAATTTATAGAATTCGTTGTAAAACAAAACATAAACTCGTAACTGATAGCGTTTGCTCTTGGATTCGCCCGTGTGAACAGTTTATGGAATGAAAAGGCTGTGTATCAATCTATATTCTAGAGTCTACACCCTAAAATTTTGCATGAAAAAAAAAAAAAAACAAATCGCTAGATACACTAGTGTTGCTAGTGTGATTAAAGTGTTGTTTTTCTAAGTACTGATGTATCTTAGCCACTGTGATGTTGCAGCGTCAGTAGATTGTACTTAGTAAAGCTTTGGTTTTATTCAGTCGCAATCAATGTATTATTATTATTATTAAATTACTACATAGGTTTTCAAAATTCATGCCTACATAAATTTTATGTACAAAATTTTTTCAATGCACCAAATATTATTGTTAGTTAATATTTCTTGTGTAACATAGAGCTGTTTATGTGTCCCGGACATCCCCTCACTATCGCAAGATCGCTAAATAGAGATAGCGCTTTAATCAAGCAGAGGTCCAAACATCATAAAGTAGGCCGGTACGGTTTAAATTTATAACCCTAAAATAATTAATTCCCTTTAACTTCATTAAGAAGCCCGCATAGGTGTAATTAGAATGAGCTAAGGAATCTTAATTGTTGAATTGAATGCGGACATACGGACGGCGAGAGCGGCTGACTTTTCCAGAGAGTATGGGGGACAGATGTGTTATTAAATTTTTATTTAGCAGTTCACCTTTAATAAGCGCATAGAAAAGATACTTCTTTGAATATATAATATAATAATATATAATAATAATTCATAAGTGGGAGAGCCATGCTTCGGCACGAATGGGCCGGCTCGACCGGAAAAATACCACGTTCTCACAGAAAACCGGCGTGAAATAGCGCTTGCGCTGTGTTTCGCCGAGTGAGTGAGTTTACCGGAGGCCCAATCCCCTACCCTATTCCCTTCCTTTCCCTCCCCTATTCCCTTCTCTTCCCATCCCTACCCTCCCCTATTACCCTATTCCCTCTTAAAAGGCCGGCAACGCACCTGCAGCTCTTCTGATGCTGCGAGTGTCCATGGGCAACGGAAGTTGCTTTCCATCAGGTGACCCGTTTGCTCGTTTGCCCCCTTATTTCATAAAAAAAAAATACAAAGTGGTTAGCTATGCCTTTCAAAATTCTTTTTTGTTTTACCTATTACCTATTCCATTAATTAATTGCTTGAGTTTGAGCTTTTAGGTATTTTTTGTATGGGGTGTTTAAATAATGCTTTTTATTAAACACATCAAACATATCATATCACTCATACATTAATAATTATAATATGATGATTTTTTGGAAAAGCGAAAACTGACGAAAACATCGACATTCCTTCCCTGTTCACCATTCTCCCAGTCCGTGTATCCACCGGTTATTCATGATCACATAATGGGATGAATATATGGGCAACAGTCGGTCAGAGGGCGCACAATAAGACGTAATGCCCGCGTATTGTTCCGAGGTGATCCACGTACAATGGCGGACGTCTTAGACGTATTCAATAAAACGGGTGGCTAATCGCGTATACAATATAATAACCCGTAAGATACCTTAAGGCCTTAACGGACCCACCCGGTAGGATTTTCTAATGATAACGTAAAAGGGTTAAGGGCCAACCCACACGTACCACAACCACACCACGTCGCAACAACAAAATGCCGTCAAGCAGTGGTTACGTGTGAATGGTGTGGCTGCAGCTTTTTGTAGTTGCGTTGTGGTACCGACAAAATGTCGACGTGGTTGCGTTGTCGCCAGTAGTTGCGATGTGGTTACGTACGAAAGTCAATGAAACGGAGGGGGGGAAGAGCGCGGGCGGTGTGCGCGCACTGTCATTGCATCGATGCAACGTTGTGGTTGCGATGTGGTCGGCCACTAGTTCGCTTGTGGTTGCGATGTGGTCGGTATCACACAAGTGGTCGACAACGACTGCAAAATGTGGTACGTGTGAATAGTCCAGTTCATTTACAATACGAAATATACGCCCGACCACGTGGTGTGGTTGTGGTTGTCGTGTGGTTGTGGTACGTGTGGGTTGGCCCTAAGGTATAGCGCGTGTGTTGAAAATAGTTTAATTAAGCTTCAGGCTCAATGTATATATGCATCCGTCCGAACGTGCGGTTTGGCAGCTACACTGCGAGATCACAAGAAGTATGTAACGATTTATTTGAATAGCTGGACGGTCGCGCTGTCATTTTACATAATACACATTCTTTGTAATTTTGCAGTGTAGCCGCCAAACCGCACCTTCGGGCTGTTAAATCGAGCCTAAGGTCAATACTTCGCATCAAAACGCGACGTGTATTTTAAATTCAAAATAAACTTTATTTTGTTTCATTGCAAGAATGGAGCTGCGCTGTGCAGTCCGGCAACGAATTTAAAAGCATAGGTGTTATAAATACTTAGGTATCTCGTATGATAAATAGACTATATTATAATATGCAATCAAAAAAAGGTACATGTGAGTTATTTATTTTCAGTTTTTCATTGAACACCAAGGTAATTGGGTACCTAACATTATCAATTTAAGTCTTAAAAAGATAGTGCCTATTTATCGACTTTCCAACAGAATTATATAATATCTTCAGTTCCTGTGTTGTGTGACTTGCCATCATTAGCCAGACTCATTATTGCTCACCTCTGTAATACAATATACGTTCTAAGTTTGCAGATAACTGCAATATTTTCACCTAAATCACGAAATTTATTTATGCAAATAAAAGTTCATTGAAATGGTTTAGTTTGGATGGTAAGTTGCACCACAAACTAATGAAGCACGCCCAATGGAGTATTTCTTGGTTCGACGTATGAATATCGCCTCTTCTTGAGAAAAGTACCAAAATTATTTTACAGTAATCGAAAGCACTAATATTCTCTAAGACTCGTTGAGTTTCTATCGTATTTTCGATTTTTTTTCACACTTGACGTGTATCCACAAAAAATATTCAACAGGTCTCTATCCAACAAAGACAAAATGGCGTTGCGTGAAAACGAATTATTTATTAGAGGGCAAATGCATTTCCCCGGCCAAAACCAATATGTCTCCGTGACGTCGGGAACGAAGCAAATGAATAAAAATCAACCGCATAGACGCGGCAGTTTGTTACCCGCACAAACTGAGAGAAATGCGACCGGGGAATTGGAAGGCGACTATCTTTTTGCTGTGAATTGTATTGAGCTAGTATTATTATACTGTGCTGGTAAGGAAGGTTGAATTGATCTCACTTTTGTGGATTGGTAAAATAATAATTGATTTATAGATTACGTTTTTTTCCGGACTTTTTTGCCGACGTTTCGGCAACTTTCCAGCGGCCGTGGTCACGGGAGGGCAAGTGCTTGAAACAATAAATAATACTCGTATAATACAAACATAAGAAATCATTATAAAATAGAGCCTGTATTAATTATATTCTGTAAGTATAATAATATTATTTTTGGCGTCACAAAAAATAAGTGTTAATTATAAGCTGACTTCAATCCTCTCGATATGCAGCTAATTGTTGCTGGAGAATAACATAAAGCTTAAAAAATTATAGATACAATATAAACCAAGCGAAACGAATGGTTCTCGTCTGCATATTCAAGTTGAGTCGCACTGGATACGAAATGAGAAAAGTTTGAAACGAAATGCTGACGAGTCAATATTAACTATAAACTGGCCACGATAAGGCTAGCATTAGATTTAATGAGCTACGCGACTTTGTACTCTATTACAGTACAATAAAGACGATTTTTCTGTTGCCAAACGCAGCTTGAATCGTATAACTTTGTCTAGAACACCGCTTTTCGATAAAGTTTTTTCTAATAAGGTTGGTTGTCTGTATGCATCTGTTATAACTTCATGCTGTAAAGTCTCAGTTGGAAGCTTGGAAGTTGGACGACTTGGAATTCACATTTTAATATATTGTGTTTCAAATTAAATTCTTAAAACACTAGTTAGAAATCTTCAATATCCTATATGAAATGAAATATTTTATTTAGTTAGTAAGTAACATAGACTCACTTGTTATCACTATAGCAGGAGATATAAGACTAACACGTTTAGTACTATTTACTCTAGAATAGGTACAATATTTTCAAAATTAGTTTTCAAAATGGGAATGTAAAAGAATGAATACAACCCCGGAAAACAGAAAGGGCATCGGAATTTGGCTGCATCATTATAAATGAGTGAATTGGGATGTAAATTCGGTATCGTCGAACTAGAATCGGGATGCTCTCAACTGTATAATTACGCCGAAAATTTTCGGATACACTCGAGTGCTGGATCCTCGAGTGTTGCCATATTCAAAAATTTCAATACGAAATAGACCGCCGAGTGGGGTTTGCCGACTTTAAAGCGGACACACCGCCCGCGAGTGTGATGTGATGGAATTATAGGTCTACCAGAATTTGCAGGCAAATTTTGACAGCAGATTTTCAAAAAATATCCTTGATCATTGCATAAATTTATATATTTGCATGTTTCACATACAGAATCAGCCGCTATAAGGAAAAAAAAGGATCAAAATGTTTTATTCCAATAATCCCGGTATTGCTAGAGTCAATTTACTTTCTCACTTTTTGCCATCAGATTCTGGTAGACCTATAAAATATAGCAACATGAAAGGTTATTCGAAACGTTGCAAACTCTACGTGGCCTAAGTTTTCTTACTGAAAATAAAATCTCTAAAATAATCATTATATTGGCTTGAAGAAATTCATATCTATTATTTGCGTATATTAATAATTTTAGACAACGCAAGAAAAACAGGCTATGTTATTAAATTATTGCACTGTTCGTGGATCGTTTGCTTAGTCTATCTACATACAAATATCTGTTCCGAAAATCCGTTAACCTTATATAAATTTCCATCAATCCTATCGAGCCGTGTGTAAGGTGTATTATCTGAGTCGGTGGGGTTTAGGGGGACGGATATCAAAAGATTCCTCATCAAAAATGAACGACCGATGTCGAGATGCGAGCGCCTGAGGACCCGTATTTTTAACCTGTGTATGGTTTGGATTATTTTTCAATGAACTCCGTCAGGATCGGGATACTCTGAAAGGGAGCTCGAAACTTCAAACTAAATATACGCAAACTTGCCATTCGCTCCTATGGGAAATTGTGCGAGTAACCTCAGAATTTCCGGTTAATACGCGCAAAATATTTAATCTTAAGTATTTTTGCTTCTTGCTAATAAATAATTGTTACCCTACACCGCGACGCGTACTTTTAGTCAAATTATTTTAATCCCCTAACACATTATTATAATTCAACGGAATTTTGTGGGAAGATTTTAAAACTGCAAAGTTTATGGAATGTGCGAAATATTTTTGTGCAATTTTGGTAGAGCTAAATGGATTTAGAAATTGTCGAAAATGTAGTGTTTTAAACTGAACACAATATGATTTAAAGTACCATCAACGAAATTGATTCATAGGCACCTGACAGACCTACGTTATTTGTCGAGCTATGTCTATGTCGCAGTCGACTGGTTAAAAAAGCCATTCAATCAAACAGCTAGCCCTTTGACTGGACAACGCCATTCAATCACACGGCTATACGTCGTTTAGCCGACTTGTTGACTGCAACGTTCAACACTACAGCTAGATGACGCTTAGCCAACTGGTTAAATGGTAAATTAACTAAGGTGATCATTAGTTTAGTGCTATTATTACACAAGCGTAATGATAACAAGCAGATTAATTATATTCTAACTTATTTTAAACACAATTGCAATAAATACCTTGGTGATGCATTTCATAATCCCGTAATTTCTCCTCGAATATTAGTTTAAATTTTGATTCACTCGTTTGTGCCCCCATAATTTCTGTCTCTTTAATAATACTTGTAACGTATATTTACGAAAAATATCTTAAAACAACCACAAAGCACCGGTTAGTTGACGCCATATTGTAAACAAAACGCACCTAGCGCTGCGGTGGTGAGCGCTGAACTAATTCAATCAAACGGCGGCTTTTGAATCAGCTGTAGTGTTGAACGTTTTGAGCGACTTAAATATTCAATTAAAAAGCTAGACGTGTGATTGAATGGCGTTGTTCAGTCAAAGGGCTAGCTGTTTGATTGAACGGCTATTTAAACCAGTTGGCTGCGACATCTATATTATTAGAAGCGATCTCTAGGACATTATACAAAATAACGTAAGTTCGCCATCTGTCTATAGTCAATTTCTTTGATAGTACAACATCTTACATCACAAAGATTGATTCAGCGTACCTGACTAAGCATAACCCTTTTAATCACGTAAAATATGACTTACAAATAAATGAGTCACAACAGCAGTGTCATCCATAGCGTATTAAATCGCAGGTAGGTGTGGTCCCCGCTGACATAAACAACTGATAATCTCGCGTGCTGCGCCTTAAATTAATTTTACTAACAGCATTTGAATTGATTTTGATATGTGGTGAAAATGTTGTCATAACTTTGCTCCACATTCGGTATACTGCTGGTGTTTATTTAATTATTTTTTTCAAATAACATTCAAATTCCTTCTGGGTGTTTCCATCCTGGGTGATCTAAAAATATTTATAAATTTTAAATATAAAAATGTATTATAAAATGGTATCTTGTAAAGAATAGCTCCTTTACAAGATGACAAGAAGACTAAGATTCTAACAAATACCTTAAATTTACTGAACCGAATGTTTAAAATGATACAATGTTTAATTAAACCTTTAATTCACAATTTAACCTCAATCATATTTTAAAACAATAATTATTATGTACTTATCGATTTTAGTCAAGCTATGTCGATTACGCATTAACTGTCATTAACAACGCATGTTAATTACATTAGCTTAAATCAAACAGGAATTTCGTGCTACTGTACAATTATAAGCACACATTAGAATATTCCGATACGAGCTAACGACGAAAACGACAAAAATTAATATCCACCATTGCATGTGTACCTTGAATAAGGGGCGGCCCGATGACTGACGAAAATTGATTTCATAATTACATAATCCATTTCACGGTTCAGCTGGTATCTAATCTATATCTGTAATCTAAAAAAAAGATGATAATATTTCATATTTAAGAAAACATACTTACATGAGAACAATCTCAAAGCTTTAAAAGTTTGTTTAGCAATGTGTGCGATGATTTCTATTATTATTATTGTAATCTGTAAAGTCTAATATATCTATTCTTCTAAACTTAATGTTATTTAAAGTACTCACACGTGTCTCTCTGTCGCTGTCTGTTTCTCCAAATTCACGGCTCAGCTGATTTAGATGCAATTTGATATGAAGGAATTTGTTAAAAGCCTGTTTCACATAGAAAGACTTCACATTACAAAACTGCTTAACGTTACGACAAATACATCGAGCCTTAAAACGTGCTGTTTCACTCACACTACATAGATAAATACCGCACAAATACTAACAAAAAAGGCAAGAAAATATATTATAACCTATTAGCTTTGTTGCAAGAAAATAATGTTAACAATAATAATAATTCATTAATTATGATAACATTGTTTTCTGAGACAATATTGATTTGTATTGTCTTAATTTTTAGGATTCTGAAAACATAATTTTTGCTATTTGCATTATTAACTTTTGGCGACTCAATTGGATGTATTTTTTGGAAAATTAGATGAACAGGACAAATTCAATCAAAATCTTTACAAAACTTTGTTGATGATTAACATTTAAATATTGTGTATTTTGGATATACTTAGCTGTCCCTCTTATTATCTGATATCATATAAAACATATCACCCATATTAATCTATAGGTACTTAAGCTTATAATTAAGGTCAGTCCACAACACGCCTAGTCGTAAATCAAACTGCCGTAGCAATCGTCTACTGATTCCGCACCCAACTAATAGCTTCAGAGAGGACATATTTTATTAATTACCACTACGCTATCACGAAATATTACCTTTATGTCCCATATTTGCATATCGCGTTAGTCTATACGAAATAGGCGCGGCCGTCATGCGATCGTGTGGTGTAAGCGGCTGACGATTTTTTTTCTAAATTATAGTTAACATTATGTTAGAGACACATTTTTCTGCGATACAGAGTATAATATTATTACAGTACTTTCGGAGCCTATTTGAAGCAAACAAACAAACTAGTTTTCCTTATCAGGGCGAGCGAAGCGAGCCCTAGTATATCCCAAAACCTTTACATTTTGTAATACACTTTACGGAAAAACTATCACGCCTATTGATTTGTGCATTAACTTAGTAATTTTTATTTATATGTAGATGTGTTATTACCAGTCAGTCAAGATGTGACGACGCGAGCCTTCACAAAGCTCGGCTTTTAGCTAATAATATGTGTAGATAGGTATAGATATTAAAATATATTATATAATATTATGTTTTCCGCTAGAGTCTCCAACCTGGCACCATACACTAGGTTTGATGGAAATTTGGGCGTATTCATCGAATTATGAACACGAGTTTCCTCGGCGGGTTATTTTTAATGACAGTCCGCCGTGTGGGGATGCCGGCAAACGATTTTATGTATGTCACATATAGTTCGATTAACAAATCATTTTAGTACTAATGTATTCGAAACTAGTGAAATATTTAATATGTTTCATGAGATTTACTTTATGCAAATGCCCGATCAGTGATGAAAAATTGTTTATGGAAGTAATTGTTAGTCTGGATTAAATTTGTAATTTTTTTTAAAACGAGTATTTTAGGAGAGATTCTAAAAATAAAAAAATAAGGATAATCATTACTGCAATGTTTTGACGCTAGCAGCATCAGCATAGACAGTATACAAAAAGTTTGTTCGACATTTGACAACGTTTCAAGAAGTTTTGGTCAAGAATATTGACAAATATTCTGATGAGCTAGTCGGATTATTTACTGTATATGCTAGTAGCGCTTCTACTCCGACCTTTGCGTAATAACTATTATTCCCTATCAAGTTGTTAATCATCGGTATTTGATTTATCAAGGATATAATTCTTGACCAAAGTTACAATTGTAAAGGTACATGTAAACTTACGTACGATTATGCGGAGACCTGTGCAAACATCAATTAGAGCCTGCCCCTAATAACTCGGAAACTAAGGTTTTGAGATGAGCAAATCGCACAGTCAATATGGACAGCAACTGAAATGGCAAACATCTTAGATTGGACACCATGGTTAAAGGTTTTTGTGGATATTCTTGATCGCTATGTTATTAATTTTAATTTATTGAATACCAATTAAGGTTTCATCATGTATTAACTGCGTAGTAAATAGTAAGTTTACGCAAAGGCAAAATAATAATTATTTCTTTGTTTACACTTATCTAAGTGTAAATCATCATTTTTTTCTGAAAATTATGATTTCTCTAGATACTATATTCATACTAATTTTTATTTAAGTTTAGTAAAATAAAACAAAATTAAAACACGTAAACCAATTTGAATAAAGCAAATTTGATCTAGACTTTTTGGGTAGAATCATCAGCGCTTCACAAAATTAGGTATATGGAGGTTAATTTTTTTTAATGTAGCAAATTTTTTCAAGAAGACGCAGATATTTTAATGACACCGGTATAAAGAGCTCTAAATCTGAGTATCTTCGAGCGATGAAAATATTTTAAATCAGTTAAGACATTGTCCGTACACTTAAACATTTTGTGGTCACAACATGAAGTTCAGAAAAGGCGTTGCGGAATGTAAGTTAGTGGAGTCAACACTACCTGGCCCTAACCCCCGGGGTCGTTATTTGATTAACACCAACCTCTCAAACTTACTAGATATCGGCTAATAGATTCGGCTACTTCGCACTAAACTATATACAGGTGCCAGCATTTTCAACACATGCAGGGGGCGCTTAAAAATATTTAAGATTAAAAAAAAGATGATAAAGATACGTCTTTTTAAAGATAAAATGGATTCAGAATCTTAACTTATAAATTTTAACCGACTTCAAAAAAAGGGGGTTATCAATTTGACCCGTACGTGTGTAATATTTCTAGAACTGCCTAGTTTTCGTATATGTTAGTCTATATCAGCGTCTAAACAAATGTGCCAAAATTCAAAAGTGTATACTGTATGTATTCGTTTTTGAAATAAAGATTTTATTACAATTTTAAAATAATTTTATTTCACCGTAAAACCGTTTCTACTGTTGACCTATTAACGCAATAAGTCACATTACGAAATTATAAATGTTAGGTGTATGTCCTTTTAAATATGGCCATATAAAATTATAGTTAACAGGTACAAACAACATTTATATTACGGCGTATTAAAAATAATAATTAATAAATTTTAAGTAACTCAAAAGCTATATTTTTACACCAATGAAAAGTAATATTAATAGTTAAAATATGTAACCATCTTTATAATGTTATGAGTATGTTAGTAATGAGTACAACAAAAACCCACAAACCGATTCTACTTCTGCTCCATATTGAGTCTTTTAGTGGAATAATGAACGCACGCAATAATGAATCTAAAAGCGTATTATGGCGTTAGAGTTAAAATCTTCTACATTATTACTTGTAAGGATCATTTCATACGCACAGTTGGCAAATTTTGAAATCATTTTCCGATTTTAATGATATGACTTTATCCATTTTAAATTAAAAAGAACAAGACAAGACGTGATGCAATGAGTCGTCAAGTGGTGCCACATTTCTTGAGACGTTAATTTATGTATTAAACATTAAGATCCCACCAAAAACATTTCTTGTAAAATGTTGCCGAGACGAACACATAAGGTTTACCCTGTGAAAAATATATGAGATCTTATGTAGAGCCAAGCTTCTGAATCTACACGGCCTAACTCCATCGACCCTAACTTCAACAAATTCTACATATAATCAGTAAATATTATGTATATATAATGCAGATACTTTAACTTTATGTCACCTGTAAATTTGATTATTGAAAAGCAACATGCGGTTCTGCAGTAGACGAACACATTTCACCAACGAACCAACCAGACCAACACAACTTCGTTTTTACTTCTGCCGGTATTTTTGGAGTGTAAATCGTTCTTTTAAACATTAAAAGTTAGCTTTATATAATACTTAATACTGTTGAGTTTTAAGCTAACTTGTCAAGTTCATAACAATCGCGTCGTCAGTCCCGAGCTTTACGCGATGTAACCACTAGTGTCTTATCATTACTGCGCATAATATAGGAGCTCATCAAGGCAATGTTTAACCGTGCTGTTGACACAAACTTGCGTCCCTCGCTTATTGAACAAGTTGCATGCCTCCGATATAAGCGGTATAACTTCTACTATATTAAGTAGGTTGAGTATTGCTACTAGTTATTGTTTAAGAAGGTCTTAACTATAATATTTAAACAGTATAATTTTTACTACGATGCAATCGAAAAAAGAAAGGAAAGTTAATGAAAGTCAAGCTGATCTACTGTTGCTATTTAATTATTTTGATTTCTGAAGATAATTAATAATTGTTTTTCTGTTTTTCTTATTATAAGACAAAAACTTTAACCCAAAAATCCATTTAAATATGTTTCTAATATATGGATTAGATACATATTTTAATGTATTTTTAATAGTAAGTTAGTATATTTATGTGATGGTCTGTATATCTGTCGCGTTATCTATTTTCTTCACACTGGGGATATCTAAGATATATATACTAAAAATTTAGTTTTAGCGAGGACGTTCCTCACTAAAACTATATTTTTATTTTATTTCTAAGCAAACGATGTAAATATCTAGTTATTTTTAATCGACATTAAAAAAAGAGTAAGTTAAATATTCGTCATTTTTTTAAATAGAAATGAGAAAGTTAATATTACAATAACAAATCAAACACTAATCAGTATTTACAAGGGCGTTGTTCCCGGGAGAAGTCATCCCAGTCATTCTAGTCATTCCAGTGGTCATTCCGCGGTCATTCAGCGCGCCGCGCTGGACAAATGTTGACCGACTGTGAGTGATTTCTGTGCTGCGTTTACATTTTGTGAGTCCTTGTGCCAGTCAACTACAAGAAGACAGGTATTCGCATTTATGTAATGAGTGGTTATTTCTAAGAAATCGCAAGTTATAGATATTATAAATTTATAGCATAATATTTCTCGAAATTTCGCATTTTATTTTATAAATATTTCAAAGTGAATTACACAATAATTTGTTTGTTTCATGGACCATTTAAATTCACATAAAAACTAGTGCCTAATTTCAAATAAAATACTTGGTAGGTGTAAAATTTTTGTTTGTAGCCTTTTTCTATACTTACTAGATTAACAAAGACGTTTAAATAACAAATAATTTCTGTACTCAATTATTTAAGGCATTTAAATAATTGCTAACGCTTACACAAAAATAAATATATAGTTTAGAGCATATGCGACACTAAATCCGTTTTAAATCATCACTTGACAAGCAATAAATGGCCGCATGTAAACGCAGCACAAGCACGTCGTAATGACGCTATTGACTGCGTCGGTCAGAGCATTGAAAGAAACGTCTCCCGGTCAGTGTAAACACTCTCTAATAGCCGGCATTCATGCCTTTGCATCTGTATTTGGTATTGAAAGCGACCTTTTGATGTTCCGATAATGAAAAAAATGAAAAGAGCTGATCTTCACTGTAAAACGACGCTCTTTATTGACTGATAGCCGTTTGTTTACTGTTGTTTTCACATTCTGTTTGTGGTGAAGTGAAGATGAATTTTAAATTTCTTTTTACTGCGTCGTGTGGAATACCCAGAAAGAATTTGTAAATATTCATGTAGTCAATAATATAATATATTATTGACTACATGAATATTAGAATAGAATACACGAATATAATAGATAAACGAGAGAAAAAGCTATCAGATATTTAGTTTAGTGCGACTACGTAGCGTAGCGGCGTAGCATCGTAGCCGCATGCTACAAGAACTCTGCTACATGCATCATGCATCATAAACGTGTTATAGTAGCAGATTTCAGCGTTAAGGCGAGGACGAACCCCATTTTGTTATTTATTAACTCCCGGTTTACCTAGTTCCAATATAATAACGAAATGTAAAAAATATGAGATATAAAGCACAATATTTAAAAGGTTTTAAGCCATAAACATTTTAATACACCGTAATTTGGCTGTAATTAATTTACAAACTCACCTCCGACAAAAATCTTTATCATCGAAATATAAGTATTAACAAGGATAACATACATTTTATTTTAATAAATTGTTAATTAATCTAGATTAAAAAACTTTTAACCGAACATTTTTTTTTCTGAGTATTTATTTCGAAAGATATTTAAAAAAAAAACACACGAGAAATAACATAGAGAAGATCCGCCCGTCGTAACTACAATTTTATGCTAAGCTAAAATGAATCTTATTGCGATGCGTACACGCTTGGCAGTCGCGTTCGCAAGGTTATCGTTTTGGAATTGAGGTAAGTGCTCGCCTTAATACGTAGCAGTTATACGTAGCAGATTTCACAATAAAGTTAAAATTTAACTTCTTATTATTACAAGCATATAGGTTTCATATTTATTTTATAGTGTAACTATGGATTGCATATTAAAAAACATTATTATATTAGAAAATGGAATAGATCCTACCAATAATTTTATGTTCAAAACAAAACTCGTAAAGAAATCGAGTAATATAAGCTCTTAGGAAAATCAATAAAAGCTAACGATGAAAGGCTCTGAAGTGTCATAGCGGTGTCTGACGGAAGGGTTACATCGGTCCCCGTATTTAGTAATTATTCTATTGTCGTTTTATTTATATTTTGCAAGTTATCTCGAATATCTTAAAATAAACTTTAAGATGGGGTCGTTTTGGAATTTTAAGTGTTATATTATGTTAATTAAGCTTATACAATTTGAACAAAGTTATAGGTTTGATTTTCATTTGCATTGTTAAAAATTTTAAGCTGTTTTTGTTATCGATATTATGGTAATGTTTGTGGAGAAACATCTTTAATTTTTACGTATTTTGTAACTCAATACAATTTTGAGTTACTTATTTGTTAGGTTAAGTTAGCTTTTTGTCAAGACTTTATCTTTTTCTTGTTGATTGGTTAACATGTTTACCGAAGTTGGTCAAAAACGCAATGATCTCTCGAAATGTTCCTTAAAAATCGGGCATTGCTTATAAAAAAAAATGCCAATAGTAAATAATATAAATACAGCACAACAATAGACTGCATTATTTTAATTTTAGAATAGAATGCATTATTTAATATGTAACGTAACATATTCTGGTAGCTTAAACATTTTATTTTTCCATATCCATTGTTTTATTTTCTACAGAATCTAAATTTCAATTTTTTTCAACATGATGATGCGAACAAAAATCTTGTGTAACTATTCATGTAAAAGTTTTATTCAAAGATTCGCTACTAAAGCCTTTTACTCCAAAGGTAACAAAACTGAAAGTATCTTACCTTAAGCAACAGTTGTGACGAATGTTCCGAAAGAATACTTAATGAGCTATTAACGAATGCTTTTAATAGCGACGGTCAAGAGGAGAGTGGCCCAACTTCTTCAACTTGTCATCGGTGACTTTATTAGCTGCCGTGTCTCCCCCACACTGGCTGCGGTAACGCTGCGTTTTTGCGAAGATATTTATTTAGTTTTTACTTTAAATAAAAAAATGAAGGCGTGTTAAAGAGATAGAAAAATATTTTGAAAATAGTAAGCCTCTTTGTTTACTTAACCCGAAGAATAAAATCGGGTATTTATATATTTTCAGATAGATAAAATGTGTTTGGAACTCCCTGTTATAGTTTTGCGTTAAAATTGTGGACATTATGAGGCTTGCGATGCGAAGTTCTAAGTCTTAAATCTTGATTATTATTAATGTTATTTCTTTATTGAAAAATGCCACTAGAAAACATATTCTTTAGCATTTTCTTAGCCCATTAAACCGTCCAAGCGAATCCGTGTGAAGTTCACACGGGTGCTAATAAAATTATATTGTTTTCTTTGAAAGTCCTATTAATTAAGAAGCGTGACAGTCGCATTTTGTTAATCCCACCAAGTTGAAGTCGTTTTTGCTATTAATGTTTGAAAGTTGGTACAGAAGGTGCGACAATAACTGTTATTTATATGGGTTAATAATTCACGATTTTAATGGGACATCCTTGAAGAAACTCCGTTATGTTTTTTATTTCGTTAAGTGAGAATTATTGTCGCTTAAACTTATTGCATAAGCTGTGTTTATAATTACTTTTTTATTTGCTTTACTGCCCGAGTTGTATTCAGTTTTTTTTTTTAATTTAAGAATCCATTTTGGTATTGTAAAGTTGAAAACCCTTAAAATTAAAAAAAAAACGTTAAGGTCCCGATTGAGAATCAATAAAGGTTTAAACATTATTTCTTTGTAAGTGCATACTTTCGAAAATCATATTATGACATTTTTACTATTGTACCTAACCTAAAATTGTAGCTACATTTTTGTAGCTAAAAATAATGGACAAAACAATTTAAATCTTCTTTCATTTATGTTACTTAATATTTATTTAATAATTTAGAAAGTTCCTTTATATAGGCCACAAGACGATACTTTCCATTATAAAATATCAAAAGCACTCAGTGTAAAAAGCTAATTACATTGCGTTACATTACACATAACATTACATAGACGCGGCTAATGTAGGCCTGAAGTTGGGACATAAATACGGCCGATATTAACAGCCAAAAGGCGGTTACAGCAAAAATCCATCTCAGACTTTGTCGCTTAAGGGCTCTCCTGATGCCGGGCTGTGGACGCGCCGCCGAAGTTGCGGAGCCGGGAAATAGTACGTTTCGGATGTGGCATATTTTATTTTTTAAAGGAGGTGGTATAAAATTAGTTTATATTTAACTTGAAGGCTTTAACCTTCGGATACAAACACTATTTTTGCATACATGAAAGGCAACAGGGGTTACCCACCACCTCAGATTTTAAAACAGTGATTAAACCGAGAAATGTAACATAATCATGTTTATTTATTAACAGGTCAATTGCATGAACAATGAAATGTATAAAAATAGTATTAATCTTTTAAAATATAATTTGGTATTATTATAATATTGGTTTAAATGCACTTAACACTAAAATCTTTGTGATATCAGTGCAGACAGACATTTTGTGCAAAATATATTTTTAACTTTTTTATACCATTTTCTTGGAAATATTTCGCATCTTGTTTATTTCTGTAATTTTATGGAGGGGTTGACCATAAACAGTTTTCTGGTTCATATTTAGAATGTGACGTACAGTAGGTTCTAATTCGTGAGGCAAATTTATACTAAAATTACGCTTTTTTACGGAACAGATGACCAAACGTATCCGTTTTTACATAGTAACACATTATTTTTGATTAAAAAAGTGGCACATCATCATGGTCAGTATTTTCTTTATTTGAGATAGGACACTTCTCCTCCGAACGCACCAAAATGTTATCTTCATATTAATAGATGTTGCCAACTTTCAAACAGCTTTCATTATACAAGCCATCATTAATAGTTACTTGTAAATATTTATGAACTTGTTTATCCAATCATCGAAGCCATTTCTAACTTAAAAATGAAACATATTTTCGGCATAAAAAAATAACGTGAAAGGCAACAGGGGTGATGAGCCACCCCAGAGGTGTCAATAAAACAAAAACAAAAACTTACAGCAAAATGTCGACGCGTGCGACTGATCAGAATTACTCAAATTAGAGAATAGATCGAGTGTTAGAAACAGACAAAATCATAGTAAACTAGATATTGATACATTTCTCGAGTGTTGGGGTGATGGTCACCCCTGTTGCCTTCCGAAGGTTAAGTAAATCTAGTCTGATTATAAATTGCTTAAAATTTATTTGTAGTGATTTTACACTAGTAACGTAATTCTCATAATACGTAAAACTTACAAAAAAAAAGCCTTGAGTTAGACTACTGTCTAAGTATTCCTTCACCAATATATCTTGCGTATCTAGGTTTAAAACTGCAGGGACACTAATACCTTTTACTGACGTGCAAGATCAAGGTAGATGGCAGCTCATGTCAAGTAATAGATTAAAAGTTTCGCATTGCTGTCACCAGTTTGCAGCACCTTTGTTGCGCCTTCATTTAGATAAATAATCAGCTACTAGTATATCCAAATAGACAATAAATCGACTCCACGTTCCATAAGGTGCGAATACATTAGCGGAGACTCCCCTGGCCGCGATAGAGCGATAATGAGCGGCGCAGATTTCCCAAACGTGCCCCTACACCGCCCAATTTGGATAAACTTATCAAATTTTCAAAACTGTGCACGCATTACGCGAATGCGCGAGACCTCTTAATTATCTGCCCAATCATCATTAAGACGCGGCTTACTTAGCGTATGCCTAAGTAACTAACGGTTATGACTACTTTTGAATATGGTTCCGCGTAAATCCAAATGTTCTTACGGTAAAACATGAGTAAAGTAATTCACTTATTTTCTTCTCGTATTTTCTCTTACCTTCTAATAAAAACAGCCATACATCCTATATAGACTTTACAGTTCTAAAATGTTTTAAACGTCTCCATGTCTGACAGGCCACTTTTTTAACGTATCGGATAAGGACGTGTAAATCTTTCTTACATAGAATATTAACTTTTCGTGAAAATTAGTTATATGGCTTCACGCTTTCTTCATTTAGAGGTATTCGAACAAATTTTAAAAAGATAATCAAGTACTTTAAATGAAAATTAAAGTTAAATACTAAAATGTTCATTGCCTATAATTCTGTATGTTATCGTTGTAGACAGTAGAATACAGTATTCCCCAATTGTTGATCACAGTATGTCCTCTTTGTTCGTCCTCATCACATTGCTGGCAATATCCACGCGCTGGTCAATCACGGCGGACGTGAAATTTATTTATCCACGATTATTGCCGTTCTAATTGTTATTTACTAGCGGGCTAGGCGTGTGATCATAATCAATACATAGTTGGAGCTGATGCAACAGCAAAGGATTGTAGTTTCAGGCTATGTCGCATGTTAATGTTCTGCAAGACTCGTTGCGTTATAATAAATGTTTAAAAAGTAGAAAATTGTATAACTATTCATTTATTTTTGTTAAAAAAGAAATTTAAAACAGAAAAATTAAGACATTACAAAGTTTATTATGATTGATGATTCCCGAATGCAGAGGCAACGAGACATTAGTATAACATGGTTGAATAATAAATTATTATAACATTGAACAGTGACTTACACATCTATGTAACTGCATAAACAAAGGAAAATGTGATGTAGGTATTAAATATTCTCTTCACATTGATCCATAACGGAATATTACGTTAAAAGATAATATATGAAAATCCTGTAATAAAAAACTTCAAAGTTGAAAGTTTTTGTTTCTCCCGAAAACTAAGCACACCTACAATTATGAGGTATTGTCACTTACGACGATACGAAACTTTTGTTCATCAGCTCCGTACATTCCATCTAATAATGTCGTTTGACACCTACCAATTTTCGGTTCATTTGATATTAAAAGCTTTTCAGCAGGCGGCAGGCGCGGGTACATTGTCATCGTCTATTCTGTCAAATTGCACGAGGCTAGTGGTTATTGCAATTAGTAGTGTTTTAACTGATATAGCCTTCCATAATGTGTCGCGATTGAGCAGCCGCACTCTAGATTTGTAGAGATGTCTCCTCTGTTTCTTAGTCAATGATACTATGACGAGGTGATTTTTTTATTTGAATAGATATTATGCTTTTTGAGGCTTTGTTAACTTTTTCAGTAGTCTATTTTTGCAGGCATACACGTAGTTTTGGTTGTACAAACTATTTATTATTTTTTATTCATTTCTTGATGCACTATCATATTATATTACGTTTTTAGCTACGAATAATAACAACTAAGGAAGAGTAACTGTGTCAAAAATTTGTCCACGAGTCTACAAAATGTGACCCGAATACATGCATACTTTATGCATGTATTCGGTACACAATTTTGTGTAAATATAGAAGTGACAATTGATGTCAACGGCTTTATTTCGTAAATTTGAGTGTTAGTGTTTCGTTGCTATTGCTATATTTTAGTGTGCGAAAAGGAACCAAATTCAAAACGGTTGAAGTATGGGAGTTATGTTTCCTTAGTTTTTATTATTCGTAGGTTTTTAGACTAAAAATTTTAACCATTTTAGTTACTCATGTTCATGTGATTATTATGACTAAAAAGCTGGGTGCACCCATAATGAAAATTTGTATCTCAGTAAGGAATATCTAGTATAATATTATTTCATAACTAAATAAAACAAATAGAGCGTTATAAATATTCAAAAATATTCCAACGTCGGTCCCTCTGATGGATTCCTTTTTCACTTATTCCACAGAAAATCTGCTTAAAATCCGTATTTTAAAGAATCACTCAGAATTTATTTTGTATGATGGTGCAAGTTATAAGAGTCAGGAGTTTTTGGTACTATATGTATTTAAATACTTCTGAATCGAAAAATGTATAGCAAAGAGCTTATTGATACTTGATAAATGATAAGTATAAAAAGGTTGAGTTTAAAAAAAACAAATAATATAGTTGAATAAGGTAGTATAAGTAGGTACTTAGTTAGATCACTAACAATGATTTAACACACGTAATTCGGAATGTAGAAAGTCTATATCAAAATTTACATAAATGGTATAGGTAGGTGACCTAGTATTATTAGAGATATTAATTTAAAAATAGAACTTATACTTTGGGTCTTTTTAAAATGAACCTTAATATAATATTATGTTTATTGCTTGACTCTCGGATTGTTAACAAAAAAACGATATGTCTCTGAAAAGGAATTGATAAATGACAAAATTATAAATAAACATCAACCTTTTTATAAAAAATAATCTCCTCTTAAAAAGTAAAAGCATTTGTTTTATTGGTTGTTGTATTGAATATTTTCCACCTTGGGCCACCGCCGCGCGTTTCCGTCTTATCTCTTAGCAATGGTCGCAATTCGCGGTTACCCTTTGGATGTAGTCGTAGCGAATGATTTTAAATGTAAAAATTATTCAAATGCCGAACTCGGTCGCCGCGGCCTAAACGCCGATGAGCCCGATCTATCTGTATCGTGATCCTAATGATAATTCCAATTTGGAATTTGCGTTTCTTAATTTGAACATTTGTTTTTTTTTTTTCAAATACGAGGTAAAGAGCAATAAAGTACAAGTGGTGATGCTTTGAACATGATTAAAACTATTACATTTTTATATTATTATAGAATTAATCTCAAAAGAATTACATTAACGTCAGAATTTTACAAATTCATAGTATATCTTTCCATGTTTCATTGTTCCCATGTTCGATACAAAAAGTTATTGGGCTATTACTCGAGGCTTAATCTCGATAAAAATTCAATTTCTCGCCCACAGCGGAGATGTTGGCCAATCTCGTCGTCGATATAACGGGGAACGGGTTAAGATGAAGATAAACAAAAACGAATACAAAAAAAGTTAATTTAACTTCGGGGAAACGGAATTGTTGAGCAGAAATATATTTTTATATTTGAGCGTATCTGTATAGAGCTGAGAGCTGAATGTACAAACTTTTTGACGTGGTTTGCCTATGCAGATAGGTATAAATATCATGCTTCGATCGTGGGAATCACAGACACAATAGATATTCAATTGTTATGCGGCCGCCGGGGGCCGCTTGGGGCTTGATGGGTTAAGCCATCTTAATCTTAACTACAATAATCGCTTTCCCAGTAAAACATTACCTTTAACACCTATTGTCAGTTGACTTTCAATGTGTACAATGTACATACTTAGAGAAATCGTCAATAGATATCACTACCTATTGGTAGTTACTTTTACTTTTGACGAGACAACGTCTAATAAATCGATACTACGGGCTGCATGCACGAAAAAGATGAGCTCTTTGTCGCGTTTCGCAAGCGAGAGCGCGGCACGAACGAGAGAGAGGCATGATCGGCTCGAGCGCAACTCGAGCGATCGGCTCAGTTCGTAGTTGTCACGTCAAACTACCGTCCGTAAACCGACTTTACAGACAACCAATTTTTTTAAATAAAAACGAGTAACATTTTAATTTGTAATAAACCTCCGTGGCTGTTTGTTTTCAGCTTATTTTTATTTATTACACCACAATAGCTGCTTCGTGTGTACCTCGGGGAGTCGTATACAGCTCTATATAAATACCGATGATAACAGACAGAAAGAAATCAGCAAACAATACAACAAGGACATTCTTCTAGTTAACTTGCCGTTATAATTTACCCCTGATTGAGATCAAATTGAAATTAAGAAAAAATAAAGGGACAAAGAAAAAGGAAAGGGCGCTGATTGTCTTCTTTTTTATCTGGCTGACTTGATTTCACAAACAGCCCTTTTTGTGATCTCTTTGTAAAGGAACGTTGATTAACTGACTCAATGAAAGCTAATATTATCTTTCCTGAAAAAGTCCCGTTACGCCCGGCTCCGTCGTCAATACAATTAAAAAATAAAAACGTCATTCGAAATTTAAATGGCGACACTTGCAATAATTAGTCCCACACTTGGCGGGCGAGTGGGATGAGTGGGGCGGGGGGCGGGGGACGAGGGACAAAACCGTGACGCAATTGACAGCCACTCGAGGAATATTCTAAAACAATATATTTTTACTTCAATTAGCGGGGAAGTGCTCAAATGCACTTAGTTAATTAATTGTGCGCGGTATGGATTTACATTAGCACTGGTGTTACGGGAGTTTGTACTCTATGGCTATCAAACTTTGGGTGGTTAAAAAAATAATAATATACATTTTGTTTCTCGAAAGTACCATCAGAAAATTAATTTATAGACAGATTGCGGGCCTACGTTAGTAAGTCGGGACATGTTAATTGTGATCGGGCTGGACTTGACATAACCCGACCAAGTTATGTAGGTTGCATCATCTACCTATGAATAAATTTTCTTTGACTGTATATACCGTTTTAATTAATTTTGACCTAATTGATAAAGATGCTTAATGTCTCTACAACGCTACCACTTACATGAATATAAACAAACGTTTTGGTCGAGTTAAACATTCTTGTTTGCGTTTAGATGAACTAAAACCAAGTCATAATAATATAGTATATTATATAGTACATAATCTAGCGCCTTAAAGGTTCCAATACTTAGTAATCTGTGGTTAGTATAAAGTCGTGGTATGCATTGGCGAATGCGTAGACGCAATGAAATACAAACATGGCCGGCTTCCATCCAAGCGGATGTACGTTCATACACTTTTTTTGTGCGTTTTTTTATTTGGTTGTATGGACATTCGACGTATCGTCTTAGATCGATGTTATGCAAAGTTTACGCTATTAATGTGTTACGATGACTTTGGATAAGAAATAAGTTTGTTTCTAAGTACATTACATTTTCGCGTGTAATTTTTACTCTCAGACAATATTTACCGTCAATTACGTCCAAATGAACAAAAACACGAATTGTCTAATTAACACTTAAAAAACTGGGGACAAACAGGCCCCGCGTTAATTCCGCCAAATGATCAGGTGGACCCGCATCAAAGTTCCTAACCCTTCCATTCTGAGGGCATTATGGGCCCCCGGTCATCTTAATCAACCCTTCAAAGGACAATCGACTTGACCCTCGAGGGATCGGAGGTGGAATCGCCTAACTAATTATTGTTATACGTAATTATTACTATTTCGGCGTGGACTAATGTGCCTTAAGTACAGGACGTTTTAGGGCTTTTTATTTGTGTTTTGGGCTTGTTTTAAAATGTGCTATCAGAGAAAATCATTCGGATCGTAACTGCTGTGGACAGTCAGTAGACTTTTGTAAATTATTTAGTCAGGTTATGCCTGACCATTAGATCACGACTAACGTTGGCTTAACTAACCCGATCAAAATACTAATAATCTAAACTAATAATCTAAACTAATAATCATATATATTAATACGCGAGCGAAAAGCATTAGACCCCTTTTTACGAAAAATGCAAAAATTTTTAGGAGCATGAAATTTCGCACAGAGATAGTTTATAGATATGGAGAAGGAGTGCATCGAGCCAATATTGTTTTAAAATTATGCTTTTTTCATACATTCTTTTAATAAATAAAACATTACACACACTACGATGTGCACACTACCTTCTTTTTGAATGACAAGCATATACACACGAATTATTTTCTGGTTTATGGTTGAAGTCTCTGATCAAATTGGCAATGGATAGAATTTTTTTTATTGAATCTCAAACACTGTTATAGTTCTACCAGGATCAGATGGCAAAAAGTGAGAAAAGAAATTGACTCTAGCAATATCGGGGTAATCGGAATAAAACATTTTGATCCTTTTTTCCTTATAGCAGCTAATTCTGTATGTGAAACATGCAAATATAAAAATAATATCCAATGATCAAGGATATTTTTTGAAAATCTGCCATCCAAATTTGCTATCAGATACTGGTAGACCTAGACATATTACATTAATAGGCATGATGACTATTTTTTTTCTTATTGGTAATTGAAAGACCCTTAAAAAATAGAAACATCGCTGAAAGAAAAGCTTAAAAATTCACCAAGATATGACAATTCAAACATCTCATAAAATAGACCTGCCCGAAATGCTCCATACAAAGTGCTACGAAAGAATGACGTCACTCTTTCGTAGTATGTACGCATCGGGAGAGAACTTTGTTCGGGAGGTATATTAAATATTGCGTTTATGAAAGTGGTTTCATAACAAAAGTTGCTTTTAATTGCATAAGTTATCGAATGGTATACAAATATTAAGAAATTTAATTGAAAAAAAAATCGACTTGATTATCCAACTTTGAAGGCGCATAGCAAAAAAAAATACAAATGCAATCAAGCTGAAATTTTGGGAACACTTATTTTTTATCGTGATTTCTTTATTTTATTAACAAAATTCGCTTATCTTTGACCTTGTCATCATCCCTATTACATAGGTCGACAAAAAATATTTTTTTCTTGTGCCTGTTATTTAATGATCCGATTGTTTGCATTGAAAACTCACCATAAACACAAATTTCAAAAATAAAAGTTTGCTTTTATAGGCTAGGCGAAGACGAATAAAAATATAAGATTTTTGCGAAATTCTTAGAGATTTATTAAAATAAGATTAAAAAGATAGTTGGATCAACAAATTAAAGACTTTGTCAAGCATATGAAATAATGTTAAGTTCCTATTTAATACTAGAAAATAAATAGGAGCGCCACATATCCATACCGGAGCACACAGCAAGCTGTATTTAGGGTATGCTCACTTAGATACAAAAAATATTAATTTTTAAATCTAAATTATATATTTTTACCATTTCAATTTTATTTTGGGAATAAGCAACGATATAAATAAAAAAAAATAATGATATATTTTATTACTTTCATACGTAACTGAAAGAAGTTCAAAAGATCTCAGTTTCTTTAAAAGCAAACTTTTTGAGTTAAAATCACTGATTCTATAATTAATTAGGTGTAATACATCCAAATAGGGTGCACAGAACACAGGCACAAACATCGTGTTGACTAGTGTTATCTGTGATACCGACAACGGTTACCATGGTGTCTACTTTGTTTTAAATATCACTTCAATAAATATTATCCTTACGAACTATGATATTATATTAAAAAAAGTCATTGCTTACGAATATATAATACGACTACATCATTGCGAATTTGCGAACTAATAACGTTAAAACTTATAATTTAAATTATTATCGGTCGAATTTCGACCATTGGGCGACCTCTAGTATCAATGAGTTTCTCGTAACATAGAATATCATTGTCTAGTTATAAATAATTGTATCATTATGAAATCTTGGGTTACTAATAAAAATGTTGGAATTTAAACATATACAACAGGGACTGTGGGAAAAAAGAGGAAAATTGCTACATGGCCTGGGTGAGGCCGCCAATTTTTGCTGATATGACGCAGAAGTAAAGCGTTGGTAGTTTAAAGTGATGAATAATTGTCAAGGTGTGCTTACAATACAATACTTGTATTATTTTTTATACTTAAATATTATACTTATTTTAAATAGGTATTTTATTGCTATACATACCCGCATATTTTATTTATTATATCTATTCTAATTATAAAGCAAAAAGGGTTTGTTTGAATTTTTTTTTGTATTAAATATGTTAGGGTAGGATTAAATAGGCTCAAAAACGACTGAACCTATTTAAAAAAATTCTTTCACCCACGGAAAGCTAATTCTTTTGTGATGAACATAGGCTATATTTTATCCTGAAGAATATTGGAGATCCTTCCGAAAATTGCAAAACTTATTAAAAATAATTTTTAAATCATCTTCTAGGCTTTTTTTGCTTATTCATTATTAATCCTTAACTAAATGAGAATCTAAATGAATATCAAAGTATTAATTGGTATTATGCAAAGAATAGAATTATTGTCCTTTACAGTATTATAATCGAACAAATATTTTAGAAGTTAGGGCAGTTTGATTGAAACTCAAAACAACGCGCCGACGACGGCGGCTACCGCTTCGAGTGTGTAATGATAATAATATATTTTTCAAGTCGAACCATAATTGGCTACCGGTCTCATAGAGATCTCTCAAATACGCTGAAGAGATAAAAGTGTCGGAATGTGTGCGCAATACACAGGGTGCACTCTCATTAGGTTAGACAGCTGGCCGACACGACCGGTGAGAGAACTAGCGAAGGACTACTGCTTCGCATGCGGTCTATGCATGGATCGACTTTCTTAGAACAGCGAGAGGAAGTTTGGGGGCTAGCTAGTATATTAAAAAATATGTATATCGATATTTTTTAATATACACTGATACATCCAGTACAATACTTATGAGATGTAATAGGAGACACATTTAATTTAGTCCACGTACTTTCAAACCATATAGTTCTTAATATAAGTGCGTTCAACCTACCTATAATTATTGTTAGTTTTATAACGTTATTTATGTAGTTAAGTACTTATATATTTTGCATAACAGTCGGTGCGAAAAACTATTGGATACTCGCCCTTAATTGGTAGCCTAGAGGAAGTGGCAAATATGGCAGACAAGTACCAAAATAGTAGCAATTTTTTATTTCTACGCTACCGTAGCGTTGAGAAAATCAAACTTATCTCTGTAAATAATACACAATGTGGTTTGTATTATAGCCCCAAACATGGTTCTTTTGACTACTCACATGATGCATTGACAGTTTTATGTGAAACAGTAATACTTACATTTGTGTCACAAAAAAACTTCCTTTAAAAAAACTGTGTACCTACACAGCCCGTCTGAGGTTAAAATGTGAACTGTAGAAAAATGGTGGATATTACGAGATTTTCCATAGGGTACGTTAAAACTCAGCGTTGCCAGCGTTTATTTTACCTTCCCTAACACTTAACGATAATAATAAATGGGTATTATTGGTGACGTTTAAAAAGTGGAGTAGAGTTGATGTTTTTAACGATTCATTTGATTTTAAACAGTTTATAAAGAAAGTTATCTTAAAATACTATAAAAATTAAATGAGGTAATAGCCATTTATTATTATAAGTATTCATAACATATCCGATTTATTTACATTTTTATTTACGATTACATACTTACTGCTACAGCGACGGTTAAAGTGCACCTCTTCCAAGGCGGATGGTATATTTTAAGCCAGGGATTCCCAAACTGTGCGCCGCGGCGACCTGTTGCACCGTGGAAAGGCAAGAGGGGCGCCGTGAGTCGATCCTCCATCATTATCCGAAACCCAATGATATTCTACTTATACAGATCTGTTACGTCCATACTATTTTCCGGCTTAAATCTCTTCCGAACAATTTTCAAATTCAAAATTGCAAACATTGACAAATTTGACAGATAAGTGAAACAAAAGATACGAACAACCATTTACATAAAAGAGACAGTCCTATTTTTAAGCGTCGAATCGTATCGCTGTCTCTTTCTTCACCTGAGCTATGACGAAAATTCGATATTTTCCAGATTGTTCGAAAAAATAATTGAAAATATAAATAATCGAGGTATTTATTGCAATCAAGACATGTGGTAAGAGATTCCATGTGTTTTGTTTTCTTTTGAGTCATAATTGGTACATTTTCGAAACACGCACGACGTCATTTTCAATTTATTTAGGTAAGACAAGACGCGGCACGTTCGTGACTGCGCTCGATGCAGACTAAATAACAGACGGCCCAATTGGGTCGTATTTGAATCTTCACAACGCGCGCGGTAGTAACATATCTGCTTTGAGTTTTTCATCATTGCCGAAACCACAAATATTATAAAATTAAATTATAATATAATATTAATTATGTAAAGCAGGTAGATGATTGAATATTTGTTTATTACTATTTAGTATTTACCTGCTTAACCTAACTATAATCATTAAAGGTATTTAATATTTATTTATGTATCTTTTTCTAATAGCTAGGTAGAGTAGGGCACCGTGACAAAATATTTTACGTGTAACTGCGCCGCAAGATTGGGAACTCCTGTTTTAAGCTATTTTCTTACCTTTTTTTATGTTTAATTGTAAATAATATATTTTTAGACTATTATTTGAACCGAAATAATTCTAATGCATGCTTGAGTACTTTGTTTTCTACGTTAGAAGCAGTTTTCGAACATAAGATAAACACAATAGTTTTAAAAATACAAAGGGCGGAGAAAAATTATTGCAAAATCTGCAAAAATTGGCGGCCTCACCCACATAAGTCCATCAATCCTATCGAACAGAGAATTTTGCAGAAATATTTTTCACCATAAATGACTTCTTTTACGATTTAGTTCTTTTATATTCTTCTTTCTGCGTAATCCAGTTTTAACTCTATTAATGCAGCGCCCGGAGGTTTTAACCTCCGAAAATTGTAATAGTGAATGGATTTTTGTTTTTGAGGTGTCATTTTCTTTTTTACACTATAACTTGCAAAGTTTACCACAATTTTTTTAATAATTTCACCATATAACACCAGTCAACAAAATTTTTTTTTTCTTGTGACTGCTATTTAATGACTTTCATCCGATTGTTTACATTGAAAATTAACTATAAATATAATTTTTAAAAAATAAAGTTTGCTTTTCTAGACTAGGAGAAGCTAAATAAAAATATAAAATTTTTGCAAAGTTCTTAGAGACTAACGCTCGTCGTAACCAAAATAAAGGGGTTTGTGAGGATATGGGGATTGAAACGAAAAGTCTGTTATACGTACTTATTTTGCGTATTTCATTTTTAGAGAAATGATGAGTTTTAAGTACTTTAAAATGGTATAATATCTCCAAAAATGTATAAAATGGATGAAAAAAGTTTTGTTCCATTTGTTGAGAATTTATTGAAGTAAGAGCTAAAAAGTACAAATAAAAGGCTTTATCTAGCCTATGAAATATATTTAACTTCCTAAAAAAACTAGGGCACTACATATCTCACCTACTTACTCAAGACACATGTTGCAAGCTATGTTTGGAGAATGCTCACTTAAATACAAAAAATATTAGTTCTTAACCTTGACGACCTCCGTGGCTCAGTGGTTAAGAGTGTGTGGCAACTCAAGCCGGGGGTCGCGGGTTCAAGTCCCGCCGACGGAACAAAAAGTTTTCAATGTTCCTGGGTCATGGATGTGTATTATTTAATAAAAATCTTAAATATATGTATAGTATAATAAATATATTTCCGTTGTCTGGTACCCGTAACACAAGTCCTTCAGGTACTTAGCACGGGGCCACACTGACGTGGTGTGAAGCGTCCATAGATATTATTATTATTATTATTATTCGTCGGTGACTTTAACCTAATTTGTATTTTTTTCCTTCAAGCGTGTTTTAGTGAATATAATTAATAATAAAATATAAATAAAAAATAAACTTTATTCTGTAAATACCTAACTAAAAGAAATAAAATGCAGATTCTCTTCAAAATATGTGTTAAAAGTTTTTGCTACATTTTCGGAAAATTTATTAAAGTAAGAGCTAAAAAATTATATACATTGGCAAATAGAAGGCTTTATCAAGCCTATGAAATAAATTTAAACTTCCTATTAAAACCATAAAAAAAGAAGGAGCTCCATTTATCAGGTACTTACTGTCGAGGCATACAACGAGGCATACATATTTTGAGGTATGCTCATATTACATATAGGTACAAAAATGTTAATTTTTATTTAAAAGTATATATTTTTTCCACTTTTCTTTTTGGAATATAAGCAACGATATAAATCAAAAAAATAATAATATATTGTATTATTATGCTACTTAACTGAATTGAAAGAAATGAAGGTTTTCTTCAAAATTTTAAAATTTATGAGTGTAACTGAAGTAGAAGAGAATAATTTAAAAATCAAAAGCACAACTTTTCAATAGGTAAACTTTTTTATTTATGTTATCAGCTACACATTCCTTTTTTTCTTTTCAATTTTCATCCACTATTTTTTATTTTTACTCTCTAGGTACTCCACTACCACTATATAGTTCTCAAAGGTTTAAGAGAAGAACTCGTTTAAATAATAATAAACTTTTATTAAATTACAAACAGTTGAAATCCCATTTGAAAGAATTCATATAATCCTTTTATGTTAAGTCTCTGAAAGGGTTAATTAACGAGGAATAAGAAGTGAATTAAAAGGTTATAGAAAGACTTTGGGGACATGACGTCTTTCATTTATTGTTTGAAAGTATTTTGACATTTGTATATAAACTATTGATACTTATTTTGTATATATATAATAAACTAGATGCAGCCCGCATCGCGCCAGAGCCGTCTTCATAAAAACTCTTAGTTGCTTTCCATCAGGTCATCCGATTGCTCGTTTAGCCCTAATTTTGCACAAGGTGTAACAAAACTAAGTGTAAATAATTTAGGGTGTGTATGTGTCCCTAATATTGAGTTCACTGTAAAAGTACCGTCTGTCAAGAAAGAGTAGACGCAGATCAAATTTTTCTAAACGTAATCACGCTCAAAACGTGTTTTTTTCTCTATGTATTTCCACAGAGAAAGCTTATACACTTTAAACATTATCACCTTGACATATTTTTATCTCGATTTAATAAGGTTTTCATACTTTTTATGTGATTTCAAAATTGTGTTCAGCGTCTACTCTTTTTTGACAGGCAATAGCAGTGCTGAAAGAGCAAAATAATTTTTGGTGATTTGTATCTATATTTGTATATATATTTGTAGCGCCTCCATGTAATGATCCAAATGATCCAAAGATGAAAAAAAAGTTACTCTTTCAGCGCTGCTAGTTTCACAACGAAATAGGGGACCCATATACACCCTAAAGTATTTTCACTTAGTTTTGTTACACCCTGTATAACAAAAATTCACATACTCAAAAGTGTATGGTTACCTCATTAAACGTAATATTTATAACAATCTCGTTCAATGGTTCTACTTTGGGATAGTTCGGGGCCCATTTTCATATTAACGTAGAAGACGTTCCTTTTTCTTGTACAAAGATTTTCTCCATCAAATTATGTTATAACTTAAGTTCTACAATCATAGTTATCCAGGCTTAAAGCTTTCGGATAATCTAGATATTATAATTTCATTAAATGTAGATTTAAAATATAAATTTTAATTAGGGAACGTGTAGTTTGAGTAGTACTAAAGTGGATTCTGAGATTCTTGGAAAACTATAACGTAAATACTGAGCGAAAATTGCAGAGATTAAGTTGGATTTATGGAAGGTATATATTTATTAATCTAAATTATATTTAGCGATGTACCTATTTTATTCATCAAGCCCCAAGCAGCCACATCCGGTCGCGATAACAATGCAAAAGCTATTGTGTCTCGTTTCTCCACGATCGTCGGGCTAAGTATATTGAAAAAAATATTTTTTTTACAGAACCTAACTTAACGTAACTAAAAACAATGAATCCGCGTATATAAAACTTATATCATAACCTGATCAATGCTAATTAGTAAGTTTGGACTATACTACTACTGTTTCTAGTAAATAATAATAACAATAATTTATACTACTAGAATACATTAGACACTAAAACCATAGTCTATCCTTGTAACTTAACTGCGATATTATACCTTAAAATATATTATAATATTCACGCTAATTTTGTTTTTTGTGCCTCTTGACATAACACTAGCTACATGGATTAACGTAAGTACTACAATTTTTTATTAATAAGTAATTAAAAGTGCAGGTATATCTACACGAAACTTTCGGCGTTGCCTAAAGAACAAACAGAGACAGATCGCGTCTAGCTTACAACAAAAAATAAAAAACAGCCGTCACAAGAAATATCTTTCATCTTGTAATTATTTTTATCCTCTAAGTGAAAAAGGACTATAGATAAAAATGTCTATGGCGAAGCGTACCGACAATAATTAGTTTGTCTAATTCAGACGTGGGACGCTTTTGTTGTTTTCATTTTTTATAATTTAATTGGATCCCCTTTATGTTGGAAATAATGAAATGTCGAATACGGAACGAATATTTCAATAGAAATTATGTTACGATTGCCATTGGGTAACGAGTACACACTCGTGCTAAAAACATTAAAATATAGCACGTGTACTTTATATAAACTTCTAAAAATAGTATTGTTTTTATCATTAAATTAATTAAAATAAAATACATTACTTCTCCTAATATAGAAGTTTTACATAATATTGTAGAAACTTACAAATACTTACAAGTATTGATCACAAAACTTTATAATGTGTGACAAACGCAACTCCTTGTGTAAATTGTAGAATGTTTTCTTATAAGTTAATTATTATAATTTCCCCTATTATAACTGTAACGCTCAAAGAGCGGAAAAATAGCTCACAACGCGTTGTGGTCACAGTGAAACAGCCACGACGCGAAATTCGCGTTGTAGCTCTAATGAAAACGGCCACGACACATTCTGGCAATCACAAAAAGACCATAACGCGTTCTGAGCATTAAGGCTGGTTTTATCGCTAAGCGTTTCGGCAGCGCTGCTCAAGCGCTGAGCAGCGCGCTCGACTATAAAACGCTTCTACTACCCCCATACAACTTCGAACGCGCGCGCTCCAACGGCGCTGCCGAAACGCTTAGCGATAAAACCAACCTTATTCTTACCATATCGTCGCTTGGTAACAATACCAACGTAAGTCAAATTTGAAAAGTTTTCAAGACAGACAAACAAAACTTCGTAAATTAAATATTTAAATAATATTTTAAATTATATAATAATAGTTTAAATTAAATATTTTAGTCTTTATTAATCGTTTAAAGTGATTTTCAAATTATTAATAATATTATTTTGTGTTCAGTAACTTGTTACTGCATATTGTTGTTTTTTAATATAAAGTAATCTGATCTCAATAAATAATAAAAATATAGTTTTATTTTAATTAATATAATTAAGGTAAATATAATATACTATATGCCAGACAGACAGACATACAGTAATAATATTAGTACGGATAGTATGGAACTGTCACCACAATAACAGGGTCCGATTCCGACTGGCGAGGACGGGCGCCCGAATACTCGAGGTGACCGGGGAGGACGCTCAGCAGAAGGCGGACGCTCTCGCGAACAAAATGAGGGAGGTCCTGGACAGGGACGCAGTGAGGATCGCTCGCCCTGTCCAAAGGGTTGATCTGCTCGTCTCCGGCGTGGACGACGCAGCGACCGCCGCCGATGTCACCAAGGCGGCGGCAAAAGAAGGCGGCTGCCCGGCCACTGACATCCGGTCGGGCAAAATCACGGTGGGCCCCAGGGGCGCGCGGAGCGTGTGGCTCCATGTCCCCACGGCTGCCGCCAAGAAGTTAGTAACTTCTGGGCGGCTGCAGGTGGGATGGGTCCTGGCAAAGGTGGTGCTGCTGGCCGCGAGGCCAAAGCGGTGCTACCGATGTCTGGATACCGGCCACCTGGCACCGAGCTGCCAGTCCCCGGTAGACCGTAGCTGGAATTGCTTCCGTTGCGGGAAGCCGGGGCACAAGGCCGCCGACTGCGCGGAGGAGGCCAGCTGCTTCTTCTGCGCAGAGCTCGGCAGGGAGAGCGGCCACGTGCTGGGGACTAACGGCTGCATCACAGTAGCCAGCAAGTCTCCCGGCACGAGGCGCAAGCGCAAGGCTCCCTCCAGGGCTCAGCCGCGTAAACGGCCTGGAGCCAATAAGGCCGGGGCGAGTGAAGTCGCCCCTGCCATGGAGGTTGAAGCGTAGGCCTGTGGGTTGCTGATCGGGGGATCACCGCCCACAACATAGGCCCCAAGGAGAGGCTCCCCCGATGCCCGGGGAGCCTCTCGGTGAAGACAGGCGGCGGCATAGGCTGCTGCAGAGATGTGGCGCCGGAAGCGGCAAGCGTTGCGGAGGACGCGGTAGAATGCATTGCGATCCCGCTCCTCCGCGTGTAGCGTTGACGAGGGCATGGGGGGGTTTTAGTCGGTAAACCTCTGCGGAGGGAGTCCGACATACCCCTGCCCCTTCCCCCGATGGGGCGGGGGATGCGTAATGCATTTCCCCTCCTAAAAAAAAAAAAAAAAGTATGGAACTGTGGATATTTTTTAAATTTATTAAATATCCATTATTTATAATAATGATAAACAAGTTATTCAGTGATTTAGTAAAAGAAAAAATATTTTGTAGTACGCGTGGTAATTCAAAATATATAATCTTCCATACCTATGGGCGATTAATCAATCAAGAAAAACGAATAGCATATCAGCCACGACACGAATTTCGCTTTTTGGTCTTTTTGTGATTGCCAGAACGCGTCGTGGCCGTTTTCATTAGAGCCACAACGCGAATTTCGCGTCGTGGCTGTTTCACTCTGACCACAACGCGTTGTGAGCTATTTTTCGGCTCAATGAGCGTTTTCGGTCTTTAAGCGTAACATATCCAAGGAAATGAATGAACTGAAACCAAACACCAAATCTAATATAGTCTTTTTTAAGCATTTGTGTCTTAACCCACAAAAATTTTTTTTGTTGAATTTTTTTTTCTACATGATTTAAAGAACATAACTGCATTCATAACTCAATACCTAATTTTATGTGGGTTAGTACACGCATGCTTACTGCTTAATATATTATGCAGCATTTTTATATAGCCTGAACAGGCTATAATATATCTCACAAAACCCACAAACTACATACATGCGCTTTTCCCAAGATGTTGGGCGGTCCGCCCACCGCGTACGGCCAGTGATCGGGTATCGATTGGTTTCCAATCAGCCAATAGCGCGCGCCCGGCACGCCCGCACTCCCGCACACACGCCTACACAGTCAATTCCTTGATGCGATGTCCCGATCACTTTCCTGTAACATACTGGGTACAAAAGGTATGTTACGACGTTACTCGGTAAGGTACTTGGAATGTGATATGGATATTTTGTTTTGTAATGCCATTAAAAATATCAGCTTTTTATTAAAAATGAATCAAGAATTGACAAATACGTACTCAAGTAATCGACTGCTGCAGTAATATTGACTTACTTTTTGCAGGAATAAAAAAAAGTTAAAGCGAATAATTTATTGCATAACCAACAATGATGAAAAACAGAATATCATTGATAACCAACATAATTTAAATACCAAATCAACTCTGATAAATGGAAAACAAATTGGTAACATGATGTTATTTTTGAAATTTTCGAATATCGGAAGTCAACGGAAATGTTGTGTGTATCTGTGTGTAATGAGTCTTTGCAGCAAAAGATTAACGTGTTGAAATTCAAATAATTTTGTGGTAAGCTGATTTATTAGCTTCATAATATTTAAGAATAGGGATGACGACAAGGTCAAAGATAAGCTGATTTTTTAAATAAAATAAAGACAGCGATTAAAAATAAGTATTCCTAAAATTTCAGCTTCATAACTTATGTATTTTTTTTGTTATGAACCTTCAAAGTTGGATAGTCGAGTCGATTTTTTTTTTAATAAAATTCCTTAATTTTTGTATACTATTCGATAAGTTATGCAATTTGTAACAATTTTTCTTATGAGACCACTTTCATAAACGCAGTATTTAACATAGCTATCGAACAAAATCTTCCCGCGATGCGTATAAACTAGCTAAGCGTGACGTCACAGTTAACTGACATTTTGTATGGAGCGTTTTGGGAAGGTCTATTTTATGTAAGTTTTGAATTGTGATATCTTGGAGAGTTTTTAAGCTAACAGAGTTATTTTTTCACCGATATTTCTATTTTTGAATGGTCCATATTACTTACCAACAAGGAAAAAAAATTTTTTTTCGTTATGCCTATTCAGCAACTAAAAATAAATAAAAAATGATTTATGTTAGCTTTATATTTTTCAGATCATAATAATAAAATTGCAATCGCTGATCAAAATACCTAACGCTCATTCATCGTTCACTACGCGCAAGTCTACCAACATTCTAGAAACGTAAAAAGAAACCGATAATTTAAAATTTAAATATAGAACGTCCGGGAACTCTCGTTGGACATGCGCGGACAATTTTTTTCGTCGAAGGGCGTGGCCGATCGGGTATCAATGAATCGAACACGCCTAGAGGTGGATAGCCGATCGAACGCCTCCGGATTTTTATTCGCTGTCTTTTGATACTTTATTACTCTATCCAATAGATATTGCTTCTCTCGGTGTTTTAAGTTCTCAACGATGAATCTGTCTGCCTACCTACTATCGACTTTCCACATTTTTGATTTCGCTAGACTATGTAGAATGATCATGTAATAATTTTGCTAATGTAAGAACATACTTCGACTTTAGTATATCAAATACTAAATTGTATTATCTGTTATACATAGCTAAGATATAGTAACTTTAGCATACGCGCTTGACAAAGTCTAATTAAAATTAGCCTCAACTTAGTCACAGAAATATCCCAACTCTCCTTTGCATCGCAACAAAAACAAAAGCCGGTCAAAGAAGCGCAAAGCACGTAACATTAACAAAATAATCCTTTACAAAAATGTCTACGAACACAATGGATTCAGAGATAAATAATAATAAAGAGTCAACGCCTTAAAATGAAAATTGTGTTCGGGGGAATGAGTTAAGGAAGTGATATTTATACCCGCCAGTTCATTACTTAATGAGGTAACAGCAACTATGGAATGTTTTAACTTTTTAAATATCATATTTTCATATTTTAAATATATTTGTAACTACTTTCGTATTTTGCGGGTAATTTTTGTTTTTCGTTGTTACTAAATATTAGTTTTAAAATGTTTGAAGAAGAATTTGTTAATACACAAAACAGCTGTAGCAAATACGAATTTATTCCTATGGCTTAAATCAAGTGTTTCGACAGTAAAGTTATGGTAATCAAGAATGTATGAAATATGACACTACCAGAGTAGACAGAACTAAGTCTGTTTACTCTGACACTACTATAACGCTTTTTTATTTTTATTTCATACTTGTCATCGAATTTAATGAATTCCTGTTAAATTATAGTGTTTTTGTATAATTGTAGTGTTACCAGCGTACGATGACGTTTGAAAGAAAGTTAGTGGAAGGTAGCAATAAGTCAATGGCAGAATTTCTATGTGTCCGGTGGCTATAACTTGAAACGAAAAAATTTAGTTATAATGTTTATAACTATAAAAATAATTAAAAAAAAAACACACTCTCGAACCTAAACTGCTTGTCACACATAAGTTTAAGGCATAAAGTTAATATACCTAGCGGAATAGAGCAACAATCTCGAGCTGTCAAACGAAACCAAAATTGATTTACGTCTGTGTGTAAAAATTTGTATATAATACTACTACCATAATACTTGTCAAAAAAGTGTACCTTAGGTAGGTACACATTTCAATACATTTGCAATATTTAGGTGGCCTTGAGCGGTACTAGGCTGACGTTACATGACAGATCGAAAGGAACCAAATTTAAAACGGTAATAGTATGGGAGTTACGATTCCTTAGTTTTTATTATTCGTAGGTTTAAGGTATCATTATATTTGTCAGTCCTAATAAACCTTGTAATAAGTTCAGTTATTAGATAAGTCTAATTCATCACCTGGCTTCTTCAATTATTAGGAGGTCCGTTTTTTACTGTGAATCGATTTCTCTGACAGTATGTACTATCAGAGTTATTGATTCACAGGCAGACAATGAAACTTAATAAATTTTGTCGTGTTATTTACTAAAAGATATGTGCTAATAAATAATAATTGTTGCTAAATTATGCGTTAACATTGTAAAATCTTACCATCAGGTTACACTGCGTATTTTTATATTGGGCGAAGAAATATATACATTCTTGTATGAGTTTTATTATTTAAACTACATGACGCCCGCAACCCCGTTGCACCAAAATTAGTTTATAGCGCGGGAACTGTACAATTTTCCGGGGTAAAAAGTATCCTATGCCCTTTTTCGGGACTCAAAGTATCTCCATACCAAATTTCAGCAAAATTGGTTCAGTTGGACATGCGCGGACAATTTTTTTCGTCGAAGGGCGTGGCCGATCGGGTATCAATGAATCGAACACGCCTAGAGGTGGATAGCCGATCGAACGCCTCCGGATTTTTATTCGCTGTCTTTTGATACTTTATTACTCTATCCAATAGATATTGCTTCTCTCGGTGTTTTAAGTTCTCAACGATGAATCTGTCTGCCTACCTACTATCGACTTTCCACATTTTTGATTTCGCTAGACTATGTAGAATGATCATGTAATAATTTTGCTAATGTAAGAACATACTTCGACTTTAGTATATCAAATACTAAATTGTATTATCTGTTATACATAGCTAAGATATAGTAACTTTAGCATACGCGCTTGACAAAGTCTAATTAAAATTAGCCTCAACTTAGTCACAGAAATATCCCAACTCTCCTTTGCATCGCAACAAAAACAAAAGCCGGTCAAAGAAGCGCAAAGCACGTAACATTAACAAAATAATCCTTTACAAAAATGTCTACGAACACAATGGATTCAGAGATAAATAATAATAAAGAGTCAACGCCTTAAAATGAAAATTGTGTTCGGGGGAATGAGTTAAGGAAGTGATATTTATACCCGCCAGTTCATTACTTAATGAGGTAACAGCAACTATGGAATGTTTTAACTTTTTAAATATCATATTTTCATATTTTAAATATATTTGTAACTACTTTCGTATTTTGCGGGTAATTTTTGTTTTTCGTTGTTACTAAATATTAGTTTTAAAATGTTTGAAGAAGAATTTGTTAATACACAAAACAGCTGTAGCAAATACGAATTTATTCCTATGGCTTAAATCAAGTGTTTCGACAGTAAAGTTATGGTAATCAAGAATGTATGAAATATGACACTACCAGAGTAGACAGAACTAAGTCTGTTTACTCTGACACTACTATAACGCTTTTTTATTTTTATTTCATACTTGTCATCGAATTTAATGAATTCCTGTTAAATTATAGTGTTTTTGTATAATTGTAGTGTTACCAGCGTACGATGACGTTTGAAAGAAAGTTAGTGGAAGGTAGCAATAAGTCAATGGCAGAATTTCTATGTGTCCGGTGGCTATAACTTGAAACGAAAAAATTTAGTTATAATGTTTATAACTATAAAAATAATTAAAAAAAAAACACACTCTCGAACCTAAACTGCTTGTCACACATAAGTTTAAGGCATAAAGTTAATATACCTAGCGGAATAGAGCAACAATCTCGAGCTGTCAAACGAAACCAAAATTGATTTACGTCTGTGTGTAAAAATTTGTATATAATACTACTACCATAATACTTGTCAAAAAAGTGTACCTTAGGTAGGTACACATTTCAATACATTTGCAATATTTAGGTGGCCTTGAGCGGTACTAGGCTGACGTTACATGACAGATCGAAAGGAACCAAATTTAAAACGGTAATAGTATGGGAGTTACGATTCCTTAGTTTTTATTATTCGTAGGTTTAAGGTATCATTATATTTGTCAGTCCTAATAAACCTTGTAATAAGTTCAGTTATTAGATAAGTCTAATTCATCACCTGGCTTCTTCAATTATTAGGAGGTCCGTTTTTTACTGTGAATCGATTTCTCTGACAGTATGTACTATCAGAGTTATTGATTCACAGGCAGACAATGAAACTTAATAAATTTTGTCGTGTTATTTACTAAAAGATATGTGCTAATAAATAATAATTGTTGCTAAATTATGCGTTAACATTGTAAAATCTTACCATCAGGTTACACTGCGTATTTTTATATTGGGCGAAGAAATATATACATTCTTGTATGAGTTTTATTATTTAAACTACATGACGCCCGCAACCCCGTTGCACCAAAATTAGTTTATAGCGCGGGAACTGTACAATTTTCCGGGGTAAAAAGTATCCTATGCCCTTTTTCGGGACTCAAAGTATCTCCATACCAAATTTCAGCAAAATTGGTTCAGTGGTTTAGGTGTGAAGAGGTAACAGACGGACAGACAGACAGACGCACTTTCGAATTTATAATATTATAAGTATATAAGTATGGATGTGTACGTAGTAAAATAGCCTTATTATTTAATATATTAATTCTAAACACAATATTACAAAATTATAATAATTATGAATGGAAAACTGGAGATACAAAGTAGTTTAAAAAGCTTTCGGAAAAGATATAGGGTATTTTTTAAAGTTTTTTAATGCATGCAAGATAGATATACCAATAACCAGGCTGAGAAAAATTAACCAATCTTAAAATCCCAGAAATCCAAATCCAAAATCTTTCAATTAATTTTAAAAAAGTTGTTAAAGAACGTTTGTGTGCTACGGCTTATTATAAGGTAACTGATTTTCTCAATGATAGCGCACCTTGGGAAAAATAAGCTGACAGACCATAGGCCGCATCTATATATTTTTTTTTATTTTTACATACTTAGTGTAAATTAGTTTAAGCTATTATTTTCCACCTTTTTGGTAAAGGTGGCCCCGTGCGAGTTTCTTACGCCGGTTCTTCTCGCCGGGTTAGTTCCCGAACCGGTGGTAGGCCTCATGTAGACGTTCTAAAACTGTTAACTTTGTTAACCTATTTAGAAATAAATATTTTGATTTTGAACAAAATATAACAAAATAAACAATGTACAATTAAATGTACGATGTGTACCATGATAAATATTTTGTTTTTACGAAAAAATTAAGAGACTCATTTGTTTAAGTTTATATTATTTTATTTAAATTTTGTGAATAATAATTACATATTGTTATTAATGCTATGTACACCGTAATTATCGTATGCATCATATATAATACAAATTGTTATTTTAATTTTAAGTAAAAAATGTATTCGATGTGGTTGTACTTTATTAATAAATAAATAAATAATTAATGTACAATTACTTCTGTGTGTATTTTTTTTTAAATAAGCAACTTTTACTCCAATAATAAAGACGGCTCACGGCATTGTAATGATAATATTAAGTACACCCGATAAATTTCTTCTTATAAGAAAAGTCTTCAATTTAAGAATTGATTCAAGAAAAAAACTAAAAACATTCGTTTCAATATTAGAATACAAGTCGTTGTCGTAACATTGACCGTTGCTGCATTCGGGGTTTGAGTTTGCTGATTCCTGTTTTCCGCTACCCACCGCTAGATGGCTTTACTATAGGGGTTTGGGTGTAAATTTCGAAATAAATAAAATTTGAAAAGTCTTAAAATACTATACCAGTCATTAAAACAAGTTATATTAGAGGAGATTTAAAATTTCTAAAGCTTGTTGTAGTAAACGACGGAATTCACAAAACTTTTATTTTGTAATCTTAAAAAAATTAATCTAGTATTTTTTAAGATTACAAAAAAATATTTTTGGTTTTTTATTTATTGTTCAAAATAACAGACATTTGTAAAGTATCAGACTTTTAAAATTAAATTTTACTAGTAGTAATAATTTAGTAATTTTACATGCTTTATATTATTTCAATCAGTCAATATAGATTATTATTATAGATCAAAAAAGGCTTAGAGATGCTCAAAATATGCCTGCTAACCGCACACATACTATAGTTTAGTCGGACTGTTTTATATCAGAAATGAACATATTGTATGAAAGTGAACATACGGATTTAGAATAGCAAATTATTAGGCACATGGGTCGAAAATTTTGATATAATATAAATGGAATTATTTTCAAATCTATACTAATATTATAAAGCGGAAGATTTTGTTTGTTTGTTTGAACGCGGTAATCTCAGGAACTACTGGTCCGATTTGAAAAATTCTTTCAGTGTTAGATTATCACTCTAAGACCAATAGAAGCGAAGAAACAGAGGAAAATGTGGAAAAAACCGGGAAAACTATTTGAAGCCGCTTATCTCGCGAATTACTGGATGAATGTCTAAGGTATTTGGCACAGATATAGAGTAGACCAAGTGAAGGGACATAGGCTATTTTTTACGGCAAATGTACGGTTTCCGTAAAATTCCTAATTTAAGCGGGTGAAGCCACGCGGAACGTCTAGTAAAATATAATTGTCTGTAATATGTAAAATAATAATCGCATGAGCCTGTTCCAAATTTGCACGTAGGTCGAAAATAATTACTATAATTAACTATAAGCTTTCGGTAAATTGCGGATTTAAATACAATATTTGTTTTTATATTGTGTAACAATAATCGCATGAGCCTCGTTCGCAACAGTTTTATTTATTTCTCTGCGGAGTGTCGCGCGAATCGCTGAAGACATATTTATAGCGGGAATAAATAATGGCTGTCATAAGCGTAATGGAATCTGAGGTGTGCAACACATTAAAATGGGCCGCAGTTCCGGGGAAACGATAGTGTATGAGTATTATTATAATGTGAAAAATGGTGAGAAATCTTAATTAACTGAACTACTTCACATGACACATAGTATATACTATGTGTCATGTAAAGTATGTCATTATAGTAATAACGATCTAGAGGAAAAAGTGTCAAGAATGATTGAGAACTGACTCATTGTAGTTACAATTTAAAACAATAAGTCAATGGCAGAATTTCTATGTGTCCGGTGGCTATAACTTGAAACGAAAAAATTTAGTTATAATGTTTATAACTATAAAAATAATTAAAAAAAAAACACACTCTCGAACCTAAACTGCTTGTCACACATAAGTTTAAGGCATAAAGTTAATATACCTAGCGGAATAGAGCAACAATCTCGAGCTGTCAAACGAAACCAAAATTGATTTACGTCTGTGTGTAAAAATTTGTATATAATACTACTACCATAATACTTGTCAAAAAAGTGTACCTTAGGTAGGTACACATTTCAATACATTTGCAATATTTAGGTGGCCTTGAGCGGTACTAGGCTGACGTTACATGACAGATCGAAAGGAACCAAATTTAAAACGGTAATAGTATGGGAGTTACGATTCCTTAGTTTTTATTATTCGTAGGTTTAAGGTATCATTATATTTGTCAGTCCTAATAAACCTTGTAATAAGTTCAGTTATTAGATAAGTCTAATTCATCACCTGGCTTCTTCAATTATTAGGAGGTCCGTTTTTTACTGTGAATCGATTTCTCTGACAGTATGTACTATCAGAGTTATTGATTCACAGGCAGACAATGAAACTTAATAAATTTTGTCGTGTTATTTACTAAAAGATATGTGCTAATAAATAATAATTGTTGCTAAATTATGCGTTAACATTGTAAAATCTTACCATCAGGTTACACTGCGTATTTTTATATTGGGCGAAGAAATATATACATTCTTGTATGAGTTTTATTATTTAAACTACATGACGCCCGCAACCCCGTTGCACCAAAATTAGTTTATAGCGCGGGAACTGTACAATTTTCCGGGGTAAAAAGTATCCTATGCCCTTTTTCGGGACTCAAAGTATCTCCATACCAAATTTCAGCAAAATTGGTTCAGTGGTTTAGGTGTGAAGAGGTAACAGACGGACAGACAGACAGACGCACTTTCGAATTTATAATATTATAAGTATATAAGTATGGATGTGTACGTAGTAAAATAGCCTTATTATTTAATATATTAATTCTAAACACAATATTACAAAATTATAATAATTATGAATGGAAAACTGGAGATACAAAGTAGTTTAAAAAGCTTTCGGAAAAGATATAGGGTATTTTTTAAAGTTTTTTAATGCATGCAAGATAGATATACCAATAACCAGGCTGAGAAAAATTAACCAATCTTAAAATCCCAGAAATCCAAATCCAAAATCTTTCAATTAATTTTAAAAAAGTTGTTAAAGAACGTTTGTGTGCTACGGCTTATTATAAGGTAACTGATTTTCTCAATGATAGCGCACCTTGGGAAAAATAAGCTGACAGACCATAGGCCGCATCTATATATTTTTTTTTATTTTTACATACTTAGTGTAAATTAGTTTAAGCTATTATTTTCCACCTTTTTGGTAAAGGTGGCCCCGTGCGAGTTTCTTACGCCGGTTCTTCTCGCCGGGTTAGTTCCCGAACCGGTGGTAGGCCTCATGTAGACGTTCTAAAACTGTTAACTTTGTTAACCTATTTAGAAATAAATATTTTGATTTTGAACAAAATATAACAAAATAAACAATGTACAATTAAATGTACGATGTGTACCATGATAAATATTTTGTTTTTACGAAAAAATTAAGAGACTCATTTGTTTAAGTTTATATTATTTTATTTAAATTTTGTGAATAATAATTACATATTGTTATTAATGCTATGTACACCGTAATTATCGTATGCATCATATATAATACAAATTGTTATTTTAATTTTAAGTAAAAAATGTATTCGATGTGGTTGTACTTTATTAATAAATAAATAAATAATTAATGTACAATTACTTCTGTGTGTATTTTTTTTTAAATAAGCAACTTTTACTCCAATAATAAAGACGGCTCACGGCATTGTAATGATAATATTAAGTACACCCGATAAATTTCTTCTTATAAGAAAAGTCTTCAATTTAAGAATTGATTCAAGAAAAAAACTAAAAACATTCGTTTCAATATTAGAATACAAGTCGTTGTCGTAACATTGACCGTTGCTGCATTCGGGGTTTGAGTTTGCTGATTCCTGTTTTCCGCTACCCACCGCTAGATGGCTTTACTATAGGGGTTTGGGTGTAAATTTCGAAATAAATAAAATTTGAAAAGTCTTAAAATACTATACCAGTCATTAAAACAAGTTATATTAGAGGAGATTTAAAATTTCTAAAGCTTGTTGTAGTAAACGACGGAATTCACAAAACTTTTATTTTGTAATCTTAAAAAAATTAATCTAGTATTTTTTAAGATTACAAAAAAATATTTTTGGTTTTTTATTTATTGTTCAAAATAACAGACATTTGTAAAGTATCAGACTTTTAAAATTAAATTTTACTAGTAGTAATAATTTAGTAATTTTACATGCTTTATATTATTTCAATCAGTCAATATAGATTATTATTATAGATCAAAAAAGGCTTAGAGATGCTCAAAATATGCCTGCTAACCGCACACATACTATAGTTTAGTCGGACTGTTTTATATCAGAAATGAACATATTGTATGAAAGTGAACATACGGATTTAGAATAGCAAATTATTAGGCACATGGGTCGAAAATTTTGATATAATATAAATGGAATTATTTTCAAATCTATACTAATATTATAAAGCGGAAGATTTTGTTTGTTTGTTTGAACGCGGTAATCTCAGGAACTACTGGTCCGATTTGAAAAATTCTTTCAGTGTTAGATTATCACTCTAAGACCAATAGAAGCGAAGAAACAGAGGAAAATGTGGAAAAAACCGGGAAAACTATTTGAAGCCGCTTATCTCGCGAATTACTGGATGAATGTCTAAGGTATTTGGCACAGATATAGAGTAGACCAAGTGAAGGGACATAGGCTATTTTTTACGGCAAATGTACGGTTTCCGTAAAATTCCTAATTTAAGCGGGTGAAGCCACGCGGAACGTCTAGTAAAATATAATTGTCTGTAATATGTAAAATAATAATCGCATGAGCCTGTTCCAAATTTGCACGTAGGTCGAAAATAATTACTATAATTAACTATAAGCTTTCGGTAAATTGCGGATTTAAATACAATATTTGTTTTTATATTGTGTAACAATAATCGCATGAGCCTCGTTCGCAACAGTTTTATTTATTTCTCTGCGGAGTGTCGCGCGAATCGCTGAAGACATATTTATAGCGGGAATAAATAATGGCTGTCATAAGCGTAATGGAATCTGAGGTGTGCAACACATTAAAATGGGCCGCAGTTCCGGGGAAACGATAGTGTATGAGTATTATTATAATGTGAAAAATGGTGAGAAATCTTAATTAACTGAACTACTTCACATGACACATAGTATATACTATGTGTCATGTAAAGTATGTCATTATAGTAATAACGATCTAGAGGAAAAAGTGTCAAGAATGATTGAGAACTGACTCATTGTAGTTACAATTTAAAACTATCTCAATGGTATCAGTACAACAAGGCTTTAGACATTTCTTACATCAAAAATCAGTTACCGGTGTCCAATTCCGATAGGTGTCGATTTGATTGACCATAAAGATCTGTAATTACAACTACAATACAAGATTTTTTACAATGTGAGAAGGATTTAAATTACGCGCTACACTACACTACGTCGCATAGTGTCTACAACTATATATTTACGACTTCGGACTCCGTAGTCCGACGTCGACTACGGTATGCTACGCCGTGTCTTACAGCGTAGCACCACGCTACAGTAAGGCTGCCTTCACATTAAGTCGCGAGTAGTGTGGCAGCCCGCGCGACTTCTATACTAAAACGAGCCGCGCGGCTGCCGCGAGCACACGCGACTGAATGTGAAGGCAGTCTAAGACTATATTGTACAGACAAAGTAATAAGTAAATTCTACATAAAAAAAAAAAAAAAATCTTATGTTATAAAAATATTCTAAAAGAAAATAACAATGTGCAAAATTATCCATAAATGATCATGTTACAGTACCTTAGTATTCCCAATCTTTTTAAAAATATCTATAAAATCACAAAACGATTTTAATATCATTATTCATTATGCTAATAGAACACAAAACAATTGGAGTAATAAAGTCAAAAATTGTCAAACAATAACTCTGCGTGTTCCGTTCTGCGGCCATAACTCAATGGTACAAAGGAGTCTAGCTCCTTAGAGGAGTCTTGAAGGAACAATACCGCGAGTTATAGCGCGCGCGTCCGCCGGATGCGACGAGAGTGAAAAATGATTTATCGGCTATTATGTAATGTATATAGGTGATGTGAAAGTACCTTAATGTGATATGCGTTGTTAAGTGGGAAATATTATTATTACAGTATTGTTAACGTTACTAATAATATTTATAATACCGGTTTTTATTTAAAGAATGATAATCTATACCATAAAGGTGGTTGCACCCTGCATCTTGTTTCTTTGCACGGAATAATTCACGCAGTGACTGATTGACATAGGAAAATTTACGTAGATTTTCTCCATTACGCGTCCATTCTAAAACTTTTACGACTCAAGTAAGAATCTCTTGGGTGGTAGTAGTTTTAGAATGGGCATAATCAATGACACAAAAAGACAGAGTCTCATCACTCAGGTATACTTTCATACTACGTTAAACCTATAGTGAAAGTGAAACAAATTATTGATATTATGTTGGTGTACTCCAGCCTTAACAATTAATGTAGTTTTCATAAGCAAAGAATCAGCGGGCGGAAGAAACAGAATATAATTACTGTAATGAAGGTTAGAGCGAAGACACTAAGCGGCGGCTAGAGACTGCTAAATACGATTAAGCCACGTCTCGCGAATGTATATGATTATAATTTATTATGAATAAATGGAATATTATAAACGCATCGGCGCACCGCCCCGACAACGCCACTGGCAACGGCGTTTGCTTTGTTCGATAGGGATGGGACAGTAAAATATCGATTTGCTATGTTAACTTATTTTCACTATACAAACTAAAAAATGCCACTGCTTTTCACTGTTTTCACTGTTTTATTATTCCTTCGAGGAAAGAAACCAAAATGTGACTCAATAAAAACATCATCACTAGAAAATAATTTGTGTTAAGTATATTTTGCTCTAGTACTAATTAGTAAAAATAAATTATTACAAATGAGAAACAGTGATTTTATTTACACTGAATTTATGCTTTATATTTAAAAACAAAGTTTAAAGACTACAGTTGTCTACAATTGTACTTAATATAAATGCGTTTTGATTATTATTTAGTAAGCCATAATTATAGTCATTCTTAATAATTTAGGAAGGATCGTTTAGGTAGTTTTTGTATAACAAAGTTAATATTACATTCTTCTAATCGTGTGTTTTATCTATTCAAGTACAATAAATAATAATAATTGTCACCAAGATATTATTATCGATAAATTATCGAGAACATCCCTACCAGCTGTCGACTTCCTTCATACTCGCGAGCACTCGTTCGTGCCGTGCCTTTGTCGGGAACAATTGTCGACAAATTAGAAACGAATTGAGTTATTTAATATCAACCAGTAATAAAGAGAACGATAATTGTTTATTACTACCAAAATGAGCGTGTTTTTAATCGAATGCTTCTTGGTATTCTCATCTTGGTTGTACCAAAACGAGAATATCAAGAAACATACGAGTAATTACGAAAATCAATAAAATGGATGTATTACAAATAATTGTGCTCTGCAATGTTTAATCAATTAATATTGATTCTTGATAATAAATGATTCATGAATTTAAATAAATATCTAATCTGTCTGTAACCTGCTGTAATAGGTGCCTAATATTGACAGAATTCACACTTACACTAGGACCACACTAATACCCTTAAAAATTTTCAAACAAAAAAAAAAAACGCAATGTCTGTAGGTGTTCATACTACTACTACTAATATTTTCAAATAATGCGGCATATCTGTTATTATATAGTTGAACGCCAAATTTATTTATTAGTACCTGTTAGCAAATGTTTATCTAAGCATAATAAAAATCAATTAAATAGTAAAGTTATTGAAGTAGATGAACTCAACAAAACACGGTCGTATCTATTGTTTATGAAGGCATCGCTTTTTTCCCTCGAGCAGAAAACTATAATATTATGCTAGGTGCACATAAGCGGATTTTTATTACGATTTCAGGATAAGAGAACTCATTTTTGGCTTTTATAGAGCATTTTGAGTCATAAATGATTTTGGATTCGTACATTTTTTGTAACTAATGTTGGAACCTAATATTTTTAGATTTTTACTATGAAATTCATGAGAGGACCTACCTAACCGAACATTCTACTAAAAGTCGTTGCTGATGTTTGGATTTCGAAAGTCACGAGAAATAGGCACATAAATAACATTAACAATCAAATGAGCTGACTATACAAAATATACTTTTGTCCACGGCTTCAGCCACGTAATTACGTTACCACAGGAAAATGTTTTCACATTAAAAACTGCTTATCAAGACTAGAGTCTAAACTACAGTACCAATTATCATCCATTCAACAAACTCCACCTAAGAAATTTCTTAAGAGGGCGACTAACCCAAAAAATAAACATCGTCGTATGCCAGGTGTCATATGCCAGGTGAAAAAGGACGACGCGGAATCATCGCCAAGTTAGTTTTTTCTTAATAACTCGATAAATATGCAACATTTTTAAAAACCGCCAGGCCAGTGGCTCAATGATAGAATTTTATACAATGTGTTAAAATATTAACTTAGTTTAATGTACGGCTATGGCAATATATGAAAAATTCGTGAAAATTAGATGCATATTTGTGATTTTTTTCTATCGAGAAAATTTTAAGATCCACCTATCGTGTTTTCGCTCAGATCAAATTCTTTAAAATATAATATAGTATCTATGTTTAGAAAATGAAACAATTCGGGGCTTATTTTCAAGTATAAAAATGAATTATAAAATCGACAATTTAGGGTTAGTCGCCCCCTTAACACACAATCTTTTGCCTTTGCAATATTATTAGTATCCAAAACAAAATTCCTTCAAAGGAAGTCAATAGTCGTGTGTACCCCGGATAAGGTTTTCTGTCGATGGTAAGGGCACCCGGGGGGCTCGTGGCGACCGATTTATTCTCACTATATCATCCTCAACGCGATATGGAGAGAAAAATATATCTATTATCTGATTGTCGAGTCGACGTTACCCCTTGCTTTTCAACGATTGACTTGGGAATACTTTGATTTGTACGCCGCTTGTTATTTCTCTTGTTCCTTGTAAAGGGATTTTTGTTTTGCGTATTCGTGTTTTGTTGTTTCGATTTGTGATGAAATAAATATAACGGTAGTGTAGCGAAATTATAGTTTTTGAATTTGGAACTCATTTGGCACCGGAATGGAAAAATGGTTTTGCAAGTTCCAAAACAGTTACCTAAGCCTTACGAAGTTGCTAATTAAGATGAAAAATTGTGAAATTGTGCATGTATTATATTGTACAAAAGTGTGTAGGTATGCATTTCATAAAAAAATATGAAGATTATCATGTTACATGGCAGGAATATTATGTCAAACCTAAATTTTTGTTTTCAAAACTTCTGAATTCGTCGTCCTAATTATGTGCGGTTAATTAATATAAAGCAATGATAAAATATATATTATATATTACAATGACACATATTTTTTTACGAAATACGCTTCTTGAAAAATATTATTATTTATTTCTAATAAAAAACCATTATTGAAATACATAATCTATACTGATATTATAAAGCGGAAGAGTTTGTTTGTTTGTTTGTTTGAACGCGCTAATCTCAGGAACTACTGGTTCGATTTGAAAAATTCTTTCAGTGTTAGATATTCCATTCACGCTAAGACTAATAGGAGTGAAGAAATAGTGGAAAATGTGGAAAAAACGGGGGGAAATTATTTGAAAGGTCTTATTTGAACGCGCTAATCTCAGGAACCACTGGTCCGATTTGAAAAATTATTTCAGTGTTAGATAGCTCATTTATCGAGAAAGGCTATATATTATCACGCTAAGACTAATAGGAGCGAAGAAACAGAGGAAAATGTGGAAAAACGGGGAAAATTATTTGAAAGGGCTTATCTCACGAAGTACTGGAGCGATTTTTACGTTATTTGGTACAGATATAGAGTAGACCACTTGGAAGGACATAGACTACGATTTGCGAAAAAATGTACGGTTTCCGTGAAATTCCTAATTTACGCGGGCGAAGCCGCGCGGAACGTCTAGTATACAATAATATAGACATAAATCTTCTTTATAATATAATCTTAAAATTTGTCCAGTCTTGTCATTTTGAGTATAGTCGCCTTTCTTTTACTTGTATCTAAAGAGCCACCTAGTTTCTGTAAAACAACAAATTAATAAAACATTAACGTTCTTTAACATGGAATTTTAAAGCTAAGATATAAATTTAAATGGAAATCTAGATCAAAGAGGTATTTTTATGCATCCTACGATATCCTAATTTATATTCTAATGTAATTTATTTGAGGTGTTCTTGTGTACTTGGCCGCTTGACCGCCGTGGCCCGTGAAATTGCAAAAAGTTATTAGACAGAATGTTTAATGTTGTGATAATGAAGATCGCTTTTTGACGCCTCTGCGGTAGTGAGCATAGCTCTGGACTCGGTGATCGTGGATTCGATTTTTAGTAACATTTTGTTTCCAAGTTTGGTTAGGACAATGTTCACATGATTTTCTTGTGAAAGGTGTTACACGCGTCGGAAAATGGGCATGTTAAAATTTTAATACGCATAATCTATATATTAATACGCGAGCGAAAAACTTTGTATCCCTTTTGACGAAAATGAAATTTTTCACAGTTATAATTTATATGGTGAAGGAGTGCAACGAGCTAATATTATTTTGAAATTATTCTTTTATCATACATTTTTTTAACAAATAAAACATTACACACACTACAAAAAAAAATCAAAAAGATGGTAGTGTGTACATGCACACTACCATCTTTTTGAATAACAAGCCTTTACATACGAATTATACTCTTTTTTGTTTATGGTTGAAACTTGAAGTCTGTTGTTAAATTAAAAATGGATTGTTGTTTTTTTTATTAAATCTGAAATAGTCAATACTTTAAACGGGGAGCCAAAAGAAGAAGATAATTAAATTTATGGTCGAATTTCGACCATTGGGCGATCTCTAGTAATAATTATAATTATGTATATTCTTTCGCAGTCCGCAGACCATGTCGGTACATGATTTAGTTGTCTTATTTCTCTAAAGTAAATAATATTAATTTTAACAATATTATGTTCATATATAGATTGGAAATATTGCTGCCCTTTACCTGCTTTACACACTACTTAATGTTGGCTCATTGGTAAAACAATTTTACAGGTTTTAAAAATTTAATTTATATTTTTGTTTTGTTCCTAATCCTAAACCATTTCTCATCATTATTAAATTATTATTAACATGTAAAACACATACTACGGGGCGACCATAAAGCTACCTTGGTGTAACGAAATTCATTGTAAATTCCATAAATACGACATAAATAATTTATAAAGAAGGTTCCTCATAATAAACACGCAAGGGTCGAATTAACATGGGTTTATAAATAAAAATTAAGGGCTAAGCAGGTGAGCGGGCCCTTAACATAATTAAGTCTAACCCAATATACCCTAGCAAACAAAAACCAGGAAAACGTACGAGATTTTATTATCATTATTTGCATATTAAAATAATTATTAACAACGGATTAAGACTTGGAAATCATAAAGTGCTTTCAAAATTCAAAATTTAAATTTTCTTTTTTATTGCAAGGGTTGCGCAACCTTTTGTTAACGGTCAGTGCACAAAATATGCCATGGTTCTTCTTTATAATACTAAATATTATATTGTAAAACTTGTGTTTCTTCAAAGCAAATATAGGTAATATTTTTTATACAATATCAGTTTTTCGATAGAAATTTTTAATTTCCTTTTTGATTTATTCGTTAAGTAGCGAAATTTCTTGCACTCCCGTAAATTTGAATTACAGATACGAATTTGGCGCGATTATTTAAAACTTTTAAGTTAATTTTTCAGCGCCATTTTTTCTGAGATAAAATTCTTTAATCGCGTCTCACGCTTCACCTAGCGACCCTTCCCTCTCGGTCGGCTGAACCGATTACAATTTCTTTCAGTTTTGACTTCATTTTGGAAGTTGGCTTAATTTATTGGCATTTGAATTTCGAACGGCCAACTTTTTCTTGATTTATTTTGAATCCACAATTTTAAACTGTTGGGCTAAAAAATATGTCGAGTACGATTAACTCATTTTGATACTTTGAAGATATTTTTCATGTTTAGAATAAGACAGTCAATAAACACCGTTTTTTTTTTCATTTATTCAAAAATTAAAGTCTCCTTATAAAATATATGAGCATTTCTGATATATTCATCATTATTATCTTAAGAATATATGTAATAGATATTTTAGCATCGTACCTTGAGCTGGAAGCATGAGGAGAGAATCTGAAGGTGTCGGTGAAGGCAATTTTGATTACACCCGAAGGCTATTAATAGTTTGTATGTTAAAATACGGCGAACTAACTTACTTGATACTTTATACGTTACTTTTGATGAGTTTTATGTTCATTATACAGTGTATTGCTAAAATTAACTAATTCTCATATTATTATGATTAGCAGTATAAAAATGTATATTAATAATATTTGTAAAATAGTATTATTAAACCTAATATTATTATTACTTATTAGCGATATGGTATGTTGGTAGACCTAGAAAAAATATTGTTTGTCTGTGACATCGAAGCACCTAAACGAATAAATTAATATAAGTAATTAATTATTACTTGATGTAATCGATATTAACTGTTGATTCAGACTTTGAGTTGATATAATATTATTTGTTGCTATTTATCGTCATAATCCGCTCGCTTACTGTTTTAAAATTTAGGCTTCCTACTTTTATTAACTGCCAAACTATTATAAATTAAACAATTGATTTTTACATATTTTTATTCCACTACATGGATTCATTGGTGACTATATTTAACAAGATTTTTGAGAACAGCAATCTGAAATGTAGATATTAATTGTACCACTATCAAGAGCGTCGCAGCGTGGTAGTCTGTCACAGAACTCGTGACCCAAATGTTGTGATAGCTACCAATAACACCTGGAGGCGGTCAATTATTGCCGTTATTAATTAACCGGCCTGGCTAATTGGAAACTCCGCAGTTTACTTTACCAACTTGCGCACAATTTAGGGTCTAGGGTTTATGGTAGCACTAACATGGACTTTGGTCTAGCTATTAATTTTGTAAGAATATCTAGGTACTACAATATAAATAGGATTTAGTAACTTCGTTGCGTTAGTAATACTTTGAATGATTTTTATCGCACCGACTGAAACATTTTTGTACAATTAGGGGCTGTTTCACCACTTCCTGATAAAGTGCCGGATAGGCTATCCACAACTTTTTTGACAGATTCTCCATACTCTATCTGTCAAGTTAAGTGGTGGATAGCCTATCCGTCACTTATCAGGAAGTGGTGAAACAGGCCCTTAGACATTTGTAGGTCTAATTGTGCAACTTTAGTAAAGTAACTTTAACTAAAGTGAAATGCACGTTTCTATAGACTACTAGCTGACCTAGCAAACGTTGTTTTGCCGTATAAATTATTTCTAGTATCAATATAAAAAGTAGATAAAAACCTATTCTCAGGCTTAACGATACATTTGTACAAAATTTCATTAAAATGGGTTGAGCCGTTTTAGAGGAGTTCGCGCACGAACACTGTGACACGAGAATATTATATATTAGAAGTAGGTTAACATTTATTTGAATTGAATGTAAGTAGCATTACTGTATAACCTTTTTGCGCAATTGAAAATTAAGTTATGTTATTTGCGATACCATCAATAGACGCTATCTCCAATACCAATAATTTTACAAACATTTCAATTTTCGAAATGTACTATTAAAAATAAATTGATTCATAAGCAGATGGCTAGCCTACGTAATTTAGTCGGGTTATGTTGAGCTCAGCCGACACATTACGATACTAGGCTACTAAATTAATGTTCACTTGACATAACCCTACCAAAGAAGATACGATAAGAGATCAACCAATAAATAAATTTATCTGATTGTACATAGATGTAATGACTTCCTTAGACTGAATAGCGCCTAATAGTCTTCATATAAACCATTAAGAACCAAATAACATTGTACCAAAATTTATATACGCAATTAACTTAGGCAGGCTCCCGAAATATCGCTAATTAATGTAAACATAGAACGATTAAGGACCAAAACATAATGGCCGCCGCAATAAATACCTATAATAATTTTAATTACAACAAAAAAAAGACATAAAACAGAGAGATAAAATGTAGCAGTCACGTTGCAAACGAGTATAAAATACGTTGGGGAAAATTCTGGATTTTTTAATGTGTTATTTTAAAATATGGCGGACCGAGCGGACTCGCAGGTCATCAGGACGACTAAATTATGATATAATGGCTAGATTTTTACCGTTTTCGTGCCTTTATAGAATTGTAATTTGATAGATATGGCCGTGTATTTGCATACGCTTTGTTAATTAGTTAAACATATTTTGTATAAGCAAGAAATTGAGAATAACTTAAATCGATTATTATTTAGCAGTTACAGCTGTGCGACTCTTTCTTAAACTTTAACCTACCATATTTTTATTTTATGATTTTCTGCGAATTGGCAATTGAAACAGATATAAAAAGTGTGCACCATAGTATTCTTATCTTCTCTTTTATCGTGCTAATGGACAGTACTCCTGATATGTTGTAAACGCGTACGTTGTCGCAGGATTATTATTGCCGAGTTTATGGACAGGAATTTATCGATTTAATGGTCAACTGTATGACGTTAGCCAATCAAAGCCGTTATTGTTTAGATAAAGTCAAAAAACCTTAGAGACTGGACATAAGTCGCGAGTATACTCAGCATATTAATGGAATAATTGTCGCCGCCATCTCTGCAGGCTCGAATCCAGTGTTGTCTAATGAATTTATGTGCAGGAACTTGCGGTCGCGTCCAGCGTTTTTTCTCTGGAGACGCGATAAGCCCCCGATTACGACGTGATGAGGCATGGACCTGTTTAGCTTTGCGCTTCCGTTCGAAAGATATACACCAGTTTTTAATTCAATTACAGTTGAGCCAAGCTCTTTTTTAATATTTTTTATTGAAATTAGACTAAAGACTATTCTTATTATACTTGCTAAAATAGCTTGAAATTGTGTCGTTAAATCGGCATTTAGAGGTTTCTTAAAGATTGGTGTAACATGTTGTAGTAACATTTTCGCTCTTATCTATTGAGAATGTTTAAAAATTTAAATTAATATAATGTTGAAAAAAAACGTTCATTAGATGTTATGAAACAAACAAATTTTATTTTATTGTCAACTATCTTATTTACGATGCGAGTATTATTTGACATCTAAAATCCATTTTTACTTGTTAACATCAAAATCCAATTTTTATCACCCGAGCGGGGCCCGAAATAAAAGGAGTTTTCCCTCTGACCCCAGTCAATAAAGTGTTACGACACCATGTATAAAACAAGCTGCCAACATTACCTAAATGCTCTTTCAAAATGGCACGACCGATAAACTATCGGTCAGTTGTCCACCCTTAGGTCGCTCCGGTATTTCGGGCCGGAATCAATAGTCCGGAAAATCGACTAACCAACCGGAAAATATATCCGTCCGGTTTTACTACCTCCTTGACATTATACGGAGTGTTTCTTTTGTATTGGCTTGTTAGTACAGGTGGAATTGTTAAACTGTCTGGAATCTTTTGGTTGTATCCATGTAAGCGAATGATGTACCAATACGTACATGTAGAGAGGCATAATTGTCTATGATTGCCCGCGATTGTCTTCTATTTTGCATGTTATAGACATTTTCACATCATACCATAAAAATAATTATTTGGCAGTCATGATAATAATATTGCCCAACGTGAAGCCTAAACTTATAGAAAAGTTTTTTGTATAATTTTTACATCCGTACTAATTGTGAGGTAAACGTTACATATATAATTAAGGATAAGTAGGCCTATGAAATTCGGCTAGTAGGCCTATGAATTTCGGCTAGTAGGCCTATGAAATTCGGCTGGACTGATTGCAGGCCGATCTGACATGACTCGTTTTCTGCATTCCCGTGTGTCCTGCCTACGTCGGCCTGCGATCAGTTCGACCGGATTCGATGGGTCTCCCCGTATATAATAGTGGTCTTTAGAGTATCGTGGACTTACCGTCGCCAGCGCCCATCATCATGACCTGTGAAAGAAACTCTCCATAAGCGTAACTTCAATAACTTAAGTTTTAATGAATTTAGTATAATAAGTTGTGGTTTGCCAATCAAAAGTCTCTATCCGCGGGTGCCGTATGAATATTAATCGCGGCTATATTTAGTTAATCTCAAACAAAATAGCGATTATATGCGCGGCGGTTCCTCCCCCTTACCCCCCCTTACCCCCCTGTATCTCCCCACCGCGAGCGCTAATTTATGCCGTGCCACGAACTATAGCATTTTAACTCCTTCCAAGAAAACACTCCGATGGCAAAGCGGTGAAGACGATTTTTGCGAATTATTCAGTGGTGACGAAAAATTAATATTTTACATCTTATATGGTCGAAAGGGAATTAGTGCCTAAAACTAATTATATGTCCAAACTCCTTTAAAATACCATAATTGAGTAGATACGATATTTGTTAGAGCGCAGTATGCCCAGAAAACACTACTTGCAAAGTAGGACAAACCGCAAACGTAATTTTAGCTGAATGTCATAAATTCTAACAAAATAAAATTACTTATATAATAAGGCTGGATTTATATGCATCCGCCCGAACGCGCGGCTTGGCGGCTACACCGCGAGATTACAAGCATAATATGTATGCAACTTTATTTAAATAGCGGCGCGGTCGCATATATAAATCAAGCTAGTATTCTTCAATTCTCAAAAAAAAAAAACACAAATTCATCAAAACACAAAATCATTATTTTATCGGGTTACATCCTTTCGGCGCGACGAGTCAGTGGCGATCTGGCTTAACTGAAGCCAAAAAGTGTACAGTCACGCTTCGAACCCCACCCGCCCCCCTCGGGCCGGCTAACTTCATAAGACTATGAATTTAAATACGTTACTCGATGTCAAAGGGTCGTGTTGCATCCTATTAGAGGCGCTAAAATGCCGCGCCGTAGTGGGTTGGGATTGGTTCGATCATTCGATGGGACATCAGTGTCATCGGATATCAGTCCGAGCGGGATTGGCTGCACTCAGAGACTTTTAATTATTACTCAGCTTTAAATTAATGAACGTTAAGACTACCAACCATACATTTCGAACAGTAGAACTCTTGTCATTTTTAAGGTACTAAGTTGACTGAAAGCTTAGAATAGTGAAGTCCATTAAGTTTTTCAGTTACTACCTAAGTAACAGAGCTGTGATTGAAATTAATTATTAAAATTGATTAAAAAATTTTGATATAATTATTATATTACTAAATGATATTTGCTATCGTAAATACCTAAATTTCAAGTCAATTTCACTCTGGTAAAATTTAATCAGTGTGATAAAATACTCGATGTATGGTGCAACATTTTAGGGCTCCAGCATTTCTTTAATTATATATCAGAGATGGAGCCCGGCTTAACGATATGCGACTCACGATTGGCTTCTTTTTATTAATTAACTGCTACTTGACGCTTTGATACAGATGATTAATGGCTAATCTATGTAACAGGATTAATCCGCTTATTTAGATATTATAATTGATGAAAACCTAAACTAGTTATATAATAATAATTTGTTTCGTATTTTGGTCCTCCTCAAACTCGCGCGTAAGACCTATGCGCGAGTCGTTTTCTTAGGCTCCCCATACATTCCGTCCAGCGGGGCTAAAATGGTAACGTTTCGCAATTCCTCCAGAAAATGAATTGTTAAAACTGTCAAACTGACAAATGTCAAATTAGTACAAATTGTGCAAATTACTAGACATATGAATTGCAAGCAGAGTGATTTTTAAAAAATAAATCATAATTATGATTCGTTGTTTAAAAATCACTCTGCTTGCAATTCATATGTCTAGTAATTTGCACAATTTGTACTAATTTGACATTTGTCAGTTTGACAGTTTTGACAATTCATTTTCTGTAGGAATTGCGAAACGTTACCATTTTAGCCCCGCAGCTGTCCGATTATGTGATTTTATCATCTTAACTATTACAGGTACTTTTGAAATGTTTTCGATACGTCTTCGCGTAAAAGTCCCATTTCTGAAACCCATGTTAAAATATTAAATAACATTATATTACCTAACGTTCAACAAAGCTGATATTATAATACGAAGCGAACACATCGATAAAATATTAAGATAAGGTAATACTGAATCTAAGTCGGGTATCGAAAAAGTTTTTGTATCACACACATTATCATTATTACACCACCCCTCGTAAGCACAAAGGTATACAGCAAATAATGATACTAAAATATTATTTTTATGTATCATAAAATAGATTAATGCGTTATTAAGAGTTCGGGGAATCGTAAAGTTAACGGCCATAATGAAAGCGGCGTAAATATCGCAACTTATTAGAAATGGATTAGCGAGATGGCCGCTAACATCGGATTAAGGTGATTCGGTTTTGATGGGACTTGGGAGGAAATGTGCAATTATAACGTGATACGATATTGACTGGCGTCAGTTTTTAATACTTTGCTTAAGGATTGAAGTGGTTATTGAATTTGAAATTGTAATTATAATTGTAGAAAGTTTTGTTTAAGTGATTAGTTTGGTTGAGGGCTGTAATCTTTTACTAAAATACGTAAAATGTTCAAAACGTATGCAATAGCGCCAATAACAACAGTTAAAAATATGCTCATCGCTGCTTCCATAAATAGCGCAGTAAAATATTGCTATCTAAGTGTTTTGTAACATAACTTTACTAGTGTTTGCACCTACTTATAATCATTTTATGACATAGACAGACATTACATATGAAAATCTAAAGTATATTATTTCATTCACAGAAAATAGCAAATACTACCTTCATGTGTTTTCTTTTATAAGAAATCAATAAACAGATATTATTCTCTCGCACGCGAGCAATCGATACAACATTCTGTACTACTGCCTACTGCGGGCACATGTTTACGATCGCTGGCAGCCACAAGATACCTCTGATTGTCCGATGTACGAATATATTGGTTTATGGATATGCTATGAGTACATATTATTATATTCTTCATGGAAGTATTCCATAAATATATCCGGTTATGATATCGACCTCAACGAAGAAGTTTCTTACTTTTGATTATCACCTGAGAAAGGCTTTTTTTTTTTATGAAATAAGGGGGCAAACGAGCAAACGGGTCACCTGATGGAAAGCAACTTCCGTCGCCCATGGACACTCGCAGCATCAGAAGAGCTGCAGGTGCGTTGCCGGCCTTTTAAGAGGGAATAGGGTAATAGGGGAGGGTAGGGATGGGAAGAGAAGGGAATAGGGGAGGGAAAGGAAGGGAATAGGGTAGGGGATTGGGCCTCCGGTAAACTCACTCACTCGGCGAAACACAGCGCAAGCGCTGTTTCACGCCGGTTTTCTGTGAGAACGTGGTATTTCTCCGGTCGAGCCGGCCCATACGTGCCGAAGCATGGCTCTCCCACGTACTAAAGGCTGTAAAATAACTCGAATCTTAATATATTTAAAAAGCATGTGCTAAGCATTTTGACTCGCTACGTTGCGTGGATAAAGATTGAACATGAAAGTGGATAAAAAAAGAAAGAAAATTCATTTTTTTTCTATGAAAGCTGAATTATAAAACGAGATAACATTAGTATTAATTATTGTGAAGTAGACATTGTAAGTTACAATAATAGAGTTTCGCTATGATATTCAGCAATTTAAAAGTCTAAACGAAATACTAGGATTGGTTTATTATTCGTAGATTTGGGGCTTTGATTTTGTCTAACAATGTTTGCTCATCCACTGTATTTGTTTCTTACATCTTTGCTCGTCTAATAGCGATCGCCTAATAGCTGGGGCTAGTTGTAGGCTCGTAAAAACGTCCCGCCGGCATTGAACCCGCACTATCGACCTCCCGATTACAACACACGTAACCACTAAACCAGTAACCACCCTCACAACTCTGTAGGTTCATCTTAGTTGGAGGTAGGTTTTTATATGTGTGGACTGTCATGGTGTTTAAAAGTTATTTTCAATTAATATTTTTATTTCAATTATTTTTTATATTGAAATTTGGTGCCATTAGCCTCTTATTAAGAGTCAGTTATCTAAGCATTAAATAAAAAAAAAATAGACAGTCAAGATGATCATACGCAATTTCATTCAGATTCAAAATTTAGACTGATCTCGTAATATTTAATTTTAAAGTGCACACTTTCAAAACTACAGTTTTAGAATTATCACACATAAAAGTGTAACAAAAACTTAACAAACGTCTTTATAACAGACATCTTTACCTTTCGCACGAAAAAATATATCACTCAATAAAAATATTTTTATACATCGAACAATTTAAAAAAATAACAGAGTCCAAGTTTTATACAGTCTACTCTCTAGGTACCGCCGGGCACCGATCTATCCCCCTTATTACTTCAAAAAGAATGCTCAGAGGTGATTCCTTGGAAAATTAAAAACGCCTCGGGGCTATTGAGTAATATTCTTTCTCATTACACCGACTGGGAACGATTGCCTGCTTCAGGTGTATTGTGCGCTGCGAGCTCGGGAAAGACGCAGGTTCTATTCCACTTTAAATATTTTATTGTAGTTAAAATGTTTAAGGTTTTTGTAAAGTAACGTTGAGTGTGAAGTTGGAAAGTTAGAATTTTATAAATAGTACCGCGTTAACAATATAAAATATACCAAATTATTGACTTAAACATATTTTTTGGGAATATAGTTAAAGTATAATATTGGTTATCTATTATACTTTAGTATTACCAACAAGGCTATTTAGCGAGATTTATAATTTACTTAAAGTATATAATATATTATATAACTTAATTATTGGTTTTTTAAGAGCCAATTAAACATCGAACACTAAACAAAGCACAATCAACAAAAAGCTTAATTTTTTTGGTATTGCCGATAATGACTTTAACGCGTTCAATATAAGCTAAAATAACCTACCGTATCAAAGTTACATAATATCAACAGTCATAATAGTAGCAAGTAGTTTTAATATCGCAAGAAACAGTAGTGAAGCTACTGTGCAAGGTTACCTCGAATAAATTCAGGTTCGCTGTATTCTCCGTAATAATGAATGTTAAGATTTTGTACGCCACGGATTGTTCTTTTGTTTGCACTACGGCAGCGGCGCGGTACAGTCGGCTATCAATTGTTATTGCTAGAGTTTTTTTTTATAAAAAGGAGTAAATGGATTTGCCTAATGGAAAGCGATACCGTCGCCTATGGACGTGATATTCCGGTCAAATTAGACATCATATTTTTATAGAGTAGTGGTCAAATAACAAAAATCCGACAAAGCCAATTATTCTGTGGATGGCTTGAGTTTGACCATCAGACAAAAAACTTCAAAAGTCATCGATGATATGAGTGTTAAAAAAGTTATTTGAGGTCAAAACTCTATTTTATCAAATGTGACCTAAGCTTGAAGATCTGAAAATTCTCTACAATAAAGCCAGATGTCTTATTACAAGATTTTCTTTCAAAGCCGTCATACTCTTCTAGTACTTATTTAAAAATGCATCACATTACCTGATCGCATTATAATGCCGTGAATATATTTTTACTGTTTCCTTGATAAAGCGGCTCATAAAAAAAATCGGCCAAGTGCGAGTCAAACTCGCGCACGAAGGGTTCTGTACCGTTATAGAGCGAAAATAGGCAAAAAATTGTGTTTTTTGTATAGGAGCCCCCTTTAAATATTTATTTTATTTTAATTTTATTATTAGTTATTAAAGAACAAATATAATTAAGGATTTTGTGAAAGTTTCAAGTGTCTAGTTGTCATTATTGATTACGAGGAAAAAAGGCCAACAAAAACACGTTTCTTGTATGAGTTATAAATATTAACTTTATTTTGTTTTTAGTATTTGTTGTTATAGCGGCAACAGAAATACATAATCAGTGAAAATTTCAACTCTCTAGCTATTACCGTTCTTGCGTTACAGCCTGGAGACAGACGGACAGACATCGAAGTCTCACTAATAGGGTCCCGTTTTTACCCTTTGGGTACGGAACCCTAAAAACCTAAAAAGATAACGAAGAACTGTAAATGTTTTTAATATTATTGACTGTACTTTTAAGTGCCCGAGGCGATTTTGTGTAGTACCACGTGGGCGACACCGGTGACGGTATACAATAATACAACACAATAGATACGGCGTTTCATTTGACTAGCCTCCCTGATTACCTCCGCATCTTCCTATATGAAATCGGTGCATGAGAACTCATTGTGTTTTTACCTGAGTACGCTGTAGTCGGAGGGGTAATGATTTTGCAAAGATGTTAGAGTCTCTTATAAGTGTTTATTCCACTGTAGCGCTTAAATTATTGATTAGATTTTCATCAATGAGATATCAGTCTATAATGCATACATTATAGACTGATATCACGTATCACCCATCTATACGTGGGAGAGCCATGCTTCGGCACGAATGGGCCGGCTCGACCGGAGAAATACCACGTTCTCACAGAAAACCGGCGTGAAACAGCGCTTGCGCTGTGTTTCGCCGAGTGAGTGAGTTTACCGGAGGCCCAATCCCCTACCCTTCCTTTCCCTCCCCTATTCCCTTCTCTTCCCATCCCTACCCTCCCCTATTACCCTATTCCCTCTTAAAAGGCCGGCAACGCACCTGCAGCTCTTCTGATGCTGCGAGTGTCCATGGACGACGGAAGTTGCTTTCCATCAGGTGACCCGTTTGCTCGTTTGCCCCCTTATTTCATAAAAAAAAAATTACTATACATGATATGTACCGAAACCTCTGAAGATGTCTATAGATTTGTAATAATGGTTCAAGTAGCTCAGGCTTATTTTTTGCATTTTGTTTCGATAGAAACATTCTTAAGATGTGCTTTGCTGACACTCAAATAGATATCTGTACCAAGTTATGTCTCCATCGGTCACAGACCAGTAGAATCTAAAGCCCATTATTTCTTGCAATAATAATTTTATACATACACTATACAACATACATATGATTGAAAACCCGTGTGATCGTTTGTATATCGGCTCGCAATTAGCCAGGCTATAAGGAAAATCGTTTCTGCCGGTCGGACAATAAAAACTAATAGAACAGCGGCCATTAACAGTTGTGGTCGATTGTCGATCTGCACTGGAGCGCGGGCCCGACGTATATTGACATTGAAATAAAATATATATACATATTGTTTCTGTGTAAATATTAAGGAAATAAGTAATTTGTTAATCTATATAGTGATTGTAATTCAATCATTATATTTTATAAACATTATACAGTTGTGTATAAAATATATTTTATACTCATTGCAACAAAGGGAAAATATGACGTGTATCAATGACACTTTAACAAAGGTAACCTAAATCTTCAAGTAATCCTGTATTTTGTGATGAAACAGTTTAAAATTTTAACATAATAATATTTTGTTTCCAACTGTACAATTATATTTTCATAATAATTATTGTGGTCAGATAATAAAAGGTTGAATTAGAATGATCACTACTATCACCTACCTATAACATAAAGAAGTAAAAATTCCAGAGTTTTAAAAATCTATTGCCTAATTGATACGGTGTTTGGAATATCTTTGTCTCACACATTTTTGGTTTATATAATATTCCAAGTCGATATCATCGCAACTTCACTGAAGGCCTATATTAGTAAATATTGCTGACCAATAAACACGGCAGGCAATATGTGCGGAAAAATATAACGATAAACAACATGGCGGCGACAGAGTTGTCGCGGAATAAAATCATCATTAATTCGTGCTCTCGACGTAATGGACCACTCGTATTGAAACAACCTGTATACTATTTATCGCGATAGTGATGCGCGGGAAGTGTCGATATCGATAACGGGAATAACATTACTCGCCTACAAACTGTTTTATGGCCGCTTTAAAAATTGCCGGCACGGTACGATTTTACCGTCACGGTAAAATGGGAAGCAAAAAGTATGGAATTGTACACACTTTTACTTAAACAATACTATATAGTATATACAAACAATCTAGCATCATAATTACTATAGTCATTGTATGCAGCATAAAATTAACATGACGAGTTACACATAAATTGAATATAGCATTGCAGATTTATGTAGTAAGTAAAAACGTTTGCTCGTTAGGTACTAGTATCAAAACGGCCAACACATCAGCCAGAGATCTAAAAAAATACAGTTTTTGGATTTCTCCATTATTCGTTATACTTTAAACTATCGATATCACATACCTGTCAGCACATCACTACGCAGCACCCATTCCATACACTCAATAACAATTGCGGCCGTGTAATTCACCCGATTAATTTATTCGACCAATATTTTAATTGCAAACGTAATGTTTTGTCGCTGCCAACTTTGTTTGTTCATATTCGTTATTAAGCGATTATTATCGCCGATGACGTTGCAATTGCTTTTTGTTTTTGCTCATTGCCAGTTAATGTTAAAGCTTTTTTTATAATTACTATCGAAATAGCAGTTTTTGAATTAATTTTAACATGCTGCCTACCTTGTGAAATGCTTATCTTATCAGTTGATAAGATAAGCATTTCACAAGGTAGTACGTGTACGGTATTATGTGTATTGTAGTTACAATACACATAATAATAATATGATATTAACATATTTTTCATTTTGTAGATTGTAGCGTAGCCACTAGCCATATTAGAGCGTAGCCCGTAGCATGCTTGTAGCCTGTCTACGAACAATCGTAGCACGCGCGTACGGCGTAGCACTTGCATACTTAAGTACCCCGCAAACGATCAAATTTGTTTGACAAACATGTTTGATGTAATTTACGTTTTCATCAAACAGCAGCGCAGACGATCAAACGTGCATCAAACAAGTTTGTCAAACAATTAGCTAGAATCGGTTTGAGATCATGAGATCTTGTTTGACAAATACAGCGGAACATGATCAAACACGTTTGTCAAACGCTACGCAAATCCAAATTTTCTTCAAACAGGCCAAACACGTAGTTTGTTTGACAAACGCTTCAAACAAAGCTGTACACTATCAAACTGTTTGACAAACACGTAAAATTTGACAAACAATTTGATCGTTTGCGGGGTACTTTAGAGTTACTTAACTATTTTTTACATGAAAGGGTCAATTTACTTAAGAAACTCATTTTTAAATGCGCCATTCTTTGGAACAGGCAGCCCGAAACCACGAGTGGCAAGTCTATCATTTCAAAGTGTTATTGTGTAGTACATAAAGTTTTGAATAGCTTATATAAAAATACATCCCATCACATCAACGCGTCAAGTTACAATATAAACTGACTCTAAGTCATAATAATTACTGAACACTATAGTATTACAAAGGCTAACTAAATAAAACTAAACCTTTTTTCCTCTATTAAATCAATAGTTTCGTCCATGATAAGAGAATAACGCTACAATAATTGTTTAGGAGACAAAGTGTGCAATAAATATTGATAAGTAAGTGTAGTAAACAGGAAAGTGTGGGTGGGGGGAATTACTGGAATCAATAAGGCAGTGAGACGACATTATGCGAGATTTATTGGCCGGCCGCCTTATTAGCTGACCGAGACGGACGTATCATCGTGTAGACCTTGCAATTACTAGACAAGGCATCCCGTAAAGGTGATCGCACATTTATCAGCGCACATTTTCGTTGTATGAAATGATGTAAAATCTCGCACATTCGTCCGCACCGTACGCGCCGCATTTCGTGTAATACGGGGTGCGTTCGGCGCGTACGGCGCGTACGGTGCTGACAAAATATGTGTTATCAGCTTAAACTAGAATAAATTCAACGTTTTTCCAGGATATCGACATGAGATAGCTAATAGTAGTAATCTAAAAAAGAAGCATCACTTAGTTATTATTTTATTAGACTAACTATAAGGTAGTTAGTATTTATTTATTGGCCGCTGCAGAATATTTTGTTTTACTTTTCAGGGTAAAATTCATTAATCTATGGAAGTGGTTTAAAACATTTATTTAGCATACAGACTTAAAATTTGTGCCATTTTTCAATACTAGATCAAATTGATTGCCCAAAATTTTAAGTGAAGTGTAACATAACACTTAACAGACTCTAACATAGTGGTACCATCTCTCTTTTAAAAAATATTCCTATAAGTTTTTGGAAATACATTACACTCAATTTATTATTAATTTTGTCACATCATAAGCCTACATTACATTACACACAATATATGTGACAATTTTGGGACACCGAGTTTTTCGTATTGAATAGATAAAATAGATATTTTAAGCTATGCCTTTTCTATCTGTTTCATATATCTACGCCACCCAATATACAAAAGTCAGGAGGAATGCGACAAAGTATTGGTGTATAAAAACCAAATGTTGGCTGCCTTTCGCCTCCTTCTTCGCCATTTAATATACTCAAAGTACTGTCACTGGCAAAAGTGGAAGTAGTTTTTTTTTATATTTATGTAACTCAAGAGTTTGCACATTTTATATTTGTTTAAAGGTAGATTATGACTATTTTAAATTGGTTTTAAACTAAATTATGAGTTTCTTTAAAATTTTGTTAAGTTGTGTTTTGTGATCGGTGAACATACTAAAACTAGTCTGGTTCGTTTTATGTTTATAGTGTTAAAAAAATAACGTCAAAAACCTGTAAGAAAGAAATTAAGAAGGAGAAAATGCAGAAGAAGTATATTTATTAAGTTAAATATATAAATTTGTCTACATATTTTTCTTGATGAAAAATATATTCGAATACTTAAAACCATTTGAGCGAGAAAAATTAAACGCACTTTTCCACCGGGCAGTCCGAAACATATGTCACCGCGCTGGCTACGGTACAATAAATAAATAGTCCAAATTCCGAAGTGACCAGGCCACTGTCCCAATAAAAGCACCGGGATAAATATTGCCCGGGCATTCCCGCTCGTTATAGGCCTCCTGCGGGACTAGACATCGTCTATCCGCTCCTGAGAATGTAAACGAAGAAACGAATGCTAAATATTTGCTGTTTATTTTTCGGAAATAAAAAGTATAGGGATTGAAATTGCGTATTTCGAAATTAGTATTACACATATTAGTTTAAAGACGGAATGTAATTTAAAATTGCATATCATAATACGATAGATCTTGCGACGAAATTCGTTTGTCGCGCGGAAAAAGTATATTCAGAGAAATTGATTCTTAAGCAGAAGGCTTTCACTACGTCATTAAGTCGAGCTATCTCTAGCCCATTCGACAAATTGCGACTAACATGGACTTGATATAGCCCGAACAATTTACCTAGGTTCGTCATCTGCGTATAAATAAATCTCTGATGGTACTTATTACCCGGAGGTATACCTTATAAAAAGCATGAGCATTTTAGAAACTGGTTCAGCAGTTTAAGCATGAAGAAAAAGGCACATTATATTATTTTTAGCGTTTATAATATTAGTAGCATAGATAAACTTACTTTCTTAAAAATTTTGATAGTGAGATAATAGCAAAACTTAACAACTTCGAACTTGATCTTGAACTGATAAAATGTAAAAGAAAAAGTTATGTACAAAAATCTGGTAAAGTTCTCGCGTTACACTAATCGTGCGAAGTTTTGAACTCTCGTAAACGGTAGTTGCGTCGTTCGGTCTCGTTATTAACCGTTTTAAAATTAGGCAATGCATGTTTGTAGTAGGAAAAGACAATTTAAATAGTGCATAAAATAGGTGTATTAGTTATACTATTGCATATAAGTATTATTGCATATTCAATAATATCGGTCGGTCAATTGTGTTCGGTATGTCTGGTACTTTATTCGTTACGCTACATTGAACATTTTGTTGCTTAATTTGAAGGGCCATTGTTGGACATAATATCTAATTTGATATCCAAAATCATCGTATGGTACTTAGTCAAATTGCATTAGGTGCTGAAAGTTTTTTTTTAATAAAATAAGAGGGCAAACGAGCAAACGGGTCACCTGATGGAAAGCAACTACCGTCGTTACACTGGCAACATCAGAAGAGCTGCAGGTGCGTTGCCGGCCTTTTAAGAGGGAATACGCTCTCTTCTTGAAGGTTTGCAGGTCGTATAGGTCCGGAAGTACTGCTGATGACAGTTCATTCCAGAGTTTTACAGTGCGCGGCAGAAAGTTACGCGAAAAACGCACGGTGGAAGACTGCCACTCATCAAGGTGATGAGGATGGTATATTTTTCGCGTGGATCGATGGCGAAAAGTTGCAGGAGGTCTGATTCCGAACCATTCCTCAGAGCACTCCCCGTGATACAAGCGATAGAGGATGCAGAGTGAAGAAGCTACATCTCGGCGTAATTCCAAGGGGTCCAGCCTGTTTGAAACATTATGGCAGTCAACAATTCGAGCCGCCCTTCGTTGGATCCGATCCAGAGGGAGTAGCTGGTATTTGGCGCCCCTGCCCAGAAATGTTTTGTGTCAAATCACATAGGTACATTTCTTATACCTTACTTTCCAGTCGAAATTATCTCATGCTAAGTACCCAGTATTGTTTCCAAGTATTATTTATTTTTTAATCATACTCCTCAGTACAACCCCGCATAAGATCGACGTCCAGAGCCGTAACATTACAGCCCCTACACAATAAATCCACTAGAAAGGTCGCCTGTCAGCCCGCTATCAGTAAAAATATATACTTCCCTTCCAATAGACAGAGATAACAATATGAATGCAACTGCTCGCATTCTTGAGATGGCAATACCACAGTATAGTAATATACAGTAGACCAACTAAAACCAATCCACCCGGGTCGTTAAGTTTGCAACTTAACGTTTCGGGTGGATTGGAACATGGGCTATCATTTCGTTGGCGCAAAAAGGGTTTTTTGTTGTACGGCACTTAAAAATTTAATGATCGCCGCGAATTTGCTGCGCGTCGAACCACCTATGATCTCGTAGCAGCTGCTAAAGTGATAATAATAATTTGGAGTTTGTTTCAGTTCAATCGTATTTTTGAGTAACGCTACTGTATGATATTAGACTGTGGTCATACCGTGGTAGTACGGTCGCGAGTAAGGAAACGGATATCCCCTTTTTGAACCAATTTTCGCTTTTCATAAGGTAATTTTAGTTTTCCGTCATTACAAACATTATGTGATGGGACAAATACCTAATGATAATACAATGCTGTTTTCATTGAGCGCCTTAATATTTTGTGCGTTCTTTATTTACTTACATAAAAATTTACACCATATAATAATATACCTACTATTAATATTATAAATGCAAAAGTATGAAAGCTATGTGAAAGTCTATCTTTCTTCCATTCTGACTGTTGTATCGCTAAGTCTCAGAAAATAATGTAACATTCACGAGTGATAAACGGATTTCAGTGCTACAGAATTGCGAAGAACATCTCTTAGTATTGATTTTTGTCACAAGTGCAATAAGTTTTTATATTATTATTCGTAAGATATGTTTTGAATTGAAATCAAACCATTTTTCTGGAATATATCGTATAAAATTTATCTGGAATATATCGTTATAAAAATAAAAATAAAAACTCTAACGTTATATTATTATTTTACGATCTCCATAGCACTAATTTTCCAAGAATTCCGCTTCCATACAGGCAAATTAATCGTAAAATTACCTTTAAAACTATTCGCGGTGCAGTCGATTCTCGCGTGCCGATCTCGATAGCGGGTGCCGTGCAAATCTTAACCTTGGTTCATATTTCACATGATATACTAACCTAAAAACTGGGTTTCCACTGAGGACACAAGAAATGTCAATGTCAAGATAACTCATAAACTTCCTTTTGTATGCAATGTCTTGTTGCAACGCAAGACTTAAAGTGGTAATATTTCTTTGTATTTTTGCAATGTGTTACAGAATTTTCAGAAGAAACGAAACTGAAACAATTTAGATGATGTTGATGTTGATCGTGATGAAGGACTAAGCTCTAATTTTATAATTCCATTAAATATTTCAAATCTCGGGATACACGTTGTTTATTTGACAGAAAAATACTGAAATACAGAAAAATGAACGCCATCTACATCAGTTTTATTATACCTTGGATGTCAAAATGGTTCCATACAACTTTGAAGTGGGGTCATCCAAATTACCACGCCTTTTACCTCCACATACTATGTGTATTATATTAAAGGTGTATCTAAATTCTAAGTTCTAAAACTACTTTATCAATATTAGAAACTAATACTACATAATAAAAAAAACGAAACATATTATGCAGTTGCGTGTTTTGTTTTTTTTTTTAAACCTTGAATCCTTAGGGCAGTTTGCCCAAAATTTTAGTTGCTATCATTGGTTTTCTTTTTTGTGTAAATCGAGAATTTTCGAATATCAAACGTAGCGATGTGTTCCATTTTCGAAGAGCACGATTCGAAATCCAAACCATATTCGCGGGCAAGTGATGCATGATCACGGGTCGAGTCGAGTGCTTGTTAAACAGGCTTAAGGTCGATCTCCTCGATTTCGAAATTTACATCAATGGGTTAGGGTATAAAATCCAGCAAACATTATCCATAGGTCCGTGAGTATACCGACCAAATGAACATAGTCGCGACTTTTTGTACGGCATTCAAATTGGCCCAATATTTATTTACAGGCTGATTTATTTTTTTACTAATTTGTGTGTGAGTTGTGATTAATTTTGACGTAAATATAAGGGTACTAGACGTTCCGCGCGGCTTCGCCCGCGTAAATTAGATATTTCACAGACAAATCAGTCTACAAAATATAGCCCATGATCCTTCACGTAGTCTACTTCTTATCTGACCCAAATAACAGAAAAATTGCTCTAGTAGTTTCCTTTCAAATAATTTCCCCCGTTTTTCCATATTTTCTTCTATTTCTTCGCTCCTATTAGTCATAGCGTGATAAAATATAGCCTGTAGCCTTCCTCGATAAATGGGCTATCTAACACTGAAAGAATTTTTCAAATCGGACCAGTAGTTCCTGAGATTAGCGCGTTCAAATAAGCCCTTTTAAATAATTTCCCCCCGTTTTTTCCACATTTTCCTCTATTTCTTCGCTCCTATTAGTCTTAGCGTGATAAAATATAGCCTATAGCCTTCCTCGATGAATGGACTATCTAACTGAAATAATTTTTCAAATCGGACCAGTAGTTCCTGAGATTAGCGCGTTCAAACAAACAAACAAACAAACAAACTAACAAACTCTTCCGCTTTATAATATTAGTATAGATATTAAAATTGAATAGAATTTGTATGTAATAGTTATGTAATTAATAACATTTAGTGACATAGTATTAGCTAATTACTATCGTTTTTGCAACTAATTATAATCATGTTAATAATAATTCCTTTAGCGAAAAGTTTTATAACTTTTATAATATTATATTATATTATGTATCGTAAACATATATAATAATTGGACCAACAGTACGGTTTACATTTTTTTTAGTAGATACCATTATATTTTGTATTTATGGTCGTACGAACATCTTAATGAGAATTTTCAAACTCCTTCATAACACAAACGAAACAAGTCCTACGTCTTTAATTACAAGCAGACCAGACACAAAAAATGCTAGACGTTATAATATCACGCTGTATATCGATAGGTATCAGCATGTCTAGTAGATAGTGCGCCTTTTCTTCGTGCCACTTCCACTAACGATGTCATTCGGCGTTCCGCGCTGACGAGTTATTGAGACTTTTTCAAGAGACAACCCCCTCACCACCCCGCCCGCCTGAGGGGGGAACGAGGACATAAAATACTAGATGTGACAATGATTAATAGAACAATATGTATAGAATTAGGTATATGCACTTAATAATAGTAGCTTTCGACTTTACTTTTTTTTGTGTCAAAGTTTGTGCGAGAGACACAGTTCTCTATGTTTCTTTAATCTCTTTTCCATGGGATGGACCGACACGATCATTAAGAGATCATGGAATTATAGAAGTTGAGAGACATTAATGTGAAGACGACAAGACATTGATTATTTTTTATTATAATTATTGTCTTATGTTCATAGACCCCTAACCTTTTAAATTGTTAGAGGTACGACTGAAAAGACTACGTAATAGTTACATACATTCAATATGTATAAATAGGTTTTACCTAGTTATTATAGGATTTTAAGGGAACAATGTGTTTCGAGATATCAAGCAGCCTATGTATTTTTTTTATTACAATAATTAGGGTCGTCTATGGGCATTTCTCCCATATCCTTTGTTTGTCGCTTTTTATATAATTTGTACACGTAACACGTACCAAGTTTACAATTATCTATATATTAATACGCGAGCGAAAACCTTTGTATCCCTTTTGATGAAAAATGGGGAAACGTAGGTGAATGAAATTTTGCACAGTTATAGTTTATATGGTGAAGAAGTGCATCGAGCTAATATTATTTTGAAATTATGCTTTTATCATAATTTTTTTTTAACAAATAAAACATTACACACACTACAACACATACACTACAACACACACACTAGGAAATATGTCAGATTTTTGAGTGACAAGCCTATACATACGAATTATACTCTTTTATTTATGGTTGAAGTCTGTTGACAAATTGAAAATGGATTATAGTTTTTTTTATTGAATCTTAGATACAATTAGACAATGCTTACACGGCCAATCTGAGATTAGCTGAGTCCCAGAGACAAGAGTTGAAAAAAATTATTATAAAGTCAATATTTTTTTAAAATATAGGTAGTAGACCTAATGTCGTTAAACCAAGGTCGAATTTCGACCATTGGGCGATTTCTAGTTTCTCTTAATCTGTAAGTACTGTAAGTCCATCACGCCTTAGGACTTGAAGCCTATGTATTAATCCAGAGCCTAACTACCGTGGTCCATGTTATTCATCGAATTCAGTGAAAAATAATATACACACTCAAACTTTTGCCTTTAAATAATACTCGTGGAAAAACAGTCTAATTCTGAATGTCTTATCTATGTCACATCCAGCGCTTACACGTCTGCGGCCCACCGTTGATATCTGATGATAATTATGTCGCATGAAAGATTGAAAACTCTTGAGCTGCGCATTTTTCGCAAGGATGTAGGGTAGAAACAAACGATTGGTGATATAACAAGACGCACTCCGCCTCCATTCACCCGGATCAGTAAAAGGATACATCTTAATTATCCTTTAGTTTTAAAAGATTTTTTAATTATCTCTAGATGTTAATGATATTTTGTATTTATGTTTAGCTCTGGTAAGTACTTATCCTTACTAATATTATAAACTAGCTGTCCCGGCAAACGTTGTTTTGCCATTTAATGTATTTAAATCTTACCCCCTCTTTTGTCCCCTAAGAGGGGTGGGGGGAAAAATTTTATACACCAGATGTTAAGTTGGAAAACACAGTTAATAATATGAAGTAAGTCCATTAAAGAAAAGGGTTTCATACAAAATCTGACCCCGTCTTTGCTCCCCTTAGAGGGGTAGGGGGGGGGGGGTTGATTTTTATACACCAGATTTTGAGTTGGAAGAAGACAAATATATCTGCGAAAACCGTATGCAAATCGGATCAGTAGTTTTCGTGGTAAAGCAAAAGTCTTATACAAAATCTGACCCCCTCTTTCGTCCCTTTAGAGGGGTGGGGGGAATTTTTTTTATACACCAGATGTTAAGTTGGAAGAAGACAAATATATCTGCGAAAACCGCATTCAAATCGGATCAGTAGTTTTTGTGTGATAGTGGAACAAACATACAGACAGACAGACAGACAGACAGACAGACAGACAGACAGACAGACAGACAGACAAAAAAGCTAACCACATTTTTCGCTTCTATAGCGATGTAGTACCACCCCCCGCTTATTATTTTTTGAATATCTTTAATGTACAGAATTTTCATTTCTACAGTTTTATTATATGTATAGATGTGAAACTAAGTGTGTCTGTTACCTCTTCACGCCCAAGCCACTGAACCAATTTTGCTGGGCTTGGATATACTTTGAGTCCCGGGAAGGACAGCGGATACATTTTATCCCGAAAAAAAAATACGGATCCCGCACCATGAACGAATTTTGGCGCAAAGGAGTTGCGGGCGTCATCTAGTTTAGTATAATTTTTAATGTCTGTGGATAATAACTTTATTGTACTAGAAAACCTAAATTTTATCCTCTGGATCATATTAATCATATTAATGGAGTCTACTGAAATATTGATTCTTATGTCTCCAAGTTAAGGAAGATAAATTGACAAGTTTCTTCTTCTTTTGATCTAGTGAAAATAGAACGAATTCCTCGATTTTTGAAGTGCTGCAACAGCAATCGAGTAAACAGAGTTATCCAAATCTCAGCCACCTTCAGTAACCTGGCTGATTCGACCGCACCTTCGTCGGTACATTTTCCGGGACAAAAACTGTCCTATTCCGTTTCCTTCAAGTTTCTTAAGAAGGCATAATGAGGTAACAGACAGATATAATACAGACTTATATAAAACTAGATTCGACGCCCGCAACTCCGTTGCACCAAAATTCGTTTATCGCGCGGGGACCGTACATTTTTCCGAGATGAAAAGTATCCTTTGTCCTTTCCCGGGACACAAAGTATCTCCATGTCAAATTTTAGCAAGTCGATTCAGCGGTTTGGGCGTGAAGAGGTAACAGACAGACAGACAGATAGACAGACACACTTTCGCATTTATAATATTAGTATGGAAGTATGGATTATGAATAACTTGAATTGTTAGACTTTTACAATACTAACAGTACGAACAACTTGGATCGTTTTACTCTACCTAATCGCTGGCAGTCTCTAGGAGGGCGTCACGGGCGATTACCCCGGCGCGCACACATTGTGACCGACGTGCACAGCCCTACGTAATTACGTATCTTCGATTACCTCATTAGGAGATATGTTCTCGTCCGTGTTTATTGCTGCCCTGTTTTGTACCTATTGTATACAGTTGCATCTAATTGATCGGGCAACTATAATAATAATAATTGATCGTAGTAAAGTCAAATAACAAACATAGAATTATAACCTTTAGAAGAGGCATTCTATACAATCGTCAGCGCGAAAATGTGTCACCCTCGAAATGAGTGAGCTCACTCATCTGAGAACAGTGTGCCTTAGGACGCGGTGACAGTCGGACGTGTTTAATGCATTGATTACGTAAAATATGCATTGAAAGCGTGAATGAGTGAAAGAGAAAGTAGTATATGCTATTACTGTAAGACAAAAAAGGACGCCAATATTTTCTCGATACACATTTTGCATGCAAAAACATTGCTACAGTTTTGATGGCGTATGCCATATCCAAGTATTGACATCGTTGATAACAAAAACGTTATTTTTTTTATTGTGCCACATCCGTGAGTATCACGTACAGTATTCTTTGATCATCATCGACACTTCAGGGTTTTTTCTACCATAAAGGTAAACAATTACCAAGAAGCGCCTAGCAAAGCCTCGTTATATAGAATATATGTTTTAAAATCCTTACAACTTTTAAAATAAAAATGTCCACGACTAAAAACGGTGACTTCAAAAACTAGAAAACCTGATTGCATCTTGATATACTACAGTTATTACATATGACAAGCGATTATACATAAGTACATAATCTGGAAAAACATTACATTCCTTCTGGCACAGTCGGGTGTAATACGAACACAAAATTTCACTCAAAAAAAGGATGTAACCCACATCATCAAAACATCCGAATTGGATCTATCAAAAGGTTTCCATTAACCACTAATAAATCCCGATCAACACCGAAATGACACTCGGAACATTGAAAAATGGCGGACCAAAAATACATCACGTCCGTCCTTCTAATTGAGAGATATGTTATTGGCAGCATTTTTCAGCCTTCAAAATCCGCTCCGTACGTCCACAACAATAACAAATGGATGCTGCCATCGATATTTTGAGCACTCGACGCGAAGAGTGTTGACAGCGGGATTCATGGATAAAAAATATGCAGTGGTCCAAAATTGGGTTGTTTAAAACGTGTTAATATTAAATTGGGCTTAAGCGATAGGAGTCTGACTGCCGCACTCAGAGACATTTAATTATGATTAATCTTCAATTTAATGAAGAATTTGATAGATAATGTATGAGGCTTATGTCAAAATTTTAAATTAATTACATTTAAGTAATTAATGTTCCTCTCTGAGTGCGCCAGTTAGTATTTATTATATTTTTAGAGTCAGAAGGAAGTTTTATCCTTTACAAAACATGAGTCTCTACTCACTTATTATTTTTGATTTTTATATTAATTTTATATTTTTTTATGAAGAAGTTAAATGGCTCATAAGTAGTGAAAAATACAAAGCCTGCTGTGTGATAAAATAACTGTAGTGTTATTACTTTCAATAGAATGTACACAATACACATGTATATAATTACATTATTATACTAACAGACATCTTATAATATATAATATTAATGATGTGATAAATAGATACGTTCGATGTTATGAGGCGCTATTAGAGTCGATCGAGGAGAAAATGGTTCTGATAGGTGCGAGGCAATATTTCACACATACAGAGAGCAAGAAAAAAAGCCGCCCAAGAGTGAGCTGGCCCAGGGGTCGAAAAGAAACGGTAAGGCTAGATAATTGTGTGAGTCCCAGCTTGAAGCGGACTTCATTTTGATGAGGAAGGTCATAAAAATTTCACACGACACAAATAAAATTATATCGATAAAGTACAGCTTGGCAAAGAAGAGTCTGACGCGGTGACAGCTGGAACTAAGAGTTTTTATTTATGACAACACTACATTACTTGTCAACTCTAGTAACTATATATTGTATCAAAAGCTAAGCGTAGGGTTGCCTATATTTAAAGAAAAGCGCCCTCATTTAATCCACACTCTTCTTTGCCAAGCTGTACGTGAAAGATACTAAAAACTTCATTTTTATGATTGTTTAGACTTATTACTTCTATATTTTAAAACCAAACAGAAGCGCCAATGATATTCATAAAGACAGATACGTCGCTCGCATCACGTACAAACACATTAGAAGAGAACGTGCACACATAAATCCGTATTAGTCAAGTGTTTGGGCGAAGCAAAGAATACGTTGATTTATCGACAACATCAATTCTACTGAAGATGCGCTGAGAGGGGTGTGGGTTCGATTGCGGCCTTTTGATTTATACGGAGAGTGCTTTGCGCTGTTCTCGTATTGATTTTATTTGGTATCTGTTACTTTATTAAGCCATTACGCGGATAAATCATTTCAAAAATGGAATCCATTTTCGGTTTACGGTTTTAGTATTTTTATCAGGATTTTTTCAGTACGTCGACAGGGTGATGTATGATATTGTGGCAGCAATACAACAGCAAAACTAATTTACACTCACAGAGATTATATGATAATATTATAGATTTTGATAAAAATATACATTTTTTATCTAAGCCTCATTACATTCGAGTAAAGTTATTATTAAATAATGTCTCTGGGTGCGTTCAACCACTAAAACAATTTTCGGCATGGATACTTTGTAGTCCCGGGAAAGGCTAAAGGAAAGGCCGTATCCTGGAAAAATGTACAATTAAATAAACTTGCGGGCAATTTCTACCTAATACTAAAGAAATATTAAAAATATTACCTTTCGCTTTCTTATTGTTATTCTCTTAACACGACTTTTAAGGGCCGCCTCACACATTGCGTTATTATGTGCTAAATGACTTGCTATTGTAATCCTTTGCCTACATATCAATTTACCTAATTGAAGGCCGCGCCCGCCATTATTGGGTATTATCAGCTAACCCTTCCTATGAAGCAATTATCCATTCGTTACACCAAATGGGTTAAGTTCTACAAACGGGTAGGTTCCATGGTTTTGTTTGAACACGCGATCTGATTCATAAAATTACCCTTCGATTCATTAATGAGGCAACGCGATAATCATTTACGATTTAAGTTTTTATTGACTTCTGCCATGTTCGTTTGTGGAAATTGGGAGTTTCTGCTATGATTTTCGACACGGAATGGCAGTTTATTGGATTTATATCTGCAACTATAACTATTGAGCTGACACTGTTGTCTTTTAGACTCTAGATTCTATAACCTATTATGCACTTAATTTGGAACTATTTTGATAGGGAGAAATAAAAATAACACTGATATCTCAGTTTTTGCACCGACATGTGATAATGAGATAGCGTTTTGTGCGCTTTAGAAAGAAACTAGTAGCCTTAGGCTAGTTTATAAATTTTTGTTTAAAAGGCCACCTAAAAAAAGAAAATCTTAAAAATTAAAAAAAAGTATTTCAAATTTACACTCAGGACTTAGGAGTTCACAGTGGTACACTTGCATATTTAGTACGCGGGTAGTCGCGGACAAAAGTCAGTAAGTAATAAAGAACTAAAACAACCTAAATTCTGTATAACATAGAATAACACACTATTATCAAGGGTATTAAGTATTATTTACATTGTGTTTCTTATTTAAAATGCCGTTTGATTATCGAGGCACGCGAGCGTGTGTTGTGAATAATACAGCGGTGTGTGACAGCGGCACCCGCGTCCCCCGGGCTACATATTTCAGCGGTATTTGACCAAACTATGATAGATACGAGCGACGAATGTTGGAGGTGGTAATTAAATCTAATTACCTCTATTATTTCAAAAAATATAGAATATTTTTGTTGATGTTAAAATAGTAGGGTCTTAGAATTTTGTTGTGGAGGTAGAAAAATGATTGTTATATTGGAGATAAACGTGTGTTTCATGTTTGAAATTTATAACAAAATGCTTTGTTGATTTCTCTTTAAAAATGTTAAATATATTTTATGGGGTTTGAGATAATATGACAACTTAAATTAAAGGTAGTAAGTACTATCATAGTAGAATTCAAAAACATTATTAATTTCTAATTTTGTCAGTGAAATTATTAAAAACAACTTAGCTAGTGGTATGGACATAATGTTAGTCCAGTTTATTAGAATAATTCAACTCATAAGTGAGTCATAACAAAATGAAGAGATTTCTTTTACTGTAAACGTGAAACGAAACTTAGGAAAAATCTATATTACTAATATAATAAAGCTGAAGAGTTTGTTTGTTTGAACGCGGTAATCTCAGGGACTACTGGTCCGGTTTGAAAAATTCTTTCAGTGTTAGATAGCCCAATAGGGGTGTAGACAGTAAACCAAATATAGCACAAATTATTGTTTTTTTTTGAGAGTTTGTATTATAGAATTACCGAAAATGACATATTTTTACTTATTAACTTTATAATATTTTTTATTTTATTTAATAAAAAGTAAATATTTAATCCGTAATATCACGTGATCGCAAACAGCCATCACAGGATGTGACGTCACGATCTCCAAAATATTGTGTGTGACAGTGATATTTCGATGTCAAACCCATACAAAGATTTTTGTTGTTTGGAGGACCGTGAAGTCATAGCGACGCCATGGTGAACTTTAGCGTTTTAAAGGGAAATTTTGAAACGAAATTTAATAAGTGGTTTTTTTAATTTAAATTAGAGTGTATTTATTTTTTATATATATATATTTAGGTGTAAAAAATGTACATCTGCAAAATAAATATATTTCGTAAAAATAGTCTACACCCCTATTATCGAGGAAGGCTATAGGCTATATATTATCACTCTAAGACCAATAGGAGCGAAGAAACAGAGGAAAATGTGGAAAATTATTTGAAAGTGCTTATCTCACGAACTACTGGATGAATTTTAAGTTATTTGGCACAGATGTAGAGTAGACCACGTGAAGGGATATAGGCAATTTTTTTGCGTAAAAATGTACGGTTTCCATTAAATACCTAATTTACGCGGGCGAAGCCGCGCGGAACATCTAGTTTTAATATAATTTGCCACCTTCACCATCGTCCAAGTAGTTCGCACCTCCACGTTTTGACCCAATAGAAGACACTTTTGGCCTTTAATAAATATTTATACCCTCATATTGTTTGGAGGCCCACCTACAGAATTATAACGCTACTAATTATACAATTTATATCAATGTTTGCTTAGGACCGGCCGGATAGTTTAAAAATTGATAATAATTACGTTGTTAGTGGAAACATGCTCGGGGTAGTGAGGGTATTATATAAATAACATAAAACTTATATATTTAACAAATAATGGTAACTTTGTTTTAATACTTTTTATAATGGCACGTGTACATTTGATGTCAGGTTTTAATTTCTTTGCGCTTTACATTGGCAAACGCGTTGACGAATCAAAAGCACTAACAAATTGATAAACTCCCAAAAATTCAGGAACCGAATAGCCTATCTTTTTGATAATTTTAATTAAGTTCAAATGTATATCTGAATATACATCTGCCTAGGAATCAACTTCTCTGAAGAAGTTGATTCCTAGGCAGATGGCGGACCTACATAATTTGGTCGCGTAGCGTAGTAGTTGACATAACTCGACCAAATGACGTAGGTCCGTCAATTGCCTAGGAATCAATTTCTTCGATGGTACATTAATATCTCGCCAAACTACATAGGTTATTTTAATAAACGCCAATAAACTTGAATCCATATTATCCATATTAATATTATAAATGCGAAAGTGTGTCTGTCTGTCTGTTACCTCTTCACGCCTAAACCGCTGAGCCAATTTTGCTAAAATTTGGCATAGAGATACTTTGAGGCCCGGGAAAGGACAAAGGATACTTTTTGTCCCGGAAAAATGTACAGTTCCCACGCGATAAACGAGTTTTGCCAAAACGGAGTTGCGGGCGTCATCTAGTTGAATATGATTATAATATTTTCAGCAGTGGACAGGACTGGAACTCAAATTTTTTTTCATAGATTTCAAATCGGGTTGCGTGCAAATGTTTAGTACTGCTTTTTAGTTACACCTTAGCCCAAGAATTACCTCAGTTAATTAGAGGTATTATCACCTAGTTTGGTTACACCCTGTATAATATGTATTTAAATTCAATACTTCTAAAGGAATTAAAAAAAAAAAAAACGTATCGAACAATGAACCACGTGTCGATAATGGAGTTTCCGGAATGACACGAAAGAGCTGATGAAAATTTGCACCCATTTATTTTGAATTCGGAATCAAAAATAAACCAGCACCGTTTATTATAATTGGCAGCCCGCACCTGTGCAAGGGTTAAGCGGGGAAATTGATTCATTTGGGCCCGGTTGCACCGATATACGGAAAATAATAAACTACGATTAGTACTAATAAAATAAGTATATTATTGTAAAATAGAGCTAAATTAGGATACATTAATGATTTTGTTATAATAACACTTAATGAAACAGATTACAATGAGATTTAATTCATCCTATAATAGGTAAAAATTACATTAAAACAAAACTATTTAGGACTTGTAACAAAAATAATACTTGTTAAACCTACAGTTAAACTTTAAAAATACAGGAATTTAATAAATTATTTCATAATTTCTCATTATTATAACTGTGACAACAAACAAGTACATTGATAATACTTTCTTAATAATTCTGATTTACCCTGTTGATGCTATTTTAATCAGTAAAAACAAAATACGCTTAACCGTCGGTTAGTTAACCATCATTCAGGCGTGATTCAACTCGCCCTCGGATGGTTTACGTGTTATTGAAACTGGGGTGAACCATTATCGGAGGCAAATGTTAATTGACAGCATGAAATGAATTTTACGTGATTTTTGCTCAAATTGACTGTGGGGTTAAAGGATTACTATCATTTATTTAACGTTGACGACCTCATACCGCATACGCGTATTTTGTTTGTTTTTACTCAAAACTACATAGTCATATTTCTATTAGGAATTTTAGGTTCGAGTTTGAGTTTAAAAGTAGGAAATTCTCAATAATCGCTTATTGAGCTTTCCATCAGGTGACCCGTTTGCTCGTTTGCCCCCTTATTTCATAAAAAAAAATCCAATAAACGAATTTCTACTATAACAATAGTAGTGAATAAGCGATTATTGAGAATTTCCTACTTTTAAACTCAAATTCGAACTTAAATTCCTAATAGAAATATGACTATGTAGTTTTGAGTAAAAACAAACAAAATACGCGTATGCGGTATGAGGTCTTCTTCCGTCGCCCATGGACACTCGCAGCATCAGAAGAGCTGCAAGTGCGTTGCCGGCCTTTTAAGAGGGAATAGGGTAATAGGGGAGGGTAGGGATGGGAAGAGAAGGGAATAGGGAAGGGAAGGGAAGGGAATAGGGTAGGGGATTGGGCCTCCGGTAAACTCACTCACTCGGCGAAACACAGCGCAAGCGCTGTTTCACGCTCGTTTTCTGTGAGAACGTGGTATTTCTCCGGTCGAGCCGGCCCATTCGTGCCGAAGCATGGCTCTCCCACGTATAAAGACTATATACATTAAAAACTATAAAAACTAAACAAAATCAAAACTATAATATATTTTGTGACGTCCTCAGGAAAAGTCCCGAGACTATCTGCATGCGAAATTTCATCATAATCGTTGCAGCGGGTTTAGAACGAATTCTTCAATAGAAAGACAGTGATTCAGATATTTTCCTATTTATAATATAACATAGTATAGATTTAACAATACAAATTTTTTCTCGTCATTGATAGTTGAACATAAATGATCATAAACTTGGAACTAACTATTAAGAACTAATACACCATAAAAAAATCTTTTACTTTTGAAGTCGAATGTGAGAATTGTTTTTTCTGTGTATGAAGACATCCACATAAGCTCTCGATAATGATAAAAGTTTTTCTTGTAATCGCCTAAAGTTCGACAAGTACTGGTAGAAAAATAAAAAAAAACCGCAAAAATACAAATTACACTTTTCTTCATGTGTAAAATACCTAATAAACGTCAAAAAAATGTAATAAAATAATTGATGTACCATCGAAGTAATTGATCCATAGGCAGTTGGCAGACCTACGTCATTTGGTCGGAATATGTCAATTTAATGTAATTCGTGATCTGTCGGCTAGACGTTTGACATAAAACGACCAAATTACATAGGTCCGCCATCTGGGTATAAAACAACTTCTCTGATAGTATAATTACAATTGTAAACTACTTGACTTGGTAGTTGGTATGTTATTTTCTCTACCCGTAATACTTGTAATTATTTTTTTTTTTATTTTTTTTTTCATCATTATGGCATCAACACTTACAAAGATCATAAGCTGTGAATTTTCTTGATCAATTAATTCTAAGACTTTCCGATGGGTAGGCTAATTTTTATACTTGTAATATCATCCTTATCCTTTCATCTGTCACGAACTGTCAAACCATTTTCGAAAATTTTTCAATTTCCAATTACTCTCATTAAACTGATTAAATTATCTAAAGAAATTACCATGAAAGCTATATATAATTGTTATATAATTTGAATTTTTAATAAATAAGCTATTAGTCGCAAATACACATACCTAGTTTTATATTTGAAACAAAATACTGTCGTCTGCATAGTAGAAGAAGAACTTTTGAATAGTTTTAGAGTAAGACGCCCATTTTGGGCGCTTGACAGATGAGCTAATATACTTTTACTAACGTGTAAATGGTGAAACTGGAAAGTCTTTATAAAAAATGATATAATATTAATCGGTCAGGTCAGGTTACATTAACAATGTTATACTAACATTTAAGTGAAAATTATTTTATTAAATTTTAGAATCGCGTCATAAAGCTTGCGTCATAACTCATGAGTACACGATTTAGTTTTTCGAATTTTCTGGCATGAGTCAGAAAATGTATGCATTTCAGAAAATAAATAACCTTTATATTGTTATTAATATAGATTCATTTTAATTTCCTTTTTTTCGTAAACATTACTGTAGCTAGGTGATAAATAAAACGCAACCATACTTCTATAACATTTATACTTTAAAATTTCAGAAAATTCGAAATACATTTTTTTTTGTGAAAGGTGGCATGTTTTTGTGGACCCTACCATCGACGGCTGTGTGTAATGATAAACGATTGTTTCCGAACTAGCGTCGTTAGCGGTCGCCCTAACAACTCTATTATTTCAGATACTTTCCCATACCGAGATATATTGTAATACAATAACTTTGTTTACGACGATTAACTAGCTATATATAACTCTGCTATCCCGGATTTATTTAGTTAACATAACTAAAGTTGCAGGAAAATTTTATTTTTATGTTTTGGACCAAAATGAAGTTTAAAGCATAATATATAACATAGTAAATTATGTCTTTCAATGACACTGAATAAAAAAAATATACATAAGTAATTCTAGTATAGTAAGAACTAAAAAGTATGCTGAAAGATGAGTGTGGTGCTCTGCTGGTCGCATGGTGCAGTGAAATTGACTACAATTTGTATGAAATCAAAATAGATACATTTTTTGCCACTAGAAATTTTATCTCGCTAACAATTTATATTGACAAAAACTTATACACCGTGCGCTAGTCATGATTGTTTATTCCCATACTCTTTTTATTATGGGCTGCAAAACTAACTTTTCAGTCTTTGGACTAGGCCAATCAATGTGTGAATGCTCTTCTGACACACCTTTATAAACATAGCGCTTAATTCTCTTTTATAAAATCTTTTTATGGGCAAATAACTTCATTTAACGTTGACAGATCGATTAAATTCCACATAATCCGGCTATTAATGTGATATATTGATGCCATATCGCCGTCATTACATAAATGGTGAATGCTCCGTATCGTTAATACCTTTGCGCGGAGAAAAAATAAATACCGCCTCGCGTTGATGACGCTAATTTTTTTCCTACTGATATTAAGTCATGTTTAAGAAGGCCCATCGTTATCCTTAATAGTAATAGATATTTTATTTTGTCGCGCCCCGCTTTGAGGGTGTTTACACAATGTTCAAGGGTCTATATTCTGGTAGCTTTTATTTCAATTCGTTGCTACATTTTCAAATATTTTTATCGTGTTATGTCAACGGGAGTGTTTTGTGGTATGAATGAATTAAAAGTATTTAGTTAAAGTTAATTAATTTTTTGTAACTTATACAAAATAATGTATGATAACAATATATTATTTTGTATAAGTATATTGTTTTGATATTTAAGCTTACAGGTGTACTTAAATACTAAGTTTACATACTATATTTACCTACCTAATAAAATATATGCGCAAACTTTTTACTTTTTCCATAAACGCATAGAAACAAAACTTAAGTCGTAGCACGCACACACTCAATCTGAAAAATTCGTCCTAAAATGTATCGTACGATAAAATTATACCCGGCGACGAATTTATCGCACACTAGAAATATTATATCGAGCGACTCCAGAATAAGCGCTTGATACATTTGCCGTTCGTTAATAGGTTTTTCCTTCATAAGGCGAATGTTAACCTATTTATTATTTCTGTTGATATTAAAAACGGGAGAGTAACGTTATCCAAGTAATAAATGTTTAGACTTTGACGTCGCCTTTGTGTGGGGCCGATCTGTCATGGCTTGTTTGATTATGTTAATGGAACAGAATTTCGAATATATTTTTTATTAAAATCCTGACCGAAGGCTTTTAAGGCACTAGAGCGTGGCTACTTAAGTTTATGGATTATATGGCGCGTAAAATGTATACCGGGAGACATCGTGGATGCCATTTGCGTGTAATTATAATCCTATAACGATGCCTTTGCTATTTTGTTATTAAAGTTAAGGCCTTTGCGTCAGTGGATAACTTAATATTGTAACAACATGTTTTCATGTATAATGGTGCCAGAGATATGGTTACTCAAGTACATATACGGAATTCTCACAAACATAGTCGAACTAATCACTAGTGCAGAGAAATGAACCGTCAATACCTATCATGTGCGGGTTTCCTCGTGATGTTTTCCTTGACTGTACGATTAGCAAATGATACTTATTAATTGCCTAGAAGTACTTGTTGATTATTTACACACAAAAATTGTTAAAAGTAGAATTTAAATGAGCATCATACTTATTTAAATTTCATTTCATCTTAATGCATCCTGACTCACCATGTAAGTCTTTAATCCAACATCAATAAAATATTACTTTGATGACACAATGTTTATCATTTCCCTCTCAAGTTATCTGATACTGTCCCCAAGACATTCGCAGAAAGAGCATTCGGAATATTTGAATGTTGAAAAAATTTGCTTAATACATCGCGTTGGAAGAGTGAAAGTATATTTGTCATGGGATCAGCGTCGCCGGGCTAAGGGAGCCAATATTTCATGTCTCCGTGCTTCGAAGGGCGAGGAATATAATGTTGAGGTATAAAAGAGAGTTTAATTTGGTTAACCAATATATTATCTCCTAATAATCTTACAGTTTCGATATAGTTTCGATTATTTTTTTTAAAGTTCAATAAAGAACGCTTTTTCGCTTTGTCATTTAACAAATATCACATTGGGTTCATACAATATCAAAGCGATCCAGTGAAAGCAGTTCAAAAGTCTAACTTTAATAAGAGAAATGGGGTTTTGGCTAAAAAAATATTATTGATCACGCATAAAAAACCTGCACTCATCGATTTATAAAACAAGTCATGGCTTGCAAAGCCTGCATGAGTTTTGACAAGGTACCTAAGTTATCAAAGACAACTTAACTATTCCGAGTATTAGTATGTTTTAGATCCATGCAAAAGAAAGATGAGTAACTATAACCGTTGGAGTTTTTGCCGGGAATGTGAAAGAGTGATGTTGTGTTTTTGTATTATTTTCCTAAAATTGTATTAATTGGGTTTTTAATGTGTAATATTGGTAGGATATTAACCATTAGATATTCGTTATCGTGCACAAGTGTAGGAAAGTGATGCAATATCCAGAAACGTGCTATTTTGTGTTCCCTCCAAAACTCCATCGAAAGTTTCAGTAAAGCGTCTACCACTTTACTGAATAGACTGACTTGACTTTTTGACCGTATTGACTTTTACTTAGACTTTGACTAGACTTTAGACATGACGATATAGTAAAACGTTGATGAAAATTATTATTTTACCTTTGTATGTGGCAAAGTACACCCCCGGTGTCAGTGCCAAAAGCCAACAAAAAAAAACCGTTGCATTACTAGTTCAAGCTGTTAGTGAATGTTCGTAGCTCGTAGACTCTCGTAGCCGTAAATCAGTCGTAGCTTATTAACCGATTGACAAAATATCATGATTTTTTAATGCTATTTGATGAATGTATGAAGACTATGAACCTGAGAGAAGCAGTTTTTATCTTAATATCCATATCCATATTAATATTATAAATGCGAAAGCGTGTCCGTCTGTCTGTTACCTCTTCACGCCCAAACCGCTGAACCGACACTTTGAGCCCCGGGAAAGGACATATCACATAGGATACTTTTTATTCCGAACAAATGTAAGGATCCCGCGTGATAAACGAATTTTGGTGCAATGGAGTTGCGGGCGTCATCTAGACATCAGTATAATATACTTAGTACATACAATCTTCGACTTGGGCTTCCCAAAAATACACTTTCTGAGTGAAAAAAAAATGTTGGCATTTTTTTTCATTCCATTTGAAGATAATAAAAAACATCATTAATAAAGCCACATATCCGAATTGTTAGCCAATAAAGTAAATGACAATCGATAGCCAAATCCTGAGTTGACAGTTTAACTGGATGCTCAATTGGCTGACGTTTAGATCCCGATTGATAGGGACGCCCTATGTAGGGGAAAGATTGCGTTTTTATATCTTTTATTTCCCATTTCCTATACTGCTTAGTTTTTTTCGATTGGCAAAAACGGTGTGTGAAATATTGAGTACAAAATATTCGTAGAAATGTCTCTTGAAATTTTTTATCACTGTATTGACTCATGTTTGAGAATTGAATGGCATCAAGATAAAAAAACTAGGCTACTAACTAATTATCAGAGCGAAGTAACCACTCCTCAAATACTGTAGTGCCTGGGACAAGATTTAAATGTCCGTATGGTTGCCCAAGCACATACGACATTCTCTCAACATAGTCTGCCTAGTCCAGAGGAAAGAACTAGTCAATACGTCTGGGACCAACTATGTGCGGGTTTACTCACGATGTTTTGCTTCACCGTACGAGCGTCCGTATTATGTACTTGAGATCAGAAAATGTCACATTGGTACACGCCTCCACCCAGGATCGAACCTGCACCCTCTACGAGTGCGAAACAAAGGTCTACCCATTAGGCCACGGACGCTCCCATCAAGTTTATCTTGATATCTATCTCTATAATCAAGATAATAATTAAAACTTTTTATAATTTACTGTATCTCACCTAGATTCCGTGATAGCTAGTCAGGTTAATTTTTCTTTCTCCATGTAATTTTCTTGCCGCATAGTATAACAAAATCTTAAAACAAATTTAAAGATTTAAGAGAAGGTGCGTCTCGATTAAACATAAGTCTTTATAGTATTATACAAAATAGTACATCTCCATGACCAAGAAACATTGAACATTTTTTGTTACCTAGGCGGGTTTCAAACCCGACGACGCTCAAACCGAAGGTCGCCGGTGCAACGTCAACCAACTGAGCCACAGAGGTCGACAAAGTACTTTAAAGAATATTTCGATATTATATATTCAGTTGTGCCTATATTTTATTTTTTTCACCACGTCTATTAGCAACATACAGTTTAATGATTAGGGCATAGGCAATTCGATTTGTCAGCATCACGCCAGTTAGCGTATTAGCCGGGTAACTGGCTCGTCACCGTAATGAAGTTAGATCTAGCCGATATGAGCGGTGCTAAATTGATTTTAATTTCAAATGTTGAATATTTCATGCTTAATATGAAGGCTTATTATATATTTTTTAAGTAAAGTAGATTTTTCGGTGTCAATTAAAGTAAGATAATAAACATTTAATAAAAATTGGGAGTTTTTTTTTATGAACAACTTTGAAGCCAATTTTAAAATTATTATTATTTCTGTTGACAGGCTACGAGCTACCACTGGTTCGGAAGTTAGGGCAAAATCTATATTTTTCTTTAATTCTGTCATATAAAGAAATTATATTTTAAGTGCCAATAATAGTATATATATGTTACGCTCAAAGACCGAAATCGCTCAGTGAGCGAAAAAATGGCTCACAACGCGTTGTGGTAATAGTGAAACGGCCACAACGCGTTCTGGTAATCGAGAAAAGCCATGACGCGTTCTGAGCATTTAAAAACAGCCACGACGCGAATTCGCGTTGTGGCCCTAATGAAAACGGCCACGACGCGTTCTGAAACTAGGTCAGTTACGCAGGAGTAATTTTAAAGCGCCCAAGTCTGTGCGCAATACACACGAGCACTCTGGTTTCAATGAAACCAGGCCAGTTACGCAGGAGTTATTTTATAGTGCCCAAGTGTGTGCGCAATACACTAGAGCACTCTGGTTTCAATGAAACCAGGCCAGTTACGCAGGAGTTATTTTATAGTGCCCAAGTGTGTGCGCAATACACAAGAGCACTCAGGTTTCAATGAAACCAGGCCAGTTACGCAGGAGTTATTTTATAGTTCCCAAGTGTGTGCGCAATACACAAGAGCACTCTGGTTTCAATGAAACCAGGCCAGTTATTATTCTCGATTACCAGAACGCGTCGTGACCGTTTCACTATGACCACAACGCGTTGTGAGCCATTTTTTCGCTCACTGAGCGTTTTTGGTCTTTGAGCGTAACATATATATATATACAATGCTGTACAACTTACAAGTAAAATATAAAAGCGAAGCTTTAATATTATGATAAACAAAGCAACAAAGTATTGTTTTTATATTGCTCTTTTTTGAATTTCAAAAACCGCTTATAGCAAGAATCAATCATAGATTTATAACCCTCAAAGAACGCTCGAGAAGTTATTATTAAATGTTGCATGTATTAAAATTTATTTCCCCCTCGTATTGGTATGGCAACATTATTGGAACTTTGTTCGGGATACCACCATTTTTCTCGCTGAATTCCTCCCCTTGCTTATGGTTTGTAAATTTTTATTTCACAGAGAATTATGCAAAATATGGTTCGATTTATTTTCGAATTTCACCTGCGTGCTGTCTCAATCCATTTTAGCGGTTTTTACCGACTTTCAAAAAAGGAGGTGTTACAACTTACAATATTAGGTATTTATATACATTTTGCAGTTATGAATAAATGATAATTTTTTTTTAAATAATCATATGATTTCATATTATACAGTCACACACGGTGCATAATAATATTATACAGACAGTTTCAAAAGGTGACCTATTTATCGGCTGAACCGATTTTGATGCGCGCAGATATAGACAACGGAGAAAGTCATATACGATTTCTTAGGGAACAGCCCGTAGTATTTTAATGATTGCATTTATAACTGTTAATTATTTATATATTCTAATAACTAATAAAGGATTTTTTTTCTGCGTAGTGACTGTTCAGCATTTATATTACTGAAACATTATGAATTAGGTTCATCGATATAGCGATAAGCTCCATATAAAGTAATGGGTGTTCGAGTATAAATTGCCCAAAATAACAATACCAATTCGAGGAACAAATTGTTTTTTCATCAGACGCAATTTTCTTGCGAGCAATTTGGAGGGCATTTTTTACTCGATACATATCTATTAGGGTTCGATAGGGTGAGTGTGAATGTAGCAGTAAAATATTGTAAGCGATTTATATGCGACCCAATTTGAATATCGATTTTAGGTCGATTACGTGCGAGTTGCAAAATCGTTTTTTATTAAAGCAGAAGTTTAATTGATCCTTACCTTAAAATGTTATTAATAATACGAGTATGTATTGCTTTGTACTATCAGAGAAGTTGATTCCTAGGCATATGGGGGACCTAAGTAGTTTGGTCGCGTTACGTCAAAACCAGCCGACAGATCACAATTAAGCTTCGGCCAAACCTACGCGTCGGTGACGCGGGACGCGGGACGCGATGCAGGAGCGTCTGCAACGCTAAACTGGGCGTGCACACCTGCGCGACTACGGTGCGAACCGTGAACTTCATTTGTTAATGAACAGTCACTGAAGATGCGCGACTTTATCTGGTGTAAATGCTAAATTGTTGTGGTAATGACATCCTCGTACTTAACATCAGAGTCGGACGGGTCGGACGGACGGACATGAGGGTTGCGAGGTGCTAAGCTTGCTTTTGATTTGGAAGGTGCAGAGGAATAAAACACGTCCACAATGGTCAATTCGAATTAATTTAATATCATGACATAATCTATCAAAAAGTAAACAAATCAAAAAATCATAAACTAAAGAGTTGTACAAAATAATATAAAACATGTTTTAAAAAAGAAGTCTAGTTATGTACACTACAAAACACACGTCTGACAACTTGACGCGCACGTCCCGCTTTGCCAACGCGAACATCCCGCGTTGCGGTCGCGCAGGTATGCACAGCGCCATAAGATTACATGGGCAGCATCGGCCGCGCGGTAGACGCTCCCGCTTTGCAGTCGCTTTGGTCGCGTAGATTTATTCGAAGCCTTAACATAAAATTGACATGATCCGACCAAATGACGTTGATACAGATTGACAGCAATTGCCTAGGAATAAATTTCCTCGATAGTACCTACTTTTCTTTGGTTTTAGTTAACAGGGGTAATCCCAAGGTCTCAAATAAGACTGGCGTGAAAACACACATTTGATCACCTGATGTTAATAATTATTAAACGATAGATGTCTCTCACCGTTACCCGTAATGTTAATAATTGTTGTTATAAATTGATTATCAATATTCAATAAACAAGCATAATTTTTACACACTGTATACGTGTTTTCGTATATTTATGTAAAATCGTAATTTTGTGAGAGCAACGTTTCGTACTGAAGCGATGTGTGCTGTATATCATGTTACTGAGACTCGCATATTATTTATTTATCTGATTAAGGCAGTCGTATTAGACGCTTATTTTTTACCCCTCTTCGTAACTTATGTTGAAGAAAAACTACGCTATGACTCCAAAAATCACTTTTTAAAAATCGGAAGGTCAAAAATTTACACAAAATAAACTTACAGAAATAAACGTGTTAACCTACATTTCAATAAAGTAAAACATTTCAGACACAATAGCTAAATTATTACTTTAGGAACTACACTTGCAACTACGAGGGAGAGCCATGCTTCGGCACGAATGGGCCGGCTCGACCGGAGAAATACCACGTTCTCACAGAAAACCGGCGTAAAACAGCGCTTGCGCTGTGTTTCGCCGAGTGAGTGAGTTTACCGGAGGCACAATCCCCTACCCTATTCCCTTCCCTACCCTCCCCTATTCCCTCCCCTCCCCTATTCCCTTCCCTTCCCATCCCTACCCTCCCCTATTACCCTATTCCCTCTTAAAAGGCCGGCAACGCACTTTCAGCTCTTCTGATGCTGCGAGTGTCCATGGGCGACGGAAGTTGCTTTCCATCAGGGTACCCGTTTGCTCGCTGGCCCCCTTATTTCATAAAAAAAAAAAAACTTTTGGATTTTTCCTTATTTTCACAGTATCCTATTCGGCTACAATAACGTGAAAACGGATTCAAATAGCAGCATAGGAAACGTCGTATCACGGGAGAAATCAAACGCCGGAAACGGAAAGGAGCATATTTTTCGAATTTGAATTTCGAACTCCGCTCTTCCGCTGCGGAAGCTCAAATATTCATGAGATAAAGTTTTAAGCGTAATATTTTAAAAATGGAATAAAGAGTTAGGTTAACGTTGTTTTTTCATTTAAAAATAGAATTTTGTTTACAAGCTATGTTAACAATATAAAACTTAAAATGTGTTTGGAGTTTTGGCGCTGACCTGTGAACGTTCCATTGCGTGTAAAAGTGGTATCGATATAATATTTTATATACCATAGTTATATTATGAAAAAGCTTATTTCAGACTACTATTTTTAACTAACATAAAATCCTATAAAGATTGATCGAGTTACCGAGCATATTAAATAAAAGTTACACACGAGAAACATCATAAAGCAATATCTCCAAGCAAAACATTTTGTCATTCACATTCAAAGTTCCATAACAAAAATATATTTCCGTCAATTTCACGGAAATTGAGTGACAAACTTGTGACGATAAATTTCTGGAAAAATAACGGTTCCAATATAAATACTTGTGGTTTGTCTACAGTCTACACCGAGGTCACATCCAAGCGTAACGTTATTCTACAACTGGATAGCGCGGAAAACAACCAAAATTATTATTTTGTCCGGGAACAGTACTTTTTGCTAGTATCAAAAGTATCAGTCTGTATTATTCAAAAGTAAACTTCATTTTTTTTTAGTTTCGTCGCGGGCATAGAACATACGATCTTCGAAACGAGAGCCAGCTCCGAGTAGACCACGAATGTTTATCCACTAATTGGGATATCCTATTGAAATTATGTTAGAATTTTTAGCCAGTAAGCGGCACTGCCTTTCAAGTATAAGAGAACGTACAGGAACTATAGGTGGCAGCACATGTCAAAAAATAAAAAAGTTTCAGATTGGAGACATTAGTTCCCTATACCTATTTAAAGTACAAGCAAATCAATGTCAGAAGTCATACATCACGTGCACCATTATGCCCCGCTCCCTCCGAAATGTCTCTTTGATAGCATTGGGTTTCGGTTATTTCGCCATTTTCTGTTTTGCTATTCAAATATTGTATCTGGTATAGTTTACTTTTTCAAATGATAATATTATTTTCATAATGATACTAAATATTGCAATTTCATTTGTTTATTGCATTGGACCGTACATTTACCGGGATAAAAAAACCTAACTATTTTCCCCGGTACTCAAAGTGTCTACAATAGTCCATATCAAATTTAATCCAAATCGGTTAAGCGTTTTAAGAGCTTGTAAAGGTAACAGAGAGACAGAAAATTTTTCGCACATTTATAGGTATGGATAATTTATATTTATTTATGCTATCAATTTCCTTATAAACTGTATTATTTCGATTACCAGTTAACCCAGAAAATTATATGTGCTTCTTCAGAAAAGGGTACACGATTTTCTAAGAATGTTTAACGCCTGCAGCGTATGTGTTGGCAAATTGAGACCAATACCGCGTATCACATCTGATTTTATTTTTCCTTTTATTTTGTCTTTCTTATGACAAGGCGTAGACTATTTTGCACGTTATTACTTTAGACGTATAGTTCAAAATGTATTGCAGTGTGATTCGCGCAGTAGCGTGAATTCACAGCATCCAATTTTGTCGAAAATAAGTGTTAAAACTGTAAAATTCGTATCGACACAATATTATAGTTATTTATTTATTTATAAAACTTTTGCACGTTTTGTACAAAGGCGGGCTTTTACAAAGTTATTATAATATGTGGGTCATAATTCAGTGCTTCTGCTATCTAGATAAAATTTCATACATCTTTTTACTGAATAAGTCAGTCCTTATCTAACTTTATCAATACCTCATGTAATAATTATTGTATTATGCTCAAAATGAGTACTTTTGCCCCCTTACTAGAAAAAAATGATTCTACTGCTGTTTATCTACAGCAGTTGGCACAGTAGAAAATTAAATTGACAGATAAAGATAGCGAACTTTTTTTAGTTATACACTGCGTAAACATCTTTAATAATAAGGGGATTAGTAATAGTTATTGAACTACAAAGTACATCATTTAAACTACCAAAACAAACTTTTAAACGCGCGCGTTTATTCACACATTACCACCCCGTGTGTACACGCGTGAAACAACGGAGGCTAATGTTCGATTCCTGATGTATATCGTATTGGATGTTTTTTGTATCGCTCTGTAATGGTATGGGGAGCCCTCCAGCCCTTATTGATGCGAGATAAACATGTCTGATCTCGGGTAATGGTGTTGATTTAACTGAACGAGTTTGATCGTTTTACAGCTTTTATCTGGCACTTTGCGTCGTATTCGCTTGTTATGGGATCGCATGCAAAAATGTCTCTTTAATAGTTAAACCATTAAACAGCCATTTTTGCATGCGATACGGATGCTTTAGGTAGTAAAGAATGATTAATTTGTTCCCACTATAGATGAAGAAAGGATGTGCCTGCAAATTAATGTGAGAAGTGGCAAGATGATTTATAAATTTACTAATTTTCTAGGTTTCTTTAATATCTGCTATAGTTATAAAATAACTACTAATAATGTTTAATATCTTTTTCGACATTTAACCTAAAAACTCGAAAACGACTTAAATAAACAGTTAAGGAATTTGCAAATACTTGGCTTTACTCATATATAGGTAAGTTTATGATGATACCTGCATTCAGCAAACATAATATTGTACCTATGATATTAGAACATTGCTGAAAAAAGCCATGGTATTTACTGCCAATTACTGCTCTTAAACCCTTAGGCATCATCACACATCACATCACCAGTAAATAGAAGTAGTACAGTCAATTTGTCCAAGTCTGGCTACTTTATAAAAGTCCAACAATCCATATCAATATTGTACCAAAACAAAGCGGGATATTTCTTGATCTAAGGAATATTGTATGTGTCATTCGCATCACGTAGGGTCGGGTATGACGTATGGCTGCGGGATATCCTTCAAACTCGCACACATTCGTCACTCTTATACCGCTATTTACCTAGCCACGCACTGAACGCAACTTGCAGATACAACAATGTTCAGATACGACGTTATTATTGTAGACTGTTTTGTATCTACCGGCATTTTTCATGAAATAATGTAGCTCAGGACACAACAGGGTCTACAATACGTCTTGTGACTCGATTTAATGACGAATTGGCTCTCGGCTGGCGCTAAGTCTGAAGATGGTATGTATAACCTAAGTATAACAATATTATTGTACACTTAGAGCCCCCGCAGACTGCAGACTTTTATTCGGCATATAGTTTGATCGAAAGCTTAATCAGTACGAAGATGTATGAAGGTGCGCACACTAAACGATTTGTATCGGCCGATAATAATGTACTGAAACCCCAACTTAGTCAAACTATCGGCCGACTAAAAGTCTGTAGTCTGAGGGGGCTCTAAGATTTTGTCTTAAACATAATATTAAACTAGAAAACAATACACGGTAAACATCTTTAGAAAAAAAAAATGTTTCCTTTATCGTGCCATAGAACTACGTTTATTTGCAATATGTACAGACTACAGTCATACTGCATACGCTTCAAACATTTTGAAATGTGCTAATAAGGAATTGGTTTTACGCATATTCATAATATTTCGGTAATCAAGTTATCTCCTATTATCACTCTGAAGTTTGAACTTTACTTTTTACCATCTCTACTCTTTCTACGTTCGTAAGTCTACGTTGAAATAGAGCAAGGATCACGTAGCATACATTCGCTCCTGCGAGAATACGACTTCTGTATGCTTTATCGTCGTGATCTACGGATTTAACGAGCAAATCCGCGCGCAACAACTAAACTAGCGCCATTTTACGACATAGTCTCTAATATGTCACTGAGAAAAAGTAAGGAAATATTAATATGTAACAATGTAGATATGACCTCATAATTGCTAACCCAATAATATCATATATATTAATACGCGAACGGAAAACTTTGGATCCCTTTTGACGAAAAATGCGGAAACGTAGGTGAATGAAATTTTGCACAGTTATAGTTTATATGGTGAAGGAGTGCATCGAGCTAATATTATTTTGAAATTATGCTTTTATCATACATTTTTTTAACAAATAAAACATTACACACACTACAATTTGCACACTACCATCTTTTTGAATGACAAGCCTATACATACGAATTATACTCTTTTGTTTATGATTGAAGTATGTTGTCAAATTAAAAATAGATTGTTGTTTTTTTTTATTAAATCTGAAATAGTCAATACTTTAAACGGGGAGCCAAAAGAAGAAGAAAATTAAATTTAAGGCTGAATTTCGACCATTGGGCGATCTCTAGTTGTAATAATTTAGTATGTTTTTTTAACAAAGCGCTCTATTTGACATTATAGCTGACAACAAAAGTAATATAATATTATACGTCAACGCACTGACTTGCGGAACCAATCAGCAGTATATTCTAGACATTATAATATTATCACTGACATCATAGTACCCAATATACTGGGTAATATTTCGCAACTTACCTTGTGTTTCACATATCAAAAGTTATTGCATTAAACATCTTAATTCAAATAAATCAAAGCTACGTAGAGATGAGACAAGACAGGTAATAAATAACTTTTAAAAACGGATAAAAGTGGATAGTAAAAAGCTGTTGTTTTCAATATCGGGTCTTCTTATTGGGCCTATAAAAGGACACCCTCGTGAGGGACTGACCACACTTTAGGGCCAGAATAGGGACGGTAAAATTTTTACAACCGCCGACTTATTGCTAGGCGGATAATGCCGGTAGTTAATGAAGCGGAAAATTGTTTGTAATATGAATTATTCAAAGGAGGTTCTGATTTGAGCATACAGGTTTATTGTATCATATGAATTGTTTTGGGATACAAGAGTCCTGCCAGATTTTTTCGTTGCAAAGGATCGAATATTTATTCTTTTTAAATGAGAATAATATTTAAAACAATATTGTAAAATAAATTGTACTTACATTCTTATTAGAGTTATGTCAAATGTTTAGATCTGATCTTAATATTACGGTGTGTACCTGTAGCTATAATAATTATTATAGAAGACAAGAAGTGAAGCTAACCCATACAAGGCACAGATCTCCATATAAATTGTTAAAGTCTGTACGAAACTCTGTACATTTTGATTACAGTTACTTTACCAGTGATATGACGCATTGCAATTTGCAAGTACTGATTAATCAATTGAAAAATTTAAGTTTTAGCACATTTCGGGTAAAACATGTGAGCGTTTAGGGATAGCCGTTCTCGTAATCGGACGGAACGTGTAAAAAGGCGCACGCAAAGTTTTTATGTATCCGTATAATAGAGGGTAGTGCAGTGCCACATCAAGCGGAAAGGTGAGGACGATAAAACGGCTACAAACAGACAGACTGCGGATTGACATAGCTGTAAACTACGGGGTGTCCTCACATGAGACTGACTGGGAAAGGTTTTGTTGTATAACGGTTAAAAATGGACATAGTCTGTAAACATCTAGAATTCTAGATGTTTACAGACTATGCCCATTTTCAACCGAAAAAAGGAGGTTATCAATTCGACCTGTATCTATGTAATATTTCCAGAACTGCTCAGTTTTCGTTATATGTTAGTCTATATCAGCGTCTGAACAAATGTGCCAAATTTGTAAAGTGTATGTAATATGTATGTATGTTTTTATGTTTGTGTGTGTATATATCCGGAACGACAAGTCCGATTTAAGTGATTCTTTTTTTTGTGTACTAGGTATTGTTGAGCTTAGGGAATACTGCAAGTTTTATTAAAATCGGTTCAGTAGTTTTTGAGATAGGGATTTTTTAAAGTCGGTTTTATCTTTTTAAAATGCAATTATTGGTGACCTTCTATTGACGTGACGTGTTGCGTTGGTCATAACTTATAACTCACGTGCATTTACATTTTAAACAATTGACAATAATATCTTATCTATATGATAAGAAACTTTCATTAAAATTTGTGATGTTTTTTTATCTATTATTACAATAGGCTTCAAAGGTGTCTCTACTTTTTAAAAATAAATAAATTTTACCAACCGATATTTTTATTGCTACTTATGTCTCCATTCTAGGATAGTAATGATTATTTATTTGATAAGCCACATTGAACGTCTTTTTCACATTCAGTGAACAAAACCTCCCTTAAAAGTTTTCCAGATATTCATTTCCAGTCAGTGTGAGTACACCCCATAACAAAGAAACTTCGCATTGATAGGAGATATAAAATCACTAAGTGAAGCAAACCGTAACGCAGCCTCCGTATAGGAGCCTTATAGAGCTGTATAGAAGCCGTATAGAGGCCGTATACCGTACACCGGTAGTAAAACCGTATTGATACGACCATTATACGACCGTGTAATATCCATATGCACTAAGGTGAGTAAGCCTGAAAATATTGGGGAAATCATTGAGAGAAAAATGAGAATGAAGTTCCAATAACTGTATGTTTGAAGCAGCCAGAATGTTGATTTATTGTAAGTGATTTGAAAATGAAATATCACAATTATACAAAGAAGGACCTCTGTTGTGAAGTCTAATTTTATTTTAATTAAATACAGGGGGCAAGAAAAAATACTTGAAAAAAAAATGCATTTGGTCATTGAAACTTTTATCGAAATACTGATTATTTTTGTTAAAATAAACACGGAAACCAACCAACCAAGAAAACTATATTTTCTTTCTGATATATCCAGACTAGCTCTCAAGATTAAGACCCCTCTTTCGATAACTCTTAAGGTCTAAGCAGTTTGGGCTCTACAGCGACAAAAAACATAGATACTATAAGGGAAACTGATTCATGATATATGCAGATGGAGAAATTACTTTATTTGGTTGTGTTATATAAAGTTACTAGCTGTCCCAGCAAACGTTGTTTTGCCATATAAAGTATTTCGCCCATATTATTTTATTGAAGTGACTAAATAAGTATGGCACCGTGGCAACGTCCATCGCTGTCCCGTCGCACAAACAATGGTCGCCATCAGTCCCGAGTTGTAATAATTTACTATTATTTATTCAACAAATGCACTTATCAATATAAAAAGTAGCCAGTAGCCGATTCTGAGACCTACTGAATATGCATATAAAATTTGGTAAAAATTAGTAAAGCCGTTTCGGAGGAGTACGGTAACTAACATTGTGACATGAGAATTTTATATATAACTAGCTTTTGCCCGCGGCTTCGCTCGCGTGGAATTCAAAAATCGCGTAAAATACGAATATTCTTGTACCTCCTTTGGAAACATGATGTTTTTCCAAGACCAAAAGTAGACTATGTTATTCTACATCCTTTCAACTAAGTATATGCCAAAAATCAAGTCGATTTGTTGCTTCGGTAGGTCGTGAAGGAAGGACAAACAAACACACTTTCGCATTTATAATATTAGTATGGATAGTCATGAAAAGCTTATTACCAGCAGTGGACGGTAGATATACAGGAAGTATAGTAATACAGTATACTAATCAAATGATGAAAAAGTGTATGTTTAGTTTAGGTTAGAATAAATTCAGTTTTAATTATTAACTTAGTTTGTTCCTAAAGAGGAGGATTGAAACTCAACACTAACGACGGGACACCATTTTGATATATTAAGCTACAATTCCAGGAGAGGGGGGGGGGGGGGGCAGCCCCCCTAAGTAGTGTCCAGGGGCAAAGCCCCCCGCATAATAATCAAACGACACTCGAAATCTGTATGTTTAGTTTAGGTTAAAATAATTTCGTTATGATATTTACTTTTAATAATTAATACCTTAGTTTGTTCCTAAAAAGGAGAATTACAACGCAACACTAACGCCGTGATACCGTTTTGTTATAAGCAACATTTCCAGGTGCGGGAGGAAGGAGGCGCAGTAAGTGGGGGGGGGGCTCGGGGGGCGAAGTCGCCCTCATAGTAATTAAATTACACTCAAAAAGTGTATGTATAGTTTAGGTTAGAATAATTGCACTTTTAATTATTAACTTAGTTTGTTCCTAAAGAGGAGGATTCAAACTCAACACTAACGACGCAGCACCATTTTGATAAAAGCTACTTTTCCAGGAGGGGGGGGGGGGGTCGGGGTGGCGCAGCCCCCCCAAGTAGTGTCCGGGGGCAAAGCCCCCCGCATAATAATCAAACGACACTCGAAATCTGTATGTTTAGTTTAGGTTAGAATAATTTCGTTATGATATTCACTTTTAATTAATACCTCTGTTTGTTCTTAAAAAAGAAGAATTACAACGCAACACTTACGCCGCGACACCGTTTTGTTATAACCATCATTTTCAGGGAGGAAGAGGGCGCAGCCACTAAGTAGGGGGGCTGGGGCGAAGCCTAGTAATTAAATTACACTCAAATAGTGGATGTTTAGTTTAGGTTAGAATAATTTCATTTTGATTCATTGACTTAGTTTGTTCTTAAAGAGGAATCAAAACTCAACACTAACGACACGACACCATTTTGGTATAAGCTGCATTTCTAGGAGTGAGGGGGGGGGGGGGGGTTGGAGGGGCGCAGCCCCCCCAAGTATTGTTCTGAGCCAAAACCCCCCCTCCCCCATATTAATCAAATGACACTCAAAAACTGTATGTTTAGTTTAGGTAAGAATAATTTCGTTATGATATTCACTTTTAATTAATACCTTAGTTTGTTCCAAAAAAAGGAGAATTAAAACTCAATACTAACTACGCGACACCACTTTGTTATAAGCAACATTTCCAGGAGAGGGGGGAGGTTTGGGCAGGAAGCAGGGTCCGGGGGGAAATCCCAGGTGCGGGAGTTATGATATATATGACGCGTTACCATTTTGATATAAGCTGCATTTCCAGGAATGAGGGGGGGGGGGGTTTGGTGGACCTGACCCCCTATTTTGTCCCCTTAGAGGGGTGGAGGGAAAAAAATTATACACCAGATGTTAACTTGGAAGAAGACAAATATATCTGCGAAAACCGCATTCAAATCGGATCAGTAGTTTTCGTGTGATGCGGAAATAAACATACAGACAGACAAACAGACAAAAAAGTAACAACAAACACAGAATTAAAACTCAATACTAACTACGCGACACCACTTTGTTATAAGCAACATTTCCAGGAGAGGGGGGAGGTTTGGGCAGGAAGCAGGGTCCGGAGGGAAATCCCAGGTGCGGGAGTTATGATTTATATGACGCGTTACCATTTTGTTATAAGCAACATTTCCAGGAGGAAGGGGAGGGAGGGGGGGGGGGGGTTGTTACGTTGGAAAACACAGTAAATAATATGAAGTAAGTCCATTAAAGAAAAAAGTATTTTCCTGAGCGCCAAAATCCCCCCTCCCCCCATATTAATCAAATGACACTCAAAAACTGTATGTTTAGTTTAGATTATAATAATTACGTTATGATATTCACTTTTAATTAATACCTTAGTTTGTTCCAAAAAAAGGAGAATTAAAACTCAATACTAACTACGCGACACCACTTTGTTAGCAACATTTCCAGGAGAGGGGGGGGGGGTTTGCGCCCCCCAAGCAGGGTCCGGGGGGAAATCCCAGGTGCGGGAGTTATGATATATATATTTTTTTATGAAATAAGGGGGCAAGCGAGCAAACGGGTCTCCTGATGGAAAGCAACTTCCGTCGCCCATGGACACTCGCAGCATCAGAAGAGCTGCAAGTGCGTTGCCGGCCTTTTAAGAGGGAATTGGGTAATAGGGGAGGGTAGGGATGGGAAGGGAAGGGAATAGGGGAGGGAAGGGAATAGGGGAGGGTAGGGAAGGGAATAGGGTAGGGGATTGGGCCTCCGGTAAACTCACTCACTCGGCGAAACACAGCGCAAGCGCTGTTTCACGCCGGTTTTCTGTGAGAACGTGGTATTTCTCCGGTCGAGCCGGCCCATTCATGCCGAAGCATGGCTCTCCTACGTATAAAATATATATGACGCGTTACCATTTTGATATAAGCTGCATTTCCAGGAGTGAGGGGGGGTTTGGTGGACCTGACAGACAGACAGACAAAAAAGTAACCACATTTTTTGGCTTCCATAGCGATGTAGTAACATCCCCCGCTTATTATTATTTTTGAATATATTTAACGTACAGAATTTTCATTTCTACAATTTTATTATATGTATAGATTAGATACTGATAGGTTCAAAATAATATATTTACATCCTCCATCATCCCTTATTTTATCCCCATGGGGGTTGAATTTATCAAAATCCTATTTAAGCGAACGTTTTCATCATAGAGGCTCAAATCTTTAATAATTTCAGTTCAATCAGTCGAAAGTCTAAGAAAATTCATAAAAACTTTCATCCCCTATTTCATCCCCTTAGAGGTAGAATTTATTAAAATCCTTTCTTAGGGGATGCCTACGTCATAGTCGCTTTATGCATACAAAATCTCAGCCCGATCGGTTTAAAATTGACAAAGTTTCATACAAACTTTCATCCCCTATTTAACCCCCTTAGGTATAGAATTTTTTAACATCCTTTCTTAGGGGATGTTTATGTCATAGTAGCTTTATGCATGCAAAGTCTCAGCCCGATCGGTTTAAAATTGACAAAGTTTCATACAAAGTTTCATACCCCATTTTATTCCCTTGGGGGTAGAATTAGGGGGGAATTTTTTAAAATCCTTTCTTAGGGGATGCTTACGTCATAGTAGCTTTAAGCATGCAAAGTCTCAGCCCGATCGGTTTAAAATTGAGAAAGTTTCATACAAAATTTCATCCCCTATTTTACCCCCTTTAGGGGTTGAATTTATTTAAATCCTTTCTCAGGAGATGCCTACGTCGTAGTAGCTTTATGCATGCAAAGTCTCAGCCCGATCGGTTTAAAATTGACAAAGTTTCATACAAACTTTTATCCTCTATTTTACCCCCTTGGGGGTAGAATTGATCAAAATCCTTTCTTAGCGGATGCCTACGTCATAACATCTACCTGCATGCCACATTTCAGCCCGATCGGTCCAGTGGTTTGGGCTGTGCGTTGATAGATCAACATGTCAGTCAGTCACCTTTGAGTTTTATATATATATATATATATATATATATATATATATATATATATATATATATATATATATATATATATATATATATATATAGATAAGATATATAGTTTATGCATAAATCATAAAAAATATATTGTGTGGGAACCGTACATTTTTCCGGGACAAAATGTATCCTATGTTCTTTCCCGGGACTCAAAGTATCTCCATACCAAAAATCATCAAAACAGATTGAATAGTTTAGGCGAAAATCATAAAAGTTTATTGTGCGGGAACCGTACATTTTCCGGAACAAAAAGTATCCCTTGTCCTTTCCCGAGACTCAAAGTATCTCCATACCAAAATTCATCAAAATCGATTAAACAGTTTACGCGCAAATCATAAAAGTATATTGTGCAGTAACCGTACATTTTTCCGGGACAAAATGTATCCTATGTTCTTTCCCGGGACTCAAAGTATCTCTATACCAAATTTCAGCAAAATCGGTCCAGCCGTTTACGCGTGATGTGGTGACCACGGGAAATATGGATTCATTTTTATATATTATGTAAAATATATAGATAATATTTAGTCATCATCGTGATGTAGGTCTGACGGTAATCCTAATAGTTCACCTCTCAAATCTTTATTAGTCCACTAGATGACGCCCGCAACTCCGTTGCGTCAAAATTCGTTTATCGTGCGGGAACCGTTCATTTTTCCGGGATAAAAAGTATCCCATGTCCTTTCCCAAGACTCTAATGTATAAGTATCTCCATACCAAATTTGTTTGTAAAGAGGTAACAGACAGACAGAAAGACAGATAGACACACTTTCGCATTAATAATATTATAATGGATTCATGCATCCAAAAAGACAATCCTTCCTGGACTTGTCTTGTAAAAATTTGTCGTCTATTCCCAAGTTTGGCAAACTTCTAAGTTTCGCACTAAGGAAATCCATGAAGGGGCTTTCAATTAAATCATAAACAATAGCCATCGGCCAGCACAAAGGCGAAGTTTGGCGCAAGTTGGCGCAAGTCGGCGTTGTAATCTGGCGCGGTAGCGCGGACGTCCGCCAGCTGACCACACTATGAAGTTGCGTCTTACGTGTGGACTTCGCACAAAAGACGAGACACTTGCCGCCTTCATTCTGTTACTGATACAGGGTGTTTGAGATGTTCAAGCGAATTATGTACAAATCATAATATATACTAGACTAGCGGACATGCCAGCGACAACTGCCGGGCTGATTTGCGAATCTAAACCATCTGGGGCGCCATTCAAATGCATACAAAATAATTTATTGAAATCGGTTCTGCTGTTTAGGATTTTAGTGACATACACTCGTACATCAGACTTATAATTTATCAGGGCGAGCGAAGCGAGCCCTAGTATATCCCACAACCTGAACATTTTGCTTTACGGAAAAACTATCACGCCTATTGATTTGTGCTTTAACATAGTATTTTTTTTTTATATGTAGATGTGTTATCATCAGTCAGTCAAGGTGTGACGCGCGAGCCCTCACAAAGCTCGGCTTTTAGCTAGTAATATTATATTATATAAAGACTAGCTTTTGCCCGCGGCTTCGCTCGCGTTAATGGAATTTATCAAAATCCTTTCTTAGGGGATGCCTACGTCATAGTAGCTTTATGCGTGCAAAGTCTCAGCCCGATCGGTTTAAAATTGACAAAGTTTCATACAAACTTTTATCTCCTATTTTATCCTCTTGGAGGTAGAATTGATCAAAATGCTTCCTTAGCGGATTCTTACGTCATAACATCTACTTTCATGCCAAATTTCAGCCCGATCCGTCCAGTGGTTTGGGCTGTGCGTTAATAGATCTCTATGTCAGTCAGTCACCTTTGAGTTATATATATTTAGATTTAAAAGGAGACTATCCGTTACTTTGTTTATGAAGCGTAATGGCATTCATTTTGTAGACTAAAAAAATATGATTTGAGTAGGCATAATTTTATCATTTACGTAAAATTATTATAAAATTATTTAACGACAAGAATCGGTGTCTTCCCCGCGGAAAGGACTCGCTGAAATGGTCACATCAAGACATCTGCAACTCACGTGACATTACAGCCTAGTAATGTGTTTAATATTTCATTTTAATAACACTCTGTATGCATGTTCATAATATTATAATGTTGAGTCCCATCGTCCGACTTTGTGGCTACTCTGATTTCATTTCAAAATCTTAGCTTGATAAAGTTAATGAAAATTAAAAATTCCTTAATTATCAAAGTAAATATTATATTTTATAGTACCTAGTTGTAGTTTGCTATTTAATTCATACAGGCATTTTATTCTTTTAACTCTTGGGCTCACGCTAGGAATATAAAAACTGTAAAAACCAATAAAAATATATTGAGTAAGTTTGGCACGTACATAATGCAAGACTTACTTGTCTTGATGTGACCATGGCTTCAGTAATAATATTGTTATGTACTATCAGACAAATTAATCCATAGCTAGACGATGGATCTAGTAATTATTTCAGGTTATGTCAAACCCATTCAATAGACTTGACAATATAACCCAACCAAATAACGTAGATCCGTCATCTTTCTATGAATCAATTTCTCAACAGTACTCACTTATTTCTATACACATTTTATAATTGTCTGATGTGACATAAAGTTCAGTGACCAGCCCCCTAGCATACGCCAACGAGATATCTCGTGGATATCTCACTCTCGAGCGTAGTGATATTGTCGATATTGATATATATCTCTTTTTCGCTAACATGCGTACGTCGAGACTCGAGAGATAAATTTCTCGTTCGTATATAGTTCGTTAGTATATAGACAAAAATAACACATATAAAAAAATAAATATATCTCTAATTTTGACGACAGACGTACGAGAAAAAATGTATGTCATGTTAGGGTCAATAGAGATGAAGAGATAAACCAGTTAACATCGAGAAAACGTGTAGACAAAATTTTCTCGTTGGCGTATGCTAGCACGGCTGCACTGACCATCAACTACTGTATATTTTTGATAAAATTTTAAATTTAAATCCTATTTTAATTCATATAATACGCTCAAATTCAAAACATCGCACCAAAAACGTTAATTTCTCATCCGCAAAATCGAACAACTCTAGTTGTTGCAAAAAAAACGTCACTGACCTCAAAAATGTAGAGTAATGACCGTATTGTGACAAGGTTCCTCATACAAACGTCAATGCGAATTTCAACTTTATCGTTTAGAGATAAGTTTGAAATTTAAATGTCGTTTTGTTTGTAACCGTTTCAAAGTAACGTATGCTATCAGAATCCACATGGCGTACGCGCATAATGCGAAATGGTCAGTCAGCTACTATCGAGCTTACTGTGTGGAGTTGTTTGAAGAAAGTGACGTTACATGAATAATTTTGATACTTGGTGTTATTGTGTAACGTGTGCTCACTTTTGGATTTTTGATACCTTCTACTATCACTGAATTTTTATAGTAAGTAGTTTTCATTATCAAATAGATAAGAACTAAGTACATAATATTTGTAGAGTAATTATTTATGAGTAAAATGTAAATCAATATTATCAAACCCCTAGAGACAAAGCCATCTTATCTTAACTGATCATTAGTGTTATCAAGCACTAAGCAGATAAAATTACAAACAATACTAATGTTATTTCTTAGAAAGAGCTTTACTCTACTTTGTGTATTGTGTCTTTAATTGATTCTTTACTCACTTCACTTACTTAGTACTTTCTATTACTAAAAACTTTTGAAAAATTTACCTACTTTCAAAATGGTTTATCTATAGCTATTTATTTAAAAATAAATTTTAAATTTTGGTAGTCTCGCTAAAACTCGAGAACGACTGCACTGATTGGTCTAATTTTAGTCTTGAAATACACGTAGGAAGGTCTGTATTATGATGTATAATAAGCGGGAAGTTCAGCGGGTCATCTAGTATAATATTATATTTTGTAAAACAAGTCTTTCTTTCAATAGTAATATTTTAATTTAGATCAAAAATACAAAGGGAAGAAAAGAAAGCCCACATCTCACATTACATTTAGTCCATGTGACTAACATCCCAAAACAAACAAAGACAAACTCTATATAATAAATTGTAACGTCCAGTTATGTTGGAGTGAAAGGATGCATAGTTCTGTCAATAACAGGAAAAAATATGTTCATAATAATTGGGTAGCTACTGCTTCATATATAATATAAATTTTTACCTTATTAGGGCATCGTATATCAAATATTTTACCGTATAAAGACAGTTGACTTTTTAGTGATATTTTCAATTAATTATATATTTTTAAATGAATTTATTCATTATATTATGATATTGAATCTATCTGTCATCATCTACTACAATTTCTATGTGATCCCTGAGGAGTTAGGACTTAGGAATCATTATGGACCCAGATAAAAGAATAAAAATTAAAAAAAATCGAACTCTATCTTCTAGTTTCTAAGGACGAATTTTATCACAGTACAGATAGAGTAGGAATTCAAACCGCGCATAACACTGACACAGTTTTAAATTTATCATATTTCGGTATTTAAGTTTGATACCTTTACAATAATGATAAAAATAATAAAATAATTGGCAATAAAAGTAATAATGTATTTATCTTACTAGACGTTCCGTGCAGCTTCGCCCGCGTAAATCAGATATTTCACAGACAAATCAGTCTACAAAAAATAGCCTATGATCCTTCACGTGGTCTACTTCTTATCTGACCCAAATAACAGAAAAATTGCTCTAGTAGTTCGTGAGATAAGCCCTTTCAAATAATTTCCCCGTTTTTTCCGCATTTTCTTCTATTTCTTCGCTCCTGTTAGTCTTAGCGTGATAAAATATAGCCTATAGCCTTTATCGATAAATGGGCTATCTAAAACTGAAAGAATATTTCAAATCGTACCAGTAGTTCCTGAGATTAGCGCGTTCAAATAAGCCCTTTCAAATAATTTCCCCCCATTTTTTCCACATTTTCCTCTATTTCTTCGCTCCTTTTAGTTTTAGCGTGATAAAATATAGTCTATAGCCTTCCTCGATAAATGCACTATCTAACACTGAAAGAATTTTTTAAATCGGACCAGCAGTTCCTGAGATTAGCGCGTTCAAACAAACAAACCAACAAACTAACAAACTCTTCCGCTTTATAATATTAAGTACTAGACGTTCCGCGCGGCTTCGCCCGGGTAAATTTTATATTTCACAGACAAATCAGTGTCTACGAAAAATAGCCTATGATCCTTCACGTGGTCTACTTCTTATCTGACCCAAATAACAGAAAAATTGCTCTAGTAGTTCGTGAGATAAGTCCTTTCAAATAATTTCCCCCGTTTTTTCCACATTTTCTTCTATTTCTTCGCTCCTTTTAGTCTTAGCGTAATAAAATATAGCCTATAGCCTTCCTCGATAAATGGGCTATCTAACACTGAAAGAAGTTTTCAAATCGGACCAGTAGTTCCTGAGATTAGTGCGTTAAAATAAGCCCTTTCAAATAATTTCCCCCCGTTTTTTCCACATTTTCCTCTATTTCTTCGCTCCTATTAGTCTTAGCGTGATAAAATATAGCCTCTAGCCTTTCTCGATATATGGGCTATCTAACACTGAAAGAATTTTTCAAATCGGACCAGTAGTTCCTAAGATTAGCGCGTTCAAATAAGCCCTTTCAAATAATTTTCCCCCGGTTTTTCCACATCTTCCTCTATTTCTTCGCTCCTATTAGTCTTAGCGTGTTAAAATATAGCCTATAGCCTTCCTCGATAAATGGACTATCTAACACTGAAAGATTTTTTCTAATTGGACCAGTAGTTCCTGAGATTAGCGCGTTCAAACAAACAAACAAACAAACAAACTAACAAACTCTTCCGCTTTATAATATTAGTATAGATAGATTTAATATTAAGTATAGATTTAATCTTACCGTTTCAATTATACATTCAGTGATTCGTATTTATAAGAAGAGTTACTTTTGGACTCGCTATTTTTAGCGACTTTCCGTGCCATTCATACATTATTTACAGTTATATCTTAATATTCAAATGATCTAATACAGCTCCCCAACCCGCGGCCCGCCGGGACTTTATTTGTGGCCCGCGTGATGGTAAAACATTTTGAAGTTCACGCCCACCGGCAAAATAATGAAAAGTCATGAAGTAAAGTGAAGGTCGTGATTTTTTTTTTCACTTTTAAATCGTTAATTTTGAAGAACGTTATTTTTTAAACTTAAAAATTTTTGTTGCGGCCCGCGACACCAAGACCAAAATATGTTTGTGACCCGCATGAAAAAAAAGGTTGGGGACCACAGATCTAATAGCACAGATTACTAAATAGTTAATACGGAACTAATAGTATCGTTTCCACTTCCGATAGTAACAGTTTCGGGATTACAATCCGTTGTTTTATTGTTATAAAGTTGTTGTGTGCAATACAAAGCTAGGGTATAACAGCTCATATCATAATATCCTTGTAATTTGTATATTAATATTATTGAATAGTGACTAAACGACGATCGTGCTACTTCTTAACTTTCACTTTTGATGACCAACACGGCTGGAATGTCGACCCATTACATATGCGATTACTATTCGGTATTCCATCCTTTTTAACCGACCTCCAAAAAGGAGCTGGTTATTCTTTACTGAGATATATGCTCAGTAAAGAATAATAATAATCGACTATTTGACGCCCGCAACTCCGTTGCGCCAAAATTAGTTCGTATCGTGGGAACCGTACATTTTTTCAGGATAAGAAGTATCCTGTCCTTTCCCATATATCCATAACAAACAGTATAATCGGTTTAGCGGTTTGGGCGTGAATAGGTAACAGACAGACACACTTCGCATTTATAATATAAGTAATTTATAATATAAGTAAGTAAAGTAAGTAATAAGTAAGTATGGAAGTATGGATGACAAATCATTCAATTTTGAGTACATAATATGAGATATATATTCAAAACATGAATAATTAGTTATTCGCATCTCATTGTCTCAAAAATATTAATTGTCACTTTTACTATGGTGAACTTTGCCACATATTTTGCCTACTTTTTATTCCACAAAAATGTACGTGTCCCGTCAGGGCCGTCTCTAGCCCATGTGGCGCCCGTGTGCAAATATTACCCTAGCGCCCCCTAGCAAGCGCGCGGTCAAAAAAAAATCGGACAAGTGCGAGTCGGACTCGCGCACGAAGGGTTCCGTACGATTATAAAGCAAAGATAGGCAAAAAATTATGTTTTTTTATGGGAGCCCCTTAAATGTTTATTTAAGTCATAAAGTTAATATACCTACTATACCTAGCGGAATAGAGAAACAAAGGCCTGAGCAAGCGAGATGTCACTCATCAGTAACACTGCGTGGTAAAATCATATAAAATATTGTAATCATAATTTGGAACGGGTAACTGAAATATTTTGTATCTCTACCAGCAATAATTAACTGTAATAATAATATTATTTATCTAAGATAGGATGCAAACTGCAGAGGATGAAAAACCCAACGGAGTTCAAGTTTACTTGTAATAATTACAATGTTTTATATTCACATCCACACGAATATTATAATTGCGAAAAATAATATAGGTATAACCGATTTGGTTAAGACTTGAAATTCATGGATATACGTTTCCCAGCCAAGTACGAAGCAATTTTTGTGTGTGTTTTGTTACGAACAACATCTGGTGACACATACATCAAAAATATAACCAGAGTCTTTTAGACGAACAAAGATCAAATTAATCAAAAACCTAAAACAAAAGAGGGTCGTTGGCCCATTAAAACCCGTGGAGGTGTTACGAAATTTTCGTCTTTGTGTGAGTGATTCATGGTGTAGAGGTTCAGGTGACTCATATTGTATATTCAAATTACTGTTATAAAGAATTTCATAATAATTAGTGGAAACAATAACGTTTCTTAGTATGCGCTTGCGCCGCGCAGCTGCTGTCAAGTCAATGTCCCTGGCACGGGGGATTCTTTCATGATAGAGGGCATCCATTAATTACGTGAGGTGTGATCTAGGGGAAATGGGGTCAAGTTAAATCAAGGGGGTCAAGAAGAGGGGGTGTCGACTGTCGTAGCAAATATCACAATATAACTGACGGCCGCACCTGTAGACATACAATGATTTTAGAACTTTAATTTAATGAAGAGTTTGTTAGAAAAGAAATGGAGCTTATGTGAAAATCTTGATTAAATTCATTAATTTTATAATATTTTACTAAGCAGAGCCTAACCTAAAGCGGCGCAAATATGGGAACCTCAGCGGAGATCTCATATTTGAACCGTTTGGGGTAGAAACCCTAGGCGCATGGGGTCCGGGGGCACATAAGCTTTTTAGAGAAATATCGAAGAAGCTTATTGAAGCCACCCGAGACCCCAGAGCCGGGAGCTACCTGGCACAGCGGATAGCAATTGCCATCCGACGTGGCAATGCTGTCAGCTTGCTGGGCACTCTGCCAGATGGGGACGACCTGGGGAAGTTTTTCTTTTTATAGTTTTATATTCTAAGTTTGTATATATTTGTATTTTTTATTTTAGATTGTATTTTTGTTAATTAATTCTAGTTTATTAAGGAATCTTAGAAATGTAACTTAAGTTTGTTAGAACTTACTATATTATAAAAATCCAATACATATTAATATTTTGACATAATAATATCATTCTGATTGCGGCCGTTATTTTTAAATAATTTATGCCTTAGATTTTTAAAGGGAAAGGACGCATCACGCAAGAAATAAGAAAAATATATTCTTAGTATTAGTTATTGATGCTTCGGCCTATTCGTGCTTTTGTATGAAAGATTTATGTTTCGTTATCTAGATTCAAGATGGTGAATTATAGACTCTAAAACATCACACCTATGGTAACAATGATAATTAACTATTTGTAAAAATTAACATTATGATGTTATTATTCATGTAACGATCACATTGAATAATCAAGAAGTTTTTAAATGTTTTTAAGTTTTACTTATAAAACTTAATATTTTGATTCACTCCAAAGTAGGTCTAACAACTAACGTGACGCACAAATTATTATTTATCTAACGGAAGTTTTTGCCACCTACTTGCTCATTCATGAGCTACTACTGAATTTAGGACTCTCCAATACAATGAACCATACATAACATTCGATTACTGTTAATCTTAAAATGTTTGATTCAAGAATCAAGTGTTATAATATCGAAGTGAAATCTATATTTACTATTAACCGACTTCAAAAAAGGAGGTTATCAGTTCGACCCTTATGTATGTATATTAATGTAATAATTGCAGAACTGCCCAGTTTTATATGTTAGTCTATATGAGGGTCTGAACAAATGTCTGCAAGCCAACCCTACCATCCCTACACGTAGGAAATGGATCGTTGGCCCAGGACGCAAAAGACAAAGCCGATCTTCTGGGCAAGCTCTTTGCGTCAAACTCGACCCTGGATGACGGGGGGCAGAAACCGCCGACCATACCGCGATGCACGAGCATCATGTCGGATCTGAGGAATTGTACGGAATCATACCACCTGCAACTTTTCGCCATCGTCCCACGCGAAAAATATACAATCCTCATCACCTTGATGAGTGGCAGTCTTCCACCGTGCGTTTTTCGCGTAACTTTCTGTCGCCAGCAGTATTTCCGGACCTATACGACCTGCAAACCTTCAAGAAAAGAGTGTATTCCCTCTTAAAAGGCCGGCAACGCACCTGCAGCTCTTCTGATGTTGCGAGTGTCCATGGGCGACGGTAGTTGCTTACCCTCAGGTGACCCGTTTGCTCGTTTGCCCCCTTATTTAATAAAAAAAATGTAGCAAATTTCAAAAGTGTATGTATGTAATATGTATGTATGTATTTATGTTTGTGTTCGCATATCTCAGGAACCACAAGTGTTATTTAAGTAATTCTGCAATATACAACTTGCTTTATCCCTAATGACGCGGTAACTTCCTAATAACTTCCCTCCTAACATAAACCTTCCTCGGACTTCCACAAACATTAATTCAAGACTAAAATCAGTCAATTCGGTTCAGTCGTTCTCGATTTTCAGCGGGACTAACAAAATTTAAAATATTTTTTTATTTATACAGATTAAAAATACTTTATCCTGATAAGTAGAGAAATTAAATACAAAACCGGCCAAGTGCGTGTCGGGCCACGCGCAATATAGGGTTCCGTAGTACTGCTATTGTTTGATAATGTTTGTATTGTCAATGAATGTACATTTATAACGTGTTCTACATTACTAACAACATCATCTTAGTTACTTTCAAAGGAATTTGAACGAAAAGTTCCTTTATACTTTGCCGAATACATTTTTTTTAGTTGATCGACTATTACTCAATAACTTATGAAGTCTTCTTAGCCGTGATAGTTTTCCTTTTAAATTCAGCATATTTCCTACTCCCGTGGATTTTTCACATTTCCAGAAACAACCATTTAGCTGGTAGAAGGGGGGGACACTGGACTAACGATTTTTTCCACTTTAAAACGTCATATTTCACAAATAGATCCCTAAATCGGAAAGTGATCTATGAATACTCATAATATTTTTAAAAAAACCTATTCAACCGCTTGATGTGTAGGGGAGGTACCATGAAAAGAAAATGTTTTTAAAGATTTTATGTTCCATTTTGTCGGCATCATTAATATGCATTCATGCCAAATTACAGCTTTGTAGGTCCTTTAGTCTCTGAGAAAAACCGCAGACAGACAGACGGACAGACGGACAGACAGACAGACAGACGGACAGACGGACGGACAGACCGAAACTATAATGTATTCCTTCCTTGTTGACTACGAAACCCTAAAAAAGAATATAATATAAGAAATGCAGATTATTTTGAAATGCACAGCAAAATTAACTCACTTTAATATAATTTCGGTAAAACCTACTCTATAACTATAATTATTATATTAAATACTTACATATTTTATTATAAAATATATTGTTATATTGACGTAAGAATAAGGAAAACAAAATAACGAGTAGATTATCTTGTTGTAATTTAATAATTTAATAACTGCCGCGCTCAGAGACGAACAACAATTACTTAACTTCACTTAAATGGAGATTTTGACATAAGGTCCATACATTGTCTGTCAAACTCACAAAATGGTTTTTAAATGGTTTTACGCGACAAAAACCATTTTGTCGCTTATGCCCTTTCCATTTCTTGCTGTTCCATTTCTTGTTTTCTATGAGAGGCCGGGCCGGCCTCTCATAGAAAACAAGAAATCACAAACATCACAAAACAAGCAATCTAAAACATATCCAACATGGTTTTTTACTTTAACGCGGCGTCACCTTAAATGTCCCTTAGTGCGACCGTTACTATTATTATCAGTTTTGCGAAAGTCCTAGTGTTGAGCAGACGCGTAATCACTTACGTTCTTTCCGTCGAGCTCCCACATCTTACGTCAGGGTCACGTGACCCTGAAACGAGTTTCTCGTGCTCTCCTCATACCAAAAAAATATAAACAGTCGAATATAGAACCTCCTCCTTTTTGAATGTTGGTTAAAAATGTGCACAATGCACATGACGTCACAACGCTACTAAAGCCATTTTTTTTTCACTCCAAAAATATTATTTCCCCAGTCAATTGGATTACCCCATGGCATTACCTAATAAAAATCTAATTACTTCTGCATTGTAAAATACAATGCTGAAATCTGGGGAAGTACCATTTATTCACTACGTAGCATCTAATAAATAAATGTAATTTACATAATAACGGTCAAATATAAAATTATAACTCAGAAAGAAGATAAATTGCTAAGAATAACTACACCCTCATTCATTATACCTATGAAATTAATTATAAAAGTGTACTGTTCTGAATTATACATAAAAAAAACCCGTAGGCGGACTCGAAAAAGATGGCGCCAATTTTTGTATCCACATATCTTATTTTAATACCATATCATATTTTAACAACACACAGTTTATAGTAACACCGCGCGGTCGGTTATACCAACAAAATTACTAATTAACCGCGGCGAATAAAACTCTTTACTTTAGCACCGAATAAAATACAAAACACTAATAATCCAATTTTAACGTCACTTAAGCCGACCCTCCTCATTTACATTTAAAAATATCTTTAATCGTATCCATTAGGCAAGGAGACATCGGGGTGGGACGCACGTAGCCTCCTTCAATGATCCTAAATTTACGTCTTGGGGGCCTAATCGACCATTTTTCCCGCCTGATTACAGAGAAAAGCTAATATTGACCCCCACTCGGCTCAAACAAATGTTAACCCTTTATTCCTGCCCCCCTTCGAAAAAAAGCTCATAAAATATACCTAATTAAAAAATATCCCCGAGTCAAGACTGACTTCCATAAAGAATGTCAATTAAGGCTGGGACGTTTTTTCTTCCCGTGTATTTTTTTAGCAATATTTTCTGTCGTACCGCGACCGGCGAAGGGTTAAGATAGCAAAATTAGTATAGGCATGAAATATTGAGTAATTTAATATTTGGCGTTAGGGAGTTTTTTGTGAGCCGTTTAATTTCAAAAAAGTCCTTTTCAAAGAAACAAAATGGATTCGATTTATATTTTTCTGTTTGTTCAAATTGTGAATTTGATTAAAATGTCCAGAGTTAATGATATTTACCTTATTATCAAAATTAATATCGTTAAAGTTATTTGTTTTTCCAGAGTTAATGATATTTACCTTATTGTCAAAATTAATATCGTTAAAGTTATTTATTTTTTGTTTATTGAAATTTAAAATAAGACTTCAAATCCATAAATCTGAGAACACTAGTCTTTTAGCACTATGTATGCTATATTAAGCCCTTAGAGTTAGTTTACATTGCATCGTGACGTTTAGATGTGATGTAATGCATTTTTAAATGCTCCACTGAAAACTATGCTTTATTTACTACAAAAGAAGATACGCTGATTTTTTTTCATAAAATTAGGGGGAAAACTAGCAAACGGCTCACCTGATGGAAAGCAACTATCGTCGCCCATGGATATTTGCAACATCAGAAGAATTGCAGGACTGTCTTGTCGATCGCGATGTCGGGCTGCCTGTTCCAAATTTGAATGACACATTTTAAAACGCAATGCAATTCCTCGCGACTATAGCAACATGAATTGACCTAACTGCTGCGCTCAGAGACGATTATTAAATACTTAAAATTTAAATGTAATTAAATGAAGATTTTGACATAAGCCCCACACATTATCTCTCAAACCCTTCATAAAAGTTTATTCATCATTTAATGTCTGTCAGTGCGGCCGTTAGGTACTTTGAGTAGTGGCACTACTAATATATTATATTTTGTGGTAGTGGCATATCTTGCATGCTGGCGAGTTTATGGGTGGCAATTGGCATGCCACGCGCGGTCACAGGCCTTGAATTTCGTGTTGTTTCTTGTTGGTTTCGAAGGTCGTAACCTTCATGCTACAATTAAACAGTTACTCATCAAATTAAATAATAATTAACAGGTTAATATAATAAGGAAATTCACGACAGCTCTTTTGTTTTTTAATAAATTTTAACCTTCACAGTTTATTTTATGCAAAATTTTTAATTAGCCTGTATGATCGCATGGGAAAATACGTCGTTTTGGGTTTTCTTTCTTTCGTTTCGTGTTTCAGAAGTTTATTTGGATTTTTACGATACTTAACATACTTTGTAAATCGTACCTATTGGTATCCAATATTCCAGTTAAAAGTTAAACGCAGATTAAAATACCTCTCTCGATGTAAGTCTTACCTCCGTACTCAGACATTCATATCAAGCTTAAATCTTCATTAAATTTAAGTAATCATTAACACTCCGGAAGTGTGGCCATTAGTCTTAATAAAGGAAAATGCATGAAATGATAAAATTTTGCTACTAGCTGTTGCCCGCAACTTCGTCCGCGTGAATGTGTGTTATTATAATCGAGATTAAGAAAATTAAATACTCTTAATCAACAACGTATTTATTTGGATGAGGATTAATATTATATTATACACATATTTACATATTTAATACACATCAAAGACCCAGGAACATCGAAGGCTATTAAGTAGCTTCCGACGGCGGGATTCAAACCACAGATATCCTTAAAAATATCCTTTCTTAGTAAATGACTTGGCGTGGACAGGGTATAGGGGGCACAGGACAGGAGACAGGGGATACAGTATTAATTACTGTACTTAGGTGGTTTTAAAAGAGCCATTATTTCTTATGTCTTAAAAGCCATACACTACCCTAAATATGCATTACAGACCTGTAAGCACTCAACTGTGATGATATTGCTACTATGATATTTATTACATATAGCCAGTATAAAATATTGTTGTTGAATTATGATGAACATAATTTGCACAGTAACATAATATGCTTTCCGTTTTTAAAACAACGCCGAGACCCCCAAACTTGTATAGACTATAAGGAGTCAGGAGTTCTCTCAGCATCTTTGGGACCATGGTATACCTGGTGCAAAATCTTACTTTTTGATAGCATATGCTTAGAATACTTCTAATAAAACCAAAATCACTATATTTTTCCGTATAAATTTAAAAAAATTCCCTACATAAGTACCACATGGATCCTATTATCAAATTGCCACCTTAGTAACCGTAGCACCAAATTAGAATCATGTACTTTAACACAACAAAATAATTTTCAAAATCGCTATGAAACGCGAGACTCGATCTAAAAGATTATGAAAAGTACTAATATAGGGCCATAATGTGATGATGATGAATATAATTTGCACAGTAGCATAATATATGCTTTCCGTTCTTAAAACAACACTGAAACCCCCAAACTTGTATCTATAAGGAATCAGGAGTTCCGTCAGCACCTTCGCAACCATGGTATACCTACCTTGATGCAAAATCTTACTTTTTGGTAGCATATGCTTAGTATTACTTTACATAAAACCAAAATTACCATATGTTTCCATATAAATTTTGAGGAGTTCCCTCGATTACTCATGGATCCTATCATCAGGTCACCACTTTTGTGAACATGGTACCAAATTCGAGTCAGACCTTATACAATAAAAAAACAATTATGACAATCGGACCACCAACAGCAAAGTCAACATAAAGTCCTCCTTTTTTGGAAGTCGGTTAATTTTTTTATCTAAGATGTTGACCAGGGATGTAAGGTATCACCATGCCAAATTTCATTAGAATCGGTCCAGCGGATTCAGAGATTAGCCTGTACAAACAGACAAACAGACAGAGAAACAAAAATTTCAAAAACAGTTGAGATATTGTGTTCTATTACTCTTGTAAAATGCTACTGACTTGTTTTTTTAAGTTTTTATTCAATGTACCAAAATTTTACCTCTACGATTTTATTATATGTATAGATTAGTTATATTATGTTCAGTTAGAAATACTAAGCTACATATTAAATTATTGAAAAAATATAATACCATTTTTTAAAATTAAATCTTACTGAGTAACTATGGCAACGAGGTTCGTAAGCATTCACCGCTGTTGTCGACGACCGAACATAACAATAAAACACTGTAACATTTGTCATACAAATGATTAACAAGTACGTACTTGAGGACATAATATGTAACAGTAGGTATTTAAAACATATTATTACTCATACATTCATACCTAAGCGACTGTGATAAGCTCAAAGTTCATTGCCGGTGTTTTCCTCTGACTAATGTTTCTTCAGACAGTTTTATAGTATATAAATATAGAAAAAATATAGAAAAATAAAATAAATAAACATTATTTATTTTTAGATGTCTATAAATTAATATAAAATTATTATAAGCAAATTATTAGTGTTAAGTGATGAAAAACATTACTTTTAACTTTGCATTTATTTTATTTTTTTACTTCGTTAGCTTTTATATTCAATAAAGAAAAAAAAAAGCGTCAAATGAACCGTTAAGTGGCCGCTTCTAATCCCCGCACGAGATGTTTGTCGCTCACTAATTCAATTTAGAACGCGAAAAATATATCGCGTAGATTAGTCGACGGGAAAAAAAAGAAAAAAAACTTCGTCGAATCTGGGCTCCTTGAAAAATCCTTATTAAATCCCGCTCCAGCTAAATAAGTTTATTCGGCGAGTACCATTTTTTCACCTTTTAGGGTTCTTTGAAATCACGAATAATTAGCTATTGAGGACGTTCTTGGAAATCGAGAAATATTTTTTTAATTTTTAAAATCTGAAAAAAGTACACATTATATAAGTTGTCTGTTATTTTGAGGAGAAGAAAATTAACGCTATTCATACATAGTGCTTATTATGTTGCAAACACAATATTCACTAATAAACAATATTCACTAGGCAGATAATTAATATAAAACTTACAGTTGTTATTGCTATCATAACGAATGACGATCTTTAATTACAATACGACCTGCTCCAATAAATAATAATAAAGAAGAAAGAAAAAGAAAAAGAAGATAAATAATACATTATTCATGTCTTATGATAGTAATCTCAAGTGAGATTTGATACATAAGGAAAAATACTTTCATTAGTTTTAAGCTCAAGCAATTTCAAATTTTTACCTTCATAATTGTTATTAAACTGATCCACTGTAAAGGCCTAAGCAGCTCAATCATCTTTACCTATATTGAATGACTCTACATAGAGTTCCTAAGTTTTATTGTCCTTTGCATTAATTGATTTAAAAAAAACCCTGATTCGTACGGAACTAGGCCCCGTCGCTCCTGGCAGTTTCTTTATAAATTAGTAAACATTTTTAGCGATTTGTATGGCTTAGGGCCGTAATTAGTGATTGTCTCCTTTGGGCGCCATTTTATATTGGCATTTTTTTTTCTTTTGACTAATGAAGGGGAGCGAAGTGAGAAAAATCATGGGATTTGAGGATTATCCCGATTTATATGTTGAGTTTAGAAATTAATTTATTAAAAGAATAAAATTTACGTTCCTTCAAAGAAGATAATTCAATACTTACATTTTAAAATCAGTAAAATTAAATAATTTTGAAATGAAAAATAAATGACTATTATTAAATTATTTATTAAAAATATCTACTCACACGAACTTGTAAAGAATTAGATTTAAAGCAAGATTAAAAACAAAAAACATAAGATTCAACCAAAAAGTTACCAAATAAGAAATTCTCCTCCCATACCTGATTTCAACATAGTACAAACATATCTAGTATATTGTTTATCCAAGCTTTTAAACAACATAAACGCCAAACAAAATAACAACAAAATAGCGCGAATTGAAACAATATACAAAATGAATATGTGCAACATTTATTATAATGTTCACCGCAATCAACACAGCATCACAATCAAACATCTCGCTATTCATACATTTCATACAAGCGTACATCTCGTACATACATCTCATACACGATAAGCAAAATGGCTGTCGCCGATGAAAAGTAAATACATAAATAAATAGATATGCAAGTTGCATGCGAGCGCCCAACAATACTAACGATGAGAATATGTGGATAGGGCTACATTATTTATTTACTAGAAAACCTGTTATCTAAGCTAAACCTAGTAATCGCAGTTTCCCATGGGAAGACTGAATAATCGGCCAAGTGCAAGTTGGACTCGCGCACGAAGGGTTCCGTACCACTATAGAGCAAAAATAAGAAAAATATATACAATGTTTTTTTATGTTTTTGTATGGGAGCCCCCCTTAATTATTAATTTTATTTTATTATGAATTATTAAAGTACAAATAAAACTGAGTAATTTATGAACATTTCAGGTGGCTACCTGTTGTCATCATTAATAATGAACAAAAAAAATGTAAATAAAATCACGTTTGTTGTATGGGAGCGCCCTTTAAATATTAAATTTATTTTGTTTTTAGTATTTGTTGTTGTAGCGGCAATAGAAATACATAATTAAAAAATTTCAACTCTCTAGCTATTACCGTTCTTGAGTTACAGCCTGGAGACAGACGGACAGACGGACAGACATCGAAGTCTCAGTAATAGGGTCCCGTTTTTACCCTCTCGGTACGGAACCCTAAAAAGGCTACTTTTTCGGAATAAAAAGTAGCAAATGTGTTCTCCAGAGCCTGAACTACCATCCCAAATTTAATTAACATTGTTTCTATGTGTGTACGTGTAATATTGTAAAGAGATAATAATTTTAACACACGAGACGTATACTCCTTTAGTGACAAAAACTAATATTTTTCTTTCAAATCAGTTCCGTGCTTGAAACTTGAAGAGGCAACAGATAGACAGTTTCGCATTTCTAATATTACTATGTATTGTTATTCATTTGTTACCTATATTGTCTTCGGTTTGATGATTCAATGTCCTCGGTAAGCTGATGCCTTATGCTTAATGTATGCATATTTATACGTTCCAAAAAGGACTTGAAAATAATATTGTAGAGGCAACAACAACAGGCACAAAATGTAATAATTTAGAGCTGCTATTGTGAGATTATTAAATAAAACATTAACCCCTTACTAATAAACGTTGTATAAGCTTTGAATAGTTTTACAGTGTTTTGTTCCTGTCACACAAGTGACTTTTTAATTGGATTGAAGAAGACAAAACACTGTATAACTATTCAAAGCTTATACAGCGTTTATTAGTAAGGGGGTATATGTGTATATTATGTTCATTGCGGTCTGTGTCATGTGTGTTACTTACAAAAAGAACTATATAATAAAGCTCAATTCATACTAATATTATAAATTGCGAAAGTGTGTCTGTCTGTCTGTTACCTCCTCACGCCCAAACCGCTGAAATTTGGTATGAAGATACTTTTAGACCCGGTAAAGGACATAGGATACTTTTTATCCCGGAAAAATGTACAGTTCCCATACGATAAACGAACTTTGGCGCAACGAAGTTTGGGGCGTCATCTATAAAATAAATTACCAATAGCACAATCATCTTCAGTCAAAAAGTATGACTGTTTCATTTACTTTATCTCTGTTTTTTCCCGTGTGTGGAGGGTTACGATTTTCGAGTATTATAGTATATTGTGTGTCTGATGTGTGAATAATTTTCTAAATCGCATAAATATCGCAATATGGTTATTAATTTATAATTTTTATTAGATTATTATACTATCGTATCCATACAAAATTTTCAACCGAAACTAGTGCAGTTCAAACGGAGGCAAACTTCCCCAGCGCAGTGTGAACGCGTCGTTCCGATACAGTTGGTACCAGTACCTTACACAAATATACATAATACTGTCGACAATATGTGGATTGTGTACTTAAAAACATTTACTTTATTGAAACAATTATTATGTTAAGTTGTTTTGGAATTGCACAAGACTAGACTGAGTCCTGTTGTATTACTGTAGATGACTCTTTCTTTGCTCGTAGGGGTGTTTTCTAAATCGACGATCGTTTTATATCGGCTGGGTACACTATAAATTATATTATGTTGTTCTTCTTCTATTCTTCATTAAAAAAAAAAATTTCCAAAAAATGAAATATCAAAAATACGACTGTTTTGTTTTTCTAAATAAAATAAACCCTTGCACACAATATTAAGTGTCATCGTGAGAACTCCAAAAAATAGTGCTACTAGTATTACGTCCTCTAAATGCATTATGATCATGAGAGTAAAAAGGAATAGAGAGTGCTCTTGTGTACTGCGCACACACTTGGGCACTATAAAATTACTCCTGCGTAACTGGCCTGCCGTCCAAGCATACGCCAACGAGATATCTCGTGGATATCTCACTCTCGAGCGTAGTGATATTGTCGATATCGATATATATCTCTTTTTCCCTAACATGCGTACGTCGAGAGATAAATTTATCGTTCGTAGACTAGCTTCACAGATAATAGGTATATATCGACAAAGTACTCTTCTCGTTTGTCAAAGTCTTGGTAAAACTCGATAAAAATGTGTTGTCATGTTTGGGTTCGTAGACCAAAATAGCACAGATTAAGAAAAAAAAAACACAATTATCTCTAATTTTGACGACAGACACGAGAAAAAAAGTATGTCATGTTAGGGTCAATAGAGATGAAGAGATAAACCAATTAACATCGAGAAAACTAGACAAATTTTTCTCGTTTGCGCATCCTAGGCCGGCTGGTTACAATGAAACCGGCCACCGTCACCGAAACCGGTGTGGGATTATTATTACTTATTAAATGCATTAACATTATGATGACCAAGAAAAGAGTCATCAGTCTTAAAAGGGACGAACTCAGGACTGCAAGCCGATCTAATGCGTCATCTCAAATTGCGAGAAAAGGAGGCTCTGGATGAAAAACAACGTCAATAGAAATTCCCTAGAGCAGTGGTCATTGTAACTTTACATTTGAAGGGACTGTCTAATGGGCTTGGGTTACTAACCCTGCGAAGAACGACAGATGATATTAATACGATATTTAGGGCCAGTTTCACCACTTCCTGATAATGTGCCGGATAGGCTATCCACAATTTTTTTGACAGATTCTCCATACTTCATCTGTCAAGTTAAGTGGTGGATAGCCTATTCGGCACTTATCAGGAAGTGGTGAAACAGACCCTTAGCCTAGGGTTATCTTTAATATAAACTGGCACAAATGGGCGACAGAATAAGAAAGGACAAGAAAACGCAGTGTCAATGGTAAAGAATGATGATAGTAACATTTTTTACAAACATCAAAAACATGTTAAAATCTCCTTTAGCCCATCCTAACTGTTATGCGGTATGCCGAACGTTATATTTCCAGATTTAACAGTAATCACGTACTTAAACTATGCATCTGCACATCTGCACATTCAGACATGATTTATTTTGTTTACAAGTGGGTCAAATCAATTCGTGCTTATTGAATAATTACCTACTGCCTGTTAGTATTGATGTATCGCGTGTATGTTTCGATGTGATGTATGAAAACAATTTAGATTGTCTTATTGTGTAAGTTATTGAAACACCTAGCAAAAATAATATAAGGTGTGTGTTTAATCTTACCACACCTTAAATAAAGACGTGAGTGGAAGAACCAAATAACTAACTCAAATCAAATCAAAAATGAAAATAGTTTTTATTCAGAGTAATTTTTTCACAAAAAAATTCCGAACGTCGTAACTAAGGTGCCTACCACCGGTTCGGGAACTAACCCGGCGAGAAGAACCGGAAAGAATCTTTGGCTAAAAAGATGGAAAATTACAATTAAAAAAAATCATATAACAATATTATTATGACTTATAGCTATTTACAATAGGAAATATAAAAAATAGCCAATAGGAACATTGTATAACATACGAATAATTACAATTTTTTTTCTTTATAATTTTAACAAACCTTGTAACTTACCAACTTCATCGTCTAGTTGATGTATCTGGCTACACATTAAATCCACCGATTTTTGATTTCAAATCATAATTCCGGCCCTAAAGCCTCCGTTTATGCTTATTCCACGAATGCCTACAATTTAATAATAAAGTTATTTAAGTTACGTCTAATAGCCTTACTATTTATGCCCTTTTGCGCCAACTGCAAATTAAGGGTATTTTAGGTGTCTACCAGGTTTTCAAAGTATTTAGGGCTTTTAGGTCTTAAGAATTTAGATGCCATATAATACTTACTACAAAAAAAACTTTTATAGTGTTGATACTTTTTGGTACTTACCTTAATTTGCCGCATGACAGAACAAACAACATTAGGGTACGGTTGGCAAAATTATCAGACTTATCTTAAAAATCTGTAGTCAGATAAACAATTGTTATACTCAATACAGCAATACTAACACGGGTAAGCCGTATTACTTGGAAAAAAAGAGAACGATTACCTTAAAATTCAATTTAAGATCTGTTTCCTTTGAAATATAAAAGTAATTATTCCCGATCGAGACTTAAAGTGGATATTTTCCATTAAATATTAATAAATGCACAAAAATCTCTTTGTGTATTGAGATGCGACTAATCGCCAAAGCGAGGCTCATCCATCCCTTTCTTCAGATTCAATTAAATCGAACGCTCAACCGTTTTTTGTATCATACGCCAAAGTGGCTTATTTAGCCGACTTCAAAAAGGTGGTTTTATGTTCGGCTGTACACTTTTTGACTTCACCGATTGGAGCTTGACTGAAAGAATTGGTATTCTTGTGTTAAGACTAGTGACGCTGACGACTGACTTAGATCAAATGTGAAACCGGGTCATCACTGGTTAATTATGATTTTTTTTTTACATTTTGTTATCGATTCCGAAGATTGGTAATGACGTATTTTTTACTAAAAAATCTACAGTTAATGAAAATCTTACGCTATGAACGACGATTTTAAACTTTTACCCCAAAACATGTCACACACGTCGAGATTGGTAATGACGTATTTTTTACTGAAAAATCTACAGTAAATGAAAATCTTACGCTATGAACGACAATTTTAAACTTTTACCCCAAAACATGTCACACACGTCGAGATTGGTAATGACGTATTTTTTAACTGAAAAATCTACAGTAAATGAAAATCTTATGCTATGAACGACAATTTTAAACTTTTACCCCAAAACATGTCACACACGTCGAGATTGGTAATGACGTATTTTTTACTGAAAAATCTACAGTAAATGAAAATCTTACGCTATGAACGACAATTTTAAACTTTTACCCCAAAACATGTTACACACGTCGTTTGTTCCTTTTACTATCTCAAATAAAAAATAATACGACTTCTGTTCCATTGTTCCAATAAAGTTTTCTCTAGTGATATATAAAAGAATCCCTTAAACACATAAGAATTATTATTTCGTTTCATTATAAAAATATATTATAAAAATATTATAAAAATTAGCGCCGTTTGTGGTTTAGATAGCTGCAAGGGCAGACTGTGGTGTGCATTGACGCATTTTCTACAAACGTAGTAACGTAGTTTAATACGTAGTAGGCGCATTCCATTGGAAACTTTCTTGTGGTAAAGTGAATACCAAAGTAGGTCAAGGGTTAGTTGACATTGCAACGTGACGCAGCGATGCGCTGAAATTAGATAAAAGCCGTCATGTGTTTTTCCGGGTGTGTCCAACTGTTATTTTTAAATAACATTAGATGACACCCGCAACTCCGTTGCGCCAAAATTCGTTTATCGCGCGGGAACCGTACATTTTTCCGGGATGAAAAGTATCCAATGTCCTTTCCCAGGACTCAAAGAGTTTCCATACCAAATTTCAGCATAATCGGTTCAGCGGTTTGGGCATGAAGAGGTAACAGACAGACAGATAAACGGACAGAAAGGCAGACAGACACACTTATTCGCATTTATAATAATTAGTAAATATGAGTAAATATGGATATCGACTATAAGGGTGAAGCCAAACGAGCGTAATTTGTGAGTTGTGAGTCGCAGAATTTCTGCCGAGTAAATATCTTTTCATACAAATCATGACTCACAAAATTACGCTCGTGTGAATCAAACAGGACTTTTGTATGAAACTGAATGCAGCAGAATTCTGCCGAACCGAAATTCTGCGACTCACAACTCACAAATTACGCTCGTTTGGCTTCGCCCTAAGTAGCTATTACAGCAGCATTGTGCGGCACCAGCAGCCTTTAATTTTAAATTAGCATACATCAGTCTATCGGTCTATTAGTAACAAACTATATGCTGGAATCACTAATCGTAGATAGTAACCATCTAACTAATTATAATTATCTAATATTATCAATATGGTTGTTACAGACGATGCCGGCCACCCGGGACAACTCCAAGAACGCTTTCTCACGCACCATATCTAACAGTAAGTTTTATTATTTAATACAGTACAGTCGAAAATTTCCAACGATAAGCACAAAATCTAATATACAGGGTGTAACAAAAATAAGTGATAATACTTTAGGGTGTGTACGTGTTCCTTGTAGAGAGTTCACTGTGAAAGTAGCAGCGCTGAAAGACGAATTTTTTTTTTCACTTTTGTATGGCCAAGTTCCCGAGCGTCACGAGTTTTCCCATACAAAAGTGAAAAAAAAAATTCGTCTTTCAGCGCTGCTACTTTCACAGTGAACTCTCTGCGAGGAACACGTACACACCCTAAAGTATTATCACTTGTTTTTGTTACACTCTGTATAGAATTCTCGTGTCAGAGTGTTTGTGCGCGAACTCCTCCAAAACGGCTCAACCGATTTTAATAAAATTTTGTATGTACCATCGAGCAAATTGATTCCTAGGCAGTTGACAGACCAACGTCATTTGGTCGGATCATGTCAATTAAGCTTCGGCCAAACATACGTGACCAAAGCGACTGCGAAGCGGGAGCGTCTGCAACGCGGGACGTTCGCGTCGGCAGAGGGGATAATCTACGGTTTCGCACCGAAGTCGCGCAGGTGTGCACACCAGTTTCGCGTTGCAGACGCTCCCGTCCCGCGTCTCGCTTTCGTCCCGCGTTACTGACGGGTAGGTCTGGCCGAAGCCTTAATGTTAGTAATAGGCATGACGAACATTTTTTTTTCTTGTTGGTAAGTGAAGGACCATTCAAAAATAGAAATATCAGTGAAAAAATGACTCTGATAGCATAAAAACTCTCCAAGATATCGCAATTCAAAACTCACATAAAATAGACTTTCCCAAAACGCTCCATACAAAATGTCAGCTAACTGTGACGTCACGCCTAGCTAGTTTTTTCGATAGCTATGTTAAATATTGAGTTTATGAAAGTGGTTTCGTAAGAAAAAATGTTAAAAATCTGCATAACTTATCGAATGGTACACAAAAATTAAGGAATTTAATAAAAAAGATTTGACTTGACTTAACTTGACGAAAAAACTTTGAAGGCTCAAAACAAAAAAAAATATAATAAGTTATGACGCTGAAATTTTGGGAATACCTATTTTTCATCGCTATGTCTTTATTTTATTTTAAAAATCAGCTAATCTTTGACCTTGTCGTCATCCCTATTGTGATCTATCAGCTGGGTTTGACGTAACGCGACCAAATTACGTAGGTCCACTATCTGCCTAGGAATCAACTTCCTCAATAGTACTATCAGAGAAGTTGATTCCTAGGCAGATGGCGGACCTAAGTAATTTGGTCGCTTTAAGTCAAACTCATCCGACCGATCACAGCCAAATGCTAAGTGCTAACATTGAATTGACTTACGCCGACCAAATGACGTAGGTCCGTCAACTGCCTAGGAATCAATTTCCTCGATGGTACATTCGTTAGGCCTGAGAATAGGTTTTTATCTACTTTTTAGGGTTCCGTACCCAAAGGGTAAAAACGGGACCCTATTACTAAGACTTCGTTGTCTGTCTGGTTCCAGGCTGTATCTCAAGAACCATTATAGGTAGACTTCTGAAATTTTCACAGATTGTGTATATCTGTTGCCGCTATATTGTTATAGAGGCAACAGATATTTTAACTCGATACAATAATGGCACTTGAAATTTTCACAAAGGCCTTAATTATATATGTTTAATTTAATAAATAATCATAATATTAAATAAAATAAAAACTAAAATAAAATAATCCCTAACTCTTTATCTCCCTAAGTCTTTCAACTAAGGAAACGTAACTCCCATACTATTACCGTTTTATTTAAAGGAGAATGAAGTAAAGTAGTCCAAATTTCCACCACTAACGAGACCCATATTGACTTATTGACCATTAAATATAGAGTAACTTTCATTATGAGACAAATTAAAAATAAGCTGTCAGTAAAAAGTTATGTCCATATGAAAAATTATTTTTTTGTGTGAAAATATTGATATTGATGTTCATCTATTTCAGTGAAAACCTAATAAGAAATACCAAGCGGCATGACATGACATAGATTGAGTAGTTAAAAAGTGCAATGGATCATATTAACACTATTTTATGGAATAAAATGGTAGAAAACTATTTCGTTCCTTCATAACTTTTTACTTACAGGATATTTTTGGTTGCGGTCCAGTTATAATGATTCCGTATTTAGCAGACCATTACGTAAGTGTTATTAGTTGTGGCCATTTGCACCAAACTCAATACATTTTTATTACATCTACAATATTTTTCATACAAAATGGTAAAACACATGACTTTCATTCAGCCATAACTTTTCACTGACAGGGTATTTTTGATTGCGGTCTGGTTATAATGATTCAGTATTTAGTAGACAATTTTACTATATAATATGTCTCGTTAGTGGTGGGTATTTGGACCAAACTCCATACATTTTAAAACATACTCCTTTGGTTCGTTTCGAACTGTCATGTAACGTCAGCCTGATACCGCTGAAGGCCACCTAAATATTGCAAAACATGTTTTTTGACGGAGTTACTTTTCTTTAGTTTTTATTATTCGTAGATTTTTGGCTTATTTTTTCTCTGTAACGGTACGGAACCCTTCGTGCGCGAGTTCGACTCGCACTTGGCCGATTATTATTATATTGATACAACGTTTGCCGGGTGAGCTAGTACCGTAGTAGTATATTAGGTATGATATTATGTCTCGTACAATTTAATGATGTAATTATAATAATAGATTAAACGAATACAATAAATAGTTATAATAATTTATTATGTACTAAGTACATAGCTAGGTACATAAAAGTGTAATACGTTTTGAAACAGAATATAACTGCACTACGATAAGTTTTTGAGACAAGCCAAAAACTTACGCCTCCAGTGCTACTTAGTAATAGTTACATTCACATTTCAAGTCTCAAAGATATTTGTTTAGACAACCCCAATTGCATAAAAGCATTGCTGCATTGCATTTTCCATTTAAGAGCGAGCTGTCGTTTTCTAATAAGTATTACGATCCCGGAAGACGATTGACTCAAATGAAATTGAGATTTATTTAATCATTGTATATTTATCTGATATTTGGCTAACCGAAAACACAATTCACTTATTTTGACTCGATAGTTTTATTTTTGAAATTATGAATCTTTCTGGGCTTTTCAACAAATACCTGTTACACTTATTGAGTTACTATCATTAAATAACTTGCACTACTATAATCACACACTTTATAAAATAGTAGCTAAAGGAAATATTAGAATTGTATTTAATTTTTAAGTAATCATCAAAAACATTTTTAGAACTTACGACCTTTACTTTCGTGCTATAATGCGGGAACCGTTGTTACGCGATATTGTTCACTATTAGCTGCAGCGTAAAGCATATTGCCCGGAGGCACGATTCATGGAATCATTGTATCACGATTGCGGTGTGTGTAGGCGGGGCTAGCGTTTTGACAGTAGGCTCCTCTTTATGTCAAATTACCTACCGGTAAAATGCTCTGATTAAAAACTCTGGTTTTGAGGGAATGCAGAATCCATGATTCAAAGTCCCGAAGCTTCTTGAATGCTGTCCAGCTCAAAAGTATTCTTCTATTCAATCCTTTAATTACAGAAATGTACGTTTCAGGTAGCATCTCCATGTCAGCGAAGGTGTACCATCCAGCCACGAACCTGATGCCGCCATCCCCTCCTCAATCTCCCACGGGAGTCGCTCCACCCTTCGGCACCAGCAGATCCAGTTCCACCAACTCCTTTAGTAGACAGAACAGTCAGACAAGTGGGAAGTACTCATGATAACCGAGACTGTGATGATATGGCTAAGAAAAAAAAATGAAAAAAATGGAGCAGAACTCTTTTAGTCGAAGAAAGAAGATGGCTGATGGTGCTGTACATTTCAGTTGGATAAATTAGTCTATAATAATTATTTTAATGAGTATTGATGATAGTATATTAAATTGTATATTATTACCTTGTTAATAAAATGTTTCTAAATAAGCTTATTAATTGTAAAGAAATTAATTCGTAATATTTCGCTAAAAGAGGTCAGAGTTAAAAAAAAATTTCGAAATTCAAGATCGCACACAAACTTGTGGCTGTGGCAAAAGGCGCAACTGGTATCACAAGCAGAATTTAATAGGCGACTCGTTATAAGAACACACTTTGGAAGCAGGTGCCAATTTAATTTCTGCGTGTTGTACCTATAGCTGTAAATTGTTGTGTTATAATCTGAGGTCGGAATTAGGTAGCATAATATGTAGATTGTAGTTGCTTGCATCCAAATGTTGATGTTTATATGGATTTTAATAATAATTTGAATTGGGTTTCCCTATTAATAATTTCAGTTATTATTATTTTTTACGGAACAAAACATGATGATAATAACAACTAAGCTAGTAGTGGTAAAATTTATCGAAACAAAAAGATAAAGTTTGATAAAAAAAAAGATAAATAATATGATGGATTTGTTTTCTATCTTGAATAATTTTACTACTTTTCTATCATAATATAAATACTAATATTAATTCTTATTATGTTGGTTACATTTATTTTACTGTAGCTATAATATGTATTTAATGTTAAAAACTGTGATGCTCTTGCTCAAGCCTCGCATTCATTTTCAAAAAAAAAGTTGATGTTATTGTGGACCAAACTACAAAAATAATAATTCAAGTCAATTTTTCACTGATATTTTGTGACTAGATTATTTAAAATTATGTACAACTTATTCATTTATAAATTAATATTATTATGAAGTAGGTATCATTTATGAACCTATAATATTCTGTCAGTGACAGGAAAATCATTTCCGTGGTGGTCGTAAGTTTCCTGGAAAATAGTTTTAATAGTAATAAGGGTCAATAACTATGATATTTTATAACATATATTTTGGGAAAGGAAAACTGCTGGAACCTGCATGACGAAATAAAATATGATCATGAATACCTATTATAATACTGTATAATATACAGTATACACATACTGTCTATACTCTATACAGTATATACAGCATACCCAGCTATGTAGGTATGTACAGTACAGTTATGAATTTAGAACAAAATTATAGTGAATATTTCGTTAAACTTGAACTTCTCTTTTGGCACCTTGCAGGTTCTTCTGCAATGATAATTAATAGATAGAAAATTATGGGAACAAATATAATGACCACCATAAAATGCTCTGATACCCTAAGCTATGATAACCAAAAAAATAAAGTCTAAAATTACAATACTACTAGCTATTTTTGTCACGACTACACCTCAAATTGTAATCGAACGCCAAATATAGTAAACGATCACCAAATATAGTAAAAAATTACCAAATCCTAGCGAGCAAATCAATGCAATATTTCTGTCCTGTAATTTATAATTCCTTATTATGTTAGGTATATTGTCTCCGGCCTGCAGTCCCCTCCCACCGCACCGCAAGCGCCGAGCATGCCAGTAGTCCGGACACGCATGCCCCACGTGTAAAATCAGTTCAGCGGTTTAGACATGAAGTGGTAACAGACAGACACCTACCCTTTCCAATTTAAAATATTAGTATGGATTATGTTATTTACTTATTACTTTATTTAGATTATGTAATTTAGTTATTTACTTCAATCTATTCTTTCGTTTCTCATTTTAAATCAAAATGTAGTTCAAAATATTTGTTTTTTATTTATTATTTTTCGGTTAGCAACTATTTTTTGGGTCATTTTGCTTTAAAAGGATAGAGAGAGATGAAAATACTTTGGTTATCATTTAACATTAATGCTAGTATAATGTTGGTGATCATTTACCACTTAAGTACTATTTTTGGTTTAACAATAGTTTATTTGGAGTCATTTTGCATAAATAGGATAGCGATTTGGTTATCATTTTACATTAAATTAATGGTGGTCTGTATTTTGGTGATTGTTTACTATTTTTGTCTGTGAAATTTTCTGGTGGTCAGTTAATTATAAGCCGAAAATTATTATTGTCTTCACTCCAATTTATACCAATAATTTATTTATAATTATTTTAGAAATAGTTTAACGAATTAATATTTCGGTCACGTTTTAGTGACTAAATATAATATTTGAGTGTGTAAATTGTCTACCTAACATAACTAGAATAATTTTGTATGAAATAAAATGTTTGTAAAAAACCATTATAATTTTTGACTTCCTTTTATATTACCTGGATAAGACTATTGGCATAATGGGTAAGAAAATATCATATATAAAATAATAAATAATAATATAATATCAAATAATATGTAATCTGATTTTGAATACCTCTATTTATTATTAGACTGCAAGCGCCACCTATTGTCATAAAACTGTAACAAACGTAAAAGCTATTATTGGATAAGTTGTTTTAGTTCTACAGATAAAACACAGATGGCGCTCACACGGAAGTATCGAAATTTGAAAAATTACGTTTATAAAAGTACTGTTTTGCATATTATGTGTACAGTACCTACAGTTTGTTCGTTGCGATACAGATTTTCAAAGAAAAATAATATTTTGCCTTAGTCCTGGTGGTCGGCATCAGCGCCATATCAGCGTCGCTCTGAACCACCTTACACATTCCTAAAGCGCTATCTATGTGTACGTTTCTGTAACATGATCGATTGACTATTTATTGATTACTCGTACAAGTTCTACTGATCGTTCACAGATGGCCGGCACTTTATAAATTATAAACGATTGCCCATCTCATCAACACACAACATTATCGATGTTGATTCCCATTTTTTTTGAGATCATTTTTTAGGGTTCCGTAGTCAACAAGGAACCCTTATAGTTTCGGTCTGTCTGTCCGTCTGTCCGTCTGTCTGTCTGTCTGTCCGTCTGTCTGTCCGCGTGTTGCTCAGAGACTATAGGACCTACAAAGCTGTAATTTGGCATGAATGCACATATTAATGATGCCGACAAATGGGTACATAAAATCTTAATTTTTTTTATGGTACCTCCCCTACACATCAAGCGGGGTGATTTTATTTTCGCGTCCACCCCATCGTGTGGGGTGTCGTTGGATAGGTTTTTTAAAAATATTATGAGTATTCAAAGATCATCTTCCGATTTAGGGATCCATTTGTGAAATATGAAGTTTTAAAGTGGAAAAAATCGTTAGAGTTCAGTGTCCCTTCTACCAGCTAAACAGTCGTTTCTGGAAATGTGAAAAAATTCACGGGAGTAGGAAATATGCTGAATTTAAAAAGTAAACTATCACGGCTAAGAAGACTTCAAAATTTATTGAGTATTATTAGTCGATGAACTAAAAAAATGTATTCGGCGAAGTATAAAGGAACTTTTCGTCCAAATTCCTTTGAACGGAACTGAGATGATGTTGTTAGCAGTGTAAAACGCGTTATAAATGTTATAAATGTTATATAAACGATAAATTGACCATACAAAAATTATCAAAAACTAGCGGTACCTACTACGGAACCCTATATTGCTCGTGCATATTGCACTTGGTCGGTTTTGTAAAAGATATTGTTTTGCATTACGAAAAATCCCTTATTATAAACATTCAAACACGTTCACAAAAGCTAACCACGAAAGTTTGTTAAAAATATCATACTTGAAACCATAGGTAATGGTTATTTCTCGGAACTTTAAATTTGTAAATAAATAAAACAACTTTTTAATAATTTCCCAAACAAAGCGATATCCCACCGGTCAAGACACATTTATGCCCGGAAAGTCTAACATAAAAATAAAATTTTATTATTAATCGACGAAAAAAAGAGTCATTTTTACAGGAACTTTTTTATTTATTGCCTGTTCCCGCTCCGAAAGCGTCAGGGGGCTTTGTTTCACCATTATCAGTGGTTTTAAGATAGATATAATTCAGAATATCTTTTATGACTTATTAATTTATGTGCTTTTAACACTTTTTAATTATCAAGTTCGCCGCTAAAACTTCCCGCTAATAAATATTTTCGGTATTTCGCTTTAAATTCAAAATTGCTTTTTCATCTAACGCCTTTTGATTCTAAATATTTAGAACATTGAGTTTTGAAAAGACTTTTTTTACCTTTAATTTTTATGGCATCCAAATTCCAATATTTATAACTAAAGAAGTATACCATGTGGAAATGGAAAATAATAATTATGAAATATTAGATAAACAATTATTTTATAATTTTATCCATTTCTACTCGTATAGTGTCTAAACTCTAAAGTCTGAAGTCTGAACAAATGAACAGGCAGACAGTCACGAGGTGTCACATCTATTTATAGTTCAATAAAGATCATTGATAAATGATCGGAGTTCTATTTTGAGACAGTGCATCCCATCACATGCACGATGCACCAAGTGTGATATTAACAGAATAAGATCAGGAGATTGTCCGTGTGTCTTGAATGGAGATCTTTAAACTCAAGAAAACCAAATATTGTCGTAACAATATTTTTTTGAATGGGTGATGGCCATTAAAAAAAGTTGTGCACTGCATGATGCATCTCTTATTGTGTCTAGTTTATACTATTAGCTAGATCTTAAAATTAATAATCTGACCACAAAAAGAAAATTAGTTCTTTATCTCTATCCCGATTGATTGAAGATAGAGAGTAGCGTTAGAGAGTCTCACTCTCCTGCAGTGCTTCTTCACATTCTTCTTTTAAGATGGAAAACTATTTAATCAGGTACATAATTAAGTAGTTAGATTGCTTAGTTTGTTACTTGTATCGCCATAAGCCGATAGCTCAGTATCCACCAACTGTATTTAAATGTTACCGAAAACATTCGAAACTGGCAAAAGCGACAAAAAACAAAATGGAAACAGCAATAAGTGCGTGGCGCGCGGCGACCGCAGCTATTGGTGCGCGTGCAATTGACAGCGCCGCTCAATTTATAGCGGCCGCTGCGGCGCCGCGCTGGATGTGACAACACCTTTATGTTTTTTGATGTAAAAACTTCTTTAGAGCCGTTGTGCCTTTTTGGGATGGGTAGAAAATGGGAAACTCGCGTCAGGATAACTAGTGACTTGATCGAAAATGTTTTAAGACGAAGGAGAGACCGCTAGCCGCTTATGTAGTTTTGATATGTTCCATAATCCATGTGTCACACATAGGTGACATAGGTAATGTAAGGCATGATTGTGATAGGAGAGGACATAATATTATCAGTTCACAGTAAGTATCTGATTATGTATGTCTGCTTTTTTTGCTTAGTTTTCCCGTCTGCCAACACTCCCGGAGTGTAACCCGATTTTTATAGTACCTAATTAAATAAAGTTTCTTATAAATGTGCTTAAGTACCTAAATCTATGTATGTACCATCAAAGAATTATTATTATTTGGTTGTAGAGTTCTGAAGGTTTTCTTTTTCCTTGAAGGCAGGTCGTTGTAGCCCTGACGTCACTGCGACCCTTGAGTATCTATTGTGACTCCTCTGTTCTGAAGGTACATACTAAGGAGTAAGGAATACCTGGTAGTAGTAAAACTAGGCCTATCCAGCCCCAACACAGCCGTGTTCGCACGCATTTAATTAATTCTCACATTGGGATAGTGTGAATTTCGACTGCAACTGAAGCCGGTCGCTCGTTTTATATTAACGTGTGGTGATCGGACCCCTGTGTTGATAGTTGTGTAGTTTTGATATGTTCCATAATCAATATGAGTACACGAATAGGTGTTTGTAGACATAATTATGATAACTAGAGATCGCCCAGTGGTCGAAATTCGACCGTAGTTTCAACGACATTAGGACTACTACCTATATTTTGTAAAAATAATATTGACTTTATCATTTTTTTTTTTCAACTCTTGTCTCTGGGACTTAGCTGATCTCAGACTGGCCGTGTAAGCATTGTCTAATATTATCTAAGATTCAATAAAAAAAACTATAATCCATTTTCAATTTGTCAACTTGTTGTTAACAGACATCAACCATAAATAAAAGAGTATGTACAGGCTTGTCACTCAAAAATCTGTCTATCTATCTTTCCTAGTATGTGTAATGTTTTTTTTGTTAAAAAAATGTATGATAAAAGCATAATTTTAAAATAATATTAGCTCGATGCACTCCTTCACCATATAAAATATAACTGTGCAAAATTTCATTCACCTACGTTTCCCCATTTTTCGCCAAAAGGGATACAAAGTTTTTCGCTCGCGTATTAATATATGGATATCATATAAGATTATAAACATCTATATAGACTTTGTAAGGTACCTCATAAAGTATGTGTAAAACCCTACTCGGGTCCCCTGTCCCCTAAACCCTGCTCCCAAGTCCACTAATCTACCGATGAATCAATTTCTTTGATAGTACCTTTAGGACCTATTTCAATACTTCCTGACAGATAGAGTATGGAGCATCTGTCAAATAAGTTGTGGATAGCCTATCCGGCACCTTATCAGGAAGCGTTCACAGGCCTTTAGTGTACGAGTAGGTTTATAGTTTTTTAGCAACAGCCCACACAGACAGGGAGGCAAATATAGGTAATTACTATTTTATTTGGGCATATAGGTATCGTACCTCTAAAGCCTTGCGACACTTGTAACCCAACCCCAACTGACTACAAGTCTGCGACCGCGGCAGAATTATACCCAAGTGTAAGGCAATCTGCTAACTATAGTGAGTATGACAAGTATTTTACAACTTACTTTAAAAGCTACATAAGTCAGCGCTACCCCACGTTACCAAAACAGACAATATCTCACAGAATCAATTACAGCCAGTAGAAAAAGTCGGTAAAAAATTAGCGAAGGGAGAGATAAATCATCGGGATGAGGAATAATTAGCCGGCGGAGATGGTTTTTTATAATTAAATATAAATATCAAATGAAGCAATCAACTCGATGGTCCTTCGATCTGCCTTTTTTCATTTCGGTACGTTTTAATTGTATTACGCACTGTGTATATTAGGAGAACCATTAATTATGTAATGTTTTTTCTTTTGTTTATCTTTAATTTTAATAGATAGAATAGTAACGGTAGGTTTACTCATGTGTTTTTAATTCGGCTGATATGCCTTTATACATGCTCCATATGAGGCCCTGTGGGCGTCCATAATTAATTGCATAATATATTTTAATGATTTTTTGGCCTCCCTCCCCGTATGAATACCTTTCTCGCGAGATTCACCTAGACTTCCCTCCACCTCACCATCACCTATATCTCATGTAAAATTTAATAATTTACTAATTTAACATCAGCTTTATCAAATTTACAAAAGCAGTATGATAAAGGAACCATGAAAGTTATGCTTTAAAATCTGTTTCTTACAGTTTCTAATGCATATTTTAAAATAGTCTTCTGCTTAGAACCTTAAGGACCTAATTCAATTATCCAGTAGGTGATATAGATAGAAGGTATAGGTTATTATGAAAACTGTTTTTTTGACAAGATTTTTAAAAGAAGACTGATTTTGTATATAAAATAATTTTTTCATAGTCTTGTAATATTATACGGACTCATTTTTTTCAGGTATTAGGTACTCAATTATTTGGCAAGGTATTGGCGCACTAAACTCAAAGTTCAAAGAATTTTCCCTTCGGTAGAATTTGACTCCCTCAAGTGCATCATTTACATGTTTATCAAGGAGGGAGAAGCCGCGCGTATTAACTAGTGGAGGTATCAGATATGAATCTTTAATTTTCCAAATTTATTAAAACGCTAAGCGAAGTCTACGTTCAAACAGCAATATTTTTAGGGCGGAGGTTAACCGTAGTGATGTGCTAGGGATTAGCTCGATATCGATATAATAAAATATGTTGTATTATAATATATTTTTTTCAGAAATACTATAATACTATTTTAATACTAATCACATTGCTAGTTAAAACGTTTAAAGATTTTAAAAACGTCAAGTACACCAATTGTAGTTTTAGAATTACTGCAGATTTTTGATAGGTTTTTGCAAACAAGTAAATTGATATTATCAAATTGATATTGATATTTTATCAAACAAACAAACACACAAAATAGAGGTATAATTTCTATTAAGATCATTGGGATCTTTAAGTGTCAATAAGGCCGATGACACGATCACGAAACAATGTGAGTGCAATTGATGTGTGCACAATACAATCAATTGTCTATTAGGTCATCGGATGATGTCACCGCTTGATTTGCCCCATATTGTTATCATTCAATTATATTGGCGAGGAATTGATTGTGGACCGCGAACGGCCGCGGGGAACGAACTTAGTGGTGAAAATTAAATTCAATATAGATTGAAATATTTAGAGTGATAACAAGATTTGTGACTTCCACATTTAAACAAAAATGTCACTGTGATTTACGTATGTAGGTAAGAGGTATAATTATTTAAGTTTCAATTTGTTTAAAATTATACAATACATTTTAAGATTTTAATACTTCGTAGCAATACCTAACTGTATCAAACTTTAATTTCGCAAGTTGATGCTTGTTCTCAATTAAAAGAAAACTTGTTTTGGCTTTTGAAGATATGAAAACAAAACAATAGAATAAGGTATACATTTTCACCGTGCGGTAGAAAGAAAGTGGATTACTTTTCTTCTACGCCACTCAGGTGGCATTTTCTATCAAATTTTCGATAAGGCCACACGACATTAATACTTCACCCTTTCTAAAAAAGTGTTAAACGAAAAAAATGAGAAAAAATTATCGATACGCGCTCGCTCATCCCTAGTCCGGGTTCGCGATAGGAAATTAAAATTTTCCTCTTCATTTAAAAGAAGTACTGCCCCCGGCTAACTCCTTAATGCGCTACATTTATTTAACCTGTACATACTATACTACATACCACATAGTATATAGAGTACTACATAGACATGCGCTCTCAACTTACTAATTAGGTAACTTACTACGTACAAGTAGTAATTATTACTGCGAGTCATTACAGGAAGATGTTCTTTACTAAGTTAAAGTAATGGGTGTATATTTTAAAAAGTATCTTCTACTATAAATCGCCCTTGAAATACTAGTAGTACCTCAATAACGATAAAAATGACGAAAAAACGACGTAAACAGCAAACTCTTACTGAGTTGTTGTAAAACATTTTTTTTAATAATTACTATCCTATGAAGCGTGTGAACTGTGTATTTTTCGCGATATAATTAAATAACCTGTCCGTTAGGAGGGTATTTTTATTATACATGCGACGACAAACCAAGGAAAATAGGCATTTATTATTATACATTAGTATAAGTAGTTAAAGAAATGAAGACTAACGATATTAGGTACATTGATTTTTAGCTAAATTTAAGCGCCGTAGAGGGTTTAATCGTATGAGGCATAAAGCGCACTTTGATTTTGCGTTACTTTTTTAGTCGGCTCTTTTCTTTTAAAAGTCTAGCTAAAGCGAAGGCAATTATTTTCTTCCCAAAGCTTCAATACGCCGTCAAAGGCGCGCGGACTTAATAACTCCGCTCTAAAGCGGTTTTTTAAACTTCAGTACGAGTATACCTAATGTAAAATTTATTACATATCGAGCCAAGAACGCGAGTCTGGCTTTGAGGGGATTTCAAATACGAGCGTTTGACTTAAACGTGGTCTTTGCTCAATAATATTAAGACACGTTCAGCCAGAAACAAAATACCACTAGAGTAGCATCACCAAATAACATTGGGCATAACGTATAACATAATTACTCATTATAATGATATATTCTGATCATCATAGCAGATCACTATCATTGGATCCATGATTTCTATAAAAAAAGAATGGGTCAGATGAACACGTAGGTACGCACTTTCAATCGTGAGACATCTCTAAGGCCCGTATTTTTGGTCAGTACTTAAGATGCGACCCGGTCTCAAGACGCGGTTCGGCTCTGTGATTGGTCCAAATTTTGACAGCCAACCAATCACAGAGCATGAACCGTGTCTCGAGACCGAGATGCATCTTGAGTACTGACCAAAAATACGGGCCTAAGTCTGTAGGAGCTATCAGTGAAATCGATTGATAGAGAGATCTTGATAGATAGAGAACTTGATCAAGTTATGTTAAGCCCAGACGACAGACTACCACTAACCACCCCGACAAAGTAATGTAAATTTTCGCCATCTACCTCCTCATCAATTTATCTCATTGTAAAAAGGTCCTGGTTAAGTCATTTAGATTTGCAAGAATTTTTTGCTGATGATCTACCCAGAGATGTAATAATTGCAATATAACACCGATACAATATCAGTGAACAGCGGAGCATATCAAATGCACATCTAACAAGTGTCAAGTGAACTTGGCTTCAAATTAGCTCAACATCTACTGACATGGAGCTGCTGTTACAATAATCAAGGAGGTAATCAATTTTATATTTTAAATAATTAACGTAAAATAATCGGCCAAGTGCGAGTTGGACTCGCGCACGAAGGGTTCCGTACCATTATAGAACAAAAATAGGAAAAAAATATATTTTTTGTATGGGAGCCCCCCTTCATTATTTATTTTATTTTTTATTTCTAATTATTAACAATTCAGTATTTTGTGAACATTTTAGGTGCCTATCTATTGCCATCATTTATATCGAGCAAAAAATGGCAAATAAATCTCGTTTGTTGTATGGGAGCCCCCCTTAAATATTTAATTTATTTTGTTTTGTTGTTGTAGCGGCAACAGAAATACATAATCTGTGAAAATTTCATCTCTCTAGCTATTACCGTTCTTGAGTTACAGCCTGGAGACAGACAGACCGACAGACAGACAGACGGAGAGACAGACATCGAAGTCTTAGTAATAGGGTCCCGTTTTTACCCTTTGGGTACGGAACCCTAAAAATCAACTATTTATTACTACAATAACAATTAACTTCTAGGAAAAATATTAGATACAAGACTAAAATAAAATGGGTGAAATACTTTATGTAGTGATCACCGCTTACTGGTGTACGAGTTCTCTCGTGCGGTCCCGAGTGATCTCGTAGTCAATTCTAACGACTATAAATACAATGTGAAAAACGGCGATTGGAAATTATTCCGCTCCCTTATCACCGCTCATGCCAAAGACTTCACTCGGCAAGAATTAAACGTCAATGAGTGCGCAGAAATAATGACAAACACTTTTGTTTACTGTGCAGACGTAGCCTTAGGTCGTAGACCTCTTAAAAAAGATAACAACTGTAAATGGTGGAACAGTAACCTTCTTAATCTTCGACGCGAATTTAGAAGAGCTAGGCGCAAAATTAATAATCTCCGTAAATCTGGTCGCGATCGTTCGGACGACAACTACAAAATAAGTTTAAATAACCTCCGCATCTCAAGGTCACGATATCGTGCCGCCGTTATATTAGCGAAAAATAATATGTTAAGGAATGCCGCAAATAGACTGGATAAAGAGGGCCCCTGGTCCTCTTTATACCACGAGCTTAAACCCAGTAGTAGTAACGAACCACTCTTTTTCTCTAATATTAAAATAAATAACTCTTATACTTGTGGCCTAGAGGAAACGGCTAAGGCATCTCATCATCTCATTCCAGACGATGATCCCGCCTTGGATGATGAACACCACCGCGACGTTAGGAGTAGAATGTTACACCCCATCCATTCACCGGTCTCAGATTTACCTACTTGTGAGGAGTTTATAAAAATCGTGAATCTTTTACCTATTAAAAAATCAGCGGGTGAGGATAAAATATCAAATATCATGATAAAACAAGCGTGTCTAGCGGCTAATTCATCGATACTACACGTTTATAATAGATGTATCGCAGAAGGCGTATTTCCGAAAATTTGGCGTATCGGTTGTTTAAAATTAATTCCTAAAGCGGGTAACAAACCTCCTGACGACCCAAAATCATATCGTCCCATAACGCTACTGCCGAGTTTAGGTAAACTACTAGAACGCCTTATTGTACCTCGCCTGCTACCCGGTGGTCCTAAATTGCATAGTCAACAGTACGGTTTCACCGCCGGGAAATCGACTGTTGACGCGGCGTTAGAAGTAAGAAAAATAGTTAATTTATCGGAAACTAAATACGTGGTCGCCATTTCATTAGATATATCTGGGGCCTTCGACCATGCTTGGTGGCCGATGATACTATTAAAACTAAAAAATCGAGGGTGTTACTGTAATATTTATTCCATAATACATTCTTACTTTTCTAACGGTCAAACTAAGCTTCGTCTAGGACATTGTACACACGCCAAAGATTTAACGTGCGGCTGCCCTCAAGGATCGGTAATTTCGCCTAAATTATGGAACATCGGATTCGACGATTTGTTAAGTCTTCCACTTCCACCGCTTTGCATACTAGTTGGTTACGCTGATGACGGGTTTCTTATCATTCAAGCAAACTCGCGTTCCGAAATTGAGTCTAAAGCCAACAGTAGTCTAAATTTAATATCTGACTGGGGTAAGCGTAATCGGCTGAAATTCGCCGCGCATAAAACTTACCAAATTCTTTTAAAAGGTTCCCTTATATCTTCCCCTAGCATTAAACTTGACAATATTAACGTTAAACGCAAACAGTCACTCTGTTACCTTGGTTTTCATTTGGAAAATAAATTTACATTTTTGGAACATATAATTCAAACCGGTGAGAAAGCCAAACGTAATTTTTACTCGTTTACTAGAATATCTACTTCGACATGGGGCCTCTCATTTAAAACTCTTAAATTAATTTACACCGCGACGTACCTCGGCAGTATTTGCTACGGGGCCCCCGTGTGGGCCGATAGAGCAACTATTGGCGCGGCTCGTCGAAAGTTGCTACAGAGCCAACGTCTTGCGCTTATCTTCTTATGTAAAGCTTATAGGACCACAAGCACCGAAGCTTTACCTGTTTTAGCCGGAGTCTTACCCGTTGACCTTGAGATACAGCGTCGTGCGACAATTTACTATCATAGCAAAAACATTACGAATCCCTACTTTTTAAACGCCCGCGATAAAATAAAAATCACAAGATTGTTTGAACCTTTAGAGGATTCGGTACGTAGTCTAATCTCCGAATGGCAGACGCGTTGGGACAAATCTACTAAAGGGAGACATCTTTATAACTTTTTCCCTAATATTCGTGAACGGCTGTCCAAACACTGGATAGATATTGATCACAGCGTATCTCAATTCCTGACCGGTCATGGAAATTTTAAAGCCAAACTTTACGGATTTAAATTGGTTGCATCACCTATGTGTGAGTGCTCGACCGAGGGCAGTATGTTTGAACAAACCGCCCATCATGTTCTTTGGGAGTGTAGTCTTTGGCAAGAGGAACGAACTACAATGCTGAATAACCTATATTGTAAATCTGGAGTCGCATACTACACTGATCTCGTGGACAGCGCTAGGAACTTCCATGCCTTCAAGCGTTTTTGTCAAAATTATTATTGGCGACAGTCAAACACAATAAACTCCAATATTAACTTAGCTTCAGCTTAGGAGTCACAACCATTAGCCTTATTTCCGTGGTGCTCCCCCTTAAGTTCTCTGACTTTCGGTCATTGCAACTTTGTGCTGTCTCCCGCTTTGTATGGGGAGGGAAACTGGAATTCTTCCTACTCCTCCTATTCTCTTCTGATTAATTTCGTTGCGGGTCCCAAGACAGTTTAAGCATGTCCCTCGGGCTCCCTGAGATCATATCAAAGGGTTTTCGTGGTTGGATACCGCTGTCGATCCTGGTACACAGGAGATACAGTGGTGGGAATGTGTGGTGGGCCAAAGCCCGATAAAAAAAAATACTTTATATTGCAAAACAACGTTTGCCGGAACAGCTAGTAATTATATAAAAATAGCGGTGCGGTCGCACTCTTTTAAAATAAATCGTTACATACAATTGATTGTGATCCTGCGCTGTAGCGGCCAAACCGCTCGTTCATAGATAGATATTATAATATTATTATATAGAGACGCTCGTTCGCGCGGACGCATATAAATCGAGCCTTTCAGCGAATCACTGGCGCTTGGCGAATCAGTGTGATCGTGTCTTAATCGTTTTATCAGCTCTCTACAAATCCAACACTATCTTCGATTCAAACTTAGCATTTGATTTGGATTTAATTAAACATCGATTGTGAGTGATGGAGGATTTCCTCGGCCAGGAATTTTGGCCATGCAGCAATTGGGGCCGCATTTCTTGGATTCTGATTGTCTGTTTGTATTATCCTTATTGCCTGCATAGAATTCACTAAATCTGTCGATAAAATGTTGGCCATCCCTGCGATTTTCTATGGGGACAAAATAAAATTTTCACAATTCCAGATCTCATTCAGGAATTGTCAACATTTTTTGTAAAGGGTGTCTTACTATACGTAAACTTGGTTGCAACTTATACCATCGGAAAAATTGACTTTCTTTCGACTTTCGTTGTTCGGTCGGATTATAAAATCATTTTGTGTAAAAGGTTTTTAATTATATATCTATGGATCAAATTCTCTGATAGTCCAATAAACACTTTGCAAAACATTTTAAGACATACCCAAATCCCAATATGTACAAAGGAGTTTTGTTTAAATAGAGTACAGATAATATTATAGTGGTCGCTATCGATATCAGCCAAAACCATAAATAGATGATAATAAACACGGGAACAAAATATTATCTCAGTAATAAGGGCCCGTCCGCACGTGAGCACACATTACTGCCCTTAAATCATATATTAGCGGCAAAGTAACTGTAATGTAGGACTTATAATCAGAAGGTCGTAAGGGCAGGAACACACTGGGATCTTACATTTTGTAATTAAAAGAATTCATTTTATGAGCTAAACACATCAAAAATACTATTAAGGGTAAATGAGTAAAAAAGATCACTAAATGCATAGTTAGGCGTACTTTTAGGTTATCAATTGTCATACCCGGGTCGGCCATACAATAATTTTCGTTGCCTTAGTATGTATGACAGTATGAGCCATATTTTAGCAGTCCAAGGTGTGAGAGTAATCGTTCTATAGGATGGTATTTCGATGGCTTAACACAAAAATAAATCGGTTAACTTAATGTCATACATTAAACGCGCATAGGCAGTACTTCGTAATATTGGTATAGCAGTTTTTTCGTAATTTTTGTTATTTATGCACCTATACTCTGCGCGCCAGATCCGAGGAATCGGGGTCAGACAAAATAATTGGAACGGTTGTGGACCCTATTATTATATTACTAAGATTTCGATGTCTGTCCGTCTGTCCGTCTGTCTGTCTGTCTGTGTGTCTCCAGGATGTAACTCAAGAACCGCTATAGCTACACTTCTGAAATTTTCACAGATTGTGTATATCTGTTGCCGCTATAAGAACAAATACTAAAAACAAAATAAATTAAATATTTAAGGGGGGCGCCCATACAACAAACGTGATTTTTTGCTATTTTTTGCTCGATATCAATAACGGCAATACATAGGCGCTTGAAATACTCACGAAATACTCAGTTTTATTTGTACTTTAATAATTTATAATAAAATTTAAATAATTGAAATAATTAAGGGGGGCTCCCATACAAAAAACACAATTTTCAGCCTATTTTTGGTACGGAACCCTTAGTGCGCGAGTCCAACTCGCACTTGACCGATTTTTATTTCTTTATATTTCAAATAAAATTAGATAAAATGGTATGTTGAGTAAATTCAAATGTCAATATATAGCCTCGGTGGCGCAGTAGGCAGCGCGTAAGTCTCATAATCTTAAGGTCGTGAGTTCGATCCTCACCCGGGGCATACCTTTTTTCAGTGTTCATCGCTAGAATTTAATTAACTTTTTTCTCCAAAATATACTTCAACGATAATTTATAAAATATTTAAACTTAATGATAATATTATTTAATAAGTGCTACTTTCCATGAAGTTATCATCTCAGTGTTCTAAAGTATGAAAATTAATGGTGTTGTAAATAGGTCTACAAAATAGAAATATATAATAGAAGATTGAAATAACAGCAATAGATCAAACTTAACATTACAAGATAACAATTACATAACAATTACACAACAATTAATAGAACAAGATAATCATTATTATAAAACATAACCTTAAAAAAACAAAACTCTAGGATAACCGTGTGTCCTCCACCTAACATGGAATAATAGTGAGGACAGAGGGGAGTGGACATCAAAGCGTTAAGTGGTTCCTTTGGTCATCGAATCCCGTCCCCGCTATAAATAAGATTACACGTTATTCTTATTATTCGGTTTCTTAGGTGTCGCCCCCACCACCCCGGCTTAGTCGATAACGAAATTATTTTTATGGAATTTCCGTCATAAATGTATTTTCGTTTGTTACTCTATCTAATAATATTATTTGTCTGTGCTTACCTAGTTTACCCGGCGCTATTAGAGAAATAGATTATGGCCTACGTTACTACGTAATTAATTGGTTGGGAACGCAAAATGCCCAGATGTTGAAAACTGATCGTGATCTTAATAACATTACTGTTTATTAAACAAAAATAAAATGTATAAAGTACATATTTTATTAAGTACAGAAAACATAGCCCTGTTATCTTGCAATAAGTTCTTGTTGAGATTTTTATGAAATGAAATGATTTTTTTATGAGAGATCATGACCAACAAAGCATTCATTGTTCATAATATTATATTCAAAATTATACAGTTAATGAATGAGCTTATGAACAAATGCAATATAAAATTTAGGCAATATTAAAAATACATAGCACTAATGTAATAAGCAGCATTATGTATAAAGCAGGAATTCTATGAACTAGTAGGTAATCTAAAAGCCAAAAGCTTCAAACGAAAAATATACAAGCTTTCTGAATTAAACGCGAGAAAGCTTGGTATACACTGTATCATAATTATATTAGTAGTTTAAATTGTCCATAATAATAGTTTATTTCAAGTTTTTACTTACTAATAAATATTATTTACGCATTGAATTACTTCACAAGGTCTGCTAGTAAGAACACTATAGCATCCAGTCCAGAATATTGGAAAGTCCCAATAGACAAAGATGACGGACCTTAATACAGTGCGTTTGTATATTATATGAAGTTATGTTTTATACTCCCTTACATTATACATAGATTTAAAGAGGCTCTGATCTGCTAACCCGAGATTTAAGTCTCTAATAGATAATAATTAAGTATTATTAATTATGAAGTTGAAAAAAATCTTTGTAACTTTTAAGCAGTGAGTGTGCCTATGATAATAAATTATAACTAAAAAAATAGATTAAGTCAGCTTTCAAATAAAAAAACCAGGTCAAAATCGAGCCACCCGTTTGGATGCTACGATGCTACGGACAGACACACAGACTAAATGAAAAACACTCCCCTTTTTGTCGGAGGTTAAAAAATATATTTAATAACATATAAATAATGATTCCTTGCTTACATTGTGTACCCAGCCTAACTAAAATCCAAATACTAATCCCGCAGTGCACATTAACAGATCTCGGGCGAAATACATGCGATTCAGTATTTGTAATATGCGATGTTGAATCCCGCCTATATAAACTATACGCTAACAAAAATAATTATTTAAATGGATACAATTTTCATGTATAGTAAAATATTTTTATCAAAGCATAGAGTAAAATTATTTTTATACAGGCTGTAACAAAACTAAGTGATACTATAGGGTGTGTATGTGTTTCTTACATAGAATTTACTGTGAAAGTAGCAGCGCTGAACGAGCATTTTTTGACAAGCGCCCCAGCATCATGCATTTGCCCAAAGATTTTTTTTAAAATATACTCGTTCAGCGGTGCGACTTTCACAATGAATGGGACATCTACGAACCGTAAATCATTATCACTTTGTTTTGTTACACCTTGTATAGAGTTAAGTACCAAGTAAGGTATCATGTTAATTTCACTGCCCACTCTCCAGTACGATAATTGTATGCACTAACATCGAAGGACACTGTTTGTGACGACACTGACGACTGAAGTCATGAAGGAAACTATTTTCTTAACGAAATAGTTCGGAGATACTTCAAGAACAGTTTATTAATTTATTGTGAAATATTTAACTCAGGCTTAGGCAGGTTAGATTGTGAATTTTATTTAGTTGCCAATAAAAAAAAATGTAAACATTTGATAGGAATACACATATTATTCACTTTTTATTCTTGGTAACATAAAATTTGGTATTCTAGACGTCATAATCATAACAACCGCGTTTCTTATAATGTATCAGTGATATATCCATACTTACTAAGCACTAATCAGATGTTCTTCCATCTCGGGGGCTCCCCTGGGACGATATTTCCCAATAAGTCGGTAATCGCGATCATTACTGTCGGCCGCTAACATAAATTAATACTTGGTATGGCGATATCGGGGCCCCGATATTGGTATTTGTTGCTATCTGCGGGGGCCGGGATCGATATTAGGTTAGGTTAGCCAACCAGCGACTGTCAGTAGTACAGGATCCTATGTAAGGTTGACCTTCACCATTTCGACCATATAATATGACCATTGGAGTTGCCATCTAGTCACATTCAGAAACTTTTTGTTCAGTAAAATATTAATTTTATCTGGTTGACGTAATGGTGGTGAAAGTTGAAAGTTGTGAAGCTACAGCGATCCGCTACGCAAGCTACGCCGTGCTACGAATCCGTAGCATTGCGCATGAAAGATTTTACTCAGTTGTCGCTGGCTTAGTTTTTATCGCGTGTTTTCTTTGAAATTTTATCTCCAAAGAATTTATAAAAAGGTTACTCAGTTATAAATTAATAAGAGCTTCGATTAACTCATCAAGCCCCATACGGGCACCGGTGGACGCGACAACAATAGAATACAATAGCATTTCCAAGAATCCGCGATCGAAGGGTTAATGTTGAGAAAATCATAATGCGTCTTTAATATAAGATTCTGATTTTATCCTTTTCGTAATATACCTAAACCGTTACTTAAACTGTAATAAGCTTGCTTTTTAGTTTCATAGAAAAATGTATGCTATCTCATCAAAATACTAGTTTTGGGACTCGAACCTCTATCTACAGCAATTACAGTCCTACCACTGCTCCAGCGGTAACAACACTTATCAACAATCATTAGCTCCCGTCTCACTATTGGAAGGCGACCATATTATCTTATTAGAAATGACTGTTTTCTGCGGCAAGCGATAACAGGCCTTATTGACGCAATCCCAGGAGGAGAGGGAGTAATAATCCATTGTTGCCAACTTAAATAGAGTTTATGTAGCATGCGGTACTTATTGCGTGTATTGGGTGGGTAAAAGAATTAGAGATGTGCTAGATAAGTTTGCAAGGGATGTTTGAATATATCACCAGGTCTTCATAATATTTGAAACATCGGTATAATCAACAATATATTCGAACTATTTATTACTGTACATTTATCTTTACAATAAGAATATTATTTATAATAATTACAGTAACTGGAACTGTACTAGACGTCTGGTCGGGCATTAAAATGTACCTTAGCACGCATTACCTTCTTTCTCTCCAGTCCTCAGCCCTATTATAAAATATATGTAAAGCTTACTTACATACTCGTGATAAAAATGATTATTAGATTAATTATTATGGCATAAGAATTGATGAAAATAGTCAGTATATATTGTAGTTTGAAGTATAGTGTATACCCAACTTGCGGCCCATCCAGTATCTCTGTGTCTGTGGCCAATATAGCGTCTCACACAGTGTCTTCTGTTATCGTTTCCCTCAGACCTTTTAGGGATTCTTACATCGATGACCGTTTACGCACACGTGCGGATCTATTATAATTAATTGATTTAATATATTTTGACGTTAGTTATCGAAAAATGCGTGTATTTTTATGTTTTTTTAGTAACCCAACTTGAGTAGTTATATAACCTTGTTATCTCTCTAGTGAGTTAAAAGTAAGAAAAATTAACTGAGACGTGGTGTAAATCGTCTATAATTTTTTTTATCTCTAAAACGATTTACAAGGCTATAAGGTATTTTGGAAATGTTGTCAGTGGTTAGCAACATTTAAATGGATATACATCCATTTGCTTATGGAGAGAAAAGAAATAAATATTCAATATTTGTTCCAACCCAAAGTGCAAAATCTAAGTAAAATAATAAAATAGGAACAGATCGGTTATACATACGCAGCTATAGCCCGGCTAAGTGATACGTTTCGGGGGAGGATTCGCCATTTTATTTTTAATGTTTATTGCTTTTTGCTGGATAAATTTGTTCCCGAGGGGGTGTGAGGCGAGGAATCAATGCGGTAGGCTCTTAAGATAACCCCTACTACAGCATCTCGATCGAGTCGAGATTGCATTTACTAACTTCTCCAAACAAAGAATAGTAAACTTTGTTTGTTACCTTCCTACCACATTGTATAAAAATATGCATTATTAAAATATTTGATTTATAAATAAAAATAGACTACTGAGATAACTTCAATAAAAATAGCTATGATAATAATAATTATTATAAAAACTCAAAAGTCAACATACGTAATTTATCTGATACAAAATAGGAGTGAAGTATATAATATTTTTTTGTTATAAACGTTAAAGGTCACATTAAAACTGGTACAATAAAAAATTAATCAATAAGATATTTTATTGTTTTTGGCTATTTTGTTAGGTTTGTCATTCACAAATCACAGACCAGTGGTAGGGACTATCCGGTAGCCATTTACGTCGCAGATGTTTTCTATGTTAATTCTATTGTTTTTTTGTTAATTTTTATGCTTTTTTTCATGGTCGATTTAGTCCGTTCGCCGGAGGATTAACGATAATGTGGATTTCGCCTAAATCTCGGCTTAATTTTTTCAAGATGGCGCCGATGGCCGTTTCACAAAGCAAAAACATTACATTATCGATGTTCTAAAAATATAATCTGTATTTTTCTGTTCTGTTCTGTTTATATTTTTTTTTTTTTTTGTGATTCGAGCGAGCGTCATGAATTCGCCCAAACAAACTACAGAATAAAAATTGCTCTTTCAGTGCTGCTACTTTCACAGTGAACTCTATACAAGGAATACCTATAGGGATAAACAACACACACTTAAGGTGTTGTCACTTTGTTTTGTTACACCCAGTATAAAAAGGACCTTTCACACTTGGCAAGCGCCCGTACCTTTTCCATTCTACCGCGCGGCGATAGCCGAGATAAAACTTATTTAAAATGAATATTACACTCAAAAGAATATTATATTTTTTTAATTTATCTTGTTAACATGTCACATGGTTTGTATACTGGTACGAAATTGTATAACGAAATATTATAATGAGCAATAAATCATAAACAATATTTGAATCCCAGCCTCCCTCAAATCCATTTCGGTATTAGCATCGGAAAAAATTTGGAATGTATTGTGATGACGTAGGGTGGAGAGGAAATTCGCGGATTGGAAACTGCCGCTAAATATTTGGATTTAAAATATTTCTCACCTTATACAGGACGTTACAATTTCTTTACACCCTGTATATCACATATTATGTCGTATAAAGAGTTCTTTGTGAAAGTAGCAGTGCTGAAAGAGCAACTTTTTTTAAAAACTTTTGTATGGGAAAATTCATAACGCTGGGGCGCTTGCCCATACAAATAACAAAAAAAATGATATTTATCAGCGCTGCTACTTTTACAGTGAACTCTATATAAGGGACACATACAAACCCTAAAGTATTATCACTTAGTTTTGTTACACCCTGTACTAGAGTGTGTGTTACACGTATCCCATTTGTAGAGTTAATTTCCTAGTATAAAATTCACTGTGAAAGTAACAGCGCTGAAAGAGTTACATATTGACTTCTATGTTTCTATAAGAAACGCTCTACCATGATGAATTTTACCACACGATATTGAAATAGTAACTCTTTCTCAGCTGCTACTTTTACAGTGTTTTACAACTTTATACAAGGGACATAATTATACCCACCCAAAAATATTAAATCACTCATGTGTCACTAAATAAAAAAATATAAAAAAATTTAAACCTTGCATTAGGTAACAAAAATATAATGTCCATAAGAAACTAAGAAGTAAGAACTTTATTTATATTTTATCGAATAGGTAATAACATTATAATATAATATCTACCACAACTATCAACTTGTCTCGTCGCATTGCATCGTCGCTCTAAGTACACGCGCCAGCAAAACAACAAACAAAAAATGGCTATCTCGAAATCGTAAATTTTCATTTTAAAAATTAAAGATAGTAATTATACCTTGCCGTTCAATTTAAAACTGGTGCATTTTAGTCGCATCTCTTGAGGGTTGTTTTTTTCAACTGTCATTAATTTTGAGTAACCCCCTCCCACCCCCGGACGTTTCTTGTGGGACTGGGGTGGGGCGATTAAGCTGTGTTTAATGTCGTCCCCCAAAAAAATAAAAAGGAGCTAATCAACAGATTGATTCAGTGGCTGGAGGCGAAAAAAGTTTCAAGTGTTCCGTTATAGACGAAAAAACGGTCGCCCGTTTCATTATTTTGCATGAAAAATTAAAGGTCGCGGGATTTTATTATTGGAACATCTTCTACAGATATAACGGCCTGCCTCCCCCTCATCATGGACATGTTTATAGGTACTTGCCTGCGGGTTTTGGATTCTAACTGAGGTGCAATCATATTTTATATGAACTATACGTAGACATACTTCATTATTTGGTCGGGTTATGTTAAATCCATGGTAGTCGCCGACTTGGTTTGAAATAACCTTACCATCCCATACTATACCATATATAATATATATATATATATATATATATATATATATATATATATATATAGATTCCAGTGGCGAAGGGTGAATATTTTCGGAAGAGAAGCCGGAGTATAAAATCTACTACTACTACTACTCACCAAAATGCTCAGCACTGATTTGTATGTCCGAGTTTCAAGTTTGCTTAACATGTTTTTTGTTTTTTATACGCTTTAAGAACGAAGTTTCCTTCGGACAGCAAATAATAATAATCTGTGAGTGAACAGTCTATTTCATTTCTATTATAACGAACGAACGACTATACGATGACGTCAGTATAACACACAATCCAAATTAATTTATTTCAATACACTTTAACACCAAAACAAATAAAATTCGACAAAACAAAACAAACAAGTTGTTTAAAATTCACACTATCCGCCATAAATGTCAAACTTAAAAACCAGTAAAATAAAAATGTATTACGCGTGTGTCTAGATTTAATACCGCTAATGTCACTCTTAATAAAGTCGTATTACAAAAAATCCTACCAAATAAAATGTATGACGCGCCAGCAAAAGTATAATGCCGCTACGAAGCATAACAATTTTACTTCATGATTGATCTTTCTCGCTTGCACCTGTGCGTTGCTAATTAACCTTTCTCTGTAATAAGCCGTAAGGTATCGAGTTATTTCCGTGCATATTCGCGCGTGCTAGAACGAGACAGAACATGACGATCAGTTCACGGGAATGAAAAGGACAGATGCTTTGTATGAAATATTGTTGTATGAAGAAGTAAATCGTAATTTATCGGCTTGCCGCTTGATTCTCTCGGAGATGTTCAGTGCATTGCCTATTTTTTGTAGGCGCTTAGTAAATTCAAACTATTTAAATTTTCAAGTAAATGAAAAATTTATTGCTTATAAAATTTTGTAGGCAATTAGGTAATTCAAAGTTTTTTAAGTATGTATGTAATATATTTATTAAATAAAAATGTCGTTGGCCCAAGGGAAGCCGACGGCAATCGGGTTATATGGACACTTCGCCACTGATAGATTCTCTAATAATAATCACTACTTGAAAGTCCCACGTTACACCATGATAGATTAACATATTTTGTCCATCATAAAAAGTAGAAAGCCGCATGTTATTATCAATTGCCAACAAGGTTACTTGTTATCAACCACATTTTAGAGGTAAAATATGTCTAGCTCTCCAACAAATGAACCAAATTTTTCTCGCTAATGTTACTCGTATAGGTATAGCGTATGTAAATGAACATACTGATTACAAAGAACTTCCCCCCGGGCCGGGGATCTTTGCTCGCGACCCCCGAATTGGGGCTAATTCCGCAGGAACGGGTTATTAAATATTGATGGCCCATTTAATATCGACTGAGGAGACCTTTGATGGGATTTTTGCAATTTATGGAGCTAACATACATACTCTTGGTGCGTATGATGTATGATGTTAGGAATTTAATAATTTACTTCACTTGTACAGAAAATACGTAAAATTTTATTTTATTTCGTGACATTGATTTTAAATCACGATTATATTATGTGACTAACTGCCGCACTCGGATACGAATATTGATTACTTATCTGATTATTGTTTTTTTTTTTTTTTATGAAATAAGGGGGCAAACGAGCAAACGGGTCACCTGATGGAAAGCAACTTCCGTCGCCCATGGACACTCGCAGCATCAGAAGAGCTGCAGGTGCGTTACCGGCCTTTTAAGAGGGAATAGGGTAATAGGAGAGGGTAGGGAAGAGAATAGGGAAGGGTAGGGATAGGAATAGGGTAGGGGATTGGGCCTCCGGTAAACTCACTCACTCGGCGAAACACAGCGCAAGCGTTGTTTCACGCCGGTTTTCTGTGAGAGCGTGGTATTTCTCCGGTCGAGCCGGCCCATTCGTGCCGAAGCATGGCTCTCCCACGTATAATTTTATAATTTACTTCACTTGTACAGAAAATTCGTAAAATTTTATTTTATTTCGTGACATTTTTATTTCGTGAAAACCAGCGTGAAACAGCGCTTGCGCTGTGTTTCGCCGAGTGAGTGAGTTTACCGGAGGCCCAATCCCCTATCCTATTCCCTTCCCTACCCTCCCCTATTCGCTTCTCTTCCCATCCCTACCCTCCCCTATTACCCTATTCCCTCTTAAAAGGCCGGCAACGCACTTGCAGCTCTTCTGATGCTGCGAGTGTCCATGGGCGACGGAAGTTGCTTTCCATCAGGTGACCCGTTTGCTCGTTTGCCCCCTTATTTCATAAAAAAAGACATTGATTTTAAATCACGATTATATTATGTGACTAACTGCCGCACTCGGATACGAATATTGATTACTTATCTGATTAATTAATATTTTGACATAAGCTCCACACAATATTATGTGTTAAACTCTTCATTAAATTGAAGTTTAATAAGTTAATAACAATCATTCAGTGCGGCGGTAATTTTAGTAACCAAAAGTAACTTGATCAAAAGAGTATATAATAATATTAACTCATCAAGCCCCATACGAGCACCGGTGGACGCGACAACAATAGAATACAATAGCATTTCCAAGAATCCGCGATCGAAGGGTTAAGTTACAAAATTGTAAACTATATTTTAAAAAGATAATTTTTTCTCATTTTTTTGGTAAAAAGTGGGCCCCGTGCGAGTTTCTTACGCCGGTTCTTCTCGCCGGGTTAGTTCCCGAACCGGTGGTAGGCACCACGTAGGACATTCTGAAAACATTTATTTTAAATTTATTCAGAAATAAAACAATTTTGATTTTGATTTTGATTGATTTTGAAAACCTATTGCAAGGCTCTGCTAAGATAGAAATTTACCTACTTTAAACCAACCATTGTACTCACGAAGAGTACAAGACAAGTATCCACCCCTGTAGAAAACTACAAAGATTTCCACCAGAAAGAGACAGCGAGATGTGACACAAAGGTCCAATATAGCACCTGATGCGGAACTAGCGGGTGTCATAATTGACGTGTCACGGGGTGTCACGGCGTGTCACCAGCCGACCGTGGTCGCCACAAAGACAAATAGAAGAGTGTCACGTGACATCGAGATCGCCTCACACATACAGGCTGATGTAGAATTGAATCATACAATTTTTATGTTGTAATTATTATCAATCATGTTCATATTTAAATGGTATTAGGATAGTTACTGTTTGCTGAAAGGTACTAACAGCATTTGAATACTGATAAATGATAATACAAGACTTGATTGAACATCAGCATTGTATTTGTAAAGTTGACATGAAAAAAACGTCTTAAGGGGTAACAGGGTGTGATGTGTTATGATTTTACAGACTATTGAAAAATCTACCGAGGATTTTTATGAAAAATTTGAAAGAAATCATACATGTCGCACATTGTAAGGCCTTATGAGAATACCTGATGGTCGTGATATCAAAGAACCATGGTCTTGTCAAAGACACCTTGCGCAACACCAAAGCATTTAAGTTTTTAGGTACGTGAGTGTCCATGGTGGTATTAAATAAATCGTTTTCAAGACAATTTAAAGGAAAAAGTGAAAAATAAAAATACCACCAAAGAAAGTACAGCCTGTAGACGTTATCTAGGAAACAGCGATTCGCATCTATTGAATGCGAGAAGTCGTAGCGTGTCCGTCATACACCGGTGGACGTATTCAGTATTGTTCCTCGCGCGGCTTTGTCTGCTTCACCTATTGGGTTTCTTCACTTATCTGGGTCAGCGCATCAATTGTCGTCAACGGTAGTACCTTGACGTAGTATATACTAGGTAGGATTTGGTGGACCCAAGACTACCTTGTTAAAATTAAGATCAAATTATTCCATTCAAGACAATTTAATTTTCCTAAAAATGTTTGATGCTTATAGTTTCGGAACTAATAGTACTTCAAGTCCAAGCCAAGTCTTGTATTAATAAGAATTTTTAAGGCTTTGGTACGCATCTTTCAATATTAGTTACAAATTATATAGAGAGACACAGGACTAGATACTAGATATAAAAGATAACGTTAAACACCATAGAAGAAGGGTATGAGCTCTCAGTGTCTTTCTGTATGTTTGGGTGAAGAATCAAGAACGCACGTTAGCAACTCTGCTGATGAAAGTGTTTATTGCAGCATTAGCCACTTTTTTGTCTATTTCATAAAGAAATAATACTTTAAAGAACCTACAAACCACCCTCGAAACAAAGATTCAGTAAATCCCTCCACGTTTATCGAAGAATAATTTACAACGCCAACAAAAGCAGATCATGAATTCAATTGTTTTGAGAGGGTCAAAGGCTGACCGCCGCATGAATTGTTAAAAAGAAAAATCTAGAGGCGGTAAAAAATATCCACCGGGGCATCGGAAGATTGAAAGGGGGAAATCACTTAGAGTCGCCAATTTATGGCCAAATCTGACCCGTGGGAGCGGCGTGGTCGGACTTACAATATTAGACAACTTATAAGCCCGGCTCCCTCTGTATTCTGACTTATTTTACCTTGAGATTCCTCGGAACGATCTTATGTCGATGGCATAGGAAATATATTGGAGGTAGTATAAATGTGAATGGCCAGCAGGATTGATCGTAGGGGTTTTTTCTAACAAGTGCCCTTCAATAGCTGTTCCGGGTTATAGGTAACTTTATTAGGTTTTCCCACTAAATTCGTTCTCCTTTGGGGAATTTGAATGCGGCAATATGTTTTACATGATTTGTTGGTTCTCGTCGGGCCGATTTACTACGTAGATTGTGTAATCGAACAAAATGCGGTCGATATTATTATTTTCGCATAAATAATATAAATAAAAGAGCCCGAATGTATTGAGTTAGCAACCTAAATCCCAATGAAAGCTTTAAAAGTGTGTATTTTAATCTTATCTTATATATAAAATTTTCGTGTCACAATGTTAGTTACCGTACTCCTCCGAAACGGCTTTACTGATTTTTACCAAACTTTATATGCATATTCAGTAGGTCTGAGAATCGGCTACTGCCTACTTTTTATATTGATAAGTGCATTTGTTGAATAAATAATAGTAATTATTGTTGCCGGGACAGATAGTTATTACATATACGCACATATATCAAAATTGACCAATAGCTCATGAGCTATGTTGCAACTAATAAGAGTAAGCCATATAATTTTTTGTTTCCTCTTATTCACTGTTTAACAACACTGCACTACTTGCACACTGGAATCAATATTCACACGGTTATCCTAATGACAACATGGAATATCATGGCATTTTGAAATAAGTAAGGTCAAATTACGTTTCAAGATCTTATAAATATTTTAAGCCTTACAAAACACCAAGCAAAATCATCACACTTATGTAAATCGTATCCGTATAAATAGTTACAATTTGTCAAACCAACCCTTCCAGTGCAGCGATAAAAATAAAGCAACAAATCACAAGGAACACCATAACGTGAAATGACCTGCCAAACATAAAGCAGAGTAACAATATGCTGTATCAGTGAGAATCAGAGACCTCCGGCCCTCCGGGTGAGAGGGCCACTATAAGAAAATAAATACGAAGATAAAGATATTCTGAAACATCGAATGGGCTACGTTTACACCGTTGATGCTTGAGAGTGGCTATTTTTTTTTTTTGTTTATTTCTGTTTTTTGTATTTTGTGAAATCTACTAAAAATACTAAGACTAAGCCCTACACAGCTTGCAAATTATAGCGTATAGGTATGACACTTTTCTTGATTACAAAGCTTATGTTTACATTAGCATGTCATCAGTTGTTTCTTGCAATGGTGTTGCAAAGGAATTCGAAAATATAACATAATCACATCAGCATTGGTGAACACCCATTAGAAAAGCCGCATGACAGACGTAACATAATTGTCTTATCTGTTGTTGCTTTTCAATGTGCTACGCAAAGACCTGCAGACCTGGTAAAGTTTCGCTGTGTATATAATATATTTATCGGTAAGGGGGTTGACGTATAGACACATAAGCAATGAGATATATAAAGCCCGGTTTCTAAAGTTTTTTTGAATAGGTTTTATTATTGATAAATTCATTGGCGATTTGATTGGCTTACGCAAAAACAATAACCAATCATCGATGCTGTTGAAAAATCTCAGAACTTCCTCAAAAAACTTCAGAAACCGGGCATAAATCGTGTTCGATACACGATCAGGTGTACATCTCACGATAAATCGTGTATCTGCATTCGGCACATCAGCCCCCCTAGCATACGCCAACGAGATATCTCGTGGATATCTCACTCTCGAGCGTAGTGATATTGTCGATATAGATATATATCTCTTTTTCGCTAACATGCGTACGTCGAGACTCGAGAGATAAATTTCTCGTTCGTATATAGTTCGTTAGTATATAGACAAAAATAGCACATATAAAAAAAAACAAAATTATCTCTAATTTTGACGACAGACGTACGAGAAAAAAATGTATGTCATGTGAGGGTCAATAGAGATGAAGAGATAAACCAGTTAACATCGAGAAAACGTGTTGACAAAATTTTCTCGTTGGCGTATACTAGCACGGCAGGTGTATCACGGTGTGAGGTCGTCCGGGTAAGTGCGGATAGCCGGCGGCGAGCGGGTTAAAGCGGTACAGCGTGCAATAAAACAGCCCTCTGTCCATAAATATCCCGGTTCGGAAGTTGCTCTGTTAGCGGTCGCGTGTTTTTTCTTCCCTCTTTTATCAAACTGTCCGGGGTATGTTTAGGTAAAGTATTTAGGTTACGAGTAAAGGGGATTTTCGTGAGGTGGACTCGATAAGATGGATCGGAATTCAATATTCTTATAAAGTATTTTCTTTTAACTAAATTCATTGTAATTTGCATTACTTTACTACATTTCTGTAATTTTTGATGAAGGTATCTAGACAGTGTTAGCTTCACTTTTGTAAACACTGCTTACTGACATTCTCTGTATTTCTAAGACTATAACATACTTACAAGTGCAAAGGAAAACCTGCATTTATAAAATTAAAAACGTGCAAGTAATGATATTAAAATTCAACGCTGAGCGCCAGCAAACATAATATTTGTTTTAAGCAGCGCACTCCCGTAAACTTATTAAAATATTTCGCTCCATATTTAATTAGTGCCGTCCCATTTGTCCCCTACGTTTTCTATTTATTTATTATTTTTAAAATTCTCTATTATGATGCGAGTTCCAGCGCGCGGAAACGGATCGTGACGATTTTTTGTTATGAGCTCCAACTGGTTTAATACAGGACTGAATTATGACGTGGGTAAAATTGGAATTGTTATTGGAGTAATTTTGGTTCGATTTTGCGTGATATTTGAATAATCCCAAGATTCGATGTGCAAATACAGTGCCGACAACGTAAACTTCTTTGCTGATGACGCATTTTAACAATATCTAAAAAAGTAATTGTATTACAACATAGTTCTTTATATTCTGCAGTGTCTGTCAAAAGACACAAAGACTACGATCTCCAAATATGTTCCAACGTGAAAAGAACAAAGTATGAACTTTATAAACATTTTCGCTTAAGAATCTCTGCGGTATATAAAATTAAAAACGCATCAAAGATTGCGGTGGCGGCAGATTGAGTGCAAACATAAATAGATGGGCTTAAAATTTAAAATTATAATGGGATTGTATCCGGTGACACAAATGTGTGGAGTTTGTTACTAACGACTTCTGCGCGGAGACGCTTCCCGCCAGCACAAAAATACGTGGAGTGGTCTTACTTGTTTTTAATTTAGGGTCTTCGCTTAAGATAAGGTAAAATGTTAAAGAATATAACAAAACTTAGAATAATTTGTACTATAATATGATTCAAAGTTCAAACACCGTTAATTACTTTCCATAAAATAGAAAATAAATAAAGTTTAAAAAATGTGAAACTACATATTTAATATATATGAAACATTTATGAAGGTAAACTTGAAACCAAGCTCTTTATTTTCTTAAAATATTAACTCTACTTTCTTCACGCACTGCAAGTAGATACCGTTTTGTTACTAATTTAGGTATTATTTTCAATTTTGTCTTACAAAATACTTTTCTTGATCCTAGATCCATAATTTTAAATTATTTAAATGAAATCTAGGTAATTAAAACCACGACACAATACATAATATTATTAGGTATGTCATGCTTCAAAAGAAAAAATTAATAATCCGATCCACAGATTCCCCTGTCCCATAGTTTCACCTGCCATCTCGCAGCAACTAATTGTGAGTGCACATAAAGTATGGCGAGTAAGGTGGCCTTAGTAACGCGATTGCATCACGGCTCGTGTGAAACTACCCTTATGCACCGCGCGTTCACACTACCCACACGAATGGGGAACGATTTTTTAAATTAATTATTACTACAAATTTCTTCATATTCATGGCATAGGTTAGAGACATGTAGGAGGAATTAATAGTAATATTATAAATGTGAAAATGTGTCTGTCTTTTACCTCTTCGTGACCAAACCGCTGAACCGATTTAGCTGAAAAGTATGGAGATACTTTGAGTCCCGGGAAAGGATATATTTTATCACGAACAAAAGGTACAGTTCCCGTGCGACAAACGTTTTTTTACGATAGAATAAGTTTCTCATATTGTTTAGATCATTCTTTTGAGACGGACGTCCTATAGTGATTTTGAAAAAGTATGTTTAAAATCACATTTGGTCATAATAATAATATTATATTGTTAATTATAATATCTAGTTTATATACCTGATATATTTCAGTATGTATGCTTTGTTTTAAGCACATATAATTTGACTTTTCAATCAAACAGATATTTTTGGATGAGAAAATAAAACTAAAAATATTTTAAACTTGCGCCAAATTCCATTGTCTTTTATGATTTTGTACCAAGTGATGTTAAAATTTACATCATATCCAGTTATATTTACTTTTTTTTTTTTAATCAGGGTACTCTAGTGTGTACGCGGTCCTGCATCGATGCATAAATCCGCAAGCGGCTAAAAGATACGTAACGCTAAGTAAGAAGCATGGCGTCTGAAGATGTGGATGAAACTTAACCCGCCGGCTGGATTTAAGAAAGCTTTTTAAAATTTATATTTCATTAAATGAGAGACCAAAATAACGTTAGATCATCAGTCAACTAATTTTTTAGGGTCTACCGCATTCATAATCGTCAATAATTGTCCTCTTGAAAATTATACTTATAGTGTGTTTGAGATATATTTTAACTATTAATCATTAATGAGTGGTAAAATATATACACATGCAGTATTAGTTAGTGGCATGGGCTTTCTATTCCTCTATTTGTAACGGCTCTTTTTATCTTCTAAATTTTAAAGACCATCATCTTAATTATTCCTCTAAGGAAAAACTAGTCTTCGTCACACAGTTGTTTTGAGTGTACTATTGGCATTCCAAAAGGAACTAGGAAGCATCTACAAACAATACGGAAAGAACACAAAAAGTATATGATTTAATATGAAATTATCCCATTAGTCTGCTGGGCAGCGGGCGGCCATAACATCGTCACATGAATTGTGCCCCGCATCGCTCCATTAGAGATTATTGTCCAACTTGCTAACAAACTTAGCCGAACCTTTACTAAAGCCTGGAAGTGACACCCGAATGCCTTTGAACGTGATTTAGTGAGTCTATGGCCTGGTTTGAGAGAGAGAGTTTGGTGATTCACAAGTACTGTTAGATTAAGAAAAAAGAGGACATGCGTTTTTATTGGTCAAGGTTATTGCATAGGGAAGTTGTAAAAGCCATGTTGAATTTTGGTTTGTGGACTTGTCCAGGTTTGATCGGCTTATGCAGCATAAATACGATCTGGAGAGGTATGCCAAGAAACTGATCAGTAAAAGGCATGCGACTTGGTTCATCGAAGCATGCTCTAGGTCTAGCATGCTTTGATTGTTCTCTATTAATATTTTCTAGAATATTGCCAAAAAGGTTGCAGGTATCATGGTATGATATGCCATTAACTTTGTCAACAAGTCGGCAAGTCTACTTAAAAATAACATGATATATTTATATTATACTAAATCCTTCTACGTTTAGCCTAAGAATGGCCTAGCATTTTGCATTTTCACGCAGACCAAACACGCACTTTCAATAGGTCTTATCTGTAAATGTAATAAGTAAGAACTTAAAGATTTTAATGATTTTACACTGTGTTACTTTAATTTATAGGTACTGATTTAAAATAAAATACAAAAGTGACATTTCCAGTTCTCTACATCTTCGACACTGGACATAGGGAATGCCAAATATCTTGTTCTTATTTACGCTTCCTTTATTTATTGCTCTTGTATCGACTCCGCTAAAACACTTGCCAGAAGTGCTACTTTGGCAGACTACTTCCCTATAATGTCTTCTCTATAAGGCAATTAGTTATTTTCTGAATTATAACTAAAAGTTTGCAATTGTAACTGAAGTTATTGTTTCCATTTTAAAGATTAAATGATAATAAATATTACCTTTGGTGATTAATTTTCTAGTGCCAAATGTTTTTAGTACAGTTCTAAAACTGTCTTTGTATGGTGTAAAACATTAATTAAATTAGTAAAATATTATTTTTAAAACCATTGGAATTGATTACTTAAAGTGTCTATAAAAGTACTTGGATATTCTTATCTCTAATTATATATATTTTTATTTTATTTATTTATGTATTTACTATATCAATGACAATAATAACAGCAGCTGCTAGTGTAGACTGTACACTATGTCAATAATCCGCTAGTGTGTCCCCACCTTAACGGATTATCCGGCTGAGCGGAAGTATTGTTTCGACACCCGGGTCCGCGCTCGGTCCACGCCCGGTCCACACCCGGTCATCCGGAACACACATGACGCGTTAATCCGATCACTATGGATGGACTCGTTCAATAACACGCCTAGAAAATGGATTTGATTTTAATTTTTTTTGTACAGGAATACAAAAAGTTTTTGTAAAATTAAAGTAGCGTAGGTTTTTGATCCGACTTTTGTTTTTTTTTAATGTGCTATAAAGTTATTATTGTGTTTAACAAATAAGTTTTAGTTTTTTTAATTTACTATAATATCTTGTTTTTTTTTAGATATTTAAAGGTGTGGCTTGACAATGTTAAATTACAAATTATTTCTGTGGTATACCTCTCTTGCCCAATATCACCTATTTGTAAAGTGGCTAATAAAAATCAACCAATCCAATTCATACCTTTTCTTCTTAACCGCTTCTTTAACCCTTCTTACATGTAATTGATCATCCTTTAGTACCTCCTGTCAACACCTCCTACTAAACCAATAAAGCTATTGACGTCCATTTTTCTTGTCCAAATCCACCTCTGTCGGGTGTGATCGGGTGGGATCGGGTTGTGTCGGATCGGCCAGCTATCGTCCAGTGATTAATGATCGTCCACGACATTTCACGACCCGGACGCTGTTTAGACCATGTTTTTATGTTTATTCAGAAATTGCTTTGCTAAATTGCGAGGAAACAAACTCCTAAGTTTAAAAGCAATATAGAAAGCAAAGGTTTTGTATTAAATTTTTGATGTGTCGTAATAGTAGTTATTTTGACTTCCAAATGTGCAAGCTAGTATTAAATAACTAAGCTAACATATATTTTTGCCAGTCTATCTAATAATTTATCTATATAAGTAGCTAGTACCAGTTGACCCGGCAAACATTGTTTTGCCGTATTAAGTATTTCGCCCACATTATTTAATTGATGTGACTAAATAAGTATGTCACCATTGCAACGTCCATCGCTATCCCGTCGCACAAACAATGGTCGCCGTCAGTCTCGAGTTGTAATAATTTAATATTATTTATTCAACAAATGCAGTTAACAATATAAAAAAGTAGCCAGTAGCCGATTCTCAGACCTACTGAATATGCATATAAAATTTGGTAAAAATCAGTAAAGCCGTTTCGGAGGAGTACGGTAACTAACATTGTGACACGAGAATTTTATATATAAGATAATATATTTCGTTTGTATATTTTTCCTAGCCTGCACAACTACAATTCCCCACTGTCATTTCTAAACCACATTCACATCATATTTAAAGTCAGTACTATTAAAAATAAATAGATTTGATACAAGGTAATCCCATTCGAGTCTCTTCGACGACGATATATTATTGTCACCACACCCCACCTTCCCCCCAACATGCAAATACCCCACGTTATTTATGTGTTATTTTGATATCCCCGTCTAATAAGTTGACTGATGCCGGGTGATAAGTATTGCCATTTCTCATACACCGAACGAAATAAAATATCACTATTAAAATATCTACCCTCAAGAGCTTAGAGACTCGACGAGTTCAAATACAGATGGATACTTTCATATTTTTAATGTTGGATGAGTGAAGACTGTGGTAATGTGTTTACAATTATTGTCTAAACTCTAAGATAATTATTTGCAGTAACAAAATATTATATTATTGATGTATAAATTTTTTATAAGTGACTATTTGAATTTTGAAGTGCTCAATTATTATAAAATTCAAATAGTTGCATGTGCCCAGAAAAAACTTAGCTACAATATATTTTTACAAACAGAAAATATAACCTCTGTATACTTAAAAATACAGAAACTAATGCGTCAGCTAGCTCTAATTATTTCTATAAATCGTCATGATAAGGAGACAGCAGTCAGCGGTGTGGCTAGAACTGTACCTCTCATTCCTCTGCACTAACAAGCATATTAAGTGCACACACATGGTATCCGCGTAATAAATTAATATCCGGAGATATGAGCATAATCAATCAAAGGAGCTAATACTAACCCGTGGCCAACCCTTCTCTGGTCCATCGCGGATCATTTGTTAGCGAAATCCGCGGGGTACGACGGACCCACTGTTTCCTTGATATCTCTTATTTATTGTCAAAATGCCAACTAAGATGGGGAGTGGACGATTTGTCATTGACAAAGCTTTTTGGATATCCTCCGCAAACTCGGGTTATCGGGTTGAATATGTTAGGGTACGGTCACTCGGCAATACTGAGACTAATGTTGTTTGTACGGCTTATAACATGATATTTGGTGGAGGCCATAGATCATGAGTTATGCTTGTAATTAAAAATATTAAATGTATTATGTCAATTAAATAATATCATATTTTGTAAAAGATGTTAAAAATGCTTACGTTGGGGTTAGAACAAACACGTAAATTAAGCAACCTTAAGTTTCAATCTGATAAAAAATCAAATGATTTTAGTAAAATATGCTTAACAAAATTTCAAATTAATTTAAACTTTAACAAATTGTCCCTAATATAATACTAAATTATTTTCCTATAGTAACAATAATAATTGTAGTCAATTCTCCAAATCACCATAAAGACTTGTAAGACATTTCTCATTACCAACCCCAATAATACTATCGAGTTGTATATAATAGTTGAGATAGTCGGGGATATCGAATGTCAGGCGATACCGGGCTCGCACTTCCGGTCTTTGAGCGATTGTCATCTGCTGATGACGCCTCTAGGGCTACCGATTAACATAAAATAAGATATTATACTTAGAATTGTTAAATACTAGCTATTTCCCGTGATTTTGTACGCGAACAATAAAATAGGAATCGTTACGTGTGTCTTTTCGCGAGATAAAAATTCCCATTTCTTTTCCCGTCATCTATATCTGCGTCAACTTAAGCTAAATAAGTTGCGTACTTAAGGATCTAAGCAAAGCTAAGGACATACAGCGGAAAGCAACTTTTTTAACGTTAAATAATGTAAGTTTTTTATGATTTTGCCGGGAGTTTTTCGAGTTTATATATTTCTGTAGCACGCATTATAGCTTGACTTGACTCCTTTCAGCTCGACATTAAATAAAAAGAATGCCTTAAAATCTAATATTGTCAATGCAATCGTTATCATAATATTCTAATAAGAATTTCCGATTGCACTGGCAACAACTCCGAAACATTACACGTCAGTCACAAGAATACCAATAAAATAGTTTTCAATACAAAACATGCATTGTGCAGGGGTTATATTTCATTACATGACTGTGCCAACCCTAGTTATGTCCCTTCTCAGGCTGTCAAGGGTGGAGCGGTCACTACGAATTGTACGTCTTTGTATTTCCTAAAGATATTTATTAGAATGTTTGACATGAATACGTTATGTTTTTGGCAGTCTGTGTTTGTGAATTTCAATATATTTGCTCTTGATACATTCTCCATTCTTAATGCCCTTACATGGATGCGTGATTTGCTATGAGTCTAAAAGCTTTTATAGGTAATATTGTTTTATAACTGCCTAGACGATTCGTTTATCACACAGGAACCATACATTTTTCCGCAATGAAAAGAATGTCCTTTCCCGGGACTCAAAGTATCTCCATACCTTTCAGCAAAATCAGACAAAGGTCCAGCGGTTTGGGCGTGAAGAGGTAACAGACAGACAGACACACTTTCGCATTTATAATATTAGTACGGATTAGCTAAGTATGAGTATTCAATTATTTTTGTTGAAAGTTATCATGTGCTGCAGCCTTCACATCTTTACCTAATTACTACTCTACAAGTCCCCTAAACTTACAGAAACAATGTACAAAAAGTCAGAAAAAATTATAAAAGTAGTACTATTTATTTCATTCTATTATTCTTTGACAGTTTAAGCGTAGCGCGTTGATGTCTAATATATTAATTAATTACAATTACTATAATGGAACTGAATAATTCTCTTTTAATGCAAATTAGCCAATACCAAATTGAACTAATCAATGGGTATTAATGTATCAGTAACACATGTAGGGACTAGGGAGGTGCCAGTGTGAGTATCGACATGCGGTCGGCGGATCGCGCGTTAACTTTGCATTATTAATGATTCATTTAGTTCACACTAACCGAGCCGCTCCGCCGATCCCTGTGGGTTTTGCGTAGTGTTGTACATTAAACTAACATAGAATTACACTTACTTTTGAAGGGTGAAGTAATAAAATGTTTAAGTTTTGTTGTGTATGATTTTAGAGAGATTTTATTACATTGAAACCTTCTCTACTTACCTAATTTACCTAGAAATTTTAATAGCCTTGTCATTTTATATTAATACCTATTATATTTCATGCACTCACGAAAAGTTGAGAGAGAAGATCTTATCTCAATTTAGTTTGTCTCTTGTATCTCAATTTACTTGCGAATAAATAAGAAATATAGTAAGAAATCACAATAAAAATCTGCATTATTATGTCCTAAAAGTGTACAATACTTGAAGAAAAAGATGTTGTATTTTAATATTATGTGAGTTTGCATTAATGTAACTTTCACTGTATCTCAATTTTAAATTACCTACGTCCAATACCTTATAACTTATCGATATCGATAATTATCGATAACTTCGACTCGAGGCATCACTATACCAATGTTTAGAGAGTGCAATCGGCGATCTGATTAATAGTGTTCTCGCTAAATGTTTAATCTCCACCGTGATTCTACCCCCCTTACCTCGCCCCTCCGCCGTCCCGCAGCCAAACTAACGTCTCTCCATTATGCATGGACCATCGATTGTTCATTTTGCCAAGTTGTATGTAACTTTTGAGTAACTTGTCTATGGTTATTTGGGATACAATGTAACAATATATCTTGTACTAATAATAAATAGCACGATAAAGATATAAGTGTCGAAAATGGGGTTCTTTTAAGACAATAAACAAAAAATACTAGAAATAAGCACAAGCTAGATATGCCGGTGATCAGACTTAGTAAAGTCAGTAAATCCTTTAAAGGTCAATGTATACGCCTTTACAATAAAATCCCAGAAAACGTTCAAAATCTTTCCATTAATAAATTTAAAAAAGTAGTCATAGAGCGTTTGTGTGCCAAAGCCTCAAATAAGGTCAATGATTTCATAAACGATGGCACATCTTGGGACTAGGATGGCTTCTTGCAAGGCTACTTCTACATTAGTGTTACATGACTTACAATTATGTTGACATTGTATAATTTTAAGTTACAACATTGTAAATATTATTTAAAAAGATTAATTTTTTTCTCACTTCTTTTGGTAAAAAAGTGGGCCCCGTGCGAGTTTCTTACGCCGGTTCTTCTCGCCGGGTTAGTTCCCGAACCGGTGGTAGGCACCATGTAGTATCAACATTCTGAAAGCATTTTTTAAAAATCTATTCAGAAATAAAACTATTTTTATTTTTTATTTTTATTATACAACATGTATGTATAGTGCAGTGTCTATAACAAATATGAATTGGTATTTTATAGACCCTCGATTTACAAAATCTTCTAAAATTTTCCTACCATTAGCTGATTCGGTAACAGCAAAATCTGTAAAATAAGATAATCTTTTAAGACAGAATCAACATCGTTTAAGGCGGCCGATAACATCCCCATCGACGTCGAAAGACAAACGCGCCAAAATTCAGTGTAAGTGTGAAATCAACTGTATAATTAGGCCAAATATTGGCCCAAGGTTTTGAACAAAGAAAACACCGGTGAGGGAACGTCTTGGGGTAATCGGGGGCGTTAAAATGCCGCAAACGCTTTTAGAAATATAAGAGTCGTGGATTCGATTTTGTTAAAATACAAATTAATTATGAAGACAAAATGTGTATATTTCTTTGCGTGGAATAGGCTTTGAAATTAATGGCCTGAATGTGATGAAATTAGTAGAAGTAGAACACGTAGTTGTGAGTCTTTTGTTAAAACAAAGGGTTAAAGATATTTTTCGCCAAAATTTTCATTTAGGTCCTTGTCGTGTAACATAGGATTTATTAGTAATAAAAAAAAGAGTGATACAAATAATTTTGTAATTCAGACGTAGGTATTTTTTTAGTTTAATTTACAAATAAAGTATTCATCACATTTCCTCAACATTTCATCGAAATTTCAAACTTACACGCACGCTTGCCCCGATTTGCGAAAGCGTTGTTTTAGCGCACCAAAACAATAGAAGTGAGGCAAAGAAACCCCATGTTTGCTCGCGATTCTGTAACGAACGTTTACAGATTCCCGATGTTGCCACAAGATATCTGCTTTCTGATCAGTTTGTTCTGTGCACTCGACCAAGTAATCCTACAAAAACACTACTGGATTCGTGTAAATATTTAGGAGAGGAAGGAAGTGATTATATTGTACTCTTCTTATGAAGTAAAATTGTGTCAGGCAAATACAATATATCATATTATTACATACATACTACTAGTGGAAATAAAAAAATTGTCTTCATCTCACGAAAAAAACTTAGTAACAATTTCAATGGTCTTTATACAGAGTGTAACAAAACTAGGTAAGTGATAATACTTTGGGGTGTGTATGCGTCCCTTATATGGAGTTCACTGTGAAAGTAACTAGCGCTGTATGATAAAAAAAAATGTCATTTGTATGGGTAGGTGCGCCACCGTCATGACTCTTCCCATACATAAATTTAAAAAAAGGTACTTATTCAGCGCTGCCACTTTTACAGTGAACTCTGTACAGGGGACTCATGCACGAGTATTTTCATTTATTTTTGTTACAAACTTTATAAAACTTTCCAAATCCGCTCACCGGTATAAATGTAAATCTCTTTACTGTAAGAAAGCGCGAGAAAAAAAAAACAATAAATCACAGCCTAAACTATCAAGAGAATGCACTGCCGAATTAACTTCAAACATGATTTATACTTTAAATATGACATCTTCGGTATTACGGCATATATGTTTTGCATACCGTAGGGGAGAGATATTTATTGTGGAACTGTCAAACGTAAGCTGAACCGCACCCCCGAGCATTATGTAAATAGTTGGAGACTTTTTGCGGCTGGTTCGTTCACTCGTATATGTTTTTCGCCGTAAATCATCGTAATGTAATATTTCTGCGCGTTCGGCTTTATTGAAACTCGCTTTGACAAATGATGAGACGCTAAATACGATGAACCGGTATGGCCGCATTCTAAATTCAAAATATTTACATAATATTTTTGTTCATCGATCTAAAACTTACCCTTTACCGCAGTAAACGATCAAAATTGCAAACTATGTGTGTTGAGGACACGGCAACTCGGCGGGGTCGTGGTCCTCGGTGATGGAGGAGTATCAGCAGGAGTGGACTGTATTTTGAGGATGAAGGATTTTCCCCGGAGAAGTAGAGGTGCGGGTCGGTGAAATGATAACGCCAGGAGAAACTTGGTACTGCTTAGGTGCGGAGTGTTGGTGGAGCAGAGATTAGTCAGGCATCTGCTCGGTTGTTGTAGTGAATGCGTGCTGACACCAGATTGGTGCGTGTTATGTGTGAAATCTGTACCGATAGAGCCTATGGGGGTCTATCGGGTGTTGTCGCGCATGCGCAGTCCGTTTATTGAAAAATATTTTTACATGTACAATTTTTACATTACATGACGTTCTTATAAGATAAAACAGTAAACAAGTATTCTTATAAGATAAAAAACATATTTCAAAATTATTATAAAATTCGACATGAAAAGAGACAACAATAACATTTGAAAAGAGACAACAATAACATTTGCGTAAAAGAGACAACAATAACATTTGAAAAGAGACAACAATAACACTTGCGTGAAAGAGACAACAATAAAATAAAATGAAACAATAGCGTAAATTCTAAATACAAATCTAAAGGGAATAAAACCTAAGCTATTATTTACAGTCTCCCCCTCGTGCGCAAGCACCAAAACGTTTTATTCCTGGCTAATAAGGATCAGACGAGAGGCTGGGCGACGAATCAATCCGGCGGCTGTTCGGACTTCTGCAACTCTTACTCGCCCGTCTGGGCCTGGGAAAGTCTTTATTATTTCACCTCTAGGCCATATTCCTCGGGGCATCGTCCCATCGCAAATTAATACGACGTCTCCAGGGTTAAGGTTGCTGTGCTGCGGGTTGCCGAGCCGAGGCATCAATTGGGGTTTGTATTCGGTTACCCATCGAGCCCAGAACGCTTCGGCCAACTTCTGTGCAGCTTTCCATGAGCGATTGTCTGCTGTATAGTCTTTATACGAGCCGAAAGGTATCATCCCGCTTGACCTCCCAATTAGAAAGTGATTTGGGGTCAGTGATTCCTCGTTTAGATCAGGATTTACTGGGGTTAACGGTCTCGTATTTATGACATGTTCGGCTTCCAGCAATAGCGTGTGCAGCACTTCTTCAGGGGGCGTCTTTTCTTGTAGGGTGACTCGCAATGCCGCCTTCACAGATCTTACTAATCTTTCCCAGGCGCCGCCCATGTTTGGGGCCCCAGGGGGTATTCTTTTCCAGGTTATCTGTTTATCAGAGGCGAAGACTTTCATCGCGTCGTCATTTTGTCGAAGAGCTTCCGTTACTTCTTTCTCGGCGCCCACGAAGTTAGTTCCGTTGTCGCTATATATGACTGTCGGGGTGCCGCGGCGGGACATCATTCGGCGCAGGCTCATAATCATGGAGGATGCAGATAGAGAAGGCACCAGCTCCAAATGTACGGCCCGAGTGGTGAGGCACGTGTATAGTGCGCCCCACCGCTTTTCTTGTCTTCGCCCGACCGTGACATGCATGGGCCCGAAGTAATCAACCGCCGTGGCTGTAAAGGGCGGCTGATTGTGGGCCAGTCTTTCTGGAGGTAAGTCACCCAGGGGAATTTTAGAGGGAGTTCCCCTGTAGGTTCTACACCATTGACACTTGTTGCATATATAGCGAAGGCTGCGTAGTCCAATTATGTGGTAGCGCTGTCGGAGCTCGTTCATCACGGTCTGGTGGTTGCCGTGGTTAAAGACTGCGTGCGTATGATGCACTAGCAGCCGGGTGAATTCTTCCTTCGCATGTAAGACGGGCAGATTGTATTCTTCCTTAATTCTGCTATCAAGGTATAATATCCCGCTGCGGTCGATTTTTACAGCAAGCTTGCTAAGGGGGGACCTCTTGGGTGGTCGCTGCCCAGCCTCTATAGTCTTTATATCGTCCGCGAATGAGATGTTCTGACTCCTCTTGATGAGCAGCAATTCTGCTAGTCTGATGTGATCAGAAGAGATTTCCGTATTTACTTTTCTTTTGAGCAATTTGGCTTTAAATGCCTCAGCTGAGAGCAAGACGGTGGCAGCAGCGCGTACCAGGCGCTTATACTTTGAAAACCTTTGGATTTTAGGTAAATAGTCGTTATTTACGCGGTCTACACAGACGTGAACCTGTTTCATGATTCTCTCCTCCCCTGAAGGGGGTAGGGGAGCCGCGGTCTGCTTTTCGCACGGCCATGTCGCGGGGTCGTCTAAAATGAAGCTAGGTCCCGTAAACCATCTATGTTTCGAACTAAAATTCATCGGAATGCATTTGGTGGCGTCGTCCGCGACGTTGTCGGCGCTCGGCACCCATCGCCAGTCGGCTGGGGTTGTTGTATTCTCAATTTCGGCTAACCGGTGCGCGACGAACGACTTAAAGGTACGCGGATCGGACCTAATCCATGCTAGTACTGTTTTTGAGTCCGACCAGTAATAACTCTTTCTAATTTTATAGTCCGATTCCCGTTTTACGGATTCTGCTAAGCGGGAACCCAAAACCGCGGCTTGCAACTCTAATCGCGGTATTGAAATAGGCTTTAACGGCGCTACTTTCGCCTTTCCTGTAACTAAGCTGGCCGTCTTTGTGTTATTATTTATGCTAACGAAATAAACTGCGGCCGAATATACTTTTTCGCTAGCATCGCAAAATATGTGTAACTCCCCCTCGCCAGAGGGCGGGGCAGGTACGTACCTATCTATTTCGAATGTTTTCAGCAATTGTAAATTATTTATAAATGACATCCACATAAGGTGATGTTCTGGAGTTATGGGCTCGTCCCAACCTACGCCGCTACGCCATATCTCCTGGATGAGACATTTGCCTACCATGGTAACCGGCGATACTAAACCTAGCGGGTCGAAAACAGACATGACGGCGCTAGTAACTTGCCTTTTGGTGGGTAAAGTCTCCCCTGTTATAATACTAGATGGCGTGTTTCGGAGATTGACGTTAAACCCTAATGTGTCGCGGGCGTGGTTCCATATGAGGCCCAGTGTCCTCTCTGTGTCGCTTTTTCCTAAAGTCGTCGCGCCGCTAATTTGCTTATCGGAAACGTCTTTGATTACATCGGGCACATTCGACGCCCAACCGCGTAACTCGAACGATGCGCCTAAATTTACTTTGTACATGGCATTGACCGCTTGCCTGGCTTCGTCCGCGTCGTCGAATGAGTCCAAATAATCGTCCATGTAAAAATTCCGTTCCGCAGCTTTAGCTACCTTCGGGTGCTCCGAGCTATAGTTTTGCGCGTTTTTATTTTTTACGTGAATGGCCACGCACGGCGACGATGCTGCCCCAAAAATAAGCGAAGTCATACGGTATTCTCGCGGGGGAATGTCTCTATCGTCGCCTCGCCACAGAAAACGAAGGCTGTCGCGATCCGATTCAATAACTTTAATTTGTAAGAACATTTCTTTGATGTCCGCTACTACCGCGATTTTTCCTTCGCGGAATCTTATCAAAACACCGAAAAGCGATTGCAATAAGTCGGGTCCGGTTAACAGCGCGTCATTCAAGCTTTTACCCCCGTATTTAGCTGCAGCATCAAAGACTAGTCGCACCTTACCTTTTTGCGGATGCACTACTGAAAAATGAGGTAAATACCAGGTGCGAGGCGATGTGGCCGGGGTGTTCACTAGTTCTGCGTAACCCGAACTTAGCAAGTTATTTATTTGTTTTGAATACTCTAATTTTAAGTTATTATTCTTATCTAATTTGTTCTCTAAATTGTACAGACGGCTGAGGGCCTGTTTCTTATTGTCCGGCATTACTTCATCGTCGGTTTTCCACAATAAGCCTGACTCATACCGATTGCAACCGTCTATTTTCTTACAAGTCTTATTTAAGACAACTAACGCGCGCTCGTCTGGGTCCGACTTAGGTTTACGCGGCTCTATTCCTAATGATTCTAAGCTAAAGTAATTTCTAATTAATTCTAGCGCGGGATCCTCGGACTGCGGAGTTCTTATGTGACTTACAAATTGAATATTACTTTTACGCGAGCTTGCGTCCTGCCCGTGCAGAACCCATCCTAACTTAGTTAGCGACGCTACTGGCTGTCCCTTATTTCCGACACGCAATTGTCGGGACGTAATTAAGTGCCAGTTGTCTTGGCCGATAAGTATAGTTGGTTTAGCTTGCTCGTAACAGAGTTCGTCCTCTAAATCCGCGAGGTGGCTGCACTGTCGCACTAACTCTTTACTTATTGACTGCGGCGAAAGATTTAAATTACTAATTGTGCTAGCGCTCATTTTTTCTAAATTTCTACTACACGCGCCGCGGATTGAAAGCGATATGTTGCACGATTCAGGGTCGTCAATTTTGTTACCCCCTACCCCTTCTAGCTTTAGGAGCTGGCTGCGACCCCTGGGTGCTATACTGTCCGCTACTGTACGCTCAACGAGGGTCAATGTAGAGCCTTCGTCCAGCAAGGCGTACGTAGCGGTGGTGCCCACTGGGCCGCTTATCTCGACCGGCACAACTTTGAGGTAGGTGTTAGACGCGCGAACGTGATTTATCGAGCTAATATTTCCGCTAGCTGGCGGCGCTGCACTGCCGCTGCCGTGTAATAGCTTATTATGAGACGCTTCGCAACCGTTTACGCCGCACGGAATATATTTACATCTGAAAGTTCGCCCGTGCGAGCTATTTAGGCATCTAAAGCAAAGTCTACTGTTCTTAGCCGCGTCCCACCTTTCTGACACGCTAAGTTTATTAAAATCTGCACAGTTAGCGGTCGTATGGGAGCCTGAACACACGGGACATTTCTTATTAGAATTTGACGGCGCCTCCGTCACGGAACGTGGCGCTACTGTCGCGGGGCGCGGAGCGGGCGTGCGATGTTTCGGCCCGAACGGTTCTTTTTTGGCTGGGGGTCTATTAGCGGTTGCCACGGTTTTACGCGGCTCGTGCGTGATTTCGCAGTCCGATCTATCGCATGAACTATCGCTATCGTAACGCGTCGATTTCGGAGTTCGCGCGCAAGTCGCGTTTACCGCGCGTGGTCTTATCTTGCCTCTCTTTTCTTCCCTAGCCGTTTCATATGCGAACATCGCGCCGCACTGATCCGCCATAATATTTAAAAATCTAGCTAGTAATTCGAGTTCTGGCGCTCCGGAGCGCTCCGACTTGAACTCGTACCATTTATATTTCAGAATAATGTTTAATTTGTCGACTATTCGACCTACTAACTCGGGAGAGTAAAGATATTGCGGCTGATTAAGCGATTTTATGGCCGCTACCGTGTTCGATATTTTACTCGCGAAACTACTTACGTTGCGTCCGTCTTCCGTCATGCGGGGCAAACGTTTTATATTTTCAATTTCCGAGAGAATAAGTAGTTCAGGCCTGCCGTATCGTCGTTCTAACGTATCGATTATTTCGTACGGATCCGATACCGTAAATAGCAAGGTCCTAACTGTTTCGCGGGCCGTGCCTTTTAAAGCCTTCCTTAGCCGAGCTACATTTTGAATGTCAGAAAACATTTCCGCGGTGTCATTAAATACGGATTTAAATGCCATCCACTCTGTAATGGTTCCGTCGAAGTGGGGCAGCTCATGAATGAATTTAGGTGTCGCTTCCGACCTACTGGAGTTGACCGCCTGAACTATCGCGTTGGCTAGCATCGTCATGTCGTTAAGCGACGTGTTACCGACGCGCGGTTCGTCTCTTTCGGTTGGACGCGTGTTTCGTCCCTGGTTTTGAGCGCTTGTCGACGGCCTAACATATTGCTCTGAGATCCAGCCTTCTACTCGGGTTTTATCTATTCTGGGTGGCTGGTCCGCGTCGGTGGACTCTCCTAGCTCTATCCTAGCTATTTCCAATCGACTCATGGCAGCTGCGGATGCCGCCCTAGCCCGTGCTAGCTCAGAGTTATGATATTCTAATTCGGCCTGCAACATGGATATTTTGCTGCTCGCTCTATCCCCGGGTACGTTAACTACAGTGCCCGGCGCACTTCCTATATTCTCGACGTTGTTGTCGGTTTGCGCGGGTTCTAGATTTTGTGTAGGTTTATTATTGGCCCTAGCTTCGGTACGCGTGCTGCTCTCCGTCGTGTCTTCTGCGCCGGTGCCTTTGCTCCACGTATTGGTCTCGTGGGATGTGGTCTGCCCTGATGATGGCGTCTCTTCCCGCGAGGGCGTGGTCTTGCCCGAGCGCAACACACGCGCGTTTTCCATTGCGCACGAGGGGCCCTAACTTTAACCTAATTTTACTTAAAACTAACACTTTTCACTTTCACTTTTCACTTAATGTCTTTACGCGACCTACCAAGCCTACTACTATCAGCCCGGTCAGCTTACTACCGCGGTGACGCCGAACCGGGAATAGGAATGCTGGGGAATAGGAAGGTAGGAACCTCCCGGTAGAGGGCGCGGGCGCTCACGGGTGCATCAGAGTGCGGGAGGAATGTCCGCACCCGTCGTTGCGTGCCAACTTGTGGCCCCAGAGCGTTACCGTACCGTGCCGGCGGGGTCTGACTATTCACCTGGGTAGGTGTGTGGAGGCGTCAGGTAACTCCACAATGCTTCCGTGCGTTCTGCAGGGGCCGTTTAACACCGCTAGGTGGCCACGCACGTTACCGCTGGTTGCTTCCAAGTAATTGGTGGAGGTAAGCAAAGCCAACCACCAACACTCGCGCGTACTTGTTTCTGTTTTCAGACGCTGGCCGTGGCTGCAGGGGCTTCGTCTTGGCTTCTCCTGGGTTTCTTTCTTCAATACTTCTTTCTTGACCCGTAGACAGGCTGCAGTCTTCAGTTGCGATCTTCTGTCTTCTCTTCTTTTCTCTTCTCCAGGACTGGCTGCCGTCTTCAGTGGCGAGCTTCTTCACGAGCTGGCGCAGTGATCCGGCTTCTGAAGGACCAGTTGTTGAGGACACGGCAACTCGGCGGGGTCGTGGTCCTCGGTGATGGAGGAGTATCAGCAGGAGTGGACTGTATTTTGAGGATGAAGGATTTTCCCCGGAGAAGTAGAGGTGCGGGTCGGTGAAATGATAACGCCAGGAGAAACTTGGTACTGCTTAGGTGCGGAGTGTTGGTGGAGCAGAGATTAGTCAGGCATCTGCTCGGTTGTTGTAGTGAATGCGTGCTGACACCAGATTGGTGCGTGTTATGTGTGAAATCTGTACCGATAGAGCCTATGGGGGTCTATCGGGTGTTGTCGCGCATGCGCAGTCCGTTTATTGAAAAATATTTTTACATGTACAATTTTTACATTACATGACGTTCTTATAAGATAAAACAGTAAACAAGTATTCTTATAAGATAAAAAACATATTTCAAAATTATTATAAAATTCGACATGAAAAGAGACAACAATAACATTTGAAAAGAGACAACAATAACATTTGCGTAAAAGAGACAACAATAACATTTGAAAAGAGACAACAATAACACTTGCGTGAAAGAGACAACAATAAAATAAAATGAAACAATAGCGTAAATTCTAAATACAAATCTAAAGGGAATAAAACCTAAGCTATTATTTACAATGTGTACAGACGTCATAGTTATGAAATTCTATATTGTTTTCTTCAAAGATACTTACATAATTTAAACTTACATAATATTATAAACCAAGAACAAAAACTATATAATTAATAATATAACTGTCCGTTTACAAATTAAAGATTAACCCAAGGGTAACCCCCCCTAATAATAAAATACCCCTTTCACATATAATCTTAAAGTAACAAAACTTTATTTTTTATGTATGGATACTATTCTTCTATAACGAAAACATTATGAGTCGAACTTCGATTTGCAAGCATAATGCTACTAAAACAAACAGTATTTTATCAGCAACAATATTTATAACGATATTACGTATTGTGCATACTCGAAATACGCGCGCATTATTTATTAGGTGAGAAAATGGCTTTGATAAATTGCCACCTTTTTGAGATATATACGTCTGGGGCCCAGATATTGCTCAAACAAATCAACCTGAGAGCAATACTATTCTTATTGCACTACACTTATTGTACAATCGCAGAATTTATTGTTTGCAACTGACATACTTTTGAATTAAGATGATGGTTGGTAAGACTGATGACACCGGCAGCAGACAATATCAGCTATTTGTCAAAAAAAATTGTCAAACGTCTGTTGCTTACCTGTCGCATGATGCGTAATAGCCTTGCACGTAGCCTTGCACTTTAACCACAGCCAAAACTGTTAAGACTCAGAAAGACATTTATTAGCTGTGTCCACACTGTGCCTTTTTTTGTTCATCAAGGGCATGCGTTATAGCGTAGTCAACAGCGCACGTGAGGCATGCCCGCGACGCATGCGCTCTGACCGTATCCAAAACTTTCGCTTTGTTATTTTTTTTTCTGGAATTTCTAATGAGCAAATAAGCCGCACATATTCCACCCAGTAAAATGTTCTCGTCGCGCATGTTGCCATAAGATGACAGACACTACAACTGAACAAAAATTACAATGTTGGCCTTGCGTTCGTTGACGCATTCAATTATTGAAAGCGCCAAACGAAAGTTGAATAGAAAGAAGATGACGAAAATTGAAGATGAAAGTGCACAGTGTGGACGTAGCTATTAAACTTGAGATTTTCATTTGTAAAAAGTTTTACCACATAACTTCAAAATGATGTCAATGTGAAGATGGTCCCAAATAATCCCAAAGTGGGGCCTTTTACCAGCTTTTGCCTAGCCATGTCTATTCTACGTCTATAGCAAGCTGCTACTCAATGAACACTGGCAGGCTGCCAGATCTTCGCTGAATGGATTAGAAATGCAAATAGACGTTTATTGTTATCGCATCAAATAGTTGTATTCTAAATTAGCTTGATCGATATTTATTAGTCACTTCTGGTTGCAAATACCAGTACACGTTTGATTCATTGGGTCCTCTGTTCATATCAATAGTTCTAATAGTAGATATCTATTTGTGACCTAAACTTTAACAGCTTTAAATAATTTTGTTAAAATAAACGTTTTAATCATAAATCAATCGATCGATCGCCGATATCAGCATAGTAGGATGTTAAAAAAAATTAACACTTTGTTAAAGACACCGTAATTTAATATATTTTCATGCAATCTTGTGTACTTATAGGATTCATGAAAGAAAGTATATGGCAAAAAAAGCTTGTAGTATCAGGTAAAAATTGCAACACAGCCTTACTTTTCCAACACGTAAAACGTGCATGTGTGTGTAATTAAAACTTCAATTGATCGGCAGACATTTTGGAGGTGTAAACAAAGAGCGGGGTGCGGTTACACCCCCGGGGTGCTGAGCTCTAAGAATAAATGCCCTACATAAAAGCGGGAGTGCTAGGAAATGTACGTGAGTATTCTTAACACTACGTACGTGGTGGAATTGTATAGAGATGATGTTACGTGGTAAAATTAGGATTAAGACAAAATATTGTATGAAACAGGAATCGGTGATAAAGTGAAGGGTTAACGTAGGAAGATGGAAAACGTAACATATAGAACTCGCTTTATGAATGAGAAGTAGCAGCAGCATTTATATAAGTTTTAATTTTTAAAATTAAGTTTTAATAAGAGACATATTATTACAATTGAAATAACACACCATGAAATAAAACAGATTACAGAACGTTGCAACAAAATCAAGACATAATAATCGGTCAAGTGCGAGTTGGACTCGCGCACGAAGGGTGTCGTACCACTATAGAGCAAAAATAAGAAAAATATGAGTGTTTTTGTATGGGAGCCCCCCTTAATTATTAATTTTATTTAAATTTTATTATGTATTACTAAAGTACAAATAAAACTGAGTAATTTATGGACATTTCAGGTGGCTACCTGTTGTCATCATTAATAACGAGCAAAAAATGTAAAAAAAATCACGTTTGTTGTATGGCAGCCCCCTTTAAATATTAAATTTATTTTGTTTTTAGTATTTGTTGTTGTAGCGGCAATAGAAATACATAATCTGTGAAAATTTCAACTCTCTAGCTATTACCGTTCTTGAGTTACAACCTGGAGACAGACAGACAGACATCGAAGTCTCAGTAATAGGGTCCCGTTTTTACCCTTTTGGTACGGAACCCTAAAAAAATAACTCTACGGCGTGCATTGGTATTATTCTTAAATCGCGGAATTCTGTCTGTAGCGGTCATTGACTCCCTGTCAAAAAACTTGTCATATTCCGTCATTTTCTATACAAACCGCGATTGACAATGAAGTGACAGATGTTCTAAGGGCGATATCGTATTTTGTATTCACAATGTGAACTGAGTATGAATTATATCACTTCAAACTGGAGATTATCATGTTAAAAGTTACGTTTAATTAGTTAAGTTTAATTTAGTTAAGTTACGTTTTCCGATGAAACTGTAATAGTCTGTTTTCTTTACAAGAATTCAATTTCATTCTTATGTTAACAAAATGTAGTGCGAGTATTTTTCACATAGCTCCTAGACTAGAAAGGTCAATGACCGCTGGTGCCACCTTAAATTGTCCCGACTATAGGTGGCATTACAGTTCGACTCAGATTTAGAAATTTATTGTTTTTTTACGTTATTACGTTTTTTAGTTAACGCTCAGTCGCGACTCGCGAGTCACCACTCACCATTAAACAATATCCGGAAGGTGAGTTTCCGAATGGTCTTTGGAGCCAAAGTCCCCAATCTGCTGGGGTTGCGGAAAGCATTTACCGAAAAGTTTCCGAATGTAAGTCGAACTGGAATTGTGAATACAGCTCTATACAATTCCCGAACGCGTCGTTACAGGCGTTTCCCCACGAAACGCGCACCGTATCGCATTATATCATTTATAAACAAAATGTGTTAAAATAAATCGCGACGTCGGCAGCCGCAGATACGTGGATTTACGCTGGGGCCGATTCTCCAAACAATTTGCGCGTGCGGTAACGTTACATTTTAATGTGCCGGCTTTACATGTTGTTATGACAAACAATTGGAATAAGAATTACAGGTGTGCGTGAGACGCCTTTGTGCTAGTTGTAGATAGTGTTGTATTGTCGTTTTAAAGATTGAGGTAACAATATAGAAAGTAACATGTTGCCCGCAACTTCATTGATTTCGCAGTAACCTACACAATATTATGCACAGCATAGCAACAAAAACTACTCTATCTACTTTTCCAGGACATAAAGTTTATCCGTACTTAAAGTTATGTGGTTGGTTTAACCGTTAGCAGATTTAACGTTAATAGGTGACAGACACACACAATTTAGCATTTATAACACTGGTATGGTTGGATTGATGCTAAGCCAGACATTCTTGCGACAATTTTTAATTTTTACTCACATACTTTTGGAAGAACTTTGATTTGCTTAAATTCGAAAACAATGATGATATCTACAGAAGTCAGAGCTCTAAAGATATCATCATAATATAGGCTCCACCGTTGTAATTTTTTGACTGCAGCCCGTCAGTTCAGTTCAAATAAATTGTAAGAAAACTCTACATGCTTAAAAACTGCCCAATAGTACAATTCTTGCGCTTTAAGAGACCGAGGCCATACCCAGCTTTCGAAACTATGTGACTACAATGTAGCCGAGTAATAATCGATCATTACCGCAGTAGAGCAGTATGAATATTGAGCAGCGAACAACGGTGTAATTGCCCGGACGGCGGTCGTCCCGCACCCGTCACTCCCACACAAAAGACCAGGGAATTAAAGATGTTGAATTGTACGAGAATTGCAAAACTGTTACTTTGGATTTTTTTTCAGATCTGAAATATTATCAACTAACTGAATCGGCAAACATTGTTTTACATGTGCGTTATTTCAGGTAGGTATGAAAAATATTGACCAATTCTCAGACCCGAAAAGTACACAAAATTTCATCAAAACTGCTGTAGCCATTTCGGTGGAGATTGGCAACAAACATTGGGACACGAGGATTCTACATCTTACTAAATATATGAAAGCAAATTTTGTGTAAAAAGTTTGATAAGAGAAAGGTTTAGTAGGTGCTGCGAACTAGTGTCGCCAATCCAAAAATTGTTTTATATAGGTATATTATTTAAATACATGAAGGGCATGTGTTTCACACGTGCATTGTTCATGTACGTTCCCTATATTATTATTATTAAGAAATAAATTATTATATAACAAACGTCAAGTTTTACAGAATATTTTCTTTATCTAATTATAATTATTAAATTAAGTGTAACACTTTTGTAAGTTACTCTACATTGTAGTTTGCACTTGATATTATTACCTTGATGTGCCAGTAGGCTATAACCATTGCCTTTAACAAAGTCTTCCACCTATAAAATACATTACAAATCAATAATGCTATACCAAGTCAATTGTCCCCTTAGGCTCAGCGCGTAGATCTGCATGTTTATCGATTGGTCACGTATTCAGAGAGAATTATGCATGAAATTTCTAATAATATTACTATAGATGTAGTATCAGATCGATATGATTACTGTGGAGTGTGGACTAAACTCAGAATAAATATCTATTCGGTAGCCTTACGAAAAAAGTACTTTAAGATTACCCAAAAGTTTATTCTATTCTTATTATAACTTTCGCGTTATATGCTGACGAACCGAGCCTCTCATATTGTATCAAATTCACTAATTTTCCTAGGCTGATTTTCGTCTCACGCTTGACGCTTACCGCTCGTTGACCGTCGGCGCCAACACCACAATGATTAAAAAAGTCAGCCCTGATGGTGCGCGTGCGGTCGGAGTTACCCAAAATTCAGCCTTTAAATTAATAAAATTTATCTTAGTTCCCACCTTCGTTGTACCATGAAATAATCGCAATGATTGATGAATCATTTCCTCTTTCGTGACAATCATCCGTTAAATTAACCTTCATTTTTACATAAAAGTCAATTTATTCAACATCATTAAATCAGAAAACCCCCATAAATCCCCGTCAAAATGACACGAATTCCGTAAAAAACTGACGAGATCGGGAGTAAATGGAATAAATCGCGAAGGCTGCGGAAGGCTGAAAGCTGTAATACACTGAGTTCACCTGATGCCGATAAATTCAATATCCCGATGCGGGACGGCACGCACGCCCTGAAAAACGACGACCCCAGGGCTGCCACTTCCTGGATTTTTCATCTACCTATTTTTTTTTCAAAATATCACAATAATTATAATGTACTAGCAGAGAAATAAATAGGCTTTAATATGGCAGACAGGCGTAATTTGGCCCGGCTATGCCCAGCCCAGTCAAATAACATTGACTTGACAGCTGAACCGTACCAAATAACGCATAGTCGACCATTTGCCTATAATTTTTTATAGTACTTTTTTGTAAATTAATAACAGTTTGACAATTGTGCTCACAATCAGGAGATCTACACTTTTTTGATAAGTGTATTGATGGCAATTTTAATGTGATGTAATAATACCAAAATACAAAGTAATTTTAATGCTTCGATAGAAAATTGGAAACCCTTATTGAAGCCAATACAACCTGTTGCATCGAACATTCGATATCCTTCAATGGGATGATGGAGCTAGACGGAGCTATTCAAGTTTAGGAATGCCAGAAAGAGAAGGCGACAAAGAGGGTCCTAGTAGATCCCACACGTTTGAATGGTTTCAGCAAATCTATAAAATATATACGTTCGAACTTTTCATGAGCAGGAATGGAGATTGCTCTACCTTAAAAAATCTAAAAGCATTATCCGTTTGCTATGTTGCATAATATCAATAGATGGTCCATAATATACCTAACAGAATTATAAAATGCTATAAAAATATTTTCGTTTAATACTAACTGACCCAGCAAATATTGTTTTGCTATATCTGGGTGCACGGTAGTGCAACCGCCGAGACGAGCCAAGCGAAGCGCAAGGGCACTACCTACCTTTTCTCGAAGTATTTCGTCGTTCTTTTGAACCCTCATAGAGTTGGTTTCCGATGTACCAGATCGTTCATATTCTCAGGATATGATGTCAATAAAAGAATTATTATACATACAGTCTTAATTGAATAGCTCTAATATTTTATTAATTTTATTGATATCGAAAATACACCGATTTAGTCACTGACATACTGACTCACTGACACACTGATGATCATCAAAATGTTTGGCTACTTCCTGAAGTGCTAGAAAGCTGAAATTTGGTACGTAATCTAAGTTTAGTATACAACCAACATCAAAAATCATAAACTTATAACATTCGCCCCCCATCCCCTAAAATGGGGGGTGGAGGCTTATATGAGACTTTCACCAATTTTATGAATTAAGATATAAGAGTTTACACGGGACTGCAGACAGTAACAAAAAACCTTTAAATAAGTACTTACAAGAACCAACTTACAAAAAGAACTGAAATCCCACCAAAAACGTTTCTTGTAAAATGTTGCCGAGACGACCACATAAGATTTACCCTGTGAAAAAGATATGAGATCTCATGTAGAGCCAAGCTTCTGAATCTACATGGCCTAACTCTACTGACCCTAACTTAAACAAATTTTACATATCAGTAAATATGTATGGCTCGGCTGTTTCGTTACTAACTTCAGATCAGAAACTAAATATTCGCATCACCTCCACGACGGTAGCGAAACGACGAAGCCATACATATTTACTGGTATGTAGAATTTGTTTAAGTTAGGCTCAGTAGAGTTAGTCCATGTAGATTCAGAAGCTTGACTCTACATGAGATCTTATATCTTTTTCACAGGGTAAACCTTATGTGGTCGTCTCGGCAACATTTTACAAGAAATGTTTTTGGTGGGATAATATGTTATAAATTATAATACGTCATGCATGTATGATATTATAATTATTTATTTACTTGAACTTTCCTCGTGAGTAACTCTTATCTGGGACCACATAAGACTTATGTGTTAAGAAAACCGCAATACAATCCATCGCGTAGTTGTAAATTGTTTAGCAATTAGCTTAGGGACAGACCTAAGATTATATAACGTCAAACTGAAAATTGATAAAAATAAATAAGTTGTAGGTATGTTTTGCTGACTAAACTTTATCTTCAATCGGATAAAATCGTAAAGATGATACCAAGTAGAGCATACTCCGCACCCTCATAAAAAACCACTAAAGCCTCCACAAAAAGCCTTGAAAAGTGCCGGAACCTATCAATAGCCCGGACTTACGTGGCCATTTCCCGGCTTTTTTCCGATTTTCCCGCATTTTCCCACGGGCATTACTCCCGCAACTTGATCTGCATACTGTAGGCGTTTTAGTTGTTTTAGGAGTTTTTCAATTAGCTAATATAAGTACGCTGTTTTTTATTCATTTATTGCGAAATTGGCAGATAATTAAATTACGCTTAATATTCATGAAGGTATTCGAAGGTTGAAAGTTCGTTTAAACGTTTTTATCTGAACTGAGTTTTGTAGCGCCTGAAAATTTGTCATCTCTCTTTATTCTGATCACAATAATTAATTGAGTTTATTTGATCACATTGCTAGTACCTATTTGTGAACGATAATTCATTATTTTATTATCATTAACTTAGATTTTGGTACGGTCGAGATTAAAATATTTCTTTTGTTTTTTCTTTATCTCAATATAACCACATTGCTAAACTGTTTTTAGTATATTATCAAAGAAATTGATTCTTAAAGGCATATGGCAAATTAATTTTGGTCTGGTTATGCAGCATGTAACAAAACAAAGTGATATAATATAATAATTTTTAAAATTTTTCAAAGCTTTTTAAGCGACGTGGCTTATTTTTAATATAAAAAATGTATTTTTTAAAAGCCCTCGAATTTCTATGTTGTTAAAAAACGGAGCTTAAAACGATGTTTTACTTGTTTTACTTGTTTTAGCACGTGGTCCTTATCCGATACCGAAGTCCATAGAAATATAGCTAAGAAATAAAAATATAGCTCTAGCTTTATGAAAAAATAGGCAATTTTCATTATCTAATAACAATTAAGATCAGTAAATAACAATTTAGTACGATCAAACGCCGGTTATATTAACCACGAAACGAACCCGGCACCCTATCACACCGTAGGATACGATATTTTTTATTCTTTTTGATAATAAAATCCAGCAAAACTATAAAGAAACACTGTTTTTTTAAGATAATTTACTAACTTGATTATACATTATTTAATTCATTAATTGCATAATGTCTGCTTACATTAAAATAGTCGTCTTTTTATACAGTTAAAAATTAGTATAAAACACTTAAAAAAGTTTCCAAAAATTGTGAAATAGTGTCTTTATTGTTCTCTAACTATTTTCAGCAGCCAATATTGAGACAAATATTTAAGTATTCGTAAGTATAGTGCCGTCTTATAAAATGAAAAATATTTTCTATGAATTCCTTCGTCCATGAATAAAATTAATGATTTTATGTCGTGTGATGGAAACCCGTGTTCAAACAGCCAAAAAACGCTTCAAACAACACTGTCCCTTCAAGGAGCATAGAATAAAGCCACAAGCGACCGAAAATTAAATAATGAAAAAATATAGCCGCCGCTTCCCTTGTTCGGATGAAATTTGATTAAAAAATCACGATTATTACTGGACCCCCTTTCTGTGGCACGCGTTATTGCCTCCTTAAAACAGTTGTCAAGCTATTTTATACCCTATATCCGAGCCATACAGTCGACGTTTAAGTTTTCGCGCGCAAAATAAAGTTTGTAATTTCCCAAGAGTCGATGGGACCACCCACCCTTTGCTTGCGACCCCCTTTCAATAATTTTTCATCGCTCCGATCTGCTCTTTGTGGTATACTCTCAGATTAACAAAGTTTTAAATTAAAAGCCGGTGTGTATTTCGATAAATGATTTAAGCTTTCATCTTTGTCGATGACGACAAACGACTAATTCAAATACCTCGACTAAAATTAAAAATAAAACCCTTTCCAGTCGTTTATTTTGAAACAATGAGTTGGGAAACTTTCCAGTAAACATACCGTGCTTTCGATATTATCGATACTTAGACTTTTTGTTTGAGTACACGGGTACCTAAAGAGACCTGTTAAGAAGTAGAGACAAGAGCCCTCTGATAGATTTTTAAAGTATGATATTTCGTATAGAATGCAATGCTTATTATGTATTCTCAATCACTTTTCTTATCTCACTTTTACTTCTCTTAACTAATTATGTTTCATCTTTCAGGTACTAACTTTTTCTTATTAAAATATATAATTCATATTATATTATATATTATATGCTTCTCATTAAACATTCAAAACACAACTTATACTAAAGCAAAACATTACATGTATTTCAAAGTTTATGCACTAAAGATTCAAATCAAACAACACCTCTTTTTTCGCGGTGCATAACAATCAGCCCTGCTAGATAGTAGACGCAGTTTTAGACAGGCTTATTCATATTCAATACTGCGGAGAGCACGTAATGCATGCACATGCATCTGATGCGACCCGATAACTCTTTGATCCTTTCGAGTGGCTTTAACTAACCTTTGTGTTTTTAACAAACGCGCCAACTCACAATCCATTTGAAACTCTACAACCTATATGATAAAGTGCAGTTTGGACTGGCGAAAAACAGCTTTGTAGAAGAACGTATCCTTGTTAATTTCAAATCAATGAAAAAAATTCCTTGCTTTCTGACTGTAATTGTGTTCATGCGGAATTCAATATTGTCGCACTAAGCATTGCTTTGTTTAACTTCCTTCGTAAGGTTAGTGCAAATTTCTTTTGAGAACTTCCTGAATACTCTCCTGTGAAGTTTTTAAATAATACACAGTTTTGTCCATTAAATTAATAAGAGAGTAAATGCGTCCAATGACTACAAAATTCCTGTTCGACTAACTTTTTCTTATTAAAATATATAATACAAAATTCCTGTTCGACTAGTCGAAAAACCTTACCATCACTCTAGGACGTGTTACTATTACATATTTATTTAAGGTATGTATATAAGTAACATGTCCTAAAATGATGTTAAAATAGTGTTACTAACATACGAACTAAACTAACGAAATACTTTGCATAAATATAAAATGAAATGTTGCATAAAATTTAACGGTGACACTCAAAATAAATGTGAGAATTTCCATTGTGGGAGAATCAATTTAAAAATTCAAAACGTCGGGAAAGACGATTTACCCGACATAACGACATGAGCGCCATCGATTATAATATAAATCGGCGAATTTAAATCCCGCCTTGAGATACGGGAAATATGACAAACGCCATAAAAAGTAATAAAGGGGTTCATAAAGTCCGCGAATGCGTTGTCAATATAAAATGTCTAGTATAAAATATATTCGAAGCGTTCTCACCCGCCGAGTTGAAATGGCTCCGCGTTTAGGAATTTGTAGAGGTGGCACTAAAAGACCTAGATGAGACCGAAGATAACCCAGCCTGAAATCATATACATATATTAATACGCGAGCGAAAAACATTTGACGAAAATGCGGAAACGTAGGTGAATGAAATTTTGCACAGTTATAGTTTATATGGTGAAAGAGTGCATCGAGCTGATATTATTTTGAAATTATGCTTTTATTATACATTTTTTTAACAAATAAAACATTACACACACTACAATGTGCACACTACCATCTTTTTTAATGGCAAGCCTATACATATGAGTTACTCTTTTGTTTATGGTTGGAGTCTGTTGTCAAATTAAAAATGGATTGTTGTTTTGCTTATTAAATCTGAAATAGTAAATACTTTAAACGGGTAGCCAAAAAAAGAAGATAATTAAATTTAAGGTCGATTTTCGACCATTGGGCGATATCTAGCCTATGTAATTTGATCGTGTTACGTCATGTAAATATCAGTCAACTGCACTTGTTGTAAGTCGACCAAATTACATAGAATTGATTTCTCGTACCGTACAGTTTGCTATTGAATACATTGGCTTCAGTCATAAAACCTTAAAAAATCGATCAGCAGCAAAATATTATTCTCTATCTGTAAGTAGTTGAAAGTCAGTTTGTTCAAGACATACTTGATGTCTACAGGAACTCTATCAAATTATGGCACTTGACTATTAACTCATAAGTATAAAATAGATATTTTTTTTTATCAATCCATCCATCTCCTCCTTATACTTTTGTGCTGTCTAAACGTCCCCAACTCTTCCCATCTCAGTGGAACAGGAAAAGGATATTGCGCGCCCCCGATGGCTCAGTCGCCATTTGTCACGGCTCTGATGTCATGAGACATGCCTGCCAACTCGGAGAAACTACTAGATATTGCCCGTGGCTTTGTACAAAACCCTATACTTTGCCACAGAAAGATGCCCGGAAGTAAGGACTTCCCAATGGTCTCCAGAGATTTGCCAGAAAAAGAAGCCTGACTGCACCATGGTCTTTAGTATAATATTATCATGTGAGCTAAATTTTATTAAAATCAGTCCAACAGTTTTGGAGCCTATTCTCTCCTCCTCTCTATTAATATTATGGTTTATTCTCTACCGTGTGCCTGCGCTGTATTTTTGTCTTTAAGTCTATATTTAAATACCGCACGTAGCTCTACATAAAACCATAGCATAGCATCTGTAAATTCAATTGGACCTACAAGAAAAATCCTAAAAATCAATTGCCATAATAATTCACCCAGAACAAAGGGACGGCCACTCTCCAAACGGTCAGCAAATATAAGTTAATTCTGTGAGTTACTCTGATCCCGCCATATTCATAAAATTTACATAGACGAAAAAACAAAGTATTAGGCAAGATATTGAACAATAAAAATAAATTATACAAAAAAGGGTAGCCGAAGTGAGCTGTATTGAAATCAGAATAGCTGCGACAATTCCTTACCCCGCAAAATAGTACGGTGTGTTTGTGTAACTTTCTAGCTACCAAAATAAACTTGACGAAAGTAAAAAAAAAATCTTGGGATAAATAATAATACATAATTTAAAACCTTGATTTATCGAAGCTAAATTAACAAGCATTATTTTTGTAAGACAACATTTTTTAACGTACAGACAAGCGATACAATGGTAAGTAATTGCCAGAAATTATTTATTGCAGCTAATGCTTATTAAAATTTAAACAATATACCTACTTATATCAACATAGTAAAGGTAAGATTATATTTAAGACATTAACATTTAAACATAGCCCGAGATTCTTATGAAATTTTAAAAAGAGTTAGAAAAATTTCTTAAGAATGCAAGTATAACAAAACTTTCGACGCCGTACCGACGGAAGCAAAAATATATGAACGAATACAAATGATCTTCAAGACGGCGACATCAGGCTGTATTGGCTGAAATATGTTTACAATAATGGCTATATACGATCCACTTATGATATGAAAGGGGAGAGGATTTACGTATGGATCTTAAGGGGTTTTACAAAATTGGATGGAAAATGTGATAGTTTGATTTGTGGTATTGCGCGATAGTTTTTGTTTGTGTCATATAAAATAATAGCAAAAAAAGTGACAAAACTTTCTAGCATCTATAATTATTTAATAATGTTTTTTTTTTTAAACCACAACGCGTCGTAGTCAATTAATATAAAGTGGTCATTACACGAATTTCGTAAAGTATAGGTCTACCAGAATCTGATGGCAATTTTTGACAGCAAATTTTCAAGAAATATCCTTGATCATTGGATAAATTTCTATATTTGCATGTTTAACACAAAGAATCAGCTGCTATAAGAAAAAAAGGATCAAAATGTTTTATTCCAATTACCCCGGTATTGCTAGAGTCAATTTTTTTTCTCACTTTTTGCCATCAGATTCTGGTAGACCTATAACTGTTTTACTGAAACCATTAGTTTTACATTGCAACGTGACGAGGCGATGCGATGTAATTTTAATTATGCCTTCAAAACTGAGCTGAAATTAGTAGCAAGAGTATTTGAGTTGATAGACTTGCCACCTGCGGTGGTACTGCCTGTTCCAATTTTGAACGGGTCACTTAAAATGCAATTGCCGACCTGTAGCTCAATGGTTAAGCGTGTGTGGCAGCTCAAGCCGAGGGTCGCGGGTTCGAATCCCGCCGACGGAACAAAAGTTTTTCAATATTCCTGGGTCATGGATGTGTATTAAATATGTGTATGCTATAATAAAAATCTTAAATATATGTATAGTATAAAAGTATTAAATATATTTCCGTTGTTCGGTACCTGTAACACAAGTCCTTCAGGTACTTAGCACGGGGCCAGACTGACGTGGTGTAAAGCGTCCATAGATATTATTATTAGTATATTATATTATTATTCATCAAGTTGCAAACTGACCTTAATGCGTTGGTGCCCTTTTTTGGGTCGATTGTCGTCTATGAGCGTAACATCTATCACAAAATCTGTCAATTCGTTTTTACAATCTGTCAATATTTCTAATTCATTAATTATACGGTTTCTTATACGATATAGATATTACATTTAATATCTATATCGTATAAAAAATATGAACACAAAGAAAACCATAATGCATCAGTACTGTACCTGTAATATATTGTTGACATAAAACTCTGCGATGAGTCTAAGTGCTTGGTGCATGGAAAAATAAATAAAAGTTAAACCTACAATGCGCGGGTTTTGCCTCCAGTCAATAAGTACAATATCTACCTAGAACTAGCTTGTGTGTGTGCGGTGCTACGGGGTAAGTGCGATTCCAGGGTAACCATAAAGTTTCTAGGTTTAAAAAAGTTGATGCAATATTTAATATCAATTGGTATTATAAAATAGAGTTAGTCCAATTGTTTGTAATCTACATTTATTCCTTACGTTACAACTTCTACAGAAAAAAATCCAACAAAATCATTTGTTTACATGATGATGGTGCTCACATACGCTAACCCAATAGTTTGGCAAGCCAGCTACCGGACGTTGAGATAAGTGGAAATGCATTTTAAATTCAAAACTGAATTTTATTGACTAAACAAGAAGAAACACGTTGAATTAACAGACCATGTAGGGACAGGTAGCCTAACATGCCGCTTGCCATGTTAGGCTACCTAGGTCCCAAATTTGAATGCCCATCTAAAAATTCATAGCATCGCCTCGTAGTGTTGCAATGTGAAATAACCCTAAGTTGAACTATCAAAGACCTATCAATTACTATCAATGGTCCTTTGGACTTAGACTAGGCTTACATCTCCAACATCACTACACAAAACATCAATAACACAGCCAAAGCTAATAACTCAATAATTACTGAAAGTAACAAACAAAAACAATGAATATTTTAATACGGGCTTTTCCAATTCCACATCTGTGTGAGCGTGTGTGAGTGGGGGTGGCAGAGAGAAATCTTCAGCGGATGGATGTTCTAATATTCAAATGGGATATGGAACTATTATTGTTGGAGCTACTGTCGATATACACGGCGATCGTGTACTCTTGATACTTTTTATTCATCAAGTTTTCAAGCGAAAGCTTTTCTAGTAGCAGAGTTGTGCATTTTTTTTTTTTGAGATGGGTGAAATTGTCAAAACGTCAGGAGACGTGGCCTGATCGAAAATTAGAGTAAACCGCTAAAGCATCGTAGGAGAGGAATAATATCCCCTCTCTTTCTACTGTATGGAGAAAATGTATGCCGCTGTTTTTTTATTACTTCTGCCGTCACTCCCGAAGTGCAGCTCGTTGTTTCTTCGGTTATATTTTAATAAGATTTTGGTTAAAAAATAAGGACCTATCATAAAAAAAAAAATTTGCGTGATTGATAAACGGGTGTCATCAATAATTTAATGGTTCGTTTTTTATTGACTTTCAAATCCTAATGTAGGCGTTTGTCCCTAAATATCTTGAGGAGAAAAAATTATATTTTTTTAAGAACGTAACAAAAATCCACTAGATTTTGCAAAAATCTTTTCCCGTATTGAAATAGCAAGTACCAAGACTAGCTAGGCCGCTATAAAGCAACTTCTTTGCATACTTCCCGCGAATACTTGGGTGTCAGTGTGCGATACGTCACTTATATGATATAGTCTACTCGTATTGCTTTTATAGTGATGTTACCAGCTTTTATCGGCATTTCCTGAATTTAAATAATTGTCTTTTATTTCTGGAAAGTGCTTTTACTTCTATATGCAATATTATGAAAAAGGCTTCAGTTTGTTGAAAATGTTGATAAAGTTTTATACAAGGTGTAGCATTTTCTCAAGTGTCGTTGACGTTTATAGACATTTTTAAATACATATATAAATAAATATAATTGACGATGCTTAAAACAAGCATCGTCAATTATATTTATCAAAAGTGTATCAAAAATCTTTCTTACAAGCTACAGATTTCTTAATTCATAGTATCCCTCTTTATTCGTATCTCTCTTACTTCTTAGTAGTGTTAGGACATGGATTCAAAATTGCAGTTCCTACAATAGTGTTGGGCCTTATCGATAAACCTAATCCATCGACACCTAATCTCACCACTAACAGCGAAATACATCAGCTCACTTCATTTATCCGTGCCCGTATATTTTGTTTGCTATATTTTTGACAAGTACAAAGCGGAATCTGCGCCTGTCATACGTTTGACAGACGACGGGGAAGCGGGGGCTGGGGAGGGGAAGTGGGAGCCAGCGGGGGCGGAGTGGGCTGGGGAGGGTGCTAAGTTGTTATTAAGTGCACTCGTATAGGCGTAGCGGTTGTGTGGTGTCTTATCGGATATGTGGATTTTTAATGTAGAAAGAGTTGAATGTACTACTTATGAAAACCGTGCATCAGATGTTTGGGATAGTGATTATATTATCATTATTGTTTACTATACCATTCAGTCACAGGAAATGCGCTTATCCGTAGTCTTATTGAGGGTTTGACATGTAATAAACAAATAAACAAATCTTTATTTCCCTCAAATACAATTTTACACGTTATACTAAACAAACACTGCTCCCTACACTAGAATTCCCTGTGTCGTGGAAATGCACTGGACATCCTATTTTTTGACTCGAGTTTATTTATTTACAGCTTTTAATCGGCAACCGTGACAACATTACAACAAAATCATTTAAAATTGACTCTTTCATTTGGCCGGCATTGGTAGAATTGTCAAGAATTTGTAATTGCTTATTTTTTAGATTTCTCTTGGCGATATTCTAACCAAAAGCAGTTCTAAATGTCGAAAACTCTCGATACTTTATTGGCATCCAGTTGCCACTATAAAAGCAAAAGGATCCGGTATCAAAGTGGCAGATGCCACAGTAATACGCGCTAATACTTTTCAGTAATGTAACATTACGTAAGTTATTAAGTTTCGGTGACATCTTTCAAAGGGTGACTTAGCACCCTTTAAGTGGTTCGATTAAATTCGTATACCACAAAATGCGAGTGTTAGCTAATTAAAACCGTAAGTGGTAGGCGAGATAAGAGAACGGTTTAGTTTGTGATAATATTACATTATGTATGACACACGCGATGATGTAGGGTGCGAGCTTATATACATAAAAATGGTTAAGTACTATCAGAGAAGTTGATTCATAGGCAGATCATTAACAGCAGGCTGCCAAATTTTGCTGTGTTTTCTAATAAGTATTACGATCCCGGAAGACATCGTATATTTATTTGATATTTGCCTAACGGAAAACACGATTCACTTATTTTGACTCGATAGTTATATTTTTCGAAATTATGAATCTTTCTGGGCTTTTCAACAAATATTTGTTACACTTATTGAGTTACTATCATTAAACAACTTGCACTACTACAATCACACACTTTATAAAATAATGGCTAAAGGAAACATTAGTATTGTATTTCATCAAGCCCCATATGGTTCTAGTACCGGTGACCGAGACACTATAGAATATCTATTGTCTCGTTTTCCCACGATCAACGGGTTAATTTTTAAGTAACCATTAAAAACAGTTTTGGGACTTACGACCTTTACTTTCGTGCTATAATACGGGAACCGTTGTTACGCGATATTGTTCACTATTAGCTGCAGCGCAAAGCACAATGCTCAGAGGCACGATTCATGGAATCATTATATCACGATTGGAGGATAGAGGGGTGTGTAGGCGGGGCTAGCGTGCTTTGATTTTTTTGACAGCAGGCTCTTAAGGACCTACGTAATTTGGCCGCGTTATGTCAAACCTAGCCGACCTATGTAAGCCATACACGCTACGGTCTACCGGAGCATTTAAATTGAATCGACATAATTTCGTAAAAGTTTGACAGATTTTTAACGTAATAGTAGTACTTTTATAAAATGCCAATAAAACAAATTTGTACAAGAATGACTTGAATAATAATTTGGTTAACCTATTATAATGTTTATTAATTGTAGAAAGTAAAGTTGTATTTTTTATTTTTAGGTCAACAGTAAAAAATTGTACAGCATTTTATGATTACCTTTATAGTGAATTTTCAAACGTACCGATGATCTTTTTTTTTTTTTTTACTATGAAAGTAAGTTTGTATAGAATATTAATACACACATACACAATAAAATAATCATTATAAATTAATCTAAGGCACAATAAAAAACAAAGCTAATAATTTCATTAACATTTTGTCAATTTTTATAAAATTTTGTGCCTCGACTCGCCGATTGAGCTTTAGTAAACTTACTCCTTATAAGATCGCACTGTCGTTTAGCGCACGTATATAATTTGTGTTTACGCGACTGACACTCGTAAGCGGCCGCGGCATAGAATTAATTTTGACGCGTTAACTATTAACGAGTTGCCTAACATTCGGTTTTGAATAACTTTTCACTACACATTACCCTCCAATATTAAATTAACCTCACACATTTCGAGTTAATAAGAACTTAGAAGTGTATATTTGTCTATAATTTGTTGTTTATGTACAACGATCTAATGTTACTTATCTTATAAGTTATATATAAAATTCTCGTGTCACAATGTTAGTTACCGTACTCCTCCGAAACGGCTTTACTGATTTTTACCAAATTTTATATGCATATTCAGTAGGTCTGAGAATCGGCTACTGGATACTTTTTAAATTGTGAATAAATAATAGTAAATTATTAATTTTCAACTCGAGACTGACGGCGATCATTGTTTGTGCAACGGGACAGCGATGGACATTGCCATGGTGCCATACTTATTCAGTCACTTCAATAAAATAACATACTTGACAAATAGAGAACTACATTACAACTATAAAAAATTTATATGGCCGGGTCAGCTAGTATTCTACTAAATATATGATGCATCTAGGAGTGTGTTGTCAAAAAAAAGGTGAAAATAAACCGAAAGTTGTTATTGTTACTTAATTGTAACAGTAACTCAGTAACTTTTATATGAACATTGACTGACATTTTTGTAGTTTTTAAGAATTTTTCTATGGAAACTGTACCTAACATAGCCTTAATCTTCGTATCAAAGAGCCCACACATTCCAAAAGCTATCGCTCAGAAATAAGTCATAGAATAAGCGCATAAATCAGGCACAATACTTCGTGTGCTACGAATTCATAACACTTGAAATATACCTTACGTCTAAGATATTAAGGTGCACAATAAATTCCCGGGAAAATATAAGTGAAGTTAGCGAGTATAGCCATTCTGAATTCAAATTACCGCGTATCGTACAGCGATTGGTCAGGGCGCGCGTGGCTCTGATATAAATAGTGCGGTTTGCACCCACGTTCGGATAATATGGAATATGGGATTGACAAATGCGAGTTGACGTATGTTTTCGTTATAAGACTCCTATGGTGTAGAGCTGGTCCATATGTTACCTTAGAAATACGTGGAAAGGTTGAAAAGTCACCTGAAGTTGAAACTTGAAGCGGGTCATAGACAAGTACCTGAAAAATACACGTCATATTTTATTAGTTGTATGTTGTTTATCAAGTTTTAAGATATACCTACTGTATGCATCATTTTAGATACATAAAGGTATAGTTATGAACTAGCATGTTATGTTAACAAAGCAACACATATTTTATGAAAAACTAGTTACAAAGAAATTACAACTAAACTGCACTTCTGTTGGGATGTGACCAGTTTAGTAGTATGCATGATAATATTATACAAAGATGGTGCATCTACACGTTTTTTTTTCAGTGAAAATTTACGTTACAGCCCTTCCTTACCTGGAAAACTTTTACTAAAGCCACTTTTTCTATCACATAACATCTACGGCAGTATACAGGGTGAAGTTTTCGTTGTAAAACAGTAAAGGTGTGTGCCGTATCCGTCATGCGATTATCCGGCGTTTGTCGGTCGGACAGTGCCGGATTTATAGCGTAATATATCACTATTTCAATATTACACGCGAGATACGGCTCCGAGCTAGATGCTAGACTTTTAGAACAATATTAAAGTATGAGCTATGTAGTGTAACATACCGTATTTTATTGAATTTTGTATGGGTTGACAATATACCTAATATTATATATTATACAAATTCAAAAAATACTTTGCTCTTGTGTAGACGAGAGTACTAAAAATAAAAGCTATTGAGATAAAAATATTGATTCTATTCTCGTATGTTTTTTCAGAGCTAGGGACCAGTAGGCTTAGCATGGACACCATAGAAGCGGTTTGTTTCTACGGAAGAATAGACAAAGTGACAGATTGAAAAAGGTAATCCGCCATTTTATCACTAAAATCTGTCATTATGTCGATTTTGTGCCGTTTCTAATGTTGTAATGCTAAGCCTGTTGTAGCTCCGTAATGGCTGGTTTACACGTATTAAGTTGATAAGTAGTAAACTAAATTTTAACTAAATTTTAAGTTATTAATTGCATGTAAACACAAAATTTAGTAGCAAGTTAAAATTTAGTTAAGTACTAAAAATTTTGTGTTTACATGCAATTAAGTCACTTAAAATTAAGTTAAAATTTAGTTGACTACTTATCAACTTAATACGTGTAAACCAGCCATAAGCGATGACTTTAAGTAAATCGTACAAAGTTTTGACAGTACCAGTCATTACTAACGATTCACCTGTTTCAAATTTCAACACCTCATTTTGCACTTAATTTTAAAGTGAAAACTGTCTTAGCGGTGTTGTGTAATTTTTGGGATGGGTAAAAAAACGCGCAGCATAGGAAGTAATACTCCCTACTACTTTTCGCACTGGGAACACAATATAGCTATATCCCTGTCATTGCCATTTCTTTTTCAGTACCACCGGCACTCCCGGAGTACAAGCCTTTTTTATTGTAGCCATGCAACAAAATGTTCAGAAATTTGTACTCAAAGATTCTCTAAAACAAGTTTTGTCAATAACACAGCTGGTCAGGCTCGACAGCATCAGATTCCGATATGATAATCCTGTAATGATACAGTTTGACAAGCAGTAATGCATGCTGCAATTAATCTCGCGCTGGACGTCCGGTGATGATCAATAAGCTATCATGTACTTAGCACGTGTGATGCTCTAATACCATATCAATCCGTCATTACGCTTAAATCCTCTTTAGTGACATTGCCTTGAAGGTCGTGCTGAGGCAAACAAAATACTAGGAACTTCCTAATATTTTTATTCGCCAAAAAGTGCACGGTGGTTTTATCGTCATATTGTCGCAAGATACAATTCATAACCACTTTGTAACGTTAACGGCCGAATTACTTACTTTAATTGAATGGAGATTTTGACAAAAGCTCCATATACTTTCTGTTAATATTTTAATTGAATTAAAGTTAAGTAAAATGTTAAAATATGTCTCTGAGTGCGGCCGTACTGCCGTAGTGCCCTTCCAGATTCTATAAAACAGTATAGCAAATATATATATAAAGTATAGCAAGTATATACAAAATGTGTTTTGATTCGTTACAAAAATCGTTTCATCTTCGTTTGACGTAAAACACAAGTATCAAGGCATTTAGAAGTTCAAAACTACATCCTATTGGTATTCCTAGTACAAAAATATAAAGTGTCAATTTGGGAAGTATCCATGCCAACGATGTAATCCGTAATTTAAAACGCCTCCGCAGTCCAGTAGTTTACAGCGTGGCTCTTGACTCGGAGGTCGTGGGTTCGATTCCCACGTTGGAAACATGTTATTTCCAAGTTTTGTTAGGACAATGCAGGCTGATCACCTGATTGTCTGACAAGTAAGATGATCCATGCATCGGATGGGCATATAAAAAGTCGGTCCTGCGTCTGATCTCTCGCCAGTCGTGTCGGTCCTCCGTCCTACTGGGTTATGAGAATAAAGGAATAGAGGGTGCTCTTGTGTACTGCGCACACACTTGGGCACTATACTCCTGCGTAACTGGCCTGGTTTCAATGAAACTGGCCACCGTCACCGAAACCGGTGTGGGAGTATATTATTACTCCGTAATTTGCCCTACATGTTCTTTTTATCCACTTTTCGTCATTCGGCTTTTCTCAATATTCATGTGCTCGCGTCGGGTGGGATCGCGTGACATCACGTGATTGATTTATACGGCCGCTGTCCGTCCGGCCCCGACGCCATGCCACGCCACGCCATTTCCCCGGCGTTGTCGCGTCTAATTGCGACAATAATTCATGTCTAATAATAATCTTGCTATTATCGGATTGTGTGAACAGGTGAGGATGCCATTGTTTCATTAGCCCCTTGTTTCGTATGTCCGGATTGTGATGTATATTGTACGAGTGTAGTGTAAATACAGTAGATTAATTTAACAGTTTAAGCTAAAAGGAGAATTAATGAGAAAAGATAAAGTAGACGTCATATTCGCTTCTTGGACGGCACGGTAAGCAGAATAGGAGATCCTTTAAAACAGCCTTTAAATCAAACTCGCTCAATTTTTAGGGTTCCGTACCCAAAGGGTAAAAACGAAACCCAATTACTAAGACTTCGCTGTCTGTCCGTCTGTCTGTCCGTCTGTCTGTCTCCAGGCTGTATCTCAAGAACCGCTATAGCTAGACTTCTGAAATTTTTACAGATTGTGTATATCTGTTGCCGCTATAACAACAAATACTGAAAACAAAATAAAATTAATATTTAAGGGGGGCTCCCATACAACAAACGTGTATTTTTCGGCATTTTTTGCTCTATATCAATAACGGCAAGAGGTAGGGCACTTGAATTTTTCACACATTCCTTTGTTATATGTGTATTTTAATATTTAATAATAATATTAAAATAAAATAAAAATTTCAGGGGGGCTCCCATAAAAAAACACATTTTTTAGCCTATTTTTGCTCTGTATCGATACGGAACCCTTCGTGCGCGAGTCTGACTCGCACTTGGCCGATTTTTATTTTTGCTATGTGAAATTATCTGAAATCGTTTTCATGGTATGGGCAGACTTAATCGGTCTAGTATGAAGATGGCCTACTGTGTATGATTTATACTGTGGTACAAGGATGTGAATGGATGTATTTTTATTCGAACATTAGACAATAAATTAATTAGTACATTGGTATCGACGTCTGTGTCAACGACACAGACGTCGATACCGAAATGCTAAGAAAATTATTATTGTTCCGTGTTGGTTGCAATAGATTTTGTCACATTTTAACATATTCTGTAAGCCGGTACAGCAGCTTTGAAGGCAAGAAATATTGGTAAGTATAATTTATCAAAACTGCAAGAGGTATAATTCTAAACATTTTCAACCAAAACCTAAATAGTGAGATTCCTAAAATTCTAACCGAAATCGTGCAAGAGATATTTCTGAATATTTTGAACCAAAACCAAAAATATTTATTTACATAGATTTGTATATTTCAACGCTTAAAGATGTAGTACTTAAATAAGAATACGATTCTAAAATTGAATTCGGTTGAAAAAGAAAAAAAATTAAAATGTACAAAATATTCTGTTTGTGCTCGTAGCATTTCGTAGCAGCTCGTAGCGCGTCACGTAGCACTAAATCATAATTTTATCGAATGTCGATAAAATCATAACTCACACATTATATTCTTTTTGGTTTTATATTTAAAAGGTTAAAATATTAATAATAATATTAATATTGGAAAAAATTACAACTACATTGATCACATAACACATCAAGAACCTCACTCCTAAAACAAAGCAGCTTTCAGAAATCAATGAAGCAATTACCAGTGTGTTCGCGGCTTACAAATCCAAAATTTATATTCATAAGGCTCATCACACGTAGACGCGACAAAGCCTACAAATGACGCGCGACAACCGCACTTGTTATTTAATAACCTTCCCCTGTATGTATCAATTTATCACGGATTCAATGAAGGTGAAACTATACATCAGTTATCAGAGAATTCTAATGCTACGGATGTGGGAGAGAATCGCAATCGATTTTAAACTCTATTGTGTAGATAGAAGGTTCCGTTTCCATTAGAATGTCGCGTCGGGTTAAGGTCATTCCGATTTTAGACCGTAAATGCATATTGACGTCATCCAAAAGGGAGTCGGCAGTCGAATGCAAAATAGTTAAACCATGGATTTGGCATATGTTATAGGGTAACTATTGTTGATACACACTGCTGTAAAAGATAGAAAATCTGGAAACACTTTTGCATTGTAGGAGAGTCAAACTCTCATAGAAAATGCAACGTTTTGCTGTTTAATTTATAAGTATTGAGCTAAATCACAACGAGATTGCTAATCATTATTATTTGCAATAGCAAATTGTTGAGATCTGGCGTGATACCATTACCACAGTAAAGCGTATTCTTAAATGACCATATACTAGCTATTAATGTTAAATTTCAATAATATCAAAAAGTGTTATGATGCTGACTTCTAGACACTTACAATAAAAGTAGTATTTTACTATATTTAATAAGGCTATTTCTATCTATTTATCTAATATTTATTGAGGCTATCTATATTTTGTGTACTTTTTACATATTCTGGTGTATCTAGTACTGTTTATTACAATTTACAAGCGAGTTGACACTTTTTTATTTAATATTTTGATGGTGTACACTTTCTAATACCTTTTGTACCTATGTCCGTCCTATTTTACCTTACTTATCATCAAAAAGTAGAATGGGTATCCCATACAAATTTTACACAAATCTGAGCTCCAGTTCGCCGCACTCCCCAGCCGTGTGTATAACACTAATCTATATGTCTTAGCCGATCCGGCCGGCCGTATTTCATATCGGAATTGGCGAACATGGAACTAATTGCTGGGGCTGTGATTGTCCAGTTGTCTCTGTGACGCCCGACGCCGATCGCATTGCCGATACCAACAAAGACACGTATGCAATGTGACGTGTTTTATGAGCGTTTAGATAATCATAACTTGCATAATTTATTTAAATTGTATATACGTCTTAATAGCAACGTTTTAGGTGAATGGAAGAAAGATGAAAAGCAATCTTGCTGCAATTTTGAGGTCAGCCCATAATATTCTAAAATTTTGTTTTCTGCTTTATAATACGTGTAATAAATTCTTGGGAATAAAACAAAACGATTCGTAGTAACGTGATGTCGTTGGTCGTTTTTTTGTATCGCCATCACGCATCGTAGCGTCACCTATCGTTTTGGTAGTGATGAGCAAAATTATTGTTGGTCTTGTTTTTAAATCCAAGCTTGCAAAACCAATACCAAGACTAAGACAGAACAAATCAAGACTCTCCGAGTCTTGTCTTTGTCTTGCTTACGGCCGCACTCAGAGACATTTAATTATGATTAAACTTCAATTTATTGAAGAGTTTGACAGATAATGTATCGCTGTGTCTTATGTCAATATCTTCATTTAATTACAGTTAAGTAATTAATATTTGTCTCTGAGTACGACAGTTAGACTATTTACTAAGTTCTGGTCTAAACCTTATCAGGACGCTATATATTTTGGTTCACCAGAAAAAGTATAGCCATTCGTTAATTAAATAGCTACGCAAACAAAGTATTATTTCCTATTCTGTAAACCAAGATGAATAACCACATCAAGATGCATAAGCAATAGATCAGAGCAACTCAGATTAAGCAAAACATTTAAGGACCGGGATTTACAAGGCTGGCCATTAGGCCGCGCGCACACAACTCGTGCTATCTTCAATCTCGTGCCTACCGCATGCAGTCAGTAACAAACAACTATTGCGTACGGCGTGCATTAGGTAGAAAGCGTTGCACTCGTGACATCTAAATTTTGGGTAGCCGCACGGATGGTAGGCATTGAGGCTGCGATGTGGGAAACTTGGAGGAGGTTCTTCCCCTAAAAGCTCTATAGTAACGATTCGATGTGATGAATAAATGTTTTATTATTGCTAAGTGACATGAAGCCCGCGATGAATTAAATATGTCAGATTCTATACGTCTACATTCGCCTATTGATTGCAATTTTACTAAATGCACAGATATCTGCACCTTTTGGTGTTAATTTTATTTTAATTTTCATCAATAATTTATAGTTAGTGGGGTACTTTTGTTTCGTTTACATGTTTAAAACATTTGTAAGGGATTTCATATCTATTATGTTTTGCATACCTTTACATTTTCATACTTTTCGGTTGCTGACAACTAGCGCCAGCTAACCCGCGGCAAAATATAATGAGATCGTGTACAAGCGCCATCATAGTACGTACATCGGTACTTCGTCAAAATAATTCGTTATTTTTAAAACATATAAGTAAAAAGTGGCTTCTTTTGACTTTGGTTATACAACATGATATTGTTTTTCCAAACAGCCACATCCGATATTTCGTGGTTCCCATCGCCGCGTGTCCGAGAGCTTCGTGACCGCGGTTTGCAAAGCGACAAAACGTATCGGTTGGTCGTCGCCCCTCCCCTCACCTCCCCGCACCCCGCACATACCCCCCCGGCTGAAGTACTAGATTCTGTTTATTTTACCCCGCTTTACTCTCCTTTTGTTTACTTGTAGCTAAGAATTATGTTAAGTGGTATTGGTACCTCAAGATTAGTTTTTAGTACGTTTGGATATTTTGATAGATTGGGTGTGCTTAGAATATTATACTAATGCTAAATAGACTTTGTTGTTTGTTGTTGAATTTATGCAAGTTAGCAAATATTTAGACTTAAATAATGTATAACAAAAAAGCTTACACGATTAGCGCGTATGCGCAAAAATGTGCGTCATCTGAGCGAGGTCTTACTTTCTCAAACTACATTACAGTACAAGTTAAAATCTTAGCGTTCAATCACAGACGGAAAACGCAGCAATCAATAACGCAACCCTTACAACTATTGACGTCTGGAAAACAATATAAAGCAATCAAAACGTCAAATCAGTCATAACCGGCGGACGGAGTAATAAGATCGACGGGCTCTTCAATAAAACGGGGACCATCAAACTATAAAAAGGGAATATGCCTCGGAGAAAATTTCTGCCCATAACCGCGACCATTCGAAACCCCAAATGTCATACCGATGAATTCATGTACGCAATTTTTTGGCCACTTTATCGTATTTCTTTATTACGGTCGAGCGTTTAGGGAGTATAGGATGCTCCTATTTTATAGCTAGAGGGCCCACATATTATAATTTGTTTACGACGATCACCCAGTGTTTCCAATAAAATTGTTTATTATGAAATTATTTTTTTCATATTGGTTTCATGGTATTGCCTGTAAAACGGCGAATAAAGACCCCATAAGACAAAGGAGTTTTAGATGTGTGGTGAATTTTATGATGCAATATGGTCCAGGCCGAATCAATAAAATAGTCTTATGTCTTAAAAATATTTAAACATCAGCATCAGTCTGTGGCTTTGCACAAACAATTTTTAAATAAACAGTATTAGATCCTCTATTTAAGGACTCTGTGGTGATATTTCCTAATTGGCTTCCTAAATTGTATACATACCTATGCCAAGAATATGTTTGCAAAAATTTAATTAGGGTTTGTCCTGTTTTTTTTTTATATTTTTTTATCTATCCGCCAAAAAGCTTTGCAAAGGCTTTTTGGCGGATACTAAAAGTAGTATCCATAGATTAAACATATAATTTATAAAAAAATAAGGAAAGTAAAGTAAAAAACATAAAGCTCATCAAAAGCCACATACTGATCATGCGTAATATCGACAAGATAAAAGAGCCATTAGGTGGAACATTTCAATATCAATTCCGCCCCCCTACAAATTACGTAATTATGACACTACACAGAATAGGGAGACATCAAACACTCAAATGAGACAAAAGACGGAATACAAAGGACGATATTAAAAAAATGAATTGTGAAGGGTGCACTCAATACGCTTCGGCCTGATCCTGAGACATCCATTAGGTATTATTGAAGATTTTAATATCAAAAATTGCGGAGACGCTACGCTATTTTTATGCGAAGTACGAAAATAGAGTGCTTTATGTCTTCTAGTATTTAATTGAAAGTCTAGTTTGAAGTTGAACGAATCATGATTTTTAGATCACCATAAGGTGCTTTAACTATTTTATTATTTGTATTGCCATACTGCTGCACTCAGAGACAATTAATTATGATTAACCTTCAAATTAATGAAGAGTTTGACAGATAATATATCACTTGTGAGGCTTATGTTAAAATTTTAAAATAATAACATTTAAGTAATTAATGTTCGACTGTGAGTACGGCAGTTACTTTTTTAAAATATACTGGTATGGGTGTAATTGACACCATCTGTCTGAAAAAAATAGAGTATAGATGCAATAAAATTTCATGTCAATACTTTTAGTTTGTTGTAAATACTGTATTCAAAGACATATTAATAGCAAAATATACTTAGTGCTAAAACATAGTGAAGAAAGGAAAGTGCAGTACATAATTAAATAAATAAATATGCTCCTACAACACTACACAGATTTTTAATTATATTATATTAGATACATGAGAAGTGGTTTAAAATTATGTGAGCTACGTGGACAGTAACTACTTCTCACGTATCATATTATTATATATGATTAAAAAATATGTACAGTGTAACGTAATAATAAGATAAACTATACAGTTATAGCTGATATCAATTCGATTTCAACCGCAAAAATTCGATATTTTTTGCTGTGCATTAAAAAGCGATATCCACTTCAAGCACCTGACGGATTTAATAAATCCACACCTATGAAGGATTAGAAAAAAATCGATGATACGGATTTCACAAGACTGGATCGAATCGGGCGTCCAGCTGCGAGCGCATCGCTTGAGGGTTTAGAGATCCTTGTGCAATATTTGTAGCCATTATTTATATGTGAATAAGTGGCAACTGGCAAGGCATTATGTCGATGCATAGAGATGTTTGTCTAGTCTCTGGTCAATGTGACCATTTTTTTTTGTTTATTTAAAAAAATAATCTAAACTCTTTATCACACTAATATTATAAAATATTTAAAGGCAAAAGTTTCTGAGGTTTAACGCTTATCCCGTTTCCGTTTCGTCCGAAATTTTGCGAAAATGTTTAATGCAGAAACTACTTAACAGATTTTTATTCAATTTTACATTGAATCTGGATACACAGATTTCGGGGAATTTATATTTCCTCCTGGCTGAATCCTAATGTTTTCGAATTACAAAACAATATTTAAAAACTTTTACTTATTAACCAACTACGTCAGAATAAAACTATGATTTTTGTATGCAATTTTTAAAATGATATAGGTGTGTTTTGTTCTGCAGCTTAAGAAAGGTACTGCTAGCTATAGTCTGATGTTCTGGACATCCATATTATTTGTACAGAACCCGAGCTGTGAGCCCCAGCTCGGTCCTGGCCGCATATTTAATAACCCCACTTCGCGACTCGACCTGTGTTTCTTTCGCTGTCAATCATAATATTGTTCCGCCCCTTAAAACGTTCTTGTCTTTTTATAAAATTACCAATATTAGTATTATTTCTGATTAAAAATATTTCACGTTTTTTAGCCGTCAAGAGATTACAAAGGAATTAAAATTGGTTTGAAAAACAAAGGGGTTTAACATTTAAAAAATATCTAATAATAATTTACCCCTTGGTTTTCACGATGCTTTTGCGATGCTTACTCAATGTTATAAATGCGGTAATGCTATGTGATTATTTCTACACCTCTCCATCGAACCACTTGTTTGGTATGTACTGTATGTCCCGAGAAAGAAAGTATGAAGGTGGGCATTATATTACAGTAAGATATTTTACGTTTACCGCGCTACATCTAGTTAAATATCCATGGAATATACCTTTTTTTTCTGTTTTCTAAATTCTACACATTACACACATTTTAAAGTTGAAAAGCGATTGACAGAGGTTTAGGTCTGCGGGGTACTGCTCGAACCTTTTTATTGTAATGCATTGAGGAGTAAAATGCGTCGGCGTGTGAAGAATATGCATCTTCTGTGTTGTGAGCTGAGCTGATAGAAGATAAGGAGCTCTTTATTCGATATTCGGCCAAATAGAGAAGAAATAATATAAATGGTAACACCATTAAGAAAGTCTAATGGAAATTAGGAGGACTACGTCAACACACAAGAATGTAAGTTTATTACCTATGTTTTAGAAATTGTCAACAAGATACTGCCCACAATTTAGTTGCACTAAAATTTGTTTATGCCTATTTTGAAAGTTTCCAGGACTCTAGAATTGATGTTGTCATACAAATTTCATCAAATCATTTTAAGCGTGAAGGAGTAACAGATAGACACTCTTTCCTATTTATAATATTAGTATGGATAACTTTGGGTATTTTGTTATTAATATAAATGATGATGATGATGTTTTCCCTGAGAAACAATCTCCTTATTGGCTCTAAGTTATTCAAAGCTCACGATACGGAATCTTTCATGTGTTTTATTTGCTCATCGAGTTGCAATACTGTTGCGTGTGTCCCAATTTATAAGTGTGAGCGTTTCTTATTATTTTTAGCGGGTAACATGTTTTTAGTCACTCGAAAATTTGTTGATCGTGTAAAATGTAAAAGGTACAAAAGTAATTTAAAATAATATCAAATCAAAAGCATCAGTACTGGTAATTCAGGTAATAGCATTAATGAACTTACACATTTGCTTCTCATCGAACGTAACATACTTTTTTTAAAATGGGACATATTTTACTACCATGCCATGGCGCGACTCGATTGTAATCATAACATATCTTCAAAGTTTAGTTCAAGTTCAATAGTGATTTTTCGTAATTACGAGCACCAATTGAATTATAATTTGTTATTTAGACCACACGCTAAGGGGGATGTCAGAATTTACGTCAAACGTCATCGGCCTGGAAGACGGCGGCTCTTCGGTTTGATACACGTCTTATAAATATTACAACCGTGTAAACGTGCCTTATCTGCCTGCTCTCTTGAAATATAATGCACTTTATTACAAAAGCCATAAAGCCGTGTATGTGTCTCATCGGAAGAAACGAACGGCCTAATATCAGAGAGAGCATCGGCCAATTATAATCCAAGTTTGATATTACACTTTAGAATTTTGATTTTCGATCGTTTTGTTGTATCGGTTTGACGTGCACGGGTCGGTTCGTTATAATTAAAATGGCGATTTCATTTCTGGTGCTGTCCGTAACGTTTTTTAGTTAATTCTCTGTCGATCAAATCATGACGTGGGCCGAGCCCTCCGCGGGATAGGTCACGAGTCTAGCTCTGGCTCCACGTGTATTCTAAGAAGCAGAAACGCATATTATTCCAATATTTTGTTTATATAATATAATGTCATTGAACACGCAAACTGGAATCTCTTATATTATATTGGTATGTTTTTAAAAGGAATTAAAAGCGATTCTTTCAATTCTATAAATGTTGCATAAGGTTACTTTCGTACTTTTGTAACGTAACCTATTGAAAACCGGCAAAGTCTAAAGGCTGTGTTTCTTTATTGCCTAGAAATGGATGTAAACTAAATGTATACTTAATTGTTTACATGTAAATAAAATAAATAGCAGAAGTCCATACGGTTAGGACTGTAGCATAGCCTAGGAGGTAACTATGAAAATAACATTGTTATAACTAAACAATGACCTCCCATTGAGTGCATTGACAATGCACAATACCACGGCCAAAATCGCGGCCATTAAGAATCAATAAGATTGTCCCGGCTCCCGATATGGCTAACTATGGGGTAGGACATGGCCACTGGTCTTAACATTCGATACCGCATAATGAGAGTAAAACAAAACACATCCGTGATTGTTCATTGTATTGAAACGTCCGTGTACGGTGCAACACGCAAGTTCTGCATCGACAAAAGTTTAAAATTTAGAGTCGAATAAACTTAGAATAAATTCTTAGATAGAGCCCCACGGGCGTGAATCTATTTTGAAGCAAACATTATTGAATGTACAATTTTCCTGAGCTCGTCTTAATGTCCGGCTTTTGAGTTTTGACCGAAGTTTGACCGTTGACCGAAGAAGAAGACCGAAGTTAATGTCAAACGCTTACCAATGCACCATAATAGATTAATTACTGTTATAAAAAGCAGATATCAAAGTTAAGAGAGAGAGTATTTCTTAAACGAAATCTGTAACGAAATCTGTGAGGGAAAATAAATTTCTATTTTATTGACTTGTGTTGTGTAGTGTTCGCACAACGACGGTAGGCAAATGAGTTGTAGCATGCCGATACCTGCGGGAGAGTTATTTTCATATTTGTCCACCGAGTATTGTTTAATATATTCGTCCTAGGGCTGCTATGTTTCATGCACGGCTTGAAATTTTATTATTTTATACTAGCTTTAAATAGTGAAATAGTTTTTCTAGCATACAAACTTTGACCCCGTGTTCAAGCCCTCGGGATGAATTTTTGAAAATCTGATCATACCTATCGTTGTAGCATAGGCCCTTCAATGGCACTGACGAGTGACGACGCAAGCACAAAGCACAACGAAGATTTCGACCACATTTCGCCCCCAATCATGTAGATTGTAGCGGACCAAACAGCACAATATAGAATCGAAGGGCTATCGAAGTTTCTGAGATAAACGATCTGAAATGACTACTATGGGCTTCGGCCTAATCCAGCATAGCTCGGTCGAAAGATTTCTTCTTTGTTGCTCTCACTCTAAGATTATCTTACAACGAGCACTTAGGTTAAAATATAACTACCTATTCCACCTCCAATAAATGTAGGTATTGTAAGATTATAAGCTGAGACAGAAAATTGTGGCACAATATTTTATGTTATGTCAAGATTTGTCTGAAATAGTGTGCCTGGCTATTTTGATCATACATTAGGAACTATGTTTTTTATTAATTTACAAAATATTAAAACACATGTAGTGGCAACCATCACGCAATTGACTTGGCAATGTTTATTGCTCATATTTTTAGTGGAGGTCGCCGGCATAAACAAGATATTCAAATTAGGAGGAGCATTGTGCGGGCTCGATGTTTATACTCTTCGGCCGGCTACTACAGGAGCACAGGGTGGGGGCACAACGGGCCTAGAACCACCACAGAACCACCGTTACCGATTAAAGTCAGTCTAAAGTCCAAACGATGAGTCGAGGCATAAAGTTTCCTATAAAATGTCAAAACTTGTATGAAATTCAGTGCTCAGTCCTGTCATTTTGGTTAAAGATCTCAGAGCCCCATAAAAATATTTTGGATATTCATTACCAATATAATATTAACTTTTTTATAAATTATTATTATGTCAGGTTCTTCAATGTTAGGCTAGTTAGCCTAACATTGAAGAACCTCACCATTAGAAAAGATTTGATACGAATATTTCTAAAATTTTCATAGTAAAATTGGCTATAGTTTACTTTCTTTTCTTTTTGCCGTGATGTAATTGTATATCCAAATGTATGCTTAAATATAAAGGAGGTAGTATCTTATTTATAAAATAATATAAAGTTAAAGATGAACTATTTTTAGCATTCGGCAAACGTACATAGGATATTAGGTACCAATTACCATCTTAAATACATACATACATACATAATAAGCTGTAAAATAATGAACCTTTCATTGAAAATCTTTGAAATTTCAAAAATAAGCGATATCTAGGTGTGCCCTCAACTTATTTTCGAAATTATCATCCGATTAGGAATATACTCGAAGCAGTATTACTTTGTCCATGGCAAATAGCTTTCGCATTTGCTTGCAACAACGCATACATCGAAGTAAACTGTTTGTATTTGAGTATACAATACACAGTCAGATGATAATACATCCCCTAGTAAATATGATTTAAAAAGTTTATAAGGTAGTTAAAGTAAGTAGCTTACAAATTAAATGTGGCAATAAAATTCTGGGTAATTTAATAATTACAATTTAGATACTTGTTACTTGAAATTGCAGCTAAGGAGAGTCATAAACATATTTAATGACAAAAGTATGAAAATATGTAACTAGTCTCGTTGGACAATAAGCTTTTAGTTACAAGTTAACTGAGTAAGTTACGAAAGACGAGTCTTCATCAAATGTCTCAAACATTGATTCACAACGAATTATTTTTTGAAATATGAAAAATTTTAACAATGTTTGAAAAACGACAAGGATTCCTATGATGTTGGCGTATCTTTCACAAAGATACTTTGTACCTCGGGCCTTTTAACCCTTAGCCACCCGCGGTGGGCATTCGCAAACGAAACAATTCCAGAAGAAACTTATTTTTTAAACACCCACTTAAAACAAGACAACTCGAACAACGAAAAAAATAATGAACGGAGTTTTAAAAGCACAAAATTATTTCGGATATTCAGCGAATGTTAACCGCTAACGACGTCGCTTAATATTTCAAATATAAAATACAAAAAAAAAAAACGCTCTTTTGTCGGCCGTGGTACCGGTAACTTTTTTTAAATGTTGTGGTCCGTTTGTAAGGGTAAAGGGGAAAATGCCTGCTTACGCCCGCGAAAACTTTTTTGCGGCAAGAAAAGGTTGCTTTGTACACGTTTTTTATTTTTTTTATAAATGATGTAATATGCAAAAGTATGGTGTATTTTAATAACCTTAAAAAGTTTTGTCAATGTATCATAATATTATGCTGAATATTTTGCATTGAAATGGTTGATCTTATAATGTCTACTAGGTTCTTAAAATTTTCCAAGGACGTACTAGCGCCTAGACTTACTGTCAAACAATATTCTGCACCATATGAAACACACACACAAACTACTAAAGGAACACACACACAAACTACTAAAGGATATGGTCCATATCCCTTAGTAGTGTGTTTCACAAAAAAAATACGTAAGAAAGTATCTAACAAATAATCATATTATGTTAAAAGTAAAGAAAAGGTTTTGCTTTCGTCACTGAGAATTAATCATACTAAATCCTACTTCCTCTTAATATTATAAAGGCGAAAGTTTGGATGTATGGATGTGTGTTACTCTTTCACGCAAAAACTACTGAACGGATTTTAATGAAACTTTACAATAATATAGCTTATGTACATCAGAATAACACTTGGCTTCAATTTTAACCAACTTTCAAAATGGAGGAGGTGTTATGTTCGTTTTTAGGATTCTGTACCGAAAGGGTAAAAAGGGGACCCTATTACTGAGACTTCGTTGTCTGTCCGTCTGTCTGTCTGTCTGTCTGTCTGTCTGTCTGTCTGTCTGTCTGTCTGTCTGTCTGTCTGTCTGTCTGTCTGTCTGTCTGTCTGTCTGTCTGTCTGTCTGTCTGTCTGTCTGTCTGTCTGTCTGTCTGTCTGTCTGTCTGTCTGTCTGTCTGTCTGTCTGTCTGTCTGTCTGTCTGTCTGTCTGTCTGTCTGTCTGTCTGTCTGTCTGTCTGTCTGTCTGTCTGTCTGTCTGTCTGTCTGTCTGTCTGTCTGTCTGTCTGTCTGTCTGTCTGTCTGTCTGTCTGTCTGTCTGTCTGTCTGTCTGTCTGTCTGTCTGTCTGTCTGTCTGTCTGTCTGTCTGTCTGTCTGTCTGTCTGTCTGTCTGTCTGTCTGTCTGTCTGTCTGTCTGTCTGTCTGTCTGTCTGTCTGTCTGTCTGTCTGTCTGTCTGTCTGTCTGTCTGTCTGTCTGTCTGTCTGTCTGTCTGTCTGTCTGTCTGTCTGTCTGTCTGTCTGTCTGTCTGTCTGTCTGTCTGTCTGTCTGTCTGTCTGTCTGTCTGTCTGTCTGTCTGTCTGTCTGTCTGTCTGTCTGTCTGTCTGTCTGTCTGTCTGTCTGTCTGTCTGTCTGTCTGTCTGTCTGTCTGTCTGTCTGTCTGTCTGTCTGTCTGTCTGTCTGTCTGTCTGTCTGTCTGTCTGTCTGTCTGTCTGTCTGTCTGTCTGTCTGTCTGTCTGTCTGTCTGTCTGTCTGTCTGTCTGTCTGTCTGTCTGTCTGTCTGTCTGTCTGTCTGTCTGTCTGTCTGTCTGTCTGTCTGTCTGTCTGTCTGTCTGTCTGTCTGTCTGTCTGTCTGTCTGTCTGTCTGTCTGTCTGTCTGTCTGTCTGTCTGTCTGTCTGTCTGTCTGTCTGTCTGTCTGTCTGTCTGTCTGTCTGTCTGTCTGTCTGTCTGTCTGTCTGTCTGTCTGTCTGTCTGTCTGTCTGTCTGTCTGTCTGTCTGTCTGTCTGTCTGTCTGTCTGTCTGTCTGTCTGTCTGTCTGTCTGTCTGTCTGTCTGTCTCCAAGCTGTATCTCAAGAACCGCTACAGCTAGACTTCTGAAATTTTCACAGATTGTGTATATCTGTTGCCGCTATAACAACAAATACTAAAAACAAAATAAAATTAAAAAACGTGATTTTTTGCCCTTTTTTACTCGATATCAAAAATGGCAACTGATAGGTACTTGAAATTTTCACAAAATAGTCAATTATTTGTGTACTTTAATATTAAAATAAAATTTAAATTTAAGGGGAGCTCCCATACAAAAAACAAATTTTGCCTATTTTTGCGCTATAACGGTACGGAACCTTTCGTGCGCGAGTTCGACTCGCACTTGGCTGATTTTTTTAGGGTTCCGTACCCAAAGGGTGAAAACGGGACCCTATTACTAAGACTTCGATGTCTTCTGTCAGTCTGTCTGTCTGTCCGTCTGTCTGTCTGTCCGTCTGTCTGTCTGTCTGTCTGTCTGTCTGTCTGTCTCCAGGCTGTAACTCAAGAACCGCTATAGCTAGGCTTCTGAAAATTTCACAGACTGTGTATATCTGTTGCCGCTATTACAAAAAATACTAAAAACAAAATAAATTAAATATTTAAGGGGGGCTCCCATACAACAAACGTCATTTTTTTGCTATTTTTTGCTCGATGTCAATAACGGCAACACATAGGCACTTGAAATGTTCATATAATACTCAGTTGTATTTGTACTTTAATAATAAAATTAAAATAAATTAAGTAATCAAGGGGGGCTCCCACACAAAAAACACAATTTTTAGCCTATTTTTGCTCTTTAGTGGTACGGAACCCTTCGTGCGCGAGTCCAACTCGCACTTGGCCGACTTTTTATGTACAACTATTATTCCGCCGTTTGTGAAACGATTTTGTGTGACCTGATGAAGGGATCCATAAATAATCGAGGGAACTCCTCAAAATGTATATAGAAACATGTGGTGACTTCGGTTTCGTGAGCAGTATTCTAAGCATATACTATCAACAAGTAAGATTTTGCACCAAGGTATACCATGGTTCGGAAGGTGCTGAGAGAACTCCTGACTCTTTATAGATACAAGTTTGGGAGTTTCGACGTCGTTTTAAGAACGGAAAGCATATGCTACTATGCAAATTACATTAATCATCATCATCATCATCATCACTACCATAAATCATTATAGAACCATATTGTATCGTCCCGTTTTGACCCTTATTGGTACTTTTCATAGTCTTTTATTATATATCACTTAAACCGCGGGTAACACCGCGGGGCACAGCTAGTTCTCCAATAATTCCAGCAATCATGGTTAACTATCTACTTATTATACAGCTATGCCATTATAATTAATGCACGTGCCATTTCAGCCAATTCCCAATATAATCCCGTGGGTGTGATTTGGTATTCAGTTTCAAATATCACACGATCTGACGACAACTGCGCTTGCACTACAGGTAGGTGGCTTTCGATTTCGTGCGCGTTTGTTATAGCCAGTGCACTTGCATAGATGTAAATAAGTTACTGGCACAAGTGTTACATTGATAGAAGCGAGTAATACTAGGTGCTTGACTGGATTGAAACTAGCGGATTTTGGATACGTTTACATTGATATATCAGCACCATCTATTAATATAGAATTTGGAACATAATAATGTGAGTGTAAGGTAAATATTAGAAAATGTTGTGAAAAAGATAGTGCAATAAATAAATCAAACTTGTAATACGCCTGAATCATCATGTCGAATTCAATGTAACATAGCTGGAGGTGGTGTATAAAAGTGTGTATATATAGGTGAAAGTATGCACAATAAATTGTTGGAATCAAAAGTAAGGATGGGGCAAGTGGAACCAGCTGTGCTCTACTTCTATACCATCAGAGAAAGAAACCTAAATACAAGATCCGCTATCTGCCCATGAATCACTTTCTCTGATAGTACAAAATATTTTACAGCTGGAATATTAAACGCACAGTTTTCTAACGCACAATTGGGATTATGCCCATAACATAACTTGAAGTGTTCAAGTGATTGGTACGTGTAAACAAGCCATATCATCGTCCAATCTCTCAGGACTATAACGGTGACAGAATTATCTGTTCTGAACTGGTTTCGATTGTCGTCCAAAAGCACTAAGGGTGTTTCATTATTTATGATAATAGAATTGCTTCATTTGGAATAGCTCGCTATTTCAGTACTCGAGAGTCTTGTGTTAATCAGCTATCTTGATTTAAGTTTTACATATTTTGATGTTTTCATTTTTAAACGCAGTTATTAACAATTTACTACGCAATTTTTATGTATTTTTATGTGCAAACAAAAAATGATCTATACATTTTAATCTGTCTACTATTTCTATTGTATTATGTGTGTAATATTTATGTTGGTGCAGAAAAAAATACAATTACATTCGCATAGGAAAATCGCTTTTTTCATTGTTCAGTTTCAAGTGTATATAGTATACGGGCCGAAATTCCACATTAGGAAATGGAATACGGAAAACGTGTGTGTGCGGCTAGCCTAATGGTTATTAAAGTTAAAAGTTGTTTTGATATCCAGTGGTTAAAATGTATTACCAAAAAAACTCAAACAATTAAACCTGGGTATAGGTGATCAAACGAAATTTGAACCACAGCAAAACCGGTGGTTAATTCATTAATTTGAATCGCTCGATTTTTCCACACAACTACTCATTCGTATCCGTTCTGAAAACCACGGTAATGCCGACGTCTCCGACTTTATACCCACAGACATAAAGACCATTTTCGATCAATTTTATTCTAATTACTATGCCGATTGAAAGAGAACATTGAATATTTTTGTTCAGTTTCTTTAGATTTTAAATCTTTAGACGTAAGGGTGTTTTTTGTTTGTTTCAGGTTGCTCGAAGGTGGTTGTCGCAACCTAAAGACCTTTTAATAACACACGTGGAGTCGGTTCGACAAGCCTCCGGTTCATGCGATTCAGATGGTGCGCTTCAGGCGATCTCTTATTTATAATGCAGACAAATGCACTAACAGAGACTACGTTGAAAAATATATGAACAGAATAAATAAGTGCTAAATAGTTACCACGTGTCAATATAACTAACGTCTGCTAGTGTTAAGAGGCCCCTTCCCAGTCCCACTATCGTCAACGCGGGAGTCATCGAAAAGCTTCTTGTTTCATCGATTAATAGTAATTATTATTAATTAGTAGTTATTATTTATTAATTATTATTAGTAATTAATATAAATTATTAATAATTAGTAATAAGTAGTATTCACGATAAATAGTGTGTGGAAATTTCATAAAACTTGTTTCAAGAAATACGTGTTTATTAGTAGGCCTTACTAGTTTGTAAAAAAAATGTTTGACATTTATAATCTCTATTACATTTGCAAGACATATAAAAATATTTCCTTTACTGGTACAATTAGTAAGTACATTGTAAACGTCTAAATTTCAGATAAAATGTGTGCAAATAAGCAGTTTTTGGAGGCTTATACTGAATTTGTTTCTCCAAATTTTGAGTTCGCGTTTTTTTATAAACCTAGATATAGTGCAGAAGATACCTATTAGTTCACAAGTTTCAAAGAAAGATCCTTTACAACGCCATAATCACGTACGAGCGTTTGTATGGAAAGATGGTCGGGTTGGCCGCTCTTAATATTTAGCTTGTTAGAATTTCCTGGCCTTTTCTTACACTAAAACGAAAAGCAACATTTTAGTTTCGTTACAGTTAGATATAAAGAAACTTCGATAGTGCGATGCAGGATTTTGGCGCTAATTGTGGGTACTAACACCATTAGATTGAGTATAAAATTTTGCAGATGCGTTACTTAAAGACAATTGTTTATTGTCAAAAATCCACACCTTATAGCAGTTATATCATAACATAAAGTTACAAAATCACTTATGGTCTAGACTCAGCTAGCCTAAATTATTACTGTAGACAATATTAACTTTATCAATGGAATCTAATCAGTCTAAGCTCCTCTGCATTTCTCTACTCTGTGCGTAAACCGATGTGTAGAATGTAGACCTTTCAATCATTATTCGTTTACGGTGTATAATTATTTTGATGTTTTAAGAAATATCCTAGCTGATGAGCCCCGGAGCGTCACGCTTAATCCTGGGCAAAAAAACTAATTGCCGCAAGACATTCTGACGCAGGGTCGCCTTGGCGCATAAAATTCCTGCAGCTATTTTAAGGAAATATTTCAAATGCAACTTTATGCTTAAATTAAGATACGTTTAAAGGTAAATTAAATATACAGGATGTAACAAAACAAAGTGATGATGAACAAAGTTTGAGTCTCCTTGCCCATACAAATCACAAAAAATTGATCTTTCGGCGCTGCTACTTTCATAGTGAACTCTATAGGTATAGGGGACACATACACACCCTAAAGTATTAATATCACTTAGTTTTTTTTACACCCTGTATAAGTCACATTAGTAGCACGTGAGGAAAACGAGAGTTAAAAATTTAAACAGTCATGCAATGCTGATTTTGCTTGTGACCAAACTCTGAATTTAAGAGCTTTTTCTCACGCACTGTCCTGTCAGTGTCATCGAAGTATCATTTTGCAGGTAGTCGAATCAGAAATGTCTGGTGTCATTTTGAGTCATGGTTGTTTTGTATTCACGTAGTCCTTATGTGTATATATATGTTCGAAGCCACCACTCGTTCTTAGAAGCTCACGATTTCAAAGCATAGCGAAAAGTCGATAATAATTCGCAGTTTTCCAGCAGAAGAAGAAGTCAAAAGCTTAATATGTCGAATGTCATCAAAAAATCATACTGGGTTAGTACTAAATACTACCTACATGGTTAGTACTCATCCGCCCTAGGGCTGGTAAATCCGATAATACGAGTACAAAGTTGCTACCATTCCCGCGAAAAACCCATTTTGCCGCTCGATATAACACTCGTATCAAGATGGCAGCAATTAAAGGTTGGCCCTTTATATACGAGATAATAGCTAAAGTATGGATGCGGCATTTCTGTGAACTTGACAGTTTACGAGATGAATTACATAAAACAATAAACTAATAACTAAGTACCTAATAACTGACATAACCTATTTTGGATAAAACTCAAGAAGAATTATGTTGAGGTACAGAGTTACAGACTTAATGTTGTTTAAAACAACTCGAAAGGCAGGGTGACATTCTGCATGAGTGTTCAAATTTACGTCGATAGATAATGATGTGAGGACTGCAAGTCTGTTAGCCACTTCTTTTTCGTGGTTCACAGTGTCAGTGTGCGTCTATTCCGTAATTCAACTATTTATTTTCCTTTATTAGATATGCAATTAATTCTAGCTATAACTCAACGTGACACAATTAAACTGCCACATCTGCAATTAGTGGCTTCAGCGTGAAACAGAATTGCGCGCATTTTTACGGCGTTCGGCGGAACCGTATGACTAGACGCGTCGGCCCATTAATCCCGAAGTTTCAGATGTGGATGGTACCTCCATCAGCGGAGCGTGGCGCTTTCGCTTTTTTGGCTGACAATTTTTTAATGGTCTTGATGACGCCAAATATAAGCCGGGACAAAGTCTGATCGCTGGAGATTTTTGAGGCGGAATTCGAGTGCGAGCGCTGTTTTATCATAATATTAAGCAACCACGGAAAGGTAGAGATCAGAAAACACCATGCGAGAATGGAAATACGTAAATATTTATTTATTTCTATTATACCCAACGATTTTTACAAAATTTGGGGTACAATGTTTGAAGCATTCTAGTTTCTTATAGTGATGAAATTGAAAGACATAATTTGCCATAGTTTAGTTATACATAACTAGACGTTCCGCGCGGCTTCGCCCGCGTAAATTAGATATTTCACAGACAAATCAGTCTACAAAAAATAGCCTATAATCCTTCACGTGGTCTACTTCTTATCTGACCCAAATAACAGAAAAATTGCTCTAGTAGTTCGTGAGATAAGCCCTTTTAAATAATTTCCCCCGTTTTTTCCATATTTTTTTCTATTTCTTCGTGACCAATACTCAACTTGGCCTTCTGGATGTTTGTATTCTAAACTCTAAATAACACAATTACTTAGATATCTCACATATTTTATTTTACTAAAAACTTCACTAAGTAAGTAAAAATTCTGAAAATTTTACAAGTATGAAAATTTCCGAATTTTTTTTACAAGTATTTGAAACTTTATACAAAATCAAAAATCGGGCAAAGGTTCCCCGTATGAACACAATTTCTTAACTCAAAATATTATAAGTACTAAATCTATTTTTTTTTCTAAGTTCCAACTCACTAATACTTAGAGTTCAAAATTGTCTATATACTTATTTCGCTTCGATTATTCTCTTTATAAATGGACTGTAAAATGTACTCACAACCTTTTCACCACACTTATCCGTTTCACTGTTGAAGACCTCTATCTTCAATCCTCTGGAATAGTGCAGCCTGGCAACACCTTCCGACGATCCGTCCAACTCGCAGCGCCCCTTGGCGCCGTCCACCGGAACTTCCTCTTGTCACCAACTTGTCTGCTTGTCTTGGTGACGACTGCCACACTTACAGTGACAGTGGTACCAACTGCAGCTTCACCTTGCTGCACGTTGATACTTTAGTACCGACGTGATGCGCTTCAATGCCGATCTAGCATTGGTTTCCACGCATTGGACAAAAACCACCGGAATCCGGATCTTCAAGCACCAAAATGATCCGGCTCGTCAAGGACCAAAATGACCAATACTCAACTTGGCCTTCTGGATGTTTGTATTCTAAACTCTAAATAACACAATTACTTAGATATCTCACATACTTTATTTTACTAAATTTTACATCTTGCCAATATGAGTTATATTTTTAGACTTTTTTTAACTGACATCTTAAATTGTCACTTGTATGTTTTCTAATTATTACAAAGGAGCCTTAATCGACCGAACACTTCGCTCCTATTAGTCATAGCGTGATAAAATATAGCCTATAGCCTTCCTTGATAAATGGGCTATCTAACACTGAAAGAATTTTTCAAATTGGACCAGCAGTTCCTGAGATTAGCGCGTTCAAATAAGCCCATTCAAATAATTTACCCTAGTTTTTTTCCACATTTTCCTCTATTTCTTCGCTCCTATTAGTCTTAGCGTGATAAAATATAGCCTATAGCCTTCCTCAACAAATGGGCTATCTAACACTGAAAGGATTTTGTAAATCGGACCAGTAGTTCCTGAGATTACCGCGTTCAAACAAACAAACTAACTAACAAACTCTTCCGCTTTATAATATTACTAGTATAGATAAGTATATATAAACGTTACGTGTAGTACAGGTTCCCTAGAATTTTTTTTTTATTACTATCAAGCTAATTTTTCGTAAGTAGCTTCAGTTTCATAAGACGAACAACAATTTCCTCTGCGAAAATTCTCGAAAGTGACATAACTACTAATAACTAACAGAGATAGAAAGGATTTAATATTTAGATTTGATGGTCCTAACTCCTAAAATATGGATTGTTCTATTTGTAGGACAATGTTACTCTTAAATTATATAACTATTAACCTATCAACATACAAAAATTCAGCTGGTTAGGGTTCCGTTTTCGGGTTCCGTAGTCAACCAAGTTTTGTTAAATCCTTTCTAAATATTAAATTTCCTGTCGAAATATTAAATCCTTTCTATCTCTGTTAGCTACCACTTTCGAGAATTTTCGCAGAGGAAATTGTTGTTCGTCATATCAAATGAAGCTAATCACGAAAAATTAGCTTGTAGAATTAGTAATAAAAAAAAATGTTCTAGGGAACCCTGACTAGTGTTCTTTGGGGTTAGACAGTCATATGCATGCAATTATCTTGTTGTTCAGTAGGTACGTTCAGTTAAATGTGAATGTTACATTGAACACAATTTTACAAGACAACAGACGTACAGTAGTCACATCCGCCGACTTAAACAATACGGAATCGCATAAAATGAGCGCGATGAAGCCATGAATTAGCGAGATGGGGACGATTAAAAATTTGTCAACCTACCCGCCTCGGTGAGTTATTTTCACGAGCGAAAATCACCATTTCCGAGAAAATGAGGCATCAATCGATGAAGCGTGCACGTCCCTTTCTAAACAATGCGAGATGTTCGGCGTGCGGCGCGCGCGAGAGGGACAGGAGACGAGGCCCCGCCCACATAATCGATCTGATAATGAAAAGAACTCGTCCTGCGCGGGCGCACGATTCTTATCGCGTCATGACTTTGACTTCGCGATTGCGGCGTGCAGCCCGCTTTGTATTAAAATTATCTTTATTACTGTAGACGTGGGAGCAACAAATATTCAAAAATGTTTTATTATTATGACTCCATGAGTCATACGTGAACTATACGTGATCCCTCAGCTGCTAACGGTGTCACTGACATTTCATTATCTAGATTGTATTAAGATGTATGTGAGCTTCGTTAAAGATGACTGACTTCTTGTTTATCTACCTTTCAAAGTAGCAACGACATCAGAGGTTGCAAATCTCGTAGTAAAGACTTATTGTAAGTAAGTAAATAATTGTTTCTGAAAAATTTATAGTAATTATTCAGCTTTCAGCATTCAGCAGGCTTACAAAAAGCGCAGAAATGGAAGTTTTTATTATTAAGGGATCTATTTTATGTACTTCATTGTATATAAATCGGGGTATTTTAGAATAAACCCCAGTATGACAGTTATGGAAAAGGATCAATCTCAAAAGTAATCGAAGTGATTTCCACATAAGATAATGATTTCCAAATTACATCTGCCAGTATAACAAAACAATACAATAAATCTAATTTAAAACTGTAAGATAGATAATATTATTACACAATCAGAAACTATAAATTTCAACTACAATAAACAAAAAGACAAAGTCAATGTTTTAGGCGGTGTGTTTGAAGTTTTTGGAACCTGTCTCTAGCATAAAATTAATGATGCAAATTTTCATATAAATGTCAAAATAAAATAAATTCCTTCTCTAATATAAACTAACGAAAGCGAAATTCGCAACTGGTTGTAGAGCTTACGCTATTTCGTCATAGATGGCGCTAGGTATAGCGATTTGTGCGCAGGAGTCGTTGAACATAACTTACTTTACAGGAATTACATAGGTGTTGTTTCATTTTACGTATTGCCTAGTTAATATAACAAATGGTAATTTTGAAACACCACTTAGAGAATTTATGAGAGCGTTTAGGAATTTTCTCCCCTAATATCAGCATTTAAATATTATTTAATCTCGCTAAATTCAAATGATCAAATTCAAGATAAAATGTACCAACAATTAACAAAGGTCCCACTCCACATTGGGTTATCGTGATTGTCACCATGATTGCAAAGTTGTCTATAGCATAAATAATAATCGATGTCAGTCATGCTCAATCACATTATATAGACGAAAATGCCCCGCTACGCGTTTATTATAGCTTATATCGGTCCATCATAGGCCAACTCGGGGAGTCCACATTAAGCTTCAAGTCTTCCACTCATAAATTGAGAAGAAACAACCACATATCACACTAATAGGCTGTATTATCGAGTCATCATACGCCGGTACATCGAGTAATAATTCGATTTTAATAGTAATGCGAGCCATGAAACATCGTGATCGGTGATCAGGATGAGAACACTCAGATTAACGATTCACGAGAACTGCTCCATTTGATAAATCCCGGGTTTGAAGTAATGTTTTACACACGGTATAATGATAGGCATTTGAGAGTTAGGCATGTTTTAATATAAAAACTGGGTGGGCTTTTCATTCGGGTTAGTGTGATTTAAGTAGTCCATATTTTAATTATCAATACAAATTATAAAGATGAAAGTTTATCTACAAAAGGCTCCAATTCCGAATAGGCTCCAAACTTCTCGGCTAATGTTGATGAAATTTGACACATTATGTAAACCACCGCATGGAAGGACATAGGTATTATCTTTATATTTTATTCATAGTCATCTTTTTGGGAAAAATTACTATAACTGCGGATTACTATACTTACGCGGGCAGAGCCACACGTATCTTCTAGCTTAAGGATTCTTAAGAGTTTAAGGGTTCTTAAAAGAAACACTTAAAAAAAACTTAAGAGGTGTCAAGGGACACCCGGATGGAACGAAGTTCCAGTTTCTTATTTCTTATGTACAAAAAACCTGTATATACTCAAAAAAAAAACATCGCTACACTACACTGTTCAATGCGAGAGAGAGTGAGAGAGAGAGGGAGTGAGAGAGAGAGACACAGAGAGAAACATGCGCTACCACACGACTTACAACTTTCGAACAAATATTTGATCGAAGCTTACAACTATAGCATTTTTGCTATAGTTGTAAGCCGTGCGGTTGTAACAACACTTTTCTGTCGTTACAACTTTTCGTCTTAATTTTCCCCTCTAGCCCCCTTTCGCGCGATAAGGAACTTCGTTCCAAAAACATTAATGAAAAAATGCAAGATATATAACGGAAGAAAGTAAGTTGTAGGTCAGGAGAAATCAGGAGCAAGTCCGACTTTTTACACCAACCCAACTTTCTTGACAGGCAATCCGGTGTTCAGCCTGCAATGATAAAAAGTAGTTGTTTTTATTTCAACGCTGGAATCTAACCCACGATTTTTGGATCTAGAGTCAGGTTCTAAAGCAGACTCTCATTATAACTGTAGCATAAGTCACAAGTAAAGTAAAGTAGCTACAAAGCAGCAACATGTCCTGATGCTTATGAATAGATCTGAGGCCGTAGCCAAAGTCCCTTTCGTTAAAAACGATGACGAAATTCGTTATCAAAATGTATGGGATTTGACATTAGTCTTCGCAAGCGAAATGACATTTAGCGATGACTTATGTCAAACCGCATACATTTTGATAACGAAATTCGTCATCGTTTTTAACGAAAGATACTTTGTCTAAGGGGCCAGGCTCCCTTTAGTAATAGATACATAACTATGAGCCCCACACAAACAGATTCCAGTTATTCATATTTAAAATCAATTTGTAACATAATTTACTGATGACAATCGTACAAAAAGTATTGACTTTGAAAAATTAGAACCAATTATTATCACCGGTTTGGTCCCAATTTCCTCCGCCGTGGTCCCATTGTGGGCCTAACTGCTTCGTATTTACCATACAATGCGCCGTTGGATTGATCTGGGCTTCGTATCGCCGTGAAATATTGTCGTCGTTTGCATGTGTTAACGCGTTAATTCGGTGGGCTGGTCGAATGTTTATACATTTTACATTGTCTCCGATGCAGTTTCTTAAGTCTGTTTGAGACGTTCCATAAATTCGTAGACTGTGAAGCAGGCCCTTAGGAACTAAATTGAGAAACTAACAATTAAGACTTTGAATCATTGTGTTACGTATAATATCGGTCGTCCATAACGCTAACACCAACAACCACCAATCTTGATCCAATCCTCAAAAAGTAGGTACTAAAATATATTTAATGACGTTGGACCTACGTTATTTAATCAGGCTATGTCAGGTTAAAGTAAATCTGTCGGCTAAAATCTGCATCACAAAAATTGACCAACCATATTATGCTAAAGCAATTTCTTTGATAGTATCTGTAAATAATATTTTTAAGTAAGAGTCATAATTACAATTCATACCCATCCCCACAAATACCAATAAAAAATTATAGGTAAGTACCCAGTATCACGATGTCTGTAGGAAATGATATGCAAAGAAAATGTCCCGATACATGAGTCAGTAATTACAACAATCGACGCCTCACTCGTCTCACAGCCATTAAGCCCAATCTAATCTTGTTAATTTAATCCGACGGCCCACGCATCAGGAAGTCGATCATCACCATTTTTAACTACTATTGGCTTTACTGAGGATGCCAATTGTTGTAAGGGCCTCTGCATAAGTGTCTTTTTGAAGCGATAAGCGGTTAAAGCGATAGCCGCATATGGACAACCACAACAGCAGAGGAGCTTTACGCGTAACTCCTGTGCTATATGCCCGGAATATTTTCAAGAGCGTTGTTTATTAACTGAATGTTTGAGTTAGTGAGACCTCTATCGAAATATCTTAGAAACTTCCTTGAAATCCTCACGCCCCTTTGACCTCCGGCTACCTCACCCTGAGAGAAATACAGGCATTGTTCCATGCAAGTTGTCTTTATCGTGAGCTGGTGGATCTGTCCTGTTTGCGATGAAGCTTGGCTCTACTTTCTCAAGAGTCGCATTTGGAACTATCCTACCGTCCATTAGCGATGATTTTTTCTCAATAAGGTTTTTCCCTAAAAAGTGACTTATAAAAATTTTTCAATGGAATCTTAGAAGATGCATGAATTTTGAAACAGTCTTAACAAACCAAGGCGATGTGTGCCTCAAATTGAGTGTGTGTGGATAATCCTAATAGATCAACGAATAACAAACTAAGATAGTTAAAACTCTTTTATTCTATTTAATAATACATTATTATGTATTACACCTACAAAACTATTGATAGAAGACTCTGACAGCCAAATTTTGATGCTCCTTCAGATTCGAAACGGAATACTCGAGTATTCTTTTATAACCCACAGTTGTCTATTAATCTATACATTTTTCAAAATCACTCGCATATTTAATCAACGTCTAATAACAAAATATACAATTAATCCTCTCCACACTGACAAAGTGATCCATAATTAATTTTAAACCAGCACTATCAACGCATTTGAATAATTTGTCATTTCGGTTCTGAATCGGACGGATGTATGAATTAATAAAAAGCTCAACAAAAGCGTCTTATATTGAGTGCGGCTAACGAATATTGTATGACTTTCAGTTCAAAACAAACATGGTGACGAATTGAATAGCGCTATAGTATATTGAAAATTTTAATTAAACTATCTGTCACTTTCACAACAGTTGAATGCAGCGTCAAATGTGTTTTGTATTTTAGAAGGATTTGCATATTATTATCAGCGTTTTGTTATAGTAAATTATATTACATTTTTTTCATGAAATGTTGTTATTATGTACATATTTTAAATAAATAAGTATTTACTCTTAAATATGCTTAAAAAACACGTAGCAGGCAATATCAATTTCAATCAAATCAACTAGCTAAAAGCCGAGCTTTGTGAGGGCTCGCGTCGTCACACCTTGACTGACTGATGATAACACATCTACATATAAAATATAAAAATTACTATGTTAAAGCACAAATCAATAGGCGTGATAGTTTTTTCGTAAAGTGTACCACAAAATGTAAAGGTTGTGGGATAATATTCGCCGTTTGGAAAAAAATCGACGAGATTGAAAATATTAATATTATGATTTATCTGCACATCGAGCATGTACTGTGAAGTAAGAAACTCTTAAAGGATTAGAAGCGGTGACAGAATCAGTTTCTACAATAAAGGCGAGACTTAAACGCCCATTGATTTATGATTTTACGCGAATAAAGGCTCGCTTACCAACTTTATTTGTCTGAATGGAGCTAAGTCATCGCCCTGTGGCCAATAAGACCTATAAGTGGCTTTGACTCAATGAAAGGATAGAATAAATCTCCTATGGGAGTAAAATGACCAAATAAACAATATCATGAACAAAAATTTTTAAATATTCTGATCTATGGATTAAACTAGGTGAAAAGATAGGTACTTAACTACTTGGTATTAATAGTCACATTATTTTATTTTAAAATTAATCTTCGAAACTTTATAAATTCTCGATAAACACTCCAGGAAATAAAATATACGAATGTAACAAGCTTTAATATTTTTGTGTATTTTCGAATCGTTTAAGTTTTCAAAACTATACTTTTGACGTACGAAGTGTTCATCTAATGGTCTACTTTGCTTTGTTTTTGGGTTCTTTTACAAAAATTGTTCTAGCTTCGATCATTTTTTGCATTGGCCTTAATCTCGTGTGACCTACTTATCATTATTAAAAGTGATAAAAATTAATTAGTTCCAATACGAGAGGAGTTAGATAAAAAATATACGAGTGAATGTATTAGCGAGGCTGTATTGTCGAGCATTCACAATGGCGTTCTGAATCAAAGCGTATAGTTGAGGTTAAAAATATCCCAGGATACCCTACATAGATGATGTATATGATCGCGAAATTATAGGGCTGCCAACTAAAAATAACATACTGATAGTTTGACTGATCGATATCCAGTTTCGCAAGTTTTTAGCGTGAGTTCATGGTTGAAATAGCGTTATTGATTGATTAAGATATTAGACGTTAGCAAAGAAGAAGAAACAATTGCAACAAATGTTAGTTAAATGCAAGTCAGAGACGAAATAATAGTTTAACTTAAGTGGACTGCAGCAGCAGCTGCAGTTTATAAACACCTAATACACAGAAATAAAATTAGGACAGACCTTGTTTTTAGATCAGATACCTTATGAAAAAATTACTTCTTATTGCTCCTATACTTATCTCATCCTTACTGATATATTTTTAATTAAATTATTGAAGCAGTGTGACAATCCTTCCCCGAGCGCAGTGCGTGGGCGAGCCAGCCACGATGCAGTACCTTGAATGGGGAGCTTTATATTGCACCAGGGATAAAGAACCTTTTATAAATTAAGTATTTTTTATTATATTTATAAACGAGGCGATAGCAAAAATAATAGTGTTTAAATGACGGCTGAAAAGATTGAATTAAAAGGCATTGTCCCACTTTCGTCTGAACCTTTAGAGGAGATTTAATTATGCAATTGTAGATACGCAGGTAGCCTACTTATGGAGGCATTTATTTATAGTCATTTCGCACCTTGACGCTTCACGTAGTTATCAACGTAGAGTTTAATGATTTAATGACATCACCGTACCAATAGCATGAATTTGTATAGATTCAATTCATTAAACTAATAAAAAACTAACATAAATGCTAAAACTTAATGCCCATGGGCAATTGCAATTCTACTAATTTAAATGTTACGAAGTAACTGACTAAATAAAGAACTACAATGACACACTCGATTGATACAGTTACAATTTTGTTTGTTTTTAAATTAATTTCAATTGAAATGGAGTATATTATTAACCCTACTACTATATTATAGTCTAAGGGAGAACTTATTTTTACATTCTTGTCCGTGTTTAGCTGAACATGAAGTCCAAACTTTTCTAGTACTGCGCGGCTACTTGTTTTTTCCAATGCTGAATCCAATCATACTTATTATCGGTTGTTTACGATGTTTTGTCATTTGATCCAATAAAAACTTCCCCGGTCGGTTCAATCAAACTTTTTAAACGCCGCCCAAACGTCACCGTCTCGTTTCGCCAGCAATTCGCTCTATGTTATCGCGTTTTCATTTTGCTATATAATACTTTTATTGGACGCTTCGTTATAAGTTTTGATGGGCGATCGTGAAGTACGTTCATTTTAATACACAATTTTATTAGCTCCTTTGTTCTTTTACTTATATTGGTTTCTCGAATCTAATCTTGCTGATATTACAAAAGTTTGTCCTTTTATGTATGTAAGAGAGGAAAATATTAATAAATAATTTTATATTTGAAGATAAGTGTAGCTAGTATAAAAACGATTTTGATACTATTTAAAGTTTATCTTAAAATTAAAGGGTTTAGTTTCACGAATGAGGAGTTTTTGAAACAAGAACATAATACCGAAATAGTAGAGCCAGTAAAACCTAACAATCTATTTGAGAAAATATTTGACACTTTCATAATAGATCTCCTGGGTAAGCGCAAAATGAAGCTTAGTAACTGAAGCACGAATTTAAAAAGTTAAAAAACGAAATTATTTTTCTATGTTCCTCAAACTTTTGGATGAAAATTATGAAGAAAGTTCAATGTTTAAATACTTAAAGTAATTGCCTTTAACCATTGTGCAAAGCCTTGCCATAAATCTACAAAATACAGTGTTTTTTATTGAATATCGACTTGTCCCAAAACAATAAACATAACTCCGGTGTATCGGATCGTGTACAAATGACCGTTCGGTGTCGGAGGAGGCAATAATCGTCAGTTTTTACATAAACGACATACTGATTTTGGTACAATTTATAAGATCGATCGATCGATGACTTTTTTTAAATTTAATTTGTTTGTTAGGTTTAGATACGTATTAACTTTTTTAACACTTTCTTTTGAGCAGTGTGAATATGGTCTTAAAAAAATTCAGAGCCAAATTTTGTTGGGACGGTGTGCCTAACACATTATCATTTTTCTCTATTAACATACCAAAAACAAAGGGTTATTATTCCATTTTTAGGGTTCCATAGTCAACAAGGAACCCTTATAGTTTCGGTCTGTCTGTCCGTCTGTCCGTCTGTCTGTCTGTCTGCCTGTCCGCGGTTTTGCTCAGAGACTAAAGGACCTACAAAGCTGTAATTTGGCATGAATGCACATATTAATGATGCCGACAAAATGGTACATGAAATCTTAAAAAAATATGTTTTTTTATGGTACCTTCCCTACACATCAAGCGAGGATGAATTTTTATTTCGCGTCCACCCCATCGTGTGGGGTGTCGTTGGATAGGTTTTTTAAAAATATTATGAGTATTCATAGATTATTTTCCGATTAAGGGAAGTGGAAAAAATCTTTAGAGTCCAGTCCCTTCTACCAACGGTTGCTTCTGGAAATGTGAAAAAAATCACGGGAGTAGTAAATATGCTGAATTTAAAAGGAAATTATAAAAGAACTTTTCGTTCAAATTCCTTTGAAAGTAACTGAGATGATGTTGTTAGTGTAGTAATGTACCTACGAATATTAAAAAAAACTAGCGGTACCTACTACGGAACCCTATATTACGCGTGGCCCGACACGCACTTGGCCGGTTTTAAATTTAACATAGCATGTGCATGAATATACAATTAGTATTAACATAAAATTTCTCCAAGATAAATTTGACGACCTCTGTGGCTCAGTTGGTGGGCTGTTGGTAGCTCAAGCCGGGGGTCGCGGGTTCGAATCCCGCCGACGGAACAAAAAAGTTTTCAAAGTTCCTGGGTCATGGATGTGTATTAAATATGTGTATAATATAATAAAAATCTTAAATATATGTATAGTATAAAAGTATTAAATATATTTCCGTTGTCTGGTACCTGTAACACAAGTCCATCAGGTACTTACCACGGGACCAGAGTGACGTGGTGTGAAGCGTCCATAGATATTATTATTATTATTATTAAATGACGTATGACTTTTGCACAAAATATCCCTCGCTGTATACTTATAACTTACAGCACAATATAATGTCCACTTTGAATTATAATAATGGCCGTTTTAATGTATGTCTTCTTTAGTTAAAGCCTTGGGTGTCCCCATTTTTTTGTGTGTCGATTCCAGATACAGCCCGCTGGGAGATCGAAAACGAGTGTTTCATGAAATAATGCCCACTGCACTCCTCCGCCTATAATTTAACACGTTTATAAGTTACTTCCCAAATTGGTATTGTGTTCAAACTTTATAGCTTCGCAACCGGTCAGTAAAAAAGATAACTAACATACGTATTTTCTACGTACGTATTTTGTTTCGATTGTTTTCATTTGTATGATCGAAATGGAAACATTTTTCTTTACATTTGTCCTTATCCGTTATCTATAGATGGTCTGGTGTTTAATTTAACTACTGATAGTTTCGAAGCCAAAATCATAGATACAAATCTCCTTTTTAGAATTCCGTAGCCAAATGGCAAAAAACGGAACCCTTATAGATTCGTCATGTCTAGCTGTCTGTCTGTCTGTCTGTCCGTCCGTATGTCACAGTCACTTTTCTCCGAAACTATAAGAGCTATACTATTGAAACTTGGTAAGTAGATGACGTAGTATGTAAACCGCATTAAGATTTTGATACAAAAATGGAAAAATTATTATAAATTTTTGGTGTCCCCATAGCTGCATAGGTACAACTGAAACAAAAAAAATTTTTTCATCTAACCTATGCGTGTGTGGTATATATGGATAGGTCTTCAAAAATCATATTGAGGTTTATAGTATCATTTTTTTCTAACCTGAATAGTTTGCGAGATAGACTCTTCCAAAGTGGTAAAATGTGTGTCCCCCCCTCTAACTTCTAAAGCAGGGGCATGATAAGTCTAAAAAATATATGCATTACTATAAAAACTACCAACGAAAATTGGTTTGAACGAGATCTAGCAAGTATTTTTTTTATACGTCATAAATGGTTAACCTTAATTTAACTTTCATTAAATCAACTGAAATATTTATTAATTTTTTATTAATTAATAAAATTAAATTTTTATTAATTAATTTAATTTCATAAAAATAAACCTTATTACTGCTGCGGAACCCTTCATGGGCGAGTCCAACTCGTACTTGGCCGATTTTTTATTATAACTTTAAGCATGAGAGGTAGACATAGTAGGCGACATCAGCACCCGTAGCATGGCTACAGTAGAAATACGAAAGTATAGACAAACAGCGGAGACAAACTGAAGGTGCCGTTCCGATCTTTACCGCGGCTAGCCGCGATCAACAAAAATTCAATTATAATGCCACTTTATGACATAGACTGTAGTCTACGTCATACAGTTCCTTTTTATTTGAATTTTTAGATGTCTATGTCATAAAGTTGCATTATATTTGATTTTTTGTCGATCGGAACGGCACCTTAAGTTTATCTCCGCTGTTTGTCTATACTTTCGTATTTCTACTGTAGCCATGCTACGGGTGCAGGAGTTATTTTAAGGCTTATAATTAACTGAACACCAGAAATAGTAACATTTCACAGACAAAAATAGTAAACGATCACCAAAATACAGACCACCATTTTAATGTAAGTAAAATGATAACCAAAGATTTGACATATAGATAGCGAATCCTAATAATGCAAAATGACTCCAAATAAATCATTTTTAATCCAAAAGTAGTAAATGGTCACCAAAATTAGTAAATGATCAGTGATCACCAACATTATACTAGCATTTTAATGTATAATTATGACCAAAGTATTTTCATTTTGCTATCCTATTAAAGAAAAATGAACCAAAAAAATCATTACTAACCGGAAAATTAATAATAATAATAATAATAATAATAATATAATGATAACGGGACTCAAAGTATCTCCATACCAAATTTCAGCAAAATCGATTCAGTGGTTTGGACGTGAAGAGGTAACAGACAGACAGACAGACAGACACACTTTTCATCTCTTCATTTGAAAGGGTAGGCTGAACCGATTTTACACGTGGGACGTGCGTTTGACGTTACATTGATTTGCTCGCTAGGATTTGGTGATCATTTACTATATTTGGCATTCGATTACAATTTGAAGTGTAGTCGTGACTAAAATAGATAGTAATTTTGCAATTTCAGACTTTCTGTTTTTGGTGTTAAGTATCCTTTTTTGGTAAACAAGCTTAGGGTATCAGAGCATTTTTTGGTGGTCATTATATTTGTTCCCTTATTTTAACAATATTTCACGGATGTTTTGATGTTCCCGCGTGGTTTCGGCAAAGGTTAGTACTGTTGTAGGACCATTAAGTTTTAGCGGATAAGGCTGGGTCCTGCGTCCATGCTACCATCTCTTTGGGCGTTGCGGGTCTTACATTTTAGCGGTGGGCCGTGGGAGTCCCCTATCCCCTAACTTGTAAGAAAAACGTCGAAACTTCAAAAACTTCAGAAATTGTTTTTAAAAAAGCTGCAATATCAAGTCTTGTTAACTTGTCCGGTTTGTCACCTACAGAATATTTTTATAAGACAAAACAAACAACACGATAAAATGTCAGTAATCTGGTTTTATTTTTTTAATACTTGAAAAAAAAACAAATTAAGACAGTCATTCAATCTCCGATCTCGACGATCGGACAAGCGCGTTCGAGTGGAAATCCAATGTGTAATCGAAACGTAATATCGACAATATTACACGGGATCCCAAAAAATATAATTAGCTCCTTATGTAATGCCATAGAGCTCACAATCCAATAGCAGAACTCTGAAAGCGTATTATCGAGTGGTATTATAAAATTATTCGATTAAGGTCCAGTAGCAGAGTGCATCCAATCAAAAAGATCTAATCGACAAAAAATTCCAATGAAACGGCCGAAGCCACAAATTTTGGCACTCAAGTTTGATTTGTAATTTGTATGACAAGTGAAATACCTTCGTTAGGGATCAGGGCCCTTAGTCGAGCTGCATTCGAGAATTACGAGTTACGACAGAAAAGTTAGAAATCAAAATGTATGGGAATTTGACAAACGGCATCGCAAGCATCATGTGACTTATACCATGCATCAGCTATGTTGAATCGCGTAAATCTTTTTTTTTCTCACTGCGGCGATTAAATTATCGAATACAACTTATCTAAAAGCCCAAGTCGTTACGTTCGAGTTTACAACACTTTCGATACAAACGAAATAGTTATTTTATTGGGCATCAGTAACCAAATGTTTGTTATCATGATTTCTTTTGAATTTAGTTGTTAGATCAAGAGATCTTTTTAAATGAATCTGTTTTACATTTTATTGATACAGATTTTTTCTAATTGTAAATTTAAAATTTTATTGTATTAATTTAGAATTCCGTTAATAAAAAGAAGCGTTTTAACTAAAAAAAATAACTGTTTTTTTAATTTTAAAAATGATCTTTCAAAATGCAATTTAAGTACATTATATATTTGTAACTGTTAGCCTGTAACAGTTTGATTATCTTGTATTTAGAAAACCCTCCAAGCTTTTGTGCTTCTCTCCCACGATTCGTTCATAATTGTGATTCTGATGATATTCAGAAATGGTTTAATCGTGAACATTATTTTTTAAGTTCCAAGTAATAGCTGTTAAGAGGTGAACGACCTCCTAGCCTCCGATTCTATGTCGTGATTGACATTTCGATGCATCTGTCACGTACAGGCTATTACGTTTTAATGTTTATGTGATTCCTGATTGTGACTTTTGCCAATCCATATTCATATTATACATGCGAAAGTGTGTCTATCTGTCTGTCTGTTACCCCTTCAAGCCTTAACCGCTGAACTGATTTTGATGCTATTTGGCTTTTAGATACTTTGAGAGACGAGGTAGGACATAGGATGTTTTTGTTGCGGAAAAATGTATAATGATGAGTTGCGGGCGTTATCTATACTTTATGCGTATAATGATGATATGCATGACAGATAGTAATTGATATTAGCAGGGAAGTTACCTAACAAAAATTAATCGATTATTTAAAAATATCGAATTACTTCGTAAAGGAATTGCAATTGAAATTATCGATTTCGTACTGACATTCCAGAGTGGCGCGGGCGATTTGATTTCGATTTAATGGTGTCAATCACTATTGACATATATTCCGTTCCACGCATCTGACATTTTCATGAAATGTTTTCGTAAAATAATTTTATACTTATAACTCACTATTAATATAATATATTAAGAACAGTTAGCAGTTTTTTTTTTTTGTTCATCTATAATATTAAAGGAAATATTTGTTTTTGTCGATGGAATATAATATAATTTATTAAATTATATTTTTTTTGTTTTGTTGTAAAAAAATCCGTAGCAAGGAATATGAGAACTGTCACCCATATCATCTTAAAACGCATTTAGTATAGTAGGACAAATTTCTGCAATGTTTTCACGCTAGAGACAGCACCAGCAGACAGTAAACAAAATGCTTTGTTCGACGTTTGACAACGTTCCTGTCAACATTCTAATATTAAACGTGTTCAACATGTTGGATTTTGGTCGGATTATTTACTGTAGTAGCGACCTCTGATTCCTTCGAGTAATATTCCCTATTCCTTTGCAATTTCCGTCTTTTTCGACATCGTGACATCATGATAATATAGGAATTAGGAACTTAATTACTAAGCTATGTTACTACACTTCGGTAGTAAGAATGGTGGTCTAACTGAGACTCTAACACTACATTCCTGCTAGTTGATGGTGGCTTTTATTTCTACAGGTCTTATGATTGCTTATTTCACAATCATCGTTTGCATACCTCTTAGTAAATCAAAAATTTAAAACTCGTAACTAATTCGATCGAAACTTGTATCTACAAAAATGTTTTGATTTGATATCTATAAATTCCACACATGATTCCATTTTACTGACCCTACCTTCTGAATATAGCTCTTACACCCTTGTGATAAGGTCTACGGGTTTTTGGTTGTATTTAACACGCGGTAGGTCTAATAAATAAATATCTACAGGTGACAAATGAGCGGGCGCAGCCGTTAGCGGGCGGCTCGTATGTGGATTCGACAGGTCACTTTGTTCCAAACAGTCGGCCATTTATAAAACGTGTTATTAATAACGATAATTTTATTAATTATTAATTAATATTTGTACATTCGGATTTGGTATCGGGTATCATGAGATATGAGAACAAGCGAAATTGATGGTCGGTAAATATTTTGGTTTCTGGTCGTCAATATGTCAATTTTTGAAGTAGGTAGTATATCAATAATAATATGTTAAAATAGGCAGTAGTAATCGTAAAGATCGACTATTGGTAACTTCATCATTAAGAACATTAATTTGAATGGCATAACAAATGAAATAATAATTATGAATGTCAACAAAAATAATAGAGGCTATGACCAATTTTTACTTCATATCTACAGAATAAAATAAATAATATAGGCTACGGACAAATTGATAAATGAAAGGAAACCAGACATTTAACACCACATAAATCCAATAACAAATTATAAAACTCAATATCTACAATCGAAACAACACCAAATAAACCCATTAATAACCAACCCCAATACATAAACCACGGGATCAATAAAACAAAATATCAGTTACAAGTTTACAACCACTGAATTCATATTGGCCGATTAATAAATTCCCAGAAGTCGGAATAAGACATAAATTATTATAAAATATACCATAAAACATTTATCGTTCATCTTAAGTGTTCGGAGCTTTGTTTCATCGCGAGCTGATCCACAGATAGCGATAGTTTACCAGAATAAGGCTTCCCGGGTATCGCGGGGGAACGCACACTTGTACACACGAATTACGTGCTATTTGAAACTATTCTTTGTCCTTTCTCGGGACACAAACTACACGCATTCCAAATTTCATCATAATCGGTTCAGTTTGGGCGTAAAGAGGTAACAGATACGGTGACAGACAAACACACTTTCGCATTTATAGCTGTATAAGTGTGGATTGCAATTTTTTATATTAGAGTTTAGACCAGCCCATCTCACAACAAGTAGGAAGTGAGCGTTCCTCCCAAATAGAACAGGTGGGTCGTTGACTTGACGAATGTCAAATCTCTTTCCATGTCAGAAGGTACCCGGATGACTACAAACTACAAAGTCACTGCGTAACTCTAAGGTGCTTCTGCAGTAGTGTAGTTTAGTATAACCGTATACTGGCTATAGTGGTCATATGATGTAGAAAATAATAGAATACTGTCTAATATTCATAGTAAGGCTCATAGATAGTCCAGTTTTTTACGTAAAATATTATACTGATCAGTGATCAGTATACTCATTGCTTAACACGTTATAAAATAACATAATATTGTAGAAGGTTAAACTCGCGATCCCTGTCTCGCTACTACATTACATTTTAATCTCGATTAGCAAATCCTCAATCAAAATAATGCCCCCACCCACACACAATTCGATTACTACCTAATTAGAGCCTTGGCTAGTGGAAAACATCCAGGAAAATTGCTTCCAGACCAAAATCACTGTAATTGCAAAGTATCTTCGCTACCGGTCTTTACAGCACAATCCGAGTGGCGTCATCGCTGTCACTTTCGCTCTCCGCCGCCAAGATATCGCTGTCTCTTTCTAATTTTAGTTCGACAGATTTAAAAGGTGAACAAAAAAACTTATCTTTTACAAATGCCGAACTATTTTGTAACGTAATGCTGGTAGATTAGAGTTCGAAATGTAGAAACTTGGATTCGAACTTGGGTCTCTTGATATGAGTGATTGGAATGATTAAGGTAGAGTATACACAATCGAACAATTAGGAAATAAATTATTTAGGATTAAAGATAACTTATGTTATTTAAAGACGTAGCGCTTTAGCTAAAGCTAGCTTTATCTAAAGATACTAACAATAACCGTTATGGACCTAAAGTGAAACTTATTAGGACAGGCAAATTCATCATCACAAATATAATAAAAATTTAAGTATCTTAGTTCGAGGTATGAAAATACCAACATCCTTAAATTCATAAAGCCTTTCAAAAGTAGTGCAATTATTATGTTGTCGAAAAATCTAAATATTATCATAAACTTATAAGTTATACAAGTAAGTCGTACAAATCTCTACAATTGTGCAAAATTTAAGTCCTATCAAAATAAATATTTCTGTGTCTGGTCCTAACCTATCTTTATGTTTTATCTTTTAACTTTCTGCGATATAAGATACAAATTGTTGTGCACCCAGCCTTACAATATATTTATCTTCCAATGATTTGTACGGCATCAAAGGTGCCGACCGCATCAATGTACAGCCAGTCTCGATCCTCTCGATTCGCCTTCTATCATAATTACGTTGTTTACCTCTTTTTTGACTCGATTATTTGTTTTTAGCATTGATTATTCACGACTCGTAGCGTTTAAATTAGCATTATATTCAAATACTACTTTAGTAGGTTTGATTCGAAGAATCGCTATGATAGAGCGGTAATGGACAGGTGCAAGAAGAAACGAGTTCATAAAGTTGTTAACATCCATACTAATATTTATATAATACGAAAGCTTGTCTGTCGGTCTGTGTGTCTGTTACCTCTTCACGCCCAAACCGCTGAACCGATTTTGCTAAAATTTGGTATGGAGATACTTCGAGTCTCGGGAAAGGACATATGCTACTTTTTATCCTGGAAAAATGTACGGTTCCTACGTGATAATGATTTTTGGCGCAACGGAGTTACGGTAATACTTGCGTGTAAGGGCATAATAAAGAATTGTGAGTGAGTGTCGAAAGTCGATTGTGTATGTTTCTTCGCACATCACCAACGCGGACAGACCTTGAGACACAAATTATAATAATATCTATGGACGCTTCACACCACGTCAGTCTGGCCCCGTGCTAAGTACCTGAAGGACTTGTGTTACTGGTACCAGACAACGGAAATATATTTAATACTTTTATACTATGTAAAATATATTTAAGATTTTTATTATATGATACACATATTTAATACACATCCATGACCCAGGAACATTGAAAAACTTTTGTTCCGTCGGCGGGATTTGAACCCGCGACCCCCGGCTTGAGCTGCCACACACTCTTAACCATTGAGCCACAGGGGTCGTCAAACAAATCATATGTGACATACTAATAATTGTATGTCTGTTGACATTAATTAGAATTTAAAATTCGAAGTCACGATGTGCGATTCTATAACTGTTTATAGCGATAATAAGCCCATTATAATAAATAAAAAATACGTGTGCCACTCGGAGACTACCGTGGTAAAGCTATTTGATAGCATTCTTTGTCAATTGTAATTCGCATACGTCGCACGCACACAAACACCGTGCTGAAGATGCATGGCAACGCCGCACGCGCGACCGCTGTGCCGAGGGGGGGGGGGGGTTGTTAGGTTTTTTCGTTACGGAATTTCTTGATTCGGTCGCCGCGCTCAAAGCCCGTGATTTGAAAAGCTATGCAATAGTTAAAATTGTGCAGGTGTAATCAGTATAGAAACAGACAACAATAAAACTGATAATACAAAAATACTATGTACCAAAACGACCAAAGTCAGAATCGATACTCCCACGATAGTGTTTTCATCTGTTTTTGTCTATCTTTGTCAACGTTCGATAAAAAGCCGGTCATTGTGTTCAACGTTTTGTCCCCGGATTTGGTTTAAGAGGATTATAATCGTTCCATAGAGTGTATACCGTTAATAAAAGATCCTACCTGGTTATCGATCGCGGTTAAGTCAAGCGGTAACGTGCCATGTCAAGTGCGATGACAAAATAAAAAACATGACAACAGAGTTAAAAATCTACGCGTAAAAAAATCAAAAACATGCGTTCCACTGTAGACATATTGGCTAAATTTGTTTTTTGTCTTTCGTCTATCTATATAAGATCTTTGTTATGTTTAGACTTTAGTTTAAAACCTATTTTTATCAATTTTCGAAAATAATGAAAATATAAACTAGCTAAAAGCCGAGGTTTGTGAGGGTTCGTGTAGTCACACCTTGACTGACTGATGATAACCCATCTACATATAAATAAAAACTACTATGTTAAAGCACAAATCAATAGGCGTGATAGTTTTTCCGTAAAGTGTGCCACAAAATGTACAGGTTGTGGGATATACGAGACCGCTTCGCTCGCCCTGATTATTAAATTTACGGTAAGAAAGAGACCAAAATAATAAAGGCATGTAACTTCATAGTATCTAAGCTTTCCTTAAGATTTGTATATCTGTCTATATATTCAATAATTTTTAAAGTTTAATTATGTGCTTACTTTGATTCTTATTCTTTAATATAAGACAACATACATGCCTATTACATTTCATTTCGAAAAAATGTACCACCTGAGAAATTTATTTATAAGTAGTGATCTATGTGATTTGGTCGCGTTATGTCAAACTTAGCCGATACCACCCGACACTCGACAGACGATTCACATTGATTGACAATCTGATCAAATAATGTAGGTCCGCCATCTGCCTGTGAATCAATTTCTTTAATAGATCATTGATAAAAGTTTTAATATAGGGAGATTGAACTTTTATGTTCACAATATCCATTTTCAGCGAAAGCTTCATTGAAAATCAACATAATGTACTCGCAAAAGACCGTTCGCTGTCGATTGATAAATCGCAGAAATATTTTTATCTGAAGCTTAGAGTATCATTTGGATAATGGCAAACGCTTCACAATACTTTCCTACCAAAGAGTATGACAATAATGGGCAGAGGTATTATTAGTGGTACCACAATAAATTATTAGGCATACTTTGTATGTTTTGTTCTTAGAAATAGACTTAAGTTAAAAATTTATGAGTGTAACTAAAAAGTATTGTGAGTTTTCTAGAAGTCTTTGAAACATTTTTTATGCTTATTTGATTCGTCTATTGGCTTGCGGCTTGCCGCCCTTATACTGTTTTTGTATTTGGTAGAAAATTATATATTTCGTACCAAAGAATTAAAATGTAGCAAGTCATTGTCTTGCTTTTAAATGGTAGGATTCATGTGAAATTAATATAATTTACGTAAAATTATCGCTCGAAAATGATTCATATCATTTTCGAGGAAACCAAAATTATCATTGAAAATTGCCTCTCTGTTCAGATGATCGTTGTCCGATCATTTGTCACTTCATCGTATAAGCCGCACGAATCATTCGCCGATTGTTTTTTTTCTTTTTCTTTTTTATGCAGATCACTCTAATACGAGGGCAGACCGGGTTTAAAGGGTAACTCTTCTGGGGGAAACATTTAGATCGCTTTGTCCTTATTGCTACTTTATGATATGATATGATGATATGAATTCAAAAATTGAAGTACAAAAAACGTAATAATTTACGTTAGGCATTTTTATCTAGACTCACTAGCGACAGTAAATAGTAATACAGTTATAATACTGATGCACTGAATCTGTAAAAAATATAAACGTGTATTTGTGTTGCAAATAATAAATATTATTGTTATTACTGATTAGTGCTAATTTGAGAATAATAAGTGGAGACCTCGAAGGAAGATCTTCAGATCGTCATTATATAATACAAATGTTTTTAAAACTTTTCGTTGTTTTGTGTTGAATAATTTTATTGTTAGCAGTGATAAAATATATTATGACTTTCTATATTTCACACGAAATATCTTACTTTCCAGAATATTTGTTATCAAAATATTTAATTACTCTACGATGTAGAGATGTAGAGTCTACGTGAAGAGATGCGGCACACACTATACAGTACAGTGCTCAGTATTAGTTCTCTATAATACAATTCTTAATCCGAGCTCTGCCAGCCGTCCATTGTTTCGGCGAAGACAAATCTTCCGATATTTTATAGGAACCAATCAGTATTGTCAGCTTAAGGTTCATCTAGAACTGTGTAAGTTCTCGTCAGGTAAACGCTCTCGTCGTTGACACAAGCCAAGTTTAAAATGGCCTTAACTACATTTTTGTATATTTTCTTTCTACCAAAATATTTTTAAATAGTTAAGCCGCACTACATCAGATGTATTAATAACAACTAACATTTTACAAGATAAGAGCAATTACTAATTTTTCCATTTTATTTTTTACATTTTTTACGAAAAAAAATTTTTACTTACCTACTTCATCATCCCCCAGTTTAAATAGAAGTCTTTGTCATCATCTACCTATTATATCTTGCTTTACATATAATCCACATTCTTTTATTTTAAATAATTTCCCGGTCCTAAAGCCTCCATATTTTATACAAAAAAACGACAATTTTTAAATTGTTAGTTACCCACGACATCCACTTATGTCTTATTATAAAATATTTTTTTTATTAACCATCGGTAAAATATATTATACAGTGTGAAAATAAAATATTATTATGTTTAATATCCAAATATTATTAATTTAAAATGTCACAAATGCTGTTCTGTTGGTGAGTCTATAAAATAAATAAATAAATAAATACACATTGTTTATCTAATTAAGTTTTAACTTATATTTTAACTTTTTTTAAGTTTTTATTAACCATCGGTAAAATATATGTGTGAAAATAAAATATTATTATGTTTAATATCCAAATACACATTATTTAATTAAGTTTTAACTAATATTTTACTTTTTTTTTGTTGCCGCAGCCAAAAAGTTCCATTTGAGGAACAAATCTTAAGTTTTTTATTTGAATTGTTCGGTTACTGGTAACTTTACCTTGAAATGTTCATCTTCTACTTAGGCAGTGCGCATACAATAGGGTACGAGATATTTTATTGTCAATCTTAAATAAAGTCATTATTTTGATTGAAGGCCTCAGGTTTTTTATGTCACGTCGAACAAATCGATTTCGATTGGGCACATGGCCTTTATTATGAAAGCAACAAAGTTCAATTTACCAGGTAAATCAAATTCGAATACATCTTTGTATTAGTGAGATCTGATTGAGAAATAGCCGTTCAAATTACGGATAACTAAAATCTTAAACAAATTGCCTTTTATTGTATCGAAACAGCAAGATTGATAGGAACTTCGGGCCGACGCTTTTTCACAAACTGCGGTGGTTTTGATGTTCAAACGTCATTCAAGTATTGGCATTTAATATGAGCTTTTTGAATGATCGAATCTTTTCAGGTAACAAATCAATTCTATAATATTATGTTGCTAAATAGAGATATTACGATTCCAAGTACAAAAAATATTCGGAATTTTTGATGGGGAAGTAGCCAGGGCAATATTTCATCTTATTTCTAAATTGCCTTTCAATAAAGCAAAATGGAGTAGCTAATATAAGACAGCTTTACTAGTCATGAGTCATTACCTTGATGATAATAATTAGATAATAATATTATACCTAATAGATGATACGTACTAAGCTTCGAAAAAATACAAAAAAAAAATTACATTATAGACAATAAGCGTAGATTTTCCACATAATTCTAACATCAAAATTAAACAATTAATGGAAATATACATTCAATTACATTTTCATTCAATTGACAGAAGGAGAGTTTTGTTTTTACTTAACAAAATAAGTATCCGTTTAAATTGCTAAATTGATGGTCGCCTCTTTGAATCGTTAAATATTGTTAAAGGGTATTTGGTTATTAATTACTGCCACACTAAATCGCCCGTCGAACGCTGTTCGATTCCAAAGATTATCTATCAAAGAGACATTATCTGTCTATCGAGATCTGTCCGGTTGAATCGAGTTTGTACAGGGCGATTGTTTTCCGTTTATCCATAATTCACATTAAATAAATACGAAAGTGTGTCTGTCTCAAACCGCTAAATTGATTTTGCTGATATTTGGTATGAAGATACTTTGAGTCTCGGGATCGGACATAGGATACTTTTTATACTGGAAAAATCTACGATTCCTGCGCGATAAACGAATTTTAAAAATCTAGTTACATATTTAAGTAGAAGTAAATAAGGTATGCACTTTTGTGTCTATCCCGTTCCCTTAACATATCACAATTACAGTTTAATTTACTTCCGATTAATCTAGACGCAGTAAATGGACAATACAAGTAGTTAGGATTTTATGTACCTATACTTATATTTGCAACATTGTTTTTTTTTCACACGGTTATATATATATAAAAAAAATTTGTAAAACTTGACCAATAATATTATTTTATCTTGAGAAATAAAATTGTTTCTGTTATTTCAAATGAGTTCAAAAGAGTAGCCAATTATCGCAGACTTTATGTTTTTTGCTCAATTGTATTGTTATTTAAGCTTGTTTTTATTTTATGCCTATTTCATACCTTTTTTTTTATTCGCACAGAACTCTGAATAAAATAATTATCATGTTGTCTTGATCTTCACATTTTAGAATTGTCATATCTAGATGTTTAACATATTATAGGAATAAGCTGAACCCCTATTTCTGCATGTGGTACTAAATCTGATACCTACGTCAATCATCGAAAGAATTCATTAAAAATACGTGTGGCATTTAGGGATTGCCGCGGCAAAGCTATTGCATAGCATTTAAATTATCAACTTCCGCAATTATGATTCGCATACGTCGCACGCACACAAACACCGTGCCGAAGTCTGTCTTGTTAGGTTTTTTCGTTACGAAATTGCTTGATTTGCGTGATAAAGACTATCCAATAGCTTAAAATCTTTTTTGACATTCTCGACCACCCTGTACCAAGTAGCTTGTAACCCGATCGAAGCCCGCCTCAATATCAACTATCAGCATCAGCGCCGTATCGGCCGATCTCCGACGGAAGTACCACGCTGATGGATCATTACCTCGCGTCTTTTTGTATCTCATTACTCCTTACAGGAACTGGAGTTTAGAGATTGGACTTAGAAAACAACACCTCCACAAAAAGAGCATGTGCCATGATGGTCGTTATTGGACGTTCTTAGCATATCTTGGACGTTCCTGGTCCAAATGGTAAATGAAAGCTTTATACGCTTAGCTTTGTTACAAATGAATAATTAAATGCTGTATCGTTAGAAACAATACATGTCTTATTTCTCATCATGATGAACTAGAGCACTTTATGCTAGAGCTCTCCCAAATATAAAATAAACGATAGTATGAAAGGTTAATATCATTACCTAATTTTTCACCAATACAGCCTTTTTTTGAGAAAATGCGTTTTCCGCATCGCGTTAGGGGTCTTCTTCGTGATTCTTGTGGAACTCTGCTGCGCCCTTAAGGTTCAGCCGTCCTAGCATACGCCAACGAGATATCTCGTGGATATCTCACTCTCGAGCGTAGTGATATTGTCGATATCGATATATATCTCTTTTTCCCTAACATGCGTACGTCGAGAGAAAAATTTCTCGTTCGTAGACTAGCTTCACAGATAATAGGTATATATCGACAAACTACTCTTCTCATTTGTCAAAATCTTGATAAATCTCGATATAAATGTGTTGTCATGTTAGGGTTCATAGACAAAAATAGCACAGATTAAGAAAAAAAAAACAAAATTATCTCTAATTTTGACGACAGACACGAGAAAAAAAGTATGTCATGTTAGGGTCAATAGAGATGAAGAGATAAACCAGTTAACATCTAGAAAACATGTAGACAAAATTTTCTCGTTTGCGCATCTGCGCCTATCAAGATAGGCGCAGAGCTATTAATTGAGCGCTTCTCTTCTTCTGCCTTCCTTAAAAATACTGCTCTATTTGATGCAACTAGTCGGAAGCTCTAGCGTAACCGACATTATCTACAGAACGTTTAGATATAATTGGTCCCCTAGATAAGATACGGAATCTCAAACAGTAGCGACTAGCGAGGCCTTCCAGATCCAAAGATATTACTATGAATTATAATCGAAGCTCACTTTTGTAAATATAAATTCGATTCAACGCAAGACATTTTGATAAATGGTCGTAATACTTAAGCCGGCACCGGATGTTACAAAAAATAAGCTACTGGACATTCGTACTATTAATCACAGTCTAAAACCATCGGCAATTTTGATTTTATTTCGTAGTATTCCTTATTCCGTTCCAAAAGAGTTCAAAATACTATTTCTACGTCTGTATTAACTTTGTCAATTCCTTCCATTGATATTTTTTTATCTATCATTAACGTATTAAAATATTTTGGTGTCGATTTTTCGTTGCAGCTTTTTGATCGAAGTTTTGTCTTTGATCGAATGAAACTTTTGGGCTTTTTATTGCTAAGAAATAACTTACGACTTCGGGTACATTTAAATTCTTTCAATTCGATAATCGATTCAATTGCTAAATTGAAATTATTGTTTTGTCAACTAAATTATAATACAGGGTGATGGAGTTCTTATAATATAATATTTAAATTATTACTAACTCGCACAAAGTATTCAATAAATTTTGACCCAAAAATTTAAAGTCTTCCGAAAATAAATAAATCAAAATACCTTTAAGGTTAAAAGTCCTTGTTCACAATATTGTGACGCGAAATCGGCAGCAGAGGTTACTGCTAATTATGATTTATAGAGTTTACAGACGAGGTACAGACGAAATGAAAAGTGTACAAAATATATAATAATTTATTTTATTCAGTAAGAAATTTCTTTTGGAATTTTTTATTTGCTTTTTGGTTTGCGTTTAAAGACTTATATTGTCTGTTGATATTTAACGAAGCGATGTAACATGTAAAACACTTTTTCTTATGATATATCATATAGGTAGCCATTTCAGAGTAAATAAATGAAAATCTAGTATTTTATTTTGTAAGCCATTAGATAATTATTTGTTAAAATGAAACGTTTTGTAGTCGAGTGTACGTGTAGGCGGAGGTGTCGATTCCTCTCGATATATGACCCATTGAAAAACCAGTAACGTTCGTTAATGTCACACTCCCCATACACACCATGTACCGCCAGCCATACATGAATAATAATTATGAATACGTTTGAATTTTTATGCGAGACTTATCAAATTCATTTTGTGGAGTAACCATTATTGAAAAGAAATAAGTTAGTCTTTAATTTCAACGTCCTTTGTTTTAGTTTTTTATTTTGATGTGACTATAGATATGGCACTTGTATATGCGACATTTCGAATACAAATACAGTAAATAATATTTAAGCCCATGCTTGACAAATCAATAGAGTTTAATGTGTATAATTTTAGTCTCTATGCTTTGGTAAGTAGGCAGATTATTCTTTAATCCAACTGAGAAGCAGTTTATTAGCATTCAAGGAGCCATCGCAATCCGATACAGCGAGGTGGCTGTGCTTTACGATTTGAGACTTCTCTGCACAGTTGTACATGTCAAACGCGCCGACGCGACGCATGATTATTAAAATGCTTGCTGAGCAAGACAGTACTTTGTCAAAGCATTCTTTGTTTCTAGTATTCGTATTTCTACACTACATGTTTCTTATAAATAACTTACAAAACTCATGAAATAACCCTACATTTTACGAAATCAACTATCCTTTAATATTTCCCAAGATCTTAAGTATCACCGTACCATACTTCATCAAAATTGGTTCAGCTGTTTAATCTTAAAGTATAACAGACTTAATATAATAATATATGGACATGAATAACTTAGTATCTTTTACGCATCATGCGAGCATTTGTTTATTTAACTGGACTGAGCCAACTATAATTTTCATTAAAATCAAATTGTTATGTTTCAATGCAATTAAAAGCAACAAAAATAAGCGCAATTGTGGAAAACGTGACAATGAAAGTAATGTTTCATTATTTGTGATTACGTGCGGTTGAAACCATCATGTATTTATTTATGCTTTTGTATTCCATTAAAGTTCCTATTCAGTAAATTACTCTCAAGTGTCAACTGTGTATAAAATGTTAAGAACTTATTTGATTTTCGCCCGTAATATCCATACTTTATGAAATTCTGTAATAGGGAATATTACGCAAAGGTCGGAACAGAGGGCGCTGCTGGCACACACAGTAAAAAATTCGACCAAAATCCGACGTGTTGAACAAGTCATTCCGAATATTGACAGGAACGTTGTCGAACTTCGAACAAAACTTTTTGTTAACTGTCTATGCTGGTGCTGCGTATGGCGTGAAAATATTGCAGTAATATGTCCTATTGACCATAATATTACAATAACTAGAGATCGCCCAATGGTCGAAATTCGACCTTAAATTTAAATATCTTCTTCTTTTGGCTCCCCGTTTAAAGTATAATATTCAGATTTAATAAAAAACAACAATCCATTTTTAGGGTTCCGTAGTCAACAAGGAACCCTTATAGTGTCGGTCTCTCAGTTTGTCTGTCCGCGGTTTTACTCAGAGACTATAAGACCTACAAAGCTGTAATTCGGCATGAATGCACATATTAATGATGCCGACAAAATGGTATATAAAATCTTATTTTTTTTATGGTACCTCCCCTACACATCAAGCGGAGATGATTTTTTTTTCGCGTCCACCCCACCGTGTGGGGTGTCGTTGGATAGGTTTTTTTTAAAATATTACGAGTATTCATAGATCGTTTTCTGATTTAGGGATCCATTTGTGAAATATGAAGTTTCAAAGAGGAAAAAATTGTTAGAGTCCAGTGTCCCCCCCTCTTCTACCAGCTAAACGGTTGCTTCTGGAAATGTGAAAAAATTCACGGGAGTAGGAAATATGCTGAATTTAAAAGGAAAATTATCACGGCTAAGAAGACTTCATAAGTTATTGAGTAATAACTAATAGTCGATCAACTAAAAAAATATTCGGCGAAGTATAAAGAAACTTTTCGTTCAAATTCCTTTGAACGTAACTGAAATGATGTTGTTAGTAGTGTAAAACACGTTATAAATGTACATTCATTGACCATACAAAAATTATCAAAAACTAGCGGTTCTACTCCTATATTGCGCGTGGCCCGACACGCACTTGGCCGGTTTTAATTTGACAACAGACTTCAACCATAAACAAAATTCGTGTGTATAGGCTTGTCAGTCAAAATACGGTAGTGTGCGCGTTGTAGTGTGTGTTTTATTTGTTAAAATAATGTATGATAAAAGCATAATTTTAAAACAATATTAGCTCGATGCACTCCTTCTCCATTACAAACTACAACTGTGCGAAAATTCATGCTCCTACGTTTCCGCATTTTTCGTAAAAAGGGTTCCAAAGTTTTTCGCTCGCGTATTAATATATAGATATTTTCTGATTGACCTAAGCGATGTTACTGTCTTCATAGAAAAATTTAAACGAAAATCCAACCAAACTTCTAAACAATTTTCCTCATTGCCGTACACTGTACAGTCACAACCAGAACTGCTTCTACCAGTTAGCGTAATAGTTAGTAGCTCGATTTGTCTCACACATTTTTCAAATCTGGTTATTTTATTACTATTCTAAGAACGAGTGATAGTTTACGACATATAGCATGTAACTGTAACAGTAATTTCTAAATCTCACGTCGGTTTACGCAAATTGAATATTTTCCGTTCCCACTGCCTTCAAGTCGCCTAGCTAGATATGTTAAAAATGACAAATTCAAGTAATTTTATATACAGACTTCCTAATACAAAATTAATAATAAAATATTTCGTACTTGAGTAAATTTTTCAAATGATTTAAGCATACAAAAACAGCCCGTTTTACCACTACCGATAGGACAAAAGTACAGATTTCAGTTGGAACTTGGCACTCTGGTGGTCTTTCTTTCGTCCTCTCTTCCTAATATATAACTATATAGCAGACTTACAGATATAACAGCATGACAATATTAAAAATAAAAGAAGTTGTTACAAATAAATTTTTGCTACCTGTAACAATAGATTTTTTTATCAAGACCAAATATACATACATACGAGTGCCAATTTCAAAGTTGATTGTTTGTGTATGTAGCTTCACTCGTTTTTTAGGGTTCCGTACCCAAAGGGTAAAAACGGGACCCTATTACTAAGACTTAGTTGTCTGTCCGTCTGTCCGTCTGTCTCCAGGCTGTAACTCAAGAACCGCTATAGCTAGACTTCTGAAACTTTCACAGATTGTGTTGCCGCTATAACAACAAATACTGAAAATAAAATAAAGTTAATATTTAAGGGGGGCTCCCACAGAAGAAACGTAATTTTTTGGCCTTTTTTGCTCGTATTCAATAATGGTAACAGCTAGGCACTTGAAATTTTCACAAAATCCTCAGTTATATTTGTACTTTAGTAATTAATAATAAAATTAAAATAAAGTAAATATTTAAGGGGTTCTCCCATACAAAAAACACAATTTTTTGTCTACTTTCACTCTATACCGGTACGGAATCCTTCGTGCGCGAAGCCGACTCGCACTTGGCCGATTATCGTATGAATGCCGACAATATGGTATGATAACAAATCATCAATGCCTACTGGCGAAGGTACAATTTTTGGTACAACTTAGTTTAGGTTAAGTTAGGTTTATAGATTCTTTATTTCTTAAAGTTTAAAAAAATCATTACGAGAAATACATTTTGTGACTTTGAAGTAATTTAAAAATCTATGTGTGTTTAGTAGTTTAACCAAAATACTTGGTAAGTAATGAAGCTAGTGCACTTGTTTGACTGTACGCGTGCATATGCGGCGCACGTCATATGCGCGGACATTATATTTCACGAGATATGGGCGAGATACCGAGATAGGCGGAGGCAGATTTGTGGGGAACCGAACGCCTTGTGCCCGCTAGATATTTACGCGGTGCTTATGGATTTGCATAATATTACTTTTTGTACACCGACAGAACATAGTTTTATGAGTGGTTGATCTATCAGTGTGTATTTCGACGACCAATAGCGAATCGATTGAAACACGTCAAATCGTCTGCCGTATTTCAAATGCAGGTCACGTTTGGAAAATGGCAGATCGTCTGAACTGTGACAGTTCAGTCCGTCACGCTTCTTCTACGTTTCTTCCATGCCGAAAACTGGAGTCGTACGCGTACGGCACGCCTTCGAAGCGACAAACACGTCTTATGGTCAGTACCCACTATCGGTATTACTCGATAGTTTTACTCCAAATCGAGTAAAAATTATCGTGTGGACCGCAAACTCACTGCTCGAAGGCTCGCATCGAGCCGGCTCGATGGAATTAAATAAATCTAATTTCCATCGAACTAACTCGACGCGAGCCATCGAGCTTCACTCAATTGTGTGGACGAATTGTGAGACTTGCTTAATGTCGCCACCGTCTCCTTAGTTGAACAGACATATTTTGGCTTGAACGGTTCGGTGAATAGGTACTGAACGGCGAGCGTCACTCGATAGAGTAATGCTGAATGTGTGGACGAAAGGCCAAGCTGCGGGTTTTACTCGACGTGATTGCTCGATCGAGTAAAACCGTATGTGAGTACTTAGCATAAGTATCCAATCGAAAGTAAATTTAAATTACACGTCTCCGAATTCCTTTAGTATGATAAAATCAAAATTCTCGCAGTACCAATAAGAGTGTGAATCTCTTTAAAAAGTTGTGAAAACACGTTCAGAATTGAGTTGGGCGAGTTTATAACACAATATCGCGTTTCAGCCGAGCGATCATAACTCCTATATTTATGTCTTACTTTGCCCGTGCTCCCGATTCCGTATTAAATTACAATTTGTACCAATTTATGCGTTTATCCTGTTACTGTATTCTTAAAATTATGTTGTGTATGTGATCCTGTCGCCTCATATGATATCTTGAATTAAACGAAGTTATTTTTGTTCGTGCAGGGCTATGCGCATCCAGAATCCAGATAATATGACCTGATTTTTGCTGCTATGGACATTGGACAATATGGTAAAAAGTCAGACATCTCTCATCTCTCGCCTAGAGTATTGAATATCAATATACTATACTACTAAAATCTTAGCAGGCAGGAGCAGCCACAATACTATTATAAGAAGTATATTTCTTCTTAGATCTCTGATGAAATACATTTCTGACAAATGGGTCAATTGTGCCCCCGAAATGAACTTGTACAACAACTTTAAAACAATGTCTATTGGCGTACAGTCATAACATAAACAAGCGGACCTCGGTCACGATCTCATAATTTACTCAAACCGTGGAAACGTCGGCTACCTTAAAATATAATGTCACAAATGACCATAACTTCTTTGAAAAGATAAACTTTTGGGCCAATTATAGCCCAAGAGCGGCGTTTCCAAAAATTGTATATATGGCTTTTTATCTGCGATCGTACGGCTTGGATGACGTGCTCGATCTTATCTTCCCATATACACAAAGTTACATTGGTATCTCCTAAATTTTCACTCGGTTCGTATCTCAACATGCTAAAGATTATGTTTGCTTGGTGGAAATGAAAATATACGTCTGTCTGTCATAAAAGTTAGTCACGAACAAGATCGTTTGTTTCTTTACTAGGTGATATTAACAGTTGACACGCCGTTTTGAATCCAATAGTTTTTGTATATTAAGCAGTTAAGCAGTAGTCGTTATTGCCCTGGCTTCCTTGGATTATATACTTAATGGATGTAGAGCAAATGATGTCTCTCATATGATTGTATTTCGTGTTACTATAGCTTTTGCGTTAGTGCAAAAAAAATCCATATCTGAAATTTTAACGGGTAACTAACAATTTTCACATGCTATTAGTGAAAATAGGTGGCGTCAGAGAAGTTGACTTATAGGCAGATAGCGGATCTACGTAAAGTAGTCGAGCTATGTCCAGGCCTTGTACCATGAAACTGTTTTGAGACTCAAACAATCGGACAAGAATGCCGCGTCCTACTCTAACAAACGTGAAATGACATTGTTAGAGCAGGACGCGGCATTCTCGTCCGATTGTTTGAGTCTCAAATCAGTTTGGTAGTAGCCCTACAGGCTCGTCAACAAATAGAGCTTAACATAATGTTGACATGACCCGAACAAAAAGCGAAGACCCGTCATTTAAGCTATGAATCAATTTCTCCGATGGTACATATTATAAAGGTAGAGATTGCTTGGCTGCATTAATTAAATTTTCATTTAGTCTTCTGTCCACATCGATTAAATTTAAACTACGAAAAGTATCAGCCCTTTTGGATAGCACGACCCTCATTATCTTCTCATCGAAAGACACTTTAAATTAATTTATAACTAGGCAGTGCCCAATAGGTGCAGACTAATAAATATAGCATACGGATATGAAATTAATTGTGGGGTCTTTTGGGCCCCTCGGAGGGACACATTTCCTTCCGTGTATTAATTGTTTGTTCATTATTATTTCATCTTCAATTGCCCTTTTGTTTCGCTCATTCTTTTCATATTTCCCATTATACAGGAGGCTTTCTTCCAGTAAACGATTTCGTTCATTTTTCAGTCTTTTCAATGAATGGCGGACCGAATTGTTTCCTGCGTCATCATTAACTTGCTGAATGTATTTTTTGTGTTTTTGGAGGTTTCCGTCAGTTTTTCTTTTTGAAATTTTAAAAAGTGGATTTCGTAGTTTTACGTCAACATACTGACATGACTTGAAATTATGTTTATCTAAGCAACTTCAGAATCCATTGATTGTACCTACCTGCTGAAATATTGTTTTAAAATCTGAAAATATTAACGCGTTTTTCAATTTCTAAAAATGAAAAACAAAAATAATATTATACTTAAAATTAAAAATGATTACTCGTAGATTAAAAACTAATTTAATGGTACATTTGCTTCGATCGCGTCGTCAAAACTATAGAAATATTTTTTATAAAAGGCACCGACATACTGTATACCAATTACCACGGCGAACATATTTTTATTTTGTGAGACTTTGTATTTGAGCCAGATCTATAATAGAATGTTTACTTCCTTTTAAGTCCGCAATAGGAATACAAATGAAAAGATTCCTGCTACAAACAAACAAACGTTAATTTCCGATCAGATTGAGAGCGGACTCAAAGGGCCACTACAGCCTGAATAAGTCCTTCAGTGCCCTTCGACACAAACGTCACAAGTGAAAAACAAAGTGACATCGAACAGACGAACAGACGACTATTACGTAATCTGTGTCTATCGCTATTAAAACTGGGCCCCGATTCTCATATTTTGTACTATCAGAGAAGTTGATTCCCAGGCAGATGGGGGACCTAGGTAGTTTGGTTGCATTATATTAAACCCAGCCGACAGCATTAAATTGTCACGATCCGACCAAATGACGTTGGTCTGTCAACTGTCTAGGAATCAATTTCCTCGATCATACATCGACTTGGCGGTCGGATTTCTGCGGTCGAACAGCTAAACATGTTGGCTACGACTATCCAGTCTGATCTCTCAAGAAATTGGATGGGCATGTTGGAAGTTAGCCTTGATGACCTCACGCCGGTTGCATTGGTTTATCCTTCCCAATGGGTACGATCAAGCGATATAGGGTGCCCTTTTAATTTGCGCACTTGGACACTGCAAAAATTACTCCTGCATAATAGCTTTTATGAAATCGAAGGCATCTAAATGAGTGATTATGATGCAGAATTACAACTTTCTCTAACAAGCCAAAATTTTCTAGTACACGTAATAAAGTTGGAGACTGGAGTGTCAATTGGAATTTTCTACAAATCAACTGTTGTAAAATTCCCGTAGACTGTAACAACCCTTTGCGAGTGAAGTGTCATCGTGACCCCCGCTGTCCCGCCGGTTCGAGTGCCTGTTTTGATTGTTCCCTCCTCAGTCCTCATAATTCAAGATCGGGATTTCTTTTCGAAAAACTAGTGGTTTCTTACCGCCGGCGTTCATTACTCGCATTGTTGTCATTTTGAAGGACTATATGGAATACACGTAGTTAGTTGGCGGTGTATAAGTATACTATTTGTGTCCATACTAATATTATAAATTCGAAAGTGTGTCTGTCTGTCTGTCTGTCTGTCTGTTACCTCTTCACGGCCAAACCGCTGAACCGATTTTGCTGAAATTTGGTATGGAGACACTTTGAGTCCCAAAAAGTTGGGAAACAACATAGGATACTTTTCATCCCGGATATATGTACGGTTCCCGCGCAATAAACGAATTTTGGCACGGGCGTTGCGGGCATCATCTAGTAAATGATATTGCACGAGTTTACATTTACCATTTCGGTAAGAATTAGTCACCCAGATAATAGAATAACCTAGCAATATGTTATTAAAATAGATGTATTCACTCTTTAATTTGAACAATATAAATCTAATCATATCTCATAAGCGCGAAGGCGACACAAGCTTTAGCATGGCAAAAATATTTATTAGAAGGCCCAGTCGATTAACAGCTGGTGTTATTCTAAATTTCACGTAATTCTAATGACGTGTCGTTGATCATCAGATATTGTATCATTAATTAATTATTAATTGCAAATATAAACTAACACTAAAGGTATACTGACAATAAATTCGTTTAATATACGTGTTACATTTCTGTTAGTTTTTTCTCTTTAACCACACATTGCACAGCACTATTAGCGGCTTTGCACAGTCAAAGGAACTTTTTGTCCTTGCTCATACTCAGTATGTTTACATCTCTTTCTAATGTTGAGAGAATAAAAAGGACACAAATTGTGCAGTCCCTTTGAAGACGCCGCAAAGAATTATTTTGCGCTTGCTGTTATAAACAAACAAATAATGAAACGGTTGACATATTTTTATAATTTGGATATGCCAGGGCTAGACGAAAGCAGCATAAAAATAATAATAATATTGCCTAATTTTTGCCATTTTTAAATTCTTTACAAACAAAATATATAAAGATAAAGAAATTAAAATATAAAGATAATTGCTTTAATATTTATATTCTTGTTCATAGTTATTATGTCATAATGCTATTTAGTAATTGATTACAAATTACAATTAAGTAAAGTAAATAAAAAAAAACATGATAATGGTGGCTTAAAATGATTTCAAATGGGCGTATTAAATTAAATTAACTATGTTAACTACCTTTCAATAGCTTAAATAAGTCTCGTTTAAAATCAATTCAAAGTGTCTTTTAATTCAATAGAATTTGGATTAGCGAAAGGTAAAGTTTTTTCTCTCCAAGGACATTCTTAAAAATGCGATCATAAATCACGATCTTCGGCCCTAATTAATTCCTCCAGGCTTCGTTAAAGGGTTGAATTATTTAAAAAGTTCCGCGACTCTTTCACCTGAACCTTACGCACGAACTTCCCGTCGCATATTTCAATTTTGTTGGATTTTTTTTTGCCCTTTCATGCCTTTGATACCTGCCTATAGCTTGGGACATATCACATATCCGACCAATAAGAATTCATTATGCATTTTCATAATGAAAATTCGTATTTTCATATATTTATTTAAAATTTAGTTTTACAAAATGTTAGTCAATTTGTATGTAAGGACAGGAATTGTAATGTCTGTTTATTGGTAATAATAATAATTATAAAGTAAAAGGTATAAAAAAACTGTTTTCGTATTTTTTTCCAAAAACTATATTATACTTGCCTTGAATATATTATTCAAACCAAGTTTATGAAGTTCGTAAAAGTGGGGTATTTTTTTAAAATAATTAAAGGTAAATCTATAATTTAAAAAGCATCAAAATTAACCAAATTAGTGTTTAATTTCCTTAACGCTTTAAATTATTGTCGGTTCCCAAATAGTTTTCATTTTTTTAAGTGTTTAAAGAAATTAATGCCTTGACATTTAATTTTTGATAGTGATTAGTATTTTGTATTTTTGATATAAATTAATTTAACTAATTTCGTAATAAAAATATTTAAAAAGCTTTTGGCGATAGAGATCAATGTATTTTGCAAAACTTACTGTATGTTTCATTATATAATTTAGATTCCATTGACATTGTTTTCATTTTCTACATAATATTGTAAGTAAATAATGCAATGCAATACTTTTTGGCTTTTAAGTAATTTCTTACTGTCTTATTGCTGCCAAGACGGGGCATTTTGTTATAATTTTTCTTATTCATTTCTATTCAATACAATAATTACTACTGTAACTTACTTAAAATCGATTAACTTTTTTAATGAAATTATATACAGAATATGAGACTTTTTTTTTAATTTCTGTAAGTCCTTAATAAAGTACCTATAATCTATATAATGAGTTGATGTCTATTCTGTAATATATATTTTTTAATAATAATAATTTATGTACGTACACAAACTGTTTTAGACCGGGTTCCGTTTTTATTACTATCAAGCTAATTTTTCGTGAGTAGCTACATTTTGATAAGACGAACAACAATTTCCTCTGCGAAAATTCTCAAAAGTGGCAGCTAACAGAGATAGAAAGGATTTGATATTTTGATTTGATGCTCCTAACTCCTAAAATATGGATCGTTCTATTTGTAGGACAGTGTTACTCTTAAATTATATAACTATTAACCTATCAATATACAAAAAATCAGCTGGTTAGGGTCCCGTTATAGGGTTCCGTAGTCAACCGAGTTTTGTTGATTACAGAACCCTAAAACGGAACCCTAACCAGCTGATTTTTTGTATATTGATAGGTTATATCATTTAGTTACCTAAATAATTTAAGAGTAACATTGTCCTACAAATAGAACAATCCATATTTTAGGACCATCAAATCGAAATATTATCTTAATAATATCCTTTCTATCTCTGTTAGCTACCACTTTCGAGAATTTCCGCAGAGGAAATAATTGTTGTTTGTCTTATCAAAATGAAGCTACTCACGAAAAATTAGCTTGACAGTAATAAAAAAAATTGTTCTAATCCGGACTATTTGCAGTGACAGACTTAAACTAGATATACATTTTAGTACAAGGTACGTCTTATTCCAATTGGAATTTCTCCCAGTAGACCTTTTTTTTTACATGGGGAAATGCTTTACGCATCCCCGGAAAATTGGGGATATCGGCCGGGGTATGTGGGACTCCTGCGTAGTCTACCCACTAAAACCCCATGGTGCTCCACTCCTTGCTTAAGGCAGAGTTGCGGGTACGATAGAACCTACCGCAACTCTACCAGCGATCGCCCACATTTTGCAGACCCGTCACCACCCCGCTACACGGGGGGCCGCGATGCGCAGGAACACCTTGCGCATCACGGCTGTCTCTCTAGGACTCGGAGACCTGTTAGAGGAATTTAAAGAAAATTGACAATCATTACACAATCCAAATCACAGGGAACCCAGAAGTCAAGGTCACATGTAACTAGAGAAATCAAACCTCTTCCAATCTAATGAAAAAGTAATAAAATTCATTTATGAACATAATTTGTTTATACCAATACGTGAATTTCGGCTGTATCACCTAGGCTTAGAGTTCAAAGTTGCTATAACTCATTTTGTTTCGATGCGCAAGAGCGGATTTGATACAAATAAACTATAAAGGAATGGATTAGATTGATTTCAATATCGTGGACAGTAGGTGGCAAGTCGTTTAATGAAGCTATTAATACTGTTATTATTTTTCACCAATACTACTTCGATTCCCAGGAGCTTCGAACTTTTTATCACAGGCTATAAGCATTATCATCACGAGATTACATCGAAGGCCGATTGTGATGATTTTTGGCATAAATAAAGATTAAACCACGGGGATCGAGGCTATTTCTTTTTATAACGAAAATTATATATAGGTACTACATAGTAGCAGGCACTATAGTAGATATTTTTTAGACTTGAGTTTTCATTCTTCGTTCTTAGACAATGCTGGTTGCCTAACTCTTATTATATGACTCTATATTATAGCATACTCCCGTGAAGGAGCTAATATTATGACAACTTTCTTATTATAACAGCAGAGTGTTAATACAGTCAAATGCTTTAAATACTCATAGTAAATTACTGCAATGCTCTGGATCATTTAGTTTTAAAACTAAAAATAGCAATGGAATGCACTTTAAATGAATGTCCCAATAATTTCTTTTTTTTTTACATTAATTAAAACATTTAACAACCTCTGAACTAATTCCTGAAGGTAATGACTTCCTCCAGACAATAATTAGTGTTACCAATTACCACGATCACCTGGGGATTTCGGAAGACTCGAATTACATGAGTACTCGATATTTTTTGTCACAGACTTCATTATTAGTTCCTACCAAATATCACAGAAGCTTTACTTTGTAAATTGTAACAACTTTCTTAAGTTCCTTTACTGTATACAATCAAAGAAATAAACAAACATAATATATACAATATAATGTTCTGGTAGAGCAGAAGAGTCTAAGGATTTCGGGAAGTGATATAAAATATAAAATTTGAAACCTTTTAAAGTTTTCAATTTTACTAATCACTAAAAAGACTTTGTGAAAACCTTTTAGTTACGTAAAAGTGTTATTGTTCATATTGAAGAGGTAATATTTAAGAAAACCCCGTGTTGACAAAGACTTCTAAGTGTCTAAACACACTAGGCTGAAAATACGCGGCCGAAGTTCGGCATGATTACGCCTGCAAATATTTTAAATTACCGATGACACACCATGCCGAAATAACGTCGCGTTATATTGTATGCGTAGCGCATTGCTGGCATAATCATGCCGAACTTCGGCCGCGTATTTTCAGCCTAGTGTGTTTAGACACTATGAAACCACTTTGATAGAGCTAGTTTACTTAAAAATCTCAGTAACGAGTCGTTACAGTAAACTACCTTTCCTAATAATAGAGCGACAACATTTTTCCAGTTAAAAGGCCGCTGCTAGTCATTATAATAAGCTAGAGAATCTCATATAATTGTGGCCGCTATTACAGAAAATAAAATGCTATGCAACATTCCTGCTCGAGAGATTGCTTCCAATTAGGTACCTAAAACGTTCAACAACCTAATTTCACCACAAAAAAACAAAATATGATGTGTTTTTATGAACATGTATCAGCTACTATAAGCGAATATAATAATATTATTAATACCTAATTTTAAGATATCTTATTGAAATAATTTCGTGTATGGTAATGAAATTTTAATATTTTTTTTTCCTTGGCCGATCTAGACACGAGGGCTGATAGATGATGGCCGAGCCCAATTCGAACTCAAAGTACTGCCGGGCTATAGATATGAACGGAAAAAAAACATTTTCAAAATACCTAAGAACCGTTCCGTAACTATGCTAAAATATTCCTCTCAAATTGTACTTAAACTTGTAACGTTCGATTCTAATCATAAAATGTCTACAAGGTTTTCTTATAGTCTCTAAAAATTACTATATTGATCTGATAACTCTTTGATTGAACTAGTGATTGCTGGTAATATCAGAACCAGATTATTTACTTTATATAGATTGCAAAGAATCTTACTTCAAGAGGATAAAAATAAGTTTTAATTATTATTTATTATCCACCTGCGTAATTAAGACATCTGTATTGACACATGTGTTAAATGTCAAACTATTTTACTTTAACTACTGTACTTAACTATAATAAATAAAATTATGCCTCCCACACCGGTTTCGATATCGGTGGCCGGTTTCATTAAAACCAAAGTGTGTCCGCTATACACAAAGATCATCGCTCTTCTTTTGCTCTGGTATTACCTAGTGGGAGGGATTACCGACAGAAGTGGCGAAAACTTTTAACATTGTATAGTAAAAAAATAAGTTAAGACTAAAATCAAACAATATTCACCCAACTGCGACACAGAGAGTATTATGTTTCAGCGTCTGTGTGCCATATATAGGGTGTAACAAAACTAAGTTATAATACTGTAGGGTGTGTAAGTGTTCCTTGTACAGAGTTCAAGCGCCTCAGCGTCATCAGTTTGTCCATACAAAAGTTAAAAAAAGTTACTCTCTTAACGCTGCTACTTTCATAATGAACTCTATACAGGGGTCTCGTACACACCCTAAGGTATTATCACTTTGTTTTGTTACACCCTGTATACAACAGTCTAAAACCTGTCTGCTTATTAAACTACGCAGAGTCAATGAATCTAATAAAAAATCAATCACCTATAGAGGCTATAGATTGGAAACGAAGCGTTTCTTGAAAAATAAGTTTGGCAGTCGCTATTGCGCTTGATTCAAGTTGGCAGGAGCTCTACCGTACCTCATATAACATTATCTACACTTCCATTCAATGCATGACTGTACTTTATTTTGGTCAATTACCAATGAGAACAATTAAGTGTTTAATTATTATTGGCGTGCGCGAAAAAACGCCATGCCTCATATCCGGGAAACGTCCCCGATCCAGAATAGCAATTACCCATTATTACATTTTTAGCAATTGCAATACATTCTACTTACAACACGGTCACATTAACTTGACGCTTCGAAATATATATATATATATATATAACATGCGAGCTCCATAATGACGTCATCAAACCGTGCGTCTAGTTAATTTGACCGTGTTGTAGTAAACTGTACCTAAAATATTATCTACGTTTACCGAGATGTTTTCCTTCTGACTAAACATATTATTTTACTGACTTATAAAATGTGATTGTCAAATTAACCTCTAAGTTTGTTAAATTTGCTGTCAATCAGTTCTGTAATTTTCTCAAAACTTTTAACGCCATTCGTGCTTTTGGTTCTACGAATCAACCATACTGCTTTGCTACAAATTAGCAACTATTCAATTACCTAAAGTATCTACATTTAAAATAAGTATCTACATTTAACCAACAAAAACACGCAATATTTTCTACAAATATACGCGACAAGTTAGACCTCACCTCACACATATTACGAGGCCAAAGCATTTAATTACTTATCAATCGAGGGATCTGAGGCCAGGTCCTCTGATTAATATGACCCTTCGTCATAAGTAATGGCAGTGTTTAAGTAAATTACAAGTCGGATTAACATAGAGTAATATCTTTTCAATAAAATTCCAAATAGACCACATTGTGACATTTTTCCTTTTTTTGTCCCTTTCGAATGAAATGACTTTTAATTACGATTGATTTGGTTCATTTAAATCAGGTTGTGTTTATTTTTTATATTGCGGTGTAAATATTACTGATTTTTGTATTTAATAAAGTAATCATGTAGTTAAAAATATGTCAAAGTGTGTCTGTCTGTCTGTAACCTCTTCACGCCCAAACCGCTGAACTGAAATGTTGCATAAATTTGGTATGGAAATACTTTGAGTCCCGGGAAAGGACATAGGATACTTTTTATCCCGGAAAAATGTACGGTTCCCGCGCGATAAACGAATTTTGGCGCAACGGAGTTGCGGACATCATCTAGTACCGTATAACTTTTAATATTTCACTAATAATCGTGTACCTGTGGTAGAGCTTATTTATTATATTACTAAGGGTGGGTTGCACCAGAGGCGTGGTTATAGTTACAGTTATGGTCAAAGTTATGGTTATAGTTAAGGTTAACTTAACTTTAACCTTAACTTTGACCACAGAATTTGACAGATGTCTGTTGCTGGTCCGACAAGGCTTTAAATTAATGTGGGCGGGGGCGCTGCTGGTAAAGAAGAACTGTCAAAAATGGCGTTTTTGTATGAAGACAGCGTTAGTTCCTTTTTTCGTCACGTTCATTTAAAGCCTTGTCGAGCTCAATGGTTATGGTTAAATATGGCGTCCATTTTTAACTTTAACCAAAGATTTGACATTTTGCACTGTAGTTAAAGTTACAGTTATAGTTAAAGTAAGTTGTGCAACCTACCCTAAGTTATGGATTCTTCAATTTTGTCTTCGTCGGTTGAACTACCGCCATTTTTTTAAGTGGTAACTACTTTTATAGGACTTATATACCTACTTTCAACTCTCTTGTACTATCGAGGAAATTGATTCCTAGGCATTTGACAGACCAACGTCATTTGGTCGGATCAAGTTAATTTAATGTTAGCTGTGATCGGTCGGATGGGTTTGACTTAACGCGACCAAACTACTTAGGTCCGCCATCTGCTTAGGAATCAACTTCTCTGATAGTACATGTTTCTTTAAATTACTTATTATTTTATCTTAATTTTAATGGTTATGTGAATATTATTTTACATAACTAAAGTATGACTCAGAGATGATCTTTAGTGCTTTACCACAGCACATTCACGATTAGCATAACTGCAAAAATATGTTTTCCTTTTATCACTTAAATAGCACTTCTGCTTGATTTATTCTCAGACGATAATTTCTAAGTTAAGGATGAGCGCCTACGAACATCCACTCTTACATTACATGCGAAACTGAGTCTGTCTCTAGTTGCCTGTCTGACACTTCTTTATGCTTTACCGCAGAAAGAATTTTGATAAATTACTTTGCATTATGAAGTCGACAACATATCTTCCTCGGGTCTCATTGATCGTAAATATTTTGATCGTCCTAGTAGGGCACTCAGCTCGGAGTCATTTTAACACATATACGGGCCTGTCCTTACGGCAGCTGTTAATCTATTTGCAGGTTATCTGCAATCGGCAGTAAAACTCGGGCTATATCTCTTAGTGGTTGTTATAATTAGTCACATTGACATCGATCGCTGCCCATCTTATGGGTCAGAGCAATTTGCAAGTAGTGCTTTATTGCCTGCTATTCGAGAACATGTATTGACTGTAAGTTGTTGGATCAAGATTTATCTTTTGTTATTGTTTTTACCTAAGCACACCAGACCGGGGGTTATGTTGTTATGTTTAGGAGTAATATTGTCTTTACTTTGACAAAATTGCTGCTCGATTCAATCAGTTAGTTTACACCTAAACGTAACGTAACAGGGCGCAATGCAATATTTAAATGTCAAAACATAGCTTCAATTTTACCCGTCGTCGACGTGAATTGACGATTGAAGTATTTTAACACCAAAGAAATTTATAGTACCTGTTATATTCCCGAATAAAAATAGATTATGCAAATAGCACAATACAATAATTGATTTCGATGTATAGAATGTTGAAGTCATAATCATTCTTTACTACATAAAATATTAATCGCGAGAGTGGACAAACGAACAAGCGAGCAACAGGCGTGCGACACGAAATTCTAATATGAAGGTGATAATTCAAGTATTTTCTGCGACACCTACGTGGAGATGTAGGGGACACTTATTCTGGACACCACTACAATTGGATATTGTGTTTCCGTTTCAATCGTTTTGAATGGGAATTCGCAAATAAATATTTATTTACCATTACAAACTTTTTAACTAGTTGATATTATGACTGTCGCTTTAAATATATTATGTTGATTAGGACTGCATGTTATAAACATCTAAAATATCTACAAGACATTACCATCAGCGTAGCAAACTTTTTTTTCACCTTAGAGCTATTATATAGACGTATATAAAAGGTATATTAATATTATAATCATCACTGAGACAATGAGTGTGGTCAAATGCATTGTCTTAATTATTCTGAGTTGTTAGAAAATTTTGGGGGTTATTTTGATATTTGAAGACGTAAGAAACGTAGTAGGTAACTGAATTATTCACTAAAAAGCTGTATTTAATAAACCATGGTTCCAAAGTTCAGACGCGCAACATTGTTCTTGCGCCATTTTAATTCGTATCGTGCAGAATAAGCGCCGACAATCACAAACATCGTATCGACTTGAAGGATTAGCTTACCCTTCGCCAGTAAATCAAACAGTCGATAAAAAGCTAAATGTTGTCCGATTGTCGCGCGACTCTCGGCGATTGTCGCGCGACTCTTGCGCATAAATTTATGCGGTACTGATAAATTAAGTGACGCGTGCGACTTGAGTTATGGGCGTACAACTCGTGTCCAGTACAATATCCAATACTAGCTTTTGTCCGCGAATTTACATGCTTAGCACGATAATGTTGTCAAATATAGTTTATGAGGATGTATAAGCGTCTACACTATTTGGTATTTGCACTTTACATTGTATTAAGTATCCTAATTCCTTTTTAGCTACTCACGAAATGGTCACAACTCATAAAAAAAGATAGTACTTGCTCTACTAATAGATTAAAAAGGGATACTAGCTTGGAAAGCTCTACCAATTGATTCTGTATATGTTAACGTTTGGAAGACATTTATGGGTGCGTGTCAAGAAAAGACTTCTGACTATGCTCATCCAAATTTTCTACGAATTTTTACAGTACTTTAAGTCAATATAAAGTATATAATATGTAATATCCTCAATCAGGCAAAGCCCTATTTAATAATTATCAAATCATTAGTACCTGCCACTTATTCCCGATGTAATCTCGTGCCAAATTCCGATCCTCACCGATTTCGGGCCAGCAACTCGCTCGGGTGGCTCCTCAATTTTTCACCCTCGGATTTATAGGTGAAGATAACCCGTTAATGTTGGTTTATTATTGCAAGTGTTAAATTACAAACATTAAGGTCGGACCCATCTTTTATTTGTGATCCTAGCGATAACAAAACTACTGTTTGTAGAGTTTCTGAGTTTTAGGAAGAATTTTTTGATACGTCAATAACCTCTCATGAAAATAATATTTTTTAAAGATAGTATTATGTGTTTCATCTTAAAACGTACATTTCTATGATTAGTGATAATTCTGAAGTTATAACATATATATAATACAAAATTAATACTAACCTGTAAAAAACGAGACTGCAAATCATAGTCGTTTTACGTTTTATTTGCCTTGAAACTGCCTGCCGAAGTAAATAAGCAAGTCTTCATGAAAATGAATAAACTTGGCGCTTTCATCCAGCGAAATCAATTGACCACTGAATAGTGCTAGTTACTGGGAATTATTAAGAACCAGTTGCAATTGTATTAAATTATCTTTGTGTTACTAATGACACCACACACGTTCGCCAAGTCGATGGCTTTGTATAGGCCAAGTGTAATAGCGAGGCCGGACATCTACACGTCTTGTAAGGAATGATTTAGGTAGGCCAGAGCCTGCATTGTAAAGGCCCGCGCACACCGCCCACAGTAGCCCACGGATCTCCTCACTAGATCGGCCCTCCCGCTTCGCTGACCAACGGCTGAGGAGGTGTGATAGCGGCTTTTTGTTAAAGAAATGTGCATAAAAGGTTTTTAAATGAAGTTTTTAATTCATCAAGCCCCAAGCGGCCACATCCGGCCGCGATAACAATAGATAAGCTATTGTGTCTCGTTTTTCCACGATCGAAGGGTATTCACAATCAGTATTAAAATTGTATAATTTCTAAAGAAATTAAAAACCGATTGTTTATTTCAAAAGAAATATCTTTAGGTCCAATGTCGTCTTAGAAATCAGTAAGTGGTACCGAAAATGTCATTGACCTTAGCTGTCAAACAGCTGATTTTGAAACGTAAGTTTTCAAGTAATTAGATGGTCAGCATCAAGGCATTGGACTTAATAACAACGATTAAAAAATATGTCATTGCTAATTTAAAACTTAATTGGTGATTCATCCCTAATTATATGTATGAAAAGAAAATCCGTTTCCTTACTTGTCGTCCAACATCGACATAGAATAAGTAAAGGTCGACATAACAAATAACGTTACATTCATTCAGGCATTGTAAAGGACATTTTAAATAATAATAATTGAACCAATCGCCCAACATATCGGTGGACCAATCGGCCAACTGATTAATACGTTGTTTGATAGTCTATTGTTGGCGTCGATCCGTTTGAGTTACGGCAGGAGCTATATTTGTAATTATTGATGTGCCTCGTAGGTGTATCTTGTCGTACTATTTTTTATTTATTATATTGGATTTTGTCATACTCTACAGTCGAAACTATTGTTAGGTTCTATATTGCCGAATGCTCTAAGCTAGGTGTCCCTCAAGGAACCATGTTAACACTTAATCAATTCCTTGTTTATGTTTTCGATACCATAACAATTTAAAAGTGCTTAATTTTGGCAAAAGCAAATACTTTGCAGCAAAATAATAAGCATTATTATTACGATACTTAACTTCAGAGCTTTCATAATCTTTTTTGTAAGAAGCAATATAAGATCGACTAAATACTTGTAGAATACCTTTAAATGACTGCCAGTAGCTTCAAATATTTGTAATATGTATTTTGGTTCTCACATCAACCTTATTCGGAAACGCAACAAAAAGGCCTTACATCAATTAGTCACACGTTTTTTTTACAAAAACAACAGAAAATAGGAACCACAAAATGATGCCATAAATCTTTTACTATCAGGCATAATTTAATCGAAACCTCTCGATTTTAGCCCCATAAATAACGGATTTTAACATTTAAAAGATACGAAACAAAACTTTTAATATGGCGTATCATGTATAAATCACTTGCAACTGGCATATTCGTCTTAGGTGGCATGTTGATAATGATAATTGCATTAAAAAATACGACCTTTGCGGAGGGCATAAGAGCTACTTTCGCGTTTGTGGTCAAGCATAATTTTACTGCGTTTCTTTTTTTCAAAATTAGACTTTACCTGGCTGTTATAAAGTTGAGATTCCCTTGGAGGGTTCCTGATAATTCCCATATAAATCAATCCTCGATCCCCGATATCGTACTATTGATACAAGGTGTTGTGGAGCGTGCGTCATGGGTCAGCATTAGTGGTTTATGGGCTTTTATTTGAATACACCTGTTATTCAATACTCGTGATTCCTACGACTTCACATAAAGACCTTTTCTGGACACATTCCTCGATTCAAAAGACGAAAATGTTTTGCAGCTTTTAACGTTACTACAGGTAACGTAGCAAATATTCAGTAATCTGTGCTAAAAGTAGTAAAGAAAACTTTACTGATATTTATGTAAAAGTCTCCAAAGCCCTGAAAATCCATCTAAAGTTCCGAAGCGAAGCTCAAAACTCGACTGTAACGTCTAGGAAATATTGAATTGATATTTAAATAAACTTAACGACCGGATGATCTTTTATTAAAACAAACAGACAGATGTAAACGGCGCACAGTCACAATATGACTAATAATAAAATGTATTTAGCCGAAGGGACATCGACACGAAACGAACATCCTTATTACGTGGACCGTTCTAATGGCGTGTTGATTATTAATTAAAAATAATTACGATTACGACCATATTCAATGACTCTGGTGTTACATCTATTAACGCCCTAGGGATGGGCGCTGTTGTCGATAAAATTTAAGACTTGATTGTTGCGGTTTTGTGGACAAATTCTTATTATGACATTAAAACAGCACCTATAATAAATAGCACAACTCTTGATATTGTTTTTGAATTTTTTTTATAAAAAAATATTTGCTACAAATTGTGAGAATACAAAATTAAATAAAATTTTTATTTTGTATTCTCACAATTTGTAGCATCAGAAAAATAATAATAGGTCATGTACAGAGTGCATTGAAAACGAAGATCGTAATAACATTATATACCTAATTAGTAAAATATAAATTCTAAGAACCATAGACTTCTTTAGAAATCGTTTAGACCAAACGATTCGCGAATACATTTCTTTCTCTCTCTTTTTTATAGGTTTAGACCAAACGAATCGCGAATACATTTCTTTCTCATGGAACACCATTAAAAAACATAAAATTTAGAACACCTAATATTTATATTTTTAATTCAACATGAAACCAGTCGATCATAAATGAAATAATGAATGTATAGGTCTACCAGAATCTGATGGCAAAAAGTGAGAAAATAAATTGACTCTAGCAATACCGGGGTAACTGGAATAAAACATTTTGATCCTTTTTTTTTTCTTATAGCGGCTGATTCTGTGTGTTAAACATGCAAATATAAAAATTTATCCAATGATCAAGGATATTTTATGAAAATCTGCTGTCAAAAATTGCCATCAGATTCTGGTAGACCTATAGTTGTTTGTGTACTTTTATCGATAAGACATTCCCAACACTAGTTGCAGTTCCAATTAAGGCATCGACCGTGCACCGAATGATGTTTTTAATCAAGCACGGAGCCGGCATCACTTGTTTTAATGAATGGCTTATTTAAAAATCTACTAATCCAAATACCGTACCTTGATCCTATAGGTTTAGGAGCAATAAAACCTTCTTTCATCTTCATTTCAAAGCAGTACGTTAAAAAATATTACGGTAATAATTCCGTTACGCGCATCAAAGTTTTCATAACATTTTTACTCGGCACTGTACAGTGCATTGGTCTAAGTAAATTTAATTGCTAGGCAGAGGTCGTAGCACTATGATGAGAAAAATAAAGGAACGTGTCAATAAAAGTATAATAATTCAGACGTCAAGTTTTAGTTACAAAAGTATGTAAAGTTTGAGTCAAAAAAGTATGTAAAGCATCTTTTTTCACAATAAAGCGTGGAAAGTACAGATTATGACCATTGAACGTATTCTCATAATGCTTAAAAATTGTAAATATAATCCCGCGATTTATAATCACAACGAAACCCTCGGCGCAGGTAAACGATAAACACGATTAATGTTTATATTTCTGTTCTCTCCGTCGTTAATTTCGATATAACGACTGATAATAACGATAACGATAAATATTACAATACGATGTCATCGATATCGGCCGTAGAGGCGGCTGTGGACATCCCTAGCGACAAATTGCTGCGGCCGTAGAAATTAATTTATTATTACTGTTTTTAAAGTAAAAAGCACTAGATGCTACCTGCGACTCCGTTCGTAAACAAATCGTACATTTATCTGCGACAAAACTGTCCTATTTTCTTTCTTGGACTTAAATGTATACCAAATCGTGGCAAATTTCATTGATTCAATGGTTTTAGCCATGAAAGAGTAACCGACTGAAAGACAAACGCACTTTTGGGGACATAATAATAATATTATATATATTGGAATTAAAAGCAAAATATTTAATTTTTGTTCTATTTTTTCAGATAACGAGATGAAAAAAATAAGAGACAAGATTACAATCGACGCAAGATGTGGTGGTGGTTATGATTTTGGCCAAGGTGAACAAAATCATATCGCCATTTATATAAAGTCTAATTTCATACTCTATGACAAAACTTTCGTAGGTATTACAAATTATAATTACAATTAAGGCAATAAATAGATATAAAATATTAAGATAGATATAATATTTTAGTTTAAGCTCTCATCTCCTCAGTGCTATTTTAACTGTGACTCATTTACTTTAATGAAATAACTGCATTAAACGCAATAATATGGTAATTCAAAGCTACATCTTATGAAAGATAGACATTATAGCTGCATAAGGAACGATTATAAGTAGAAAAACCTTGTATTATTTTACAGATAAGTTTCAATATATGAGAATAATATCATTGGCACATAAAATTATACGTAGAAGAGTTGCTGGTACGATTCCGGCCTTTTAAGAGGGAATACGTACGCTCTCTTCTTGGAGGTTTGCAGGTCTTATTGATTCGGAAACACTGCTGGCGACAGTTCGTTCTAGAGTTCTACTACTTACTACTTCCAATTTCGCTGTAGCAGATTTTGACTGACGGAAATAGTAAGTTGAAGTAGTGTATAATGGATCAGAGGATGGTTTCACAGAAGCCATAGACAATAATACAAATCCTATAACGACAATTGGACCTTACACCAACGGGAGGTATATCCTCACAAATCGAGCAAGGATCTTCGGTTACATCTTCAATAACTATAAAACAAATCAATAGCCGAGGAACCAATCATGGCTTTGTCGTCTGCGAACCGATAAAAAGAGGTAAAAACATCCCACCGTAAAACTTTATTGTTACTTATTTATAAGAGCCATTAAACTTATTAATGCTTTGGGGATGCCGACAGGAATGCGTTTGTAGTGCATAGAGGCCGGTACAATTTCGAATACAGTAGCCAATGTAGAGTTCAGAAATCATGGAACGTCTGAGACATTGATAAAATTCATTTAAATTATATTAGTCTAGTGAATATCGCAAAAAATTAAGTTTAGAATTTTAATATAGCTAAAGTTAAATTTTCAGTTCTACTACTCTACTAAAAGAGTAGAGCTATTTAAAGATGTGTTTCGATAGAATGTTGATAGAAAATTGTGCTTAGAAAATAAAAAATACCTAATTAATGAAGAAGTAGCCTTAACCAGTAAAGTGACCAGGATACGTAATTATTTTGTTTTTTCGTTGCTGTCACTACTAATACTGTAATTTCTCCTCCATCTTTACCAATAATGTAATAAACGGAGACATTCTCTATACCTAGTTGTAGACAATAGAAGATGCTGGTCCCCCACACCATAAATCTGATGTCTGGTCGTATAATGCGCGCTTTTTGTCCCGATACGGAACCCCCGGGCCCGTCTCATGCAAATACCGTCTTAATTAACAAGATAATAACACGTTTAATATAGATCGATTGGTCTTGTTCTTTGGTTCGGTAATATGAAAATATTATGCGTAGTTGATAAATGCATATAAGCAGAGTACAGACACATTTCCGACAGACTCGTTACATGATTATAATTTCGACCTAACGTGGCAAGTCAATAACAATAAGGTGTTTTTTCACACCTAATTTCAAACATAATCTTATGAATAACAACTTAGTTTACTAAATTTCACTAGGTACCTTTAAACGGATTGGGGAACCCGTTGCCTATTGCACGAGTTCTCCCGGCCGTTGAGCGCCCGGTGCCTTGGGCAGCTCTCCCGGAGCAGGCGACAGTAAACTGCCGCGCGTAGTACCTGCGCTGAAAGCAGACGCCAATAACTGGGCCGCTGCAGTTATCGCCTCAGGCGAGTACAGCGGCCCAGCGCCAAGCGGAGGATTTTAGTAGGTAGAGCTGCGGTCAATTTACCACCTTGTCGACCGCAGAGAGCCCCACATATCCGCGGCTGGATTCCCCGTCCCCCGCGGAATGCGTTTTTTTAAATGGGTCAAATTAGGAACAATCAATCAAAGTTGAATACAATACTACTATCAATATTACAGTCGAAGCTACGAAAAACCGGCCAAGTGCGAGTTGGACACGCCCATGTAGGGCTCCGCAGCAGCAATAAGGTTTATTTTTATGAAATTAAAAGGTTTTTTAATTTATTTTTATATTTCAGTTGATTTAATTAAAGTTAAATTAAGGTTTACCATTTATGACGTATAAAAAAAACTACTTGCTAGATCTCGTTCAAACCAATTTTCGTTGGTAGTTTTTATAGTAATGTACATCATATTATATTTTTTTTGACTTGTCATGCCCCTACTTTAGAATTTAGAGGGGGGGGGGGGGGGTACACACATTTTACCACTTTGGAAGAGTCTTTCTCGCAAACTATTCAGGTTAGAAAAAAATGATATGAGAAATCTCAATATGATTTTTGAAGACCTATCCATAGGTACCCCACACGCATAGGTTAGATGAAAAAACATTTTTTTTTTATTCAGCTGTACCTAAAATATTTAATATTTTTTCCATTATTGTATCAAAATCTTAATGCGGTTCACAGACTAATAGTATAGCTCTTATAGTTTCGGAGAAAAGTGACATACGGACGGACGGACGGACGGACGGACGGACGGACGGACGGACAGACAGACAGACAGATAGACAGACAGACAGAGAGACAGACAGACAGACATGACGAATCTGTAAGGGTTCCGTTTTTTGCCATTTGGCTACAAAACCCTAAAAAGCAAGTCTAATAGTAGCTGTATTATATTACCGTCTTACATTGTTTGTGTTATCTACAGACAGTTATATTTTATTGTCAGTTTCTAATCTGTTTCATGTCTCATTTGCAGTTTCGTTAAAAAAAAAGCAAAAACCCATAAAAAGTAGTCGTCATGGTCAGTAAATTTATAACTCACAAAACCCACTGATGTCGATAATTCACTAAGTACATTTGCATTAGTGGTAAGTTGTAACAATGTTGCTGGCTTAATAAAAACTCCTGTAGTAAATAAGGCCTTAGCTTTAATCTATTATTCATATTAACACCAATAAAAATGTATAATTTTGTGAAATCTACCGTAAAATATAATTTATCTACATGACGACCGCAACTTCACAACTTCAACAAAAATTCGTTTATCACGTACATTTTTCCGAGATGCAAGTATCCTAATATTATGTCCGATCACGGGATTTTAAGTGCATAATATCTCCATATGAATGTCATCAAAATCGGTTCAATGCTTTAAACATGTGAAGAGATAACAGACAGACCGAAAGACAGACACACTTTCGCATTTATAATATTAGTATCTAGTATCAATTCATCTAGTATTTAATGATATTACTAGTATTTAATGTATCTTGCCTAATCGATAAGTAAGGTAATAAATCATTTTGATCTTTTAACGCACAAAAGGTGAGTTACTTACTATGTCTCTTACTAATGCTTTATTTTGACGACCTCTGTGGCTCAATTGGTTGAGTGTGTGGCAGCTCAAGCCGGGGGTCGCGGGTTCGAATCCCGCCGACGGAACAAAAAGTTTTCAATGTTCCCGGGTCTATGTGTATTAAATATGTGTATGATATAATAAAAATCTTAAATATATGTATAGTATAAAAGTATTAAATATGTTTCCGTTGTCTGGTACCTGTAACACGTCCTTCAGGTACTTAGCACGGGGCCAGACTGACGTGGTGTGAAGCGTCCATAGATATTATTATTATTATTAATGCTAAAAAACCAAATCTCTATAATTTTAAACCTATAGAGGTATCCCATTTTTTTCGTTATATGTGTGTGGCTTATCTATGCAAAAAGTACATTAGCAAAACCAATACTTAGCCGATACGTTTTTTGCTGCAATTATGTAAACAGCTGTTTAGCATAATAGCTGCTACTAAGTCTCTATATCAAGTTCGATACACCGTATAGCTTGTTTTTGCTTCAATAATTTACATGCTATTAATTAGCTAAGCCTAATGTGATCATGTACCTCGTATGTTATGTTTATTGATTATTCATAATCGTATTTTTATTCACATGAATCTTTCTGAAGTTATTGGTTTCGCTTAAGTGAGTAATAAATACAAACATACATACCTCAATACTGGTTCTGAATACTTTATATTAAATTGCAAAGGTATCTTTTACCACTTCACGCTTAAGGGAGATTCCGTAATTTATCGTATTTAGAGCCTTATAAACTCATAATTTGAAAGCTACAAAGTTATAACAAAAATACAGCAATAATCTTCAGTATATCAACATTCCTTTCTCCGTTTTAAATTATCTATTTTTGTTTATTATAATCATGATATTAGCTTAATTCCAAAGTAATACTAATTTATTAAAATTGAAGCATACTTTCAGCATCTGCCTAGTATTTACAAATTACGTTAAATTTGAAACACACGACAATAGATAGACAATTTCATTAACTACATATTCCCCGTTTTAAATTTTTTTTAGATCAATTTTGAACTAAGATAAGTAAAAAAATAGGATTTTTGTGCGATCTCGGAAACGCGTCAAATGTATGGTCAAGGTCGTTTGCTCGGGGGATGGCCTTAAGCCGCTACTACCGATTATTATGATTGTAATAATGTGTGGAGATGCTTGGAGTCCGATAAAGAGCATAGGATAGTTTATAAAATATAAAAACCGTACGGTCGGTTTCCACAAGACAAACAAAATTATTCACAAACGATGTTGGGAGGATCATTTAATATATTAGTTTTTATGACTTCCTGAAAAGCTTTCCCGAAGAGCTTAATAAGTTTCTCTTCACATTCAGCTATGATGAAATACCATCATTGGGAAGCTTTCTACAGCAAACACAATTGACGTCGATCATTCGCAATCCATACTAATATTATCAATACGAAAGTGTGTCTGTCTGTTACCTCTTCACGCCCAAATCGCTGAACCGATTTTTCTGTTTGGTATGGAGATACTTTGAGTCCCGGGAAAAGACATAGGACACTCTTTATCCCGTAAAAATTTACGGTATAAACGCGATAGACGAATGTTGGCGCAACGGAGTTGCGGGCGTCATCTAGTCACACATATTCGTAATGACGAATGTGCATGAACTTGTATTGGTCCATCATGATTCATGGGCCAGTGTGGAGAGGCTATATAAAACTATGTTTTCGTTTTGCATGACACCCTGCTTTTACCACCAAGATACTTACTTTGCCGACGATGATGCTTCACGCAATTGTTATTTTGTCAATTGGCCGCGGAATATGGAAACTAGTCCCACGCTCTACTGGCCTAAGCGAACGCTAATACACAATTATTAATAGATTTGACCCCGAACAGCGGCGTCAATTAGCGCGCCCATAAACGCGACACATCCGAATATCGCGCCGTAATTGCGATACGGTTCAAATTTAGTGCCAAAAAGGGTTCTGATAATTACACTAGGAATTCCATTTCGATTAGAAGTAATGGCTCCAGAAAGTCCGTATCGAATTATTGCTGAAAGGCGCAAGATACATGGCGAGATGCCTTTATTGCTTGAGATATTTCGGTGCTATTCTGTGTCTTGTAATGTACTGAAACTACAAGGGTATTACTTAATATTATGTTCACTTGCTCGCAAATCAGCGTCTTTGCAAGGGGTTTTGATGATAACTGAGCTGGAAAGAAGACGTAGACGTAAACATCTGACTAATACTGATACCGATAGTCTGAAATGAGACGTCAAAAATCAATTTTACAAAAACGATACGGAGCTTCAATGTAATAATCATTTTATTCACTTCAAATAAAGTAGAGCGTCCGTGGCCTAATGGGTAGATCTTTGTTTCGCACTCGTAGAGATGAGATGAGATGATGAAAAAAAAAGAATGAGACATTTTCTGATCTCAAGTACATAATACGGACGCTCGTACGGTGAAGGAAAACATCGTGAGGAAACCCGCACATAGTTGGTCCCAGACGTATTAACTAGTTCTTTCCTCTGGACTAGGCCGACTATGTTGCGAGAATGTCGTATATGTGCTTGGGCAACATACGGACATTTAAATCTTGTCCCAGGCACTACAGTATTTGAGGAGTGGTTACTTCGCTCTGAAAATACTGTATAAATCATCCACAACTGATGCAAAGGCCTAGTTTTTTCACTTCAAAACAAAATATTCATTAAGATAAAATATAATTTTTGATGAATCTACAAAAACTAAGAAACAGCAAATACATTTTCGTCCTTTAATCAATTTTGATACTTAGAATATCTTCAGTGAACTGATAAACAACACTCAATATGATAAAGTTTATATTTCCTCGCTCCCTCAGGGAAGGGTTGGTATTTGTTTATTACCACGTGAATTTATATCCCTAATGACTTCCCGAAACCCCTCCGGTGGCAACAGAAAATCCTATTGGCTATTAACAGTCAAGAAGTAGTAAAATATGGCCGCAGCGCGCCGCTCTTAACACCTTATGGTAATACTATCGTTTATACATTGTAATTTATTTTGTTTATCTATAAATGTAGGAACGATGCAAACTTTAAGAAGGGTGAGATGTAAGTTATACACGAATATAGCTTGGTAAAACGAACGTTCTTGAAAGACTTAGGCCTCTTCTAAATATCTTCTAAATTCCAACGTAACCTCTTGCATCTAAGATTCAAAAGCAAAATCTATCAACGTTTAGGAATACGTAACTCCAAATAGAGAGATCAGATTGAATGAGAAAGGATGGAAACTTTATGAATACTGAGGCCACTTTCCACCATTTACACGTTCTTACGCACACAGAGGCATCAAACTACGCTACTTCGCGTTCTTATGCAGGTAAGTGATTCAAATTCAAACTCAAATTCTTTTTTAAACACACATAATAATGTATATTACAATAGTTTAAAGCAGGCAGTGTACATCACGTCGTCTAATCCCATGCTAAGATTGGGTTTTGATGACGATTGATCGATAATTTTTTGCTTGAATGAATGAATGAAAATTATTTATTGCACCAAAACAACCATGACATACAGAACTTAGTAAGTAACTATTGAGTAAAGAGTACAAAAGGCGCTTTTTTATACTCTGTTTATTCGGTCTTTTTATTCGGTCTTAGAATAAGATCGTAACTAATTATCCTAATCAACCTAAGCTTTAAGCGACTTTTTGTTTACATTTGAACAATAATATAATTATTGTATGACAACGGTACTTTCCTACACAATGACCAATCTAGGATATACTTTATTAAAGGTCAAAGTTTTATTAACCTCAATTGTTTTAATTAAAGTAAGGTGTAATTTAAATTAGGGTAATAAAGTATATAGGTTTACCTATCAGATAGACCGTCTTGAGGTGAGCTGCAGCTGTCAAATCGTACTGTCACATAAAAATCCTAATTATTAAATAAATAATATAATAATTTAACCTTGGGTCACCTGCCTTAAATTTGGAACAACAAACCCTTTCTATTGTCTTTTCTTTTGCTTTTTTTTATCAATTTCATCAGGAAAAATAGAATACAGTTGTTAGATTACTAACAGTAGTATCAATTAATTTTAGATTCATCAAAATTAAAACTACTACTCGTATATTATATTTTTTACCACTCGAAGGCACACACACTGCCTAGGCTCAGATATTTGCGTATAACGTAAAACGTCGTATTATTTGCAGATGCAATAATATTATCTGTCCCATGCTTTTCGAAGGACTCTGAGTCTAACTGTCGTACTCATAATGGAACATTAATTACCTAAATATAATGAATTCAAAATGTTGACATAAGCCCCATACATTATCTGCCAAACTCTTCATTAAATTGAAGGTTAATCATAAAAAATGTCTCAGAGTACGGCGCGGCGGTAAGAATACTAAATTACTATCTTATTACTACATCGTCGACAGTAAGCAAATGCTTTCTAAATATCATAAATTAAAAAAGTTTACGATACATTTAAAGTGTTGAAAAATGTTAATCGAATCTATTCATCGATCTATGTAGATCGTTTTGTGTAGACCCAATTTCTTATCGTTACCATATCGGTCCCAAAGAATAATAAAAATATAAATTTAAGTCTCAAATCGTACCCGATGTTTAAACACCAATTATTTTATTTATCTCTATCAATAAAATGGTTAAAAATAACAGAACATATTGACATTAAACATGATGTAACGAATTAAAAAGCTTAAGCTTCTATAAAATATAATAACAGATAACTTCCTAAGGAGAACTATAATAATTTATAATAAATTTCACTTTTATTTCTTACCGACTACTAAAGATAGAGGATATTTTTGTTAAGAGGGTGAATTTCCTAACCGCATTTTTTTCGCGGCTACTGTGAAAATGGGGGCTTTTAGGGTTAAATAAAATTTCATCACATTGTTTGTGTGATTATCCATATGAGGCAACAGACACGTTTTTAATTCGATAACTATAACATTAAAATAAAAAATTCTAAATGTGGAAATTTGGGCCCTCGGTGACTGTCCCCAAACCCTTTTTAGTCCTTATTTCATCAGCCGAGGAAAAAATATTAGTGCTACAATCAAACGGATTCTTTTATTGGATTCTTAAGGAATTGAGGTATAATCAATACAATTTTCATAATCTCAATCGTTATATTTTCAAAAATGTGGGACAAAAAAATCTGTCCCAAGATTTTTGCCTGATTTCGGTGATTAAAAAATAACATGAATTGTCGAGAACAGAAGTACTTTTGAACGTACTGCCGCTTCTTAAACTCAAGTGCCAATCACGTTTTTGCATTTGGAGCGAGAGATGGTTTGCTGCGTCGCTGCGTGTTCTCGCTAAAAACGTAAGTATATCGTCTCGGTGACACCCAACACATTTCTCTACATTTTCGTGATTCATTTATTGTATTAATTTATTTTCTTACAAACATATAATACTTAATATGTATATCAGTATAAAATATAGATATCGGTATAAATAATATAGATGTCAAAATATTCCACGACTTGTCGCAAATTAGCATTTCGGTGATTCCATTTCGGTGAATCCGGTGACCTATTTGGTCACCGAAATGCATAAAAAAATCACTGAAATGACAAAAAAATACGGAAATGGTGACTCGGTGACTTCGGTGACTTTCGGTGATATCGGTGGTAATTTTTATTCAAAGCAAATGTGTCAATTATTACCCAGTACTAATATTTGTTATTTGAAATTAAAATCGTTTGTAACTTGAAAAAAAAAATTTAAATAAAAGTACATTGTTCTATCTTATTGTTGTTTAAATATCCTTACCCAGGCATTTACCGTAGTTTTTTTCATCTCGGTGACTGACTTTTTCATCTCGGTGACAGCTAAAATATAAACGTGTGTGCTACATTTGTTTACTATTTTATTTTTATGTCATTAGTTTCGTAGTCATAAAACATTAAAATTGAGAGGAAACTTCGGTAAAAACTCAAAAAAAAACATAGAAACAAAAAATTTCACCGAAATAAAAAAAAAAATGGACATGTTGAAATTCACCCAAGAACTAGCTTTGGCTCGCGCCGCTCTCCTAAATTCAGCGTTCCCTCTGTAAGCTCTACTTTTTTGGGATGAAGTGTAAAAAATATAAAAAATCGTTTTTTATTATTGTAAGATTAAGAACTAAAAACATCTCTCCTTACATATAATAGTTCAATTTACATAGCAAGATTACAGTTTCTTTATAAGCATCATACGACGTTACAAATAAAGAAAATTAACAAGAAAGTGAAAACAGAAGCACGTTTCACTCTTAGTATCTACGAGGTGCGATTCATCATCACAGAAAAAAAGAGGAATACATTTTACATTCGAGACAGCCATCTTCCGAGAAGCTAAGACGAGAGTACGTGCATCGCTTTTTTACCGATTTTTATCGAAAACAAAACGTGTTTTTAGACTAAAAACATTTAAAAACTCGACGGCACTTCGAAGAACAATAAAATTTTATGTCTTTATCTAAACACGTATGATCGAAGGTGATAAAATCGATTCGGCCGCTAATAAGTTAGTCGACTTAATCACTGGGTGAACTTGTGTTTACAATTTTATAGACTTGACAATCGTCTCGTTGAGTTTCGTTATCGATTCGAATTCCGCAAAGACAGGTAGCTCACAGCAGGTATGTAAATTATTCTGAGATCAAGACTATGGATATTATAAAATGGATCTAGTTGAAGCTTTATGCAACAAACTTTTTAAAAAGTTACTTAGATACTAACTACACTAGATCCTAGATTCTAGAATGAAAAAGACGATAATTGTAAGCATTAGACATTTAACATTTTTCAATCTACATTAGATCTTACTCTACCTTATTCTGTTCTAAAGAATGTCTTTAGAAATCTCTCAGCAGGTATCTTTCTTTTTATAGAAATAAAGACAAAACAACGAATTAGAAAAAATGAATTATGAAAATCAAAGAAAATTGTCGCTACATTTATCAGTATTTCTATTATTGTGCAGATAAAACGCTTTTTCTATAGCTAGCTTTCTGGTTAATATCGTACGGGTATCGCTCAATGCATTCTCATTCTCTAAGGGCCAGTTTCACCACTTACTGATAAGTGCTGGTTAGGCTATCCACAACTTATCTGACAGATACTAAATCTGTCAGTAAAGTTGTAGATAACCTATCCAGTAAGGGCCTGTTTCACCACTTCCTGATAAAGTGCCGGACAGGCTATCCACAACTTTTTTGACAGATTCTCCATATTCTATCTGTCAAGTTAACTTGTGAATAGCCTATCCGGCACTTATCAGGAAGTGGTGAAACAGGCCCTAAATCTATGATTGTTACGATCCTACGGCGCAAACAAAAAGTCGGTCCACCGTTTCGACCAGCCACCGCGGCGCCGCAACGCAGCGGCCGGCGAGGTGTCAACCACAGATGGACGATAGCGTCAAACAGGTGGCAGCGACGGGTTTGTAAATCTCAGAGATTAGTATTACATTAAAACGTGGAAATTAAAAATGTTCCGCGAATACATACATGCTGCTTTATGTTGGTACTGGTGTGACGAAAAGCGTTTGGTTTAGGTAAAGTGTATAAACAAGTTAATACTACAAAAATATCACGTGGGCACATATAACATAATATCTTATATTTAATTTACATTTTAATTGAGTTACTTAAGAACAAGGAATAACAAAAAGTATTGAATTGTATACATACTTAGAGCCAAATACTTTTACAATAACTATTATTAAAGTGTTCTTAAATCTTAGTATTAGTTAAAACTATAGTACTTCGGAAGTACACTAAGTAAATGTAAATAAATTGATACTACATATCAGATAAAATTTGTTTACTTCGAACAATAGAGTCTACCTCTGCGTTTCATTCACATTGTAAAAACTAAAATCCGTATTTTCATTATTTTCAATCATCGCTTCCTTTTGGCACATAAAAAATACATTGTCCAGGTTCCCTTGAACAATTTTTTTTTTCATTACTATCAAGCTAATTTTTTGTGAGTTATTGCTTCATTTTGATAAGACGAACAACAATTATATCTGCGAAAAATCTCGAAAGTGGTAGCTAACAGAGATAGAAAGATTTCATACTTTGATTTGATGGTCCTAAAATATGGATTATTCTATTTGTAGGACAATGTTACTTTTAAATAATATAACTATTAACCTATCAATATACAAAAAATCAGCTGGTTAGGGTTCCATTTTAGGGTTCCATAGTCAACCAAGTTTTGTTGATTACAGAACCCTAAAACGACACGGGAGTAACATTGTCCTACAAATATAACAATCCATATTTTAGGACCATCAAATCAAAGTATGAAATCCTTTCTATCTCTGTTAGCTACCACTTTCGAGATTTTTCGCAAATAAAATTGTTGTTCGTCTCAAAATGAAGCTACTCACAAAAAATTAGCTTGATAGTAATAAAAAAAAAATGTTCTAGGGAACTCGGACCAACAGTGCTTATATTACTATTGCGTTGGGCCAAAATCGAGTCTTGACCACGGCCTGGTAACTTTAATGAATTATAACACTTTTGTGGTCACATGTACTTAACACATCGACACGTTCCGAGCACTTTCATGATGCCGAAGCGAGATAGCAGCAAACATGTCCACTCATACTTATATGTTGCTGTGAAATTATCTTAGACTGAATAATATTTATTTCTTTGTATTCTCGTATAAAAATAAAACCCGCATGAGTTATATAGGTTTTCAGAATACGATAGCATCAGGTACCACAGCGACTAATGCGAAGTTTTGATGTGGTTAGCCGGATTATAGTTTAGCTATTGTAAATGCCAACACTTAAAAAAATACATACTAATATTATAAACGCGAAAGTGTGGCTGTCTGTCACCTCCTCACGCTCAAACTACTGAACCGATTTTGCTAAATTTTGCTATGGAGATACTTTGAGTCTCGGGAAAGGACATGGAATACTTTTTATCCTTGGGAAATGTACGGTTCCCACGCGAATTAGGGCTCAACGGAGTTGTGGGCGTCATCTAGTAGGTACCATAATATTACCCATAAACACCCACCCCCTTACTAATAAACGTTGTATAAGCTTTGAATAGTTATACAGTGTTTTGTTCCTGTCACACAAGTGACATTTTTAATTGGATTGAAGAAGACAAAGCACTGTATAACTATTCAAAGCTTATACAGCGTTTATTAGTAAGGGGGCCAGTGTCTTAGTAACAAAATATAACGATCAATCCTGAAGTTATCAATAATGTCATCAACTATTTAAGTTCTAAGTTCTGACGGTAACTGGTAACTGTTTGGGTAACTGGTGTTACTTTTTCTTAATCTGAAAATGGTAGCCTTGAAGCTAATCCTTAATAGGATTTTTTTTAATAATTTTTTAATTTACACAGTTTTTAAGAAGTGGTCAAACAGGTCTGCAGTTCTAGTATTTTCAGTACAGCAGATCCAGAAAGAGCCTGCAGCCGTAACGTATACCCAAACATAACCTATGTTTGAACTCACGCCAAAAACAAATTTCATAGGGGCCGTTTAGCATGCCGTTCTCTTCTAGGAAGAAATATCTTCAGTTTGCCATGCTGATCCGGCTGAAAGTAATATTTTTGCAAAATATGATAGAGCCTGAGCGTGGGTAAGTGAAGCCGCAAGTTTAGCAATCAACCGCCGTTCGCAATCAGCGCGATACTATCACGAGCGCTGTCATTACGTAAAAATTACGATTACCGTAATGAAATAGTAGTGCGCCTACGGTGTAGCGCCCCTGGAAGAGACATCCTCATCTTCAGTACTTTTACCCTCTTACTATTAAATTAAACACAGATGAACATAATGTACTATGTAACCTTTTTGAAAGTCGGTTAGGATCTTTAAAATAGCTAATAGGTATACTTAGTCTGCTTGTATTTGTTTGTTATATTGGAAAAGACACATGATATAAAAAGACAGAGGACCTTGAATAGTTATACACTGCATAAATACTAATAATTATTATTAGTATGGATTTGAAAGGTATGCCAATACGTTTCATGATTATAACGGAAGTCTAATGTAATTCAGTACATATTTTAATGCTACATTAATGCAGCTTGGCGTATAGGTATGACAATGACATTTTCCATTGCAAGAAGAAAGAGTTGTAGTAATGTAATCATAATGTTACAGATAACATTAATTATATACTGAATGAGTAATAGCGAGATGATCCAGCATCATAGTCTGTAGTCTAGGCTCTGCTACAATCAGCACCGGATTTATAATAGGCAATGGCCACGGCCTAGGGGCGGCAGCGTCCTAGGTGGGCGGCAGCCTAGAGTGAGTAGAGGCCCTACAGATTACGTACATAGGGCGGCGTAAATAAAGTGGGCTAAACTCATAAAAAAGTATAATTCGGCACTGCCTGTAATGCCTCTTCCAGCAAACATATTTGCTTAAGACAGTCGCTCAAAATAATTACGGAGTGCTACTATCATTACAGGCGACGATTAGGTCGCAGATAGGTCCGCTCCTCTGAGCACATTCTTTAATAAAAATTATATTAAATAATGCGCCCGATGTTTGAGCAACACTGCACATCCTATTGTTTACGTTCACTCGTATAATTATTACCTTTATTTCTGGTAGGATAGAGACTGAAATCGTGACGCAATTTACTCATGTAGGTATTGTCATAAAAGTGATGTAGATAAATGCGTGTGGTTTACTCAATAGTCGCAGAAAGGTGTAAAATATATTTTTTACTTACATCAATATAAGTCTTACGATTTTTAATAATTCTGATTTTCTTTAATTTGATAATCTTATAGAGCAAGTTCGGTTGTTATTATTATAATAACTTTAGATGAAAATGTCCTTAGATATATTTAAAAAAATAGAACCCAACCCAGTGACACTCTCACGGAAAAAAAGCATCTAACGACACCATTCGTTCAAGCTGTAAAGCTTGCTAAACAATTATTGTACATTACTGTAGAAAAATAAATACCCCCTTATGGCGCAGTTGGGTAGAAATCGCCCATAATATTATATAGTTAATATAATTATTATTATTCTCCTCAAAGTAGAGTTCAACAAAAGTTCGTCAAACTGCTACTAGATGTCGCTACTGGTCGACGCGTTTCAGTTCACGGAAGAACGTTATTATTAGTGCGTTCACGCATCAGTTGTATGAAAAAGGGTAGATATAGATCTAAATAGCTTTACGTATATATTAAGCTCGCTTTAAATATATTTTGTGGTTCTAATTAAAATCGGTGAAATGGCTCGTACCGTTAGATTCAAAAGAATATTTTTATTGGGCATCAATCATGTTTAATGCTCGTTATTTTGGTTTTGTCTAATTGCGGTTAGTAGATGGAAAGATCAAACAATATTATGTGAACGGTCAATCTGACATGTTATTTTGAGTAATGAAATCAATTTGATTTGAAAAAGTGAGACAAAAGGTTTACAAAGTTTCGTATGACCATCATTTTGTAGATATTTAAATCATAAATCACAAGTCTATCACAATTAAAGCCTTGTACAAATATTTTTATATCCCTAAATGTGCATAATATGAAAATTATTACATGGATGATGGATATTACATGTCTACTACCAAGTGCGTAGATTATATTCGTTAATTAAAATCTATTTAAACATTAACGAAATGATTTAAAATAATTATTATGATGTCTACTCTGCGTAAGTAGTACATAGATAATATATAATATTACTATTATTTAGAGAATTATGATTAGGAGCTGGCAGATTTATAGTAAAAAGTTAACATTATATTTTTATGAGTATCAGTATATCGTACGGCGTACCTACTAAGATTAATTGGATGCTGTTAAGAGGGTACGCTAGCACTGTTTTTCCATACAAACGTATTCCCCAATTTACTCCCTGGACAATGCGTCTAGACAAATGATTTTTTTATACAATATTGGGATCTGTTAAAACTATATTTCCTCTACGTTCAATTTACTAATAAATAATAAAAAGACCCTTCAAAAATCGCAAAAAATGAATGCCCCGTACCCCGCCAATCCACCGACCATAAAACAAATTTGAAAGATTTTTAAGATAAAATAAAAACGTAGAGGCATTCACTCTTCCTGAAGATATTAAAAAATAATAATTAGATAGGCTCTATTTTGAAGGAGGAATCAGAGGACTACGTTGCCTCGATTTACTGTATCTGTCTCTATCACAATACACGTGCCGGCGCGGGGCGCCCGGCGCAGGGTGAAGCGTGATGGCAATAGTTTATTCATTTAAATTCTACTGCACCCGCGTTCCTTCTTAAGCATTGGTGTACTAACCCACATCGAACTAGTTTTGAGTAATAGGCGTTTTAAGTTTTTTTGGAATAATCTTTATTTTCCGCTTATTTTGAGCAAAAAAATGTTATTGTGCGGTATCATTTTTTTTTTATGAAATGCGTACCTAGATTAAATGATTATGAAAAAACATTTTAATTTTACAGTCAGTTTTAAGAGAAAACGTTTAAAAATGCTTAATGCTAAATTGCTATAGGGCTTATTACATTTAGAATTAATGTCCTATGACCTATGTGATTAAACACATTAATGCAAAATTCTGATTTGTTCTTTCAATACAAATTTAAGTGGTCACGCTCACACCGTTGACCGATTCTTCTGAAATTATTTCTGCTTACACCGCTACATGGATTTCGATGATATTTGGTATGCAGATACGATATGTCTCGGGAAAGGACATATAAGTATACTTTACATTTGGAAAAAAGTACGGTACCCGTGTAATAAACAAAAATGATTTGCGCCTAAACCGCTGAATCGATTTTGCACATACTTTGACTCTCATGAAAGGACATAAAATATTTTTATCTTGAAAAAATGTACGGTTACTGCGTTATAAAAAATTGTATTTTGCGATTAAACCGCTGAACCGATGTTGATTTGATTCAATTTGATACGCAGATAATTTTGAGTGTCGGGAAAGCACACGGGATTAATATCGTGTGCTTTCCCGTTCATCCCAGAAAATGTACGGTTCCCGCGCAATGAATAAAAATGATTATGCTTTTACCGCCAAACTGATTTCGATGATATTTGGTATGCGGCTACATTGTTTCTCGGGAAAGAACACTAGATACTTTTTATCCTGGAAAAGCCGCTAAACCGATTTGGATGGTTATAGGTATAGATATTATAAAACCCGGATAACTGATAAGGATATATTATATAATGGTTTTTATATCCCATAAATATATGGTTCCCGCTCGAAAAAACTTTAATCTTTTGAGGTGGTATGGAGATACTTTAAGGTATTTATAGGTAATGTACGGTTCACACGTGATAAACTAATTTCTACATTAACTAAATTTAATCAAAATCGGTTCAGCAGCATCGGTTAAACGCAAATTAATAAAGTTTATTGCGTGATTACCGTACATTTTCCATGATAAAAATTAAAAATTATCCTATGTCCTTCTCCAAAATCATTTTTGTTGACTGTGCGGAAACCGTACATTTTCCGGGACAAAAAGTATCTAATGTCATTTTAAGTGACTCAAAGTATCTGCATACAAATATATATATATATAATAATTTTATTTCGGTTCAGCGGTTTAAGCGCAAATCATGAATACTAAATACAAAACCTCACTTAGAGGAATAAGCAATAACCATTTTTGTACTCTAGAATATGCTATAGTGGGTTTTAAAAAAATGGATTTCACTGTCGTAAACAAACCTGCCGTTAAACAAAGCTGCCCTACTTCAAATTTGACTCTAGCTACAGCCCTGACGAGACATACATGAAACTATTTCAAAATCGGTATTGCGCAAGCACGGAAGACGTAACAATCAGATCCATACGGAGTGTCAAGATAATTGTCTTGTAACAATGGTGATTGTCGGTAGCTCACGACACGACAACTTGAAGGCTATTTTTATGATTTTTAGTTCCTTAGGCTAGATTTATTCGACATATTTTATACCTTTCCTATCATCCATGGTACCGGCTCTTCATTTTTGACAAAGATTGGGCAAGGCAAGGCAAGACAAAATGGGGGTAGAACAATATCATAGGGTAGAACCATCAGGACATCCACAGTTCACTTGAGATATATTAGATATATATAGGACTAATTTTACTGTAAAAATATACACTTATCACAATATTTTCTGGTTTGTCCTGAATCCGTCATAATAATTGTGACAAAACAATGTATGAATGTACATTCAGATTGCAGAAGTGACGTCCCATTTGGCGGCATAATTCGTGGCGTATTGAAGGCATTCAATAGGCCGGCGGCGGTGTGTGTTTAGCCACGGTTCGGTAGTCCTCGATAGTTGTCAAACTGATTGACGGAGGTCCATGTGTGGTTCATAATGATCGCTACACACGGCTGGGTCGGATAGACAACGAGATCACAATTATTATAAAACTCTGCACAAGTATGTCCTGGATATCGAACCAGACGAATTTTATATGAAACTCTTGGATATTGTTTTGATGAATTTCTATATGAAATTTAATTTCGATCGCATTAGATGTTTAAGACCCTACCCTACCCCTTACTTCTTATAATTAATTTATACTAAGGGATAGGCAGACATATTTTCTATAAAATATAATATGAATATCTATGATATTTGATGAGTAAACTAGTTGTATAGAGAGAAAGCAAAATTAAAATATTTATATAACTTCTCTTCATGAATATAGAACTTTAAGAATGAAGATTAAATCGGTACGTAATTTGATTAAATTTTTCCTGAAAAAATATTTTATAATTTTATTGCTTATTATATACATAATAATAATATGTCGAAAAACTAAGTCTATAAAAATTTTCAAAATTTTTGTTTTAATTGTACAGGAAAATCTAAAATGATATTATAAAGATTGATTTATTTACTTCATAAATATTCCTACGGCATATAATATAGCAGCCGCAAGCTGCAATTACCATGAAATTAAACTCATCAAAATTATGATTTATTGAAACTAGCTTTTAATTCCATTAGTTATATGAAGAATTTTCCTTACACTTAGTACACGCAATTAATCATCTAGGATTGATTGATATGATTATAGTACTAGTATTATAGGTAATATCGACGTCTGTATAACTTAGAAATAAGTAGAACTAGAAATTATTTAGCAATTAGTGTACAATTGTAGTATGAAAAGAAAAGTATCCTTAAACAGGGTGTTACAAAACTAATTGATTGAATTAGAGTGTAAATGGCTACGAATAATAAAAACTAAGGAAACGTAACTCGCATACTATTACCGTTTTAAATTTGGTTCCTTTCGAACTGTCATGTAACGTCAGCCTGATACCGCTAAAGGCCACCTAAATATTGCAAATATATTGAAAATGTGTACCTAGGTACACATTTAATAATGACTTCTTTTTTGCTATTGTATGGGAAAATTCATGACGCTGGGGCGCTTGCCCATACAAATCACAAAAAATATGCACTTTTAGCGCTGCTACTTTCACAGTGAACACTATATAAGGATCACATACACACCCTTAAGTATTATCACTATGTTTGGTTACACCTAGTATTGTTTGAGATTCTCGTGGTCCGTGTATCGGTCATACCTCATTCCCTCCCAGACCGCTGTACCGTGTCGCGGGATTGTTTAAAAATTCTGGTGGCTTGTTCGTCTTGTTCCCCCCTTTTATTTTAAATTATGACATACCGATAGGTGTTTGATGTTGTGTAATTTTTGTGTTTGAATATTTTACGGAATTCAGCTGCTGTCTAACTTTTAAATTTGCCTTCAAAAGGAATCGTTTTTACTTTTTAACGCTAAAAAATACAGTTAAAAAGCATTGATGACAATTAATAATAATAATTAGTGGTCATATTGCAAGAGATTTATTCTCTTTTTTAGGCCTCAGGACCACGTACCCCAGTGAGAATTAAAGTTAAGGGGCCGGGTGCCATCGAATGTGCCATTTCGTATGAGAAAATAATTTTGGTATTACGTTGTATGAGAATTTCGATGGCACCCGGCCTCTTAACTGTAGGGTAATAAATTATCTAAGTTCTTTACATTTTTAAAGACAAACAAATATCAAGCGCAGACTAGTGCAAATAACCCTTAAAATTGGCGTTTAAATTTTTCCCAGCAGACTTAGACTATTATACATTTGAGACTATTACTTAACAGTAGACGTTGAGTCACGGAGGAACACCATATTATTCCGTTAGTCATCGTAACCGGACACTTGTCTCGAGGTATCTACGATATCATTTGATTGTATAATTCGTCTATGGCTCCCGCTAGCTTATTTAGGTCAAGAATTGCCCGCACTAGCTTGACGCTGGATGGAACGTTCTGGTATTTCATAGAGCTACGTGATGAACATTGAACAACCTCTCTTCTACTTCGATGCATCTTCTTCTGAAAAAAATCTACACGGTAGTGATAAACGAGACTAAATCGAAGAAATTTGTGATAAAAGTTGGTCACTGAAAATGTCTGCTCTAAGATAGAGAATATCAATTCTCCTTAAGATGGTATCACTTTGACTGAACATTCCGAGAGTTAAGGGGGCGACTAACCCAAAATTGTCGATTTTATAATTCATTTTTATGATTAAAAATAAGCCCCGAATTGTTTTATTTTCTAAACATAGATATGACATTATATTTCCAAGAATTTGATCTGAGCGAAAACACGATATCTTAAAATTTTCTCGATGGGAAAAAATCACAAAGATGCATCTAATTTTCACGAATTTTTCATATGTTGCCATAACCGTGCATTAAACTAAGTTAATATTTTAACACATTGTATAAAATTCTATCATTGAGATACTGACCTGGTGGATTTTTAAAATGTTGTATATTTATCGAGTTTTTAAGAAAAAACTAACTTGGCGATGATTCCGCGTCGTCCTTTTTCACCTGGCATGTGAAGTGACGGGCGTGAGTGTGAAGAGAGAAGGGCGATGTTTTATTTTTTGGGTTAGTCTTCACCTTCACCTTGAATTAAAAAACAATTTTGGCAAGCTTGACACCATCATTTTAGTACTACAATAACCTGAAAATATTCCTACGTTCATTTCACAAAAAAAAGTTCTTCATTCATCACCCTTCAATGGCCATTATACCTGATTGATAATAAATATCCACACATCTTGTTCGAGCCGTTCCACCTTACTACGTCGGCAGTAATCGTTTCCTTTCGCTAAGGATGTGAGGCACCACGATCGGTCACGGTAACCTGCCTCCAAGGTCAAGGTTTGAACAAGTTACTCATATGTGTTTCAATCCATTTGGATCTAAGTGTAAACAAACTCCAGAGCGGCTATAACAGTGCAAAATCAAATGCAAGTTATCTAAGTACCCAGCTGCTTAGGCAACTTTTTGTGAGATAGCGAAGTTAGAAATCGAAAATTTGGGATTTGAACATAACACATCGTTAAATGACATGCCATTTGTGACGCTAAATGTCAAATGACAAATTCGACGGCCCTTAGACGATAAATTGTATTGTGCAATATCACGCTTCAATTTTATTGAACAGATTATTTGACAATTAGATTAAAGGCGCGCGATGATCAATATCAACCCTAGACGGTCAATAATATTACGCAATACGTGATATTGACAATAAATTTGCTCGTTTAGGGGTCCGCTTAGATACATAAATAATATGATTTATAACTTCGCTGTCGAAAACATTATCAAAAAAGATATTTTAAAATTTTATATTAAAATGTTAATTATTTGAAACTTACAAAAAATAACCACAGCGCTTTGAGAATAGCATAAACTAGAGCTATTTGTTTAAAAATATACAATAATATGAAAGTTCATGTATAATATGAAAAATTTGATATTGTAAGAATCTAAACTATTCTATTATTATTACATTTTTTTAAATATATTTATTCATTAAACTCTACATAATATGGTTAACAAAACTATCTTCTAAACTTTAAATTGCAGAACAAGAAAATAAAAAAAATGGTATGTTTTAACTAATATTCTAACACTAAATTATACCTACTTATAACAATCTCAACTTATATTATTAATAGACGTTCCGCGCGGCTTCGCCCGCGTAAATTAGATATTTCACAGACAAATCAGTCTACAAAAAATAGCCTATGATCCTTCACGTGGTCAACTTCTTATCTGACCCAAATAATAGAAAAATTTCTCTAGTAGTTCGTGAGATAAGCCCTTTCAAATAATTTTCCCCGTTTTTTCCACATTTTCTTCTATTTCTTCGCTCCTATTAGTCTAAGGGCCTGTTTCACCACTTCCTGATAAAGTGCCGAATAGGCTATTCACAACTTTTTTGACAGATTCTCCATACTCGATCTGTCAAGTTAATTAGTGGATAGTCTATTCGGCACTTATCAGGAAGTGGTGAAACAGGCCCATAGCGTAATAAAATATAGCCTATAGTCTTCCTCGATAAATGGGCTATCTAACACTGAAAGAATTTTTCAAATCGGACCAGTAGTTCCTGAGATTAGCGCGTTCAAATAAGCCCTTTCAAATAATTTCCCCCCGTTTTTTCTACATTTTCCTCTATTTCTTCGCTCCTATTAGTCTTAGCGTGATAAAATATAGCCTATAGCCTTCCTCGATGAATAGACTATCTAACCCGGGAAGAATTTTTCAAATCGGACCAGTAGTTCCTGAGATTAGCGCGTTCAAACAAACAAACTCTTCCGCTTTATAATATTAGTATAGATTAACAGTCTTTAACTTTTTCTTAATTAATGGTGGTGACAACTTTTCTTCAATTCTTAACATATCTAAATTATTAAATATTTTAGGAACTATGTATTTATTCGTCCTCTCCATGGGTATAGTTATATATTTTTGGTTTTTTTCAGTCTTTGCTGTCTTACTCGTCTAGTATTGTATTTATTTTCTAAATCTACCTGTATACATAATATAATCTCTAACCTTTGAAATATCTTTCGAGGCATATACCAAACACATGTCGTCCGCATACATAAATCCCATACACCTCCTTATCACATTCACTACTCCATTCACATGTATGGAGTACCCGACGGGGCCGTACACGGACCCGGTGGGCACACCCATGCTCATATCCTCATCATCACGCCATCTATCACCGTTCTTATTTTCCTATCACTCAAGTAACTTTAGAACCACATATTAGTCGGCCCACGTATGCCACATTCATCCATCGCCTGCAATAGTACATTATGGTCTAAGGTATCGAAGGCTTTTTTGTAATCGATAAAAAGCGCTATCACCTGTTTACCCGAGTCTAAGGCTTCGTTAACGTAGTCCGTGAAACTCAGCAAGGCCGTCGTCATTCTTATCGTTTCTCTAGTAAATAATTGTAATAACACACTAAAAGAAGTCTAACATTTACGTAGGAGCTACTTGTAGTCAAACAGGAAAATTGATTAATAATATGTTCAAAACTTAGAAAAATTTAATAAATTTTCATTTTATTCCAATTGAGAATGATATTAATCTGTATTATGTATTATTTGCGTAATGAATATAATTACGAATAAATTAAAAACTCCTGGTTTACCCCATATTGCATAACTAACAGCTGATAACTACGAATTTGTTATCAACTAAGGAAGGTCTTAGGCTAAATTATGAGCGTTTTCAAAACCCTAAAAGAAACAAAGAGGAAAAATATTTCTTTAGGTTACTCAATGTATTTTACAGTCTTGTAGAGCTGCAAATAAAAACGAAGCGTTGCGAAAAAGTACATCGAAATGTCATTAAGTTAAGTATCTCTGTATGATGGTATCTGAAAGAAGTAGACAGGAAGGAAGCCGATATTTGAATGGAGCGACAATCGGTGTTGAATGTTCGTCTATAGTTACTTTACCTCGTGGTGTATGACAGTGAACCTTGCCCAATAGGGCATAATGGTTCTGCCAGGGGTAAAACGACAATAAACGACTTGAATACGCGCGGCGTCAGCGCCCAGCGGTCCGTGACGCCCCACGATCGGACATTTCGCTATCGACTGGCGAATATTGTGGAATCTCGCTGTTTAGTTTACTATTCCAATAGATGGCGTTAGTTTCTAGCTTCGGTGATTTTCGGCTACCCACATTAAAAATGTTTTTATGGAATATTTTTTCTAGTTGTATTAGCTAAATAAAGCCTTAATAATACTTAGATATTATATTATCACTTGACATAATTATAGAAAATAAATTAAAGTAATTACTTTGAACGTATTCGTGCATGCTCACTGTTCATACATGGAGGATACCTTATATAGTCTCACATATCGTAATAAATAAGATACACTCTATAGATAATAGATAACAATTGAATTAATGACGAAATAACATAATTACGGCAGATACGACGTTGTGCATTGTCAATCTTATCTTTCCAATCTGTCGCTAGATGTCGCACTTGGTTGATTTAAATAATGAAAATAATCGTGAGCAATTTACCCAAGTCATTGTTCGTTTAGTTGTGCCGATGCTTAATTGAAGTTACGACAGTTATAATAATTATTGTCATAGTTTGATAACATTTATTGTGTTAAAACATAATGCTAGTAATAATAATATGTATAATATTGTAAATTTTACCGGCAATGCCAAGTTTTGATATCGAGGTTACAATAATTATAGTTACAACTGTCTTTGACGTGTTTTTACAACTTATAAGAAAAATTGCGATAAAAACAAAAAAAATGGTTTCCCTGAAAACAGCAGTCAATAAGCATTACCTACTTTGTGTAACAAAATCATTGTTTATATAAATACTTTGCGCATTTTGAGAGTATTTTTTATTTCTGATAAAGTGGGCATATCATATTATCTTAAAATGAAATACTACCAGTACTAGTTTACATCATTATTACTAGTAAGGATTGACCCTAATGTTGTGCCGTTATGGTCCATAAAACGCCGAAAAATTGATTTTTAAAGTGTCACAACACAATGTGGACGCGGTTGGTTTGTCCGACGCTGCTACGTTGTTACGTAGTTGGTCACGTGCCATTAGCCACAAAGGTGAGGGATTGATTGATTGTAGCATTATCATTTAGGGCCCAGTCGCGCGTGCTAGATAATTAGGTACAATCAAGCGAGAAATTATTGAAAAATGTCGGCGGCACTTTGAAGGCGCGAACAAAAAATCATCATAAGTGTACCGACACGTAATTATTATAGTGTGGCACGGACCAGGTGCAAATTTCCAATACCATTCATGCATTGAGGATCGATAATTTTTCACATCAAAGGCCTTGAGGTTATAACTCTACATTCTATCTCTAAGGTTAATCAAAAAGGAATTAAGGCATCAAATCCTTACAATCCTAGTTCTACATGGAGAATATTGTAACCTGTAACGACACAATTCAAATCCTGTATCGAGTTGTGTCATTATTCGACATTTCCAATTTCAAATTTTGCACCGCCATTCGTGCGTTGTTCACTTGTCATACTCGCTGGGTGTTCAGGCTGTTCGAGCTATTAGGCGTGAAGCACTAGGCCCCAGTCACACGTCTAAATAATCGGACTATTACGATCGGTTCTCGTGAGAGACCGCTTTCCAACCGATTGTTTGTCACTGAGCGGAAAATCTATGGAAATGACGCATGTGTCATCCATTGTGGAGGTGATAGAGGGAAAACTAAACTGATAGAATAGTATTGACTAGGTAATGGATTGTTTGCCGAAAAATCTAAAGTACCTAAATAATTAATAAAATAAAAATATACCTAAATACCCAAATAGAAGTATGCTCGTTCTCTATCCATCTACTTTTCTAACACATCAGGACAAAACAGTGTAGATCGTTTTTCTATAAATCTCATGTTTAGAAAACATTTTTCACACACGACACAACATGGTGACATCCGGATATCGCTCCGATGTTGCCGTCACAATCGTACGCGCTATTTTTGACTAATCCTAATAAAACAGCCGGTAGCGCGGCGCCAAATGATTTAGGGATCCTCAGGAATTACGAATTATTGCGATTTCCCGGAGTTTCGTCACCGCCCTGACTGCTGATGTATCACTAGGATGGTGATGAATATGTTAGTGGAAGAAATAGGTAAGTAGAGTGATTAAATTTTCAAAAAGCTTTCGAAAGCGAACCTGGTAGCAGATAGCTTAGAATTAATTTACTTAGGCCTATCAAGAGTTAGGTCGCTTTTTTCGGTCACCTACAAAGAGGATCCCAATACGAATTTATACGGTTGATCATAGAGGGTTGATTTCCGGGAAGGAGACCACCTGGTAGACCAAGAAGAAAATGGATCGATGATATAAAAGAATGGACCAGATGTAGCTACCCACAATTAAATAAATTAGCCCAGGACCGGAAGAAATTCAACCTGCTGACCGCCGAGCTTCGATATGAAGAGGGCACTAGATGATGATGATATCAAGAGTTTAAAATTTTTTAAATTATTTCTTCCAGTCGTCGTCGACTGTCGTTACCCCTATCTGAGACCAAACTTTTAGTTAAACCAAAGAAGTGAAGAAGATTTAACATTCGATTATCATTAAGTAAACTTATACTTGTGATTTGGTTTACAATAATTATTAATACTTGAAAATTTCTTTGGTTAAAAATGAAAACTTACTATTATCACAATAAATTTTGATAATGCCAGGACACTTACAAACCGCGCTTGCTGACACTTCCAGTGATAAAAGACGAATAAATTACCAAGAAATAAATAGAACAAAGCATTAAATCCACGTATTATTAAGTGTATCAAGTAAATTATTGCGTAGAGATGTCTTGTTAGAGTAATGTTTGTTTACACGCGTACGATAAATCGTCCTGCCGGTAGTGTCGGTCACGCATCTTCTAAATATTCGTGCAATGTTTCTTTAGCGCCGATCATACGTAGCTTCATGTGATCAGCAAGCAACATTTGCTTGCTTTTGTAGATAAGTCAGTTAAAACTTGAAAGTGATCACGCAAGAAGTGTTGAGACGCCTGTATATGCAAGCAAGCAGGCACGATCCAGGGTCCTGACGGCAAGAAAAACAAATTAAGTAGACCATGGATACGGATACATACAATTTTTTTTTTACAGACAAATTTTTATCGAGGCAAAATATAATATAATTCTTGCTGGATTCCCTTTAGCGACAACATCTACTTTCGAGCCAAATGTGAGCCTACTATTGCTTATACATAATACTCAGTAACAAAGGGGTGTGAAGATGTAGATCTATGATCACCAATAGATCGATCTGGTCTGCGCAGCGGCGCGTGCGTTTCCTAGCATTGTTCCTGCGCAGACGCACACCGCAATTAACCCGCAATAATTACTGCGCCTTATCGTTGATATCGTGATAGGGAGGCGATTCGAATGGCTAAAGCCAGTGAGAATTAGTCTCACTAAGAAGTCTTGAGTAAAAGAAGAAGATAAAACGGCTGATGCTCCATGGACTAGATGTTTTACCTTATACTAATAATAATATACTACACTAGCAGGTAAATAGAGTTGTGAAATAGAAATTGTATAAAGTGTTCCATCATTTATCACTATAGAAACACCGCTATTAGAGACGCATCTGAAATCATTTAAAAACTCATTTTCACACCCGAGTCTCTCCACAAGCTAGTCGAAAAAACTACAACGTTTAGATAAAACGTATTGTCACCTCTTCGAAAACAATCGGGCGATTTCTATAAATACTACCTGCTGTTGTTAAATTAAAAGCCAACGCAATTTTAACCTTACTCCGATACAATACGAGCTATCCTTTAATTTCAGAAAGCGAAGCATCGAGAGAAGCGTGTACTCGCACATATTTCCTATTCTCTTTTTGAAATAACAGAAATTACAATATTGGACGCGTACTTCGTACTGCATTCGTTCTTTCAACAGATTTTTGTTCGATATTCGATCTTAACTGGAGGACTTAGGATACACGGAAACGATTTTGATGTGATATCATATTTTTCTTCGAGCTTTAATGACGTCACGGTACATGGAGCTTGCCAGTATTAAAATGACATTACTCAGGAACTATTCAAAGTAATGGAAATTGTAAATTTATCAGATGCAAATCTGCTTTGAGAAAGGTTTGTAAGTTTGTAATCTTTTGGTTCCGAAGATTTAGTTTTCAAGCTGTTTACCTGCATGCTAGAACATGATAGAAGTCGATTTATTTCGGAAGTATAGAAAAAGTGACAGATTGACGAGGAATAGTACATTACGCACCTAGGGCAGGAAAATAAGAAATGTCTCAGATCACATGTAATTGTTGGCCGAGGCGAAGCCGAGCTCAACAAACATGTGATCTGAGGCTTTCTTATTTACTGCCCATGGTGCGTATACTATTTTTCTCATCGACGGAGGCGGAAAACGGCAACATCGGTCAGCGCAGTGGGAAGAAAGTTGACGTTTTCCGCCCGGAGGTGAGAAAAATCTATTAAGTCACCCCTTAAATCTGCCAATTATATTTTTTCGCACTTTACTGCCGTTATGTTGTGTTCAGCTGGTAAAAGCTAAGCTTAGCAACAAACATGTTGATTACATACGTTATATACATAATCAAAGCGCACGGAAGTGCGCAGGCCAAGTTCCAGCAGGCCGCGCGCATGCCGTGCACTATTTACACGAACCGTTTCGACGCACTTTTGACCCCCCTGTAGCTCAGTGTCTATTGCGAGTGCAAACATGAAATTAAACCTACGTATTTATATACTAGTATTTAAGCAGTATACCCAATTTCATAATATGTATAGCTTCGGTAGATCCTGAAATATGTCCCTGTAAAAATAGCTAATTTTGGCACTCACTCACTCACTGACCGGTAATCAAAACCTCTAGGCCACTTCCAATTGTCCTAGCGTTATGAAATTTGGCACGCAGGTCGTGTGTTATATGTAGATTAACAAAAAAATAAGAAATTTAAGAAATCAGTCAAGCGTGAGTCGGCTCATCTACGAACTTAAGATAAAAATTCTTATGTACCAGTGATACAACGAGAATACGATGAGGAGAATGGGAGGAGGAGAGGGGGTATAAAATATTATCATGCATAATGCACACTGTATAGCTTATTAAATAAATACTGGTTACTTAAAAATTTGGCTTCTACTGATAGTTTAACAAATACCACTAGCGCCATCTGTCGAAAATATTGTTTATATCGGGTGTGGCACCAAAAGAAAAAAATAAGTATGATTTCTTGAAAAAAGGTATTGAAATCCCACCAAAAACATACCTGTTCAAATGGGCCCAAGTTCCTATCGGCTAATTTTTGGCCTAAAAAAAGAGTTGAAATCCAATCCAATGCTAAGTTTAGATGCACTTCATCGATCGTTATCATCTTCATCAACAGCCTGATCCATAATACTTCTAAATTTGAACTTGGCAGGTTTTCGTGCTATACGTAACACGTGATTAATTGTATAATTAGATAATATTTATAAAATTAAATTAACCTGCCAAGTTCAAATTAGAAGTATTATGGATCAGGCTGTTGATGAAGATGATAACGATCGATGAAGTGCAGCATTAGCATTGGATTGAATTTCAACTCTTTTTTAGGCCAAAAATTAGCCGATAGGAACTTGGCCTCATTTTAACAGGTATGTTTTTGGGGTAGGACACAAATCACACAATTATACAGCATAAGCACGCAGATCCGCAAATCACTAAAAAGTTTTTGAAATTCAAAACATCACTTTGAATTTGGAATTCTTTGAATGTGGAATTATTTTGTTTTCTTTTTTACACTGACTAGTTTGATGGGCTGAAAATCAATTCGCAAACAGCCTGTGCATAGACAGATATTGATTTTATTAAAAAGTTTTCGAAAATCAAAAGATCACTTTGAATTTGGAATTCTTTGAATGTGGAATTATTTTGTTTTCTTTTTTATACTGACTAGTTTGATGGGCTAAAAATCAATCTGCGAACGGCGTGTGCATAGACAGATATTGATGTACCGCACCTGTCCGGGGTATAACTCACAGCTTGATGCATCATTGATCCGACTATATTTAGTGCTCTTAGCCACGCCTGAATTATCATCAAAATTATTAGCCGTAGGTGTACGCCTGTCACATTAGTTTGCATTTTGTTTATCTAAGCTTATCTATCGCGAAGAATTCAGCGCCGCATTGACTAGAGACGTAGAGAATAGAAGGAAGTACGTAATATTATATGCATTTATAAATTAGCTTTTTTATTTTTTATCTAAGGCAAATAAGATTTTCTTATATTTAATATTAAAACGTATACAGTATTAATTGAAATATAAATAGCAAATGTTAAAAATGGTATCTAGTCTCTACCCTCTATAACAATCTGTGCTCTTCTATACATTGATCTGCAACCAATACTGAATTAGAATTTATACAAAACTAGATGTCAACACAAATCCATATCGCCGAAATTCGTTTATCGCGCGTACCGCAACAAAAACTATACCATGTCCTTTCCCGCTTCTCGAAATACATATTATCTCCATACCAAATATTCATTTTTTGTTCATCCGTTAAAGCGATGAGGTAACATACACACTTTCGCGTTTATAATATTATTAAGGATATAAAATAGTCGTAAACTTTTATCCCATGGACGTCAATGATGAGTGATGCGTCGCCACGGTTTCGCCACATCCAGTCTGGAGTCCAGCGGCTATATTTACAGAGTTAAAAGAGTATATCGATGATGCATCGGCCCCGTCGCCATCGCATGATTTGTGTGGCGGCAGGTGCGCGACGCAAATACTTCGGTTTCGCTCGCGATTGGCATTTGACAGCGGCTCCCAAACTTTGATGAGTGTTCCACTATAATTTTGGAAATCGCCCTACAAACAACGGAGGACTGAGTAAATAAAAAAATATATCCACAGCCTAACATTTAACTTCCTTTTTTTGGAAGTAAGTTAAAAATATATGATACGCAATTGCGTTAACGTGAAGCTTGAAATCCATTAATTGTTAACTCGTATAGTTAAATTATGCTCAGTTTTTTGAGAGTTACTCAAACAATAGCGTTGGTGATTAGTTTGTTTTTTAACCGGGCCTCAAACTTACAAAAAAGTAATTCTTTAGAAAATAAAATTTAAAATGTTATTATTTAGGACTACTCTTATAATATTATTATCTTATTTCAAAAATGTGATATTCTACTTAAATTTTAATAAGCGAAATTGGGTACAATGATCGTGTATTTAAAACACTAATTAATTAATAATTACTTGGTAGTTTATACATAGATATAATAGAATTATAATAATATATCTATAACGTTACGTAAGAAGAGAATATTAAATATAATAATGGAATATAAAAAATTGGAAACCTAGCATAATACTGTATAGTATATTATGAAATAATAACCCAATGATAAAATCATGAAGATAAGAAAAAAATAACTCAAACGAATTTATAGTTATAGCGAAATAGTTTATGACTACATGAAATTATTAGGTATTTCGTAGGTATTGTTTTAATAAAACATAATAATTATTCGAAAATAAAACTCATTTCGAAAGTTGATAGGTGCTATTTTAGAAATCCGCATAATAAAGTTTTTGAAAATAACAACGTGGTTGTAAAATTTAATGAACTTAGTTGAAAAGATTATAACATTTTTTCCAAATAAATTACTAAAATGGCCGGTTTACATTATTCCAATCCGGTGATCCAATCCAGCGCCACTCCACAACTATTGGAATAATGTAATCGGACACTAAAATGCACTGGAATGCAATTTTGCAAAAAAAAGCGCTGGATTGGAATAATGTAAACCGGCCATTATACACATCATTTCCCACCAAAATCAATCTAAAAGGCCAAAATTGTAGAACAATGATAATAAAATCCTAAACGTAGGTATATCTTGAATTCAAGTCCAGTTAGCGACTGCCACATACTAATAATATAGTTTTGGTATGACACACAGGACATTTACATATCTCAACTATAATAGGGAGCAAACGAGTTTAAGAATCACCTGATATAAAGTGATTGGCGAAGCCCGTTGCAACCATGAAGAAGCCCAAGTCCATTGCCTTGCAAATTGCATTGATTCATGATATAGATACGGAGCCCAAGATTAACTTAAAACTGTCATCAATTTCAAGTCATTTATTTTAACAAAGCAATTAAAATTAATAACTACCTCGTAAACCCACTTACCTAAGCACATTACAATAAAGTAACTCGAACGTAAAGGTTTTCGAATAACAGAAAGAAAACAAAGAAAATATAACTATGAAATTATGTAAAAGCATAATGATTTCTTCGACTTAATATGTTAATATTCCGAAATTGAAGTAAACAGTCGGCACGTGTATTATTCAATCTTAGAGTAATCAGAATAAAACATTGTTTTGTGAATTTTGATTGTCAGAGAATTATTTTCGTACTAGATGACGTCCGCAACTCCGTGCGCCAAAATTCTTTTATCGCGTGGGAACCGTACATTTTCCGGGTTCAAAAGTATCTTATGTCCTTTCCCGGGACAAAGTATCTCCATACCAAATTTCAGTCAATTCGGTTCAGTGGTTTAGGCGTGAAGAGGTAACAGACAGACAAACAAATAGACAGACAAACTTTCGCATTTATAATATTATCTAGTATGGAATATGGATGAATGCTTATAAAAGTGATCGGTTTCCGTCTACATAACATTATTTCGTAACACGAGCTGGAAAAAAATCAAAACAACTTTCAGAGATGAGGAAAACGTTACTTTTTTTTTTAATTAATGTACTTATCTATAACTTTTTAAAAGGCGACTAGCTCTTACACCACTCTTACACCTTCGTTATTTCGGTATGCCATGGGAACACTGTACTTTTTCGGTATAGAAAGAAGGCTAGATGTGGTAATCCAGAGTATTCCAGAGCCTAAACTACTACCGTGCTAAATTTAATCAAAATTCGTGAAGCACCTTTACGTGAAGAAGGCACAATCATACACACTCATAAACTTTTATTTTAATTTGTTTGATTGCAACTTCAATATCAAAGCCAAGATTATATGTTTCGGCAAAGTTTGAGAAGCGGTAATCATAAGTTGTGTCGCGTCGATAAATCTATGAAAATGAACGTTGGCTTAATGTCGCAAGAATGCTTTCATGATCAGATTCGCCCAGGGCCGGACTGGACGCTAAATATACCGGAAATGAATTCCAAACATAAATATGTCTTCATTAGACACAACACGGCAATATATTTTATTGGAATGTATATCTTATATTGAACGTAGACGAATAAATAAAATGTTTGTATATTATGTAGCATGTCACTGAAATTGTTTTATTCTGTTCGAAAAGTAACAAAACAACTAGGTGATAAAATTTTAGTTGCATTACATTTGCATTCCGCGTACTTGATATTAGGCACCTAAATAAGATATTTTATTCAATTTGATCTCAATAGACTTTTGATACTTCCGATATAATTTGTTACTAATTGGGATCGAAAAGTTTGACGTTTGATGAACGCGCGTTGTCGATATTGATTCAAGTTTGTTTGAGAGTACGGATCACGATACGAAGCTAAATTAAAATCGACATCGACAGAGCGATTGCGTATCTTGTGTTGTGCGACAGACGTTAGACAGCAAATATTGTGAATTACTGTCAAACGCCTGTAGCTTAGCTGTCACCGTCCCCTGCCGATCAGATTCGTATTGGAAATCGAATCAATTTCGAGGCGCCTGATTAAGGTGACGCCGCGTTAAAGTAAAAAACTGTATTGGATATGTTGTAGATTGCTTGTTTTCTAAGAGAGGCAGGCCCGGCCTCTCATAGAAAACAAGCAATGGAACATACAGCAAGAAATGGAAAGGGCGTAAGCGACAAAATGGTTTTTGTCGCGTAATTTAAAAACCATAAATATATTATTTCATATAAGCTATGTGCAAATTAAAGTGTATGCTTGAACAAATCTATGTACAAATTTTGGAAGCTTAAATCACTCTCCTCTGTTGGCAAAATTAAAATCCCTTTTTTTACAGAGGTCTTTTTGATTGATTATTCTGTGTTATAAAAGTTGACCAATCGTATTATGCTATGGGTAATTCAAAGACAAAGACATGATGAATACTGACAATGAACTTTAATTTCTTAGCTTTAGTCATTGCTGAGAAAAATCGATATCGCTACAGCCAAATTATCAAGGCGTCGCCTAGGGTTTTTACACTTTACACGTGTTCTCAACATCGTAGAGCACACAATACGTGGGAGAGCCATGCTTCGGCACGAATGGGCCGGCTCGACCGGATAAATACCACGTTCTCACAGAAAACCGGCGTGAAACAGCGCTTGCGCTGTGTTTCGCCGAGTGAGTGAGTTTACCGGAGGCCCAATCCCCTACCCTATTCCCTCCCCTATTCCCTCCCCTATTCCCTTCTCTTAACACCCCTACCCTCCCCTATTACCCTATTCCCTCTTAAAAGGCCGGCAACGCACCTGCAGCTCTTCTGATGCTGCGAGTGTCCATGGGCGACGAAAGTTGCTTTCCATCAGGTGACCCGTTTGCTCGTTTGCCCCCTTATTTCATAAAAAAAAAAAAATATATATATATATTATGTGCACTAGGATTATGTTTACCACATAGAATTTAGTGCACATAATATGTGCACAAGAATTATGTTTACTATATCGAAGCCCGTCCCTGGACAGTCATAACTAATCTCGGTGAGCGAGGCGGGCTATATCTGTAGTTCGCGGAACACATCGATGCAAGACGAATTAATCGGCACTCGTACAATGTTATTAATTTTTAATGAACCCTCCGCGATCGTGACTGACGAATGACAAAAGTGACTCACGCTGACTGACAAATTAGATGCGGTAGGATCTGACGCGTACCTACTAATACACAAATCGACAAGGGTCAAAGAAAATGACTGACAAACGTGACTGATGTCCAGTTTCTGAAGCTTTTTGACAGGAGTTTATCAATTCACTAGAGCTTTTGATTGGATCACATGAAACAAAAACCAATCAACAGCGCTATTGAAAAGATAAACTTCATTCAATAAACCTCTAAAACCGGGTACGACTCGCAACATAATTGCGATTATCATACCATTGTCCTAGATATACTTCCCCATGTCTCTCATATTTTTCTAAATCTTTGTTTAAGACACATTTTATTGCTATACGTACAATCTATATATATAAAAGAAAGTCGTGTTAGTTACACCACTTATAACTCAAGAACGGCAGAACAGATTTGGCTGAAAATTGGTGGAGAGAAACTTTGAGTCCCGGAAAAGAACATAGGATACATTTTGTCCCGGAAAAATGTACGGTTACTGCACAACATACTTTTATGATTTGAGCGTAAGCTATTCAATATATTTTGATGAAATTTGGTATGGAGATACTTTGAGACTTGGGAAAGGACAAGGGATACTTTTTGTCCCGGAAAATGTACGGTTCCCGCACAATAAACTTTTATGATTTTCGCCTAAACTATTCAATCTATTTTGATGAAATTTGGTATGGAGATACTTTGAGTCTCCGGAAAGGACAAGGGATACTTTTTGTTCCGGAAAATGTACGGTTCCCGCGCAATAAACTTTTATGATTTTCGCCTAAACTATTCAATCTATTTTGATTAAATTTGTTATGGAGATACTTTGAGTCTCGGGAAAGGACAAGGGAAACTATTTATCCTGGAAAATGTACGATTCCCGCACAATAAACTTTTATGATTTTTGCCTAAACTATTTAATCTATTTTGATGTTTGGCATAGAGATACTAATTTTAATCTACTTTTTTTCCTAATTATACCAATTCGAATTAAATAATCATCGTTAAGACAGGACAACGTCTGTCGGGTCAGCTAGTTACAAATAAACAGGTAAATAACTAGGTGTTAAAGTGGATGTTGAGTGTGGTTTCCACTTTGGTTATAGAAAATGATGTCTGAAACCACATTACAGGCTGCCCGTGGGAACTAGGAACTAATATAGTACATACTTCCATACTAAAATTATTGTAATATGGTTGGCCTGTCAGTTAGATAGTTTTTGTAACAGAAAATTTGCGGTTCGGTTATGAATTTCTACGAGAAAGAAGGTGATCATGATTTTCTTTAATTTGTAGGATTGTCTTACTAAATGGAAAAGTAATATATCTAGTACCATAGTAACAACTTTTATAGAAATTGTTCAATTAAAAAAAAAACTTCTCTATCTTATTAATGCTAAAATGTAGACGCATGTAGAGTTTTAAAAAATGAACTTACATAATTCAAACTTATCTAAAAAGCTTTAAGAATATAAATACGATACCTATATGCACTTAAGCTCTACTTTTTACCTCATAAATTTTCATGGAATTCCGCTAAATCCATGAGAATTTACAAGCTAAACGGAATTTGAAGTTAATTTAAATCCTCCGTATACGTCGCCATAGTAAATACTATTTAATATCGGTCCCGAGCACCCGGGAAAAAGAAAACGTAGGAGGCGACAGTTTAGGGTGGGAGGAGGGGGAGGGGGGACTATCATGCCCAGGGCTTACTCGCTTCCTACTTTATAGACACCTACATAGATTAATGCCCGTAGTTCCTGATAAATGAATAGTTTAACTTTTTAGATTTACGTTACTCTGTCCATACTGAAAATGCAATGTCTGTTACATTTTTACGCTCAAACCGCTAAAGTGATTATGAAATTTGAAATAGAGATGTCTACTTTGAATCCCGGCAAAGGGCGTAGAATAGTTCCTTTTTCCTGGAAAATAGACGGTTTGTGCAACAAACAAATTATATAGCAAAGAAGTTAAGGGATCATATTCTACTAGGCAACGAAATCATTAAATTATATAAAGTTAAGTGAGTTAATATGTCATTCAAAAGAAACCGCCAGGAGAAAAACAGTTACACATTATGGCAATATTTCCAACATTTACGTAATTGTAATCTTAAACACGTGTAATACAGTAATGTATGTCAGCCAACGGCACAAGACAGGACTAGAAACCAGTTTCAAAAGCCGTCACACCGTAATACCGTAAAGAAAACGTACATAAGCGTACATACCGGGCTCGGAAACACCCATGTACGTGAAAAAAACTCCGTGGAAATCTACGTGATACGAAACCGATAGCCAATGGTGAATCGAACCTTCGTTTTCCGAACGCCAGCGCTATTGAGCTGCGTGCATCCAATAATAGTCTCTAGCGGGTTGTGTTAAGGGCGAGAAACTCTACGATAGAGGCCAAGCCGGCGTAGTCGAAGTGGTATCGAGTGTGAATACTGTGCCGCTATTGGCTGATCGGTTCCGCGCGATTGGACAGCGCGGCGCACACTCGAACCGATATGTTCGACATTTGAATATCGTACAGGCTACAGCCTTCTAGAGCTATCGATAGGTATCGACGGTTACCTATACGTGTTGAGACTTGAGGCTATCGAATCGAGACTAGATATTGATGTGATTGCATACAAATTTTAACTGTAGTGATCATTGATAAACTAAGTCTTGAACACTCTTTTGTTGTAATGAAAATTCATTCTAACGCATTATCTAAAATCTACATAATCCATACTTACATTATAAATCCAAAATTTATGTTCATCTAAGTATATGTTGTCCGTCTTTGCGTCTATCTGTTACCTCTTTACAATATGTTAAAACTGATTAACCAATTTTGATGACATTTGGTATAGAGATACTTTGAGTACTGGAAAAGTTTTGATCGCGGAAAAATATGGGGTTCATAAGCGATAATCGATTTTGGTGCAAAGATAATATCTACGCTGTACCTAATTAATATAAAATACCAAAAAATACCCCTTACTGACAGTACAAGACAAAACTATCAATGTTTTAATCAAACTTATGCATTGAAGCTATAAAATAAATTAAAACGAAACCGAAATTAAAATGAATTCATACTACCAATGGCCAGTCGGAAAAACGCACAAAAAATCTCACTTAAATCGAACGAGCTCGTCAGTGCCGAGGACATTGATGTTATATAAAGTGTAGACTTACTCTTTTACTCATCCATACTAATATTATAAATACAAAAATTTCTATCTGTCAAAACTTTTTGGTATGAAAATACTTTGAGTCCTGGAAAAGAGCATAGAGTACTTTTATCACCGGAAAATGTTTGGTTTCTGCGCTATACGCTAATTTTTGGGCAAATTGTAGGGTAAAATATATTTGAAGTTATAGTTCTACAATTTTTTGTCTTTATCAGTCAAGATACTTTTCTAACGTACCTATCGGACAAGGGGAAGTTATAAGTATATTATTGAGAAAGTCTAACTGAGTTGAAAGCAAATATCATCATCAAACTGTGGCTAGTTGTTTAATTTCTGCTAGTTTTGGATATGTTTTATTCCTAACGCCTAAGCAACTGACCCTATTCCTTTTGCATCACTTATAGTGAAAGAGCTCTAAGTAGCCTTTTTTGCTGAGAATTTTCATTTTCTCAACATCTTACATCAATGTCGTGCTATTAATAAAAAAGTACGCATTCCCAGTTCACTAACTAGCTAATATTTAACCGACTAGATAAGGCAAATATATGCGCCGTTCCGTGTACTTATTTAAAATGGAAAAACATTTTTCCAACTGCGCGTCGCTCGAACGTTCTTCGCTATTTATGCCATCGTTTTGTGATCTACGTATTGAATTATTTCTAGAATAATAACTTATATAAATTATTATTACTTGGCTATCCATTGGCAAGTATGTATCTGAATATAAATACATACAGTGAAACTCAAAGCAGATATGTTACTACCGCGCGCGTTGTGAAGATTCAAATACGGCCCAATTGGGTCGTCTGTTATTTAGTCTGCATCGAGTCGAGCGCAGTCACGACTCACGACCGTGCCGCGTCTTGTCTTACCTAAATAAATTGAAAATGACGTCGTGCGTGTTTCGAAAATGTACCAATTATGACTCAAAAGAAAACAAAACACATGGAATCTCTTACCACATGTCTTGATTGCCATAAATACCTCAATTATTTTTTCGAACAATCTGAAAAAAATCGAATTTTCGTCATAGCTCAGGCGAAGAAAGAGACAGCGATACGATTCGACGTTTAAAAATAGAACTGTCTCTTTTATGTAAATGGTTTTTCGTATCTTTTGTTTCACTTATCTGTCGAATTTGTCAATGTTTTCAATTTTGAATTTGAAAATTGTTCGGAATAGATTTAAGCCGGAAAATAGTATGCATGTAACAGATCTGTATAAGTAGAATATCATTGAATACATACAAACTTTTAACTCTGCGGGTAATAGCAACGACGTCAAATATTAAGCATTCGATCAGCCATCAGGATTTACTTTTTTTATAAATAAAATACATTTATCTCAGAACCGCATTCAAACCATGTGATACGCAACATACGTCACAAATCATTCCGACTTTCTTCAGCAAAAATTTAAATTGCAGAAAATTCTCGGATCCGATATCTTAAAAATGTGACCAATTTAAAGTTAAATCTTATTTCGAATCTAGAAAGATCTAACTGTAGCTGGCCGGTAATAAAAAAAGTAAGTTTCCGTGTGTCCGTTATGAATTCCGGGCCCGCGTTCTATATTCAAATTGGCCGACGCTATTGGCTGCCGCCGGGTGGTATTTTACATCGGATGAAATTTCGCCGGTACAGAGAGCTCGTAATGTCTATGCATAAAGTATTTTAAACTTGTTAAAATGCAACGTATTCGTGGCGTACTCGTTCAAAGGGGGATTCGGATGATCGTCTTGCCCTTTGTGAGTCGCATCCTAGATTAACCTCGATACTGCGGACTAATCTTTTGTGCAAGTTAAGTCCTTCAAAGCTTTGTATTACCTATGGTCACCATATCAGAAAATACAGTCCAAAGACGCTTGAAATATTTCAAGCTCAGCTCAGCTCAGTTTAGGATAAGCAGAGTAAGATTACTCTATCCTACTACCTATCAAAATTGCCTAATTTTTGATTTTGTTAAGATCCTTTATCAGTCTTCACGTTGGATCCTGATCGATAACCATGACTATGAATCTTTAACATTAACAATCGACGTAGATCAGTGCAATCATAGACGAATATGCCTCTTTATACGTTCGTAACCTTATGTATCCATCACAACATGTAGAGACCGCATAAGATGATATTGGACTTTAAAACGTATGCAATATTTACATGTTATATACAAAACCGTTATATCTATATATCTTTTTATTTATCTCAGACAAGAGTAACTGTCGTTTGTTGGAAGTATACCCGGAGGAGTTACCGGCTAGTATCATTTATTCAGCGATACAAACTTAACCACTGTTTTGTTCCGACAACAGTAAATACTCGATCGTCCGTGCTTATGCCTTGATTACACCGACCGAGTAGAGTGGCGAGACAATGCTCTCGGCCAATCAAATTGTGTGTTTGCACCGTCTCGCCACTCTACTCTATCTGTATTTAAAGCCTTCTTAAACAGGGAGGCCGATTGATGCGATTGGACTGATCGCAGGTCGACATGACCGAACGCGGTCACAAACATGGCAATGAAGAATTGGTACGATCAGGTTGGCCATTTGTTTTCACATAAACAAATTATTGAGTTCTCAAACTTAATTTTAATTACAAGCTTAACGTAACTTAACTGTAAAGAAATAAAAAATATAATCGACCAAGTGCGAGTCGGACTCGCGCACGAAGGGTTCCGTACCGTTATAAAGCGAAAGTTGGCAAAAAATTGTGTATTTTGTATGGGATTAAATATTTATTTTATTTTATGTTTGTAATTCACTATTAAAGTACAAATATAATTAAGGATTTTGAGAAAATTTCAAGTGCCTAACTGTTGTCATTATTGATTACGAGCAAAAAAGGCCAAAAAAATCCCGTTTCTTGTATGGGAGCCCCCCTTAAATATTAACTTTATTTTGTTTTTAGTATTTGTTGTTATAGCAGCAACAGATATACACAATCTGTGAAAATTTAAGAAGTCTATCTATAGCGGTTCTTGAGTTACAGCCTGGAGTCAGTCAGACAGACAGACAGACGGACCGACAGACGGACAGACGGACAGACGGACAGACAACGAAGTCTTAGTAATAGGGTCCCGTTTTTACCCTTTGGGTACGGAACCCTAAAAAGAAGGACTAACTAGAGAGACCAGATATAGATTATAGAATGCTTACAACGACATAATATATTCTCATGTAAAGAACAGTAGGTACCTATTCTCGACATATTTTACACTACAATAACGTTCTGAAAGCTAATGACCACAGACTAGTCCAGTTTCCAATACATGAACATAATATTTTCCACCGTAAAACTGAAAAACGATACATAGATATTTCACTCATTCGAGCGTAATTTACCTCCACACCTGCACTCATTACATTTAAAGACCCGCTACACGGAACTAAAAGTCGGCGGGTGTATCCGACGTCGGGGATCATAAGGCATTTTTCGAACATACACGTTCCACCCCCCCACCCCCCTACTCCGCGCCCGCCCGCCGATCTGGGAGATTTAGTAGGGGGGCGGAGGATGTTTTAAAACAGAGTATTCGCTAACTTATTTTATGGGACACTATTTTTATAATTTATTTTATTACATGCTCCACCTAAACTCTAAAGTCAGCTTATTTAATTAAATTACTGCTCCATCAGTGGTTCGATACCTCCAGCCTTGGATTGCAGGCTATGGTAATCGACTGGAAAACTTTAGATTAAAGTTACGTTATAAGCCATCATTGTTATCATAAAACCTACTATATATTTGAAAACTACAGCAATACATTTGAATATTTGTAAGAGAGCTAAATTTCATAGTAGTTTGTAACTTAGCGGTCATTACTAGGTCATTACTATTCTTCAAAGTTCTTAACGATTACTCATTTTTTTTATTGATGTAGCAATAAAAGTTCAACATCAATACAAATAAATTAAAATGCACTCTCTGTACACGGGTGCTCTGTGCGAAATGTGTTCCTTCGCCTCGCCGATAGCCGCCGATGTGTGCGGCTTCGGAACGCTGAAAGACGCCCTGTGACGTTCTCTCCTGAAAATGTATGCTCCCCCCTACCCCCAGCCCCCCCGCGCACACAGAGCCACGAGAAAAAACCCACACTAAAAACCGCCGGCGTGTGCCTCAATTATATAGCTTATATATTGCATGTGTGTGTGTGGAAAATGTTTTGTGCGCCGTATTGACATTTTTATATGTGAGTGCAACGGATTTGTCTGATTCCTTTAAATGTGCATGTCGATATGCGCAGGTGACGTGTCTATGTTGACGAGAAGATTGACTGCCGCGCTGTAAAGTTTGTGTTGAAACAAAATTGTATTACAAAACTGTTGCAAATCTCTGACCAAACGATTAGAGTCAAGATCATGATATCAAAACCAAAATAATGATGATTAATAAGAAACTGCAAACATGTGCTTAGGTACGTTATAATATTCTTAGCCGTACAATACTATACACATAACTCTGGGCTTTATACAATGTAATACACCAATGAGCACCATGTATAGTCCAAGAGCCTAAAAGCTTGCCTCGTGCTTTGCGTCATACGCACCACTTTAGCAGACTTATGATAACAATGATTGAGTGATTCTGTTTTTGATCATTTTTACACAAAGGGATCTAAAAGTAGGGGAACCAGTATTTCTTATCCCATGAGAAACATTTTGGCAAAACAAAACCGTTGTTGCAGTAAAACTACACTTCCCTCACATTGAATCCTGCTCTGTAAGTACGATATATTATCATGAAACTAAAATAGAATTTTGCAATTTAATAAAATACCGATATCAAGTCCACCCGTCGTATCTGGGGATAAATGGGTCATCCCCACCCCCCGGGAGCAGGGGGGTGGGGGTATCATACATCTCGATCCTGTCCTGGTACACAAGATGTGATAATTGAGAAATTCCTCCCTTTTGCTTTAACTACGGCAAAATACGTCGCGTAAGAGGCGATTCTTTTATTTATTAAGCGTATATAAAATTCCCTTTTGAAGCTGCTTCACAAGTTCACAGGTGTGTATTACGAAATTCTGCTTGATTATCTCATATCCGTAATTACAGGGACAAAAATTAGATTTCGCTACAATAATAATTTCAGTGGCTGTTATCGTTTTAATATTTTGTATTAGGTGATCCATAACCACATATAACGGCCTGTCCACATCTCCACGTCACGACGTCGTCAACGTGGAACGGTGCGGTAACGTGGCACGGTACGTTGACGTGACGTGAACATTTTACATCTTTTTTTTCCTTAAATCTCTCTCTCCGTCTTCTTAACAATAGCAGAAACAGTATACGTATTGTGCGGTCCATATCTAAGTGAAGAATGTAGCAGTTTTACAAGGTATGGTGACATACAATGTTTCTACATCGTGTCGTGCATTTTTACGTTACGTTGACGTAAATTTTCACGTCACGACAACGTACCGTGCCACGTTACCGCACCGTTCCACGTTGACGACGTCGTAACGTGGAGATGTGGAGAGGCCCTCACGTGTTATTTGCTCTTAATTTACGTTGCTTACTCTATACCTAAATTTTTGTTTAAAATGTAGTGTAAACTGTAAACCGAATCCAAAATAAAGCATGATTCTTGCAATGAGGTCTTTATAAATGATTTCTATTCTATAGTCTATACTCGAGAGGTTCCTTCAACGTTGTATGAACGTTTCGCACAATAACATAGTACGTAGCTCATGAGGGGATAGGAGAATCCATATATTAATTGTTCCAAGTTCCAATCCGGGCGTTTTCAATCCACTTTCCGTTTAAAAAATATTCAAGTAGTTGGCGCGACACAATGGCGGATCGAGCCGGCGCTGACAAAGGGAATCATCAGCCTACTCAGAGTCAAATCGCTAAAAACTGAGACAATAGCAATTGTACTAGCACGCGTTTTATCATAACAGAACAAAACAAAACACCTACCTAGCTAGGCACCTAACAAAACCTAGGAGTCGTGACTCAAAGCGCGCGAAAGTAGAGCCCTCTTTATCTGAGAGGCGTCGAGGAGGGGGGTACAAGTGCATCTCAAAGAAATGCAGATTTTACACGTCGCTACACTTCGGATGTGTCGGATGTGTAGTGTCGAGTTGAGCGTACTGTCCACAACGAATTTTTATTATCGAATTTCTGAATAACTTTTAATTTCAATAAAAATAAATAAATGCTAATCATCTAAATAAACACTTGATATAACATTTCTAAATAGGTTAGAAACTAACACTTTCAGAAACTCTACTTGAGGCCCTTGAGGTTTTGGAATATATATCGGTATAGGTTATCAGTATCTACGAGTATGTTAGTAAGTATAATATTCGTAGGACCTGCATTATACTTGTATCATCAGGCTTTCTTATATCTACGATTCTTTTTTACTCGTTTTTACTATTAGTTTGTATTGAAAATAGATCTTCGGTTTATTAGTTAGGTAATTTATATATTCGTGCAGCCAAAAATCGACTCTACCATCATGCTAAGTATAGTATTATAGAGAGCATCTCTAGAGTCTCTACTCTCTTTTCACTATAAAATACAATATTTTTCTGCTGACCGTCCGCTCCAAATATGACACTCATTATAGCAAGACGGAAGGATTCCTCTGAAATATTTGTAAAGTAAGACAGTTTGTATTGTACATTTTAATAAAATACAAATACTGCCGATTCTTTTGTTTTCACACTAAAATCTCATCAAATATTGTCAGAACTTTCGAGAAATAGACATCGTCATAATTAAAATTTCATTGCATTTAATAAATTATTAATGTGTTTAGTTTCAAATTGCAATGGAAAAGTACAAAATAAAAATGATCATAAAAACAACTTTCGAGTAATTTCGATAGTAAAGTTTTTGTGAATCATTCATTTAAAATAATCATTAAAAAGAAACGTTAAATCTTCAGATAAATAAATGTCTGTTTCTACTCATTAAGACCAAACGCAGATTAAATTACAGAAATAAATGTTGGAGGGGGAGCGAGTAGCGATCATATTGGAAAATTTTCAATAACAATGAAACTTGAAGTTTGCACATTACAGCATCGTAATGTAAAACGATTAAAAGGAAAGTTTTTCGAATGGGTGTGGCTCGTATCGGGGAACAATAAGGGGTTGAAGTTCCCGTTTTAAGTCAAATTATAAAGTTCTGATGACATAATTTATTTGCTTACACACCTTATAAATTACACGAACATTATCGGTTTGTTAAAGTTGTTGGGCTTAAGTGATTACATCTTACGTTTCAAGTTTTTGAAGAATGGTAGAGCAAAACGCTATGATATTCAACCTAGTTTTCATGTGTCCTGACATTTTGTTTAGAGTTTTTAAGTCACTGGTGTGTAAGGTTGTATTAGTAATAAGCATAATTTTATGACTAAAACATGATAGCTATTTAAAACTTGTCCGGAGGTACAAAAACTGAGTATTTTTCCGGCGAGTAGCAGCTCTATATAATTGTACAATTAGACAATCGGCGCATCGGCGGACCGTGAGCCATTAGGGTTTTAATTGAAAATAGCGTAAAGGCTGTAAATTGTGAGTGCACCCCAGACTGCAATGTCTCTCTGTCCTCTTCGATTTAATTATTACCTACCCGCTCGCCCGCTGTCCGTTCTGCGGGTTACTCCACTATTCTTTGATTAAAAGTCGATGAGAATTTTGAAAAAGGAATTATTTGGTACTTTTTTAAATGTTTACTTGTTTATGGCCTTTTTTGTAATTATAGGGTTTTCCTTGTATGTGTATTCTACTGTAAATAAGTAGAGTTTAGTGAAGTCTTGTATTCGAAGCAATATTTCTAATAAGAATGAGACGGCAGATGTATATTTTGCATTTAAAATATTATAGGTCAGCACTAATTTTAATACTAAAACCTAACTTAAATATCAACTAGAATTTATGCAGCCTGAAGGTTCCTTATTACCCTGTCAGGAGCAGCGTGATAGATAGCACTTTTTCTAGGCGAGAAGCCACCGAGAGCCCTCCGCGTGATCTTATAAACATAGATTTAAAGAAGAGTCTTAGACGTTTTCATTTTTTATTCACTTTTAAGAAAACTTGAAGTTGTGTTTCTATCTAGGATGTTTTTTACTAATCTGTAAGTTTCTGAAAGGATGCTAATTGGTTGTGGAGTATTGGTAATTCTTACTAGACTTTTTTTAACAAATTAGGATATGACACCAATACTCTGATTAAACCTCTGTATAATCAGAGTATTGGTGTCATATCCTAATAGGTAAGTATAGGTCTACCAGAATCTGATGGCAAAAAGTGAGAAAATAAATTGACTCTACCAATACCGGGGTAATTGGAATAAAACATTTTGATCCTTTTTTTTTTTCTTATAGCGGCTGATTCTGTGAGATAAACATGCAAATATAAAAATTTATCCAATGATCAAGGATATTTTTCGAAAATCTGCTGTCAAAAATTGCCATCAGATTCTGGTAGACCTATAAATACTCTTATTTATAACATTAGTAATTGTGTATCTTCATGCTATGTATTCATTCATATTGTCACTTAATTATTGTTTTGTTTTCCGCTAAAATAAAAATAAAAAATTTACTTGCTTTCTTATTTTTCTTCCAGTTTCTTATCAAACTACAATAATTTTGTTCAAAAAAAGATAACGACCAATTTACGTTTCATGAGAATAGTCCAATTCGTAGTTAAATAGAAAACTGGATCGAACAACGCACTAAGCTGCACTCATATTCCAATACGAAAATACTGGAATTGGGGACCAAGTTCCAACGTGAAATATTTTCAACGTGGGACTTTGACTACGCCAGCTTTGCTTTTCAGCGGCCGTGGTCATGGGTGGACAATGGACATCCCACTTGTGACCATAGCAACCGAAACGTCGCGAATAATAAAAGTGCTCTGCGACAAATTCTGTAAGGGAATGTAGGTAGTATAAATATGAAAGTAGTCCTACGAACGATATTCGCGTAAACCTAAGAAATCATTATTTTAAGCACTTTCTTTCATTCATTCAATCATATTGTAAAAACAAAACACAATTACACAACTAAATTTTTAATACAAAGTCACCCAGTTTTTAATCAAAATTGAAAACAGTTTACACAACACGTAGGGGTGAGTGACGGTCGCGTTTGACCGGTCGTCGGTCGGGTGGGGTCAATACGGCCTAATCGGCACTATCAGCGCGCGTATCGGGGTTCGATTCCCGTGGGTTGTAATTAGATTGTTACTGGCATGCGATACCAATGTGTCATGGTGGAAAAAAATCTCTTGATACTTACTTGATTTTATTCCAGGTATCTAAGATATTTTGATGGGAGTTTATATATTCGCTTGCGCTTTTTATTGGCTATTTTTGTTAGCCTATACTATCCCACTGCTGGACAAAGGCCTCCCCCAGAGTATATTAGCTAAGGCTAAAATATTAGATACTGGCTAAAGCTAAAACATTATTGAGAAGTATTAAAATTTTAAACTCATATCAAAAAATCTCAGTATTATACTAATTACCACCATATTAAATACCACGTTCTCACAGAAAACCGGCGTGAAACAGCGCTTGCGCTGTGTTTCGCCGAGTGAGTGAGTTTACCGGAGGCCCAATCCCCTACCCTATTCCCTTCCTTTCCCTCCCCTATTCCCTTCTCTTCCCATCCCTACCCTCCCCTATTACCCTATTCCCTATGCAGCTCTTGTGATTCTGCGAGTGGCCAATGGCGACCGAAGTTGCTTTCCATCAGGTGACCCGTTTGCTCGTTTGCCCCCTTTATTTCATAAAAAAAAAAAAACTTACCTTCCTTTGCTTGCCTCTTTTCTCGGTGGCGACGGCTTTTCTTCACAAGGAAGCCCTGTAAAAATACACTTAAAGGACATAAAGATTAATAAGTAGGTGCGCACTATGGTTTTAAAACGTTAAAGAATATAACAAGAAACATATTATATGAACGATCACAGTTTATTTGTTTTTATGTTGCTTTCGATTTTAATTGTTATAAAATGCTACCAATTATTATTAAATATTATTTATTGGTTATAACAGAAATTATTTGCTATAACACATGAAATATTGAAAGAACATGCTGTAAATATGAAATAATTGCAAAAATTATATTTATTTTATTGCTTATCTTGCGGATAAATAAATCAAATAAGTAATTATAACAATACGGAGTATCATATACAAAATATAATTTTCTAAAGTTACCTAACCAAATTTTATTACTTACTACTTTTTAGTCATAAAATCTGTCTAAATTATACTGAAATTAAATACAAAAATAAATCTAAAAATTTTATAATATTATATTAAATATTACATTATTATTAAACTTATACATATTTTAAGTTAAAATAAAATTATTCAATAAAGTACCTTTATTACCCTTTAATACCCTATTTATTCGACACTTCGTCAACCAAGTATCAAGTGCGTGCGGGCTGACAACGTAACAATAATATTTCGTCGATAAGAAAGTCAGTTGAGAATTCAATATGCATAATTTGTTTTAACGTATGTCCGTTGCCGTGGCGTGATACTTTTGCTGCGCTGTGCACAAAAAAATATAAAAAAAGTAACTTCTTAATACAATAAAACATGAGGACGAAGCAATTAATAACTTTCTACGAAAGGTTAACTTATACTTTATTATTGGAAGTGCGATGAATTTGACCACTGGCGCGGAAAAATTTCTAAATTAATATTATTGTAATAAATAAATTTCCTTGGGCGTTTTTTGTGGGTGTAGCGTGTCTGTTATAATAGAGCAGACCTTTGGAGCTGTCGGAGCTCGTCGTAAAGTACGCCAAGTGTTATCTGAAACGGTGAACAAACCAACAGCGGTTAGTGAACAGTAGCATAGGAGCTACGTTAGTAAATGTTAAAGAATGAGTAATGAAAATCGGCCAAGTGCGAGTCGGACTCCGTACCGTTATAGAGCAAAAATAGGCCAAAAATTGTGTTTTTTGTATGGGAGCCCCCCTTAATTTTTTATTTTATTTAAATATTGTTATTAATTATTAAATTACACATATATTTAAGGCATTTGTGAAAATTTCAAGTGCCTACCTGTTGCCATTATTGATATCGAGTAAAAAAAGCCAAAAAAATCACGTTTGTTGTATGGCAGCCCCCCTTAAATATTAATATTATTTTGTTTTTAGTATTTGTTGTTATAGCGGCAACAGATATACACAATCTGTGAAAATTTCAACTCTCTAGCTATCACCGTTCTTGAGATACAGCCTGCTGACAGACAGACGGAAAGACGGACAGACAGACATCGAAGTCTCAGTAATAGGGTTCCGTTTTTACCCTTTGGGTACTGAACTCTAAAAATGAGTAAGAGCCTGCGACGGCCAGATTTTTCTCAGTTTAGGAAATCTGATAGTTTACCTGTTTGTGACCTTTACAGAGGTAAGAACGACCAGCAACTATGGAGTTTCGGTCGCGGATACTTTAGGAGGTATCCAGTTCTGAAGGTCTACCTGACCTTCGAGAAAGAGTAAAGCCCAATTTCATAGCTTATATTCTAGTGTGGAGGAATCTCGTCTTCCAGTGCCGGACATTTTTGACAGTTGCTTCCCACTGCCAGACACCCTTAAACTTTCTTAAATTTTTATACTTTAGACTTGGACTAGTCAGTCGAAATCATCCTACCATTATTATAAATGTAAAAATTTATGAGGAGGGATGTTTGTTACTCCTTACGCAGAATTTACTGAACTGGTATATAACTTATGTTCAGTTCATACTACTTTTTATCCCAGGAAACGGTTCCTACATTGCCGGTGAAGCCGCGGGCAGGAGCTAGTTGAACATTCAATATCATTATCCACGAAATCTTCGACAGCTATCTGACGTACATAAATTACATGCGGGGGGAAGCAGCCATGCGGCGCGTCTTATCAGCTATCACCCCAGGAATATCACAATTAATGAACTAAAACCTAGCAGATGTTGGACTCACTTTGAAGGAAAAGAAAGTCTAGCGACGCATGGTCTGCAATGGGGATTTTGGACTGTTTTCCTTCAGATCTGTCAGCTACTCTTGAAAGTCTCCAAAGATTGCAACGGCTGCCAAATATTTAAACAGCTGTCTACAGTAATATATACGATTGAGAGCAATACCAATATTATCTACATGGTTTTGATCGCCTGTTTATCGCTTGGATTCTATGGCTCGAAATGGTTCGTGTAATATTACACACAGTGCTGCTCGCCAGTTCTGTTTTACTTGAACTTGGCTTGACACGCTACCGCGTGTCTAGATCATGGATCTAAGATGGAGATGCTGCAAAAATTTCAGCTGCGAATATCCGGAGGACGTACGTACCCTTGCCGATACCTATAAATTTATTTGGATGTAAAGGTTTGTATTGCGTGAATGCTGACTAATCAGTGCTACTCATTGTGTTAACAAGAACGTAGAAGTTAACTCACGTAGTCACTATTTGGTAGTATTATGTGGCTTAACGCTGATGACTCTACATGAAGATAATTTAGTAAGTTATGATTTTTAATGCAAATGGGTATACTATACCATCCTTGACTGCAACTTGTAGCAATACCCAAAAATGCTATTGTAACAAACAAAATGCTTGCCACAAAAATGTCTGTTTCTGTAGTTAACTGAATTAATTTGAATAAACCACCATAGACAGGTCACAGGTGATTTGGCTCAAACAACATAATTGTTAGAAAAAAAACGTGTCGGTTTTTTTTTTTTGTAACAGTTTTATCGATTCTATTGTATTTGTAGTGTCTTTTGTTCAAGGCTTCCTGGACGAAACCGCACTTTCTTACTCAACCGTGCACACATATAAACCTCTAATTACATTTATATTGGTGACCACCTCAGCAGGTGTACGGCCAAGCGTAACGGACATCGGTGATGCGGAACTGCAATCTAAAATGGAGCTTAAAGCTCTCACGATAGAGTCCCCAATAGCCTACAAACGCCATCGTCTTCAACCGAAATTGGGATCGATCGAAAGAATTTATTAAGAGCGTGGTTAGGTTCAATTTGGCGTGCACTGAAAATTCGGTGGAACAATGACGTATCCCCATATGTAAGGTCAACAGCATTCGACGAATTTGAACAAAATTCGGTTCAGCAATTACCGAACGTGTCTACTGTCGGCGAATTTGACGGACGCCTCTACATCAATTGTTTCTCTATCAATGATATTTTGACAAAAAGCGTGATCTAAATTATGGCCCTATTTCGGGGTTGGAGTTATTTTGATGTTTGAGGTATGACATTGGCGTAAATGGCGTTGTATGCTTCTTTTTTCTGTCACCTATACATTGCGGTGCTAAAGTATATCCTATGTCTGATGTGATTATTGTAAATTTTAATAGGCTTTAGGATATAAAATAAAGTTTAATAAAAATGCGATTTTAGTAAAATTATTATACCAGTATTTAAACAAACTATACTGTACTCGGCGAAACATGGCGGTAGCGGTTATTGACTCCCTGTCATAAACTACAAGTTTTTGACAGGGAGTCAATGATCGCTACCGCCATGTTTCGCCGAGTACAGTATAGCTATATTTTTTCTTCAATAGCGATATATGTAATTAGTGCATTAAAATTTTTATTACCTCATTTTTTACCAGTAAGGTTATTTGCGTTAGATTCAATTACACCGCCTTAGAAAAATAGAAAAAGAAGACCTCTACTACCGACATATAGGGTAGTATATCTGTACAAAACACATTGCGGCTTGTATCAATAAGCTCGTAAAAACGGCCATAATTAGCGGCACCCATCCAACACATGTCATTCTAAACAAAAGTTCTTTATATGAGAAACTAATTATCGGCCAAGAGAGAGACGGAATATATGGCAACACACGACCCAGAGAGGGACGGAAGGTAATGATGATCGGAAGCAGATTGGCACGCTCCACTGACTACTGACCGAATACAGTTTTTTCATTAATTAAAACTAAAGTCCGTTTGATAAATGATATCCGTTCGAACTTGCGGTCGAACTATTTGTGTATCGGCTCCTAATGTTGAGCCCGAAAGACCGAAATCTAATAATTAAGAGTCATTAGGCTATAACAGAGTTCTGTACATGGACATTGGACGCTGTTAAGCATTTGTGTATCATTCCACAGAAAAAAATACGCATTGAGTTATGAATGCAGTCATGTTCTTTAGATCATTTAGAACGTTTAGAAGACTGCATTCATAACTCAACAAAAACTTTGTGGGTTAATACACTAATGCGTAACAGTAACCACATAAATACTTACCTACTCAGGTTTTATTATTACGCATGTTACGCATATCAACGCGTGTGTAAAAAAAGCGATTTTCGTGTGAAAAAGCAAAGTTTTGAAACTGGTAGAGCTGAAATTTTATAGATATAGAAACACTGAAATATACCTAAAAGATAGTTATACAGATCTTCTCCTGCAGCATATAAACGTTGTTGTCCTTTTGCTAAATTTCAAGTTTCTAGATTTAAGGGTTTCTGCTTTGTCTTCCAGTTAAAAATTCAATCGACTTTGCTTGCATATTATAAAGATTTTTAGACTTTAATACACTTAAATCAATTTTGTTATCAATTCATTAGAGATTAAAATTTAAATACATACAAGAAACATGCAAAATAAAAATCTGTGTTTGCATCTCTACATCCCGAACTCTACATATTCGCAACATCGTTAAGTATACCCTTAATGGCATTAACCATAACCAAAAATAACCTATAAATCACAATCATGCAAAATCGACCCTTCAGAGGCTATCCAAATTCAAATTGACACCATAAAATCGGTCTTGGCGAACGCTCTCCCGGGCACCGACAATGCAGACCTAACCTACGCCACTTACGCCCGAATTGGCTTTAGCAGCCTTTAATGAGCTATTGAAAAATGATAGCAAAAATACTTCCCTTAAAAAGAAATTATCATAAACCCATAAGGGTTAACAGTTCCCATGTGATTTCTGGTAAGCGAATACAAACCTTATCCAAGCGGAATAGGTCACAAAATCAAATAATACTATCTCGTTCCATAAAAGATCATCTTTACGAATGAATGACATAGACAATTTGAGCCTTATCATCATACGAATAAGGCATTTCGGTGTAGTGTCGGCGGTAATGTTATGATAATTTTTTTAAATCATAAAGAGCGTATGCAAATTTTCTTTCGGCCTGTGTCGAAGGATTCAGGGCCCCATCGATATGGCGATGACAGATGCTAGCAGATTCAAAACAACATATCAGATTTCATATTTAATAAATTTAATCATGATTTATTTGTGAAATCCAGACAAAACTTGCAGATGTTACAAAACTCTATGTAGAGTCCAGTAGTTATAGGAACAAAATAACTTAATTATAACAATATTTTTATACATACTTACATTTTGTTTTATAATATACAGGTTATAACAAAAATAAGTGATAATACTTTAGGGTGTGTACGTGTTCCTTGTAGAGAGTTCATTTTTGTATGGGCAAGGGCCCGAGCGTCACGAGTTTCTCCATACAAAAGTGAAAAAAATGTTCATCTTTCAGCGCTGCTACTTTCACAGTGAACTCTCTACAAGGAACACCTACACACCCTAAAGTATTATCACTTATTTTTGTTACACCCTGTATAAAACTATTATAGAAACTACGTCCACCTATGGTCTGTGAAAATAAATTTTATTTGGAATATCATTTAAATAAAATCTGAATAAGACATCGATATTTTGAATAAAAAGACGTTCTATTCAAATTGACGGCCATCAAAAGGTTTTTTGTTTCTTTTTTTAAACTAAAATGCGTCAAAAAGTAGCGGTTTTGCGGGTATAATTGCTTTACAATTATTAACGGACAGCAACTTAAGGGATCTTACAAAAATATGGAGCAGGACTACTTTAAAATTATTACAGGAGAAAATATGATAATTTCCTATTGATAATTTGATACCGCATTACATAACATCACCTACCTACTTCCTAAAATAATTCATGTAATATTTGTACTTTCACCAAACTTTTATAAAAATACAATATTATCAAGAATAATGCTGACTTAAAAATCACATCGCATAACGTGTTAATAAATTAAAAGAAAAAATACAATGTTTCATTATTTTTCATTATTTATGTAAATATTAACAATTTACAAAAAAAAAACTTATTCTATTTTCAATTTATTTTGTACAAGATGTCGCCCGAAACACCGTTGCGCCAAAATTCGTTCATCGCGCGGGAATTGTACATTTTTCCGGAATAAAAAGTATCATATATCCTTTCCCGGGACTCCAAAGTATCTCCATACCAAATTTCAGAAAAATCGGTTCAGCGGTTTGGGCGTTAGAAGGTAACAGATAGACAGACAGACATACACACTTTCACATTTATAACATTAGTATAATAATATTAGTATGGATATACAAAAAAAAACTTTTCAACTTATTTAAAAAGTTCCGTCTCCATACAATAGCCGGCGCCCATGTAGTGATTGTAGACAGGTGGTGGTCACGCGTCATCGGCCAGCGCGTGCCCCCTGACGGTCGCCCGTGACCCGACACCCGACGACGACATTATAATGAGGTAGGTATACTAACTATAGATCTACCAGAATCTGATGGCAATTTTTGACAGCAGATTTTCAAAAAATATCCTTGATCATTGGATAAATTTTTATATTTGCATGTTTAACACACAGAATCAGCCGCTATAAGAAAAAAAAAAGGATCAAAATGTTTTATTCCAATTACCCCGGTATTGCTAGAGTCAATTTATTTTCTCACTTTTTGCCATCAGATTCTGGTAACCTATACTTACTTATATTGTGAAGTATTCATAATAAATTTATGAATGAATTTTTAAGTGTCGCATATTGTAAAGTATTATATACATAATACTTTACAATATGCGACACTTAAAAACATTGTGTTACGAAATTCTGTACTTACTTCTTCAGATGCTCCTAGAGTTGGCGGACAGACACTGAGATGGTCGCTCGATGCTCACTCTAACGTTATAATGAGATCCTACGATGAATATTACAATAAACAACATTAAGTGGCTGTTTCACCACTTCCTGATAAGTGCCGGATAGGCTATCCACAACTTATCTGACAGATACTCCATAGTCTAATAGTCAGCATTAACACTCTTAATTTCTATATGAAATTCAGTGATGATCACGTTTCATCAAATGTAGAGCTTGCGGGCTAATCCTGACATGGTCGCCTGACACCAACGACGATGGTATAATGATGATACAATGAAATCACTTTATGCGACACTTAAAAAATACATGCAGACGAACATAATATAACTTTCTCCTTTTTGGAACTCTCCTTACTAAATTGAAGACATGAGTGGTTGACCCGGCTAACTAACATTTTAAAACATAAGAGCAATTATTCATTTCTTTTTCCATATAATTTGAACAAACCTTGTAACTTAACTACTCCATCATCTGCCTAATATATTTAGCTATACATAAAAGAATCCACACTTTTTTGATTTAAAATGATTTTCTCGGTTTAGAGCCTCCATTTATGCAAAAATAATTTTGAGGCTTTAGAGCCTCCATTTATGCAAAAAAAACGTCAGTTTTCAAATTGGTACAAAGTTTACAGGCTTCATCCGCTTCAATTTCGGGATAATGATAGTGACGATCCCGTTTCATCGAATTTAGAGTGTGCGAGCTAATCCTCACATACTATGGTCATCTGACTTATAAGTTATATAACTTATAATATAATATTGTAATGTCTTCGTTTTCCTCATAGTTAATAGTGTCACCCATCATCGGTAGCACGAAAGGGCAACCCCTGACATAGTCATTCATGTTCAATGCTCAATGGGTCATGGCCTGACATTTTACTTTCGCTGTAGGTCGTTGACAATTGAAGAAACGAGTGGATGAAGTGGGTAACTAACATTTTACAACATAAGAGCAATTACTTATTTTTCTGATATAATTAGAACAAACCTTATAACTTATCATCATCTAGCTAGTATATATAGCTATACACAGAATCCTTTTTTTATTTCAAATCATTATCCCGGTCCTCCATTAGTGCAAAAAAAACGCCAGTTTTCAAATTATTAGTTACCCACTTCATCCACTCATGTCTTCAATTCCAATTTCCAGTTATCAGTTTCGGGTTATTGTAAAATACACAATATGTAAGTATTCTAAACATTGCAATTTGTAATACTACAGAGTAGATTTTTTATTAAACCTAAACTAGACGTAACTGCTCCTATTTTAAACGTAATCTCAAATAAGAAAGATGAACAAATTATAGATATGAAACGCGTAACGAATCTAAAATACGATTAATATTACAATAGTAACGGGTTTAAATGTAGATTAATGATCGTATTCGACGAGGAATCGATTATTCGAGAATCGATGCAATCATCAATATATATTACACGGGCTGATTACCACGACTCTATTGTCACCTTTCTTTCTGTAATAATTGATGACGTACAATTTCATACATGTTAGTGATGTGGCTCTTGTTTTGCATGATTAAGCTTTTTGCATAGTTTTTTAGGGTTCCGTACCCAAAGGGTAAAAACGGGATCCTATTACTGAAACTTCGTTGTCTGTCCGTCTGTCTGTCCGTCTGTCCGTCTGTCTGTCTGTCTGTCTCCAGGCTGTAACTCAAGAACCGCTATAGGTAGACTTCTGAAATTTTCACAGATTGTGTATATCCGTTGCCGCTATAACAACAAATACTAAAAACAAAATAAAATTTATTTTCAAGGGGGGCTCCCATACAATAAAGGTGATTTATTGGCCTTTTTCCTCAATTCCTCAATTATATTATAAATTCTCAATTATATATGCAATTCAATAACTAATAATAAAATTAAAATAAAATGAAAATTTAAGGGGGGCTCCCATACAAAAAACTAAAATGTTGGCCTATTTTTGCTCTATAACGGTACGGAACCCTTCGTGCGCGAGTTCGAGTCGCACTTGGCCGATTTTTTTTTTTCTAGATAACGAATACAGGAGCAAAGATTGTAAGTTACCTAAAAAAAGAAAGAAATACTTAATTGAATCATTAAGGATATACATACATAATATGTTTTTTGGGTTAAAGGCTAATTTACTTGCATTTTACTAGGTGTATATTAAAAATTTATAGTCTACCTACTTTACTGTTAAGTATTTAAATATTATTAATCTCAAAATCTAAAAAGAAAACACCCTAGTTAACTTTCCGCTGTTGCGTAAGGAATAAGAATCATAAACAATGCAATATACGCTTTCGCTTTTATACCTCCGCGACACATTATACTTAGTGTACTCATTGTGTATTTTAATGTTGCTATTCAATAATGATATTGAAAGAAAAAAAAAGAAAAAAATGACGGAAGTCCCATTCAAATTTGATATTCGAAAGTGGAGCATTCAAAAAACGAACTCCCATCAATTAGAGTAACTCAATACTGTGTCACATTAAAATGACGAGTCGCACTAATGGATTTCCAAATTTGAATTCCAAATGTGTTCGAACGCGTTCGACAGCATCGACTTCGAAACCACAGATAGTTGCAATATTATTATTGCATATAATAAAATGAATATTATAGTGCTGCTTTTGTTTAATACAAAAGTTAAAGTTTCAAGTATCTAACTCAATTTTTCATTTTCAAGTCTAGCTGGTACAGTTGCCAATGTCGTTTGCCAAAAGCCTGCTTAAGACTTGTTGAGCTAATATTTGTAATAAGTAAACAATGCAAGTATCTCCAACTGCTTAACGTTTTGGTGAAAAAAATTGTTTACCTTAGCACTCTATCAAATCAGTATTATGGTTAAATTTTGTAGAGATTATTTTGCAGAATCGATTTTTTTGTGTACACCTTAACTTTGGATGGACTTAAAAATTTAAACATAAAAACAAGGGTAATATACTGTAAAAATGACCACAACAGATGAATGTCACAAAGTATTTTATTAAAAAGGAATTACAAGAAGAGGATTACACACTGATCATTACAATATGGAGCAAAAAATAGTAACAACACTATTTAAGTCACCTCCGCCCACAGACAGACGAACACACAAACCGATCTCATTACTAACAATGCACCATATATTACTCCGTTTCCGGTGAGAATTCGATCTGCTTTCCTTCTCTAACGGATTATTAAACTACACCCGTCCCGCTCTAAATGATCGCCTGGACGCATCAAGATCATTAGGTGGCGATACACTGATTTGTATGGAAATAGATTTGCTTACGATTTCGCCGGAGCCATCGGACTAATTTTAGATTTAATAATATTTCATACTAAAGTAGTGTCGTAAGATTAATTCAATAAACTCGACTGAGATAGAACGGACAAGTTATTATAAAGTAAACGAAATTTTCAATCATATTTCAATACAATTGGAACAAAATGGTTTAAAAAAGCCTTAAATAACAATAAAAATAATGAAAACATGATGGAAAAACAAGAAAGCATAATCATACGACAGGTGACAAAAGTGCGTACAAAAAACGTATCACTCCAATCATTGAATGGAGAGCCGAACCGTAAAACACAAAGTGACATTGGCTGCACAGAATGGGATCGTGTTTAAAAAAACAACAATAAGGCTGAATGGAGTCCCTTCATATGCAAATCGAAGCTAAAATTTTTGACATAACCATAAAAGATGGATCATTGTAAAATGAATGGGACGAATTCAAATATTTAAACAATCGTTCGATACACATTTGCGTTCGATTTTTGAATACATATTTGCTTTTTTGCTTACAATAGGCTTAATGTAAAGTTATTAACCAGCAATATGTAGAGTGCCCCAGAACCTTTTCGCATTCTATCACTAACGCGCATCCTTACTTGAAAATTAAAATTCATAGATTTTTTTTTTTTGCGGAAGGATCAAAATGAACAATGAGTTAGATAATTATACGACCCAGACTGGCATACGGTTGCGTTTGATCGAGAGGAGTGGAAGACTTTGGGATGTTTGCCCAGCATGGGACAGCATATTAAGGCTCTTAAAATTTTTTGTGACTATCCATCTATTGACGGTCGCACCAAACTGCAAAATAATAAATTAATGACTAAAATAGTCTAGCCTTAATTGCAACTTATTCGACTTCATATCTGTAACCCGTTTCGATTCATTTCAGTTTATATATTATGTTAACAAAAAAAAAAAAACGTCGTTTTTGTACACGGTTAATACACGACATAATATAAGTTTTACATTACTGCATACTTTATTTACACTTTACATTTAGATTTTGAAAAATTTAAACTGAGCATCCAACAAACTGAGAGTGCATATTTTTGTTGAGAACATGAAGTCGATCATGAAACATGTGCCGACGAACAATGGTGCTAGTCATTAGTATATTTGAATATAGAGGGGAGATACTGCTCAGCCTTGCATAAGTAATTATAACAATTATTTTTTGATAGATAATAAATTATCGGGACATCTTTCGGATAATATTGATAACGGTTCCGATTTTATCTTTTTTAAATTAAGCTATAAAGACTGTGAGATATATAACAGAAACAGTAGTTAAATTAACTACAAAATATAAACTATCTGTAAATATACCGTGTAAAAAACATAACAAAAACAAACATAAACTCCCAAAACAATAAACCTGCCACATTATTAAGAGAGATGTGTGAAAGTGTTCCAAAGAAATTGCTCTATCTGATCAGCTGTTAAAATAGGGGATATAAATAAATGAACAAATAGTCGACCGTCTTAATATAACATTAGAATGTGAACCGAACACATCTGTTTGAGAATCGGAGGAAGCGGAAAAAACTCTTATTGAGTTACGTCGTACTCGTTATACAACGATAAAAAGTGAATCTAATGAATCTAAATTTAAATTCGATTTGCTTACAAATGAAATTTTAAAAAAATCTAAGTGTTAGTTAGACTTTAATGTACCCTTAGTATGGGTTTTATTCCAAACATCAAAACTAAGCAGCAGCAGTCGAGGCGTATGGTGCTAGTTTTAGGGCCTGTTTCACTACTTCCTGATAAGTGACGAATAGGCTATCCACCAATTAACTTGACAGATCAAGTATGGAGAATCTGTCAAAAAAAGTTGTGAATAGCCTATTCGGCACTTTATCAGAAAGTGGTGAAACAGGCCCTAAATGTTGTTTTTTTTCGATGATCTACATTAGATCATAAAACATTGTATGACTTCTGTATGTAGGTACATAATTTATAAGGTTTTTACCTTATCCGATAAATTTCCTTACTGAAGTTGAAAACTTTGTCAAAATAACGTTTATAATTTTTGAGAAAATTGCGGATAAAGATGCTTATTATACATAAAGCCCAGAGTTAAACAGAGAAAATTCTTTTTTGAGTACATTGGAAAAGGACAATTATTTGAGAAAACTGTATCTAATGTTGACTATAATAATTACAGACTGCCGAAGAACCAAATTTTAGTCTTTATCTACTCTTATATTAAGTCCTCAAAGTTTTCGCACTAAATTATAGGAAATAATAAATTCAGTTTTCATTTAACTTGGCCTCAAGTCGTTGTTAATGATTTTAAAGTCATAAATGTAATTAAGATTATTCATTAGCGATTGCTCAAAAATTTCATTTATTTTAATTCTGTAGTTGCTTTAATTCATATTGTAGACGTACATCTTTTTAAATACTAGAAAAGTGGATTTCTTTCTAGAAAAGAGTACAATTAAAATCATTACTTTAAAATTTTTAGACACCTCAACTTTGGACAAAAAAAATCATGTAAAGAAGGCTGAAGTTTAAGAGCAGCAGCTATAAAAGGGACACCCTGTACCCAATATTCGCCGAGATTTCTACAAAATACATAATCAATATCTAACATTCAATGTATTATTATTTATTAATGTGTTAAACCATGAAAATTATGAAAGACTAGATAACACTCGAAACTTCTTTACGCAAAACAACTATAGACGTACATTTTTCCCGGATAAAAAGTAACCTGTCCATTCCTGGGACTCAAAGTATTTCCTTAAATTAGAGCTAAATAGGTTCAGTAGTGGGCGTGAAGTGGTAACAGACAGACACACTTTCGCATTTATATTAGTATGAAAGTTTGGATATGGATGTGACATATTTTAGTATATTTTCTTCAACACTTCAGCACTCGAGTTGCAGGCGCAGTTGCAGTGAGCAGTCAGCACACTGCGCCCGCATCATCAACACGCAATTGAGTTCGAGACCCGGGTATAGAACCAAATAGATGTGGCAAAGTGGCACTTATGTGCCACTTTGCCACATCTATTTGATAGGCCAAGAATTATTTCTTGGCCTATAATAATGATTGATGATAATAGATATTGCAAAGCAAAATATTATTGTAGAATTTTTATATTGTTTATTTTTTTTTAAATAATGTTGGGTTCTTTAATTGTGACAACAAATCTAAAAAAATGTGATAGTATAAAAAAAAAGACAAGCCTCCCTTCCCTACCCTCAGCTGCTGCTGCTGCTGACGTAGGTACACTAGAAATCTAAAAAAATCAAAAGTTTTTGCAGTAATATTTAAAACTAGATGACGCCCGCAACTCCGTTGCGCCAAAATTCGTTTATCGTGCGGGAACCGTACATTTTTCCGAGATAAAACGTATCCTTTCCCGGGACTTAAAGTATCTCCATGCCAAATTTCAGCAAAATCGAATCAGCGGTTTAGGCGTGAAGAGGTAACAGACAGACAAACAGACAGTGATGGACAGACAGAGACGGACAGACAGACAGACACACTTTCGCATTTATAATATTAAGTATGGATATCTTTAAACTTTTTGAAACTACTTCTCTAAATATCAAATTTAATAGCAGGAAAGGTTTTAAGAGTAAAAAAGACGAAGTGAGCATGGTGTCCTGTCTGACTTTTTTACAGTCTGTGGCTGGAGACGAAAATGAAATAGTTAATTTTGAATTTTTGAAGAATATAATGACGATTAATTAATTAATGATGGCCGATTGTGGTGAAACAATGACGCGGCGGTGAGCGCGGGGCGCCATGTGGGCTCACTTGAGTCACTACATAATACACCTTATATACCCATATGATAGAGCTCAATTTCAAAGTCACACTAGAAATATTTTAAAAGACCATAGATTTTTTTATAGAATAGATCAAGGACACGCAGAAATGAACGCAACATAATACAGTAAATATTGTTTAATTGTACCAAATTACGCTATAAAATTTTAATTATGTTTTTAGATTTTGGTATCTTTGAATAACATAATTATTTGTATTTAAAGTGTTTGCCTAGCAAATATGGAAGTAAATTAAGAAATTAGATTTAAGTACAATTTAATTTTCTTTTGCCGCCGGAAAAGAAGCTAAATATGCAGTTAGTTAGTACACATTACCATTTCTACCAAAAATCCATGGCATTATAATACTGGGATATATTTAATTTTTTAAGTTAGCTATCATAGAAGCAAAAAATACTCGTTTTGTGCGATTCGACAAGGATTTTGATGATGATGATTATTCTGATCCTGAAGGAACTAAAAATAATATTTGAATCTACCGTCATTTTTTAACTTTTAAATATGGATTACTATTAACTCCTAATTAGATCAGATCAGAGAGATTATAAATGCAAAAGATTGATGATATTAGAACAACATGACAGTTGGGAATAAAAATCTAAGTTACAACAAGTACTAATAAAACGGTTACGCCCCATAAACTTTGGACTTGGGCCGGAGTACGTCGGCGTTGAGATGCGTATCGGTTATTGCCTCTACCATCACTTTTACTAGATATAATTAAAAGAAATTATTTTATAATGCCTACTTGGTACCTACCTAATTATTTAATTCGAAAGTTTGGCATACTGATTGCCACTGACGTAGAGGAAAAGCGATCTAACTGGATACCCATGTAGTCTCATTAATGAAGTTGTATAAAAAACAATTAAGTTGTAATAACACCAATAACTAAATGACACTATAGATTCTGTAAAAATCTTTGTGAATTTTGTAAATAGGGTGTTTTAGTGGCCAAAGTTTCAAAAGTAATGATTTTACTACAGCATATTAATTTCAATACATAGCCGTTAGCCAATTGTATTTTGGCCACCTGTCATACAGAACATTTTTTATTTTTATATTGATGAAGTGGTACCACCACAGAATGTTCGTTGTTTCCTCCAATGTCGAAAGTAAAGATTAACGACTCTAACAGCCAAAAGCCTCAAAACGAACAAGATCGAACTACAAAACGACAAGACAACCACTTCTAGTAATTACATCCATAGAGATATCGTAAGACTTGAAACGAACAATTTCGGTAATGTAGCCGTCGCGTATCGGCTGCCAGGCGGATTTGAACCTTATGCCAATACGATACAGCCATCGAACGAACGTCGTTACACCTCACAGAAATATTCAACCCTTAGAAAACCGCGATGTGCATTTCGATAATAGACCGTAGAGCAGTTGTGTGCAGAGACCATTCGATAGAGAAAAAATCGTAAGAATAAAATAACTATATGAGATGTAGAGTTTGCAACTACAATAATAGTATTGTGATATCTTTAAACTCTTCCAAAGTGTAACTTAATTTGATTACCAATATAATGCATATGACGTATTTGTGTGTTATAGAAATAAGTTTTATCTGATTTCACGATTTGCAGATTGATATCACAGTTATTATTGTTAGATTTAAGATGCATTCATTAATATTATTACACATGAAATATCTTTGTAAAATCATTTATTTTATTCTTGTACCAAGCATCAATCTACTATACACATATAAACTTATATACCAAAAAAAGCAGGGTCTGTATCTTCAGTACTCTGCAGAAATCGAGGCCATCAAAGTATTCAAGATGTTACCCGGCACGGATTATTGCACGGCGCTGCTGCCTCGTGATTGCCGAACCGCACTTTCATATCGATATTGAAAACATCAGCTGATGCGAAATCCGTAATGCCTCATAATATTATGGCCAAGAGCCAGTGACAACCAGACTTTCGACATTTTGTAAAAGCTGAAAGTTCCTGTAAATGACCCCATATATCGAAGGTTAGGCAGACCTCCAGAACTGGATACCTTCTAAAGTAACCGCAACCGAATTCGGTTGTTGGTCGTTCTTACCTATAGAGGTAAGTAAGTCATATACAGGTAAACTTTCAAGCTTTTATAAAATGACGAAAGTCTTCCTGTCGCTGGCTCTTACTCTATTCCGTAGATAGTCCGATCCGATAGTAGTTTGTAATATTAAGGGTAAAAGGTATAATCATTAGGCTAGTCATACTGATATTATATGATTAGTATGTTTTGATGATGACGACTGACAAGTAAGAAGTTTAGACCATTAAAGCAAGAAAGTAAGTATGTTCGGTAAGCCTATGTAAGCATGGCTAGGAATAATATTATTATACCTTTCCCAAATTCTACTTTTTATCTTTTCAACGGCAACTTATCAACAAAATTTCCAAATGTTCTTTAAGGTTTTCATCAATTCAAAAACATTTCTATACATAATTTAATTTAACTCATTACAAACGGGGAAAATCCACTCAAACAAAACCCTTTCAATATTCGTCGAAATTAACTTTTTTCATAGTCCGGAGGGCCAATAAATCATCTGAAAATTAATAATTAATAACGAAACATCCCGAACCGACGTCCTGTTAATATCAAACGTAAATATTCCAGATTTGCCCGAGGAGGGATGATTTTTTGATTTTTTTCTATTTCTTTTACATTTCGCGGACTTTGACTCGCGATCAGCATAACGTGGACATGTAGGTACTATCATACAAGTTGATTCACAGGTAGATGGGGGATCTACGTAATTTGGTACTGATATTATGTCAAATCCAGTCGACAGAACACGACTAATATTGAATTGACATAACTTTTCCAATTGACGCAGGTCCGCCATCTGCCCATGAAACAATTTCTTCGATGGTACATTGTACACAAAACTCAAATATTTTTTAATAACCTGTTTATACCAAAAGTACCAAAAAATTGTAACAAACCTACGCATTTCTTTTTACATTAAGTATCAGAATTCAGAACGTAGTAATAAGGTAACTTATTTTGACAAACTCCAACATAAAGTAAGTACGAAAGTAAAAGTTAAAAGTGATCAGGAAAACAGTTATTAAAACAATAATTATTATGCAACTGCATTATTTTTACACATTACAAAAGGCACACATAAACATTTTTACGTGATCAAAAGTAAAGAAAATAAGTAAATAATTGCATTAAAATAAATGTCGTTGCATTGAAATAAAAATCATTACCTTTTTAATAACCGGATGCAATTTTTATATTTTACTTTGTTAATTTTTGTCACAATGATCAATGATATCAATTCTGTAAGATATCTTAATCATAAAAATATAACCCATCTTGCATTTTCGTCTACTTATATATTTTTTTTCTGTCAATTTAATACTACTTAATTTTTTCAAGGTAAGTATGTCCACAATTTCCTTACTCTACCCCTTTCTGTGTCGAAGTAAGGAGTGTCGGTAAGGTGCAGCTGCTTTGAAACCACCCCCACCCTACCTTATAAATGCTTTCTTTTATTTACTTATCAACTTATAAAATTATATTAAATCGAAAAAATATTACTCCTTGCTGTTATTAACATTCGGTTGCAATGTAAAAAGTTTTCCCTTCTTAGGACTTGTGAAATATGGAGTTACATTTCAGGAATTAAAGTTAGGACCATTGTTGTATTCGTGTGTTATAGACATAAAATAATATGAAGGTAGTGTAGTCACATGAATGACGTTTTATGATTGTTTGGGGCCATTTTGAGTTTTGACTTTAGATTACTAGAAGTGGAACTTTGTTTCTTATGTTAAGGATTTTACTGACAAATATAATGCTTTATCCAGAATTCTGAATGTTTGGTAAGGCATATTGTATAAAATGTTTTTAAAATATATTATTCAAACTATTAAAGAAGCAACACAATGAAACTTCAAGTTCACCATGTTATTGTTGTTGTCAGGGGTAAGATGGTCAAAAGGTTTTTAGGTCAATGGTGACACACGTTTGAACTTAGAAGCATTGTAAAAAATCCTTCTTTTCTTCTAAATCAAGTCGCAAACAATAAAATCGAGACCAAACCTAGACATAAAAAATGTATGGGATTTGAATAAAGCATTGCCTCGAGCGCACTTGTGTTCTAACTTTATAACGGTCATTGGATGTGCTATGTTTTATAATATTATGAAAACGTCACAAGTCACAACTCACATTAAACTTAAGACGATGAACTATAAGCAGGTAGATTACTAAATATTGACTACCTAACTATAAGTATGATGTTTCTGTACTAAAATAAGCGACTATTAAAGATCATTATTAACATAATTTTACGAATTAATAAAAGTAAAAATAGAACTTGACGTCATCTGTGACGCACTGAATCTTATAGAGATCTTGAAAAATATTGACTGTTGACTCCAGTGTTGTGCTCATCAAAATAATATGTAGTTATCATCTAATTTGTTCACTTACAGGCTACAGCCGATCATAATATAGACCAAAGTACGCACGGGTACTTGAAAAGTACTTGAAAATATAAGCATAATAAATTACAAAACACATTTACACAACGGATAAAACCATACAGAATAGTAATAGTTAAAAAAAAAAAAAACTTTAAAAAAACATGCCTTTCTTTTCAAAAATTTTAACAAATTATTGCATTTCATTGGCTCTTAGTACATTATGCAAAGTTTCGAATTAATTTAAATGGAAAAGGTGCAATATAAATTAATATTTTTCACTTTGATTATGCATTCTAAAATAATGTCGATCACCATGAAATCAATTTTTTAAATTCTCAATGCTCAAGACATCCTCATGCTTACATAATATGAGATTTTGAGTTTTGTATAGAATAAACATAAGCAAAACGAAATAAGAACTTTCTTAATAAATTACTAAACTTATTAAAATATAAATATAAAATTCATACATTGGGGGATGGTAAAAACCACTAACAGTATACCAAAATATATTTTGTTAAATATTATTTAATTTTCCTAGGAAAATTCTGCGGAAAATGGGAAAAGTGTCGTGCGACGACATCTAGCGGCGAGAGGAGTTGAACTGAGTTCCAGACTTGCGAATGGGAAAATGTACTGCGGGGACAATAATTGCAAACGCGATATTTAATATGTATTATTTTTTCTCTATTGTACATTGAAATACTTAATATTTTTGTTCATTCAAAAATACTGCTTCTTAATTTTTTCAGTGGACTCTACAATTTTTTAAAATTTCCTGATGCAGTTTGAGTTCTAAGGAATTTATTCACTTAATTAAATTACTTATTATTCAAGATTAAAATTATTTTAACTATACATAATATTATGATTACTTATAGAATTCCTGATTATAAAATATCGAAGAAAAAAAAATTGTTATGATTGCAAATACAAGAAATGTTTTTACATTCTCGTAATCTTACTGTATTTACTAATAAAAAGTTATGAACTATTGTGAAGAAAATCGAATTACAGTACAATCAAACCCAGTAACCGAATTTCGGGTGGCGCGAAACAAAAACTGACCTACATCTGCGCCCTACCGAGTTCAGCCACCCCTGCCGACTGAGACGCTCCCTACGCATCTTGCCCTTCGCGTTTCTACACCTCAATTATTTCAAGGTGATGGCCTGTCGATGCATCCAATTAATACCTGTCAATAAAAAAAATACGTACATAGAGGCTTTATGTAGAGCACGACAAAAAGCGCTCGGACACACGGAAAGTAAACAAATACCAAGACGTAGGTGCCCGGTCAGCACACCGGGCAGTCGATTGCGCCGCAAAAAAAAGCGCATCCTATTATCGACTCCAACAAAAGGACTTGTGCAGCGATACCTAAGTACACATCTCGATTCATCGTCTCGACTCGATCCGAACCGATCCTATTGGCGCGCCCCACTGTCGCCGCGACGGAACGAGACGCAAGGCGTGATTTTTTAAGCGAGCGACAGAGAGGGAGACGGTCATCTTAGCGACCGAGTAGCGTCCCACTGGGCGGGGCGCGCTAAGGAGTGAGCCTCAGATGCGCGTAGTGGGGCTTCGTCCACAGGATCGCACTGCAGTCGAGTGTCGCGGGTCTGGCGCGCGGCCGCGGACTCCCGCGTACAGGATCACCTTACGTAATAACTACAAGGATCGCTAATTATTAATTAATCGATTGTGAAAGTGAACTTTCGATACGTGATAATTACTCACCCAAGTGAACTCCGTGTTCTGATTTTTTTTTCTCGTATTATTGGACAGTGTTTATTTTGATAACAACATTTTAAACTGAGTGTTTGGACAATTGTTGAAACTGTTGGTTTATTGACTTGGTGTGATGATAGCAGTGGAGATATTTTATGATCTCAAACAGTGACTTCTGATATCAGTGAGTTTTCAGCTGTTTCATTTTAAATGTTTTTATTTAGTTTTTGCTAGCATGAAAAGTGAACATTACATTGTGTTTACAGTATGAAAGTATTTATTTTTAATTTATTTTTGTACAGAGTTACAGTGCTGATTGAAATAATTATTCAAAAACTAATTTTATAAAAAAAAAACTTAAAATTAAATTTGTAAAAAGCTTTATGTTACAAATCTTTAAAATAATGTGGTCATAATACAATTAAGAGTATCATGTTGGATATTCAAATTTTAAACAATAAAAGCATTGAAATGTATTTTTCTGTATAGCGACGGCCATAAGTTCGGATCAGCTGAACCGAGTTGAACACTTTGAGCGTCAAGCAAAGAATTCAAAACTCTATGATGGCAAACATAACTCAATATTATAGGATTACAAATTAATAATTACAAAACAAAACACTTTTGTTGCTTTGTTACACGTATTATGAAAATCAAAAAAATACTTTAAAAATAATAAAATTAAAGAAATCGTGACTCTACATTTTCTAACAACTAAGGGCCCTTCCACACGACTTTTTTTACGCTCGTTTGTATCGATACAAACGCAAGTTGAACGCTCAGCATACGGAAGGAAGCCGACACGTTTTAAACTTCATATCTGCCAAAACACGATGAAAACACGCAAAAGATGAGCGCATCAGAAACGCCCGTCGTCAGTGCGCAAAAAATACGTCGTGTGGAAAGGCCCTAAGCCTCCGCAACAAAATAATTACAAATTAATATAATATTATGAAAGTAATATTTGACCAATAATAATATTTACACTTTTTTTAGCAAATCATACGTATTCATACAAATTTAATTTGTGTGAAAAATATATAATTATTATTATTTCGAGACAATACTTTCTAGAATTGATTAATTTTATTATAAGAAGTATAATTTTAATTAAACACCAAATAAACAGAAAAACTGCATTCTTTATTGCGGTTAATAATTGTATTTTTTACTAAATTCAACTAAGAGTTAAGTAATTTTTTGTGAATAAAATATCAATGTAGAGCTCTTGTAAGCTTCATAATAATTATAAATATCAATGTGACATAAATTTTCTGACTGTATAGTTCTTATTAGATTTTTATTAATGGTAGAAAATAACATTAATAGTATGAGTGAATAATAATTATATTCAAATCAGAAATACAATATGAGTGAAAGATATTCAACAAGCACTGTGTTTTTATTTTTTTCCAGTGATTTCTTTTTCTCTCCTTATTTTGTATATTTTTTTGTTTTGTGTGCAGCATTTATAGTCAAAATATTATTAATTCTTTTTTGTATGTAAAATATTTTTGAATGTAGAAAATTATTTCGTCGATCGTTTTGTTAACATCAATCTTCAAAAGTAGAGTCGAAAGAAAAAAAAAATATCATCATTCATTAAAACACGCTTTCTCGTATTAATATTTTTGAAAATTAATATGTCATTGCTTAGTCTAATTTTATACTCTATCTCAGTCTATATTTAGACCGTATATTATTGCATCAACACATGTTGAACGACATCTCTATGGCGCCCTCATGTGATATTACTTCAGGATCATTATGAAAATTATTTTTATGCGTTACAATTTATTTTTATATCACGCAAGAAAAAATTAACTCCGTTTAAACGTTTTTATAATGACTTTATTGTTCATACTTTTCCATTTGCACGAGGCTGCATTATATTTTTGCGTGATTCTTTTCTTTGGAAATAAAAAATAGATTGCTCGAAAAACTTTATAATTATGTTATTATGGTATTGTCTATAATAGTTTGTATATTATTATCGGAATCATTTAAATTATAAGATTCTAACAAATGTAGAGTTTGCATCACACGTAGATTGGTTTTTTGTATTAATTAGCTTCCATTGAACATTTTCTTTTGCAGTTATTTTCCTTATTCTTAAGACCTTCAGAGACTCAAAAGGCTTTAGAGGACATCCGTCAAGTTCATTCATTAAATCATTTCTTAACATTAATGTAGTTTTAGTAAATGTAATTTATATTTATAAATTAACAAAGTATATTTTTTACGTTTTTGTTTTACAGTTATAATATTTATCGTTCTTTTCATTTTTGTGCCAATTCTTTTGTTTATTTTCGTATTCATTACATACAGGCTAATTTTAGAAATCATGTCACGAATTTCACAATGATAAGTTTCACTGATAAGATACTTTACAATTTCTTTGTTTTACCTATTTAGGAGTTGGCTATAATATGATACAGTTTGGAATTTGTAATTCAGCTTGCAGTATGACTTATATTTTTCTCTTTGGAACTTTACGCTTATGTGTAGTTTTTTTTTTTTTTGTTATTGGATGTGTTTTTGTTCGATGTATTTTTAGATTGATCGTCATGAAAATAATTTTTATTTAGGTAATATATACTTAACAGGTAGGTCTAAATATTAGTTCCAGATAAATTTAATGATACGTTAATTTTAACAACAAATATGAATATCTATATGAATAGTCTTAAAACATTTTCATAAGTACTTGTTTTTTTTATAAATCCAGTCTTGACCTAAACCCTCACTCGCGATGATGATGATGATATAGAGACCTTGTGAAAAAGCATGTTAGTTTGTTTATGTAACGCTATCACCGTACCGGATGCAATATCAATAATCGTGACATGCGAGAATATTGACACTAGACCCCGGCGTGGGAGCTGCGAGCCGACACCTCATCTCACCACCGTCACCACTATGTCACCATCACCATGTCACCTCTAGCTCATTCAAACCTTACAGACCCATTATTGAGCTTTTTTGGGCATTATCACCGAATAACATTTGGACATTATGAACAAAAAAATCTTATAGTCGTCAAAATTTGGTTTTGAATTAAAAAGAGTTAATTTTTACTCTTTAAACTTCCTATACAGAGAATTTAATGAAAATAATTTTAGATCAATGAAAAAGAAATATGTATAGTATTATTATATTACATAATATTTTTTCGTCGCTAGTCGCTATAGTCGCTAGTCGCTAAAACTTTGAAGTTCATTCTTATAAGAATTGTGTAAAAAGTGATTTTCTTATGCTAATAAATAAATACATAATAGTAATAATGTTACTTATTTGCTCAAATTACAGAAGTTTCATTATAATTTTACATGATACAGGAAAGTTCGTGGCTGTATAACAATATGGAATATAACATAGTACAATATTGAAACTGTGCAGGTGCTTGAAGTAATATTTATTCGATAAATTGTGTCTCTACATTTTCATAATTTCTCTATGCGGACCTTTTAGACTATTTCACCTCTTGATAATCTTTATGAGGCTGACTTAAGGTTCACAATCACAAAAATTCTGATCCTAAACAACCATGAACGGTGTGAAGATGTTGACGCAGTTTGTTTTTGGTGTTAGCGCCATCTCTCGACGAGTAGGTAAAAACATTTCTGGGAGTTTTTGGAATTTGTATTACAAGTAAACAAGATGTTTGTGGAGCATAATATTATGTGCGACGTTATGTTATGGGTTTTATTACAGTCGGTTCATTTTTGCTACTTACGCTTATTAGTGAATAATAAAATGTTAGGTAAATTTCTAGATATTTTTTCAGAGTACATGAATATGTATTAATGCTTATGTGAAGTAATTTAATACAACAAATAGCTCCTTTTGTTTACTCCGGCAATATACTGGTATACAACACCCTCGCGCGCTACCGAGTGACAAGCGGAAGCGGGTAGCGATTTAAATTAGGGCACAAGAATTATAATAATTCAAGCATGACGACGGTATATAAAAAAATATGCATGTTATGCAACGGTATCTTAACACTAATAGCACATTAATATTACAATTTTGCCACCAGTCACCATGCAATAGTTAACTAATACATTACAAAATAATGCAACATACCTTCCTAAAGTTCCTACGATATATTTATACGATACATATTACTTTAATAATAATTATTATGATTATGTGTAGATAAACGGTAAAATGGTATAGTTCAAATCTATTTTCAAATTTAATCAAGAAGTGATAAAGGATAAAAGTAATAATAATATATTTTAAAACCTGACTGTTGTCTGTCAGGCACAGTCAAAATTTTAATAATTTAAGAACGGAACGCTAGCGCTCATAGTTTACGCCAATGTCAGTGCGAGGTTGAAATTTATTGAAATCTTGACCTTAACACGTCGTAGCAAAACACATTATGCAATGACAAGAACCGTGAGAAATTCCTAAAGACTCAATATAGCGGCGATAAGCGAAGATCGTCTGTGAATCTATTGTTTAGTTTAAACAGAACATATTTTATTCATGTACAGTAAAAAAAGAAATCCTTTATCAAAAACATTTTTTTCTATAAAGTTCAAATTGATATAAAATGAAAAAATCTTTCATAACACCCGGAAAGCACATGTGCATGCCAGAAAGAGTCAGAGCTACATGCTGAAAAGAGACGGATTCATTTTTTCACAAAGAGACGGTACGCCACATGTTTTGTTCGAAGAGATCAATTCAAAATAAAAAAAGTGTAATATTTATTGGAAATATTATTGTAATTACAATCATGTGTTAGTTCCCTCGTTACAACTGTGATAAACACTGAATTAGACATCGCAGTGTTCTTATGACGGTTATTATGATATTATATCTTGGAGGCAACTAGACTTTTTACAGATTAAATATCAATTACCATGTAAGTAACTATTGAGTAAATATTTCGTACATCTTTTATTAATATTATAGTTTTCTTATCTGAAAGTTCTTGATAAATTCTAAATGTATTTTTTATAATGAATTGCAGTTTAACTACGTTTAAACAAAATACTACTTAACAGTTAATTTCCAGATCAACAACTTTAAAATATCAGATATTTTAGCGAGTACTTTGATAGTTTGAATACTCCAATTAATATTGTTAGATAAGATAATATTATGTACGTTCAGCATGATATTACACAATTTATGATTATTTATTAATATTTATACAATAAATTAATTTTTATTCTGATTATTAATTTCATACTTCTTGTAAATTACGCATGTGAAATAAGCATTATTTATAATATACCTACTCGAAACTTCTTCAAAGGTATAATAATATTATTTTGATGAAATCACTACCTACTCTATGAAGTAATGAAATAATATTATATTTACTTCCTGAATGAGACTTTTAGCAGGTAGGTACTAGCCACTAGGTGTATTATAGTTACCTATAGTACATACTTACCTAGGTACAGGACTTTGGCAAACTTATTTGCTGCTTGAGCTAAGTTAGAAAACTCAGTTTCAACGGTAGATAGAAATATTTCTATAGCAAATGTCAAAAATTATGTCAGAAAAGGGTTTAAATAAAAAAAAAATTGTGTGCGAACCTCTTTTGGCGAACAAAACATTTTTATTTCTTTTAGTTATCTTACTAGTTAGTACTTACATAATAATAGGATTTTAAAAAGAAAAAATACTATCGGCCAAGTGCGAGTCGGACTCGCGCACGAAGGGTTCCGTACCGTTATAAAGCAAAAATAGGCCAAAAATTGTGTTTTTTATATGGGAGACCCCCTTAAATTTTTATTTTATTTTAATATTATAAATAAATATTAAAGTACACATATAATAAAGCACTTTGTGAAAAATTCAAGTGCTTAACTGTTTCCATTATTGATATAGAGCAAAAAAATCACGTTTGTTGTATGGGAGCCCCCCTTAAGTATTTATTTTATTTCGTTTTTAGTGTTTGTTGTTATAGCGACAACAGAAATACACAAGCTGTGAAAATTTCAGAAGTCTAGCTAAAGCGATTCTTGAGATTCAGCCTGGAGACAGACAGACGGACAGACATCGAATCGACATCTTTGGGTACAGAAGCCTAAAAAACTGACTTAAAAATTGTACGTAATTAAGAATTAATATCCCCTATCTCAAAAACTACTAAACCAATTTTGATGAAACTTGCTGTATTCCCTAAGTGAACAATACCTAGTACAAAAAAATCGACCAAGTGCGAGTTGGACTCGCCCATGAAGGGTTCCGCAGCAGCAATAAGGTTTATTTTTATTAAAATAAAAGGTTTTTGATTTATTTTTATATTTCAGTTGATTTAATGAAAGTTAAATTAAGGTTTACCATTTATGACGTATAAAAAAAAACTACTTACTAGATCTCGTTCAAACCAATTTTCGTAGGTATTTTTTATAGTAATGTACATTATATATTTTTTTTAGACTTATGATGCCCTACTTTAGAAGTTAGAGGGGGGGGGACACACATTTTACCACTTTGGAAGAGTCTCTCTCGCAAACTATTCAGGTTAGAAAAAAATGATATTAGAAACCTCAATATAATTTTTGAAGACCTATCCATGGATAGGTATTACACGCATAGGTTAGATTAAATTTTTTAAATATTTTTTTCATTTTTGTATCAAAATCTTAATGCGGCTCATAGACTGCATCTACTTACCAAGTTTCAATAGTATAGCTCTTATGGTTTCGGAGAAAAGTGGCTGTGACATACGGACGGACAGACAGACAGACAGACAGACCGACAGACAGACAGATAGACATGACGAATCTATAAGGGTTCCGTTTTTTGCCATTTGGCTACGGAACCCTAAAAAAATAATCACTTAAATCAGACTTGTAGTTTCGGGAGATATGCGAACACAAAGTACATAAAAACATACATACTTCAATTTTAATAAATTTCAGATAAGAAATTTGGCACATTTGCTCAGACGCTGATATAGACTAACATTTACGAAAACTGGGCAGTTCTGGAAATATTACATACATACGGGTCGAATTGATAACTTCCTTTTTTTAAATCGGTTATAAATAGGTTGGCCTACGGTTGCGTTAGAGTGAGAAGAATGGAGGAGGCCACCACCACCAGCAAACCAGCATAGACTTTAAAAATATATAGTCCTACTTGATAAGTTCCTAGAGCAGGTACAATATACGATAGAGTTAACAATCAGAAGGGGACAGAATGATTCAAAAGTTCCTCTCGCTTTCTCCGTTCTCAATTTCGTGCATTTAGAACTTGCAGAGCGGCTAATGAACGTCAACGATTGATTGCGCTTCATAAGCGCTCACGGATTGACATTTCCAACGCTGGCACGGTGTCAAAACATCGAACCATTGGCAGATGACACTTAAATAATTACACCAGAGCCGATGTAATGCAATCATTGCGAAATACGGGCTGCCAGAAAGTATATTATTAAGCCATTAGGATATATATTATGTGGGTTACATCAATATGCAATGCTATTTGTAAAACACGCTCGTCAAAGAATTCATACTAGATATGACATGGTAGTATTAATTCATTTATTTGAAAGGACACTAAATTCAAATTCAGGTCTCTCTGCTCCAAATTCAAGCGCCACAAGTATGATTTTTTTTTCACTAATATACTACTACATTTACTTTTTAATAGCGATTAAAAAGTAAATGTAGTATGAATAAAAGTAAATCCTTTAGTATACTCTCGGGCATTCATGGGGCTTAAGGGCCTTCCCCTACGGAGATTTCGTAATTTATCGTATTTAGAGCCTTATAAACTCATAATTTGAAAGCTACAAAGTTATAATCAAAATACAGCAATAATCTTCAGTATATCAACATTCTTTTCCCCGTTTTAAATTTTCTATTTTTGTTTATTATACTCATGATATTAGCTTCCAAAGTAATACCAATTTATTAAAATTGAAGCATACTTTCAGCATCTCCCTAGTACATACAAATTACGTTTATTTGAAACACACGACAATAGACAATTTCATTAACTACAACAACTTGTAAATAATTAAAACGGGGATACCGTTTTAATTTATTTTTAGATCAATTTTGAACTAAGATAAGTAAAAAAAAAGGATTTTTGTGCGATCTCGGCAACGCGTCAAATGTAAGGTCAAGGTTGTTTGCTCGGGGGATGGCCTTAAGATTTAACCTTGAATACTATTAGAATTTAGATTCTTGAGAGTGACACAAAATAGGAACCTCTTTTATTTTTTAAAAAAATTTAGGCTAATTTAAACTAATCCCATAAACTTTGTCCTTCAATATTTTAATTTATGTACATCCTACGTGAGATTAGATACCCATAAACAATATTATTATGGGACTTAGAACTAACATGATACTCGGTAAATCAGCGCCGCGTTGACATGATTTGTTTGTGTTCAAGCCGCCCATTTTTGTTCAAACATATTGCCATCATAACATTATGTCAGACATTAGAAAGCATTAAATCATGTTAAACTATTTAGATTTACTAATAATATTATAATATTTAATTTCCACGTCTATGTGATTGATAACAATATTTAGAGTTTATTACAAGTAGTAGAATTCATTTGACATGCAACTTGCAAATTTAGAGGTTACTTATATATTATTTAAAATCTTCTAGATTTAGAAGTTAATGAAAAAATACCCGGAGTATTTTTAGGGTTCCGTAGTCAACAAGGAACCCTTATAGTTGCGGTCTGTCCGTCCGTCTGTCCGTCTGTCTGTCCGTCTGTCTGTCCGTCTGTCTGTCCGCGGTTTTGCTCAGAGACTATAGGACTTACAAAGCTGTAATTCGGCAGGAATGCACATATTAATGATGCCGACAAAATGGTATATAAAATCTTTAAAAAATATTTTTTTATGGTACCTCCCCTAAACATCAAACGGAGATGATTTTTGGATAGGTTTTTTAAAAATAATACGAGTATTCATAGATCATTTTCCGATTTAGGGGTCCATTTGTGAAATATGAACTTTTAAAGTGGAAAAAATCGTTAGAGTCCAGTGTCCCCCCCTTCTACCAGCTAAACGGTTAATTCTGGAAATGTGAAAAAATTCACGGGAGTAGGAAATATGCTGAATTTAAAAGGAAAACTATCACAGCTATGAAGACTTCGGCGGAAAAAATATTCGGCGAAGTATAAAGGAACTTTTCGTTCAAATTCCTTTGAACGTAACTGAGATGGTGTTTTAGTAGTGTAAAACACATTATAAATGTACATACTTTGACCATACAAAAATTATCAAAAACTAGCGGTACTACGGCACCCTATATTGCGCGTGGCCCGACACGCACTTGATCGGTTTTTTTTAAGTGGCTTTTAAAACTAAATTTGTTGGTACATTATTGTTTTCTATTTATTTTTTTATGAATACTCAAGTATGTGTTTATAGTATCAGCTTAAGAAATATATAAAGTATAAAACTCATGCTTATCACAGTAGCATGTGTATCCCAAAATACACCTCACCTTCGAGGGTGAAATGATATAATGCGTCCGCAATACGGTGACCATGATTTTATAATAATGTTGAATGGTTTGTCAAAATATTATATAACTTCTCTTTCATATATAGAAAGAATAAGAGATTCGTTCTTTGCTTGTCTAAAATCTTTACTTGTGCTAAATTTTAAATTAGTCACAACTTACAAACTAGTGGCTATAAAAATTTTGAGCTTTCAAATGATAGAAAATTAAATTAATATAAACGTAACCCAACAACAAAACATAATTTGTTTTAAAAAAATATTTAAACGTGCCTACTTCGTATAGTTTAATACCGCATAATTGTAAGAAGATTTTTAGAATTTACCTGCATCGATGAGTTCTGCTTACCTGTAAAAAGAAAAACATAGTTACTCTATTTTACTATTAAATTAATGAAGCGTAATTTTATTATTTCCAAATGTAAAAATAATAAAACATAAAAATAAAAGGAAAAATAAAGTATCCAACAAAATCATGATTGATTGTCACTCTACGGATTAGTACAGAAATATAGAAATGTCATTCGAATGCCGATTTCTTTTTTTGTCTCCCCTTCGTGGACTGAGCTAAATATTACTATTATCGTCGTATCGATCACTTTTATTTGTATTTTTTTTTCTTTTTTCTAATACAGAACACACTTTAATGACTTAGAAAAGAAAATACAGTCATTGTATTTGTATATTTTGTATCCTGGTTTGCCACGTTTTATTGCTGTTTATTTTTGCTTTTTATTTTATTAATACATGAATCATACATGTAAACTCTTTTGAATTTTTCTCTTGTTTTTTACTATGAAATTTTTTACCACTTGACTTTTTTAAACAATATAACTTTATCACCATCTATATTCTTTTTTCATTCATATTCAATGAAAATAAAAACAAAATACCAACATTTTAAATAGGATGACCGTTAACCAAATAGTAGCACGTGTCAATTAACGAACGAAAACAATTCGATCACGCGATGTTAGTCGATTGTCCGATGTCTCGATTATAGAGCGATCGGCCGAATTGATAGTTGACGGTTCAATGTCTCGATACTGCGATCGGCCGGGCTGATAGTTGATAGTGTCGAACGTGGCATTTTGCCTATTACCTAATTGAATAGTGATAGCTTTCATTTATCGTTTCATTATATTTCACCTTTCGATATCATTGTTATTATGTTTTGCTGCATTAACTTAATAGTTACAATTTGTATAAAAGAAACAAATAAATATTTCATGCATTTAATAAAAATATGAATTAAGCTAACTAAAGGAGACCAATATTCTTGCATGAATCCAAAAGTTTAAGAATACGAAGAAACAGCTGTTACTAAAACAAATCATAAGGATCAAGATACAAGATTGATGCAAATAAAAATATGTAGATTGATGAATCTTGATGCATACGATGGAGTTCTTATAAGAAATGATAATATTCAAACCTATAGGTTTCGAATTCAAAGAACTGACGTGCAGAACACACAGAGATCGTCACTTTGCAATGCTCTGCTTCACACAGAAGCCTTTTATTCGAAAATCCATCAATCAAAGTACTGCCGTGTAATAATCGAATTTCCGAACGTCGAGTGCAGTCTAAAGCGCAAATGGGAGAACCACAATAAAAAAAGACGCGCCCCGAAATATGACTAATATCTGTTTCACAGAGTTCAATGTCGATGTCTATGGAACAAAAGGAGGAGCGATGGGGGAAAGGAATTCAAAAAAGGAACTCGTGTGTTTCAGCAACATGTCAATTCTGATTTAATGTTTATCGAATGCACTTTGCAGCTTCATGTTTTGGTGTATATGTTTTATGTATTTACTCATTTTGATCTGAAGGTAATGATTATTATTATTTATACATTTTTATTGTGTTTGTAAAATTTGTGTTATTAGTTAAATTAGAACTAGTAGAGCTGTGTTGCGTAGAGGTATTAGGTATGTTAAAATTGCAAAGTTTTTAGTCAATTTATTGTAATCTTTTAAATTGTAACATAATGACAAAGTTTCTAATAATTGGGTCTAAAATGTGAATCGACACAAAAGCCGAGTCAAAGCATCGATTGAAAGGGAACTCGCCAACTTTTCCTCACGAAACCTCTTTCGATGCGCGATAGATTTTACTATCGGTCTCATAGACAAACTTCTTATGTTGACATAAAACAAAATGCTATTGAAAATTGAACTTTCAGTCCGTGTCTTAAGACCTATATATAATTTTAATGTTCTGTTCTTCCGTTGTCCATTATTTCGTATTGTGAAACTTTACGCGCGTGATCTTTTCCATAGAAAAATTTATAACAGTGATAAAATTGACTGGTCCTTTTCTCAACAGAACTAAAATCGTCCTACTTTAGGATTATTGGCGATTTGAGTTGACAGACTTTGACCAGTTGCACTTCTATAAATCCTCTAGAATTTGAGTACCTACCTAAGTAGGTAATTTTAAAATTTTGGGTGAATAACGTTAGGGAGTTAAAAGAAATGAAAAGGATATTATTATTTACATAACTGGTACCAATTAAAATTTTTATTAACAAAAAAAAATCCATAGCCGAACTCCTTATTTTTTAGTCGGTTAAAAATACCGAATTTTGATCACCTATAAAATAAGTGAAACAATTAAATACCCTGTGGCATTTTGACAGCTGACTTTCTGAAGAGAAGACAACAAACGATGTATTTGACTTTATAAAATTCAAAATTATCGATTCGATAACATGAAAATAGGGAGGGCGCGACATCACGCGAGTGTCGTGACCTTATCGATGACTCTTTTGTCGCCAACAAACGAATTTACTTTAAAATAATACCGGGGAATTCCGGAAAATTGTATTTTTATTGCTCACTCACAGTTTTATTACTATAAGTTTCATGTTCGTAGTAAATTATTTGCACAAACAATACAAAAATGATAGAAGTAAACAAATTGTATCGGATGACAAAAAATCCTACGTTTTATACGGTGCATACTCCATAGTTTTGAGGATATTTTCATTTGCATAATAACATTCCATAAATAATAATTTTAAAATACCCTATACCTACCTACAATCTACATACGATAATTGTGATAAAAAAGTTCTAACAAATTGTTTTAATTTCGACTCATGTAATATGTAAAATAGACGTGTGCAAGATAAAAAGCATTACATTAAACATAAACACTTAACATCTATTTTTAGAAAAAATACTAATTTGAATGTTTATTTTTGTAACTCTGATGAAATAAGTAAGTACACAGTATGTTTGAGTATTAATTCAACAGTTAGTGGAAAGTATGACTGCGTTAATAAGCCTTGTGTGACCCGCCGCGTCGGTTCCTTATCTCTACATCTGGCCTCCCCTACTAATGAATATTAACTAATAAACTGTTGTGTAAAGTAAGTTCAAGTGGGAATAATATCTATGACTCATTACGACCGAATTAAATAAATTTCATCGACCACGTCCTGACAGCGGGCACTTCTCTAAATCGAATATTTTAAAATTATTATTATATCTGGTAATAAAAAATATTTACGACCACCATGAATAATGGATTATTCCGCAGTAATACACGAGTAATTCATAATTAATAATAATAATATGTTATTTAAATTTTTTCGGAGGCAGCATAATTGGATTATAGGTACGTAGTTACGGACTTATAAAGTTTGAAGGCAATAAATGGCTAAAATAAATATTTTTGCCTTCATTAAAATGAAGATTACACAAATGAGCATATTTTAATTATTAAATTTAATTAAAGTCAGATTTCTGATAAACAAATAATTGTTGTTAATTAAAAGTATGGATAAAGACTTCGCTTATTATTTCATTACGTATCGTAGTTAACGATATTTTAATTTAAATATAAAATTTTCCACAAAATAGTGTTGTGAGAGTGACCATATCGATAGTTAATATCGAATCGATCGAGGCCGTTCGTGCGGCGTGTAATCCTGTTTGCATATCGTCGCACGAAACTCCCGCACTTATCATGTTTATTGATTGACACGCTACTAATTCACCGGCCCCTACCGTTGCCACCCCTGGCTGGTAAAATTAAATGAAAGATCTGCACCTAAGATTTGTATCTATGAGGAAAATTAGTATGGGCGAGATTCAAGCTTAAAGTTATCGGTTTTACTCGTCCATAACAAACTTTCTGGCCGTTGACTATATTTTTATATTGTTATCGGAAAAATGACTTACTAATAATTTTATTGAGTTGATTTTTAGGGTTCCGTACCCAAAGGGTAAAAACGGGACCCTATTACTGAGACTACGATGTCTGTCCGTCTGTCTGTCTGTCTCCAGGCTGTATCTCAAGAACCGCTATAGCTAGACATCTGAAATTTTCACAGATTGTGTATTTCTGTTGCCGCTATAACAGCAAATACTAATAACAAAATAAAATTAATATTTAAGGGGGCTCCCATACAACAAACGTAATTTTTTTTGGCTTTTTTTGCTTGATATCAATAATGGCAACAGGTAGGGACTTGAAATTTCACAAAATCCTTAATTATATATTTACTTTAATAATTAATAATGATATTAAAATAAAATGAAAATTTAAGGGGGGCTCCCATACAAAAAACACAATTTTTGGCCTATTTTTGCTCTATAACGGTACGGAACCCTTCGTGCGCGAGTCCGACTCGCACTTGGCCGATTTTTTCATTTATTTACTACGTTTTTCTTGAAGGAACTTTAAATATAGGGAAGGACAAACTATTTACATATTAAAGCACATTTGAATTAATAAAAGTCGTTGCAGCTTTACCAATAGTTTAACCGAAATTCGACAGTTATTATTGAAAAGGGTTACGGACAAAGCAGGAACGAACGAGCCGGCGTAATTATTAGACACCTGCTGCTTTACACCTTTATGAATGACATAATATTGTAACTAATAAAGTGTCTTAAATGACTTCTTAGGTAATGTGTGAAATAATTTACTGTCAGCACAACACTAACATCGACTATTACTTTTTATGAATTCTCGAGTTGATTGTAACCTGAGATCGACTAGTTGTATTAGTATGTCCCAGACACTATCGCTCAGATCCTTTGACAGAAAAATTTGTGAATTGCTCAAAAATAAAACCGTGCTAACAAACAACTTCTTTACCCTCGCCGTGTGATTTCTTTTTTCCTTCTTCGCTATCAGGCTGAGCATCAAACATAACCAAATTAGTTTCGACACGAACACCCCAGTGGCCGATTGTCTGCCAACTCACAATGGAATCGATATAAAACTTCCCCTTTCAATACTTTTTTCTGTTTCAGGTCGTCAGGCACAACACAATAAGAAACTGACTTCGATAAAGAAACGACACGCGACCGAAAACGAACAATCCGATATCGAACATCGATATTCGAGCTTATTCAACTTCGTCGTAAAGTATCAACACCCATCGTAGAGAGAAATTAAAAAAGAAAATGTCACATTTGAAATTAGAATTTGGCGTATGCGCTGGAAGAGGGTGACGGGTCATTATGCGCCGGGAGTGAGCGCGGTGCGGTCGTCCGGATGCACCCCACCGGCGCGGCCAGCCTGCCCGCCGCACCCGAGGCGGAGGTGCAAGCTATGCACTCGATGGACTGGCTCTTCAAGAAGGAAAGGATATATCTCCTAGCGCAGTTCTGGCAACAGGTAAACGACCCGAGTCCGTAGAGTTCTGTCAGATGAAACAATAACAAAGGGATGTATGGATAGGAACAAAATCAATTAATAGCGACGCATTAAAATAGTAATTAACCCGTAACCTGGGGTCGGGCATTATGGGAACCAATTATATCTATTGTTGCTACAACCGTTATGCAAATATCTGATCGACTTTGAACGGTAGATATGATGAAACTTGTACCTCGGTGAACTGTTTGCAAACGTAGTGAACTAATTAAATAAATTACACGTGTTATGTATGCAAATAATAAAAATTAAAAAATATTAATTCAAACACAGCATCAAGGTCAAGAAGGAAAAAATAAGTACAAAATATACCTTGTTAACCAGTTACTCATCGCGGATGTTCACTTAACAATAAAGACGATTGTTTTGAAGATTATTGTTATCATGTTAAAATAGCATAATATTATTGAGTCTAACTTTTGACCTACTAAATAGTACAAACCTTAGCGATCTAATAGCCAATAGGTATGAAAAAAAAAACAAAAAAATGCTTTTTTTTTAATAACAATTAAAAATCTTATACTTCTATGTAGGAATAGAAAATTAAACAGTTATACAAATTTTAAATTGATTATTTTATTATTTACCATATCAATAAAAAAAATTACATCTCAAATCGTTTAGATTTCGATAGTAAATTATATGACTAACTCGACATATCGCAATCACGTAATGGCGTCTGATCTACAGTTCAACATCGATTTCAGATGGTGTCAATAATACACAATCATAGGTTAGGCGTTATTATCATTACGACATGGTACCGGGTCGACCACTATTAGTTAGCTGTTCTGCATTGTGATTTGATATCGCAACACACAACTGTTTATTTAGTTCTACTCGTAAAGTGGATTTACTTGTTGAAGATTGCAATGCTGAGATACAAAAATCACGGCTGCCCCATTTCAAAACCTAGTAAGGGACACTTTTTACAAAAATCATTTTATTGCATAAACTTCACTAACCTAACCTACCCTACCGAATACAAAAACACCAGTGCTAAAAAGTCACTAAAAAGTTGAAATATTTAAAGTTTGATACCGAGTAAGCGTACTAGCCACTACTGAAATATATTTCGTTTATGAGCTGGGACAGCCGATCAGACATAAATCCTAAAAAAACTGCTGCTGGCATTAAATATTCGTTTGAGAGAAATGATATCTAATAACCTAATTTAAAAAAACGTTTTATCGACATAGACATTACTGTTTCACTTCCAATAGATGTTCACACATAAAATATAATGAAGCAGCACGCTACGAGCACAAAATTATCCATAATAGCAAGGAATATGAACAATAGAGAGTCATATTAAAATCGCGATGTGAAATAAATATTCATTCTCGTTCAAGGAACGGAGCTCGCTGATCGTCCCAATGATACTGCATTTGAATGCTCGGACCGATAGTATTGTTTTAGTATTACTAGCGAACCTTACTAGCCTTATATTGATTAAAAAACATATTTACATTTAAATTTCCATATGCCGTGCTCGGTGTACTTATCGATTAGAAGTTGCAAGGACGTTTTGTTTTAATAGCATGTATTAAGCTGCTTGGAATTCTGCGACGCGTCCCGACTGAAACCGATTGAATGGCTAATACTTAGCCGTAAATGATTAACGTCCGATTGAAGTATCTATTAGACGATAATGAAGACCGAGTTTCAGTGAGTCGACCTGCAACTTTGTGAGAAGCGATCGGGGACGTGTCTCATAGAGATCGTGACACAGATCTAAATATTGTCGGCGTAAAGATCAATATTTATTTAGTCGTAGCTCAGTGATCATAAGCCAAATGTGTTGCATGCCTATTTATAAGTACTATGATACCCATCTGAATGATTTTAGTGAAGAAAGCAAATACAAATGAAGAAGCTCGTTGAAATCTATGCCTGTCTATATAACTACGCTCCTGTTGTATAGCTGGCTCGACTGATCGCAATTAAATGCCAGTAAAAGGTAATCGCTTTCTATCAAAACCAATACCAATAAACGCACCATTAGCCACCCATCTCGGAGAAACGCTTAAAACCGCATCAGGCCCGAGACCTGTTAATACAACTAATAATTAACATCAATAAACCGACAAGACGACGCCGTCAATCGCTCGTTTATTATTCGTATTCGAAAATACGGATGCCCGATACGTTCGATCGTTTTACAACGATTATTATATGCAATTTGGTTCGCTTTTATGGTCTACGGTAGCTCCTTTTATATTTTATAACATAAAACCGACCTTCGGTGTTTTTATGTAAACGATTATCGTTTTTATTGCGTTTTAAATATATTTATAAGGTTTGCGGAAAAAATTTAAAAAATGAGCACTAATTAAGACTGCAAAGAGTCGCCGGCAGATATTCGATTCTAATTAATCGAGTCGATATATCGCCAGATCGTATCGGTTCGCACTGTAAAAACCGCATTTCCCCACTGACCGCGGAATGCTATTGGTTCCAATGTTCCCACAGCCTTGATGTTCCGGAATGTTTGCTGCTGTTTTGGGCAAAAAGTCGCGCGCTTTCTCAACCCGGGATAGACTCCACTGCACATTTCTAAGACTACCTCACACGTTTTTAAGAGGGCTACTAACCCAAAATATCAAACATCGTCCTTCTCTCTTCACACTCACGCCCGTCTTTCATATGCCAGGTGAAAAAGGACGACGCGGAATCATCGCCAAGTTAATTTTACTATGAATAAAAGACGAACAATAATGATTATGAAAAAAGTATTTTGAGCAAATTTAGGTTTTGTCAATGCCTTTTTAGATATTAAAAAATATTAAAGAAAAGACAGCAAACTTCGAAGATCCAAGGAAAAATGTGTCTAAAACAAGGTTTATTGTAAAAAAAAAACTTACGAACATTTTTTCAGTAATCGTGTTTTCGTCTTGAGCATTTAATCTTCATGAACTGAAGTTACTTGTGTAAAAAAATCAGTTTTCTAGACCTTACAGATTTTGAGATCTAGGTTTAAGTATGTACTTAGTCAAGTTAGGGTCAGGTGCATTCTTAAAGCGAGTGCTTGTGGCGCCAGATTCTGAGGTATTGGGCAACATCCAATAGAATTCTTGTTATAACTTTACTGTCTTCTCATCTATATTTTTAAGAGTTCCGTAGCCAAATGGCAAAAAAACGGAACCCTTATAGATTCGTCATGTCTGTCTGTCTGTCCGTCTGTCCGTCCGTATGTCACAGCTACTTTTCTCCGAAACCATGAGAGCTATACTATTGAATCTTGGAAAGTAGATGTAGTCTGTGAACCGCATTAAGATTTTGATACAAAAATGGAAAAATTATTAAAAATTTTAGAGGTCCCCATAGGAACAACTAAAACAAAAAAAAATTTTTCATCTAACCTATGCGTGTGGGGTATCTATGGATAGATCTTCAAAAATCATATTGAGGTTTCTAATATTATTTTTTTCTAACCTGAATAGTTTGCTAGAGAGACTCTTCCAAAGTGGTAAAATGTGTCTGTCTGTCCCCCCCCCCCCCCCCCCCTCTAACTTCTAAAGTAGGGGCATGATAAGTCTAAAAAAAATATATGATGTACATTACTATAAAAACTACCAACGAAAATTGGTTTGAACGAGATCTAACAAGTAGTTTTTTTTTTATACGTCATAAACGGTAAACCTTAATTTAACTTTCATAAAATCAACTGAAATATAAAAATAAATCAAAAACCTTTTAATTTCATAAAAATAAACCTTATTGCTGTTGCGGAACCCTTCATGGGTGAGTCCAACTCGCACTTTGCCGATTTTTTTTTTAAATAATTTGACCATAAAGAAATTGTTGGTTACATTTTAAGTTATGTGTCATTTTTTACTTTATCATCAAACTTTTGATTACTGTTGTACAAGTTCAAAAAGTCTGCAGTTCCGACATTAACAGCCGCAAACACAACTGAGAAATTATTACCAGGAATAAGGGGATCCGAAGCAATCAGATCCAGACATTTAACAACGATGCCAAAAGCTTAACCTGTATTTAAAAATCGATTGAAACCAAAAAATTGTCACTGACAAATGATTCGGACGCCTTGAGGTTAAAATTACGAATTCAAATCTTCGAATTTCGAACAAAAACCGCCATTAACGGTCGGTTGTTAGCGTTTTTTCCGACGTTTCGGAACTAATAGTGTTTTTTGTCGATATGTTTGTACTAATCGAAGCATTGGTCCCGATAATTCGATTTGCACTCCACCCACCGAGTCTATGAGTGGGCGTGCCTATCGATGCTTTATCATTAGTGCGTTACTGAACCGTTAAATGCTCTCAACATTTACCGACATTTTCATGTTTGAATATTATGTTTGAATAAAAACTATTCGATTTTTAAATCGTGAGTTAAATAACTAAAACTACGGAATACGACCACGGAAAATGTAACAGTTTCATCGTGATCTATATTTATTCCCATTTACTGCTCTCTGTTTGATGATGCTTTTCTAGCTTCATCTGAACCACCTATTAGTTTATGATATTCATTATTCCAGTGATTGTCGTTAAGCTTTAAACACGGCTCTACGGTAGATCCAAATATATTATATTGATGGCATAACTACCAGGTAGGTTCTCTCGATAATTTAATAAAAGAAAAAAGAATCGATTGTGGTTGATGACGGTCCATGGTACACTGTCGAATCATCAAGCACTGATGGTTTTTTAATGATATTTTTCACAATCGTTCCGATCATTGATGGTTATTAGGTATAGACGACCGCCTTAAGATACAAATGTACCAAGAACTTTACTTATGACTGTTTACCATTAAATTGTCGACTTTAAAGACTCTGAAATAAGCTTGGTTATTTCTGACCAGCATGAAAATAAAGACGTGGTTTTGTAAGTAATTTTAAGTGTTTTATTTGGCTTATATGAAACAATGCATTAAATAGTAGAGAACAAGTGCTAAGGAAACGTTATAATGATAGGTACTCCTTTTAAAAAAGTGTCCGCAAAAAGAGTAGAAGAGAGAACCACAAGGCCCAAAAATAGTGCCAAAGACCTACTTAATACAAAACATAATTTATAATGCTGTCGAAATTGTATCGCGTGTCTATAATATCTCATAAATCGACGGATGAAGTAGAAAATTCTTGGCAAATTTAATGACGTCGTCTACGTGCCGCGTAGTGATCGTATATTTTCAGAAAGACAGATATTTCTTTTATTAATGGGATCGACATGCTCGAGCAGCCGGTTGGATATCGGTATTCAAATTTAGAACGCATGTTCGAACTCTTTCAAAAGACGCTCTAGAATCGAAAACAGCGATTAGTTTTAAGTGTCGCCGTTCGAACTTTAAAAATATGTCGCACGTTCGGATTTTATATTTAAATTTAAGGCGGGAGAATGCGTTCTATTTCTCGTCCATTTTACGACGTTTGTCATTAAATGATTTTCATTGCGTAACTAAAAATCGTATTATTTTAAAATACTTTTCTATACTACAAGAATCTGATTGCAGTTCACGCAAAAATTAAGTTGCCATTTGACACAACAAGAATGTCTAAATTGGAATAATCAAGTAGGTGTGATGTTGTTTATAGAAAATACGTATTAACGAGCACCTACTACAAGTACACCGAGAATGGGTTAACTCGGTCTTCAGAGAAATATGGTGGAGGTATTTAAGTCGCAATTATTTTGTTTAATCATCAGATTCTCGAGAGCGAAATGTTTATCTACCTTCAAATTCCTGTAAGGTATGGGTCTGACATTTTAATTCCTCTCTCGATGCTTTTGACGTATCTTAGCCGTGGATTTGTGTTGGGGACTTCAATAATCAGTTTGGACTTACCGTTGGTCATTCCTTTGACATAAAATAGACCAATAGTAATTGATTTGACTATTTTCTGTTAAGTATAGGTCTACCAGAATCTGATGGCAAAAAGTGAGAAAATAAATGACTCTAGCAATACCGGGGTAATTGGAATAAAACATTTTGATCCTTTTTTTTTCCTTATAGCGGCTGATTCTGTGTGTTAAACATGCAAATATAAAAATTTATCCAATGATCAAGGATATTTTTTGAAAATCTGCTGTCAAAAATTGCCATCAGATTCTGGTAGACCTATAGTTAGTTGTGACTGCCATGACATTCATGACTTTCATAGTACGATTCAAAGTGGTTTATTACAGACACTGAATATTATGTCTTATTTAAGAAGACAGACGAATATGACGATTAAATGGCAAATGCTAGCAGGCAACCTTAAGTTTGAGATATGTGTAAGAATCTGATAAATTTATCTCAGCTGCTAAGACAGTAGCGATCAGCTTGTCAACAGCTCCTATATTCTCGTGAACACAATGCTGTAAGTTTTAACTCTGTAGTCATCGTAGATCAATGTAGTCATTGAATATTTTTTATATTGATAAAATTTATATTAAACTAGCTGTCCCGGCAAACGTTGTTTTGCCATATAAAGTATTTCGCCCATATTATTTTATTGAAGTGACTAAATAAGTATGGCACCATGGCAACGTCCAACGCTATCCCGTCGCACAAACAATGGTCGCCGTCAGTCTCGAGTTGTAATAATTTACTATTATTTATTCAACAAATGCACTTATCAATATAAAAAGTAGCCAATAGCCGATTCTCAGACCTACTGAATATGCATATAAAATTTGGTAAAAATCAGTAAAGCTGTTTCGGAGGAGTACGGTAACATTGTGAGTTGTGACACGACAATTCTATACAAGGTGTAACAAAACTAAGTGATAATACTTTAGGGTGTGTACGTGTTCCTTGTAGAGAGTTCACTGTGAAAGTAGCAGGGCTGAAAGACCGATTTCTGTGACGCTCGGGCGCTTGCCCATACAAAAGTGAAAAAAAAAATTGGCCATTCAGCGCTGCTACTTGTGCTTGTAGAGAACAAGGAACATGTACACACCCTAAAGTATTATATCACTTAGTTTTGTTTACGGAATGCAATCTCGTTCTCGCGAGATCTCGGCCTTTTTTAAGCGAGATTGATCTCGGACGAAAAAAAGGCGAGATCTCGCGAGTTTGACGAGATTGCAATTGAGCATAAAAACGTCTTAGGGCCCTTCCACACGACGTTTTTTACGCTCGTTTGTATCGATACAAACGCAAGTTGAACGCTCAGCAAACGCAAGGAGGCCGACACGTTTTAAACTTTATGTCTGAAAAAAAAACGCGATGAAAAAGCGCAGGAGACGAGCGCATCAAAAACGCGCGTCGTCAGTGCGCATAAAATACGTCGTGTGGAAGGGCCCTTATTCGAAGCGTGGACTGACACGAACGGAGTTGCGATCTGAACAAATCTTTTATTTGATTGGTATATTTTGTTAATTAATCTGTAATTTCTAATAGTCTGACTAATTGGTAGATGTTGTTAATTAATCTGTAATATCTAATGGATCTACTGAGTAGGTAAATAAATATAGTTTCATTTAATTGATAATTAATAGTCAACTCAAATTAGATAATAAGTTTAATTTTTTTTTTTTTACTTCTTCATTGTTTTGTTATGTACTATACGATTTTTGTTTGATATTAGAAGAGGAGACTGGTTGTTTCTTTCATTTGTTATTTGATAGATACGTATGTCAAAGTTTACTTAGAAGTTTATTAAAAAAATATAGACAGATACGTCGAACAATATTTGATGCATAAAAGTCTATTGAAAAAATTCGTGAAAATAAATATTTATCTTATAATACGTCTTATTATGTTTATTATTTTTTCCTAATTTATTCAAATATTGTGAATATTTGCAAAAAAAATCCCACCAAACTGCGAATCTCGCGAGATACCGAAATTGGCGAGATCTCACAGTATTGTTATTCATAAACTCGCGGGATCTCGCTTGAGTCCCAATCTCGCGAGATTTGCATTCCCTAGTTTTGTTACATCCTGTATATTATATTAAATAAAGGTCACAAAATGTATAAATAAATCCAGTTATATTTTAGTAAAATGCGATATTCCAATAGGTACAATAATGATTTTAAATGCTGCAGTCGAAGTTAAAAATTTTATTTGTAAACAAACTGTATTACAACAGGTGTAATAGTTACTTGAATATCGAATCGTGGGATGTTCTAAAACTAAATTTAATTAAAGCGTTTGTGGTCCGATGTTGTTCGATTAAAAAAAGTAATGCGTTCGAAAATAGAACTGAACAGCTGAGGAACGACATCTCACCAATTTTTATTACCTCCTTCGCATGTTTACGATCACTTTAGGAGATCTAATAGATACGTATAAATAATAATATCTCATCGCTTCCACTTGCATTAAACATAATAAATAGATCATAAAATTTTATACCTTTGAGACAGTTTTAAATAAATTGAGCAAATAACTAATATCAAGTCAAATAGTAAATAAGTTTTAAATTTTGAATAGCCATGCATATTTTTCATCTTGGTTAGTTGGACCTTGGAAGAGATTAACAATAAATTATTATATAATATCATTACATAAGTTGTGGTCACATTTTACCCAAGCCATAATAATGTGTACAGTGTAACTCGTTTCAGAACAGATAAATTTAATTAAATTCGAAAGAGGATGTCTCAAAATTAGATACGAACTTTATCAATAAAGTAGTAAAATTTAAAACTATTAAACAGATTTGTTTAATGAGTATTTATTTAGAATCAGCTAATGTGGATTATGAAGCCGGTTTTCAAAGATTTTTATTCATTAGCTACGGGATGAGAAATCCATTCGATCGAGTCATTCAAATCTCAATCAATAAATGAGCAATATCCTTTGCAAACGAGGTCACTTATCGAATGAATCTATAATCGAAATTGGAGACTACTGTATGAGGATTTACGATCGAGTTCCTTGTTGCTTTGAATTTATTCAAATTAAAAAATAAAAATCTCAAAGACGCTCGTTTGAATTAAGAACGGAAATCAACCGTCGTGACCGATTGTGCGAAGTGTGAAAGGATCGATTTAAAATGGGGCATTTGTTCGGCCCTTTTAAGTTTTGACGTTTTTCTCTATTAAAATGGAACAATGAGTACTGTCTTTATAAATTAGAGGTCAAGAATCGATGTGTGCATATAAAAGCAACACAAATAAAATGTCTGAAGAGTGAATACTGACGCCGACTGGATTGATGCGCTGCAGTGTAAATAACTATAATTGATGTCAGGCTCTTCAAAACAGCTTAGAAATTGACATACCTATTGTTTGAGTAAATTTAGTCAAAAAATTATTTTATTCAAAATCTTCAGTCTATCATTAGACATAAATTCAAAATTATTCTTAGAACTCTCTACATTCAACCAAAACTCTCTAATGTAGGTAGTAGGTACCTTTACATACTATGTAGCGATATTATCTATTGGTCGTAAAATAGCAGTTAATAAACATTAAATTTTGAATACGATTGATTAAGTATTTTAAGTAGTTATTAATGGTTATAGTACAGCAATAAAAATGTAAGCTTCGATTACATTTATGCTGCAAACAAATGCTTACAAAAAGTAGTTTAAAAAATAAAATAAAATAAAATAACGCTTTGAATGTCTGAATAGTTTCTTATTGTTTTTAATCCTCTTATGCGTTGCTTAATTTAATAAAAATGACGTGCTTGATATTTCTTAATTCTGTAATATGTATCGTATTTATATCTGAGAACTAAGATCTCTCTATGTAGTATAAGACAGAATATGGGGTATATTTGTAAATATTAAAAAGTTTATTGATTTTCCCCCAAATACGCTATGAAATGCAAATAAAACCCGAAGCACTTAGGCATTTTCCAAAATTATTTCAAAGTTACAACTCCCTACACTATTTTTAAATGGAATTTTTATGTCGCGTAATAAAATTATTTAGAAACTATAAAATAATCCCTTCGTGTTTAGTTCTTTTACGAGGGCCCGCATTACTTATTTATAATATAGCGTGATATGTTGTGTTATAATAATCGTATTTACTATTTTTCAGGTAATATGAGAGTCGCACTGAACCAAATGAAAGATGTAAGTACAGACTTAATTTTCATATGCCGACGTATGACAGCTCTCGAACGTAATAACAGAGAGTCATTGACAAAAAATCAATAAGTGATTTGACATCCCCAATCGAAAACGAAAAGAATAGCATAATAGAAACACAGAGACAATTTTTAACTTCGGGGAGTCCCCGGATGAATTTTGAATTTAGAACAAAAAGAGATCGAACAAATGCCCCAACTTTGGCGGGGGCTCGCCGCGTGAAAATTAATTATTAATTTGTTTCCTTTGCTCCTCTCCGAGGGAAACGTGTAGTGTCTTTGACTTTTTATAATTTTCCAATTTATTTTTCACTTTTCGTTTGCAAATATAGACGGCGATAATTTCTAAATAAACGATGTTTTTGTCGATCAAACTGAAATTAATAAAACAGCTATTGGCATTAAAATTAAAGCAACAGAAACAAAAAACACGACGACACGATGCGAGCGCCTCCCGACGGGATAGTAAAAACATCAAAGGAGTGTCATAATAGTTCGAAGGGAAACCCGCACTTTATTGACTGTGTGTGATCCTTTTGCAAACAGGGTGCTATTGTTTTAGTTCGTTTACAACCCAGTATAGTTTATGTGAGTTTTACAATATTATATAGCTCCCTTGTACGATACAGCCGGTGATCTACGGTTGACTCACGATTTGTTTAATTTTAGCAGAATTCTCCTAGTATACTTTTTGTAAACTATAGGTCTACCAGAATCTGATGGCAAATTTTGACAGCAGATTTTCAAAAAATATCCTTGATCATTGGATAAATTTATATATTTGCATGTTTCACACACAGAATCAGCCGGTATAAGGAAAAAAAAAGGATCAAAATGTTTTAATTCCAATTACCCCGGTATTGATAGAGTCAATTTACTTTCTCACTTTTTGCCATCAGATTCTGGTAGACCTATACCTATCGATACTATGTGTTCATTATCTTATTTTAAAAAATTATCATTGCTTACATTGCTTTTTATTTATTTTCCGGTTGTGAATCAACCAAATTTTTATATTACTATATCTCATCTTTGTATGTCTACTGTAGTTTAGTACAGCAACAAGCACTCTGTATAACCAGAAAATACTGTTAATTTCTATACTCCAGTAGCACCCGTGATTTCTATATTTCCGTTTCACAGTCGACTGCAGTAAACCGAACGTGTATTGATATTATCACCACCACCACAATAGCGTGGACAAAAAACCCATCATCTACTAATGTTGTTTCTTATACCACGTGTGTGGGAGGATGCAGAGATACTGCATACAATAAAAACGCTATGGAGTCAATTTCTTAATATCAATAAGTATAAATTGTACTACAAATTCAAGTTAACATAATATTAAGTATTTCGTTACATGTACATATACAGGGTGTAACAAAACTAAGTGATAATACTTTAGGGTGTGTACGTGTTCCTTGTAGAGAGTTCACTGTGAAAGTAGCAGCGCTCAAAGACCTTTTTTTCACTTTTGTATGGGCAAGCGCCCCAGCGTTACGAGTCTCCCCATACAAAAGTGAAAAAAAATGGTCTTTGAGCGCTGCTACTTTCACAGTGAACTCTCTACAAGGAACACATACACACCCTAAAATATTATCACTTAGTTTTGTTACACCATGTATAATACTGAAATTCTTAATATTGCAATATTATTTTACAATACAATTAAAACTAACTTTTTCTCAGAAACACATTCATTCAATGCTCCAAACAGAAACCCTTTAAATTGGAAAGTTTGCGAAAGTATTACGATAAAAATCGAGATTTATTTTGCAACAAATTTCCAATAACACCAAGGAATCAAACAAAATAAAACAACAGCGAAAAGTTGAGCAAACGAATAAGATAAGAACAAGGGGCAAGAAACCGCACCGATTTTCCCGAACATCTACGAGCGCTGTTTACAAGTTGAAAAGAAACCCTCCCCTCGCACCGACACAGGTAAAGAACTACTTAAAGAATTTTTTTCGCAAACGGATCACGTTCGATGTCTCTTAAGTGAGCCATCTTTGTTTCCTCCCCTCTGCGATTTACGCGCGTAAAAATATTCACCAAACCTGCTTATTGATTCTTCATTCTGATTTGGAATATTTAATGGTTTAAGGGTTTTGGGAACCAATTTAAATTCTTCAACTTAAGGAAAATTCTTTTTATTATTCCTGTCACTGACTCTTATATTGCTTACCATTTGTATTTGTAACTCTGCAATGGACACCGAATTAATATCATAGAATTGGAGGTCTAAATATAGAACCAAAACTTCTCTCGAACGAGTTACAAGATTTAGGTTACAAATTAGGAAATGAGGACAAAGATGATGAATCTAAGCAAAATGTTTGTAAGAAAATCTCGTTCGTGTATGTAATAGTACTCATTTGAAGACAATCACGCGATGCGACCGTGGTGACCGGCTGTCCCGACCAACATCAATTGATGGCCTATTATCAGATAATACAGATCAATCCGTTCTGATTGCAAAGTCGATCGTTAGCCAATTGAAGACGATTTAACCGCACATTGTGACCATGTTTACAGTACTACTTTGAACGATTTCAACAGTTCTTTCTTCATCTTCAATAGATCGTCTCTTGCAGATGAATATTCTATCGCTTTTATCTCAGGCTCTATTTTATCAAACATTTATCAAGCAATATCACCTATCACTTTTTATTTTTTAAGTTAAATTATTTAATTTTGCTTCACTTTCACAAATATCAAACATCGTCCGGAGGCTTCTGGTTTTACGTATCAACTATTAAGTGAATTTTTCACATAAATTAATATTCGTCTAGACGTAGGGTGAGCCCAGTTTTTAATTTGAATAAATATTCTCATTCATAAACACACGAGAGTATCGGATTCGTATTAAAATAGCAATTTCATTTCCAATTAATTCTATAAAATAATAAATAACGATACCATATAGGCACGGTTTAGAATGCTTTCATTTAAAAGTCTTACGATTATGAGGCTTTATAGGTCTTTATGCGTCGTTAACCCACATCAATTCGGCTTTAATGCATAGAATCGATCGTTTGACAAACGATAGAGTCAACTACCGATAGGGTCCTAAAATTTTATTGACCATAAAAAGCTTACTTATATGGACACCGCTGACTCTTGGCACGTATTGAACTAAAATTTAAACATTAAAATTCGATATTACGAGCGATAGTTCTAATTTTACGACGGTTTAAAACTGGACGATGGACATTTTTTTTAATAAACGACTCGACGAAAAACAGCCGTAAAATCTTCCATTAAAAATATCTTTATAATTCTTTTTGGTCGGTGCATTATGATCGTAGATTATTTAGTTTTTTGTGGGTGGATTTCGACAACGGTTTCATCGAATCTATTAATTACGGATTCATTTACTTTCTAATACGATTGTGGGACCCGATTTAACATAAATAAAAATTTTTATTGCACTATAATTGGAAGGGTTTTAAATTGGAAAACCACAACCAAGAAGTCAACGAAATACATTGTTTCTTTTAAAAACATTGTTACTATGTCAATAAAAATAATTTTCATAAGCGTGCAACCTTTGAAACCGAACAAACTAAGAATTTTGCTTTATCATTAAGCGTTAAAGACATGTAATTAAAGCGAGTAGGACAACAAGAGACACGTTTAATTCGCTTGTTTATTACCGTCAAGCTCAAAATATATTGTCAACACCGATCGGGAGATAACATAAAATTAAAATCATATATATAAAGATACTCGCAAAAACTCCATTTTATACAAATCGAACCGGTTCCGTATGAAAGGAGGTTCTGTATTTCAAATTCCTGCCAAGGACACTCGGTCTCGAAAAGACAATGTGCACGATGCGTAGCTTTTTAATTGTCAAAATTGTCGCCTTTGAGTTTGCCGCGACGCTATCGTTCGCATGCCGATCCTCGATTCGATTTTTCGATCGGACTAAGTTTTTGTACGTGGCACTTTGTAATTTTTTCGATGCTTTTTTGCCGACCGTATTTACTGCTCTTTATTGCTGTCGATTGGCTACTTAATGATAGCATAAAATGCAACTTCGGTATTAATTGGAAGTTATTCGGAAAACGTTTGGAGGTTGGCAAATATTTTGAAAATATTTATTTCAACTTTCATAGATTTATTAACCTACAAATACTTCGGCTGCATTCGATCGAAGTATAGTTCTAAAGTGGTAGAGGTTGAGCATACGTCAAGATGACCATGACCTCGACGCGTGCGACGGAGGAAGTAGGGGGCTTGATCGATTACGCCTCAGACAACCCGTTGTGCTGACTGACTATTGAAGTTATGGAACGAATCATTTTATTGCTAAAGTGTTGTAGTAAAGTTGCAGTTAAAGCAGCTCTCTTATACATTTGACTGGCTTCTCTCTATAAATGTTTGCGCTACATTTCAAGCAAAGTATTTTGTAAATTATATTTTGCACTATCGGTATTGTGTTCTCTTTCTGTCGTATTATGTTAATTTATTTCATTACGTTAAATATCTATTATTTTTAATAATAATATTATTAATTAATATTAATTAATATTTACCTTGGTATGTCTCTACTTCTTAGCTCTATATCCGTTGCATCAATTACTATTGATGTAGCTTGTTCTAGATTGGAGGTCCGGATTATCTCATTACTTGCCTGAGATTTTTAACAAACCCTTAGAAATCTCAGAATTTTGTAATCTACTGCCTACTTCTGCTTAGCTTCTAATCAAACCTTTAATTTGAACATTGCCATTTAAACACTAAGTCGTTAGAGCGGGCAGTGGAATACTTTCGGAACATCCTCAATCTCGCACGCCGTCAACTTTTTGTCCGAATGCCGATTATTCTACGTGACGTTCCCACAGTGGCAGATTATCCCGGTAACCGTGAGGGAATTAAGGCGAATTCTTTTGGCGAATTAACGAATCACCTGTCTAATTACGCCCCTGCTTTCGAACTTGGAATTTGATTTTTAAATGTTCAAACTTTAATTTATGGTATTCTCGATCGTAATCAGTTGCTGGAATATTGAAAGAGGTATCTGCGTTTAAACGATTATTTGATTTATTTAATCAAATTTTACTTGATAACTTTAGTACGTTTAGGGTTATGTCAATAGTTCCTGAAATATTTGCCACCTCAACGATTTTGCTCTGCAACTTTGTAGCTCATACGAAGTCAATAATAAAACCTCAACAATCTCGGTTATGCGGAACTGATACAGAAGATAATGATTCGATGAATTATGGCTGCAAAATAAAAAGTGAATACGCAGCCGCGAACAAATAAAAAACTTATCGAATCGCAATTCCCAACACAAACGTACAGTGTCAATAACACGATTGTAAAATCAAATGATCCGAATGGGAAAATCGCATCGAAGAAACAAACATTACCATAACAAAGTGTCGAAGCCGACGCTCGCGGTGAATCGACAATCTGACAAATTTACAACCGATAGGGACACAAAAGTGCCCTTTCGCATGCAAATTTCTGAAGGTTTTCTTTAGCGATTTTTTCCCGGAAACTTCCGCCTATTTTCCCGCTCGACGCACATCCGGTCGGGGCTCGCATCCGTTTCGTCGGAAATCGGATGAGTTTCGACGGAGATACGTCTATTTCGTGCCCCCGCCCCATTGATTCCGCGTAAAGTGGTCATATTTTCTATTTTATATTTTTTATTGGCTCTCAACAATGCCATTGTTGGATTTCGTCGGGGCTTCTCGGGCCCTTAATAAATAGTTATTTCGGTAATGTTATCGCAGTTTAACACCGGTTTCGTATTAGCGATATTGTTATTGATGGCAGGTCATCGTGTTGTCTACGTCGGAATCAAAACAAAAGCGAACAGTCATTGCAGCAGAATTTTTCCACCTGCTTCTATGAAGAACTACGTGTTTTAAAATAGATCTACGCTAATAGATGTCGCGTTCAAAGACAATTTTATAAACACAAGATATAGCGATAAAAATACAAATTCTATTTAGATTTATGGCCCACATAAATTTGAATAGTCAATACGTGTGAGTGTTCGAAATAGTCCCGTCAATAGGACAGGTGCGCTCCGTCCACGCCGACTTTGACTCGCTGCACACTGTTTTTACATTCTTCGATTACACCATTAGTGGAATATCCAGTGTACTATATTTCAATACTAAATATACTTCACCGATCTGTAGTCATTCTTGGTATTTTGAGCTTTTGTGTTTACCTGTTGCCCTATAGCCAGAAAGTTGTAGGTAACCCAAACAAAAATGAAAACCACATAATAATAATTGGATAACGAGTTATTACAAACAGAACTTCAAATCAAACAACAATAATTCGAGTTTAACCTTTGAATTCTATGGAAAACAAATTATTCATTAGTATAACACCTTTGATAATCGGTCTCACACGAATTTGTGCTTTGTACGCCCTGAATATAGAGTCGTCTTCGGAGTATCTTCGGTGGGGAAAGGGCAATTCCACAATAAAATACTTTTGGTCAGCCACAACTCAATAAATACTTCATAGTATCGGTTTGAGGGCGCCGGCCCTGTCCGGACGTCCGGCCTTCGATCTCTTGCCCTCCTGGGGCGACCCCGCTAGGGTTACTAGCATTTGAATATTACGTACACATTTCATATTTCGAGTTTCGAATTCGCTATTCAAATAATGTTCGGCATATTATAAATATAAAATAGTCGACTTACATAACATAGAACTCGGGATTAGACATGGGAGCCGGGTGTAAAACAGCCGGCGGCGGCGCGCTGGTATAATCTTCTCGGCGGCGGCGTGTAGCCGGCGGCTCGTATTTTTTCCAACGCAATCTAACTTTGAAGCTCAAAACAAGCAATGCTCAGTTTAAACAAACCTGATAATGATACAGAAAATGCGAATGACGCGGATGGTTGATCATTGTTGTAAAAAATAAAAGAATACGTCCATAAAACAAACAATTATATTATTTTAGTCTTCATCGACTGCATCTGCGACAACACTGCAGCTCTCCTTGCACGCGCGATAATTGTCGTGAATGAAAATAATTTTATTCACACGCTGGGGCATCAGACGTGACCTTTTCGCCGTAAGTACCAGACCCGCCACAGAAAATACGCGCTCGCTTGGTGTGCTTGTGGCGGGTACACACAGCATCGCTCGAGATAAATTTGAGAGCAAGGGAAAAGAGGTTTTTCTTTTTTTCCAAAAAGATAGCAAGTCACCATCTTCAATTTCAGTGGGATCGGCAGCTGCTAGATATTTCCAAGTTTCTTGATCAATGGCATCTTCATTTTGAAAGCCAATACTGTTGTAAGAGCAATGCTTCTTGGCTAACTTTAGTAACAGCTGAGCAGAGCTTGTCTCCTTTGTATCACGGACTGGGGCAGTACTAGTGCTAGGGACTACAGCTTGAGTAGTCTCGCTGTCACTGGTTCCCACTCCCACAATATCCTTGAAATAAGTAGCTAGGAAAGATGCACGAGTCGTATTGTGTGTTTCTAGATATACATCTATCTCCTTCAGGCTCATGAATCGATAATCTAAAAGAGCTGCTGCCACAGTTGCTTTTGTTGTAGGGAACCTCTTATCAACTTGCTTCAACATGTTCCTTTTCAAGGACAGCATGATCAAAGTTTCGTCGTCTGGGATAGAATTCAACACATCCTTTATTTCAGACTTAAAAACTAGGGCCACATTTAAGGTGCAAGCTTTCTGGGATGATAAAATCGTTACTGCCTCCCGAAACTTCGACAAAAACTTTACCAAATCTTCCAACACATTCCAGTCAGTTTGCGTAATTCTCAAATCAGACTGACCTATTTTTTGAAGCATTTCGTTGATGGGGCTGCGATTGCAGCAATGAAGCATGCTCTCGAGCATTTCAAGTACGCTATGCCAACGTGTTGGTGTTGCTGATTTAATACTTGGAACGTGATCCAACCTGCCAAACCGATTGTGCTGTTCATAATCTTCTATAAATGAATCCTCCTCGTCCGAAATAGGGTCATTTTCATCTATTTCTATAGTGCGTGCTGCGTTCTCTAGTGCATGAAAATATTGCATTTGGGAATTAGCGTCCTTTTCTAAGTCTGGCAGGCGATACCGTATGGCTTTTACAATTTTTTTGCACTTCGTAACGAGTGCGTCAATTTCGGGTACCTTCTTAATTCCATCGACTGTTACCAAGTTATGAAGGCCGTGTCCCAAGCAAAGATGACTCTCAGTGTTGGCCAGCCTTACTGCTCGCTTAACGTTGGATCCAGCGTCAGTTACTAGGAAGAGCTTCTTGTCGCAAAGTGCAAATTCCTTTTTCGTTTCGTCAATAGCTTCTTTTATCTTTTCACCAGATTTTATTCCTTCCATGAGTTCTGTCTTTAGCGTAAACGTTTTCAACTCGAAATCTTAAAAAAAAGTATTCACTATAAGTAAGTATTAGTCAGCTCAAAAATATAAAATAATAGCTTTATACAAACAAACAATCACAAACCAGACGAAAGGTAATGCAGAGTAAATGTGATATAGTTGAGGCGACGATATCCATCAGTCCACAAATCAAAGGTCATTGCCATTTGCAACGCTTTGTCTGCAACTATTTGATTTTTCACATTTAACAGCATACTGTAGTATACATCATCTAATCCTGTACGTCCGACTGTATGACGTGAAGGTAAATCTGCATCGGTCACAATGATGTTGTACTTCTGTAAATTATTAATAATTGAGAAATGCGGATGATTAGGAAAGAAATCAAGTAGGTTAGGTTAGGATAGATAAGGTATATTTAGATAGATAGTACCTTGAAGAAGTCAACCATTCCTTCGTCTGAAACCGAATCGAAAGGCAGCAAAGACTTGCAAAACCACAATGCGAGGTCCCTTGCCAAAAGCCATTTATTAGTGCTTTTATTCTGCATGCTTTTATTATCAGCAGGTAAGGAGGTGGTAGATTTAGACATGCGGCGGTCAACACAAAAAAATGATTTTATATTAGTTTTAGCTTTTTCGCCAACTTCTAACTTAATGGAATGATCTTCTCGTAAGTGTCTCAAAAGATTTCCAGTGCTAGCTGTTTTGCTATAAGCCTTAATTTTTATCCTGAAAATGCGGAAAGCCTGAAGGAAGTTTCTGGTCGTGTAAACATGTCGTACAAAAATCAAAATTAGTGGCATTTTAAGGCCCTATTTTTGGCACTTAAGAATTTAGTAAAAAAAAGTAAATCGTGAATTGCCTAACTTCTGATTATATTGAACTATGTTTTTTCTTTTATTTTTTCAATTATTAATTAAACTGCCAAAGTGCCAATAATTGTGGATGGCAACAATAGGTCACCTATATTTTTTATTGACACTGCCTGGTGGGCGTGGCTAGTCACCAATTAATTAATTGCCAAAAAAATAATAGCTCGTCTGTCAAGCGCCCAAAATGGGCGTCTTACTCTAAACATACTCTAAAACTATTCAAAAGTAGCTATTTCTACTTTTACCACCGATTTAGTATTTTGTTTCAAATATAAAACTATGTGTATTTGCGCCACTAATAGCTTATTTATAAAAAATCTACTTAATTATATAAAAATTATATAATAGCTTTCATAGTAATTTCTTTAGATAATATATTCAGTTTATTATGAGTGATTGGAAATTGAAAAATTTTCGAAAATGGTTTGACAGTTCGTGACAGATGAAAGGATATGAAAGAGGTAGCGTTAGTAAAAAGCATTCGCAATAATAATTAAATAATTGTTAAAACACGATTGCTAATTTTATCTTGCGCAGCAATAGTCTGCGATCATGATAAAAAATACACGTCCGCACTATTACGCATCGCGGCGCTAAGTGCTAACTGATAATGAATTGCTATTTTTCACTCGATGCGAAATAATACTCGACGCGAGCGGTGCGATGCGAACAGTTAATTCACAATGCCGCGATTTTAGCAACTAGCAAAGCAATAACACGTAGCATGCTGTGACATCAAAATTAGCATGTTAATGAAATTAACCTATCAAGCCCCAAGCGGTCGCATGCGACCGCGATAACAATAGGTAAAAAATAGATTTCCAAGAATCCGTGAGTTTTGTTATTCCGAGTTGGCACATCACTAAGAAAATAGCATTAATTCCCATTACTAGAAAGAGGTAGTTACTTACGATCCAAATAAAACATCGTCACTTGATTCTTTTGCAGAATCTAGACAAACGTTACAGAACACTTGATCGTCTATAACTTTCTTCTTTTTGCTGGCATTTTCATCGTGAAGAGTTAAATCTCCAAAATACTTCCAAACAGTACTGTTTCTTGTTTTCGGGTGATAAAGAACACTTATGGACAGTCGTTTGACTTTTATTTTATCGATTTCTGAACGGGATGCCGCCATCGCGATATTGATCTCACTCAACCAGACAGAATAACTAAATCAAAACAACCACCAAAGAACACCGGCAAGCCAGTAGTGACTAGTGGGCAGTGGCAGAACTATCAACTAGCGCGAGCGCGCGAGCCGAGCTTCGACGCGAGTTTGCCTTGCACTGACCAATTGCGCGGGCGAAGCTTGCTGAGCGCCATCCGCGCACGCCGCCGCGCCGTGGCGCGAATTTCGAACAGGCCGGCGGCGGCGGCGGCGCGCTGTCACTTCATGGCGGCGGCTAGCCGGCGCGGCTCCCATGTCTACTCGGGATATATTATGTAATATATCATGTTCAATAGGTACCAGAAAATATAATTAACATTTTCCTTGTACTTCTTTAAAAATATTGCCTAATTTTTATTTACTTTACTCAAGAATATTGAAATCGAAACAATACAGTATTGTAAAAGAAATTAGCAATGACGTAGGTAGAGCTAAAAAAATCACCTCTATTTTCAGTTACTTTTATAATAATAAGATTTTTTCAATTCGTGTGAATGGTTTCATCGTGAACTTAAACAGAAGTATTTACCAGAACGCAAAATGTTTAAAACAATTAAAATTATTAACACATACTGCAAATTATTTATTTATTCATTTTAAACGATTGGCAATTATTTAGTGTCAATTAAGTCTAGTGAAATGCATTAACAGGTGATATTATCTGTGTCCTGACAGGCCACATTAATAATTCTGATTAAAAATTGATTTTTATCGCACAGTAGTCAGTAGCAAACGCATTCGTAACATTTATATTTACAGTAAAAGTAAATGTAGATACGGACAGCTGTCCAGTGAGCTTCCTACTGCAATGTTGTATTCAATAATCTGTATACATTTTTATTAGGATTTAGGACACTCATATTTGATAAGACTTTCTATTTACATTCTAAAAAAAGATTATATTAACCGACTGCGCGAGGATGGTTATAGTTTTCGAGTATATTTCTTAGGAACACTCTGGTAGAGCCCAAACATCTTGAGAGACAATATTAAAATTCGTCCTATAGATGAGAACTAAAATTGACACAAGGTGCATCACAGCAGCTTTTTTAATATTCCTCTATAATTGAAACTCTAGATTAGTGCTATGCAAAGACTTCCCCATATACCCACCCCATATAAAATTTAAAAAAAATCTAGAAAAGGACTCAAATCAAGAGACTTTCCCATAAACCAAGTTTAAGCCACTAGTAAACAGTGGTTAAAGTTTAAGCCATTATTAAATATCAAGCTAATATGTCCGCAGGCCGGTCAAGAGGTGTTTTAACGGAATAATCCGGGATTACTGGTGTTTCCTGTCACGGCCCATCGCTTAATTAGGGTCAATAGTTTTTGGGTTAACTGTTCGGTTAGTTTGACTTAACTTGCTTTATTGTTTTGTTTGCATATTGGGTTTATTGATTGTTGGGCACTATTTTTGATTCGAAATTTAGAAAGTTCTAATGGGTTCCTTATTACAACTTTTTAAAATAACCAATTTTTAAAACCGATCCATTCAGTTGAATAGATTCGGAAAATAAAAAAGAGTAATAGTAGGAGAGACAGTCTGTTGACATTTTTTAGCTCGAAACCATCATAATTCTTATTGTTATTTAAAAAAAGCCACTCAAAAAAAAGGTTTACATCGGAAAAAATAGCTTCTTTATGAAGACTAGAGGTCGCCCAATGGTCGAAATTCGACCAATAATAATTTAAATTATAAGTTTGAACGCTATTAGTTCGCAATGATGTAGTCGTATATTCGTAAGTATCATATTGTAAGGATAATATTCATTGAAGTGATATTTAAAACAAAGCAGAAACCATGGTAACCATTGTCGGTGTCACAGATAATTAATGTAATAAAATGTAACAGTGTTTGAGATTCAATAAAAAAAAATCTATCCATTGTCAATTTGATCACAGACTTCAACCATAAACCAAATAGTTAAATTCGTGTGCTTGTCATTTAAAAATATGGTAGTGTGCACATTGTAGTGTGTTCAATGTTTTATTTGTTAAAAAAATGTATGAAAAAAGCATAATATTAGAACAATATTGACTCGATGCACTCCTTCTCCATATAAACTATCTCTGGGCGAAATTTTATGCTCCTACATTTCCGCATTTTTCGTAAAAAGGGGTCCAAAGTTTTTCGCTCGCGTATTAATATATAGATTCTTAGATCTTCAAATGGACATTTTTTCCAGGTGTTTTTCTTATTGGAATAATTCTAACCTTGAGATGAATGGAATCTATTTTGAGAATATAGAGAGCAGGGTACCTTTTCCATAATGTAGTAGATCATAATTCAATATAATATATGTCACAAATAACAAGAGGATGTAGTGATAAGATATCCATATCATGAGTCAATCATCTCTATTGCCAATAGCTGATTCAGTCGTTACATTAATAAGCGATATCCGTTCTATACAGATTGCGAGATTGATGTGATGTAATTTGAACCTTGGACAAATGGAATAGAGTTTAAATTTACTCGACAACATTATTGTTTTGAATTAAAAAATAGGTTTTTTGTACAGTCATAGAGAAAATATAGGCACTGTAAAATTAACGTAATATTTTGTACTCATATTGTATGAATTGTATAATAATGTACTATCAGAGAGGTTGATTCCTAGGCAGATGCGGCACCTACGCAGTTTGGTCGCGTTACGTCAAACCCAGCCGACAGCTGATCACAATTAACATTGATTTGACATAATCCGACCAAATGACGTTGGTCTGTCAACTGCCTAGGAATCAATTTCCTCGATGGTACAAATACTTAGTAGGTTTCCTACCCTTAATATTTTTTACATTCTAATTATAGCTAAGTACAGCATAATATAGCCGTATTACTATAATATTCTGATTTATTTGTTAAACAAAGCATTATTATTTATTATCGAAAGCCGTCACTTTAAATCACTTATTTCCCACTTCCGAAAATTTTCATTGACAATACAGTAGTATTGTCAATGAAAACTTCTAAATAATAATAATATCTATGGACGCTTCACACCACGTCAGTCTGACCCCGTGCTAAGTACCTGAAGGACTTGTGTTACAGGTACCAGACAACGGAAATATATTTAAAACTTTTATACTATACATATATTTAAGATTTGTATTATATCACACACATAATATTTAATACACATCCAGAGTCCAGACACGGGAACATTGAAAACTTTTTGTTCCGTCGCGTCGGCGGGATTCGAACCCGCGACCCCCGGCATGAGCAGCCACACACTCAACCAATTGAGCCACAGAGGTCGTCTATAGTTTCAGCTTTATGTTTACAGTTAGATCAAAATATATCTGAACGAAACATTACAGCCGTATGGAATAATTTCACATGCAAGCACTCGACGCATTTCTATTAAGCCGAATTAAGTCATTAAAAGCACGCCTACATCGTTAGCACTAAGAAAGTTAGCACTCAGTCTAAAGTCTATTATGAAGCTATGATCGAAATGCATTGAGTTGCCAGTCTATTGCTAATTAGTTTGAGTAGCCGTTAATTACTACTTTAGTTGTACTTACTTTTAACAAACAAAACTCTCAAGTAGCCTCTACTATGCGTAAACTACACTACACTTTCTATGCATAAATTACATGGAATGAAACAAAGGATATCAATTTTAAAAACTAAACATTTTTTTATTTGTAAATCATGACTGTATTCTCAATTCTCATGGACGTTTGTTTGATTTAAAAAAATCAATAAAAACCTGTGTTTACAGAATCAAAATATTAGTATCGTTAGGAGCAGTTAAAATTGTAATTTATATAAACATTTGAGTAATTAATATGGCCGGTTTACCAATAACAACACTAGTAAATCAAACATACGATTTAGGATGTCCATTGTCCACCGTCGCCGTCACCGGGACGTCACCGATAAAAATTCAAATAAAATGCCACTTTATGACCTAAGCTACAAGTTTCATTTTGCTCTACGCCACTACAAAGCAGCGGCGGCATCGGTCGCTAGACCAATGTCGGTAGAAAATGATATATATAACCTAGGTCCAGGGGTCACCAAATGGTGGACCGCGGTCCGCATCCGGAACGCCGACCCATTGTGTGCGGACCAAGCATTTCTGAAGATGAATTTCGTTAAAAATAAATTTCGGTCTCGACTTACTGATAAACATCTCCAGGATTTAATATCAATATCTTGGACCAATTTCACTCAAAACATCAGAGAAATACGTAGCTACAAAAATTGATACTTATCTCATTGATATGTAAATAAATACCTTTGTAAATTCCATAATTACCTTTGTTTTATAAATATTTTTTTATCATATTATGTGTGGACCGCCAATGTCATTTCATTTCTTAATATGAACCCCGAGCGAAACTAATTGGTGATCCCTGATCTAGGCTATAGGTTTCATTTTGCTATACAAAGCAGTGGCGACATTAGTCGCTAGACCGATGTCGGTAGAAAATGAAATCTTTAACCTAGGACCTAGGTCATAAAGTGGTATTTTATTTGTATTTTTGCCGGTGACGTCACGGTAACGGTGGCAGTGGACAAACGGCGTTACGATTAAGACACCATATGCAGCAAATTTATGGTTCGAACGATATTTCTAATGCGGGAAACTATGCAGTAGAATAACATTAGTCGTTGGAATAACATAATAAAACACGTGTGAGACAGCCCCGTTACTGATGGTCTTTTTATATTTATACTAATTATCCAATAGAACAATAAATAAGACATAACTTAGAACTTTGAAAGATAGATGGACGATTCTATTAATAAAGTTACTAGTTACTTTGTAGGTTTTATTGACATTACTTGTGTATTTTTGGACTATAAAGCTATAACAAGGTCTAAATAATATTGTTATCAAAGATTTCACACACACAGAGCGCCTCGTAATGTATTTAGGTATATCATGTTTATACCTAAATCCTCTCAAATAATAATAATTAGGCCCTACTTTATCCTGTTGACAACAAAAATGTTTATGACAAAAAATATATACATCAGTAATTATTATTGATACTGGCATTCAAAACAATCGCTCTACAAAATTAAATGTAGAGTTGGATTTAATTGAGGAAATAATTGCAAAAGTTAAATAATATTATAGTTATAATTCTTATCTATTCATCAGAAATCAAACCAGTCTTTACGCCATTTTGTTTTTTTTTTAATAATATTTATGATTGGACATTGGTAGAGTAGATAGAGTGCAACATGTAAATAGGTAGGGAGACCTTGCTATTTTTCTAATTTCCTAATATTACCAAAAAATATATTATCATCTATGCACATGTTTATATCTCTACACTTGCTAGTTACTACTGTTACTGATAATATTATGGTAATGCACGCCCAAGACAAAATACCTGTTACCGGCTTACGACCGGCTACTGCACAAAGATATTCATCTTATCTAGGAACTAGTCTAAAGGCGAGAAAAGTAGCATTAAATTACAAAAATATCATCATAACGAACGCAGGAACAAAATAACGTTAAAGCGTAGGTAATATTTTAAATCTTTACGAGAATCTCCTTGCAAATTACAGGGAAAAAATGTAAAACGACCTCTGGCGAAAAATATGATCGTTTAAGAATGCGCAGACATACAAAGAAAGCCCGTCTTCATCTTGCGACGAGTGGGATGCACATACGGGTCCTGCTCCGGAGCGAAAAGGACAACAGCATCGCCGATAACACGTCAATACATTTCTACAGCTCGCACACACGAATATCGGCTCTACCGCCCGGCGATAGCGGCGACTTCGACTCGCTCGCTTTAATTGAAAACCGATATCACATCAATATATTTTACGTGGTGCTAGAGAACGCAATAGAGCGTCTTATTGCCGCGGGCTAAAGTCTAAAATGAGAATCCGCTCGTTTTTAAGAAGGCGTTCTAGATATCTTGCAAGATAGTGAGGGCGTTCAGAACCGATCGAAGACCGATAAAGATATTGGAAAATCGACTTTATTTTATGTGTAGTAGGATTTTTCACGAGGCGTTCCTGGCGAGGACACGCCCAAGTCTTATGTAGATGCGAGGTTTTCTTTCAGTTTCAATAAAAGCCTTATTGGTTGACAATATTTTCTGTTTCCATTCAGTCTCTTAATGGTACTCAAACGGAGGCGACTGAGAAAATTGTTTCGTTATCTCAGACTATTTTTAGACGCTTAATTGAACTGTCACTTTTTATATGAGAATCGCTTAGTTCTTTGAAATACCATAAATATTGATTTAGCTCAGCTTATAAGAGGGGCATTTTTGGGCCTCTTTTTGTTCTAGTGTTCATTATGGCTGTGTGCGATCGCGTCAAAGCCGATATAAGAGGTTGACGTTTATATTTTTTAATCGCTCACCGTTAATTCGTATTGAGTTTCACCGCAGTAACACAATTCCATTTTCAAAAACAATACGCGAATAATCGAACTCGCTCGCGCCGTCTGAACTTCTGTCTAACCGGAACAATATAATCATTCAAATTGTGGAATACAAATTCAAGTGCGACTGGCCAAGCGTAAACTGGTACAGTACAAGGAATATTTTAATAACTGTTACATGGGTATTACGTGGATTTAACTGGCAATTAGCGGGTATTTACCAATCTTTTTTTTTGTACAATATATTATATTCTTAGTTTTTAAAATTTTACTAAAGGAAATGGTAGTAGGTACATAGATAGGTAAAACAGTGTTTTTTTAAATAACTATAAGACTGATTAACAGTTAAAACTTCAATACAAAAAACCAACCTCCAAAACACCAAAAGTCAATGGGTGTAACTTTTTTAATAAAAGATCATGTAAAAGGCATCGGGGCATTTGGAGCCGATATGCCGGCAGAAGGGGCAATTTGTGGGCAACAGTGATTGATACCAGCGATACATCACTACAGGCGTTTTTCTATGAAAAATTGCTATAATCGACTTAAAAACTCATTAGGCCCAAGACAAAGAAAACCCGCCATTCTAATTTGTACCCCGATCGAATTTGGTGATTACCTTTTTTGTACCGATCGCCATTGTCTTTTTATTCATAGTTTTAGTTCTGGTTCATTATCATCATCAGCCCTTCAAATGACACCTCACATCATCACACCTTGAAGTCTTTCTTCTCTTTAAATATTTTTTATACAGAAAAAACTATCGATAGTAACTCAGAAAACTGTTACGAGTACTATCGTTTGAGGTATCTGAAGCACATTTAAATAATTATCTACGTCGACAACAATGCTGGCAGATTGCGCGTCACACTTTGACAGCTCATGGCACGTAAAAAAAAACAAAACTGCATTGTCGTTCGCGCGCATTTGTCCTACATCATCGGCGCTACATTCACCATTGTTGACAGCCGGAAACGGCCATAAAGACCGGGGACAAATTCATAAACAATATTTATAATTCTTAAAAAAGCGGTTCGAATTTGAATACGGACCGATTAAAGGTGTTCAAGCGTATGGGGGAAGAATCGAATTTATTACAATACGTTCGATAATTAAAATTGTATGCACAAAAAGAGCCCCTGATTAAAATAAGAGAGCCTTATAAAGCTTAGATACTGTTGATTTAAAATGTTTTAACTTGAATCCGAAATCACAAAAAATCGAATCATAAAATATAACACAGAGCCAATATTATCATTATCTTATTGTTCTCTTAAAAATTGATCTGTTTAATATCTGTAGCATTAATATTCTTTTGTGTTAATTTCGGATTTGTACCGCCTACGCCGGCATTGTCTCCGAGTTATTGGTTCATTAGACATTTTGCCTGACAATTTGAATTTTTAAATTTTTAAATATCGAACACAATTGATTCGAACAGAAAGGAAATGGAGATAATTAGACTTTTTTTTATTTAATTTGCGTTTATTATACTCAGTTAATTTTTACTTATATTGTATCAACGGGCATTTATAATATCGTAAAAAAACCGGCCAAGTGCGTGTCGTGCCACGCGCAATATAGGGTTCCATAGTACCGCTAGTTTTTGATAATTTTGTATGGTCAATGAATGCACATTTATAATGTGTTTTACACTAATAACAACATCATCTCAGTTACGTTCAAAGGATTTTGAACGAAAAGTTCCTTTGTACTTCTACGAATACATTTTTTTTAAGTTGATCGACTATTACTCAATAACTTATAAAGTCTTCTTAGTCGTGATAGTTTCCCTTTTCAATTCAGCATATTTCCTACTCCCGTGAATTTTTTCACATTTCCAGAAGCAACCGCTTAAGCTGGTAGGCACTAGACGGGGGGACACTGGACTCAACGATTTTTTCCACTTTAAAACTTAATATTTCACAAATGGATCCCTAAATCGTAAGATGATCTTTGAATACTCGTAATATTTTAAAAAAACCTATCCAACGACACCCCACATGGTAAGGTGGACGCGAAAAAAAAATCATCCCCGCATTGATGTGTGTGGAGGTAAAGTAAAAAAATTTTTTTTTTCAAAGATTTATTATATCACTTTGTCGGCATCATTAAGATGTGCATTCATGCCGAATAACAGCTTTGTAGGTGACAGACAGACGGACGGACAGACAGACAGACGGACAGACCGAAACTATAAGGGTTCCTTGTTGACTACGGAACCCTAAAAAGGGATAACACTTTCTTTTCTACGCCGGGACTGTGATCTAATCTCCGTCTTACGAATCTTCAATCAGATCACGCGTCCAGTTTAACATTTTTCACCCATTTTAAAAAAGAGCAAAACACTTAGGAAGTTTACGAATCTTCAATCAGGTCATGTGTTTAGTTGAATACTTTTTAACGTCCCAGAAAAGTCTACTTCTAAAAGTTTGTTGTTATCAGTCGACTCCGCCGTCCGCGTTTGTTGACAATCGATCGGTATCACTCTCTACACTCTATAGGCATCAAGTATCAAATTACCATACGTAATGTGCATCTGCAACGCGTGGGCTGCCATTGTTTATGTTGCACCAAAAAGTCTCTATGGTTTAGAGTCCATAACATTGTATTCTGTTAAGACATCACAACGTTTTGTTCCTTCTTTAGGGTTCCGTACCCAAAGGGTAAAAACGGGACCCTATTACTGAGACTTTGATGTCTGTCCGTCTGTATGTCTGTCTGTCTCCATGCTGTATCTCAAGAACCGCTATAGCTAGACATCTGAAATTTTCACAGATTGTGTATTTCTGGTGCCGCTATAACAACAAGTACTAAATCCCATACAACATACGTGATTTTTTTGGGGTTTTAGGCTCGTAATTTATAATGGCAACATGTAGACACTTAAAATTTTCACAAAGGCCTTAATTATATAGGTACTTTAATAAATAATTATATTTAAATAAAATTTAAATTTAAGGGGGGCTCCCATACAAAAAACTCATTTTTTGGCCTATTTTGCTCTATAACGGTACGGAACCCTTCGTACGCGAGTCCGACTAGCACTAGGCCGATTTTATTTTTACTTTTTCTTAGCCAGGTGTTTTGCTAACAAGAATGTTGTTATGAAGTACAGAAGTCTTAGCTGCGACAGAATAAAATAATAAGTGGGATTTTAGAGTTTTTCAGTAAAGTCATGTACGCCTGTTTGGATTAAGTATTGAGAATGTTGATAACAATAATTCTATGTTGAAAATTTAAAAATCTGGATTTTATAGAAATTTAACAGGCAACGAGCAGACGAATCACCTGATGAAAACGAGGCGAGGCTGTTACATAGAGCCGGCACATTCAAGCCGAAGCTTGGCTCATCCATATTGCCATGACACTAAAACGACTACAAAAATGATAGTAAAACGCTTAAACGACGTTTAATATCTTAGATGCGATCCCTGTCAATTATTTAAGCAGTGAAAGTAACAGTCTGTTAGAATTGATTGTAATAATAATAATTAGGTAGCCATTTAGATTTGTTATTGACAATTCCGAATTCTCCGCATAGTCATCAATCAACATTAGCTATTAATTATGTCTAAGTCATACCTATAACCTAGGTACCCTAGACAGAGATTGTCCAGTGCATTGTCTAAAGTTAGCATAAATTATTATCTTCATGTCTTATCATAGGTAGCCATTATTGATGACACGAATTAATAATTATTAACACCTTCTAATTTAATTTAGTTGGTAATTCCTCGAGTTTATCTAATACCCATACTTTCTTATTAATAAATAAATTTAGCGGCGAATGGCTATTCAAGGTCCGCTGTCTCTGTCTGTCATGTGCCTTTTTCGATGTGTCAGACAAAGACATCAGACTTTTTTTAAGACATCAGACTTGTTACATAGTTTCAATTTATATTTTTACTCGCCTGAGGGATATCGTCGTCGGTTGTCCGTCAAAGTATATTTTCATGCAAAATAACACTCCTACAATACAAAAGGTAGAACTGTCAAAAGTATGAAACCAATATGGCTTCCGACGAACGCGAGATATTTGCCGCCTGAAGCGATATTAAAAGTTCGAAAATTGAACGCGACATTACCGGTAATCATGTTTTATGAGTTCCCGCCAAAATAGACACAATATGGCGGCGTTGACACGCATCCTTGTGAAAAGTTAAAATTGTACCGCGCTTGTTATTGGCATTCGTGTTGTGAGCATTAAATTTTTATCGCTGCTATTTTAAGATAAACGACTGGATATACGTCATTTAATTTTTTTAAATTCGCTAAGAGTTTCTTTGTCATCGGAATATAATTTTACTTTTCTGTCATAACTCTCAAATATTATTCTGCTCAGCATATTATTAAGCTATAAGTGTGATTCGGAAAAGTCTCCGTAACTTAAGATAGTGTTTAGTCTTGGCTACCCTAAAAATAATTCAATAAAAGCTGTCGATAACGTTACTATTAATGTAGAGTCCGAAAGAGTTCATATAGGTACTTATCAAAGTACAAAACAAACACATTAACTATAATTTACGATTATTTAATCCACGAATAAAATTATAAAACATTAAAATTTTTATGTACAAAAATAATGTTTTAATTATTACTAAGCAATATTTTTATATTATACAGTATTTAATTAATATTTCCATACGAGCTCATTCTTGATCACATATTAAAAAATATTATCGCATTCAACGTAATCATAGTCATACAATATAAAATATTGTTACAATATTTTATCAATAGCAACATTGAAATTAGAATCAGTAGCGTATCCGCTTCCGTTCGATATTCGAACAACATTCGAATTAAGAACGCGCTCCAAATAGATGATAAGCGACAATGGCGCGTTTCATTTGTAACGACGATCATATTTCGACACAATGTGTTATAAATCAGTCTTTCCACAATTAACAAAACAATTTTTTGTAGAAGTTTAGGCTCAGGAATAGGGTTGCCAGGCGTCCGGATAAAGCCGGACACAGTCAGGCTTTTTGCTTGCGTGTCCGGCCAAAATCAAAGGGAGTCCGGCCTTTGTAGAGCCTCAAAACACAAATTTTAGACGGTTTTACACCTAATAAGATGTAAAATTGTATAGAGCCTATTAGATGTTAAACTGGTTAAATAAAACAGAAACTTTGTACGGTGTACACGAGCTGCCGAACGTATTTCTATATTAAAAGTTTAGATTCTAAGTACTCGATAGCAACTCTTTTTTGTACTAATGTCCGGCTAAGCTGACTGCTTTGTCCGGCTTTTCGGTTTAGCGACCTGGCATCCTTACTCAGGATTAACACAGACACGTTTTTACCCGGAAAAAGTATAGCATTATCGGGATACCTTAAAATCGGGTAAATACTAAATAATTATAACGATGATTGAAGACAGCACCAAAATTTTTAAATTTCGATAACGATACTTTATCAGAAATATCGTGCTACGTAAAAATATTGGCCGAGCACACCTGAACCGTAGTTCTTTTCTCCGGAATGAGATAGGGAAGGCAATAACCATTAAAAGAGCCAAAAGCCCGTCCAAAGAGCCCGTTCAAAAAGTTTTCTTTTCAATAACGCGTCTAATATTCAAATTAGACGGTGCAAGGCGAGGAATCCGCGCGATATATCATCGGTGCTAATCAGATTTCTCCGCTGCCTACATTTTGAAAATATTAAGGAGATTAAACAAATTGCCTATAAAAATAAGTGATTAATTGAATTTGGCGAGTAATTTAATACAAAAACTTGAGAGCTATTAAGGAAGTGAACTCTACGTTGAAAATAATAACAAAAAATTAAAACCGACTTCCAAGGTAAAAACAATAATAACATCCTTATAATATGAACTAAAAAGTATTAAATAATGTTTCCTATCTAATAGTGCCTTTTCCGAATTCGGCTAAACCTCAACTATTTCTGTACTCAATCTTCATCATTTTGAAGTCGGTACCAGATATAGCTGAATCTTCAGTTCTCTGACAGAATAGGTATTTGAAACTTTTGGAACTGGCACCGACTTCAAAATTATGAAGATTGAGTACAGAAATAGTTGAGGTTTAGCCGAATTCGGAAAAAGGCACTATTAGATAGGAAACATTATTTAATACTTTTTAGTTCATATTATAAGGATGTTATTATTGTTTTTACCTTGGAAGTCGGTTTTAATTTTTTGTTAAAAATAATAATTTCACTCTTTTTAGTTACCTAGTAAACCATCGCGTATATTCTACGTATCTTATTACAATTTGTTAAGAGTCACACTCAATGCAATTGTGTTTCTTATTCCTATTACGATGTAGATTGTTTTCCTATGTAAGTATTTTCATACTAAGGGTTCAATTTATTACCTCGATCGTGGGAATCGCAGACACAATAGATTTTTAATTGTTATGCGGCAGCCGGGTGCCGCTTGGGGATTGATGGGTTAATAGTTAAACTAGTGTAGTACCTATCGAAGTAACTTTACTTCTCTTTTTTCTTTCGAATCTCAAAAGTAATGTCAAATGTGTGCCTTACGCTCTGGAGTTAAGGTTGACTTTGTTATGTTCATTTTTGTGGTACATAGTCGCTTAGAACTTAAATCATTTATTTTGAAACAACATTATATTTTTATTAAAATCACTATGAAACGTACCAATTATTATAAGGACATAACGTGATGATATTATAATTATGGTGTTGTGGGGGCATATTGTATCCATATACAACCATGTGACACTGGTGACCCTGACGGTCGTGGTAATGATGATGATGATGATGATGATGAATGTAATTTGCATAGTAGCATATGCTTTCAGTTCTTAAAACAGCGCCTAAGCCCCCAAACTTGTATCTATAAGGAATCCGGAGTTCTCTTAGTATCTTCGGAACCATAGTATACCTTGGTGCAAAATCTTACGCGTTTTGGTAGCATATGCTTAGGATACTTCTCATAAAACCAAAATCACCATATGTTTCCATATAAATATTGAGGAGTTCCCTCGATTACTCATGGATTCCATCATCAGATCACCACTTTTGCGAAAATGGGACCAAATTGGAGGGAAACCTAATAGAACAAAACCAAAAATTTTTAAAATCGGTTCACAAACGGCGGAGTAATCGTTGAACATACAAAAAAAAAAAAAAAAATATATATATATATATATATATATATATATATATATATATATATATATATATATATATATATATATATATATATCCACAGCCGAATATATAACCTCCTCCTTTATAAATTATTACGTAAATTATTATGTCTAAGCTAAGTTATTTAAGGTGAAAACCCTACCAATTTTAGAATTATATTAGTACAGTCTTTGCTGCTACTTCGATTTTACTTCAAACTACTGCTGGCTTTAAAAATTCTCAGTTGAAATTCCAAAAGCAAGTACAGGCTGATAATAAAAGAAAATAATTTGAATTTAGATTTATGTTTCCAATTTCGAAATCATTCAAAATTCAAACGCAATAGTATGAGGCAGTTCGGAGCCGTCCCGGGCGTTACTTGGCGAACTCAATACACCAGAGCGCCATAAAAAATAATTTAAATTGCTCTTACAGTGACTCGCTATCGCTCCGAACATTTGCATACTAAAATAATGCAAAAATCTATGCGGAACGCAGTCGCCCCGTTTCCATTGTCACCCGTCACGATCTCGAACGAATAATGTTCGTTCAATATTGAATCTTGCTACTTTTGGTGTAGTGTTTTAGGATTCCGTAGCCAAATGGCAAAAAACGGAACCCTTATAGATTCGTCATGTCTGTCTGTCTGTCCGTCTGTCCGTCCGTATGTCACAGCCACTTTTCTCTGAAACTAGAAGATCCGAAACTATTGAAACTTGGTAAGTGGTAGTGTAGTCTGTGAACCGCATTAAGATTTTGATACGAAAATGGAAAAATTATTAAAAGTTTTAGGGGTCCCTAAAGGTAAGTACAACTGAAACAAAAAAAAAATCCTTTAACCTATGCGGGTTGGGGTATCTATGGATAGGTCTTCAAAAATCATATTCAGGTTTCTAATATAAGTTTTTTTCTAACCTGAATAGTTTACGAGAGAGACTCTTCCAAAATGGTAAAATGTGTCTAACTTCTAAAGTGATTTCATGATAAGTTCATGATAAGTCTAAAAAATATATATGATGTACATTACTATAAAAACTACCAACGAAAATTGGTTTGAACGAGATCTAGCAAGTAGTTTTTTTTATTTTTTATTATGTATGCGAATTGAAATCTGTGAATCGAAAAATTTCCTACTGGCTACCACCTAGTGCTTCATAAGTTATTAATTAAAAACGTACAGTAGGAATTGAATAATTTAAAGCTTACGTATTTTTAATTTTGCAAACAATATTCAAATGAAGAAAAATAATTATATGTTTTTGTAAAAAATCAATTTAATAGCTTTGGAATATTAAACGCGTACAGTTTTTTTTTTTTTTTTCAATTTAGCTACAGTAACTACATATTATTTTAGGAATGCGATAAATAATTTTTAACGAGAACACGAAAATTACGAATAATCTAGTTTTTTCACATTGCACGAATAATTATTACAGCTAATAACGAGTCGAAATGATTATTTGCGGAAATTAAAAAGTTTAAATTTCTCGAACAATGGAACTATGGATTAGCATTAGACGCGTGGGGAAAGAAATTTTATGTGTTATTTTTTTCTTGTTTTGAAATATGCGCGCCGTTAGGTTATTTATTGCCTCCATAGAGGTTATATTTCGGGAAGTAATGAGGTTTCGTTCAGGAAAGGGCAATTTAAATGTGCGTAGATTGAGTCGTTAGGGCGCCCATCGCCCGCTTAGAATTTTCCTTCGCGTTGCTCGATCATGCGAATGTGCCCGCAGACGGCCATTTCATTGTATAGAAAATATCTCGATATTAATAAATATCGATTATTGCTTATACTTTGGAGCTGCTGAACTAAATGTTTTCTATTAGACAATATAAGAAGGTGGTTATTAGAAGCTTATTATTTAGAAACACCATGTAGATATAAATTATATTTAATAACACGTCATGTGTACAATATTTCGCACGATAGTGATGATTACTTCTAAAATTTTGTAATAAAATAAAAACCTACATAAAACGAGTTCAATAACTGATTTAAAAACAATACCCAAAAAGCGATGGAAAACATGATCATAATACAATCGTAGCAAGTATTACAATAGTAACAAAATATCCTTACGATCTTTTTAAATATTAATAACCACCGAAGCGTTAAGTACCAAAATGTTACGGTCGGCGAGCGACAAGTAATAATACTATCCAATGTAATTATTATTTTAAATAATAAATTTCAATTTTAATTATATATTAAAACCCGTGTAACTGAATCCGGTAAAAACACACGTGAAAAAAGTAACAGTATTTGTTATACACATATAACCAGAATCGAACCATGGGGTCCTTAGAATTAAGAGAAAAAGCAATTAGTCTAAACTTAATAGTGTATGGGATTTTTTAGGAATACTACCTACATTTCATTCATTAAAATCGGATCTGTAGTTTAAGCGCTATAGCTCAGGAGCACGTGTACCATACATACGTTACGTGGACTGCCAAAATCTATACCCCTCCTTCGGCGTATTCCGTTAAAAACTAAGTTAAAATCGTTAAATTGTATACAAAATGTGTAGACGTTCGTAGCGCCGTAGCACCTCTACGAAGTCTACGAATGGCAAAAAGTTTTTACTTCTGTAAAAAAAACTTTACAGAAGTAAAAACTTTTTGCCATTCGTTTTTTACTTTTTACTCATTCAAAGTTTTTTTACTTCTGTACCACCACTTACATTTTAATTAATACTTATTAATAAATATGATCTTCATTTCTCAACATGTAAGTGTCACCTGGTTACGAACGCGAAGAAATTTCTCACCGATTAAAATCACATCGATCGAAAATATATGGATATGCAAATAATTAAAACAGATCAAACCCTCACTAGGTCAATAAATAAAAAAGAGAATACGGGGCAAACATTAAAGAAACCAGTCTGAGTATCCGATCGCGCATAAATTTCCAACCCTCGATTGTTCTATGATTTATACGTTCGGATACTCGCATATGGTAATGTCGGAGTAGATTTATTTTTCAATAATTATTCGATATTATTTTTCGGGACCGGTTCCGAGTTACTTAATATGCGAATAATAATTAGTGTTTCTCGATACTTTTCTCACGAAAGGGTCGAAACCTGGCCCAGTAATTACCTTTCATATCGTATAACCCGTACTCAGTACTAACCGCCCGTGCAATTAACATATTTCGTTCGGAAAGTATGACATGAAAATATACTGACCTAGATATAACGTACTGAAAATCTGTAAAGACATTAATCAATTAATTTATTAGGGAACATATGCGTAACTTATTATCACCTTTATTCCAAATTTGAAATTTTTTATGGACGTTATTTTCACATTAGCGTAAAGTACAAAAAATTTCGAAACCCATAATATTATTACTATGAAATAGGAATAGCAAAAGTTATTATCATTGTGCCATTTAAAAGGTGTATTAAAGATTTATACTCGTATTATAAAAAGTCCATTTCCGATCTCCGTATTCTCCGCGGCATCCTAAGTATCAATACATTGACATCTGGCCCGCGAAGGGTGAATTAACCCTAATCTTATCTCGTGGCACAATGAGACGTCGTACATTAAAACCTGTTTTTACCGATTGATAGACCGATTTCGATATTAAATCTCCCGAATTGAATCGAATGCATCGATTTGCATATGTTTTCTTTTGCTATGCAAATGCTCGGATTTTCAAGGAGGTATGGGAACCGATGTTGGGAGCGCTGTTATGTTAATTACTTAGATAACGCGAGTGCGTTTATCTGTGCGTCAGTCGCTCGCGCGCCTCTAACCGGATGGGTTGCGCACGAGTTTCCGGCTTTTTCGAAATTCGAACGCGGAAAACCCCAAACTTTTTTCGACGGCAGAAGCTCGAGATCGAATCGTCCGTGGCCTAATCGATTGATTCGATATTACTGAAAATTATGTGACACTGTGAATTAATATGAAAATCCGGAGATTTTATACCGAGGTACGCTTTTAATGTTTATTTTTATTTAATCTGCGATGATATTTTTGAATTATTAACTATTCAGTTAAATAGTATCCTTCAGTATGAAATTAAATATTACTCGTGGCTTGACGCTGCAATATGAATTTAAAAATAAAATTTTAAAGTTAAGTAGGTATGCTTAGTTAAAAAATAATGTTATAAGATGTAATTGAATTGTTTTACCAAATGGCTAGCCGTGCCAATGCTTTCAAAGCTTTTATAATATTTATAATAATTTATTTAATAAATAAATCAAGCAAACCTTTATAAAAATTCTCTCAGTGTTAGATAGCTCATTTATCGAAGAAGGCTATAGGCTTATCACGCTAACACTAATAGGAGCGAAGAAATAGAGGAAAATGTGGAATAAACGGGTAAAATTATATGAAAGGGTATATTTATCACACGAACTACTGGAGAAATTTTTATGTTATTTGGCACAGATAAAAATAGGCCACGTGAAGGACCATAGACTAATTTTGTGGGCTAATTTGTCTGTGAAATTCCTAATTTACGCGGGCGAAGCCGCGCGGAACGTCTAGTATGTTATAATAGTCATAGCAGAAGATGTCTCTTGAAGCCTACACTGAAGTTAGCACTTTAAAGTCGTCAGTGGTTTACCAACTTTCAGTGTAAAAAAAAACTTAGATAATTTTTTGAATTATATAACATTCGAAGTGACTTTATCAATTAAAACGGAAAACCGCTATCTATCGCGGTTTCAAATGTTATTGTCAATAGTGTTTTGTTAAAAAAACTTATTGATATCACAGGGCTTATCACCGTACCCAATTCCCGTCAAAAATATTTAAACCATCATCATCATCAGCTGGTTCATCAGCATCTTGGTACGCTAATATTTTAAAGTCGAAAGCTTTTTAGAGCGTAAGTTTGTTACTATAAGTATTAATAATAATATTATAATATTACGATAAAGTTACCTATTTAAGCTAGTTTAAATTTTGTTACTGAATAGTACCTGAAATTGTAAGATCGGTAAATACGAGTAATTATAATAAAATATTTTCTCTTTTCTATCCAATTGAAAGAGACCATTTTCAAAGAAAATTCTTGTTCAAAATCTGGACAGTTTTCTTTTAATTTCATGTAACGTTTAATAAAAGATGTCTAAAGGATATTTTTAATGAAGAACAATAGGTAGGAGATTTAAATTGTATTTGTCTAGAATTTTCCTTATATTTTTGAATAAATATCTATACAGTTAGTTAGTTTTGTCCGTAAATAACATCCAGATGTTGCTATTTTTATCGTTATCTACATATAACAATTATATGAATATTTTTGATTTTTAACGTTTCTAAACTTCCTTAGGAATAAGTAAGTATTTTTTTACTTCAGCAGGTTCTTACAAGTAAATGATTTTTGTATAATTATTTTTATTACATTTGTATGTTTTGATTTATACATACATTCAAATCGCGTTCTTAATTTGAGAGATTTTATGAGGCGTAACAACTGTAGTGTCATTAGTATGGATAATTATAAATTCTGATAATAAAAATTTGTACGTAGTTGAGCGAGCATAGCATCTATAATATTATAATTTCGAAACAACATGTTTATGTGTAAGTTCTAGTGAGGTTAGAAAAAAACATAGGTTGTTTTTTTCTAACCTCACTAGAACTTCACCCTCACTATAATTATAATTAATTTACTAATATTTAAATGTGCAGATGCTTCTCAATAAAATGCATGTTCTTAAGAAACTTAGGTTGGGTCTGAAGATTTCCCAAAGAATACTAATCTTTATCAAAACCATAACTTACTGTTTAAAAACAGAATACACATTACACATACAATTCAGAGTTCAGTATTGACGTAGGTTTTTTTTTCTTTCATGTAATTAAAGAGAGGCAAAGGAGCGAGGCGAGAAAAGTCGTGTGTGTTTGTTTGTCGAGGTATATGCGGGTGTACCTTTTGGACTAATAACTGGAAAATTTGGAAGCATAATTTTCAGGTCATGAGTATAAAATTTTGTTTTGAGCATGGTATGTAACAAAAAGTCAATAAGTCTAAAGGCATTCGACCATATCTTTTATTAATTTTCAATATAATGATGACTTGCACTTTTTTAAGTTTCAAAATATTATACAGTATACTTATCTTACTTCAGTTTCAATTCATTTGTCTTAATATTATGATATTTTCACACTTTAGAATTTACATTTTCTAAACAAAAGCTACAGTACAATTTTACGACAAACCAAAATTCGCGATATTAGTATTTATAGATGACGCTGCGGACTGTACCCGAGCATTAAAATTGATCAACACATAACGACGTTATCCACATAATGCGGACCCTACTCAGCGGTCACTTCGACAGCGGTTGCCAACCTTTTCCAAATTTCCTACCACCCCCTAATTTTCAACCCACTTTTTACGTCAATGTTTTTCTATAGAAGCCACGTATAAATGAATGCCGAGGGATATCAAAACATCTCCTATCACGGGAGGGGAGTTTTTAGGGAAAGGATTACGAGGACGCCTTTTAGGCCGTCGCGACCCGTCTTGTTTGTTCGGAGGACATCATCGATTCATTATGGCGATATGTTACGCAGCAATTTCTAATACATGAAGAGGGTTAAAGTTGAATGACGTAATGGTTAAAATGACGCTACAAATTGAATGTAAGAAATTGGAAAAAACATTTATTGAAATGAATTAGGTATCCACAACAAAATATTGAAATATTCATATATTATGACGTTCCACGAAAAATTATGTTCTTACATTGAAATCATGAATTATGTTTATTCACAAAATATATTTAAAAATCAAGTTTTAATTCACAATTTTTACACGTTATTATTACTACACAATTTATGAAACAAATTAAATATAGTTAACGTACTATTTCGGCTGATATACTAATCAAACAAATGTAAAAAAAAAACATGAGAATGAAAAATATATAATTTTCTGTGTATAATAGTTATACGAAAAATTAAAGTAGGTATACACGCGTAACTATTTTTAATTTAATTTTTACAAACAAGTATTATGTGTATCGTCTGTGCAGAAGTGATAAACTAAAGGTAGCATTCGAATCAAGACGACCGCGACGCGAGACCGCGACCCGAGACCGCGACCGGCACCCGGTCGCAGGTCGCGGGGCGACAGCTTCCTACGAATCTACGCGACCGAGTCGTGCGACCCATACGAAACTCATTAAAATTTCGTCTTCGTGTGAAGAAAACGCGGCCATTTTGTATCGGTCGCGCCACGGCACTGCCTTGTGAGCGACTGGGTCGCGCGACGCAAGTTGCTGGCAGGCCACGCCCACACATCGCGCGTCTCGGTCGCTTGCATCCATCCGTCAGCACTTCCTATTAATTCATATAAAGCAGTGGGTCGCGGTCGCCGGTCGCGGTCTCGAGTCGCGGTCTCGCGTCGCGGTCATCTTGATTCGAATGCCACCTTAACATTTGTACGAAAGTTTCACAATAGAACATTCGGCTATCCGTTCTCGAAGTTAGAAACTACACATTCTAAAGTGACCTAAGTCCATATTATACTTATCTAATTCCAACTGCATATTCTACAAAAAAAGTGTTTAAAATATGAGCTTCACTAAAAATAATTAACGTACAAAAGATATAAATTAATAAACTCTCTTACTAATAAAAAGTTACACAGCGTGTATGAGATAAGATTTGAGAGGTGCATAAGATTTTTCTACTAGCTTATAATTATTTTTTGGCATAAGGCCTGTATAACGATGCTGTCATTTCCATACTAATTTCTATGTATAGACTCTGTGTAACGTGTGTGTAACTTAAAAACTCCTGTTTAACTATTCACACGCTGAACGCATGTTTAAGAAGTTTTTATTAGTAAGAGGCATAATAAATTACAGATCCTAACATTTATATAATATATAGAGCTATACTACTTTGCATTTTTCCACTCGTATTAATTTCTTCATATTGACGCATTAAATTTGCCCAGGGGGAGGGTGTTGGGGTGTCCGGTGAGGGTGTAGGGGGAGGGGGGAGGGGTCAGATAACGCGGGAGACATAAAGCGTAGGAGATCGCTAATTCATCATAAGTTAAAGGGTTTTTATGTACGTACTCTCTCGGACGATACTCTTTGTACGGATGGCAAAAAAATGTCTGGAGCGATATCGCGACGTAAAATTGGACCTCTCAAAGGCTAGATGAGTTATTAATTAACTTTTAAGACTGGCTATGACTCGATACAGCCCTTTGAATCCCTTCATGTTTGAACTTCGTATGACCTTTATCTTTTTTCTATCGACGTGTTTTTTTTACACTCGAAAGTTATTTTTCTGTTTTACGATTAAAATTTTTAAATATCTAAACTACGAGACAAGTCAATCAGTGAAGTCTTAATGGCCAGGCTGGTGGTACGGATCATATAATTAAAAGAACATCTTAACTGTCTCAATAAGGTTAAAATGTGTGTATTGTATGGTTTACCAAAATTGACCATTGAATAATAAACAAATAGAAGCAGTATCAAAGGAAGGGCAAAGTGATAACTGATAAGGAGTACCAAAATTGTTACATACACCGGTTCAAATACAACGAAAGTATACATTAAATATATTATGACATGTTTAAATAACACATACATTAACATGACTAAAGATGAAAGGGTCCAAAAGAAATTGTAACAACGTATTTGAATTAGGTAATTAATTGATTAAAAAGGGTCTCAGACCTCGTTCATTAGAAATTTTTCTGTCCTTTATCACGAGACCAAATTGGTTTAACTCCATGTGAGATTCGACGTGACACTAACCCTCACCGATCGTCTCATTTTCTAAATTAAACCTCATTACCTTCTAAATACTATTACAAAATGTTTAGAAACTCTGGCCACAAATTTTGTGTAAAACAAAATGGTTGCCAAAGCTCTTTATTTTGTAGAGTTTAAACTAATGTTCATTTTTAAGCCGTTCTCTAATCTAAGAAATAGAATAAGTTATATCTTTATTGGAAGTATATCTACGTCCTTTTCGAGCAGTTATCGAACAAAAATCAAACGATGCTCGCTTAGACGTTTGATTGAGATTTCGGTAAGTAAATTTGAAGTATCTTAAGCGAGTATTTATCAAAATTCATCCTCAATTAATTCTATTTCGTTAAAATCCCAAACTTCACTTTTAATCCGATCGATCCCCATTAATTCGTCCCTAACCCTTTCTAAAACAAAATACTTATAATTGCATCATAGTATATTGATCTAGTTACGGACGAATTGTGTTCAAAGCAATTTATTTTTGGGTGTCAATTGGTGGATTTGTGTTCAAATTTTGTTATTAAATTTCCTTTAATTTTGTTTGTTCAAAATTTTGTACTTTGGAGTCTGGAGATCATCTGGTTTCATATATATGTGGTCGTACAGTACTGTGTTGACATAATATACTGAAAAAAAATGTCGTTCGCATCTACACATGCGACGATTTCATTAAGTAAACTTTGATATCGAAATAAAACGACACGAGCGCGTCTGGCACGCGGCGATAGGCCACAAAAAGATGGTCTATTCTCGGAGCAACTGCGAGTTCGATCCCAATTAAATTCGAATTGCGTTCTAAATGAAGTGCAAATCGATGACATCGTGCCTTATCCTTTGAACTGAAGCGATGTGTCAAATTAAACGATCGATGTCGAGTCGCGATTCTGATGTGATCTTTTGATCATCCCAGATGACTTCACGCTATTTGATGAGATCAATTAGAATTTAAATCCCACTCGTTAATCGTAGTGTGACTTTTCTTTTTTTTTTTTAGCCACGGAAAAGATGAAAATAGAAATATTTATATATTATTAAGGGTACACATACCATACGCACACACATTTTGCTAAAATCCCATTCACTAAGTGGTGAACTTAGTGAACCACCACCATTTCTTGTTTCAAAGGTAAAACGAAATAAAAGTTATACGTATACATCGATCTGAACTCTAAAGAGAGTTGAAATAATTAAAAGGCACACAAAATCGTGAGCAACTTAATTCCGATGCTTATTTGTAGCTCATCGAGAGCTGTCGAAGTTTTCCCCAAGTCCTCCCAACTTTCCGTCGCAGTTCGGTAATATTTGCACCGTCTGACTTTTAGTTCGTTCTGTTAATTTATAATTACGCTTAATTGGTTATCTATCTCGAGCGCCGTTCCACTCGGCTCCGTGTTTATACAGTAATCTGATTATCTAATTTGCTTTTTCGATGTATTAGTATGGATTTATGATTGTTTCGCTTGCCATTGTGAAGTTTCGCTGCGTCTCAAAATTAAACTTCGAGATCGAGAAAGTTATACTCACAGTATCCTCGGTTTCCTGATAAATGGGGGTATGCCCGTTTGATCCTTATTTACATCGGTATCGGATTACCCTTTCATAATTGCTAGTAATTTAAAAAATAGTAATTAGTGTCATCGCGCTCACTTTGAGATGTGTTGATGGATACCATGACCGCCTATGTTTTCTATAAAAAGCCTAAAGGTGAACGTTTATTAACGAGTGGAGGATCACGGAGGGCGATGTGGGCCGGTGATGTATCGCTGAATGGGTGCCTCGATTCATTGATTAGTGCGCGGGAGCCGACAGCCGCGCTTTTGGAACACTGCCATCTTTGTTTCAAATGTCAGATCGTCGCTTTGGTGTGTCGATAACATTCTCCGTTTTAATTTCTCGTTTTATTATTCGACCGCAAGCGTTTTAGTGCTCTCTTATTAAGTTTCATATTCGCGGAATATTTGTTAAGTTTCGACTTTATTACTATTTTATTAGCTTTCCCATCAGCATTAATTAAAGTGACAAATTCGCTCGAATACACGCGATAAACGTTTAGCGATACATTCATCTGGAGCATTTTTCTTTTGAATAACTGTACTAACCTTCGGTGGATCCGTTTACTTTTCTCTGTATAAGAATATAAACAAAAGCCATCGCAGTGCGTTAGCATAACATTCAAATCGTATAATTTAGATCGTAATCTCGGTTCGCATTCATTGTCTGCCGCTTTGACCGGACTTCGAGATAGAGGTTCTACTGATGAGCACTGAGTACATCTGTTGTGTGATCAATTATCAGTGATTAAAAGCTTATACAAATTCTATGAACTAGAAAGCAATTTGCCGGTGTACCGTTTACTTTTGGTACAATGAGAGACGAGATAATTTTCCAGACTATTCCTAGAAATCGTCTGCTCGGTTGCTATAACTCGATTGTGGTTGTCAGAACTAACAACTGATAGAAACAAATATGTAAAATTGGTTCAACATCTCATAAATCTTTTCCCATACCGTTTATACGAAGACTGAATCAAAATATAGAGCCACCAATTTTAATAAAAAACTGCAAATAGTTAATAGCTAAATTATTATGTCAACTAAGTATCTAGTTCACTGTAGAATCGTTTTCACGTTGGGTTTTCAATTACTTCATCAAGTAAGTTATTATTTTGTAGAGTACTCCTTCTTTCTGTCACTTTTCTATAAGTACATATCTAGTTCCATCACAAAAACATTGCCAGATGTAAACGATTTCCACTCCTTTGGTCGCAGATACGATCTGTAAAATATAATTTTAATGGGCATTGAATTTCCCCATACGAAAGTTTCCGATACGAGTCAGGTGATAACTTTGCATTCAATTTTATTGACTCGCGCCAACCCCGACTTCGCTAACTCAATATTTGCTTGTTAATGCACTACGACAAACTTCTGGATTTCATATTTTGCATACATCGAGCTTTGAAGGGTTTTTGCTCCTGTCGCTTGTAAAGTTGCATTTCGTTAGACATTGTCAGTTATAAAGTTTATGTTACTGTAGTTATCCTTCATATTTTTAAACATCCTTCTTTAAAAGCCATATAACTATCGATATCTAAATCAGTAACAGATTACGTCATAGAGCATCACTATTTCCCAAAACTCTTACAAATATTAGGGAATAAAACCGAGCGATTCACGATAAAACGTCGCAGTTAAATCTCGTGCGAAAATGATGGGGAACACACGAATTTGAGATGTGTAACGCTCGAATCGCCAATCGGATTATCGTTGTACATGTATAAAAGACGAAAATTCGAGCGAGTTCTTACCCCTTCTGCCCGCCACCCACCGAGGGGGTCTAATGGCAGCACCACTCGGATTCATTAGTAAATTAGAAAGCGGATGAGTCCAAAGTTACGAAAATTCAATATCTAATAATGATTAGCCCTCCTAATACCTGTCTATCGCCAATAGGAGCACCTTGTTTGAATTTGTCAATTCGAGTTTGAGTTCGTTCGAATTATTCCAAATTGAATTATTTAGTTTTCGATTGGATTCTGTTTGGTTACTCGTTCGGCTTTGTGTGCGTGCCTAACTCTTTAACGTACTTTGTTGCGATGTTTCAAATGAACCAATATTGGATTGCTCAATTACAAAGTATTGATAACTTTTACTAATGTTTTCTTAATTATTATTAAACATAAAAAACACTGAAATTAATAGACACGTATTTTTCACATGTTGAATAACATTTTATAGCATACCAAATCAAGTCATTTTGGGCCACATGATATTAATAAATCACAATTTATCCATCACGTTTGGAAAATCTATCAGATTTCAGGCGGAGGTAAATCACTTCGCCCATACCTTGTGATGTTTTCCATCAATCGGTATTAAAATATTTTAGCACGAGCTTATTTTTTCGTGGCTGTCGAAACGCATTTCCTTCGCCATGACTACGGAGTCGGCTTCAAAAATAAAACTCTTGGAAGGTAATGCGATGCCGGGAGCAAATTAAAACTGACATTGAGAGATTAAGAGCTCGTACCTTAAGTGTGTCGTATCGACTGGCCGAAATAGAAAACATTTTTTATCCAGCAATTTCCATGGCCCCGATCGAGTAATCAAAACTTAATTTTAATACACGTGAGTAATGAATATGTATGAACGATAAAATTATACAATAGGACATCGGTAGAAGTGAAAATTTCCGCAACCCCACCGAAACCGCTATTGTTAACAATTATCGACGCGTAGACAAACGAAATTAATTAACAAGTCAGCTAGGTATCGACAGGCCCCTCGGACCCGCAAAAAACGCCCGAAACCCTCCGCCCAAGGAGACCCGTCCTTTATCATATTTATTTTATTTCAATTCGGTACGAATTTAATCCTTTTCCATTAATTAGTGACCGCTCCCCGTATAATGCGGACCCAACCCTTATGCGCGTGTTAATTTTTCTTCGTGGTGGATGTGGGGTTATCGATGGAGAGCTATATCTGTGTACGGACCCGCTCCGTCATATCCATTTCATAATACAGCCGTCCCAAAAACGCAATGAGTCAGACAGAAGGCTGTTCGATGTTATTATTTTCCTCAATTCTGAGGTACAATTATCTATTATTTTGCTACAAAACATTATTTCAGTACTATTTTTTTAATTTCGCCACTGCTAGTACGTAATTTGGGCAACGCAAAAACGAAAATTTTTAATTAAGATTGATGCGATTTGCCCAATTAATGTGATACATGAAGAGTTCATAACGGTCCGGCGGCTAATGTAAGCGTAACATATCCGTTTCATCACAAATTGTTTATAAAAATAAACTATTATGAGAGAGCAGCGTTGAGAAATTCCCATACAGATATTATATACATAATTATTATTATAATTATTTCATTATTAGTACAAAGAAGCCAGATGGCTATTAAGTCGAACAAAACTGTAATATTTAATTCATATTTTATTAAGGTTTGTAGATTGTTTACACTGTGGAAAAATATTCGCCTTAATCGTTCATTTTTTATCATCTTGGCTTGGATCTCTTTTACTTCAACTTTTCATATTGTATCGCTCGTAGATTTTTTCCAACGTTTCTTATAAAACATTATTTTGTAGCTTTACTTAATTTAAACAATATTTATTATAGTCATTTGTCTTGCTATCGATTCTGTTATGTAACTAAGTACATCAGTTACCACATCGTCATCCCCTAAGAAAGACACTTTACACTCGCCTCCCCAAACACCTGTTGATGATTTAGTGTACAGGTGTATTTCATTAATTAGGCCGGCCGTTACTACCACAATGCCCTTGACAAAACCAATTTCCGATATCGAGTTATATGGAGATATTGTATATTGATAAACTTAATGTCTATTTGATAGGTTGTTGATAAGTATGTAACTTTTTTTTACTTCTGTCTAATTATGCTTATCGACTCTCTCGAGCACCTTTTCATGTATTCTGGAGGGTCTCTTGGAACTTCATTATCTGCGTAAGAATTACCAAATTAATAATAAAGAACATAAAATAATTACGAAGAAAGTAACGTAACTGTAATTACAAAAATTAGAAAATAATTCGCATAAAATTCATTGAATCATTAACCGAGTGTACCGTTATTGGAACAACAGCCGTGAGACTGTTGCTCAAACACTTGAATTTTGTGTGATGGCTCAAATAGATAGTGGCTCTTTGTTAGATAAAGCGAGTGAACGAATCGGTTTAACGTTTAATTGCTACTTATAAAGTTGGTCAAATTCTGAATGAATAATAAACTAAGCTTCAAATTAAGCATCGCGACCAATCAAAACGTTTTATTGTTTTCGGTATTAATTCTCATACGATTACACCTCTAAGTGTGCTTGTACCGTTATGTATAATGATATCGTCGATCATCATTTTTTCTTTATTTTGCCTTTCATTTGTTACTTTGTAGTCTTTTGTTTTCTCTGCATTCTAGGTTCACGTTTTATATTATCGTAACACGTTTTTTCCATAACTTCCCTTAGCTTTTCTGGCTTACGTATGACCTTCATATTATCAATATTAGGAAAAAATATATAGTGTTTCATTCAGACGACCAAAGAATACTTTTTAAACAATAAAAATATAAAAAATGTATTGACACAAAGAACGTTATTAAGTAGTTTTACTATTTAATATTACAAGAGATCGCCCAATGGTCGAAATTCGACCACAAATAAAAAAATAAATTATAAGTTTCAAATTTTAACGCTTTTCTATTGATATTCTATTATCAAAATATTGACTTTATTATTTTTAGACATAATTCCTGCGACAGGCTCAGATTCATAAAGTCAAATGATGACAGACTGGCCGTGTAATAATTGTCTAATGCAGTATTTAAGATTCAATAAAAAAAACTAAATCTATTTTAATTTGACAACAGACTTCAACCATAAATAAAAGAGTACAATTCGTGTGTATAGGCTTGTCAATCAAAATCTCCTAGTGTATGTGTTGTAGTGTGTGTAATGTTTTATTTGTTAAAAAAATGTATGATAAAAGCATAATTTCAAAACAATATTAGCTCGATGCACTCCTTCACCATATAAACTATAACTTTTTTTTTTAGCTGTTTTATTTCATTCACCTACGTTTCCGCATTTTTCGTCAAAAGGGATCCATAGTTTTTCGCTCGCGTATTAATATATAGTTAAATAGTAAAACTACTTAATATATATTATGTTACTTATAAATTACTATATACTACAGTACAAATGACGCTAGAATCGAAAGTAACAAAACTGTTGTATAACAGCTATACCATTAAAATATTTGAATACATACTAATATAATGATCAATAGATCATTAGAATTAAAATATAGACTATTCATTAATTTTTCTCACATTAAAGCTGATGTCGCCTTCACCATTGTTATTTTTTGAAATTTTACTTTAATGATCTGTAATACTTAAATCAAAATTTCATTCACACAGCCCGTAAAGATAAAATTCTCGGTAAGCATTATTTAAAAGAAAACACATTTATTTCTTTAAGCACTTTCTAATTAGAATTTTGGATTTAATTTCCATCATTGCAGTTTTCGATCAAATTTTTTGGGGGTCATTGTCCCTTTGCGAATCCATATTAGTAGCCCGCATAGTCTCCCTTTTTAATGCGAAAGGGTTGGTCACCCTTAATAGTTAATGTACAGTAATTGTCATCTTAGATTTTTATTTCAGTTCAATTTAAACAATACTTTGATATCGTTAATTAAGAATACAAGCCTATGTCATATTTTTTTTTATGAATTAACTACCAGCTTATTCAAATTTATCTAAAATTGCAACCCGCATCATTTCACCCCATTCTTATATAATAATTAATAAGCTGTAATCGTTACTTTGGAAGGAGAAAATAAGTTATGATTAGTCTCAGTATTTTTTTTCGCTTAAGAATATTGACCTGTAGATACAGCAAAATTGTATTTTCATAACTGTAAAATTTCAAAAGTATTAAAGAATAATTGAATATCCGCGAGTAGATAAGTAGCGGCCATAGATAATGTAGAGTTAAATCCAATTGATTGTGATTGATCACTTGCCCGTTGTCTATGAAGTCATGACTCTGACTCATTTCCACATCTTATGTCACCCGTAATTTTTTCACTTACAGTAATGAGAGTCGATTATTGATTTTGGCGTTCTTATCTTCTTTCTGAGGTCATATACAGGATCTTTATAATATACATGTCATTTTCTACATAGAGAAAAATAAATAAAAAAAGCAAATCATTTATTTTTTGGAAAATTATTCATTGGACTTTTTTCTTATAAAATATGAGAAACGCATAATTGTGCTCGAGAGTATTATCTTCATCATTAATCAGACAATCAATGCTTAAGTCAGTAGAAAATAGTTCTTAACGCACACACTTGTTTTGAGCATATTATAATAAATTATTATGTATCAATACTTTTAGAGATTATCTAATTCATCAAAACGCTTGAGAATAATATTTACACTTTTACACAGTAAGTGTAAAAATGTAACAGACATACTCGTATGCTCATTCTGATTCAACGTTTTCATTGCCCATCTTTGTTATTAGGGTTCCGTAGTCAACAAGGAACCCTTATAGTTTCGGTCTGTCCGTCCGTCTGTCCGTCTGTCCGTCTGTCTGTCCGCGGGTTTGCTCAGAGACTATAGAACCTACAAAGCTGTAATTTGGCATGAATGCACATATTAATGATTCCGACAAAATGGTACATAAAATCTTAATTTTTTTTTATGGTGCCTCCCCTACACATCAAGCGGGGATGAATTTTTTTTCGCATCCACCCCATCGTGTGGGGTGACGTTGGATAGGTTTTTTAAAAATATTATGAGTATTCAAAGATTGTTTTCCGATTAAGGGATCCATTTGTGAAATATTAAGTATTTAATTGTAAAAAATCGTTAGAGTCCAGTCCAAAAACTAGCGGTACTACGGAACCCTATATCGCGCGTGGCCCGACACACACTTAACCGGTTTTTTAATATAAATATTTTAGCCACTTTTCCAATTACTAGTGCTTCGTTAACTTCGACATGTAGCCATATAATAAGCTCTAGCCAGTCTAGCAGCACCCTTAAGCATAGATGTTATCTGTAGCCGTCACGCGTGTGCGCAGGCGTGCGATTCAAATACGTTTTCATCATTTACTTTCTTATTAATTACTTCTTTCGCCGTATCTTTAAATTCAGATTTCACTTATTTTAATTAATTTGCTAATTTCCTAACTTTCTTTTTTGATCATAGGGGGTTTGGGCTTATATCGTTAATTAGGTATTTGAGTGGTAAGGTATTAGTTCCGTGTCGTTACCTCATTTTACTTCAAAAACTGGACATTTTGTATTGATTCACGTCGATGTTTTATGCAAAATAAGCGACGTATAATTAAATGCATTCAAACAAAGCGATAATTGTTGGACTGTTTTAGAATTGTTGAAAAGCTGATTTTTGTATCGTCCAATAATCAGCACATCCGTTTTGTGAGATCGAGAGATTACCAAATGAACAGGCAATGAATACCACAGGAAGTGGTACAAAGGATCCTACGTCAGCGACCACAAGAACAAATAGTCTATGGGAACTGATTATTAATTAGATTATACACCACACGTGGAAATGCGAATCGATGCTTCCTTCCGTTATCGCGCTAGACAACAATTGGACTGAAACAAATTATTGCATTACTATTGTCGCATCCTAATGCATACGTTACATTTTGCTATTATAATTGTAAAATTGTGTCTGGCTCGCCCATACCTTCGTGACCATCGACGACCTACTTAGACTTATGACTGTCCTTCCCCACGATTAAACACATATTATATTTATTTATACTAGATAACTTCGAAAGGTTTTGTATCGTTTACTCGTATACTTAAATTCGTGTTTCCTTGTTTCAGAGAGCTACTTTGGCGGAAAAGGAGGTCACCACTCTTAAGGAACAACTAGCAACGACCAGTCCTACGCCCTTACAAGCCACGATACCTCCCAAGACGAATGGCTCTCTCATAGACTCTAGAAGGGACTTAGACAAGTTTAGTCCAGACATAAAAGAGGAAAAGAGAAGATCGCCCGACATTGATGAAGATATAGAACAGAAGATAGAAATGGCAGCCACAGCACGAAGTAACAGCAACTCGGCGAGGAGTAGTCCTGTCGTAAATACGGGAACAAATTTAGAAAATGAACTGGCTGCGAAAGAAAAAGAGGTACGTTACATTAATTTTAATATACTTAAAATAAAGTAAGTTACAAATCGTCTTAGCGTGATATACGAAAATAATAAAAAGGAAATCATTTGTTTCATAGATCGACCTCAATTCTCTTAATAAATAATTGAATTCATTTGACGACGTCATTGATCGCATTCAATAGTCAGAAGCGATGATATTGAATAAAAATACGATAATAACGACTTCCCGTATGAAAAAGATGAATTGTTTCTATGAGGTCACCCGGTTAACTGGATAGAAAATTACAGTTAAAGGATGCAATAGCCTTGCGCTCAACTGGCTGCGCCCGCGCAGGCCATCTCGTATCGAATGTAACGTACGATCAATAAATCAATTACATGTGCGGGGGCACTGCTGAATTGAATTTGACAGTCCGTTTGATCTAGGGACGGCACTTTATCGATAAATTATTTCAACTTACTACCGTTCGTTTAAATAGTGATGGCTGCTCATTTGTTTAGTCGAGATCCACGTTATATTAAGCATCTAACATTTCTGGTGTATTTTTTTATATCTGTTGATTGGATGCTAACCCAGCTACCGATGTTATATGTGGTCGTTTAACATTAAATCAATTTTTATCGATATTTCATCGATGATCGTCCCTGGTAACCACTAGTGAAGGAGAACAGGATACATTTAATGGAATGATTGATCGGCACCGAACGGTCGGTAATCCTTGCACTACATAAATATCACCCGCGTATAGCCGACCTCATTGTTTGAACTAGTAATTAGTTAACAATCTTAATAGTAATAGTAATAAAAATATTTTACATCTAGAAAAGTTCGGCTGAGTGTTAATATTATGATTTTTATTGTTTTTATCAACCAATAAATTGTACGAATATTAAATATTAAGAAAGCATGTGTATACTGTGATGTCGCCAGTGTCTTTTTTACGATAAAGACAAATCTTTTGACTCATCTCAAGTTCAAATTCGACCAGCAGCTTAACATCTGAAGTTTGCTAAAAGATACGCACAATAATTAACCCATCAATCCCCAAGCGGCACCCGGCTGTCGCATAACAATTGAAAATCTATTGTGTCTGCGATTCCCACGATCGAGGTATTAAAAAACAACTCCTAGGCCAATCTGGTAAATATTTAATGAAAAGTTATACAAAAACAATTATTTTGAGGCCCAGAACGCTCAAATACATTTTATAGTCAATTTATTTACCGAATATCAGTGGAACGATCAATCAAAATTATCGATCAAGTACCAGCATTAGAAGCGTGAAGTGATATGGCAGTAAAACCAATTCAGCTGTTTTATTGAGAGTGGGACACACCGCCCACGCTCATATCCGCTCAATACTAATAGCTGATAAACTTTACTAGTTCAAAACATGCTACTGTCAAATGAACAGAGCCGTAGCATTGTTAACTGACACCTAATGTGATAGGATGATTCCAATAAGATTTTCGAACAGCTGCTTTTAGTGAGATTCTCTCCCATTTACAATGAGATAGTCTTGACGACTACGAGGTTTGGGGGTGAGTATTATTCTTTTATTATTATTCTTTTATACTCTCTGTCCGAAGCTACTAGAAAGATGATAAAACATCTCCCTTTTAATAAACGTAGACCTTTTAATGAAGTAGTTAATTCAATCAACATCACTCACAAAAACATAGAAAACTCACGAATTTCTGATAATGGACGAAACAGCTGCTTCAATTAGTGAAAATGTTTTACATCCATCAAATATCCCAAAAAAGATTAATTATCAATAAGTGGGCAGCATTCAGACAACACGCACGCTGCATAAAGGGCATGTAAATAGACAAAAACATCGAATTTTCATTCAACTTATCAGAGTGCAGCGGAGTGAAAGAACTTGGTGCATCAGAATCCTTCACGTATTCACGGTACCTCATTGAATCACCGAAACCTGCATTTATAGTGAATTGGGGGCTTTTAGTATTTCTGAATACGCCAGAGTAATAAACGGAAAATACATAATATGAAATTTCAGTTGATTGAATCCAAGTTTATAATTTTGTAAATTAAAGGAACATTTGCTGTTAAAATTTTAAAATTATAAATACATAAAGCAAATAGAAAATAATAAAAAGATCTAGCAATAATATTTGAGACATTACGCCTGGATCTAAACTAAATTATATACTGCCATGACAGCATCAGAACAAATCCATAATAAATAACAATACAAAGAATTCGTAAAAAATTCGCACTTGTAATATACAAATTAGTTTACCGCGACGAATTTGTTTCACAAACATAGCCCCGACTTCTCTTTGACTTTTTTCTTTCGCCTCGAGTTCACTTGTTTTTAATTAAGTTAGTAGAGAAGGGTTAAATATTATTTCTTTTTGATGACAACCGATAAACGATCCAGTTCAAAAATAACTTTTCTGATTACGACTTCACCGAATTGCTTTTGATTTAAACTTCGATTTTATTTAACTTTTTCGTCGAGGAAAAATTACCCATCTTTTGAACGATTTTACTTTAGAATACGTCAATCGCCTAACAAATTATATGTCTATTAATAGTTCTTAAGACTAGATAGTCTTTCAATGTTCAATGGAAGTCTAAACTTCAGGAAATATGAGAAAAACGTTCTCAAGATTTTCCACGCATAAAGCATTGTTCTTCTAGTAAATAGCTATAAAATCAATCCTCCTAAACAGTATAGCAGCAACTGTCATAATAGTTAAGACTAGGACGCGTCGTCGTAAATGATGTGTATCTTCTGTTGAACATTTCGACGGTTAAATGGAAATACATTAATTAGCACTGGTTATAATACACCTTCAATGACCGCCTGTACTTAAAAACAAAGCAGTAAAGTGTTAATGTCACGCTGCGCTGCTGAGACATGAAAGAGTGGCGAAGCTATTTTTGTCCACACCAAAAGGAAAACATTCGAAATTAGTTTATGACGGCTGTCTGTCGTTCGATTTATTTTAATTTTGTTATTTTTGGTCGTCAAATGCGTTTAACTTAAATAATGTGAGTGTATGTCATGAAATTACTATTTCTTCGCCAGAAGATTGTCATTAAGTATGATGGAAATGACTCTCGGGTATTCCGATTTATTTATAGCCATTTCAATAACCCATCTCGGCTGTAAAGAGAATAAATGAGTTAGCGAAGTGGATCATGCAGCCAATAAGCGACAAGAAACAAAGACACTTTCATAACGTCCGATTGAAACAGTTTATAAACTAAAATCACAACAACACTTGATATCTGATCACAATTACCTCAAACGATTTCCTGTCCACATTCAAAATATCGCTTACAGAAATAGAACGCAAAATAAACCAAGTTTAGTGACTGATTGCCTTTGACCTCGCAGACGTCAAACAAGACAAATGCGCCTTTAATCGCAGTCAATCAAAGAGAAAGCAACGGATTCGAAACGTCGGCGTCGACAAGAGATGCAATCAGACCATCAAACGCAACCTATCATCTTTAAAATCGCCACGCACGATAATTTAATAACAAAAAACCTAGCGCACGAAGCCAAAATAGACTCTAACGCCGAAGAGATATGATAGCCAATCTCCAGTGATCCCCGTAATTACACACGAAACATGCGAACGTACATGAAAGCAAATGTCAAACTCCCATATTTATTTCCAAGTATTGAATGCTGGGGCCGGGATTCTTAGAAAATGCAACGTAAACATCATAGTGTCGATGATGAAAGCGATGGGATTCTTTGTACGCGATGCTGATTAGACTAATTTTAACCGCGTCGCCCGAAACACGGCAATTTATCCCTCCCGTGACAATATTGCGTGAGTCATGTCGATTGTACTTTATTTATCTCCTATTGGAATTCTGTAATGACCTGTGATTGTAATTTGGGTTTTTTGTATGTGTTTTTTCTTGTACTGAATCATATTAAAGTGGCCACCTCCGTTCGAATTCTAAATTCTATTGTGGAATATTCTTATTGGATATTGTACAGTGTAAACTATTTTTACGATTATTATCCCTAGATTAGATTTTATGATAAGTGATAATCTTGTTTTACTTTTGATAGATATAGACATCTCCGGAAGTTGTGTAAACTTCAATATCTTCAACAGTTTGCCAATAAGGTATGGTCAGTCTATTCGAAATGTGTTACACTTTTCTAATCAAATAACGATATTGAATTACTTGAATTAATTATGATTATTTAATATTTATTTACAATGATCAACTACAAAAATAATTGACTAAGACAAAATTAAAACTAACACCTTTCGTTCCGGTTTATTTATATACTCGGAGCGTCAATATTCAGAAGCCGCCTCGATAGATTCATAGCAGCCGACATCAAAGGCTCGTCATTAATCATAACTCGCATCAATCGCCGGTGAAACGTTTGGTTTTTATTGTAAATCAGTATTTAAAAAAGCGTCAGCGCTGGCGCATGAATCAAACGCGCGCCGCGAGACGTCAACGTGTGCAATAAATTTGTATTATGTAAACAAAGATGGACCGATTAGACCACCCTGCGGTACACCTGTTCCTTCTATTAATGAGACACGTAAAAACGTCGATGCTATCGACTGCAAGCACCACGACACCGGCTGCAAACGGACTGGCTGTAAATCAGTTCATATGACGCGTAACGAAAAACCGTCGTAATCATCTGACTTACTTCGAGACAGATAACAGATCAAACGAACGCCACGCAAATTATCCGTGGAACTTCGTTTTTAATTTGCCGAACCCAGGTACGTAACGCCTAAACAGTTACACTTCCTACGAAGTGATATTTACTACGTCTAGCGTCTGGCATCCATCTTTTATGATCGTCAACAGTTACATATTTAATGTTCGATGTTTATCAACATTTCTTTCTTATGCAGGTTTTAGTGGAGCAATAAATTATTTATCTTCAAAGACTTTCTTATTTCGAATTTTTATTTCTATTACACCGTAATTTTCGGTCTTACAATTAACGTCACCGGTGTCGTATGAAAACGTTCTGAAACTTGCTCGATACTATATTTAACTTCACGAAAATTTTCTTGAAACAAAAACAAATAATGATAAATGAGTAATAAAAAATTCGTCGAAGATAGATTAAGGCCTATGTAAATGTTTCAATGATATCATTAAATTCTCTATCCATTCTATTAGTCACGAGTTTACATAAGTTAGTCAGTCTTAATAATCTGAAAGTGATACATCGTTCCAAAATGACATGTATGAAGATTTCAGTAACAAGTATTAATGTGCAGATGAGTGCAAATTAGTTGCGTTAAATATGAACTGGAAATATATAACAAACTTTATTAAGACATGTTTTACTTAATCAAAAAGATTACTTCTACTTTATCTTTTACAATTAAAATTTGAATTATGCTGATACAAATCATACTAACTGCGACTTAGCCTTATTTGAAATCTAGTCTAGCTACTATCAATAGAGATATCAGACCGTTTCTAGTTCTACTATCATTACAACGCTTACATCGCAAGGAAACTGTCTTGAATCTTCCATCTTCAATCGATGATAGTAAACAAATCGAACTAATTGCTATCGAATATGATAGTGTACTTGAAGTACTCAGTGACAAGGTCGAGTTTGGCTTGGGTATAAATCACCAGTCGTGTGTCGAGACGCGTTAGTACGGAGCAAGCAACACGTGTACAGAATATGTCAATTCATTATAAACTTTGTGTAGCGTGCAAGATGATTTGTGACATATTATCGGTATAATGCCCTATCTGTTTCTATGTAGCTATTAACGGGGGTATTGTGTGATCGTCTGAGTTCTAAGTAATTGAACAATTTGGTGCCTCAACATAATGTCATATTGATTTGTATTGCGTTATCTGTTTCTGTGTTATTGTTTGGTTATATTGTTGGTTTTATTTTTTTATATCAAGTTTGTACTTTACTATAAAATCGAAAATGTTTTTTTTTGTATTTCGCTATGGGTTCTATTTAAATGTTTTTCCAAGTTTATGAAAGCAATTCCACAAAAATTACCATTCGAAATGTTTTTGTCGTTACGAAGATTTTTATTATAATTAATGCCCGAATCAATCAAATCAAACTTTGTACCCCCCGTTTCTATTACTGAATGGCGGAACATTTTTCTTGGCACCCCCAAACCCCGAGACAATGGGGATGGTTATTAATATTCCGATATAAAAAACATCGGTCCTAAACAATAGGTTCCGTTAATTTACTCATTAAGGATTCAGCGGAACGCCGAGGGGGTGGAACGGTTGAACAGTTGCAAATTTCGAAATAATACAATTCGATAATACATTTTTGAGTACAAAAGTATTAATAATTTCAGGTAATAACTTCCTAATTCTAATAATATAAAGGATAGAAATACTTTACGATATTACTGATGAAAAATATAAACGACACGCAATCGCATTTAATACACATAATATAAAGAAATATATAATAATATATTATGTTTCGGTTTGGACTTTGGAGACACGACATACTCGACGAAAGATAAGAATCATATTAAACATAATAACAATGAAATATTACATTTAAATTAAATAGAACACACCTTTAGGTACGCTTTCCAACCGTAATATTTTGATACGAATTTCTAGATACGCTGACCTAAATTAATTTCAATGCTCGCGAGCTTTTATGAGTTTTTGTGGAACACTGACAATATGCTGAGGAGGATAAATCTAATTTATGTATACTATAGCACCGGACAAATGGAAACGATATTTTCGATATACAATGACAAAATGGATTGACCACGTGGCGTAGGGTGCGGACTGGTTTCACCGGTTTTTTTAACAATCGCCGATTCAATCGAATTTAACACAGTCACTCGCGACCAAATCTGCAATCAATAGTAGGTCTTATAGGTTAGGCCGAGGAATTATAATAGCGTAGTGCGATTATCTGAATAAAATTAATTGAGACTGTCCAGCTGCTGATCGGTACCGATCTGTATTGATCACAGAAGTCGTCCTCCAACTGGACTTTTTAGGGTGCATTTGTAACAACAAACGGATTCTGCTGCACTATATTTTACAAACTTTCCGCAAATTTTCACCCGGAATAATTCAATTAAATTGAATATTTGTGAAAACAAAGGCGTCAAAAGAAATGTCTCGCATAAATTATTTCCTTTTTTTTTCAAGCTTCACTTCATTGTTCAAGATATCGTTAATATTAATTTTTTGACACGGAAACAAACGGATTATAATGTTCGCTTTATTCAGCGCTTTGTTATTGTAATGATTGCTTCAATACTTGGGATTTTGATGCAGAAGGCTTTCGCTGTGCTGGTGTTCGCGATTTAAATAAATAAGTTATTGCTTGGCTGCATTTAAGTTTTGGTGTCTAGTATTATTCTTCGACTTCTTAAAGACATTTCTTGTTATTTTTACTTCGTCATTCTTAAGTATGGATTTTAGGCAAAGTTCTCACTTAAGTGTTTCAGTTTGCTGTAGCATTACTCATTGAAGTTACCTTTTGAACTTCGGAATCTTTGCTTATCTTGGTTCTTGCTGATTCGCAAAGATTAAAACTACGCACTTTATGGTCACGTATTTTAGTACACGTATTTGTTTTAACAATTCGTTTCCGTGAGTGATCTAACGTTATCGTGAACCCAAACCAATCACATCGATACATCAGAGATGTCAATGTCCGGTGTTATCTGTCGGGTCAAATGTTTACTTTTTTACATCACTTAGATGAAATATCAATTGTTTTTGTACAAATTCATAGACTCTCAAATTTTTTTATAATAAAAACACTGTAAAGTTGACAGAAAATTAGTACCTACTAAATAAGGTAGCGTATAATTTACTTCATTTTATAATAAAAATATGGGCTCTAAAGAACCTTTAAGTTTAAGGTTACATACGCATGGTTACTTATATTTGACGACTAGCAAAAAATATAAGCTAAATATACCACGTAGGTAAACAAGATCTCTGTAATTAAGTACAAACTTTTCTCGTGCCAGATTCATACCTCGTTTTCTTATTTAATAATAATTGTAGAACTCGAATGAGAAGTTTAAGAACCAGAGGCCGATCGATTCCTACACGTGTAAGGAACTTATCTGATATTGTTTATTATTTTATTTTAGGTGATGCGATGAACTTTTTCGCACATGATATTTTAGCAATTGACTTATTGACATTTGATTATTTTCGACGACAACAGAGAAGCGATTTTAATTTCAACAGCAATTACTAAGGAGCTCACGACTCCATTCAACATTGAACGTATTGGTGCTTAATGTTTATAGCGTATAGAAGAAAATACCATACGTCCTTTGCTAAGACATTAAGCGATTAACCTAAAATCGTAAAGTTACCGTCGATTGATTCTATACCTTGGGTCAAAAAGATAGGGCCGTTTTTCGATCTTCGTCCGTTTCTAATCGCGTCTCAACGAGGAACAATATCAATCAAATAACATTTCTATGTTGTTGGCATTAGATGTTCAATTGTTTATTTAGAATGTACATCATTACGGCTCTACATCTGTAACTATAGGATAGTTCCCAAGGGACAGCAGAATCTATCTAATGGTTTGTCGTCAAAATTAATGCCAGAATTTATGACAATCGAAATTAGTCGAGCACGGCTGAGCCTTCGACTGTGTTACATAAACTGAGGCACAATAGTGACAATGTTGATGTTCCAATCAATCGGTTCTACCTGTTCTCTCTCCTGCTTTGTTATTCTTAATTTGTTATATTTATAAAACACAAGTAAACTTTTTTTATTCTCAGATCATAATTTTATATGTAAAAATCTTTTACGATCACAAACTTCATTATTTTAGTACTGATATACCTAACGTGGCTTGTCTCCACGAAAATTCGTATCAAAGGCATATATGTACAAGGCGAGATTTTTACGTGTAAAGTGATACTCATACTTAGCAAAAAGTTACATAACGAACGCAATATAATTAAATTATGAAAGCCTTATAAAAGTTGGAACTCGACAATACGACTCGAACGTTGTTTGTTTTTGATACAAACGGTTTGTCGCAAACAAATAAATATCGAGACCCCGATAATTGAGAGGGGACTTTAATACCTTCGATTATTTATTTAAGACTTTCGCCACCTGAGGCTTTAGACAAAAAACAAGTATCAATTAATTATACCTCAAATGCGGGACTCTCGTCCGAATCGGACGCTTATTGCCATGTCGCTTAAATATAAATTTGCGTATTCTAATAACCACCAAAGGATTTGATCTGGATACTGTGGGAAAAATTAAAAGGAAAATAAATAAAATCTCTCAAAGAGAATCGACTTTAATTTGGTGTTTATTGCACGTTTCAGGTTTAGGAATTTTGTTTACGTACATTTTTACATTTGCACTCTCTGCGTTTGTTTTACCACCGTAATACGATTTGATGCATATGAATTTTACGTCCATTTCTGTCATATCATTATTAAGTTTTCAAGCAGAGAGTTCAGCTCTTTGGTCTCTTTGGAAATATTAATACCGCTTTTGCGCTCTTATCGATCCACAACGTAGAAACATACAAGGAGTCATGGGCGTATATTAGGGGGGGCTCCTGGGGGTCCGGACCATTACTATCCATCTTACTTGTCCAGTCGACAATATACAGGGTGCAATTAAACCTTCCGGCCAAATTTGGATATTTCCTTGTTAAAAATAAAAATACACGTATTTTTTCTTTTATAATCACTCAGTACTAAAATGTTGAGAAATAACTTCCGAAAGTTTTCCTAAAAACACTACAATTAATGGACACTACGCGTCGCCGGCGCGTGGGTCCCGCGCCCCCCTGGCGTTACCCCCGCGACACCCCCGCTCTAGCCACCGCCGCGAAGTGACCGTTCTGCAACGATTTTATGTGGGATAAAATATGTTATTGCAAAAAAATTAACACCCTATTTTTTTGGTTAAATGGACTCTCCTAATGATACCTAAGCTGGGCGATAAAAGACTCACTGGACTGGCTTTAATGAGCGTACACCGAGATCTGGCGGCGCAGCTTGATTTCGAAGAAATTATTAATCAATTAGCAATAAAACGTAAAAGAGTAAATTTATCACTAGAGTTTAAACTTTGTTACTTTTTTTAACCGACTTCCAAAAAGGAGGAGGTTTTATTATGTTCGTCTGTATATATATATTTTTTTGTATGTTCAACCATAACTTCGCAGTTTGTGGACCGATTTTCATAATTCTTTTGTTGATATATAAAGTTTAATGTTTAAAGAGGAACAGATGCTTTTGATGATTATTTCGCTGTTTGTGGACCGATTTTCAAAATTCTTGTGTATATATATATAATGGATATATTCTGAATTTCGTATAATGATTACGAAAGTAGTGATCTGATGATGGGATCTATGAGCAATCGAGAGAAATCCTTGAAATTTATTAAAACACACGTGGTGGTTAAGATGTTGTTTCTGTTAACTCAAACATATTATGTTACAAATACGTGAAATTTTATACGAAGGAGTCTCTAGATCCAAAGGCACTGAACAGAACTCCTGAACCTTTAAAGATAAAAGTTTGGAAATTGCAGCATCCCCTTGATAACTGAAAGCATTTACCACAATTTCGCTTACGGTAATATAATGTCAATAGTTAACTTTCGTAGTTGTTATCTACGATTAAAGCCTTTTGGTCTTGTAGATAACTAAAAAGAGTAAAATTATTATTTTTTAACAAAAAATTGAACCCGACTTCCAAGGTAGAAAACTCATATTCTTAAAATTATCTAAAAAGTATGAAATAATTTTTATTCTTCATTAGTGCCTTTTTCAAAATTTGACTTAACTACGACTAATTCTGTACTTAATTTTCACCGGCTAGGTTCTATGTCAAGTATCTCATTCTGAGCTGGTGCCGACTTTAAACGAATGAAAATTAAGTACAGAATTCGTTGAGGTTTAGTCGAATTTTGAAGAATAAGAATTATTTCATACTTTTTAGGTAATTTTAAGAATATAAGTTTTTTACCTTGGAAGTCGGGTTCAATTTTTTGTTAAAAAATAATAATTAATAATATATTCAACATTCCGATATTCAAATTTTAAAAAATAATTTATATTTCCTAAACACGTAAAATTTGCTGCTGCGGAACCCTTCATGGGCGAGTCCAACTCGCACTTGGCCGCTTTTTTACTTTAGGGACCCCCCGCTTATCAAAGCTATATATATACGCCCGTGCAAGGATTAAATAATATACCACATCTATTTACATACGCTTAAAGAGGGACTAAAAGAGACATCCAATAATGACGAAATAGATGGTCCCGGTAAAACACAGGCCGAGGAGAGCGGGGAACCGATACACAATTAAAGGAAAACAAGGACTTGTAAGTACTAATGCTAAGACGAATGTTGCGGAAAATCGAAGCACCCCCATCCACCCTCAGTCTGTAGGGACGCCTGATTTACGATACACCCGAACGGGGTGGTTCTTTTTATTTTTAATTCCTTTTGTTTATAAGTGCCACTATATTAAAACATATTTTAATAACAGAGAACGATAATACTAAAATTTTTATAAAAAATTGCGCTTTGATTAGCAGCAAGAAGTTAGAACCATATTTTAAGTAGAGAGGCCGATAGTTATAATACAATTGATAAGAAAATTTTGCGCTTTGAGCAGCTAGAAGATAGAACAATGATCATTCAACTAAATAAATATCGTATGTAAAATAAACAGTCATCCAATTTATCCAATTTTATAATTATTAATTTCAATCAACTCTTAATTTCAAATATTATATCAATATTCAGAAAGTCATATTTGAAGTCGATCACCCTTCAGATTTACGGTTTCTTTCTTTAATTGATAATTCTTCCGATCCCCCGCTCTGCTGGAATAATACAATTAATTCCCTCACGTCAGATGCCACTTGTACATCTCAAGATGCAAAATTTCTTAAGCACCATGTAGAATGACATTTTCTTTTGTTTTTTTTTTTTTGTTTTGTTTTTTTAGCGTTGATTTAATTTCTGTAAGAATAATAATAATATCTTTTTGACTGTTTCTATGCAATAATGTACGTCGTGAGCATAACCCTTAGCATAACGTTCGTAATTCGTCTACTAACTACATCATATTGTGTAGTTTTCGCATTGAGATACATGTCTAAAATCTCTACATTTTTTAATTACATTTTGATAATTCATCTTTCATTAATTATACAAATTAATAGAGTAAGTTTTTTCAGTTCAAGTAAGTTTATTGTCCTATCGTAAATACTGTATTTATTAGAATTAATATTATCTAGTTTTAATAGATGGATAATATCGCGGTCGGTGAGCAGGGCTCTCTACAGACGTGTCGTGTTCACCCTTGATACTGGAGACTTGTTGTAATAATTGCTTTCTCATTTCCAACCTTCTCTTTTGTTCTTATGCCCGCGTACAAGATAACAAACACGCTACAAGCCTACAACACAAACTTTACGAGTGCCAATAATTCTCGTATCCAATTTTTTATATCCATACGAATATTTTAAATACGAAAGTGTCTGCCCTTCTGTTTATCTCTTTCTCGGTCCGTGGTTCTGGTAGGATCAACTTTCGGGCCTGGAAAAGGGCAGGCTTTTATGGTGTGTGCTAAAGTCTAATTTTAGTCAACGTAGTTACGGGCAACATATTTTATGTATTTTGAAATTATCAGGGCGAGCGAACCGAGCCCTAGTATATCCCACAACCTGAGCACTTTTGTGGTACACTTTACCGAAAAACTATCACGCCTATTGATTTGTGCTTTAGCATAGTAATTTTTATTTATATGTAAATGTGTTATCATCGGTCAGTCAAGGTTTGGTTACTATTAAAATATTAAAATAACAAAGATTCGTTACCACGCAGAAAAACGACGGGAGCCCTCACGAAGCTCGGCTTTTAGCTAGTTACTAATAATTATTTTCCTTTTTGTTCCAGGTAAGCCATCCATCAAAATCGAGCCCAACAGTGTGAATTATCGACAAAACTCGTGGTAAACAATTAATTTTAAGCATTATTGTAATTGTAATCAGATGCACTTAACGGGCATCGCGCTTAGCGGCCTAATGGCTCGAATTTGTCAATATCCCCGATTGTATTAATCACACGCCATTAATACAGATAATCTTCGAACGTCAAAACATTACTCGAATCGCGTGCCTATTAAAAGGTTCGATTTTTAAACGGCTCTCGCGCTATCGGCTGTCACATTACATAGATTAATCTTTAAATGCGACTTCCAAGATGGCGGCCGTTCTATTCCATTTTTGAATTAATTTATTCGGTAAATGCTAAACGTCACAGATTATTACTCGTAATTAAAACCACCTATTATACAAAAGAGTTATGAAATTTTAGAAAGCAACATAATCGTAGGAATATAAGTTTTTATTGTTACAATTACTTTCCAAAAGACGCGTCCCGCCGACGCTCTATCGAATCGCACTGGAACTCATTCCCAGTTTCCGAATCATAAACTGTCAATAAAAGAAAACATAAAACGACTTCCATCTGCATATTCCGGCTATTAAAATGAAAAAAATAGTATTTAGCAACGACTTAATAACCCGTTGAGAGCGCGAGCGTAGTCTTGTGCTACTATCGATTTTGCATTATTTTGTGCTGTCATTAATAATTTTAATTAATTACCGAATGGGAGGGTGTGTTTATAGAGTTGGCTATTGTCAGTACATCGTGCGAATGATTTATGCGTTGGCGGTACGTGCTTAGAATTATCTCCAAGACGGATAATTGATTTTTGATGACGTTTTATATTGATGTGTATGAGAAGCGACGAAATTTGGTAGACAGTCAGTTTTTGATTTTGCGTTGAAAATTATATTACGGTTTAAGTAATTCGATATTAGAAAGTTTTTTTTTTTACTGACTAATAAAAGTCCTGCCAAAATGCAATTTTAAAATTATAGCACTGTTATCTAGGCGAAATAAGTATATTATAAATCAGGGCGGGGCGCACTCCTTCATAGACATAAATACTGCGATGCGGGCTAGGTACAAAGAAGATAACGATCACTAATTGCACTGCCGAAAAGCGAGACGGTAAACGAAAATTTGAGTGTGAAAACTACAGACAATTCCGTGTCAAATACAACGCGCCCCGGTCACGCCACACGCGAGCGCCAAGTCGCCGAATTTGGTCGCCGCGACTTTTCTGTAGACGTCTTAAAAAGGATGTAAGAGACGATGGATGAAGGTTAGGTCGAGTCGCATATTCGATACGTCTTCAAAAGTTTTAGATTTCGTAAAAATTGTTGCAAAGGCAAAGGTAACCCAGAGCATAAGTACCTACGTAATTATTTTTCTTGCTACGGACCTATCCATTTAACGAGTAAAGTCCTGACTAATTGTGCAAAGATCTTATATCCATAAAGATATATTATATAAGATCTACATAATAAGTATAGAAATGTGTCTCATTTCCTAGATGCAAGCGACTTGTTTCAAGCGACGCTACATTTCTATTTCTAAACACAAGAGTCGTGCTCACCAAACCGACTTCAGAAAGACAAGCAAACACTGTGTCAATTGTTATTTCAAAAGGTAGTAAATAATATTTACCGCTGTTTTAGGCTGGAACATCGCATGCCATAGTACAATGAAGCGAAATGACAAGCCCTGATTTGCGCTTTGTTTTTTGCAAGTATAATTTTATAGCCCATGGAAAAGGGCCCCAAGTGTTTTTTTTTTTTCATGTTCTATGATATATTTTTTTCTAATTAATTACCGAAAATGGGATATCACTAGATTTATCAAAAGACAAAATCCAACTGATTCACGTTATAAGAAAATGTAGAATGCTAAATTGAAAAATGTGCAACGATATAAAACGGTAAAATGTCTCTTTGAAAATGTTGCTAGTAAAATTTTTAAACCTCCAAAAATTCATCAAGGGTAATAAGAATTCGTGTATCGAACGAAAGGGCCGATGGACCGCCTTATATACATTTGATATTATCAATGCCACCCCTTGCAATATTTTAACAACCCTTCCACGATCGTACCCTTAGCATCAAGTGAGATCAATCGAAGTCCTGTCCACCCTCTATTAGTTATCCCAAATTTTATATACAAATGTTATTGTACATGCACGGAAAATCCACATCCATTTTTTATGTAAAAATGTTAATCGCTAATCACATCTTAAAGTAACTAACAGACAGCTTAGAACAATAATATTATACTAAACGATGAACACTAAACTTCTTCTGTTACCTTTTCCGCGACTATCGTCAAGTTGGTCTATGTAAAGAAGACACAATTTCCTCCAAGAGTACCTATACTTGCAATTCAAGGCTCTGTGCGGGCCATTCCCTGAACATTTGTTAGCAAATCTCTACTACGTTCTCTTTCGATTCTTCACTAACATTTTCATTAATTAGAGTCTCAAAACTGTTCAAAACATCACATACACTAATGTCTCTAAAATCCGTGTCCCCATCAGGGGCAGATTTTGTAATTGTTTTTGTGCGTATTGACACAAAGATGCATTCGATAGGGTTTGATCGGGATTTTTGAACGCCCCCATCTCAAATTTAGTCCCCAGAGTCTACTCCCTAGTAAATACAGTATATAGCTTATTACGATTGAATTATTTATGCACATGAAATATACTGAGTATACATAACTAATGTAATTTATTTCGACTTTTATATAACATGGTCAAAAATAGAGTCGGAATTTTTTTAAGTAATATTTAGTACAAACTAATATTTTATTTTACATTCGTAAGAATCTAATACGATTTAGAAACAACTCAAAAAAGGTAGGTACTCATAAAAGTGGCCATTGTCATATGTCAGACAATCGACAGTTTTAGAATCGATAGTCAGACGAATTAACAGTGTTAGAAGAAGATAATAGTTTGTATTATAAAGCATCATAATTAATTATCAAATTTAAAAAATACATAAAACTTTCAAACAAAACACTTATTAAATATCAGAAACATCAAACAGAAACATCGTAACGAGCCATAGACAAAACATCTCGCGCAGACCCGAAAATAAAAACAAAGGTATTTCTGGCACGCAATACCTCAAACGAATCGAATGTACAATCATAATCACACAGCCTCGGCATAACCCTTGCGTATGGAATTAACCCTTTGGTAGGTGAACAACCCTGTTAAAAAGGACCCTTCTTGAAACACGCCAAATCATAAACTTACGTGTGTTACGAAAATATTTTATTTAAATTTTCAATATTTTATTACGGATACGTGAAACTCATGCATAAATATTATCTATAGTGTTATGTTTCAAAATATTATTATGATAAGTAAGTCATAAAAATGTAATTATTGTAAAACAAAAACAATAAATTGTTCTGAAATTTATTTCATATTAATGTCTAAAGAGTCCAAAAATATACTTTTTATAGGTATATTAATAGGTATAGCTTACAAATGAGTACGTAAAATGATATCATAATATGATTTATAATTGACAATGCAATATATTCAAAATCGTATATCAAATAACTGTAGTTTTTAGTTCAGTTTAACACAACCATTTTTCAGTTGGCAAGAAATTTTATTTTCAACCTATTACCTGCTTGAAACAAAAGTTCCTAAGTAAGTTAAAGAAATAAAGTATGTTTTTGTAATTTGTCTTATACATTTTTTGTAACCGTGTATAGGTGAATTGTAGTCTACTCAACGCTACCTCTCGTCACTTGGAGCGGGGAACTCGTAGGCGACACAACGCATGATATCGAATATTCATATCTCGCTACTTTTTATGCAAAAACTTGTTCATTAAAAATCTGGATCAAAGCCAAGTTTCTCAAACACAAAATATAATAAACTGTTTTATGTTTTACGAACGTATCGTTTTAAATACTGAAGATGTTAGGAGAGGAATCCGTCAAAAATATTACGGCTATTATGTCATTTGAAATAACCTCTGCACTAAATTTTAATTAATTTTCAGTTTATAATTCATTAATATTAGTATTAATGAATTATAAACTGTTCAGTTAGTCAAAAACAAATGAATTACGAAAATTTATTATGTGGCACTAAAAGCTTTAGGAAGTTATGTTTGGTTTTTTAGGAGTGCAAGATTTGTAACAATGTTTTAACTTCTGTTTGAGCGGTCCTATCTCTCGTACTTAAGTTCTGCTGCAGGGATGTCAAATGTAATTATTGTAATTCGGAATGTCATCTGTCAAGGGCGTCTGATTGCTGTCTAGGGCTGCGTGACAAATTAAATGCTAACCATATCGATGGAGTAACTGGATTTAGATCATTATGTTAATGCGAACTTAAATGGAATATAAAAACTACCCACGAAATACCCATAATGTTTTCGACAAAAAACTTCGATAAAAATGATAATAATACAGTCAATAAACGATTTGCTAGCTACAGAAATGTTAACTGGACTTGATATAAAATTAGTAATTTGGGTAAAGTACAAGCAAGCTAGTATTGGCTATAAATAAGATTCGTCAACGTTCCTTAGACAAAATAAATCTGCCAGCCCTAGAGTCGAGACGTTTGACTTTGACAGCCTATTAATGATTGCCGATGGCACCGTTTCATAGACAACAGCGCCACCTATTCCTCTCGCTTGCCAATTCGATTCCACCGGGCGTCAATCAAACCAGAATAGATTTTTGGACTCGTTCTGTTTACCATTCATTTATAATTATCACTTTGGACATGACATGTGACAGAACAGTTGTTGGTTAAATCAAAAATGTATTATTAATAGCTACATAACACTATTGATACTCGACACTGGCTAAAAACGTGACAATCAAAGTTGCCAATCATAAAAGAAAAATGATCGAAAGTTTTTAGATCACTCACAAAGTTACTGGACTAGGTATACTTTATCTACTGTTTATTAACATAGATGCCTGTGATATATAATATTATTTTTATTATTGAATATGCCAAAACATAAAATTTCCACCGAAGTGAAATAATTGAAACAAAAGAGTCCTGTACATGATAGCTCGTAGGTAAATTAATTTGGGAGCTGGCAAACAAAAAACAAATGGATCTTTGAAAACAAAAGATACGAATTTTATGAAAGGAAACCTCACATTCTCGAATATAGCTCATTAATTATTCTGTGCCATCAAGCGAATACGCGAATCAGTCGTATTTATAATAACGGATAATAATACGATGTATTGTGGAAATGGAACGATTTGTCGCTCGCTTTAAATTATATTTTACATTTCAATTATACGCCAGCTTCTATTAATTTTTTATTACTGTAAATCTTTAAATACTAGACACAATAACAAGATATAAATATCATGAACAATATTGACCACTGTCAATATTGTTCATGATATTTATATCTTGTTATTGTGTCTAGTATTTAAAGTTTGCTGTGCATTTTAAAAGCTACTACATCTACTTTCTTTGTATCATCATCATTCATCACCTATGCTGGAATTCAAATTACTTATTATATTTTGCTCCCCAACAATATATATTATACGTGCCTATAGTGTCGCCTCCAATTTCGTTTCTATCATTCATTAAAGGATCCCAGTTAACAAAGCTCATGCATATTTATAATCTAAATATGTATATCTAATATTTTGTCTGTCTGTGTGCGGTGCCTTAATAACAGATATTCAATCAAAATCAACCCCTTCCCGGCCCGATATCTTTTGCCCGATACGTCTCCCCATTTTGTTTCGTGATGACTATAAATATGGTTATACGGTTTCTATAACCAAATACACCGCATATTCGCTGATCATAACCCTATGTTATTCATAATTTTATACAAACTAGTTTTGAGAATCACCAATTTAAGTAACTAAGTTAAAAACTCTATTGTTTGACATAAGCAACAATACTTAGTTATTTTTAATTGGCATAAGTTACAGAAATCCTAGTTTGACAGATCGTAATTGGCCAAGATAGATGGTGAAAGTGTAAAGAAATTTTTATACTCGTATTAAAGTAGTAAATATTTAATGAAAAATTAATTGATCCTTTCATCGTCTTGACGAGAACACTGATATGATTAATCACGTTGGGATTAGAGAATGTACGGTTGTGCTCTATTTTTCACATGAGAAAACAATTCAACTTCTATTTTTTTTTTTACGAATAGAAGTTGCTTTTAAAAATATCTCAACAAAACCAAAACGCGAACCGCAAAATGCACTGTAGTTAAAATACGTGTCCATTTTTCTAAAATTTATGAGACGGTTAAGGCATTACAATTAAAAAGCCGTTCGGTCCGGTCCAAATAAAAACAAAATTAACCCCGCAAAATCAGTCGTCAATAGAAAACAAAAGGCCAGACGTATTAAAAAAAAGGATTTAAATATTATGCATCTGTGAACGAGGGCATTTACTGTATCGCGTGAAGCGGGCGTAAGTCTTGCGGGGGGGAGGGGGAGGCGTCTGGACTCCACCACCATGTTTATGTATAGATATTTAAAATATTCCCTTTGATACGGATGATAATTTCGTTTGCTATTCTACGCTACGGTCAGCAGAATAGAGCGTTTCGTATATGAAAATTTTGAATAATTTAATTTTACCGCAACATGTTGTTGTGAACTCGACAGAAAACTTTGGTTAACAATAATTTAGCTAATCGAGCTTTTTGTTTCGTTTATTGTGAACAAATTAGTAGCATCCTTAAACGAACTTAGCACATGGTGAAACGGAATCAAAAACAGAAACGTAGAAGCCGAGAACTCGAAAGAGATGCAAAAACACAATTGTATTCAGAACGCATCAGTTCAGAAATTAATAACCGTTGACACGGGATTGAAACGAAACAATACATCGACAGAGGCAAAGTGGAGTCGGCAAACTTTTTCCGACTCGCTCGCCAAGTTGTCTTCCCTTTGTTCCTCGCAATCACATGCTATTTTGTAAGGATGCCCGGCCTCTGCCGACTGTACTTTGATTTTCGAATCGCTTTGATTTCAACTTTTAAGCATCTCCTGTTTTGACGTCGAATGTTGCATTTCCATGTATGTATTTCGTTAGTTTAGCTAACCAACTTCGCGTATTGGAATTAGTTTAGGAAAATGAAGGATTGTATTTGCAGATCGTACTTTGTGGACCCGAACTTTTCTAATGAAATATTAGAATGAAATGATGGTAACATTTTCAATTTGTTTGTATAATATCAAATATGTGACTCTACCTAGAGAATATAGACTGTAGGTAGGTAGGTCCTAGAATGATTATACAATGATTCTTAGATTTTGAGTAAGAATAAGAAAGGAAGAATTCTTCGTGGTTGGATTAAGGTGACATAAAGTTCAAGAGTAAAAACTCTTTTGAAAATATTTTGAACAAACAAAAATACTGGCAACCCGATCGTGCCAATAACACTCATTGTGTTCCACCCTAGTGGGGCAACCCTCCGTAAAAAATAATAAATTATTTTAGTTAGTATGCAAATAAGCACAGACCAATATTTTAAGCTACTTCACCCTATCGGAGGACGCTTTGTTGACATTTTTCTAATAATTTTGCTGGTCTTGATAAATGTATCATATTAATTGGTAGATAAGAATGTTATAGTCATCATGATGTATGATAAGTACGTAAAAAAAAAAATGAACAATTCAAGTGAAAACTGTACGTAATTAGTCGTTTGAAGAAACTTCTTAAAAGGAAAAAGCTAAAAAAACCAAAAAGGAATTAAATTATAAAAATGCAAAAAATCCACAAGTATCACTGAGTTTTGCCTTCCGACTACCCATGTACCCCCGATTGTTATCTAAATCTTAGCCATTGTCGACGTCTGTGTGGGTTTGTGTAAGGTATGTGTGTGTAACGACGAATCATATTTAATTTGAAGGGTAAAATTTCTCATCGATTTTAATTTTATGCGCATCCCGTCTCCTAATGTATTATTTGCATTTTATGTAAATATGCTTGGTTCTCGTCCCGAGGTGCGGTGTCATGAAACATTATTGTTTTTTTTTTTTTCTTAATGGTATTGGGCTGATGAATGGAAAAAGTGTTCATTGAATGCATTTTATTGTTGTGAATATTGAATATTGTGATTGTTGAATATTGCTACACGATAGTGGAGTCGAAACTTTACGAATTTTGAATTTGCTGAAAAAAGTTGAATATTGCTACACGACAGTGGAGTCGAAATTTTACTTTTTGCTGTTTTGGTCTCTTTATAGTAATAAAGAGACCAAAACAGCAAATCGACATTCTCAATCTCATTTTTTAAGATTTTTCAAGATAATATTTGCCTCATTCCTAGTTAACCCAAAACAGATTGCGGGGTGTAAAATCGTATTTAAAGCATACAACGACGCGGGAAGCCGCTAAGTTTTTAAATCGTTTTCGTTGCATATCAATACAAGTAACGCCGCACCTTTCCGACCCCTTTATATTCACCCGCAGAATTAATACCGCCGAGCTCCGTCAAAAATCATTATATTTTATGAGCGGACAAAATAAATGGTGCTTATACGTTGCAGGATGAAAGTTTATATTCAAATTTCACTGAGACTGACGGTCCGGCATCTCCAAGGATCAATTTACATATTTTCACAGGTTTCCACGACTACGTTTAACGTGACTGTGTGAAGAATTACAAACGTTCCAAATTTTAACGTTCATAAATTATGAGAAGTTTTTGAATTTGGAACGATTCGTTTTTCTTATAGAGTTTTAGATTTTAATACATAGTTCGTTAGTATTCTTCTTGCTCTTATAATGATATTCTAAGTTTTGTTGTGTTCTGTAATAAAATATTTATGTTCTACTGAGTTTGATTTCGAGGCCGATAAAGAGAAAATTTTCCATACAATTAAATTAATTCATTTTGTTATGATGTCTTGAAGTTAATCAAAATGATTTTAATTACAATAAAATATTGTTAATTTGGGTTCAGTAAACTTAAAATTACAGTTACTAACCCATTACATTCGTTTAATACAAAAATGGGAAATTTCAAACATTAATTTAGAGATCGTTAGAGCGTAACCAGAACGAAACTACCTAATGATTCTTATGTCATCGAGTGTTACAATTATTATAATTATTGCTGCATGAACAATCCAAAAGTCCACGTGCCTGTCGCAGACGAGTAGAACATAAAAAGAATAGCAGTAGTTTAGTAAAATAGTAATTTGAAACACAGTTTTTCAAACACCACATGAGAATAGCGCAAGAGTTATGAAAAGAAAAATAAAAAAGACTGCGGATTTATATAGTAGCAGGTATATTATATGAAGAAGCGGGTACGCCATAGACAAAAGGTAACATTTTTAATTACAAAGCCACGCTCCCTCAGACAGACGCAAGAATTATATTCGAACATTCTGTATTTTCTAATTACACGTGTGTTCTTAACAACGAAAATTAATTGTAACACAACAAAACGAATTGCAACTCAAAGAACTCGAATATAAAAACCATTAATTTGAATTTGAACCACAATAATTTATAGGAGAGACGTATAAATAATTTAACGACACAACAAGTTACAGTTATTTGAATTTTCTGTTACGTTCGCCGCACTTGCGTTTGAATACCTACAACAACATACAACAACAAGGAAATGTACACTGAATCTGTTTCATAACCGCACATTAGATTATATATTATTATCACTAAATTTCCAATGAAATTAAAAAAAACTTGAACCTTGAACTTTACAGATACAAAAGGTATACAAAGGGTTTAGCTATAACGTCTGTATGATGTATATTAATTTATTAATAAGGGAGTTTCAATCAATCAGTCGATAACTCGATACCAATCATCAATATCTATAAAGTAATAGATTTACCACAAAAATATTATTATTAATAGAAAAGTACAATCAATTCCCAGACGTGAATTGAAAGCATTAATGTTTCAAAATTTGATTATTCCATAAAAGACTCGGTCCATAAAACTCTCTAGTTGCTATAGTGTGCTATACCAAATGTACGAATTAGGAACCCTTTTGATCGTCCCCTCTCCCCACACCCCTCGCGGCCCTTGCCATTCATTTTCATAATAAAATCGTAACAAACGGGGCAGGTAACGAAATATGGAGACCGAACCGAAAATTTATGAGAACGCAATCTTATGATTTATCCGCCAAATCTTAAGATATATCTGAGACAAAAGAAAATGAGTACTCAGAGGTATTTGATATGAATTGGTAGTATGTTTAATATAATTTGATTAACAAAGACAATATTATAATAAAAGTTACACATAAAGTTTTTAATGAAACACATGAAATTATAGAACAAGATGATTGTAGCACTAGTTTTAACAAATAAGATGCTATTAAAAAAATACTATTGAAATAGCTGTAATATTATTATTGAAATAGCCGTATCCACACTAAGGCGCGCTAGGAAGAGCCCAATCAATCTGTCTGTATGAGATACAAGCTTCTAAAATCTAACTATTGTTCACGAATAGGAAATTTCCATTTGGATTTATTCATTTGTCTAACTATTGTCGACTGCCTTCTAATTCTGCAGATATCTATAAACTAGCGCGCCCAAACGCTGTTTGCTTAATTGTATTATCGGGTTTATGGAATACATTGATTTCGCTTTGCTAATTTTATAAACGTACCTTCCAGACTAATTTCTATTTCATTTATTACCTCGATTCACAATTGAAATTGTTTACAAGGATTTGACTATTTTTATAATAAGAAGACAACGAAATAAACAAGATCTTAAGTTGAGCGTAGCTACTTAATAAAAAAACCTGTATTTGAATATTATTCCACATCATTAAGAACAGAATCCTAATAAAATTGGAAAATTCAATTAAGTGGAACAGTAGTCGGATTGAATGCCGAAAAATTTGGTTTACTCTCCGCCATCGTCGTAATAAATTTAACGGCGTTCCGATAAGCATCGACTCGCACAGACATTTTCATAGATATGGCTCAATTAACAATTGGTTTCAATCGTGAAGACGTTCGCGAGTAACAAACTGCCTCCACCGGGGTGGCTCCAGGCAATTTTACTTCTGTTTGGAATATTGCGGTGTCAATTTCGCGTATTGAAGTGAGAATATGAAAAGCGTTCCTTCTCATATTGTATATTAATTTGAGTCGATCGAATCTCATAATGTCACACCCTTTGTAGTTGACGCGATCTGAGTTTTATTACCTTCGCGTTATTGAGAAACGTTACGTTCGAGTAAATTAGACGTCTCTAACGATATTATATTTGTTCTCGGATATAATGAATTTGATACGAGACGTTATGTACGTGGTACAATAAAAATCTTATTCAGGTCGCGATAAGATAAAGGAGATTTTTAAATCTGTTAGTATTTAAAGTATGGCAATTGTGTTTACGACTACTAGTCAATAAAGGCTCGTATACAAATTAAAAACGATGTCACGCAAATACCCGACGTGAGCATAAAGGTATCCAGTCGATTCGCAATCACAATTTCATTTCACAACCGAATCAATGAAATTTGCTCTCAAAAATTCTAATCCAAACAAAAGTGCAAATGTTACAAATGAATCAAACAATGTAAATCAAAAAGGTTCAATAAGCAAACATTTAAAAGGCGTAATAAAAATACCAATAACAAACGCGAGCAAACAACCGCACAATAAAAATGTGTACAAACAATTACAGTATCCAATTGTGGCGTTGAAACGATTATCATATTGAAAAAAACTGCCACCCCACACGAGCGCATTAATATCAATCTATCAATAATCGTCAATACCGTGGCGTGATCAATTGATCGGTGAGCGATAATAAAGAAGCCCCATTTTTTGCTCCCCTCGATTATCGTCTATCGATGATTACCGATCGGTCACGGTTGGCTCTATTTTGATTGCGTACTTGATTTATAATGAACGCGTCTATTGAAATGTCTCTATTATGTTACGCTTAAAAAACAATAGTAAGAAGTAAAATATGTAATTCTATTAATGTATGCGGCGTTCGGACGACTTTTTCCCTGGTTTCCAATTAATTTTTATTGACTGAAGTCATTGTAATTTAAATTGAGTGCTTAGTATGCGATCCTCTGCATGTATGACGTTATATGACGTTTAAAGTTGTCTTTTATAGGATTGTGTTTTCCAATAATGTAACTTCCTATTCAGTTAGTATTTCTTTGGCTGGAGCTAGGTATATGACAAAAAAGTTATCGATTTTTCGACACAACAGTCGTATCCAATTCATATTACTCCAGTCAAATCTTCAGCATTCACTTGTACTTAATTACACTCGACAAATACTATGGGATCTTCGATACGTATACTTATAGAAAAAGGGTGGTGGGGGAGATAGGAATCGTATGTTTTCAGATTAATTCGTTCGTAAAATCGTCTCCGCCGATAAGAATGGCAACTGCTGTGTACTAATTGAATCTACAATTGCGTCGGGATGTCTGATTTCATTAGACGTCGATGTGTGAGTGCTTCGGAAGGGGGGCTAAGAAGACATTGAGATACAGCACCCTCTAAGTACGCAGGAAGAATTACACGCGTTTAATATGGCGAGTGATAATGTATTGCGTCTCAAAAAGATTTCAAACGAATATTAATTTTACGATACAAAATTTGAAATAATGATTTTAATTAATGTTTTGTAACGAAAAATCATTGAACAAACATTGTAATTTTTCAATGGGCCAGGAAAATGTATATTAAATTAGATCAAGTCAAAAACAAAGTGCTAAATCCTTTAATCGTAGACCTAATATATATTACTTATCCTACGTATGGTGATGCATCGCAAAAAAAATCAATACTGGTACATTAGAATATTCATGAGGCATTTGAAGTTTCTTCAAAACAACACGGCGAGAGAGAAGATGTGTATTGTTTCAAAATAATGGTATTTATATGCTACATTGGTTTCAAGGGAAATCACTCTCCGAATCGGCCATAACGTCTGTATCAGGCTCCCGGGTTGGAATAACGAAAACATCGTAAGCGCCAATGGGCCTTATACATTCGGCGACGTTCTGGAAATAAAGCTCGCAGAATTCGATATTACTTAAGCTCGTATTGAAATTTTGGGAGAAGGGGGGTGCCGAAGATTTGGTAGAATATTAAACATTCACGTTTATTAGTTTGTCCTCGGCGAACGTATTTGGAAGTCTAAACGGGGTAGTTTCGGATGAGGAACTTGGAAAGTGTGTTAACGAGTCCTCCCTTATCCGATATAGTTTGTTCTGCTAATGGGAATTACATTTTGTCGATGTGATTTCAATTATATTTGCAATTACAAACATTACAACAAATTCACAATAAATTCTAATAACAATTTCTTGCGATAGAAGTGTAAAAATTTTCTTGACCTAATTTTATAAGATTGAATTGAATTATGAGCTGTCTGTCTTTTCTTACAAATACGAAACGAATAGGATTTAATGATCTGATGAACTGATAATTTGTTAATGTGATTATCAATACTAGAGATCGCCCAATGGTCGAAATTCGACCTTAAATAAATAATAATTCCTGCGACAGTCTCAGATTAATAAAGTCAAATGATGACAGACTGGCCGTGTAATACCTAATTGTCTAACAGTATTTAAGATTCAATAAAAAAAAACTAAATCTATTTTCAACATTTTCAATTTGACAACAGACTTCAACCATAAATAAAAGAGTACAATCGTACTCTTTTATTTAAAAAGAGTACTCTTTTATTTGTAGTACTGTCGTGTGTATAGGCTTGTCAATCAAAATCTCCTAGTGTGTGTGTTTTAGTGTGTGTAATGTGTTATTTGTTAAAAAAATGTATGATAAAAGCATAATTTCAAAATAATATTAGCTCGATGCACTCCTTCACCATATAAACTATTAAGGCGCAAAATTTCAATCACCTACGTTTCCGCATTTTTCGTCAAAAGGGATCCAAAGTTTTTCGCTCGCGTATTAATATATAGATTTGTAATTATCGACATCCTCAAGACGTTATAGGAACGATGAAAATCACCGTTAGAAAATCGGTATCGTGTGATCTACTTTTTATACAGATAAGTAAAGGGACCGCTCCACAAAGGCAGCTATCGGAAGGAAAACGAAAGGGTAATGCGGGCATAAGATGCGCATCGTCACACACGGCCTAATCACGACGTACCCCGGCCACCCCGCCTCCCCAACTTTTGCATATTGCCCAAAGTGCCCACGCTACCCCATCTGGGGTGTATATTTTTGCTGGCAGGATAATTCTTCACCACGTTTGCTCGCGACTCGCCGATTGTTGTTCGATTTTGGATTTTGTTGCTTTATAATAAACTTGTTGTTAATTTTTGCGCCAGCGTAAGACAATATTACGGTGGGATGACTCTTACCCCGTTTCCGTACGACGAATTTCGTGCCAAGCGATTTCCGCATTTATTTAAATGTTGATTAGAGTCTGCTGATTTTCGCTCGCATAACATGGAACTGGGGTGATATGACATTTGAGGGATGCGTCTTAATTTTAAGTGTGTTATCCTCTGCTATTGATTTTTTAATTTGTGGAGATCGTGCGTTTATACTCCATGGTCATGCGTAATGAAAACAAAATATGCGATTCGAATCGGATGAAATTAACAAAGTTGCAGGACGACTATACTTTTTCACATTTTCAAGTATCGCTGCGCCTAGAACAAGACTTGCCTCATTTTGCGTATGACATATGTGGAATACCGAAAGCAGCAGTTGTACACGAGCTATTCGGTCATTAAAAAACCTTGGTTTATTACGGGCATTAAGACGATTATCTCTAGAAATGACTAACCTACTTTGAACCCGCAATTAATGACAATTTTATTTATAATTAGCGGCCGCAGGGGAGGAATCTATATGAAAAAATGATTAGTGCATGCGCTCGTCTCAAATATGCGGGTGTCAACATATCTAAAGTATTTACGGACTTATTCTGGAATGATAACTACCGATGGCGGTCCGTTTCTAGCCCTAATTAGTCGCATATCGCTCGAATATCCTTTAAATACACTCATTAAATAGTATTTTGTTTGATGTCTCGGCGCTTAAACCTAATTAGACTAAAATTGGAAATCATAATCGTAGCGAGTGGCCGGTAATTCAGGCGACGCGTATGACAAAATTGTACTTCACGTTTCGTATCGTTAGCGCCCTGCCCTCGCCTCCCTTCTGTTTGCGCAACTCCTTAATGCTTTATTTCGTCTATTTGCTCAGTCTAATTAGAAAACTCCGAACATCGACTAATATCACTTTGTCTTCGTTCGCTCGGAGCTCGCACGTGATCATTATTGCATGAAAAAATAATGTTTACATTGCATTTACTATCATTAGCCCGCGCTCTTCTTTCGGCTTCTCCCTAATTGTTATCGTCGAAATTACAGTCAGGATAATTTCCGAATTTGACAGCTAATAGGAGTGCTGCCAAATTTGAAATTTCCGTCGTGGATAAAATTCGTTCGTGCTTGGTCATTGCGCCCTCGATTTAATTATTTACTGCCGTTTCAAACGTATTTGTCCCTATAGATTATTTGGCGACCTCTGTGGCTCAATTGGTTGAGTGTGTGGCAGCTCAAGCCGGGGGTCGCGGGTTCGAATCCCGCCGACGGAACAAAAAGTTTTCAATGTCCCCGGGTCCGGATGTGTATTAATTAATATGTGTATGATATAATAAAAATCTTAAATATAGTATAGTATAAAAGTATTAAATATATTTCCGTTGTCTGGTACCTGTAACACAAGTCCTTCAAGTACTTAGCACGGGACCAGACTGACGTGGTGTGAAGCGTCCATAGATATTATTATTATATTATTCTCATTATTAGTGCTTTTAAGTAAATTGGCCTAGTACCCGCCTAATTTTTAATTTTAAAAATAAAATCGATGCGAAAAACACTGACCTAGATTCGAAGAAAAAGCCGTGGCCTAACAGAAAAATGTACTAATCGCCGTGGCATTATTATATTACCTTTTAAGGTTTTAATTGCATTAGAATTCATAAGAAACACGTTAACTGTATCAGCCTTGTAATAAAACATGGATATAAATGGGCTCTCCACCGAGCGTTCGCTACTTTTAAGTTACAATAAATTATAACTTTTTTAAAGTTTACAATAATTTAAATATATTTCGTTAATTCAAAGTAAATTTAGATCAAGATATAGCGGGGCGGCACACAGCCGTGCACTTTTAATTGCACCAACAAAACGATATTTTATAGTCTACCGACTGCACTTTTTTGCCCCCACCGCCTCGTAGCCGTTACTCAAAATAATCTAGCTCAGATATCTTTGCGAAAACACCCCCACAATGATGTATGCGCACCGCAATCGTGAAAGAATTACATTTTCCCAACTAAATTTCTTTTAAGCTACGCTCGTGCATCACCAACTATTGTTACTGCAACACATTTTTAGGGTTCCATAGCCAAATGGCAAAAAACGGAACCCTTATAGATTCGTCATGTCTATCTGTCTGTCTGTCCGTCCGTATGTCACAGCCACTTTTCTCCGAAACTATAAAAGTTATACTATTGAAACTTGGTAAGTAGATGTAGTCTGTGAACTGCATTAAGATTTTGATTTAAAAATGGAAAAAATATTAAAAATTTTAGGGGTCCCCATAGGTACAACTGAAACAAAAAAAAAATTTCATCTTACCTATGCGTGTGGGGTATCTATGGATAGGTCTTCCAAAATCATATTAAGGTTTTTAATATCATTTTTTTCTAACAATAGTTTGCGAGAGAGACTCTTCCAAAGTGGTAAAATGTGTGTCCCCCCTAACTTCTAAAGTAAGGGCATGATAAGTCTAAAAAAATATATGATGTACATTACTATAAAAACTACCAACGAAAATTGGTTTGAAAGAGATTTAGCAAGTAGTTTTTTTTATACGTCAGAAATGGTAAACCTTAATTTAACTTTCATTAAATCAACTGAAATATAAAAATAAATCAAAAACCTTTTTATACGTGGGAGAGCCATGCTTCGGCACGAATGGGCCGGCTCGACCGGAGAAATACTACGTTCTCACAGAAAACCGGCGTGAAACAGCGCTTGCGCTGTGTTTCGCTGAGTGAGTGAGTTTACCGGAGGCCCAATCCCCTACCCTATTCCCTTCCCTACCCTCCCCTATTACCCTATTCCCTCTTAAAAGGCCGGCAACGCACTAGCAGCTCTTCTGATGCTGCGAGTGTCCATGGGCGACGGAAGTTGCTTTCCATCAGGTGACCCGTTTGCGCGTTTGCCCCCTTATTTCATTAAAAAAAAATCATAAAAAAAAACCTTATTGCTGCTGCGGAACCCTCCCTGGGCGAGTCCAACTCGTACTTGGCCGATTTTTTATAAATATAACAATTAAAATTATTAAAATTGGAAAACTATTAAAGATTTGCAATTTACAAAAAAATAAAGTTTGTTTTTGGGTATGGACAATTTGATATCTACTATTGTATTTAGCTCACTTTTATTAGGTCACTGATATTTTTTTTTTTCATTTTAACACTGCGATAAATAAAATCCATTTTAAATATCACTACAAAGTATAGTCGAGTAATAAACGAAATTCCACAACTTATAATTGCTTCATTTCGTTCTCTGCGCTATAACAACAGACGATTGCATTCCGAATGTCTATGCCGTTCGTTTTCGTATCGGCCTGTATTAAAAAATAAACAAAACATCGAAGCGAAAAAAAAGCGAAAAGCGCTGTCAGGCGGAACTAATCTTTCGACCTACGAATAATAAAAACTAAGGAATCGTAACTCCTATACTATTACCGTTTTAAATTTGGTTCCTTTCGATCTGTCAAGTAACGTCAGCCTAGTACCGCTCAAGGCCACCTAAATATTGCAAATGTATTGAAATGTGTACCTAAGGTACACTTTTTTGACAAGTATTGTGGAGCATGTTTTTTGACGGAGTTACTTTTCCTTAGTTTTTATTATTCGTAGCTTTCGACTATCTAATTGGCTCTGTCGATACTTTTTAAGCACGAAATTCGGCGGCGCGCGGATTTACCGCCGATTCGATTACGACCGACGTCCGACTGACGTGACACTGTCGCTTTATTACTGCTAAATGCTAGTAAAAATCATATTCATGTCGGCAAAAGTTTTAACATACGGCCGCTCTCTGATCACGCGTCATGATTGATAGTCGTGACGTTAGCTGTCAATCAGCCTGTTTTATACCGCGCCGCGACAATCGTTTAAATATTTATAGAATGTGCTGGACGTCGTGACTATCCACTAAATGGAGTATAAATTTTCGCATTTTAATTCCGATATACGCGAGCGGCGAGCGACCGAGTCATAATTCCGAATAAAATTCAGATTGAAAATCTCTTTCGGTAATTCCGCACTGCCGTCCGGCTGCTCAATCATTCACGTCATTTATCATTTTTTCTCCCAGATGAAACTCGCTTCAAACTATACAGAGCCGGTGATAGATGCGGAAAAAAGAAAACGGTGGCACTGGAGGCGTAGAAGCTATCCGGGTCTCGTTTTGTTTCGGCAGGCGGCAGATTTCGGCATTGGAATCGAGAATGGGGTTCGGGCGAGTTTTCTCCGTTTTATGCGGAGGCCGCATTTTGTCGGCTAATATCGCTTACCGAATACCGATCCTCATGTTTGACCAGTTTGACAGATTGCCGTCATCGCTTTGTGACGGGGGAATAACGGCCAGCGATATGACCTTTTTATTCGTGCACTTATCTGTCGCCACTCTTTCTCCTGCACTCATCACTCCTTGATACTTTTAACATTTCCAAACATTTTGTTTGCTATTCCGCATTCGTTCGCTCGCATAAGGATTTTCCGTGTTTGTATCTGAAATGCATATTAGCTTCTATATCTGGAATGTTAGTATTTTGATATTAGGAGCTGTACTCTCAATACAAAACATTTTTCGCATACGCTTCGCATCTAATACCGAACAATATGTAGTACAATAATATGAAATAGTTTAGCATACGCTTCCCGTGAGTACTGAGAACAATATTATAGTGACGAATGTCATTAGATAAATAAAAGTACTTAATAAAAATTTCACAATTTCCAATTTGTGCACCAATTTCGCCGTTACTTCCTTAAACCGACTTTACCCCTCGACCCCAAATGTTAGTACACTTGGCGTAACACGGTTGCATTAGAAAATAACACCAATTAAACTAAAAAGCCCGCTACAATAAAAACCTTTAACTGTGCTGGTCAGTGGTTGAAAACATAATTGTCTATGGTAATCATTGTAGGTAATTGTCGGGGGCTGTCCTTTAACCCTTCAGCGAAGAAGGCCCCGTCCCGTTTAAGTCACAAGCGATTTGCCTAATATTTGTTTCTTATTTAGGCCCTAAATTTCAGGTTTTTAAAAGAAACGGTTGTTTATTAAATAGTTTTATTTATTTAATGAATTATATCGACAATTAGAGAAACAAAGGCTAGAATTTAGGTAAAAATTTACACACGCTTCGATGATTTGCTTACCTATCACAATCTAAATCGTAAAATTTTGTGCAATTAAAATTTGGCAATAACTTATATTTTTTATTGCAAAGTAAAGGCCAAAGTCCTATTAATGACCATGATTCTAAGTGAAAATGGTTTTGTTATAAAATAAAAACAGTTTGAAATTACGATTACAATAAAAAATTTAGATTATTCTAACAAAAAGTTGCTCAGGTGTAAAGTTTTAATTCTAAACTGGCTGGCAACTCCAAGTCTTTAGTGAACACTTTTGTGACTATTATTCAATATAAAATACCTATTTTATCAGTGTTTTCTATACAACAGAATAAAATTTAAGAAAATCGTCAAATTAGAAGTCAACTTATGAAGTTGCAGTAAATCGCTAAAGCTCGTGACTTGGACCGCGACAGGGGCGGTCACCGTGCGTACAAATTAAGACAATAATTACTGGTGGTTTTGTGTTAAATTTCGCCTGAACTTTTAATGCAGTATTACATGGTTTATTATAAAAAACAGCTTGTTGTAAAATACAGAAATCGTGTCAATATGTTACCAACGATAAAAAAATTGTACCTAAACGCGTATAATAGTGTAAAATAAATAAAGATTTATTCATAAAAATACCTATACACGTGTAAATTAACCCGTCGATCGTGGAAAAACGAGACACAATAGCTCCATTGTTATCGCGACCGCATGCGGCCGCTTGGGGCTTGATGAATTAATTAATATATTCTATTTAAAAAATTATCATAATTTGATTGCTTGTTATTTTATCCTATAACTAGGGGATTCGATCCCCATAAAACAATACCCGTCGTTAGCAAAAACAAATGAAATTAAGTGTATTAACAAGATGGCCGACATAACGTCAAAAAAAGTAAGTGCGTTTTGTTTCACGCACATTTTTATCAACTTAATTAAAAATATTTATCAGTCCCGAAAATCCCGGGATTTACAAAATTACAATCCCGAAATTTTCGGGACTAAAATATGACCGGGATCCCGGGATCGAATCCTCTACCTATAACTTATAACATTTGATGTCTACGAAGTTACACCACGACTAGGTAATATTGTATCTACAAAATTTTTCTATGCAAATTTATATTTGACTTTTGAGTTTACAAATTAGTTGCTCAAAACTATGTTTTCTCCGCATAATTATTTAGATAAGAATTCCAGACTGTACTTATTAAACTGTGTAATTTGAGTGTATGGATAATGATTGTTTTTCGGATTCAGTCAGGTGAAGAAGCATAGAAATTAATTTTATTTTGTTAATATGGCCAAAAATTTTTATATTTATTCATATTATAATTTTACAACACTTTAGCTATTTATTAGTTAATATCAAAGTAACCAAAAGACTTTAAAAATAAATAAATTGATTAAAAAAAATATTTTTATTTGGAAAAATACTTTCATAAATAAAAATTGCCTTTTTTTGTAACTTGTTCCCCTAGTTAGTATAAGATAAATTTTTTTGAGTGGCGAAAAACTTCGTTGCATTGAAATACTTTAGACGCCTGAAAGCAAGACGAAGTTTTCTTGAGAAAAACTAGGTATCCTTTATAGATAGATTTGTAAGTAGTTGTATCCGGTGCATTTGTGAGATACCAATCTCTACGGTTGAGCGCTGCCTGGCGAACAATTGATATCTTCCGAAGGCTGGAAAATAATACGTTGGCAATCACGTAATCATCCTATAGCTTCGTGGTTTCTTTGTTTGCAATAATCTATTTAACTCTGCTTTATATACATGTATCCTGTAAATGAGACCTTAAACCGTACAACTTAGGTGTGATGGAATGAAAAACTAATAGTTTTAATATTAAAATAACTCATTTCAACTAAATAGTCAAGTTCTTCAGTTGATATTTCGTCAGAATCGTTGAGTTGACTTTTAACTGCGCTGTCAACTGTAAACGCGTGAGGTATCTCTTTATGTCCTATTCCCTTATCTCGTGGATCCCGCTCACGCGTCTCGAATAAAATGTCGTAACTGCAAAATTTCCAACGAAACTGATGTACGTCGAAGTGGCACGGCCATCTTATCATTCGATTTATCTATTTGAATTTATTGTCTTGTTAAACACACGCCAGCTATTTTATCTACATTATCAAACTATATGATGGTATTTTTTTATTTCTCGTACGCCAATCACATCGTTCAAACATATGATAACAATATTATAATATTGCAGGTAATTCATATAATGTAAATAAATTAATCGTCTTTATCTTTGTGTTTTTCGTTGTTTGACGCATTTTAATATCGTCGTTAAAAAAGGCAATGGATTTTCCATATTTATTAACATAATCTTTTATTACTTTTGCTATGTATATCGTATATCCTAGATAACGAGTAGGTATTAGGCGAATTAGAGGTATAAAGTTTTGATTTCACGTTCTACAGTAAACAAAAATATTTACAATTTAAACATTTGTAATGAAACCTAAATGCAGGATTCAAGAATCTATACTTAATATTTATTATAAAGCGGAAGAGTTTGTTTGTTTGTTTGAACACACTAATCTCAGAAACTACTGGTCCGATTTGAAAAATTCTTACAGTGTTAGATAGCTCATTTATCGAGGAAGGCTATATTATGCTATATTTTATCACGCTAAAACTAATAGGAGCGAAGAAATAGAGGAAAATGTAGAAAAACGGGGGAAATTATTTGAAAAGGCTTATCTCAAGAACTACTGGAGCAATTTTTATGTTATTTGGCACAGATAAGAAGTAGACCACGTGAAGGATCATAGGTCTTTTTTTTGTGGACTAATTTGTCTGTGAAATATCTAATTTACGCGGGCAAAGCTGCGCGGAACGTCTAGTGACTAATAATTCTCTTCAATATGATCTTCCAATCTTTAAAATTTATTCCTTTATTGTTTCCAGATAGCCCAATTAGTAGAAGATGTGCGAAGACTGCAGGCGTCCCTTTCCGCGCTGCAAGAAGCTCACGCTCAGCAGCTGCAGCGGCTAGAAGAGAGGTTAGACGAGAAGAAGCAGCACATAGCACGCTTAGAGGCCCGCCTTGACACACAGAGGGACTACGACGACATCAAGCGGGAAATTAGGTAAGTATAGTATTCAGATACGACGCTTTACTGGGAGGTAGAGGCGGTACACGAATGATATGAAATAACGGGTAGTTATATAGTAGTCCGAATAATAAGCATTTGTCCGGATAATCGAGGCACTACTGAAATATATTGGACGATACGTACAATACGAGACCTTAGCATTACCTGATACCTCTGTTCTTAAGAATTACTCCTTTTAAGTTCTAGAGGTACAAAAGTCGTTTATGAATATAAAAGATGATGCGCACAACTCCGTTGCGCCAAAATTAGTTTATCGCGCGGGATCCGTACATTTTTCGGGGATGAAAAGTATCCTATATCCTTTCCCGGGACTCAAGGTATCTCCATACCAAATTTCAGCAAAATCGGTTCAGTGGTTTGGGCGTGAAGAGGTAACAGACAGACAGACAGACAGACAGATAGACAGACAGACACACTTTTGCATTTATAATATTAGTATGGAATGGATTTTTTGCTAGCAGCGGTTGTACACAATCTCCATAAAGCTACGTAAATAAACACGAACCCAAGTAATTTTTCACACTTAGAAATTATCATCCCGGCTTTGAATTCATAATACAGGACCGCCATACTTCTAGCATTTCTCAGACAAGTACATCTGTACTTCTAATAAGAAGTACGCAACATATTGATGTATAAGCGTCATGTATTCCGCACGACGGTCTACTTGCTATGCGAGACGGACGCCCGCTCACCTCGTCAGCGCCGAGTGCTACTAATTACCGCTTATTACAATATCTCTTTATTAACGGATATTACCTCTATTGATCCGGAGAAAATGATCATTGGCGTATTCTTTTTTTAAATCTCCGGATTTAGGGTCAATTCAGACCGCAACGCGATGCGTAGATATGCATTTCTAAATTTGTATAGATTTGGCAGATTTGCAAGACGTCTCACGCAATTGAAGTCTGTCAATTCAGTACAAATTTAGAAATGCATCTATGCGTCGCGTAACGCGTTGCGGTCTGTATTGACCCTTATTCAACCATTTACATTTAGAATCATTGGGGTATTCTCTATTTAATCTTCACATTTTTTTACTCTCTTATCATTTTGATGTCATGAAGCTGTGACTTTGTAAGGAACAAGACTAATAGTATATAATGTTCATCATCATCATGATAAAACCTTTATAAAGGAACTGCCCATTTTAATTTCCCTTTCACACTTAAAATTGTCTAAGTCAAATCTCTTGTAACTTTAGTTTTCAAAAGTCTGTGACTTCGAGGCTTTGACGAACGTCTTTGGAAAATTGTATTACAAAAGTATTTTAAGTCAACAATCAACTGAGTCTGGATTGTTTGAAAGCGTCTGGTCCTGGTAATGAAAGTACCGAGGCACGTGTTAATAAACTTGATAAGGCTGTATCAGGTCGTTCACCTGTGTTGGCTGATTAGACATGTTTGCCCGCTTGGCCAACTGCATAGGCCTTGACTTGGCATACAGTCAACAATGGGATAGTATAAACACGAGAGACTTGAGACGTTGTTTAAGTAACGCATTATGAAGAAAAATTAACTTATTTCAGTTTTTGAGGTTTCTTGACCGAGGTTTATCTATATACTAGAGCTTTTGATTGGTTCACGTCAAATAAGCAACCAATCAACTACGTCGCAATTATATAGATGTATATCAGAAACCGGGCATTATTGACATTATGACGGGCGAAGCCACGCGGAACGTCTATTCCACGTGGCTTCGTCCGCGTAAATTAGGAATTTCACAGACAAATTAGCCCACAAAAAATTGCCTATGATCTTTCACGTGGTCTACTTTTTATATGCACCAAATAACATAAAAATTGCTCCTGTAGTTCATGAGACAAGCCATTTCAAATAATTTTCCGTTTTTTCCATATTTTTCTCGGTTTCTTCAATCCTATTAGTCTTAGCGTGATAATGTATATCCTATAGCCTTCCTCGATAAATGAGCTATCTAATACTGAAAGAATTTTTCAAATCGGACCAGTAGTTCCTGAGATTAGCGCGTTCAAACAAACAAATAAACAACCAAACAAACTCTTCAGCTTTATAATATTAAATTATAGATGGAATAATTATTATCAATATAGCGTCCATAACCTCTAAAGTCTGTCTGTGGAAAGTAATTCTGCCACCTGAAAATCGTTTAAAAAGTACTCCCTTATTTAGGTCACGTATGCATTAAAGATATTTTCCTGTTTGAAAGCTTATTTGTGAAGATAAAAATCTTTGCTCTGTGAGTAATTTCATTAAATAAATTTCCAGCGATAAATAAAATAAATAGTGAGGTGTTATTTCAAAACAATGCAGAAGTAGGTATACGTGGCATATTATGATACACTGTGTCCCTAGCTTTGACTGATAAGGAGCCGCCGACGCCACGTAGGCATAGATAGGCTCTACAAATACTATTACAGTCTAGGTAGGGCTTTCTACTTAGTACTAATGATTAAGTAATAATAGTATTGTCTTATTCCTTAGTAAGTTAGTAGCATCAAAATGTGATAGATACATTAGCCAAAATTCGTTTTCTCACAGTCTGCTAGACCAACCGACATTTGTTTCTAATCAGTGTTAAAACCGCTTATCAAGCGAACCTATTGTGCGATTCAAAGTATTTTAATAATAAAATTATTTATATTTCCCACTGATACGCGACAGGAAGCTGAAAAAAGTATACAAGTTCTCAGGGAGCGATTTGTGTACCAATATATTGGGCAAACACGGGGGTGGCTGCTAAATTCCTTATCTCGATCCGTTTAGCGGGTATATGTTACTTTGTACCTGTCGACTGTCGTACCGATTTCTATTGAAAAAACCTACGGACCTCCTGTGCGCGAGGCGGAGCAGAAATTTAAAAGTTAATTCTAATGGAATTCTATTTCTAATTTATTATTTTTAGGGTTCCGTACCCAAAGGGTAAAAACGGGACCCTATTACTGAGACTTCGATGTCCGTCTGTCCGTCTGTCTCCAGGTTGTATCTCAAGAACCGCTATAGCTATACTTTTAAAATTTTTACAGATCGTGTATTTCTGTTGCCGCTATGACAACAAATACTAAAAACAAAATAAAATTAATATTTAAGGGGGGCTCCCATACAACAAACGTGATTTTTTTCCAACTTTCGCTCTATAACGCTACGGAACACTTCGGGCGCGAGTCCAATTCGCACTTGGCCGATTATTTTTAAGTTAAAGGCGAAATTTGCGAGTTCTTTCTTTCTAATAAGTCTCCTTCTCCCCTTTTCTAAATGTCAAGTAAAGAAATTTCAGATATTTTAACAATTCGAATTCGTATTTTTAAACACTTACATAGTGATTATATTGAAAATTGTTTTGTCTCGAAGATATTAAGGATGTCAATAAAGTCGCTAAGTTTGGTTCGTTCTCACGTGTAATCGCCGGAAAAGATCAGTCAACATCCCTGATACTGTAATCGCTGGCCAAACACATCAATTAGCTATCGTGCAAACATCTTCCCTCTTATTAACACTCTAATCTTTGTCGCATCGCTTAGGACTCATGCTATCAAAAAAATTATAGGAATGTAAATAGTGGTCCCTTTCTCCTGTCAATAAACAAGGTCTGTTTCGAGACAAGCTTTGGATAAATTATAGACAGCTTCACGAGTCTAGACTGTAATTAAAGTTAAGTTGACTGCAAAAAATATTCATAAGTAAGCTCGTAACGTCAGATCTCAACTCGAGCGGGCATCTCGTGCCATTACAGCTAGGCTCCAATTATAGTACTTATTAAATGAACCGAAAACATCCGACCGATGTTTTCTATAGTTTAATGTGTTATTTTTACCAATATGGCGACCGATGGGCGGCGTCTTTGATCCATCAAAGGGTTAGTGACATCAAACGAGCCGACGCGTCGCGACATAAAATCACGCCTGTGCTAACATCATAAACTACCCAGTAAAATACCACTGTTTATAGTGTTATCGATCGATTTTAAAACGATTGACATCCCTTCAATTTTAAGTTCCGACACGCGAAAGAACATGGATGTCGCTCAGCCCAGGCATTTTAATTGAAACCATAAATTCATACAGACCAACGTACATTTTCTTCGAAAGGAGCAGCGAAATCTTGATATCGATTGCGTGTTCGATAAATCAATCAAAAAAGTAAAAGAAGCAGCAAGCAAAAGTAGATAATTATCAATAAACCACCCTTCGTAGACAAACTATCGACTTACACGACAAGCTGATAGATAAATGAAAAATACAATAGAAAAACAACCTCCCGTCTCAATTATTTCGTGCACGCGAGCATTTGTCGATTTCCCATGATCGGGGCCAAATTCCATTCATGGGCTGTCTATTCGCCAAAAATAATCCTATATAGTCTGTATTATATTTAATCTGTGCTCAATAGGAACCGTTGGAAGCACCTGTAGCGGTTTATTGCTTATTTATACCGCTTCTGAAGTCGGGATTAAGTTATAGCCAGCCTTCGAAGATTAAAGCTTAATAGGGGGTGGAATGGATTGATTTCTAGACGATACCGCGCCAAATCTCAACTAATTCGGGGATTGCCTTGCGTTCGCTTTCTGAATTTTGATTAAAGGCGCTCCATATTTGAAATTTCAATGTTTTTCGTGTGATTAATATTCCAATTATCGAGGCTCGCGTCGATGTGCGTAATTTTTACTCGAGCCCGAACAATTTTCTCAGTTCTTAGGTAATTTTATGCGACACGAAATAGGCGCTGCAACGAGATTAAAATGTAAATATTTATTCAGCGAGAGCCTCATGCACGTTAAGAAATCAACAGTTATTTGACCGCCATGTTGAGGTTACTTAAGGCCAATTACAATAATAATTGTCGTGTTAGCGGCATATAATTATATGACATCGACTATAAACCGAGTCGCTAGATGTGTGCTCTACGCACGAATTCACAAAGGAGTTATGTAAACATTTCGATGCAGCGATTCAAAATTAAAAAGCAAATAAGCAGTGAGGCACCGCTTATCTCGTGTTTAATTAAAAAACTAAGCTAACACGATTTACATGTGCGCGGGGAACGTAAATATGGACGTATATAATTTCTACGCAGTGTTTGCCTCCTATATTTCAATAGCAACTTATCTCGGACACCTGTCTCCATTTGCTTAGGCGTGTTTGCGCTGCGTTTAACGAAAGTTTAGTCGCACACAAATTATCAACTAATTTACGCTCTCCGACATTTTTTGAGACCATAAAGAGACGTCCTAAGCTTTTTACGGCGAGCTTGTTGACACACTGGGCCGCGTCTCGGAACTAGGAGACGAGCCAGCCCCGAACAAACACGTCTCGTTCGGAGACTGCGGCCGGCCGCGATACGTTCGGAAAGGCGTACCGGATTTGTATTGACCAATCAATAAGTTCGTGATTGGTCAGTCGGCGCTGGGCGGGGCGCGTTATCGCCGGCCGATGATTTGACTGATAACGATTGTGTGACGTCAGCTCATTGTCCGACTCCGACCCGACCACCTTGATTTTATCGAGCACCGATTCGAACTACAATAGAAATCTATAGTTACTCAATTGTTTGCAAATCAACTCTGTCGATGAATTGTTCCTTTGAACAGACTAAGCAAAAATGCCTATTACCCTAACTTCTTTAACTTTCAAAACAAACCCACATTATCATCACACGATTTATATTTCGCAATGAATCAAAGTTTGCAGCGATCAATTAGAGCCGATTCTAAATACATCATTAATATAAATTTTGTTAAAACAAAGGGATGTACCGCGACAGTGGCAAACGGAACAGTGTCAGTAATTAATAGGAAAACTTCGTACGTGCGGTCTGAGTCGATCTGCTGAAATATTCACCGTGTTACATGACTTAAGTGGGGCTCCCCAAGACAAAGATGCTTTTAAGCTTACGAGAAATGGGAAACCCGTGGAGTCGTGTTGCTCGATTTTTTCTAATCTAATCCGATTCTATCAGTTATCTTTATGATGTTATTTTCGAGGAAAAGTAGGTTCCTGATAATTTTATTTACCCAACTAATAAGTACATATCACTGATAAATGATAATATTATATTATTTACTAAATAACACTTTACCTGTTCGAAAATACATACAATGAACAGCTCCATTCATCGCTAATAACCGTGATACGTTCTTTGTAAAACGATCGCAATTGGAAACAATTAAGTAAACCATTTTCCCAGTGAAACTACAGCGACGTATAGATTGAAACAATTAGCCGTCCACGCTCAAAGCACCTGGGGACTCGATACACCGTTCAGCATTAGCGCAAAGTGCCTCACATTTGAGATACGCGACTAAATCTAAACGTATATCCCCCGCCTCCGAGGCCCCGCCGTCTGCTACCTCCCAGATTTAGTGTCGTTGTACCGATCAAAGGTTTAATTGGTGATATATTAAATTGTAATTAAAGTACCCCATTGTCGGAGGTGTGAAAATCTGGAGCTCGAGTCGACTCGTCGCCCGTCCTGTCGCCCGACCTGTCGCTCCACCGGTCGATCCTTCCGAAGTGAAATATCGAATCGAAAATAAAAACATTAAACATTTTACGACTCGAATAAATTATTAATTACTAATTATACTTTTTAATGGCGACGCTTATAGTTTTAAATACATGTTCGGACGTTAATGAAATCGGGTCCCTAATGAAACGTAAGAAATTTCAGATAACATAATTATCCTGAGGTCATTCTGATACGTATACCTTCATAAATTCCCGAAGGCATTGATTAAAACCATTTCAGGTGAATTAATTAAGTATTTTAATTAATAGGATATGCCGGTGTCCTTATTGCCAATATTCCTTTCATAAATTTATTGAGACGCAGCCCTTTGAAGGTTCTATGCTGCCCTATTAGCAGATAAGGGCTGCTCCCGCCCCGATAATGTTAATTTAACCTAAATGTATAATGTTTAAGAAAATTATTACGGCTGCCTCGAGGAAAAATATTATTAGATTATCCCAAATATCTGCTAATAGGTTTTCGGATCTACCGATTGATTTTCAGGCTCATGATTTTTTTATTTTAACAAAACAGCCTGTAGAAATAAAGCGTTTTATTTATACGTTCTATATAATAAGCGTTTTGCAGCTGGAATAAGATATCTATGTAATTATTCTCGTTGTTCCAGCATGCTCCGATTTTCCGATATGGTCCCCACAGAGCGGCCAAACACACACTCACATAAAGAAATATTTGGACCCCAGAACCAGTAAGAATAAAATTATACATTTTTAAACATAAGCTCGGCTGCATGTCCCTGAACCAATAATTTGATAAGACCAATTTTATAGTTTCTAATTTTCAAATTCTTTGTTACAGTTTACTAAGGTCTATGGACTTGGGGCCAAACGACAGGGATCGTAAACCAGAACCCATTCGGTCGCCGTCCGCACCCTCTCTCCGGGAGGAGAGGGACTCCGCTGAACGCGAGCGAAGCACCGAGAGGCGAGACCCAGGTACGTACTGATCCAGACCAGCTTATACATCCGAGCTGACTCTACGCGGTTGAGTCAGGTCGGATGAGCACGTGCGGTCACGTGTTAACTACGTTCGTAGACGTCCGGGGTACGGCGGACTTTCCCACACCTCCGCCATGCCGATCACGGACGCGAAAACGCCGCAAACCGAATGAAGATGGTAAATAAAACGCACCGACACAAATTGCGTACGCCGAACGCTTACGAGCGCGCGTGTACCCCACCCCCCGTACCTCAGTCCAACCTCCTCACGTTCCTACGTAACCGTGTTCTCACCGCAGGTGGCGAGGAATGGGCGAGCACGCCGCCTCCCCTCAACAACAACACGACGCACCACAATAACAACGGCCCGCTGCCGCTGCCGCTCCCGCCGCCGAGCCCCTACCGCTTCGAGGAGCATAGGCCGTACAGGTTCGCCGAGGACATGGGCCCGCTCCCACCCGGCGCACTCGTCGGCCGCCTGGGCGACTCGCTCATCCCCAAAGGAGACCCCATGGAGGCCCGCCTGCAGGAGATGCTCAGATACAACATGGACAAATACGCCAACTCGAACCTGGACACGCTACACATAAGCCGGCGGGTGCGCGAGCTGCTCTCGGTGCACAACATCGGGCAGAGGCTGTTCGCTAAGTACGTACTGGGGCTGTCCCAGGGAACGGTGTCGGAGTTGCTGTCGAAACCCAAGCCGTGGGACAAGTTAACGGAGAAGGGTCGGGATTCGTATCGCAAGATGCACGCGTGGGCATGCGACGAGGCCGCCATCATGCTCCTGAAGTCGCTAATTCCAAAGAAAGGTACATATCCAAAAGTTCAGTCGCGCCTCAGATCATGCAACGTAAATTGTCCAATCTTAATGGTTGTTGCGACTAGAGGGAAAAATAAACACGGTTTGCTCAATCTCAATGTCGAAATAGAAAAATTGCTTGACAATTCTTATTTACGTAAAATTGAAGTGAAAGGTGTCACGAAAACCTTTAGTAGCTGCATATTTCCCAAGTTGTATTATTTGAGGCCGCGTGTTTCTGTTTTTAAACGTAAGAATAGGAATTGCCGAGGAAATTCTCCCGATGGAACAAAAACAAAAGATATTTTCTCGAGATTCGCTAATCAGTATGCTATTGATAGTGGCCCATTCCGCCTGTTTTGACACCGGAACGTTGCGTTCCATCAATTTCTCCCCCAGTCAATCTTCCGAACGGTTTGCCACGTTACCCGTTATCAGCGCCTGTCAAATACCCCATCAATCATGAGAAGAATCCGGAGCCAGCTATTTAACGTGATCAGAAACGATTAACTGGCGAAAACAAAAGATATTTTTGCTTCGAAGTTTGGTACAATTGAGCTATAATGACTGTAGACTAATTTTTGCACGATCATTTTATTGTTCAAAATAAATTTATTGTGTCATAAAGTGATCGTCCAAACTCACTTAACAAATAGAGTAGAGTTGCCATGTGATTCACGAGAATGACTGATTTTTGTGAATTATGTTTTTGCCCGAAATTTTTCATTTACCTGTTTCGTTCCTTTACGACTATTTTATTTTGGCGTATGGCAACTCTAGATCCCGCACATTTTTTTATTATTTAACATATGATTTTTTATTATTTCTCCCCACTCTCCCGCTCCTTCCCGGCGTCTCCTTACCTCTTTCCCGTGCGGAACTGGCTCAGAGGACCAAGTGTCCCCTCCCTTACACGAAGGGGGGTGGGTGGTTCAGGGGACATGGTCAAGCTCCTCCCAGGCGTACCGCGACTTCGATTTATAGTTTTAATACGTGTCGCTTTTGTTAATGCCTCCCGCCATTTTGTTTTGAGTTGAAAAATCTTGACTGAATTAGCATTGAATAATGTATTTTAATTTCAACGGAATATTTTAATAACTGTAATTTAAGCTACCAAAACATATTGTTTGTAGTTTTACCTTATTACTTATACTTTATGAGGTTTTCGTCTTATCGATTAGTACAGTACTACAGACGCTTAAAATGAACCAACTGAAGGAAACCTTTGCACGCCGATATCAAATCACGATTTGGCTGAGAATTACTCTGCTTAATAGGCAATATAGTACGACAAATGTTATGTTTTCGTCGATAACGGGCTACTGCTGTCACCTACTAAGACTTGCTTTGCACCTGCAACATCGATACTTAGATATTGTGAATGTCCAGTTGAACACACCGTAATGACCAGTAAATGGACACGCACGGCCGTGGGAGACTACACACCACACACACAGATCCTCCCATCCACATACCGACCATTACTGCAGACGAGCTATGACAGAAATGTATCAATGTTTTACACCACTGACGAGTGATATTGACGAAATACACCTCTAAGTAAGCAGGATATCAGCTAACATACTAATTAAATTGTGGACGGTCCCATTAGCGTTTTTAAATTTGGAATTTTCAATAAATGGTGTATCATGTAGAGTCGCACAAAAAAAAACCTGCTAAATGTCTTTTAGTAAATACACCAAAATACAGCTCCACATAGAATCTCACCACTTATTCCGGTATAATGAAAATGTTCTCAAAATACTGCTCTATGTAGAGTCAAAATGCAAAACCCAAGCAAATACTCCACTGTTGAAGCCTGAAATGACAGGTTTGTTGTAATGACGCGTCGTTACGCGCTCTACCAGAGGCGAGTCATTTTCCACAGTTTTCACAATTCGCCTAGTTCCCACATGCATAATGCCGTCCCGTATTGCAAAACAGTCCCACGTCCACCGGCCCTTTTTATTGATATCGAAGGGCTATCATTTGAATACAAAACCCAATGCAGTAGAAAGTCAAATCCTTCCAACATATCTTATAATACTATACCCACATGGTATTATGATTATAAAGTTCAAGCAGCTAGTTAATTTAATATTTTTTTGTTGACTCAAATCATCAATTTTCCTTTTTACTTTTTTCCTTTGATTGTTGTCCGTCAGTGTAGCGTAAAACTTTGAGCTATAGAGCTATTAATTATTATTTATAAACGCTAAAATATTGGCTGTCTATTAAATAAAATCTCTCCAATGAGTGTCAGTTTTAATTGACGTCGAACATCCAATCGTTTCTTTAACGTTAATATGATTAGTTTAATGAACGCTTATTAATATACATTAGAACACTAGCCAACCGATAAATGAGAAAAAAGTGTTCACGCGTACGCGCGCAATTGGCAATGAAACACGTCCAATGGAGTAAGCCACTCGTTTAATTAGAAAAAAACATAATTGTCTATGCACAGCACCAGTAGCTCGCGCTTAGCATAAACAATGAAATCAATTACACCGTGCAATTTGTACTAGCAGATGGAATGAAGCGGAAAAAAGTGACAAAAACTGTGTACGAGCGCCGTACAATGTGAGAACTCGCATAAATATACTGTATCGCTAGGTGCATTAGTATTTTAATATATCTTATGCATCGTGTGCACTAATTTGCATGTCATGAGCTATGATATTTTATTATCCTCAGTCGAATGATATTTACTTTTCGACAACAGCGACGGCCGTTATGGAAAAAAACAAAAACCTTCTGCACAGTCAACCGAAAATGGCGATTCTATAATGTTTCTTTTGACATTTATAAGAAATGTTTCGTTCGCGTGCAAATGTGACCGAATGTTGAGGAAAAAGTGTTTTCGAATTTCAAAAAATCAACTTTATTTTTAATTAATAGGCAATAGCTCATGTTGGCAGCTCACGGCGCGTCCGTTATATTTTTAATTCAATACCTATACGCCGTGGTCAGTATCGTGACTCGCATCAATTTCCGAACGTTGAACAGCAAATAAATCGGTTACCTATCAACGTATATCAAATAATGAACGCTGCCAGATAGAAATATTAAGTTCTTTAACGTTAAGTGTAAATTGACGTATTATTTATTCAGTTAATCCATTCGATAATTAAAAGCGCCGCTCCACTAGGAATTATCGCTTGGGCTAGTGAGTTACGGTAGGTTTTTCCTCGGCGCTCCCACCTACCGAGTGCTTATTGTAAATCTACAATTATTATAAAAGATCATTCACGTCATTGCAGGAGGAAATACAGATAAAAATAAGGTTAGCCTAGCGCGCAAAAACGCAAATGGAAAAGGAAAAAGTGGACCTTTGGAACGCTATTATCGGCGATTAAAATGCGGGAAATATATCATACGTAAAAGTTAATGCGAATTCGATGCACGCTCGGGGCGGGCGTGAGAGTTTGAACGTCCAATATTTACGCAAAGTTTCGCTCTCGAATGTTCTAAGCGTGAAAATCTATTTTCAATGGGCACTATCGGCCGGCGCAGGCCAAAGGGTTTGCGCTCAAAGTTGAGCGTTCTCGATGCACCTTTACCCTAAACACCCTCCTAGTGCTCTTAGCCGAGCGCTAAGCAAATTTTAATATTCAATTGAGCTTTTGTCTGTTCACGAGTGCTCGAAGTGTGCCTCGGCCCGTGCAAGGATCTAATGAGATTACCTCTATCGTCATTACCGTTGTTGGTAATAGTTGTTCAAGTTTCTTTGTTTCCTAGTTAAACTTACGAAAGTTTCTTACGCACGTATCTATTTTATATTGACGGTGTATAGTCGATTCTAATTTCCAATTATACTGCTATTACCATATTCCGTTGCACGGGATAGTTTAGACTGGAGTTCTATCGCTTTAAAAAGTTATCCCGCTGGTCAATAGTGGGGAAACTGTTGGCGGCACCTGTCACACGAGTTTACCCCAAGTTGCCAACTCCTGTATCAAGTGCGCTCATATTTACTCTCGCAATAACATACTCGATTTGACGCCTCGACCGAGGGAGCTTTCCAGAAGTCACAGGTTCAATCGCGTGAAATGAAAGTCAAACATAAGTACATGTTTACATTGTTTTAAAAATATATATAAAGTGAGTTAAAAGTTGCATCATAAATAATAGATAACAATTTATAACAAAGTGAGCTATCTTATAGTAACTAAATAAAATAATTTGCCCGGAGACTACGACGCCTGGGGCTCATAATTAATAAATTTATAACTCCATAATTCCTAGCCAGTTAGACCTGCAATAAACTTGAACGTTTAGAATCTCAAATGAAAAACTAAATGGGCGATTAAGGAGCGTTTACACAGAAGTGAAAAAACAATCAAAACAAAAAGCGGGCAACAATGTACGGGCAACGCCATCTGTTGAGGAGTGGCGGCGGCGCGAGGCTCGAGATATTTCGCCAGGAATGCCCACCGTCCCGCGGCCCCTTTGACGGCTTCCGACGAAGCAATCAGACCTCTTTACGGGCATATTTATGATTATAATACCGTGTCTCATTATATACTTTATGATTTTATACCTACGGCGTAATGGCGACCCCGTAATTGTTACGAGCGAGGACTCCAGCCGAGTTTTTCATTTGTCCTTTGCAAATATTTTATTTATTTACGAAGGTATTCATAATTTACGTTTTGCGGAATTATCGGGTAAAAGCTGGCGTTTATCGACTAGTTTTGCTGCTGCGAGTCGAGTTCGCTATCTTTAATCGGCTTGATATTTCCCGATTGATAACCAACGTGTTATTTTAATGCAAGGATTATGACATTAAAGTAATATAATATTGAGTAAAATATATTAAACATACATGAGTTATAACGTCTTTGATGTCCCACGTCGTCAACCATTTACAACATTATCTGTGTGACACACAGACAACATACAGTTCAGTTATTGTGAGCCAAGACGTTTAACTAATCTCTACGTAGAGTTCTGAGCTCGCGAGTCCAGAAATAAAACAATTAATGTATTCGTGGTGCTCTATACAACTTACGTCTAGCTGCTGAATACTCAGTTGTTGGCCATTTCTTAACTAATACTATAATAAGGAAACCCAATTGTTTGTCTCCATCGAATAAGCTACGAAACTAAGCCAATTTTAATGAAATTTGGCACAGATAAATTACTATCGTACTTCTTCTGTTTTGACTATGAACAATGACTTTTTAGTGCAAAATGCTCAAGACCAGTTCCTACTATTGTGTTAATATATCAGTCACTTTATAAAAAGACGTCCAAACTAAAGGACGACCGGGTTTTGAGAATTATTGCACCGCTCTAGAAACGACAAATTCATTGTGATTATTTAGTACGATCTCATTTTAGCAGTACTAATTGTGCTAAGGACGTTATCAAAAGGAATTTTGGCATCGAATCGGAGTAAGCTATCTCGTACAGAGGACGAGGGAATCTATTATGCCTTTGTTATTCCCTTTATGCATAATAACATCGCTCAAAAACAGAGCAGATACAGAAATAGAAAAAGGAATTAGGGTACACCCGATAATTGGCTCGGTGCCTATTCGGTCGATTGCAATAAGAAATCAATCGGTTTTAAATGTGCTTATAAAATAATATAGAGTTAATCAAGACACTATATTTTTAGATAAAGATATTAAGAATATTTTTATTTCTCAAGTAAATAACATTACAATCGCCAAATTGGCTTAGCAATTCTTATTTTTTATTTTAACAAATTGTGCAATGTAGCAGATGGTCATATCATCAGATAAAGAGAAAGCGATTATTTTCGAGAGATAAATAACATCATATTGCTTTGCACATTTTTCACCACCCACGCACTTTCGATTATAAAGGATAAGATTTAAAATTGAACATTCGAAATTCAAAACAAAACCGCCATTATTATTGCTATAAATCTCTCGAAAACGTTGATTTACTCGCATTATGCGCAGCGAAAATTATTGTTACCGCATACACTTGGCAAATGCCCCGCTCTTTCCCTAAAATATTTTAATTGAAAACACATTAAGTTCGCAATTCCGAATATTCCATTGTAATTATTCCAATGATGAATTATTTTTACGATGCAGACGAACTGCAATTATGATAGTTATACGCTTCTAATTTGTTTCTAATTTTGAACAAAAACTGTCGTTGTATAACATTCGTAAACCTTCACTCAGTTCTTGTTTCCATTCGAATTTGAACTTGAACCTAAGAAAAGAAAAATTAATACACATATTTTTATAATATTAAGACATTTCGGATATTCCCCAAACCGATTCCTCAATGATACATGTAGCAAAGACATTATCATTTACCAAAGACAATAACAAACATTCTAATTTCGATGTTTTATAGGAAAATAAATACATTGTGGTGAATTAATTGGCCGCATATCTCGTAGGAGCATAACTCACAGATCTGTCGCAGGAGATGGGCTGTTTCACTTGTCAGACACAATTTGTGATCCATTTTATTTCTTGCATAATTACTAAGGATTAATGAGTGCGTGATGAGTTTGACTCAGAAATTGCTAGAATTGTTTTAGTAGGCAAAAGGCATAATAAAGAATACAAAAACTATTAAAAATGTTAAAATGCAAAAAATATATATTTGTATGCATTACAACCAAGTTACAACATAGATATTATTAAACCAATATGTCACTCAATGAGTTATAGAGTCCATGGTATGATGGAATAATAAATATCACTAATTGTAATATATGAAGTGAATTGCGTTTCCATTGCAAGTCCCGCGTGTTATGTATCAATCAATCGACTCCACAATCAATAAACGGAGCACAAATCAATGCATCATTAACGTCTCGTTTCAAATCATTTGCTATAATTAACAACACTTACGATACGGCATTCGATGAAAAACTCCATTCCGGTCACGGTAGTGGAGAAGATTCCTATTTACACTTCCATTGCGCCGTTTTTACACTGATCTTTCGAATAAGCATGCAACCCAAACGCAAATCCTTAAAAATTGAAACAAAAGCACAGAATACAACCAAAAGTTAGAGTTCATAATTTATTATAACAACGACGAATTTTGAACTACAATTGCTTCGTTTTAACCTTAGAGCTTGTTGTTTAAAAGCAAACGCAAAACCTAAAAAATTGAAACAAAAGTTAGAGTTCCAAATTTATCATTACGTCGACGAATTTTTTCATAAAAACACTAAGTTCATTAGTCGCCCAAGTTAATATTAAATTAATTCCCACTATCGCGGTAATCTGTGATCAGGTGCACCTAACCACATTAGTCCCTGCTAACGAGTCAGTTATTTCGTTAAAAAACTTTGCCATCGTCAAAACTTTCGCCTCCCAATTTGTGAATTCTGTATCGTTTGATTTCACTTCATCAGGAGTAATTAATTTGAGGGTACTTTTAACGTCAGCCAAAATACGGCTTTTTGTAAAAGATCGTGTAGTTTGTCTGGCAAATGTCTGAAAACTTTGTTTGCTACTCTCGTCGACTGTGATCATTTTATTCAATGGTCATAAAATATTATGTTGCTTATCACTTTATGCATAAAAATCATTTGATCTATTGAGAATTACCTTTTATATTTTATTTATGTCAAGACCTGATTCATATCGTTTATTATTATCAAACTTAGCCTATCAAACAATTCAATTCAGAAGTTAAAAATCGAATAGTGAAAAACTTGAGTCTGTATTTTGGAAAACTTAATTAATACCAGGGGCTTCGCTCTCAGAGGAGCTCACAAAATTGATTATCGGATCTAGTTACCAACTACTGGCGTTCAGAGCGAATGTTCACTTCAAATTTTTACCTTCCCCCGATGGAGTTAACGTCATGGAAAAAGCTCGTTTAACTTTTTTCTTACATAAACTGCTTAATATATGCTCTATCAGTATAAAAAGTAGCTTATTTATGAAGTTAAAATACGAAGACTTAAACAATTGTATGCGACTGTCAGTAACAGCAATAAACTACTAAATTTTAATCCGTGTGAAAATATTTCAAAACAATTTCTATGTCATTATAGAGTCGGTTAAATAGAATTCATTGTACCGATGCTGAGCACAGGTCAGGTGGAGTGGCCGGCTCGAGGCTGGAATCAATCGTGGTCGGTGCCCTCGGCTGATTGCCATCGAACACGCGATTCTGATCAGCCCCTACGCACGCCACTCGCCTAACTTTGGACAAAAGAAATTCTCCACGTAACGTGCTCCAATAATTCATGGGATACAAGAAAAATAACTATATCATTCACGGTGAAGCAATTACACTTCGTTTCTTTAATGGCAGGCGAAGAAAAAATCGAGTAGACTTTTAGTATGAAGCGTTCTATAATTATACGGGACTCGGCACCTAATTTCAACTGTATTAGCGAGTATAATATGCAGCAATATCTTGCATTGCATTAACAATTCAAATGCGGACATTTTTTTCGTTCCGCGCAACACTTTCGAGCGGAGCCGGCGTCCGCCGCGGCGGACGACTCTTATGCAAATGAGCATTGATTCGCGGTATGACGTCTAACGCGCACTCTCACCCCTTTTGTTTCTTCAACTACCCACCTTGATTTATAATCCCGGATACGCATTCCCCATTCGCTACTGGAGCTATATATGCCGCGAGTAAATTGCCTCGGTATTTTTTCATTGTCACAGTGACACGATAATTTAGGGCGCCTTTACTTTCCAAAGTCCATGAATATTCATATAGAATTAGCAATCAATAACTGGTATAGGAATAGTTTTGGCGTGCACGCACGCAATACGTTGTCGCTTAAACAAATATTTTCTTCGCTTTTATGATTAGGGTGTTGTTTTAATTTTACCGACTATATTCAATCCGTAAACGTAGGAATGAGAAGCGGGCCTAAAAATACTGGAGATTCCTTAAATTCCTAGTGTAAAGTCTCCCGTCACAATCGCTCAAACTTCACTCGAAATAAATGCAAACCAGAGCAATATAAAGATGGAGGTATAAGATCTGTTTGCGACATCTGACAAGCTGGATGTGATAATCGCGCGCGATAACTCAGTATCGGCTTACTTGACAAGTACGCAGATACGTGGTTTAAATTTATATGTCCAGGTCACGGCCGTAATGGTACAAAACGCGATCAAAAGCAAATTTTTTGAGAATTTTTCGTGTCACGTTCGTGTAATTGTCCTCGCGGCGTGATCCGAATAACGGATTGTGACGAGAGGATCAAAGGAGTTAACAGACATGTTTCGAAATTTATCGATACGAATTGTGAATATATTTACTTGTTATTATACATCGATTCGTCGCGGATTTTTTTATCCAACCGACCGACGGCGTGTTATGCGTACACAAATTAATGTCGCAGGAGATGCATGGGTCTCCAAGGAATTACTCAAATAAGATGCTCCTGAAACTCTTTCTTCCGATTCCACGCATTATTGTACGCTTTGTTATTTTTTAATATTACACTAATTTTTTTTTTTACATTACACACAATTTTTTGTGCATTCAACTATGGGCTATCATTTAAGTTTATCTGACCGACTAAAAAAGTTCCGTAGTGCAATTAAGGATATCTTAACGCTTAGTAGATGATTTAGGATTACAGAAAACAAACATATCCTCCATTTATGTGCTTGTTGATATTAGTCGTTGGTGTACTTATCTTAGTAAATGGTCATTACGATATGGAGCGGCCAATTAAAAAATAAAAGCACGTATGATATTGTTGAACATTTACGAACGCGGGCATTATGGGCATGGAGATATAATCTGCGGCGTACGCGCCATCTTGGTAAATATATCACGTCCGCACTCATAAGTCGTTAACTTTTGAATTGTAATTTTAGTAAAGACATGACAGTTTTGTATAAAAAATAAAAAGGACACTTGTATACTCCGCGCATAGACGCCCGTGAGAACACAGCGCGGTCGATATTACGATACACATACGTGTTATTGAAAAAGTATATTTTTAGAACGTACGAAAATTTTGTTGTCCTTTTGTTTGCTAAACTAGTTTGCTTTTGGCTGAGGTTAAGGTTGAGATTTGTAAAATTTTGATTTTAAATAACACGTTATATTAAAATTTAGATCTTTCCAACCTTGGTTGGCCTTTTTTGTGTAGGTATTGTTTGTATCATGCCGTCGGCCGTCACTCCTGAATTTACCACTGTAAACTTTATTTCAGTTTCAACAAAAACAATCGAGCGAATAATACGACCATCAAGCGTTAATCTCGTCTCGTAATTTATTACGAATTTAATAAGGTGCAATTCGGTTTACATATTGTCGGTTTGCGAGTAAAATTTAAGAATGCAATTAAGCGTTGGAGCAGCGAGAATTAATAGGATGCATTTTGAGAGACGTTAAGCGACGCAAGTTCGCCGTATGTCGACAGATGTCGCATGTCCAAGTTACGGAAAAGCGAAAGCAAATTATGGGACGGCGTCCATTATCCGCCATTCTCACGGTCGGTGTCGTTACAGACAGTAATAAGCTTCAATCACTCAAGTTTCAATGCTCTATTACACACTAACCTACGTTTTGACTTTCACGACAATTGATGATTTTTTTGTCCACCGAACGGCATTGTCAAAGGTTCAAATTGCATATTGTTTTGCAATAGTTTTTATGACCGACACGGATACGTCCTTAGAGCCTTCTCGTTACAATATCAATTACCTCATAATAGAACAAATTTCTTCATAACGGTAATAAAACATAAGTATCCGGTTATAAACTCTGAATGTTATCTCAATAATTTACTACAAGTATTCACTAGTCGAGCTAATTAGTACGACTGACGCTCGTGATATAGGCAGTGGCAAAACCTATATTTCGCTCATATTTATAGCCCGTCCCGTTTAATTGCCGAGGATATAAGCGCGTCTTCCCTCTGAAGCGGGTCATTTCAAACACTGAAACCACAAACAATATGCTGACAGGATGAATGACCACAAGATGGCGTACTTTTCGCGTAACTCCAATTGTTTATGCGCGGGCGCCGTTTTGGGACTGTCGGGCGACGAGAAGTCGGCCCTATTCAATGATTATCTTAATGTGCCATTCGTTGCACTCGCGCGCTTTAATGACCCTCGTTCCGATTGTACCAAATTTAACTCGGAAAATTATGTCTTGGCAAAACAACGTTTCGGATTTTGCGACTAGTTGGAGAATTTATTTTTGAAAGTTACCTACCCTTGAAACGATTAAGTGTCCTTATGTCAGTTTATATTTTTTTAAATAACGATAAATAATTTTACAAATCCCCAAGCTTATATGAGAAATGTTACGTTTTTTTCTATAACGTTTAATTATAATTTTCAGTTGGGACAAAAGATGGAACTGCTGGTGCCGGTTTCGGAAGGTCGGAGAGCGATGGTGATGAGCGCCTGGCTCACATGCTGAACGAAGCCTCCCACATCATGAAGACCCCGACTCTACAGAGCAACAACGACGATTCTAGGAGCAACGACGACTCGAGTTCACCGAGAACTCAGTGCCCGTCGCCGTTCTCCAATAAGGTAAATAGAACACTATTTTATTACTGATCTAATAATACCCCGACTTTGCTCAGTTAATCTGATATTAGGTTAATCCATGATTAAATATGATGTCATCTCCTAAGTCTTTTGTCTAAACGATAAAAATAACGGTAGTATTGGGTCCCACAGCTTATTTAGAGCTTGAAAGAGCTACAATTTCTACAAAAATACAAACATGGCATTTTTTTTTAATTATAATTATTGTTTTGTGTATTTTCAGGATTCGAGTCAAAACAGAAGGCTGAAAAAGTACGAAAACGATGACATTCCGCAAGAAAAAGTTGTCCGCATTTACCAGGAGGAGCTTGCCAAAATCATGACGAGGAGAGTGGAGGACATGCGACACAGCCGAGACGGGTTCCCAGGGTAAATAAATTATATTTTCCAGAATATAACACTTCATTCTAGATAACTTTATTTTGAGTCATGAAACACTATCCACACACTTTCAACAACACTATTATCTCTTCTATTATTATGATAAAAATAGTAAAAGTTTAAAGTTCAAGGTTTTTCTTGATATCTTTCACATTTCATATATTTTTGTATGTTGTATGGTAAACGAGAACAGCAAATCTAAAAATAACATATAGCATGTTTCCTCCTTTTTTCAGCGGCGGCATGCCTCCCCACATGGAGAGACCTCCCGAGGATATTCGGATGGCATTGGAGGCGTATCATCGAGAACTAGCGAAAATCCAACCCGGCGGCAACATTCCAAATCTGCACAACTTGCCCGGAATGCCACCCTTCCCCAACCTCCTTGCGCTGCAGCAGCAAGCCATGCAAGTACAAAACCAACACATGAACGGATCGGGAGCCGTGCAAGATCTTTCTCTGCCCAAGGAGAAGAGTAGTAAAGTAAACGGAATAACCGACAACGATAAGGAGAGGCAAATGGATGCCGAGGAAGCTATCAGACATGCTGGAAGCGCATTTTCATTAGTGAGGCCGAAACTCGAGCCAGGACAGCAATCCACGGGCTCGTCGGCATCAAGCCCCCTTGGAAATGCTATTTTACCGCCGGCCATCACACCTAACGATGAATTTACCAGTTCAGCTGTAGCTAGCCCCTTACAGCGCATGGCCTCCATCACAAATAGTTTAATATCTCAACCCCCAAATCCTCCGCATCACGCACCACCGCAGCGGTCTATGAAAGCAGTTCTTCCACCGATAACCCAGCAGCAATTTGATCTCTTTAACAATCTCAACACGGAGGAAATCGTTAAGAGAGTCAAGGAGGCGCTGAGCCAGTACTCGATAAGCCAAAGGCTATTCGGAGAATCGGTTCTTGGCCTATCCCAGGGTTCCGTTAGTGACTTGCTGGCCAGACCTAAACCGTGGCATATGCTGACTCAAAAAGGAAGAGAACCGTTTATTAGAATGAAAATGTTTTTAGAAGATGATAACGCTGTACACAAACTAGTTGCATCACAATATAAAATTGCACCCGAAAAACTGATGAGAACTGGAAACTACAGTGGAGCACCTGGTAAGATATTTCTCTTAGTTTTTGTTTAATGAACAGCAAATATTGAGTATTAACAAATGTCTTATATTGTTACAGCTTGTCCACCGAACATGAGCAAACCGATGCCACCTACACAGAAGATGTTATCGGACGCTACATCCCTTTTGAGCAAAATGCAACAGGAGCAACTACTCAGCTCGGGACATTTAGGACATTTGGGCCAGCCTACGCCGCTTCTATTGACTCCACCGGGGTTCCCTCCTCATCACGCGGTGACCCTGCCGCCCCAACATCACGACAATAATAACAAGGAACGAAAACCGCAGCCTCCACCTCAGCCACATCACCAGCCTTCCATTATGCGGAACCTCCATCAGCATATGTCACCTAGTGTATACGAAATGGCTGCATTGACGCAAGACTTAGATACGCAAACCATCACAACGAAAATCAAGGAGGCACTACTAGCAAACAATATTGGGCAAAAAATCTTCGGCGAGGCCGTCCTAGGATTGTCGCAGGGATCCGTTAGTGAATTGCTATCGAAGCCTAAACCATGGCACATGCTCAGTATAAAAGGCAGGGAGCCATTTATTCGAATGCAGCTTTGGCTCAGCGACACTCACAACATCGATCGTCTTCAAGCGTTAAAAAATGAACGACGGGAGGCGAACAAGCGAAGACGTTCGAGTGGCCCCGGCCAGGACAACTCGTCGGACACGTCGTCCAACGACACGTCAGAGTTCTATCACTCGAGCTCGCCGGGTCCCACGTCCGGCGTCCCTTCCGCTAAAAAGCAGCGAGTGTTATTCTCCGAGGAGCAGAAGGAAGCGTTGAAGCTAGCGTTCGCGCTCGACCCGTACCCAAATATGCCGACTATCGAATTCCTGGCGTCCGAATTGGGGCTATCGACGAGAACGATAACCAACTGGTTTCACAACCATCGGATGCGCTTAAAACAGCAGGCGCCGCACGGTCTCCCGGCCGAGCCCCCGGCGCGAGATCAGTCCTCGGCGCCCTTCGACCCCGTTCAATTTAGACTTCTCCTGAATCAGAGGCTCCTGGAACTCCAGAAGGAGCGAATGGGTCTGGCGGGAGTTCCGCTACCGTACCCGCCGTACTTCGCCGCCAACTCCAACTTCGCCGCCCTGATGAGTCGGGGACTGCTCCAGCCCGACGAGCAGGGGAAGGACGCGGCGAGCGGCCTCGACCTCTCCATGCCGCTGAAGCGCGAGGCCGACGCCGACGACTTCGAAGACGACGACGTCGAGAGCAACCTCGGCTCGGAGGACTCGATGGACGAGGAGTCGAAGAACGAACCGAAGGCGGCCTCGACGCCCGCGAGCCGGTCGAGCCGGAGAAAACCGGTCGCGCCGCAGTGGGTCAACCCCGACTGGCAGGACGAGAAGCCGCGGAACCCCGACGAGGTGATCATCAACGGCGTGTGCGTGATGCGGAGCGACGACTTCCGCCGCGACCCCGAGCAGACGGTGCGCGTGGAGCCCTCGCCCGTGCCGCGCGACTCCTCCCCCGGCCCGCGCACCCCGCTCACCCCGCACACCCCGCATACCCCGCACACGCCCCACACCCCGCACACGCCGCGCCCGCCGCTCACGCCACTCGCGCCCGACGTGCTGCCCGACGACAAAATCAAGACTGAGGCGGACGACGACCGGTGGGAGTACTAGAGCGGCGGGGCCGGTTATGTGACTGTTGTGTGATTATTTATTGTGTATGTGGGTGCGGTCCGGACGCTAGCGCGAGTGCCCGCGACGATCAGTGCAAATTTTGTTGAAAGTATTTTTTTTATTCGATTGTAAGGCCAAAGACTCTGTAAATAGGATCGTAGCTTCTCACCGTGCGAGGCGGCAGTCCACGGTCGGACGGAAAACATGTGTTACAAATATTGCATTTTGCTTTAATGTTTTATATACAAATCCCTAGGCGTACCTTTATTGTGGTACAAATTCTGAGTATTTTTAATCGATTAGTTGTCTACTCGTAATTTTATTCGTAGTGTAAATAAATATACCAAATATGTATCGGCGGCCGCGAGCCCGAGCGTTGTATATAATGTAAGAAGGCTGAAGTACCGAATGTATATTACTGTCGTTGCCGTACATAGTCCGTAGGGGTAGGAGGTTCATTATTGTTAACTCGAAAGTGCAATCTATGATAAGTAACGGTCTACGCTGAACCCGGTTAAAAGTATTATTACGTTTATGTGAACCGAAAGGTTTAAAATATTATAATTGGTTTATATACAAATTTTAATTTATAAAACTTTTATTTTATGCTACTTTATAATTTTATGTATGAGTTTATTACATCTGAAAGAGTTTGAATCGCGCACGTGTAAATTTCAGTTTTTATATTTTTATCTACCCACAAACTCGATATCGCGAGTGACGTACAAAAAGTTCATTAAAAATGTAACGATTGTGGTTATAGTTATATTTTATTTTAGCAATAAATTTGCTTTTAATTTTCTTTAATTTTTGTTTTATTTTTTTCCTTATATATTTGTGTATCTATATTAGTAGGAAAGGATAAATGTACATTAAAGGGAACCGAACTCCTTGCATCTGTGTAAATAATAGACTATCTATGGATATTGGTTGTAAATATAATTTCTTAAAAACGAAAGTTAGAAAGAGAGGGGGCATTATTGTCATCCCGCTCGGATGGTTAATTTCGTACTCGTAGATTCGAATTCGTAACGTGATTTATTAGATTAAAGATCAAAGTATTAAATCGAACCTTAAATGAGCTACTTCAGTTTTTAGATTAACCGAACTCCATACATATCGATGTTATATACCTAGTGATAAGTTAGGGTAAGCGGTAGCTGGTAATAGTCAATATAGATAACCTCTGGCTGTTTGACAGTGTCGTATGTTTCATGGGGCTGGTGTGTTATAAATTATATTGTTTCATTTTAAAGTTAAATTGCTTTCGACTTAGTAATTATTTTGTGTATCTATATAGCTATGGTTTATGAAGAGTATTTATATATTGTTGTTGTTCATTGGTGCCGTGAATATTTTAATAGATCTCTATATTTATGATGATTTCAAATTACGTTCGAATACTCTAGCGACAAAATGATACAACGACTATGGTGTTAGGCGAGGAGCTACTGACGCGTATGATTTTTACATCGGTCTGTTGTAAAAATCATAGTGATGCCCGTAAAAGTTTATTACAAATCATTCTGCATACAATTTTAATTTTCAATAATAATTTGACTCCGCTACGTAATAAAGATCAATTTTCCGTAGCAGCGCTACGAAGCGTAGCACCTCTACGTCATATTTCGTAGCGCCAGCGCTTTAATAGTATTATTAAATCGATTTTTATTTTCTTTATTTTCATATAGAAACTTTTTTATTAACGAAGCTGAGCTTTAAATGAAATAACCGGAGGCTGGGCGATTCCGACAATGTTTAAAATGAAAACGCGTTTTAAATAAAATTATTATCAGTCAGATAATCGTAATAGAAGAATCGGAATAGCTCAGGTCAATCTATATGAAATGTTATATGGGGTCTGCGCAAACGGGCAACTGATGACCGCGACACAACAGCGTGCGATCGTGGCAAATGAAAATTATGTAGCGGTCGCGTGTCGCAGGTCGCGACAGGCCCGTCAGCGCAGCCCGCGTTGTCGTGATGTTTGAAATATTGACGGTCACCCGCAGTGATCTCTTTCCGTTGACATTGTAAAGTATGGGTAAAGTAGTATAGGCGTTCATAGTACGTCATAGTTATAATATAGCGATAATTATTATTGTTCATATCATAATATTAATATAACGACGCTGAAACCATTGTCTTCTTTCTGAACAATTTCTAAAGTTATTAAATTAAAATAAAGAAATTGCTAATCAATGTTGGTTTTATTTTTTAAGGTTAGGTACTTAAATATGTCTATGCTCGGCGGCTATAAAACCCTTATCTGTAGGATACTTAATTTTTATAACTACAATTCGTAATAATGATTATTTATATAAAACTAGCTGACCCGACAGACGTTGTCCTCTCTTAACGATGATTATTTAATTTAAATTGGTATAATTAATAAAAAAAGTGTGTTTATTTTTCCTTACCATCGTGCACTCATCCCAAACTATTAGATTGCTCTGCTGCAACACTTTGGCCATCGCACAATTTCTCGAAAGGTTGCAAGTTGGTGTTTCATTTATTTGCAAGTTCAACGGCGACTTGAGTGTGGAATAAGCTGTTCGACCGCCATCCAACGACGTAGCTGGAATACCTGATGCTCATGCTCATTCCGCACTCAAGTCGCCGTTGAACTTGCAAATAAATGAAACACCAACTTGCAACCTTTCGAGAAATTGTGCGATGGCCAAAGTGTTGCAGCAGAGCAATCTAATAGTTTTGGATGAGTGCACGATGGCAAGGAAAAATAAACACACTTTTTTAAATTAATTATACCAATTTAAATTAAATAATCATCGTTTCATCTAGTAGATAGATAGATTAAAATTAGTATCTCCATGCCAAACATCAAAATAGATTAAAAAGTTTAGGCGAAAATCATAAAAGTTTATTATGCGGCATTGAGTTTTATGTACTACGTACAATGTTGTGCGGGAACCGTACATTTTCCGGGACAAAAAGTATCCCTTGTCCTTTACCGAGACTCAAAGTATCTCCATACCAAATTTCATCAAAATAGATTCAATAGTTTAGGCGAAAATCATTAAAGTTTATTGTGCGGGAACCGTACATTTTCCGGGACAAAAAGTATCCCTTGTCCTTTCCCGAAACTCAAAGTATCTCCATACCAAAATTCATCAAAATCGATTGAATAGTTCACGCGCAAATCATAAAAGTATATTGTGCAGTAACCGTAGGTACATTCATTGACCATACAAAAATTATAAAAAAACTAGCGGTAGGTACTACGGAACCCTATATTGCGCGTGGCACGACACGCACTTGGACGGTTTTTTATATATATAGATTAATTTATTGGATAAAAAATTATGTACGTCCACTGATATATAACGTAGTAGGTATATATAGGTCTACCAGAATCTGATGGCAAAAAGTGAGAAAATAAATTGACTGTAGCAATACCGGGGTAACTGGAATAAAACATTTTGATCCTTTTTTTTTCTTATAGCGGCTGATTCTGTGTGTTAAACATTCAAATATAAAAATTTGTCCCATGATCGACACTGATCAAGGATATTTTTTGAAAATCTGCTGTCAAAAATTGCCATCAGATTCTGGTAGATCTATAATATCTCTATGCTGTAAGCTATTAATAATGGTGAGAATTTTATTTCTCCGCCTTTAACTGTCACTGGCAATGGCTTATTTGGTCCAGCGCCATATAAAAAAAACTGTCAAACGAAGGCTGTTTGACGGAGTTTTGCCGGGAATGTGAAAGAGTGATCAAGAGTGATGTTGTGTTTTTGTATTACCTATTTTCCTAAAATTGTGTTAACTGGGTTTTTAATGTGTAATATTGGTAGGATATTAACCATTAGATATTCGTTATCGTGCACAAGTGTAGGAAAGTGATGCAACATCCAGAAACGTGCTATTTTGTGTTCCCTCCAAAACTCCATCGAAAGTTTCAGTAAAGCGTCTACCACTTTACTGAATCGACCGACTTGACTATATTGACTTTTATTTAGACTTTGACTAGACTTTAGACCTGACAATATAGGAAAACGATGCTGAAAATTGTATTATAAAATATTGTTTTCCCGCCATAATATACTCGACACTGGCCATGGTTATATAGCCGAAGTGCTATAAGAAAAAAAAAAAAAAAGGCTGTTTGACATGTGTATGACAAATAAATATCAATTGATAAAACCAATACATATATAAAACATCAACAAACCAACAAAATACTTTGTAATATTGCATTTTTAATTGAAAAAAAAAAGGTTTTGCTAAGACAAAGCAACAAATAATTATTAGATTTGATCACTTTTTTGCGAAACTTTTACCTCCGTTATATCTTCATTCATCAGTGTCTTGTAATGAATGTAACTTAACCTCAAAAATCCATTGTTTAACTTGCTTTTATAAAAAATGCGCTATGCACAACTAGTTGTGGGTCCGGCGGGAAGTGGAAAGGTGAGAATGCCATATAGTTGCGAAGTTTTGAATTTTATATCCCATAGACGTAGGTTACACGGTCAAATTTTCATCAATCTGATCCATCAATCCGGTAAAGATTGACGAAAATTTGATCGTCTAACCCACGGATTGATGGATTGATCATTTTTTTAATATGTACTTTTTTATAACCATTTATCCGTCAATCAGATTGAAAAATTGATCGTGTAACCTCCGTATTTAACCAACATAACCTTTCAGTCTACTTATTGTTCAACAATATTAAAACATGCTGCTGTCACGAAGAGAATCGTCGAAGTAGTAAATTTAGATCCAGCGGCTGAACACTTTGATTATGAACCTTTAGTAGACATAAGGGAGTTAATACACCTTGACGATGCCATGGAAGATGAAGAACTGCAATTTGGTCCTAATGGTGGCCTTGTTTTTTGTATAGAGTATGTATGACTAAGGAATTTACTAGTTAACTTTCTGTTATTTTTAAATTTTTTGTGTTACTTTAATTTTGCTACAGTTAATATTTGCAAAAGAATGTGTTAGCTTTCCTAACCATGGGCGTGGCAGTGGGAGGCAGGGGGGGGCAGCTGCCCCCCCCCTCCCCTGGATCATGTTGACGTCCCTACTAAGTATCTTATCTAGTACTTTTATCTATAAAATTAAAAATTAAGAAAATGAATTTTTGCCATTTGTTTGCAATACAATATTTTTACAACTTAAAATTATTAGTTTTTTATTCTTTATAAACACCTTGCTTATAAAAAATCTGATTTGCCCCCCCCCCCCCTGGCCCAGAACCTGGGTACACCCATGTTCCTAACCCATTCTGTTGCAACTGAACTTAATATATTGCTAGCTAATTTAATAAAAATTTTCTAAGTCACACACTTTTTAAACCTTGCCGAACTGATACAATAATTAATTATTAAAAGACTATAATAAGCCCAATCAGCTACAAAAGTTTTAGTAAAACATTCTAATTGCGAAGCATATAACCCAAGATTCCTTACCAATTCTGTATATTTTAGAACCCTTTTGGAGAACTTAGATTGGTTGGAAGAACAGCTAGGTGATGTTGATGATGACTACATCCTGATCGACTGTCCGGGCCAGATAGAACTGTACACACATCTGCCCGTGATGAGGAAGCTCGTAGACACCCTGGAGAAATGGAACTTCAGAATATGTGTTGTGTTCATGATCGACTCCCAATTCATGGTCGATGGTGCAAAGTTTTTGTCAGGTATTTTAGTAACTTACTGAATACTAATTAAAATAAAATATAACTTGAGAAGCTCTTCTTATTCTTTATATAATAGAAAATAAAAATACTTTTTCATGTTTTGAATAGAGTTCTGTAGTAAAATATTAAGTTTCAACAGTCTTAAAAACTTAAAACTTAATATTTGTTTTATTTCACTTTATTGTTCACTATAGGTACAATGGCTGCTCTCAGTGTGATGGTGAATTTGGAACTGCCTCATGTCAACATATTAAGCAAAATGGATCTACTGAGCAAAACAGCTCGGAAACAGCTGGACAAGTAAGAGAAACTTTTAACATTAATTATTTTAGATTAGAAACTTTTAAGGGTCAATTTATACTAGCGCAGAGTCGAAGCACATCGAAGCGAATTACCAAAACTGAACATAACAAATTCAACCTTAATTCCAAAGCGTTCACGCACACATTACTTCTGAAAATTTAAAAAGGCGCGCGCATTCGCGCGACTTCGCGCGGATGCGCCCGACCAACGCTGATTGGTCTCGCAGAAGTAATGTGTGCGTTACGCTCTGGAGTTAAGATTGAATTTCCTATTTTTTCCTTTTGAGAACTCGCTTTGATGCGCTTCGACTCTGCGCTAGTATAAATTGACCCTAAGTTCTCTCTACAGTAAATATCACTGACTCATGAGTTTTATAAGAATTGGGTTTGGATAGCGAAGGCATGATAATCTATTTCTTAATTTTGTAATACAAATATAATTTATGTGAAAACATTTTGTTTCAGCTATTTAGATCCAGATCCACATATTTTATTAGCAGACATGAGAACTGCTAAGTCAAAATGGCACAAGAAGTATGCTAAACTAACAGAAGCTATTGGGGAAGTGATTGAAAACTTTAGCTTAGTTAGATTCTATCCTCTAAATATAAAAGATGAAGAAAGCATAGAGAATATTCTGCTCACGATAGACAACATCATACAGTATGGTGAAGATGCGGACGTGAAAATCAGAGATTTTGATGAACCCGATCCTGATGGGGATGAATAAACACCATTTTTGTAATCATTGTTGTTTATTATAGTAACTTAGTTTTGTTTATAACAAATCAGGAAACTGCAAAAAGTTGCAATGCTAAGGTACTTAGACAAATTACATCCGCTAATATCAGCAGTAAAGTTAGGTATCAAGTGTATGAGATCGATATAAGGTGTCCCGTGTCACAACAACCATGTAATTAGCGAAGCTGTATGACAAGTTGGATTCAATTTTTATTCCATGAATTCAATGTCCAAATTACCGAATGCCAGTTGTCTGTTTATTACCTTGACAATAACTTACAAATCAGAATATCTAGGATTCTAAGGGCCAGTTTCACCACTTCCTGATAAAGTACTGGATAGGTTATCCACAACTTATTTGACAGATTCTCCATACTCTATCTGTCAAGTTAAGTGGTAGATAGTAGTAATGGGAATTAATGCTATATTCTATTAATTTCATTAACATGCTAATTTTGATGTATGTATGCATGCTACGTGTTATTGCTTTGCTATTTGCTAAAAACGCGGCACCGCTCGCGTCGAGTATTATTTCGCATCGTGCGTAACAGCGCGGACTTGATTTTTATCTATTGCTGCGCACGATAATATTAGCAATCGAATTTTTTAGCAAGTACAATTAATTTCTTAATTATTATTGCTAGTGCTATTTTTACCAACACTAGTAGATAGCATATCCGGCACTTATCAGGAGGAAGTGGTGAAAAAGCCCCTTAGTAGTATATAATAAAATATTCTTACAAGCACACTTAGCATGGCTACCAAAGAAAGGGTTTCTTTCTGCGAAAGAATAGACAAAACCTTTTAATTTGTCGCTAAAATGTGTCAGCAGAAATACTCATTTCGTATTTCATCTTTAACTAACTTTGCAGTACAGTATGAATAATTACAAGACTTGATCTATCAATTATATATATATATATATATATATATATATATATATATATATATATATATATATATAAGACTTGTATATATATATAATATATATATATATATATTTCCATCATAGGAAATATATTTTGCGGTGAGATTTACATACCATACATAGTATTGTATGACTTACATCAGTTATATATACTTATACATAGATTTCTTAGCGAGTTCTACTACCTCTACAATTACTCGCAAGTAAATATTCTGTCAATACAATACCCATGTTTTAGTTACATCAATAAAAAAACTTAACTAACGGAAATGACACAAAATATATAAAACGAATAGACTGAAACACAATTTTTCAAACAAAAGACGACTCAATCAAGACTCACTTGCACAAATGCACATACTCTTAAATAAAAGACGTGCGACCTCCAAGTATATTTTTTTTAATAAAAACAAATAGGATAGGACCTTTTGGAATGGAGCGAAACATGACGCTAGTAAGAGCCAGTCCACACGGCGCGTTGCGTCAGCGTTGCGTCGACGCAGCGCTGCCGTTGCGTTGTTTTACATACAAATAACCAAGGTGTTCACACGGCGCGCTGCGTCGTGACTCACGTCTCAGTGAGTCACAATATTAAATCAGCTTCATTCCTTGTGCGATCCGTTTTCGTTTCGTTATAACATTATATTCCGTATAATATGTTAGTTTGCAGCCCGTCGAAATACCATTTCGTAGATAGAAACCAAAAAAGGCTGCATTAATACTACTTTTTTAAATAGTAGTATCTGGGCCCTGATAATTGATAAATGATTAATCAGCACATAAGGAAGTACAAACAGTATAACCTATCAGCACCTATCAGTCTAATTGTGATCGGTGATGCTGAACACGTAGCGTCGGCAGCCAAACTGGAGGAGCGCGCCGTGCGGCACCAACGCCGAGCCCTCCCAAGCGCGCGTCGCGGGCGCCCGCCCGGCGCCGCACTCGCAGACGCCGTTCGCCGCACCCGTCAGCAGCGGGCCCGATATGCTGTTAGAACGTTTTTATTGCAATTATAATTTCCACTGAACATAATGAATTAGTAGTTGAGTTTCACAACAAAATTCAGTGTCCACTAGATATTCCCCGCAACTTAGTCTGCGCAGTAACTAATTTATCGCGCAGGAGCTTTTTTCCTGAATTATCCTATGTTCTTGCCCAGAACTTACACAGTGGTATCGGGAAACGTCTCGTAACTCCATTCTACATAAAAATATCATTAAAATCGGTGGAACAGTTTAAGCGCCAAGAACCGCAACAGATAAAAAGACAGACGCACAAAACTTTGCATATTAATAAGTAATATTACTGTACTGCATTAACACATAATTATTATACTTGCACTGTACTCTGTAGTATCATCAAAGAAATTTATTCACAGTAAATGGCGGACCTAAGTTACGGTTACAGTACACTGACATATAAGTACTACGTACTAGACTTGACACCGCAACGCAATGCTTGGTCACATTCAACAGAATCTATATAGCCGCAACGCACTTAGTCGGCCGCAAACTCTTATGCTCACTAGACATATGACATTTATAAAAAAACAAAATAAAAGTCACATAAATGCCTTTGTGTTTTAAGATACTGTAAAAATAATTCCAAAAACACTTCCAAATGCGAGGGAATAACATTTCATCGGTTAGTATTCTTATTTAATTATTTTCAATTAAAATACGAACATTAAATTACTAGGCGAAGACGCGCGCCATTTCGCATTGTCATAGAGTAGTAGATTCAGAGGGGAATGTAGGCAGAATACAGATATCTATGATGAGACGACGATGAAGTATTCACGTAGACGAGTTTGTATTTTGGTAATATAAATACGGTATTACGTGTACATTATACATGCGTACATTATAATTGTATTTATAAATATTTAAGTAATTTAAATAAGGTATGTGTGGTATTGTGGTATATAAGGTAAGTGGACTTTGGGGCCATACTTATTATAATAATATAATTATTATAAATACGAAAGTGTGTCTGTCTGTCTGTCTATCCGTCCGTCTGTCGGTCTGTCCGTCCATCTGTCTGTCTGTCCGTCTGTCCGTCGTCTGACCGTCCGTCTATCTGTCTGTCTCTCTCTGTGTCTGTTACCTCTTCACGCCCAAGCCGCTGTAACGGTTTTGCAAAATTTTGGTATGTAATATTTTGGTTTTTGACCGACTTCCAAAAAGGGAGGTAATACGTTTGGCTGTATGTATGTTTATTTTTATTATTTTTTGTATGTTCAACGATTACTCAGCCGTTTGTGATCCGATTTTCGAAATCCTTGGTACGGAGTTAACTCGACCGTTTGTAGCTCCAAAACTGGGGGGTTTGTATAAGTATGGCCGCCAGGTACGGAGTTTACTCGACCGAGTTGTACTCACCTTAGAAATGTTCGGAATTTTGAGGCTACGTCATATTCTATTCTCGGCAATTTGTGGAGTGTTTCTTCGGAGTGATGCCTTCGGAGTAGAGTGATGATGATGATGTTTTTTAACTGACTTCCAAAAAGGAGGAGGTTATATATTTTGTATGTTCAACGATCACTTCGCCGTTTGTGGACCGATTTTTAAGATTTTTTCGCTAATGTTTAATCCGAATTTGGTACCATGTGCATAAAAAAGGTGACTTGATGATGGGATCCATAAGTAATCGAGGGAATTCCTCGCTCTTTATAGTAAAACCCCATTTATCTGGATGATATTGTGATTTTGATTCATAATCTGAATTCTGAAGTATTTCAAAATGGAAACTTATGGTGATTTTGGATAAATAATTAAGTATTCCAAGTAAATCATACCAAAAAGTCAGATTTTGCACCAAGATATACCAAGGTTCGAAGGTGGTGAACAGATCTCCGGCCTCCTTATGTATCGAACATGTTTGGGGGTTTCTACGTTAAAAAAATCGTAAAAATCTAATTAGCTTCTATGTCCTTGAGAAATCGTACTTGATGTTGATTAGTGAAAAAACCATGTCTATATTTAGCGACTTGTTATATTATTATTTCGTTTATTTCTGCATGACTTAAAAGTTGGATTTCACTTAACAATTTTTAACTGAAATCCAATTCTTTAGGCATGCAGAAATAAACGAAACTTTGTTTGTATTCCCCTATCTTAGATGAGCCGCCATATTGGATGTAGAATGACATTACATTCGTTTTCGAGTTATTCTCAAAAAGTTCTTTCATTTAATATCCATACTGTTATTATAGGACGGCATAGAAAATAACTATTCCGCTATCTTGGATTGTCGGCCATTTTATATTTATAGTGATGTCATACTGTATCGTGTATTGTCATTCAAACCAAACGTGTATACAAAATTTCAGCTCTATCGGTTAAAATATTATACGTACATACATACTTCGAAATTGAGTTCAAAAATTCCACCCGAACTTACATAATAATATGTACTAATATATTTAATAATATGTACATAATAATATACAGAGAAGTTAAATAAAAGCTTTTAATAATGTTTAGTAAAAATCTTTGTTTTATTTTATCCACTTACTCAAATAGGTTTGTGCCTACACTCATTCGAGTGTAGGCACAAAACTTTGTCACTTCTGCGGTACTGATCTATAGCCATCACCGCCCCGCCTCTCACCCCGCTCATGCCTCAAGTGCGACATGTTTTTTTGTTTGCAATGGCGCCTCCAGTACGTAGTACATAATATCTCTATGTTACAGTATCGTTTGTATTATCAGAGATGTTGTTCCTAGGCAGATGGGGTCCTACGTTGTTTGGTCGCGTAACGTCAAACCCAGCAGATCACAATACCTCCATTATACAAGTACGCTGGACTAATGATACCCTTTGAAATGACAGCTATTTTTTGTGTCTATTTGAAGCGGAATCAGCTTCCCCAATGTGAGGGATAGGAACTAAATTTGACGTAAAAATGACGTTTGAAAGTCGCCCTATTGGCGCTGATAGCAGTAGTGGGAGTATTTGGAACTAATACTAGTGATGACAACCAATAACGATTAAGCGGCCAGTTGCAAGTTACGTCAAATTTAGTTCTCTTCCCTCTTACTGGGGGCGCTGATTCCGCTTCAAATAGGCACAAAAAAAGTGGGTATCATAGGTCCAGCGTACTTGTATAATGGAGGTCAGTGTACCTAGCGGAATAGAAAAACAAAGACCTGAGCAAGCGAGATGTCACTATCAGTAACACTGCGTGTTAAAAAGAGACGTGTGATTCATGACAGCAGAACCAACTTTTTTCATCTGTTTGACATCCAGTCGGCACTTATCGGCACGTTGACAATTTAATCTCATAGAATGACGCTTGTATAAGTGTATACGTACACATATTTTTTCACACAGACGTAAATCAATTTCGGTTTCGTTTGACAGCTCGAGATTATTGCTCTATTCCGCTAGTATATTAACTTTATGCAATTAACATTAAATTGACATGATCTGACCAAATGACGTTGGTCCGTCAACTGCCTAGGAATCAATTTCCTCAATGGTACATACAATTTATTTGACAATAAGTTTGAAAGGCGCGCGATTTTCAATATTAACCCTAAACGGTCAATAATATTGCACAATACGTGGTATTGCACAATTTGCACAATAAAATGATCGTCTAGGGGCCCACTTATGTGTACTATGCTATGAAGGGTATAAAATGCTAACCGCTTAGGCGGCGGCGTGCGTCCCAGCATGAGCGGCTGGTCCGGTGCGGGCTCGTCGCGGAGCTCGCACGCGTATAGCACGCCGTTCACCGCCGTACCCCACTCCGAGTAGTTGATTAGCTCGAAGTGGCCTGTCACCTGTGAGATAATTACATATAACGTACAGTTATTTCACCTCCGGTACCATAAGGGTGCGTTTCCACTGAAGCGGAGCGGAGCTTAGCGGTGCCCGAATTGACCAATCGTGCTATTCCAGCGGAATGACAGCGAAGCGGAGCGAAGATTTCGAGCATGGTGATTGGTCAATTCGGCACCGCTTAGCTCCGCCCCGCGTCATTGGAAACGCGGCCTTAGGATCCAGTCTTGCGGAAGTAGATAGTTCATCTCACCTCGTCGCAGAATATGACGGCGTGCGTGCGCGAGACGCGGCGGCAGGCGGGGTCGAGCGGCACGCCGCTGCCGCCCGCCGAGCCCACACGCAGCGACGACAGCCGCATGGCGTGCGCGCGACCCAGCTGCGGCGCGCCGTCCGCGCTACGTTAAAAACGGCTTATTTAATTTATTTTAATGGGAAAACTTACAGCTTGCAAAAATTACAGTCAGAATATGTGGCTTATATAAGCTTATAGTGCAATGTTCTTTACTAATAAATAACAAAATGTAATAGCTACACAATATTTTGTTATTGTATGTCAAGCGACTTTCAATACAGCAATAGACAAGGACAAAACATTGTGTAGCGTATCTATTTTTAATTTTATAAAATTTTAAATAATTAGTAATTAGTAATGGAATATATAATTTTAATTTACAAACTACATAATATATCAAACGACTCACCCGTCAGCCAGGAGCTCAGTGAGCACGGCTCGCACGAGGCGCAGTGCCAGATCTGCGGCGGGGTGTGGCGGGGGCGGCAGCGGCGCGGGGGGCGCGCCCCACACGAGCGCCGCGATCCGCTCGCGATCTGCCGGCGCTAGTAGCTGCGACGGTAACGGAGCCGCTCGCAACCCGAGCCGAGCAAGCTGCGAACGCTGCACGTGACGCAACGCGCGCGCCGCTGCGCCCGCGCATCCAGTGTCGTCGCTCGCCCAAGCGCCGGCCGCTTGCTCGCCGGCGGCCACCTGAAATTATTTTTGTATGTAGTTTCGTGGTGAAGTGGGATGATTATTGTTTTTAGCAGTATTGTATGCTTTTTCCGACATAGCTACTGATACGATTTTAATATTTTAATTAATAAGATGTCAAAAATTTGTTTTAGTCCCGACACATATTGCCTATGTGGCAAATAAAGTTTGCGTAGTCAGAATTTATAACAGCTATTGAATGTTAAATTTTCATTCAGATTACCTCCAGCCTACAAATAATAAAAAATTAGGAAACGTAACACCCATACTTCAATTGTTTTGAATTTGGTTCCTTTTCGCACACTAAAATATGGCAATAGCAACGAAACACTAACACTCAAATTTACGAAATAAAACCATTAACATTAATTGTCACTTCTATATTCACACAAAATTGTGTACCGAATACATGCATAAAGTATGCATGTATTCGGGTCACATTTTGTAGACTCGTGGACACATTTTTTGACGCAGTTACTCTTCCTTAGTTTTTATTATTCGTAGCCTCCAGCATATAAATTTTATTTCATCTATCATAATTATAACGGATTTTATAAACTAACTTGTTGCAAACGCTGCCAAGCGAGCAGTTTCACGAGCCGCTCGTCGACCTTGTCGAGCTGCGCCTCTACGGCCGCCAGCAACTCAGTGACGTCGTCCCCCTCTCGTAGACTGAGCCGCTCCGCCCGCTCCGTGCGTACCGCCGTGCGTGCGCGCCGCACCGCGCGCCGCTTGCGTAACACGCGCGCACACTCTTCGGGGTCGGATTGCGAGTCCGATTGGCTGTCGGTCTGAAATATAATTATGCTTTTTTTTACAGTTCGAAAATTGAAAAGAAATGTTTATTTAGAAACATATATATTTTACTACACCACTGTCTCAAGGCAGCGGTCGGCAACCTTTTTGCAGGGAAGGGCCACAAGGTGACCAAATAAACCAAAGGCGGGCCGCAGACCTCATACTCGTATTAACCCTAGAAGCTCAATATATACCTACACATAATGAGGGGAAATAAGTGTTTGTTATAAAATGACACAAACAGCTAGGTTCTTAAGTGGCGATTAGCGATAACTACTGGCAATATTAGAAAACATTGTTTTTGATACATATAACTTTAATTCACAAAACATTCACGGGCCGCAAGTAAGACGTTCGCGGGCCGCATGCGGCCCGCGGGCCGCGTGTTGCCGACCGCTGTCTTAAGGCATTAAATATAACAATATCTATGAATTAAGAATTATGTTTAGTCTTTAGTTATAATATACCAAGTTATTAGATCTGTGCACTATTTATAAAAAAAAAAAAAAAACATACTTTGATGTCTTCATCGGCTATCGCTTTAAGGTCCTCGTCGACAATCGCCTTCAGGTCTTCGTCAACGTCCTTATCTGTCGCACCCTTGAGCTGCGGCTGATGAAAAAAAATCCAATAAATATTGAACTTATTTTTTTCTTTTATCTTGCATTCTTATTTGTATAAGTACGCTTTAATCGTGTCTGATCGCCGAATTTAGTTAACTTTAAGATCGCTTGGCAAAAACTGAAGGAGAATTCGCAGTATTCTATTTAAGTCTCATTTATGATTCATTGGTACGTGAGAAATAAAATGAAGGCTATTGGTAAATCTAGATAAGACGGGTCCTCATTGGTAGATCGTGATCCAATGACATGGTATTATGCTAGTTATTGTTGTTATGGTTGGATATTGTAAACACGCGCTTTACACCCTCCAATTTCACAGAGCGATCTTAAAGTAGTGCGCAGCCTACTACCTATGGATATACCTTGATCTGCTGATGCGGACAGTCCCCTGTGCCCTCGTACTGAGGACAGGTGAGGTTCATACATATCTTGTGTTTGGTCTCTGTATCATCATCCGACTCGTATTCACCGCTCGCTTTGAGTTTCTTAATCACTGAAATGAAAATTTTAATTTGAATATTGCATCAACATACATAAGTATGTATGTACCATCAGAGAAATTGATTCATAGGCTGTTGACGGACCTACGTAATCTGGCCGGATTATGTTAAACGCACCGGCTTGCACTCGAAACCGAACCGATTTCGTTCGAGATAAAGTGAACGTGTGCGTCAATGTATTTTTTATTGATTCCATGCATTTGGAAAACGAATTCGGAAATTGAATACGGAAAACGTGTGTATGCGGCCAGCCTAATGCAAAGTATACACGAAGACACTGACACTCGACAGTAATATCGACACTAGTGTTACTTGACGACAGTTAGTTGCAAATGTAATGTGGGCGTCTACACTACATCTGCAGCCAACTGTCGCGGCAGTGAACACACACAGACATTCCATGTATGATGTAGGTATACACTGAGTGTTTAGTGTCGTCGTGTATCCTTACCATTAGTAAAGACTATACCCACCGTTAGCGCACCTGACGTGTTCCCTGCGCGACGGCAGCAGCGGCGGCGGGCGGCGGTAGTGGGCGCGCACCATCGCCGGCACGATCACGCGACCGCGCGCGCCGCACGGCACTTTGATTCTGCACAACAAAATGTTATACAGTGTGTAAAAAAACTAAGTGATAATACTTTAGGGTGTGTACGTGTTCCTCGTAGAGAGTTCACTGAGAAAGTAGCAGTGCTGAAAGACCAAATTTTTTTTTCACTTTTGTATGAGGAAACTTGTGATGCTGGGGAGCTTGCCCATACAAAAGTGAAAAAAGTGGGTCCAGGTCCTAGGTGAACCACTAAGTAAAATTGTTAAACATACTGATTTTATATATTTTTTATAGATTTTATTTGAGTACTTCCAATATTTAATTAATTTATTTGTATCTATTATAATCAAAATTAAATTATAAGTTCTTGTGTCTGTAGTTTGATCGAAAGCTTAATCAGTACGAAGATCACTAGACACTAATCAATTTGTATCGGCCGATAATAATGTACTGTAACCTCAATTTGGTCAAACTATCGGCTGACTAAAAGTCTGTAGTCTGCGGGGGCTATTAAGGATCAGACCGCAACGCGACGCATTTCTAAGAGCCAGTCCACACGGCGCGTTGCGTCAGCGTTGCGTCGAAATAACCAAGGTGTTCACATGGCGCGCTGTGTCGTCGCAACGCACACATGACGGACAACAGCCCCCGAGACGAAGCGGGAGGGGGTGTTGACGTTAAGACTGCTTCGTAATAACGATGCGATGACGCAGCGCCGGCTATGCGTCAAAATATTTGCGTTGCGACGACGTAACGCAACGCAACGCGCAGTGTGGAGTGGCTCTAAATTTTTATGGATTTGACAGACTTCAATTGCGTGAGACGTCATGCAACTTGCAAGACTGTCATTCAATACTTTAGAAATGCATCTACGCGTCGCGTTGCGGTCTGAATTGACTCTAAGTCATAAATAAAAAATGAGATTCATTAATTTTATTCCTGTTTTTTAGCCTAATTGTTTCAATAAACAAGGAATAATATTATAAGATGTAGTAAAATTACCTATGGACACTTTTAACCCATCAATCCCCAAGCGGCAGCCGGTTGCCGCATAACAATTGAAAATATATTGTGTCTGCGATACCCACGATAGAGGTGCTAATGTTCTGTAGGTAGCATATTTTAATGTGTTTGTCTGTTACCTCTTCAAACTTAAACGGCTTAGCCGATTTAGATGAAATTAGGTATGGACATACTTCAAGGTACAGGAAAGAAGTAAGAACATAGGATAGTATTCGAAAAATGTAAGGTTCCCGAGTGATAGACGAATTTCGGCGGAACGGAGTTGCGGGCGTCATCTAGCAAATTATAATTACCGGAAGGCCGGGCGTGCTCTCCTGGCGTGACGTATGAAGTCCACTTTGATGGCGTGCTGGTCAACTGGGCCACTGAACTTGTCCCACAGTGCGACTCGCTCCGTCGCCGATATAGAGTTCACTAGTTTCCAGTCCTGGAATTAGGAGTTTTCTTTAAATGTCAACTTACGTTATTTTAACAAATCATTACTAAAATTCTGTTTATAATTAGAAAACAATAGTCGCGGTAAGAAACATTACCCACTTTACTTAAAATTATAGTTATACAATGGATACAATGTTTTGTTCTTATTTGATATAGAAAAAGTAGGCAGGGTACAGTAAGACAAGGATTAAATATTGTATACCTAGGTCATTTTGTAACTTTTTTTTATTATAAAATGAAGTAAAAATATTTATGAATTATGCTACAAACGAACATAGAACCTCCTGCTTTATTTTTTGGACGTCGGTTTAAAATAGTTTTCTCAACTTACAATATACTGTTCCACGTGGTTGGGACACATCCAGCGTCCGGTCGGCAGTGAAGTGAGCGGCGGGTCGAGACAATCCTAAAAAATATATAAAATAATATAATTTGACACATAAAATAAACAACCATTATGTTATGACTGAACAAACTGCTAGATACCCTAAGGGTGCATTTCCACCAACGCGGAACGGGGCGGAGAGGAGCTTAGCGGTGCCGAATTGACCAATCACCATGATCGAAATCTTCGCTCCGCTTCAATGGAACAGCACGATTGGTCAATTCGGGCACCGCTAAGCTCCTCTCCGCCCCGCTCCGAGTCAGTGGAAACGCACCCTAAGGCTGACCACATACGGCACATAGGTTTTCCGTATACGGAATTCCGTGAGATTAGCGCAAACGTTCGTTTCTTTTTTTCACGCGAACGCGACGCGACGCGACGGCTTACGCTTGAAATGTACGTGCGGAATTCGTTTCGTTCGGAAAAAGCGAACGTGTGCGCAAGTTATATTTTTTACTAATTCTACACATTCGGAATTCCGATACGGAAAAAGAATTGGGAAAGCGTGTGTATGCGGCCAGCCTAAATGAGGAATATGACTACAACTAAGGTAGTTACATAGTTGCAGTCATACGGTTGTCAGATTTAAATAGTGAAAATTATTTTTAACTAAAACATAATCTTGTTGTTTATATAATGCATAATATTATACAAGGTGTAACAAAACTAAGTGATAATACTTTAGGGTGTGTATGGGTCCCCTATATAGAGTTCGCTCTGAAAGTAGCAGCGCTGTAAGAGGAACTTTTTTTTCATCTTTGTATGAAAAAATTCATGAAACACAGGCGCTGGCCCATACAAATCACAATTTTTTTTTCTCTTTCAGTGCTGCTACTTGCACAGTAAACTCTATATGAGAACAGATACACACCCTTAAGTATTATCACTTAGTTTTGTTACACCTTGTATAAATGCGTATGATAACGACAAGATTACCTATAGGCCTAAAAATATTAATTCCACTTTCATACTTATGCTGTTCAATGTATCAGACAAATGCAACAACATAATGAGATAAGAATATTCAATTAATTCATCAAGCCCCATACGGTCACCGGTGACCGAGACACAATAGAATATCTATTATGTCTCGTTTTCCCACGATCGACGGGTTAATGCTTCAACTCCCAAGCGGTCGAATTCGACCGTGATAACAATAGAATAACAATAGATTTCCAAGAATCCGCGATCGAGGGAATAAGATCCTTTAGCTATAAGTTAGCATAGGTACTAGAAATAGTCTTGGGCACCTATGGGAATACTAGTAAGCTTAGTATGCAGTATACCTGATGGAAAAGTAGTGGGCAGTAGTCACACTGCAGAAGTGGCGCCATTTTGCAGGTGGCGCGACACACATAGCATGACTTGGCAGGCAGCGGGACACAACCCCATGTATCTGTGCTCACAGTGGCTGGCCCACTGGCTTCGCCTGTTAATAGATACATTACTTATTTTGCTACTTATGTATCAAACCTGCGAGTCTGAGCAAAATATAGAATATTTAATTTGATTGACTTTAACTCTTCAACTCCCAAGCGGCCACATAAGTCACGAGAACAATAGATTTCCAAGAATCTGCGATCGAAGAATTAAGTAGCTACCTTGGATTATATTAACATTAAATTTTAATAGACATTGTTTCAAATTATAGTACTAAAAGTGTTTTCTAGTCAACTACTACATGATGCAAATTATCACCTTTTTCTGTTCCTGGAAAAATGCAAGGTATCTTCATTTCCTCTGGCAGATCGAATTGTTTTGGATTCATAACCTTAGCAGCATTGACAAGAACCTCCATTGGGGTGAGGGGTTTTGGTGGTTCTACATCTTTTTTAACCTCTGTCTCTGTTTTTTCCTTATCATCTTTGAGTTTTCTTTTCGAAGATATACCAGTACTGCTGGCACGACCTGACCTAAAAAATTAATATGCCCAAAATTTACAACACCTCTTAATTTCAGAAAACTTAACTATATATAATTACATTCACTTTAACTCACCTCAACTTTTTCTCAGATGTGTCAGACTTAGCATCTGCGGGTGACTGAGCTCTACTAGATCTAGTGCTTGCTTGCTTCTCATCACTGGCAGTGCACTCTCGGCACAGCCACAAGCCAACAGGTATGTCATTTTCATCAAGAGGTGGATCACTGTTGTTTTTTTTTATTATGAGCAACTTATTATTTTTTATAAAAACTACCACAAACTTAAAGAGGGTAAAATATACTGTGTGTTACTTGTTGTAACCTAGATTGATTCATAAATTATTTGTTTTAACACCAATTGAATAAAACAAGAATATTATTTTTTGTTGCTCTTTTAAATGGAATGTTATAAATGATTGTAGCACCTACGTCTAAATCATAAATAGTGGATGGTTATAGAAAAGTCGTTGTTTGCACACACAACAATAATAACATAACCTTTAGGAACTGTTCAAAGAGTAAGCCAACATATAATATTTGTTATCAAACTTTATCTGTGAACTATTATACTCACTAACAACCAAGATGAAAGCTAGCTGGACAGCGGTCGCAGCATATAAGATCTCCGCCTTCCCCACACGCATCACAGGAGTCATGATTATGCCCTTTACCAGGTCTTTTGTAATATGGATGCTGTGGCTTCTTAGGTTTCTGTGCATTAATATCCTCGTCTGGAGGCTTTATGAGTGCCTTTATAAGCTAAAATATATAAAAAAACATAGGAAAATAATTCGTTGTTACACAAACCACTCAAGCAAATTTCCTCATACCGGCATAAGACCTCCCGAACTATCCAAATCATAGCTGACGTTAGACATGATTCTCAACCGATAAAATAGTTTTAATTAAAAGGATAGTTATATAGACATTCAAATTCTTCTCTTATTTTAAAACAAATAACATTTCTTATAGCTTCTTACAACACTTTACGTTGTATTTTTTAGTTTACTCCACCATTTTACTCTGGGGAAGTTCGTTTACTAGTCCCAGTTTTCTGGTCAACGCGCCTTGATTTTTGATAGCCAATTAAATCTCGTCAAGTCATACAGGCTGGCCTACTGACATAATATAGGAACACAGCCTCTATTATCTATGAATGAATAGATTTGACATATTCAGCAAGTGACTTATTCAAGCACTTGAAAGCGCTTGCTAGCAAAAATAGTCAGATTAGTTAGTTCAAATTCCACAAAACTTTCTTTTTAATACGGTTTTAAATAACTTGGTGACAAATCAATCTGACGATTAATAAATACTGCGACATTGAAGTTTGAACCTTATTTTATTTGTAAACGTTTCCTAGCGCCCCAGCGCTTTTTACGTTAAAACAGTGTTGCCAACTGCTAGCCTTGCCGAGTAGCTAGATTATTGTTCAATGAGGTTCGATAGTTGTCTACCCATACGCCATCTAGTTACTAAAATGAAAACTGTTTGACAATCAAATTAAAAAACTAAGAAAATGTTCTTAGTTTTTTAATTTGATTGTCAAACAGTTTTCATTTTAGTAACTAGATGGCGTATGGGTAGACAACTATCGGTAATACCATCATTAATTACTACAAAACTGGGCAAAAGAATGTAAAACTTGATACATTTCAATTTCAAAAAGACGCAATAATACTCCAACGAATAGGATAATAAAGTTATTATAACGATGTTTTAGTTAAAACTCACGAAAGAAATAGCCCTATTTACCGTTATTCACACCAAATGTCACAGGAATTATACATTTTGGTTTTGACAACATCTTACCTGCACTTCTGCAAGATAACGGATATTTAATGGCTAATATTTTACCAATAATCAACATCAAAAACCCAAATAACACAATTTGGGAAAAAATAATAAAAACCACACCAACAATAAAAAGTAGAAGAAGTGTCAAAGTAACATGCCCGCCAAAACTCTTTCAGTTGTCAGTTTTCAGTTTGACAAGTATTATATTATGTCAGCGTGTTCCTAAACTGTTACCAGTATACTGGCCTAATCGCTTAGGCCAATGATCGCTTAGCTTTTGATTTCTGTCACACTTGACAGTACACTAAGATTTTATAAAAACACAACCCATATGTAGTCAGTGATGACAACCTGCACATAATTTCAGATCGGTGGGGAACCAATAGAAAATCTAGAAGTGTCTATCGTCGCGCCGTCTGGTGGAGATAAAAAAAAAGAAAACAACCCATTCAAAAGTTGCTAGATTGCCAGTTTTCGTTCCCCCAATAAGTTGCTAGGACTTAGAAGTAGCTAAATGTAACGGACACTATTTTGCCAAACTGCTACCTCTACCAAGTGGCTAGATTGCTCCTAAAAAGTTGCTAGATTTCCAGTTTTTGGCACTATAGTCATAGAATTATAACCTTTAGAAGAGGCATTCCATACAATCGTCAGCGCGAAAATGTGTCACCCTCGAAATGAGTGAGCACTGAGCTCACTCATCTGAGAGCAGTGTGCCTCGTGTGCCTTAGGACGCGGTGACAGTCGGACGTGTTTAGTGCATTGATTACGTAAAATATGCATTGAAAGCGTGAATGAGTGAAAGAGAAAGTAGTATATTATGTTATTATAGGTCTACCAGAATCTGATGGCAAAAAGTGAGAAAATAATTTGACTCTAGCATTACCGGGGTAATTGGAATAAAACATTTTGATCCTTTTTTTTTTCTTATAGCGGCTGATTCTGTGTGTTAAACATGCAAATATATTTATCCAATGATGAAGGATATTTTATGAAAATCTGCTGTCAAAAATTGCCATCAGATTCTGGTAGACCTATACTGTAAGACAAAAAAGGACGACAATATTTTCTCGATACACATTTTGTATGCAAAAACATTGCTACAGTTTTGATGGCGTATGCGGGCGGTATGCCATATCCAACTCCAAGTATTGACATCGTTGGCTATAGTAGTTAGGTAGTAGGTAGTAGCTTAAAGCGTCTCCCAGACAGACGCGGCCTGCGGTGGTGGTGGCGGTGGCGGTCAGTTGAATGGCTTGGCCGCGTGGCCGCGTGTGTCTGTGTCGTTCCTAGAACTCTCAAGTCATCCAACTGACCGCCACCGCTACCGCCACCGCAGGCCGCGTCTGTCTGGGACACGCTTAAAAGATACGTAAAGCGTCTCCCAGACAGACGCGGCCTGCGGTGGCGGTAGCGGTGGCGGTCAGTTGGATGACTTGAGAGTTCTAGGAACGACACAGACACACGCGGCCACGCGGCCAAGCCATTCAACTGACCGCCACCGCCACCGCCACCGCAGGCCGCGTCTGTCTGGGAGACGCTTTAGTTGGTGACCATAAAATAATCGGCCAAGTGCGAGTCGGACTCGCGCACGAAGGGTTCCGTACCGCTATAGAGCGAAAGTAGGCAAAATTGTGTTTTTTTTTTTTATGGGAGCCCCCCTTAAAAACATTTTTATTTTATTATTAATTATTAAAGTACAAATAAAATTAATGATTTAGTGCAAAGTTCAAGTGCCTACCTGGTGCCTTTATAGACTACAAGCGAAAAAGGCCAAAAAAATTACGTTTGTTGTATGGGAACATAAATAATAACTTTATTTTATTTTTAGTATATTTTGTTGTAATAGCGGCAACAGAAATACACAATCTGTGAAAATTTCAGAAGTTTAGCTATAGCGGTTTTTGAGATACAGCCTGAAGACAGACAAACAGACGGACAGACATCGAAGTCTCAGTAATAGGGTCCCGTTTTTACCCTAAAAAAGATATATTTTTAAATTTTTTCCTTCCATTCTCGGTAAATACTTTACGAATCTCGAAAGATGAAAAGTAGCTAGAAAAAGTAGCTAAAAATCTAGCTACAACTGTAGCTGCCTGATACCGAAAAAAAGCTAGATCTAGCTACAAATTAGCTAAGTTGGCAACACTGCGTTAAAAGCAAAGTGACGTACTGGCAACGAAGAAGCTGATGCAGCAGCAAGAGGAGATCCACACGAAGACCACAGTCAACTACAGCACATACCGTATACAGATATACATGCTCCTATGAAAGACTGCCTGGGAGAGTTGTTCAAGGCATACTATACCCAAACGTCATCTGAAAAAGGAAAATGGTATTACGACATACAAAAGGTCCCGCCCGCCAAACCGTGGTACCATAAGTTGAAAGGAATGTCTAGATCATTTATAGTTACTATGAACAGGATGAGATTTGGGCACTGCCAAGTTAAATCTCATCTCTACAGATTGAAGATGGTAAATACCTCACTTTGTGACTGCGGCGTTGAAGAGGAGACTCTTGATCATCTGGTCCTTCGATGTGGAAAGCATAATATAGCACGCTTGTTGATGGGTAGTGAAATCAGTGAAATAACAACGGACAAATATGACAGTGACAGTGATAATTTAAGCATAGACAACTTGTCTTTGAAAGATTTACTTCAGAAAAATATTTTATATGGACCGCTTTACAGCTTTCTAAAAAATGTTGGGAAAAAACTTTAATTTCGTAATGCTCTGTGTATTTGTGTAATGAAATGTATTTTAAGGACTGGGCTAAAAGGACTAGAATCCAGGCTCGTAAAATAAAATATTAAAAAAAAAAAAAAAAAAAGCAAAGTGACGTAAAAAAAAATCTCCCTATGTTTCTTCTTTTTTTGTAATAAACTAAAGTCTGGCTAGCGAAAGATGAGACTGGAAAAAGGCGGCAAATTCAAAAAATCGACGAATAGCAACCCTGTCTATAGCCGGAATACCAAACGTTTACTTGATTTTGGTTACTTGCCTATATTTTGACTCTTTTGATGTCCGTACGTCTATTTGGTATTGGTCATAAATATAGGCAAATAAGGCCAATACTTTGTCAAACATACCGTCTATACATGGTGATTGTTTGGCGAATATATCATGTCGCGGTCGGCTGTACACTCTCGCTGAGAGCTCTCGGGCGAGAGTCTCGTGCGAGAGTCCCTTGCCCGAGTGCGATCATGTACATTCTCGCTTAGTTCAATCGCAGTTATGAACTCAGAGAAGATGGACCATTATTTTTCTCTATGAGATGGAAGAAAACACTTCTCTTGCAGCTGCCGTAGCTCTTTGTGTTATGAGCTATTATAAATATTTACCAAATATTTACACATTAAAAATACAACAAAAAAAAAAATGGCGAAAATGTAGATGGTGGATGATCACCATTCACCATGCATCGAAAGCGATCATGGTAATCCCAAAGACCTTTAATCATATTTAATTTTATTCCTCACAGATAATGACTGATAATGACGTTTATTATTGTTATTTTTCTGTTCTGCAGTGTCTAGCGGCGCGACTAGTAGTGAAAAACGGGAGAGTGTACAGTAATGCGCTCGCTTTTCTCGCGAGACCCTTTGACTCGGGCGCAAAATACCGACACCGGACCGAGAGGGTCCGAGACAGGCGAGACGAGGCGAGCGCACCCATTTACACTCTCGCACTCGGGCCGCCTCGCTGTGTCTTGACTAGGGATGGGTAAGGCAGTAAAAACTGAGTCAGAGTAAAAACTCACTTAAAGTAAATACTGAGTATTTACTTTATTGTATGAGTATTTACTCATACAATAAAAACGATTTATTCAATATTTTAGGTTCTAATTATACTTAAACAAATCAAGAACATTACAGAATAATGAAAAATACTTATAATTTAACAGATTCATAATTTTAAGTAAAATTACTAAAGCGCTTATTCCACTTCACTAAATTTAGAAGTTCTAACTAGGATCCTAAAAAATTTAGTCAAGTGAAATAACATTTAGAAAGTTAGGATCCTAATTAGGATCCTAAATAGGAATGTGGCTTCTGAATGACTAAATCAGTGTTGCCAGATGGTTTCAACCTTTTATCTGTAGTGAGAACTGCTAAATCTGTATTAAAGTCAACAAAATAATAACCTATTAATCATTATCTACGCCTTTTTTATGAAAAAAGGGATACGTATTGCCTTGATAAGGTGATAATCGTATAATAAATAAAAATATACTTAAATTATATTTATTTTAAGTAAAAATACATAATAAAATCTAATAAAAAAAATTGAACACACTAAGGGCCTGTTTCACTACTTTCTGATAAAGTGCCAGATAGGCTATCCAAACTTTTTTGACAGATTCTCCATACTTTATCAGCTGTCAAGTTAAGTTATGGATAGAATATCCGGCACTTATCAGGAAGTGGTAAAACAGGCCCTTAACATAATAAAATAAAATAAAAACATGGCAATAAGATATATCGTTTTCGGCATCTGAACTGCCCCGGGGCAGGGTGGGCCGACAGGATACGGAAACATCCTAAGTTTAAATTAAGAACATAAACTACGTATTGCACTAGTACTATGCAATACGTAGTTTATGTTCCTAATTTAAACTTCGGATGTTTCCGTATCCTGTCGGCCCACCCTGCCCCGGGGCAGTTCAGATGCCGAAAACGCTAATAGAAATATGTATATTATTTTCATTTGTAATTTTTTTTGTTAAATTTTGACAGCAACTGCTCATCAATCTCTAGAATCAAGATTATAGCATTTGTAGCATTCGTAGGTAATTTCTAAAGTCTGCTGGTTCCAAGTAGTTCAAAAAGTTCATAATTCATAATTTTTCGTGGAGCAAAAATTCTTTCAACCATCTTTTTCGCCTTTTATTTATTTCGATTTTCATTGAGCCAACAGCTAAGCCTATGAGAAGACAAATTTTTTGTTGCTTTGACAGAACTCGAGCCATTAAGAAGATGTCTGGCCAAAATCGCCGCGTGGTCACAACTGATTTAGTTACTAATTAGTCTCCTTTTTAGGATCCTAGCTAGGACTTCTTAATTTAGTGCAATGGAATAAGCGCTTTATAAAGCGCTTATTCCATATCACTAATAAATTTAGAAGTTCTAACGACATCTTGTGACCACGCGGCGATTTTGGCCAGACGTCTTCTTAATGGCTCCAGTTCTGTCAAAGCAACAAAAAATTGGTCTTCTCATAGGCTTAGTTGTTGGCTCAATGAAAATAAAAATAAATAAAAGGCGAAAAAGATGGTTGAAAGAATTTTTGCTCTACGAAAAATTATCAAACATGAACTTTCTGAACTACTCGGAACCAGCAGACTTTAGAAATTACCTACGAATGGATTCCAGATCGTATAACATAATATATATTGACTTTAAAACAGATTTAGCAGTTCCCAAGGTTGAAACCATCTGGCAACACTGATTTAGTCAGTTAGAAGCCACACTTTTCCCGATTTAGTACACTAATTAGTATCCTAGCTTTCTAAATGTTATTTCACTTGACTAAATTTTTTAGGATCCTAGTTAGAACTTCTAAATTTAGTGAAATGGAATAAGCGCTTAAGGAACAACAACCATAGACAATAATTAGCGGATTACAGGAAAAATTCTAGCAACACCAAAAAAACGGAAATCGCTTTTTCTGTGACGTCATGGGCGGAGTTTAGTTGAAGATCGAATTCGGATTAGGTTGGCGGGCGCGGCCATCTTGGTGAATAAGTGATCAGGCGATTCAGTTTTAGTTAGTGAAAAATCATTAGTCATCCACAATGTCGGAAAGGGAAGATAATGTGTACAAAGCTAAACTAGCCGAGCAGGCTGAGCGTTACGATGGTAAGTACATATTTTTGATATATGTGTCGAATTAGAATGATAATTCCTCTTTTCTTAGTTGCCGACAGATGAGAGATATTTCTCTAGTTTTAGTTGAAATTCCACTACTAGAGCTCTGTTTTACCTCAGTTTGTACACACAATGTTGTAAAACTTAGTTTCAAATGCTATCTATGTTAAATTTTAGGCCAAAATCAATTTTACTCGTAAGGCTTGGCCACCGATCGATGCGTCATCCGCCGGTGGGATGTCCTTACCCTTACTCTTTACAGTACATAAAGAACTAAAACGATTACCACCCCCAAATGAACGTCGGTTTTATATACCGATATACTTAAATATGTAAAAATTGCGACTCAAAGTCAATGACGACAAAATTTCATCTATATGCATTCATCTTAAATTTTCGATCGATGCAAGCGAACTCATTCATGCATAACTTACCTTGGTGATTGTAAAACCTCGACTATAATTGAAAAAAGCCTGAAATCAATAATTGTAGAATACGACTGCCCATTGTTCGTCATTGATTTCCTGTGATACTTTTCTATGAATTGCTACTATAAGGTGTCGTTCGTCTTAACTTCTTATACGAGCAAAAACCCATTAGAAACCTCGCTGCTCGGTATTGCATAGTAATGGAGGTTTCATTCAAATGGCAAAGGCCAAAGACCAAATATCGAGTGATGTTAGTTGCGTTTGTTTTACGACATTGTGAGCTACGAGTCGAAGTTAGTTTTTACGACGTAGGGATCATATTTCGACATTGAGGAGTGTAGTCTGATGAAAAACTAATTTACGTGTTATTATTTCAGAAATGGTCGAGGCCATGAAGAATGTGGCTTCACGCAACATCTCTGACAATGAATTAACAGTTGAGGAGAGGAACCTCCTCTCTGTAGCGTACAAAAATGTGATTGGTGCTCGTCGGGCTTCATGGAGGATAATTTCCTCAATTGAACAGAAGGAAGAAACCAAGGTGTGTTTCACAATCAATAACTTCTATTGTTTTATATTTCAGTGGAATCAATGAATTTTTGTTTTACAATTTGTTATTACATAAGGATGTGTAAGGAAGAACTTTCTATAAAGCTATGTAAGATACTTTTTTTTTTACATCATTTATTATTAGATCTAATATCAATACATTCCAATAAGACAAGAACAAAGCTGTCTAAAAGGTTAAAATTATTATTTGTACATGCTCATAAAAAGTAGTATCATGACTAGCAATGTTACTAGATAATAAAAACTAACTTCTTTTATTTCAGGGAGCAGAAGACAAACTTAACATGATCAGAGCATATCGTAGTCAAGTTGAGAAAGAATTGAGGGACATCTGTTCTGACATTCTCAGTGTACTGGACAAACACCTCATCCCCAGCTCTCAGACTGGAGAATCTAAAGTTTTCTATTACAAAATGAAAGTAAGTAAAAGCTATTACATTATAAAAGGAGGTTTGGGTATGCAATAAGTTTTTTTTTATTCTGTTTTTACTTTGATTAACTCATCAAGCCCCATACGGCCACCGGTGGTCGTGACAACAATAGAATACAATAGCATTTCCAAGAATCCGCGATCGAAGGGTTAAGAGAGTATAACGTTCTAGGTTTCACCTATTTGTATTTTTTTTTGCAACAATATGATAAGATGGAAATAATATCTTTATCAAATTATTTGGATGATAACAGGTGTTATGATACTACTATACTAAAAGTGAGTCAAATGTTTTATAACGCTATACATAGTATAATATGTATAAATAAATACATGAAATTACTCTTTCTCTGTGCAAACAATTGACAGATAAGGATTATGCAACTTTGCGGAATAATTTTAAGTTTGAACCTATAATTGCATAGAAACAAAGGTACTATGTATTAAAAATTGCCTTTAAGACTTTTGATCCCCCATATTAATGACGCTGTAATGCCATTTGAGATAACAGATAATGTCATGCTTACTTTGAGTTATCTGGTACTGTTTGATCCTGCTGATAAAGTGGACAAATACAAATATTTACTACATCATTCAGTACCAACCATAGAGCTTAGTTTTGTGTAGTTTTGAGTAGTTAATTTTGTCTTTTTCTTAGGCCCCTTATACAATGCGACTTTTAACAGCGATGCAGTCGCGCGTTTTTGAAACGCGCGATAGCATCGCGACACCAGCAATTTTTACATCGATGCTGTCGCGCGTTAGTATCGATACAGTTGCGCGTTAGCATCGATACACACGCGCGACACCAGCAATGAACAGATTTTTGCATCGATGCTGTCGCGCGCACGTATCGATACAGTTGCGCGTTAGCACACGCGCGACAGCATCGATGCAGACGCGCGTTAGCATCGATGCAGAATTGCAGACGCGGGGTAGTGGGGGCATGACTTGCCGTCATCACTTCACTCACGTCACGCCTCGCATCGATACAGTCGCGATGCTAACGCGATACAGCGTCATTGCTGCATCGATACTGCATCGCTACAGTTCAATGGCCAGCTTCTGCATCGCGACAGCATCGCTACTGTATCGATGCTTAAAGTAGCGCAAGTGTGTAAAGGTGGACCGTTTGCGAATGCATCGATGCTGCATCGCGACAGCATCGCGACTGCATCGCTGATAAAAGTCGCAGAGTGTAAGGGGCCTTAAATATATTTCTTCTTGGTAATTTTTTTTATGCCTGATATTCAATTGTCAGAGAAAATGAATGTCGAACTTAGTATAAGTCCTTATATTTTAAAGATGAAAATCTTATTTATAATATAATCTGTTTCTTAACATTGGCTTCAAGAATTTCTAATTTATTTTGTATGTAAGAGGGTTTGAGGGAATAAATATAATCTTCCAGCCTAAACTGATCCTAGAGAATGATGCTATATTCAGTTATTTATAACTTATTTTGGTCTTATAGCAATACCTTTACATAACATGTTAACACACCCTAAGTGAGGGGTGTGTCTGGAATTTACATATTGAAGTTTTTATGTAACAGTGTTACTAGGGCATTCCGTGATGTTTTTTGTTTCAATTAACGTTCTTTTGAAGGTTGTTTCATTGATTGAATGCATACACTTACATTGGTTAAAATGGTTTTGGTAATTGCAATTATTTATGTGTAAAAAGATATTATGTTCCAAAAAGTAAAGTCTTTTGTGTGGAATTTTATGATATAAAGTAGACGCGCGACACGTCATTAACAAGCAAATTACTCACTAATGACTAACTTGATAATTTCTTTCTAAGTGAAGAATGTATTATGAAGGCCATATTATTAGTACAACTTTTTTTATATACTCAGACAAGTTTTAAACAATAAGTTCCAAGTCCACTGGTTTTTTATCAGCAATGAGATTTTATCATATTCATATCCTTTGAAATATTGATGATATACATAAAGTGACTTTTTGTACCTAAATAGCCACATTTTTATTAAGTAAATGGCAAATGTCTGGCTTTTGATGAACATGTATGTGTGAGTCCATACTAATAAATCTAATTATACTCTGGAAGTTTTCAAAGCAGGATGCAAGCAATAAATATACTAATAGAACTAAATTATGAAAATGACAGATGATTAACACTAATTTATTAAGTTAAGAAATAACATCCCTTTTGGAATAAAATAATGGAAACAGGGGAGACCTTTGTCCAGCAGAGGGACGCCAATGATTGTTAATAATAATGATTATAATAATAAAAGCCTTCATTCACTGACCACTTAAATTTAACAGGATATACTTAATATTAAGAATACAGTTGTTACTTGTTACATAACTTAATTTAAACTAAAACTTCAACTAATCAGCAACCATTTTGTTGGTCAGGTTGTCCTTTGACATAGGCCTCCCCTAGTTTCTTCCAATCTCTCTATTACGAGCTAGCCTTCTCCATCCTTTTGGTAGATTCGAGAGGTTAATGAATTTTTCTGAAATTATTTAGTTTCACATGAAACTAATTTCTGTTATTTAAATTTTTTTAGGGTGACTACCACCGATACCTTGCGGAGTTCGCGACGGGCAATGACCGTAAAGAGGCAGCCGAAAACTCACTGGTCGCCTACAAGGCGGCTTCGGACATTGCCATGACTGAACTTCCACCTACCCACCCCATTCGTCTCGGACTGGCACTTAACTTCTCAGTAAGTTCACTTTTACTTAATAATTTTAGTAAATTGTTTTTAATTACCTTTACGAGTTGATGACAAATAGGAGTTTTGTGTTTAACCCTCCGTGTACGAGGTGGGGTATGTCATAACCCAGCAGTAAAAAAATTGATACCATTTTTAAACGAAAAAAGCGCGCCAGTTGGTTTTCTCAGTAGCTGAAAATGAGACTTTGCTGCTTGAATTCCTGCAAAATATTCAGTCCGATATCTTTCACCAATTCTGGGACATGTGCTTAAAGTGCGCTGGGGTATCACATACCCCACCTAGTACGGCATGTAGCAAAAAAGGTAAGTGTAACTTCTTTTGTTTTTTATTTACATGTTTAATTTGGTGTTTAACTTGATGATATTTTATTTGCTGGTATAAGTTTCACTAAAACATGTCTCGATTATCGAAAAAATATATTTTACAAGCACCAACCAAAGATGATGATTGTGACGCTGAGTTAATGAATACCGAATAAGAATCGGATGGTGATGGAGATCAAATCAGTGATACCGGCTATGTCCTATACCAGGGCTTCCCTTGGGACTTTGCCATTTCTTTATGGCGCCCCTCAACCCAGCCCCCAAAAATACTTTCCAATTTTAGAACCAGCCTACATAGGTTATTATAAAAACACTATTTGGACGTTTATATTTTTATTAAGAAATAAATCAAAACAAGCATAAAAATTAAAAAAGATATAATTTATGAAAGCTATTAAAGCCAGCAAGGCTGGCTAATGTGAAGAATGCGCTTGCTTTTCTGAGCATAGCTTCTGAAACCGGGGATGTGTGAATGACATATTTGGTTGTGTTGACATTAACATACAAATTTTTGCGTCCAAATAACTGTCAATATTACGGAAACTTAAGTGACTTCTGTTTTATATTGTTTATTTTAAATTTATGTTGTTAATATGTTAAAACTAGATATACTATAGTATTAGAAATTGAGAAGAATTTGATTGTAATATGTGCCATTTTATTTCAGTACTGAACCAAAGATTTTATAGTTTAAAGTTTGAAGAAAAAGTCAAGTTTTTGTACTTTTGTTTATAAAATTTATATTATAATGTATAATTGAATTTATTTCACTTAAACCCATTCATTATTAGGTATTTAAATTATATTACTTATTATTTTACAATCATAAGGAACAATTTTTCGGATTTAATTAACTACCTTATATTGTTGGGGTATAGCATACCCCACCTAGTACACGGAGGATTAATCATTTTATGCAGTCAAATACAAGAAGTCGGAAATTTCTGTTGAGACACAAATATGCTGTTTTAGGACTGTTTCTTCCTTTTAGTGACCTGTGAGGCCTCTTATCTCACAAGATTATTAAGAAATATAAACGGACCGATTTATTTTACTCTCTCTTCTCACACTTCTCACATTACACCGACACTATCTCACCTCGCAACATTGCAATAAAACATAAGCTTAATAGTCTGCAACATGAGGGTGGAATTAACGTGACTGCCACACATTACAGGTGTTCTACTACGAAATCCTGAACAGCCCAGACCGCGCGTGCCGGCTCGCGAAGGCGGCGTTCGACGACGCGATCGCGGAACTCGACACGTTGTCCGAGGAGAGCTACAAGGACTCCACCCTTATCATGCAGCTGCTGCGGGACAACCTCACCCTGTGGACGTCCGATATGCAGGGTGATGGAGAGTCGGGTAAGAATATTACTCTATTTGTACAATTTTGGTTAAATGATTTTTTTAAATGTTGATTTGAAACAAAGTTGTTGATTGCTAATTTGTTTTGTTTTGTGTACACAGGTGAGGCTGAACAGAAAGAACCAGCGCAGGATGTCGAAGATCAGGACGTGTCGTAATACTTTTAAACGTTCTATTTTAAATATTATAAAAATTAAATATAATATCATGTAAGACCCAGCCCCATTATGACAACTGGTTGTTAAATTATTATTCTCAAAAACTTGTTTCCGAGACGTTTCTTACTCATTACAAAAACACTTTCGATTGGCAGTTATAAAGTCTTTCGCCATTTATCGTTTGGGTATTGGATCAAATCTTCAAGGAGAGAATATACTTCAAAATAATACGTCTTTTGATATAATAAATGTTGCGTTTAACATTAAGTAAATTATATTTAAATCGAGTACTTCGGTATCGCATTTTAACTGTATGTTCTAAGAATGTATTTTCCTGACGGTTGCGTCGTGTCGATCTCTAACGTTGAGCTTCTCCCGTGGACGGCCCGCCGTCCACCCCTTCTATATTATGAATTATGATAGTGAACGCTAATAGATTTTCCATCTTTCGACACCTGAATATTCCGAGGTGGAATTGTAAATTTTCTAAGTATTTTATACTGTAAAATGAATGTTCTCGATTCTGTCGAACGTCGGCCGCCGCCCTAGCGCCCGGTCGACGTCGCTATACTCGTATACACTGTAGTGAGTGTATGTATCTCGTGAATGTAATAGATATTATTTATCCATCGCTTATCGGCGAATTCGTTTTGCACAAATAGTCGTTTTACGTGGACGTCCGACGTCGCCGAGTCGACGCCGACTCACCTTACGTGCGCAGTTATTTTAGGATCCGTTTCCGTGAGCCCAGTCGATGTGTTACGAGATCATTTCATCAAGATTGTGAACGGCAACATCGTCGTTAACTTTTTCGGTAGTCTTTCACAACTGAGCTAACTGTTATATATGGTGTCGACTGGTTTCATGCGAATTCTTTGTATCTGCTAGTTACTTACGGTAGCGTTAATGCTCGTGCGTCGCCCAAGTTATACTAGATCGATCGCATGTGTCGCCGCAAGTGAGCCGCCGCCCCGACGCTCGCGGGCAGCGTGGGCGGGGCACGAGCGTGGTGGTGCGAGTGCGAGCGTCCGCCGCGCCTACCGTGTAGCGCCGCGGCGCTCGAGCGAGTCGGAGCGCGCTTCCTTCGTATTATATAATTTTGGAGTATTCACACTGAATTGCTTTAATTACTTACGAGTATTGTGATAGATTTTGTATATTATAATTTATTTTTTAATTTCGCATGTCTGCTAAAATATCGCTGTAGCGCTACGTCTGTTTTATTCTCGCAAGATAACACGGTAGGTCTAAAGTTGTGGTAGGTTAAGGTTCCGGGCCGAGTTAATCGTTTAGCTGCAGCGCTCGAAGTGCGAACACATTCCATGTTCCATCGCTGGCCGACGGCGCGGGCGGCGGCTCGATCGCGGCGAACGTCGCGGTGAGCGTGCCCGAGTAAGATATTAGCGTTATTTTATTTGAATTTTGTAATATTGCATATATTATTGTTAATTTATCCACAAAATTTACTGATGCAATTAGCCTTAGAGTAATGCAATATTGATTTATGTCCTACCACCTACATGGAAATTTATTGTAAATGACAGTGTAAATCTAATAATAAAAATTTAAAAGTCTGGGCATGTTTTATTTCAAAACCTACGCCTGTAATTGTATTGTTCATTTTCATTACTCTTTGTTACATTATAATATCATTTTAAAACAATAAAATTTAATTTAATCGAATCTACAGGAAGGAATCGAAAATACAGGATACTTTTATCCCGGAAAAAGATTCGGTTCTCGCGCGATAAAAGATTTTGGGGGTCATCTAGTAATGTATATATCAGGTAATTTAATTTTTAAATAACATCCAACCATCCATCCATTTTTCCATTTTTACTAGAGTTGAAAGTAGTGTTATTTAAAGTATGTGTGTGTAAGTGACAAGTGTTATGTAGTTTCAAAATAAAATACGAAACTTGCTATGATCCATATATTTGTTGAGATCGTTTACATATTATTACATTAATTTAACGAATTGTAGTGGTCTGATTTAATAGAAAGTTTTAAATATAATAATTACCTACATGTATATACACCACAGGGGTATTCCTTAATAATAAAACTATTATTAACTATAATAAAAATAATTGAAGTTTTGATAACATAAGATATGAATAACATTGATTATTTTATTATTAAAACTATTATACACAATTTTCACTCCATCGACATTTCATAACCACAATTTAATTCATCAAGCCCTATACGGTCACCGGCGTCCGAGACAATAGAATATCTATTGTGTCTCATTTTCCCACGATCGACGGGTTAATTTTGAGACTAAAATACATTTGTATCACTGATAATAAAATAACATTATGCGAGTAATGAGTATAAAAAATAATAAATATAATAATTAACTAGAACTTTATTGTGAATATTAAAAAGTAACAAATGCCAACAGGTAATATAATATGACTAGGGTTGCCAAGTTTCTCTACAAAATTTCTGGATCTCAGTTTAAAATGTTACCTGAAGTTTGAAGGTGCGCGTATTTCATTTTATAAAATAAGATTTTCACATAAAAAACAACACCCTCACCAATAAAGATTTACGCAGCGTATAATAACTGTTTCTGGTATCTATGTTTGTGTTTTCTCATAAAGACAAGTAGACCTTATATAGTAATTAGCAGTATAAATATTTCACGATAGGCGGGTAATACTTTAACACAACATTTAAAGAGTATTTTGTGCTCCGGGCAAATTAATATGACCTATCTCCTATATGGCTTTTAATAATAAAATGTTGGCAACCCCAGTGGTCAAAACAATTAAACTGTTAATTTTATTAAGTAAATTGCTATATTAGAAACTATTATCATCGTTTAAAACGATATTTTTTAAAATAAAAATAAATATATTTTCTTAACGTGTTTCGTTTTAATATTTGGAATGTTTAATGGCAATCGAATTCGAAACGCCTCAGTCTGATATCAATAATTTTAGCTGCAAAAACATGAAGCACTAAAATAATAAATGACATGAGTCAAAGTATAACATTATATTAAAAAATTGCATGTGCCCTAAAACAATAAATCACAATTATAGGATATCTGTGTAATGTGTTCCTAAAATATTTGAGCGAAAGTAAGTTACTTCTCAACAAATCTTTGTGATTTTACTTGACGCAAAAAACGACATACAGGAAGCGATATTGAAATAATCGTTAAGTGATCGGTTGTCACAGCTTTCAACACGAGGCCGGAGCTTTCCAACAGCAAATTCTCGATATAACTGTTAGGCCGTGCGCCCATCTGCGTCGTCGCGGGCGGCCGCGACGGTCTCCCCTCTCTCGCAGGCGGCCAGTATAATTAACAAAAAGACACGGATAACGTAGCGGCGCTCACTGATTTTCTAGAAACAGTTCCGCTCGCGTGCACCGTACGTGACCGCCACCGCCACCGCACGTGAGGCCCGTACAGCCGTCGCACGCGCCGCGTGCGACGGCTGACCTGCCTCAACGCAGCGCTGCTCTATGGGATGAGATGAAACAAGCACGCCTCGCGGGTAGCCGCGCCGGGCGCACGCTTAACGCAGCGAACGCCCTTACTGGCCGTCAAGCGATTATCAAAAGCAACGTGGCCGCACACGATGACTGCTATGGGATATTTGCACATTACTTAACGCCAACTCAACTCAGATTGCTATCGTAATGTAAGCTTTGTTTTGCAGCTTAAGAGTGAATTCGTTAACTTTTTTACCATTTGACAAAATATCCACTCTTAAATTGCATAACTTAATGCTTAGATTTGAATGCCTTATTATTGTATAACTATTGTTGACGTTACACCTATCATGCGTCACACTTCACACATTGCGCACGAGAGATGCTCTGGCTGACGTCAAACAGGCTGCCGTCGGCGCGAAGCCGCGTCGCTCATAGTTCAGTAGGTAGGCGGCGATAGATGACGTCACACTTGCTACGTGAGCGCGCACGAGGGTTGAGCCGGCTGCGTGGGCGGTACTGGCGGTGTGGGCGGGACATCTGGCAGGTAGCTGTCGGCGCGCAGGCCGCGTCGCTCGTAGAACAGCAGGTAGGCAGCGGCGGGGTCTAGAGCGGGCGCGGGGAGCACGCGGCAGGAGCTGTCGTTGTAGCACAGCCACGCGCCGCGAGGGTTGCGAGCATACGCCACGTAGTGACCGCCGCTTAGCTCGCCCGAGTGCGACTGGAAATTGACAGTAGATTTAAATGACAACGCTCCACTGACCTCCATTAAATACAAGTACGCTGGACCTATGATACCCACTTTTTTGTGCCTATTTGAAGCGGAATCAGCGCCCCCAGTGAGAGGGAAGAGAACTAAATTTGACGTAACTTGCAAATGGCCGCTTAATCGTTATTGGTTGTCATCACTAGTATTAGTTCCAAATACTCCCACTACTGCTGTCAGCGCCAATATGGCGACTTTCAAATACCTTTCAAACGTCAATTTTACGTCAAATTTAGTTCCTATCACTCACATTGGGGGAGCTGATTCCGCTTCAAATAGGCACAAAAAATAGCTGTCATTTCAAAGGGTATCATTAATCCAGCGTACTTGTATAATGGAGGTCAGTGCAACGCTCACAATAATGTAGATACAGTCTGTATTTTATATATTTTAATAAACTAGAGATCGCCCAATGGTCGAAATTCGACCTCAAATAAAAAAAAAATATAATTTTCATATTTCCACGATTTTCTATTTTTCTATTGATATTCTATTGTCAAAATATTGACTTTATTATTTTTTATACAATATAATTCCTGCGACAGAATAAAGTCAAATGATGACAGACTGGCCGTGTAATAATAATTGTCTTAACAGTATTTAAGACTAGACGTTCCGCGCGGCTTCGCCCGCGTAAATTAGATATTTCACAGACAAATCAGTCTACAAAAAATAGCCTATGATCCTTCACGTGGTCTACTTCTTATCTGACCCAAATAACAGACAATAACTCTAGTAGTTCGTGAGATAAGCCCTTTCAAATAATTTCCCCCGTTTTTTCCACATTTTCTTCTATTTCTTCGCTCCTATTAGTCTTAGCGTGATAAAATATAGCCTTATAGCGTTCCTCGATAAATGGGCTATCTTACATTGAAAGAATTTTTCAAATCGGACCAGTAGTTCTTAAGATTAGCACGTTCAAATAAGCACTTTCAAATAATTTCCCCCCGTTTTTTCCACATTTTCCTCTATTTCTTCGCTCCTATTAGTCTTAGCGTGATAAAAGATAGCCTATAGCCTTCCTCAATAAATGGACTATCTAACACTGAAAGAATTTTTCAAATCGGACCAGTAGTTCCTGAGATTAGCGCGTTCAAACAAACAAACTAACAAACTCTTCCGCTTTATAATATTAGTATAGATTATGTATCGAAATTGCAACCCCGTCGATCGTGGGAAAACGAGACACAATAAATATTCTATTGTGTCTCGATCACCGGTGACCGTATGGGGCTTGATGAATTAATCCTTCCACCGCGGATTCTTGGAAATGCTATTGTATTCTATTGTTATCGCGTCCCACATGGGCCGTATGGGGCTTGAGGGTTAATAATAAAATTTAAATAAAATAAATAATTAAGAGGGGCTCCCATACAAAAAAAACACAATTTTTACCTATTTTTTGCTCTGTAATGGTACGGAACTCTTCGTGCACGAGTCCAACTCGCACTTGGCCGATTTTTTTTCATATAAAGCAATAATAATAGGCCAAGTGTGAGTCGGACTCACGCACGAACGGTTCCGTACCGTTATAGAGGAAAAATTGGCCAAAAATTGTGATTTTGTATGGCAGCCCCATTATGTTTTTATTTTATTTAAATATTATTATAAATTATTAAAGTAAACATATTATAACCTAGGACTTTATAAAAATTTCAAGTGCCTAGCAGTTGCCATTATTGAGTACCAGGAAAAAAGGCCAAAAAAATCACGTTTGTTGTACAGGAATTTTTTCCAAAAAAATAAGTATCTAGTATAAACAAAATAAATTTAATATTTGATGGGGCTTCCATTCCACAAACAAGATTTTATTGGCCTTTTTTAGGGTTGCGTACCCAAAGGGTAAAAACGGGACCCTATTACTAAGAATTCGATGTCTGTCTGTCCGTCTGTCTGTCTCCAGGCTGTAACTCAAGAACGGTAATAGCTAGAGAGTTGGAATTTTCACAGATTATGAATTTCTGTTGCCGCTATAACAACAAACAAAATAAAATAAAATTCAAGGGGGGCTCCCATACAAAATACACAATTTTTGGTCTATTTTTGCTCTATATTGGTACGGAACCCTTCGCTCTTGACCGATTATTATTTGCAATTACGAGTACTTCCGTAATGCTACGTCCGCACGTTTGGCGTTAGCTACAAACTCCAAATCGCCACAAATGGACACAAACTTTTGGCTTGATTTCGAAATCCATCCACACGCTTGCGAGTGAGTTAGTTTGTTTTGACGCGGCAAGCATGACGGACGTCAAAGTTGCTGTATCGGCTATAACATTAGGCTTAAGTTATTTTTATTATAAATATAAGAAAACGATTGTAAAAAAAACCACGACCATCAGAATATCTTTCTTGGTTTTCAGTTCCTTTACTGATTTATTTAATAACTTACTAAGGCAACTCCATGCATCGGCTACTTTTTTTATCCTTGTGGTCACTATTGCTAGGATCCCAAATAAAAGGCTCCCCCCCTGGTAACATTCCAGGTTTTTTTTTATGAAATAAGGGGGCAAACGAGCAAACGGGTCACCTGATGGAAAGCAACTGCCGTCGCCCATGGACACTCGCAGCATCAGAAGAGCTGCAGGTGCGTTGCCGGCCTTTTAAGAGGGAATAGGGTAGGGGATTGGGCCTCCGGTAAACTCACTCACTCGGCGAAACACAGCGCAAGCGCTGTTTCACGCCGGTTTTCTGTGAGAACGTGGTATTTCTCCGGTCGAGCCGGCCCATTCGTGCCGAAGCATGGCTCTCCCACGTATAAAATTTAAAACGTGTTCGTTAGACCACCAGTCATTCATTTTTATCGAAAGCACACACAGACGTATAGCACGTCTGTTCGCTTACAGAGCATCGATGAGAATGAACGCGCACAAACGTGTGGACGAGTGGCAAACGCTTGCGGCAAATTCTCTTTGATTTGTGTTCAAAAACCGACACTGGGTCGGATCGGCTACAAGTCTGTGCAAACTTAAACAAACCAAGCCAAACTCCCTATCCACACGTTTGGATTTGTGACCATTTGTGACGATTTGTTGAGGTTTGGCAAACGTGCGGACGGGCCATAAAAATATACATAAGAATCAAACTTGTAAAGAATTAATTATGCAACAATCTTATAATTTTTGTAAAAAAATGAAAAATAAAGAAGATGTGGTCAAAAATAGGCACCTTCAAACCAATATGGCGGCTAAGGCGCCTACCACACGTGCATGCTTGACCACAGTTTTGCTTGCGCATGCCGGCTTGTACACTGAACATTGTGCGTGTAGTTGGTAAAACGGTAGTATGCACAAGCCCTAAAGTTTGGCTTCACGGTTTTTAAACTTGCTTGAAATTCTGGCATGCAAGCCTTCGTGTACCAACTTGTCTGCGCGTGTGGTTAGACGTTCAGTGTTCAAGCCAAGTTGTTTATACGCCAATGATCTCGGCAAGAATGTGGCTGTGCCGTGGGGTAGATAAGTCAGTCTTCCGTCTTTTCATACGAGAAGTATGCGCCAGCAAAACTGTGGTCAAGCATGCATGTGTGGTAGGCACCTAACGCACCCGTCGGATTTGGTCGAGCTTTTGAAATTGAGCTATTTATGACCTCTTCTAAACACTAGCGCAAATAAAAACTTTCTATAATTATTAATTTCAGAAAAAATCTAACGCGACTATAGTAATCACAGATCTAGCAAGGTTCGCGCTCTGCGCTTACGTAGTAGAGCTCGACAAGGCTTCAAATGAACGTGGCGAAAAAAGGAACTCACGCTGCAATCATACAAAAACTCCATATTTGAGATGTTTTTGAAAGTTCTCCTTTACCAGCAGCGCCCCGTCCACGTTCATTTAAAGCCTTGTAGCACTTTAATACCGGTGATGAACGCTATAATCTTAGCGGCCCCTACTAGACGAGCAATTTTATTTCGCCATATCACGTATTGCGTAATATATTATTGGCCGTCTAGGGTTGATATTTAACATCGCGCGCCATCAATCTAATTGTCAAATAAACTGTTCAATAAAATTGAAGCGTGATATTGCACAATACAATTGATCGTCTAGGGGCCGGCTTATGCAACAAATCATAGAAATTTTCAAGAAAAGGAATAAATAAAAGCCTTAAAATGTTATCCCGTAGTTACTTTCTAATCTTGGTTGACATTTCAATTTGGAAAAATATTTGAAAAATTGGAAAAATATATTGGAAATTTTTCTTTTTTCTTTTCCTTCATTTCGGAAATTTTTCCATTACCCATACCCACCCCATACCCATTTTTTTACAAAATATAGATAGTAGACCGTCTACTATCTATATTTTGTAAAAATTATTTTTGTATTTTGTAAAAAATATAGATAGTAGACCGTCTACTATCTATATTTTGTAAAAAAATATTGACTTTATCATATTTTTTTTCAACTCTTGTCTCTGGGACTCAGCTGATCTCAGACTGGCCGTGTAAGCATTGTCTAATAGTATCTAAGATTCAATAAAATAACAAAAAATTAAAACCGACTTCCAAGGTAAAAACAATAATAAAATCCTTATAATATGAACTAAAAAGTATTAAATAATGTTTCCTATCTAATAGTGCCTTTTTCCAAATTCGGCTAAACCTCAACTATTTCTGTACCTACTCAATCTTCATCATTTTGAAGTCGGTACCAGATATAGCTGAATCTTCAGTTCTCTGACAGAATAGGTATTTGAAACTTTTGGAACTGGCACCGACTTCAAAATTATGAAGATTGAGTACAGAAATAGTTGAGGTTTAGCCGAATTCGGAAAAAGGCACTACTAGATAGGAAACATTATTTAATACTTTTTAGTTCATATTATAAGGATTTTATTATTGTTTTTACCTTGGAAGTCGGTTTTAATTTTTTGTTAAAAATAATAATTTCACTCTTTTTAGTTACCTAGTAAACCATCGCGTATATTCTACGTATCTTATTACAATTTGTTAAGAGTCACACTCAATGCGATTGTGTATCTTATTCCTATTACGATGTAGATTGTTTTCCTATGTAAGTATTTTCATACTAAGGGTTCAATTTATTACCTCGATCGTGGGAATCGCAGACACAATAGATTTTTAATTGTTATGCGGCATCTGGGTGCCGCTTGGGCTTGATGGGTTAATAGTTAAACTAGTGTAATACCTATCGAAGCAACTTACTTCTCTTTTTTCTTTCGAATCTCAAATGTAATGTTAAATGTGTGCCTTACGCTCTGGAGTTAAGGTTGACTTTGTTATGTTCAATTTTGTGGTACATAAGTCGCTTAGAACTTGAATCATTTATTTTGAAACAACATTATATTTTTATTAAAATCGCTATGAAAAGTACCACCAATTATTATAAGGACATAACGTGATGATATAATTATGGTGTTGTGGGGGCATATTGTATCCATATACAACCATGTGACACTGGTGACTCTGACGTGGTAATGATGATGATGATGATGAATGTAATTTGCATAGTAGCATATGCTTTCAGTTCTTAAAACAGCGCCTAAACCCCCAAACTTGTATCTATAAGGAATCCGGAGTTCTCTTAGTATCTTCGGAACCATAGTATACCTTGGTGCAAAATCTTGCGTTTTGGTAGCATATGCTTAGGATACTTCTCATAAAACCAAAATCACCATATGTTTCCATATAAATTTTGAGGAGATCCCTCGATTACTCATGGATCCCATCATCAGATCACCACTTTTGTGAAAATGGGACCAAATTGGAGGGAAACCTAATAGAACAAAACAAAAATTTTGAAAATCGGTTCACAAACGGCGGAGTAATCGTTGAACATACAAAAAAAAATATATATATTCACAGCCGAACATATAACCTTCTCCTTTTTGGAAGTCGGTTAAAAAACTATAATCCATTTTCAATTTGTCAACTTGTTGTCAACAGACTTCAACCATAAATAAAAGAGTATAATTCGTATGTATAGGCTTGTCACTCAAAAATCTGTCATCTTTCCTAGTGTACGTGTTGTAGTGTGTGTAATGTTTTATTTGTTAAAAAAAATGTATTATAAAAGCATAATTTCAAAATAATATTAGCTCGATGCACTCCTTCACCATATAAACTATAACTGTGCAAAATTTCATTCACCTACGGTTCCCCATTTTTCGTCAAAAGGGATACAAAGTTTTTCACTCGCGTATTAATATATAGATTTAGCATTGTTTATATGTTTCATGTCGATAAAAATATGAAATGTGGAAGTCGAAATACTCACAACGACGGCGTACAATCTGTACTTCAAATCGAACGGATCCTGTTCCGGTAGTAAGTGATGCTGATGGTAATCCACGAGGTTGTCATCTTGCACCGGCGTCGTGGTCAGACTAGTAGACTCCAGCCGCTTCCTGTTCGTAGCGACCGTCTCTTTCACTCTTTCTTTGCTTCTCACTCGTTCCTCTGTTGGACTTTCCTTCTCTTTCTCGAAGTCACTATCGCTTTCTGATATGGGGTCTTCTATATCTAGTAGCGCTGAAGAACGCCTTTTCGAAGCGTTCTTTAGTTCTATATGCCTGAGTATTGTCTCTTGAGGCACTGAAGCGAGATATGGCGTTGGGTCGAAATCTTGGAAGGGGAAGTTGACGACCTTCTGTGATTTAACCCACTTGTTGTTTACATATTGGAAACGTTTGAGGTGTATGATCTGAAAGAGAAAAATAAGTTTTTACAATTTGTTTGTAATACTTGTGAATTTCATTAAAAAATAATTAAAACTCATACATTACATTATGTTTAATGTCACAAACAGTAGGTAACTATTGTTTGGATTTGGTCGACGAATTCAATAGGGAACACGCAAATATAATATTTATGAAAATTTTGCTATTAAAATGTTGAAAAAATATAAAAGCAGGGGCCACTGCAAGTTTAATATTTTATAAAATATTGTTTTTTTTACAAAAATTACGAATTAAAAGCAACTTGAAACGGAACGGACTTCAAAACACCAATCAGCGTTCAGTGACGTCACACCTGCTATCCCCGCGTTCCATTTAGCGTTGAAAACGATCAAAACGCTCAAAATGCCTGCTATTTTGAGCGTTTTGATCGTTTTTAACGCTAAATGGAAAGCGGGGCAGGACAGTAGTAACGTCATACAGACCATAGATCCGTTTTGGCGTCAAAATTTAAATTGACAATTTTAAACTGCATTTTTTTTCAGTAAATTCCAGTGTTTTAATTTTTTAATATACTTGTGGTCTATTCTACATGGAGTTCTTTAAAATAAACAAAAATAAAAATATTGCATCTTCCCTATTCACGCCCTTCAAAAAGTACAGGATATAGGCTCAATATCACTTCGTTAATTATACAGACTCTTGCCAAGCCACTTTCGACCACCCATACGGATAGTCGCCATATCTGCAGCTTCTTGGTGGCGGCACGCCTCGCAGTGGTAGCGCTGCTCGAGTTTCCTCTGACATGAAGGCGCAGAGACATCTAGCGAGGTTTATAGATAGCTAAATATTGCTGTTGCCAAACGACTTTGGACTTTAACCACTCACCAATACGGGCGGTAGTCGCCATATCTGCAGCTTCTTGGTGGCGGGCTGCGCGCTGCGGCACGCCTCGCAATGGTAGCGCTGCTCGAGTCTCTCCTCTGACGTGAAGGCGCGGAGACAGCTGGCTAGGTCGATGGGCCGCGCCGCCGCCGCCGCGCACTCCGCCACTGACTCGTGTTCCTGCCACGCCTATACAAATAGGAAAGGAAAATAAATTAAGTAGAAGGCATTATAGTATTATATGTTTCGTCTACGATACCCGGAATCCATCTTGAGTCAAGCACACGTCTTTTTGTCGATTATTTTTTCCGACTTCGATATCCAGGAAAAATAAAAGGTAACTTTTATTACTCTCCATTATTTCGATACTATAGCACAGAGGAAATTAAAATGCGTTAGAAAGTGTAGTGAAAAAGTAGTGAAAATTATAAAATTTTCCATAATTTAATATTAAAATTGTATAGTGTTTCTGATTTGGAGCAATTTTACAGTTTTAAATTAAATAAAAAAAATGTTCACCATTCTCGGTACAAGAACAACAAAAACCTTAATAATACCTTAATAATATAAAAGCGAGACAAAAAATATAATCAAGGTCGGCAATGAACCTGCAACTCTTCTGATGTTGCGAGTGTCCGTGGGCGACGGTAGTTGCTTTCCATCAGGTGTGCCGTTTGCACTCATTTATCATTACCTTCATCAATCATTACCTTCTCCCGCGCGGCCTGGTATCGTAAATGGAGCGCGGTGGGATCCCAGTCCACCGCAAGCTGCGCGCCCGCTGGCAGTGCCGCTAGCCGCAACCGCCGCACGCAGCCGCTGCCCTCACGACCCTGGATCATCATATTCGGGTTATTTATTTATTTATATCTATTCATCAACAGAATATTATCTTTGTTTCATTTTTTTTCCCAAGCTTCAGGAATTTTCCAATACAAAAGTAAAAAAAAGTTACTCTTTCAGCGCTGCTGCTTTCGCAGTGAACTCAATGCAGGGGACACATATATACACCCTAAACTAAAGTATTATCACTTAGTTTTGTAACACCTTATATATCGATATAATGGACCTTAAAAAATATGTCATAAACTCATAAATGATAATATACTATCAAAAAGTTGATTCATAGGCAGATGGCGGACCTACCTATTTTGGTCGCGTTTTGTCAAACCCAGCCGACACATGACGACATGAGTCGACGTAATTAAGTTAACATATTCCGACCAAACGTCGTAGATCCGTCAACTGCCTATGAATCAATTTCTTCGATGGTACAAAGCCTCACCCCGGAGTCCCTTCGCGCCTCTATCTCCCGGCTGAACTTGGCCTTGGCGACGGGCGAGTTGCTGTCCGGCACGCCACTCGCGGTGCTCGTGCGTGAGTGCCGCCGCATGCGGTATGTACTGGCTGTAGAGAAATAGTTATCTTTAAAATTATAAAACTTCTTTGAAACTCGCATATTCGCGTTTAAAATCATTTTGGTTTTTTAACTGTAAATCTAAACAATATCAATCACAGTTATCTCAACTCTGATAGGACCTTTCTGTTGACGACACAGGGGTAAATCTCTAACCTAGTCCTAACGTATAACTATTCAAGGTTCGCCATATTTGTCATTCATGTTTTCAATAACGCTTCCAATATGGGAGAAAAAATACAAGCAGAAATATAGTTATTAGAAATATTTTGATAAGTAATGAGGTTAGAAACTGCAAAGCAATATATGTAAGAACAGACTATATTATATAATCTGTGAACACAAAACTGTGTATGTGTGTGTGTGTACGTACGGGTGGGGCTGTCGCACACTAGTGGCGCGTCGTCGGCGGGCAGCGCGCAGCCGCGGCAGAGCGCGGGCCAGCCGCACAGCGCGCACCACGCCCCGCCCGCGTCCACTACGCGCAGTCGGAACGGGAACTCGTAGCCGAGGCTGTCGTCACTGAAAGTCAAAGTAATAAAATAATATAAGAGTCATAGGACGTGAAAAGATAGAACTTGGCCGTCTTCTTTTGATCATACAGTTACGATAAAACCGCAAAATGGAACTTAAATGTCAAAGCAATTTTGAACATGAAACGCGTAGTAGAAATTAAAATACACTTTGGGTCACTTCGTGTCAACAAGACCATTTATTTTTTAAGGTTTTTTGAAAGTAATGTGATTTCAGTATTAAATACGAGACAGTGGACAATCTTCACGCTGAACGCTCGCGACCTTCGACATCCCAAACATCGCAACCAATAGAAACTATATAATTTCGAAATACTCACCAATCAGCAGCATGATTAGCGAGCGACGGCGCGGGTGGGCGGGCCGATATCAGCCTGGCGAGCTGCGCCCACACCGCGGCATACAGCTCGCGGCCGCTGGCGCCGCGCCGCACGCTGACTACGAGCGGGACGCCAAACGTTGCGGGTCGGCAGCGCTGCCACGACACGAAGTACGCGTCGTTGGCTACTTGCTTCCTATAAAATAATTTTTACGGTAAAATAATTTGCGATTATAACTTTCGGCATAAGTAGCTCGAAATATAATAGAATGTTACAGAAATTATATATAATTAGTTATGAAACTTATAAGCGTTTTTATTATCAAAGTAACAAAAATATTAAGGGCGAAGCCAAACGAGAGTAATTTGTGAGTTGTGAGTCGCAGAATTTCGGTTCGGCAGAATTCTACTGCATTCAATTTCATACAAAAGTCCTGTTTGATTCACACGAGCGTAATTTTGTGAGTCACGATTTGTATGAAAAGATATTTACGCGGCAGAAATTCTGCGACTCACAACTCACAAATTACGCTCGTTTGGCTTCACCCTAACTGTTTGCAACGTCGCAACATTGTAACAGGTAAATTATCTTCAAATGTTAAGTTATATAATGTACTAGACGTTCCGCGCGGCTTCGCCCGCGTAAATTAGATATTTCACAGACAAATCAGTCTACAAAAAATAGCCTATGATCCTTCACGTGGTCTACTTCTTATCTGGCCCAAATAACAGAAAAAATGCTCTAGTAGTTCGTGAGATAAGCCCTTTCAAATAATTTCCCCCGTTTTTTCCACATTTTCTTCTATTTGTTCGCTCCTATTAGTCTTAACGTGATAAAATATAACCTATAGCCTTCCTCGATAAATGGGCTATCTAACACTGAAAGAATTTTTCAAATCGGACCAGTAGTTCTTGAAATTAGCGCGTTCAAATAAGCCCTTTCAAATAATTTCCTCCCGTTTTTTCCACATTTTCGTCTATTTCTTCGCTCCTATTAGTCTTAGCGTGATAAAATATAGCCTATAGCCTTCCTCGATAAATGGGCTATCTAACACTGAAAGAATTTTTCAAATCGGACCAGTAGTTCCTGAGATTAGCGCGTTCAAACAAACAAACAAACTCTTCCGCTTTATAATATTAGTATAGATATCTCGCTCTAATGACGTTTCGTGGTTAATGACGTCGCATCGTCTTACGGCCGTTTCCAATATTTGATCTATCTCTGGTTTTGCCCTACTAGAGATAGGAATAGCTCTCATTAGACATTAGAGACATATATTTTATGTCAATTCAATGTTAGCTGCGATCAGTCGTATGTCAAACCAGAGATAGATTGAATATTGGGAACGGCCGTAAGTCATTCAGTGTAAGAATACAAAGAAAATTCGCTTATAATGTTTACATAACTTACCTGTGTATCGCGAACAAATACTTGATATTTCTATTTGTCTCAGCTTCTTCGTTCATTTTGTACATGTTGGACGGGGATGATCCGTATTTGGTTTTGGCGAGTTTTTGCCTCGTGTTCAATGTGAATGACTTCATACTGAGGGTTGGAGAGCTGACGTTGTGCTTTAGCGGCCTATTCGGTAGAGTCCTGCTTCTAATGTCGTTTGGAACTTCGCTGTATGATTGGTTATTGTAGAAAGCGTCCGGTGGGCTTTGAGACATAAGTATTTCTGACTTGGACCGCTGAAATTGTAAAAATTTAATGTCTTGTTATTGCTAAAATTTCGTTATAGGTATAATCCGCGCGCGATCAGAAAGGGATCAGAGTGACAGTTTTGTTTGCTAATGCGTGTGTAAATGAAGTAGCGTTAGCAAAATTTTCTGAACAATAATTTATAGGTTTATACCAATGATGAAAAACTCAAAGCAGATATGTTACTACGGCGCGCGTTGTGAAGATTCAAATACGGCCTAATTGGGTCGTCTGTTATTTAGTCTGCATCGAGCGCAGTCACGAACGTGCCGCGTCTTGTCTTACCTAAATAAATTGAAAATGACGTCGTGCGTGTTTCGAAAATGTACCAATTATAACTCAAAAGAAAACAAAACACATGGAATCTCTTACCAGATGTCTTGATTGCAATAAATACCTCGATTATTTACATTTTCAATTATTTTTTCGAACAATCTGGAAAAAATCGAATTTTCGTCATAGTTCAGGCGAAGAAAGAGACAGCGATACGATTCGACGTTTAAAAATAGAACTGTCTCTTTTATGTAAATGGTTTTTCGTATCTTTTCTTTCACTTATCTGTCAAATTTGTCAATGTTTGCAATTTTGAATTTGAAAATTGTTCGGAAGAGATTTAAGCCGGAAAATAGTATGGACGTAACAGATCTGTATAAGTAGAATATCATTGGTTTATACATAATAATAATAAAATACGTAATCGACCGATTCTGCACATTAAAGATATTACTGTGTTTTTGGTCAAACCTGTGGCAGCTACAACGCTTTCAGTTACTTTTTTCTTATTTTTGAGCAAACCCAAAATTTTCATGAAAAAGATTTCTTGGTAATATTTTACCAATGGCTGTAATTCAGGTATTATTTTATTAATCAATTACTATAATAATATCACATATTACCTATTATTATCACAAAAAAATTAAAACAAAACTTAATAAATGTCCGCGAACAAAAACGTCATTTTGTTTGTCGACCCTACGGCTGGCCAAATGTCAGCGCGCGTCAACAAAAAGCTGTCATTCCGATCTCATTCTGGTCACGCGAGCATTATAATGCAGAGTACTATACAGAAAAATATCGCTGTTTATCTAGTTCTTATTATTTAAATTACAATATTATAGAAAATAATTCATTACGTTTACAAATATATTTTGAACTCCGTATATATATATTTTATATACGTAGTACGTAGACAGATTTTGTATATACGTAGTTATAAAATACAAAATTTACTAAGATATAGAAGCTAAAACTATCTATTTTTTAGTATTTTGCAATACTTTTAGCAGCATTTCTAAAACTCTAACAAGGAAGTTATGATTTCTACGATTGAATGAGCACTAATAATGATTGACTTATAAAAGTAACAAACAACTAAGCAAAACAATTTCTGTACATTAAAAAAGATTTCAGAATAAAAAACGGATTAAGATGGTCACAAAATATTTACACTAGACACAGAAGAGTGAAAAATTTACAAAAATAAGTGCAGATGAGGAAAAATAAACGCCACTATTTACATTTACATATTTACCAGACATTAATGAACTCCTCCAAGTCTTACAAAGAATCGTGTAATAAATTAGTAGATCATTATTATTTTTATATTTACAATTTTGCATTTCTTATTCTTGTGTTATTCCTGAACCCAGTTATTACGTAACGTCGTAACCAAATGTTAGAACTTAACCATTTTATACATTACTTGCCTTCTGAATTATAATATTTTATATCAACCCTTATATTCTCTCGTGCTCACGTATTGTGTGCGTGTGCGTACACACTTTTGCGTATTCATCAGTGTATGCGAACATTTGTGCGCTTCTGTGCAAAATTGTCTCAGAAATCTTACTGTAATATCACGTAATATACATGAAAATAAAATTACTAAAAGAATAATTGACAACCTGACATTTTATGTGCTTAAGAGTATTTTACAATAACAGCTGGGTAAAAATTTTTAACACCATTTACATGTTTTATATTAAGTGCATACATTTATTTCTATCACAATATTATTTTGGGTTCACATTTTTTTAATAAAACAATATCCCCTTCCTAATAAAAATATTTACACAAGGGATACGCTTTACTATGTTTGTCTGGAATTGGGAAGTCTAGAAGAAACAGCTTGAAGCAGTAAGCCTTTTTGCACAATTTTGTAATTTTTATACTTTTTTTGTTGTTATCTCTTTTGTTTTTGTCTCTTTTATGTGTTTTGTGTCTTTTTGTATGTGCAAATAAAGAATTTACTATTATTATTATTATGTTGTTCCTTTTCTGACACCTTTAGTATCGCTGTCATGCAGAAAAAACATTTTACAGCTTATTTATTGTGTAACTTTTTCATTAGTAAGGGGATCAAGGCCGAACTCAGACGTTAAACGATTACTTAACCTTAATTTAATAAACAGTTAGACAGAAACTTTATGTCAAAAATTTTATTAAAGGTAGGCCGGCCGCACATTATAAGAATTTCTGATCAGAAAAATTTCTGCCATCCGATCGACGGCCTCTGAGTTCTGACACTCATCCGTATCGGACGTCAGACACATCAGAACAAAGCCTATGAGCAGAGTGCGTTCCGGAGGGCGTCCGAATTTTTCTGATCAGAAATTCTTATAGTGTGCGGCCGGGGTAAGTCATAAAAATTTTGCCATTTAATTTAATTTAAATTATGTAATCATCAAATCATTCTGAATGCGGCCGTAAGTGTGTGTGTGTTTGTGCGTATGGGATGCGGTGCTAACCTGGAAGCAGAAGAGCGCTGGCATGCACAGCTTGGAGGCGCGCGCACTCACCTGCGCCGCGCCCGCTTCCGCTTCCGCCTCCGCGTCCCCTTCCGCCTCTGAGTACCCGCTCTCCGCGCACTCTGTCGCTATCTCCGCTTCTGACACATTTTTGTGGTAAGGGTCATTGAAGTGTTTGAAGCAATTAATTACATGTCTACGTTACTTATGATAAACGAGGAACTCCGTTCCTACGCCAAAATGTGTTTATCGCGCGTACCGTGACATAGTAACAGACAGACAAACATACATTCAAATTTATAATATTGGTATGGATTTATAAATAGGAGTATAATATACGTAGTACATATACAGGGTGTAACAAAACCAAGTGATAATACTTTAGGGTGTGTACGTGTTCCTCGTAGAGAGTTCATTGTGAAAGTAGCAACGCTGAAAGACCAATTTTTTTTTCTTTTGTATGGGGAAACTCGTGACGCTGGGGCGCTTGGCCATACAAAAGTGAAAAAAAAAATATAGTCTTTCAGCGCTGCTACTTTCACAGTGAACTCTCTACAAGGAACACGTACACACCCTAAAGTATTATCACTTAGTTTTGTAACACCCTGTATAAAGGTATATGTAATGATAGTACTAGGTATACAAAGGAGTACTACGACTATTAGAGTACCTTCAGCCTCATCCTGGAATGTAAGGTGCGGTGTGTCTGTGGGCGGTACTTCGTACGCGTACAAGTCACAGGCGGTAGCGGGCGCGACTTTAGCCCGATCGTCGAGTATGCGACCTACTAGAGCCCCCGAGAGTAGCACCAGGACCATTCTAAAACAAATCATGTTCAAGGTAAGATATAACCTTTTACTAATAGGAAAAAGTTACACAATGAATAAGCTGTACAATTTTCTGCCCTTATCTGTCAAGCATGAATTTAAATTTATTCCTTGTAATTGCTGTTGCTTCTTAAAATTGTACTTAAAATTTCAGTTTCAAAGAAAAGGAGTTCACTACTCTTTATACTTAGTCAATATTACTTACGATTCAGGAGGGAGACCACATAGCTTAGACAGCTTTATCTTCAGGTCCAGGTAAGTTCCTTCGGAGTCTACTCGGACGCCATACTTGATTGGAACTGAGCCGTCAAGTCGTATTACTAAAAGAAATGTAACGCTTAAATTCCAAGTGAATGCTCGCTATTTGTAAGGGTCTTTCTTTCATCCCAGAAAATATGATTTCTTGATCGTAATTATTTTGATTTTTATGTAGGTATACCTATCTCAAATCTATTTCGTAGACCTAAGTTAAGTTGACATCGCTGCTTTTAACTAAATATTGATATAATTTCAAAAACATCCTATAAATACGAACATCGGGAGATATAACGTGATATATAATCCAGGGTTAAGTTAAATACGCACATGTGGGCCCTTAACTCATATTTACCTACTAAATCTACTTCCTGCACTTTATGATTTATCATTAAAACTTTTAATAACAATAATACAATATATAACATTGCTAAATGAATAAGTTAAATTAGAACAAAATCGATGTATAATTATTACTATAATCTATCTTCAGATTATGTAACCAACCTCTCAACTCAGCTCGCACATGCGCCTCAAGCGGCAGCGGCAAGCTCAGCATGTTGAAGGCATCAAACCGCACGGACTCCCGCCCGCACCGGCACCGCACCTTGGACTTAAGCTGCCCGTAAAACAGCTCCGTCATCACCGAGTCGTTGCGCGACACGTGCTGCGACCACGCCTCAGCTGCCACCACCTGTTAGTGAATTATAATATGGTTAGGTCGCATGCAACTTTATGATCACCCTGTGAAATTGAAGGCGTCAATCGGTACACATATTTACCAATAACGTGGAATAGCTACTAAAAACTATAATTGGCTACTACTAAAAACTATGTTAGTTATACGTAACTAAATGACACCTACAACTCCGTTGCGCCAAACTTCGATCATCGCGCGGGAATCGTAAATTCTTCCAGGTTAAAAAGTATCCTATGTCCTTTCCCGGGACTCACTCCATACCAAATTTTTAAACAAAATCAGCGGTTTGTGCGTGAAGAGGTAACAGACAGACAGACAAATTTTTAAGCAAATTCGCTTCAGCGGTTTGTGCGTGAAAAGGTAACAGACAGACAGACACACTTTCGCATTTATAATAATGTGGACGTAGCCAATGCGCCAGAAAAAGACTAGCAGATCTTGTTTATAGTTCTATGCTTCGCAAAAATCTTTATTTGTAACAGGGTATGTAACGTCATAACAGCACAAGTTAGACGCCGAATATTACATTTTAGCAGACGCACTGCCGAAATGTAATATTCGGCGTCTAACTTGTAAGACTTGAGTTACAGGCAGGAGTTGATAATAAATATCCTCGCAAAGCTTACCTGATCGGGCCGCGTGTCAGGGGTGTTAGTCGGTGCAGGGGCGGATACAGGCGGGCTGGGCGCAGGGGCGGCGCGGTTGAGGTCCTCATGCAGTGCGTCTAGGAGCCACGCGAGTAGCTCCTGTGCATCGTGCTGCCCGCCGCCCGCGAGCGCACGAGCGTGACGCGTGACGCACGCGCGTACGCGTAGCGGCGCAACGGAGCGCGCGCTGCCCGTCCATACCTGGAGAATATTGTATTTTACCGTTATATTTTTTTTAGTGATTTACACCTTTTACAATAATTAAAATGTGTGTATTTTATTTTTATCTGATAAATCGGTATATAAATCATTTGACAGACAAAACAATCAATTTTTAATACTAAATAATAGGATCAATATTAATTTAAAGTGATACTATTTAAATATAAATAAATTATGCGATAAAAGAAATTTTTTAGAAGCCGAAACGGTGACATGAAGATTGAAGACCCATTTTTAATTTAATAAGCACTATTTACATTTTTTATGTAATTGTTACATAATAAAATATAATAATATACAAAAGGATCGTCATGTCTTTACAGGAATCATATTTACCTCATTACAGAGTTCACCAAATCGTAACGCCAGTTCTCCTTTAGTTCCTAGTGGATTTGTTGTGTTGACTTCGTAATACTGCATCCCAGAGTTGAAATACCGCGTCAGAGCTTCTGTATTCCATACCTATAAATAAAAGCAAATACTTTGAATAAATATAAGGTTTTAAAAATCTAAGTTTAATAACTCGGTTATTAAAATTTTATAATGTTTATATTGTCCGGACCTATAAATCTTTTGACATTTTATTCATCAAAATCTATTCAGCAGTCGGAGCTGCACATAAAGTTAATATACCTAGCGGAATAGAGAAACAAAGGCCTGAGCAAGCGAGATGTCACTATCAGTAACACTGCGTGGTAAAAAGAGACGTGTGATACATGACAGCAGAACTCTTTTTTTGACGTCCAGTCGGCACTTATCGGCACGTTGACAATTGAATCTCATAGAATTCATTTTCAATCATGCTTGTGTAAGTGTATACGTACACATATTTTACACACAGATGTAAACCAATTTCGGTTTCGTTTGACAGCTCGAGATTGTTGCTCTATTCCGCTAGGTATATTAACTTTATGAAGCTGCAGTCATTGTCTCTCTCACTGTGAGTTTATAATTCCTTTATTTTGCAGTGTACAATGAGTAGCAAAAGCATGTCATTACAAAATTACGTCAAAATTTTTCTTTATTGATTGCGTAATAATTTGTTTGGTCTTTTAGCCTATCCATTATGTAATTGAAAATTAAAAAGGTTTGTTGCAATCGCAGGTAAATATGAGTATGCCCTAAGCGTCATAATATTACGTTTACGTCTATGATTCACTCTTTCTCAACTGTACTATAATTTATATTATACTCAATTCACTTTGACTATAATTAAATAGCCTCCATATTAATACTTACGGCCTGTAAAGCAGCGTTCATAAAGCATGTGTTCCCTAGGTTGTGTAAGCCCGTTGCTCCGGGCACGTCGGGCGCGGTGAGCGTCTCACGCCGCTCCGCCATGCGACCGGAACCGCTCATACTGATGAATAAAATTAATCAAATAAAAGCCAGAGGACTAATAAGACGATCTCATCCACTTTAAACGTTCTGGTTTTATCTTTGTCAGTTTGTGACATAATGGAATAGAATAAAACACAGACATATAAAATAAAGAAATACTTCTTACAACAGTGTTTTGCAAAACGTATTTTTGTCATAGAAGACGTATGTTTTGCGTATTTTGCAAAAAAAAAACTTTTACTCCATAAAAGCAACACTAACCATAGCTGAGTGATCTCCTCAGGCCACGTGAGGTCCGGATTGCGACGCTCTAATAACAACCGCGCGCGGGGCTCTATGCCCAGCTCATGTAGGGTAGGCCTCTCGTCATCCAACAGCACCGGACACGAATCCGCCCCTGCGCCGTCTAACGCCCATAGGCGTACATCCTCGCGCGGTAAACCTAGCGCGCCGCATAGAAACTCAGTCACCTATAAAAAAAATGTAGGTATAAATACATACTGTTAAATCGATTATTAATTGTGAGCGGGCAACACTAGAGGCGTCGGCTCACGCGCACCCCTAGTGGTTGACGATGATTCGAGTGGTAACAAAAATGGCAGTACGACGCCTTTAGTTTTCAAAAGCGGAGTTTCAATGTGATTGTGAATAAAACTTGTATGACTAACGTGACCATTTTTTTTTTTGTCAGAGCGGGACATCTACGGATTATACAGATATATGGATTTTAATTTTATCATTATCTTTAATTATTATGTAAATATAATTGAGTATGTTGTGAATAATTAAATTGCTTATCTGTTATATATACCATTATTGATATCGAGCAAAACATGGCAGAATAATCACGTTTATTGTATGCGTTAAATCCAGGCATTGCACAGGCATTTTAAACATAAAAGTACTTTTAAATTGTCGTTTGGTCTGTTTGCAAAAGCCGGACAATTTCGGCCTCGCGGGGGACACCGGGACAGACTGCGTGAAAGCGGGACGTATGGTCACGTTATGTATGACTGATACTCGGCTTTTAATTGTCTATCAATACATCTATACTAATATTATAAAGCGGAAGAGTTTGTTAGTTTGTTTGTTTGAACGCGCTAATCTCAGGAACTACTGGTCCGATTTGAAAAATTCTTTCAGTGTTAGATAGTCCATTTATCGAGGAAGGCTATAGGCTATATTTTATCACGCTAAGACTAATAGGAGCGAAGAAATAGAGGAAAATGTGGAAAAAACGGGAGGAAATTATTTGAAAGGGCTTATTTGAACGCGCTAATCTCAGAAACTACTGGTCCGATTTGAAAAATTCTTTCAGTGTTAGATAGCCAATTTATCGATGCAGGCTATAGGCTATATTTTATCACGCTAAGACTAATAGGAGCGAAGAAATAGAAGAAAATGTGGAAAAAACGGGGGAAATTATTTGAAAGGGCTTATCTCATGAACTACTAGAGCAATTTTTCTGTTATTTGGGTCAGATAAGAAGTAGACCACGTGAAGGACCATAGGCTATTTTTTGTAGACTGATTTGTCTGTGAAATATCTAATTTACGCGGGCGAAGCCGCGCGGAACGTCTAGTAATATTATAAATAGGAAAGTGTGTCTGTCTGTCTGTTACCTCTTCACACCCAAACCGCTGAACCGATTTTGCTGAAATTTGGCATGGAGATACTCTGAGTAGGACCGGGAAAGGACATAGTATATTTTTATCCTAGAAAAATGTACGGTTCCCGCGTGATAAACGAATTTTGGCGCAACGGTGTTGCGGGCGTCATCTAGTACACTATAAGTGTATTTAGACTTTCAGATATAATATAGTGGCTATGTGATGAGAAAAACTTTTAACTTAAGTTTCTTTTTATATAAAGAAAAACTTCTTATATAGCAAAATTCCAATGATTACTTTCTACTTAATTACAGACATACAAGGCTCTTCTAGTGCGTGGTCAAAAGGAGAAATAAGGCCCCACAATAATTATGTATAATGTCACTTAGGAGACTATTTTAAGGTGATCGCACATTTATCAGCAAGCCCGCACCGTACGCGCCGCATTTCGTAAACTATGCGGTGCGTGGACAAAATGATGGGCAAAATGAGAACTAATGCTGGAGTAATTTTGATTAACTTCTGCACAAACACTTGTTGGTTTTCAAACGTTGACTTACCTGTTTGACAGTAGCGAGTCGCGAGAACGCCGCGCTGTAGGCGAGTTGGCGCTCGGGCGGCGTCGCTCTGAGGCTGCCAGGGCCCAGTGTACCTTAATAACAATGAAGTTCATCATAATTTATTATTAATTAAATAGATATCAAAGAAATGCTACATGCATTTAGTTTTCGGAATAAGAAGTAGAATTCAGGTTACAAACTGTAGGTGTTTAATTTGTCTTTTAAAATTTAAACCCGTGTAAATTTTAAAACTATGTTGACATGAAACACTTTCGGATTTTTTATTTTAGTGTGTCATGATAAGATATATACAGCCGAACATTTAACCCTATTTTTAGGGGTAGGTTAAACAAAAAAAATGTTGGGAATTGAAACTCACTTTGTGTGCTGGCGACGTGCCGCAATATTTTTAGCTGCAGAGGATACAACTCCAATTCCACATCACCATTCGGTGGTCTTATCACCTGATAAATTAATATATAGTTGTTAACCACATATTATGATTATATTATCTAAGGGTGGGTTGCACCAACTTACTTTAACTATAACTTTAACTATAACAAAATGTCAAATGAACTGTCAAATCTCTAGTAAAAGTCGGTAATGGACGCCATATTTGACGATAACCTTAACTTTAACTATAACAACGCCTCTGGTGCAACCCACCCTAAATCGTACAGCAAGTAAAAAAATAAATGAATGATTAGTAAATTTTATTTGTGAGATGTCATGAGTGTGATGTTATTTTTATTATTGTTATTACAGCATTCTAAAAGTGATAGCAAACAGGTTTGACTTCTAAATTTAATTTAAAATATATTTAATTTAATTGTAATTTAAAAACATGACCAGTACAAATGGTTGCAATAAAGATTTAATAAATGAATTAATTACCCGTATGACGTCATACCTGTCTCGGCAGCGGGTGCGGCGCGCCGTACCAGGCGGCGAGCGCGCGCCACAGCGCGTCCGGCAGCAACTCAAAGTCGCGGTGCTGAGCCAGCGTCAGGTCGCGCCGCAGCAGACCACCCTCGCCCGTCAGCGTTCGGACCTAAAATTATATTAACTACTTAAAAGTACTTCTTAGTGAAGTCAAGGCAAAAGTTACAAAAGACAAAACTGGGAATAAAAACACAAAACATCAACAATTCGTCTATAATACAACAACGGTTCTATAAGTTTCATGCCTCGTCTTTTAAATACAGCTGACCCAGTAAATATTGGCATATAAATTATTACAAATCCATAGACTATAGAGTGTGTTGGTACTATGCTGTCAGACCTTGAGAGTGTCCTGGGCGAGCAGGCGCGTGTTGTCTATGGGTCCGGGGTGCGGCGCGCGAGGCGGGGCGGGCGCGCTGCCGACGCCGCTGCTGCCGCCCGCACTGCCCAGCGACGCCGTGTCAGCCCGCCATAGCAACGAGCCCATGGATTCTAAAAAAATAGGAAGAATTAATTAAACATTACATGCACTGTAGTAGTAGTAGTATTATGTGATATGTCGTTTTATAAAAATGAATAATAGTTGCAGCTAAACTTGAGGCCTGATTCACAACGCCGTTTGACATGAATTCGGACAAATACCGCGCGGAAGTTGGCCTAGTAGGGAATCAAAGTTTTTGTGAGCTTTTAAACGGCATTTGTAAATGCGCTGGTCAATATTATCTAGACATTGACAGCAGGCATGTGGATATATTCTATTGTGTCTCGCTCACCGGTGACCGTATGGGGCTTGATGAATTAATAACTGATAGTCAAATTAAAATAAATTAAATAATTAAGAGGGGCTCCCATATAAAAAAAAACACATTTTTTTTGGCTATTTTTGCTCTATAATGGTACGAAACCCTTCGTGCGCGTGGCCGATTATTTTTAACTAGACGTTCCGCGCGGCTCCGCCCGCGTAAATTAGATATTTCACAGACAAATCAGTCTACAAAAAATAGCCTATGATCCTTCACGTGGTCTACTTCTTATCTAACCCAAATAACAAAAAAATTGCTCTAGTAGTTCGTGAGATAAGCCCTTTCAAATAATATCCCCCGTTTTTTCCACATTTTCTTCTATTTATTCGCTCCTATTAGTCTTAACGTGATAAAATATAACCTATAGCCTTCCTCGATAAATGGGCTATCTAACACTGAAAGAATTTTTCAAATCGGACCAGTAGTTCTTGAGATTAGCGCGTTCAAATAAGCCCTTTCAAATAATTTCCTCCCGTTTTTTCCACATTTTCCTCTATTTCTTCGCTCCTATTAGTCTTAGCGTGATAAAATATAGCCTATAGCCTTCCCCGATAAGTGGACTATCTAACACTGAAATAATTTTTCGACCAGTAGTTCCTGAGATTAGCGCGTTCAAACAAACAAACAAAGTAACTAACAAACTCTTCCGCTTTATAATATTAGTATAGATTGGCAAGCGGGCAACTACAACCTATAACAGGAAGAATTTAAGTTACCTGTGGAGTTGGTGGTGAGGCTGTCGTCGTCGGTGCGCGCGCGGCAACAGGCGAGCGGCGCGGCGGCGTACTGCAGCCAGCTGGCCCACCAGTCCGCCGACACCAGGTACCAGAACTGACCCACTGACTGTCCCCGCGCGGCCTCGCGCCGCATCCAACCCAGCACTGACAAATTATATGTGATAGGTAAGTCTCAATTTAGATAGTCTACATTTTAATAAAAATTATAGGATTTATTAAGGGTTAAAATAATACAATAATGAGTAAGTATAGCTTTGGAAAATAGTCAAAGAAGTTGTAAACATAGTATTGCTTGTAACAAGTGACTTAATTAAGCACCTTTCACGATTCTACGCCACACATACTATATACTACACCCATGTTTATGGAGTTTCTAACACAAAGAGTGAAACGGCAAGTAACCTTACCGAATTACTGTGATTACACTATCTGTACTGTCACTAGGATGGATCCTATCTATAATAAGCGTAATTCAAATGACAGCCTACATTTTTACCAACAACGTATGTTATAAAACAAATTTTGAACCAATTTTATACGGCACCATTTGCTCACAACCTCAACTACCTCTTAGGGTCAATCCAGACCGCAACGCGACGCGTAGATGCATTTTTAAATTTGTACTGAATTGATAGATTTCAATTGCGTGAGACGTCTTGCAAATCTGTCAAATACATATAAATCTAGAAACGCATCTACGCGTCGCGTTGTTGTCTGTATTAACCCTTAGGGTCAATTCAGACAGCAACGCGACGCGTAGATACATTTTTAAATTTGTATTGAGTTGACAGCTGATTTGCATAACGTCTGTCAATTCAATACAAATTTAGAAATGCAGAGAGCTTCCATAGTTTTAGTCATCTACCTATATCCCTCTCCTGGTGCCTACACTGAGGCCTCAGCCCGAGCACCACATGGCACACCTCGAAGATCAGCTCGAGGAGCGGTGTGACCAGCGCCTCCACACTCTCCACGCTCCAGATGAGGAAGTCTTCGGCGGTTAGCACCATGTCCGCCCCGATTATATTCTCGTAGTCTTCGAGGGCTTCGTTTTTCTAAAAATTAATGTGCGATGATGTTTTTTAAACAAGTTCGTAATGTAATTTTTGTCTATTAAATTCTGCAAACAACACTAGGCATTACTACACTGCATTAGAGCGACGCGACGATATCGTTTGAGTTAGGGTGCCGGTTGGCAGCGGGCGACATGAAGCAATCGCAGACGACGTGTCACAACGACACTACTGGTTTGTATGTATTTCTATGAAATACCCTCCGCAGCTAGCAACAAGAAGCTAGCGACACTTATTCATAGAAATACATAGAAACCAGTAGTGTCGCGACGACACGTCATCTGCTGCAGCTTCTTGTAGCCGGCTTCCAACTTGTACCTTTAAGCTGCACTACGCGGTAACGTAGTTACGCAACACGAAATATCAGTACGTCAGTATTATGGAATGTGCAGAATCGCGTCGCTTCGTTGCAGCGTATGCTGTCGCCTAGTGCTATCTTACCTTAAGGCTAGTTAGTAATAATGGCAATCTTAGCTGCCAATTTTTGTCAAAATAGGCAGAGATTACATATTTTATTCCATGACTATAACTATTACTTTAATAAAAATAGTATTAACCATGAAATTTGAAGTCAGTAGTCATAAACTTACCCTATTCATAAGTTCAATGTCCTCATTGGTGGGTCCGAGTTGGAACTTTGGTATCCTCCCATCTTTGCCGACCGGTACCAGTTTATCTCTCAGATTCAGTAGCACTACTTCTGGGTCGTATCCGTCTCTCTCCGATTCCGAATCTGAAGGGGTAGATGACCTAGAGCCTTGATTCTTGATAGCTTCATTGGCGACCGTACATAGGATACCGACCATATCAACCAGTTCGGTTTTGTTGAGTACCCCATCTCTATCTTGGTCGAAGATCTTGAAGCAGACTGTAACAAGAACATATAAATATTGCAATGCTCGTAGTTGTCTTATAGGAACATTAACAGTTTTTAGTTTTGGGAAGATTGACTTCAAATACAAAATGTAAAATGTGCCACTCCATCTTCGCTTCATAATATCGTAATCTGAAACTCAATGTCGTAGGTTACACGTTCAATCTGGCATCAGTTCAGTCCATCAATTTGAGATTGACGCCAGATTGATGGCTAAAAAGTACATCATAAAAAAACGATCAGTCCATCAATCCGTGGATTAGACGTTCAGTTTCACGTCAAACTTTACCAGATTGTTGGATCAGACTGATGAGAAACTGAACGTGTAACCTCCGACAATACGTAATAATATTATGTAGTTTCAAAGTAAATATTTCATAGTAATAATTTCATAGTAGTAGCAAGGCCTTGCTTGTGAAATATGAGCTATTAGATCATTTTATAACACTAAAAAATTGCTGATTAAAAACACATGATGTTTTTATTTATATATTCGCTTCTAAACTGTGTTCTGTGACTCTTTAAGCCCTAATTACATACAGACCCGCATGATGTAACGAATAAGAATATTTACACTGTGAATACGTAACATATTTTAAACGTCTTCTGACATACTTGTTTAACTAAGCTAAACGTTTGTAATTTTTATACATATCGGAAGAAATATTAGTATTTAACGTTAGTTTAAAAAATTAACAATTCGCCTTAGATTCCTCTAAATAAACCATAAATATGAACATTATCACATGTGGGCCCCCGCAGACTGCAGCCTTTTAGTCGGCCGATAATGTAGTCGAAAGCTTAATCAGTATGAAGATGTATGGACTATGGAGGTGCTCACAATAAATGATTTGTATCGGTCAATAATAATGTACTCAAACCCAGATTTAGTCAAAGTATCGGCCGACTAGAAGTCTGTAGTTTGCGACGGCTCTAACAGACAATAGGCACAGTCGAGGAAATTTAATATAATATTTTATCAATTTGGCATATTGTTATGTTAGTGATTTCCGACGTGTGACTACACGTCATTACAACACAAACAACCTATTTTCACCTACATAATTATAACAGTAAGTACTATCTATTAACCCACACATACATACTAAAGACGCACTATTTGTATATTCCACGTGACCTTTTGTATGAACAACATTGTGAATGTAAGGCTGATGGTATAACAACAACAATGAAACACGTACTTATTTGTAGATAGAAGAGTCTCACACAGCTTTGTCATATTACAATTTACAAGACAAATTTTAGATATACTGTATGCAATGCCGGATTTATATTTTTTATGAGTGTAGGCCACTTAATTTCCGCCGCCCCATGTACGAAATATGTCGGCCCCTATAGACGCTGTCGCCCCTAGGCCACGGCCTACATGGCCTATTTATAAATCTAGGGCAGACTACGTCTTATATGACTTACTGCCGCACTCAGAGACATTAAATTAAGATTAAACTTCAATTTAATGAAGAGTTTGACATAATATAATGTGGACATATGTCAAAATCTTCGTTTAATTATAGTTATGTAATTAATATTCAGCCGGCATGAAAGCTGTCAAAATTGAAGTGGGACTGGGCGGGTCATACCAGCCGCATGTATACTGATCGTTGGGTAAAGGTCACCACAGAGTGGGTACCAGAGGGCGGACGACGCCAGCGTGGACGGCCTCGAAAAAGATGGCGAGATGAACTGGATGCCTACAAGCCAGGCTGGCTTGCGGTGGTGTTGGAGCGAGACAGATGGAAGACCTTGGGGGAGGCCTTTGCCCAGCAGTGGGATAGCATAGGCATTAGGCTCGTTAAAAAAAATCGTCTCTGAGTGCGGCAGTTAGTCTGTCATATTAAAATAGCAAGGCAATTGGAAAAATCTAATAAAAAACCTAGACAAAAAATGTTTAAAAATTAACATTGTGTAGGTTCTGGGAAATTTAAATTGTGAAACACAATAATATTATTAAAACTTAATGCCGATAAAAATTAAGCTCATATCATAAAATATCATCATAAGTATTATGTATGAAATAATTGTATAAATCAAAATTACTTATATCGTTTTTAACTGTTAGATTAACTTTATCATGCATCCTGTGTGTTGAAATTTTTTTTCTACAACTATATAACATGTTCCATTAAACTAGCAAAAATCTATTTTATTTTGTTTGTCAAATAATTTTAGAAGGTTTTATCCTTAATATTTTTTTCTTACTTATCATTCAGTTTATCTGTCATAGTAATGCTTATTTATCTGGCTATTTCCTATCTCTGTGACTTGTGAGTGCAATGAACTTAAGCCATTTTTGATGGTCAAGGAAACAAAGTTCACTTTAATGAGTGCCCTAATATTTAATAAATGATAATTTTTTAATGAACGATTACGTCTGGAGAGAAATCTTTCTTCTCCACACATGTTACACAAAATATGGGTTATCTGAGTAATAAAATAAATCGTTGTGTAAAGCGAATTCACGTTATTACGACTGTGTAGTAAGCACCGAGACAGATATACGGCATTGAACAATTACGATTAACGTCATAGAAGAACGCACGTAGCTCAGATGATATTAATTGATAATGGCACAGATTTATTTGGTTTTTGCCCAAATAACGCATACTATGTTGCCTTAATCGTTAAGTTTTTGCTGAAATTATTTTTAATTAGCACTTTGCTATGAAGTTTGTAAACAATGGCAAGGTCAAGAGATCACAATAGTTGTGTCTGACTTTGACCTGCCTAGAAGATATTAGAGATCTGCTAAATATAAGCAATCTGACTCAGTCCTGAATTTATAGATAGGCCGTAGTCTTAAGAGGCCTAGGTGGAAAGTCAAATAACTTATTAAGAAACCATGTTGGAATAGCGCTCAGAACATACCCAAGGCTGTCTCGCAAGTTATTCTAACTTAAACTCTATGACCAATATCATTAGACTCACATTTCAACCGCTCCGTGGTTGGTTCTCGGCAGGCGGCACTTTATCCGCAGCACAGCTCTTTGAAGTCCACATGGTCGTCGCAGTTGTCATCCAACGCTCGGGAATAGATCCGAGTCAGCCACGCGAGTTATTCCAACTATAAACTCTTTAACCAATGTAATAAGACTCACATTTCAACCACTCCGTGGTCAGTCCTCGGCAGGCGGCACTTAATCTGCAGCACAGCTCTTTGAAGTCTACATGGTCGTCGCAGTTGTCATCCAACGCTCGGTACAGACCCGGGGCCGTCGCGCAAATTACTCTAACTTAAACTCTATCACCAATATAATTAGACTCACATTTCAACCGCTCCGTGGTCGGTCCTCGGCAGGCTGCACTCAATCCACAGCACAGCTCCTTGAAGTCCACATGGTCGTCGCAGTTGTCGTCTAACGCTCGGAACAGCCCCGCGGCGGCGGCGCGAGGTAGCGGCGGCGATAGCAGCGCGCATACACCCGCCGACCCCAACGCACCGCCCGCCGCTGACCTAAGCGTCCAGAAACATTTCTCTAGCTCTATTATTTCCTGGAAAAGTTAATATGATTAAATTATGTTAAGAATACTGGGTATAGTTGAATACATAGTTGTTTTGTTGACAAACAAAATGTTGAGTCAGCAGAAGATACAGAAAAATAAAATGTGTTGGAAGTTTGGAACATACATTATTTATGTAATTTTTAGTAAAATATGTAAATTATTTTAAGCCCTTATTCTGTAAACAGAAAATTTATCAAATAGGTAAAAGAAACAACAATAAGTATTTGAAAGTAGATGGCGCCAAGGAAAAATTGATAAATACGGGTTGATAATGACCATGGAACTATTTCTGTACTTACATGGTAAGTACACCCACATAAGCCTTGAAATAACAGAGCATCAGACGGCAATATACAGTGTGAAAACTAATATCACTAGAGGTTATTGGCTTAAATAAATATAATTAACGATAAATGAGATAAGATTACATTTCATATTTGTCAGGTTGCATAATACATATATAACATTAAAACAAATGTTATTTTAAATTATTAATTAGTCAATACACAATTAATAATTTAAAATAACATTTGTTGAATTGTAGGATTCTGTTTGGAAATGTATAGTTAATTATTTTACAATTTAAAATAATTAACTGTGTGTTAAATGTTTCAAAACTCAAAAATGACTTCATTTTATAGAACTGTATTTATGAAACCATGTTTTATGGGTTTTTCTGTTAATGCATGTAACTTAACACAATAACAGAGTAATAAACATCTTATTAATTCATCAAGCCCCATACAGTCACCGGCGTCCAAGACACAATAGAATATCTATTGTGTCTTGTTTTTGCACGATCGACGGGTTAGTAAATGTTTATAAATCTATTACTAATGCAAAAAACTTGTTGTGGTAAGCATCATAAACCACATACTATAGTACATTTTATGAATGGTTTACTGTAATTGTTGACAAAGAACATAATGAGTGCATAACTTACATCATAATAATATGGGAATTTTATGACAAGGTGATATTGTGATGTGTTTGTGTACATAGTGTGGTTTTTTTGATGAACCATCAATTAGTGATTAATTGTTATCCTATAAAACCCACATGTTGTACTTTTATAAATTAAAATACATATTTTTTTTAACATTAAAAACCCCAAACTTTCTTAGAAGGCCTACATTTCTATACTATTTTATAATACCTATTAATTTTATTTTATTAACATTTATCACACTTTCTATTAGTTATATAAGGACACTGTGTAAAGTATTTAAAAATAAAACCTGCTAAACTTCTTTCTCTATTATGCATAATATGCAAACTAAGTTTGAATAGAAATAGATAATAAGCCTTTGGCTTAAGTTTTACACTTAAATTTATAAATATTAAAAATTACATACTCTTTCCTCTAAGTGTGTGACTCCTGCGAGGCTCTGGTAAAATGTTGGTGTAGCCAAATCTTGTATAAAATTACTTCTGTCATACAGCAACCATTTTGATAGCACTGTAGCATCTTTATGTATTATCAGCCACGAGCGAAACTGTTCAAATGTTACTTTCTCGCCAGATCCAAACAAACTAGTTAAAATTTCTACATTTCTATATGCATCTGAGGCAGTTAATGAGGTCTTCTCTATGTGCAGAGCTTGTGCAAAATCCTTTTTATAAATGTATGTACCATTATCATTTTGATTGTTAACATAAAGCGTCCACAGGAACCTAGGATTAAAAAGAAATCATTTGTAAAGAAAGTCATTAAGATTTACTTAGTTAACTCAGATAAAAAAGAGATTACTAACTTTATTTTTTCTTCAATATTTCCCTTTGTCAGCACTACAATACCACACAGTAAGTCTTTGAAGCTTATGCCTCTTTTGGTTCCACCACACGCCTGATACAACCACTCAGCCACTTCAAATGGCACTCCATCACACAGTACTTCATGTACAAAAGCCTCCAGGCTGAGTGTGGCTCCATTCGCTCCTGAACATCTTTTGAACGCTTCACGTATGCGCCTTAACTCGCTATCCGACACTGCAAAACCAATAATATTAAACACAAGGAACATTCAAAGCTGAACACGTAAATATTGCAATCAACTCTAGTGACCTCTTTTCGCTGCATCCTCGTATGATATAAAACTAGGTTTCGAATCTTTTGCTCCCATTTTTGCGAATACAAGAAAGTCATAACATTTTTAGGCGTAATAAACACAAAGAATAGTAATTAATCTACAAATGACAGATATTGGACTGTGGAATGCAGATCTGCAGCTGACATGTTTATGATTGACATTTGTGATTTGACGTTTCAAATACACTACTGTCAAGCCTCTTGTCTATGGTTTTGCGGTCAAAAGGCAAAAATCTTTTTTTTTTTTTTTGTTAATTCGTCCCGGTCGGGACAGAGGCAAAAATCATGCAAAAATAAATTCAAAGATTCTGACCTAAATTCGAAATATATAAATAAATATGCCAAATATACCAAAAAATCAATACCTTACCGACAAGTTATGCGAAATTCATTTTAAAATTTCCATTTATCATACGGGTGAGGCCACAAATTTTTGCTGATTTTGCAATAATTTTTCTCCGCCCTTTGTATTTTTAAAAGTGTTGTGTTTATCTTATGTTCGAAAACTGCTTCTAACGCAGAAAACAAAGTACTCAAGCATGCTTTAGAATTATTTCGGTTCAAATAGTAGTCTAAAAATATATTTACAATTAAACATAAAAAAAGGTAAGAAAATCATAGAATGCAATAGCAGTGTGCCTTAGGACGCGGTGACAGTCGGACGTGTTTAATGCATTGATTACGTAAAATATGCATTGAAAGCGTGAATGAGTGAAAGAGAAAGTAGTATATGCTATTACTGTAAGACAAAAAAGGACGACAATATTTTCTCGATACACACTTTGCATGCAAAAACATTGCTACAGTTTTGATGGCGTATGCTATATCCAAGTATTGACATCGTTGAAGAAAATAGCTTAAAATATACCATCCGCCGTGGAAGAGGTGCACTTTAACTGTCGCTGTAGCAGTAAGTATGACAGATTTGAAGATAAATCGGATATGTTATGAATACTTATATAAATGGCTATTACCTCATCTAATTTTTATAGTATTTTAATTAAGTTTATAAAGAAAGTTTTCTTTATAAACTTTTTAAAATCAAATGAATCGTTAAAAATATCAACTCTACAGTCTACACTCTACAGTAGTCTGTGCTGAGAGTTTTCGGTCTTTGAGCGTTACTGGCACTTCACATGGCTATTTGTATTTGCGTTTCCATTTATCATACGGGTGAGGCCGCAAATTTTTGCTGATTTTGCAATAATTTTTCTCCGCCCTTTGTATTTTTAAAAGTGTTGTGTTTATCTTATGTTCGGAAACTTCTTCTAACGCAGAAAACAAGGTACTCAAGCATGCATTAGAATTATTTCGGTTCAAATAATAGTCTATAAATATATTTAAAATTAAACATAAAAAAAGGTAAGAAAATAGCTTAAAATATACAATCCGCCGTGGAAGAGGTGCACTTTAACTGTCGTTGTAGCAGTAAGTATGACAGATTTGAAGATAAATCGGATATGTTATGAATACTTATATAAATGGCTATTACCTCATCTAATTTTTATAGTATTTTAATTAAGTTTATAAAGAAAGTTTTCTTTACAAACTTTTTAAAATCAAATGAATCGTTAAAAATATCAACTCTCCACTCTACAGTAGTCTGTGCTGAGAGTTTTCGGTCTTTGAGCGTTACTGGCACTTCACATGGCTATTTGTATTTGCGTATTGGATGTATTCGCCAAATAATTACCATGTGTAGACGGTATGTTTGACAAAGTATTGGCCTTATTTGCCTATTTGACAAATATGACCAATAACAAATACACGTATCCGTACCTTTGTCGGTAAACAAAATCAAGTAAAAGTTTGGTATTTGACGGCCATGTGTGGAAGGTCGTATTTGCCTTTATTTGCTTGTTTGCGTATTCGTCAATAATGTTGCCAAATACAACAAATAGCCATGTGAAGTGCCAGCATAACATATATTATATAATTACAGTTCGACAAGGCTGTTTATGATTTTTCATTGGTTTATGAACGTGGCGAGAAAAGGAACTAACGCTTCTATCATACAAAAACGTCATTTTTGACAGTTCTCCTTACCAGCAGCAGCGCCCATTGAATGTTTGACACATTCATATAAAGCCTTGTCGGACTGTATACTAATCTGTGACTAGGCATGTCTATTGTCTATTGATAATCTGTCAAGAGTCAAGACCACGTCAAGACAATGAGGCATTTTCTTATTTTTTTAATTTGATTGTCAAACAGTTTTCATTTTAGTAACTAGATGGCGTATGGGTAGACAACTATCGGTAATACCATCATTAATTACTACAAAACTGGGCAAAAGAATGTAAAACTTGATACATTTCAATTTGAAAAAGACGCAATAATATTCCAACGAATAGGATAATAAAGTTATTATAACGATGTTTTAGTTAAAACTCACGGAAGAAATAGCCCTATTTACCGTTATTCACACCAAAATTTCACAGGAATTATAAATTTTGGTTTTGACAACATCTTACCTGCACTTCTGCAATATAACGGATATTTAATGGCTAATATTTTACCAATAATGAACATCGAAAACCCAAATAACACAATTTGGGAAAAATAATAAAAACCACACCAACAATAAAAAGTAGAAGAAGTGTCAAAGTAACATGCCCGCCAAAACTCTTTCAGTTGTCAGTTTTCAGTTTGACAAGTATTATATTATGTCAGCGTGTTCCTAAACTGTTACCAGTATACTGGCCTAATCGCTTAGGCCAATGATCGCTCAGTTTTTGATTTATGTCACACTTGACAGTACACTGAGATTTTTTAGAAACACAACCCATATGAAGTCAGTGATGACAACCTGCAGATAATTTCAGATCGGTGGGGAACCAATAGAAAATCTAGAAGTGTCTATCGTCGCGCCGTCTGGTGGAGATCAAAAAAAAGAAAACAACCCATTGACGTAATCAATTCTATACATAGACAATTGCTTCGGATCTCTCTATCGAGGTCATTGCTTCGGCCCAATGACAAAAGAAACAAGTGTTTCTTTTATCATTGCTTCGGCCTGATGAAAACTCTATTTGAGATGGTTAATATAAAAGAATTGGCTTCGGCCTTCACTATCATTCATTAAATAGAGAAAACATAGAAATGGCTGTATGGGCAACGCTCCCTTTGCCTGTCCCGACCGGGACTAATTAAAAAAAATATATCTATTGATAATCTGTCAAAACCAATGTCAAAAGTCAAAACTCAAATTCCAAAATACTGTCCGAATTCCGATCTTTTCGTTTTCAATCGATAAAAATATTCTATATTTTATTGAAGTAAAAATAAAATCTAATAATAAATAATTGCACAAATAAATAATCTCACGCGCTTATAACGGACATTAATTTTTATTGCACACATCATTGATCATCAACACAAATTGGGAATCCAAAAGTGTAAAAGTGTGTTGAATCGCTTTGTGCTATGTTGTTTGTATTTCATTGTTTTATACTTATTTTAATTTTGTAAATGTCTGTTTCACTGTGCGTTTTGCGTATAGAAATCGACGAAGATATACCAGAGATGGAAAACAACCCAACTGAAACTGGTAAGAATATATTTGTGTGATATTCCTATTACTCTCATAATTAAGTACCTTCATATAAAATTTATGTTGATATTGATTAATCGAATTAAGGAACGGCGCGACTCTCTCTGTTAGTGTTGCTTAATTATATAAAGAAAAATTACCATATTTGTGACAACCTTGCTCATTGCAAGGCTAAGATTGCTTAATATTGTGATAATGTTTTCTTTGTCTCACAGTAAGTATAAAAAAATGACAAAATTTACTTAAAATACCAGGATTAGTTTGAACTTTCAGTAAACAACCCAAATTGTGCACTTACCCATGGTTAAGTCTACCTTGAAAATCCCTTTTTTACCCAAAACTGATTTTTGATTGACTGATTGAAATCAATTTTATAGAAATGTACAAGAATGTCTCATTTAACCCGGCGAGCGTAAGGTTGGGTGTGGTACACCCAGACCTAGAAAAATCGATTAATATTTTAATAACAAATTGTTGTTATGCTTCGTGCGCTTGAGTAGCTGCGTGGGGGGAGATACGGAAGCGTCTCTTGCCACTGTTTCTGGCGACCACCGCCCGGTGTATGGTGTGGATGAGTTTGAAGTAGCCAGCGGGTGCGTGAAACCCGCCTTATGCTACTTGTAACGAATTTGTTCAAAAATTTTATATTATATATGGTATTTTATGGATTTTTTAATTTTTTTTTGGGCTTAAAATCTAGAATATCATACGAAAATAATCAAAACAGACTATTACGTCTTTTTGAAGAAACACAGAGCAGGAGATGGATGACGAAGAACAGCATGAAGGATTGATAGAGAATAATGGCGAAGGCAAAAGTAGTTATTTGTTGGGAAATTTATTTATTTATGTATTATTTATGTTTGGAACATGCCAATTTCGTCTGTGAAAACTGCACAAGATCTCGAGACGAATAAGTATTTTTGTATAAATTTTTTTATCCAGTTTAAGTGTTATTCTGTTCTTATGTTGAGTCTATTTGAATAAAAAAATAGTCTTTTTGTTTTTGTTTTTATATTTTTGATAAAAAGTCATAAACATGTGCCATTACTAATTATTGGAAGTTCTAATTGTTAATTTTCTTAATTTCTTAAATAAATAATGTTACTAAATTATTTGTTACAATTTCTCTCCTAAATAAGTTTACAATATGACTAAATATCAGATTAACATTAAAAATTGATATTTTAAATAATATAGTGCATAATATCCACACAATCACTATCTGGGTGTACCACACCCACCTAGCACTGTTTGTTACTTATTCCAACCATACGCTCGGCGGGTTAAAGTATGAGAGATTTTTATGTTTTCATGTTTTAACCATTTTTAGGGTTCCATACCCAAAGGGTAAAAATGGGACCCTATTACTAAGGCTTTGTTGTCTGTCCGTCTGTCTTGTCTGTCTCCAGGCTGTGTCTCAAGAATAGCTATAGCTAGACTTCTGAAATTTTAACAGATTGTGTATATCTGTTTCTGCTATAACAACAAATACTAAAAATAAAATAAAATTTTTAATTAATTCCATACAAGAAACATGATTTTTTGGCCTTTTTTACTCGACATCAATAATTGCAACAGGTATAGATACTTGAAATCCTCAATGTGTAATTAAATAATTAATAATTAAATTAAAATAAAATAAATATTTATTTCCCATACAAAAACACAATTTTTGGTCTATTTTTGCTCTATAATGGTCCATCATAACCCTTCATGCGCAAGTCTGGAGGCCTACTACGAAACCGTTTTGAGACTCAAACAATCAAACGAGAATTTGTTTGTATCTCACCATTACTGTAAATACTGAATAAATATTATTATTATTATATTATTATAATGCCGCGTCCTGCTCTAACAACGTCATTTCACGTTTGTTGGAGTAGGACGCGGCATTCTCGTTTGATTGTTTGAGTCTCAAAATGGTTTCGTGGTACGGCCCCTGACTCGCACTTGGCCGATTTTTTAAAACACAACTGATTTTTTTTCTTTCAGAATCTGCCAAGGAGCAGAAGAAGAAAGATAGAGGTGCTCGGGAATCTAAGACCATTGTTGTGGAGACCTATGCCAGTGTTTTATCCGGCCCTAATACAGAAAAAGGCATTCTCCCCACCAGCTCACAAAAATCAGGCATTGATAAGAAATCTAAGAAATCATCAGATGATGGTGAAACCATAGGATTCTTCTGTGGCAACCCCCTGGTTGAGGTTACCAAGGGTGTTTTACACTTGTACAAAGAAAAGTGAGTTGAAGAATCACATTATATCATAATAGCTAAAGTTTGTGAGTCCACATTGCTACTTTTTGACATATTGCTACGGCTACAGAATCAATTTTGATCAATTTTTCAAAGATAGTTTGGGCTCAACAGAATCATTCTTAATGAAAAGCTTCACTTTTTATCCCACAAAAATACAGTTGTAAAAAATGCATTTATGGGAACTGTGGATTACTGTAACAACTATATTTTGCCTGTTTAGAAGTATAATATAATATTATAATGTATAAAATGTTGTGTTAAGTAATAATATATTGTTTGCTAGTCCAGTCTGAAACAGAGTAAATAAAATATATTATCCAAAATATTTTGCAGTGAACTGAAAGAAGACTCCGAGGCAAAGACACTTTGTCTCCTGTCAGTACCTGGATCCTTGGGCGCCTCAGACTTGCTAGCATTTGCTGCTGCATGCCAACAAGACATTGCACATGTGAGAGTGCTGCGAGATGGATCCCCAGACCACTACATGGCACTGCTTACGTATGATGTATTTACTTTTTATGTACTTCTGTGATCTGATAATGAAAAAAATAGAATGTTGATGGATTATTGTCCCTGGCATGATAAATATTAACCATTCATAAGAAATAGTGACAAAATATGTGAAAAGCATAGAGTATAGACTAAGCAGTAACCTAATATACACTACTAACATCCTATGAAAAGCCCATTGAAGGTTATGACTAGAGACCGGATTATATGCAACATAAAAGGCTTGTTATATGCATGCAAATATGCATGAAAAATGCTTGAAATATGCCCGAAAATAAGCAGAATATGCAAAATTAAATGACAAATTTTAGTTTAAACAATACTTTTTCAGAAATTGTTTCGAGGGTAGGATTGTTAATTTTATTGTTTTATGCAGAGGAATATTACGTATGCAAGGTCTATTTGAATTTTTTTTGTGCAAGAAATATTTTTCTCGCAAACACGACATTATAAAACATTTCCTTCGTATGTAGGTAAATGTTCCAGGAAAGTCAGTTATCCACGAAGACACACTTTTTTTCCGTAAGCATGGTACACACCAAATTTTACAAAAATAAAAAACTGAACTGCAGATCAATAAGTATGAACAAGTAACAATTTTTACTATAGGTGGAACGACTTTGTAGTAGGCGAGAGCGACGTTCTTCTGTCTCTTTCATTATATTATCGTAACTGTCAAAACAAAAGACGCGCACGGCTACTGACTCCATTCGAAATGCAGTAAAAAGTCACAACTATTACTCAATAGCCCTTATTTTTTGTAATTGTTATTGTTATTAAATTTGGTCGCATTTCGGAACGCAGGGTGACCGAAAAATGTCGTGAACGTACCGATAATATGCATCATAACTTGATCTTAGACAAAATATGCTGTTACCGCTGAGAATGGCAAAAATATGCAAATGCATATAATCCGGTCTCTAGTTATGACCAACGAGGCTTAAGTTGAAGTTAGCTTTTGTTTTTTGCTTCCTTTTCATAAAGTTTACTCTTCATGATCGTCAGTAAAATGTATAGACTTTAAGCATTGATCACATTGTTGTGACAGATAAAAGATATGTCTGCATTATTTACTCACATTTGTTATGTGATAGATTTTACAGTATTGTGATTCAGGAATGTGTTTCTTTGCATTGTGCAATGTGTTTCATTGCTTGTAATGTAAGGATATGTACGGCGGCGGGCGACTCTCCTGCGAGAGGCAGTCTTTTGCCTACCGCCGCCTGGACTGGCTGCAAAATAAACTCTTTATAACGCGTCAAATATTATTAGAAGATCCCTGCCAATGCACCTACAACATTATTACCTAACTAGACGTTCCGCGCGGCTTCGCTCGCGTAAATTAGATATTTCACAGACAAATCAGTCTACAAAAAATAGCCTATGATCCTTCACGTGGTCTACTTCTTATCTGACCCAAATAACAGAAAAATTGCTCTAGTAGTTCGTGAGATAAGCCCTTTCAAATAATTTCCCCCGTTTTTTTCCACATTTTCTTCGATTTCATTACTCCTATTAGTCTTAGCGTGATAAAATATAGCCTATAGACTTCCTCGATAAATGGGCTATCTAACACTGAAAGAATTTTTCAAATCGGACCAGTAGTTCCTGAGATTAGCTCGTTCAAATAAGCCCTTTCAAATAATTTCCCCCCGTTTTTTCCACATTTTCCTCTATTTCCTCGCTTCTATTAGTCTTAGCGTAATAAAATATAGCCTATAGCCTTCCTCGATAAATGGACTATCTAACACTGAAAGAATTTTTCAAATCGGACCAGTAGTTCCTGAGATTAGCGCGTTCAAAGAAACAAACAAACAAACAAACAAACAAACAAACAAACAAACTAACTAACAAACTCTTCCGCTTTATAATATTAGTATAGATAACATAATTATTCAGGTTCCGCACTAGTGCCGCAGCTCGTGAGTTCCATACGGCATTCGACGGTGCTCCATACAGCAGCCTCGAGCCGGGCGCGCTCTGCCACACAGCTTGGGTTTCGCGCGTGGAATGGGCGGCGGGGGGTGAGGCGCCGCCCGCGCATACGGAGCTGCCCACATGCCCCGTCTGTCTGGAGCGTATGGACGAGAGTGTGGCAGGTGTGTTATATTTATTTATTTAAATACTAGACTTCGGCGCGGCTTCGCCCGCGTAAATTAGTTAGATATTTCACAGACAAATCAGTCTACAAAAAATAGCCTATGATCCTTCACGTGGTCTACTTCTTATCTGATATGACCCAAATAACAGAAAAATTGCTCTAGTAGTTCGTGAGATAAGCCCTTTCAAATAATTTCCCCCGTTTTTTCCACATTTTCTTCTATTTCTTCGCTCCTATTAGTCTTAGGATGATAAAATATAGCCTATAGCCTTCCTCGATAAATGGACTATCTAACACTGAAATAATTTTTCAAATCGGACCAGTAGTTCCTGAGATTAGCGCGTTCAAACAAACAAACAAACAAACTAACAAACTCTTCCGCTTTATAATATTAAGTATAGATTTAATCCGTTGCGTCAAAATTCGTTTATTGCGCGGGAACCGTACATTTTCCGGGATAAAAAGTATACTGTGCCCTTTCCCGGGACTCCCAAGTATCTCCATACCAAATTTCAGCAAAATCGGTTCATTGGTTTGGGCGTTAAGAGGTAACAGACAGACTGACAGACAGACACACTTTCATATTTCTAAAATTAGTATGGATATGGAAGGGTCGAGTGTAGAATGTAGCAGACTTCTCATGTAGCTCTTTGCACACAACAGTGTTGAGTATCTTCTATCTCTCTTGAGATCTTGGCTTAAGTTAAGGGAAAGAAGGTTGGATAAAAGTCCAATCGTTGTTACCTTTCACTTAATTTGTATGTCTATCTCTTTTTCTTGTTTATATATTTTTAATAAAGTTATGCATTTTATTGCATCCAACCTATCTACCCATTAGGCTATATTATATTATCACGCTAAGACTAATAGGAGCGAAGAGACAGAGGAAAATGTGGAAAAAAAGCGGGAAAATTATATGAAATTGCCAATTATCTTAAGTACTACTGAAGCAATTTTTATGTTTTTTGGCACACGGAATTTTTTGCGGAAAAATGTACGGTTTCCGTGAAATTCCTGATTCCCGTCTAAAGTCCGGGGCGAAGCCGCGCGGATCATCTAGTAATACATAATATTAAAGTGGTATACAGTAATATAGTGTGTCTAAATCTGTCTTCGACTACACATAATAGTACTATAATGAATGTATTTGATGACGAAGATCTATCTTTGAAAAATTTTTGGTGACGTCATTTATGTTGCAGGTGTGCTGAGCGTACAGTGCGCGCACGCGTTCCACGCCGAGTGTCTAGCGCGTTGGGCGAGCGCGCGCTGCCCTGTGTGTCGCTGCACGCAGACCCCCGAGCCCCGCGAGCGAGCCACGTGCTTACACTGCGATACCGATGCTGCAGGTGTGTTCCTAAATTGTAAGCAGTGTACTGAGAAATCTACGCGTTCAACGCAGAATGTCTAGCGCGTTGGGCGAGCGCGCGCTGCCCAGTGTGTCGCTGCATGCAGACCCCCGAGCCCCGCAAGCGAGCCACGTGCTTGCACTGCGATACCGATGCCACAGGTGTGTGTTCCTGAACTGTAAGCAGTGTACTGTAACATATACGCGTTGCATGCAGAATGCCTAGCGCGTTGGGCGAGCGCGCGCTGTCCCGTGTGTCGCTGCACGCAGACCCCCGAGCCCCGCGAGCGAGCCACATGCTTACACTGTGATACCGATGCTTCAGGTGTGTATGTTTCGAAATTGTAAGCAGTGTACTAAGAAATCTACGCGTTCCACGCCGAGTGTCTACCGCGTTGGGCGAGCGCGCGTTGCCCTGTGCCGATGCACGCAGACCCCCGAGCCCCGCGAACGAGCCACGTGCTCACACTGCGATACCGATGCCGCAAGTGTGTGTTCCTAAACTGTAAGCAGTATATTAGGAAATGTCTGATGTCTTGGTAGCCAATGAAGTCCCTTCTCATCGCGCTGGCCAGTATACTGTAGTCTGTAATACACTTGTTATTAAGACATTTACGCAGCTTATAACTATTCAAGATTTGCCGTCTTTGTCTATCGTGTGATGTTTCAATATGTCAGAATAAAACTAGCAGACCTTGTATTAATAAGTGGGTTATACTTATACCTGCAAAATTATGAAGTACAGAGTATAGACTATAATATAATAAAGTATATGTTTTTTGTAGGAGACAATGACGGCGACGAAAGTCGTGAGAACATCAGCGGTGTGGCGGAAGGTTTGCCGGACAGCGTCGAGCCTAGTTCATTGTGGATCTGTCTTATATGCGGTCATGTGGGATGTGGCAGGTAAATATTATTACTAGTTATAACACACTACAGTCGGGTCATTTTAATAGGTAACATTTGACATCTGTCAGAGTAATCGCTATAGTATTTTTATTTTTAAAGATATTGACTCCCGAGATATTATCAAGACTTTCAAATCACTCAATAGTAAAAGTACCACTGATCTCTGGGGTATGTCCACAAAAATTATAAAATCAGTAATTGACATCATTGCCCCTTACCTAGCTTTAGTTTTTAATAATTGTATTAAAAGTGGCGTGTTCCCAGACTTAATGAAGCACAGCAAGGCGATGCCTCTATTTAAAGCTGGCAAGAAATCAGACCCAGCCAACTATAGACCAATATCTATATTGCCGACTTTAAGTAAAATCTTTGAAAAAATAATATTAAATCAATTACTTGCTCACTTTAACTCAAATAATTTTTTACATAATAATCAATTTGGTTTTACTAAAGGTCGGTCTAAAACAGATGCAGGCATTAGTTTTCTGTGTAGTATTTTTGAAGCTTGGGAGGGGTCGTAGGATGCACTTGGTATCTTTTGCGATCTCTCTGAAGCATTTGACTGTGTGGAGTATGATACTCTAATAAGAAAACTACACCATTATGGTATAAGGGGCACGGCACTTAAACTTCTAAAATCTTACCTTACAAATAGAACGCAGAGGGTGGAAGTCAACTCCATAAGGTCTAATGGAACCAAAATAAACTAGGTGTGCCACAAGGGTCCATTTTAGGCCCTTTTCTTTTTCTCATCTATATAAATGATTTACCTTATCTTGTTAAAGATAAGCATGAGATAGTACTTTTTGCTGATGACACTTCACTAATTTTTAATGTGAAGAGGCGACAATTTAATTATGACGAGGTAAATAGTGCTCTCTCAAAAATAGTACATTGGTTTAATATTTATTTTTTATGCACGCCACTACAAGGTTACGTCTTTGAATTTTGATGAACTGTCAAATGTTACCTATAAAAATGACCCGACTTGTAGTATATAGTTCGTTTTACTTAATGCATTTGACATAAAGCTCACTATTTTTATTTCAACGGAAAACATACTATGGACGGGTTTTTCTTATTTGATTCTCTCGTATTAACTATACACAATAAAGATATCTATACTAATATTATAAAGCGGAAGAGTTTGTTTGTTTGAACGCGCTAATCTCAGGAACTACTGGTCCGATTTGAAAAATTCTTTCAGTGTTAGATAGCCCATTTATCGTGGAAGGCTATAGGCTATATTTTATTACGCTAAAACTAATAGGAGCTAAGAAATAGAGGAAAATGTGGAAAAAACGGGGGGAAATTATTTGAAATGGCTTAATTTGAACGCGCTAATCTCAGGAACTACTGGTCCGATTTGAAAAATTCTTTCAGTGCGAGATAGCCCATTTATCGAGGAAGGCTATAGGCTATATTTTATGACACTAAGACTAATAGGAGCAAAGAAATAGAGAAAAATGTGGAAAAAACGGGGGGAAATTATTTGAAATGGCTTATTTGAACGCGCTTATCTCAAGAACTACTGGTCCGATTTGAAAAATTCTATCAGTGTTAGATAACCCATTTGTGGAGGAAGGCTATAGGCTATATTTTATTACGCTAAGATTAACAGGAGCGAAGAAATAGAGGAAAATGTGGAAAAAACGGGGGGAAATTATTTGAAATGGTTTATTTGAACGCGCTAATCTCAGGAACTACTGGTCCGATATGAAAAATTATTTTAGTGTTAGATAGCCCATTTATCGAGGAAGGCTATAGGCTATATTTTATCACGCCAAGACTAATAGGAGCGAAGAAATAGAGGAAAATGTGGAAAAAACGGGGGGAAATTATTTGAAATGGTTTATTTGAACGCGCTAATTTCAGGAACTACTGGTCCGATATGAAAAATTATTTTAGTGTTAGATAGCCCATTTATCGAGGAAGGCTATAGGCTATATTTTATCACGCCAAGACTAATAGGAGCGAAGAAATAGAGGAAAATGTGGAAAAAACGGGGGAAATTATTTGAAAGGGCTTATCTCACGAACTATTGGAGCAATTTTTCTGTTATTTGGCACATATAAGAAGAAGACCACGTGAAGGATCATAGGCTATTTTTTGTGGACTAATTTATCTGTGAAATATCTAATTTACGCGAACGAAGCCGCGCGGAACGTAGTATCCGTAGTATCATATAATAATACACATTCATTTGGTCGACTTTTAAGTTTTGGGGTGGAAGTTTCAAAGTGAATTAAAACAGATTATATGTAAAGACTACCAACATGATACATAGCAGGTGTATAAATAGCAGAAATGTAGTTTTATGCGTTATTGTTTTTTTTCCAGATATGAAAAAGGTCACGCCGCTAAACATTTCCTTGCGTCAAACCACACATACGCATTGCAGTTGGGATCAAACCGAGTGTGGGATTATGCAGGTATTTAACATTGTCAATTCACAATCATATATTAAATGTAGGAATGGTAAATATCGTACTTACAATCCTATAAAGATAAAGCAGCCATTTTGTAATGTTTCATTTCACTTGACTTCTTTCGGTAATCTCATGTCAACATTATTTTAATTACCGCTACCGCTGGCATCATATTATTTGGCAGCTGTTATTCATTCGTGAAAGAATAGACATGCCAATAGAACTTTACAGGTCTGTTTATTGAACAAAACAACATTATCTCATGCGACAAAGACTCATGTAAGAAAAAAAGTATAATTAATATTACGTTCAGGTGACAAATGGGTGCATCGGCTAGTACAAAACAAGGCGGACGGCAAGCTGGTGGCGGCGGAGGGCGCGGCGAGCGCGGACAAGCAGCTGGAGTTCACGTACCTGCTCACACAGCAGCTGGACGCCCAGCGCGCGCACTACGACGACCGCATCGCCATGTGAGTGTGTGTGTGTGTGTGTGGTACACCTGCTGTATATAACAATGCGGATGGCAAACTGGTGGAGGCGGAGGGCTCGGCGGGCGTGGACAAGCAGCTGGAGTTCACGTACCTGCTCACACAGCAGCTGGACGCCCAGCGCGCGCACTTCGACGACCGCATCGCCATGTGAGTGTGTGTGTGTGTGTGTGTGTGTGTGTGTGTGTGTGTGTGTGTGTGTGTGTGTGTGTGTGCGTGCGTGCGTGCGTGCGTGCGTGCGTGCGTGCGTGCGTGCGTGCGTGCGTGCGTGCGTGCGTGCGTGCGTGCGTGCGTGTGTGTGTGTGTGTGTGGTACACCTGCTGTATATAACAATGCGGATGCCAAACTGGTGGAGGCGGAGGGTTCGGCGGGCGTGGACAAGCAGCTGGAGTTCACGTACCTGCTCACACAGCAGCTGGACGCCCAGCACGCGCACTACGACGACCGCATCGCCATGTGTGTGTGTGTGTGTGTGTGTGTGTATGTGTGTGTGTGTGTGTGTGTGTGTGTGCGTGTGCGTGTGCGTGTGCGTGTGCGTGTGCGTGTGCGTGTGCGTGTGCGTGTGCGTGTGCGTGTGCGTGTGCGTGTGTGTGTGTGTGTGGTACACCTGCTGTATATAACAATGCGGATGGCAACTGGTGGAGGCGGAGGGCTCGGCGGGCGTGGACAAGCAGCTGGAGTTCACGTACCTGCTCACACAGCAGCTGGACGCCCAGCGCGCGCACTTCGACGACCGCATCGCCATGTGAGTGTGTGTGTGTGTGTGTGGTGGTTTTTTATGTGATTTACATAAGTTTTAACAAAAATAATAACAATTAATATATCCAAAAACACAAAAAAATTTTTGGCTTTTTGTTTCTCGCGCCACTTTTTCGAAAGCGATCCGGATTGGCTAATGTCATGATGACGTCACAGTCGCGTAATGTTTACACAACAGATTAAAAAATATATTAGTCGTATTCGTTTCGTTTTTCAACGCGTTTTTCAACGCATTGCGCATGCGTTAAGTTGAAAATTAGTGTTAGTGCCAGAGTCATGTGCCAAAATCTGACAGAAATTGATGATAATTTCTATTATTGCGCATGCGCGAAAGCTGCAAATGCGCAGTTGAAAAATGAAACGAATACGACTATTGGTTTACACGACAGTGACGTCACTAACAAAGCGCGACGCCATATTGCTGAAAAAAGTGTTTCGGCGGCTTATTGAATTTTGAATTTTTATTTACATGTTTCTTACGAAGTACGTATTCCTGTTACGTAGTAAGCCCCTACCGAACACAAAAAAAAAACAGCGTTAAAAACTCACTTAAAAGTAGATACATATATTTAAGCATCGATATCTAGTAAGTGCACTATCCACTCCTGTCGGCCTAAGATGCGCAAACGAGAAAATTTTGTCTACATGTTTTCTCGATGTTAACTGGTTTATCTCTTCATCTCTACTGACCCTAACATGACATACTTTTTTTCTCGTGTCTGTCGTTAAAATTAATGATAATTGTGTTTTTTTTCTTAATCTGTGCTATTTTTGTCTACGAACCCTAACATGACAACACATTTTTATCGAGTTTTGTCAAGATTTTGACAAATGAGAAGAGTAGTTTGTCGATATATACCTATTATCTGTGAAGCTAGTCTACGAACGAGAAATTTATCTCTCGACGTACGCATGTTAGGGAAAAAGAGATATATATCGATATCGACAATATCACTACGCTCGAGAGTGAGACCACGAGATATCTCGTTGGCGTATGCTAGGACGGCTGATCTATATAACCATTATTATTTACTAGTTACTATATGTTTCATAATATATAATGGCAATAATTCAGGATAATATCGGAGCGGTCTGCGGAGTGCGAGGCGTTGCTCGAGCGCGCGACAACCGCGGAGGCCGAAGTGGCGACGCTGCGCAAACGCATCACGGCGCTCGAAAACGACAACAAAGCGTTGGATAAACGGCAGCAGCAACTCAACGCTAAGTGAGTATCTATGCTTTTATGATTAGAGTCTAATCCATACTTAAGTATTATAAATGTGAAAGTGTGTCTGTCTGTCTGTTACCTCTTCACGCCGAAACCGCTGAACCGATTTTGCTCAAATTTGAAATGGAGACACTTTGAGTCCCGGAAAAAGACATAGGATAATTTTCATCCCGGAAAAATGTACGGTTCTTGCGCGATAAAGGAATTTTGGCGCAAATGAGTTGCGGGCGTAGTTAGTCTAGTAAGATATATTGACATATAATGTGTGCTTATAAATCTTTAGCTTCCTCTAAGATTCTGACATGCAGCTTAAAAGAGCGAACGGAAACAGAAGCGACTACAATATAATAGTGTATTCGTGTCAATTATTTTACTGAAAACGTAAACAAATCTATTGCATCAAAAATCTCATATAATCTCCTTTTTAAAAAATGCTTTTTCACATATTCACCGGGATATTTTTTAACCCCCGACCAAAAAGAGGGGTGTTATAAGTTTGACGTGTCTGTCTGTCGGTCTGTCTGTCTGTCTGTCTGTGGCATCGTAGCATCCAAACGGGTGGACCGATTTTGATCTAGTTTTTTTTGTTTGAAAGCTGACATGATCGAGAGTGTTCTTAGCTATTGTTCATCATCATCAGCCTGCTCATTGCTGAAATATCACGGTTTATCTGGTTCGTGATAGGCCGATTAGCAACTTGCAGTCGTTTGATGGGTTTCATATTTTGCATTCTGGTTCGTGACACTTATGAATATATACATATTAATGGAAAGTTGACCCTGGTGCTGCAGCATCACCTGGTAATCAATAGGATACCCAACTCCTCACCAACTTAGAGCAGAGGTTTCGTGTTTGGGCTCATTTTAATTGCGACAACCAATAAGACGTAGATAAGCAGTAAATATTTGCATAATACTGCTGCAGCATCACCTGGATTGTATAGGAGCCGAGCTCCGTATGAACCCAGGGTGGATGGAGGTTTCATGTTTGGGCTCATATTGACGGCCTCATCCAAGAGGATATTTATAGATCGTATTCATTGGGATATGATCCTGTTGATAGGAACAATTCTGCACTATAACCAACACAAGTTTAAAAAGCATAAAATAAAATTAAATTAAGAAATTAAAAAAAAACCCCGCCAAACAACTTTAAAAAGTAATGAAATAATATTTACTGACTTTAAGATAAATAATTCCTAAGTGTAAAGTAATATTTTAGTCCATAATTGTTGTCAAGGTGTGTCGGGGGACCGCTAATGTAGATGTTTGATTTCACATAACATTATAGTTTAAAGGTCAGCTCACAGCGAACTGAATCGAGACAATCAGCGATACAAAATGCAAAAGTCACTGTTGGCGGTCCCCCGACACACCGTGACAACAATTATGGACTAAAATATTACTTTACACTTAGGAATTATTTTAACTTAAACTCAGTAAATATTATTTCATTACTTTTTAAAGTTGTTTGGCGGGGGTTTTTTTAAATTTCTTAATTACTAATTTTAAAATGTATAAATACGTCAATTTTATAAGTTCTTTGAGGTATAATGTTTTTAGTCTTTGGTCGGGTCTATGGCTCGTATATGTGTGTTCCCAGTGAAGTGAATAGGCTACTTGACCTACTTTTTTTCTTCATGCTAATCGCTCCTTAATCATTCATTTTCACCAAAAAAACAAATATTTTAATATTTTAAACAGTAGAAACCCATAAAAATAATGCTTGAAAAATATGCCTTTTAAATGGCGCCGAAAACACTGTCCGCCATAGTGTGACGTCATATTTCTTGTATTTTATACTTTCTTTATTGAATTTTTTTTTATGTGCTAAACATACGAGTCTAAAAGTGTCAAAAAAATAAAAAAATAATTAAATAAGAAATCATTTGTAATGTTGAAAACTTTTGAAGAAAAGTTTTGGCCATTTCATTTCCCAACTACCGTAAATGGAGATATATATATATATATATATAAATATATATATATATATATATATATATATATATATATATATATATATATATATATATATATATATATATATATATATATATATATATATATATATATATATATATATATATTTACAAATCTTTAGGCTTATTCTTATTATTTAAAAATATTAAATTACTAGTGTGATGACGTCACATCCAAATCGGAAGTACCGCAAAAGCATTTTCGTCAATACAAATTAGAAAATATAAAATCATATTTTAAAATCGACTTTCTTTATCAATCATAAGCTTTTATTTGATGAAAAGGGTGAAATACGGTCGTACGGTCCTAGACAAAGTTCTACTAGAAATATGCATTTGTTCAATGAAATTGAATATAGGTCAAGTAGCCTATTGTCACGAACTGTGTGTAATATTATAATGTAACATTCTAAACATTTTACAGAGTGGCAACACTCCAGAGCGCGTTGTCAGAGGAGCGCGGTCTCGGCGCCGCGCTAGCGAACAACCACAAGCAGTGGCAGAAAAGCGCCCATAAACGAGAGGAGGCTCTTACTAAAGAGGTAATATATCACTAATTTCACATCATCATCATCTTCTTCATATTAATATGTTTACAACAATAATTTAGATGAAAATTCCATGATACTCGACATCTCTTATATATGGTAAACTAGCTGTTACCCGCGATTCCGTCCGCGTGGACTTCAGTTTACAGCGCGTGGTGGTTCCCGTTTCCGGGAAATGCTGGGATAAAATATAGCCTGCATTACTGCAAAGTTTCCTCAATATTCATTTAACCCATCGATCGTGGGAAAACGAGACACAATAGATATTCTATTGTGTCTCGGACGCCGGTGACCGTTTGGGGCTTGATGAATTAATAAACAAAATTGATGTCAAATTTCAAGACTTCGTAAAACATTTGACCCCTACCCCCATCCTTTGAACCCCCATTACCCTTAGAGGGGTCCCCTTACAACTCTTTTTAGGGTTCCGTAGTCAACAAGGAACCCTTATAGTTTCGGTCTGTCCGTCCGTCTGTCTGTCCGTCTGTCCGTCTGTCTGTCCGTCTGTCCGTCTTTCCGTCTGTCCGTCTTTCCGTCTGTCCGTCCGTCCGTCTGTCCGTCTGTCCGCGGTTTTGCTCAGAAACTATAGGGCCTACAAAGCCGTAACTTGGCATGAATGCACATATTAATAATGCCGACAAAATGGTATAAAAAAATCTTAAAAAAATATTTTTTTATGGTACCTCCCCTACACATAAAGCGGGGATGATATTATTTTTTCTCACCTCCGGGCGGTAAACGTCAACTTTCTTCCCGCTGCGCTTACCGATGTTGCCGTTTTCCGCCTCCGTCGATGAGAAAAATAGTATACGCACCATGGGCAGTAAATAAGAATTACATGTGATCTGAGACATTTCTTATTTTCCTGCCCTAGGTGCGTAATGTACTATTTCGCGTCCACCCCACCGTGTGGGGTGTCGTTGGATAGGTTTTTTAAAAATATTACGAATATTCAAAGATCATTTTCCGATTTAGCGAGCCATTTGTGAAATATGAAGTTTTAAAGAGGAAAAAATCGTCAAGAGTCCAGCGTCTCCCCTTCTACCAGCTAAACGGCTGCTTCTGGAAATGTAAAAAAATTTCACAAGAGTAGGAAATATGCTGAATTTAAAAGGAAAACTATCACGGCTAAGAAGACTTCATAAGTTATTGAGTAATAGTCGATCAACTAAAAAAATGTATTCGGAGGAGTATAAAGGAACTTGTTCAAATTCCTTTAAACGTAACTGAGATTATGTTGTTTGTAGTGTAAAACATGTTATAAATGTACATTCATTGACCATACGAAAATTATCAAAAACCAGCGGTACTACGGAGCCCTATCTTGCGCGTGGCCCGACACGCACTTGGCCAGTTTTTTCCAGTAAAAAGTAGCCTATGTCCTTTCTCAGGCTTTAGACTATCTGTGTACAAAATTTTATTACAATCGGTTCAGTAGTTTTGGCATGAAAGCGAGACAGACAGACAGACAGACAGAGATACTTTCGCATTTATTAGTATGGATTTGGGTCCAGGGTAATTCAAGTTACTAAATTAGCGACTATATTTTGTTTCCTTAACAATACGGTGCGATACGGTATTTTCAATAATTCAAGATGTCGGAGCTGCGGGAAAAGCTGCGCGACGTGATGTTCTTCGTGGAGGCGCGCGGGCAGCTAGAGCAGCAGAGAGCGGTCCCCGCGGCGGAGCTGGAAACCGCCTCTGTCACCGTGCAGCCGCCGGCCAAGCCGCGACGACGACGCGCCAAGAAGATATAAAGAGGCAGGCAGATAAAGATCAGTGGCGGATTCAGGGTCTTACTAGTGGGTGACAGGGCTAGTTGTTATAGCTTCGATTTGTTTAAGAAACTGAGCCGGTTTATACTTTAAATGATATGATGTATCTGTATATTATGTTGGTTTCTCGGAGTTTCATAGATACATTTAGGTTTGTACTTTGAATGATATAATGTATTTTTGTATTTGATTTCTCGGCATAGGTTACAAGTTTTTTTTTGGAATTTAGTATAATATGGGATTTCAGAGGAGGAAAAAATTCTAGTTTTGAGAACATAACTTGTTTTTTCGTTGAGTTATCTCAAAGTCTGATCCAGTAATAATTTCAAACAGTAATTTTCAAGTCAGTTAAATTACGTCCTTGCAACTGCCACAGGTACAGCTGACTACTACATACAGGAAGAAAAAGTCAGCTAAAATTACTTGATTCAATAAGAAACTATCAAATTCTAAGGTGCGTAAACATCGTTGTCAGAAAAGGCTGGAAAATGAATTTAAATCTTATGAGAAAAAATAAAAGATTGTTAGGAATTCGAGACTGAAGTGTATTAAAAATTATAATATGTATTTTATTATGCGGGTAGCCTTTCATTTTATAAACGCACAAGACTGATAGTGCTTGCTACATAACAAAATGTTAAAAACGCCCGAATTATTAATTGGAAAAATTATAAAAACTTATCGATTACACTATTTTAATGCAATATTCAAGCAGCTTCGATTCTTGTCGAATCGAGACCACTTCCTATCTAACTACAAAATAGTATTCTCATGGAATGTTAAAAAATGTATGTAACGTTCCGTTCTCTTCAAGTTCAAGTCGCTGTTTGGTTCGATTCGGACTTTATCGATATCGAAGCTGTACTAATATAACATTAAATTAGTAGGATACTACTGCAAACCTCAATCCTAGGGTCGTATGACTATTATAGGATAATAATTACATAGTCGGTTATTAAGTTATAACTTCGCCGCGTTCCATTTAGCGTTAAAAACGATCAAAACGCACAAAATGCCTCCTATTTTGAGGGTTTTGATCGTTTTTAACGCTAAATGGAACGCGGGGCTTATAGAATTATTCAATGTGTCAATTTTATTGACTGAGTCTTGATTGTCCAAATAATAGGATATATATAATATTACTGCAATGTTTTTACGCTAGAGGCAGCACCAGCATAGACAGTAAACAAAAAGTGTTGTTCGATGTTTGTCACACGTCGGATTTTGGTCGGATTATTTACTGTGTATGCTAGTAGCGCCCTCTGCTCCGACCTTTGCGTAATATTCCCAATTTGGAAAAATATATTCGATGTTGTCTCCAATCTGCTTATCAAAAATCTTCTTATGTAGTCCAGATTTAAAAACATTGATGTTAGCAAACTGTTAGTTATAGGTATAATGTGACTTTGAATTTGAATGTTCTAACGTATATCGTTACATTTTCGTTAACTTCTTAGATGTTGAATAAGTTGGTTCATCATTCATGATTCAACTCTGTATAGGTATAAAATATGTCCATCATACTTAAATTATTTATTCAAATTGAAGTTTGTCTTAGCCTAACTGTTATTTTTCGTTCATTCGGCCTTTTATAGGTAGGTGAAACACAACTTATAAAATATCCCCTACTACTTTATTCAATTCCCTTATTAATAAAAATACATACTTAGTGTAACTGTCCTTGTCTGTCAAAAGGCTTTTTTACAGTATCAGACAAGGATGGCAACGTGGATAAATCTAAACCCTAAAGGGTTTTAATATTTTTATTAATAAGGAAAATAGGAGGATAATGGCCTAATGCAGAACACGGTATATTTTCTTGATTATGTCTTTTTTTTTTTTTGCTGTAATAAAAATTAAAAGTACTAACATTGTGAAGTCAGTCAAAATATTGTAGTTTTGGTGTGGAAGTTGAGTTTTTATTGGAGGCTGAGAGCTATATTAATTTTAATGTCTGTGATAATATTTTTTGTAAAACTTATTAATTATACTATGGTCTCTTAACCTCTGGCATATTGTAGAAGTTATTTATAAATATAATTTTTGGTGTAATTTGTTGTTGTTTTAATCTACTTGAAAATAACAATTTGAAATAACGTAATGCAATGTTATGCAACTTTTCCTTTTCCTAATAATAGGAAATAACTATTAATATTATTATACTCTTTTATTAAACCATTTACGCAGCTTATAGCTATTTATAGTACATTGTCTTTGTCTGCAAAGTGACTTTTGCAATGTGTTAAAATTACAGACGGTATCATATTATTATCACAATAGACCGAACAACTCTGTCTACTCTATTATTATTGTCTGCTTTACTATTTTTTGTCGAGTAACACGTGATTTATTTGGATTTGGTAAACAAAGAAGAACAAGAACAAAAATCGGTCAAGTGCGAGTCGGACTCGCGTACGAAGGGTTCCATACCGTTATAGAGCAAAAATAGGCCAAAAATTGTGATTTTTGTATGGGAGCCTCCCTTAAATTTAAATTTTATTATTATCTATTAAAGTACACAGATAATTGAGGATTTTGTGAAAATTTTAAGACCCTACCTGTTGCCATTATCGATATCGAGTAAAAAAAGGCAAAAAAAAACCCCGCTTGTTGTATGGGATCGGGGATCCCCCTTTAAATATTAATTTTATTTTGTTTTTAGTATTTGTTGTTATAGTCTATATAGATATAGCGGTTCTTGAGATACAGCCATCGTCATACAGACAGACGGACTGACATCGAAGTCTTAGTAATAGGGTACCATTTTTACCCTTTGGGTACGGAATCCTAAAAATAATAATAATAATATTATATCTATGGACGCTTCACACTACGTCAGTCTAGACCCGTGGTCGTCAAATTGCGGCCCGTGGCCGTTTGCTGTGCGGTCCGCGACAAAGTAAATTATTTGAATGTTCAACTATACTACACAATGGTTAAAATTACGCCATATTTAATGATAAACGTAACTGGCTAATTCTGGCCGGTTATCGTTAATGTTTAGTTAACAAATGCCAAAATAATAACTTAATCTAGTTGTTTTATGGTGTGAACTGGGCTTGATTACACCTATCGAGGAGAGTGGCGAGACAGTGTTCTCGACCAAAAAAATTGCCGAGAGTACTGTCTCGCCACTTTATTCGGTAGGTGTAAAAAGGCATTAGTGTGGAACCGCTCTTGGAGCCTCTTGGAACCTTTACATACACTGTGGCCCGGTGCTGGCACTCACATTGTCATGTGTGGCCCTTGGCCAGTAAAGTGTGACGACCGCTGGTCTAGACTCTAGCGTCGTACTAAGCACCTGAAGCACTTGTGTTACGGGTACCAGACAACGGAAATATATTTAAAACTTTTATAATATACATTTATTATATTTAAGATTTTTATTATATGATACACATATTCAACACCTCCATCGTGGGTATCGCAGACACAATAGATTTTAAATTGTTATGCGGCAGCCGGCTGCCGGCTGCCGCTTGGGGATTGATAGGTTAATACACATCCATGACTCAGGAACTTTGAAAATTTTTGCTCCGTCGGTGGGATTCGAACCCGCGACCCCCGGCTTGAGTTACCAACGTGCTCATCAACTGAGCCACAGACACAGAACACTAATACTCCTACCGGAGCCACAGACACAGAGGTCGTCAAAATGATCTAAATTCTAATAAGGTAAGTTATAGCATCTCAGACCTCAGTACCTTAAATAAAAAAAAAATATATCAATTGTCATATTTATTTATTTTATTTATAATTTATTGTGCACAGGAAATATAACAATATAACAGTTTACACAGAAAGACGACACAAAGGATCTCTTCCAGCAGCCCTACGGAGAGAGATAGGATTAAAACAGCAGATAGGACGTGCACGAATATGATTACAATAAAATATACAATAATATATGCTCGTTAAAAGTAAAACTAATACTATACTTAAACGACAAAAGATAATATATATATCATAATATTGTGTCAACGTCTAACGATAAGGGATGTGACATTGTAGATAAAAAATCGATTTTTAATTAATCGGTTTTTTAAGTATGAAAAATCGATTAATAAATAATCGACTTTTCTTAAGAAAATAATCGATTTTATTAAATAAATAGTTTTTTTTCCTAATTTTTCAATTAATTTCAAATTAAACGCCTTATACATTATATCAATAGATGAAACATCTATTGATATAATGTATATGGCGTTGACAGATGGTATTACCGATAGTTGTCTACCCATACGCCATCTAGTTACTAAAATCAAATTAAAAAATAAGAAAATGCCTCATGTCGGTAAAATAGTACAGTTCATCGACTAACTCTAGTGAATGTTTGATTAAATGAATCAACTAAACTGTTTCAAAAGCACAGAAGGAATGCCATCATAGATTTATGGAGCTATGATAGTATTCTTTGGCAGTTCGCATTCCGGGCTCCGAGCTCCGTGAGTCCGTGAGTAATTTGTATTCTGTAGCTTGCTACATATTATATTAATCTGTGGTATTCTGTGGCTCCAAGCTAGAAGACCAAACGTAGGCCCGTATAAATAGTCAGTACTTAAGATGCGACCCGGTCTCAAGACGCGGTTCGGCTCTGTGATTGGTCCAAATTTTGACAGCCAACCAATCACAGAGCCTGAACCGTGTCTTGATACCGAGATGCATCTTGAGTACTTACTGACTATTTATAAGGGCCGTAATGTCCGGGTGCATAATTTATTGCATGATTATAAAAAATCGATTATTAATAAAAATAATCAAGTATTAAAATCGATTTTTACTTTAAAACAATCAATTTTTAATCGATTATTTCCATAATCGATTATTTTTTCACATTCCTACTAACGATGTCAGTGTCAAATTTTGCACCCCTGTTTTGTCGGGAATACGAAAGAGTGACGTTGTGTTTTTGTATTATTTTCCTAAAATTGTGTTATTTCGGTTTTTAATGTGTAATGTTGGTAGAATATTAACCATTAAATATTCGATGTCGTGCACAAGTGTGGGCAAGTGATACAACTTCAAGAAACGTGCAATTTTGTGTTCCCTCCAAAACTCCATCGAATGTTTTAGTAAAGGATCTACCACTTTACTAAAACAACTGACTTGACTCGTTGACTTTACTGACTACTTTTTTAGACTTTTACTAGACTTTCGACTTGACGATAATCTGGAAAAACGACTTTAAATTTTGTAAACTTTTTACGAATTTTTTTTTTCCCCGCCATATTTTACTTGACACTGGCCATGGTTAAAAAGCCGAGCGCCATAAAAAGAAAAAAAAAAAAAAATTTTGCACCTGAAGCATTTTTTCGTAAAATTATTTGTTTCAATGGTTTCTTTTTCCGTTACTCATAAACAGTTATTGATTTAATTTGTGTCTTTCTCTTTCGATTTTTTAAACCAAGAAGAGAACCAAGTGCGAAGAAGGTACGAAAATTTAAGTTTACTAGTCATAAAAGTGTGCCCAGTGGAGGCAGTGGATGGCTTTGTACTTGTCGCCATGGAATAAAATACCACTTGGCACGCTTGAAAACCAGCTCTTACAGGTTGCACAAGACCGCCTACCGTGCTGTGGATGGTGGATACCTTCACTGTAATACAGTAGTGGTTTTGCATAAGGCTCGTCTCTGTTTTTATCCTCGGAGAAGTCTTTTGTGAAGCCACTTACTTCCTCGATTTTCTTTTCGTTATACGCCAAACACGCCGACATGAAAGTCTGCAGTTAGCGATGGAAAAGTCCAACTGTTTGTGTACATTGGACTTTATTGCTATCGTTATTTGCGGATGATCTTTCAGCTGCTTCATAAGTATCAATTTAGTGATGAAGGTAAACAAATCACATTTTAGTGTATATTTTAGTTCTATACAAGTACATTTTATTTTGTATCTTCATTGATAACTAAGGTAAGTATGAAGTTATATGAATATATCACAAGACGTATTCTAATACTGTCAAGGACTCAATAATTACTTATTACCTTGATCGTGGGAATCGCAGACATAATTGATTTTCAATTGTTATGCGGCAGCCGGGTGCCGCTTGGGGATTGATGGGGGTTATATTATATGCAGCGGGAGTATTCATAAATTCTATTTCACTGAAATTCAATACAATATAATTATTATTTATTATATTAGTCCCGATTGTTGAATGTCCCTCTTATATTTGTGTGTTTTAGAATCTAAGTTGAACAGGAAGTGTATTATACATTTAGCAAATTAACTAACAGAACAACAGAAAGTAAAAAGAAATTGTATAAAAAGCTATTTTAAAGAATAGTCATTTTATAATATTTTGAACAAAGCTTAGTTTTATAGTGAAAACACTCTTACATACATACTTTGTTTTATTATAAGAAGTCATGAAAACCTAGATTTATGTATTGTTATTTAAGTTAATTATATCAATAATATTGTACTTATGTAGAGTTGATTCAATTTATACCACAACTACTAATATTTTTCTGTAGTTTCTGGATTTGCTTAATAAGAAACCATTTTAGGCAAAGTGAAGGATGAGTGAATTAATGGAATGCGATGAGCCCCAAAACAAGAAGCGTAAGTACGAGGATGTAGATGAAGTTGACATAAAAGATGATATTGACTTTACCCAAGACACCACTGAGGTTAGCAATAGTTTTACTATCAATGACAAGTACAGCAATTTCGTATCCCAGGATGAGGTAGAAAAGTTGAAAGAGTTTAAGGTGTTGGACGAAGTCAAATCAAACGATGAAGACAGTAATGATGAGGAATCTAACAGTTCTGATGGTAAGTTCAATATTTTTGTTTCCTGAAGTGTCTCTTGTGCTTTCTTTAACATAGCCCTCCCTAATAATAAAATGAACTACATACATAATTATCCCTTTAACTGTGGCGGCCATATTGCAAAAATAAGCCGCATCTGTGGGGCTACTTCTGGATGATCTCTCATGTCGCGTTAAAATGACGATAACTCTAAAATTCCCTACGGGGGATGTATGTAATAACTATGTCATTGGAACCTGTTGAATTAAGCAAAGATTATCAAAATTAATTTATCCAATTTTGCCAAGTTTAAGTTTTATTAATTTTATAACTTTAAATCGGAATAAACGATTTTTTCCAGTTTATTGTATAAAATCCTTATAATAAAAAAAGTGAAAAATTATTTAAAAATATTTTTATTTAATTTACATTAACATAACATTAATCAATAAGAAAACACACTTCTCCATACATTTTTTCACCTCACAAGCTTTACAAAAAACAAAACTCGTCAGTACGCGCGCGATTTTAAGACAAGGGTTAAATTTGAAACTTCTAGTAATCATTGTAAGTGTGCTTTAGGGCCATGAGAAGTGACTATAGCCCATCTTTGTTATATTTTTAAGTACACTTTGTGCAAGTTAGAGCGGTAAAGATATAGTTTACGATATACTGCGGTTAAAATAAAATTCGAAGGTGATAATCAATCTTCAGGAGAGCGGTCAACAGATGCGCACATTTTTGACATCGAGCTCCTAGAGCGCGGTCAACAGTTGAAGGGTTATTATGATGTTTTGTTCCTTTCTGATACATAAGGGAAGTTTCTAAGTAGATAAGGATCAAGCATTGTATAGCTATAATGTCTGTATATTAAGTGTAAATCTATTTGTATTAGTGGTTACAGTGACAGTTTCATTTAATACCTCGATCGTGAGAACCACAGACACAATAGATATTCAATTGTTATGCAGCACCCGGGTTCCACTTGGGAGTTGATGGGTTAAAAAACATTTTTCATTTAAAGAACTGTTAGTCATATCGTAAAAAAATATTACAAGTAAGATTTTTTGTCAGTCATTGGAATACCCAATGACTGACAAAAATAAAATTAATATAAAGACAATTTTGTAAACTCTTAAAGATTTGAAAGTCGTTTAGAAAGGTTGTATTTTTCTTATAGCTGGATCAGAAGGGTTGCCAGGGGAGGAGATTGAGAAGATGTTGGATGAGGACTTACCCGAGGATTTCAAAGGAGAGCCTAAACCAAAAGAAAAACCTTACATAAAGCACACAAAAATAGTTTTGGAAGGTACCATAAGCATGTTCGAAAAATTATTATAGTAAATTGTGCAACAGTGTTTCCTCTGATTTTCAATATGTCTGTAGAATTATGGCATTTTCTTGCTTGAAATCTAATTTTTATTTAGATGACTATTTAGTGTAAAATTGGACAGTGTAGAGATAATGTTATGGGATGGTTGTTATATTATGTGTTTTATTTCATATTATAGAAAAAGGAGTTAACCATTTTGAAATACTTCCACTCGATTGGATGATGATTCGACACTGCAGTGGTATCCCAATATACATGCACAGAGGAACGAGAGTGTGTACTCTTTCGAAGCCCTATTTCCTAGGGGAAGGGAATACTAGGGTAAGAAAAATTTATTTACATGCATGAAAAACTGTATATGTAATTGTGAAATGTGAAGATTGCTATTATACCAGTTCATCAGTGCAGCTCTGGCCCTAAAAAAGTGTTTTTGACTAACTTTTTTATTAATTGCAGAGACATGATATACCTATAAGTTCTATACCATGTTTGGCGTACCGACGTGGATTAGAAGAAGAGAAAAAACAGAAGGAAATTGATCGAAGAATTGCAGAACAAATAAAAAATGGAACCTGGGCACAGCCAGATAAAAACAAATCGAATGTAGATAAAAATAGTGAAAATGCTGAAACCAATAAAGACAATAATGTAGAAATAGATGTTGCACAAAAAAATGCTGCAGAGATTAGTTTGAACTCCATCAATGATGTTGAATTAATAGACAAAGAGAATAAAGAAGAAGGGAAAGTTGATGGAAATGAAAAGCCCAAATGTCCTATGAGATTTATTCAATCAACTGCTGACTCTAGTCATATGTCAAAAGATAAAATAGAAAATGACAAATCTTCAAATGAAGTAACTTCTACTGTTACTGATCTAAAAGAAGAAAATATTGAAACGGATGATATAAATAATGGAGAAAGCTCAAAAGATGATGAAGAAAGAGAGCCAAGTAACCAAGAAACCGAACAAGATAAAACTACAGAAAATAATGAACAACCTCAGGAAGAAATTCCTCTTAGTCAACAACCGGTTGTTTTACCTGGAGGGATGGTAGTGCCTCCGCCTCGGGTAGAAACTGTCAATATGAGCTGGAAATCGCAGCATCTAACCCCAGAACAAGTAAATGACTACTGTAAAACGCTGTTCAAATTTAAATATGTGAATATTATGCATTTCAAGTAAGTTTTATTTCTATTTTATTATGTTTAGAAACAGACATTCGGATACAATCCTGTCTGTCTTTATGGGCATAGAGCGCGTACGGTAATATCAAGTTGTAGTGTGACGGTAAATAATTGTGTATTTTGCCCCTCTTCAGAAAATAACTATACAAAGTCTGCCTATGATTAGTCTGACCCATTGGAAAAGTCTTATAACAGACAAAGAGAGCCAATCTTCAATAGTTTTGTTATGCTGCATAAATATCTTTTTTAGGGTTCCGTACCCAAAGGGTAAAAACGGGACCCTATTACTAAGACTTCAATGTCTGTCTGTCTGTCCGTCTGTCTGTTCGTCTGTCTGTTCGTCTGTCTGTCTCTAGGCTGTATATCAAGAACCGCTATTGCTAGACTTCTGAATTTTTCACAGATTGTGTATATCCGTTGCCGCTATAACAACAAATACTAAAAATAAAACAAATTAAATATTTAAGGGGGGCTCCCATACAACAAACTTATATATTTTTTTTGCTCGATATCAATAACGACAATAGGTAGGCACTTGAAATGTTCACAAAATACTCAGTTGTTTATATTTTAATAATTAATAATAAAATTTAAATAAAATTAATTATTAAGTTGGGCTCCCATACAAAAAACACATTTTTTACCTATTTTTGCTGTATAATGGTACGGAACCCTTCGTGCGCGAGTCCAACTCGCACTTGGCCGATTTTTTAGAATATCTTTTAGGCTATTTTATGATTGAACATATAAGTACTACACATATTTTTGTTTCAAAAGAAGAACATTCTTTTATAAACTTCAGCACATAATAACTTTTAAAGATATTAACTGTTATGATAATACATCGAATGCTATTGCTCGCTAATTTTAGACGCTGGGCGGACCGTCGTAAGTACACGAAGGCACGGAAACGGCTGCAGTGCCCGACTCTGGCGGAGGGGACCAAACTAGTCACTATACCCGCCGTCAACACTGGACAAGATAATGGTTTGTATCGGTTTTGAAATTATGTTATGTAAAGGCCTCTATCATAGTAAAAGAAAGGGAAGTAAGTTATCTTCATACAAACGCACCGCGCGCGGCTTGTATGTGTGCGCCATAGTACCTATCTATGCGTCGCCGCACGCACACTTAACAAAATCTCAACCCGTTTCTCAGTGCGCCAGTCGGGGCTAACACTGCACGAATTTCGCGCGTCACGGCTTTTCGGTGCCGCGGCTAAACGAATCAAAAATGTCTGATAATCGCAGGAGAAACTATTGCTGTGTGTTTGGGTGTCTTAATAATTCATCACTTATTCTAGCATATAATTTTTACTTGATGAGATACTTACATACTTCTTTTTTGTTGTATTAGTTTTCTATCACACAGAGGAAGTAGGTAGGTAGGTAGGTCTACACCTAAAGCACAAATCAATAGGCGTGATAGTTTTTCCGTAAAGTGTACCACAAAATGTTCAGGTTGTGGGATATACTAGGGCTCGCTTCGCCCGCCCTGATAAGATAATGTTTTAGGTAGGTGCTTTTGATCTGTCAAGTGTCAACTAATTTGCCGCTATTGCTTTGTTTACATTTAGTTATACCGATGACAGAGGAATGAGGAAATGACAGAGAAATGAGGAAATTTAAAATTCTATCATTCCTCTATGGCGGAAAATTTGAATTTTTTTAGCTGAGTGGGGTGGAGTTTTTTTTTTAAATAACTTCGTTCCATCCGGGTGTCCCTTGACACCTCTCAAGTTTTTTTTAATATAAATAATGCTGCTCTGTATCTTAAATACATTCCTACATATATTTGATAGGAAAACCATTGTTGAACTTTATTGACTAATAAGAGATGTGTTATATTGCTAAAATTGACAACCCTAAGACAGTAGGCAATTATATCGCGGATTGGGCCGGAGTTATCCTATTTCCCCTCCTTTTACTATGCCTTTATTGAACTTACTAATTTAGTAATACATTCTCACATAAAAATGTTATAATATGTAGGAGAAAAATAAAAAGAAACATAAAATATATAAAACAAACGATTTATTTAAATAACTACATCACAAATAAACAAAATATGTATAATATACTTCATTAAGCATCATTATCATAAATTAATTATTATCATTATCAATTTATTATTATAAATTTATTATTTATAAACATAGAACAGCTTACCAGATATATTTCCAAGTTATTCTAAAGACAGTTCAGAGCAACGTCTTGCCGTGCCCAAAATCAGACAACTTCTGATCTGTCGATAATAAGTCATCCCCTTTTTATAAACTTGTGGGGATAGAAGGGGAAAAGAACCGAGTGGGGGAGAGGTGTGTTTGTCTATGATGTATCAACTGACTATCCATCAACTGTCAACTGACTGTCCAAATATCAATTGACTATTCAGCAACTAACAACTGACTATCCAACAAAAACTATTGCGGAAGTAATTATTTATAAATTAAAATTAAAAATATTTCTTATTCTCCCACACGGCCATTCTGACGAGCAGCTGTTTAAGCTCGCGAATGACTTATATTGGCCAAGTTACATGACCTCAAACACCAAATATCATGGTATAATATAATAATAGTGGTCAAATCTCATGACCTCACATACCAAATATCATAGCATAAAATAATATTGGTCAAATCACATGACCATACACACCAAATATCATGGCATAAAATAATATTGGTCAAATCACATGACCATAAACACCAAATCTCATGGCATAAAATAATATTGATCAAATCACATGACCATACACACCAAATCTCATGGCATAAAATAATATTGGTCAAATCACATGACCATACACACCAAATCTCCTGGCATAAAATAATATTGGCCAAATCACATCACCATACACACCAAATCTCATGGCATAAAATAATATTGGCCAAATCACATGACCATACACACCAAATCTCATGGCATAAAATAATATTGGCCAAATCACATGACCATACACACCAAATCTCATGGCATAAAATAATATTGGCCAAATCACATGACCATACACACCAAATCTCATGGCATTAAATAATAATGGCCAAATCACATGACCATAAATAAAAGTTATATTTTGAATTAAATCATACATATTACTTATTATAATATTGAGTACTTGTACGTTATACAATCAAAACCTAGCCGAAATTATGATCGTTGGCCAAGCGACCATAATCACGCCAGATCGATTGATATTATAATAAATAATTTAATGTATTAGAGAAAAATAATAATAATAATAATACATTAACCTCAATGTATCAAAGAAGAAACAAAATCATCTCAAGATTAAGGGCCTTCCCTACGGAGATTCCGTAATTTAAATAGATTTTTTTTAATGGAACCTTCTTGATGATATATATTTTGAAGCACGGCCAATTAACCGTCTTTTAACCATAGTAAACGAAGATTTGACTGTTGGTTTGACATTTGTCTATAGCTATACTAAGTTTGCACAACACACTCAGTGGATCTAAACTTTCGACTTTTATACTATTCTAGTGTATCGTTCGGCCAATCTGACACATTACCACAAGTTATATAGGTACTTAAACTTAAAAATAAAATTAAAGGCACAAAACTGTCCGTATACTGTCGCTGCTGGGCCGCGACATACCGCCCGCCTTCAGGACTCGTTGTTAGGCGCCTGCAGTGGCAAAGGGTAGATCTTAGAGAAAGCCCTCGTTCTTCCAGTTGCAGTCCGAATGTCTGCTACACGTGAGACGCCATCGGTACCTGGGTGGGTCCCAGACACCATTTAAGTGGAGGTTGATTCCCATTTTTGATGAGGACGAGATGACTATGAGCTATTGCCCTTCACTTAGTTCTTTGTTGAAGTTCCCCGATGTACTCCATGTACCACCTTCGCCAGAACTGCCGTCGCAACTGCTCCACGCGCCGGTATCGGTTGATCGTCAGACCTAGAGCATGAGAAGAAGTCTCGCTTGGCAGCGAAGTTAGCGGTCGGCCAATAAGGAAGTGACCAGGAAGAAGGGAGAGGTTGGTAGGGTCAGTGAATAAAGGTTTCCAACATAATATTAGGTCAGCACATACCTCTTCTAGACTTCCACAAATATTTTAAGGTTAAAATTAGCCAAATCGGTTCAGTGCTTCCTAAGTTTCAACAGTCATATAGAATTGAAAAATTCAGTTTTGATTAAATATGTTTTTTAAAACTTCTGAAAATCCTGAACATTAATGTGCCATAACAAATCCATTACTAATAATTTCTGTTTACTAATTAACATTTTACTTTATAATAGTTTTCTGACGTATATTTTGGCTATACAACCCATGTTTTTGTTTCCTAAAAACCTGGAACACACTCAAAAGCAAATTTTGGGTTCAACGACCCTCAACATTATAGACATTATGAAGAAAATCTGAAAACCAGGTTAGTTTAACCTGATCCAAACTTAACCTAACCTAACTTAAACCTATACACATTGAAAAGAAAAGACAAAAAATAATATTGAAGACCAACTCAGTATTGGGATGCGGATGGCCACTGCACCCACCGCCCCACTGGGTGGACAACCCAAGTGGAACCCCTTGGAAGAACATTATATGGACTAGAGCAGCTGCTCTCACGGCCTGCCCAACCTCCAGTCCACAAATTAAACAAGTACCATGGCGTGGTTCTAGAATCTAGATGTTCCCCATAACCTTTAGAGAAACACAGATATGTTGGTAGATATTCTATCGTTCAAAATTGATCTCTATTTATTGACAATAACTGTTTTTAAGTTTCCTTGCTATACCTGATCTAATCAGAAAGAATGTTCATTATTAGCAATAAAATTGTATTAATTATTACAATTATTGCAAGAATTACCAGTCTCTTTCTATTTACATAATTTTGCTTTTATGGGTAAACCGATTCAACTATTCTTTAGAAGATGGGTGGTCTCTAAATACAATCCACTATTGTCTGTGTTATCTAATACAATTCGCGGTCATGACTCTAAACACAACTAGAGGTATAAAATCAACACTAAGGCCCATAAAATGTTAGGATTCGTTCTAAGATCTAATTCCTCCTCAAACACATTACAAAAGATTCATTTAGGTTTTAACACTCAAAAACCTCTAATGTAAACAATTATACACACACAATATGCCTCTAACTGTGTCTATTCAAATGTATCTATGTCCTTTCTTTATTATGTAACAGATATATAAATAATAAACTATGTGTACCTGGGTAAAATAGCAATTGTATAAATTCTTTTTATAACCCTATAATAATGTTTTCCACCAATATGATCTATACTCAAATATTCATCAATTATTGTAAAAGCAACTCTTATTAGAATTGCTCAAAATGAATTATTTCAGTGACAGTAATTTTAATATTGACTTATTCAATAATAATAATAAGCAAACAATAGTAAACCAAAACTTTGAAACCACAAGTTTTTATTAGATTCACAAGTCACAACTCATCTCATTACGACAATATGTAGTTTAACTTTTCGTCTTTTGTTAAACTAAACCAAACGAATAAGACCAAAATTAGAGTATTACGTATAACAACGTAATATTAGATCATACGACAAGATTGCCACATCTAGTAATACGAAATCTATGGCATTCTATATTTACGCAAATTTTTACTAACTACCCTCAGTACTTGTGATTTCTTTTTGTTAGAAAATAAATTATTTTTGTTTGTACTTATCAAGCAGATTATACATGTTATTTGAGAAGTGTATTTATTATATTTTGTGCCAAGTTTAATATTATCCGTAATCCCATACACTCAGTACGCTTACAGTTAGTGAATAAGACGTGTACACTTGTACAGTGATTGCGAATTTTCTCTTGTTATTGAATTATGGAGTGTCATTTGTGAAAGAAAATAAAAATGAATTAACACAGTATGTAAGTAAATTTACATTATACAAACACTTTGTAAATGGTCTATGGCTATATTCTTAGAAAATATGTTGTAAGTCTTGTAAGTTTTACAGAAAAATAATAATCTCAAGAATATTTTCAATTGACGAGATTGTAAGCTGTTTATTAACACTAACGACAGATCTATTAAAATAGCCAAACTATGATTTACATCGCATATTACACACTACAAAGTAAACAAGTTCAAATATACTCGAGCTTCCGTTCCTGACATCCTTGTCCAATAAACAGTAGTTTCATAAACATGTTCAGAATACTACCTATTTCGTAGAATCAGAGTGGTAAATTAGAGCACTTTAGGGCCTTACCTGCCTTTTCAACCAATTGAAATTTTCACCAGTTTTCAAATCCACACCTCATTATTTTGTACTATACTTCAGCTTAACCGTCTTGCTTCTTCCGTTAAAAGGCCAGTGTCAACTTTCGATTTAAATTTGATATTGTTGGGTTCCAAAATATAAACAGTTGACATCCACTTTGTTTTCGCAGTTTTAGTAGTAATTGTCCTGGTATTGGAGTCCATCGAAATATTTGGAGTTGCGCTTCCATTGGCAGGTATAGTGTTTCCATTATTTGTATCCGCCGCACTTTCAGACGGACCACGGGCTGTTTCTTGTCCGAAAATTGGCGACTGCAATGGTTCAGTTGACATCACTATTGGTCATATCAATTTAGTAACAACGTCCCTGAAATCAGACATAAATGGGCGCAGTTTTTGTTTTCAATCCCACATCTGATGTAGGAGAAAAATAAAAAGAAACATAAAATATATAAAACAAACGATTTATTTAAATAACTACATCACAAATAAACAAAATATGTATAATATACTTCATTAAGCATCATTATCATAAATTAATTATTATCATTATCAATTTATTATTATAAATTTATTATTTATAAACATAGAACAGCTTACCAGATATATTTCCAAGTTATTCTAAAGACAGTTCAGAGCAACGTCTTGCCGTGCCCAAAATCAGACAACTTCTGATCTGTCGATAATAAGTCATCCCCTTTTTATAAACTTGTGGGGATAGAAGGGGAAAAGAACCGAGTGGGGGAGAGGTGTGTTTGTCTATGATGTATCAACTGACTATCCATCAACTGTCAACTGACTGTCCAAATATCAATTGACTATTCAGCAACTAACAACTGACTATCCAACAAAAACTATTGCGGAAGTAATTATTTATAAATTAAAATTAAAAATATTTCTTATTCTCCCACAAATATACGAAAATATTGGACGTGGATTTGAAAACTTAATTGCGGTAAGTTACGTTTTAACGTGAATAACGGAACCAATAGGTTAAAATTATAATGTGTGAACAACCTTAATAGTGAAAAACCCGTATTAATATTAACCTACTACTATAAGAGAGATACCACATTTTACAGTTGTATAGCGTGATGCGTTGTCGGAACACAGAAATGTATTGTAAAGTGATCGCACATTTATCAGCACGCATGCGCCTAACGAGCCGCAGTTTTGAATTCGTTGTAAGTAATGATGTGAAACCGCGCACATTCGTCCGCACCGTGCGCGCCGCATTTCGTGTATTATGCGGTGCGTTCGACGCGTACGGCGCGTAGGGACTGACAAATGTGTGACCAGCTTAAGAAGGCGTCTAAAGCATTTTATACTTGAAAATATGCCCCGAATTGTTTCATTTTTTAAACATAGATACTACATAATATTTCCGAGGGTCTGACCTGGCGAAAACACGATATCTTAAAATTTTCTCGATACAAAAAAATCACGAAAATGCATCTAATTTTTACGAATTTTTTATATATTGCCAAAACCGTGCATTAAAGTCAGTTAATACGTGTTAAAACACGTTGTATAAAATTCTATTCCCGATGATTCCATGTCATCCTTTTTCACCTGGCATATGAAAGACGGGCGTGAGTGTAAAGAGAGAAGGACGATGTTTGATTTTTAGGGTTCCGTACCCAAAGGGTAAAAACGGGACCCTATTACTGAGACTTCGATGTCTGTCCGTCTGTCTGTCCGTCCGTCCGTCTGTCTGTCTGTCTGTCTCCAGGCTGTAACTCAAGAACCGCTATAGCTAGACTTCTGAAATTTTCACAGATTATGTATTTCTGGTGCCACTATAACAACAAATACTAAAAACAAAATAAAGTTAATATTTAAGGGGGGGCTCTCATACAACAAACGTTATTTTTTGGTCTTTTTGGCTTGTAATCCATAATAGCAACATATAGTCAATTGAAATTTTCTACAAAATCCTCAATTATATGTGTACTTTAATATTAAAAATTAAAATTAAAATAAAATAAATAAGGGGGGCTCCCATACAAAAAACATATTTTTTTCCTTATTTCCGCTCTATAACGGTACGGAAACCTTCGTGCGCGAGTCCGACTCGCACTTGTTTGCTTTATTCGCCCTCTTGAGCCATATATCGGTGTTGAATGACGCTATGATTGACGCGCCACAGCATACAAATATGAGGATTTAACGTTACAGGTGGTCGTGCTAACAAGCGAGACTGGGTGATGAATATGAACGGGCGCAGCTATCTCTCTGTATTCCACGAGTACGTACATCGAGCGCTGCAGAAGGAACTAGTCTACGATTTCAAGCAACTTGGTAAGTAATTTACGTTAGAGCCTCAGAGCAAATTAAAAGTAGGCAGAGTCTCAAAAATAAATAAGGCTGGCTGGCTTCATTTATGTGTGAGCTAAGTTAATTGCTAGTCCGCAATTTGGCATAATAAAGATAATGAAAATCGTAGCGTAGCGTAGTGCCATGCACATGGTCAGGTCTCTGTGGAAGTAACTCACCTCATCACTAACTTACACATACTGTAGCTGGTTTCGGTGGCTCTGGTAATGATCTTGTAATGCTATTATGTGTATATTGTATACAATTTCTAGTCACCTACTTTAAAAAAATATATTGTCCGTTTACTTACAAATACATTATAGGTTCTGTTAATAAGACTTAGAACATACTTTATGTTAGATGTTATTACAAATATGATGATGATGATGGTTAAAATTAATTGTATGTATCTTGTGTTTATGTGCATGATGGAAAATACTGCTCTCCACGACACAAGGAATCCTAGTGTGGGGAGCAGTGTTTGTTTAAGATAACGTGTAAAATTCTACTTGAGGGAAATAAAGATTCGTTTGTTTATGTACGTGTGTGTAAAAATGTAGTTTCACCCTTAGTAGTCATAAGTTTTCGCATGTCCATACAAAAATTTATAAAAATACTCTGTCAGTGCTGCCACTTTTACAGTGACCTTTTTGACTCATACACATCCTAAAGTTTTATCACTTTGTGTTGTTTATTTTACCCTGTAATCTGTATATTATGCTATGTAAAACGCTCTTATATTTCTTGAAAGCAATTTTTACTATTTGGAACATGTTTATTACCTAATCAGGAGGACTCTCAGCAAGATAATGTTGTGTTCTCAGATTACAATTAGCTTGAAATAATTTCCAGAGAACGCATCAATGCCGTATCAAGCGACCGTGTTCATAGACGGCATGCAATACGGCGTTGGACTCGGCTCGAGCAAGCGGCAGGCCAAATCCGCAGCCGCCAAGGCCTCCATACAAATACTGATACCCGAGATGAAAGAGTTTCTGGAGCCTAATAATACCACGGACCCGGATTTCACGGTAATACAGGAAAATTATTGAGGGCGTGTTGTATTAAAAACGTAGTAAAATTCGAGATTTATTCAGTGATGAAGTCTTGCTTAAAAACTAGATCAAAATCGGTCCACCCGTTTGGATGCTACGATGCCACAGACAGACAGACCGACAGACAGACACGTCAAACTTATAACACCCCTCTTTTTGGTCGGGGGTTAATAAAATGAGCCATCGTAATAAAAAACATTTTTTTTTTAATTGTAATTTTCCATCTTTTTAGTAAAAGATGGCCCCGTGCGAGTTTCTTACGCCGGTTCTTCTCGCCGGGTTAGTTCCCGAACCGGTGGTAAGCACCTTAGTTACGACGTTCGGAATTTTTTTTGTAAAAAAATTACTCTGAATAAAAACTATTTTGATTTGATTTGATTAATATCGAACGATAACTCTCATACACTTGAACGTTCAAATATAGCCCTAATTACTGTCATAAACCATAGGTGTGCACACTGCATTCCGATGAAATTTCATAGAACTATTAATTCTTTGACTATGTTACATTTTCCCGTTATTTATTAAGGTGAGTCTCCGCTGGTAACACTACGCTTCAGCGGAGCGACACGACACTTTACGTTCCGTAGTGCGGCTTGCCTCATACGGTGTCATACAAAGAATGTTAGGCCGTAACCGGTCGCGTCGCTTTGCTGCAGTGTACTTTACTATAAAAGAGAGATAAAGCTCACCAAACCTTTCCCCAACTTTTGCTAACTTTACCGCGTATAATAGGGATGTTGACAAGGTCAAAGATTAGGAGATTTTTTAAATAAAATAAAGATATAACGGTAAATAATAAGCATTTGTAAAATTTCAGCTAATATAACTTATGTATTATTTTTGTTATGCGCCTTCAAAGTTGGATTGAGTAGTAGTTCGTATGGAGCATTTCGGGCAGGTCTATTTTATGAGATTTTTGAATGGTTCTATCTTGGAAAGTTTTTTAGCTAACACAGTAATTCTTTCACTGATGTTTCTATTTCGGATAGGTCCTTTAATTATAATCAGGAAAAAAATTGTCATCATGTCTATTCCAGTTCTTTGACTACGTGGGTATCGAGGACCCGCGTATACCGGAGTTATGTAGCACGGCGTGCGAGCCCTCACCCCACGCGATATTGCGGACCTGTCTCCTGAGGAACTTCGGAGCTAATGACTGGCATATACACACTGAGGTAAGGATGATGTTATGTGCCGAGGCACACCATTTTCGGGACACTGATCTATATCAATGCTTCTTCACAACAGTGAAGTTTTGTTTCCTATTCCGCGCACAACTTTAAAATCGCTCGGCGAAAGTGAAGAGTGCAATCGGTAAATGTGTATGTGTGTACAATATCATCAAATAACATACTCAATAGCAACATAATAATATAACATATGATACTTATGATACGCCTGATCGCGATTTATCAATAACGACCTACTAGGAATACCAATAATGGATGGCACATTCTTAGTGAATCTGTAATCTGGCATAAACTTATTGGCCTAAAGTTAAGCTGATAACTTGTCTATTGTAGATTATGATTGATATTTATATTTACAAAAAACTTGAGAGGTGTCAAGGGACACCCGGATGGAACGAAGTTATTTATTTCTTATGTGTGTACCATCAAGGAAATTGATTCCTAGGCAGTTGACAGACCAACGTCATTTGGTCAGATCATGTCAGTTTAATGTTAATTGTGATCTGTCGGCTGGGTTTGACGTAACGCGACCAAACTACGTAGGTCCCCATCTGCCTAGGAATCAACTTCTCTGATAGTACAAAAAACCTGTATAAAAAAAAAAAAAAAAAAACAAAAAAAAAAAAGCCGCTACACCACACTGTTCAATGCGATATAGAAAAACGAAACGAAAATAACTTGCTTTCTATGAGAGAGAGAGAGAGAGAGAGATTAAATGCGACACAAAAAGTGTCGTTACAACTTTTCATCTTAATTTTTTCTGTCTAGCCCCCTTTCTCAACGCGCGATAAGGAACTTCGTTCCAAAAATATGCGCAGGGTAATTAACGTGAAGGACAAGAGGCAATAAAGCAATAGGAATTAGGATGATTGATTTTAGTACCATGGACTTGTACTAGTTTGCATCACATGGATTATTTTTAAGTCTTTTGAGATTTCTCACAATGCATGTAAATAAAACATTTCAGATGAAAAAGCTAGAGTTCCAAAAGATAGAGCTCACCATGAAAGTGGGCAAACATGAGGCTACCGTGGTCTGCAAGAACAAGAAGACGGCGAAACAACGCGCGGCTCAGTCCATTCTACAGGTACAATTTAATATATTTTTTAATGCATTTGATATGATTTATTTACATAATATAAAGTCTCCAGTCTTTCTAGATTATTTTTAACTTGTTTCCTATCCTAGATTAGCTTTTATATTCATATACTGATCATATAATTATTAATGACTCTTTCATTCAAATTTCATCCTGTCCTGAATTAGCTTTAGGAATCTAAAAGTATAATTTAATTTTTGTTATCTTTTTTGTACAAAAATGTTTAAAAAATCTCAAATGTATATATAATATTTCCAGGCATTGCATCCACAAGTGCGGTCATGGGGATCCCTCCTCCGTCTGTACGGTTCGCGGTCTGTCAAGAGCTGCAAGGAAAAGAAGTTAGAGGAGCAACAAATAACGCTGCTACAGGACAAAGCGCGGCATAACGAGCCCAACTACGCCGTACTAGATAAACTAAGGCAGGAGATGCAACGATTGAGGGAAAGAGACGCAGCTGTCGTCCCGATAGGTACTGTTCTACTGCCCCATGCGCTTCCCGCACACTCCGCGTCCGGACTCAACAGTGTTGACTTGTGACCGTTGAGAGATTTGAAAATCGAACAGCCAGATGAAAATACTGGTGATATAGGTGACAGTGTTGAATAATAGCGTTTTCGGCATCGAAAACTGCCTCAGGGCAGGGCAGGCCGAATGGATACGAAAATAGCCGAAGTTTAAATCCATCATCTTTATTTACCATTAAACTTACTATTGTTGAGTGCTTCGTGGATCACCGGTTTTGTTCGGCTATTTCCGTATCCATTCAGCCGCCCTGCCCCGGGGCAGTTTTAGATGCCGAAAACGCTATTAGATTGCTTATGCTAATATAAAATTGGTATGATTGAGGAAAGAGAGCGGTCAACCCGATAGGTACCGACCGTCAGGAGATTTGAAAATAGAACAGCCTGTTGAAAATACTGGTAATGTAGGTGAGAGTGTTGTATAATTCAAACTTTATTTCCCTTACTAATAAAAATATTCTGCGAATAACTTATTATAATCTGCTGTCTTTATATTATTATACAGAAAAGTCAAATGTGTCTAATATTTTCGTTAGTAAAGGGTTATAAGTATAGACCACCCACATCTTTAAGATCGTTCGTGAAAAATGTAAGGTTAATGTGCGTGCTACTGGTAGATGATAGATCATAATTCATAAAATACACGGGCATCAGACGGTGACACGGTATTAGTCGCTATTTTAAAGGTGCCCATATACGGGACAATTTGTCGTTTCGATCGATCGTCAAGAAAATCGTCCAATCGGTCTTTTGACCATAAAATCGTTTGCGATATTGCCACACACGTACAATTACTCGTTCGATTTTAACATCGAGGCGACAAATCGTCACGATAATTGTCCCGTGTATGTTAGAGATCTCTTAGCCCTAGTTCAGACACAGCGGAAATCGCGCGTTTCCCTTGTAGTAACCGAGCGGTTAAGTGTGAACGTTGTAATATAAAGCCTTTGCAATAAGCTGCGAGCGGTTAAAACGCCTATTGTCTGAACAAGCACTTAAAGTTGTGTGCGGTATATATCTAATTCTATCCAGTAGGATATCTAGTAAGATATTGTGGCTATAGAATAAGGAAAATTGATGCATTTTAGTATAGTATAAATGTCAATACTTGTTGACAAATTGTAGTCAAAGTATCAGTCATGCATTTAGTGTAGATAGAAATTTTATATACCAATATTTAAATTCATATTATTATAGTAGGAGACAGAAATTTTATATACTTACCAATATTTAAATTCATATTATTATAGTAGGAAATATTGAAATAAAATAATTGACTGTTGTAGAAGTAGTCCCACGAAAAATCTGCTACTTATAGGTATGAATTTAGTTTTACATTGTCCCTATTTCACAATGCTATATTAACCCTCAATTCACTATGTGAAATGTACTCACGTCAATACCTTCTATGAGTCCCTGGGACTCACATATTTTAAATGTATGTTTTTACGAAATAAAACAAATTTCATCAACATTTTGTTTAACAATCTTCTTAAGTACTTAGTAAATTATAAGAATAAATAACAAAACTAACCAAACTTTTGAGATCCTCTTGAAAATTAAAGAAAAGGTACTTATCAGTCTTTTAAAACCATGATATTTTGAAGGTTTTTCTAAACTAACAAATATTCTAAAAATTAAAAAGAACTTAACGTTTTCAAACCAATAAAGGTACACAAAATAAAATAAAATAAACATTAATGTATGCTTCTATACAAAGAAAAAAAACGTGGAGTGGGTTTCTACCACTATCTAAAAGCTACTTCGGCATAAGATCTTTTTTGATCAAGTAAAACATATCGGCTTCAGACATTTTGTGCACAGATGAGCAGTTTTTGTTCTTCCTTTGTAGTGGCATAAATAGTAATACTTTCCCTCCTAGGTAACTTGTTTCAGGGTGGCTCACATCTTCAGGAATGTCATTTTTTCGTCCAAATCTTGAAGCCAGCTTCCAGAATGGAATCTGCTCCGTCTTCTCTTAGATTGATAAAGTCATGTTTTAGAGCCATTTTACAATTCTACAACAGAAAAATAAAGCATACATAATTTAAATTACAATAACGGTGAAATATTAACATTTCAAAACTTTAATAAATAAAAATAATCATAACATAATTCACTAGTATGAGTCCCTGGGACTCACTTGGCGTCATAACTCACCAAATATGGTAATATGTACGCACTAATCCTCTCGGCATCACGCCGCCCGCGTCACTACATGAAGGTACTGAGACGTGGGGTAAACTAGCTGCTAAGACTTTTGAATTATAGCCGTTTAAAATTTTAATGTGAGTTCCTGGGACTCAGGAAGTGAATTAAGGGTTAAGGCAAGGAACAAGTCACCAAGTTATATTATTTTTTATATTTTTTGGTTTAATTTATTATGCGTAAAAATAGCTTAAGTCTTTGTTATTGTTTTCATGATGAGCTCGAATATACTTTAAAAATTAATAGTTATAATAAACTACAAATTCAATAAATTTCTTCGCCTTTTGCTTTTGTAAGACAGTCAAAAGCTAATATTATAAAGGTGCTAAGGCCCTGTTTCACCACTTCCTGAAAAGGGCCGGATAGGCTATCCACCACTTAACTTGACAGATAGAGTATGGAGAATCTGTCAAATAAGTTGTAGATGGCCTATCCGGCACTTTATCAGGAAGTGGTGAAACAGGCCCTAAAACTCGTGCGTATTTAGTATGTACTGTTCATAATTATTGCCAGGTTTATAAGGTGATTTTGTTGGTAGTTTATCTAATAATTGTAGTCTATTATTAGTGTCCGAAAATTTCATACAAATTTTGACATTAATTAATAATTACACGTTTGTTATTCCTCTCGTGAATTAGACTATAGCGCTTGTGATAAACTAAAGTCCAGAGTTCTAGGTGGTAGAATTAGTAGTGGTAGAATTTCTATCTAGTAGCTAGATAGAAAGAAATTCTACCATTAATCGACATCTTCTTGTCTCTTTCACACACGCACACAAATACATACTGCTATCTCGTTTTCACGCACTCCTTATACAGATACCAATGTGTTATTGTGTGTGTTGGGTAGAAATTCTCTGTTTTGCGAGTTGCGGTCAGAGTGTACCGACAAATTAGTCTATATTGTTGCGTAATATTTCTTATGAAAACGAAAAGACCTAGTGAGCTGTTAAATAGTCAGCAAAATGTTGCATGTATTAGTAGGTTGTAAGTTATAAATGTAATAATTAAAATTGTTTTTTTATTCTTTGCTGTGCGAAATAGGATAAATTGCTGCAATGTATTCACGCTAGAGGCAGCACCAGCCTTTGCAGTAAACAAAAAGTTTTGTTCGACGTTTGACAAAGTTTCTGTCATTATTCTGATATGACGTTTGCAACATGTTGGATTAATTACTATATTATGTGCTTGTAGCGTCCTCTGCTCGGACCCTTGCATAATATTCCCTATTGGTGTGGATTCTTTATAATGATTTATGATTGTTTTTTTTTACTAATATAACAGCCAGCCACAGCCATCTTAAAATAACTCATAAAGACTTGACTAATAAAAAAAACTTATTTAAGAGGTATAAAAAATCAGTGTTACTGTAGACCTGCGGTCGGCAACGTGCGGCCCTCGGGCCGTATGTGGCCCGCGGACGTCCTGCTTGCGGCTTCTAGGGTTAATATCATGACTGCGGCCCGCCTTTAGTTTATTTTGCTACCTTGTGGCTCTTGCCTGCCAAGAGGTTGCCGACCGCTGTAGTTAATATTAATTCAGTTACTAAGTGTTCAAATCAGTTGATAGTATTTAAGCAAAACAGCTATAAAATTAGAATTTAAAATACCTTGATCTTCCCCTTCGATCGCGGATTCTTGGAAATGCTATTGTATGAAATATATGAAATGCTATAGTATTCTATTGTTGTCGCGACCACCGGTGCCCGTATGGGGCTTGATGAGTTAATATAGATGTATAAAAAATAGTTTTTGTACTATTTATTTAGGTCGTGTTGTATTAAAAGCAATTATTTTTACCTCTTAATAATGAATAAATGGTAAGTTGACTTGCGTTTTGGCTTTAATTTAACAATTATTCTTATAACCTTAACTCTACACTTAATTTAAAAATTATAATTTGGGAAAGGTATAAGAAACGCTTAGTAGTTAATACAAATTATAAATTATTTAATTTAATCTTAACTTATATCTTAAGTAAATTTAATTTAAATTGTATTTATAGTATCTTAAAATTATTTCGAGGTGTGAGTAGATTCCACTTTTTACATTGGGTTAAACATTTATAAAACAGGAACTGTATAAAATTGGTATTGCAGAGATAGATTTATTACAATGTTCTGTTAATCTTAAGTTCTCCTCATAAAGAAAAAAAAAAACTGCAAAAGAGTGGTATTTAAGAAGGAAGAACTTCTAATATTATTAACTGCAATCTACTATTATCTAATTTAGCCTCATTTTGCACATAATGTTTTGTTCTTCTTTATTCTCCAAGAAATTAGCACTAAGATAGAACAAAAAAATCGGCCAAGTGCGAGTCTGACTCGCGCACGAAGGGTTCCGTACCATTATAAAGCGAAAGTAGGCAAAAAATTGTGTTTTTTGTATGGGAGCCCCCCTTAAATATTAATTTTATTTTAATTTTATTATTTATTATTAAAGTACAAATATAATTAAGGATTTTGTGAAAATTTCAAGTGCCTAGCTATCGCCATTATTGATTACGAGCAAAAAAGACCAAAAAATCACGTTTCTTGTATGGGAGCCCCCCTTAAATATTAATTTTATTTTGTTTTTAGTATTTATTGTTATAGCGGCAACAGAAATACACAATCTGTGAAAATTTCAGAAGTCTAGCTATGGCGGTTCTTGAGATACAGCCTGGAGACAGACAGACGGACAGACAGACGGACAGAGAGACGGACAGACAGACATCGAAGTCTTAGTAATAGGGTCCCGTTTTTACCCTTTGGGTACGGAACCCTAAAAATGACAAAACTTAAAATATTTTATTGGATAGGTATAAAATATTTTAAGTTTTGTCATTTTTAGGGTTCCGTACTTATAATTTTTTCATCAGATTTGAAGTGTTTAGAAATTAATTATTTACTGCCGCACTCAGAGTGGAACATTAATTACTTAAATGTAATTAATTCAAAATTTTGACATAAGCCCCATACATTATCTATCAAACTCTTCATTAAATTGAAGGTTAGTAGGCATAATTAAATGTCTCTGAGTACGGCGGTTAGACTTGTACTGTCTGACTTTATCATAATATTGTTTAGCTATTTACATGTTATATTAGCAGGGAACCGACCATTCTTGAATCTAGATATTTAGCAGTCTTGTGCGTGGTAACTTGAGTGTGTGCGCAAGGCGAAGGAATTAGACTAAAGGGTCAACCCCATGGCGCCCAGCCTGGGTATCTGCTCTCGCTGAGTGACAGGATGTTGGAGATCCCACCCTCGTTTGATGGATAGGGTATCTGAAAAAACACATTTTTTTCATGAAAGAAACATATTTTATAATATTTTTACACTTTTGAAAAGAAACTAAATGGATGCCATTAAAAAAAAAAAGAGAGAAAGAATCCCATAGTTAGTCTGGGACCATACCCATCGGAAATCCGATTCTCAGCTCTTATAAAATTAGCGCAGAGTTTAAATTTCAGTGCTGTGGGTCAAACCACAAGTCCGAATTCAGTATTGCCTAACTCTATATTGTAGTGTCAGGAACACGTGACTAAGGCGCTGTGCTAATTAATCAGTCGGCAGTCTAAGCATAAAGGTGCGTTTCTATCGAAGCTGCTCTGGTTGAAGCGCAGTCTTAAAATTACTTATAGCTCCTCTCACCTTAGCCTCCGTCTCCCCGAGCCAGCGCCGCTTGATGAAGTCAGCAGCTCGCTCGCCGATCATCACAGTGGGCGCGTTGGTGTTACCTGACGTTACAGCTGGCATGATACTGGCGTCAGCAACTCTTAGCCTGTCTATGCCCTGGACCTGGGAAGAAGTAAATGGAAGATAATAATAGAAGTAGTTTGCTGGTCAATTTGCTAAGTTTGAAGCCTTCAGGTCAAGTCTTGCCTTAGCTTTCAAAATGGTAAGTACATGTTTTTTTGTGTATAAGAGATATACTATGGTTCAAGGTAGATTCCTCGTTAATTTGTAGTCTTAATTTTTCTACATCTAAATTCTAAGACAAGGTTCAATTTCGTCTTCAACCAATAAACTTAGTGGACATGATAACATCATATTACACCAGTATAACACCTCAACCTCAAGAAGAAAACATTGCAGTTGACTAACCTGCAAGAAATTATCCACAACGGCGGTAGGATCTCCTCTCGGTCCCATCTTGCAGGACCCAGCTTGGTGGTTCTCAGGCGCAGTGTCGAGTCGCACCGCGCACTCCCAGTAAGCGTCACAACCGAACTTGTATTGCTCACAACCTTTAACAGGGGTTCTGTCCAGCTTCATACCGTATTTCTTTAGCGCCTTGGTTTCCGAGAGTCTTATGGCGAATTTGATCCCTTCGATGAGGGTTTTCACGTCGTCCTCGTGAGTAAGGTAACTGAAATTAAAGTAGATTGAATTAAATTGTGATATTATAGTCTAAGAATTTTTGTAAGCTAATTATAATAATTATTTTTGAGATTTTTAGTTAACAGATTAAATTCCTCCACGGTGATGTATTTTTCTACACAATTTGTAAAGGTGACCAATCAGCTATTAAATTACTGATTGGTAAATAGTCGTCTAGGCGTGAGCTGTTATAATCAGACGATTAGCCTTGTTATAAACAGACCAAATAACGTAATTCGGCCACCTGCCTATGCATGAGTTTCTCTGATAGAACTTACTTGGCATAAATCTTGGGGTGTGCGAATGGATCAGCGCTGGCAATTTCCAGTCGTCCTCTACTCTTGGGATGTAGAACCGCGGGGAACATCTGCACACTTCGCGATCCATCGTCCAGTTTTTCACCGACCATGCCGGTTTTGGCGCAGTCTGCTAAGAATCCACCGAAGAAAAGTTGGATGTCAGGATTGTCCTCTTCGGGGTTGGCGTATTTTGAGTTTATGAAGGCTGTGACCTCGGAAATACCTGCACGGAAGTGAGCAGTTCTTATTATAGTTGTTAAATACTTTTTTCAATTGTTAGGCCTGATTTTAATGAGTATATTGCCATCCCATGGCAAATGCTAGACCTCACTGTTTCATGCTACTCCTAGTAGATAAGCGTCGTCGGACGCGGTGTTTTGATGAAACGACAGACAGAATATAAAGTGAGAGGGAGAATGACTGTCACCATTACATATGCCATATATATGCTTATGTGCCATACAAAGTGTTATTCTGTTCATCTGTGACTTCGCTCTAATGAATAATGCTTTTACTAAATCCCAACGACTATATTCATCCAGAGAATAGAGACGATAACTATAAAATTATTTATGGAAACATCTACTAACCTGTTCCCGACATAAGGCCATCCCTGAACAGCAGATACTCCATAGCGGTGGCCCAGTTTAGAGGCGTAGTGTTGTTGTCATTGACCTTGAAGTTCAGGAAATGGGCGACGTGGTTGTGAAGGTTCTTGCCGACCGCTGGTAGGTTGTGGACGGTTTTGACGCCGGCTCGGGAGAGAACATTGGGATCTCCTACCCCACTCAGCTGAAGGATTTGTGGTGATGCTATTGCTCCCGCACTGGAAAGTAATTTAATATAGTATCAATTCATCATCATCAGCCTATCGCCGTCTACTGCAGAAAGCCTCAATTATGAGAGAAATTGTCTCATAGGCAGAGGGTTGACTTATTTGGTCGGGTTATGTAATTTGAAGCTGACACATACACGGCTAACATTTAATTGACGTAACATGACCAAATAACGCAGGTTATCTGCCTATGAATAAAATTTCATGACCATACAATGGAAAGGAAACGGAAATGCCTAATGTTAAGGTTAAAAAAAGATTCCATTTCCTTGGGAAGCTTCCAGCTACAGTCGAATTGTATTCAAAGTTCGATGCAATTGTTTTTAGACAATACTCAAACGTCAAGGTAATACCTGAGTACGATTTCATTGTTCGCGAAGATCACTTCGGTGCGTCCAAAGCTGTTGATGACCTCAACCGCATACGCCTGTCTGGTGGTCTGGTTGATGAGGACTTTGGAGACGGTGGCGTTGAGCATTACATGGAGGTTGGGGCGGTTCTTCACTGGACGAAGGAAGGCGCGAGCGACGCTCAGACGGGAGCCATTGCGGTTGGTGGTTTGGGCTATAGCAAAGCCTGTTCTGCTCTCACCGTTTAAGTCTCTGACTTGGTATCCTGAAATATGGTTGAGGTTATAAGATTTCGGTATTATATTGTATCTATCTATACCAAGTCTAAAAGTAAAGGAAATCCAACATTAGCCACAAATTATATTTCCTATTTTGTTAATGAGAAAGATTTGTACCTATATTAATAATATAAAATCGGTTTTTCGGCAACGGCTTTGCTTTCGGTACGTAAAGGGTTATAATAAAGTATACTTTTTGATCATAACTATAACTTTGTTTTTTCTTTAAATAATTATGAGCAAATCTTTATGTCCTAAGTACCTTCGTACCTAAATGATGAAAAGCTTTATTTGATGGTAAGTAAGTAGAAGTTTTTCTCTACCTAATTCCTCTCCAGCATTAACCAGACTGAAGCTAAGCGGTGGATGGTAGGGGAACTGTGATACGGTTAGCGGTCCTCCAGTCGCGTGGTAGCCTTTATCCATCTCGTCTATCTGCTTGTTGTCCTCTGACTTCATGAAGTAAGGCAGGACGTCCTCGTAGGACCAGCCCTCGTTTCCAGCTGCTGCCCAGTCGTCGTAGTCCTTCCTGGACCCCCGTATATACATCATGCCGTTCATCACTGAAGTACCGCCTAATACCTGAGGTTGAAGAGTGTATTAATTATTATATTAAAACTGTTAATTGTCGTTAAACATGAAGAGTGAAATAAATTCAAACTAGTTACAGACGATAGTTATTAGACAGAATAGGCAGATAATTCTTGATAAATGATAGTAAGGCATCATGCAATAACTGTACAATAAAAAGTTTAGTACCAAGATAGTAAGTTGACAAAATTCTGAGCCAATCTAAAAACTGTAAAAGCCCGTCTTTTGTCCGGTTTTTTAGATTTTTGGCGGAAGTTTATCTATTCAACAGCGTTGCTGATTGGTTAATATTTTGGAATTAACTAATAAATAGTCAGTCAAAAGCACCAGTGAATACATAAACTCCTGTGAAAAAAAAACCCCAAAAACCAGATTAATTGTGGGTAAAAATAGCACAAACTTTTCCTCTCGGCCAGTAGCACTTCCTGTTCTCGCTGTTGAGGCAGGCGGCGGGCTCGGGCTCGGTGTGGTAGCCCCAGTCGATGCTTGACCCGATGAAGTTTAGAAACATTGATGGCACTTGAGCGCCGGTTGGCTCGTCGAAACCTTGAAGTCAAGGGTTTTTATAAGAATTAGAGGTATATTAATAATTTAATTCCTGTTGTATAGGTATTAGGTATGGGTAATGGTGAGTCACGAATCACGATTCACCGAACACGAACTAAAAATCGAGAGTTGGGACTTGGGACCCAAGTTCATAAAGATGTTAAAATGATGTGTGTAAAAGACATAAATGAGAAATGAAATGCATGTAGACGCTATTAAAAGAGACATGCGGGTGGGCTAACAGTGCTTGTAAGCCAGCTGGGTTTATACTATTTTTTGAAATTTTACCTATCTATGATGATAAAAATGGTAATGGTTTTAGCAATTTACGCATGTTACAACAATAAAATGTGCATGACTATTGATTTCAATTTAGTTCGCATAAGCCCAGATGTTGTAAATTGGCTGGAGTGGCGTATACCGACTTTAATGAGGTTCCTGAGGCCTGGGTCTACATACGTCATACAGGATATAGTTTGTATCTCCAAAAGCAATATGTACCTGCTTCCAATAGCAGCACTCTCCAGTGCGGCACCTCTGACAGGCGCGCGGCGACCACCGAGCCTGCCGACCCGCCGCCCACCACGATGAAGTCGTACACCGAGTCCATATGACGACGGTACTGGAATTGAGAGATATGTAACGATGAATATAAGAGTTTGGGTATGTAAGGTCCGTAAGAGCCTTGGTCGCAGTACTCATCCACAGAGGAAATTCGTGGCACCAACCCCAACCATATCGTTCAATTTATGAGCAGCATTGGGTTGGGGAAGGTACTCTAGTGCTAAGGAGTCACAATAGATCCTCATGGGTCGCAGTGCCGTCAGGGCTACAACGACCTGCCTTCAAAAAAGGTAAGGTCCGAATGGTGCCGGACCTGCAACTCTTCTGATGTTGCGAGTGTCCATGGGCGACCCGCGACGGTAGTTGCATCAAGTGACCCGTTTGCTCGCTTGCCACCTAATTTCTTAAAATAAAGTAGGAAATGATTAAGGAGGGTTTATATGGGACATGACCTTCCCCATAATCCAGGTAAATACGATGCGCGTTTTACGATATTGTTAACTAGTATTCGTGATCGCCTAAAAATCAGACTACTGCACTTGAACACTGCCTCTCGTTGATGTAGAGCAACTAAATTGTTTTGATAAACTCGTCTGTGATGTATGTACGCATACCTCTATAAAAGATTTAAAAATATCAATATAAGTTGATTGTACTATCAGCGAAGTTGATTCCTAGGCAATTGACAGACCAACGTCATTTGGTCGGATCATGTCAATTCAATGTTAATTGTGATCTGTCGGCTGGGTATGACGTAACGCGACCAAACTACGCAGGTGCCCCATCTGCCTAGAAATCAACTTCTCTGATAGTACAAATCTACCTACTTACACAAAACATATCAATGTATGTTTGTATGTTGCTCTTATTTGCCAATATTAATAAATAAATTATATATAATTAATCCTCGAAACCATCAACGTCCACTGTAATCGGGAGGTTACAAACTCGATATTACCTTGTAAATGGTTTGCATAACCAGCAACCCGCAGCCCGCAGCCCGCAACCCGCACTGCTTCCGGCGACTGTGGTTGTCGTGACCCACTCGATTATGATTTGGTCATTTTCAAATCATGTCCAAATTATTCCATGACTCTAATTTGGATAAATGCCGTGGTTTCAATCATGGCAAAACTTATACGACTTTTGGCTTAGACGTTTAAAAGAGACATGGCAAGTAAAAGGGCCAAAAGTATAATCAAATTAATGGCCTCACTAAGGGCTTGCTTGGAGCTATTTACACATATTTTGATGTATGGCATTGAAGTAAATTGGGTAAATTTTCTTGTCTGGAGATTTTTCTGCCGAAAGGTTTTGGACTACATTTTTGCGCTAAGCATTTGTTTTTCACTAAATTAAAATAAAACAGATTGGTTAGTCGATTAAATATAATGAAAACCATCTATTAGTTAACAACTTATAAAATAGTAAACAGAATAAAAGAGAGTTTTAAATAAATGTTTAGAGAAAACTTATCTGCAGACGAGATCTGATGACAATCTATTTATTCTTTAACTTTAGACTTAGTTATGTCTGTGCGCTGTTCCTAGCGAGCTTTTGAGCTTTCATTCAAAATTTCGACCGCACTTTCACATAGTAACGTGACTATATAGAGCTATCTGTTCTGCTTCCAACAATAGCTCTAATCCAGCGGTACTCAGCCTTTTTTATACGGGCCACAAACATGTTTTAGTCTTAAAATTATTTAGGGGTAAAAATAACGTTGTTTAAAATTAGCGATTTCGTAGTGGAAAGAAATTCACAACTTTCACGACGTATCAATCAAGTAGCTGTTTTAGGGCACAATAAAATATTTAAATTTACCTCTTATCTTGAAACAATCATACTTTAACTTTACGCGGGCCACTGGTAAGGCCTCGATGGGCCGCAGGTTGAATATAGCTGCACTAATCGATTTTACGTGTCCCGAGACTGCTTTCATTTTGATGCATTTTATGTGTCCATTTAGTGTTTTCATTACGGTATAGTTTCTCCGATACAAGTTTGGTTACCAATTTAGGCTCGCTAACAAACTAAATATTCATAGGATTGTGTATTGGTATGGTATGAATATGAATTACGGAGTGTTAGAGATTGTAGGGTCGGTCATCCTGTACCTTTATGGACCAAAAACAACCGTATTATCGAAAGTTGTCACCCATGCTTGCAGTTTGTAAGACAAGTAGAGGTAATTTGACATGAGACCCCACCCGAGTACTTGCTCGGCTCTATTTAATCCATGTTTATATTATGATATATCAATTCCTTTTTAGAAGTTGGTAATAATAAAAAACTCGACTGCATTTTGTATACCCAGTGTAGTGACACTGGGTATACAAAATGCAGTCGAGTTTTTTGAGGGGTGTCGTTGTACTAGGACCTACAGTGGTAGGTCCTAGTACAACGACACCCCTAAAGCTAAAATTCATCAAGCTGTTCAGGCTGCAGAGCGTGTCAAACAAATATACAAACGCAAACAATTACTCCCAACAAACTTAACCTTCATGGCGTAGTCGGGTAAAACTATCGTCCTCACCTGAGCCCGTCCACAAGGGTCCTCCAGGTCACACTGGCTGCGCAGGAACACCTCGAGCATTCCCATTAACAATATCAAGGGTATGCACAGGCTTTTTCATCAACTTAACCTCACTATCCACATCGTTCTCACCTGACCCCGTCCACATGGGTCCTCCAGGTTACACTGGGTGCGAACACCTCGAGCAGTCCCACGAACAATAACCAGGGTATGCACAGGCTTTATCAACAACTTAACCTTGTTATCCACATCGTCCTCACTTGAGCCCGGCCGCATGCGTCCTCCAGGTAGTTTATCATCAACTCAACCCTAAAATAACGCCGTCCTCACCTGAGCCCGTCCGCAAGGGTCCTCCAGGTCACACTGGCTGCGCAGGAACACCTCGAGCATTGACATTAACAATATCAAGGGTATGCACAGGCTTTTTCATCAACTTAACCTCACTATCCACATTGTGCTCACCTGAGCCCGTCCACATGGGTCCTCCAGGTCACACTGGGTGCGAACACCTCGGGCAGTCCCACGAACAATAACCAGGGTATGCACAGGCTTTATTAACAACTTAACCTTGCTATCCACATCGTCCTCACTTGAGCCCGGCCGCATGCGTCCTCCAGGTAGTTTATCATCAATTTAACCCTAAAAAAACGCCGTCCTCACCTGAGCACGTCCACACGGATCCTCCAGGTCACACTGGCTGCGCAGGAACACCTCGAGTAGTCCCATGAACAGCATGAAGGCGCCGCCGCCGCACGTCGCCGCCAACGTCGGCCCCGGCTGTGACATCGGGCAGTCGCATGTTAAAGCCATCTGGAAGTTATAAGTATCAGGGTTAAACCCAATTTCACCAGCGACTGTTAAAGTAAACGATAGAATTAATATCATTTTACCTCTCTCGTTTTACGTATGAATGAAAAAGAAGACATGTCATTTTAACAAGCTGTTAACACTAACAGACGTTGGTAAAATTGGGCTTTCATATAATTATGAAGTTCGAAGTGATGTTAATGCTTCTTAATAAGAGATAATCGGCATCTCTCATAACTCCTATGAGAGATGCCGATTATCTCGTTAAGTTTGTCTGTTTTGCCACAGAATACATATTAGTACAAGTACATGGTTTTGCATAATGAATTCTTAATAAATATAAGTTTATTTCTCAGTAGGTAGTTTTTAAATCAGCATGATTTAGAACAAATACATTAGGGCCATGGTTACAAAAGATATCATACTATTTGTTCATAACTTCATACTACTACAACTAGTGTACACTGTACAGGTATACTATATGCCAGCGGTTCTCAAACTTTACATATAAAACAACTTAAAATTTTGCGGACCCCCCAAAATAAAATGTTTTGTGAATGAATTTTCTCTATGATAGTGTCTGATGACATTTCCAAAAATAATTTCTCTGTCATTCGAGGAACCTCGAACCAAGGCCTTTGGGGCTTCCCAGGGCTAAACGGAGTACATTTTAAGAGTGGTTGCTTTATGCCAAAGCTCCAAAGAAATGGACTGCCCCGGGGCTGCTCTAAGCTAAAGCTGCGAAGAAATGGACTGCCCCGGGCTGCTCTATGCTAAAGTTGCGAAGAAATGGACTGCCCCGGGGCTGCTCTATGCTAAAGCTGACAAGAAATGGACTGCCCCGGGGCTGCTCTATGCTAAAGCTGCGAAGAAATGGACTGCCCCGTGGCTGCTCTATGCTTAAGCTGCGAAGAAATGGACTGCCCCGGGGTTGCTCTATGCTAAAGCTGCGAAGAAATGGACTGCCCCGGGGCTGCTCTATGCTAAAGCTGCGAAGAAATGGACTACCCCGGGGCTGCTCTATGCTAAAGCTGCAAATAAATGGATATACTTTTTAATAGCCACGGCTTCGATTTACTTTTTTATAGTCAGCGCAGTCTCACTTAGAATTCGATTAAGCTAGCGTGAAACATGTTCATGTTTACACAACAAACCTAAACTAAATAGATAACCTTTATCCGTTCTCAATTATCCCGTCGCCTGGAGGTGTAGAGTAACATATGAAAGTAGACATGTGAATACGGCCTTGAAGTGACAAAACTTTTTGCGATCACAAGGTTACAAACACCGTAACATTGGATCGAATTATGATTAATTGTTTCAAAATATAGGCTACGGTATCGAAGTATGACATCTACAAATAATTTATCAAAAATAATTGTATCAGTACCGGTAATCAGAGTTGGGAAAACCACGGAGATATTCGCAATCATGTCATAATCGATGATTGACTGAGGGTTTGGTGATCTATTGATCTTAATAACTTGATAATGGGTTTTCGATTAATTTAATTGCACGAAATGGAGCTCTTTGCAAATTGAAGTTTACATTTCGATCGCAATGTATTTTGCGATTTTCTACTTACAAAATTACATATTATCAAAACCAAAAATGTGGTACTTACAATTGCCTATTAATATTTTAAGCAATAGGTTTTCAATTATTTGTAAAGCAGTATAGTTACTTTTAGATACTCTTGGTATAAGTGTTGCTTATTCTAGATATATTCGTAACATCAAAGGCACTTACAGAGGGAGGACCATTAGGAGTTCAAGAAATCTTAACAAGTACAAATGAAGTACAAACTTGCAAAACACCTTCCTAATTTCTTAATCCTGATTCCTGAGTATTTAAATTAGTTTCACACCCAACAAGTAGGCTAAATGGTCCTCGTAAAATATGACGTGTAGTGCAAAAAGTAAATAACATATACCGCGTAATATATGTCGCAATATGTTGGCAAACTGGCAGGTCGAGGAAATGCATGCGTGCCCATACACAGCGCAGGCAGCTGTGATATGTTCCCACAACACAGGGTTCCGCGGGAAATATGCGTTGATTAAGATGATAGACCAGACATGGCACAGAACTTGGTATTTTGTGTGTCAATATTATATTATTTGTCAAGACACTCTGAAAACCTTAAAGAAGTTAGAGAAGACAAGTCTAAGTTTCAACGATATAAGGAAATTTTTCTTGTCCACAACTTTTCACATAAACGGTATATGTACTTAAAATTAAATAAAATGAAGAGTATGATAGAAAATGTAAGTAGCTTATGCCAAAACCTACAACTAATTTAAGTTAAGGCGGGTTGAAACCCCATTTTGTTATTTCTTGATACCCGATTTACCTAGTTCCAATATAATAACGAAATGTAAAAAAATATGAGATATAGAGCACAATATTTAAAAGGGTTTAAATCAAAAACATTTTAATAAAAAATAATACTTTCGCTGTAATTAATTTACAAACTCACCTCCGACAAAACTCTTTGTCATCGAAATATAAGTATTAACAAGAATAACTTACATTTTATTTTAATAAATAGTTAATTAATCTATTTTAAAAAGGTCTGAAACGAATAATCTTTTTTCTTAATATTTATTTAGAAAGATATTTAAAAAACACATGAAAAATAGAGAAGATCCGCCCCTAGAAACTACAATTTTATGCTAAGCTAAAATGAATCTTATTGCGATACGTACACGCTTGGTCTTTGGTTGTGTGCAAGGTTATCGTTTGGAATTGAGATAAGTCCTCGCCTTAAGGCGAGCACTTACCTCAATTCCAAAACGATAACCTTGCGAACGCGAATGCCAAGCGTGTACGCATCGCAATAAGATTCATTTTAGCTTAGCATAAAATTGTAAGTTACGACGGGCGGATCTTCTCTATTTTATTTTTCGTGTGTTTTTTTAAATATCTTTCGAAATAAATATTAAGAAAAAAGATTATTCGTTTCAGACCTTTTTAAAATAGATTAATTAACTATTTATTAAAATAAAATGTAAGTTATTCTTCTTAATACTTATATTTCGATGACAAAGAGTTTTGTTGGAGGTGAGTTTGTAAATTAATTACAGCGAAAGTATTATTTTTTATTAAAATGTTTTTGATTTAAACCCTTTTAAATATTGTGCTCTATATCTCATATTTTTTACATTTCGTTATTATATTGGAACTAGGTAAATCGGTTATCAAGAAATAACAAAATGGGGTTTCAGCCCGCCTTAAGTGATAATTCAATATCTTTGAGTGTGGTCGTTAACCGTTTTTAAACAATATTTTTGCGGGTTGCGGGCAAAAATATTGTACAAAGGACTCCTAATAAATGTACACCAAAATTTACATCCGCCTTTTTATATTATGGTCATACTTCGAATATATTAAATACTGCAGTGAGTTAAGTCTCATTTCAGTAATAAATTGGTTTTAAATTTGAATTGTGATTTAATTTCGTAGACACAAATTAGAAATATTTTGAGCTTGAATTGCAATTAAATAATAGTTACATGCTTAATGTTCACATTTATAATTGGTGAATGTGTATTTAGAACGTGGATAAGATCTCTTGAATGCTAAACATTATGTACGCTTACCCATTAGTCACACAAAACTAAGCTCAATTTTCATAATTTGTATAATTTGCTTAGCAAAATAATAGTTTTTGCAGTAATTTTCTTCACGTTTGTTTTTCATAGTATCACTTGTGTGTACTTTATAATAAGAAATTTATAATAATCAGCTTGTTATGACATGAACATGTAATTTACTTTAAAGATTTCTCTGATAGTAACATCAGTGATCAGAGAAATTTATTCATATTAGGCTAGGTCGTTAAAGACTTACTCTACGTTATTTGGCTAATTGTATCAATAACGTTGTTGATTGTACCATCGAAGAAATGTATTCATAGGAAAATGGCCTTTAAGTTATTGGCTCAGGCTATGTCAATTAAATTTTTGTCATAATCTGCCGGCTTGGTTCACAGGCTTCACCTAACCCAACCAAGAAAGGTCCCATCTGCCAATAAATCGACTCCTCCAAAACGGCTCAACCGATTGTAATGAAATTTTCTATGTACATTTGTTAGGCCCGAGAATAGGTTTTTATCTACTTTTTATATTGATACTAGAAATAATTTAATATGGCAAAACAAAATTTGCCGGGTCAGCTAGTATGACCTATAATGTTATAAGTATTATGTACATTATTTAACATAGTAACGTGTGAACGGTGCCAGCCAGTCGATTCCCGCCCGTTTTCGTCACTCCTTTGTCTGCCACACATTGTTCAAAGATTTGTATCAGAATAATTAGTTTTTAGTGCAGCAATTAGTGTTGCTTTGACTTACATTAAGTTTTATTTAATAAACGACGTACTCATAATAGTAAATGAACAAAAAGTTCCATTTTCACAAATTTCTCAAGAGATTAATAGCTACTAGATGCATAAGTGAGTGTTTGAGGCAAAGATTTCAAAACTCGGAAAATGGCATATTATTCATGTGAGGGAAAAAGATTCTTCAAGAGAGTCAACGTCAATGTATACTTAAAACATAGCTTGAAATGTCAAAATGGCCCTAAATAACTATGAAGTGGTGCAGTAGATTTGACCACGCTTTTTGCTTCGACGAGCCATGCCTATCTTTTAATGTCCTACATTTCCTGATTTGAGGCACGTTTAAATTTTACCCTATCCTTCTACCGTATATTTACATACCGCATTTTGATATTAGAACTATTAGTTACTAGTAATTAGTACTTTAATAAGTTAAATAGGCTACCTAATATAAATGAAAATACTTTTTAGGGTTCCGTAACCAAAGGGTAAAAACGGGACCCTATTACTAAGACTTCGTTGTCTGTCCGTCTGTCTGTCTGTCTGTCCGTCTGTCTGTATGTCTCCAGGCTGTATCTCAAGAACCGCTATAGCAAGACTTTTGAAATTTTTACAAACTGTGTATATCCGTTGCCGCTATAACAACAAATACCAAAAAACAAAATAAAATTGATATTTAAGGGGGGCTCCCATACTACAAACGTGATTTTTTTGCCTTTTTTGCTCGATATCAATAATGGCAAAAGGTAAGCACTTGAAATTTTCACAAAGGTCAAAGGCCTTAATTATGTGTGTACTTTAATAATTAATAATAATATCAAAACAAAATAAAAAATTAAGAGGGGCTCCCATACAAAAAAGTAAAAACACAAATTTTGGCCTATTTTTGCTATATAACGGTACGGAACCCTTCGTGCACGAGTCCGACTCGCACTTGGCCGATAATTATTAAAAAGTTAAGACAAAGCTACACGAACGATTTTTATTTCAGCTACCGACCCCAATTATCCATGTCGTAAGTGGAAATAGCCCTTTAATCTAGTCTCAGCACGACTAACTAGCGCTAAAACTACTAATTATATAACTGAAATTAACTTCTTAAATGTCATGCGTACAGGAGCCGGCCAAACTAATTGACCTCCTGCCGTCGGAAGGCTGTGCGAAGCGAGAGGTCACCTTACGCTGGATCATAGTGTCGTGTGTTACATAGTATGACAGTATCAGATGTGGTAACTGTAATTAGTGATCAGTAAAGGGGTCACGCTAGATCACTATCTCACGAATATTGACGACCTCAGTGGCTCAATTGGTGGGCTGTTGGTAGCTCAAGCCGGGGGTCGCGGGTTCGAATCCCGCCGACGGAACAAAAAGTTTTCAAAGTTCCTGGGTCATGGATGTGTATTAAATATGTGTATAATATAATAAAAATCTTAAATATATGTATAGTATAAAAGTATTAAATATATTTCCGTTGTCTGGTACCTGTAACACAATTCCATCAGGTACTTAGCACGGGGCCAGACTGACGTGGTGTGAAGCGTCCATAGATATTAAAATAAATAAAAATTGCTTGTTAGAGCGGTGACATATCGCTGCCCTAGTGCTTGAATGGCCCACCGACCGAACCCCCCATGGTCGGCTGGCCATTCGAGCACTAGGGCAGCGATATGTGGAGAGGTCAACCGAAACGTTTTTGAAATTAAAGTAAATTATTTTTTAATAATTCAAGACAGTTAAAAGAGTATTGTAAAAAGTTAAGCTGAATAAAATATAATGTAACGACTATTATCATTTTATATTAGGTTAGTATTAAAATTACTGTCTTACTGTCATTATAATTTCAACCTTTGCATCGGTGAATATTCAAAATTCTAGGTTTTCTCTGTTACCTCTCGATTTTTCATCTTGTATAACCGAGTATCTTGAAAATTCGAGTGATATAATTAATTGGTTTCTGGCAACTATTACAATATGGTAATGGTAATGATAATTCCAAGTACAGTTAGTACCAGGAGTTATTTTTAAATAGCTACTAAATGAAGTTGTGGGATAGGTAAAACATTTTTAACTGGGGTTAAAAAGACTTCAACGCGCGCGAAGGTCGAAAAAACAAACAAACATTATTTTACTATTACAAATAAAAACATAAACTAATATTTAATAATTGCCCATTCTACATTCTTACATTAAATAATGCCTATTTCTGCTGTTCAGTTTTTACTTCTGCTGCCACTAACGGAGTTTTTTTCTACCAATGTATAAATAAGAAAAATAGTTAAGTACTTGGAAGACCAATATACTTAACAATAATCCTTAAAGAGAAACCTTGATATACAATATTTTGAGCAAAACACATTGAAAGTTTGGGTTAATAAGTTTGGCATTTTGGAGCAAACAGTGTAGAGATGTTGCATTCTGTTCTCAAGTTCGAGTGAGCGGCGCTCGTGTAATGTCAAGGGACTGACGATAATGCTAAAGCTTTTATAAGCTCATAGAAGCTTTAGGGGATTTTAAGGCTTTTTGTTTTGCGAGTCTTCGATTGACATTCAACAGGATGCAATGTAAGGCTTCGGCTTCGCGAGGCAGCACTGGCAGGGTCGCCATGCAATGTAAGGCTTCGGGAGTCCAAATAAAAGATGAGTTGTAACGAACTAATGACACTAACTTATATAGGAGGGAGGTGAGACGCACACTACAAGGATTTGGAGCTGGTGGTGTATATTTTAAAAGTGGTACTCCCTCTTACTACTACAAGAATACTGAATAATAATAATATAGTTCTGGTTTCCGAGCAGAGTAAGCTCATCCATAACGGATGAAAGGCCTTAAATTGTAGATTTTGCATTTTCATAGTACTACAGTCTACAAATTTTGAATTTAGGAGCACTTCACTTTTTGTCAATTATAATAATTATTGAAGACATAAGTGGATGTAATGGGTAACTAGCAATTTGAAAACTGACGTTTTTTTGCATAAATGGAGGCTAAAGCCTAAAGACCGGGAAAATTATTTGAAATAAAAAAATGTGGATTCTATGTTTATCTAGATTGATGAAGTAGGTAAGTTACAAGGTCTGTTCAAATTATAAGGGTAAAAATGAGTAATTGCTCTAATGTTGTAAAATGTTAGTAACCTACTTCACCCACATATGTTTTCAATTTATTGTTATAATATTTTGCTTACACTATATTACCTTTTATGATAATCGTACGCGATGTTGTAGGAAAGAGGTCGAGAACAGAAACGCGGGCATCTGTTTTATCAATAAGAGATGATATTTTTTATTTTCATTGCGTCATTGTCATTCTAAGAATAACCGGTACATAACGAAAACATTGACAAACATACTGTTGTCTTGTTATTTATAAGGTTTTTGGGATTACAAATTGGGTATCAATGTAAATCAATTAAACATTTCTAAGTCATTAAAATGTGTACTTTATTATGTTTTAGTTTTTATTATTCGTAGTGTTTTATTATTAAAAATATGTTCCTAACAATAAGACAATTGTATTTTTAGGAAGCTTATGTTTGAAATTTTTACTTTGGTACCATATTATTGTTAAAAATTCCTATCATACCAGAAAAGGGAATTCTGGTGAAATGTCAAATCAACGTATATGTAACTGGATCAGCACCATAGAAAGGGTCCTTTCTATGGTAGAAAAGATAAAGAGACAGATTGACCAAGGAAATCCTACTTCCTACTAATATTATAAAGGCGAAAGTTTGTGAGCATGTATGGATGTATGGATGTTTGTTACTCTTTCACGCAAAAACTACTGAATGGATTTAAATGAAACTTTACAATAATATAGCCTATACATCAGAATAACATATATAGGCTACAATTTTAACCGACTTTCAAAATAGGGGAGGTGTTATGTTCGTTTTTTATGTTCAAAGATTACTCCGCCGTTTGTAAACCGATTTTCAAAGTTTTTCTTTCGGTATAAATAGGGTATCATCCCAATCTAAATATATATAACTCAAAGGTGACTGACTGACTGACTGACATTGTGATCTATCAATGCATAGCCCAAACCACTGGACGGATCGGGCTGAAATTTGGCATGCAGGTAGATGTAATAACGTAGGCATCTGAAAATTTGTATGAAACTTTGTCAATTTTAAACCGATCGGGCTGAGACTTTGATACCTTAATTATAATAAATATACTTCTTAACACGAGCGAAGCCGCGGGCAAAAGTTCGTTTAGTACTATATTCACAAAAGTAGTGACCTGATGACGGGATCCATAAGTAATCGAGAGAACTCCGCAAAATTTATACGGAAACATGTGGTGACTTTAGTTTCGTGAGAAGTATTCTAAGCATATGCTGCCAACAAGTAAGATTTTGCACCAAGGTATATATTGTTCGGAAGGTGCTGAGAGAACTCCTGATTCTTTATATATACAAGTTTGGGAGTTTCGGCATTGTTTTAAGAACGGAAAGCATACGCTACTAGGAAGATTACATTCACAATCATCATTATCATTGTTTGCTTGAACGCGCTAATCTCAGGAACTACTAGCAGGTCCGAATTAAAAAATTCTTTCAGTGTTAGATAGCTCATTTATTGAGGAAGGGTATAGGTTATAAATTATCACGCTAAAACTAATAGGACCGAAGAAACAGAGGAAAATGTGAAAAAAAACGGGGAAAATTATTAAAAGAAAATATACAGATATAGAGTAGACCACGTGAAGGGACATAAGCTATTTTTTCGCGGGAAAATGTACGGTTTCCGTTAAATTCCTAATTTACGCAGGTGAAGCCGCACGGGACATCTAGTCTGTCATAAAGTCCTTATAGTGTCTGTCAGTGTATCTACTTTTATAAAGACATTCATGATTCGTAGTAATAATTATACACTTTTCTTGCACTTATTCTACTTCATATAATGTTGTAAACATTAAAATTGTAAGAAATATCATAGAATTATAACCTTTAGAAGAGGCATTTCATACAATCGTCAGCGCGAAAATGTGTCACCCTCGAAATGAGTGAGCTCACTCATCTGAGAGCAGTGTGCCTTAGGACGCGGTGACAGTCGGACGTATTTAATGCATTGATTACGTAAAATACGCATTGAGAGCGTGAATGAGTGAAAGAAAAAGTAGTATATGCTATTACTGTAAGACAAAAAGGACGACAATATTTTCTCGATACACATTTTGCATGCAAAAACATTGCTACAGTTTTGATGGCGTATGCCATATCCAAGTATTAACATCGTTGTCTCAACGATGTCAATACTTCATTATATAATAATACAATATATAATGAAGTCGATTAAGTGAAAAAAGTATTTAATTATTACTGTATCTATTTTTTTTCATTTTGGCCATGCTAGTCGGTAAGGCTGCAGAATGGGAAATGGAAATTCGAAAATGGAACGAAGCTGCATATTGAATAAAATAGTTGAAGTTAGTACACCGCACGTTCGTACTCCACCGGAAATGGAATTCCCTCAAACGTACGTTTGTTAGCCGTGACTCAGGGTGTTTGTGATTTATCGCCCGCACGACTTACCTTTCACTTGTCTCCGTCCTATTATTGCGCTTCAATGAAAAGTTAAAAAAAAATTGAAATAAACGCCGTGTTTGTCAGGCTTGACATGTCAATTTGAAAAACGATTCTTTACATTTAAAAAGACAAAACTGTAGTATGAAGTATTTTTTTTTCTTAGGTTCTTGATATTAAAAAATGATGCTGGAAGGGCGATTCGAAAAATTACTTGCATATGTATTATAAGTGTCTTGGCAAATTTTTGAGATATTGAATGATAAATGAATCAATGAATGAATGAATAATTAAGAATGAATGATGTATACCGTTAAGGGTAGGTATGAGTGGCTGAACTAATGAAATCTTTCCAATCAATGACGCAGTTTCAGGGACGTTGGAAGTGCGGCGTGGTCTATATTGTATTATTGATTTTAAGTGGCAGCTCTTAAGGTCGCGGTCAAAGTCATTCTAGTTTTAGTGTTTGTATCTCGATTCTACTATATTATTTCAACTTAGAAGCAGTATTTATGTTTTGGCTTGGCTACTTCTACAGCAATAATTTTGGTCAACTGTTAAACTCATAACAGAAATTCATATTTTTTGCCATGGGTGTTGGTGGCATAAGTCTTATTTTATAAAGTAGTTAAAATTGAAATCTATAGCAGATTATCACACCATATTGTGTTGTTTAATACAAGAAAATGTACATCATTATGTAGATTAACCTAAAATATTGTATAATGTATTATATAAATTAACAATACGAATTCATCTTGTAATATTGCGATACAAAAGAGAGAATATAAATGATATAATAACAGAGAATAAACGGTATAAGTTGTTATAATGATGACGAGAATCTGGCAGAGGAGTTATTATTCGCGTGACGAAATATCGGAACGATATTGATGATCTATAGTAAAGTATAGATCAGAATAGTGCAATCAGTTTATGTGTAGATTAAACATATTATTCTGTACTGTTGAGGTCTCATTGGTTATGCATTGCCCACTTGGAATACAATATATATTATATTTCTACACAATATATAACTAATTCACAATAATTATTATAAAGAGATGTCGTTGGCAAAAATAAATTAGGTTTTCTTTTTCAAATTGAAACTAGTAAAATTTGCAGACAAAATAATATGCAATAACAATAACGTATATTTAAGGGTTTTATGATACTGTATGCATACAGCTTTAGCACAAACTATAAGGGTAAGTTTTGTTATAATGAAATATATAAACGAAGATGTTACACTCATACGGCGCACTTAAGCTTAAATTTTCCTAACTCTTACATTTGTAAATTATTAATTCATGTAACCATAAGTAAATATTGGGGACCTGCAAGGCAGGCTGCGCCTAGTGTAGGACCCAAAGTAGAAACTAAGTCTGATAATGTGATATGGTATGAAATAAATGAATTTGAATTTGAAGATACTGTTACCTACGTTCATTTTACAGAAAGCCTGAAAAGAGTAAAATACGTGAATCTGTGTTATATATGTGTTATATATATATAAACTGTGTTATTTCAAACTATGTAGTTTTATAAATAACACGTATTAACAAAACTACTTGCAGTTATTTATGCTTATGAATCGAAACTATTCACTAAATATACAAAAAATTAAGATGAATAACGAATTCAAAACAATAATCTCATTTCGGCAAGACCCATATAGTATTTGAGTTTTCTCATGCAATGGACTTGTTCCGAAACTGTTGCTTAACAATTTCTGTTTGCGAAAAGCACGAAAACGACATAAAAATAAGATGATAACTAGAATAGTAGAGTAATTACCACGAAATAAAACGTATTTGAAAAAAAAAAATGTGAACCGTACTTTATTGAGAAAAAGGTTCGTAGGTACTTATTGAAATATCTAAGTTTAAATATCTTATATCGTTTTTAAATTTCATGTATTTTGTATTAAAATGCACCTAACAGTTAAATTTATGAAATATATCATAAAAAATTAAACAACAAAATTCATCATTTTGTCATAACTATAACAAAAATTGTAACGTTACATCAATGGCAATTAAAATATAAGTATTAAAAATTATATAATTTTGAAGGATAAACCACAGAATTTATTTAGTAATATACTTTTTTAAAATAATTAAACGAGATTTAACTTTTTAAATATAAATCAGGCCTCAATATAATATATTAATGTAAGAATGTAGTATGGGCAATTAAACTACGTTTTGAATTAAAATAATTAATTTAATTATCGTTTTTTTCCGATCTTCATGCGCGTTGAAGTCTTTTTGAGGCGACACCGTTTCGTAGCATAGAATATGCGTCTTGCCGCGCGCTGCGCCTCTATGAAGTTTTTTGTATACGGATAAGTGCCATATTAATTATTTATTATTATTGGCTAATATTTAATGTTAATACATGATATAATAAAATATAATAAATTATCTCAGATTGCATATTTAATTTTGATATAACACAATATAAAAATATGTTCAGCAAAGGTTTTTTTAAACCTAGAGGACAGTAGAATGCTGACGTTATTTTATATTCATAATTTTCCAATTATTAAATATTTCCGGAATGAAATTTTAATACTGGCTTTGTAAGTTTATATGAATATAGCATTGTTATTATTTTTCCTTGGATTTTGAAATAAAATTATCAAATTAATATATTAATTTAATAATTAAACCTAGGAATTACGTTTTAAAATAATTCTCTAATAACATTACAAATACGAAAGTGTATCTGCCAATTTGTTACCTATCTGTCTGTTAATACTTATGCCAAAAAAAAGTTTGCAGGTCGTATTGGTCTGGAAATACTGCTAGTGACAGTTCGTTCCAGAGTTTTACAGTGCGCGGCAGAAAGTTACGCGAAAAACGCACGGTGGAAGACTGCCACTCATCAAGGTGGTGAGGATGGTATGTTTTTCGCGTGGTACAATGGCGAAAAGTTGCAGGATTGTTTGATTCCGAACAATTCCTCAGAGCACTCCTCGTGATACAACCGATAGAGGATGCAGAGTGAAGCCACATTCCGGCGTAATTCCAAGGGATCTAGCCTGTTTAAAACACTATGGCAGTCAACAATCCAAGCGGCCCTTCGTTGGATACGATCCAAAGGGAATAAATAGTTGGTATTTTGGCGCCCCTGCTCAGAGATGAAAACAGTATTCCATATGAGGCCAAACCTGCGCCTTGTAGAGTTCTAGGCGTTGGTCCGGACTGAAATACTGCCTCGCTCTGTTAAGAACACCAAGCTTCTTCGAGGCTAACTTGGCCTTACCCTCTAAATGACATCGGACTGGACTTCGCTCGATATGTTTAAGCCAAGTATCTTAATGCTGGGGGAGATTGTTAAAGAGGTGCCCTCAAAACGAGGATATACGACCATTGGTGACTTTTTTGTGGTGAATGCGGAGACTTGTGTCTTGTCGGGGTTGAATTGGACTAGGTTACGTCTACCCCATTCAGAGACTTTTTCAAATGAACTCTCTATTTTAGACACAAGTTCGTTTCGGCTCTCAATGACATTTAGCCGAGAAATATGCGGGGAGCCGATATATAGGGCATCACCTGTACTATCATCCGCATATCAATGAATGCCGTTTGTCATTGATATGCAGTATGATTCGGGTAGACGATAGCACATAGCCCTGAGAGACACCAGCATCAACAGACTGAGTATCAGAGCATTCACCGTCAACAACGACCTTTATGCTTCTGTCTGCTAAGAAACTTGTGACCCACTTGCATAATTTCTCGGGGAGCCCATATGATGGAAGCTTTGATAGCAGCGCTTTATGCCAAACCCGATCAAAGGCCTTCGCAATGTGTAAACTAACAGCCAATACCCATCCCATCGACTCGATCGCCTGAGTCCAAGACGAGTTAGGTACGCCAAGAGATGACCAGCCGAGCGACCCTTACGGAACCCGTTACTGTTTATAGCTTAGTATTATTATTAGTACCGCTTAGTTTTGTAGAGCGTCCGTGGCCCAATGGGTAGATCCCGGGTGGAGGCGTGTACCAATGAGACATTTTATGATCGCAAGTACATAATACGGACGCTCGTACGGTGAAGGGAAATATCGTGAGGAAACCCGCACATAGCTGGTCCCAGACGTATTGACTAGTTCTTTCCTCTGGACTAGGCCGACTATATTGCGAGAATGCCTTATGCTGTAATGCTTGGGTAACCATACGGACATTTAAAAATCTTGTCCTAGGCACTACAGTATTTGAGGAGTGGTTACTTCGCTCTGAAAATACTGTATAAATCATTCACAACAGATGTAAAGGCCTAGTTAGTATTTTGATGAAACACGTTATATTATTGATTCCTTTGAGTCCTGGATACAGCTAGGATAGGATATTTTGGCACAACGTTACAGGCAATCTAGTCTCAGTCTAGTCTAGGAATTATAAATGAAAGTTCTAATGTAATTATGACTTTAAATTAACCTGTCATATGCAACATGATAAAGCTATCGCTGGGCTTAGGCTTAGTTAATCTGACATTAACCAGCGTCCTAACTGACATGGAAGGAAGTCGGTTAGCAGTTACAAGAGTAGGTAATATCAAATATAACCTATAAATTAACCTTAGACTCAAAGGCATAAGGTTCAATCTTGCGATTCTCCGGCGTAAACTCTAAACGAAGACCATAATATATTAGTAGGTACCACAGACATAGATCAAGATAGATACCGCATGTCCCTCCATTTCTATGAAAACGAGCGTGCCACTTTTTTCCTACCTACTGTGACGTACCGATGATAAGAAACGTGTCCATTATCTAGGCCAACGTTTCTATTCGAATTTCTACAGCTCAATACGGCACAATTAGGGATTTAGGCATTTTTAAAATTCCGATTGACGTCCGATTCCGATAGCAGTCTAAAGAACAGACTTTCGAAAGACGAGCATTGCTCGTCATTTGGGAACGCGATATGGCACGCGAAGTACATACACATGCGGTATCTATCTTGATCTATGTCTGTGGTAGGTACTATAAAATTAATAAAGGTACTATGTTGACTAAGACTCTTAAGTAATTTTAAAACCGGGTAGTAAGCTTTTAAGACCTTTTTTATTTGCATTAATTATATTACCTACAGTGATCTAATTGAATGTTGATTAGTATGTTCAAACGAAATAATTTATTGTGGGTTTAGCAGAAACAACTGACGACTACGTTTTTTAATTTATCAATTTATTATACATCAAGAGACAAATTACGTAGATATAAAATATCTGTGTTTGTCCTCTTTAAACTGAAAACAATTATTATGTGTGTAGATTGGTTTGTAGTAGAACTAAATTGAAGGACTTTTTACACTCAAATACTATTATTCAATAGAATTATAAATATTCTTACGCCTGTTTAGTAGAGCTGCTCTTCTACATAAATATTAAAGTGAATTTTTTTAAGGAAATAAAATCCACAATATATTGTGCATTTTTTTTCTATTAAAAAAATTCTTTAAAAATCGACTATCTATTTTATGTAAAACACATTTAAGCAGTAATTAAACAGACGTAAGAAATCTAGAGCGGAATTGAGAAAACGTGAAAAAATGTTCACCGGCATGAAGTAAATTGTTCGCCTCCGCAACATTTGAACTGCCTCTCGGTTGACATTCCTTCACAGTAATGTCCATTAAGCTAAGCTTGTATAATATAAATTTTATACTATTAAGGCCCTGTTTCACCACTATCAGGAATTATCAGGAAGTGGTGAAACAGGCCCGTTATTTTTTATTTCTTAAAGTTTTGGTCCTGACGTTTTTCGCAACTTTGTTGCGGTGAAATTCATAAAACACACAGGAAAACACAAGAGTACATTTTCCGAAGAAGATTTTCAGAAAATTGTCTATAAAAATTGAGGAGTTAAAGCGTAAAGAAGTAAAAGACAGACAGATGAACAGACCGGCTTTTGGTACTTATAACATAAGCATGGATGCTGCTTGAAATTGGCAAGAAAATGTTATCAAACAATGACATTCTTATCATAAATTTATGAGCAGTATTAGCACAATAAAATCTGTATTTGTATCTACAACGGCATGTAGATTGTAGATTCTACGAAACACTTCTAGAGTCTACGTCTCGTTGTACTATCAGATAAGTTGATTCATAGGCAGTTGACGTCAAACTCAGCCATCAGATCACGACTAATATTGAATTGACATAACCCGACCAACTGACGTAGGTCTGTCAACTGCCTATGAATCAATTTCTTCGATAGTACATCTATTTTTGGAAGACGATTTGAATGGGTTTCATAGGTGATCTTTAGCGGTACCATTAGTTAGAATTACACGGTCGATTTCAATAGCGAAGCCGTCCATCACGACCATCCGAAGCACCGGATAATCGTACCAGAGTAACGAGAGGTTACGGGCAACCCGCGATCCCACGGTGACCTTACACAACGAAGGTTGCGCAACCACAGACACACACCATTCTAATTTAGCGAAGATTGTTAGAAAATATACGGTATTGCATTACTGTATTACCTTGCCTGTGACTTTTTGATGAGAATCTGATGCTGCCGAGTTGCCCTCGCTTATTACGATGACGAAGTACAAAAATCAAAAATCAAAATCAAAAATATTTATTTCTTTAACAAAGTTAACACTTTTAGAACGTCGTGTCTACATGAGGCCTACCACCGGTTCGGGAACTAACCCGGCGAGAAGAACCGGCGTAAGAAACTCGCTCGGGGCCATCTTTTACTAAAAAGATGGAAAATTACAAAAGTAACTTATACTAATTTACAAAAAGTATGTAAAAATATGTTATATTTATATAGAAGCAGCTTACAGTCAGTCAGCTCATTTTTCCCAGGGTGTGCTATCATTGAGAAAATCAGTTATCTTATAATAAGCCCTAGCACACAAACGTTCTTTAACAACTTTTTAAATTTATTAACTAACTGACTGAAAAAAAACAAACTGAAAAAAAACGAATTCATTTTAATATGCTTCGACAAAAGCATATTAAAATGAATTCGAAATTAAAGTAATTATAAGGTAGATTTTCGTATAAATCTTAACGACGCTTATATGTCAAATTTTGTTTCCAAACTTCGTCATTGTTATTAGCGACTAGCTGTCTCGGCAAACGTTGTTTTGCCATATAAAGTATTTCTACTTCAACAGTTGATACAAAATCTTACCCCCTAAATCTTTGTGGGGGGGGGGGAAAAATTTTATACACCAGATGTTAAGTTGGAAAACAATAAATAATATGAAGTAAGTCCATTAAAGAAAAAGTTTGATACATAATCTGACCCCCTCTTTGGTCCCAAAAATTTATACACCAGATGTTAAGTTAGAAGAAGACAAATATATCTGCGAAAACCGTATGCAAATTGGATCAGTAGTTTTCGTGTGATGCTGGAACAAAGATACAGACAGACAGACAGACAGACAAAAAACTAACCACATTTTTGGCTTCTATAGCGATGTAGTGACACCCATCGCTTATTATTTTTTGAATATCTTTAATGTACAGAATTTTCATTTCTCCAGTTTTATTATATGTATAGATGACAACTTGGCTAGGGGGTTTGACCATCTGATGGAGATCATGGCGAAGTACTCTATATTACTGTATAAAAGATAGCTCAAATTTTTTGTGACAATATGAATTCGAGCCCTAAAGATTCGCAGTTGGCATAAGTTGACTCATTTAATCTATGAAACTTTTCATAGTAAGAATGTATTTTGACGAAGATAATCAATATTAATTTATAATTAAACATAACCTTAATTTAAATCGCTAAACATAACTCTAATTCTTGCAATAATCATAAAATGAGTCAATCATTTCTGTTATGATAACCCGTAATTCCGAGATTAACAAAGTAAGCTACCGAATTGGAACAAATAACGTAATAACAATAGCAACGCTAATTGGCAATAAATAAAGCGAAAAACTACCGTAACATTAAATAAAAACGCCTATCGGTTACCGACTTGAGGAAACTCTTTCTAAACACGCCCTAATATGATTAGTTATCACGCTGATATTACTTAACACTAGGTCAGTATGTTGTTTAAATATATATTAGGGACGCGAAAATATTACTTTACTTATTATGTCGTTGAAATAACAGAGATAAAAACAACAGGTTGCACTCCAGGAATGCCGGCAAAAGTGAAAACGAAACTGCGTCTTCGCGCCTATAGTCTACTACGGAGGAAGCCCTCCGACTTACGAATATTCTATCAGGTCACATGATCACATCACACAATATGTCTTGACAGATAATAGCATTTTTTACTCATGACAAAAAATGCATAACGGCACTAAAGAAGTTTTTACTTGGAAAATCTTTAAAGCATAATATTATTGTTTAAAAATATGGTTTATAATATTATTACTTTCAACGAGATTTTCATATCTAAGTAAAATTAGATGAGAATTGATTGTCGAAGATCCCAAAGAGATGAACTGATTTTGATCTAGTTTTTGTCATTATATTATTTATCATCATCAATTAGTTAACAGTTAGATGTAATGGCGCATTTTTGTTCTTGTCCATTATACACATACAAGCAGTACCAATAGTTTTTAATTGGCTGATATTATTCTATCCTTTTCCCAATGTTCATATCAATCATCAATATGGGTAGTATATTGAACTTCTTAGTACTTTATTACTAATACACTTCGACGAATTTCAAGATTAAAATTAGGATCTCAGGAAATCGGATCAGCCGTTCTCGAGTTTTAGCGAGACTTATAAAATTTAAAAATATTTTTTATTTATATATATTGTAAGTACATAATTTTAACACTATAAATTACTTGCTTTTGCGACCCGGAAAAAGAAAAATGAAATGTTTCTCATGTTTCGATCAATGTCAGAAGATAATAAAAATAAAACAAGAAGCAAGTATATCCTTGTCCAAATTATTAAAGTTCAACATTCAATAAGTGGGTACTTACATACTTTTTACAACATTTAATGTAGTCAATTTTATCAAAGAATATGGCTCTAGTAGTAGGACGTAAAAAAATTAGAAATGTATTACTATTTTAATTTTTAACATTTTTAGACACGTTGTAATATTTAATTTATTAGTTCCGTACAATAGTGTTTTTTTATTTATTTTAATCACTCAGTTATAGCCAAAAAAAAAAAAACAAACGTGAATTACTTAATATTTAAAAAAATAATAGTAAATCTATTCAGGATAATTCCTGAAAAATATTATTCCTAAAAAAATACTTTCAATAAAAATTAGTCACATGCATTTTTTTTCAATTTAACGAAGATCAATTTTTTAAAAAATACGAACCTCACTGGCTTCCAAATCACTAGCACTTAAAAAAATAAAACGTTCCTAATTCGAAAATTAAAAAAAAAATGCGCACGTGCGTTTTCAGCGCTGCTTAGTCACGGACTGTTTATGCACGAGATTACTGTCTAATAATAAAAGCGGTTAAAAGTTACATTGAGAACTAAGCTTCGATCACAGGGAACATTCATTCATTATGATCTCCTTCTTGTCCTTGGTTTTTGATTGCCGAGATGCAATTGTTTTTGCGGCTATTCTTGATATTTGATATTATGTTCTAGATTGCCTGCTCTTATTACTGCCACGATATTATTACCGAAAACGGTTTACGTTTTAAGATACGAGTAACTGTTTGATATTGTGTTCGTGTATTATTATTTGTTTGATTAAAGTAACTAAATATTTATTGAGAAAACCCTTGCGTTAGCGTTATAAAACTTTTTTCAACAGTTTTCAACAGTAATTGCTAAAAAACCTAACTAATTATTTAAAACTACGAATTTAATAGAGTCCAAACTCTTATCAATGTTATTTGGACGCTGTTAAGCATTTATCTATTATCCAACAAAAAAAAAAATACATATTGAGTTATAAATGCAGTCAAATTCTTTAGATCATTTAAAACAAGACTGCATTCATAACTCTACAAAAACTCTACTCTACTAAATCTCTCTACTTTTGTGGGTTAGTACACAAATTTTTAACAACGACAATTTTTTCCTTTTATGAAATAGACCCGAAAATATTATTTTAATGACATGATGAAATAATTTTGTCTCTACATGTGACTGAAATGAAACAACTTACAATAATATTTACATAAATCGTATATTTAGATACGTCTGTAAAAGTATGAAGGTGTTCGCCTATGTTTGGCATACGATTTGATAACTCGTAAATGTATAGTACCGGACACCGGTGCACGATTTTCACATAAAAGTGAGTCTAAGTCTAAACAGGTTAAATACAGATTCGTCAAGATTATTTCATCAATAATAATAATTAATTATTATAAATAAGCAACATTCTATATCTATACTAAAGTATGTTTGATACTATAAAATTCCTTTTTTGCCACAAAAACAACAAACTAAGTTGCACTAACATAGGTGATTGGTAAGTACACTAAGAGTAAGGGCCAATCCACATCGCAGCGTAGCGACTTGCGATGTATTAATTTTGAACGAACCATATTTTAAATTAAAAACAGTCTGTCAATTAAATATGTATCTTCTTTTGTAGTAAATGAAGTTTAGTTATGGGTGGGTCATTTAAAAATGCATCCCACTGTATCGTAAATTTTGCAACGAGAACTGACCCTTAGTATGCTCATCAGTCATCAGTCATCAGTCATCAGTCATCATCATCATTCAATACAAAAACCTCGTCCTTTGAACCTCCAACTCTACAAATCAAATATTTTCCGAACAATGACAATTTACGACAATGAAGACCAAACCTTGAAAGAGAGTCGTAATAGGCGTACAGCCGTGGGAAAAACGAAAAAAATTATCGTCATTGTCTTCAATGTTGTTAAAGAGCCATAAGAACTTGCCAAAAAATATTAATTAGATGAAAAATATAACGAAACCTTCGCCTTGAGTCTTTACTCAACCGTGGTCTAGCGTTATGTAAGAATTTGACCATAACTTTTAAACAATTGCTCGAATTATCCGATGACAATAAACAACTTACTCAACAGTTTTGTAATCCATTCAGTTTGTGAATTCTTGTGGCTTTAGTAGGGTACAGGAGTAGGCTTTGTTCTAGAATACTTTAATCTCAAATTAACGTTTATAGAGCAACTATGTTATTTATTTTTAAAACGCATTTATAGTAACACTATGTGACGCCCTCAACTTCGTTGCGCCGAAATTAGTTTATCGCCCTGGAATCGTAAATTTTTCCGAGATAAAAAGTATCCTATGTCCTTTTCCGGGACTCAAAGTATCTCCATACCAATTTTCAACAAAATCGGTTCAGCGGTTTGGGCGTGAAGAGGTATTAATAGACAGACAGACACAGTTTCGCATTTATATTATTAGTATGAAATTAGTATGGATTTAATTAATAAGAAGTTCAAGGAAAAGTACTATAGTTAGAAGATAATCCCCATATTATATTTACACATTTTAAATGCTGTCGTCTGATGCGCCGGTAAAATCATTTGAAAGAGAAATATTGTAGAGCTTATAACTACCACATAAAATATTATAACTTTTATTAATTACGGTTAGGCGTTAATCATTACATTTGACGGATACTACGACAATTGTGGGTAGTTCCGAACTAATTGTGATCTTATTCTCTTGTTCATAAATCATCACAATATTTCTCAATGCGCGGGGTGTGCTAGCAGATGTCAGAGATAGAATAAAATTCGTATAAGGCGTAGTACAACTTTCCACGTTGCGTCATATTGTACTGCGCAGATCTCGTTAGAAACATGTGATACAGTGTGCAAAGTGAGAACATATAGGTACGGTGTGCAAAATAATCAATTAAATCAAGTTTTTAACGCACTTTTGAAAGCCACAAAAATGTGATGATAAATTGTGATATCGGTCTTGAGCTTTTTAAGGTCATCCCCCGAGCAAACGACCTTGACCATACATTTGACGCGTTGCCAAGATCGCCCAAAAATCCTATTTTTTTTACTTAACATAGTTCAAAATTGATCTAAAAAAAAATTAAAACGGGGAATATGTAGTTAATGAAATTGTCTATCTATTGTCGTGTGTTTCAAATAAACGTAATTCGTAAATACTAGGGAGATGCTGAAAGAATGCTTCAATTTTAATAAATTGGTATTACTTTGGAAGATAATATCATGAGTATAATAAACAAAAATAGAAAATTTAAAACGGGGAAAGGAATGTTGATATACTGAAGATTATTGCTGTATTTTTATTATAACTTTGTAGCTTTCAAATTATGAGTTTCTAAGGCTCTAAATACGGTAAATTACGGAATATCCGTAGGGGAAGGCCCTTAAGATAGAACAGCGGTTCTCAAACGTGACGAAATCCTTTTAAGAAGTGTCATTTTTGGCGGCCCCCAAATTAAATATGCTGGCGCCTGATGACATGTCTTAAAGTATTATCCCACCAAAAACATGAAATGTAAAAAGGAGCCAAGCAAAATATTGCATAGCTATGCAATATATCTATCGTAAAATGTTTTCAGATCACATTCAAGCCAAGCCTTCAACTTATTTTGTAATTTAAATCAACATTCAGTGAATTTATCAATAGGTTTCTTTATTTTATAATAATTATAGCGACTCGGCAATGAGCACAAGAGAAACAAATATAAAACTGCATATTTGGAGTAGTTCATACTTACACAGACGGCAAGCGTAAAGTTTTTTAGTATGTAACGGCGCATGTGGTCGATGTTACCCAATAAATCCAATGAGTCGCTGATTATTTCTCTAGTGCTCATTGCCAAGCCAGTGTAATAATTATAAAAAATAAAAAGAAGGAATTGATAAATTCACTGAATGTTGATTTAAAGTACAAAATAAGTTGAAAGTTTGGCTTGAATGTGGTCTGAAAACTTTTTACGATAGATATATTGCATAGCAATGCAATATTTTGCTTGGCTCCTTTTTACATTTCAGGTTTTTGGTGGGATTTCATTTCTTTTTTTAAGGTTTTTTTTCTTTTCTTTTCAGGTCACGTTAAAACTTTTCTGTACTTAGCTTAGCACCCATTCTCCATTCCTTTATTTTTTTTTTCGCGGCTTCGTTGCCTTCTTCGTTACATGGCAGCACTGATGTTAGCGTCTCCACGTTCCTCGCAGGAATAAAATTGTATTTCACCCCAATTCACGACTACCTAATTGAGAACAGCACACCTTATTTCATATGACTTAAAACTCCCATATATGCATAAGCATGAACCAACTCCAGGAATAAAAACAATTTACGTACCGTTGAAATAACTTTTTTAATATGATAATAATATTATGTATATAATATCTATGGACTCTTCACACCGCGTCGGTCTGACCCTGTGCTAAGTACCTGAAGGACTTGTGTTACGGGTACCAGACAATGGAAATATGCTATACATACAAGATTTCTATTATATCATACACATATTTAAATACACATCCATGACCTAGGAACATAGAAAACTTTTTGTTCCGTCGTCGGGAATCGAATCTGCAACCTCCGACTTGAGCCGCGACACACTCAACCATTGAGCCACAGAGGTCGTAAAATTGATTAATAATAACAGGTACTTCTACAAATTCTATGACGATAGCCCAACAACTTTTGAACTTCTAGGAGGTTATTGCATGCACCGATATTGTCACTTTCGATTGTTTAGTAGTTTCGAGAGTTTCCGAAATAGCTCATAAGAGCTATTTCGGATTTTTTAAGCCCTAGTTATACTCTGCGAACAAGCGATACCGCGATATAAAGGGAGTGCAACACCAACTATCGAGCGAGTAAGGAGCGTATATCGCAGTACTGATTACATTTATATTTTTTAATTGCGATGAATGTCTGTATGCTAAGATTAGCACGCGGGCAAATCGAAAATAAGTTGAACAACAAATATTCTAACCCTACTTATTTCTAATTCAGTTCAGTGGAATATTGATTAATACACTTCTGTTACCTAATATTTCGTAATTAAGATAATCGTTAAGTCTTTCGATACGAGACTTAAATATCACACATGGTACAGGCTAGTACGGAGTACCATGTGTGATATTATTCGTGTCAAACTCTGAGAGCCCGCGCTCACATGAAACACGACACATTATTGCTTTAAAAATTATATAATATTATATTAAGAAAAAATAAACCTATACCAAACCCTAAAATGTGTCAGGAAGCCGAATGCAAAAAAGTATACCGATCCAATCACAAGGTGTTACTTACAATCTTTCATGAAACACAATTTTTATAGTTTATACTTTCTCCGAAGTTTATACGTGGGAGAGCCATGCTTCGGCACGAATGGGCCGGCTCGACCAGAGAAATACCACGTTCTCACAGAAAACCGGCGTGAAACAGCGCTTGCGCTGTGTTTCGCCGAGTGAGTGAGTTTACCGGAGGCCTAATCCCCACCCTATTCCTGTGTGGTCGGTGCCTATTCCCTTCTCTTCCCATCCCTACCCTCCCCTATTACCCTATTCCCTCTTAAAAGGCCGACAACGCACCTGCAGCTCCTCTGATGCTGCGAGTGTCCATGGGCGACGGAAGTTGCTTTCCATCAGGTGACCCGTTTGCTCGTTTGCCCCCTTATTTCATTTAAAAAAAAATCCAGTAATGAGGCTAAAGCTGATGAACCATCTTTCGGTCATGTCAACTTTCAAACAAAAAAAATAAGATCAAAATCGGCATATCAGTTTAAATGCTATGGACAGATACACAGACAGACACGTCAAACTTTAAACAACCTTCTGTTACTAAACAGGGGAGCCCAAGAGGGAATTTTGTGACATGCTCGAGCGTGTCATATTTAGCTTGTATAGCATTCCCACGTGACTCTTGTTACCATTGTATTAAAGCTGATTTCATAGTTGGTGGATTATAAAAAAGTTATTTTCAATTATTGAAATGTCGTCGGATTTGTCAGATTAAGATAGGGTACATTATGGCCTAAGATCCGACCGTAAAATCCTGCATGTATCGTTTTTTTCGATGAGATAAATTTAAAAGTAATCTTTAGAACGTATGGAATGGATTAATGTTGGGTTGCCTTGTCAAAAGTAGCCGCAAGTACCTCTAATTGAGTTTAATGTTCATGAGATAAATGTATAATTTGCATGTATATTTTTTTTCAATAAATTTTACATCATTAGAAAGAAAATGACGTGACAAAATAAGGTATAAATGGTTGCTAGCTCTAAGTCGGCCGCAACCTAGGGTTGCCAGCCCGTAAACAGACATAGTTCTTCGTCAAAATTGAAGCATCGATTTTTTTTTATAATTTTGATACAAAATTAAAGTTTTATGCATTTTGTACATGAATGGTTATTTTATTATATTATCCATGGTTACCAGTTACACGATAGCCGCAAACTGCCATCACTTTTGTATACGACATCGCGTGAGGTTAGGAAGCGCAAGAGAAAAGAAGCACACATTGTTACGTGCGATAAATGAGGATATTGCATAGCAGCTGCGACACTGATAGCCTAGTCGACGAATATTTGTGGATGGAAAAGTCCAAAACAGAATTTGACTTAGGAATTTGAGCGAAAAGTTCCTTTATACTTCCTATTTTTTTTGTTAAACGAGTATCCATACTATACACTTATACTACTAAGGTATAATATTATAAAAGCGAAAGTGTGTCTGTCTGACTATCTGTTTCTTCTTCAAGCCCAAACCATTGAACCGATTTTGCTGAATACTGGTATGTCTATAGATACTTTGAGCCCTGGGAAAGGACAAAAATACTTTTTATCCCCGAAAAATATACGGTTCATTCGCGATTAATAAATTTTGGCGCAACGGAGTTGCGGGTGTCATCTAGTTACTCAATAAATTATGAAGTATTCTTAGCCGTGATAGTTTTCCTTTTACTATATTATATTTTTTTAAAGATTTACAATTTTGTCGGCATCAATAATATGCCAAATTACTTTAAACATTAAAGGTCCTGTAATCTCTGAGCATAACCGCGGACAGACAGACGGACAGACCGAAGCTATAAATCCCCTGTTGACTACGAAAACCTTAAAAGTTACAAAATGCAAAAGATCAGATATAGAGATTTTTTAAGCAAGTGCCGTTTTCAAGAATTTAATAAAAAATCGGCTAAGTGAGAGTCGGACTCGCGCACGAAGGGTTCCGTACCGTTATAGAGCAAAAACATGGCAAAAATTGTGTTTTTTGTATGGGACCCTAAAAATATTTATTTTATTAAAATTTGATCATTAATTATTAAAGAACACATATAATTCAGGATTATGTGAAAATTTCAAGTGCCTACCTCTTGCCATTGTTGATATCAAGCAAAAAAGGCAAAAAAAATGTTTGTTGTAGGGGAGCCCCCCTTAAATATTTATTTTATTTTTAGTATTTGTTGTTATAGCGGCAACAGATGTACACAATCTGTGAAAATTTCACAAGTCTAGCTATAGCGGTTTTTGAGATACAGCCTGGAGACAGACAGACAGATGGACAGACAGACGGACAGACAGACGGACAGACAACGAAGTCTCAGTAATAGGGTCCCGTTTTTACCCTTTGGGTACGGAACCCTAAATATCACGTCTTCGAATAAAATTATAGCATATTAAGTTTATTCTTCGACATTAACAATGTTAAATAATCGGCCAAGTGCGAGTTCCATACCGTTATAGAGTAAAAATAGGCCAAAAATTGTGTATTTTGTATGGAAGCCCCCCCTTTACATTTACTTTATTATTAATTATTAAAGTATAAATACAGCTGAGTATTTTGTGTACATTTCAAGTGCCTACCTGTTGTCATCATTGATACCGAGCAAAAAATGTTTGAAAAATCACATTTGTTGTATGGGAGCCCCCCTTAAATATTTAATTTATTTTGTTTTTAGTATTTGTTGTTATAGTGGCAATAGAAATACATAATCTGTGAAAATTTCAACTCTATTACCGTTCTTGAGTTAGAGCCTGGTGACAGACGGACAGACGTACAGACGGACAGACATCGAAGTCTCAATAATAGGGTCCCGTTTTTACCCTTTGTGTACGGAACCCTAAAAAAAATACTAGTATAGGTTTTATTGTTTATGCCAAATTGAATGTCGAATGTTTTTGATTAGAGTTGAAACGTATTTAACATACAAGTTGTGAGTAGATTAAAAAAATTCTCATCTTGTCTGTCTGTCTATCTGTCCGTCCGTCTGTCCGTCCGTCCGTCCGTCTGAGCCGATTTTGCTGAAATTTTTATGGAAATACTATTAGTCCTGGGAAAGGACATATTATGATATTTTTCTATCCCGGAAAAACATACGGTTCCCGCGCGATAAACGAGCTTTGGCGCAACAGAGTTACTGGCGTTATTTAGTGTAATTACTAATTATTATTATATTATGTCAGTCAAATTTAGTTATTTAGTTCAGTCCGTCCGTCCTTCCGCCCGCTCGTTTCTATGATTTTTTTTGCCTGCCTACCTGCCAGTCCGTCCGACCGTCTGTTCCTATGAAATTTTTTTGTACTAGATAGTAAAACAAATATTTTTTCTAAATTTGGGACTTTTCCATCCACAAATTTTTGTTGACTAAATGACTAGGCTATCAGTGTCGCAGCTGCTATGCAATATCCTCATTTATCGCACGTAACAATGCGTGCTTCTTTTCTCTTTCGCTTCCTAACCTCACGCAATGTCGTATACAAAAGTGATGGCAACCCCAGTTTGCGGCTATCGTGCAACTGGCAACCATGGATATTCATGTACAAAATGTATAAAACTTTAATTTTGTATCAAAATTATTAAAAAAATCGATGCTTCAATTTTGACGAAGAACTATGTCTGTTTACGGGCTGGCAACCCTAGGTTGCGGCTGACTTAGAGCTGGCAACCATTTATACCTTATTTTGTCACGTCATTTTCTTTCAAATGATGTAAAATGAACATTGAACTTAATTAGAGGTACTTGCGGCTACTTTTGACAAGGCAACCCAACATTAATCCATTCCATGCGTTCTAAAGATTACTTTAAAATATATTTCATCGAAAAAAACGATTCATGCAGGATTTTACGGTCGGATCCCATACTATTAGGTATATGAAAGAAGCTTACACATAAAGCACTGATGATTTAAAGGTACTCTAAGTCTGTAGGAACATTTTAAAATGTAAAAAAATAAAGCCCCATGTTTTCATATCTAAGCTTCCGACAGATTTTATATCTCACTCGACTAAATGGTTTAGTCCTTGGTATCAAAAATCTTGTAATAAACTACCTATGTTAACAATTTTTTAAATGTATTTTCTTTTTCATAACTTTCAAATGGCTGTTGCTCCTTAACCCACAGCTAAAATAAAAAACGCTCATGTTGTGTAATCAAACGCCAGCTCGTTGACAACTGATAATTTATTTCTTTTAAATCAAATAAGAACTTCTTATTACATACCATCTTCCCCAATATAGAAAATAAAGTAACTTACTAATATTCATATAAACAACCTAACAATTATCCCAAAATATAAACTAAATAAAATAAACCGCTTCTAAACTCCAATGATTAAGCGGCTTCGCGTATGAGAAGGCGAATACCCTGATTCAATTATTGTTCATCAATCAAATCATAATCATAACCACAATAGTCAGTTTCCACCTCCTCATATCATACAACGTAATGATTTAAAAGAATGGAACGTCCTTTGAGCCTACATCTCAATCGACGTTCCATTATTTCATTAGAAATGCAATCTAAGTTATCTCGAACATTTCTACATACATATGAATGAATTTACTTGAATATTAGTGCTACTTTCAATATAACATTTTTTAATTACCTTCTTAACAGCTTGAACAGTTTTCTCGCCTTTCCCATTAGATTGTGCATAGTATGAAGACAAAGGTATATATGCTTAAAACCCCATTCTTAGAAATTTTTAAAATTGCGACTTAAAAATTGGGAACTATTGTCACTTATAACACATTCTGGTATACTGTAACGCACAAAATTCTCCTTTATTATATTTATAACCGAATAAGATGTACTATTTCCTATAGGACATACTTTATCAAAACCTGAATAATAATCTACAAAAATCAAATAAGTTTTCTTCCCGTACCTAAACATTTTTATAATAATTTTATTCTAACTCCTATTTGATACTGAACTCTGACTTATCGGTATTTTACTGCGTCTACTTAGATCTTTTAATGGAAACTTTCAGGGCGTCCACTTTATTGGCGACACCTCCTTGTCTATAAAAAAAATATTATTACGTGGTAAACGCTCAACCCTATTAATTATATTATCTTTGTTAGAAATGCCTAAATCAGGAATCCGCTTAATCAGTCCTAAATCTAAACATCTAAACACTCTTGCAATCCCAGTATACTTTGACAGTCAATATACGCAATAGCAAATTATACTCAACATTCTTATATAACCATTTTAAAAAACAGACACCCTTTATTGGTACAAAATCTCCAGTATACGTTTGCAATTTAATCTTTTGATTGACATTAATACATTTCAAGTCGAATCCCAATTCCAAAAAACGTTTGTACGAAATTAAACTTATGTCTGCCCCCGAATCTAACTTAAACCTTTCAGACCCTTTCGTTCTTTCTTACTTTATAAAACTACACTCCAATCTTCCGATACACAGTTAATTTCAGCAGTATTATCCAAGGAAGATATAGTAAACACTGCGTCAGCCTCAGCCTCTGCATCCGAAACTTGCGGTTGCTGCAATTGCTCTTTTACTTCTATATCATGTACTTTTCGCACCTTACACATTCTAGCGTAAATGATCTATATTATTACAATATATAACATTGTAAATCTACGGCGGGAAACTCACGTCGATGTTTTTGCACCCGCCTCCACATCGACGACACAAAGCCGTTTTCTCGAAGCTCCGTCGCGCCACACCGGCGTCTGCATCGCCGGCTGCGTCACGGTCCTCCCACCGTGGCCAGCTCCGCTGTACGCCGCGGCTCCCTCTGCTAGCACCACCGCCAGCGCCACTGCTGAAAGGCACTTGCACGTGCATTCACGCCGTCCACGTGAAATGGCACTAGCACACGGCTGCTCTCGAATATCTGTCAGGGTCTGTCAAGTGTCAGGTCATCACACCGCAGCAGGCGATCGCAGAGCGTCGTGCTGCGAATACCGCACACGATACGATCCCGTAGCAGTTCGTCCTCCAGATCTCTGAACTCACAAGTTTTACTTAGGAGCCTTAACGCAGTCACGTATTGGTTTACAGTCTCACCTACTTCCTGGAATCTTATGAAGAAACGATATCTTGTTAACGTGATATTTTTTTTTTACTCCAAAAATATGTTCGTTGAATTTTTGCTCTAAAATCTTTACGTCATCTCTGTCGGACTCATTTCCAAATTTGAAAGTTTCATATATTTCGAACCCTGCTATTAAATCTCATCGGCCCGGACGGCCGATGAGATTTAATAGTAAACTAGCCTGTACCTCGCTGTCTTCCTTATGCATCCCCGATGCCTTGATGAAAAGATGAAACTGGGTTTTCTATCTCTTCCAAGCGTCAGCCCGGCTGACGGAGTTGCCTCCCAAACAGAGCTCTGGCAGCGGGCGAGCGTGCTTCATACTTGTATTATATTAGTATTACGCTTAGTAACACTTTCCACGTAATTACAATAATATGGAGTTTACACTAGTCCACCGACGCTGCGATCTGCGAAACAGCGACGAACCGATTTACTGTCTCATCCGCCCATTGACATAAGAAACTACATCCGCCACACGACAAAGCGTTATATTGCATCTAGCTCTATTCCTGTTTCGCATTGGTTTCGTTCATATTTCGCAGTTCGTAGCGTCGCGCGTCGGTGGACTAGAGGCGTTATACTTCTTATATTTTTTTTCTCCCTTTTACCTAATTTACAAAACCTACTAGATTTCCGTGGCGTTCGAGTAACTACACGAATAGCATTCTCGGCTACCCTACAATTTTTTCGTTGGGGCAAAACATTTGAAGATGCGCACACACAAACAAATATTTTGTATTTTTAATAGTCGTGTCTCAACTCTCAAGTGACCGCACACCCTAAAGTCATAAAATTCCCAATTTTTTAAAAAGTTAAAAAAAGAGCCTAGAGGTTAAAGAAATTATGAAAATTCTTGTTAATATTTAGAGCACTTATTTGCTAATCTCCTTATTTTAAATATCTGCACCAAGTTAAACCTTAAATGATTTATTTCTTTATGCATAATAATAATATTATTTTATTTATATCATGTGCCTTACACAATTATCAGTTAAAACTTTGAAGAGAATATTGCATTTAACATCTATAAGGCATTAAATGATTGTGACAATCTTGGATCTTCATCAGTGAATTATATAATAAAATTACTGTTACTAGCTAAAAGCCGGGCTTTGTGAGGGTTCGTGTCGTCACACTTTGACTGATTGATGAGAACACATCATCATATAAATAAAAATTGCTATGTTAATGCACAAATCAATAGGCGTGACAGTTTTTCTGTTGTGCTCAGGTTGTGGGATATATAACTAGGGATCGCTTCGCTCGCCGATAGTATAATTGCCTATAATTGCCCATTTCTAAGTAGGAGTGTGATTGATAACCATGATTGCCACCATGGTGTGGCATGATGTGCTTTAAATGCTTTAATCCGCTTGACCGACTTTGAAAAAAGAGTAGACTTTATAAAGTGGACTTTGGAAGAATACCATTGTGAAATGTACGGTTCCTACGCTATTTTTACGCACAAAGTTTCGGTCAACATCAAATAATCATACTCGAACATACCGTGTTAAATGAGCCGTTAAATTGTTAGAATCACGACAATATTACATTGTCAACGATTAATACTTTAATTATCGTGCCATAGTCCACACCTCGGACACGCAAGTCTCAATTTATCCATAGTGCTTAATATTATTAGTGCAGTATCCGTGTAGGTGGTGGTTGATACTATGTTGATACTAATGTGATGTTAGGTAAAGGAAACGCAGTCGGATCGATCACCATTTCTAAATATTAAATAACTATTGTCTCAACCTTAAACAGTAAACAACATCATAAATCCTCGGCATCTATTTTAAAAACATCAATAAAATGACATAACATTTTAACTAATTTTCTAACAATACATATTATTTATGACCCTATTTGTTTACTGTTTACATCTTACGGCATTTCACAGGACAAGACAACAATAGACAATGGCTAAGTAAAAGAAAATTTTGAAAATCGGTTCACAAACGGCCGAGTAATCGTTGAACATACAAAAAAAAAACCACAGCCAAACATAATATAACCTCCTCCTATTTGGAAGTCGGTTAAAAATATAATTCTTAAAATCAAAACTTAAAAACAACTCTCTAATATAGGATTCCCACGATCCTACATTAGTGCGAAAGTGTGTCTGTCTCTCTGTTGCCTCTTCACGCACAAACCACTGAACTGATTTTGCCGAAATTAGGTATTAAGATACTTTGAATCCCGGGAAAGGACGTAGGATACTTTTTAGCCCGGAAAAATGTACGGTTTTCGCACGTTAAACTAATTTTTGTGCAAAAAACGTTGCGGACACCAACTCTGGTAAAGATCTGGCTAATATCTCTTTTCTATAATCTCTTTTTTTATAAAAATGAAAGGAATTTAATTCATAAAAGGTCATTTTAACACTTCTAAAAAACTAAAGAAGAATTATTATTATTATTATCTACGCATTTCAACAAAAATAAAATCGGCCAAGTGCGAGTTGGACTCGAGCACGAAGGGTTCCGTACCACAATAGAGCAAAATAGGCTGAAAATTGTGTTTTTTGTATGGGAGCACCCCTAATTATTTAATTTATTTAAATTTTATTATTAATTGTTAAAGTACAAATACAACTGAGTATTTTGTGAATATTTCAAGTGCCTATGTGTTGCCGTTATTGATATCGAGCAAAAAATAGCAAAAAAATCACTATTGTTGTATGGGAGCCCCCCTTAAATATTTAATTTATTTTGTTTTTAGTATTTGTTGTTATAGCGGCAACAGATATACACAATCTGTAATAATTTCAGAAGTCTAGCTTTTTTTTTAATGAAATAAAGGGGGCAAACGAGCAAACGGGTCACCTGATGGAAAGCAACTTCCGTCGCCCATGGACACTCGCAGCATCAAAAGAGCTGCAAGTGCGTTGCCGGCCTTTTTAAGAGGGAATAGGGTAATAGGGGAGGGTAGGGAAGGGAATAGGGTAGGGGATTGGGCCTCCGGTAAACTCACTCACTCGGCGAAACACAGCGAAAGCGCTGTTTCACGCCGGTTTTCTGTGAGAACGTGGTATTTCTCCGGTCGAGCCAGCCCATTCGTGCCGAAGCATGGCTCTCCCACGTATAAATATATAGCGGTTATAATAGCTATAATATAGCGGTATAATAGCTATAGCGGTTCTTGAGTTACAGCCTGGAGACATACAGACAGACAGGCGGACAGACGGACAGACATCGAAGTCTTAGTAATAAGGTCCCGTTTTTACCCTATGGGTACGGAACCCTAAAAATGATACCACACAATTACATTTTTTTTCTTAAAATAAGCAGAAAAGAAAGATTATTCCAAAAATAATATTTTAACCGCCGATTACTCAAAACTAGTTCGATGTGGGATAGTACACGATAATGCTTATAATAACATCCAATTATAGAGTTCACTGTGAAAAGCCGTGCTGAAAAAGTAATTTTTGCAATAAAGTTGCCCATATAAAAATAAAACTCTTTCAGCGCTGCTGCTTTCACAGAAAACTGTATACAGGGGATACATACACACCCTAAAATATTTGTGTCACTTAGTTTTGTTACACCTTTGACCCTGTGCAGGATGTATCATGTACATCTCTCAGGTACTTGGCTAAGCGTGTCGTCACCTTTTTTTAGGGTTCCGTAGTCAACAAGGAACCCTTATAGTTTCGGTCTATCCGTCCGTCTGTTTGTCCGTCTGTCCGTCTGTCCGTCTGTCTGTCCGCGGTTTTGCTCAGAGACTATAAGGCCTACAAAGCCGTAATTCGGCATCAATGCACATATTAATAATGCCGACAAAATGGCATAAAAAATTAAAAAAAGAATATTTTTTTATGGTACCCATCTCTACACATCAAGCGGGGATGATATTTTTTTTTCGCGTCCACCCCAACGTGTGGGGTGTCGTTGGATAGGTTTTTTTAAAAATATTACTAGTATTTACAGATTTGTGAAATATGAAGTTTTAAAGTGGAAAAAATCGTTAAAGTCCAGTGTCCCCCCCTTCTACCAGCTAAACGGTTGCTTCTGGAAATGTGAAAAAATTCACGGGAGTAGGAAATATGCCGAATTTAAAAGGAAAACTATCACGGCTAAGAAGACTTCATAAGTTATTGAGTAATAGTCGATCAACTAAAAAAAATGTATTCGGAGGAGTATAAAGGAACTTTTCGTTGAAATTCCTTTGAACGTAACTGAAATGATGTTGTTAGTAGAGTAAAACACGTTATAAATATGTAAATTCATTGACTATACAAAAATTATCAAAAACTAGCGCTACTACGGAACCCTATATTGCGCGTGGCCCGACACGCACTTGGCCGGTCTTTTTTATTTTTCGTTGGTGCTCGAGCACTTATGGCTAGCTAATTTTATACTAGATGGCTGCGTATGGCAAAACTTCGGTTTTAAGACTGAAATAATATTTACATTCTGTTCTGTTAAATAATAATTACGGTCCATTGTTTTAATCTTTATCTTATCAAATAGTTTTAAAATAAGAAAAACAATTCAGAGCAAAAAATATTATTTTTCAAGTTTCTATCATGTTTTTATAAATATTTTTACATAATCTATATATTAATACGCGAGCGAAAAACTTTGTATCCCTTTTGACGAAAAATGGGGAAACGCAACGGGAAACGTAGGTGAATGAAATTTTGCACAGTTATAGTTTATATGGTGAAGGAGTGCATTGAGCTAATATTATTTTGAAATTATGCTTTTATCATACATTTTTTAACAAATAAAACATTACACACACTAGAACACACACACTAGGAAAGATGACAGATTTTTGAGTGACAAGCCTATACATACGAATTATATTCTTTTATTTATGGTTGAAGTCTGTTGACAAGTTGATAAATTGAAAATGGATTAGGCTGCTTACACACGCGCCGCAGCGGCAGCGGCACCGCCCGCGCCACCGCGGCGTCCGCGCCGCGCCGCTCCATTACTCATCCTTGTATTTCTATTTGCCCTTGGCGGCGGCGATACCGTACGCGTACCACTGCCGCGGCGCGGCGCCGGCGCGGCGCCGTGTGTAAGGGCCCATAGACATACAAGGATGAGTATTGCAGCGGCATCGCCGCGGTGGCGGTGCCGCTGCCGCTGCGTCGTGTGTGTAAACAGCCTTATAGTTTTTTTATTGAATCTTAGATACTATTAGATAATGCTTACACGGCCTTAGAATATTTTTCAAAAACACTTTAAATGTACGAAATGACACGAAAGACGAAGTTGTTATAGTATTATAGCAACTGTAATGTTATTATAGTGACACACATATTTTACCACTTTTAAAGATATATATTTGAAACCATGTTTATATCGTTTTTGAAGACCTATCTATGGATTTGGTCTTAATAAAAAAAATCGGTTTCAGTTTTAATTATATAGAACCTCTAAAATATAGTGTTCGTTTTTTCATTTTTTGTGTGAAAATCTACAGAGTACGTCAACTTTCCAGGTTCAAACAGTATAATTATAGTTCAAGTTTCGGAAAAAAGTGGCTGTGACATACAGTGGAAAAAGTGGATAGACAGACAGACATGACGAATCCATAAGGGTTTCGTTTTTTGCCATTTGGCTACGGAACCCTAAATATGATAACAGTTACTTCAAGTTGGTGTTACTTCGGTTTCGGCCAAAGTTGCCGGTTGTTTTTCTTAACAATTTCTTTAGAAGCACTAGTCCCTAGCGTGTTCTCTTCGAATTACCCTGCCTTTGCAGTAACACCGGGCAATAACGCTTAGGGCTTGATTACACCTACCGAGTAGATTGGAGAGACAGTGCAAATAGACAATTTTATTGGCCGAGAGGACTGTCTCGCCGCTCTACGCGGTATGTGTAATCAAACCATTATCAAGTTGGACTAATTGTAGCGTAGCGTGGTGTAACGCTAAAATCGCAGGGAGCGCGCCAGATCTTAACCGGCTTTGGGCAAAGGACGACGCGTCTTCTAAATAGACAAAGGTATTATATTACTTACAAAAATATTCAATATTTTAAAATAAAGATTGCTTAAATATAATAAAACAAGGGTCTCAAATAGTGCTCATATTTTGTAGAGCTTACTCTATAAATTTTATTACTACGAGTATGTCGCAATATTATTATTATTACCTAACTTGTTATTTGTTTTTAATAGAATCAATTTTATTGTTTTTATAATAGATCATTATTTTGAACATTGAGTAGACACGTAATGTTTACCTAACTTATAGAGGTAATTCAAAATTTTACAAGAAGCACAAGCTATGGCGTTACTATAGCTGCGTACCATAGCACGCAGCTATAGTAACGCCTAATAGTAAACTTAGGACATCCTAAGTTTACTATTATGTAGGTCTCTACGCTCTTTTTTATATCGTTGGTACTTAGTAAAGTATTTAATTTTTAAATAACATAATTAGATAGTGTTTTGAAAAATAGCAATGATTTAAAATTGGACTATTGTTGTGAAAATTACTGTTTACCAAAAAATATAGTTTCGAAGAAACTGTAGATTATTTAAGGCCATCCCCCGAGCAAACGACCTTGACCATACATTTGCCGCGTTGCCGAGATCGCACCAAAATCCTATTTTTTTACTTATCTTAGTTCATTGACCTAAAAAAAATTCAAACGGGGAATATTATGTAGTTATGAAATTGTCGATCTATTGGCGTGTGTTTCAAATAAAAGTAATTTGAAAATACTAGGGAGATACTGAAAGTATGCTTGAATTTTAATAAATTGGTATTTATTTTGGAAGCTGATATCATGAGTATAATAAACAAAAATAAGAAATTAATAACGGGAAAGGAATGTTCATATACTGAAGATTATTGCTGTATTTTTATTATAATTTGTAGCTTTCAAATTATAATGTATATGTAAGGCTCTAAAAACGGTAAATTACGGCATCTCCGTAGGGGGAGCGCCTTAAAGCAGTTTCATAATTGAAGACGTGAGTGGAAGAATCGAACAAGTAACATTTCGTAACATACGGACAATAACTCATTTATCCCTTATTATTTTCATAAAACTTGTAACTTATCTACTTCATAACCTAGCTAATATATCTGGCTACACATAATAATAATCCACAGTTTTTCTATTTCAAATAAATTTTCCGGCCCTAAAGCCTCCATTTAAGCAAAAAAAAAAAAAAAAGAAACGGGAAGTTTTTTATGTTACGTACCTTATTCTTCCACTCACGTCTTGAATTTATACATTATGATAATTGTTACTTATATTTACACTATGGCCTATACTAAACCGCTCTGTCTAATTGCTACGAGGGTTTTACGTCTTGACGTAGGACCCTACGTAGGTCCTACTTCCCTTGAGACATGGGATCACCGTGAGGATCATTGAACTGGTGTTACCACAAAGTAACTAGCCTGTTATTTGTAACTAACAAGTATTATACTTGTGATGTTATTTGGCTTAAGGCCCAACACTAGATAACAGTCTTCTCTAGTGTTGGGCCTTAAGCCAAATAATGATCATCATGACCACTGGACGGATGGAACACTGTATACTGTTTTGCGTAACCCAAGCAAGACTTAAAATTATGTTAGTGTATAGTAATTACTTAATTAGCTACAAACTATTTGTATTATAATATACAAAATATAGATAAATACTTCAAAAACTAAACGAAAAAATATATTTCTATGCTAAAATACAAAATATAAATTAGAAGCAAAACCGAGATGGGCAAAAAATTCATTAATACGAATGGGCTAAAACGTAAATTTTAATTTAAACCTAAAACGGTTCTCAGTGTTAAATAGCACAAAAAACTTCTGTGATTAATATCTGAGTCAAGAACTAAAGTTTTTACATTTTTTTTTCAATGAAATATATGTAATAATTGTTTTTTTTTTAATAAAATTGAAATGAATTTTAATTTTAAAATAATAATTAGCACCTGAGAACATGTATGGGAGTCCCAGAGATTTTAATATAATGACGACAATTAATATTATTATGGCTATAATTAGTTTCCTGCTAAATCATTACAATTAATAATTTAATTGAAGGCCAGATATCGACAGCAACTTCGATATCAGTTACAGAAAAAACTTAATTTTTTTAGCCTTTCATTTTGCCTGCTTCTTAATTGCATACCCAAGTAACAATTTCTAATTATATAAATAATTCTCTTATAGTGCACAGTTTATAGCAGGGGTCGGCAAGTAATTTTAGGTGGGGTCCGGATACTGTGGGAAAATTTTAACGAGGTCCAGAAAAAAACATCTATGTAGCTTAAAAATATTATTAATTAATAAAGGTATACGTATACCTTATCTAATATCTTTGTATTAATTGATAGGTACTTGGTAAAAAATACATTACAATATTTCGCGGTCCGACAATCGACCATTCGCGGTCCGCAAACGGACCGTGGTCCGCCTGTTGCCTACTGCTGATTTATAGGCTTGCAGCACTAGTAACTCTCGCTTAGTGGTTCCAGGTTTTACTACCAAGCTTATAACAGGTTACACGGAGTTCGTTTGGGTTTGTAGTAGACCTGTTCTTATAAGTTGACTTATAGTCGTGTATAGAATGAGATTATAGGCGCAGTAAAGGCTAAGATGGCCTATACGAGTGTTTCAAATGTGTAAATATACTTGAGAAAACTTGCTGCTCCAGAAAGTTACATTTGTAATAGACTACAAGAAGTAATTATAAATCCGCTATAAGGTCACACGCCAGTAATAGTAATTTATAGAACGAAATGCTAAGTGCATTTCCTTGCTTTAAGAACCATTTGACCTTGTTACTTGACCTTATAGTGGTGTATAAGTCAGCTTTATGTGCCAATTATAAGTGAATTAATTTTGATTAAAAATTCAAGTAGCTAGTAATAGAAGCGCGGAGTACGTAACAGGCCTGCCTGGTTCTATTAGATGCTCATAGTTGGCTTCGTGTGAGCAGATAATTCTGCGTAGTCCAACAATAAGTGTATTATTTTTAACTGACTTCCAAAAAGGAGGAGGTTAAATGTTCGGCTGTGGATATTTTTTATTTTTTTTATTTTTGTATATTCAACGATTACTTCGCCGTTTGTGAACCGATTTTCAAAATTTTTATTTTGTTCTATTAGGTTTCCCTCCAATTTGGTCCCATTTTCACAAAAGTGGTGATCTGATGGTGGGATCCATGAGTAATCGAGGGAACTCCTCAAAATTTATATGGAAACATATGGTGATTTTGGTTTTATGAGAAGTATCCTAAGCATATGCTATCAAAACGCAAGATTTTGCACCAGGGTATACTATGGTTCCGAAGATACTAAGAGAACTCCGGATTCCTTATAGATACAAGTTTGGGGGTTTAGGCGCTGTTTTAAGAACTGAAAGCATATGCTACTATGCAAATTACTTTCATCATCATCATCATCATCATCATTACCACGTCAGGGTCACCAGTGTCACATGGTTGTATATGGATACAATATGCCCCCACAACACCATAATTATATCATCACGTTATGTCCATATAATAATTGGTACTTTTCATAGCCATTTTAATAAAAATATAATGTTGTTTCAAAATAAATGATTCAAGTTCTAATCGACTTATGTACCACAAAATTGAACATAACAAAGTCAACCTTAACTCCAGAGCGTAAGGCACACATTTGACATTACTTTTGAGATTCGAAAGAAAAAAGAGAAGTAAGTTGCTTTGATAAGTACAACACTAGTTTAACTATTAACCCATCAAGCCCAAGCGGCATCCGGCTGCCTCATAACAATTAAAAATCTATTGTGTCTGCGATTCCCACGATCGAGGTAATAAATTGAACCCTTAGTATGAAAATACTTACATAGGAAAATAATCTACATCGTAATAGGAATAAGAAACACAATCGCATTGAGTGTGACTCTTAACAAATTGTAATAAGATACGTAGAATTTACGCGATGGTTTACTAGGTAGCTAAAAAGAGTGAAATTATTATTTTTAACAAAAAATTAAAACCGACTTCCAAGGTTAAAACAATAATAAAATCCTTATAATATGAACTAAAAAGTATTAAATAATGTTTCCTATCTAATAGTGCCTTTTTCCGAATTCGGCTTAACCTCAACTATTTCTGTACTCAATCTTCATAATTTTGAAGTCGGTGCCAGTTCCAAAAGTTTCAAATACCTATTCTGTCAGAGAACTGAAGATTCAACTATATCTGGTACCAACTTCAAATGATGAAGATTGAGTACAGAATAGTTGAGGTTTAGCCGAATTTGGAAAAAGGCACTATTAGATAGGAAACATTATTTAATACTTTTTAGTTCATATTATAAGGATTTTATTATTGTTTTTACCTTGGAAGTCGGTTTTAATTTTTTGTTTAAAAATAATTCTAAGTAGTGCTAGGCAAGTATACTATGAGTGTTTTATTAGCAAAAGTACGCGTATAAAATGAGTCCTGGCCCCGGAACCACTACAAGACCAGATTTTGTTACTTGGGTACAGGGCCTAAAAACTTTGTAAATTCTTTTATCTAATTGAGCGTAACTTTATTTTGGATTAATATTTTCTTTCAGAAAATGACACAAGAAGTGAAACAAATTTCTTTAGATGTAGAGTATAAGAAGCACAAAAATATAAACCCAGAAGATATCAAACAACTTAGAGAATGGATCAAAACACAACCACATTTGCCAGAAGAACATTTAACAGGTAATTTCCTACTGGTACTACAAACTATTAACACTTAACTACCTACTAACCTATCTACTTATCTGTAATCTGTGATTCACGCTAGCGCTGCATGTAATATGTAGAAATCGTACAATAAACTTTTTTGTTATGTAGGATAATTTACATTAATACTAAGAATAATTCATTAAATAACACGAGAACCGTACATTTACCGCAAAAGAGTAGCCTATGTCCGTCCTCGTGGTCGCTCTACAGCTGTGCCAGATTACATGAATATCAGTGCAGTATATAGGTAGCAAGATTAGCGAGTTCAAACAAACTCTTCAAGTTTATAATGATTCGATAGCATACTATTAGAAACAGAAAATGAAACAATTTTAAAAATAATCGAAGTATACCTTTACACTTGGATGAATATTTTGTTATGAAAATCTTAAAAAATTGTCGAAAAATCGACAAAATATGTGAAACACTGCTTGAATTGCATCACCGAAGCACCATATTTTGGCAAATAAAGATTATTATAATTATTCAGAAAATGCATTTGTAACAATGTTATGACAATGAAAAATTAATAATTGTTCTACCAGACACACCATAAATTTTTATGACCGAAGGAAGCATCTTATTAATTTTTGTGTATTATATTTTTCGAAGTCATTAGGGACTTATAACTATTTCATTACAGTAACGATATTACATTTGTATTATCATGTACTTTAAATTTTTACGACCTCTGTGGCTCAATTTTTTTTTCATCAAGGCGGGATTTGGTTGAGCGTGTGGCCGCCAGCCCGCCACACGCTTAACCAAATTCCGCCGACGGAACAAAAAAGGTTTCAATGTTCCTGGGTCATGGATGTGTATTAAATATGTGTATGCACTATGCTATAATAAAAATCTTAAATATATTATGTATAGTATAAAAATATTAAATATATTTCCGTTGTCTGGTACCCGTAACACAAGTCCTTCGGGTACTTAGCACGGGGCCAGACGGGCTTAGGCCCACCACACATTCCCACCACTGTATCTCCTGTGTCGCCAGTATCGACAGCGGTATCCAACCACGAAAACCCTTTGATCTCAGGGAGTCCTAGGGACATACTAAAGCTGTCTTGGGACCCGCAACGAAATTAATCAGAAGAAAATAGGAGGAGTAGGAAGAATTCCAGTTTCCCTCCCCATACAAAGCGGGAGACAGCACAAAGTTGCAATGACCTAAAGTCAAAGAACTGAAGGGGGAGCACCACGGGAATAATCGTTAATAATTTGACTACTAAGCTATAGCTAAATTAATATTGGAATTTGTTGTGTTAGACTGTTGCCAATAATAATTGTGACAAAAACGCTTAAAGGCACGGAAGTTGCTGGCGCTGTCCACAAAATCACCGTAGTATGCGACTTCAGATGTACAGAGTAGGTTGTTTAGCATTGTAGTTCTTTCGTCCTGCCAGAGACCGCACTCCCAGAGAACATGATGAGCGGTTCAAACAATCTTGCTATTTTTATTTTTTCACGAGCGCTTAAAAAGAACGGGTTATCAATGTTTTAATTATGATAATACATTGTCGCACGACGCTGTATTCAAGGTCAACGGGCAAAACTCCGGCTAACACAGGCAAAGCCTCGGTGCTTGTGGTCCTGTAAGCTTTGCATAAGAATATAATAGCAAGACGTTGGCTTTGTAGCAACTTTCGACGAGCCGCGCCGATAACTTTGCTCTGTCGGCCCACACGGGGGCCCCGTAGCAAATAAAAAAAAAACTAGGCCTTTACATTCGTTGTGGATGATTTATACAGTATTTTCAGAGCGAAGTAACCATTCCTCAAATACTGTTGTAGTGCCTGGGACAAGATTTTTAAATGTCCGTATGGTTGCCCAAGCACATACGGCATTCTCGCAACATAGTCGGCCTAGTCCAGAGGAAAGAACTAGTCAATACGTCTGGGATCAACTATGTGCGGGTTTCCTCACGATATTTTCCTTCACCGTATGAGTGTCCGTATTATGTACTTAAGATCAGAAAATGTCTCATTGGTACACGCCTCCACCCGGGATCGAACCTGCACCCTCTACGAGTGCGAACCAAAGGTCTACCCATTGGGCCACGGACGCCCGTAGCAAATGCTGCCTAGGTAAGTCACAGTGTAAATGAATTTTAAGGTTTTGAATGAGAGGCCCCATGTCGATGTAGATATTTTGGTAAAGGAGTAAAAATTGCGTTTGGCTTTCTCACCGGTTTGAATATCTCTTCTTTGTCCACCTCATGTTCCCAGTTTATCTGGGGTCGGGTCTCCCTGTACGTTTGCGCCAGAATTTTCTGTTCTGGGTTGTCTCAGTATTTGGCTTTCCTGGTCCATCTCTCTCTTAATATTTTCCACCAAGTTGCGGGTGGTCTTCCTGGTCTCTTGTACACGTTTGGTATATTGATAACTTTCTTTACGGCGTAGGCATCGTTTCTTCTTTGTATGTGACCGTACCATCTCAGTCTGTCTGGTCTGGACTCTTTGACTTTTTTCACAACAGAAGCTACCCTCAACGAGCCCCTTATATACTCATTGCGGACTTTATTTATGCGGGTTACACCAGCCGCCCATCTGAGCATCTTAGACCGGGAGATGGTGACACAAAATTCTTGGTCATTTGTACCAGTATGGCGGTTCTTCAGGGGTCTAATTACGTAAAGGCAAAAAGGAAAATAATGGTCATAGCGCTCGCACTGGCGGCCCAAACGCGTGGGCGTTAATCGAACGCGTCGGACAAATAACGAGTATCGAACGATTTGTTCCACAAAAATGCTTGTATTTTCAGATAGTCGAAAAAAAAGAAGTAGGCTTTAGCGTAATGCCATACTTCTCGGGTGTGACTTACAGCCCGCCATACCGACATACTGGTACAAATGACCAAGAATTTTGTGTCACCATCTCCTGGTCTATCTTCATCTCATTCACGTGCAGTTGTTGTTCGTTTTGAATTATACCGGTTTGAATTATATGTTCTAAAAATGTAAATTTATTTTCCAAGTAAAAACCAAGGTAACAGAGTGACTGTTTGCGTTTAGCGTTAATATTGTCAAGTTTGATGCTAGGGGAAGATATAAGGGACCCTTTTGAAATAATTTGGTAAGTTTTATGCGCGGCGAATTTCAGACGGTTACGTTTACCTCAGTAGCCCTAGCACGGCAACCAGTAGAAATGCGAAAGTAAATACTGTGGACATAAACTTAAGGTGCCGTTCCGATCTTTACCGCGGCTAATCGCGACCGACAAAAATTCAATTAAAATGCCACTTTATGACAGACTATAGTATATGTCATAAAGTAGGATATTATTTGAATTTTTAGGACTATAGTCCGTCATAAAGAGGCATTTTAATTGAATTTTTCGGAACGAAAAAAGATCGGAACGGCACCTTAAGCTTATCTCCACAGTTTGTGACTATAGTCTGTCATAAAGTGGCATTTTAATTGAATTTTTCGGAACGAAAAAAGATCGGAATGGCACCTTAAGTTTATCTCCATAGTTTGTCTATACTTTCGCATTTCCACTGGTCGCCATGCTAGGGCTACTGTTAGATATTAAATTAAGACTATTATTGGGTTTAGATTCAATTTCGGAACGTGAATTGGTAGAACAATGAGAAAACCGTCATCGGCGTAGCCAACTAGTATGCGCAGCGGTGGTAGGGGAAGACTTAATAAATCATCAAATCCGACGTTCCATAATTTTGGCGAGATAACAGAGCCCTGAAGGCAGCCGCACGTTAAATCTTTGGCGTGTGTACAATGGCCAAGTCGAAGCTTAGTTTGACCGTTAGAAAAGTAAGCAAGTATTATGGAATAAATATTAGAGAAGCAACTTCGATTTTTTAGTTTTAATAATAACATCGGCCACCAGGCATGATCGACCGCGCCGGAGATATCTAATAAAATGGCGACCACGTATTTAGATTCCGAAAGATTTACTATTTTTCTAACTCCCATAGCCGCGTCAACAGTCGATTTCCCGGCGGTGAAACCGAACTGATGACTATGAAATTTATAGTATGGGATCCGACCGTAAAATCCTGCATGAATCGTTTTTTTCGATGAAATATATTTTAAAGTAATCTTTAGAACGTATGGAATGGATTAATGTTGGGTTGCCTTGTCAAAAGTAGCCGCAAGTACCTTTAATTAAGTTTAATGTTCATGAGATAAATGCATAATTTTTATGTATATTTTTTTCAATAAATTTTACATCATTTGAAAGAAAATGACGTGACAAAATAAGGTATAAATGGTTGCCAGCTCTAAGTTGGCCGCAACCTAGGGTTGCCAACCCGTAAACAGACATAGTTCTTCGTCAAAATTGAAGCATCAATTTTTTTAATAATTTTGATACAAAATTAAAGTTTTATGCTTTTTGTACACGAATATCCATGGTTGCCAGTTGCACGATAGCCGCAAACTGGGGTTGCCATCACTTTTGTATACGACATCGCGTGAGGTTAGGAAGCGCAAGAGAAAAGCAGCACGCATTGTTACGTGCGATAAATGAGGATATTGCATAGCAGCTGCGACCCTGATAGCCTAGTCAACAAATATTTGTGGATGGAAAAGTCCCAAACAGAATTATTTGTTTTACTATGTAGTACAAAAAATTTCATAGGAACAGACGGACGGACGGACTGGCAGGTAGGCAGGCAAAAAAATTCATAGAAACGAGCGGGCGGGTGGACGGACTAAACTAAATAACTAAATTTGACTGATATAATATAATAATAATTTGTAATTACACAAAATAACGCCAGTAATTCTGTTGCGCCAAAACTCGTTTATCGCACGGAAACCGTATGTTTTTGGGATAAAAAAATATCATAATATGTCCTTAGCACTAGGACTAGGACAGAAAATCGGCTTAGACAGACGGACGGACGGACGGACGGACGGACGGACAAGATGAGAATTTTTTTAATCTACCCACACCTTGTATGTTAAATACGTTTTTAACTCTAATCAAAAATATTCGACATTCAATTTGGCATAAACAATAAAACCTACTAGTATTTTTTTTAACATGATTATTAATGTTGAAGAATAAACTTAATATGCTATAATTTTATTCGAAGACGTGATTTTTTATTAAATTCTTGAAAACGGCACTTGCTATATTTTTTGTACTAAGTAAATGCTTAAAAAAATATATATATCAGCTGATCTTTTGCATTTTATAACTTTTTAAGGTTTTCGTAGTCAACAGGAAATTTATAGCTTCGGTCTGTCCGTCTGTCTGTCCGCGGTTATGCTCAGAGATTACAGGACCTTTAATGTTTAAAGTCGTAATTTGGCATATTATGCGCATATTATTGATGCCGACAAAATTGTAAATCTTTAAAAAAATATAGTATGGTAAAAGAAAAACTATCACGGCTAAGAATACTTCATAATTTATTGAGTAACTAGCAGAAGCGTAGCGTGCCTTAGCGGGGCCCCATATAAAATTTGTTTGGGGGCAAAATGTAAAAAAGGCAACCTTAGGAAAGGTTGCCTTTTTTACATTTCTCATATTTTGTGAACCCGTCGATCGTGGAAAAACGAGACACAATATCTATTGTTATCGCGGCCGCATGTGGCCGCTTGGGGCTAGATGAATTAATAAAAGAAATGGAAAGTTTCTATTCACTTTGGGGGCCCTTGTGGCCCGGGGGCCCCGTATAATTGATACGGCATATACGGCGGTAGCTACGCCCCTGGTAACTAGATGACACCCGCAACTCCGTTGCGCCAAAATTCGTTTATCGCGAATGAACCGTATATTTTTCGGGGATAAAATGTATTTTTGTCCTTTCCCAGGACTCAAAGTATCTATAGACATATCAATATTCAGCAAAATCGGTTCAATGGTTTGAGCTTGAAGAAGCAACAGATAGTCAGACAGACACACTTCGCTTTTATAATATTATAAGTAGTATAAGTGTATAGTATGTATCCTCGTTTAACAAAAAAAAAAAATAGGATAAGGGAACTTTTCGCTCAAATTCCTAAGTCAAATTCTGTTTTGGACTTTTCCATCCACAAATATTCGTTGACTAGGCTATCAATGTCGCAGCTGTTATGCAATGTCCTCATTTATCCCACGTAACAATGCGTGCTTCTTTTCTCTTGCGCTTCCTAACCTCACGCGATGTCGTATACAAAAGTGATGGCAACCGCAGTTTGCGGCTATCGTGCAACTGGCAACCTGGATATTCATGTACAAATTTTGTATCAAAATTATTAAAAAAATCGATGCTTCAATTTTGACGATGAACTATGTCTGTTTACGGGTTGGCAACCCTAGGTTGCGGCCGACTTAGAGCTGGCAACCATTTATACCTTATTTTGTCACGTCATTTTCTTGCAAATGATGAAAAACTTATTGAAAAAAAGTATACATGCAAATTATGCATTTATCTCATGAACATTAAACTTAATTAGAGGTACTTGCGGCTACTTTTGACAAGGCAACCCAACATTAATCCATTCCATACGTTCTAAAGATTACTTTAAAATATATTTCATCGAAAAAAACGATTCATGCAGGATTTTACGGTCGAATCTTAGGCCATTAGGGCCACCGGGTAAAAGGAGAAGTACGATGAGATGTTCTAGTAATTTACCTAAGCACGGCAGTAACGTTATCGGACGGTAAGATTTTGGGTCGTCAGGAGGTTTGTTTCCCGCTTTAGGTATTAATTTTAAGGTATTAATTTTTTAGGTATTAATTTCTTATACGTGGGAGAGCCATGCTTCGGCACGAATGGGCCGGCTCGACCGGAGAAATACCACATTCTCGCAGAAAACCAGGGTGAAACAGCGCTTGCGCTGTGCTTCGCCGAGTGAGTGAGTTTACCGGAGGCCCAATCACCTACCCTATTCCCTTCCTTTCCCTCCCCTATTCCCTTCTCTTCCCATCTTTACCCTCCCCTATTACCCTACCTCTTAAAAGGCCGGCAACGCACCTGCAGCTCTTCTGATGCTGCGGGTGTCCATGGGCGACGGAAGTTGCTTTCCATCAGGTGACCCGTTTGCTCGTTAGCCCCCTTATTTCATTAAAAAAAAAAAAAAAAGCAACCGGAACGCCAAATTTTTAGAAATATACCTTCTGCGATACATCTGTTGTAAACATATAGAATCGATGAATTGGCCACTAAACACGCTTGCTTTATCATTATATTCGATATTTTATCCTCGCCCGCAGATTTTTAATAGGCAAAAGGTTTACTATTTTAATAAACTCCTCAGAAGTTGGTAAATCTGAGACCGGTGTATGAATGGGGTCTAACATTCTACTCCTAATGTCGCGGTGGTGTTCATCATCCAAGGAGGGCTCGTTGTCTGGAATGAGAACGTTTAAATATGCCTTCGCCGTTTCCACTAAACTACTAGTGTAAAAGTTGTTAATTTTAATATTTGAGAAAAAGCTTGGCTCATTACTACTACTGCAACTGGGCTTAAGCTCGTGGTATAAAGAGGACCATGGGCCCCCTTTATCCAGTCTATTCGCGGCATTCTTCAACATATTATTTTTCGCTAACATAACGGCGGCGCGATAGCGTGACCTTGAAATGCGTATGTTATTTAAACTAATTATATAATTATCATCTGAATGATCGCGGCCAGATTTACGAAGATTATTTATTTAGCGCCTGACCCTTCTGAATTCGCGACGAAGATTATTGAAGGTTACTGTTCCACCATTTACAGTTGTGATCTTTTTTAAGAGGTCTACGACCCAAGTCTACATCGGCACAGTAAACAAATGTGTTTGTCATTAATTCCGCGCACTCATTGACGTTTAAATCCGGCCGAGTGAAGTCTCCTCTCCGGCATGAGCGGTGATAAGAGAGCGGAATGAATTCCAATTGCCGTTCTTTATGGTGGCCATACACCATACTTCCTATCGTCCAATCGGCATGACGTTGCAGGCTTGATCCAATCTGCAGTTCGTCTATATACACCACACACAATCAGTTTGAACTGTCCAATCGGCAGCGACGTTCAGTTGAAGCCATGGCGTCACCGGTGACAGACGACGATGTTTTAGCCGTTTTGGGAGTTTTACTCGTAAAAAATAGACAAAAAAAAAAAAAAAAAGAAAAGATCGAGCAGAGTGGTGCAAACAGTGGTTAATGAAAAGAACTGTTTTCTTTTTACTCTTTTACTCATACAAATTTATTAAAAGAATTGAGGACTACGCCTTAAGATTATTGTAATTATTTTTTATATTATATTGTAATTATTTTGCGACATCTTGAGAGCGCGCGCACGACGTCCACCACCGACAAAAATCTTGACCAGACTGAACTGACGATCGCAGACCGCCATACACGGTCCAATCGGCATGATCCAATTGGCATGATTAAGCCAAAAGTATCGAAATTCGATTGGTCCGTCAAATATAACTGTCATGCCAATCCACTCCCATCACTGACCTCCATTATACAAGTACGCTGGACTAATGATACCCTTTGAAATGACAGCTATTTTTTGTGCCTATTTGAATCGGAATCAGCTCCCCCAGTGTGAGGGATAGGAACTAAATTTGACGTAAAAACACAGAATACAAATTACTCACGGACGTAAAAAATGACGTTTGAAAGTCGCCATATTGGCGCTGATAGCAGTAGTGGGAGTATTTGGAACTAATACTAGTGATGACAACCAATAACGATTAAGCGGCCATTTGCAAGTTACGTCAAATTTACTTCTCTTCCCTCTTACCGGGGGCGCTGATTCCGCTTCAAATAGGCACAAATAAAAAGTGGGTATCATAGGGCCAGCGTACTTGTATAATGGAGGTCAGTGACTCCCATACACGGTCAGTTCTAACTGATCCAATCGGTAGCGTCATGCCGATTGGACGATAGGAAGGATGGTGTATGGCCACCATTATATTGTATTTGTAGTCGTTAGAATTGACTACGGTATCACTCGGGACCGCACGAGAGAACTGGTACACCAATATATGGTGAAGGAGTGCATCGAGCTAATATTATTTTGAAATTATGCTTTTATCATAATTTTTTTTAACAAATAAAACATTACACACACTACAACACACACACTAGGAAAGATGACAGATTTTTGAGTGACAAGCCTATACATACGAATTATACTCTTTTATTTATGGTTGAAGTCTGTTGACAACAAGTTGACAAACTGAAAATGGATTATAGTTTTTTTTATTGAATCTTATATTAGACAATGCTTACACGGCCAGTCTGAGATCAACTGAGTCCCAGAGACAAGAGTTGAAAAAAATATATGATAAAGTCAATATTTTTTTTACAAAATATAGCTGTATAGGTCTACCAGAACCTGATAGCAAATTTTGACAGCAGATTTTAAAAAAATATCCTTGATCATTGGATAAATTTATATATTTGCATGTTTCACACACATAATCAGCCGCTGTAATTTTTTTTATGGTGAATTTACTTTCTCACTTTTTGCCATCAGATTCTGGTAGACCTATAGTAGACCTAATGTCGTTGAAACTAAGGTCGAATTTCGACCATTGGGCGATCTCTAGTATTATTAGATTGACTAAGCTATGAAAATGTAAGAAATATAACAAGTAAAAATTTACCTGTATAACGTACGGGGGAGCAAGTTTTTCATTAAAAAAAAAACAGAGCCCTCACAAATCTCGGCTTTTAGCTAGTAGTGAAATAACCGGGGACTGCGGATCGTCCCTAATCCCTATGACGTCCCTGTTTGCAAATGGGTTAGTGTTTTTATCTGGCGGCATGTTATTATGACTCGACATTATGTCTTGTTTACATAGTTAACAACAACAATAACACTATTTATGATACATGAAAGAAATAATATTTAGTCGAGCGATCTGCTGATCGCAAGGCCGGGCGCCTGGCGCCGCGTGCGAGGTACCGACGATACAATATTTTACCTACAGCTTGGCAAAGAAGAGTGTGGATTAAATGAGGGCGCTTTTCTTTAAATACAGGCAACCCTACGCTTCGCTTTTGACAGAATATATACTAGAGTTGACAAGTAATGTAGTGTTGTCATAAATAAAAACTCTTAGTTCCAGCTGTCACCGCGTCAGACTCTTCTTTGCCAAGCTGTATCTACAATTCCCTACTGTTAGGGCCAACGCTAAAACTCGCGCGGGCGCACGCTCGCGTGTGTATAAATGAAAAATAGTATGGGAAGCGTCGCACTATGGAAAATGGTAGAACTAGAGCATATCATAAATGGATTTTAAAAATATCACAATTTGAATGAAATATTTATTGCATTCGATACTCTAATAACCAAATAATCTTAATCAGACATTTTTTTGTTCTAAAACTGCATAAATATTTTTTTTTCATAGGTTGAAGTAAGTTGAAGTAGCGGATGGCTCATTCAAATGTTTGCATACACGTAATTCAAATGAATATTGTGAAAAAAGTATTTAGCACATGCATGCGGTTTTATACATTTTTAAAAAGGATATTTTATGTTCTTAATAATGAGCTATTAACTTTTTTTAATATGCTTTTTATTTTTGAGTAAGTACTTAAAAATTGACATACCCTATTTTTCACTTTTCTTTTTTTTTCGTCGAAGGTTTTCACATTTACCGACGGCTCGCGACGCGCAACTTTATGTGTTATTTAATAGCCTAACTATTTATAAATGAAAAATTAAAAAAATCAGCTGCGGAAGTTTGCGGTCCTGGAAGTTATGGGAAAAAATGTGATAGCGGTCGGAGTAGATAATTCGGTATCTTTTGCGGTTACTGCTGACATAGTTTACAAAAACTATATTAACCACAATATTTTGATAGCAATAGCTTATCATCTATTTTGCACTCGTCGTGCATGAGTAAATATGCATAACATTCATATTAGTACGTATTTCATATCTAAAAAACTAGTATATAAGGGGAAGCAAATATCTTCAAATTGCACACTTCAGCGTGTATTTCATATTGAGTGACACTTATTTAAATTGGTTATTTCCATTAAAATGTCAACTTTCAACTGTACTAAGGGCGATTTCATCATTCCCTATATCGAGCGTGGCAGAACCTTGGAATCGTTGTCCATAGTTCTACAGCAAACATTAAATGTTTCTGAAAACATCTTGTGTTTTGTAATTGGTGACATTCAAAGAAATATTCTGCCTTCTTTCAATAAGCGCTGGGCTCAAGCATCACGGAAAAAGGACGAATTTATTCGAAATAATACAAGCTGGCTGGAGTCAGGATATTCAGTACAGTTTCCGGAGTCTGAAGCACATTCACTGCCATCAACTTCTGGTAAACGAGGAAGACCGTGCATTGCTTATGGAGACTCCTCAGAATCAACAAAGAAAAGGAAAAACACTCTTTTACTAGAAGAATATGGGTTTGAGCACATTTGTAACGCATTTTTGCAAGGACTGCGGGCCTTAGGTGAGTATGCAGAGGCTCATCTTGTTGAAGAGCTAAGAAACTCTGAGAGCGAAAAGAAAAAAGTTTTCTCGACTATGTGGAAAGAGTCAAACCAAATGAAGATTTTATCTGATACAGAAGCATTGAGTGCTTTTATTGATTTGGATCTAACTAAAGCACAATATATGTACCTAAGAAATTTAACCAACGAAAGAAAGTGTACAATGTTTCCCCCATATTACAAAATACAAGAAATAAAACAAACTTGCTATCCACCATCTTCTACAATCGAAATCACAAATACTTATGCTAAAGTGATTAATATACAAGACTTACTGGACCACACAGTTGCCAGAATTTTAAAAATTAATCCAGTTTTCCTAGAACAACACAGAAATTTAATCCTTTACTGTAAATGGGGATGTGATGGTTCATCTGGCCAAAGTCAATACAAGCAGAAACTGCCAGAAGAATCGGAAACTATTTCAGATGCCAATCTGTTCGTCACTTCATTAGTTCCCATTAGATTAATTGATGACCTCTCACAAGCCATTATTTGGCAAAATCCAGTACCTTCATCTGTTCGTTATTGTAGACCCATTTCTATTGAATTTTGTAAAGAAACTCCTGAAACAACTAAGGCAGTTGTAGACGAAATTACCAGACAAATTGAATCTTTACGCCCGTCATTAATAAACAAAGATGGTGTTGCAGTAAATGTGAAGCACGAACTTTTTCTAACAATGATTGATGGTAAGGTGGCTCAGGTCCTAACAGAAACTCCATCGGGTTCTACGTGCACGATATGTGGGGCTACTCCTCGACTTATGAATGACCTATTAAAAGTGACTGCTAGACCTGAAAATGAAAGTGCTTACCAATATGGATTATCCACATTGCATGCCTGGATTCGCTGCATGGAAATGGTATTACACATTTGCTACAATCTTGACTTTAAGACTTGGTCTGCTACAACAGAAGAAAAAAAGAAATTGAAGAAAGAAAAGAAGGAATTTGTTCAAAAACGTTTCAGGGAAGAGCTAGGATTAATTATCGACAAACCTCGTCAATTAAGTGGAAACTCAAGTGATGGAAATACAGCACGAAGGTTCTTTTACAATTACACTTGCTCGGCGAACATAACAGGTGTTGATGAAACATTGATTAAACGCTTGTATATTATTTTACAAGCTCTCTCTTCTGGAATGATGATCGATCCCGAAAAATTTGGAGTTTATGCCTTAGAAACTGCGCGAATTTATGTTAGTAACTATGATTGGTACTACATGCCATCCTCCGTGCACAAATTACTTATACACGGAGAAAGCGTGATCAAACATTTTTCTGTTCTTCCTATTGGGCAACTGTCGGAAGATGCACAAGAGTCGCGCAATAAAGACTACAGAAATATGCGCCTGCACCATGCCAGAAAATGTTCCCGTATAGCTACAAATGAAGACGTATTTAAAACGCTTCTATATACTTCAGATCCATACGTTTCAAGTTTAAGAAAACCTTATGTGAGAAATGTGAAGGATCTTGATGAAGAGGCACTAAGTCTTTTGAAGGTGGTACCTGAAGGTGATCCTACATTTACACCGGAAGTAATTTTAGTTAGAAATAGCGAGGATAATAACAATTAGATATAACATTATAAGTAACTAAAACCTAGAATAAAACCAATAATATTATAAGATTTGTCTAATCTAAGATAAATTAGTTTGGTGTGAGGCATAGATAGGTACTATACGATTTTATAATTTTATGTATTTTATTATGCTTGTGTGATAAGTATAATTTTACTCATATTACTACTTATTTATAAAAAATAAACTACTCGTATTACTTTTTTATCTTTTCTTTTTTTTTAACCTAAAATAAATATGTATACAATGAAAAAAAATACAAAAATTGATTATTTTTAAAATCTTTGTATATCACTGTATACATGTGCCAAATCTCAATTCAATACGATGAAAAACCTTGAAGTTACAGATTTTTGATCCGATAAGGACCCAAATTTTCCACTGTGCGTCGTCGCCCGCGTCCGTGCTCCGTCGCGCGTCGCACGCGCTTGCGCTGCCCATACTATTTTTCATTTATACACACGCAAGCGTGCGCATGCGCGAGTTTTAGCGTTGGCCCTTAAAAATGAACAAAGGGAATTACCTACTTACCGAGTTAAATCGAATAAAATACGGGCAAATGTGTTTCAAAAACTTACAGTAACCGTAGATTACACCGTTACTTAGCTTATTAAGTTTTACACACACTCAGCACGCAATTAACGATTTTAACCACCGAAAACAATTTTAATTCCAGGAGCGCACGTCAGACGATGTTAACCGTACCGAGTCCGCGGGGAGAGTACTACTACCTAGCAAATAGTACTCAATTTGCCAGGTAGTAGCAGATCTGTTTTTTTACGGACTTTGGCCCACCATACATTTCCACCACTGTATCTCCTGCGTCGCCAGGATTGACAGCGGTATCCATACCACGAAAACCCTTTGATACGTTATCAGGGAGCCTGAGTGGCATGCTTAAGCTGTCTCGGGACCCGCAACGAAATTATAATTAGAAGAAAATTGGAGGAGTAGGAGGTCTGTTGGCAGCCCTACGATACAAGATATAGTATTATCTGGTACGATAAATATCTCCGTGGCCTCGCAGCCTTCTGCATCAGCAAAGAATTACGATAATAACAGTGTACAGTCTAGCTGCAAATTTAATTATTGGCCATTTGCAGCGTCTAATGGATATAGGGAAATGTGGGACAGTAATTGATCCTTTGCTTTTCTTGCTTTAGCTAGCTGCACAACTGCTTCCCTTTAATGTTTATCCAAAAGTTGTACGGCTGCAAAAGTAAAGCTGGATTTTTATGCGTCCGCGATACGAGCGGTTTTGCCGCTACACCACGAGATCACAAGCAATAGTACTTAAGTATGTAACGATTTATTTAAACAGCAGCGCGGTCGCGCCGTCATCACAAGCAATAGTACTTAAGTATGTAACGATTTATTTAAACAGCAGCGCGGTCGCGCCGTCATATACAATTATTGCTTGTGATCTTGCAGTCTTTGCTATCATAACTGGCGATTGCATTTTGGCTAAGCACTCAGATCTCTTTCTTAAGTTTCTCCAACTGAAGAACGTTTATCTGGAAGTAGTAATATAATTTTAAAGGCTTATTCAAATAACAGTACTACTCATTTACAGTTGCAGTATAAAAGTTTACGACAGAAAAAATGTTTATTTAGCGAACACAAAAAATACATTGATTCATTTTAAATTTTTAATATGTTCTTAGATATCTTAAATTAATTACTTTTTAAAGATAAGATCAGAATTGAAGACATGAGTGGATGAAGTGGGCAGGTAACGTTTGGAAGGCTGTCGTTTTTTTTTGCATAATTAAATTATGACCGGTCCGCTTTAGGACCGGGAAAATGATTTGTAATCAAAACCCGACTGCAAAAAAATGTTAACTAAGAATACCGAAACAAGACCTAATTCTGCCGGAGGCATCAAATCTATGTTTTAATTGATACGACTCTTGCTTACGAGTTTCATGTCAAGATGAATAGAAGGCTACATAGAAAAATGTAGAAGAAGAAAGTGGACAAAATGCAGTCGGAGGCATGACGTCGCACCAAGTTTAACATTTCATAAAACATAAAATATGATTATGATTATATTAAAACTACCCGCAGATTCTTCAATTCCATCATAGTGTTCCGATTTACGCATTACATATCTACAAAATATAATCTACTAGCTGACCCGGCAAATGTTGTTTTGCCATAAAAATTATTTATAGTATCAATATAAAAAGTAGATAAAAACCTATTATCAGGCCTAACGAATGTACATACAACATTTCATTAAAATCGGTTGAGCCGTTTTGGAGGAGTTCGCGCTCAAACACTATGACAGGAGATTTTTTTATATTGAATATGTAAATACAATTAATGAATCTTCAATTTTGTTAATCTCGCTAAAACTCGAGAATGGCTGACCCGATTTGGCAAATTTTAGTCTAAAAATATTCCTAAAAATCCAGGGAGTCGAGCGTTTATACGGTGAGGAGTTAATTGATACGAAGTTCACGGGTCATCTAGTCATTTATATAAACGCCTATCCCGCCAAAAACATTTCTTGTAAAATGTTGCCGACACGATCGTATATTCAGAAAAAGATATAAGATCTAATGTAGAGCCAAACTTCTGAATGTACACGGCCTAAATCTACTCACCCTACCTTAAACAAATTCTACATACCAGTAAATATGTATGGCTTCGCCGTTTCGCTACCGTCACGGAGGTGATGCGAATAAAATATAAAATACATTTAGAAAAAAAGTATTTCAAATATAAAATAAAAATAGGTATTTTGCATTTCAAATACATGTATTTCAATTAATTCACATCTCTGTGAATATGCATATAAAATTTGGTAAAAATCAGTAAAGCCGTTTCGGAGGAGTACGGTAACTAACATTGTGACACGAGAATTCTATATAATATAAGAAGATATATCATTATACATATAGAAAACTGACTTGCTTAACTATAATAATATGTTATTATAATAACACATGCATAGAGTATTCGTTGTTTAAATATTTTTATTAAAGAAGAGGCAATGCCCATTTCAGATCTCGACCTACTTCTCACTTACTACTGCTGCGATACGAGCGATCTCTTCACCAAGCAAGTGCTGGACCTTCACTTCACACTGAGAACTCTCTACTCGAAATTCTTCAAGGACCGCGTAGTGGATAATGTTACTACGGAGACGTTAAAGAATACGTAAGTTAAAATAAAAGAGCTTTATTTGAGCAATGGCTTAGAGTGCAAAATGTAAATGCTATATTTAATAATAATTAATCTATTTCAAACGATCACAATCAAAATGGTAGGCTCTTATGTTACTCTGTACTATATTAAAAAAATCTTGTTTGCAAAAGTTAAAATATGTAGGCATGTATAAAACTGTCAACGTTTTATTGAAAAAAATGAAAAGTATTTGCTCCTAGAATTATTTCTATACATATTTTTTTTATTACAGGATGCTTCTACCTCTATCTGAAAGCGATAAGAACGGTGTTAGATACTTGTACCTCGCGCTTCGGAGGTCAGAGCCGAAGTTCTTCAACCTTGTGGACGCTGGACGGGTGCTGATGATGATTATCGACCTCTGGCAGTACGAAGAGGGCACGTGGCCGGGGTATGAACTTATGATATTTCCGTAAGGGACAAAAACGTAAAGTCCAAACGAGAGGATGGTACCATTGAAGAAATTGATTCATAGGCAGTTGACCTACGTCATTTGGTCGTATTATGTTCATTCGATGTTAGTCGTGATCTGTCGGCTGGGTTTTGACTTTTGACATACGGCGACCAAATTACGAAGGTCCGCCAACTGCCTATGAATCAACTTCTCTGATAGTAGCTGATAGTACAAAAAATATTCCTTTTTGAAAAAAAAATCTAATCAAGAATGCATTATTATTATAAAGCAATTAATTAATTTTTTGGCCTACGTTGATAAAAAAATTAACTAACAAGTTCTTCTGCGACTTATGACCTTGACTGAAGATAACCATCCAACCTGGTTCAGAAAACCAAATTCAAATAATTTATGTGCTTAAAATGCGAAAAGTACAGTCATTTCGAATGGTTGCTCGTGTATGTACAGCGCAATACCTCGATCATGGGAATCGCAGACACAATAGATATTCAATTGTTATGCGACACCCGGGTGCCGCTTGGGAGTTGATGGGTTAAGATAGGCCTCTGTACCATTTACCTTTATTACCTTTCTAAGTCACTGTTATATTTTATTATTAAATAAATGTTATTTTTTAAATCTAGGTTAAGCATAATTGTAGACCTGGAACTGGCTGTAATTGGTCATTTATCAAGATTGGAGTTTTGGGCTCTGCGGCAAATTATACACTTCTTGCAGGTAAACGTTGCTATTTTAAATTGACACAGGCATCACTGAAAATAATAGGTTGGGTAAAAAGTCTTTTCGCATTATAGTATGTATGAACTTGTCATAAAATTTCTTGGGCTATACCAATTGTATCTGGCTGATTTTGGTATCATTAAAAAGTTTTCAATTTTACAGAAGACAATTCCAAATTCAAATTAAGTAAATGTGAGATTTTCATTTGTTTTTCCTCTTATTGTTAAAATGAGTGATTCTAATGAAGAATTAATCAACAGAAGGGGTGTGGTTTTTCATCATGATAACGCTAGACCTTAGTACTTACACATCTTTAGCCACTCAGCAAAAATTACGGGAGTTTGTCTGGGAGGTGTTAATGCATCCGCCGTATATTCCTGACCTTACCTTCAGATTTCCACCTGTTTCGGTCGCTGCAGAATTCCTTAGGCAGTATCAGGTTGACATCACAAGAGGACTGCCAAAACCACTTGTCGCAGTTTTTTCATCAGAAGCTCCAAATTTTTTATAGTAATGGGATCATGTCCCTACCAACAAGATGGCAAAAAGTTATCGAACAAAATGGCACCTATATACTTTAGTCAATTGTAAATATACTTTTAACTTTATAAAAAAAAAAAAAAAAACCTTTTCAATTTTTATATAAAATGCGAAAAAACTTTTGCCCCAACCTTATATATGGATATTCGAAAATATGAAAATGTTGTCTTTATGACGCATACTCACTAAATAAATAAAAGTATTTCCATTTTTTTATGACTAAACTTTTTAAAATCTCCTTTAAAAAAACTATTTTTCAGGATTGCATGTTGGTGAAAATAAACACAATTTACTTCATAAACGCACCACACTTCACCGACAAGCTGCTGATGCTGTTAAAACCACTCATGTCCAAGGAGCTGTACAGCAAGGTACAGGTTTACGACAGCAAAGCGGATTTGAGCAGCACTGACATACCTGTACACGGTTTACCTAAAGAAAATGGCGGCAACAACTTAAGTCGCGAAGAACTTAATGGTGAGTATTATCACAAACATACTACTTTTTTCGTGAATAATATTGTACTAAAATACTTTAATTTATGAATAAATTTGAATCAAATACTTTCTACTGGTGCCTACCACCGGTTCGGGAACTAAACCGGCGAGAAGAACCGGCGTAAGAAACTCGCTACAGCAATATTGTTATGACTATTTTATATCTTACGGAATATTAAAACAATAACCCTCTTACTATTAAAAAGTTACACAGCGTGTATAGAGGGTGCATAAGATTTTTTCTACTAATAATCATTTTTTGACATAAGGCCTGTATAACGGTCATTTCCATACTAATTTCTCTGTATAGACTCTGTGTAACGTGTGTGTAACTTAAAAACTCCTGTTTAACTATTCACACGTTGAACGCATGTTTAAGAAGTTTTTATTAGTAAGAGGGTAAGTATTTAAAATTCGCAGTTAAACGAATAGCAATAATCGTCTTTTGTTTTTGCTAAAAGTTTCTCAGGCACTTTTATTTGTTACTAATATTTGGTATAAAACTTATTTAGCCCAAAGTGGCTTGGCGATCGATGATTCCAAGTTAAACTTCTCTTATGACTTTTCAGAGAAACTGCTTACCTGGTTACAAAGCAGCCCTGATTATTTTGTCCAAGAAAACTTCAAACGAGTAAATGAATCTCTTCGGCCTACCAGGTCTGCAGTGGTTGAAGAAGCCATAGGCGTAGGGAGCTTTAAGAAGTTGGACATAGATTAGTCTATCTAATTTAATTCATCAAGCCCCATACGGTCACTGGTGACCGAGACACAATAGAATATCTATTGTCTCTCGTTTATCCACGATCGACGGGTTAAATTGGACATCTAATCTAATGTCTAATATATAAAATTCTCGTGTCACAGTGTTTGTGCGCGAACTCCTCCAAAACGGCTCGATCGATTTGAATAAAATTTTGCATGTACATTCGTTTAAGGCCTGAGAATAGGTTTTTATCTACTTTTTATATTGATACTAGAAATAATCTATATGGCAAAACAACGTTTGCCGGGTCAGCATGTATTCTTAGTAAATTAATTATTTTGTTTTATATTTATTTAAATTCTATTCTACGACTACTTATTACTTCTTGACTTGAATCTTGTAAAAAGTCGATCCTGTACGGTCGACTTCTCGCTGTATCGGTCATCTGTCCCACTGGACAAGAAAAGCGCTTTTTTGTGTATGGGAGCCTCCCATACACAAAATCGCGCCTAAATATTTATTTTATTTTTAATATTTGTCGTTATAGCGGCAACAAATATGTACATCATTTGTGAAAATTTTATTTCTGTCTAGCTAGCATTTTCGTCTTGTTCTTGAGGTTGATCCTGGAGACAGACAGACGGAGAGACAGCGAAATCTTAGTAATAGGGTACTTAAAAGAGTAAAACAGAACCCTATTAAAATGTCTTTAAAACCGTGGGATGTTGCAGCAGGTACTATACTATTTATATTTGTGGAGTTGCTCGAACAAAGTAGAAGAATTAGTTTTAAATCTTTAAAATTGAAGACGTGAGTGGAAGAATCACGTAAGTAATAGTTAAAAATTTGCCGTTTTTTGCATAAATAGCGGCTTTAGGGCCGGAAAAATTATTTGAAATAAAAATTTGATTTGAATGTGTAGCCAGATATATTAGCCAGATGATGAAGTCTGTAATTAGTTACAAAGGAGTATGACATAAAATGTATGGAGTTTGGTCCAAATGTCCACCACTAACGATACCATATATATAGTAAAATTGTCTAATAAATACTGAATCATTATAATCAGACCGCAATCAAAAATACCATGTCAGTGAAAAGTTATGGCCGAATGAAAAGTCATGTTTTTTACCATTTTACATGAAAAATATTGTTGATGTTATAAAAATGTTTTGAGTTTGGTGCACTTATCTACCACTAATGATATTTATGTAATGGTCTGCTAAATACTGAATCATATAACTGGACTGGATTGGTAGGTAACCAATAAAATATTGTAATGCATCTGATTTGTACCTATACTATTTACCTACACTTTTAAACAGAAAAATATATTTATTAATACGTATAAATTATCCGATTTACGACCGCATTCAAAGAGATTGATTACTTAATTTTAATTTAATAAAGATTTTGCCTCTTTAATTAAATGAAGATTTTGAAGCTAGCTCCATATATTTCATGTAAAATAACTAATTAAATTAAAATTAAGTAACAATTAAACGTCTCAATTTTCTCATTTTGATATACCTATGTTTTGTTACATAAAGCTACGTAGTCCTCACGTAGTCTAACTGCCGCACTCAGAGACTAATATTAATTACGTAACTGTATTAAGGGCCTTCCCCTACGGAGATTCCGTAATTTACCGTATTTAGAGCCTTAAAAACTCATAATTTGAAAGCTACAAAGTTATAATAAAAATACAGCAATAATCTTCAGTATATCAACATTCCTTTCCCCGTTTTAAATTTTCTATTTTTGTTTATTATACTCATGATATTAGCTTCCAAAGTTATAACCAATTTATTAAAATTGAAGCATACTTTGAGCATCTCCCTAGTATTTACAAATTACGTTTATTTGAAACACACGACAATAGGTAGACAATTTCATTAACTACATATTCCCCGTTTTTTTTAGATCAATTTTGAACTAAGATAAGTAAAAAAATAGGATTTTTGTGCGATCTCGGCAACGCGTCAAATGTATGGTCAAGGTCGTTTGCTCGGGGGATGTCCTTAATTATAACTTAACTAGCTGGCCCGGCAAACATTGTTTTGCCATTTAAATTATTTCTATTATTATCAATATAAAAAGCAGATAAAAACTTATTCTCAGGCCTAACGAATGTACATAGAAAATTTCATTAAAATCGGTTGAGCCGTTTTGGGGGAGTTCGCGGACAAACACTATGACACGAGAATTTTATATATTAGATTTGTAACATAAATAAAGATTTTGACATAAACCCCATACATTATCTGCCAAAATCTTCATTAAAGTGAAGTATAATCATCTTTAAATGTCTCTGAGAGCGGCAGTAAAGCCCTGTATCTACTTATTAGCACTTTTGATTGGTTAGCGTGTGGTTAGCGTCAAAACAATGCTGTTGAATATACCCCAGCTGTCATTAAGGATCAATCAGACCGCAACGCGACATTTAGGGCGCGTCCCATTTGTCCCGTTACATTAGCACGTGAGCGTCAGTGATACAAACTCAAATGGAACGGATTATGGAGCGTTTTGAGAGTTTTGAGAAAAGTTTAAAAAAAGAACATATAATATTTTTTTATACATTGAACAGAACTTGGATATTACGATCCTTTTCTTGAAGTCGTAAATTAAAGTAATTGTTTATAGTTACATTTATTTTACAAATAAAATACATAATAATATTATATTTGTTTCGTTTTTAATATTACATATTTTTTACTCTTATTTTTACTAACAGTTTTATGAACTTACTAGACGCGAGCCGTCGAGCTTTACTCAAGCGTGTGGACGTGACTTCGAGTGACATTTCTTTTTATTAATGGCGTTATCATAAAAAGTAATTCTTCGTATAGCGCCTCAGGCATCCTTAAATAATTTTTGAAATCTTCGGGACAAAGCTCTTTAATTAAATTCACGTGGCTGTAATTAGAGCGGCGATCTAACTTTGATTTCTTTTTCAATCAAAATATTTTATTAAATGTTATTTAATATATTTCAATTAAAATATTATTTGTTTGTTTCTACTCTCTCTTGAAAACTTTCCGAACATGGCTTTCGCGATATTGTTACGTAAAAATTAAAAAAAAACTAGGACGCCCACTTTGACCCATCTTCGTAGTGGGTCGTTTTTAACGCTTAAAGGAACGCGCCCCTAGATGCATTTCTAAATTTGTATTGAATTGACAGACTTGCAAGACGTCTCTTGCAATTGAAGTCTGTCAAATCCATACTTTAGAAATGCATCTAGTCATCAACTAGACGTTCCGCGCGGCTTCGTCCGCGTAAATTAGATATTTCACAAATAAATCAGTCTACAGAAAATAGCCTATGATCCTTCACGTGGTCTCCTTGATGATCTGATCTTACCCAAATAACAGAAAAATTGCTGTAGTAGTTCGTGAGATAAGCCCTTTCAAATAATTTCCCCCGTTTTTTCCACATTTTCTTCTATTTCTTCGCTTCTATTAGTCTTAGCATGATAAAATATAGCCTATAGCCTTCCTCGATAAATGGGCTATCTAACACAGGAAAGAATTTTTGAAATTGGATCAGTAGTTCCTGAGATTAGCGCGTTCAAATAAGCCCTTTCAAATAATTTCCTCCCGTTTTTTCCACATTTTCCTCTATTTCTTCGCTCCTATTAGTCTTAGCGTGGTAGCTGCTGCGGAACCCTTCATGGGCGTGTCCAACTCGCACTTGGCCGGTTTTTTTCTTCTCCATGTAATCCGGTAACTATGGCTGACATCTAGTTGACCTCTTATTTAATGATAATAATTATAGTAATTAAAGACAGGGAGTAGATTAACACCAAAAAACTCTGAGGTCACAATAAAATTGTGAGCAGCTTTTAATAAGTTCACACGATTATCGTAACCTCATTAACAAAACGTCCACCTTTAAAACAAGCTAGTTGAACTAACCTTAAAGTAACCGACCTTAGCGACTGCGACTAACGCTAGAGAACCCTGATTCTCGTTTGAAACTTTGACTTTTAAGTACCTTTTAATGATTCAAAGCTTAAAACACTGTTGACAGTTATTGGACTTACAGATTTAGTAGGAGTTTGGACTAAGAAATCATTTCAAGAACGTCTCTTGATGATTCATTCCGGTGCGTTGTATCGTCATCGTGACGGAATAACACATTGTATGCCACAAAGCTGCGTTGCCGAGATGGACGTCAACGGGGCAGTGACAGCGGCAAGAACTTCCACTTTATCTTACGTCTGTCAAAACTACTCAAAACACCGTCTGTTGCATTGCGATGACACACTGTTGCGTTGTGTCCGACGACACAACGCAACAGTGTGTCATGTCATTAAATAGGTGTGTAATGTTGGAGCGTCGCTGCTGCAGTGATGAACCGCAACACAACGGCTATACTTATCTTGCGACAGGTAAGCTATCGAAGTTTGACAGCAGATAATATTATAAAAATATCTGCTTGCGGAGCATTTTTCATAGATTGCCGTCTCGTAGATCAGACGACTACCTTAACAATCGGTTTTATAGCTTAGCTGCTATATAATTTATACACAGTGCATACAAATTACATGCATATTATATTATTATCTAATATCATAAATCATTTTTAATGAAGTGACAGACAGACCTGACAATACTTGTGACTGTCGCCCATGAAAGAGTAATGTTATAGACATAGAATTATAACCTTTATAGTACGAACAGACGTCCTGATTTGGTCGGGTCCCGACCACCCGACCACGGCCAAATCGGGAAGTGTGGAGAGCGGTCGGCCCGACATAATTATTATTAATATTAGTCGGGCATGGTCGGGTCGCCGGCGCACTCGACAAGCCGACCGCCCGACCGAATTGAAACATCTGGAAGCTTTGTCCCGACCAAATCGGCTCAGTCGCATTTGTGGCGCCGCCGTTGTTAGACGTAATTATGAACGCCGAGGGAGTAATGATCTCAGAACGTGAAATAATAATAAAGATATTAGAACTTTATACAGACTTTCCCTGTTTGTGGGACTTAGCTCATAGAGATTACGCAAATAGGAATGCCAGGCATCAAGCTTATCTAATTATGCTGGATGTTTTAAATAAATGAACAGTACGGCAACTTTGAACTTTGAACAATGGTTGCCGCAACCAACGCTATTTTAGCATTTTAAGGGTTCCGTACCCAAAGGGTAAAAACGGGACCCTATTACTAAGACTTCTATGTCTGTCCGTCTGTCCGTCTGTCTGTCACCAGGCTGTAGCTCAAGAACGGTAATAGCCAGAGAGTTGTAATTTTCACAGATTGTGTATATCTGTAGCCGCTATAACAACAAATACTAAAAATAAAATAAAATAAATATTTAAGGGGGGCTCCCATACAACAAACGTGATTTTTATTGCCTTTTTTGCTCTATATCAATAATAGCAACAGGTAGGTATTTGAATTTTTCACACAATATTTAGTTATATGTGTGCTTAATTATTTAACAATAATATTAAAATAAAATTAAAAATTAAGGGGGGCATCCCATACAAAAACCACGATTTTGGGTCTAATTTTGCTCTATAATGGTACGGAACCCTTCGTGCGCGAGTCCAACTCGCACTTGGCCGATTTTATTAGATAATACCGGCGGCATGATGTTTTAATGCATCGACGGCAATAGCTGGCAAGACGTCCGTTCACTACTTCATACAAAGTCAACTGACGGTTGGAAGGCCGACCGTCGGGCAATCTGTAGCAATGTCGGAATGGTTGGCATGTCAGCTCCGATTCGGTCGGCCCCGACCAAATTGGGACGTGTGTTCCTACTATTAGAAGAGGCATTCCATGCAACCGTCAGCGCGAAAATGTGTCACCCTCGAAATGAGTGAGCTCACTCATCTGAGAGCAGTGTGCCTTAGGATGCCGTGACAGTCGGACGTGTTTAATGCATTGATTACGTAAAATATGCATTGAAAGCGTGAATGAGTGAAAGAGAAAGTAGTATATGCTATTACTGTAAGACAAAAAAGGACGACAATATTTTTTCGATACACATTTTGCATGCAAAAACATTGCTACAGTTTTGATGGCGTATGCCATATCCAGTATTGACATCGTTGGTTATAGACGGGTAATGTATTAATTGCCAGTCTTGACTGGTGGCTTGACCAGAAACTATGGTCTTAAAGAAACCCATGTTCCATCGAGGAAATTGATTCCTAGGCAGTTGACAGACCAACGTCATTTGGTTAATTCAACGTTAATTGTGATCTTTCGGCTGAGTTTGTAGCGTAGCTACTTAAAATAATTAATATCTCCTTCTTCTTCTTCCTTATTTGTCAGCTGAGGCCTTAGTGCAAGTTTTATTCGATCATACGCATGAGCACATTAACGCGAATTTATATAGGATCAAAGCAGCGCCATCTACTGGCTAACGTGGATACTGCTTTGATCCCATATAAATTCGCGTTTAAGCGCTCGATGCGTATGATCGATTAAAACTCGCACTAACCCCTCTGTTCTTGAAATCAAGAAGCTAAAATACTAGACGTAACGCGACCAAACTACGTAGGTCCCCCATCTGCCTAGGAATCAACTTCCTCGATAGTACATTGTACAATAGTTAAAGTACAGTACAGTAGTTAAAGTATACGTCAAGCGTTATTCCCACGGCGGTTTTGTAACATAATTGGTAAAAAGTATGTTATCATGTATTTTTCGTCTAAAGTTATTCTACTCATGTCCTCTAGTCCAGGGTCTTGTCTTGCAATTCTACAATAACGAGTACCTGAGATACTCGCTACATTTTTATGGAAATGTATTATGTATATCAGAGGTTCCCAAACTCCTTTGTTTCGTGGCCCACTTTTCAAATGTTGTTGCATACCGTGGACCCCCTGAAGCACCCCCCTGTAGAATCCTGGCTACGCCCATCTTGTAGTATGAAGAATTAATATAATATATATAATATAGTGGACTGTGGAATGTATTATTCAACATACAACATAATTATAATAAAAAATAAATAGCACGTCACGTAAATGACTTAAAAGAATGCATAATTATTTTAAGTTACCATTAAGTACTCGTGGAATCTTACCCAATAAAATAAGTAACTTCAATAGGAAGTTGAACTGTAAGGATACCTATACTTGAATAACAATAAACTAAAAAGGTTTTTCGGGAAGAACGGGCTTTGTAGAAAAGAAATGGAAATTATGTTTTTTCTTCTCTATACTATGAAAGGCAGCTACATACTAAAATATTGCGGCTACTAACAAAAATATTTGCGGTCGTTGCTAAAAACTGATTTCTATATCCATACTAATATTATAAATACGAAAGTGTGTCTGTCTGTTACCTCTTCACGCCCAAACCGCTGAACCGATTTTGTGAAATTTGGTATGGTATCTCCATACCAAATTTCGGCAAAATCGGCTTACTACTTAGAGTCCCGGGATATACATAGGATACTTTCTATCTCGAATAAATGTACTGTTCCCGCGAGATAAACAAATTTTTGCGAACCGAGTTGCGGGCGTCAACAAGTATATTCCAAACACAATACTGGCTCGCACAAGTAACTTTTCTTCAAAAATTAAAAACGCAACGTTCAGCCCAGGCATAAGACCATAAAATATGGAAATACCCAAATCCTATTCCGGATTTTTTTTATATCCAAAATGTTTTTGCCATTATGTTTGTCAAGAACTAAATAAACTCGATGTTTTGTGAACATAAAATGATCACACAAACCGATATTGTTTATTTACTAACTTAAGTAAATTCGGTGGCAAACTAACAAATATGTTTAAGCCATGTTCTTTCGAAATTCATAAAATGAATCAAAATGAAAATATATTTTCTGGATTCAAGTTAGGTATGCCGGATGTATTATTATTTGAGGAAACGATTTTAAATATGCAGATAGCGGACCCATGTTATTTTGTCATATTATTGTGATCATGTCAATGCTGATCGTAATCTGCGAGCTGGTAATTCAATCAAATTACGAAGATATCTCTGCCTATCTATGAATCAACTTATTTGATACTCAAAATGTCTCTTATAGTCTTTAGCTATAAGAAAAATAATTGGCATAAGCAATTATTACCATCGTTAAGTTACATAACGATGTTAAGTTACAATATAACAATGTTATATTAAAATTTAAGTATACCACCATACACATCAATATTTTCAACGCAAGATTAGCGATGACAACTTGGCCAAAGGCGGTTCTAAGTTATTGTCATAAGCTTTTTTTTTATGAAATAAGGGGGCAAACGAGCAAACGGGTCACCTGATGGAAAGCAACTTCCGTCGCCCATAGACACTCGCAGCATCAGAAGAGCGGCAGGTGCGTTGCCGGCCTTTTAAGAGGGAATAGGGTAATAGGGTAGGGGAGGGTAGGGAAGGAATTAGGGGAGGGTAGGGAAGGAAATAGGGGAGGGTAGGGAAGGGAAAACGGTAAGGGATTGGGCCTCCGGTAAACTCACTCACTCGGCGAAACACAGCGCAAGCGCTGTTTCACGCCGGTTTTCTGTGAGCCCGTAGTATTTCTCCGGTCGAACCGGCCCATTCGTGCCGAAGCATGCATTAACATAAAATACATACTTTCAAATATAAGTTTAAGTAACTTCAATATATTTTTTCCACCCTAATAGTGAAAGTGCGTCTGCCTGTCTGTCTGTTTGTCTGCCTGTTTGTTACCTCTTCACGTTTAAACCGCTGAACCGATTTTGATGACATTTAGTATACACTTTGAGTCCAGGGAACACGTCAATTCTTCATTTTGTTATTCAATTAGCCCGAAAAGGCGAGATTCCAAGTGATCTTAAGATAGCCACTTCTAACTTTTTGTCCAACATAGACAAAATCGCTCGATTCACCTAGTTATTTGCACTGTACAGACAATTGATAAACACTCGTTGTTCCGCACACAAGGAACAGTTTTTCCTTCACATTTTACAAACATAATAATGACAAGCTACAAGCGTCTGTGTCAGTCCTACAGTGATCTCACACGACAGTGAACTGGAATCTTGTAAGGTAAGTCTTGCTCTGGGTATATTTGTTTATTTTCCTTAAAATTGAAATAAAAAGCCTTAATAGAGGTTAATTTTGTGCTAGATATTTATCTTTATTCATTACTTAAAATTCAAGAAAATATTATAATATGCATTAAGTTATAACCGAATATTTTAAGCACAATAATTTGACAAGAAAAATAACATAATTTTGGCATTCCATTTATATGAAGAAAATTGTTAAGTGCAATAATTTATTTGATGCCAATTTTGCTAAAAAGATTACGTTTAACGTTAATTTCTTTAAATCTTTACATTGAAGAGTTACGTTGTGAAATCTCTTGAAGAAAAAGTGTTTAGTTTAGATTTTTTTAAATAGTGAGTAGTGACTTAATAATGCTTAATAGACAATTATGAAGCAAATGAATAATTAACACCACGTGTTCGCTTGTCAATGTAATCTATGTCTTTGTCTGATGAGTGATGAGTGGTGGAAAAACATTTTCCACCAATTGACAGACAATTACTCTAATGTGTAGGCGTGGAAAGGTGTTTAAAATAAATATAATAATATACCGTTTGAGAAAGAGTATTTCGCAGTGATAAGTCCTATATAAATTTACTAATTTAGGTACTTACTTTTAAAAGAGGGATAGCCCTGTCTGTTTATTAAAACAGGGCTATGGGTGAAGCCAAACGAGCGTAATTTCGGTTGGCAGAAATTCTGCTGCATTCAGTTTCATAGAAAATTCCTACTTCATTCACACGAGCGTAGTTTTGTAAGTCATGAGTATGAAAAATAATTTACGCGACCGAAATTCTGCGATTCACGACTCACAAAGTTACGGTCGTTTGGCTTCACCCTAAATCTGATACAATTTTCTTTTTTTGTGGTGGTATCATTAAACAGCGACAAGCGGGTCGAAGTGTCTAAACACACTATGCCGAAGTTCCGCGGCGGAATTTCCGCATGATTCCGCCTGCAATGTATTTTAAATTACCGATGACACACCATGCCGAAATTCCGTCGTGTCATATTGTATGCGTTTGACATTGCTGACGTAATCATGCGGAATTTCCGCCGCGGAACTTCGGCATAGTGTGTTTAGACACTTAGTACAGCTACAACGTATTATTAATTTAATTACTAATAATAGTATTAATTGACGGTCGGCCTGTCATGCATGGAATTATTTGAATCACGCGACCGTTATTTTTTTATTACAACAACAAGAACACTACGTTTTTTTCTATTTTTAGACTTTATACCCTACACTTTTGTACTTTTCCGAGAAAACACGGACGTTGCATTATTATGATTAGTTAAGATTAGTTAAGTGTACACTTACAGTGATGAAAACAAAAATTTACAGGATAATCGTGCTCAGAAAAAAATCAGTTTACTTTCTTAAAATAAGACATTGTGAAAGACCGAAACGTAGGTTAGGTATTATCTGAAGAGACACTCGCTTTTTTTTCGATTTTTAATAGGATATATTACTGCAATGTTTTCACGCTAGAAACAGCACCAGCAATTAAGGGCCTTCCCCTACGGAGATTCCGTAATTTACTGTATTTAGAGCCTTATAAACACATAATTTGAAAGCTACAAAGTTATAATAAAAATACAGCAATAATCTTCAGTATATCAACATTCCTTTCCCCATTTTAAATTTTCTTTTTTGTTTATTATACTCATGGTATTAGCTTCCAAAGTATTAAAATTGAAAAGTATTAAAATACCAATTTATTAAAACTGAAGCATACTTTCAGCATCTCCCAAGTATTTACAAATTACGTTTATTTGAAACACACGACAATAGATAGACACTTGCATTAACTACATATTCCCCGTTTTAATTTTTTTTAGATCAATTTTGAACTAAGATAAATAAAAAAAATAGGATTTTTGTGCGATCTCGGCAACGCGTCAAATGTATGGTCAAGGTCGTTTGTTCGGGGGATGGCCTTAAAATTTTTTTTTCAACGTTTGACAACGTTTCGGTCAATATTCTGATATGATTTGTACAACATGTTGGATTTCTGTCGGATTATTTACTGTATGTGATAGTAGGGCCCTCTGCTTCGGCCTTTGCGTAATATTTCCTATTTAATCCTCATAGATGAATAAGATATTGCTAATTTTGCAGAAAGAGCAATGGCAAAAGAAGTGCAACAAATGTCACTTGAGAGAGAGTTCGCGAAGAATACAAACATAAATCGCGAGGATATAAAGCAACTGAGAGAATGGTTGAAGACTCAACCACATCTTCCGGAAAAACATGTAACAGGTAAATGAGTTAAAATAGTTTTAGTTTAAAATAATACATTATAAATTAATGACGGAAGCCATTGTTGCGTTTTAAATTATCATATTATAATAACAGATGATTCCCGCTACTGTGTGTATACGGAAAATTAATTCATACATTGTTCGAGATAAAAAGTTGCCAATGTTCTTTAATCTTTATTCATTCATAGGTTTGCTATGATTGATATCAGGATGTATTCAATTAAAAGCAACATTAAAGAATGTGTATAATTTATTAAGGTGAAGCTGTTCATAAAAAAGTAAAAAATATTCTATTTTTAGTGTTCCATACCCAAAGGGTAAAAACGGGACCCTATTACTGAGACTTCAATGTCTGTCCGTCTGTCTCCAGGCTTTATCTCAAGAACCGCTATAGTTATACTTCTGAAATTTTCACAGATTCTGTATTTCTGGTGCCGCTATAACAACAAATACTAGAAACAAAATAAAGTTAATATTTAAGGGTGGCTCCCATACAACAAACGTGATTATTTTTTTTGGCTTTTTTGGCTCGTAATCCATAATAGAAACATGTAGACCAGACCCAAGTAGCATTTTACTCCATTTAAGAGTTCACATTTTGTTTACACGTGTTCTTTTAGCATTAATGTAGTGACTGTAGTGTTATTAATGTAGATCATCCGTGATGTTTATGCTGTATTATTGCGATAAATTCACCTAAACCTGTCTAAAGGCCTTATATAAGTGTAAATTAGATACACATAAACTACTATTGGAATTGTAATACACTATAAATACTCCATTAGTCAGATGGCTGATTAAGAGCATTAGGGGGGTAGATTTGAGCTTATAGATGTTTAGCATTCCACTTGTTCTTAAATATATAACTAGCAATTTAAATGGTCACTGGTGAACATTTATAAAGAAAAAAGCTGTCATATTTACTTGTTATACACTGTGGTTATACAGATCACTACGTGTCGAACGTAGTATTTGTCATATTTGAAGTAGTTGTCTATTGAGAAAATAATGTGAAGAGCTATGTAGAGATTCGTACAATAATAATGTAAATAAATGTTTAGAAGACCTTTAGGTGTTTTCTTCACTACGCGAACGTTAAATTAAAATTACAATGGTTGATATAGCCGTATTACAATTCCCACCATATTTGTTTGCTAACCTAATATTTTATCAAATTATTTATTTAATAGTTGTATCATAAAAAAACTACGTAGTTTTCAGTTTTTGTTACACGTTACAATTAATTAAGATACTTTTAGAACTTCTTTCATGCCTAATTATATTAAAAATTTGAAATTGTATATTTCGCCTCATATTTATCACAAATATTTTAAAATGAATTTAATGTTTCTACCGAGGCGCGTGAATATTTTAGCAGTAATTAGTAAATAGCATATATTTCACAGTAAACTTGCATTCCCTATTCACTAACACTATTTATAAAGTAAAACAGGCACATAACATGTTTTATTACAATTATACCCAAAGTAATATGTCCGCCAGAGATTAAAATAGTTTTCGTAATGACACACGAACGATGCACGCACCATCTTGAACTTGTACTGAAAAGGCTGTACAATGAGTCACTTGTTACTCTAATAGACAGCCTTAAGTTCAATTGTTACTACTTACATTGCTGATTTACTACTAATATACTGCTGTTTTACGACGAGAGTGAACTTAGGGCTGACTAACTTGTGCCTAGTTTAAGAGCATTATATCCGGATATAATGCTATTGTATGGCCGGGTTATACATATTGTGGAGGACATGTGAACCATTAACCCGTCGATCGTGGGAAAACGATATTCTATTGTGTCTCGGATGCCGGCCCCCCCCCCCCCCCCCCCCCCCCCTCCCCCCGCCTCCACAATACTAATCCATGAAACTTGCTATTATTTTAAGTAACAGTCGCTGTGACTTTCATCCGCCTATGGCACATAAAATTTAGAGCACGCTACTGATCACAAAATTATTGTGTGATTATTCTACAAAAGCGCCAAGTTAGGCTAGGGCAATAATTGATTACAAAGAAAAATATTAAAAAATATTAACTAGTTCTTTTTTATACGTCATAAATGGTAAACCTTAAATTTACTTTTATTAAATCAACTAAAATATAAAAATAAATCAAAAACCTTTTAATTTCATAAAAATAAACCTTATTGCTGCTGCGGAACCCTTCATGGGCTATTCCAATTCACTCTTGGCCGGTTTTTCTTATTCTTGTAACTTGACTGGCACCTGTACAATTTTGTTCCTATATCGCCCAAAGGTTGACTGGTAGATAATATAAGGCATTAAGGGGGCGACTAACCTAAAGTGTTCGATTTTATAATTTTTATACTTGAAAATAAGCCCCGAATTGTTTCATTTTCTAAACATAGATACTACATTATCTTAACACATTGTATAAAATTTTATCATTGAGAATCTGACCTAGCGGATTTTTAAAATGTTATATATTTATAGAGTTATTGAGAAAAAACTAATTTGGCGATGAAACCGCGTCGTCCTTTTTCACCTGGCATATGAAAGACGGGCGTGAGATTTTTTTGCGTTAGTCGCCCTCTTAAGTCCACCTTTGTACTTGTATGTGCATAAATTTTTTAATAAATAAAATAAATAAATTGATTAGTATCCAGATGGAAGATCTACATTCTTTGGTCGGTTTGTGTTAAGTCGATGTTGGTTATGATGGGTCGACTGGACTTGACATAGCCCGATCGAATATCGTTGGTCCCCCTTTACCTTATAATCAATTTCTCTGGCAGTACTTGTTATAGAATTGATTTATTCACTCGAAAGTAGTTTTATGAGATGAAAGTCGTTGAGTTGTTTACTATAAGAAACTTTATCACATGTCGGATTGTCAATTCAATGTTAGTCGTGATCTGTTGGCTGGGTTTGACATAACGCGATCAAATAACGTAGGTCCGCCATCTGCCTATGAATTAACTTCTCTGATAAGTGATAGTACTTTATCCGAAACGTGGCGTAAAAACTTGGACATTTATCGTTGCTTGGTAAAACAAAACAAAAATACGAAAAAATTAATGACACATAAATTTTTCGTATTTTTGTTTTGTTTTTCCTCTTATATATTTTTGTTTTTCTTTTTATAATACAGTTTTTACGACTGCAAGATTAGTCGTACAAGAATTAAGTTTAATTTTTAAAAATATAAATGGTTTCCGAGAAGTACTATGACATGTTGGTAATTATAAAGTAAATGATCATGAGAATAATAAAAAAAAACTTTGAATATTATTTAAAAATTTAAATAATATTATGATGTTGGTTGACATTGAACAATTTGGGTTATTAGGGCAATGCCAATGTCTCCTTTAAAGTACTTTAAACGTAAACTGAGGACAGTGGGTACAATATAATTTGCAATTATTATAAAATAAGTTTTTTTTCTTATATATATATATATATATATACGAATTTTTATCCTTATATTATAATATTTCTCAAGGTTATGAATTATGATAGACACAGTGCAACCAAATTGTAAATGTTTTAGGGAATCAATACTTAGATATCTATTGTTGTGAAAATACAAAATTTTACCAGGGCTTTTATCAAGTCGTTTGTTGTTTGTACAGCTGCCGGTTTTCTGCAAAGAGAATATTATAATCACTACGTATTAGTTTTCTGGCGTCCGATTCTGTAATATCGAAGCGATGTATAATGAATCGTGCCCCTGACATTTGTCAATTTCACTCGAGTGCACACCCATCGCTTTCATATTATCGACACTTGGTGTCATTACTTATACAGGATGTAAGTTGTAATAAAACAACTTTAGGGTGTTTAATTGTTTGTCTCTTTATGTATAGAGTAGCAGCGCTGAAAGAATTTTTTGTGAATTGTATGGGCGAGCGCCCCAGTGTGCAGCGTCAGGAATTTTTCCATACAAAAGTTAAATAAATAAAAAGTTGCTCTTTCAGCGCTGCTACTTTCCCAGTGAACTCAACACAGGGGACACATACATTACCCTAAAGTGTTATCGTCAGTTAGTTATCACTAAGTTTTGTTACACTTTGTATACATTTTTTTGTGATTTTTATCATACAAATTACAAAATGAGAAAATTCATAACGCGGGGGCGACTGCCCACGCGTTATGAATTGTCCCATACAACAGTAAAAAAAAAAGTATCGCTTTTAGCGCTGCTACTATCACAGCGAAGTCTATAATAGGGAGCCCAATATTCACACACTAAAGTATGATCACTTAGTTTTGTGATATCCATATAGATTAGAATAATTAGTAATCTTCATATTGAAAGTGAGTGCTTGTCACTTCTTACGGTAAGCACGTTAACGAACGTTTGTCTTTGGCGTTGAATTTAATTGTTTTGCTGTTTCGATCTCTTATCAAGAAAAACTAATTATACTAGAAAGGTTATAAATACTTTTATGACAGAACAACAATTCATTAAAAGATCATTAATTTCATTAAGTTCATTGTTCTTATAACATTAACATTATAAAGCAATCCTTTGATTGTTATTATTAATTGTTAAAAGCTGCTCACGCAAATAAAGGTTTTGTCACAGTTGTAATAATTATCATAATCGCGGGCGGCAATAGTCATTAACCATTTTTTATTGATTTTTGACATCACTAGATTATGCCCGCAACTATTCTTGCGCAGAATACGTTATATTGCACTTAAACTGTGTATTCTCTATTCTAATATTATGTCCTTTCTATCTCCTCACCTACCAAAATTATTCAACAGAAATAAAGTACATATTTCATATTATTTTATTTACAAAAATATCAGTAAGGATAATTTAAGAAATGTGGAGCAAAAACTTATTTTAGAGGAAGGAAATGATTTAGTTTATCATAAAATTTGTATACGTTTGTCTGAATTATCCTATATTATTTCTATATTTCCTTAAAGATTGCGCTTGAATACCACATTGTGATTATCTATCTACCTCTATAGTGATAATTTAATGGTAGAACGACGGATCCCCTTCGGATGGCTAGAAGAACTCTTTACTTTGATGATATAAGAACTTTTACCAAATTTTTGGAAGAGTTTACCAAATTTTTGTTCAGTTCAGTACATCAAGGTAAAGAGTTTGTTGTACGATAGATAGAATACAAATTCTTTTATTTTTTAAGCGACTTGTTCGGCTGTAGATTTTTTTTGCTAAGCGTTCGTTTTTTAAATACTTATTTATGTTTTTTCAGACCTGGATCTCGTTCTGGCTTACTACTGCTGCGACAGAAGTTCTCAATTAGCAAAAGACGTTTTGGACCTGAATCTGACATCGCGAACGCTGATCACCGCCATATTTGGACACAGAGAAGTCAGTCAGAAGATTCTAGAAGCCGCTAGAACTGCGTAAGCAGGCCTTTGCCTGATTTTAGCATTCAATTATTAATAACATGACTAGTAAATTATTAATGATTGATTTTTCCTCATCTTTCTCTACACCCCAATCATAACACATCTTTAACATGAACCAGGATACTTAGCTCCTGCCCGTACCTGAGTCATCTTCTCCGACAAACAGCCGAGACTACTCTTCTTTAAATAATAATAATAATAATAATAATATCTATGGACGCTTCACACCACGTCAGTCTGGCTCCGTGCTAAGTACCTAAAGGACTTGTGTTACAGGTACCAGACAACGGAAATATATTTAATACTTTTATACTATACATATATTTAAGATTTTTATTATATCATACATATATATTATATTGAATACACATCCAGACCCGGGAACATTGAAAACTTTTTGTTCCGTCGGCGGGATTCGAACCCGCGACCCCCGGCTTGAGCTGCCACACACTCAACCAATTGAGCCACAGAGGTCGTCAAACACAGATGTTATGAAAATCGTTGGCAGCGAAAATTGTATGACCGGCCTTAATATAACCTGCGCCTAATAATAATATTATGTTGGTACGCCTTGGTGTGAATTTCGTGGAACCTTTTTTTGAGTCAGTTACTTTCCCATAGTTATAATATTTCTACGAGTAAAGGTAGATTAATACATTTAGATAAGTAAGCAACAAATATAGGACAAATAACATATAAGGGCTCTGATGACCTGGGATTACCCAATAACCATTGGGTAATTTGTTGAAACTAGAGCATAATTAATAATATAATTTGTGTATTGTCGAACCGTCGCGTCGGGAATTAGAAAAGTTCTCCGGGTAAAAATGTTTAAGACAATCACATAAATTATTATATTTCAGGACGGTGTACACTCTACCAGAGCCGGATGCTACAGGGACCTGCTACCTGTACGGTGGGCTGATGAGGCTGGAACCGAAGTACTTCTTCTTCGGAGACATCTTGCAACTGGCCCTCATGATATTTGACCTTTGGCAGTATGAGAAGGGCACCTGCCCTTGGTATGTAATTTTTCTCGTCAAAAAAAACTTACAATTTGCTTTATAATATGGCGCAAACTACTCCAAATTTGGCTCTCATCCTATTATTACTGTCACCTTAGATTTTTGTTTGAAAATGCTATAAAATAGTCACAGTTTAGTGACATGAAATATTACAGAATAGAAAATCTACGATATTATTCGTATCATGTCACCAAACTGGTACTCCAAACTACAGATAGAACTTAGAAGTTACAAGCAAGTAATATTACGTTGTAATTTTTGTCTAGTTTTCATTGCAATTACCCTGTAATAGCTAGAAATCACATAACTACTAATTGCGTGACGTTTCGTATTGTTTCCTGCATTGCAAATTCATATCGTATCGCTTCTCTATTTTCAATAACGGCGTAGAGTTAAACTAGCTGTAGCCCGCGACTTCGTCTGCGTCAGTATATAATAGCAAACATCACAGACATAGATCAAGATAGATACCGCATGTCCCTCCATTTGTATGAAAACGAGCGTGCCACTTTTTTCCTACCTACTGTGACGTACCGATGATAAGAAACGTGTCCATTATCTTGGCCAACGTTTATATTCGAATTTCTACAGCTCAATATGGCACAATTAGGCATTTAGGCATTTTTGAAATAAGACTAAAGAACAGACTTTCGAAAGACGAGCATTGCTCGTCGTTTGGGAACGCGATATGGCACGCGAAATACATACACATGCGGTATCTATCTTGATCTATGTCTGTGGCAAACATAGACAATTTTCCCCATATTAGACCATTTTCCATTAATTCCTCCACCGATTCGTCGCAGTGTGATATTGCATTATGGCCTAGAGCCATTATTGACATAAATTGACTATGCAGAGTTCTTGAGATTTGCGCGTTAAAACGAACAAAGTGTACAATTAAAAAAAAAAAAACTAATTTCCAAGCATTAACTCCTTGACTGTATAATGTGCGTAGTGAGAATAAATCCTACTGCAAAACGTGCAGTACTCCGACTACACAATTTTCGAATTTTGAAACTAACTCACTAGTCAACATTAATTTCATTTCAACCAAAATTTACTACCAAATATGGATTTCCCTGACTTTACAATGCCCGTTACTTTGATAAAACCTACTGCCAAACATTATTTTCTCAACTTTACATTGGAGCATTATTTGAATCCAACCTACTGTGAAACTTTGCATGAACAAAATTTGAAGAAATAACCCCACGGCCAAACAACTATTTCCCTGATCCACTGAAAATATTTATTTCCCCAACTGTATAATGTACAACATTTAGAAAAAAACGAATTGCAAAACATTTATTTACCCGACTGTACAATGTGCTTAATATTGATAATAATAATATTATGTAACCCACTGACAAACACGACCACCGACAAGCACGTTGACAATTTAATCTCATAGAAATATGCTTGTGTAAGTGTATACGTAGTTAGTAGGTTCCATAAAGTTAATATACTTAGCGGAATATTAACTTTATGGTAGGTTCACAATTTTTTACACACAGATGTAAATCAATTTCGGTTTCGTTTGACAGCTCGAGATTGTTGCTCTATTCCGCTAGGTATATTAACTTTATGATCATTTATAAAGTTAATACCTAGGTATATTAACTTTATGATCTTAATGTACAAATCTAGATAATTTACAAATAGAATGTAGCGATCGCTTTATCGTGAATGGGGGCTTTATTTCATAAGCAGCAAAGAGTATTTAATCAAACTAGAGATCGCCCAATGGTCGAAATTCGACCTCAAATAAAAAAAAACCGGCCAAGTGCTAGTCGGACTCGCGCACGAAGGGTTCCGTACCGTTATAGAGCAACAATATATAATAATATAATTTTTATTTTATTTAAATATTATTATTAATTATTAAAGTAAGTACACATATTTTTAAGGCCTTTGTGGAAATTTCAAGTGCCTACCTGTTGCCATTATTGATATCAAGCAAAAAAGGCCAAAAAATCACGTTTGTTGTATGGTCCCCCTTAAATATTAATTACATTTTGTTTTTAGTATTTGTTGTTATAGCGGCAACAGAAATACATAATCTGTGAAAATTTCATAAGTCTAGCTATAGCGGACAGACGGACAGACGGACAGACATCGAAGTCTTAGTAATACTAAAAAAACTACGACTGGCCGTCTTTCCAACAGTGTCCGGAAGAGATGGCCAGTACTTTTTCCTGGCTTTCCCTTTGCCCTTGAGATCTTTTGAGTCTGTTCCTTTTCTTATTACCGCAGGACGAACACGTCCTCAAACTCGATACAATTTTCATGCATGCAAATATTGGATTGTATCCGTCTTCAATATTTGTGTCCTATAATAATTATAACCACAATTTCTTCAGTTATCTTTCTCTCTATCTTCAGTTTCACTCTCAGAGGTGTCATTAAAAACTATGGTTTCTTCGCAACTTCTATCAGACAACTTATGGAATGCCATACGTTTCGTAAGACTTTTTTTGCTTAGGTGTATATGCTATGCAGGCCATCTCTACCGATTGTCCAGGTGAGATGATTAGCTTCGGTAAATAGCACAAATCCTAAAATTCTAAGGTAATTTTGAGGATAGGGCACCGATAGTATGTTTACTTCATCGTGAAACCACGAAATTGGACATATCTTTCGAAACCTTTTTGTGAGCACTTAAAATGTGAACGCCTTGCCTCAGATTGAATGTGTCATGAAAAAATAAAGTAAAATTACTCGCCTTTCCATAATTTTTTCGAACAAAAATTAACCGATACTTGTTGACCACGGTCACGTTAACTGAACTAAATAGTAAGTAGCGCCACCCAGTTAAAAAATCCTGCATTTTTTTTGATTGGCCATCTCTCCCGTAAGGCCATCTTCCCCGGAATTACCCCTACAAGTTCTATTGCATCTATATAATGCATTTTCCTATTTTCCTGCGTCAATATTATAAAGACTAAAGGTCTATTCGCTGATTGTACTGGCTACGTACAATCAGCGAATAGACTGATTACGTGGGAGAGCCATGCTTCGGCACGAATGGGCCGGCTCGACCGGAGAAATACCACGTTCTCACAGAAAACCGGCGTGAAACAGCGCTTGCGCTGTGTTTCGCCGAGAGAGTGAGTTTACCGGAGGCCCAATCCCCTACCCTATTCCCTTCCCTACCCTCCCGTATTCCCTTCTCTTCCCATCCCTACCCTCCCCTATTACCCTATTCCCTCTTAAAAGGCCGGCAACGCACTTGCAGCTCTTCTGATGCTGCGAGTGTCCATGGGCGACGGAAGTTGCTTTCCATCAGGTGACCCGTTTGCTCGTTTGCCCCTTTATTTCATAAAAAAAAACTAAACTGATGAAATTTGACACAGATGTATTAATTTTTATTATAACTTTTTCCAGGTTTTCTATCATCATTGACTTGAAAGGAATTGTCTGGGCCCATATCACTCGCATAGACTTAATGACCTTAAGACAATTCATTTACTATTTAGAGGTAATTGTTTACTCACTTTTATTGTACTGAAGTTGAAAAGAGCGCAATTTTTTTGACACATTATAATAATATGAAGTTTTCCGTTTCACCTAATTTTACCACAGGGTTAGAGTTACAGTTTATCTTTAGTGTTTCTTATCTGAATAGATGTCTTTTAGTTCACATAATAATATGAAAACTATTCTATTAACTTTTCAACAAACAGTTAATAAAATTCCTAAAATATACTTTCAGGAAGGAGTTCTGGTGAAAATCAAACACATACATTTCCTCAACGCCCCATCATTTATAGACAAGTTCTTGGCTCTGATCAAGCCGCTGATGAAGAAGGAACTGTTCGAGAAGATCCAGGTCCATACATCCGACTCCCCCAAAGCGTTTGAGAATATACCAAAAAAGGCATTGCCCCAAGAACGAGGCGGTGAATACATGACTGGGCAGGAAATTAGTGGTAAGTTATTAATAACTAGATGATTATTAATAACTAGATGACGCCCGCAAATCCATTGCGACAAATTTTGTTTTTCGTGCGGGAACCGTACATTTTTCCGGGATGAAAAGTATCCTTTGTCCTTTCCCGGCACTCAAAGTATCTCCATGCCAAATTTCAGAAAAATCGGTTCGGCGGTTTGTGCGTGAAGAGGTAACAGACAGACAGAAAGACTCGTCAAATTTATAGCATCCCTCTTTTTTGTCGGGGGTTAAAAACTAACAAATATCTATTATTTTGCAGAATACACAATCCAAAGGCTAAACGCTAACAAGAAGTATTTCGAAGTAGAGAACTTGAAGAGAATAAACAAGTCGTTGAGGCCGAGCGGAAAACATTCGTCGATAGAAAACGTGTTGGGGATACAAGGCAGCTTTAAAAAACTGGAACTAGATTGAAAATTGTATTCTTAATATAGTTTTTTTTATAAGTGAAAAAAGTAATTTTATTAAGTAAAAAAATATAACTCTACTTTCGATCTGTATGTAAATATTGTAGAAAGCGTAAAAACTTTAAGAATTTTGAAAGAAATTTGTAGCCTTGAAGGTTCTTATGATTTTATTAGATTTTAATTGTTTTGCTCTGGGTTTAAAAAGTCATTGTAAACAACAAGGCTTTTTTGTACTATCAAAAAAGTTGATTCCTAGTCAGATGGGGGACCTACATAGTTTGGTCGCGTTACGTCAAACCCAGCCGACAGATCACAATTAACATTGAATTGATATGATCCGACCAAATGACGTTGGTCTGTCAACTGCCTAGGAATCAATTTCCTCGATGGTACCGACATAAAAATAATGTAAACGGAAACGATTTTTTTATTACGTACGCCGCTGAAACTTGCCTAAAGATTTCATACCTAGTTCTTGTTTATGATAAGATATTTAATACGTATAGAAATTACAGGAATTAGGATTAAAAAATGTAGAAACTTTTTAACTGTTAATTTTAAATGATTTGTGATATTTTTCATGCTCTACAGATTTCTAAAGTGACAATTTTTATGAAAATTACAATAGAAATATATTATTCTTGTAATACGTTACATCCTGCAGTTATTTAGTTTTGTTGCAAAAGTTTTCACTCTACATGTGACTTACTGTATTAAATATAAGGTTCGTTTTAGTGTATTTTCGCTATCGTAGTTTTGTTTTCAATTATTCCTCTGGGTATATAAATGGTGGTCCAAATGCTATGGTTATACACTGTGAAAAGTGTTTCAGCACAAACATGAATTTTGCTGCTCTACTTTTGGCTATTTTTGCCGCGATTCTGGCTCTGGTTGTAAGTATTGTAATCATTTTTAAAATTATTATGGTTTATTGGTTTTTTATATAAAATATGGATTTGTTGTATATTAAGGTCCATTTGCGCTAAAATGTTAAAGTAAATCGTGAAGCATCGTTCTTATTTTTGAAGGAGAATAAATGATATATTGACCAACGATTAGTAAAATATTATAGCAATTGATTTTGTCGAATTTAGCTTTTGTTTCACTTAGATTATTTTGCATATGAACAGCTTGGTGTATTGATCTTCCCCGTTACTAACAAATAAGTATTTTTACGCGGAATAACCATTCATTATGTTCCCGCTGTCTGTCTGTCATGTAGTATCTGATGTCTCCAATAAGCCAGTCAGAGACAAGCAAAAAAGTACACTTATTCGCTGTGTATTTTTTTTAGTAAGAGTGTATACGTGTCTATACACATACCCCAAATAGCCTAAGCTAGCTTATTGCTGTCTATGCTTGACAGTTAGCCTATATAGACTGGCTTCACTGGCACACGGCGGTGGCAATATAAAATTCTATTTTTTACGAATTATTTCCAGGGTGGTATGACGACTGTGCCGAAGGGCGAGATCAAGGGTCAGGCGGAGCACGCGGCCTGCGGGGGCGGCGGCCCCGGCGGCCCCGGCGGACCCCCACCACCACCACCACCATCCAGTAAGTACTATCAGAGAAGTTGCTGCCTAGGCAGATGGCGGAGCTAAATAATTTGGTCGCGTTAAGTCAAACCCATCCGACCGTCCGGTCACAGCTAACATTGAATTGACAGACGACCAAACGACGTAGGTCCGTCAACTGCCTAGGAATCAATTTCCTCGATGGTACCATACACTAGTCAGTATATAGGGTGTAACAAAACTAAGTGATAATACTTTAGGGTGTGTATGGGTCCCCTATATAGAGTTCGTTGTGAAAGTAATACTAGCGCTGGATAAGCAATTTTTTAAAAGATTTGTATGGGAAAGCGCCTAGGCGTCATGAGTTTGCCCATACAAACATTTGAAAAAATCGGCCAAGTGCGTGTCGGGCCACGCGCATTATGGGGTTCCGTAGTACCGCTAGTTTTTGATATTTTTTTTAATGTCAATGAATGTACATTTATTACTTACGTGTTTTACACTACTAACAACATCATATCAGTTACGTTTAAACGTACGGTTGGGGTTTACGTGAATTTGAACGAAAAGTTCCTTTGTACTTTTAGAATATTTTTTTTTATTTCAGCGACTATTACTCATTAACTTATGAAGTCTTCTTAGCTGTGATAGTTTTCTTTTTAAATTCAGCATATTTCCTACGCACGTGAATTTTTTTCACATTTCCAGAAGCAACCATTTTAGCTGGCAAAAGGGGGGGAAACTGGACTCTAACGATTTTTTCCACTTTAAAACTTCATATTTCACAAATGGATCCCTTAATTGGAAAATGATCTATGAATACTCGTTATATTTTTAAAAAACCTATCTAACGACATCCCACACGTTGGGGTGGACGCGAAAAAAAAAATCATCCCCGCTTGATGTGTAGGGGAGGTACCTTTCAAAATTTTTTGTTAAAGATTTTAGATACCATTTTTTTGGCATCATTAATATGTGCATTCATGCCGAATTAGAGCTTTGTAGGTCCAAATAGTCTCTGAGCAAAACCGTGGACAGACAGACGGACGGACGGACGGACAGACGTACAGACGTACAGACGGACAGACGGACGGACAGATCGAAACTATAAGGGTTCCTTGTTGACTACTGAACCCTAAAAAATTAACGCTTTCAGCGCTGCTACTTTCACAGTGATCTCTATACAGGGGACCCACACACCCCACAGTATTAACACTTAGTTTTGTTACACCCTGTATAGACTGTTATTAGTTTAAAAGTATTTTTTTAAGTTACTTTTATAGTTAAGATAGTGTTGAGGGAAATATAAGAAACCTCAAAGGGATATCTCTAACCAAGCAACCAGTCGAGCTGGTGGTGCTTGTTAACTGTCATAGTCGTAACTGAGGCAAATACAAGGTGTAGCCTAAAAGAGTAGCAGTATAACACTTTAAGATGTGTATGTTTCCCTTGTGTAGATTTTCCTGTGAAAGTATCTCTAAAAATACTTTTGACTTTTTTTATATGAGAAATACGCCAACATCATGAATTTGCCTTATATGAAAATATTATATAAGGCTTGTATAAATTACTTATGTTTCAAGTAATTATATTAATTCCATTTTATTCTCGTTGCAGACAGCACAGGCTAAAAACGGAACTCCTCTTCAACGGCTATGGCGATTCTTTGTTTGACCAATAAATTATACTCATAAACTATTTCTTTTTTTGTCATTTTTTTCTTTAACTTTTGCAGGAACCTTGCAATTAAAAAAAAACTTTATATAAAATGTTTTATTAAAATTAATATGGCATGTAGAAAATTACAAAAATCATCTATCAGTTTTAATAACAACATTGACATAAAAAAATTGCATCGACAATGCATAATCTCAATTTGATGCCTCTCAAAATATCATCAATGTATGTACGAGTATGAGAGGCATAAACGACATAATATTTTCTAAATAAAAATGCGTACAAAATATACAAATTCGTTGAATGTGACTTATCTTGGCATAAACTTTAAAATTTGTACCTACATGGACCAAGGTTTCACTGTTACATTGAAATGGATTTTAGAGTCTTCAAATACGATCCAAACCACAAAGCAAATCTTCATACTTTGACATTAGGTATGAATTCGTGTATCGCTTCATGATTTGAACCAAAACTATGATATACTGTTTTAAAATTATACAAAAGTTAACAATGACATCAGAATTCGTCACTTTTCATGACTACAGTCCACGGACCGTGTTTAACCTTGATCACTATATTTGGGTTTCTAGTCGCGTTAGTGTTGTTCAAGTTCCTGGAGTTCTTGCAGATGTTGCCTCTCTTCCTCTTCTCTCTGTAGCGCCTCCCTCTCTGCCGCTATCCTGGCGTGCTGCTCAGCGATCACCTTGAACAGCTGCGCGTGTTTCGCTGCTGCTGCTCTTACGGCTTCGGACTGACGAGGGACTGAGTTTTCTGAAATAATCATGAGTAGATGTAGAATAACAATAATAATTTGTTTATTATTACTTAAGGAGGGGATATTTTTTCAGAACCAATTTTTAATTATTGAGTATATCTACTCTATAGTAGAGATTTAGACTTTTAAGACGAGTGTTGAAAAATACCAATTTTTGTCACAAATAAGCTTCAAAACTTTTTTTTTCGTTTTTCTGTGGTCGAAACTTACCATCAGGGAAAGGGTGGTTGGCATGCTCCTCCGCGATCTTGGCATACAACTGGAAGTGCCTGTCCTTGGCCCGTGCTACGGACTCGGAGTCGGTGGGGTGCTCTGGGGGAGCGTCGCTCAGCACGGGGTGGAAGCCCTCTCTGTCCGCCACATAGTCCACCGTGCGGACCTTCTGAGCAGGGTCCACGTACGAGAACGTTCCTGGAATGGTAATAAAAGAGATTGATAAGATGAAGAGATGAGCTAGATCTATTGTTGATTTACTACAGTCAAAGCCATGTATGTTATTAAGAAATTTTGTCTTAAATTTTAGTGAAGTTTGTTTTGGTGGTACCTAGTGTAGACTTTAATTTTGGAGTGCGATTGACACTCAATGCCATGTAGTTGCTGTACTCTATTGATGCTTAGCAGAAAAACATCGTCTGTCATTTTCATAGAAAATCACTATTGATCAGATCCACATCACCATTTACGAAATTATTTTACCGTACCTTTGGGCAGTCACTTGTTTTGTGGTCGATCATTTTGATACACGGCAATGAGGGTTTTTAATAATATTCCATTTGCCACCAGGTGCCGCCATGTAGCCTTAGGGTCTATCGTGTCAAATAGGCTTATTATCGTGACACATGACAACTATATCGTGACATATAACAGCAGTTTGACACGATAGATCCTAAGGCTACAAAGCGGCACCTGGTGGCAAATGGAATATGAAAAACCCTCATTGAAATAATATGAGCTGGTTTCTAGTATGGGTTTCAATTGTTTGTTTTCTAAGAAACGGGTTCATACTAGTTCCCTAAGTCTCATTACAACTGTCTGGTACAAGTTACTGCTGACCTCTAACAGTCCCACTGCCGTCGCTGACCTCAGCGTGTTGTCTGTCCACATGCCCTGGCGCTCTACCAGCTGTGTACGCAAACGCGTACGGCCTGGGCGGCGGTGGTAGCGTGGTAGTGGTGATATCCTCTAGGTGTGACACGTCGCCATTGCTGAACGCCACCGATGCCACCAGAAGCAGCACTTTGAAAAGCATCTGGAATTTGATGGGGATAATTTTAAAAATGGAGTTTTTAGCTATGGTCTCCGACTTTCAATTCAGGGGAGACATTTTTTCGTAATTATAATTCTAAATTTTCTTTCATCGTCTGATTTTTTTTATTATATTTCTTTTTTTAATTATAATTTGTTTATTGTCTACCGTAAGGTTAGCCTATAAGATCGTTACGTCGTAAGTAATTGAGTTTACGGTGAGGTTTGTTTATATTTTTTATATGACTGCGCCCGTAAATCTATAGGCTATCATTATATACATTCTATAACACATTATTTATAAATTATTCTCAACGCTTTTATTGGCATTAACATAAAGGTTGTGTGAACCGGAACGCATTAAGCGCCAGGCTGACGTAATACGCAAAGGTCGTCCGAACGGGTTTAAGTATCTTCTACATTCCTACAATTATGATGATAATATTTAGCTGGTATTAGGAAAATCTAGATTAAAAATTCTTAATTACGAATCAGTAAAAATAACAATAAAATTAAAATATTATATCAACGCGTTAAAAAACACTGTAAGTCAAATGGATAGACGTCTTTTTAGAGATACCTACGCGCGAACAAAATATATACACACGTAGCTTCTGAACAATTGACACTAATATAGTGTAAAAATATTTTTAAATAGGTGCTTTTTGACCGAGATTTCTAATCACAGCGTAAGAAACTCGCATGGAAATTTATTTTCTACAAGGGTATGAGAATAGTTTTTAAGCGCAATAATCCGAAAGTATTCGGCGAGCATTTCTAAACAGTAGGCAATTATTTTAATTTGGCCATGTAGGTTTATCGCAAAAAGTAATCATATGATGTCCTTATTATGTGACATTAGGAGACCCCAAACGTTTGACCCCACAGTTCGTCGCAATTCTACCTGCAAATATCTTGAGATATGTATCGTATAAATAACAATATTACCTATATTATGTCATTTTAGTCGTCTTGTTTACATGCTACTTGTTTATACAAAAGTACCTTTACCTGCAGGGTACATTTATACTAGAACATTCCAACATACAAAACATTCCATTAAAAATTTCAAATTCTCTACGATGCGTTTCCAATTTTGGTACATTTGCGCATTTCTTGGATAATTGCTTATCCAAGAAATGCGCAAATGTACCAAAGCATTTCTTGCGCATTTCTTGGATAATTGCTTATCCAAGAAATGCGCAAATGTACCAAATTTTTAAATATTTTTACGCATTTATTTTGACGCTTTATGTGAATAAGTATTTTTCATTATAATATTATAAGTTTTTTATTAATTATACTTAAGTGAAAAAATCTTCGTCTCTACATAATTTATTGTAAATAAACGGACGTTTCAATCACATTCATTTTCCGTTATTTTTCGTAAAATGTCAACACTAAAGAGTAATTAAAATTAAATTGATGTCATTGGGTCCTTTAATGTAATAGTATGTAATTATGTCACGTTTTATTATTACGTATAATATTGTGTTTGGCTCAACAATACACTTACTTAACTATAACAACGGTTTACATAAGTACAGCTTCTCTTATTAACGTAATAGGTACACTTATGCAGTATTATTCACAAGATCTTTTGGTCATTAGCAATAATTTTCTCGAATTTTCTCTCGTAAGTGTTATAATTCAATTATCTGAGCAAGATAGACTTAAAAAATATATATGTAATATGGAAAACTGGGCAAAAACCATAATAATATTGATTGAAAATTTAGTCATATTATTATAGTCTGATTTTTAAACGATCATATCAGCTTACAAAGCAAATATTATTAAATTCTACTTGTTACCTTTCCCTATGCGAAGATACGATATATTATAGAGAACAGTCTGTCTTCTTTTAGTTACTCTACATTGCACATCATAGCTACTGGTTCTTTTTTTTTGCTCCAAATGCTAACAAATGATTTTTCTCGTTCTCCACATGATAGTGTTGCGCCACTGATGCTATCGCGCGTTGCCTCACTAGTTAGTAGTTACCCAACGCTACGGCTCACTACACATTTTCACATCACTAATTTGCACGTAGCGAAACAAACTTTAACATTCACCGCGACCTTGCATTTGAACCTAACATTGATTCTTAGATCGTTATAAACTCGTCGGCCATTTTAAATGTTATTAATTATCACTTCCCCCAATGTTAATGATAAATTGAATCGGCGGGGTCATACCTAATTAAATTCTCTTTATGTCTGTCTGTCTGTCTGTCCGTGTATGTCACAGCCACTTTTCTCCGAAACTATAAGAGTTATACTATTGAAATTTGGTAAGTAGATGTAGTCTGTGTACCGCATTAAAATTTTGATACAATAATGGAAAAATTATTAAAAATTTTAGGGGTCCCCATAGGTACAACTGAATCAAAAAAAAAATTTTTTTCATCTAACCTATGCGTGTGGAGTATCTATGGATAGGTCTTCAAAAATCATATTGAGGTTTCTAGTATTATTTTTTTCTAACCTGAATAGTTTGCGAGAGAGACTCTTCCAAAGTGCTAAAATGTGTCCCTCTAACTTCTAAAGTAGGAGCATGATAAGTCTAAAAAAAATATATGATGTACTTTACTATAAAAAATACCAACGAAAATTTGTTTAAACGAAATGTAGCAAGTACTTTCCTTTTGATATTTTTATATTTAAATAAAATACAAAAAATCATCTAACCTATGCGAGGGGGGGATCTATGGATAGGTCTTCAAAAATCATATTGAGGTTTCTAATATCATTTTTTTCTAACCTGAATAGTTTGCGAGAGAGACTCTTCCAAAGTGGTAAAATGTGTGTCCCCCCCCCCCTCTAATTTCTAAAGTATGATAAGTCTAAAAAAAATATATTATGTACTTTACTATAAAAACTACCAACGAAAATTGGTTTGAACGAAATCTAGCAAGTAGTTTTTTTATTTAAATGTTAAACTTAATTTAACTTTCATTAAATCAACTGAAATATAAAAATAAACCAAAAACCTTTTAATTTCATAAAAATAAACCTTATTGCTGCTGCGGAACCCTTCATGGGCGAGTCTAACTCGCACTTGGCCGGTTTTTAACACGTAGGTTTGGGCATTTATTATGTAAACATACATTATATGTTTACATTATAAAATAATAAATGCTCGAAACCTTTAAAATTTTCTAAATAATTATTGTTGATTTAAAAAAAAAACATATCTTTAAAAGTATACATCTTTTACCATCTAATTTGGAAGAATGCGTCTGATTGTTACATTTTTGGTGCCTTTACTGTATCTATAACTATTACTTACAAGATGACCCGGTGGACGTTGTATAACAATAATATTCTGTACTTCACTATTTTACTAATTATGTGAATTTTTAACAAATAGGACTCGGACTGGTTTTGATATATTAAAACTTCGTTAGATTCGACTCTTTTTCGATAAGAATCATCATCAGATGATGATCATTTCTCAAAAATGAGAATTATGACACAACACTATTGACACGACGTCGTTTTGTTACAAACAGGGGCTCGGGGGGCGAAGCCCCCCGCATAGTAATCAAATCTCACTCGAAAACTGAATGCGTTGTTTTCCTTGAGATATTCACATTAAATCAATAACTTAGTATTTTTAAATCAGGAGAAAAAAACGCAACACTAATGACGCGAAGCCATTTTGTTTTAAGCAACCGATTCTTGGAGCGGGGGAGAGGGGGGCGCAGCCCCCAAGTAGGGGGGGCTCGGGGGACGAACCCCCCCGCATAGTAATCAAACCTCACTCGAACATTGAATGTGTTGTTTTCCTTGAGATATTCACATTAAATCAATAACTTAGTATTTTCTTAAAACAGGAGAAAAAAACGCAACACTAACGACGCGAAGCCATTTTGTTTTAAGCAACCGATACTTGGAGCGTGGGGAAGGGGGGAGGGGCGGGGGGGGGCGCAGCCCTCCAAATAGGGGGGCTCGGGGGGCGACGCCCCCCGCATAGTAATCAAATCTCACTCGAAAACTGAATGTGTTGTTTTCCTTGAGATATTCACATTAGATCAATAACTAAGTATTTTTAAAACAGGAGAAAAAAACGCAACACTAATGACGCGAAGCCATTTTATTTTAAGCAACCGATTCTTGGAGCGGGGGGAAGAGGGGGCGCAGGCCCCGAAGTAGAGGGGTTCGGGGGGCGAGCCTCCCGCATAGTAAGCAAAACTCACTCGAAAACTGAATGTGTTGTTTTGGTGAGAGTAATTTCCTTGAGATATTGACGTTAAATCAATAACTTAGTATTTTCTTAAAACAGGAGAAAAAACACAACACTAACGATACAACGCAATTTAGCTTTCAGCAACTATTTTTTGGAAAAGTGGGCTCGGGGGCCGAAGCCCACGCATAGAGTACAAATGTCACTCGAAAACTAAATGTGTAGCTTAGGTTAAAATAATTTCGCTATTATATTCACTTTTAATAAATAACTTGTTACTCTCTTAAAAAAGAAGATATCGGAAGCAAAGCACCCTACGTCGAAATCAAACGTCGTTCGAAAACTAAATGTGTAGGTTAAATTAGAACAATTTCGATATGATATTCATCCTGATATTGTTTCTGGCCCCTTGCGATTGATCAAAAAATCAAAATCAAAATTGTTTTATTTCTGAATAAATTTAAAATAAATATTTATGAATGTTGTACTCCTGTATTGATATGCCCGAACTCGTTCAGAACGCCAATTTGCCATTAGAATGCGATGTTTTCACTATCAGATTCTCGCTGGTCATCACTGTGGTTAAGGCAAGGATGTTCCTAAAATTAGCAGGTCGATGTCTGTCAGTACGAATATCGACGTAAAGGACATTAAAATAACATTCATATCGGCGCGCCTTGTACAGTGGCGGTTACGACTCGAAAACCTTCCCTGGACTTCTACGAATATTTTAAGACTAAAATAAGCCCAATCCGTTCAGCCGTTTTTGAGTTTTAGTGTGACTAACACAATTATTGAAAATCCATTTTTATATAATTTATATAGATAGTATTATCGTCCGATAATTTTATTAGAACTTAAGCCTTTAGACATTTTAATAATATACTGACCTAATCATTCGCTGGAGCAGAAAATTAAGGTTGTTACTATGAAGGTTTGTAGATGTAGTTCTGTTAAGTACGGCTTAGGAATTTTATGTTATTTGAGATCCTGATTAATTTATTATCAAAAAAATCATTGAAGCAAAGTAGGAAGAAGTTTCTAGATTTAAAATATCAACTTGTAATTAAGCATTCGTTGAGAGGAACGAGGAATAAAGAAGGATAAACTTGGAATATAAACATACAAAAATTGACAAGGCATCTCGTTCTAGGAAAATCTGTTTGAAAGCAGGTACCCAGTTAATTTGTACGTGTACCAAGCAATCTCAAATCCTCGATAGAAACGATAATGATATTAGCCGCAAGTCGTGTTTCCCAGTCAATAATTCTTGAATCTAATTACAGAATTACAGCACGAGCAAAAACATCACTAAACAATCAATGATACAATCATATTTCTAGTTAATATTGCGCATCGCTTCGACGATACGGATCGAGTATCCGGTTCGTATTGGCGCCGTAGAATTTCCAGAATTCGTAGACGGATCAGATAAAAAACGAATTAAAAAGTTCTTGACCTCAAAACTCAACCATTTCACGTATACCGGCCATAGCGATTAGCGAAGGTCGATTCAAAAATTTCGAATATGAAGATCACGATTGCGAAAACTTTTATTCGATTGTATTTAAATGATTCGATTAGGTTAGTTTCTAATGTAATCTTAGGATAGTGATAGATCTTTTTGATGTATTGTAAATGAATTGATATTAGACGGTTTCTTAGAAACCCCCAAAAGAAGCATTCCTGAAATCAGTTTTGTATATTTATGTTTCTATTTCCTATTCTATTGACTAATATTAGTGGCTAGATAATACTTTCTTCAGTTTTAGAACGATCTTTAAAATTAAAAATTATTGAACTTTATAGTATTAAACAAAGAAGAAAATTATAGTCACATCAGTCAGTTAAACAAAGAAGAAAGAAGCAAATTATAGTCAGTGGACTATTATAATATGCTTCTCACATTTTATTAGAGTTAGTAAATTGAAATTTAAATTAAGACGATCAGCGAAAGATGACAATGAGTAACGACGATACATAATCTCGCTATGCAATAGGATTTGGAGATCATTTACATAAATGTAGGACGTATAGAAAGCGCAAGTTTCGTAGATTCGTCACTCGCAGCTCCTACTCACAACCTGCACATGTCAACAGCCAATGCCATTATCAACTTAGGAATAGAGCCATGAACACTTAAAAAAACATACTTTTATATTATAAACGCAAAAGTGTGTCTGTATGTTTGTCTGTCTGTTACCTCTTCACGCCCAAACGGCTGAACCGATTTTGCTGAAATTTGGTATGGAGATACTTTGAGTCCCGGGAAAAGACATAGGACACCTTATATCCCGAAAAAATAAACGATTCCCGCGCGATAAACGAATTTTGGCGCAACAGAGTTGCGGGCGTCATCTAGTTAAATCATAAAACTAATTCTAAATTGATTCAGATATTGATAAAACTGCCTGAAGTAAGAAGTTGTATGTAGTAAGAAAGGAATATTTTTATTAATGAGGAAAAGCTGGTAGGTGAATAAGAATTGGAATAGTAACTAGATAGCTATCTTGTTGGATTTACAAACTTCCTCAATAGTATCCTGAAGTACCTTTATGGATATTTCCTCAAGAAGTATCCTGAAGTATCTTGATGGATAATTTTATTCAAGAAAAACTAGTAGTTTTTTTACTATTTTTAATAAAAGCAAGATTAATTTGCAATCAAATTTTGTTTCCTTCTGTTTATCGCCAATAGCTTGAGTCACAAATATAATATATTATGTTTCTAGCTTAGTGCTTCTGAAAGAAGTTGATAAAGCTGCAACGCCTAAGGCTGTATGTGCTTTTGACACATACAACCTTAGGCGTTCTATATTATGATTTGGTTGATATTTTCGTAATCGATCCAATAATTTAGCGAATTTACAAACTGGCTCTATTTTACATAATAAATACCAAAAGTTATTAGTTATTACAAACCAGATCTGCCTGCAGCTATAAGTACAGTACATAATAAACCGCGATGGAATTTTGTAATATTGCCAAGAATTATAACACTTGTAGAACGTAATAATATTAGGACATCATTCGAACTTAATACACTTGCATTTGTCTATTTTTGAAATAAGAACACTGAATTTTTCAACGAAACATCTACAAAAGAAGTAATAGATGATTCTTACAGATATTTAACTTTAATCATTGGAATAATTCAGTCAAAAAAAAAAAAAAAAAAACCGCATAAAGAGAACGTAGTATTACTTACGGTTAACTCGAAGGTCGTCCACGCAAACTACACGCAATGGTTACAACTACTGACTGAGCGATCGGAGAAGGTAAACAAGCTCCGAATGAATGAACGAGTGAACGGTGAGGAACGAATGTTTATGCCGCGAGTTACAAATGATATAAACAGCGCCATCGCGGATGGTGAAGATACTATAAACTATAATATTTTAGCTTGAAATAATGGCCAACATATTAAAAAAAAATTACAAAAGATTTATTTATTAAAAAACAAAGAGCGGTTTGAACCATAAAGATAATATACCTAGCGGAAGCTCTTTGTTCTTCTATTCCGCTAGGTATATTAACTTTATGGTTTGAACACATAATAACAATAAATAGTAAAGCAAATATGAGCCAATAATGTTTTCACAAATAATATTAATTAGATGTCACCCAATAAAAAGTTTAAATTATAAGTTTCAAATTTCAACGCTTTTCTATTGATATTCTATCATCAAAATATTGACTTTATCATTTTTTAGACATAATTCCTGCGACAGGCTCAGATTAATAAAGTCAAATGGTGACAGACTGGCCGTGTAATAATTGTCTAATGCAGTATCTAAGATTCAATAATAAAAAAAAACTAAATCTATTTTCAATTTGACAACAGACTTCAACCATAAATAAAAGAGTTCGTGTGTATAGGCTTGTCAAGCAAAATCTCCTAGTGTGTGTGTTGTAGTGTGTGTAATGTTATATTTGTTAAAAAAACTGTATCTTCTTATGTCAATAGGTTTAGAAGACATAGTTGAAAATATTACCTGCTTTATTATTTTCATAATGAAAAAATATATTCTTAAGTAAAATATTACTTTATTTATGAAATTGACTTCCATCCAATTAACGTACAATATACTATGTACTATCAGGGAAGTTGATTCATAGGCATTAGGCAGATGGGGTCTATCGTAATTTGCTCGAGTTATATCAAACCCAGCCAACGGATCATAACTAACGTCAAATTGACATAATCCGACCAAATGACGTAGGTCCGTCAGCTGCCTATGAATCCATTTCTTCGATGGTACCTACAGTGTAGGTCCTACACCTTGATTATATTTTGATGTTGTGTGATATTGCTATTGCTATTATAGTAATTGACTTTTCTGGTCAAATATTGATAGCAGTTTTTATTTCATGATAATAATTATCGTATTACATCAGCTGAAATATGAAATAGATAAACTTATTATTATGTCCTAGGATAGGGCCTTGCGGTACTCCCGGTACTCTGGTCTCTGGAATTGAACAGTGCCAAATGACGATAAAATAAATTTTTAATTATTATATTTTAACAATCATTTATTTATGTATTATATTTTTTATATATTAACAATTATCTATAGCGAAACAAAGAAAACCGCTTTGTTAAAAAACTCAATTTCATATTCCATACCGTTAAAAAATCAAAACTAAAACTTCACTTTATTTACAAGACATACAGCTCGATCCAACTTTATTTCTCAATCAAACCACAAGATGTTACTGTTGATTTCATGCTTGACTTTTCTAAGTAATATCTGTTATTAAAGTTAAATTATGTCAACGCGAGCATTTTCATACAAATCCATGTTCAAACTATATTGCATTTGTCAAAATTTAGCTGTATTAAATTGCTAAAATTTTAGTCAATATCCAGTTTTTTGAAAGAGCCTTCTACTCCTTGGAAGATGTCTGATATAGTCTTTGCCCTTCCTGGTCTGAGAGCTTCATTCACTCTTTTCTTGTTATCATTTTCGAAGAAATTTCCTGCTGCTTCTACAAACTTAATTGTTTCAGCTGTAACAAAAATATTTTAATTATCTTACTAAGAAGTGATCACAACTTTGCGACTTTTGAGGGCCTATTTTTATTAATCGCAATCTAATGTTATGTGTTTTCAAGGGTACCTACATCTTTTATATTTTTACTAATGTTTATATTATGTCATCTACGTCTTTGGCCCTAAGGTCGTTAGGCATATAAATAAGAATAAGAGTTAATGATAACTTGGTTAATGATAAGATGATTTCATCTTATCAAAAATGGGCGGTTTTTCCATATAGTTTTGTAATAATAAAAAGTACCTTTAATTTCTTCAATTGATTTGTAGTTCCCCCCACATTCTTTTGGAAAGGCAGAGATGGGTACTACTTCTTCAATTGTTTTGGATCCAGCTGTGTGTATTTGGAAGCTATCCAGCAGTTCCTTCTTCATAAACGGCTTCATCATGACGATCAGTCTGTCGATAAAACTCGGGGCGTTTATGAAGTGCATTCCTTTTAAATTGAGGAACAAAGCTTCCTGAAAACAAATTAAAAAATATGATAAAACCATAATTTTGCTTCATTCTTGTCCCAGCGCGCAGTGGTATGCAATTACGTTAAAATATATAGTTAAGTTACTAGAAGTTTAAATGAATTTAAATAACAATGACAAAAACGAAGATTTAAATAACGTTTAGTATTATGCATTAACAAATTGCTATATTATGTAGGTGCTCTTGCACAGACATGGATTTAAGATCACTCTGACTTAAATATCATTATTGTTCACACAGACATGTTTTATAAAACCCATGCTTATAAAACCCATGCTTATAAAACCCATATCTGGTCATTTGTGTTAATAAATAAATGAAGTGTTACCTGTAAATAATAAAGCAGCTGTCTTAAATTAGTAATGTCGATTTTAGTAATGTGCCGTAGAGATACGACGCCGAAGTCCACAACCAGGACGAGTCCTTTAAAAGTCCCTTCAACGTACTGTTTTAGATCTATCAGTATGAAGACTAATCTGAAAATAGAGACAAAATTTTCTATTAGATTTACAAAATTAGGGGCAAACGAGCAAACGAGTCACCTGATGGAAAGCGTCGCTGCCGAAGCATGGCTCTCTGTGGGAGGGCCATGCTTCGGCGCGAATGGGCCGGCTCGACCGGAGAACGGGCTCACAGAAAACCGGCATGAAACAGCGCTTGCGCTGTATTTCGCCGAGTGAGTGAGTTTATCGGAGGCCCAATCCCCTACCCTATTCCCTTCCCTACCCTCCCCTACCCTATTACCCTACCCTAGCTATTACCCTATTCCCTCTTAAAAGGCCGGCAACGCACCTGCAGCTCTTCTGATGTTGCGAGTGTCCATGGGCGACGGAAGTTGCTTTCCATCTGCGACCCGTTTGCTCGTTTGCCCCCTTATTTTATTAAAAAAAAAGGAACTACCGTCGCCCATGAACACTCCCAACATCAGAAGAGTAGCAAGTGCGTTGTCGTTTTTCTTAGGTTTTATCATTTAAACACAACTACTTTACATTCTTATCAATTCTAGAGCCTTGCGCGCTATACATTCGATAACTTTATTCAGAGCTGGGAATTTTAGTATCTATTTTTGTTCCAAGGTTTTTTTATTTAGTAGTATATGTTTATGAATTTTTTACCTCATTTTATTAACTACTAATTATTGTTTTCCGCAACAGGTTGCGCCGAAATTCAAATGTATTTCATGAAAATCGGCATATAGTCAAAATATACTGTGTCAATACTATGTTCACTGCATTATTCTATATATTTACCTTATCCACAAGCCGAAATCAAACACTTTGGGATCGACATTTATCATACGTATAAACATAACAGTGTCTCCGTCGTTTGATAGAGTCGGCAAAAATGTCATTAGCCTGAAAATATAAATGAAAATATGTGTAATATAAAAAAGCCTTTTGAAGGCCTTAATAAATAATATATTCAGTTACTGGTATTACTACCTATATAGAGTTTATTTTGTTTTAAGGTATATTTGTATACAAAACGTTATCGCCCGATTTTAGCAGATGCACCCTCATACTAATTAGTGTCAATCGTAAGTTCTTAGAGCTAGATACCCTTAATGCAGCCGCTGGACGACTCTTCACCTTAGGGGCGGTTGGTGAAAACGGGCATTACTCGTATATGTTCGTACTATCTTTCTCAATATTGAATTGAAAACTATCACAGTATAAAACTTACACATTGTTGAGAGCTTCCCGTATACTGGAGTCTAATTTCCGATCCTTGAAGTAGCAAGCGAACAGCGTGTTGAGAGTGTAGTGGAGGTCCAAAACCTGCTTAGTCATACCGGTACTACGACCGCAGCAGTGGTAGGCCAAGATAAGATCTAAATCTGTAAAGGAAACATAATTTTTTGTGAGTAGGATAACCGGTTAAATATGTCGTTTTGACCAAAAAAATATTATTTCCTATTTTTGGGCACTTGAATGTCCGTTTTCACCAACAGCACCATAATGCCAATTTATCCAATGTTAATATGCCACCTAAGTTCAGCGTTGTTGACAATTCAAGAGATTTCACTAATATTTATGAGTCTTATTGGCAGCAAGTTTGGGACTTTTATTTTAGGATGCGTTTGGTGAAAACAGGGATTAGTCTTTTACCATCTCATAACTTTAGATTTGTTAACCAATTGTTAACGATATATCTCTAGGTTTCTACTTTAAATAATTTTTGTACGTAATACAAAACTTCTGTTTTTATTATACTTTTGCATTAGATTTACGATAAAATCTTAGTACGTAGTTCTAGTAGTAGTCTGTATAGTACTCGAATGTAAAATCCGATGTATCACTTTTATACCTTATTACAAAGCAAATAAAGTCGAATTGTGATACAATCTTATATCGACTGACTGTACGCACGATTTTAAGTACCCTTTGTATGTTAATAGGTATATAATAATAATCATTAACCCGTCGATACTCGATCGTGGGAAAACGAGACACAAAAAAATAGACATTCTATTGTGTCTCGGATGCCGGTGTCCGTCTGGGGCTTGATGAATTAATACGTTTGTGAGCGTTTCTTCAATCTTGAGAAGAATTTGTGGGTAAGAATATGCGTGGGAGGCAGCTCAAAGGAAGATCTTCCGCCACAAATTATTTAACTATTTTGGTTCAAAAACTATATTATTACAGTTACGATTTTTGACGAGGTTTTATTTAACGGAAAATTACTATATTTTCAACCCTCCAAAACGAATATAACTTCACAAATTAATGATTACTTAAGGGCAGGTTCTTCCTAAATTAGCAGGTCGATGTCTGTCAGTGCGAATATCGACGTAAATGACATTAAAATAACATTCATATCAGCGCACCTTGTACGGTGGCGGTTACGACGCTCGCCGCGTCCATGATAGGAGAAAAAACCTTTTTACTCAGATAAAAAATATTATAACTAAACATGTATCCAATCATTTCCCTGTAAAATTTTAATAGTATTCGAACTGTCCAAATTATTTTTTGATTGAGTAAGTCCTATAAAACTCAAAATGTTTTTAAAATCGAGGTTGTTTCGGTCTTTTTTTTAACGAGTAAAATTATCTGTATTGTGTTTCTAACCAAAAAAGTCACTAGTTAAAAGATGTATCTATACATGTATATATTTTTCAGTTTTTTGAATGGCGCTTTCTTTAAAAATTACTCATTCTAGAAACGTGAATTTGGAATAACGGGCCCTTAAATAATTGACTATGAAAATTCGTTTTTTTTTCTGCCAAAAATGTTTAAACTTTAAGTTAATCGAGAGATTACTATGAGTACTTAATTCTGATTTTAATTGCATCCATCTCAGGATTATAACGGTCAGTGACCTGTTAAGTCTTAACGAATTTTGGGTGCTTTTCCACCAAGAGAGAGTGTTGCAAGGAATGTGTTGTTATTTGTTTTTGAGAAGCAATATAAAAATCGCTTACTGACCAACGTTACGAGGTGTAATGTAACTATTACACAGCGAGCATTCGTGCAGTTAGTACGTCGTGTTACGTGTACTATGGGTACGGTTATTATACCTCGTAACGTTACTGACTTCGCTAAAAGCAGCGATGAAAAACATATTTCTCGCAAAGCAGCTCCGGCAGAAACGCAGCCTAAGGGTCACCGCAGATATACAATTTCAAGTTGGCCGACTATCGTACAACTAAATTCCGTAGTTTCACAATTTAATTGGACAACTTTTTAATTGTGGGTAATCGGAAGGGAATCGCGGTTCTGATACGATTGGTGTCCAATTATTTAGTTGTAAAATTTAGTTGGATGCAATGTGCGAGCTCTCATAAGTCGCTATAGCTATTGGTATACTATGCGATTTAGTTGGCCAACTTAAAATTGTAAGTCTGCGGTCGCTCTAAGGGTCAGCACTCAGCGAAGACAGAACGGAGCGCAGCGGAGAGGATTTTATTATCGCAGTTGAAAATAAACTAAAGTGCAAAGATCAACAAAAATCGAAAATAGGCGGGAACTTTAGTGATGTAATAATTTTAAAGTTTATTTTCAAGTGCCTTAATAAAATCCTCTCCGCTTCGTTCCGCTGACCCTAAAACGAAGAAAGAGCCAATGATTTTGACAGTGACAATATTATTTTCATCTAATCATGATGATATACCTGTGATGTGTTCTGCTGGCAAATGCGGCTGAGTTTGGAGCCATTGTCTCAGCTCCTTAACATCCTCGGGTTTGATATCCTTGTTCTTGACATATTCCTTCTCCACTGGAAATTGTTGCAGCTCGCAGCCAACCATTTTGCTGAAAAAATAAAAAAAAATAACTTTTATGTTTTTTTTTTTCATTATTAACGACAAAGGTCGCTATCGGCTAGCAACCGCCACGTAATTATGTTTATGTAAATAATTTTATTAAAAGAACTAAGAAGTAATGGTAAATTGTAATGATATAGATAGAAGTATCAATGATGCATGTTTTTACGTTTAAATTTTCCAAATTTTTAATGCTTCAAATGTTATTATTTAAGGTAAAATTATGTCACGCTTTTTCCTCGACATGCTGGGTCTATTAAATTCGTCTAGGCCTGCTATTTATAGAACTCGGAGGCCGAGGTTATTTTTGGTTAATGACAATATTATAGCGTAAGAAAAGTTATTGTGTTGTTTATATTAATTTGATACTTATGTAAGATCTTAATTACTCTTTCTAATTAGGATATTTACGCAACATACAACTATTCAAGATTCGCTGCCTTATATTCTTTTACAAATTAAAGTTTAGTTGGGAATTAACGTATAACATTTTAATGTATGACTATTATTATTATGAGGTACTTAAATATATTGCGGTTTTAATGTATTTGGTTGTTTTTGGGATTATTTTATGTCTTGCGTAAATGACGTAAGTGGGAATTAAGTAACGATTTGAAAATTGACGTTTTTTTGTATAAGTGGGTGCTTTGGGAACGGAAAAATGATTTGAAATAAAAAAAAAGTGGATTTAAAATGCACCCAGAATATTAGCCAGATGATGAAGTAAATAAGTTACAAGGTTTTTTCAAATTATAAGGGAAAAAATAAGTAATTACTTTTATGTTACAAAATGTTAGTTCTTCATTCTTCATCTTCATCTACTTACGTCTTCAATTTTATAGAACAATCGATTATATCAAAATTCACACGCTTTTAACCACTTAAGTTTTTTGAGATCATAACCAATTTAATTAGTCTAATTTTCTAAATTTTACTTAGTATAAACTCTTAAATGAAGTGTACCTATTTTTTTTCTCAATAAACAAGATGATATTTGTTAGTAAAATAATCATTGGCCTGAGCCCCTAGCCAAGACTTTACTTTTATCGCTTCTTTATAGGATCGCCGATTAAAATGTATGGAATTGACATTACACGAGTCGAACGTCAACTTCATATTATTATCGAACGTTTATGTCAATTCCATACATTTTTATCGGCGATTCTATGAAGAAGCAACAAAGAAAACGTCTTGGCTAAAGGGCCTGGCGCTAATAATACCGAAAAAGGCGCTAAATACTGCGTAAGGAAGCTGTAGATCTTTTTCAACATAAAACCCCTATAGATAGTAAGGAACCCTTCCTGCAACCATACGCTGGTCTTTTTACTGCAATTACGCATACAATTATATTCCACCAAAAACATTTCATGTAAAATGTTACCTCGACGACCACAAAAGGTTTGCCTTGTGAAAAAGACATCAAAGATACCAAATTTCGGCTTTCTAGCACTTCAGGAAGTAGCCAAACATTTTGATGATCATCAGTGTGTCAGTGACGAAATCGGCGTATTTTAGATTATATAAAATCTAAAGTATTAAAGTTGTTCAATTGAGACTTTATATGCTTAATAAGTCTATTGATGACATTATATACTGTATAAATGTGTATAAAATATGAACTATCTGCTACAACGGAAACCAATTCTATGAAGGTTCAAAAAAACAGCGAAACACTTCGAGAAAAGATAGGTAGTGCCCTTGTGCTTCGCTTGGCTCGTCTCGGCGGGGACACAACCGTGTCCCCAGATTATTACAAATTGTACATTCATCCCACATAATATAATTACGTACTTATAAACACCGCATCATGTACTCATCAAGTACCATGTGTATTATTGTGTACGTAATTGTTTGGTTTTCTGTCATACTTTATAATTAGCAGACTATCAACATAATTGAACCTGGAAGGTCTCTTATATTTGAGTAGCTGTTATTTACATTTCAATACGTCAATCAAATCATTAGCGAAAACGTCCCTAAAAATCTGCTAATGTCATAGAATCAGGCTTTATTTTGCGGAATTCCCAAGCATAACATTATGTATCCATACCTAATCCATACCAATATTATAAATGTAAAAGTGTGTCTGTCCGTCGATTACTTCTTCACGCCCAAAAACCACTTACGGAATCGATCTTACTGAAGTTTGGTATAGAGATACTTTGAGTTCCGGGAAAGGACAAAGGATACTATTTAGCCAGAGAAGTGTACGGTTCTCTAGTAAAAAACTGCGAAATTGATCATAACAAGTCATGCTTTAGAGTTCACATAGCATGTGTTTAGAGATACGATTGCTCTATCACGGTTAGTTTCTTAGGTAGAGCCGTACCAAAATCTAGGAACAATATTTGGTACCAGTTCCTTAATTTGAAATCTCTACTACGAATTAATTGCTCTTTACGGGCTAGCACACTGTGAGACATCTTGCGGGTCTTTTAAATTAGGTATTTTGGCGAGGGGTACCTTTAAGTAGGTACTCTATTCTTATGGGCTTCCTAACTCTTGCATTTTGAAGACCGTCATCCAAATCTCTAATGAGAGATCTATCTTCTCTGTTATCATCAATGACATTTTAAATCTCTCTCCGTTTAAAGGGAAAAAAAAACAAAATACGTGTGACACTCGAGGACTGCAGAGGTAAAGCTTTTGCATAGCATCTTTTATCAACTTTTGTATTATATAAGTACTCTTCTTTTTGCTTCTATTACCTTATCTTATCTTACTCACTACAACCCAACTGTAAAAACTTGTAAATGGCTATTTATTTTTAACTTTGTCATTATTCAGATTTGTTTAGCTGTAAGTTTTTCTGTACAAATGAAATGAAATAAAAAAATAAAAAAAAATGCAATTATAATTCGCATACGTCTAATCGCACGCACACAAATACCCTGCCGAAGGCAACGCCGCACCGACAGGTACAGCGGGGTGGCAAGCAGGAGTGGGGTGTGTAAGGTTTTTTTTTCGTTACGGAATTTCTTGATTCGGCCGCCGTGCTCAAAACCCGCGATAAAAGCTACCTATGCAATAGCTTAAAAATTCTACCCGTTGCCAGAGATGCAAATGACAATACAGGCTATGGGCTTCTCTCTGAGAGAGCATCCTTTCCTTCTTTTTTGAAGAAGCAGGCTTCGCCACTGTTAGGTATTTGTATGTAACATATTTTTGTTGGTCGGCAACTGGCCAGGGAATTTGGATGTGTGAGCTCACCAAATAATAATAATATCTATGGACGCTTTTACACCACGTCAGTCTGGCCCCGTGGTAAGTACCTGATGGACTTGTGTTACTGCTACCAGACAACGGTAATATTATATTTAATACTTTTTTACTATGCATGTATTTAAGATTTTTATTATATGATACACATACTTAATAGTTAATACACATCCATGACCCAGGAACTTTGAAAACTTTTTGTTCCGTCGCGGGCGGGATTCGAACCCGCGACCCCCGGCTTGAGCTACCAAGTACCAACGCGCTCACCACTGAGCCACAGAGGTCGTCAAAAATCAACTCAAGTCAAGTGATATTGACAAATATTTATCACGGACACACAGGTAGTAAAGTATGGATCATCCGTTTACCAAATTAGATGCAAATTAGTGACAATGTTAAAAATAAACAATGTGTCCGGAGTTTTAGCAGACATACAATAACTACCTTTCGCACATACCTAAGTATCTATGGTTACGCAAGTATAATATTATGTCGTTTAGTATTGTAGTACTTATAGGTAATAAAGTATAACTGTTAACATGTAAAATAAAAATATTCCAGTACTTTCCACTTAGTATGTTCAGTTGTTTGTTTACTAGATACTCCTATTGACTATAGGTCTACCAGGATCTGATGGCAAAAAGTGAGAAAAGAAATTGACTCTAGCAATATCGGGGTAATTGGAATAAAACATTTTGATTCTTTTTTTTTCCTTATAGCGGCTGATTCTGTATGTGAAATTTTTATATTTGCATGTTGCAAATATAAAAATTTATCCAACGATCAAGGATTTGTTTTGAAAATCTGCCATCCAAATTTGCCATCAGATCCTGGTAGACCTATTTTTCTTTATTTGCACTCCAAAATTTGCGCATTCCGAAACTACTAGAAAAGCAGGAGGTCCTGGGAAGGAACAAGACTTAAGGGGCCGGGTGTTATCGAAATTCTCATACAACGTAATACCAAAATCATTTTCTCATTTAATAATAATAATAATAATAATAAGCGTTTATTCAGCACATACACATTTCTCATACGAAAATAATTAACATGTTTTTCAGCTTGTTTTTTGAGTTATTTTTCAGCTTAAAATAGTAATTACCTAGGTTGCTGCACAAAAATTAACTACAGAATATTTAAACACTAAAAATATTTTTTAGTGTTTAAATATTTGTAAACTTGTTGTCAACAGCAATATCATTGGTCAACAGACTTCAACCATAAATAAAAGAGTATAATTCGTATGTATAGGCTTGTCACTCAAAAATCTGTCATTTTTCCTAGTGTGTGTGTTGTAGTGTGTTAATGTTTTATTTGTTAAAAAAATGTATGATAAAAGCATAATTTTAAAATAATATTAGCTCGATGCACTCCTTTACCATATAAACTATAACTGTGCAAAATTTCATTCACCTACGTTTCCCCATTTTTCGTCAAAAGGGATACAAAGTTTTTCGCTCGCGTAGATTATTATTGATCGCAAGATATTTTTAACCCGGTCTACTTTAATTTTACAAAGGACAGGAATTTTAAATGATGTTTGTACCCATGTTTTGATCAAGACATAAATATTATGTTAATGTATAATTACTAATAATAATACGTATTTTAATTGGACAATACAATAATTAATCTAATAAGGTCTGTTCAGTTTGATACAATTTTTTTCTTAACTGTTGGGGTATCCATTTATTCAGTTGTTAGCAAAATGTTTGCTTCATGTAACCTATAACTTTAAGGGCAATGCCAGTCAGTGGTGGATGACTATGGTTATTATTATAATATAATAATAATAATATACATCTAATATTACAAATTAAAAAAATTGGGTTCAAAGTTTACACATAAGGCGCGTTTTGTTTAAGTAACTAATTTAACAACGACATATTTTCACATATAAATAAATTACCCTGTATATTATGTAAAAAATAAATTTTATTTCACGGTGTAGTGCTGCACAGTATATACAAAATTATAAAAAATTAATACCACAATTTTTTTTTATTATTTTATTAAAATGTAATAATTATGCATTATATTATAAAATCATAACTTAGTGTAAATAACGTTTTAATGACTTTAAGTTAAAATAATTCCTAAGTGTAAATATTTAGGTCCATAATTGTTGTCAAGGTGTGTCGGGGGACCGCTAATGTAGATGTTTGATAACAGGGTCAGTTCACAGCGAAACGAATCGAGACAATCAGCAACTTGGCGATACAAAAGCAAAAGTCGCTGTTGTCGTAGTTTACTTGGCGGTCTCCCAACAAACCTTGACAATTATAGACTAAAATATTACTTTACACTTAGGAATTATTTAAACTTAAAGTCAGTAAATATTATTTCATTACTTTTTAAAGTTTTTTGGCGGGGGTTTTCTTAAATTTCTTAATTTAATTTTATTATGATACGGAACCCTCCGTACGCAAGTCCGACTCGCACTTGGCCGATTCTTAGTTATTACATTATTATGTAACAACTAAAAACCTGCCCATTGGCAAGTTTTTAAATGTGTGCAAATTACACTTTAGAATTATTATCGTCTATTTCTGTTCAGTGCCGATGTGTGACTAACTAAAAACCGGTCCGCCATTTAAAGTCCTTCTATTTTTGAAGTAACATCATAGTAGGTAACCATGTTTGTTTCAATTTTAAAGTCAACAACATAGGAAGTAAGTTCAAATCAGTATTGTACTATCAGAGAAGTTGATTCATAGACAGATGGGGGACCTACGTAATTTGGTCGCGATATGTCAAACCCAGTCGACAGATCACAATTAACATTGAAATGACATGATCCGACCAAATGACGTAGGTCTGTCAACTGCCTAGGAATCAATTTCCTCGATGGTACTATAGTAATGACCGGTTTACATTATTCCAGTGATGGATTCCTACTGCTATAATACAGCCGAGCACTGGAATGTACTGGAATACAAATCAGTGCTTTCCAGTGCAGCCCGGTACCCGTTTACATTATTCCAGTAGAAATTCAGCGCTAGATTGGACCACTGGATAGGAATAATGTATACCCGCTGTAATTTGTCATCGTTGGTATATTTAAATAAATTCTTATAACTGAAGCTACTTTTGAGAGGGACAATATTTGAATTAAAATGTAGAGACAAAAGTATTGTGAATAACAATAGGCTACTTGACCCACTTTTTTTCTTCATTCTAATTGCTTCTTAATCATTCATTTTCACAAAAAAAACTAATATTTTAATATTTTAAGGAGTAGAAACCCATAAAAATGTTGATTGAAAAATATGCCTTTTAAATGGCGCCGAAAATACTGTCCGCCATAGTGTGACGTCATATTTTTTGTATTTTATACTTTCTTTATTGAAAAAAATTGTACGTGCTAAACGTACACGTCTAACAGTGCCAAAAAGATTAGAAAAGAATTTAGAAATCATTTGTAATGAAACTTTTGGAGAAAAGATTTGGTTATATCATTTCCCAACTACAATAAATGGAGATAATATATAAAACTGATGTTTTATTTGAATTATTCAAGAAAATATATTTTTCAAATCCTTCTAGGCTTATTCTTATTATTTATGTACAGATAAACTTACATATAACGAGCGCGATAAATAAAAGATATTAAATTACTAGTGTGATGACGTCACATCCAAATCGGAAGTACCGCAAAAGCGTATTCGTCAGTACAAATTAAAAAATATAAAATCATATTTTCAAATCGACTTTATTTATCAATCATAAGCTTTTATTTGATGATAAGGGTGAAATACGGTTTCCTAGGCCAAGTTCTACTAGAAATATGCATTTGTTCAATGAAATTGAATATAGGTCAAGTAGCCTATTTAAAGACTTGATATAACGAATATTTAAAGTATTTAAATATTTAACACCACCTTATTTATATGAGCGTTTCACTAATTTCGCTTACATTGCAAATAAAACGAAAAATGCAGGTAAAATTTAACATGCCAAAATTAAAGTAAATTTTAAAGCTATGTTTATGACGACAGGAAAAACGGTTTGTTTTAAAGATTGAAAAAATAAACTTATTTTTTCAGGAAAAAAACCTTAAATACAAAATATACAGTAAACAGTAAAAGTACGGTGCAAAAGTAAACTTATTTTTTTAGGAAAAATAACTTTAATACAAATACAGTAAACAGTAAAAGTATGGTGAAAAAATAAACTTTTTTTTTAGGAAAAAACCTTTAATATAAATTATACCTACAGTAAACAGTAAAAATACGGTACCTTTTTTCGGGCGTTGATATAATCTCGAATAACTGATTTCACGTTCTATCAACTTCGCTCACAACATTATAATGGCCATAGCATAGAGATATACTTCTGCTTGAATATGTAGCGTTTGTGTGTGATGTGATCGGCTAAGTTTTAGAATATTTATACTTGAAATTATCATCATGATGACTTGTTTTTGCACTGAGTTACAGCAATTTTATCATTTAGACATTTAGTACAGTATCTACATACTGCTAACGAGTAATGACCAAGTAACTAGTACTTACTACTAAGTAGCTTTTCATTGCTATATATACTACAGGCCCATGTCGAAAATGGATGGGTCATATGAACCACCTGGTGACGTACATAGGACGATATAAGAGCATAAAATAATAAGATTCAGCACTATGCCGTCACTTGTAAGCTGTCCAACTGAGTGCTGGTGAGAATTCAAAAGTGCAGGTAGAGTGGGTACATTTTGGTCATAATATATTTTTGTACGGCATTTTTACCATCGATAGATACATGAAAAATAATAAGAAAGCGCGCAGTGCCGTACAAAAATAGCGCACACAAAGTCGGTATTTTTTTTCTGAAAATTTCCAGGGTATGAAACTGATGCCGTACAGAATCAAATGACCAAACATTTGATTATGTACGGCATCAGTTTCATACTGTTTGAATACAGCTTTGAATCAATAATTCCGCAACGCCGTACACAAATCATTCGACAAGGGGAAAAAATCGAGGGTTACAACCCCCTCTCTTTCCGTGGTCCGGGGGGGGGGGGGGGGTCATAATATGAAAATATACGGCTTCAGTTCCAAACATTATTTTAGCACTTAAAAGTAAGTACTATTAAAAATAATGCCGTCAAAAAATTATTGTTCATTTTAATAATTATCTTAATTTCATGCTATACCCAATTTATAAAAATGAAATAAAATAATAATAATAATAATAATAATAATAGCAAAATACAATTGTTATATAGTATTGCCGTTCAAAAAAAAAATGTTCCAAAAAATTATATAGAAATACAAAAACTGAAATTTTAAATATTCATAGATTGATAAAATAAAGCAATTTTCTACATTTTTCCCTGGTTCTAAATAGTATTAAGATAAATAAATTAGGAAAAAATTATGCCGTACATTTTAATGCAGAGTAAGCAAAGTTCCGTACAATTATAGAGCAAAAATAGGCAGAATTTGTGTTTTTTTTATGGGAGATTAATTATTTCTTTTATTAAAATTTTATTATTAATTATTAAATTATAAATAAAATTGAGTATTTTGTGAACATTTTAGGTGTCTAGCTGTTGCCATTATTGATATCGAGCAAAAAATTACAAAAAAAAAAAACACGTTTGTTGTATGGGAGCCCCCCTTAAATATTTGTTTTACTATGTTTTTAGTATTTGTTATTATAGCGGCAACAGAAATACATAATCTGTGAAAAATAAAAATCTCTAGCTATCACCGTTCTTGAGTAACAGCCTGGAGACAGACAGACGGACAGACATCGAAGTCTGAGTAATAGGGTCCCGTTTTCACCCTTTGGGTACGGAGCCCTAATAAAACAACTATTTTTTAGAAAAATTCGATGTAATTATTTAAAGATGATATGAAGATAATACAAAATAAGGTGTTTACTAATTTGATATTTTTATTACTTTTTTATCAACATGAACTTTCTGATTTACGACGGCATTAACTTTTTATAATTTATTGCATTAAGTGCAAAAAGACTGCTGTATAAAAATATATCGTTATGAACTTCACCTAACATTTCGTTATATGGATTTTTCTCACATTTTGTTCTATGGATTTTTCCTTGAGTTTTTTTCCCCCTACAAACCTTTGGACCAACGAAAATGTACGGCATGTAAAAAAATAAAAAATATGATCTATATTATACTTGATACTTTCAAAATAAATTAATTTCATGTTGTTTCAAATCACCCCCCCCGGACCACGGAAAGAGAGGGGATTGTAACCCTCGATTTTTTCCCCTTGTCGCATGATTTTTGTACGGCGTTGCAGAATTATTGATTCGAAGCTGTATTCAAACAGTATGAAACTGATGCCGTACAGAATCAAATGACCAAATTTACCCTGGAATTATTCAGAAAATAAAAAAAATACCGACTTTGTGGCGCACCACAGTGTATTTTTTGTCCAAAAAATTGGCCATGCCTTTTTTTTTGGAAATCTCATCCAGAAATGTTATTTAAATAATTTATTTGTATTTACATGCGTTAATTTCTTATTATGAACAATAAAAAAACACTTTTTTTTTTCACTAAAATTAAAAATTGCCATAACTTTTTAAATATTTAATTAATTGTCTCCTTGATTATTCTGATCGACAATAATAAAAAAACACACAATTTAACTTGATTTAAATATTTCTTAAATAAGTGTTTAAAGATTTATTTACGATTTATGTTTTTTTTTTCTTTATTTTTTTATGAACGTATTTCTTATTATTTGGATTTTATTTTTATATAGAATTGTTACTTAAATGTACTAGAATTCGTGTAAAAAAATTTAGATCCAAATAATAAAGGGCACCGAAGTTAGAGGTTTCTAAAGTTTTCTATGGTAACTATGGTTTTAGGGTTGTCAATATTTCTATATCAAATTTTTTCCTCATTTGAACTTTGTTTTTTTTTATTCCTGACTAAAACTTAAACAGAAGGTTAGAGATACTGCATTGAGTCACTACAGTGACTCGATAAATCGAGAAAATATTTTATTAATGCCGTGAAATATTTTTGAGCAGAAACAAAAAAAAAGGTTACTTTATATTTTAGTTTTTAATATAAGTAAAGCAATATGCTATTACAAAAGTAAATTTGCAGTTTTCATATTATTTTGACCTGTCAATCCTACAATACTGACTTGGATTTTTTTTAACAAATTAAAACTTTTCTAATGTACACATGGTGACACATTTAAAATCTTTTATATATTTCCGGTATAAAATGGTCTCATATAGATTTAACTATAACCGGAAATCTATTGTTTAATAGGTAGCCGGTGCAGACCGGGTCCGGATTCAGATTTTATTACCTGGTTCTAAAACGTCACGTGAACCGGGTGTCCGGGTTCCAAGTAAAAAAATGAACATTTTAAATAATTTTATTGTGTAACGTATTATAACAAGGAAAATATTAGGTATTTACAACGCCTGATAATAATTTGTTTAGAAAATATAAAAAAATATCAGACTTTCATTGAACTTAAAATAAATCTTTAGAATTAAAAAAAATTATGTTTGTTTGTGATACCAAAACGATCAAATTAAGATCCAGAGAAATTGAATCTCACGCGAGCGAAGCCGCGTGCAACAGCTAGGTAATGGAATAAAACTTTGTTTTCACTTGAAATTCCTGAAATAATACTCTACCAAACACAGTGTTTCGAGTTTCGACTAGTACATGCGAACAAGACAATATATTTTTACTTATTTATATTATTTATGTATATTCAAGGCATGTTAGATTTTTTATTCTAAAATAAATCTGTACACTTAAATATATTTTAGATCGATAATTTTAACAAATATGGAACACGGCGGAGGTACATCATATAATATGCAGTATAATAAACATAAATAACCAAAAACATAAAGGTTCAAACCAAATAGTGACCTTGAGCTTCTCAGTATCTTACTGACTTCAAAACTCAATATAAGAGTGGAACAGTAGTGAAGCAAAGGGGAGCAGAGTAGTAAGGTATAACGCGAAGAAAATGTAAACTGTGGATAACATAATGAATTTCCACGCGGGCGGAGTCGCAGGCAGCAGCTAGTAAGTAAAAAGACTATTACTATTTGTTTTGTTGAAGTTACGAACTTCAATAGAAAAATGAACATATAAAAACCTACTTCAAATATTATTCAACTATGCGATGACAACCCTATCCAAAATAATATAAAGTTGAATAACTCCGATACCCCGCCTCATTTGGATCCCATTTTTTTTTTGGTTATAAGTATCAATAAAAAGATTATTTCAGTCTTAGTTTCAAATCCAAATATGAAATAACATGGTGTTAAAAAAATTAAAACATAAATTCACAAAATCAGTCATAAATACGTTATCGTGAACAAACAAAGCTTGAGTGTTTTTCGCTATCGTAGGTCTTTTAAGACACTATTAAGACCAATTAATAAAATCTTAAAAGAATATCAAACTTTTGAGCTATAACTGTTTCTATGTTTTTTCTGGAAACCATAGAATTTTTTTTCAAGTACTAATTTGCATTATTCTATATGAAATGGGCAGTCGGGTGTTCTCGTCCTGCATTTATAATCACAAATCCTATAAAATTAAGTAATAAAAACGGCATGGCCAATTTTTTGGACAAAAAATACACCGTGCGCACTATTATTGTACGGCACTGCGCGCTTTTTTATTATTTTTCATGTATCTATCGATGGTAAAAATGCCGTACAAAAATATATAACCAAAATGTACTCACTCTACCTGCACTTTTGAATTCTCACCAGCACTCAGTTGGACAGCTTACAAGTTTCGGCATAGTGCTGAATCTTATTATAATATGCTCTTATATCGTCCTATATACGTCACCAGGTAGTTCATATGACCCATCCATTTTCGACATGGACCTGTAGTCTAATACCTAACTCTATTTCTTTCGGTTCCTCTATAAATACCTTTATATTCATGTTCTAATACGTTATTAGAACATGAATAAAGTGTAGTAGGTTATTTTTAACCGACTTCCAAAAAGGAAGAGGTAATACGTTCGGCTGTATGTATTTTTTATATTTAATTTTTGGTACTTAAGTACTGTGGAAACTCATAGCTAGTATTTGATTGCCCTTTTATTCTATTTCTATCGTCTATTCTATTCTATTAGACCGTCATCCTCATCTCAAAATGTAGAGACATTTTATAAGGATTTGGACTTCCCTCTTCAGAAAAATCTGTCTACGCTACTGCTGCTGTACGAAGTTAAGAGTTTAAAGGCCTGTTTCACCACTTCCTGATAAGTGCCGGATAGGCTAACCACCACTTAACTTGACGGATAGAGTATATCAGTCAAAAAAGTTGTGGATAGCCTATCCGGCACTTTATCTAGAAGTGGTGAAACAGGCCCCTCAGTACAGTACGGGGAGATGATATTTCATTATAATATTTCGTATCAATTTCCTCCTAATAGAAACCTTCCCTGGACTTCCGCAAACGTTTCAAGACTAAAATCAGCCAAATTGGTTCAGCTGTTCTCGAGTTTTAGCGAGACTAACAACATTTTAAATATTTTTTTATTTATATACTTGCTGACCCGGCAAATATTGTTTTGCCCATATAAATTATAAGTACTCGCACAAACACTGTGACACGAGAATTTTATATATTAGAAGACTTTAGATGTTGTATAATAATAAAAATTAAAACCTTTAAAAGTTATTATTATTATCAACGATTCAGCATTAATACCCCAGTCAAGTTAGACATTTGAGGTTGCATAAATTCGCACCAAGCTGGAAATCGGTTATATTATTTAAAATGTGATTACGAATAAAATTCGAAAGTTTTCCTATAATTCCCATGTCTGCTAAACTTTTTATTCAAGGTGAAAGGTCCAAAAAATTACTTTTTCATGATTTTTGGCGAAACGGTAAGTTTTTTTTTTCATAAAAATACCTCAGATAAAAATTGTAGGCCATAAAATTATCTACAAAAATGTATTAATACTTTTTTCATACTAGTGACCATTTTTGAAATTTAACGATTCGAAAAGTTGTAAAAGTTGTTTTTCTCATAAAACAGTTAAAAAGTAATCTTTCCGTGCTATTACTTACATAGTGTGTTCTACATACTATACAGGGTGTAACAAAACTAAGTGATAATATTTTAGGGTTTGTATGTGTCCCTTATATTGAATTCACCGTGACAGTACTCAGCGATAAAAGAGCAATTTTTTTGTGATTTGTATTGGCAAGCGCCCAAACGTCAAGAAATTTCCCATACAAAGGTTTTAAAAAAGTTACTCTTTCAGCGCTGCAACTTTCACAGTGAACTCAATACAAGGGACTCATATAGGTACACCCTAAAGTATTATCACTTATTTTTGTTACACTTTGTATAAGGGACACATACACCATAAATCACTTTATTTTAATAATTTAATTTTATTTATTTTTGTTATTTTGATTTATTTGTATCTATAGAAATTTTGTTGTGATGTCACACCTTTAGGGCCAACCAACCCACACGTACCACAACCATATCACGTCGCAACGACAAAATTCTGTCAAGTAGTGGTTACGTGTGAATAGTGTCGCTGCAGCTTTTTGTAGTTGCGTTGTGGTAGGTACCGACAAAATATTGACGTGGTTGCGTTGTCGCCAGTAGTAGCGATGTGGTTACGTACGAAAGTCTCGTTGTCTCAGCAAAATATCAGTGCAGCAGGAATGTGGTCGCTGCTATATTGTAATGTTTTCGTTATAATAATCTAAAATTATAATGTCTTAGCAAAATATCAGTGCAGCAGATTCGTGGTCGCTGCTATATTGTAATGTTTTCGTTATAATAATCTAAAATTATAATGTCTTAGCAAAATATCAGTGCAGCAGATTCGTGGTCGCTGCTATATTGTAATGTTTTCGTTATAATAATCTAAAATTATAATGTCTTAGCAAAATATCAGTGCAGCAGATTCGTGGTCGCTGCTATATTGTAATGTTTTCGTTATAATAATCTAAAATTATAATGTCTTAGCAAAATATCAGTGCAGCAGATTCGTGGTCGCTGCTATATTGTAATGTTTTCGTTATAATAATCTAAAATTATAATGTCTTAGCAAAATATCAGTGCAGCAGATTCGTGGTCGCTGCTATATTGTAATGTTTTCGTTATAATAATCTAAAATTATAACATTGTAATGTTTTCGTTATTTCTCTCCGTATTTTCGCTTGTTGTTTAATATTGTGTGTGATTATCAAAATAAACGTCTTATTCTTATTCACTTTGTTTTATTACACTCTGTATAATAATGTTATAAAGAGCTAGGAACTAGGAAGTAAGTACTTGTATTTTTGTGAGTACAGAATAAAAATTTAATAATAATTATTCTACAACATAATAATACAATATTTATTGAAATTTTCCTTGACTACGATGTAAAAATGGTTTCTCTGTTATTAATTACTCACACAAAAAAAACTATGTAGCACTATAAGTATGTTTTCAATCATTTAAATCTAAATGATATGATTATACTGCTCATTTAAATGTCATGAGTTTACTTTGTTTATTCTGGTCTCTGAATATAGATAATAAACGGTGGGAAGCACCTTTTTCATAATTTATTCTTGATTTGTTAGATTTTATGCAGCAAATAAAACGTAAAATTGTAATATCATATCCTTAACCTTTATTATACAATGTAAACACATTTTTTTAAATATAACGTACATACTTATTTCTTACAATATTACAATAACTAAATTAGGTCAAAAATGCCCAAGATTTTCTAAAACTATTTTCAACTAAGTATATACGTAAACTTTTTATACCTGTGCTCAATAAACAGTTTGGTTGGTATTACATTTTTGTTATATTTAATTATGAACGGACTGTATTACTGTCATAAAATTATTAATTTTAGTTTCATAACTAGCCTTTTGGTTTTATAAATAAAGCGATCGAACAACTACCTAACCTAACGTATAATAATTTTATCTAAGACTAAACATAATAGCAATGTTTACGTAATAAAACTGAATATAACTTAGAAATATCAAACACATAAAATAGTCCAAGACCCAGCGACAGCTAGCCGTTTTTAGGGTTCCGTAACTAAAGGTTAAAAACGGGACCCTATTACTGAAACTTCGATGTCTATCCGTGTGTCTGTCCGTCTGTCTGTCTGTCTTTCTCCAGGCTGTATCTCAATAACCGCAATAGCTAGAAATTTTCACAGATTGTGTGTTTCTGTTGACGCTATAACAACAAATACTAAAAATAAAATAAATATTTAAGGGGGGCTCCCATACTGCTTGTTGTATGGGAGCCCCCCTTAAATATTTATTTAGTATAAAAACAAAAAAAAACCCATAGTTGCTGGTCGTTCTTACCTCTACAGGATCATATTACTTAAACTGGAAAACTTTTAGCTTTTATAAAATTACGAAAGTCTGGCTGTCGCTGGCTCTTTATAATAACAAAGGCTATGAAATATTTTATCACCAGTCTAAAGCTAATCTATGTCTAACTTCTTGAATGATCCTTCAACACCTTCGAAGATGTCTGATATGGTCTTCTGTTTGCCCGGCCGTAGACTCTCCGTAACTCTCTTGAGGCTCTCTTGCTCGAAGAACGCGTTGCTGTTCTTGATCTTAGCTGTTATGTCCTCTGTAACAAACAATAATAACGATTGAGTAATCTTTTACCTTTAAAGAAAAAGTAGAACTAAACAAGAAGAACAAAAAATAATTTTTGAAGGAGTGAAAACGACCCTAACTGCAATAAAATTTCCTTCTAGCAAGAACACGAGAAAATGATGGGTATATTTAGGATTACTTTAAGGCGCTAAAGACTCGATTCTCTATGGCCGATAGAGCTTGGTGCCTGCTTTAGGTCTACCAGAATCTGATGGCAATTTTTGACAGCAGATTTTCATAAAATATCCTTGATCATTGGATATTTTTTTATATCTGCATGTTTAACCACACATAATCAGCCGCTATAAGAAAAAAAAAAGGATCAAAATGTTTTATTCCAATTACCCCGGTATTGCTAGAGTCAATTTATTTTCTCACTTTTTGCCATCTGATTCTGGTAGACCTATAACAATTTCCGAGCAAAAACATTGACATAGAGACGAATAAAAAACTATTTGTAATACAGGGTTTAAACAGTATAGAGTATGGAGGAATTTCAGCTTTTAGGCGGCCCCTACACGATCAATTTTATTGCCCAATATTACGAATTGTGCAATATTATTGACGGTTTAGGGTTAATATTGAACATTGTGCAATGATTGAACGAAAGTTTGAGCGAGTTTAATTTTTATTGCACCATATTATTGTAGGTTTAGGGGCCGCCTTATAGTTCATGTAACTCGGTCATAAAAATATCTTATAATATTATTATTATGTAGGTTAGATCCAAAAAATCTCTCTGTGAGGATCTCTGCATATTGCCGACGAAAATTAAATTCAAAGATAGAAGTTTAACATGGTACGAAGAGTTTCTCTTTAACTTACACACACACATCTATATTAATATTATAAATGCGAAAGTGTGTCTGTCTGTCTGTCTGTTTGTAACCTCTTAATCACACATAAACCGCTGAACCGATTTTTCTGAAATTTGGCATGGAGATACTTTGAGTCTCGGGAAAGGACATAGGATACTTTTTATCCCGGAAAAATGTACGGTTCCCGCGCGTTTGCGGGCGTCATCTAGTAGTAATATTATAAAGAACTGGTTGGCTAAGGGTCAATTCAGATAGCAACACGACGCGTAGATCCATTTCTAAATTTGTACTGAATTGACAGATTTTAATTGCGTGAGACATCTTGCGAATCTGTCAAATCCATACAAAATTAGAAATGCATCTACGCGTCGCGTTGCGGTCTGAATTGACCTTAAAAAGTAGAATTAAATTTGAAACTCACGTTTACACTCCTCGAAAGTCTTATATTTTCCTCCGGCCTCCTTGGGCAACGCCTCCACGGGGAAGAAGCTACCGAGCTCCGAGACCGGCGCCGTGTGGACGTGGAAGATCTTCATCAGCTCCTTCTTCATGAAGGGTTTGATCATCGCGAGCAGCACGTCGATACAGCTCGGCGCGTTGATGTAGTGGAGACCGGAGAGCTTCGCGAATAGAGCCTCCTGGAAAGGTGGATGAAGTTAGAGTTGACGCACTAGGAAGGATGAAACATTGATCAGTCTAGGGTTAAATTATTTAACAAATTAAATTTTAAATTTTTTTTCAATGTCAAATTTAAGTTTTTTAATCAGTATGCGAATCTGCTTCTAATAGCTATTATTTATTTTAACCAAAGCTATTTAAGGATGATTTAGCACCGAAATGAGAATAAAACATGGCGCTGCTTTAATGTAGTGATTTACAATAATTATTATTATTGTACTCTTTTCTGCGCAAGTAGGATATACAAGTTTCATTTAAATTTGTACGTTTGAATTTCGAAATGCGCTTTTCGGTGCAGCATAAAGTCTGATTATACTTAACCCATCAATCCCCAAGCGGCACCCGGCTGCTGCATAACAATTGAAAATCTATTCCCATGTCTGCGTTCCCACGATCGAGGTATTTATTGTCGTTTGTCTAAATCCTATTAGATTGTATGAATGTTGGACTATACATTAGTAATTTAGTAATGAACAGGCTATGTTTCTGTTTATGTATTCCTCGAAAGCCGAAGTAGGCAAAAAATATACTATTATACTTATAGCAATTTTAGATTGTGCAGAAACTAATAAAATATGTAATATTATAATATTTTTTGCTTAAAAACAAAATATTTAGAAATGAAGGGGACAAACCTGTAAGTAATAAAGGACGCTACGCATGTTAGTAACGTCGACTTTGGTGATATGTCCCAAGCCCAAGCCTTCAAAGTCCACGATTATCTGGAAACCGGGCCAGGTGCCTTCCTCGTACTGCACCAAATCTATCACCATGAAGAAACCCCTGAAAATTTAAGTTTTAAAACATTACCAACATGTGTTCTTTCTTTTCATCGGTATAGGTACTAACAGAGATATCATCGTACTAACAGAGATGGCAGGCAAAGGTAATTTAGTCGAGTTGTGGCCCAGCCGACGACCAGCATCGCCTTGAAATAGCCTGACGAAATAACCATCCACGTAGGTCCACCATTTGCTGATGAACCAATTTCTCTGATCGTACATCAAAACATAAAGTGTCATATATCTTGTAGTATTTCAATTAAGAATTTCTCTATTGGTTAAGGCTTCAATCAACCCTTGTCACATCCCATCAAAATAATATGTCTAGTAGGTAGTGTGCTTAATTACTACTATCCATCAATCTTTATAAAGTTTGGTAACCACGGGTCAAAATATTATAGACTTAGATCCCAGAGCTACAAAAAAACTACAAAATTTTGGTTCCTGGTAATACCTACTTAAAAATGATGCTTTGAATACCTACATGATTGTGGATCGCGATATGGAAAATAACTCAACTACAATAATAGGCTATTTGCCTATGTTTTGCTAGAAGGAATTGTTGCGATAACTCAAATTTACACGGTAGGCTAGCACCAACGTTTTTTGAATATTTAACATTAAATTCTCCACTAACACTTGCGTTCTCGCTTATATACTTTCGGCTGAATAATTTTTGTATTTAGGATATATTTGGTCACTACAATTCATCTCACTAATTATATTCTATAATACCCATTGTAAGCCTAGTGTCATAATATGACAAACACTACAAAGTATTCAAACACCAGACAATATAAGGTTTAATCAGAAAATAGGTAATGACTGATTGTTCTGGGATCTTGGACTATTATCTTATAACTTACTTGATCCAAGTTTCGATGTTAAAGACTTTGACGTCGGTGTTCAAAATTCTCATGTAGAGTATGGCGTCACCGTTGGGAGTGCGAGTAGGCAGAGGGGCAAACAAACTGAAAATAGATTTTTATATTAAATCTCTAAACTTTTATCCGTAGCTTAGATCAAAATATAAATTGTAATATTCTTAGCATAGAATAGAATCCCCTTGGAGCTTGAGTTTTTTAAATTCCTCTAAAGGATGCCTACTGGGCGTGTGTAATGCGTCACGTAGAAGTCATGAAGCCCAATAGAGTACCCCGCAAACGATCAAATTTGTTTGACAAACATGTTTGATGTAATTTACGTTTTCATCAAACAGCAGCGCAGACGATCAAACGTGCATCAAACACGTTTGTCAAACAATTAGCTAGAATCGGTTTGAGATCATGAGATCTTGTTTGACAAATACAGCGGAACACGTTCAAACACGTTTGTCAAACGCTACGCAAATCCAAATTTTCTTCAAACAGGTCACACACGTAGTTTGTTTGACAAACGCTTTAAACAAAGCTGTACACTATCAAACTGTTTGACAAACACGTAAAATTTGACAAACAATTTGATCGTTTGCGGGTTGATATGTCCGTCAATCAGCTTTGCGTGATAATGTAAAGTTATGTAAATGATTTGAGAACGAATTTCATAATCAAATTTTTCTAAATTTTAGAGCAACATTTATGCATTCAGTGCAGCTATTTTAGGAATAATTTCTGCAAATAAGCCAATGTTAGCTCAAAATTGATAACGTTAGTACCTATCTGTTGTAGATTGAGTAGTAGTAAGAACTGAAGCTATAAGCGACCCAACGTCACTGTTATAACTTACATGTTGTCCAACATGTCTTGTATTTTGGCGTCAAATGTCCGGTTGCTAAAGAAGTTGGTGAAGAGAGTGTTGAGTGTGTAGTGCAGGTCCAACACCTGCTTCGTCACCTCCGTACTTCTGTTACAGCTGTGGAACGCCAGGATGAGGTCCAGGTCTGAAATGTTAACATTGGTACTTATTACGTGGTACTATCAGAGAAGTTGATTCCTAGGCAGATGGGGGACCTACGAAGTTTGGTCGCGTTATGTCAAACATTGACATGATCCGACCAAATGACGTTGGTCTACATAGAGTCAGCACTCAGTTGCACGGGGTTAATGTTAATCCTAGGTAATAGGTTTGGCGAAGGCATGATTAATTTTTATAACAATTAACATTACAAATAACATTTTTTAAAGTAATAAGTTGCCCACTGGTCTCAAGTTAGCGTCATGTCACTATTTTTGATTACCGACTTCCCTGACGAAATTATCGAATGCAGCGACAGTTTATTTACCCAGAATTTTTTAATATGCTCTATGGTTCATATGTATAATCTCCCTGATATATTTAACACAATACACAGATCATAGAACTAACCAGTACCTCGACTTCAAACAACTACGCGAGTTGGGCGAGAGTAGGGAGCGTGGGGCTTGTTGTAACACGGCCTTTTCACAAGGTATTTAAATTTAAGTAACACATTTTTTGACTCAATCTTATCGTTATAACGTGCCACGCCACGTCATCACAGTCAGGGTTCCACCAGGTGGCGGAGTGTGTGGATCCTATGGGAGCCCTCCGTTTTCACCAGGCTATTATTTTATTTATTATAACTAGCTAAAAGCCGAGCTTTGTGAGGGCTCGCGTCGTCTCACCTTGACTGACTGATGATGACACATCTACATATAAATAAAAATTACTATGTGAAAGCACAAATCAATAGGCGTGATAGTTTTTCCGTAAAGTGTACCACAAAACGTACAGGATGTACTCGCTTCGCTCGCCCTGATAAACTAATTTTCTGTGTTGAAGCTTTCTGTGTTTTATTTGGTGTTAAATTTATCTATGTATGATGTGGTGTAACAGTTTTCGATATTACTAAGTTGATTAATAGTTATCGTTATGATTGATAAAAAATATGGCATGGGGTTAGTTGTAACAAAATCTTGGGGTAAGTTGTAACATATAACTAGCCCATAATATATTGCTGAAGGTATGTTTTTGGAAATACAATACAAATACCTTATATGATTTTTTCGGATGAGAGTGTCTAAGAGAATATTAAGAATGGGAAATATTCAGCCAGAAGGTATACGAGTAAGCTGTAGCTGAAATTTTAGAAAACAAATGTAGCATATTTAAGGCAAGTCGGAATTTTGATGTAAGATAATACATTTTATAGAAGTACCTCAAAATTTTTGTTAAATGCCTAATTGTAAGTTGAGTACGAAGCTAAAAATGAAAAGAATTAATGATTAAAGTTATCACGTTCTCGTTTTATATTGCTGTTACTATATGCCCCATTAGGTGTTACGACATGCCACAAGCACGGGGTATTGTAACACTTCCCACTTTTTGGACAAAAAAAATCATTATGAAGAAATTAGCTGTACATATATATTTTTTCAATAAGAATTGATAAAAGGATGTTGAGAGTATCGATCAAAAATTAGTTCGTGGTAATTAAGCCAATACGTTTCGAGATATTTAAGTATTTATAAAATATGTTACAACAAGCCCCATGCTCCCCTACCACTTTCGACATGGTTCACAATGCAGTATTTAAATAATAACAATTATTTCATACTTTTTTGTGACTTGGAAGTTGGATTAGAATTTTTTGTTTAAAAATAATATTTCAAGGCTTAACAATCAAATTAATGTCTGGAAAATTAATTTTAAGCCTTTTTTTAACATAATATTAAAATTACAGATATTATTAAATACTTTGAAATTTTTATAAAAAAGAAAAAGAAAAATCGCGTAGGTATGGCACATAATTAGCATTGTTAAAAATGTCTGGCAATAAAAAAGGTGTGTCAGGTAGACTGAATTAAAAACAAAAAAATATCCTAAAATTATTTTAAAATACAGGATTATCACTTGGACTGGTTAGATGCGCACTGATGAACGCAACCACTACCGCCAGCCAGATTCTAATCCAAAGAGCATGAAGGACGACACACAAAATCAGCTGACCTGAAATTCTTTTTCGAAAACGTTGCTAGCTCCTATACTAAACGCATTAGTACGGCGAGCGCCGGCCGATATGTCATACTGCGTCAAACGTATAAATTTCGAGATCTCTTCTGAGTCGGACTACTCGTTAGTTCTGTAATTCTGTTTACTTTGTATTTAACTCTCTATTTCTGGTCAATTTTTTAAAATATCACCTGTTATATGCGGCTCCGGTAGATGTGGCTGTGTCTTCAGCCATTGTCTCAACTTGGCGATGTCTTCGGCCGTTATGCCAGTGTTCTTCTTGTACTCCAGCTCCAGCGGGAATCCTTTACACTCGGGCATGTTCTGGAAATAGTTTATAGTTTTATTATTATTATTCTTTATTTTTTTTATAAAATAAGGGGGCAAACGAGCAAACGGGTCACCTGATGGAAAGCAACTACTGTCGCCCATGGACACTTGCAAAATCAGAAGTGAGAAGAGCTGCAGATGCGTTGCCAGCTTTTAAGAGAAAATACGCTCTCTTCTTGAAGGTTTGCAGGTCGTATTTGTCCGGAAATACTGCTGGTGACAGTTCGTTCCAGAGTTTTACAGTGCGCGGCAGAAAGTTACGCGAACACGCACGGTGGAAGACTGCCACTCATCAAGGTGGAAACTAATAGTTATGTAAAGGCCAAAGGGGTTCCAAAACTTACAAACAGCTTGGCGGCAAGCACGTAGTTTCGAGCAAAAACAAATTTAAAGTCACATCAAACGCGAAGCAAGCACTTTTTAAATGCTTGACTCAAGCATCGAGCAAAAATTGTAAACGGTTAAGCAAAAATCTACGTACTTGCCGTCAAGCTGCTTTTTCGTTTCGGAACCCCTTAAGAAATTTTATATAGGCTATGCATAATTGCAAGATTGCTCGGTGAAACTGGAAGGGGCAAGCGGCGCATGCGTACAATACATTAATATCTACCAATTTAATAACGGACAACAGCTACGAATACAGAATAACGTTTGACGGTTTGATCGCGATCGACCAATAGCGTGATAGGTAAGCGACACCCTGAGCACTCGTCCCACCAACTACTAACTAGACCTAAAAATCTAATTATTGCGCCTTCGCCTTCCATGTTTACCAAACGATCTCATGACTCATGCTATGGTTGAGAGTTAGTTTTACCAGAGACCAGATATAATATACGGGTTTCGGCGTATCATATCCGATAGTGGGTCCCAGTTCATTTCCGCAATCATACAGCAATGTATGTTTGTGGCAGGAGTTGATTCCGGCATAATATCACATTGAGGCTAATGCTGCGAAAATCGCGATTTAAAGGTCCAGTTACCTTTAATAGTCCAGGCCGTTTACTATATAGTATATCTGGTCTTTGGATTCAAATGGAGTGGTCACAAAAGTTTACAGCATTTTGATAACTGTCAATACTTGTTAAGACTGTGTTAAGATGAAAATTATATTTATCTAATATAATATCAAAGTTCCAGTTTAGTTCAACAATGAATTTGAAATATATTTTGTATCCCAAAATTATATTTAAGTAAATGGGTTTTAATTCATTAATTAGGTTTGTCTTAATAAATGTCTGAATGAGGAAAACCCTAACACAATAAAAATTATTGCTTTAAAAATTGCAAGGTGCAAAGAGTTGTTACTGTTAGGCGTTTGGGACATCTGTGATGTTTCGGGCTGCGGTATGAAACACCCAAGTACTGTTTTTGAATAAGGCGATTCATACCGCGGTTCGAAACGCCCAAGACCTATTTTGAATTAGTCGATTCAAACCGCAGTGTAGTGTAATTAAAAAAAAGTTCTTGGGCATTTCATACCGATAACCGAGATCCGAAACATCTGTGGTCCGAAACGCGTAACATCTAAATTTGTTACAAATAAATTTGTTTGCAAAATGCACAACAGATAATAAGGCTAAAAGAGTTATAACCTTAATATAACCAGGTAGTAATATTTCTTTAATACAATTAATCTAATATCTAATAATGTTATATGGCTTGAAAAAAACTAATTTCTTTCCGTAGCCTTTATCAGAGATTCTTTGTAAACTTTTTACAGTATAGTCTTGAATCTAGTATTATCCAGTATTATAAACTGTTGGTAGAACTACAAAAAATATTTGCAATTCACCTTGCTAGTCTCTAGCAAAAAAAAACTGTTTTTTAGGGTTCCGTAGTCAACAAGGGACCCTTATAGTTTCCGTCTGTCCGTCCGTCTGTCCGTCTGTCAGTCCGCGGTTTTGCTCAGAGACTATAGGACCTACAAAGCTGTAAGTAATTCGGCATGAATGCAGATATTAACGATGCAGACAAAATTATACATAAATTCTTAATTTTTTTTATGGTACCTCCCCTACACATCAAGCGGGGATGTTTTTTTTTCGCGTCAACCTGACCGTGTGGGGTGTCATGTTTTTCAAAAATGTTATGTGTATTCTATATGTTATGTGTATTTCACAGGAGTAGGAAATATGCTGAATTTAAAAGGAAAACTATCACGGCTAAGAAGATTTCATAAGTTTTTAAGTAACGTCGATGAACTAAAAACAAACGTATTCGGCGAAGTATAAAGGAACTTTTCGTTTAAATTCCTTTGAACGTAACTGAGATGATGTTGTTAGTAGTGTAAAACACGTTATAAATGTGCATTCATTGACTATACAAAATTTTTCAAAAACTAGCGGTACTACGGAAGTCGGAACCCTATATTGCGCGTGGCCCGACACGCACTTGACCGGTTTTTTATCTTTTATTTTAAATAAATAAATAAATAAATAAAAGTTTATTTGACCCAATAGGACATTACACTACAATAATTCACATCAACAATTAGAATTTATATAAACATTAACACAATAACATCCTCTCCATCCTTTGCTTCCTCTCAATCCTTTGCTCCCTTAACATATCTCCCTCAGTGGTAGACTGGTTCGACACATATTTTCGGGGGCGCTCGCAACGTGTCCGCTCTGATGAGGCCACCTCAAAATGGTGCGATATCGAAGCGGGTGTACCCCAAGGTGGCGTACTTTCTCCTCTCCTATTTTCTATTTTTATTAATATGATAGTCTTTCTGATATTTTCTAATTTTCATCTCTATGCAGACGATCTTCAAATTTACCGTCACTGTAATATAGATGACATTGATTCTGCAGTTGCCTCAATTAATTCGGATTTACAGCGCATTGCAGACTGGGCTAGATCTTATGGCCTGTTGGTCAACCCTAAGAAATCACAGGCCATTATAATAGGAAGCCGATATATGACCCAGCAATTACGTAATGTAGGTACCTAATGTCATATACGACGGTGTTACTATTGATTATGCAGAGACGGCAAAAAATTTAGTTTTAATTTTGGACAGCAACCTCTGTTGGAAGCCTCAAGTTAGTGAAGTCAGCAGAAAAGTACACCACTCGCTGCACATGCTGAGGAATCTCCAAAACTTTTTACCTATCCAAACCAAAATTTTCCTTGTCCAAACTCTAATTTTTCCCATCCTTGACTATGCTGACTCCTGCTACTTAGACCTGACTGATGAGCTTTTAACAAAATTAGAACGTTTGCAAAATCTTTGCATACGCTTTATTTTTGGCTTAAAAAAGTTCGACCATATATCAGCTCATAGGTCAAAGCTTAAGTGGCTTCCAATCCATCTCCGTCGCAATTCCCATATCCTTTGTCTATTGTACAATGTCCTGTATAACCCCCTCTCTCACTCCTACCTTGTTGACCGTTTTAATTTTTTCCGACCACTCCATACCCCATGCAGGTCCAATATTAGAACGAACCTTTCACTCACTCTCCATCGTTCCAACTTTCACTCCTACTCCTTCACCGTCCATGCAGTCAGATTATGGAACTCGCTTCCACATACAGTTCGTGATAGCTCCACCATCAATGTCTTCAAGAAACGCTTAAAAGAGCATTATCTTCAAGACTCTCAATCCATTTAAATACCGTTATTAAATATACATATAGTATTTATTTATTATAGACGTATTGGTTATAATTTATCATATTTATTATTAATGTTGTATTATTTATTATTAATTTTGGTTACTTTATACATGTATGTTTGGTTTATCTAGTGTATTTAGGTTTAAAGTTTAATTTTGTAATTGTGCACGCTCTATCTGATGTCTTATATCACACCTCTCTCCGTAGGGCTGCTGTAAGAAATTTCTTTTGAAATAAGCAGTTCCTTTGTGTCGTCTTTCTATGTCAATTTTTTATGTAAATAGTGTCTTGTGTGCAATAAACGTTAAATAAAAATAAATAAAAAAATAACAATACAACACGAAAAAAAAACCGGACACAATAAAAAAACAATGAGAAACAACAATAAAAGAACTTGAAATAAAGCAATAAGTACTGTATGTATTACATGGAATGGTAGGTAGTGCAATGCCTTATGTGCCAAAAAGGACACCACTCAGGCGTAACTCTGTAGCGAGCACTACAGCGCCTGGTATTCTGTGGTTCCTGCTGTTATTGTCGTTGGACGGACAGCTAAACACTCAGCAATAATAAGTGTAAATGTAATTGTAACGCAAATACGTAACACTATGCATGCCACAATTAGTAATATAAATAGAGTATTAATAATAGATTGTACTTGGGATGCTAAATATTAAATATAATACATAGATAATAAAAAGTGAAAGTGTGTATGCTGAGAACAATGATCGCGCCACCCGGACCCTCATACCCCTCGCACTCCCCTAACGCCCGTTCCATCCCGTGAGCAGACGCGCGCGTTTTAATGATATAACTCAAGTTATTTTTATATCTCGCCTATAATAATTCATATTACCTATACATTTTTTGCAAACGCGGGTATAAATAGTCTTATGATATTATAAATTATAAAACTTGATTAATATTATAGTTTAAACATAGTTATGTGTTAACTACTGAGGTACAATAATTGTAATTTTCCCTTACGTACCTAAGCTTTTTAGTTCCCGTTTTTAGCCTTTGGGTACGGAAGTACCCAAAGGCTAAAAACGGGACCCTATTACTAAGACTTCGTTGTCTTGTCTTGTCCATCTATCTGTCTCCATGCTTATATCTCAAGAACCGCTATAGCTAGACTTCTTTAAATTTTCACAGATTGTGTATTTCTGTTGCATATTTAAGAGGATATACCAAGGGCTACAGAAATGAAAAACAAGTATTTGTAAAATCTATTGCTGTTTCCCTAACCTCAACCCTCCCCCCGCAGAGCGCGATAGAGACAACTGCAGCTTGATCTAATAAAAGAACAGAAAATCAACGATTCGTTGTCCCCTGATTTCTTCTCCAAAACTTAACCGATTTCCTGTTTTTTTTTTGTATAATCTAGCCAAATTTGTTTTCTGGATGTTTTAACACAGCGGAAAATCTGGCCATTTTTTTGGGTTTTTGAACGTTCATATCTTTTTTAATAATTGAATTATGGAAAGAAAGAAAACATAGGGACATGCTTATAGTGGCCATAGATATTCAGGAAAAAACTTATAACTCTACCGTCATTATCCACTATCCAGGGAGGAAACAGGGGACAACGTTTGTATGGAGAAACGGCCCTAGTGTCTCCTCTTAAAGGGGGCTCCCATACAAGAAACGTGATTTTTTGGCCTTTTTTGCTCGTTATCAATAATGGCAACAGCTATGCACTTGTAATTTTCACAAAATCCTTAATTATATTTCTACTTTAATAATTTATCATAAAATTAAAATAAAATTAATATTAAAGGTGGGCTCCCATATAAAAAACACAATTTTTTTGCCTACTTTCGGTCTATAACGGAACCGTACGAAACCCTTCGTGCTTAGGTATGCCAAATGATGTTTTAATCAGGAATAGAAAGAACTAGCTACGAGATTTGCATGAGTGTGTCCATATCATATACTTACAGCAGTAGTTTAATGCTCAAAATTATTACATAGGCTACATTTTATCTCAAATTCTAAAGCCTTGGGTATATTAAAAGTAATTTACAAAATATATTTTTGGCAACAAGTGCTCACTGGTAAGTATTATCATAGACTAAAGAAATGTAAAATACTTTATCTAATTTATTCAGGCTTAATTATGAGGCATGCAGCACCAAACCAAATATTCTCCTTCTTTATTCTTACAATAACAATTAAAAATGATGTATTGTCTGACAAAATTTCAAAATAAATAAAAATGTGGACGCTACGAATAATAAAAACTAAGGAAACGTAACTTCCATACTTCAACCGTTTTGAATTTGGTTCCTTTCCGCACACTAAAATATGACAATAGCTACGAAACACTGTGTCTAAACACACTATGCCGAAGTTCCGCGGCGGAAATCCCGCATGATTACGTCAGCAATGTCAAACGCATACAATATGACACGATGGAAAGTCGGCATAGTGTGTCATCGGTAATTTAAAATACATTGCAGGCGGAATCATGCGAAAATTCCGCCGCGGAACTTTGGCATAGTGTGTTTAGACACTAACACTCAACGAAATAAAATTATTATAATTGTCACTTCTATAAATACACAAAATTGTGTACCGAATACATGCATATATTCGTTACACATTTTGTAGACTGGTTGACACAGTTTACTCTTCCTTAGTTTTTATTATTCGTAGTGTGGACCGTAATATTTCAAAGCATAGTTTGTTTTACTTTATTTTGAATATTTACAATTATTCGTTCAGACTTCTGAATCTTATATCGGAGTTTCTATGAGCGTAGTTAATAAGTTCCTATTAGTTATTACTCTAAGAAATAAAGTACCTATATAGTTACTTTTACAGTGGGTATATTATTTTAGAATTCTGTAAAGTACGTACATATAGAGTGCTTAGGGCCTTGTTGAGACAGTGCTCAAATTGTCTGTTTGCACTTTGCACTAACTGTTTGCTCAAATTGACTCGCTTTCTACTCGGTAGGCGTATCAGGGCCTTTGGGTAAAAACATGCTCGGTGATGAGCCGGATTCGGCTAGCGCCGTGAGGAACTAGTAGCACAATAGTGCCCAGGTCCCACGGCAGGAAGAAGGGTGTAAGTGGGTTTTAGTCGGTAAATCTCCGGCGCACCGAGCCGGTGGATGTCTAACATACCCCTGCTGCCAGGGCCGGATTTATATTTTTTATGAGTATGGGCCACTTTAATTTTGCCGCCCCTATGTACGAACTCTGCCGCCATCCTAGGACGCTGCCGCCCCCCCCTAGGACGCCATAGGACGCTGCCGCCCATAGGCCATGGGCTATCTGCCCATATATAAACCCAGAGCTGCCTGCTGCCCTCCCCCAGGGGCGGCGTTGGATGCCTAATGCATTTCCTATCCATACCAAAAAAAGGGTAAAAACATTCTAAAACCCGTCAAGGAGACGAAAGAGAGTTGAAGGTCTGAACTTTAAGATTTTTATAGGCCTTTAAGGTCACTTGCATTTGTAGCAGAGAAGTATACACAGGCCCGATCTTAGCTATTTAGCCGCTCTGGGTAAAGATAATTTTCGCCGCTCTTTGCATACAGAAAACCAAATAAGTCATAAGGTACTTTTGTTGGGAATGGGGGAATATTAAAGTAAAATACTTAAATATTTCCACTATCCAACCTGAAGTAGGTTGGAAGGTAAAATTCTTAAACTTGGGTGATGGATGGCTAATAGCTAGGTTGGAAGATAGGAAGAAGTCAATTTTGCCGCCCTTCATTTTCTGCCGCTCTAGTCAAATGCCCGGCTCGCCCCTCTTACATCGGGCCCTGACCCCTGAGTAACTATATACACGAAGTCACGCCTTTCGAGCCTACAATTTTCCTATTTCGTCCCACGACGACCACTTAAAAATTTTGTAAAAAAAAAAAAATATTTACATATCAATGAGAAAAGTGACAATTTTTGTTGATTGTTTGGAGTAAAATTTGTGCAAGCTATTGACATTAAATCCTGGAGATGTTCATCAGTAAATCGAGAACCAAATTTATTTTTAACGAAGTTCATCTTCGAAAATGCTTGGTCCGCACACAATAGGTCGGCGGTTCGCATGCGGACCGCGGTCCGCCATTTGGTGACCCCTGGTCTAGACCGACTATGTACGATCCATATCGTACATCAAGCATTTTAGGGTTTTTAAAGAGTCAGCGTTTGGGACGCGCTCGCGTAATTACTTAGTTATTTAATTAAAATCAGTTCGCATCGATCTATCAAGGCGATCGCGCGTGCTCGCACACCCGGGTCATTCTATCATCAAGTATATCAATCAATAAATCAAGTAACGGTATATCAAGTCTATCGTTTCATTATCAAGTAAAAGGAGTAGTAGTCAATCAAGGACGCTACATTCTTTATGGTCCTTCGTTTATTATTATTTCGTGAAGTGATCCTTTAAGGTGCTTCGTGAATAATAAGGACTTCGCGAGTGAAAACACAGACAGTGTGAGATTTCGTGAAGTGATCAGTGGACATTGGATTGCAGTGCATTTTTATCAAGGAATTTATATCAGGAGTAAAGATGGAAGACCTACTGTCAATTCAGCAGCAGTTGGTTAGAGCGATTGAGCAGCTCTATTCCAATTTCAAGAAAGATGGGCCGGAACGCAAGACCGGTGACTACATCAGGAGAAGACTGGAAACTCTGGATCAATACTGGCAGGAGTTTCAAAATAACCACTTCAAGTTATGTGGTTATAGCGACAAGTCTCACGATTATTTCGTGACCGACCAGTTCGAGACAATCAAGGAGCGCTACGGACACATCCGGTCGGTCATCGTCAACTATCAAGCACGGGACGCCAAGCCAAGTACATCGCTGCTACGGCCGGCGACTCCGTTAGGCGGCTCGTCGACGCCGCAGCCACCCGCGCGCACCTCGTCACCAGCAGCAAGGCCAGACGGCGCGCACGAGGGAGAAAATCAGGTAACTTTCAGGGCTCAGGGCGTCAACAGCCGGACGGACGAGTTGCTCAGGAAGCAAGCGAGCAACTTCAGGGCTCTACAGAGAAAGGTAACTAGTGTTAACTTAGATACGGAGTTAGATAAATGGGAGCTAGATGATATTCTCAAAACATTACAATCTCGTTGGTCGGTAATTGATTCTTTACATCTTGAGATAGATAGTGAGCTAGAGGGTAAAAATAAAGAATACGATTCGGCATTTTATCATTACGAGCAATTGTACGAAGACATCAAGAGGTCTATCAATAGGAAAATCAGGTCCATGTGTCATAGGGAGAAGTCGACTCCGCAGATGGAGTTGCCTACTTTTAGCGGAAGTTTCCAGCAGTGGACGTCATTCAAGGACTTATTCACGGAGACTATCCACACGAAATCAGGCGCCCAGAAGATGCAATTTTTAAAGGGCAAGCTCCGAGGTGAAGCTGAGCGTTTAGTCCAACATCTGCAGATTAGCTCAGACAACTACATCACCTGCTGGGAGATATTAAATAATAGGTATAATAATAGGAAACTTATTTTTACGTCGCATATCAATACGTTAATGAACCTTCCAGTGTCGCAGCAAGCATCGTTAGGACATATCAAGAAAATCCACGATACGTCACTGGAGTCATTAAACGCTATAAAAAATCTAAGTGTAGACATAAGTACATGGGATCCTCTACTTGTACATATTTTGAGCCAGAAACTTGACGCCGACACATACAACGAGTACGTAGCATCATTAAGGCAGCCGAGGGAATTACCTAGTCTAAAAGAATTTCTAGATTTTCTTGAAACAAAATTTACAGCGCTAGAGACTTCACGGAAAAAGCAAGAAAATCCGACGGCGAAGCCTAGTGCAAAATATACATATAATTTTAATTATAAATCTAATTCAGACAATCGTTTTAATTACAAGAAACCAACATATTTTTCGCAATCGAAAGTATCAAGTAACCGAGTCAATAAACCTGCATATCCGGTAAAAACAGCTTGTTATTTTTGTTCAAACCGCGGACATGGCTTATATTATTGCGCAAAATTTCTAGAACTACCTAATCATTTGAAGCGAAAATTAATTATTGACAAGAATTTATGCAAAAATTGTCTCTATGATCATGAAGGTAAAGGTTGTTATTCCGAATCACGTTGTCGAGAATGCAACGGCAACCATAATTCAATTTTGCACGATGCATTTTGCAACAGTTCATTCACGCCGAAAAATGCAAAGTCGAAGATTTCGAAACCGGAGGTTGGTAACACTCATGTGTCCGTGGAGGGCAAGGACCCCGAAATTCTGTTGGCAACAGCCATGGTGCGGGTTCAGGCTCGGGATGGCACCTACCATAATATTAGGGCATTATTAGATCAAGGATCGGAGACTACGCTCATATCAGAAAGAATAGCTCACATTTTAGGTTTGCCGCGCAAACATTGCCAGGGCACCATAACTGGAATAGGCGAAAAGGAGAGCAACTGCAAGGGAATTATCAAAATCAAGTGTAGGTCTAATCAAGAAGACTTCTCATTCCAAACGGATGCTTATATCATGAAAACTTTAATCAAGAATCTGCCCTCCTACAGCTTCCCTAAACCAGAATGGCCCGCATTAGATAATTTACCTTTAGCAGATCCTTTCTTCAATGTGAGAAGACCAGTAGACCTTCTCCTTGGAGTGGATGTTTTTAGCAGTTTATTGTTGGACGGAATTTATAAGGCGGGACCGACTCTACCTATGGCGCAAAAAACGCGCTTAGGTTGGATTTTGAGCGGTTGCGTAAAAAAGAGCTTTAGATGTAACATAATTGTGCATGATATCAACGACATCAGTCAATTTTGGCAATCGGAAGACATATCAGAGTCATCTTCGATGTCCCTGGCCGACCAACAGGTCGTAGATTTTTACAACAAGTCTACTATTCGTCTGGCGGATGGCAAGTATCAAGTGCGCCTCCCCCTTAAACAAGAAATAGAAAGTAAATTAGGCCAATCAAAATCAAAGGCTATTGCACAATTTAAACAGTTAGAACGTAAATTTAATAGAAATGTAAATATAGCACAAGAATATAAATTATTTATCAATGAATACAAACAATTAGGACATATGATATACTCGAATAACTCCGACTCATCAGATTACTACTTACCGCATCATTGTGTTATTCGGAATGAATCAACTACAACTAAATTAAGAGTAGTTTTCAATGCTTCTTCGCCTACTTCGACTGGTTTGAGCCTGAATGATTTAATGGAAAGAGGTCCAAATTTACAACAAGATTTGCAGAGTCTTCTTATCAAGTGGAGACAATTCAGATTTGGTTTTACGTCTGATGTGGAGAAAATGTTTAGAGTAGTTAGGTTACATCCGGATGACCAAAAATATCAGAAAATAATTTGGCGAGATTCATTTTTTGACGAATTAAGCATTTTTCAGCTGACGACAGTGACGTACGGCACCAAGGCCGCGCCATTTCTGGCTATGATGACTCTCCGACGCTTAGCTCAAGATGAGAGAAAGAATTATCAAGACAGTTCTGCTCCAAAAGTGATTGAGTCAGCATTTTACATGGACGATCTCGTATACGGAAGTCATACTGTCGAATCAGCAAAGCGTTTGATACAGGATATAGTAGCGATATTAAAGTCTGGAGGATTAAATCTACGTAAATGGAAGGCAAATAATCAAGATATAATTCCTACAAGTAATAACAGCAATAATGAGCAATTAAATTATGATTTTAAAAATACTGAGTCATCCAAAACATTGGGGCTTAGTTGGAATCCACAGCAAGATCAATTTAGATTCACATCAAAATTAGACTTTAAGACAAAAATTCCCACAAAACGTATTTTACTTTCGAATATTTCAAAATTATTTGATCCATTAGGTTGGCTTACTCCGATTTCAACTAAAATAAAACTATTATTTCAACAAGTGTGGCAGTTGCAGTTAAAATGGGATGATCCCTTACCGGAAAATATTATTAAGGAATGGGAAAGCATGAAAATAGATTTAGAAAATATAAGTAATTTTTACATGCCGAGATGGTTAGGTATAACAGAAAATAATGTCATCGAACTTCACGGCTTTTCCGATGCATCAACAAAATGTTACGCCTGTGTTGTTTATTGCAAGGTAAGCACATACGGCCAGACGTCGGTAACCATGATAGCAGGAAAATCAAGACTGGTACCTGTAAATAATAAACTTACTTTACCTAAACTAGAGTTATGCGGTGCTCTATTACTTGTAAAACTATTATCGAAAATCAAGAGTTGTCTGGAAACATATCAAATTAATTGCTACTGCTGGGTCGATTCTATGGTAGTATTAGGATGGATCAATGGTGTACCGGAACGCTGGAAGCTATTTGTGGCCAATAGGGTTAAGCAGATTTTCGACGTGGTTCCGCCCAGCAGCTGGAATTACGTCAAGTCGGAGGAGAACGCAGCTGATTGCGCTAGTCGCAGTTTATCAGCATCTCAGTTAAAAGATCATGAAATTTGGTGGAACGGGCCTACTTGGCTGAAAACTGAAAATTTATCACGTAATATACAAACAACATTTTCCACGGATCAAGAAGTGAGAAAAACTAAAAAGGTAGTTGCATCTGTAACTCAAAATCAAGAAGAAAATATCATAAAATCATTATTGCATAAATATAGCTCGCTAAGCAAGATTGCGAGAATTTTAGCATGGATATATAGATTTATAAGCAAGAAACAAGTTGCAAATAAATACTTAACACTATGTGAAATAAAGCAAGCAAATATAAAGATTATTAAACAGTGTCAGCAAGAATATTTTAGCAAAGAAATAGAAGCATTACAGAAAGGAAAAAGCGTAGCATCAAAGAGCAAGATTTGCATGCTCATCCCAAAAAATAGTCGCTTGTCTGAGTTAATAATAGATCAATGTCATGAACTTACCTTCCACGGAGGCGCTAAGCTCACTTCGGGGTTCATTCGACAAAAGTATTGGTTGGTAGGAGGACTCAAGGCCACGAAGAAACGCATCCATCAATGTGTTAAGTGCAGAAAGCACAGTCCCAGCCAGCATTATCAAATCATGGGAGATTTACCAACATCACGGGTTAATCCGTCGCGGCCATTCTACCATACAGGGGTAGATTATACAGGTCACGTGTTTGTTAAGGCCAACAAGGGCCGAGGTATTTTAACAACAAAGGGCTACGTGGCTTTCGTCGTACGTTTGTGTGTATGGTAACAAAGGCCATACATTTGGAGCTGGTTTCGGATCTGACGATGTCAGCATTTTTAGCAGCTTTGCGTCGAATGTCAGCCAGGCGAGGAGTGCCGAAAAATATGTACAGCGATCAAGGTACAACTTTCATCGGAGCAAACAAGGTTCTGCAAGAAGAATATCAGCAAATTTTATGTACATTCGAAAACACAGAATTCATCAACGAAGTGACGCGCATGGGTGTCAAGTGGCATTTCAATGCCCCCTCTTGGCCGTCAGCAGGTGGTCTGTGGGAAGCTTCGGTCAAGAGTCTAAAATATCACATGAAGCGGGTGATAGGCGAACAACGTCTTACCTTTGAGGAGTACTCTACATTGCTCTCTCAGCTCGAAGCCTGCATCAATCAGAGACCTTTATGTGCTATGACCGAAGATCCTGACGACTTAAATTGCCTAACACCATCACATTTTTTAACCAGCGGTCCTCATCTCGCATTTTTCGACACCGAAACAGACTTACGTACTCGTTGGCACCATACACAGAAATTATTCGAGGATATCTGGAAGAAATGGCGACAAGAATATCTTACACAACTATCAGTCCGCAGCAAGTGGAGACTACCGCAAGAGAACATCAAGGTCAACGACATTGTGCTTATACAAGATAGCAATTTGCCGGCCGGGAGGTGGCCACTAGGCCGTGTCCTGGAGCTACATCCCGGAAGCGACGGTTTTGTTAGGGTAGTAACGCTAAAAACAAAAAGCGGCATCATGAAACGCCCCATAGTAAAACTATCCATATTTCCTGTTAATCAAGAACAGGCGGATCAAAATATCAAGAATGAGGACGATGATATAAAGCAAGTATATCACGTTACTAAACCTATCAAGAGAAATAATAATTACAGCTTTTCTAAATTAGTATTTACAGTTTTATTATTTATTATGACCTTTATACCAAGCTCAGAAGGTTCATTTAACATGACACCGCTACAAAATCAAAGTCTGTACTTCGACAAGGTGGCAAACATGGCTCTCATCAAGGACGAGTGGCGCCTAGTCGTCTACTACGACATGAGTCCCTACTGGGAGGGCTCATTAACAGCTAGCAAGTACTTAGATTATTTACAAAACATATGTGATAGTAAACAAGACCATTCACACTGTGCAGCGATCATGTTACAACTACGTCACGGCTACGAACAATTAAGTCACTATAACAATGTTATGATGAATAAGCAAACTTCGCGCACGCGACGAGGACTGATAAACGGAGTCGGTAATATAGCAAATTCTTTATTTGGAATTCTGGATAGTAATTTCGCTGAAAAATATGAACAAGATATCGAGCTTATCAAGAAGAATCAAGATCATCTCGCCGTACTCTGGAAGAATCAGACCTCCGTCGTTGAAGCCGAATTTAATCTGTTGAAGCAGACAGAGAATATCATGAACAAGCAGCACAAGCTTATCAATCTACGATTAAATCAGGTTAAACAACAGTTAAATGCCGCTAAGAAGGAAAACTTAGAAAACAATGACTTTATACTTTCCGCAATAGTCGCCAGCAATTTACTTACTCATCTAAAAGAGATGCAGAATACCCTATTAGACACTATGACTAATATATACAATGGACAGCTCAGTCTACACCTATTAACACCCGATCAGCTCCGACAAGAATTAAATACTATATCAGGAAAAATATCTAAAGACTTATGTTTACCATTTGAGAATATAAGCTTACCTAATATCTATCATTTATTAAAAGTTAAAGCTAGAATGTCGACAAATTACTTACTGTTCGAAACAAAAATACCTCTAGTTCACCGAGATAGTTTTGAAATTCATAAAATCATTGCCGTACCACGTATAGTAAATAATATCATCATGATTCATATAAAACCCGTATCAAGTTACCTAGCGATTAACCTTAAAAAGGACGCTCTGTTGCCTATGACTGAAAGTGACCTAAAATCGTGTCTGCAGCATGAGTCAGACACTCTTTTATGTAGGAGCAGATCACCAGTGTACTCCCTGAAAGACGACGAGAGTCTCTGCGAAAAGGATGCAGCCTCCGGGAGATGCAGGGTCTATCAGGAGCCATGCCGATCACAGTGGCATGAGCTACATCAAGTCAACACATACTTTTACTTCTACTGTCAAGAGCAGAACGTTAAAGTACTCTGCGACGATCAAGTTTCTTCGCTACAGCTGTTGCAAGCTGGCTTATTGACGACAAATCAAAGTTGTCTTCTGAAGTTCAAGGACTTCACCGTGTACACTCACAAGCAGGAGGTGAGTGATCTGCACATCAAGGCAGATGTTACTGCCCCAAAGCTATCGCCGATTAACTATCTTTTCGACATATCGATACCGAGCAACGGCACTATTAGAGCAGAGGACGAAGACTACGTCAGCGAGCATTCAAGGCAGCTGACACACCTGCAGAAGCAGATAGAGGAGATGAAGCAGACTGTGCCGCTGTATGACAGCGTCAGCAGCCACGACATTCATCACTATACGGCGACGTACGTCATCGTTATCGTGGCTGCTGTTGGAGCAGGTGTCTGGGGAGCGCGTAGGATCCGGCGCCGGCAGTCGGCGCGGGCAGCGGCGGAGCATGTGGCGCAGCGCGCGGGGCGGGCGGCGCCGCCCACCCCGGAGGTGGCGAGGCAGCAGCCGCCCTCCTCCTCCACGGCGGTGATTGACAATCAGTGTGAGTGCAGTGAGAGTGACAAGTGCGTTAAAAAGGTTCCGCATCATATGAGCTATATTAACCTAGGTTATAGTGATCCGTGCAAACAAGTGCAAGACTTTAAACGGGTGTCGTGTTCTATCGTACCTAAGCAAAACAAAGGCACGTCACCGACCTTTCGTTCTGTATACGTAATCGGTGACGATAGGGTTAAGTTTAATTCTTTGTAAATCATTAATTTGTACTTTACTTACTAACAAGTGTAGGTTAAGGACAAAATGGTATCACCTTGTATCATCTCATCACTACTAACTTCTCTACTTTTCGGTGTGGGAGCATGTACGATCCATATCGTACATCAAGCATTTTAGGGTTTTTAAAGAGTCAGCGTTTGGGACGCGCTCGCGTAATTACTTAGTTATTTAATTAAAATCAGTTCGCATCGATCTATCAAGGCGATCGCGCGTGCTCGCACACCCGGGTCATTCTATCATCAAGTATATCAATCAATAAATCAAGTAACGGTATATCAAGTCTATCGTTTCATTATCAAGTAAAAGGAGTAGTAGTCAATCAAGGACGCTACATTCTTTATGTTACGAAAAAACCGAATATGCTTGGGTAACTGTAGGAACATTTAAAAATCATGTCCCAGGCACTGCATGATTTCGCTCAGATAATCCGTATCTTCATACCATAAACCATTCATGAAAATCGGTTCAGCGGTTTGGCCTTGAAGATGTAACAGACAGACAGTCAGACACACTTTCACATTTATAATATTAGTACGGATGTTTTGTGAGAAACTGCCTTTTTCGAACGCGGGAATCCAACCCACGACCACAGTCAAGACTCAAGACTCAAGAGTGACGCTCTAAACCACTGAACCATGGATGCGACAAGCGTTGTCAATACAAAGATAAGTATATAAACAGTTGTAACACAAATTAATTATGTATACAGTATAATAATTCTCCAACCCATATAATTACAGCCTGGGCTCTTTGTATGAGATCTTCCGGGGAATAATATGCTGTGCAGCCGTACTTAATAATAGCAAACTCGTGTCATTATTACATAATGCATGTGAAAAAACATCGTACTGCGTCGTTTAAAAAGATTCATAACCATTCTTTGCCATTGTAGAATATATTAGTGTTGATAGTGACAGATGTAGGTACCTACTCGATTGAAACGTGTTGAAATATATAATAGCAGACCTACTTGGTCTGCTACTCTGCTCACTATCCTGTAGGCCTACTACGAAACCGTTTTGAGACTCAAACAATCGGATGAGAATGCCGCGTCCTGCTCTAACAACGTCATTTCACGTTTGTTAGAGTAGGACGCGGCATTCTCGTCCGAATGTTTGAGTCTCAAATCGGTTTCGTGGTACGGCCCCTGAATCAAAGTTTCAACAATATGAAAACGTCTGAATTGTCCACCACTCATATTACCACCAGAGCCCTTAGTAAAATGCATTCGTTCATTATAAGAAGTTAGATCCCACCAAAAACATTTCATGTAAAATGTTATCTCGACGACCACAAAAAATTTGCCCTGTGAAAAAGACATCAGATCTAATGTAGAGCCAAGCCTCTGAATCTGAATCGAAAATCGCTACCGTCGTGGAGGTGAGGCGAATATTTAGTTTCTGATCTGAAGTAAGTAACGAAACAACCAAGCCATACATACTTACTGATATGTAGAATTTGTTGGAATTGGGGTCGATAGAGTAAGGCCGCGTAGATTCAGAGGCTTGGCTCTACATTAGATCTGATGTCTTTTTCACAGGGCAAACCTTTTGTGGTCGTCGAGGTAACATTTTACATGAAATGTTTTTGGTGTGATTTCAGTCATTTTTGTAAGTTGCTACTTGCTAGGCAGTCTTTTTAGTGTTTTTTATTTTTTATTAAGAGGTTTTTAGTTAACGTCTATCCCGTGTATATTATAAAGATTTTTAATATTGATATGATAATAACTTACGTAATAACTTAAAACAGAAGGTCCCTTAAGTAGGGACTGAATAAATTAACTCATCAATCCCCAAGCGCTACCCGGCTGTCGCATAATGGCCGATTTACACGGGTGACTAAAGCCACACGATTTACGCCGCACGGTTAAAATCGACCGTGTAAATGGCAATTCGACTACGCCGCATGCGGCTAAAGTCGCAAGCCCCAAAGTTGTGTGGCCAGCGGCCGCATGCGGCTGGTGACTAAAATCGACCGTGCAAACGCTCAGTCGCAAGCGATCGCTTGCTGCGAATACTACTGTAGCGAGCGCAGACCTCGGGCGGCACTCACGAAAACATGGACAAAAATAATATTATAATTTTTTTAGTGTTACGAACGTTTTTAGGGTGGCGATTCGACTTGGACATGCGATTCGACTGGTGACTTGCCGGGTGACTAAAATCGACCCGTTAGTCACCCGTGTAAATCGAGCATAACAATTGAAAAATCTATTGTGTCTGCGATTTCCACGATCGTCGTATTAACCGACTTGGTATTACATGGATCTCACAAATTTTTACGGTAGAAAAACTGAGTTGCGAGACTTGGTTTTTTTACAGCATGTTTTTGATGGGATTTGAATGATTTCGTCCATAGAAAAAGAATTGCAACGCTTATATTACGCACTTTAAATAACTTAGGAGTTTTATATCATTATATTTATAATAACTAATAAGACAATGCCCCACAATAATCGTAACCAAATTATTTTTTAACAAAAAATTGAACCCGACTTCCAAGGTAAAAACAAAAGAATATTCTTAAAAATAATCTAAAAAGGATCAAATAGTTCTTAAGTATTCCTTATTATAGTGCCGTCTGAAGACTTCGACTAAACCTCAACTATTTCTGTACTCAATCTTATGCTTTTGAAGTCGGTACCAGCCCGGAAAAGTTCTGAAATCCAGAACTTACGCTAAAGTAAGCTGGTACCGACTTGAAAAGCATAAAGACAGAGGCAAGCGTGCCCCTACAAATCTCACAAATTTTTACGGTAGAAAAACTGAGTTGCGAGACTTGGTTTTTTTACAGCATGTTTTTGATGGGATTTGAATGATTTCGTCCATAGAAAAAGAATTGCATCGCTTATATTACGCACTTTAAATAACTTAGGAGTTTTATATCATAATATTTATAATAACTAATAAGACAATGCCCCACAATAATCGTAACCAAATTATTTTTTAACAAAAAATTGAACTCGACTTCCAAGGTAAAAACAAAAGAATATTCCTTATTATAGTGCCGTCTGCAGACTTCGACTAAACTTCAACTATTTCTGTACTCAATCTTCATGCTTTTGAAGTCGGTACCAGCCCGGAAAAGTTCTGAAATCCAGAACTTACGCTAAAGTAAGCTGGTACCGACTTGAAAAGCATAAAGACAGAGGCAAGCGTGCCCCTACAAATCTCACAAATTTTTACGGTAGAAAAACTGAGTTGCGAGACTTGGTTTTTTTACAGCATGTTTTTGATGGGATTTGAATGATTTCGTCCATAGAAAAAGAATTGCAACGCTTATATTACGCACTTTAAATAACTTACGAATTTTATATCATAATATTTATAATAACTAATAAGACAATGCCCCACAATAATCGTAACTAAATTATTTTTTAACAAAAAATTGAACTCGACTTCCAAGGTAAAAACAAAAGAATATTCCTTATTATAGTGCCGTCTGCAGACTTCGACTAAACTTCAACTATTTCTGTACTCAATCTTCATGCTTTTGAAGTCGGTACCAGCCCGGAAAAGTTCTGAAATCCAGAACTTACGCTAAAGTAAGCTGGTACCGACTTGAAAAGCATGAAGACAGAGGCAAGCGTGCCCCACCAAATCACAAAAAAATTTTCGTCCGCGCGTCTTGAATTTTTCCATACAAAGGTGAAAAAAAGTTACTCTTTCAGCACTACTACTTTCACAGCGAGCTCAATATAGGGAACCCATACACACCCTGAAGTATTATCACTTAGTTTTGTTACACCCTGTATATTATGTAATTCAGTTAAATAATATAAAAAAGCTAATTGAAGAGAATGCGGAAAATATTCATTTATAACCGACTGCGAGGTGAATAAGAAGTGTTAGGTTTGATTCAAAACAAAAGTGTCATAAATTCGAATAATGTGTCAAGTAACATAACAATATATGTGATAGGAAAATAATTTAAACTTTAAATCTTAAGCTACAATAATATTATTTAATATAATTATATAGATAAATTATTATTTTTAACAAAAAATTAAAACTGACTTCCAAGGTAAAAACAATAATAAAATCCTTATAATATGAACTAAAAAGTTTTAAATAATGTTTCCTATCTAATAGTGCCTTTTTCCGAATTCGGCTAAACCTCAACTATTTCTGTACTCAATCTTCATCATTTTGAAGTCGGTACCAGATATAGCTGAATCTTCAGTTCTCTGACAGAATAGGTATTTGAAACATTTGGAACTGGCACCGACTTCAAAATTATGAAGATTGAGTTATGTATGTAGTAAATTATGAAGATATTATAAGGATTTTATTATTGTTTTTACCTTGGAAGTCGGTTTTAATTTTTTGTTAAAAAAAATATTTCACTCTTTTTAGTTACCTAGTAAACCATCGCGTATATTCTACGTATCTTATTGTTACGGATACGGACACGTAGTGCCATCTAGCACCAAACCAGCGAAACTGATCAGGGAAACACAGACAACACAGTAAACATACACCTAACGCCATCTAGTATCGAGTAGGGGATAAATCCCCTACTCGATACTAGATGGCGTTAGGTGTATGTTTACTTACGCGTATTTTCTAGAAACATTCCACACTTGTTTACGCGAATTGGGTACGATCTATAATAGAACCTTCCAGAACTCGTCCGGCCCATATAAATAGCCGCCGGTAGACGAGCCGGCAATTCAGTTCGATACGAGCGATCTTCGAGGCGACTTCGAAGTGAAAACAAGTGATCAATAGTGAGTGAACCAGTTAACCTACTCGACTACGACCTAGGACAGTGATAGTGCTCAGTGATTTGGATCTAGTGCTTAGTTGTGTGAGACTTAGTGCTAATAAAGTCTTCAAGAGAGTCACCAGGTCTTTCTCTCCAAATCCTCGAACCCTAGCACGTAACATTATTACAATTTGTTAAGAGTTACACTCAATGCGTTTGTGTTTCATATTCCTATTACGATGTACATTGTTTTCCTATGTAAGTATTTTCATACTAAGGGTTCAATTTATTACCTCGATCGTGGGAATCGCAGACACAGTAGATTTTTAATTGTTATGCGGCAGCCGGGTGCCGCTTGGGCTTGATGGGTTAATAGTTAAACTAATGTAGTACCATAAAGTTAATATACCTACCGCTAGGTATATTAACTTTATGTGTAGTACCTATCGAAGCAACTTACTTCTCTTTTTTCTTTCGAATCTCAAAAGTAATATCAAATGTGTGCCTTACACTCTGGAGTTAAGGTTGACTTTGTTATGTTCAATTTTGTGGTACATAAGTCGCTTAGAACTTGAATAATTTATTTTGAAACAACATTATATTTTTATTAAAATCGCTATAAAAGTACCAATTACTATAAGGACATAACGTGATGATATAATTATGGTGTTGTGGGGGCATATTGAATCCATATATAACCATGTGACACTGGTGACCCTGACGTGGTAATGATGATGATGATGATGATGATGAATGTAATTTACATAGTAGCATATGCTTTCAGTTCTTAAAACAGCGCCTAAACCCCCAAACTTGTATCTATAAGGAATCCGGAGTTCTCTTAGTATCTTCAGAACCATAGTATACCTTGGTGCAAAATCTTGCGTTTTGGTAGCATATGCTTAGGATACTTCTCATAAAACCAAAATCACCATATGTTTCCATATAAATTTTGAGGAGTTCCCTCGATTACTCATGGATCCCATCATCAGATCACCACTTTTGTGAAAATGGGACCAAATTGGAGGGAAACCTAATAGAACAAAACAAAAATTTTGAAAATCGGTTCACAAACGGCGGAGTAATCGTTGAACATACAAAAAAAAACCACAGCCGAACATATAACCTCCTCATTTTTGGAAGTCGGTTAAAAATTACTATCCTTCGTTCCAACTGGAAATGCCATCTGATTCAGAGATTTAATATATGAAGGGTATATGTAATGATTAGACATCGGATTATATTATATGCACGATCAAAGTGCCGAAATACGTATACAAATATGCACGTAAAATGGCCAAAATATGCACAATCAAAAGACATTCATAAAATTTATTTATTTTTTATCGCAAATTTTCTGAATCAAATCAAGGGTTTTTTCAACTTTATATACAGTAATAATTATATTGGAATTTAAACTTACATCTCCCCACTTAAATGGAAAAAAAAATATATTTTTTTTTACATTATTACATCTACATTAATAATTATTCAGTTTTTTTTAAAGTAGCCAATTTCACAAAGAAAAATAATATTTCTAGGAATATATTGTATCAGGTTTATCGTTTATCTATGTTTTGTGGCCTCTGTGTTTTATGATACCTAGTTACCTAATAGTTTGGATATTACGGGCATAATACAACTGAAATATGCACTATCAATGAAATTCATAATACTATCGGCCAAAAAGTGCCATTATATTATATGCATTTGCATATGCAAATATGCAAATGTATATAATCCGATGTCTAGTAATGATTAATGAGGTACCTACAGACAGACATACACGCGTATAAATATTAGTATGGATGTAATGTTTATTAAGTACTTACTAGGAATTTTCTGATACACGAGTGCTCTAATCAGCTGTTCCGACAGAACTGACACGTAGTGATTATATTCTCTTGGAAGTTGGAACTGACCAGCTCTTCATTCAGCCACGATGCGAACGTCATTTAATAATTTAATTTGTTTTCAGATTTTAAACGGTTACGTAATTTAAAACTGATTAAGAGCGATCTGGAAATTATAATAGTAGTTCCGTACTCGTAGCTCTTGGCGTTTTTTTGTAACAAAAATTAAATTTATTTGAGAGGGCATTGTTTTTTTCTTTGTTCGCTATTGTAACGAGAATAAGTTTATTTATAGGAAAATATGATAGTTTTAGGGTTCCATACCCAGAGGGTGAAAACGGGACCGTATTACTGAGACTTCAATGTCTGTCCGTCTCTCTTTCTGTCTCCAGGCTGTATCTCAAGAACCGCTATAGCTAGACTTCACAGATTGTATATATATTTCTGTTGCTGCTCAGCAAAATACATTGATATTTTGGTAACGTACCTGTAAAATGGAAGGTATTTTACCTATTTCTACTTACTAGGACCCTAAGTACTGAAACTCTATTTCGAGGTGCGCCTGAGGCTGATTTATAATATTATAAATTAAGTATAATCATAAATAATATTATGCGGGATAATAAGCGAAGATGAAAGATTAGCACAAACAGTGAGGAACTCTATTTGTAGCGATAGCGCGTTTGGTTCAGGCTGGCCGCATACACACGTTTTCCGTATTCGATTTCCGATTTCGTTTTCCGTATTCGGACATCCAAATGCTTGGAATCAGTAGGAAATATCCACGTTCGCTTTTTTCTGAACGGAACGAATTCCGCACGTACGGTTCAAGTGCAAGCCGGGGCATTCGCGCGTGAATAAAACTCAGCCAAGTGCGAGTCGGACTTGCGCACGAAGGGTTCCGTATCGTTATAGAGTAAAAATAGGCCAAAAATTTAGTTTTTTGTATAGGAGGCCCCCTTAAATATTTATTTAATTTAAATTTTATTACTATTTATAAATTTTAATTATAAATTGAGGATTTTGTGAAAATTTAAGTACCTACCTGAAGCTATTAATGAAATCGAGCAAAAAAGGCCGAAAAATCATGTTTGTTGTATGGTAGCCCCCCTTAAATATTAATTTTATTTTTTAGTATTTGTTGTTACAGCGGCAACAGAAATACACAATCTGTGAAAATTTCAGAAGTCTAGCTACAGCGGTTCTTGAGATACAGCCTGGAGACAGACAGACAGACAGACAGACAGACAGACAGACAGACAGACAGACAGACGGACAGACAACGAAGTCTTAGTAATAGGGTCTCGTTTTTACCCTTTGGGTACGGAATCCTAAAAACGAACGTTTGCGGTAATCTCAAGGAATTCTAATTCGAAATTCCACATTAGGAAATCTAATACGGAAAACGTGTAACTAATGTTTTACGTAGGTATATTATGGATAATATTCCGCATCTTATACAGGATGTAACAAAACTAAGTGATAACACTTTAGGGTGTGTATGGGTCCCCTATATAGAGTTCGCTGTGAAAGTAGTAGCGCTGAAAGAGTAACTTTTTTTTCATCTTTGTATGGAAAAATTCATGACGCGCGGGCGCTTTTGTTCTTTCAGCGCTACTAATTTCACAGTAAACTCTGCAGTGTGTAACAAAAATAAGTGATAATACTTTAGGGTGTATTCGTGTTCCTTGTGGAGAGTTCACTGTGAAAGTAGCAGCGCTGAAAGACGAAATTTTTTTTTTACTTTTGTATGGGCAAGGGCCCGAGCATCACGAGTTTCCCCATACAAAAGTGAAAAAAAAATCGTCTTTCAGCGCTGCTACTTTCACAGTGAACTCTCTACAAGAAACACGTACACACCCTAAAGTATTATCACTCATTTTTGTTACACCCTGTATATTAGGAACACATATACACCCTAAAGTATTACTTAGTTTTGTAACGCCCGCGCCTTGTATATTTTTGAATTCAAAATTACCGTCGGACTTCGGGCCAACTAAAATATGCTAAGTACTAAATCTTTTTACATTTTAATGAGGTAAAAACAAAGTTGGAAGGTCCATATTTTTTTAATAAAAGTTTTAAAAGCTTGACTGTAACAAGGCTCAGGTGTTATGATGACTGCGCAAAAAATATTAGCTCCTAAGAAATTTGCAACGTGCCTACTTAGTAAAATTTTTTTTAAATAAGGGTGAGTACAAAGAATAAACTTTGAGCCAGTCCACCAGCTACTTACCTATGATACAAATTGAAGCTGAATAAGACCTAGGTATGTATTATATTAGGCTAAATTACAGTACAATGCAAACAATAACTCACTGTAACTATGGCTACTGCTCTATTAAGTCTGGGTCACGAACAGTAATGGACACAATACCTAGGTAGGTATATTATGTCAAAATAAGCATTAACACAATATAGCAATATTTTTTTTTTTATGAAATAAGGGGGCAAACGAGCAAACGGGTCACCTGATGGAAAGCAACCTGCGTCGCCCATGGACACTCGCAGCATCAGAAGAGCTGCAAGTGCGTTGCCGGCCTTTTAAGAGGGAATAGGGTAATAGGGGAGGGTAGGGATGGGAATAGGGTAGGGGATTGGGCCTCCGGTAAACTCACTCACTCAGCGAAACACAGCGCAAGCGCTGTTTCACGCCGGTTTTCTGTGAGAACGTGGTATTTCTCCGGTCGAGCCGGCCCATTCGTGCCGAAGCATGGCTCTCCCACGTAAATTGGCTACATTTTGGGGAGATCGTGTTGTGACGTTCTTTTATGATGTCTTTTTTCTTAAAAAAACTCTTTACTCGTGGTCCTATAGTGTGACTTTGAAATGTTTGCCCACACCAAAGAACAGATTAGGTACTAGTTAAATTATAAATAGTTACTACGTAAACTGAAGGCACCATTACCTACAATAGCATGTACCTAATGACACAAATCGCAAAATTGTATCTGTTGCAGGCTGCAGGCTGCAGGCTGCAGCTTGAAGAATTCACATAGTACCATCGAGGAAATTGATTCCTAGGCAGTTGACGGACCTACGCCATTTGGTCGACTTATGTCAATTCAATGTTAGCTGTGATCGATCGGATGGGTTTGACGTAACGCGACCAAATTACTTAGGTCTGCCATCTGCCTAGGAATCAACTACCCTGATAGTACATACGTAGATGAATATAAATATTTTGGCCCATCCCATAACGCATTAGCTCTAAAGTAAACCAATATTCAATCTCTGTCCACGTAAGTACCTACATTAGTTTAAAATATTTTAGATTAGAATTTAACTAAACGTTCAGTTATAACTACTTACCTAATTATAAAATAATAACTATGTTACTAGCTTCGCTAGCTAGTCATAATAATACATAAATCATAATAGTTTTAATACATTATTACAATCACTTTTTTATTCTAAAATATTGTAATTAAGTTAACTGGACCTAAATATAGGTTTCTGCACAAGATTACAATGTGGTGTGTTCGTAGGCAGTAGCGGCGTTACGGCGCCCAGGGCGCCGTATAAAAGGGGGCGTCAAAGGCAAACAACGCCTCGGGCGCCCTTTTTGTTTGCAGACCTCAAAGTCTGTCAATCTTTTTCCTGAACTCGGTTAGTATAAGCAACCTGCCAAATAACAGCCGACTACCAGGTCTGGATAATTATATAAATAGGCTTGGGGGCAGCAAATTTCGTACATCGGGCGGTGAAAATAGAGTGGCATACACTCATAAAAATGTAAATCCGGCACTGCCGACTACAAAAGTTACAATTGCTAAATAAAGCCTTTTTAGGGTCCCGTAGTCAACAAGGAACCCTAATAGTTTCGGTCTGTCCGTCCGTCTGTCCGTCTGTTCGCGGTTTTGCTTAGAGACTATAAGACCTACAAAGCTGTAATTTGGCATGAATAATAATATAATAACACCCACACCGGTTTCGGTGACGGTGGCCGGTTTCATTGAAACCAGCCCAGTTACGCAGGAGTAATTTTATAGTGCCCAAGTGTGTGCGCAGTACACAAGACCACTCTCTATTCCTTATATTCTCATAACCCAGTGGGACGGAAGACCGACACGACTGGCGAGAGATAAGGCGCAGGACCGACTTTTTACATGCCCATCCGACGCATGGATCATCTTACTTGTCAGACAATCAGGTTATCAGCCAGCATTGTCCTAACCAAACTTGGAAATAACATGTTTCCAACGCGGGAATCGAACCCACGACCTCCGAGTCAAGAGCCACGCTCTAAACCACTGGACCACGGAGGCATGAATACACATATTAATGATGACGACAAAATGGTTTATAAAATCTTAAAAAAATATTTATTTATGGTATCTGCCCTACACATCAACTGGGGATGATTATTTTTTTCCGCGCCCACCTCATCGTGTGGGGTGTCGTTGGATAGGATTTTTAAAAATATTGTGAGTATTCATAGATCACTTTCCGATTTAGGGATCCATTTGTGAAATATTGAGTTTTAAAATGGAAAAAATCGTTAGAGTCCAGTGTCCCCCCCTTCTACCAGCTAAACTGTTGCTTCTGGAAATGTGAAAAAATTCACAGGAGTAGGAAATATGCTGAATTTAAAAGGAAAACTATCACGGCTAAGAAGACTTCATAAGTTAAAGAGTAATAGTCGATCAACTAAAAAAAATATATTCGGCGAAGTATAAAGGAACTTTTCGTTCAAATTCCTTAGAGAGTACTTAACTGAGATGATGTTGTTGGTAGTATAAAACACGTTATAAATGTACATTCACTGACAATACAAACATTATCAAAAACTAGCGGTACTACGGAACCCTATATTGCGCGTGGCCCGACACGCACTTGGCCGGTTTTTTTACATGGGGAAATGCTTTGCGCATCTCCGGCGGATTGGGGACATCGTCTGGAGTATGTGGGACTCCCCGTAGGATCTACTCACTAAAACCCCATGGGGTTTTGAGGGCGAGTTGATCAACCCGCCACAACTATACCAACGGGCAACGGTTGTCCGCGTCTCGCAGACTTATCACAGGCAGCGTGCAGGCTTTTACAGCCTCACAGGGAGCGTGCAGGCTTTTCTAGACCGGCCGCGGGGTGGCCTAGAAAAGCCCACGCCGATGCGCAGGAGCACCATGCGTATCACGACTCTCCCTGGGACTCGGTGCAATGGGCGGTAGTATCCCCAGTCCCCACACTGCCACCCCGAGTAGCTAAATAAAGCCTCTCAATACCCCTACTTCAGACTTCGTCGCGGTAGTCGACTAACTGCCGTTCCCAATATTTGATCTATCTCTGGTTTTGCCCTACTAGAGATAGGAATAGCTCTCATTAGACATTAGAGACATATATTTTATGTCAATTCAATGTTAGCTGCGATCGGTCGTATGTCAAACCAGATATAGATTGAATATTGGGAACGGCCGTAAATCAATAGACAACCCGTAGTGTCATTTATCGTCAGAAAACTGATCTTTCCACTCGCAAATTAAAGACTATTCTGCTTTTTATGCACGAACACGGAAATGTCTTAAAATGTTACTATTTTTATTCTTTTAAGTTGTTTTTAGGGTTCCGTAGTCAACAAGGAACCCTTATAGTTTCGGTCTGTTCGTCTGTCCGTCAGTCAGTCTGTCTGTCCGCGGTTTTGCTCAGAGACTATAGGACATTCAAAGCTGTAATTCGGCATGAATGCACATATTAATGATGCCGACAAAATGGTATATAAGATCTTTAAAAAAAATTAGATTGGATAGGTTTTTTTAAATATTGTGGCTGTTCATAGATCATTTTCCGATTTAGGGATCCATTTGTGAAATATCTATGAAGTTTTAAAGTGGAAAAAATTGTTAGAGTCCAGTGTCCCCCCCTTCTACCAGCTAAACTGTTGCTTCTAGATATGTGAAAAAATTCACAGGAGTAGGAAATATGCTGAATTTAAAAGGAAAACTATCACTGCGGAACTTTTCATTAAAATTCCTTTAAACGTAACTGAGGTGATGTTGTTAATAATATAAAACACGTTATAAATGTACATTCATTGACCATTAAAAAAAATATCAAAAACTAGCGGTACTGCGGAACCCTATATTGCGCGTGGCCCGACACGCACTAGGCCGGTTTTTATATAAAATATGTGCGCAACATTTTAGCATAAAAACTCAGCATAGGTAAAGCCAAATTTATTCTGAGCTAGTTCACTGCGGAATATTTCTGCGGTCTACAACCTTTAAAATGTATGTTAAGACGCTGACAACTGCCAATGACCTTGATCTCGCATCACTCTGGCACCACTGTCGATTTTCATGCCAGAGAGACAGAGATATGAAGTGTTCACTCGGTAGCGTGGATACATTAATTTTCGTTCACCGTGTGGGATGTCGTTGATAGGTTTTTAAAAAATATTACGAGTATTCATAGATCATTTTCCGATTTAGGGACCCATTTGTGAAATATGAAGTTAGGTTAGGAGTAGGAAATATGCTGAATTTAAAAGGAAAATTATGACGCCTAAGAAGACTTCATAAGTTATTGGGTAATAGTCGATCAACTTAAAAAACCGGCCAAGTGCGAGTTGGACTCGCCCATGAAGGGTTCCGTAGTATTTTTTTTTAACGGGCTTTGGCCCACCACACATTCCCACCACTGTATCTCCTGTGTACCAGGATCGACAGCGGTATCCAACCACGAAAACCCTTTGATATGATCTCAGGGAGCCCGAGGGACATGCTAAAACTGTCTTGGGACCCGCAACGAAATTAATCAGAAGAGAATAGGACTCCTCCTATTCTCTTCTGGAAGAATAGTAGGAAGAATTCCAGTTTCCCTCCCCATACAAAGCGGGAGACAGCACAAAGTTGCAATGACCGAAAGTCAAAGAACTTAAGGGGGAGCACCACGGAAATAAGGCTAATAGTTGTGACTCCTAAGCTGAAGCTAAGTTAATAATGGAGTTTATTGTGTTTGAATGTCGCCAATAATAATTGTGACAAAAACGCTTGAAGGCACGGAAGTTCCTAGCGCTGTCCACGAGATCAGTGTAGTATGCGACTCCAGATTTACAATATAGGTTGTTCAGCATTGTAGTTCGTTCCTCTTGCCAAAGACTACACTCCCAAAGAACATGATGGGCGGTTTGTTCAAACATACTGCCCTCGGTCGAGCACTCACACATAGGTGATGCAACCAATTTAAATCCGCAAAGTTTGGCTTTAAAATTTCCATGACCGGTCAGGAATTGAGATACGCTGTGATCAATATCCATCCAGTGTTTGGACAGCCGTTCACGAATATTAGGGAAAAAGTTATAAAGATGTCTCCCTTTAGTAGATTTGTCCCAACGCGTCTGCCATTCGGAGATTAGACTACGTACCGAATCCTCTAAAGGTTCAAACAATCTTGTGATTTTTATTTTATCGCGGGCGTTTAAAAAAGTAGGGATTCGTAATGTTTTTGCTATGATAGTACATTGTCGCACGACGCTGTATCTCAAGGTCAACGGGTAAGACTCCGGCTAAAACAGGTAAAGCTTCGGTGCTTGTGGTCCTATAAGCTTTACATAAGAAGATAAGCGCAAGACGTTGGCTCTGTAGCAACTTTCGACGAGCCGCGCCGATAGTTGCTCTATCGGCCCACACGGGGGCCCCGAAGCAAATACTGCCGAGGTACGTCGCGGTGTAAATTAATTTAAGAGTTTTAAATGAGAGGCCCCATGTCGAAGTAGATATTCTAGTAAACGAGTAAAAATTACGTTTGGCTTTCTCACCGGTTTGAATTATATGTTCCAAAAATGTAAATTTATTTTCCAAATGAGAACCAAGGTAACAGAGTGACTGTTTGCGTTTAACGTTAATATTGTCAAGTTTAATGCTAGGGGAAGATATAAGGGAACCTTTTAAAAGAATTTGGTAAGTTTTATGCGCGGCGAATTTCAGCCGATTACGCTTACCCCAGTCAGATTAAATTAAGACTACTGTTGGCTTTAGACTCAATTTCGGAACGCGAGTTTGCTTGAACGATAAGAAACCCGTCATCGGCGTAACCAACTAGTATGCAAAGCGGTGGAAGTGGAAGACTTAACAAATCGTCGAATCCGATGTTCCATAATTTAGGCGAAATTACCGATCCTTGAGGGCAGCCGCACGTTAAATCTTTGGCGTGTGTACAATGTCCTAGACGAAGCTTAGTTTGACCGTTAGAAAAGTAAGAATGTATTATGGAATAAATATTACAGTAACACCCTCGATTTTTTAGTTTTAATAGTACCATCGGCCACCAAGCATGGTCGAAGGCCCCGGATATATCTAATGAAATGGCGACCACGTATTTAGTTTCCGATAAATTAACTATTTTTCTTACTTCTAACGCCGCGTCAACAGTCGATTTCCCGGCGGTGAAACCGTACTGTTGACTATGAAATTTAGGACCACCGGGTAGCAGGCGAGGTACGATAAGGCGTTCTAGTAGTTTACCTAAACTCGGCAGTAGCGTTATGGGACGATATGATTTTGGGTCGTCAGGAGGTTTGTTACCCGCTTTAGGAATTAATTTTAAACAACCGATACGCCAAATTTTCGGAAATACGCCTTCTGCGATACATCTAATATAAACGTGTAGTATCGATGAATTAGCCGCTAGACACGCTTGTTTTATCATGATATTTGATATTTTATCCTCACCCGCTGATTTTTTAATAGGTAAAAGATTCACGATTTTTATAAACTCCTCACAAGTAGGTAAATCTGAGACCGGTGAATTGATGGGGTGTAACATTCTACTCCTAACGTCGCGGTGGTGTTCATCATCCAAGGCCGGATCATCGTCTGGAATGAGAACGTTAAGGTATGCCTTAGCCGTTTCCACTAGGCCACAAGTATAAGGGTTCCGTAGTAGCAATAAGGTTTATTTTTATGAAATTAAAAGGTTTTTGATTTATTTTTATATTTCAGTTGATTTAATGAAAGTTAAATTAAGTTTACCATTTATGACATATAAAAAAAACTACTTGCTAGATCTCGTTCAAACCAATTTTCGTTGGTAGTTTTCTAGTAAAGTACATCATATATTTTTTTTAGACTTATCATGCCCCTACTTTAGAAGTTAGAGGGGGGGACACACATTTTACCACTTTGGAAGAGTCTCTCTCGCAAACTGTTCAGGTTAGAAAAAAATGATATTAGAAACCTCAATATGATTTTTGAAGACCTATCCATAGATACCCCACACGCATAGGTTACATGAAAAAATATATATATTTAAATAAAAAAAAAAACTTCTTGCTAGATTTCGTTCAAACCAATTTTCGTTGGTAGTTTTTATAGTAAGTTACATCATATTTTTTTTAGACTTATCACGCCCCTACTTTAGAAGTTAGAGGGGGGACACACATTTTACCACTTTGAAAGAGTCTCTCTCGCAAACTATTCAGGTTAGAAAAAAATGATATTAGAATCTTCAATATGATTTTTGAAGACCTATCCATAGATACCCCACACGCATAGGTTAGATGAAAAAAAATTTTTTTTGATTCAGTTGTACCTATGGGACCCCTAAAATTTTTAATATTTTTTTCATTATTGTATCAAAATCTTAATGCAGTTCACAGACTACATCTACTTACCAAATTTCAATAGTATAGCTCTTATAGTTTCGGAGAAAAGTGGCTGTGACATACGGACGGACAGATAGACAGACATGACGAATCTATAAGGGTTCCGGTTTTTGCCATTTGGCTACGGAACCCTAAAAAAGCGGCGGAGTGTAAAGGAAATTTTCGTTCAAATTCCTTTGAACGCAACTGAAATTATGTTTTTAGTAGTGTAAAACACGTTATAAATGTACATTCATTGACCATATAAAAATTATCAAAAACTAGCGGTACTACGGAACCCTATAGGCATTGCGCGTGGCCCGACACGCACTTGGCCGGTTTTTAAAACTACAAAATCGCAAAAAACATCCGCTCAGTGCCATCTGTTATCAAAACTTGGAACTAGTCATAAAATAAGTACTAGAATTTAAGTTTTTATTCAGTGGTGTTTACTGTTTAATGTTTATCTTGGTGTTCCTTGCTTATATTTTAAATGCAAAATTATAAAATAAATGAAGATGATTATAATTTAATAAAACCAAAAATAAAACCTGTATCATGTCCGCATGAAGTGACATTAAAAACCGCATTTTATAGTTAGTTTTTGGATCTGATAAGATGTTATTGCAAGATAATGAGTACAAAAATAGTAGTATTACATCGTTAATGAAGCAAAAACACATCCTTTGTAGTAAAATAAAATGTAATGGGACATACTTATAAGATAGTAGGCATAGATTACTCACGAAGTAACCATCTAACCCAGCCATACTCAACCTGCGGCCCGCCGGGACTTAGTGGTGATGTTAAACCGTTTTGTTTATGCCCATCGGCAAAGTAGTGCAAAATCGTCGTGAGTCAGGTGAAATTTTTCCACTTTTAAATCGTTAGGTAAACACCCTTAATTTTGAAGAACGTTATTTTTTAACCCTAAAAAATTTTTATAGCGGCCCGCGACACTAAGACCGAAACATGTTTGGGGCCCGTATAAAAAAAAGTTCTACTACCTACCGGCTACCTACTAGTTACAACTAAGTAGGTACCTATACTACCTCTGATATCGTTGCCTCTGATCTAAACGGTGCGCTGTGTTTTGAATATTATAAATTACATAATTTAGTAGCAGTGTATTGCTACTGTAAGAATATTATTTTGTTTGTGCAGCTTGATAATTCTAAAGCGATTTTTAAAAGATTTAAATGTAATATGAAATCTGGTCGTAATTCATCACCGCATCTCGTATCGGTATGAATGAAAGTAACTCGTAGGCCGGGAGATGGTGACACAAAATTCTTGGTCATTTGTACCAGTACGGCGGTTCTTCAGCGGTCTAATTACGTATAGGCAAAAAGGAAAATGATAGTCATAGCGCGCTCGCACTGGCGGCCCAAACGCGTGGGCGTTAATCGAACGCGTCGGATGATTAACGAGTGTAGAAACATTTTTGTTCCACAAAAATGTTTGTATTTTCAGATAGTCCAAAAAAAAAAAGTAGGCGGTAGCGTAATGCCTACTTCTCGGGTGTGACTTACAGCTCGCCATACCGACGGGAATACATTAATTTAAATAAAACAATTCAACCAATTGACGACCTCAGTGGCTCAGTTGGTAGCTCAAGCCGGGGTTCGCGGGTTCGGAACCCGCCGACGGAACAAAAAGTTTTTCAAATAGTTCGTGGGTCATGGATGTGTATTAAATATGTGTATTATGTAATAAAAATCTTAAATATATTATGTATAGTATAAAAGTATTAAATATATTTCCGTTGTCTGTTACCGTTGTCGGTGTAAGTTACGGGTAAATTCAAAAATTAGCCTGGTACAAATATAATATCTAATATCTATATTGGACGCTTCAAACCACGTCAGCTAAGTACCTGAAGGACTTGTGTTACGGGCCGTAACACAAGTCCTTCAGGTACTTAGCACGGGGCCAGACTGACGTGGTTTGAAGCGTCCAATATAGATATTAGATATTATATTTGTACCAGGCTAATTTTTGAATTTTGCATAGCTAATCATCGTTGAGTAGCCATTGACGAAAATCACCTTGCCATACTTTTCCGACAGTTCCCAATGGCCGCCATACCACTTGCAAAGGAGTGATTTTTTTTTTCGCCAAACGATTTGTACCACCCTGAAACCTTTTTTTAACAGTTCCCTGTATGATTATAAATAGTTAATAGAAGTCTGATAATGCCATACCTGTGGGAGGTGGCGAATGTGAACAATATTTTTTCAAAATCCTAAGATTAAAACGGTTTTTCAAGTATGGCGCCACTTTTTCCCTACATACTAGAAGTATCGCAAATAAAATAATAAATTGTATCGTATAATTTCCAAAAATCCAAATGCCATACTGGTACAAATCGTCAATTTTTTTTCACCTTTTAGCTCAAGTCCGACAGTCATCCGCCCCATGGTTACAATCTGTAATATTTTTTTTAGGTACAATTGCATCCAAATGACGAGAATACAATGATGCCATGATGTAAAAAATGATTTTACGTATTTTATAGTTAGTCGTATTTTCAAAACGTGTCAAATAAATAAGTATTTTAAGTATGACAGCACTTTTCCCCCTACTAGAAGTATGGGAAAAATAATAACGGTCACATTTTGTCAAATACTTTCCAAAAATTCAAATGCAATACTGGTACAAATCGTTTGGCGAAAGAAAAAATCACTCCTTTGCAGTGGTATGGCGGCCATTGGGAACTGTCGGAAAAGTATGGCAAGGTGATTGTCGTGATTCGTGAATTACTCGACGATGATTAGCTATGCAAAAATTAGCCTGGTACAAATGGTTGAATTGTTTTATTTAAATTAATGTATTCGCGTCGGTATGGCAATCTGTAAGTCACACCCGAGAAGTATGGCATTACGCTACCGCCTACTTCTTTTTTTTCGACTATCTGAAAATACAAGAATTTTTGTGGAACAAATCGTTCGACACTCGTTATTTATCCGACGCGTACGATTAACGCCCACGCGTTTGGGCCGCCAGTGCGAGCACTATGACCATCATTTTCCTTTTTGCCTTTACGTAAACCCCTGAAGAACCGCCATACTGGTACAAAGGACCAAGAATTTTGTGTCCCATCTCCCGGTCTATCGGGAGTGTCTAAAAGATTTGTAAATAGCAAAATTTTGCTTTAAGAATCAAGAAATTTCCTTTGTTTTCAGGAAATTTAAATAAAGAGAAAACAGGCCCTGAAAGTTTTCAAACAATCGAAATACAAAACTGATTAAAAAATTTCTGCATTTAAAATCAATGTTCCCATGTCGAACAAAGCGAATTCAGAGATTGAAATATAACATTTTAATATTTATCAACTATTGTATTGCAGTAATTGAGAAAATAATATTCTTTTAATGTGACTTAGTTTACATTACATACATAAAATACATACACATACCGTGTTCTTTTGTTTTGGTTTATTTTCAGATGCAGAAAGATAGAGGTATAAATTCACAACATTAACATTTACGTATTTGCAACTGGTATCATAATAAATAGGTAATTACATCATGGGAAAAATAATTGTTGCTGCAAGCAGTTTATAAGGTTTTTGATTGGTTAACGCCAAAATATTCATTACATTAATAACAATGCCATTGAATAGATAAATATCCATAAAAAACGGCAGAAACAGAGTTCAACAATGACTACCATGATAGAAGTCACTGTAATATTAGTACAATAATTATTATAGTCTCATTATCAGATTAGGCAAGATATTACTTCTTTTTAAAGCCTTTCCTGTAAAAGAATATTGGAATTAAATTGGAAAGAAATATATCAAGGAATAGTAAAAAAAAAAACCAAGTGTTTATAGTACAAGTTTATTTCACAGAAATATCCTTGTCATATTGTTAGTCTTATAACAAAGTTGGAATAAAATCTGCGTGCCCTGCACCTAAAACAAAAAATAATTATAATTACTGGTATTTTTAAGTTACAGCAAGTTTTGTAAAGATTTTGATTCAGACAGGCTGAAGAACATTATCAATCCCAAAAACATTTGGTTTTTTAGCATAAAAATAAATTAATGGAATTGGAAAAAATCAACAACTAGCATAGATTATGTAGATCCTGCACGTAAAATTATATGAAACTAGACGTTCCGCGCGGTTTCGCCCGCGTAAATTAGATATGTCACAGACAAATCAGTCTACAAAAAAGAGCCTATGATCCTTCACGTGGTCTACTTCTTATCTGACCCAAAATTACAGAAAAGTTGCTCTAGTAGTTCGTGAGATAAGCCCTTTCAAATAATTTCCCCCGTTTTTTCCACATTTTCTTCTATTTCTTCGCTCCTATTAGTCTTAGCGTCATAAAATATAGCCTATAGCCTTCCTCGATAAATGGGCTATCTAACACTGAAAGAATTTTTCAAATCGGAACAGTAGTTCCTGAGATTAGCGCGTTCAAATAAGCCCTTTCAAATAATTTCCCCACGTTTTTTCCAAATTTTCCTCTATTTCTTCGCTCCTATTAGTCTTAGCGTAATAAATTATAGCCTATAGCCTTCCTCGATAAATGGACTATCTAACACTGAAAGAATTTTTCAAATCGGACCAGTAGTTCCTGAGATTAGCGCGTTCAAACAAACAAACTAACAAACTCTTCCGCTTTATAATATTAGTATAGAAGTATAGATAGTAAAAAAAAAAAAACCTTACAGGCAAGCAATCATTAAATGGAAAATCACTACAGATTATACAAGATTTTTTTTATCATTATTATAGGTCTACCAGAATCTGATGGCAATTTTTGACAGCAGATTTTAAAAAAATATCCTTGATCATTGGATAAATTTTTATATTTGCATGTTTAACACACAGAATCAACCGCTTTAAGAAAAAAAACAGATCAAAATGTTTTATTCCAATTACCCCCGTATTGCTAGTCATTTTATTTTCTCACTTTTTGCCATCAGATTCTGGTAGACCTATAATTTCTATATTTCCTAAAGCACCGTCCTCACGCTTGGTGTATGCCACAAACACCAAACAGCGTGCAACACTGAATGTTTACCAAGCGTATGGAAACACCGCGCGAACTGTTTGCCAAACAGCCTTTGATTTGTGAAAGAAAACCAACGCTGACGCCGAACAGTGGCTAACACAAACAGGAACAGTCAAACACCAACAAACTTGCATCCACATGTAGGTGTTTGATGATTGCTGTTTGCAATTGTTTGCCAAGCACATGGACGGGGCTTTAAATATGATTAATAAGGTTGATTCTTCATTACTTACATAAAATGTTTAGTCGAAAAGTCCAAAGCCCATGTCTTCATCCTCAGACTCAGATTCTTCCTTCTTGGCCTCTTTCTCTTCTGTAAATCAATGATTTAGAGGTCAGTGACTACATTTATAACAATAAGTTATTGATAAAAAAATATTATATCAGTAAATAAAATTCACAGCACAGTTTTCAGTCGAAAGATGGTGTTACTTGAGATCATCATTATAAATTCATTTTTCTATTGTCGGTTTCAATTCATTTAGATCTACATGCTAACAAGACTAATATGCATTAAGAGCCCACACCCACACAGTAATGTAATTTGATGGCTTAATTGTAGAAAATATATTTGTCTGATAATTTATTTGTATAAGTTTTTTTTTCTTGTTAACATTTAGATCTGAACTATTTGAAACAGTGATAACTGGTCACGAACAGCCTGTCATTACTAGTTTGAAATAGATTACTCTATCACTTCTTTATAGAGTTGCTGATCAAAATGTATGGAATTTACATAAGCGTCCATTAATATGATATTGACGTTCCACTCGTCGAATGTCAATTCCATATTTGATCAGTGATTCTATAAAGAAAACGTGTCGGCTACAGGCCCTGATTTTCACTGTTTAAAGTGACCAACTGGGTCGATCTTACTACATATTTATATACTTTGTCATTTGTCTGCTTTACAAAAAACTACAAACCTTTCTTTTCCTCAGCGGCTGCGGCAGGAGCAGCAGCACCGGGGGCAGCAGCCACAGCGGCACCACCAGCTGGCATGGAAGACAGCTTCTCACGGCCTGGAATTTATAACACAAAAATCAGAACAGTTCTTAACTGTTTGTGTTACAGGTACGATGATTAAAGCATCAGTTCTGTAAAGTAACAGCATTGTGTTTCAGTCGAAAGATGGTGTAAAGTTTAATCATCATTGAGTATAGTTTATAATAAAAGTTCCCCTATAACACTCGGTCAACACTTTCTAAGATAACAAACTAAAGACAACCTGCTTACTTATGCACAAATATACTTAGTTTTGTTTAGCCCGAGGAAAGTACCATGAGGTTCATAGAGTATCATGAGAAATGGATGCAGATAAACACACAAGTCTTGATGTTGTTTCTACATAGACACTAGCATGGTGACTCCAAAGACCAAATGTTATAATTACAGTAAGTACTGAGTACTGTAAGTTGTAACTGCTATGTAAGGTAAATATGATGATCAGAACATAACCTATGTCCTATACAATACCTCGTTCCTAACAATGCCCGTTTACGAACTATAAAATACCATGTGCATACTGTATCGAGCAATGATATTATTTATATGTTAATATTATTCCCTCGATCGTGGAAAAAACGAGACAATAGATTTCTATTGTTATCGCGGCACCCGGCCCGGGTGTCGATTGGGGCTTGAAGCATTATAAGCTCATTGGCACTGAGTATCAAAAACAAATCATGCATAATAATTAACAACTAACTTCTAACCTCACTTTATTAACATACAAAAACAGCTTACCTTCTGCGATCAAGTCCTCGACAGACTTGCCATTGAGCTCAGAAATGACTTTCTTTAGCTTTTCGGCATCAGCTTCAATACCAACAGAGCTGAGGATCTTCTCGATATCGGCGGCGGCTGGGGAAGCTTTTCCACCGAGCACGGCTAACAAATAAGCGGCCACGTAACGCATTCTGCAATTAAAACCATTAACATTAGACTAAATACCGCTAGACAACTTGCCGAATGTTCCACGATAGTTACCATCCCGCCAACTGCGTGTTAACCACAAAACTTAATCCAACTTCATCGGTCAAAATAATTACTTCTCACAAAAACTAAATACATCAAAACGTTCCCAATAAATGTACGGCAAATATAAAAGTTATATTTTTAGTAAATAAACTTACTTTTAAGTCGTAAAGACACGAAACGTGTAGAGCCGATAAAAGAGAATTGCTCGAACCGAATTTCAAAGCAAAAGAGACTTGACTTTGACGTTTGTTACGATACGAAACTCATTTGACAGTTGACATAATATAATGACATAGCAACAATCGAGTACTAGGCATGTCTCCATGAGCCGCAACGCAAAATCATTGGGGAAAATCGATTTCTTTAATTTCGATATTAATTTAACTAATAAAGTGCGACAAGCATAGGCGTACCCAGGGGGCTGGATCATGTTGACGTCCCTACTAAGTACCTTATCTAGTACTTTTAAGTTTTATCTATAAAAATTAAAAATTAAGATGACGAATTTTTGCCATTTGTTTGCAATACAATATTTTTACAACTAAAAACTATTATTTTTTTATTCTTAAACACCTAGCTTATAAAAAATCTGATTTGCCCCCCCCCCCCTGGCCCAGAACCTGGGTACGCCCATGGCGACAAGGCTTTATATTATTATATTTTCCTTAGTCTATGATATTATGAACGTGGGCGGGAGCGCTGCTGGTAAAGGAGAACTGTCAAAAATGACGTTTTTGTATGATGACAGCGTTAGTTCCTATTTTCGCCACGTTCATTTAAAGCCTTGTCGAGCTGTATGTAAGTATATTTATGAAATAATAATTTATTATTACATTGAAAGATATTATTCTGCTAAAATTTAATGAATAAAACTACACCATGAAGGGTGAAGCCAAACGAGCGTAATTTGTGAGTTGTGAGTCGCAGAATAATATTTCGGTTGGCAGAAATTCTGCTGCATTCAGTTTCATAGAAAATTCATACTTCATTCACACGAGCGTAATTTTGTGAGTCATGATTTGTATGAAAAAATATTTACGCGACCGAAATTCTGCGACTCACGAGTCACGACCAGGGGCGTCTTTCCCTTACGTGCAGGGTGTGCGTTGCACACGGGCGCCGCGGTCCTAGGGGCGCCGAGCGCCGCTCGCAAGGGAGCCCCACTCGGTGCGCGCCCGCGTTGGCCAGCCGCCGCGCTTTAATGACCAACGTAAAAAGAACTCCAGTTTGCATACATTTTGTGTAGCATCTGGAGCTCTTCTTATATTTGTCGAATTACAGCAAAGCAAGACGCGCCACGAGCAGCTCGGCTTTTGCAATATAAATATAAACTTTATTTTTCAACGTGAAATGAACCTTAAAACACATAAATGATAATAATATTTGTCGTCAAGATGGGCGCCAAAATGAGAGCCGCGCGACTCACGTCAGGCTGGATTTATATGCGTCCGTGCGTGAGCGCGGTTTCGCCGCTAAATCACAAGATCACAAGCAAATGTACTCTTGACGGCGCCCTTGCGGTTGCATCGGGCGCCGTGCAGCATACGCCCTCCGTGCCTCCTTCTCATGGGATATGCATATCAATTTGTTTCCCGCTCTCTTTATGCAGCCTCCGTTTAACAGTTTCGCAGAGGGTATAATAAGCTACTGCCTCCCAACAAGTAGTAAGGTCCAATCCAACGACGGCGCAAAACTCAGCCCGTTGCTCAGCTCAAGCAGAGCGTTAAATGAACGTATGCTGCGCCGTATCGTTTTTCTCAGGCTGTGGTGGCACCTAGGCGATGGTTTCCTCCTGTCCATCCTCCAGGTAATGACCGAAGGTAAGGGCGCCCCTTGAATATGCCATCCACTGTTGTAGTATCAACCGAATTGCTTTCACAGTTCGGCGGCTGGCAGTTGGGACGCCATCTCTTGCCAGGTGCGTATTGTAATGCCATGCGCCTGGTGGCGCCATCGGGTTGCCAGGTCTGGTAGCACTCGCTCTCCTCGCTTTTTAAACTCGGCTGTGTGTTAATACACCCTCCGACAACACTCGAGCCTCCAGATCCCACGAAGAGGACCCTGTCAGCGCCAACACCGTTTCGCCAGCTAACGGTTCGATAGCAGCGTAGTATCCGCAGCGCTAAAGCATGCTGCGGGCTTCTGAGGAGCTGTCTATTCTGGGCGCCTATGTGTTCCGCCCAAACAGGACTACAAGACCGCTGTATAAAGCCGTCTGCAAGTGGGCCCTGGACCACAGATTTTGTCAGAAGGCGATTCAGGGCCAAGGTCAATCTTCTTCAGTTTTAGTGCCAATCGACGAAAATGAGTGGTAAAGATCCATTCAAAATCCAGGACCAAACCCAAGTACTGCATTTCAACGCTTATCGGCACATTCTCCTCCACATCTCTGCGATGCGCAGTGATACTTCCGCGGGGGCGGTGCTTCCAGGGCCCATAGAAAAACATAGCCTACGTCTTTTTGACTGCGACTCTCAGCCCCAACGCTTCTATAAGCGCCACAACCTGAGACTCACCCGCTCTCGCCAGGCGTATTGTCTCCTCAAACATGTCTCTGTGGGCCAGCATGTATGTGTCGTCTGGATAGCAGACCAAACGTAGCCCTCAGAGATAGGCCGCTTGCAGGATGCGATGATAGCCGAAGTTCTACAGAAGAAGGCCAAGAACAGACCCCTACCAGATCAGACCATTTATTAACTTTTAGGCAGTTTAAGGTTCTTACGGCTTACCTCATATTTATTCTGGTCACAGACAGATCATAGATGGCATTCATTATATTATTCTGTAATCTATATGCTAGAGAGTTGAAATTCTCAGATTATAGATTATACTAAAAACAAAATAAATTAAATATTTAAGGATACAATTCCATACAAGAAATGTGATTTCTTTGGCCATTAAGTATATCAATAACGGCTACAAGTAGGCAATTGAGATATTCACAAAATACTTAATGTAAATAAACATTTAACCCCTCCATCTCTGACAAAAAGTCTAGGCAAAAATTTTGGCAGACCTGAGCCAAAACAAGATGGCGACCGGCCTACCCTCTTTGTACAATTAATATTATAACTTTACAACCTAACTATATTTTATGTTTTTGTGAATAATTTTAAGCTAATAAATTTCCTATCTATCAAGCCATCATAATATAGTATTTAGTCTGATTTAATATTCTTTTCACAAGTATATAATATTTTGAAAAATATTTTTCTGACTGTTTCACATGAAATAAGTTAATATTTTGTTATAATCTACACGACGGAACCCTGGTTAAGACCCTTATATAAACAATTCATCGTAACAACTTGAGATGTTTATAAAAACAGGTCATAAATATGACCCGAAAAAAATGGGTTTCGTATTACCCACAAGCAAACTTCGTCATCAGGGCTTTACAAATAAAGTTCAAAATGGCAGCGGCCGGCAGAATATGGCCGTTACCTGCGAACTTTTATCTCAATTGTTTTAGTTACGTAAGGCATACTATCGATATAAATCGTCTTGTAGACGTTGTGTAATTACTTCTATAAGCGTTTTACGTAATTAATTTATAAATATATGAAGCAAATTGCGTTCAAAATTCAAATCACATAAATCACACACAACTTTTTTCTCAACTTTCACAAGTTATTCTTGCTTTATAATCATACGAAATCGTGCGCGCGTCCAACTCGCACTTGACCGATTTTTATTTATTTAGAAGGGCGCCACTTTTGGTTTTTGCACCACCTGAAAATTTCTAGGACCACCAAACGTTTCGAAACACGAATGCGTTTCGTTATTCGCATTTTTGGTAGTTGCCATATAAAGTGCGACAAAGCTTTAACCCATCAAGCCCCATACAAGCACCGATGATCGCGACAACAATAGAATACAATAGCATTTCCAAGAATCTCCGATCGAAGGATTAAATCAGTGGTTCTTAACCTTTTAGTCATGAGGGATCATCTTACCAAATGTTTGTCTTGCCGGGGACCACCCTGTTGGTTTACAAAAATTAAGGGTGGTTTGATAAAGAAACAAGCACAACTGCACAGTTAGAAATAATTATAAAATAAGCACTCATTTTTTATTTGGCAAAAATCTAAAAGGTTCAGATTTTAATTTTATGTGATTTTTGGGACTGCATACTCTTTACTAACTTCTGAATTCTCACGTATTATTAGGATGGCTTCGCGGACTACTTGGAATGCCTTCAGGGACCACCAGTGGTCCGCGGACCACCGGTTAAGAACTCTAAACCTATCCATCGACACCGGTCATCCTGGCTTGATATGTAGGGAAGATACCATAATTTTTTTTTTTTAAGATTTTATATAATATTAAGTACCATTTTGTCGGCATCATTAATGATGTGCATTCACGCCAAATTACGGCTTTGTAGGGCCTTAGATAGTCTCTGAGCAAAACCGTGGACAGAAAAATGGACAGACAGACAGACAGACGGACGGACAGACCGAAACGGAACCCTAAAACGTAGGTAAGCACAAATCTCGCGAAATAACTCTGGTGCTAGAAGTCGGAAGTTGGGCTGCGAGTGAGATTTCGTGCGTCTACGAACATGAACGAAAGGTGTCATGTTGAACTGGTAACGTCGCATACCAGAAAATACCGATAAATTTGCCGGTAAAAATACGTTTTATAACTATATTTTAACGTTAAGTTACTAGGGCTTCGTTCCGATATGCACTGCGAGCACTGCACAGTGCTATCACTTAAGAAAAATTCGTTCCGTTATGGACTGCCAGTATACTGCCGCAGTACCCTAGTGAAATGTATGACGTCATCAATCGTCGCCATATTCTACTGTGAGCACTAGCGTTTTTGAGGTAAGGTACTCGCAGTACTTTGATCACGTGATCAGTCAAAAGTCAACTGTCAAGTGTCAAAACCACTCGAGTGTCTAACGTTTTAAAACAATACCTACAGTTTAATCCCAATGTTACAAAGTTCTGTAATTAATTTGGATTAATAAATAAAACAATAGAAGAATTGCAAAAATTAACGTTATACACAAAGTTAATATAAGTTAAGTAATGAAAAACATATTCTTTTTAATAAAAACTACTTACTTTTATTATATTATAAAATATTCAATTCACAATTAATATTAATTAAAATATTTTTAATTTGACAGTAATCCAACAACAGTATGAACAAAACTCATTTGAATGTTGCGTCAAAAAAATGCTGCTGACAGTATACGGGATTGCGTTCCGTTTTTAAATAGTAACCAGTATAACTAACTATAAAGGAACGGCTTCACAGTATACTAAAATGACGTCACACTTTGCAGTGGTCGCAGTGCATATCGGAACACAGCCTAGATATCGTTTAAAAATATCTTAATCTGGCTACCGTTATGAAAATAACGGTACGTGACGATAATATGTTTTCTGGTATTCGATAACGTTATGAAGCCCTGCCCGGCCACCCTACTGAGTAGTCTGTGACTCTGTGGTCACAATAAAAAGTTAGTTTACTAAGCGTGACGTCATGCGCTGTGATTGGTTCAGTCACAATGGCCGATTGCAGTATTTTAATGTTTTATTTTATTGAAAATCTTATTAATCTTGCATTTTTAAATAAAATTTTATCTATTTTTTGAATCCACTTAATATGTTTTCCACCCTAAAGTCATAAAATGTTTGATTATTTGATACTGTGGTCATGCCAATAATACCACGAGAGTCAATAACTCTCGTGGTATTATTGTCAATGGGTATTATCTGTGCACTTGATGTTTACTCTACTATATATACTAGTAATCTGTGATGTTTACCTAAGCGTGACGTCACACCCGATGCCATGACACTGCGAGCTGTTTTCGCTAACTTTTGAAATAATACCTAATATGAAAATGGCTTTAAACTTCGTTAAAAATTAGTTAATTACCAAAATAAAGTTTTTTCGTAAATAATAAATCTCTTCACACATTACGGAAGGGGATTTCAAAATCATTCGTCATGCCTATTGTCACTAGCCCTGGATAGTATTAAAGCACTAGCTCACATTGCTTACTCTTTTCTAATAATGATGCTCATATAATAATAGGAGCAACAAAATAATTAATGATTAATAGATCAAACAATAAATAAAGCATTAGTGCGAAATACAACCTCCTCTTATCTGGCGTAGTCGAGTAATCAAACATTTTAACTGGGGCACGGTAGTGCCCCCGCGGCCCCGCCATGACGTACAATTTATTTCAAGTTTGAAAGTCAAAAAAACTTGTTTTAAATTATTGTTTTAGAGTTTTAGACGGTTGTTTTACAACTATAGGTCTAAAGTCGAAATAAATCGTCAGCGCAGTCGATGAGTCAAGTTTGTGGATTTCGTAAGGTTTGCGAAAACTTTATTTGAAGTTGTATCTATCACTTGCTGATAGTTGTGCACGTTAACGATTTTAATAGTTTATAATATCTTATCAACATTACACATTAAAAACCGAAATACAACACTAATTTAGGAGAAAAAAAAACACACTTCTCTCTTTCAGATGCCCGCCAAAACTCACGTATTCGGTATCAATATTAGATAGATATTATTCAGTGTCATACCTATCTATAACCTTCATAATTTGTAAATTGAAGTTGTCATCTTATCGCCTGGTGTTAAACCCGATAGGATTTTAAAACATTTCGTGGTACCAAAAAAGTGCTTACATCCTCGTTGTTACTTGTTAGTGGAGTAATTTTCGAAGTCGGGCGAGAGCAGCACACTGCACAATAATACCAATTCAATGGCATACCCAGAACTTTTGTGGCATTTTTCAATTGGCAACTTGTTTCGGTTGTTTTTCCAATCCTTTCGACTTCGATATTCGCTTTGGCAATTAGAAAATGCCTCATTGAGTTCCGGACGATTTTTCATTGCGCTGTGAAAAACATGACGCAAACAATGTGTCTTGCTCCTTTATACATTATTTTCGCTTCAACAGATATTGTTTTCTATTTTGCAGAACAAAGTTCAGAATCAGTGAGATTTTCAGCTTAAGAGGCCGGGTGCCATCGAAATTTTCATACATACGTAATACCAAAATCATTTTCTCATACGAAAATATTTAACATGTTTGAGTTATTTTTCAGCTTAAAATATTAATTACCTAGGTTCCTACATAAAAATTTACTACAAAATATTTAAACACTAAAAATTTTTTTTAGTGTTTAAATATTTTGTAGTAAATTTACTACTTAATACTTAACCACTAAAAAAATATTGTAAAATACTAAAAAATATATAAATAAATAGTTAATTTACTACAAAATTATTTAATACTAAAAAATATTTTTTTAAAATTTAAATATTTTGTAGTAAATTTACTACAAAATATTTAAACACAATTTTTATTTTTTTTTGTGTTTAAATATTTTGTAGTAAATTTTTGTGCAAGAACCTAGGTAATTACTACTTTAAGCTGAAAAATAACTCAAACATGTTAAATATTTTCGTATGAGAAAATGATTTTGGTATTACGTATGTATGAAAATTTCGATGGCACCCGGCCCCTTAATGTAGCCTTTCCACGTTGGCCTTTACAAGGGATTACAAAAGTGTATTGGGCAGTGCTGGATTACCGCATAGGCCCGTGAGGTCCGGGCCTAGGGCGGCACGATTTGGGGGGGCGGCAAAATGGCGCGCCCGCCAAGAAAAATTTGATAATGTGAAAAAATAAATTGGCCGCTTTTTTCTTTGTTTACAGTAGTTATAGTCAGGACAATTTAAGGTGCCACCAGCGGTCATTGACCTTTCTAGTCTAGGAGCTATGTAAAAAATACTCGCACTGCATTCTTTTAACTTAAGAATAAAATTGAATTCTTGTAAAGAAACAGCTAGACTATTATATTTTCATCGGAAAACGTCTTGGTTACCTCTTCGTAGGGCTGCCATCCGTCCGGATTTCCCCGGATTTGTCCTAGTTTGAAGGGCGTCCGGGGACCGTCCGGCCGGGTTTTTGAAAAGTGTCCAGGTGAAATCCGGACACTTTTGTTGAGAGAAATCCAACTTTTTAGCCAGGCAGCAATAAACGAAAGATAAAAACTCGCTAAGCATACCACACTTTCTTTCTTTGATCAAAATCAAGTACGATTTCAAGGACTTAAGTTAATCAAATTTTTACAAATTTTTGTTTGAAAAGAAAGATGTTTTAGTAAAAATTGGTAAGTAAATACTTTTTAATGGGTGTCCGGGGAAAAAGCCGAAGCCAAATGTCCGCGATTTTTGTCGTGCTTGACGGCAATAAAGGTGATGGCAACCCTACCTCTTCGTATGATAATCTCCAACTATTTATGAGTTTGAAGTAATATAATTTATACTGTGTTCACATCGGTATCGTGTATGCTAAATACACTGACCTCCATTATACAAGTACGATGGACCTATGATACCCGCTTTTTTTTGTGCCTATTTGAAGCGGAATCAGCGCCCCCAGTGAGCGGGAAGAGAGCTAAATTTGACGTAACTTGCGAATGGCCGCTTAATCGTTATTGGTTGTCATCACTAGTATTAGTTCCAAATACTCCCACTACTGCTATCAGCGCCAATATGGCGACTTTCAAACGTCATTTTTACGTCAAATCATAGACAAATATATTTGATCAATGGTCAAATTTAGTTCCTATCCCTCCCATCGGGGGAGCTGATTCCGCTTCAAATAGGCACAAAAAATAGCTGTCATTTCAAAGGGTATCATTAGTCCAGCGTACTTGTATAACACTGACCTCAGTGGCTAAATACGATATGACCCTGACTAGAAACATCTGTCACTTCATTGTCAATCGCGGTTTGTACTTTGTATAGAAAATGACAAGTTTTTGACAGGGAGTCCTGACCGCTTTAGACAGAATTCCGCGATTTGAGAATAGTAATTATTTTATTCAATGTTTTTTTATGAAATTAGGGGGAAAACGAGCAAATGGGTCAGCCTGATGTAAAGAAACTACCGTCGCCCATGGGCACTTGCATCCAATAGTACGCTGGGCGACCGCCTGGAGCGCCGGGTAAAATGGGGCGCCGCACGCCATATTATAAAGGGGCGCCTGACCGATTTTTTTCGTATGTATATGAAATTGAAGAGGGCATTGAAAGAATCTCGCCCAAGCACTGGTAGGGTTAACGCCGGCCCTGCTCGCAATATCGTAAAAGTTGCAAGTGCCGGCCTTTTAAGAGGTAGTAGGGTAAATGCGTGAATAGGGAAAGGGAATAGGGGAATAGGGGGTAGAGAATTGGGCCTCCGGTAAACTCACTCACTCGACGAAACACAGCGCAAGCGATGTTTCACCGTTCACGCCTATTTTCTATGAGGCCGCGGTAAATACTGAAAACTAAATTTATAGACTTAGTCCTAAACACCTTTAAATTTGCTAAAATTGTACTTTATAAAATTTTATTCGCTATCTAATAGAATAACTATTTTAAACGTCACAAATATCCAGGGCATATCTATATACCTACTATATTATCCAAACTATCAATATCCATACTTAATATTATTATGAATGCGAAAGTAACTCTGTCTGTCTGTATGTTACTCTTCACACCTAAACCACTGGACCGATTTTGATGAAATTTGGTATGGAGATACTTTAAGTCCTAGGACCTTTCCTAGGACTTAAAGTATCTCCATACCAAATTTCAAATAAACGAATAAACGCGCAATAAACGAATTTTGGCGCAAAGGAGTTGCGCGCCCGCAATTTCGTATTTACATAAAATAAAAGCTGTGAATCAAAATATTAAATAATTTTGTTGTTCAAAAGGGGCGGCATATTAGACAGGGCCTAGGGCGGCAAAATGCTTAATCCGCCACTGGTATTGGGGTATTATTCGTCTATCGTGTACTTACATCCTATCCTGTAAGAACGCACTGTGCTAAAATTTATAACCTACTCGTAACTAGATGATGCCCGCAACTCCGTTGCGCCAAAATTCGTTTATCGTGCCGGAGCCGTACATTTTTCGGGGATAAATGTATTCTATATCCTTTCCCGGGACTTAAAGTAAGTATCTTCATACCAAATTTCAGCAAAATCGGTTCAGTGGTTTGGGCGTGAAGAGGTAACAGACAGACAGACAGACAGACTCACTTTAATTGCATTTATAATATTAGTAGGTAAGTATGGATTACAGGTAGTAAGAGAGAGCTCTTGTGTGTTGCGCATACACTTGGGCATGAGAAGCAAATAAAACATATTATACAGGTTGAATGAAACAGATTAGGATGAAAGTTATTTCGCCTATTGACGAAAATGAGCATCAAGTTTTTTCAACTTTTATTTTGAGCTATGGCCTATGGGTTTTGACTGGGGTTTTCAAGGAATATTATGATAGTTCCATTGGCTTAGTGTCCCGAAATACACCGGACGGTGCGGCGCACAATAAAAACTAAAACTGATACGCGATCGCCGTTACATGCGCTTCTAATATTAGAATAGACGCGCAATGAGTAAGTAGACAACGAGTAGAATGGCCAATATTTAAAATAATAACCTAATTATCACAGATAATAAAAAAGTATCAGAAAATATTTACACCCATTCATATTATATAATAAAATAAACAGGAAATGCATTATAAAATCTCATTAAGAGAAGTACGTAGTGTGTGTGTGTGTGTTTGTGTGTTTGTGTGTGCACACACACGCACACACGCACACGCACACACACACACACACACACACACACACACACACACACACACACACACACACACACACACCGGAGAGAGAGAGAGAGAGAGAGAGAGAGAGAGAGAGAGAGAAAACACAGCGCGTTGTTTTTTTTTTTACATATAACTTTGTTTTTATTTTTAATTTCAATTTAGAGACTATTTTGGTGATCTGCAGGACAGGCTCAGCCTAGTGCACAATGGCAGTAAAACGTCTGTAATCTTAAAACCTGTACCTGTATTGTACCTGTAAAAATATTTTGTAATAGATGTAAAATTTTTGTTGTTTCAGTAAATTATTATTATTAAAATATCTATTTACAAGAATAAAAAGGTGAGGCGTGACTTAAAATTCAGAATTTATGTAGGTATCCTTTTATCAACTGTAAGTTGCCTGTAATTTTGTTCTATCAAGTGGATACCGTACATTTTCCCGCGAAAAAAAATGTCTTACGTGCTTTTCCGGTACTTTATGCTACTCCGTACCAAATCAAATTCGTTGAAAGGGTTCAATCCATGATAGTAGCATTATATAAAAAATAAATTGTATTTGATAAATGTCGATCCTTTTAGATAAAGTGACCAACAAAGTTAAGTACTTATCGCCTGTTCCCAAGGAGCTCAGGGCGGGGAAAGTAATAGTGATATTATGAGAAAAGTTATTTAAGTGCTCCCGACACGACAACGCCACTTCATACGTGTATGATACACGGTATATCGGAATATTTTCATACAATACAATTGTGTTCTTGTTGAATGCAACTCAAGAACGAGAGATCTTGTTGAGATGATTGTAAAGATTTTTTTAATGTTCTGTTGCTGGACTTTTGATAGAAATGGAGATGGAGTTATGGAGTTAGGCCAGTGCACGCATCAGGCTTCAAGTAAACAAGTCTTAATAGCATTCCTAAAGTTTTATGTAACATCTTAGTTTTTTTTTTAATTTTTCACGGCAGTAAATTGTTTTGTGCCCATTTGCGGTTATATAGGTCTACCAGAATCTGATGGCAAAAAGTGAGAAAATAATTATTGACTCTAGCAATACCGGGGTAATTGTAATAAAACATTTTGATCCTTTTTTTTCTTATAGTGGCTGATTCTCTGTGTTAAACATGCAAATATAAAAATGTATCCAATGATCAAGGATATTTTTTGAAAATCTGCTGTCAAAAATTGCCATCAGATTCTGGTAGACCTATAATTGATTTTGTCTCTAACATATTACTGCAAATATTTGAGCTGTAAACGAGTGATTATACTCTTATAATTTTCTATACAACGTATTATCAAAGACATTTTGTCCCGACCCCAGTGTGATGTGTTTAATAGTAAACATTCCACTTTTGGTATAAGCAGAAAAGGTGATTATATTTTGAAGTGAGAACTTCTTTAACTGTTTTGTACCTTTTTTGATTTGTAAAAAATGTTTATCTTGCGTTAAGACACTAGATCAAAAATTAATAGGACGGAAGGTAGACCGTCGGCGCGGCGTAGGAGAGGATGTAATCCCGTTTTCTTTCTACCGGGTTCGTTTTTACTTTTCCCGGCATTCGGAATTGTAACTTTTTGTCCTTCATTGAACATAAGTTACATAACATTTTTATTAGGAGAAAAAAATGGTAAAAATCATTGAATATTTAGTACCTAACTTTTGGCAAAAATATATGAAAATGTTACACTATTTTTTATGTAGCCTATATTGTGTTTCCTCCTGTTATCTTACTTATTATACCTTTTTAAATATATCTTACTTTTACAAAGAGTTTTTTTGCATGCTTGCGATTAACCTACCCTGAATTATATTAAAATGAGGTATTTTAACGTCTATTTCCGTGTGGATTCTCTGCTTGAATGTCCCTAAATATAATCTATGTCATTGACATGGGCCAGTTGTTAGGTGGCGCGAACCCAACTAGTTGCTTATTATTCTGCTATTGTGATAAAATAACGTCAATATAATACTGGTGATTAAAAGAACTTTCTTATTTATAACATTGTTCATACAAATGTGAAATATTAGGGCTGGAACTTCAGTGGACTTTCGTGCTTCGATTCCTACTGTAGGTGATTTGAAGTTTCAAAATCGAACTACATTGGTTTCGGTGATATTTGTGAACTAAAATTACAGTGATTATTATTTTCAAACGTGGTGAGTTTTTGTTTTAATTTTCGTCAAAGGTTAATACGAGTGAGCAGATTAGCTCAGTACAGGCTCAGGCAGGCAGGCAGGCAGGCGACAAGGCTTTAAATGATCGTGGCGAGAAAAGGAACTAACGCTTCTATCATACAAAAACGTCATTTTTGACATATGTTTGACAGTTCTCCTTTACCAGCAGCGCCCCGTCCACATTCATTTAAAGCCTTGGAGCCCTATATTGATCAATCCATACTAATACTATAAATGAGAAAGTGTGTCTATCTGTCTGTGTTTTACCTTTTCATGCTTAAACCGCTGAACTGATTTTGATGAAAGTTATGGAGATATTTTAAGTCCTGAAAAAGGACAGAATACTTTTTATCCCGGAAAAATGCACAGTTCTCGCGCGCTAAATGAATTATGCGTAGCGGTGTTGCGGGCATGACCACTGACCAGTTTAATATTCCAAACTAGCTGAGCTGACCCGGCAACATAGTTTTGCCACATAAATAATTTCTAGTATCAATATAAGAAGTAGATAAAAACCTATTCTCAGGCCTAACGAATGTACATACAAAATTTCATTAAAATCGGTTGAGCCGTTTTGGAGGAGTTTGCGGCCAAACACTGTGACACGAGAATTTTATATATTGGACTAGTAATAACACACCATACAAGTTGCAGTAGCAAGTTCAAGAGATTCTGATTTTCCTCAACAGTTTCAGAAGTCTAATAATATTTTCGTCACGTCCGTCCGTCCGTCTTCGGTCTACCATTCAAAGGGTTAGTGCTGGATTGATAAATAGGGTAAGAGAAAGAGACAAATATACACTTTACCCATAAAAAATGTTGCCTAACTGACAATATTGATCTAACCCAGTCTTTATGATCTTTATGATCTACTAGCTGTGCCCTGCGGTGCTACTCGCTGTTTCAAAGTAAAAATAAATTAGTTATATCATTTCTGATAAGATTTTTTTTTAAAAATGAAATAAGGGGGCAAACGAGCAAACGGGTCACCTGATGGAAAGCAACTTCCGTCGCCCATGGAGAGCAGCAGCATCAGAAGAGCTGCAGGTGCGTTGCCGGCCTTTTAAGAGGGAATAGGGTAATAGGGGAGGGTAGGGATGGGAAGAGAAGGGAAAAGGGGAGGGAAAGGAAGGGAATAGGGTAGGGGATTGGGCCTCCGGTAAACTCACTCACTCGGCGAAACACAGCGCAAGCGCTGTTTCACGCCGGTTTTCTGTGAGAACGTGGTATTTCTCCGGTCGAGCCGGCCCATTCGTGCCGAAGCATGGCTCTCCCACGTATAAAAAGATGTTTTTTTCGCAGTAAAATGTAGCCTCATGTAGGCTTAATCCAGGATAACGGATGTCAGCTAACTCCATGCAAAATTGCATCAAAATCACTTCAGAGTTCAGCCGTTTAGACGTGAAGAAGTAACATACGAGTACATACAAACTTTCCCATTTATAGTATTAGTTGGTACTACTAATATACAGTGTGTAACAAAAATAAGTGATAATACTTTAGGGTGTGTACGTGTTCCTTGTGGAGAGTTCACTGTGAAAGTAGCAGCGCTGAAAGACGAATTTTTTTTTCCACTTTTATATGGGGAAACTGGCGCT